>OV702291.1:309932395-312432395 GCA_916181665.1 Avena sativa
CTGTTTCGTTGTCAGATGTTTTCTAAATACCTTGAAATGAATGATGACCTTTGACTTGACCACAATAGGGTTGTGTTAATGAAATTAGCTTCCCAACTTAGGTGATTCTAGAACTTTACTTTATCTTTTCTTGCTTCAGAACTCAGCTTAGGTTTCAAAATTAACTTGATAGTTATTCTTTCAATTCAGCACTTTAACTTAGAATTATAACCCTTGCTAGTAGTAGTTTGCGAGTACTTAAAGAGTACTCATGGATTTTGTCCCTGGCTATTATCATGGCCATACTATGAAGGAGAGTATCAAGATGATGGTCAGCAGGACGGCTATGATAACTAGGACTATCTGCCTTTGTCAGCATTGCCTGTGCCCCTGAAGATGGACCCC
This sequence comes from Avena sativa, assembly GCA_916181665.1. Taxonomy (NCBI): domain Eukaryota; kingdom Viridiplantae; phylum Streptophyta; class Magnoliopsida; order Poales; family Poaceae; genus Avena; species Avena sativa. The sequence goes on from OV702291.1 coordinate 309,932,780, forward strand.
ACCGCTACGCTATCGTTTATTTCCGCTGCTTGTTGTATTAAAGACTGGATCATGAGATCCTTATTTGTGTAAAACCTTATGTATGGTTTGTAATGGATGATGTAATATGATATCCACTCCGTTATGTCTCGCAAAAATGGTAATCCTGGGATTGCGAGGTATGGCATAACGGGCATCTGGGATTAAAAATCCGGGTGTTGACAGTAGTAGAGATAATTCGAAAACATTGGCAATGATGCTATATGTGCATGACCGAATAACTTTTGGATAATCTCAAGGAAAAACAAGGATGCATGTATCAATGAGCATGAATGGACAATAAGAGTTGTGAGGACAGATTACTTATGGGGCCTAGCAACCCCACATTTCTTCTTGTTTTTTAATAAGCCTACCTCATGGGTGGCTTTGATGTCGTTTCTCAGGCGCACTATATTATTCACGTTAGCAGAATAGTGGGTTCCCAAAATTTTCTTTTAAACATAAGGTTGAACACTCTCAGCCATAGTGATTCAAAATTTATCAATAAAGGAGATTTATTTATTGGGTGGCCGAGTGGTTGACACCGCACGTCATTGTCATGTACTTCCTTCGTTCAGAAATATAAGACGTTTTAGCTTTGTGAATCGAATGTATCTAGACGTTCTTTAGTGTATAGGTTCGTAGATGTTCGGAGTGAACCTTTACATTAAAATGCGTCTAGATACGTTTATTTCACAAAGCTAAAACATCTTATATTTCAGAACGGAGAGAGTAGACATGATTTTTGCTAGGAAGGGCAAACACTAATGAATGCTTATAGGAAGGCTAGGAAATTGGAAATTGTGTTCCATTGATAAACCTTCGCGCTCATATTCCTAGAGTCAGATTTTAGCAATTCAATACAAAAAGGTTGTTGGACATGCTCCGAAGCCCAATAATTTTTCTTTTTAAATAAGAACAATAGTGATTAGCTCGAATAATTAATTGCCGTCTACGTATGTTATACTACTGTACTTCATAGAATATGCTATGTGTGCATGACCAAACAACTTTCAAAAAATCTGAAGGAAAACGTGGCCGCATTAATGAATGAGCGTGAAGTAAGGCTGGCAATGGGTAGGGTATGAGTAGGATAGAACAATATCATACCCACTCCCGTTTAGGATAGAACAATTTTACCCATACGCGTACTCACGGGTATAAAACTTTACCCATGCTCGTACCCATGAAAAATATCGAAGTTTAGAATCCATAGTATCATACTCCTCCCTAGGTTGCTTGGCCCCATAGGTTGTAACTCTACAAGTAAGTTTTACTACTATGTCAGTTTAAATGGGTAGGGTATGGGTCTATCTGCTCGTGCTCGTACCCATGACTTAACGGGTTAGGGTATGGGTATTACCCATGGGTATAAAATTGTGCCCATACCCTACCAACACGGGTACAGTACCTGTGGGCACTCGTGGGTAAAATTGCCATCCTTAGCACGAAGGGACAATAAGAGTTGTGAGAACAAAGTACTTGTGGGGCCTAGCAACTTTCACTTTTTTACGATGAGAATGATGGCCCAAAATATATCGAGCTCGTTGGGGAACCCCAAGAGGAAGGTATGATGAGCACAACGAAAATTTTTCCCTCAGTTATGAAACCAAGGTTATCGAACCAGTAGGAGCAAGGAAACACCTCCAAGGTGTTGTTTCCAACTTGGAATCCTGCACAACACAACCACAGAACTTTGCCTCCAACTTACAGTGAGGTTGTCAATCTCACCGTTTTGCTGAAAACAAAGGATTAAACGTATGTGGAAAAAAGTAAAAGCTTGTAGAAAGTAAACAGAAAATAGTAAACAGTTGTAGATTGATGGTAAAAGAAAGGACCGGAATGCATAGTTCACTAGTGGTGATTCTCCTTAAGATAGATGACATGTTGGGTGAACAAATTACAGCGGGGCAAATTGACAAACATTGAGAAAGCATACATGCATATACTAATCATCTTGACTCCTATGAGATTTGGTTGGGCATTACAACATTATACATAGACCGTAATCCAACTGTATCTATGACTAATAATCCACCTTTAGGTTATTATCCAACCCCCCTCCAGTATTAAGTTGCAAGTAACAGATAATTGCATTACGCATTGCGTGTAAAGTAAACAATACAATCGTTCTATGAACAAAGGATTGTTGTTTTCTCCCTAGTAGCAACAACACATCTAGTACCTTAGAGATTTCTGTCACTTCTCCAGATTACTAGAGGCATGAACCCACTATCGAGCATAAATACTCCCTCTTGGAGTTGCTAGCATCTACTCGGCCAAGATATCTACTAACAACGGAGAGCATGCAAGATCAAAAATAACAAAGACATGATAGAATCAATAATCAATCTGAAATAGCATCTCAATATCCATCGGATCCCCGCAAACACAACATGCATGATTACAAATAGATGATCTTGATCATGAACGGAGCTCACAAGATCTAGACATGGTATCACAAAGGAGAAAAACCAACCATCTAGCTACTACATGGACCCGTAGTCCAAGGATGAACTACTCACGCATCACACCGGAGGCTTGCATGGTGATGAAGAAGGCCTCCAGGGTGAATTCTTCCCTCCAGCAAGGTGCCGGGAAGAGCTTCAGATCCCTCCCAATCTAGGTATGAAGATGACGGTGGCTATAGATCCTTTCGTGGAATTTTGATCAGATACTTAGGGTTTCTATATCGGAGGCATCTTTAGGCGAAAGTGGAGGCCGAGGGCGTGCCCTAGGCGGCCACACCACCTCCTGGTGTGGGCCAGGCCTGTCCACGTGGCCAGGTGGTGTGGCGGCCCTCTGGCCCCTCTCCGTCTCGTATTCTAGCTCCGTGTCCCCCTCGGTGAAAAACTGACTTTGTCTTCTGTCCCGTCCAATTCCGAGAATATTCATTTTCTGACTTTCCTGGAACAAAAAACAGCAAAAAACAGGCAGCTGGCACTGTGGCATCTTGTTAATAGGTTAGTCCAAGAAAGTGTATAAAAAGTACTCCAAAGTGTGGACAAAACATAAGAAAGTAGATAAAAACCAAGCATGGAACATCAAAAATTATGGATACGCTAGCAACGTATCAACATCCGCAAGCTTAACTCCTGCTCGTCCTCGAGTAGGTAAGTGATAAAAAGAAAGAATAATTTTTGAGGTAACATGCACCATCATAAACTTGATCAAAGTATTTGTAGAACATTGATAGCTGAGATCATAGTACTTCAACATATCATGAAAGATAAATTTCTAACAATAAGACATAGCAACTATGTTGCAACATGAAAAGGCACAAACAAAAGATTCATAAATAACAATGCTTTGCAAGACGTTTGTTTGTTTCACATAAATAAAATATAGCATAGTGGCATTCAGCTTGTCCCTAATAGAGTAGCAAACATAAATGCATAGGACACCTTCAAAGTTCATAAGGATGACTAGATACAAATAGTTTAAGAACAAGCAATATCAAAGTTATGCATCAATAAACAATTCTTGGGACAATGCACATAGAACTAAGAATGGCCACTATACTCTCAAAATAGGTGCATAAAGATAGAAGGTGGAGACTCAACATCTAGAAGTGTAAACGATGCCCACCCATGGGCTCCTCGCAGCGCTTTGTCTCTCTCGGCCGTTTGATGGAGCCTTTGGGAAGCGCTGGCCGTAGATTTTTTTAGCCCATCATCATATGAAAAACAATGGAAACCTACCTGCCTCTTCTTCTCCTCCCGCACTCAGCGCCCCTTTTCCTCCTGCGTGTGGCGGCGGTGGCTGGCGCCGCTCTGCCTCCCTGGCCACCACCTGCCCTCTGCGCCTTCCTCCCCTGGCCCTGTTTCGCCGCCTTGCCCCGCCTTTGCGCCCATTCGCCACGCTCCTCACAGCCGCAGCTGCTCCTCTCCTCTGAGCTCTTCACCCTCCTCCACAATGGTCTCCTCTCCATCGGCCAGGCAGGACGACGGGCGCATCGTCGTGTCGCTTGATCCTCTCCTGAGCTCTTCTCCCTCCTCCACAATGGTCTCCTCTCCATCGCCCAGGCAGGACGACGGACGCATCGTCGGGTCGCTTGAGGAAGATGGATATGAGAGAGAAAGCTGCAACTGGAGGGCATGGGGGGCTGATGCGCCGCAGTCGCTGCCACCTGGAGTCGCTCGCAGCCGCGTCAATTCACCTCTCTTCTGCCTGGATTTGCCCTCCCCGCCTTACCTGCACGGCATGGCCGTCGCCATCGTCCGGCAAGGTACCCACTCTCCTTATTGCTGCTTGCCTGCTGCGTGCGACCGCGTGTGCATGCTTGCTTCCTTCTTGACGGCTTGTCTTCTTGCTGCCGATCTGATAGACCACAGATCCAAAAGGTTGTGGGCCAAAGCCACGGTGTTCTTTTGGTTGCCATTTTTTGTCTACAGCTGGTGACTCGTACATGCCTAGGGAAGAATATGGTAAGTGCGTGATTACTCTTCAGACCCCTACCAAATTTCCATACAGATCAGTTCTTTTGTTTTATTGGCAACAGAATAAATTTTGCTAATATTTATGCTATTTGTTGTACTAGATGATGCCTGTTTGGTTCATCTAATTGTACCGCTATTGCAGCTGCAGGTCCATCCTTAGAATCTACTCAAATGCCAAGTACGCCTCAGTCCAGTATCTAATTTTGTTCTATTGTCTCTTGCTCTGTGAGATCGCAGACCTTCCTATAGCGGCTCCACGTGGTAAGAGACTAGAGCTACGACTCTGGCATGGCTGCTCTCCATGGCGGCATTGAGGGATCAGCCAGGCAAGATCAGAAGTTCCAAACCTACATCAACATCTTCTCTTTTTGACCTATTAGTTAGCCTCCAAGTCAGTACAAGTTTAGTTTTCTGCATTCATTTATCCATACATGTCATGAATCCATATTGGTTATTTGACTAAGGTTTTGGTACCTCCTAGTAATTGTTTGGTACAGAAGTTAATTGAGCATGAATCTCTTTGTGGTGGCTACAAATTTTCTATATATAAATACAATATTTCTACCAAATTCTTGTGTTTATACCTACATGGTCAGGTTTGATGGATTGCTAAATTATGGGCGATGATTCTTTTATCTAATAAGATGATTATTTCATTTTCAGCGTTGGCCGGGGAACAATTTTACCACATGGGGCTCTTGACTACTAGATTCTCGCTATCTCTACTTACCTGGTTGCATCTAGAGAGCCATCTCAGCCTTCACCATTTTATTCCATATAGGGCAGTGCACATGTGACCAGCGCCAACAGCCATTGGTGAAGGTAAAACTGCTGTTTCAATAAGTGAATTTTTGTATTTATATGTCACAGAGTCACTAATAAATCTCATATGCTGCAACCAATCAATTGGGTAATTGCAATGATTATTTAGAGCATTCTACAAGCCTTATTTCTTGATATTTACTTCATGGGCCTGAAATGAATTTTTTTGTTGAGATTTTATAGTAATGATGGGCATTTCACATAAATTTGATACTCATTTAATGTTTATATGTGTTGTAGTGTTCAACATTAACTTGGTAGGCACTTATGTTTATCCTGCTGGTACTATTGTACAAAGATTTGATACTCGTTTGATGTTCATCTTTGTGGTAGTATTCTCAAGATGACAATTGTATCGCTATATTTTGGTTTCTTAATAATCATAAGTACATCAACATAAGACTAGGCCTATGTTCATGACCCATTTTTTCCCTCCCCGTTTCTACATTTATCTTGACGAAGGTAATATTTTCCTCTATCATTTTCCATGTAGATGAAACTTTTTATTTCTCCTTTAATTTGTATATGGATAGAGCTACTATATCCAAACATTAATACTGTTTTGAGTAGGCGGACAAGCTAGGTGTTTATTTGGAGCTCTTCTATCCTTAGTTTTGAACAATCTTTGGTATAGTAGGCATGTGTGGTGTGTCTTCGTGTCCTGTTCTAATTCAGGTTTGGTGTAAAACGTTTGTAGAGGTAGTCCGCTGTCAGCGAAAAATCAGCCTCGGCTGGATGCACAAGCCAAGAAAATCAGGAGCGGGTTGGTTTACACATGTCTTCTCATGCTCTGGTTGCATCATACAAAAATACACAGATACCATCATGCCTTTTGCCACCGCCATTGGGTTCTTATTATGTTTATTGCAGGCTCCTCTTTATGTAGGTTTACTTTTATCTTGGACTAGGAGGTGTTTGACAAAAATCTTGAAGGGGCAGATTAATGTATTTCTTATAGTTACTCTGTCCTTTCAGCCTCAGGTAAATCTACCTACCGGTCCATGCCTCTTTCTCTCTGATCCCCACGGATTTCATCTTCATTTTTGTAGATTTAGTTTTATCTTGGCCTACAAGGTGTTCGACATAAATATTGAAGGAGCAGATTAATGTATTTCTTATAGTTACTCTGTTCTATACTCAATAATTTCGTTTTTCTGAAATTTAGCTCTTACTAACAATAATAACTCGATTTGTCTGATTGTGGTGGTGTTGCACCACGAAACCCAAAAGTCCTTTTAACTTGGTATCAGAGCCGGATCAATCTCATCCGACGCCGCCAGCATCGCTCGTTCTCGACGCCGCCACCAGGGCGTCGCTCCTCATCTCCGATCGCTCAAGGCGCCATGACCTCCTCGGCGCTACAGCTCAGCTCCGCTGGTCCCCTTGCATCCTTGTCCACGGCTGCCGCAGCGGTGATCCCGATCTCCATCCGCCTAAACCGCCACAATTTCATGCTATGGCGTGGATTGACCTTGCCGAACTTCTCAGGCGCGCACCTCCACGGCTACCTCGATGGTACTGCCATAGCTCCGGAGAAGATGATCACCCAGGGCACCGGCGCTGACGCCACCACTGTCCCCAACCCGGAGTATACCCTCTGGTGGGGGCAAGATCAGAAAGTCCTTGGACTTCTTCTTTCCTCCATGGAGGAGGACCTCGCATCTCAGCTCATCAGGTGCAAGACGGCAGCTGAGGTGTGGGCTGCCGTTCACGCCATGTTCGGAGCCCAAAGCCGTGCCAACATGCGCCACATTCGGCGCTAGCTTCAAGGTCTCCGGAAGGACGACATGGCAGCGTCTGAGTACATGCATAAGATGAAAGGTCTCGCCGACATCATGGCAGCTGCTGGGAGTCCGCTCTCTGACGACGAGCTTGTCGACTACATCATCACCGGTCTTGGCCCCGCCTTCAACTCCATCGCGGCATCGATCACTGTAAACAATGTCTCGGTCCCTTATGCCGATTTTTATGCTCACGTTCTCTCCTTTGAAGCACTCCAAGCGCATCAGCAACAAGCCGTCGAGTGGTCCTCCTCGGCAAACGCCATGTCTCAGCCCGGCTCCTTCAACGCCCCTACTCAGCCGAGGCAGCAGAGCTTCTCTCCCGCCGTGCAAGGCGGGGGTCGTCCAGCTGGTAACCCCTATTACCAGCAAGGGCAAGGTGGTGGCCGTCAGCCCTACGGCGGCAACAACAACCACAACTGCCCCCCCAACGGCGGCGGAAATAGCAGCCAGAACTACGGCGGCGGTCAGAACTACGGTGGTGACCAGAACTACGGCAATGGCCGTAACAGCAACGGTCGCAAACAACGTCCTCGGTGCCAACTTTGTGGCTATTGGGGGCATGAGGCTTTTGATTGTCGGAATCGCTTCAACCATGACTACCGCAACAACCCCAACAACAACAACCAGCGCTTTGGCAATTCGGCATCCATTGGCTCCAATGATAATCAACCGTGGGTGATGGACACTGGAGCTACGGATCACTTTACAAGTGATCTTGAACGTCTACACATCCATGAGCGCTATGACAGGAAGGATCAGGTTCAGGTGGCCAATGGTGCAGGTTTGTCTATTTCGCATATTGGTCATTCTCGTTTAGCCGGTTCGTCTCTCCAGTTAAATAATATTCTCCATGTTCCAAAAATCCACCAACATCTTCTCTCAGTTTATCTACTTGTGTGTGATAATGACGTGTTTGTTGAATTCCACCGTCATTTTTTCTGTGTTAAGGACAAGGCCACACGGAGGGTCCTTCTTCACGGTAGAAGTCATGGAGGTCTCTATCCAATCCCTTTTAGTCGCGCTTTGTCTTTGAGTCACGCAAACTCCAGCATCAAGGTCACTACGTCTCAGTGGCATCAGGGTCTTGGTCATCCTGCAAATAATGTAGTGCAAAACATTTTTAAGCACCATGGTCTTTCTTGTTCACCTCCGGATAATTCTTCTTTAGTGTGTGATGCTTGTCAGCGTGCTAAGAGTCATCAGTTGTCATACAATTTATCTCATCATCGTTCTACTATGCCTCTTGAGTTAATTCACTCCGATGTTTGGGGTCCCGCTGTTGCATCTTCTGGTGGTTTCAAATATTATGTGAGTTTTGTTGATGACTATTCGCGTTTTTCTTGGATTTACCTCCTCAAGCACAATGCCGATGTGGAGCATGTTTTTTATGCCTTTCAAGCTCATGTCGAACGCCTTCTTGACACTAAAATCAAGTCTGTTCAATCTGACTGGGGTGGTGAATATCACAAGTTGCACCGTTATTTCCAAAACATGGGTGTTTCTCACCGCATGTCTTGCCCTCACACCTGCCAACAAAATGGTATAGCCGAACGCAAACACCGTCATTTTGTCGAGACAGGGCTTGCTCTTCTTGCACACTCCTCTCTTCCCTTATGGTTTTGGGATGAGGCTTTCTTAACGGCGTGTTACCTTATTAATCGCATGCCCACACCCGTTCTCAATAAGGATACACCTCTTTTTCGCCTCTTTAAAATTCAGCCTAACTATGAGTTTCTTCGTACTTTTGGGTGTGCGTGTTGGCCCAGCCTTCGCAAGTACAACACGTGCAAACTCGAGTTTCGTTCTAAGATGTGTGTCTTTGTAGGCTATAGTTCCATGCATAAGGGGTATAAGTGTTTAGATCGATCAACCAGGCGCATCTATATTTCTCGTGATGTTGTTTTCGACGAGTCTGTGTTTCCTTATGCGACTCCCGGTGTTTTGCTTGATGTTTCGTCACTTCGGCAAGCCATTACTTTTCCCACTTCCGAACCGGCTACGAGTGATCATATGCGTCATTACGACTTGTCCTATTTGTCCACTAACCCGCTTGTATCAAGCAATGATTCTTTTCTACAGGAATCTACTGTTGACGACATTGTTGCGCGTGAAGGAATCATGCCGACCATTTTGCATGCGGTAGACATGCATGTGCTGCGCACGTGTCCCGAGGTGGTCTCATCAAATCATGTGTCTACTGCTGATACCTAGCTCGCGTTGCTTCCTGCCGGGGAGTCGGCGTCTCCGGTGCATGCAGCTGCCCCGCCGATCACGGTGCCCATGCCGCATGCTGTTGCATCACCTGGCGCTGCTCCCTCGCCCCTTGTTGCGGATTTATCGACCTCGCCATCGTCTACTGCTGGCACCGGCCCAGTTTCCTCTCTTGAGACTGCATCCGTGCATCCTCGGCGTGTTCCTCGGGAAAAAAATATACACCAAAGGAACTGCGCGCTATGATCCACGACGCCGAGCGTTCTTCGCTGCTCCGGTGTCACACCGTGATGCCCTGCATGAACCGGCCTGGCGTGCTGCTATGTCTGATGAGTTCTCCGCTCTCACTCAGACAAATACTTGGGTGTTGGTTCCGCGTCCCCCTGGTATTAATATTGTTGGTAGCAAATGGATCTTTAAGACTAAACATCGTCCTGATGGTTCCATTGAAAAGCACAAGGCTTGTCTGGTTGCTCGTGGTTTTACTCAGTAGCAGGGTATTGATTATGGTGACACGTTCAGTCCTGTTGTGAAGCCTCAGACTGTTTGTGTGGTGCTCTATATTGCTATTTCGCGCGGATGGACACTTCGTCAAGTTGATGTTAGCAATGCTTTTCTGTATGGCTTTCTGTCTGAGGATGTTTATATGCAGTAGCCCCCTAGTTTTGAGGACTCTCGGCATCCGTCTCATGTATGCAAGTTGCAACATGCTATCTATGGTCTGAAGCAGTCTCCGAGAGCCTGGTATGCTCGTTTAAGTACTCGTCTTCTTCAGCTTGGTTTCGCCTCCTCCAAGGCCGATACGTCCCTCTTCATTTTTCATCGGGATGGCATTCATATATTCATGTTGGTATATGTTGATGATATTGTTATTGCTGGTTCCACTCCGGCATCTGTGGATTGTCTTGTGCATTCTCTTTCAGACACTTTTCCAATTAAGGATCTCGGTCCTCTAGAGTATTTTCTCGAACTCGAAGCTTCTTACAATTCTGGGGGCATGACACTAACACAGCGCAAGTATGCGCTTGATCTTCTACTACGGGGCAACATGGAGAATTGCAACTCCACTCCGACTCTGCTGGCTCCTACAGAGCGTCTTGCACGTGATACTGGTACACCTCTGGCTACTGATGATTCTTTCCGGTACCGTAGTGTGGTTGGTGCTTTGCAGTATTTAACCCTCACGTGTCCTGATATTTCTTTTGCGGTGAATAAAGTGTGCCGGTTTCTCTCTCAGCCTACAGAGGTACACTGGGAAGCTGTTAAGCGCATTTTGCGCTATATTAAAGGAACTTTGGACGCTGGTTTGTGTTTTCGGAAGTCACCACAGTTTGGCATTAGTATTTTCACTGATGAAGATTGGGCTGGATGTGTTGATGATCGACGGTCCACTGGAGGATTTACTGTTTTTGTTGGTCCAAATCTAGTTTCTTGGAGTTCAAAGAAACAACCTATAGTTTCTAGATCAAGCACCGAGGCTGAATACAAGGCCCTTGCTAATGGAACTGCTGAAGCAATATGGATCAATTCTTTGCTTGTGGAGCTTGGCGTGTCTCAGCAGCGTGTTCCTATTTTATGGTGTGACAATCTAGGGGCAACCTATCTAACGGCAAATCCAGTCTTTCATGCTCGTACTAAGCACATTGAGATAGACTTTCATTTTGTGCGAGAGCGTGTCGCAGAGGGTACACTAGATGTTAGATTCACCTCTTCTAATGATCAGCTAGCTAATGTATTTACTAAACCAGCTACTCGGCAGATGTTAGACCGTTTTAAGTCCAATCTAAATCTTGTATGTAACAGTTTAGATTGAGGGGAAGTATTAACATAGGTCGGTCATGGTTTTACCGTGGTGTACGTGTTGTACACGTTTTGTACTGTAGCCTGCTGTATATATATATGAGCTGATTGTGGTGGTGTTGTACCACGAAACCCAAAAGTCCTTTTAACTTGTATCATAGCCCATGATGTCTCCATCAACATTATATCTAATCACTCTCTAAGCTAAACTGACAGCATGCTTTTAGCCAATAGTTTGATCCATTCTTACTTCCATGAAAAAATGGTAGTCTAGAACTGGTATACACGTAATTATCCCATCTATTTAACAAAGAAGGTTTTGCTTGAATAAGTGGGCAACTCATCTCTCTAGCATGGAGTTTATATTGAGATTATTCTGCTGCAGATTTGCAGTAATTATGATTCAACATTCAGAATTTTGTAGTTGTTATTTGTGCTAATATCAGCTAATCACTTCTTAATTGAATTAGGTTCGCGTTGGAAGTGGAAGGTTGGGCCAAAATCTTGCTCTTCGTGTAAGTAAATGTTTGAGCTTTATGATTTTAACCATATTGCAAGTTGGGGATTTTTGTTTAGTTAAAATTATGTGAGGTTGTATCCTCGCATATTTTTTATGCATTACATATTGCATTCAAATATTTTCGGTATGCTGTTTTATCCCATCTTTAAAGCTAGAACACTCATCTTATACTATAGCTGATTTGACATGGAACACATGTATAGGAGTCCAGACTCTTATGGTTTCTCTCTCACCCCTCTTTGTGGATAATCCCTACAAGTTTTGTTTCTATATTCAGATGTACTTATCTATGCCAGAAGATCTTTGAAAAAAATCCAGTCAGATTGTTCACTCTTCCGATCTCTTGATTGAGCACAGACGAATATGTTATTAACTAATGATGACATGCTATTTGTGTAAACAATATACTCCATTAGTATTCCTATAGATATGTATGTGCTCCATCATTTACACCTATATCAGAGATGTGTTGGGCATCACTGAGCTGCAAAATACTCACTTGGCTTTCCCTGCAGTACAATAATTTGGTTGACATATTGCAGGACACATTGAGGGCTCCAGGCGCAAGGTGACCCCTACTTCTATTTTTCCTACTACAGTTCATATTATTTTTCAGTGGGTCTACTCTGGGCAGGTTTCAGCATAGCAGGATCTGGTTTACTTCATAATAATGGAGAGTTGGTGTCTATTTTCTCAGGAAATAAATCTTTCTGTGTGTTCAGTGTTTAGACCGTGAGATAGTTTGAAGGCTGAGCAGCAAGGCTTCAGTATCTACATGTAACATCACATCCTTATGTTGGAATACACTTTACCATATCTGGATCATCAAATGATCATGTTTATTTACCTGCTAACATGCATACCGTTGCAACTTGAACATAACCAACTTAATTCAAAAAGGCTATCAGTGATTAGATATTGGAAGCACAGTAGACTACTTAGGGGTTTTTGAGTTGCACTCTATCATTGGTGTAGTTCCTATAGGAGCATCTAGATGAGGCCATAGTCATGGACGATAATGTCACCGAACCCCGTGCTTAGGTGCCTGGGCGGCGATCACCACTGCCCCAGAAGCAGCAACATGCCTCAAATGGTAAGTTGTGCAGTGAACCAACAGTGAACAAGAATCACGTGCACAAAAACACTTGCTGATAAGTAAAAATGAACACTTGCTGATAAAAGATAATGCTAAGTTAGAATAAGTATTATTGGAAACCGTTTGCACTGCATTTGTGTGGGACAAACTAACCAATTAACGGCAGAGCACGGTTGTGAAGAATGAACATGAAAAAATGAGCGGAGCTGGTAGGGCAAAGGCAGAGCACAGATATACACATGCTCGGATGGCTCACCAGTGGCGGTAGTTTTTGGAAGTTGTATGCTGCTGCAGTGCTGCATGGTCATCATCATCAGGATTCCTGCCGGCAACGTGTCTTTGGGGGCAGCCATGGTGCCTAGTAGATGGACCACCACCGGCCAGCGGTAGGGGGCGGAGTTGGGGTGGCGCTGAAGCTGCTATGACGGGAGTGATATGTTTTTATAAGCAGGCCGGCCAATCTTTGAGACGAGCAAGCTTTGGTGCATCGTTGCAGGTGGCATGGCTTGAGAATTTGCCTCATCTTTTTGAAGCATGAAAGTCAAGTTCACTACTTTTTTTGAAATGATAAATAAATTTAGAAAGATCCCACTAAACTCCTGCCAAAATTTGAACCTTGGAGCTACTTTACTTCCTTGGATAACTTCTCGGATGCTTAGATATATACTCTCATGTGAGAAGGAAGTTTTGACGTGAGGAGGAAAAATGCAGAATGAGAAGTAAAACAAGATCTATATACACGCGACTCGCCTCACTGACTCGATTATCGATTTGGTCCTTTGTTCAATCTTCCAAAATAAAAACATGAAGGTAGGGCCAAGCAGAACTACGTCACTTTCGTTCTGTACTAACTAACAAACGATATTATAATTTTTTGCCATTATACAAAATGTAAACCGGTATGAATTCCACGGGATCGTGCGCCAAGACGCACCCCTAAATCTAGTAAAAGTAAAATAAAGGTCTTCATAGAAGAAAGTAGGGATTCAAGTTTCATAAAGAGCTTTCAAAAATTATGGTACTTATTAGCTTTCAACTCTCATTGCCCCTATCATAAGCATCTTTAGGCGATTAAGGTTAAAGTGACACAACTAAGAGGATATGCTTGACAAGTTATAAGTTGAAATCTCATGTCCCTTACTTACGAGTACCGAACCTCATGCTACTCAACTTCAGTCACAAGTAAGCTCTTGTCATTATAAGTACATATGTATCATAGATAACCACCAACGGAGTACCCCTTGCACATGATATAGGATCTATCCCATAATCAAAATAACAAGGCAAGCAGACAATGAGCATCTCAGCGATCTTTTTTATTTGCTATTTGCATAGGTTTTTATTGAGGATGCTTCATAGAGGGCTTATTCGTCTGCGGTACCAAAGTTGGCAGGCCAGCGCATGGCGGTACCTAAGTTGCTTAAAATTACCGCGTTTTGAAAAGTTGGGCCGCCAACTACCAAGAGGGGCCATTTCGATGCAAACTCGTCTCACCTCTACCAAATCCAAACATGCCGTGAAACTGCCTCGTGAAGTAGACGGTCGGGACCCTCATGTCAGTAATATTTCCGTGACGAGAGCGCCAACGCAGCAACCACGTAGGCGAAACGAGATACTAAAGGAGCATGGTGCATTGACCAAATTCACAAATCCACTCCCAGCTTTCCCCTAGCACCGGCGGCGTCAGAATCCACCCTCTAGGCAGGACGATCCCTTTAGACATTTGATTTCCGGGGCCCAGTTGCTATGCCCAGTAGCTGATACCGAGCTCCAATGGCGCATGCCGTAGCCGCCGTTGCGAGGCTCTAGCCTACCTCCACCGCCGACGAGCTGAGCAATTCGGAGGATGGCAGATCCTACTATCAAGGAAGAAGAAGTTCTGACTACAAGCGGGTGAGCTACCCTTCTCTTTGCTATTCGCACTAATTATAACTACTAGCTGGCTACTAAACCTCAAATTGTTTGTTAGCCCAACGTTGAAAAACATATTTTGTCCATAGTGTTCTGTCAAGTGGGATCTGCGCGGACCCCCTTACTTGGTTATGGTAGTCCTCTACAGGTACGACTCTAAGGGCAAGAGGTATGTACACCATTGTTTCACGATGAAAGAAGCGCCTGCGCAGATCTGCACTATATCTGGTATGGTTGCTGCTCTGCGTAATCATGTTGAATTATGGCCAAAGTAGACTGCAAAGTTCAGCTTCATGGATGAACGTGGCATCATGGTTCCTATAACGTGTGACAGTCAGCTAATTGGGTTGATGAAAAGGTATGCTTCGACTGCCATGTTTGACCTGAAATGTCATGTACTGGATGTGGAAGCTGTTGCAACTGGGAGTCGCCCTTCTATTCTTGGACAGGGTGGTTGCTCGAACCCAATTAGCTCCTGGTAAGCAAAGGTCGCTTGGGGTTCGCATGTTTGTGCTGAATTGTAATTTTTGTTTTATTTACTCTGTAGATATTGGGTAGTTATGCAACAGTCTTGTTTCTTTGATAAGAAGCACCGCAAGGTTAGAAACATGACTGCCGGGTCAGTCATTTTGCTACCCGAAGAAACTAAAAATGAGTGGAAAGACGATGCTGGACACGATTCTAGTGCCCATTGTCTCGGCGATGCAGAGTACGTGAAGCTAAGAAAATTGGCACCGAGGAAGAGGAAGAAGGCAGGAAATGAAGAAGCCAGTGGACGTGCTTCCACTTTATAAATTGTGGTTGTGCCATTTGCATACGGACAAATCCACGTAGATTACGTTTAAACAAACCACCAAAGTCAGAATACACTAGTAGAAAAGGGGTCTTTGGTCCACGGTCTCGTTCCCAATCCGGGACAGAGATCTAAATCGAGGCAGAAATGGATCTAAATCACAAATTCTTCCACAAATTAATTGAGATAGAGATCTAAATCGAGGCATTTCATTAATTCAACCACAAATTCTTCTAAACAAAGGTGTGATTTCACATCCTAAATTAATTCAACCACTACTCAATAATTTCACTTCCGCTGCCGCTGTCCTTTGAGCCACCGGCTTCCTCATCGTCGTCGGACGGAACCTCCATGATTTCCGCATTGTTCGCAAGATGGAGCACCTCTTCACGACGAGCGGCGGTGATGACGGTGAACTTGGTCCGTCCAGGGACGTACCAGAACCTCTCCCGCCCTTCTAGGTTGCGGAGATCCCGGTGCACCACGTGCCCGTAAACGATCTGGTTGCCAATCTTGGACTTCTGCTCCTTCTTGAACAACGCCGGCTAGTACGGGCTGGCCGCCGCGTACCGGGGCAGCGCCCTCTTCTACGCAGGCATCTGGCGGTGGCGCGCCGTGATTTCGCTCTCCATCACGGCTCCACCGGGGACGAGGAGCGGAGCCATCGGCACCCCCGCATAGCTAATGCACCATCCGTGGGGCACCGTCGCGGCTGGGTGGCGTGAGGATGTCGAAGTGCGCGAACATCACTGCCTCGTAGAAGTTCAGCAAGGGCATCTCCATGGTGGCGCGGTGGATATTGGAGAGGGAGCGAGGGGTGGAAGACGAAGCGGCGGCGTAGTGGAGATTGGAGAGGGCGAGGGGATGGGCGACGAAGCAACGCGCTGTAGCGCCTTCTATTTGTACACGAGGACGACGAAGCGACGGGCGAAATATCCAAGGGGAATTGGTCAGACAAAAGGAAGTAATGCAGGGTTAAGACAGGTTAACGGGTGACCGATTTTTTTACTCCCAGGACTCCGGGGCCAATAGTTTAGACCGCTAGGTCAACAAGTACAACTATTACAACTTAAAAAAGGCACGGAGCTTAAGCTAAATAGAACTAGTTATCACACATCTCCTTGATCTTCCTAATCTTAGCCCTATGCGCATCTTCCTGCGAGAGCAAGGATCGAATCGTCTGCTCCTTCCTTTTAGCATCTTCCTTGCACAGCTTCAATTGTTTCTCTGCATCTTTCCTCATGCACTTGTCAATATTTGTAGTTGTAAACTGTAGGACTTTGGCCTGGTGAAGATCCTTCCTTGCTTGAGTCAGTTCTTGCTCTACTTTAGCCTTCAGGGCCAACACCGTGTCCCTCTCCTTCTCGACTTTGCTAACCTTGTCTTCCACCCCCATGAGATCTCGCTTATGCTTGGTCGTGTCAACTGGTTCCCATAGCTTCATCTCAACACTGTCAAGAAGTGAGTTGAATGCGGATTCTTTCAACTCAACAGTCATTTCCCATAGTTTGTCCAGCGTTTTCTGCATCGATTTGGGCCACTCTGGATCTACCCATTTGACAACACCGCAACTTCCGCCTCGCATCATTGCACGATGTCCTTGACACCGTAGAAACCTCCTGCCTGCGTTTTGTCCTTCGAACGCAACAAATTTAGCGGGCACATATCCATGTTTACATAGCAGAGGACTGTCTTCATCCGCTAAACCATGATAGTCGGCGTCATACATCATCTGGTTGGCCTAACACATCATACGCGCATGAGTAAATGGAGTAGATCTGGTTCAAAAAATAGATAACTGGCCACGGATGATAGAGATAGAGATGAGACGACTCACATCGAAATCACCGTCCCTGTCGTCATGACGCGTTTCCTCGCTGTCTCCCCTTGAACCCATGGCGAGAGGGGAGGGGGTGGCTGCCGGAGAGGGGATTGGGATGGAGGCGCCATCGGCTTGCGGCTACGGCAGGATGGGAGTGAAGTGGGGAAAGTGGCTTCAAGGGGAAGGAAGGGAAGTACAGGGAGGAAGAGAAGTAATGGGGACGTGACACTGGGATATGGCCCACTCAACTCGTGAGTCGTGACACTCGCAACAGGGGAGCCCCCGGTGTTGCCAGTTTGTCCAGAGCAAGCATGTACAATCATACCGCAGAACAGACTACTCGCGGATCGATCTCACGAAAACCATCCCAATCGTCCAAGCGCCCCGATCGAACGGTACGTAACAATGGTCAAGCAGAACAACTGTGTTAGGACGTGCCTTCTAGAAGACTCGGTCTAACGCTAAGGTTAGGGCTCTCCTAAGGTTAATTAGGATCCATATGTGGTTTATGAAAAGAACATGCATCCAATGACACTGGTGGATCCATATGTGGTTTGTGAGAAGAACACACGTGCAATGACACTGGTGGATCCATTTGTGGTTAATGGGAAGAACACACATGCAATGACACTGGGTGTGGTTCATGATATGGTTTGTGAGAAGAACACACATGCAATGACTCTAGTTGTGGTTCATGAGAAGAGCAGACATGCGGTGACTCTAACTGTGGTTCATGAAAAGAGCAGACATGCGATGACACCGGTGGATCCATGTGTGGTCTATGAGAGGAACACACATGCAATGGCACCAGTGGATCCTTACGTGGTTTGTGAGAATAACACACATGCAATGACACTGGTGGATCCATATGTGGTCTGTGAAAAGAACACACATGCAATGACACTGGTGGATCCATGTGTGGTTCATGGGAAGAACACACATGCAATGACACTGTTGATATGTGGTTTGTGAAAAGAACAGACATGCAATGACTCTAACTGTGGTTCATGAAAAGAGCAGACATGCAATGACACTGGTGGATCCATGTGTGGTTCATGGGAAGAACACACATGCAATGACACTGGTGGATCGATGTGTGGTCTGTGGGAAGAACACACATGCAATGACACTGGTGATATGTGGTTTGTGAAAAGAACGGACCTGCAATGACTCTAACTATTGTTTAATGAAAAGAGTAGACATGCAATGACACTGGTGGATCCATGTGTGGTTAATGAGAAGAACACACATGCACTGACACTAAGTGTGGTTCATGATATGGTTTGTGAGAAGAACACACATGCAATGACTCTAGTTGTGGTTCATTTAAAGAGCAGACATGCGATGACTCTAACTGTGGTTCATGAAAAGAGCAGACATGCAATGACACCGGTGGATCCATTTGTGGTCTATGAGAGGAATACACATGCAATGACTCTAACTGTGGTTCATGATATGGTTTGTGAGAAGAACACACATGCAATGACTCTAACTGTGGTTCATGAAAAGAGCAGACATGCGATGACTCTAACTGTGGTTCATGAAAAGAGCAGACATGCGATGACTCTAACTGTGGTTAATGAAAAGAGCAGACATGCAATGACATTGGTGGATCCATGTGTGGTTAATGAGAAGAACACACATGCAATGAACTCTAGTGGGTCCATGTGGTTTATGAGAAGAACACACATCCAATGAACTCTAGTGGATCCATATGTGGTTGTGAGAAGGACACACATGCAATGACACCGGTGGATCCATGTGTGGTTCATGGGAAGAACACACATGCAATGACACTGGTGGATCGATGTGTGGTCTGTGGGAAGAACACACATGCAATGACACTGGTGATATGTGGTTTGTGAAAAGAACGGACCTGCAATGACTCTAACTATTGTTTAATGAAAAGAGTAGACATGCAATGACACTGGTGGATCCATGTGTGGTTAATGAGAAGAACACACATGCAATGACACTGGGTGTGGTTCATGATATGGATTTTGAGAAGAACACACATGCAATGACTCTAGCTGTGGTTCATGAGAAGAGCAGACATGCGATGACTCTAACTATGGTTCATGAAAAGAGCAGACATGCGATGACACCGGTGGATCCATGTGTGGTATATGAGAGGAACACACATGCAATGATACCGGTGGATCCTTACGTGGTTTGTGAGAATAACACACATGCAATGACACTAGTGGATCCATATGTGGTTTGTGAAAAGAACACACATGCAATGACACTGGTGGATCCATGTGTGGTTCATGGGAAGAACACACATGCAATGATACTGGTGGATCCATGTGTGGTCTGTGGGAAGAACACTGATACGTCCAAAATGTATCTACTTTCCCAAACACTTTTGATATTGTTTCTCCTCTAAACTTGTGTTATTTGGATGCAACTAACACGGACTGACGTTGTTTTCAGCAGAATTGCCTTGGTGTCTACTTTTTGTGCAGAAAATCAACTATCAGGAAAAATCCCGGAAAATATGCCAAAATCCTATTTCACCAGAAGACTCTAGGAGCCAGAGTACGAGACGGAGAAGAGCCAGGCGGTGGCCACACCACCTGGTGGCGTGGGCCAGGCCAGGTTGCGCCAGGGTGTGGTGTGGGCCCCCTAGGCACCCCCTCGGTCTCCCTCTTCGCCTATAAGAAGCCTTCTGACCTAGAAACTCCGGGGGGGTTCGACGTTTTTCCAGAAGGAGTTCCGCTCCGCCGCCACCACTAGATTCCATGAAACAGCACCAGAAACTCCATTCTGGCACCCTGCCGGGACGGGGAATTGGAGGAGATCATCGCCATCATCATCACCATCGCTTCTCCATCGACCATCCATGTTTCCCCCATCTATGAGTGAGTAATCCCCCGCTGTAGGCCATGGGGATGGTAGGGATTGGATGGCATCGTTCATGTAATGGCATCAGATTGTTAGGGCATGGTACCTAGTATCTTTTATTAGTGCTTTATGACTTTGTTGCGACTTGTTATGCTTAATGCTTGTCACTAGGGCCCGAGTGCCATGATTTCAGATCTGAACATGTTATTGATTCATTATGATAGTATTGTTTATGGTCTTACCTGCAAGTTGTATACACACGTTGTTATCCGGAACCAATGGCCCCGAAGTGACAGAAATCGGGATAACCAGAGGGAATGGCTTTGATGTGAGGATCACATGTGTTCACGGAGTGTTAATTCTTTGCTCCGGTGCTCTATTAAAAGGAGCACCTTAATTGCCAGTAGTTCCCTTAAGGCCCCGCTGCAAACGGGCTGGCAGGACAAAAGATGTTGTGCAAGTTCTCATTGCGAGCACGTATGACTATATATGGAACACATGCCTAGGATTATCGAGTACTTGGATGCTTTATCTTATTTATCTACAATTGCCCTATGTTCTGATTGCTATGTGAATTGTCTTGTCCATGCAACGCCCGTCCATCCATCCCTATGCCTACCGCACTCGAATCCTACTGTTTACTGCTATTGTTACTATTGTCCTTACTTTACTACCACTGTTACTATTACTATTCCTACTACAAAACTGTTGCTACTGATAAACTGCTGTGAGCAAGATTGTTTCTAGGTGCAGCTGAATTGACAACCTAATTGTTAAGGCTTATAAATATTCTTTGGCTCCCCTTGTGTCGAATCAATAAATTGGGTTTCACTTCCCTCGAAAATACTGCGATACACCCCCTATACTTGTTGGTCATCAAGACTACTTTCTGGCGCCGTTGCCAGGGAGCATAGCTTTATTTATCAAGTTCACTTGGATTCTCTATTGTTCGCTGCTATCCATCCATCATGGGTAAGTCTCGTGATGGCAAGTTTGCTATTTTACCATCCACTACAAGAAGAGGTACGGTTCTGAACACCTCTGCTGCTCTTGATTCAGCGTCTGTTATGAGTAAGTTCCTTACACCACCACATACACATGCTACACACACTGCTACTACTACTGAATCTGAAACTTCTGATGCTTATGATGCTGCTTCTACTGTGCATGATAAGAGTAGTTCATTAGGTACTTTCCTAGATGCTACGATTTCTAGAACTATAGCTAGAAATACCAAAACTCCTAATGAAGACACTATCACACCTGTTAGTTCTCTTGAGTCTAGTGAAAGTTATGATATTGAAGATGGTTATGTTGAGATGACCGATGAATTTATTAAACAATGTAAAAACACCCATGATAGGAGCGCTGCTAAGAGTCTCCTTGAGAGGCGTACTATTAGAACCAAATTGTCTCCTATTGCTAAGTTTGCTGCTTCTCCCATAAACATTACAGATAAATATTATGACTTCTCTCTCGATCTATCTTACATAGCTATTATTGAGAAAGAACCTTTTTGTGGGACTAAGAATGAAAGTGTGGTACCATGAGTGGCTTGTTTTCTGATGATATTAAGATGCGTACTTACTTTGTTGCTAAGATTTTCCCTTTTTCACTGAAAGGAGAAGCTAAAACTTGGTTTAGCAATTTACCTCCTAGATCTATTGATAATCCTGAGTGCTTTATTAGTACTTTCGTGCATAAATATTTTCCTCCTAGTGCTAGACATGCTATTTTGCAGGAACTCCTAAGGAAGCTGAAGAATTAATGGCTAAAATAAGTAAGAATTATGAAGATTGGACTCCTTCTGAACAAGCTATACCTGAAGTAATTGTACCTGAACCAACTATTCCTGTGCCTATTCCAACATCAAAGAAGAGGGGAGTTATTGAATTAAATGATGAAGTGATGAAGGAAGCTAAGAAATGTCTTAAGGAGAAGGGAATTAATGTTGCAGATGTCAAGAATTTACCTCCTATTGAAGAATTATGTAAGCCTATTTCCTACTCATCCACCATTCAGGTACACTCTCTCCAGCACTTTGATGAAGGTGATATCCCTTATTCTAAACCAACTGATCAATGCTTAGAAGAATTCGATATCTTTATTGTTAAGCAAGATAACTTTAATAAAAGGGTGCAAAATCATCTAATGGAAAACACTAGAGCTATTATTGAGTTGAAAGATATTGTGGAAAGAACCTCTAATGATGTTAAAATGATTGTTAAACACTTTCAAATGGTTCAAACTCAAATAGGTCAACTCGTTAGAGTGAAAAACGACTTGCTAGTTAATGCTGCTAAAGAAAAACATGCTTATGAAATTAGAACTAGAAGTGGAGCTGCTACCCAGGATCCTCTATATCCTGAGGGGCATCCCAAAAGAATTGAGCAGGATTCTCAACAAGCTGAAAATAGTGGTCCTACTCGTAAGAAAAGGAAAAAGAAACATAAAACTGTTGAAGAACCCTCTAAACCTGTTTTAGATCCTAATAGTATATCTATCTTTGATGCTGAAACTAAAAGTGGTAGTGAAGAAAATGAAGCTCCTAATGAAGAGAAAGTTGAGGAAGAACATGAAAACCACACTAAGAATACTAAATACACCAAAGAAGATTTAATTGCTAAGAAACATGGTAGTGAAAGAGAACCTTGGGTCCAAAAACCTATGCCTTTCCCTGATAAGAAACACAAGTCAAAGGAAGATGAACACTATAATAAGTTTTGTGAGTGGATGAAACCTTTATTCTTGCAAATTCCTTTGACTGATGTTATTAAATTGCCTCCTTACTCAAAGTATATGAAGGACATTGTCTCGAATAAAAGGAAGATCCCTAATGAAGAAATTTCTACTTTGCTTGCTAATTATTCCTTCAGTGGTAAGGTTCCTAAGAAACATGGAGACCCAGGGATTCCAACTATCCCTTGCTCTATTAAGAATAGTTATGTTAGAACTGCTTTGTGTGATTTGGGAGCTGGAGTTGGTGTTATGCCTTTCTCTCTCTATAAGAGGCTTCAACTAGAAAAATTAATACCAACTGATATATCTTTGCAAATGGCTGATAAATCTACCACTTTCCTGTTGGCATATGTGAGGATGTACCTGTTCAAGTGGCTCATAATTGCTTGATATTAACTGATTTTGTTGTGCTTGAAATGCCTGAAGATGATAATATGTCTATTATTCTTGGGAGACCTTTTCTTAATACTGCAGGAGCTGTTATTAATTATAATCAAGGAAAGGTGACTTTCAATGTGAATGACAAGGAACATGCTGTCTATTTCCCCAAGAAGATTGAAAGGACTTATGGTTTGAATTCAATTGAACATGTTGAGGGCATTCAAGTTGGAGAAATATATTGTCCCATACCAAGAGAAAATTTTGAAACTATTATGATTGGGACCATTGCTATCAAGGTTGAGGTAACATAATCATTAGTGGAATACAAAGTTTTGTCTCATATGGAACCGTTTTGGTAGCAAGACCTGATCAACCTTGTTAACAAAAAGATTTCATTGAACAAAACAATGTTTTCACTATGATTATCTCCGTTTACTTCTATTCTATCCATTTTAGTTTTTGCTTTCGTTTAGTTTTCTTTGTTGTTAGTTGCTTGCATGTTAGAGTGTCTTAGAACTTCTGTAGTTCTAGCTTTGTTTTGTCCTTGCATCATGTCAAAAAAAATCTGTCTGTCAGAAAATCATTCTTCTATGCCTGAAAATGCCCAAAAATAAAGTGTCTCGAAAAATTCCAGAAAATTCATATTAAATTTTTGCGTGAAAAAAGGGGAAGAGGAGTACCTGGGAGGTACCAAGGGGACCCACCAAGTAGGCACACCACCTGGTGGCGCCATGCCCTGGTGTGGGCCACCCCTGGCCCCCCACTAACTCTCTCACCTGCCACTTTCTTCTCTCTCCCGAGTAAGCTCCAGTTCATTGCTCAAAATCACGTTCATGCTATGCTAGCTCTCGATTTTTTCGATCTCCTTGCTCAGCCCATCTTTCTTGCTGAAAATTGGAGCATTTGTTCCCTGGTATGTGACTCCTCCCCTTGTCCAAGTAGATTTGTGTTTAGTGGATTGTATATTGAGTATTTTGCTGCTGTAGGTGACTGGTTATGAGAGATTGCATGCTTGTTTGATGCTTAGAGATATAGTTTTGATGCATGTTTAGGCCTCTTACAAGTCCCTTTGAGTAGAATCCTTCATTATATTTACTTTGTAATCACTTGTTTAATGGGTGTTTAAATTTCAGAATACCAAGCATGAACAACCATACCTTTGGAGAGATATTTGAGAGTGATGCACCTAGGAGGTCGAGGCCCTCAAGATCGGCCTCTCAGTTTAGGCCATCATACAAAGAAGATCTCATTGCAACTAGTATTGGTAGTGAAAGGGATGATGGGGATGCTCACCCATCCTCTTTTCCTTGTTTTACTTTCTTACAAGCTGCAGGTATTCTTGATGATTTCTTGCTACTGATTGAGAGGGTTGGTTTGACCTCATATATGCAAGATGAGAGTGAGCAATACGCTATGCTCACCAAAATTTTTGTTGAGAGCTTCACGTTTACTAACACATCCTATCAGTCGACTATCTCTTTTAAAATCTATAATCTGCCCTTCACCATGCCTTTGGAGAGATTTTGCAGTATTGTAGGTGTACGCATGACAGGGACTGTGAAGAAAATTCAAGGACGACCCGCTGATTTGTTGGAGCTTTACCGAGGGTTGACCAATGATGATGACCGCGTGGCGCAACGCGGAAAGATAAGAAATATCCAACTCCCCGCTCTTAGATACTTTGCATATTATCTTGCTACTAGTGTACTGGGTAGGGAGAACACAAGTAATATCTCCAACTATCATTTAGCCTTCCTTGCTGCCGCACTTAACAATGATACTCGGTACAACCTTGGCTCTCTTATTGCTCTCCGCCTAGCTGCTAGGGGGCCTATCTATGGGGGCATCATTGCCTCGCGAATAATCAATGCATTAGGTCTTTTAGTGGATCCCAATGATGCTATACTGGCACCATAGAGGCTTGACCTTGTTGCTATGAAAACTCATCACTTTGTCACTGCTGCTTCTGATTTGAACAGTCTAGTATATAGGATGCTTTTCACCGACGGGGATGAAAGGGAGATCCTTTTGCCACAGCCTTCTTTGTTTAGTGTTCATAGGAGACCGTGGTCGCTCTCCAAGGAGGAGGTGGACGAGAAGCTTCACTTGCTGGGTTTCCACGAGCAGCACCAGGAGGATGTGCCCTCCTGTGATTACTCCGCACATTACGGAGGGACGTACTCGAGCTCGCACCAGGACGAGGGGACCTCTTTGTCGTACCATGGTGACACTTCATCCTGGCTAGCTTGGGATTGATACCCACTTAGGCCAAAAGCCTAAGCTTGGGGGGAGGGTTCAGCAGTCCTCAGTGGATATTGGTTTCATATTATTGTTCAAGCCACACAAGTGAAGAGCAATAATGAGGAATTAATGACAACTTGAGGCATGGTAAGAGGTTGGTAACGAACTCTATTTGTTTTCATTTTTGTACATATACTCGTCACTGTGGGCATGCTTAGTCTGTTCGTGTAGGGTGTATGTTAACTTTGGATGCTTAGTAGTTCTTGCTTTCTTATGATTAGCTCCAGCTCGCTAATAGTTTGTAGCATGTTTTATGAATGTTTGATTGCATTATTCTATTCATAACTTGGTATGACATCGTGGTATCCTCCTCTGAATGTTTCATTTGAATTGACTTGGCACATGCTCACGCATGCACATGACTGTAATAATCAGTTAAGCCTCGATGAATTATTTTGCCTCGGGGATCTTGAATCACTCTCATGCCATGATTAGTCCTGTTTTGTTGCAAGTATGATTATGACAGCTATTGCTCTCTCATTTGTTGCTCCCTTACTATTGCTAGCCTTCACTCACAATGAGTATGTTTTACTCAAGTTTCACCCTCCCTAAACCAAATATTTCCAAAGTGTCCACCATACCTACCCATTAGCATCATTCGCTACTTCCGTGCATATTCATTATGCCTTGTTTTCTTCCGAATAAATGTTTGCTTGTTATGAGAAAGTCAGTTAGCAAAGCTCTCACGAACTTGATGGCACACTTTACTTTCTTGCACTTAATAAACCTGAACCATTGCGTCCTTCTTTGTGGCGTATATGTTTGCGCTTTATGAGTTGAAGTTAGCAGAACCATGTATCATGGGGACCGCTTTCAACACTTCATTGGCACTTTGTACCTAGTTGATATCATGTTCTTTTACTTATGGATCCCGCCGGTGTGAAATAAAAGTGGAACTTGTAAGATCATGGAGTTTGTATGTATGTTAGAGAAATGCCTGGGCCACTAGCCTAAGACATGCCTAATCATGGTGGAAACTTGCAGCATAACCGTAATGAGCATTCTATGAAGCATCCTCAATAAAAATATATGCACATAGTAAATAAAAAGATCGCTGAGATGCTCATTGTCTGCTTGCCTTGTTATTTTGATTATGGGACAGCTCCCATGTCATGTGCAAGGGGTACCCCATTGGCGGTTCTCTATGATACGTATATACTTACAATATCAAGAGCTTACTTGTGACTGAAGTTGAGTAGCATGAGGATCGGTCTTCGTAAGTAAGGGGCATGAGACTTTGATTTATAACTTGTCAAGCATATCCTCTTAGTTGTGTAACTTTCACCTTAACCACATTAAAGATGCTTATGATAGGAGCAATGAGAGCTCAAAGCTAACAAGTACCATACTTTCAGCATTTGGAAGCCTTTCAAATTATTTAAAACCTTTCCTTGTTGAGTCTCCACACATTCTCTGAGCACCTTCTTGAGAGCATAGTTGTCATTCTTTGTGCTTGTCCCATTACTTGATTATTTGTGTTATGACTTTGATGCTTGTATCTTTGATATCTTTAATTCTAGTCATCACTTGAATTTCAGAGGTGCCTTGACATTCATAATCAAAGGCAAGCGAGATACCACTCTATCATACTTTTTTATGAGCATTGTAATGTTGCTTATGTTTATGCTTCATGCTACTTATTATTTTTGAGTTGGAATCTCTTCATAGCTTGCAATGCCTATTAAGTAAACTTAGTTGCATACTCCTTATTATGAATTGTCTAAGTAGTTGATCACATGCTGAGAATATTTACATCATATGAAGCAAATGTGTTCGTGAAAGTTCTTTTATCACACTCAGTTTTCAACTGAATTTCTTGAGGACAAGCAATAAGGTAAGCTTGGGGGGAGTTGATACGTCCAAAACATATGTACTTTCCCGAACACTTTTGCTATTGTTTCTCCTCTAAACTTGTGTGATTTGGATGCAACTAACATGGACTGACGTTGTTTTCAGCAGAATTCCTTGGTGTCTACATTTTGTGCAGAAAATCAACTATCAGGAAAAATCCCGGAAAATATGCCAAAAATCCTATTTCACCCGAAGACTCCAGGAGCCAGAGTACGAGACGGAGAAGAGCCAGGGGGTGGCCACACCACCTGGTGGCACGGGCCAGGCCAGGCCGCGCCAGGGGGTGGTGTGGGCCCCCAGGCACCCCCTCAGTCTCCCTCTTCGCCTATAAGAAGCCTTCTGACCTAAAAAATCTAGGGGGTTCGACGTTTTTCTAGAAGGAGTTCTGCTCTGCCGCCACCACCAGATTCCACGAAACAGCACCAGAAACTCCGTTCTGGCACCCTGCCGGGACAGGGAATTGGAGGAGATCATCGCCATCATCATCACCATCGCTTCTCCATTGACCATCCATGTTTCCCCCATCTATGAGTGAGTAATCCCCCGCTGTAGGCCACGGGGATGGTAGGGATTGGATGAGATCGTTCATGTAATGGCATCAGATTGTTAGGGCATGGTGCCTAGTATCTTTTATTAGTGCTTTATGACTTTGTTACGACTTGTTATGCTTAATGCTTGTCATTAGGGCCCGAGTGCCATGATTTCAGATCTGAACATGTTATTGATTCATTATGATAGTATTGTTTATGGTCTTACCTGCAAGTTATATACACACGTTGGTGTCCGGAACCAATGGCCCTAAAGTGACAGGAATCAGGATAACCGGAGGGAATCGCTTTGATGTGAGGATCACATGTGTTCATGGAGTGTTAATGCTTTGCTCTGGTCCTCTATTAAAAGGAGCACCTTAATTGCCAGTAGTTCCCTTGAGGCCCCGCTGCAAACGGGCTGACAGGACAAAAGATGTTGTGCAAGTTCTCATTGCGAGAACGTATGACTATATATGGAACACATGCCTAGGATTATCGAGTACTTGGATGCTTTATCTTATTTATCTGCAATTGCCCTATGTTCTGATTGCTATGTGAATTGTCTTGTCCATGCAACGCCCGTCCATCCATACCTATGCCTACCGCACTCGAATCCTACTGTTTACTGCTATTGTTACTATTGTCCTTACTTTACTACTACTGTTACTATTACTATTACTACTACAAAACTGTTGCTACTGATAAACTGCTGTGAGCAAGATTGTTTCCAGGTGCAGCTGAATTGACAACTCAATTGTTAAGGCTTATAAATATTCTTTGGCTCCCCTTGTCTCGAATCAATAAATTGGGTTTCACTTCCCTCGAAAATACTGCGATACACCCCCTATACTTGTGGGTCATCAAACACACATGCAATGACACTGGTGTGTGGTTTGTGAAAAGAAAAGACATGCAATGACTCTAACTGTGGTTCATGAAAAGAGCAGACATGCAATGAGACTGGTGGATCCATGTGTGGTTCATGGAAAGAACACGCATGCAATGACACTGGTGGATCGATGTGTGGTCTGTGGGAAGAACACACATGCAATGACACTGGTGATATGTGTTTTGAGAAAACAGCAGACATGCGATGACTCTAACTGTGGTTCATGAAAAGAGCAGACATGCAATGACACCGGTGGATCCATGTGTGGTCTATGAGAGGAACACACATGCAATGACTCTAACTGTGGTTTATGAAAAGAGCAGATATGCGATGACACCTGTGGATCCATGTGTGGTCTATGAGAGGAACACACATGCAATGACATCGGTGGATCCTTACGTGGTTTGTGAGAAGAAAACACATGCAATGACTCTAACTGTGGTTCATAAAAAGAGCACACATGCAATGACACTGGTGGATCCATGTGTGGTCCATGGGAAGAACACACATGCAATGACACTAGTGGATCCATGTGTGGTCTGTGGGAAGAACACACATCCAATGACACTGGTGATATGTGTTTTGTGAAATGAATAGACATGCAATGACTCTAACTGTGGTTCATGAAACGATCAGACATGCGATGACACCTGTGGATCCATGTGTGGTCTATGAGAGGAACACACATGCAATGACACCGGTGGATCCTTACGTGGTTTGTGAGAATAACACACATGCAATGACACTGGTGGATCCATATGTGGTCTGTGAAAAGAACACACATGCAATGACACTGGTGGATCCATGTGTGGTTCATGGGAAGATCACACATGCAATGACACTGGTGGATCCATGTGTGGCTGTGGGAAGAACACACATGCAATGACACTTGTGATATGTGGTTTTGTGAAAAGAATAGACATGCAATGACTCTAACTATGGTTCATGAAAAGAGCAGACATGCAATGACACTGGTGGATCCATGTGTGGTTCATGGGAAGAACACACTTGCAATGACACTAGTGGATCCATGTGTGGTCTTTGGGAAGAAGACACATGCAATGACACTAGTGATATGTGGTTTGTGAAAACAACAGACATGCAATGACTCTAACTGTGGTTAATGAAAAGAGTAGACATGCAATGACACTAGTGGATCCATGTGTGGTTAATGAGAAGAACACACATGCAATGACACTAGGTGTGGTTCATGATATGGTTTGTGAGAAGAACACACATGCAATGACTCTAGATATGGTTCATGAAAAGAGTAGACATGCGATGACTCTAACTGTGGTTCATGAAAAGAGCAGACATGCAATGACACCGGTGGATCCATGTGTGGTCTATGAGAGGAACACACATGCAATGACTCTAACTGTGGTTCATGAAAAGAGCAGACATGCGATGACACCTGTGGATCCATGTGTGGTCTATGAGAGGAACACACATGCAATGACACCAGTGGATCCATACGTGGTTTGTGAGAAGAACACACATGCAATGACTCTAACTGTGGTTCATGAAAAGAGCAGACATGCAATGACACTGGTGCATCCATGTTTGGTTCATGGGAAGAACACACATGCAATGACACTGGTGGATCCATGTGTGGTCTGTGGGAAGAACACACATGCAATGACACTGGTGATATGTGTTTTGTGAAAAGAACAGACATGCACTGACTCTAACTGTGGTTCATGAAAATACCAGACATGCGATGACACCTGTGGATCCATGTGTGGTCTATGAGAGGAACACACATGCAATGACACCGGTGGATCCTTACGTGGTTTGTGAGAAGAACACTCATGCAATGACTCTAACTGTGGTTCATGAAAAGAGCAGACATGCAATGAGACTGGTGGATCCATGTGTGGTTCATGGGAAGAACACACTTGCAATGAGACTGGTGGATCCATGTTTGGTCTGTGGGAAGAACACACATGCAATGACACTGGTGATATGTGTTTTGTGAAAAGAACACACATGCAATGAGTCTAACTGTGGTTCATGAAAAGTGCAGACATGAAATGACACTGGTGGATCCATTTGTGGTTAATGAGAAGAACACACATGCAATTACACTGGGTGTGGTTCATGATATGGTTTCTGAGAAGAACACACATGCAATGACTCTAGCTAAGGTTCATGAGAAGAGCACACATGCGATGACTCTAACTATGATTCATGAAAAGAGCAGACATGCAATGACACCGGTGGATCCATGTGTGGTCTATTAGAGGAATACACATGCAGTGACACCGGTGGATCCATATGTGGTCTGTGAAAAGAACACACATGCAATGACATTGGTGTATCCATGTGTGGTTCATGGGAAGAGCAGCCATGCAATGACACTGGTGGATCCATGTGTGGTTCATGGGAAGAACACACATGCAATGACACTGGTAGATCCACGTCTGGTCTGTGGGAAGAACACACATGCAATGACAATGGTGATATATGGTTTGTGAAAAGAACAGACATGCAATGACTCTAACTGCGGTTCATTGAAAGAGCAGACATGCAATGACATTGGTGGATCCATGTGTGGTCCATGGGAAGAACACACATGCAATGACACTGGTGGATCCATGTGTGGTCTGTGGGAAGAACACACATGCAATGACACTGGTGATATGTGTTTTGTGAAAAGAACAAACATGCAATGACTCTAACTGTGGTTCATGAAAAGATCAGACATGCGATGACACCTGTGGATCCATGTGTGGTCTATGAGAGGAACACACATGCAATGACACCGGTGGATCCTTACGTGGTTTGTGAGAATAACACACATGCAATGACACTGGTGGATCCATATGTGGTCTGTGAAAACAACACACATGCAATGACACTGGTGGATCCATGTGTGGTTCATGGGAAGATCACAGATGCAATGACACTGGTGGATCCATGTGTGGCTGTGGGAAGAACACACATGCAATGACACTGGTGATATGTGGTTTGTGAAAAGAACAGACATGCAATGACTCTAACTATGGTTCATGAAAAGAGCAGACATGCAATCACACTAGTGGATCCATGTGTGGTTCATGGGAAGATAACACTTGCAATGACACTAGTGGATCCATGTGTGGTATTTGGGAAGAACACACATGCAATGACACTAGTGATATGTGGTTTGTTAAAAGAACAGACATGCAATGACTCTAACTGTGGTTAATGAAAAGAGCAGACATGCAATGACACTAGTGGATCCATGTGTGGTTAATGAGAAGAACACACATGCAATGACACTGGGTGTGGTTCCTAATATGGTTTGTGAGAAGAACACACATGCAATGACTCTAGCTATGGTTCATGAAAAGAGCAGACATGTGATGACTCTAACTGTGGTTCATGAAAAGAGCAGACATGCAATGACACCGGTGGATCCATGTGTGGTCTATGAGAGGAACACACATGCAATGACTCTAACTGTGGTTCATGAAAAGAGCAGACATGCGATGACACCTGTGGATCCATGTGTGGTCTATGAGAGGAACACACATGCAATGACACCAGTGGATCCTTACGTGGTTTGTGAGAAGAACACACATGCAATGACTCTAACTGTTGTTCATGAAAAGAGCAGACATGCAATGACACTGGTGCATCCATGTGTGGTTCATGGGAAGAACACACATGCAATGACACTGGTGGATCCATGTGTGGTCTGTGGGAAGAACACACATGCAATGACACTGGTTATATGTGTTTTGTGAAAAGAACAGATATGCAATGACTCTAAATGTGGTTCATGAAAATATTAGACATGCGATGACACCTGTGGATCCATGTGTGGTCTATGAGATGAACACACATGCAATGACACCGGTGGATCCTTACGTGGTTTGTGAGAAGAACACCCATGCAATGACTCTAACTGTGGTTCATGAAAAGAGCAGACATGCAATGACACTGGTGGATCCATGTGTGGTTCATGGGAAGAACACACATGCAATGACACTGGTGGATCCATGTGTGGTCTGTGGGAAGAACACACATGCAATGACACTGGTGATGTAATGTACTTCCACCGACCGTGTTAACTCTCAAGCTCCTCGCTCCTACGAGACCTACCCTAGTTAAAAGAAAATGCAACCACCCCAATTATCAAATAAACTGGGCCACGGTTTCTTATATGTATTACCCAAGTTTTTAGTACTAGGATTTTCAAGCTTCCTAGCTAACTTCGCACACTTCAGTGACTTCTTGTCGATTAACGAAATGAGGTCAAACTTGACCTATAAGTAAGCGCGATAGATTGCTCTTGAATTAAATGTATCTTCGGAGGTAGATGGGTGCATCTTCTTGTCATAGACAATGTCGTAAGTGTGAGTTTCCAACTATCAGGAAATAAAATTCCCAGTTTTCCGAGTGATGACGAGATGGTTCTTTACAATAAAGAAAGCCCGAAGAATATGGATCTCAATGCCATAAGCCAATCTTCTAGACATATTAAGTGGACCAACGTGTTTTACTTATGATTCTCATATGTTTTTTGACTTTTCAAACTCCCTAGCTAATTAACTCCGCCCACTTGAATGACTACATGCTGATTTATCAAAATTAGGTCAAACTTGAACTATAACTAAATTGTAGGTTGCTCTAAAAGTTTTACGAAAAAGCTTTTGGAGGTATCGTACCGATCAGGGGGGTCAGAATCAATATATGAGAAACAACCGAGAGTTTTGACAATAGGTTTGACTTCTTGCTAAGATTTTGCATCGCATGACACTATTTAACGAAATTGGGTCAAACTTGAGCTACAAGTAAGCGCGATAGATTGCTGTTGAAATATATGACTTTTCAGAGAGGTAGATGAGTGCATTTTCTTGTAGTAAACAAATTCGTCGGTACGGTGTGATTTTCCAATTATATCAGGAAAGAACATTCAATTATTCTCAATTTTCTGAATGATGACGAGCGAGGTGTTGTTATTTTACGTAAAGAAATGTCTGAAGAATATTGGATCTGAATGCCAGAAGCCAAGTTTACCGACATATATATTGGACCAACATGTTGTACCAACGATTCCCATGTTCTATTTATGAGTTTTCAAACTTCCTAGCTAACTCTGCCCATTTGACCGAATGACTTTTTGTCGATTTATCGAAATTAGGTCAAATTTGAAACTACAAGTAAATTGTAGGTTGCTTTGAAAGTTTTACGAAAAATCTTTTGGAGGTACCCATCGAGGGTTCACAATTAATATATCATAAAACACCGAGAGTTTTGATGATAGGTTCAACTTGTTGCTAAGATTTTGCATCTTGACAATTTAACGAAATTAGGCCAAACTTGAGCTATAAGTAAGCACGATAGATTGCTCTTGAATTATATGTATTTTTAGAGGTAGATCGGTGCATCTTGTTGTAGTAAACAATGCCGTCAGTGTGAGTTTCCAACTATCAGGAAAGAACATTCAATTTACATTATCCGA
This sequence comes from Avena sativa, assembly GCA_916181665.1. Classification (NCBI taxonomy): domain Eukaryota; kingdom Viridiplantae; phylum Streptophyta; class Magnoliopsida; order Poales; family Poaceae; genus Avena; species Avena sativa. The sequence goes on from OV702291.1 coordinate 309,966,986, forward strand.
GTGAAGACGAGCGAGGCTAGTTGTTCTTTTCCATAGAGAAGTCCAAAGAATATTGGATGTGGATACCACAAGCCAAGTTGATAGACATATATAGTGGATCGACAACATGTTGTACTTGCGATTCCCATGTTTTATGAGCTTTCAAACTTCCTAGCTAACTCTGCGCATTTTAATGACTTTAAGTCGGTTTATCAAAATTAGGTCAAATTTGAAACTACAAGTAAATTGTAGGTTTTGCTTTGAAAGTTTTACGAAAAATCTTTTAATTTGGAGGAACCTATCGAGGGGTCACAATTAATATATCAGAAAACAACGTGAGTGTTAACAATAAGTTCAACTTCTTGCTAAGATTTTGCATCTTGAAAATTTAATGAAATTAGGTCAAACTTGAGCTACAAGTAAGCACCATAGATAGCTCTTGAATTAAATGTCATTTTAGAGGTAGATGGGTGCATTTTCTGGTAGTTAGCAGTGTCGTGGGTGTGAGTGTCCAACTACCAGGAAAGAACATTCAATTCTACATTTTCCGAGTGAAGACGAGCGAGGTTAGTTGTTCTTTTATGTAAAGAGAATTCCAAAGAATATTGAATGTGGACGCCACAAGCCAAGTTGAGAGACATATATAGTGGATCGACAACATGTTGTACTTGCGATTCCCATGTTTTATGAGTTTTCACGCTTCCTAGCTAACTCCGCCCATTTGAATGACTTTATGTCAATATCTCGGAATTAGGTCAAATTTGAAACTACAAGTAAATTGTTGGTTTTGCTTTGATAGTTTTACGAAAAAAGCTTTTGGAGGTACCCATCGAGGGGTCAAAATTAATATATCAGAAACCAACGAGAGTTTCGACGATAGGTTCAACTTCTTGCTAAGAATTTGCATCTTGACAATTTAACGTTAGGTCAAACTTGAGCTAGCTACAAGTAAACACCATAGATTACTCTTGAATTAAATATCTTTTCACAAGTAGATCATCGGTGCATATTCTTGTAGTAAACAGTGTCGTCGGTGTGAGTTTCCAACTATCAAGTAAGAAAATTCAATTCTAGATTTTCCGAGTGAAGAATACGAGCGAGGTTATTCTTTTCCTAAAGAAAAGTCCGAAGAATATTGGATCTAAATGCCACAAGCCAAGTTTACATACATATATATTGGACCAACATGTTGTACCAATGATTCCCATGTTTTATGAGTTTTCAAACTTCCCTGCTAACTCTGCCCATTAGAATGGCTTTATGTCGATTTATCAAAATTAGGTCAAATTTGAAACTACAAGTACTAGCAAATTGCACGTACACTGCACGTGGGACTCAGATAATAGACATCTGGCATATCATCACTATATAAAATTATAATAGGTAATGCAGAAAAATATAATAGGTAAAATTTGAACTACTACAAGTAAACTGTGTAGGTTGCTTTGAAAGTTTTACGAAAAATCTCTTAGAGGTAGGGGGTGGTCAATTAATATACTATTAGAAACTATAGAGAGTTCTGACGACAGGTTCATCTTCTTGCTAGGATTTTGCGTCTTGATAGTTTAATGAAATTATGTCAAAGTTGAGCTACAACTAAGTGCGATAGATTGCTCTTGAATTTAATGAAATTAATTCAAACTTGAACTACAAGTAATAAATTATAGGTTGCTTTGAAAGTTTTATGAAAAAAGGTTTTGAATGTACCCATCAAGCGGTTAATTAATATATCAGAAACCACAGAGAGTTTTGATGAGTGGTTCGACTTCTAGCTAAGATTTTGCATCATGAAAATTTTGAACACCTTTTGAAAACGATCACATGAAATAGGAAGAGAGGGAAAATTATTTTTCTATTCTCTATGGGCAACCCAAAAGCTTGAGGTGCACCTTAGGCTTAAATATACAAACTTTATTTTCTCCACAATGTATTTGGTGAACCTTGGCGGATGTCACATACTTTTAGACACATTGTTGATGCTCTTATTAGGGGAAAAGCAAATAGTATATTAGTAGTACACTATTAGTACTAGTACTCATTTCTTTGCTTAGACATATGCTCACCTCTGTCCATGCGCTATACATGTTGAGAGAATAAAATGTAGGCAGGGTAAGAGGGCAGCAGCGAAGAGGAGTTGAAGGCACTTCGATGTAAGAGGGAAGTTATGATGGGTTCCTGACACGAGGTACTCATGTGGCCACTCTACTAGTAGTAAATTTCAGGACCTATGCATGCAAAACAAATTGTGTGTCTTCTCTCTCCTTTGCTGCCTCTCACCATCCATCCTCCCTCTCTCCTACCCTTTCCCCTTGCGCACTGGCCCGGCTGATCTCTCCCTCGTCCATAGCATGGTGTTGCACACATGTGCCTTGGTATGGCGGTTTTGTGTCTATGGCATGTTTGGCAGCCGCGTTGGTGTGGAGTAGGGATGAGGATTACATAGGAAGGAAACCACTTTGGTCCTTGGCGGCAAAAAAATCCAAACTTTTTCGGTATTCGAAATTTTCACTTGCTTCCCAAACATCGGGATGGAAGGTTACTCAAAAGATCAACTATTTGTTGTACTTATTAAATTATATTTATCTTGTCTTATCTCTTACAATACCATACCATACCACTGTATAGTGTACGGATAACTTCGAACATTGACTGTTGGATCAAGACCGGCAGATCCAAACATTGCTAATCGTTGGATCTTTTTTTCCATTCTTAGCATCTACAAAGATTCTACTGACAGTCTTTACCATGATGAACACTAGTATGCGCAAACCTCAAAACACACACTTCATTGCTCTGTTTCAGGGTCCTTGTGCTAAAAGCATGGACTTGGGTGCAATTTTCATTTTTATGAGGTCCTTGATGTAACTTGTACTTCCACTGAACGTGTTAACTCTCAAGCACCTCGCTCCTACGAGACCTACCCTAGTTAAAAGAAAATGCAACCGTCCCAATTATCAAACAAACTGGACCATGGTTTCTTATATGTAATACCCAAGTTTTTAGTACTAGGATTTTTCAAGCTTCCTAGCTAACTTCGCACACTTCTGCTTGTCGATTAACGAAATTAGGTCAAACATGAGCTACAAGTAAGCGCGATAGATTTCTCTTGAATTAAATCTATCTTCAGAGTTAGATGGGTGCATCTTCTTGTCGTAAAAAATATCGTCGGTGTGAGTTTCCAACTATCAGGAAATAAAATTCTCAGTTTTTTGAGTGATGACGAGATGGTTCTTTTTCATAAAGAAAGCCTGAAGAATATGGATCTCAATGCCATATTCCAAGCTTCTAGACATATTAAGTGGACCAATGTGTTTTACTTACGATTCCCATATGTTTTAGGAGTTTTCAAACTTCCTAGCTAATTAACACCGCCCACTTGAATGACTACATGCCACGGTCGATCGGAGTACATTTTACATCAGGGACCTTAAAAAAGTAAAAATTACATCGAGGTCCATATACATTTAGCATAAAGGACCCTAAAAGAAAAAATATGGTTCGGCTCATTCTCGAGAGATCACCTGATCTGAGCCAAACTCTTAATACTAATTCCTCTTCGATTGTTTTCAAAACATGGCCAGATCTGTTGCCATGCAAATTCTCTAACATGGTATCATCAACATAAAGTATGATGTTGATATGGCCTTACCTTTGTCATTCGGCTTGAAACCCAAGAATGTTCATACCCGTTGACAACTAAGCTTAAATTCATTTAAATTTCACCATTTACTTTTAGGTTAACATTTTACACGGTCGGTGGGAGTACATTTTACATCAAAGACCTAAAAAGGGAAAATTATTAAATCGAGGTCTATACATTTAGCACAAAGGACCCTAAAAGGAAAACTTTATAGTTTGGCTCCTTCTCGAGAGATCAACCGTAGGCCAATACACAATGTTGATATGGTCATGACCTTGGTTGTTTGGGTCAAAACTAGGAATGTTCATACACCGCAGGCCAATACACATTGTGAAGAAGCCAGGGCATTTTTTTTGTATTCAAAGGTGTCAAAATACATGTTTCTCATTTTTTTCTTACCCTTGTATATAGTGTACGAATAAATTTGAATATTGACCGTTGGATCAAGACTCGAATCCCAACATTGTGAGACGTTGGATCTTCATTTCCATTTTAGCATTGAGAAGATACTATTGGTAGTCTTTGTTTTTTTATGTTACCACTATTATATATAGTGTGCAGACAAAAGTATGAAAATTAATTTATGCAAATTTGTTAAAATTATATGTCTGTATTTTTTTAATAAATATATGCATGTATTTGAACTATTAATGACTGACAAAATGTTTTTATTGTCTAGTGTCTAAAAAATTAAACATAGTTGAAAACTAGGGCGTAAGAGTGAGATGTTTTCTTTTCTACTTTGCTTTGGATCACTTTTGTCCATCAGATGAATATTGGGTGGTAGATACAGGGGCATGTTGATCCGAGTCCCCCTGGCAGTGAACACGTGGAGTAGTAGTTGAACAATTTCAAAAAACACTTAAAATCCAAAACATAAACATCAGCAACAAAGACAGTTTATAGACAAAATACACCCTTCCTAGTGCCAAAAGAGACCCTGCCTCCGACTACTACCACATTAACTAGTAAACGAGTGATACTCTTCTACAACTAAATTAACTAGTAACACATCAATACCTTCACATTAGAATCACTTATCCTAAGATTAAGATCAATTCATCTTGTCAATACAAATGTAGATTAAGACAACACCTTGATCATACCGTACCGTCCATCAGCCGCGGTAATGTACCGCGGCGGCACCATGAGGAACGTCAGATCTTCAAGGCCAACACTGCCGGGCGACGCGTAGCTCTTCGGCTCAATGACCCCATTAAGGGTGTCCATCGAGAAATCCGCCGGCGACTACGGGCCAGTCGCGCACAGCTTCACCCTGTACCAGGGCCACGAGCACGAGGCCGTCCTGACGCACACCGAGGAAACGGTGGAGGTCTATCCGAGCTCGCCGATGATGAGACTAAACACGGCAGCGTCATCACCGTAGACGATGACCATGGATGGAGGAAAGGACGGTAACGACATCGTTACTATACACTCCATGGGATGGTTGTACGATAGCCTATGTACTTGTACCTTGTGGACGCCGTTGAGGTGTAAAAGGAGATCGACCGGCGAGGTGGTAAATATGCAACTGACCTTTGTGCATCCGCACGGGCTGTACGGGCATGCGGCCTTATGGTTGTCGAGCTCGTGGAAGGCGACCATGGTGAGACAGCCGTCGTGGGGGCATAGAACAGTTATCAGCGCTAGCTCATATTTTTCCATCGCTGGCTAGCTCTTGGTGGAATCCGCCGACGCGCCCAACATTGGAGTGGTTCCCTGTAAGCTCGGCTCGCCAATGTAGTGCCCGCAGTCCTGAATTTTTATGCAGCATTGAGTTTTTTTTGAACGATGGTTGTAGAAAGTTGACATGTGAGAGTAAATCAGACACTTAATACCCTATACAGTACTATACCAGACAAACATATCCTACCCGCGCGAGTGGTAAGAAGGTCTACACCTTTTTTTGGAAATGGAAAAGGTCTACACTAAGAGAGAGACAGAGAAACCTGGGGCCTGGCGCAAAGTGTACAGTGCTGCGGGGGAGAGAACGAGGACTGCATGCATGTCTTCAACACCATTTGCATTTTATTCTATCTGCTTGTCTCTTCTGGCTCTTTCTTTCTCGGCATGGCAGACTCGTTTCTCTTCTCCATTTCTTTCTTATGGTTAAAGCTTGTCCAGATATAGAGTACTAGTAGTAGTACATAGTACATTTGAACTAGTACTCTAGTAATACGGAGTATATGTCTTTTTATACTCGAGTTGTACTACCAGTACTCCAATAGTAATATAGTACATATGTTTTCTTTTTACTATACTACTACTAGTACTCTAATACGTAGGCATCTGCGGGCGGTGGGTGGCGGGCGGCGGTGGCTATTTGCGGCTTTTTACTACTCCTAGGGCAGCGGGTGGCAGGCGGCGGTAGGGTTCTAGTAGTACAGAGTAGTACTCGAGTACTCATGCTCACTAATTCATGAAGTAAGACTTCGGTACTATACTACAGTCATGTACTGCTCAGATGCAGCTGTCATCATACCACGGTTTCTAAGGAGACGCCAGACACAGGTGCTCAAATGCACGTCCTAGGTGGGCCCCGATGCCTAGCGATTGGATAAAGCCTAGCTGCCTGACCACACAGCCAAGGCAATTCATTTCGCTACTCTGTACTAGTATACTATTTCTCGATGTGTTTCGAAATTAAGTTCACACCTTGCCATAATCTATTTAGTGGACCCACCAGGCAATCAATGTATCAAGAACAAGTGAGAGTTATTTGGCAATATTAAACTTCTTGCTAAGAATATGCATGCCTAGAAATTTGACCGTGTTTTGAAAATAACCAAAGAGACTATGACTCACCGTATTTTGAAATTTTGGCTGTGTTTCGAAATTAACTTCACACCTTGCGATAATCTGTTCACTGGACCCACCACTAGGCCGCAGTCAATGTATCGAGAACGAGTGAGAGTTTGGAAATATTCAACTTCTTGCTAAGAATATGCATGCCTAGAAATTTGATCTTGTTTTGAAAATAATCCAAGAGACTATGACTCACCGTGTTTTGAATTTTTGGTTGTGTTTCGAAATTAACTTCACACCTTGCAATAATCTGTTCAGTCGACCCACCACTAGGCTGTAGTCAATGTATGGAGACGAGTGAGAGTTTGGAAAGATTCAACTTCTTGCTAAGAATATGCATGCCTAGAAATATGACCTTGTTTTGAAAACAAATAAAGAGACTATGACTCATCGTGTTTTGAAATTTTCATTGTGTTTCGAAATTAACTTCACACCTTGCGGTGATATTTTCAGTGGACCCACTACCAGGATGTCAATGTATCGAGACGAGTGACAGTTTGGAAAGATTCAATTTCTTGCTAAGAATATGCATGCCTAGAAATTTGACCGTATTTCAAAAACAACCAAAGATACTATGGCTCACCGCGTTTTGAAATTTTGCGTGCGTTTTTAAATTAACTTCACACCTTGCGAAAATCTATTCACTGGACCCACGAGGTAGTCAATGTATCGAGAACGAGTGAGAGTTTGGAATGATTCAAATTATTGCTAAGAATATGCATGCCTAGAAATTTGACCGTGTGTTGAAAACAATCAAAGATGCTATGACTCATAGTGTTTCGAAATTTTGGCCGTGTTTCGAAATTAACTTCACACCTTGCGAAAATCTGTTCAGTGGACCTACCACGAGGCAGTCAATGTATGGAGACGAGTGAGAGTTTGGAAAGATTCAACTTCTTGCTAAGAATATGCATGCCTACAAATTTGACCGTATTTTGAAAACAAACAAAGAGACTATGACTTATCGTGTTTTGAAATTTTGGCTGTGTTTCGAAATTAACTTCACACCTTGCGATAATATTTTTAGTGGACCCAGCAGGCAATCAATGTACCGAGAACGGGTGAGAGTTGTTTGGCAAGATTCAACTTCTTGCTAAGAATATGCATGCCTCGAAAGTTTGACCATGTTTTGAAAACAATCAAAGAGACTATGACTCACCGTGATTTGAAAGTTTAACTGTGTTTCGAAATTAACTTCACACCTTCCGATAATCAGTTCAGTGGACCTACCAGGCAGTCAATGTATCAAGAACGAGTCAGTGTTTGGAATGATTCAACTTATTGCTAAGAATATGCACGCCTAGAAATTTGACCGTGTTTTGAAAACAATCAAAGTGGCTCTGGCTCACCATGTTTTGAAATTTTGCGTGTGTTTCGAAATTAACTTCACACCTTGCAAAAATCTGTTCACTGGACCCACCAGGCAGTCAATGTATCGAGAACGAGTGAGAGTTTGGAATGATTCAACTTATTGCTAAGAATATGCATGCCTAGAAATTTGACCGTGTTTTGAAAAAAATCAAAGTGGCTATGGCTCACCGCATTTTGAAATTTTGCCTGCGTTTCGAAATTAACTCCACACCTTGTGAAAATCTATTCATTGGACCCTCCAGGAAGTCAATGTATCGAGAACGAGTGAGAGTTTGGAATGATTCAACTTATTACTAAGAATATGCATGCCTAGAAATTTGACTGTGTTTTGAAAACAATCAAAGAGGCTATGACTCACCGTGTTTTGGAATTTTGGCTGTGTTTCGAAATTAACTTCACACCTTGTGAAAATCTATTCAGTGGACCCACCAGGCAATCAATGTATCAAGAACGAGTGAGAGTTTGCCAAGATTCAACTTATTACTAAGAATATGTATGCCTGGAAATTTGACTGTGTTTTGAAAACAAACAAAGAGACTATGACTTTCCGTGTTTTGAAATTTTGGCTGTGTTTTGAAATTAACTTCACCTCTTGCAATAATATTTTCAGTGGACCCACCTAGCAGTCAATGTATCGAGAACGAGTAAGAGTTGTTTGACAAGATTCAACTTCTTGCTAAGAATATACATGCCTCGAAAGATTGACCATGTTTCGAAAACAATCAAAGAGACTATGACTCACCGTGCTTTGAAAGTTTGGTTGTGTTTCAAAATAAACTTCACACCTTCCGATAATCTATTCAGTGGACCTACCAGGCAGTCAATGTTTCCAGAACGAGTGAGAGATTGGAATGATTCAACTTATTTCTAAGAATATGCATGCCTAGAAATTTGACTGTGTTTTGAAAACAATCAAAGTGGCTATGGCTCACCGTGTTTTGAAATTTTGTGTGCGTTTCGAAATTAACTTCACACCTTGCGAAAATCTGTTCACTGGACCCATTAGGCAGTCAATGTATCGAGAACGAGTGAGAGTTTGGAATGATTCAACTTATTGCTAAGAATATGCATGCCTAGAAATTTGACCGCGTTTTTAAAACAATCAAAGAGGCTATGACTCACCGTGTTTCGAAATTTTGGCTATGTTTCAAAATTAACATCACACCTTGCGAAAATATGTTCAGTGGACCCACTAGGCAGTCAATGTATCAAGAATGAGTGAGAGTTTGGCAAGCTTCAACTTCTTGCTAAGATATGCATGCCTCGAAATTTTACCGTGTTTTGAAAACAATTCTAGAAAGCAAAAACGGATTCATAAACAACCTCACAAATTTAAAATTATAAAAAGCAACACAAAGAGCCTCACAATTTTCAAAATATAAAATGGAAGAGAGAGGAGAGAGGGAAAATCAATTTTCTATTTCTTGTGCGCAATCCACAGGCTTGAGGTGCACCTTAATGCTGATGTAGTCGCAGGAGCCTCGCCGGTGAGCATCGATGGGACCGAGGCTAGCTAGGCCTATGATTCTGATGTTTGCGTGTTTGCTGGATTCTTCTGGCGTATATAGACTGATGTTTCGTGCTTACTTGATTTTGTAGGCGACGCAGCCTTTTTGACATGCCTTGGTGATGGCTAGGAGATATGGGAGAGCACGTGGCACGTTGGGCGCAAATGAGTTTTCAAATCAATGTGACATTAAATAATTTAAAATCAATCCTCGAAATGCTGCGCAAGGAGATGATTTACGTGGACTGTACAGAGGTTATTTTTTATCCATGGACTTTGATATACTACTAATCCGTATTTCACTTATAATGATTGATATTGGTAATTAAAGAATACATGCAGGTTCCCAAACTTCTTCCTTTCAATATTTATTACCTGAATTCACGTGAGTAATTAATGTGGGTTTCTCTGTATTGGCACCCTTATTTCCTCGAATGCATGCAGAAATTAAGGGGAGGAAGTAATTTCACCTTCCTCGGTAATATAAGAGGTTTTATTGCGTCGCAATGGAAAATGAAATGACAAACGAAGTACTTATGCTAGTACTAGATCACAAACACCGTTCCAATTTGCACTTGATAATACTAATATTCAATCTCCGAACATTATTAAAGAAAGGAAGTAGAGGTGAAATTAAACAAAATTAATCCTAAGACTTCTTCGTCTTCTTGGACCTGGATCCTTCCGCTGTCACCTTCGTGCTGGTGTCATCCTTCCGCTTCCCGTGGCATCCCCCAGCTCTCGCCATCTTCTTCTTCAAGCCCCCCGCCTGCTTCTCCTTCCTTTTCTCATTGCAGATGAAGGCGGGATCAAGTGCACTCTTCTTGGAGACGAAGTCGAGAAATGGCAATAAATCTTCCGACCCCTGATCCTCCTGCTCGTGCTCCCTCTTATTCTTGCCGATGGAGGATGGATCTAGAGAACTCTTCTTGAAGATGATGTCTCCTTCATAGATGAAAGACCAAGGATCCTCCTCCTCCTCCTCTTTGCTCTCTGCCGGTGGCATCCCCTCCATCAGATGACGGTAAGCAAGGTCCTCGTCAGAAAAATTACCTTCCGGTGTGTCGGAATAGTACAGCCCGTCAACAGACTCCCCGCCATCACAATGGTAGGGACTAATATCCCCGTTCGCCCGTGCATTGGACTCGTCAATGGAGGTGCACTGATCGGAGCAGCTGCGCGACATTTTTGTGTGTGTGGTGGCTTGGCCGGCCTAACGGGACAGGGAGAGACAGAGAGAGTTCTTCGCTGTGTGCGTCGTGCCTGGATGGGAGAGGTGGTTATTGTTGATGTCCCCTTAAAAAGGCTTGCTCGGGACATCCAGGAGTTTCCACGTGCCGTAGGAGCAGCCTGGCAGTTCCCTTCCATCGTTTTTTATACTCCCTTAAATCATTTTTTTACAAAAGTTCCCTTCCATCGTTGATATAAGATTGAACGGTTGGTACTCCTTCGCCCCGAGAGCATCAGCAGCGAGGATATTGCAAGTACCACCACATGTTGGAGAGGTTTTTGCACATAACAACAACCATAGACCTTTTCTGTGCAAAATACATATATTTTCTGTAATCATTGTACATAATACATAACCAGTCATTGAATGTTTCTTATTTTTTTGGGAAATGTTTCATAGTTAATTATATAATATAGTACTAAAATATAATTTTTATCTAAATTAATAATAGGTAAAGCTCAAAAAATAATTATAATTTTGAGCCACATCCATAAAGTATCTGATGTATTTTTGGTTCTTGTAAGTTGTATCATTTTGAAATCAACCTATTAGTAGGTACATAATTCCCGACATGCTCTAGAGAAATGGTATATAGATTCTATAATGATGGAAAGTGTGTTTTGAGGTTTATGCATAGCGTTCATTGTTCTAAATACTATATCAATAGAATCTTCTAAATGTTAGAGTGGAAGGAAAATCCGTCGGTAAGAAATGTTGGGATTTTCAATCTTCATCCAACTGTTAAAGTTCAAAGTTATTCGTACACTATATACTGGGTATGATAAGATAATTACATGTATAACATGTCATTAGAATTTTTGTGGTTTTTTCATAGTGTTCATTGTGCTAAGGAATATCGATAGAATCTTCTACGTGCTAGAATGAAAAAAAAGATCCAAAAGTTAACATTGTTGGGATTTGCCAGTCTTGATTCAATTTTCATTGTTCAAAGTTACTCGTACATTATATAGTGGAAAGATTTGTAAGAAGTCACATGCTACTTCCTACTAGTAAATGGCACGTGTCACACTCATATATACTATATGAAATGTAACTTAATGAACATTAAGTTGTTATTAACCAATAGTCTTGTTAGAGAAAAAAGGCATACATTAAGTATATTAATAATAACTATCTACACATATTGAGAATACAACCTACTGCGCTATGAACTTTTTTTTGCGGGGAGGGGGGTGACCTGATGGTTCTAGAACATGGTGGAGTTTGCTCTAGGTACTACTCCTTCAACACGAATCCAGCTGCTCTGAACCATTGGATCTAACAGACCAACTGTCAGGATTTGTGCTATGGATCTAATTCAAAACTGCTCCATTATAGTAGTAGAGATAATTCGAAAACATTGGCGATAATGCTATATGTGCATGACCGAACAACTTTTGGATAATCTCAAGGAAAAACAAGGATGCATGTATCAATGAGCATGAATGGACAATAAGAGTTGTGAGGACATATTACTTATGGGGCCTAGCAACCCCACATTTCTTCTTGTTTTTTAATGAGCTTACCTCATGGGTGGCTTTGATGTCGTTTCTCAGGCGCACTATATTATTCACGTTAGCAGAATAGTGGGTTCCCAAAATTTTCTTTTAAACATAAGGTTGAACACTCTCAGCCATAGTGATTCAAAATTTATCAATAAAGGAGATTTATTTATTGGGTGGCCGAGTGGTTGACACCGCACGTCATTGTCATGTACTTCCTTCGTTTAGAAATATAAAACGTTTTAGCTTTGTGAATCGAATGTATCTAGACGTTATTTAGTGTATAGGTTCATAGATGTTCGGAGTGAACCTTTACATTAAAATGCGTCTAGATACATTTATTTCACAAAGCTAAAACATCTTATATTTCAGAACGGAGAGAGTAGATATGATTTTTGCTAGGAAGGGCAAACACTAATGAATGCTTATAGGAAGGCTAGGAAATTGGAAATTGTGTTCCATTGATAAACCTTCGCGCTCATATTCCTAGAGTCAGATTTTAGCAATTCAATACAAAAAGGTTGTTGGACATGCTCCGAAGCCCAATAATTTTTCTTTTTAAATAAGAACAATAGTGATTAGCTCTAATAATTAATTGCGGTCTATGTATGTTATACTACTGTACTTCATAGAATATGCTATATGTGCATGACCAAACAACTTTCAAAAAATCTGAAGGAAAACGTGGCCGCATTAATGAATGAGCGCGAAGTAAGGCTAGCAATGGGTAGGGTATGAGTAGGGTAGAACAATATCATACCCACTCCCGTTTAGTCAATGGGTAGAAAATTCTACCCATACGCGTACTCGCGGGTATAAAACTTTACCCATGCTCGTACCCATGAAAAATATCGAAGTTTAGAATCCATAGTATCATACTCCTCCCTAGGTTGCTTGGCCCCATAGGTTGTAACTCTACAAGTAAGTTTTACTACTATGTTAGTTTAAATGGGTAGGGTATGGGTCTATCTGCTCGTGCTCGTACCCATGACTTAACGGGTTAGGGTATGGGTATTACCCATGGGTATAAAATTGTGCCCATACCCTACCAACACGGGTACAGTACCTGTGGGCACTCGTGGGTAAAATTGCCATCCTTAGCACGAAGGGACAATAAGAGTTGTGAGAACAAAGTACTTGTGGGGCCTAGCAACTTTCACTTTTTTACGATGATAATTATGGCCCAAAATATATCGAGCTCGTTGGGGAACCCCAAGAGAAAGGTATGATGAGCACAACAGAAAATTTTCCCTCAGTTATGAAACCAAGGTTATCGAACCAGTAGGAGCAAGGAAACACCTCCAAGGTGTTGTTTCCAACTTGGAATCCTGCACAACACAACCACAGAACTTTGCCCTCAACTTACAGTGAGGTTGTCAATCTCACCGGTTTTGCTGAAAACAAAGGATTAAACGTATTATGTGGAAAAAAGTAAAAGCTTGTAGAAAGTAAACAGAAAATAGTAAACAGTTGTAGATTGATGGTAAAAGAAAGGACCGGGCTGCATAGTTCACTAGTGGTGATTCTCCTTAAGATAGATGACATGTTGGGTGAACAAATTACAGCGAGGCAATTGACAAACATTGAGAAAGCATACATGCATAGACTAATCATCTTGACTCCTATGAGATTTGATTGGGCATTACAACGTTATACATAGACCGTAATCCAATTGTATCTATGGCTAATAATCCACCTTTAGGTTATTATCCGACCCCCTTTCAGTATTAAGTTGCAAGCAACAGATAATTGCATTACGCATTGCGTGTAAAGTAAACAATACGATCGTTCTATGAACAAAAGATTGTTGTTTTCTCCCTAGTAGCAACAACACATCTAGTACCTTAGAGATTTCTGTCACTTCCCCAGATTACTAGAGGCATGAACCCACTATCGAGCATAAATACTCCCTCTTGGAGTTGCTAGCATCTACTCGGCCAAGATATCTACTAACAACGGAGAGCATGCAAGATCACAAATAACAAAGACATGATAGAATCAATAATCAATCTGAAATAGCATCTCAATATCCATCGGATCCCCGCAAAAACAACATGCATGATTACAAATAGATGATCTTGATCATGAACGGAGCTCACAAGATCTAGACATGGTATCACAAAGGAGAAAAACCAACCATCTAGCTACTACATGGACCCGTAGTCCAAGGATGAACTACTCACGCATCACACCGGAGGCTTGCATGGTGATGAAGAAGGCCTCCAGGGTGAATTCTCCCCTCCAGCAAGGTGCCGGGAAGAGCTTCAGATCCCTCCCGATCTAGGTATGAAGATGACGGCGGCTATAGATTCTTTCGTGGAATTTTGATCGGATACTTAAGGTTTATATATCGGAGGCATCTTATAGGCGAAAGTGGAGGCCGAGGGCGTGCCCTAGGCGGCCACACCACCTCCTGGTGTGGGCCAGGCCTGGCCACGTGGCCAGGTGGTGTGGCGGCCCTCTGGCCCCTCTCCGTCTCGTATTCTGGCTCCGTGTCCCCCTCGGTGAAAAGCTGACTTTGTTTTTTGTCCCGTCCAATTCCGAGAATATTCATTTTCTGACTTTCCTGGAACCAAAAACAGCAGAAACAGGTAGCTGGCACTGTGGCATCTTGTTAATAGGTTAGTCCAAGAAAGTGTATAAAAAGTACTCCAAAGTGTGGACAAAACATAAGAAAGTAGATAAAAACCAAGCATGGAACATCAAAAATTATGGATACGCTAGCAACGTATCAACATCCGCAAGCTTAACTCCTGCTCGTCCTCGAGTAGGTAAGTGATAAAAAGAAAGAATAATTTTTAAGGTGACATGCACCATCATAAACTTGATCAAAGTATTTGTAGAACATTGATAGCTGAGACCATAGTACTTCAACATAGCATGAAAGATAAATTTCTAACAATAAGACATAGCAACTATGTTGCAACATGAAAAGGCACAAACAAACGATTCATAAATAACAATGCTTTGCAAGACGTTTGTTTGTTTCACATAAAGAAAATATAGCATAGTGGCATTCAGCTTGTCCCTCATAGAGTAGCAAACATAAATGCATAGGACACCTTCAAAGTTCATAGGGATGACTAGATACAAATAGTTTAAGAACAAGCAATAACAAAGTTATGCATCAATCAACAATTCTTGGGACAATGCACATAGAACTAAGAATGGACACTATACTCTCAAAATAGGTGCATAAAGATAGAAGGTGGAGACTCAACATCTAGAAGTGTAAACGATGCCCACCCATGGGCTCCTCGCAGCGCTTTGTCTCTCTCGGCCGTTTGATGGAGCCTTTGGGAAGCGCTGGCCGTAGATTTTTTTAGCCCATCATCATATGAAAAACAATGGAAACCTACCTGCCTCTTCTTCTCCTCCCACACTCAGCGCCCCTTTTCCTCCTGCGTGTGGCGGCGGCGGCGGCTGGCACCGCTCTGCCTCCCTGGCCACCACCTGCCCTCTGCGCCTTCCTCCCCTGGCCCTGTTTCGCCGCCTTGCCCCGCCTTTGCGCCCATTCGCCACGCTCCTCGCAGCCGCATCTGCTCCTCTCCTCTGAGCTCTTCACCCTCCTCCACAATGGTCTCCTCTCCATCGGCCAGGCAGGACGACGGGCGCATCATCGTGTCGCTTGATCCTCTCCTGAGCTCTTCTCCCTCCTCCACAATGGTCTCCTCTCCACCATCGCCCAGGCAGGACGACGGATGCATCGTCGCGTCGCTTGAGGAAGATGGATATGAGAGAGAAAGCTGCAACTGGAGGGCATGGGGGGCTGATGTGCCGCAGTCGCTGCCACCTGGAGTCGCTCGCAGCCACGTCAATTCACCTCTCTTCTGCCTGGATTTGCCCTCCCCGCCTTACCTGCACGGCATGGCCGTCGCCACCGTCCGGCAAGGTACCCACTCTCCTTATTTCTGCTTGCCTGCTGCGTGCGACTGCGTGTGCATGCTTGCTTCCTTCTTGACTACTCGTATTCTTGCTGCCGATCTGATAGACCACAAATCCAAAAGGTTGTGGGCCAAAGCCACGGTGTTCTTTTGGTTGCCATTTTTTGTCTACAGCTGGTGACTCGTACATGCCTAGGGAAGAATATGGTAAGTGCGTGATTCCTCTTCAGACCCCTACCAAATTTCCATACAGATCAGTTCTTTTGTTTTATTGGCAACAGAATAAATTTTGCTAATATTTACGCTGTTTGTTGTACTAGATGATGCCTGTTTGGTTCATCTAATTGTACCGCTATTGCAGCTGCAGGTCCATCCTTAGAATCTACTCAAATGCCAAGTACGCCTCAGTCCAGTATCTAATTTTGTTCTATTGTCTCTTGCTCTCTGAGATCGCAGATCTTCCTATAGCGGCTCCACGTGGTAAGAGACTAGAGCTACGACTCTGGCATGGCTGCTCTCCATGGCGGCATTGAGGGGTCAGCCAGGCAAGATCAGAAGTTCCAAACCTACATCAACATCTTCTCTTTTTGACCTATTAGTCAGTCTCCAAGTCAGTACAAGTTTAGTTTTCTGCATTCATTTATCCATACATGTCATGAATCCATATTGGTTATTTGACTAAGGTTTTGGTACCTTCTAGTAATTGTTTGATACAGAAGTTAATTGAGCATGAATCTCTTTGTGGTGGCTACAAATTTTCTATATATAAATACAATATTTCTACCAAATTCTTGTGTTTATACCTACATGGTCAGGTTTGATGGATTGCTAAATTATGGGCGATGATTCTTTTATCTAATAAGATGATTATTTCATTTTCAGCGTTGGCCGGGGAACAATTTTACCACATGGGGCTCTTGACTACTAGATTCTCGCTATCTCTACTTACCCGGTTGCATCTAGAGAGCCATCTCACCCTTCACCATTTTATTCCATATAGGGCAGTGCACATGTGACCATCGCCAACAGCCATTGGTGAAGGTAAAACTGCTGTTTCAATAAGTGAATTTTTGTATTTATATGTCACAGAGTCACTAATAAATCTCATATGCTGCAACCAATCAATTGGGTAATTGCAATGATTATTTAGAGCATTCTACAAGCCTTATTTCTTGATATTTACTTCATGGGCCTGAAATGAATTTTTGTGTTGAGATTTTACAGTAATGATGGGCATTTCACATAAATTTGATACTCATTTAATGTTTATATGTGTTGTAGTGTTCAACATTAACTTGGTAGGCACTTATGTTTATCCTGCTGGTACTATTGTACAAAGATTTGATACTCGTTTGATGTTCATCTTTGTGGTAGTATTCTCAAGATGACAATTGTATCGCTATATTTTGGTTTCTTAATAATCATAAGTACATCAACATAAGACTAGGCCTATGTTCATGACCCATTTTTTCCATCCCCGTTTCTACATTTATCTGGACGAAGGTAATATTTTCCTCCATCATTTTTCATGTAGATGAAACTTTTTATTTCTCCTTTAATTTGTATATGGATAGAGCTACTATATCCAAACATTAATACTGTTTTGAGTAGGCGGACAAGCTAGGTGTTTATTTGGAGCTCTTCTATCCTTAGTTTTGAACAATCTTTGGTATAGTAGGCATGTGTGGTGTGTCTTCGTGTCCTGTTCTAATTCAGGTTTGGTGTAAAACGTTTGTAGAGGTAGTCCGCTGTCAGCGAAAAATCAGCCTCGGCTGGATGCACAAGCCAAGAAAATCAGGAGCGGGTTGGTTTACACATGTCTTCTCATGCTCTGGTTGCATCATACAAAAATACACAGATACCATCATGCCTTTTGCCACCGCCATTGGGTTCTTATTATGTTTATTGCAGGCTCCTCTTTATGTAGGTTTACTTTTATCTTGGACTAGGAGGTGTTTGACAAAAATCTTGAAGGGGCAGATTAATGTATTTCTTATAGTTACTCTGTCCTTTCAGCCTCAGGTAAATCTACCTACCGGTCCATGCCTCTTTCTCTCTGATCCCCACGGATTTCATCTTCATTTTGTAGATTTAGTTTTATCTTGGCCTACAAGGTGTTCGACATAAATATTGAAGGAGCAGATTAATGTATTTCTTATAGTTACTCTGTTCTATACTCAATAATTTCGTTTTTCTGAAATTTAGCTCTTACTAACAATAATAACTCGATTTGTCTGATTGTGGTGGTGTTGCACCACGAAACCCAAAAGTCCTTTTAACTTGGTATCAGAGCCGGATCGATCTCATCCGACGCCGCCAGCATCGCTCGTTCTCGACGCCGCCACCAGGGCGTCGCTCCTCATCTCCGATCGCTCAAGGCGCCATGACCTCCTCGACGCTACAGCTCAGCTCCGCTGGTCCCCTTGCATCCTTGGCCACGGCTGCCGCAGCGGTGATCCCGATCTCCATCCGCCTAAACCGCCACAATTTCATGCTATGGCGTGGATTGACCTTGCCGAACTTCTCAGGCGCGCACCTCCACGGCTACCTCGATGGTACTGCCATAGCTCCGGAGAAGATGATCACCCAGGGCACCGGCGCTGACGCCACCACTGTCCCCAACCCGGAGTATACCCTCTGGTGGGGGCAAGATCAGAAAGTCCTTGGACTTCTGCTTTCCTCCATGGAGGAGGACCTCGCATCTCAGCTCATCAGGTGCAAGACGGCAGCTGAGGTGTGGGCTGCCGTTCACGCCATGTTCGGCGCCCAAAGCCGTGCCAACATGCGCCACATTCGGCGCTAGCTTCAAGGTCTCCGGAAGGACGACATGGCAGCGTCTGAGTACATGCACAAGATGAAAGGTCTCGCCGACATCATGGCAGCTGCTGGGAGTCCGCTCTCTGACGACGAGCTTGTCGACTACATCATCACCGGTCTTGGCCCCGCCTTCAACTCGATCGCGGCATCGATCACTGTAAACAATGTCTCGGTCCCTTATGCCGATTTTTATGCTCACGTTCTCTCCTTTGAAGCACTCCAAGTGCAGCAGCAACAAGCCGTCGAGTGGTCCTCCTCGGCAAACGCCATGTCTCAGCCCGGCTCCTTCAATGCCCCTACTCAGCCGAGGCAGCAGAGCTTCTCTCCCGCCGTGCAAGGCGGGGGTCGTCCAGCTGGTAACCCCTGTTACCAGCAAGGGCAAGGTGGTGGCCGTCAGCCCTACGGCGGCAACAACAACCACAACCGCCCCCCAACGGCGGCGGAAATAGCAGCCAGAACTACGGCGGCGGTCAGAACTACGTTGGCGACCAGAACTACGGCAATGGCCGTAACAGCAACGGTCGCAAACAACGTCCTCGGTGCCAACTTTGTGGCTATTGGGGGCATGAGGCTTTTGATTGTCGGAATCGCTTCAACCATGACTACCGCAACAACCCCAACAACAACAACCAGCGCTTTGGCAATTCGGCATCCATTGGCTCCAATGATAATCAACCGTGGGTGATGGACACTGGAGCTACGGATCACTTTACAAGTGATCTTGAACGTCTACACATCCATGAGCGCTATGACAGGAAGGATCAGGTTCAGGTGGCCAATGGTGCCGGTTTGTCTATTTCGCATATTGGTCATTCTCGTTTAGCCGGTTCGTCTCTCCAGTTAAATAATATTCTCCATGTTCCAAAAATCCACCAACATCTTCTCTCAGTTTATCGACTTGTGTGTGATAATAACGTGTTTGTTGAATTGCACCGTCATTTTTCTGTGTTAAGGACAAGGCCACACGGAGGGTCCTTCTTCACGGTAGAAGTCATGGAGGTCTCTATCCAATCCCTTTTAGTCGCGCTTTGTCTTTGAGTCACGCAAACTCCAGCATCAAGGTCACTACGTCTCAGTGGCATCAGGGTCTTAGTCATCCTGCAAATAATGTAGTGCAAAACATTTTTAAGCACCATGGTCTTTCTTGTTCACCTCCGGATAATTCTTCTTTAGTGTGTGATGCTTGTCAGCGTGCTAAGAGTCATCAGTTGTCATACAATTTATCTCATCATCGTTCTACTATGCCTCTTGAGTTAATTCACTCCGATGTTTGGGGTCCCGCTGTTGCATCTTCCGGTGGTTTCAAATATTATGTGAGTTTTGTTGATGACTATTCGCGTTTTTCTTGGATTTACCTCCTCAAGCACAATGCCGATGTGGAGCAAGTTTTTTATGCCTTTCAAGCTCATGTCGAACGCCTTCTTGACACTAAAATCAAGTCTGTTCAATCCAACTGGGGTGGTGAATATCACAAGTTGCACCGTTATTTCCAAAACATGGGTGTTTCTCACCGCGTGTCTTGCCCTCACACCTGCCAACAAAATGGTATAGCCGAACGCAAACACCGTCATTTTGTCGAGACAGGTCTTGCTCTTCTTGCACACTCCTCTCTTCCCTTATGGTTTTGCGATGAGGCTTTCTTAACGGCGTGTTACCTTATTAATCGCATGCCCACACCCGTTCTCAATAAGGATACACCTCTTTTTCGCCTCTTTAAAATTCAGCCTAACTATGAGTTTCTTCGTACTTTTGGGTGTGCGTGTTGGCCCAGCCTTCGCAAGTACAACACGTGCAAACTCGAGTTTCGTTCTAAGATGTGTGTCTTTGTAGGCTATAGTTCCATGCATAAGGGGTATAAGTGTTTAGATCGATCAACCAGGCGCATCTATATTTCTCGTGATGTTGTTTTCGACGAGTCTGTGTTTCCTTATGCGACTCCCGGTGTTTTGCTTGATGTTTCGTCACTTCGGCAAGCCATTACTTTTCCCACTTCCGAACCGGCTACGAGTGATCATATGCGTCATTACGACTTGTCCTATTTGTCCACTAACCCGCTTGTATCAAGCAATGATTCTTTTCTACAGGAATCTACTGTTGACGACATTGTTGCGCGTGAAGGAATCATGCCGACCATTTTGCATGCGGTAGACATGCATGTGCTGCGCACGTGTCCCGGGGTGGTCTCATCAAATCATGTGTCTACTGCTGATACCCAGCTCGCGTTGCTTCCTGCCGGGGAGTCGGCGTCTCCGGTGCATGCAGCTGCCCCGCCGATCACGGCGCCCATGCCGCATGCTGTTGCATCACCTGGCGCTGCTCCCTCGCCCCTTGTTGCGGATTTATCGACCTCGCCATCGTCTACTGCTGGCACCGGCCCAGTTTCCTCTCTTGAGACTGCATCCGTGCATCCTCGGCGTGTTCCTCGGGAAAAAAATATACACCAAAGGAACTGCGCGCTATGATCCACGACGCCGAGCGTTCTTCGCTGCTCCGGTGTCACACCGTGATGCCCTGCATGAACCGGCCTGGCGTGCTGCTATGTCTGATGAGTTCTCCGCTCTCACTCAGACAAATACTTGGGTGTTGGTTCCGCGTCCCCCTGGTATTAATATTGTTGGTAGCAAATGGATCTTTAAGACTAAACATCGTCCTGATGGTTCCATTGAAAAGCACAAGGCTTGTCTGGTTGCTCGTGGTTTTACTCAGTAGCAGGGTATGGATTATGGTGACACGTTCAGTCCTGTTGTGAAGCCTCAGACTGTTTGTGTGGTGCTCTATATTGCTATTTCGCGCGGATGGACACTTCGTCAAGTTGATGTTAGCAATGCTTTTCTGTATGGCTTTCTGTCTGAGGATGTTTATATGCAGTAGCCCCCTAGTTTTGAGGACTCTCGGCATCCGTCTCATGTATGCAAGTTGCAACATGCTATCTATGGTCTGAAGCAGTCTCCGAGAGCCTGGTATGCTCGTTTAAGTACTCGTCTTCTTTAGCTTGGTTTCGCCTCCTCCAAGGCCGATACGTCCCTCTTCATTTTTCATCGGGATGGCATTCATATATTCATGTTGGTATATGTTGATGATATTGTTATTGCTGGTTCCACTCCGGCATCTGTGGATTGTCTTGTGCATTCTCTTTCAGACACTTTTCCAATTAAGGATCTCGGTCCTCTGGAGTATTTTCTCGAACTCGAAGCTTCTTACAATTCTGGGGGCATGACACTAACACAGCGCAAGTATGCGCTTGATCTTCTACTACGGGGCAACATGGAGAATTGCAACTCCACTCCGACTCTGCTGGCTCCTACAGAGCGTCTTGCACGTGATACTGGTACACCTCTGGCTACTGATGATGCTTTCCGGTACCGTAGTGTGGTTGGTGCTTTGCAGTATTTAACCCTCACGTGTCCTGATATTTCTTTTGCGGTGAATACAGTGTGCCGGTTTCTCTCTCAGCCTACAGAGGTACACTGGGAAGCTGTTAAGCGCATTTTGCGCTATATTAAAGGAACTTTGGACGCTGGTTTGTGTTTTCGTAAGTCACCACAGTTTGGCATTAGTATTTTCACTGATGCAGATTGGGCTGGATGTGTTGATGATCGACGGTCCACTGGAGGATTTACTGTTTTTGTTGGTCCAAATCTAGTTTCTTGGAGTTCAAAGAAACAACCTATAGTTTCTAGATCAAGCACCGAGGCTGAATACAAGGCCCTTGCTAATGGAACTGCTGAAGCAATATGGATCAATTCTTTGCTTGTGGAGCTTGGCGTGTCTCAGCAGCGTGTTCCTATTTTATGGTGTGACAATCTAGGGGCAACCTATCTAACGGCAAATCCAGTCTTTCATGCTCGTACTAAGCACATTGAGATAGACTTTCATTTTGTGCGAGAGCGTGTCGCAGAGGGTACACTAGATGTTAGATTCATCTCTTCTAATGATCAGCTAGCTAATGTATTTACTAAACCAGCTACTCGGCAGATGTTAGACTGTTTTAAGTCCAATCTAAATCTTGTATGTAACAGTTTAGATTGAGGGGAAGTATTAACATAGGTCGGTCATGGTTTTACCGTGGTGTACGTGTTGTACACGTTTTGTACTGTAGCCTGCTGTATATATATATGAGCTGATTGTGGTGGTGTTGTACCACGAAACCCAAAAGTCCTTTTAACTTGTATCATAGCCCATGATGTCTACATCAACATTATATCTAATCACTCTCTAAGCTAAACTGACAGCATGCTTTTAGCCAATAGTTTGATCCATTCTTACTTCCATGAAAAAATGGTAGTCTAGAACTGGTATACACGTAATTATCCCATCTATTTAACAAAGAAGGTTTTGCTTGAATAAGTGGGCAACTCATCTCTCTAGCATGGAGTTTATATTGAGATTATTCTGCTGCAGATTTGCAGTAATTATGATTCAACATTCAGAATTTTGTAGTTGTTATTTGTGCTAATATCAGCTAATCACTTCTTAATTGAATTAGGTTCGCGTTGGAAGTGGAAGGTTGGGCCAAAATCTTGCTCTTCGTGTAAGTAAATGTTTGAGCTTTATGATTTTAACCATATTGCAAGTTGGGGATTTTTGTTTAGTTAAAATTATGTGAGGTTGTATCCTCGCATATTTTTTATGCATTACATATTGCATTCAAATATTTTCGGTATGTTGTTTTATCCCATCTTTAAAGCTAGAACACTCATCTTATACTATAGCTGATTTGACATGGAACACATGTATAGGAGTCCAGACTCTTATGGTTTCTCTCTCACCCCTCTTTGTGGATAATCCCTACAAGTTTTGTTTCTATATTCATATGTACTTATCTATGCCAGAAGATCTTTGAAAAAAATCCAGTCAGATTGTTCACTCTTCCGATCTCTTGATTGAGCACAGATGAATATGTTATTAACTAATGATGACATGCTATTTGTGTAAACAATGTACTCCATTAGTATTCCTATAGATATGTATGTGCTCCATCATTTACACCTATATCAGAGATGTGTTGGGCATCACTGAGCTGCAAAATACTCACTTGGCTTTCCCTGCAGTACAATAATTTGGTTGACATATTGCAGGGCACATTGAGGGCTCCAGGCGCAAGGTGACCCCTACTTCTATTTTTCCTACTACGGTTCATATTATTTTTCAGTGGGTCTACTCTGGGCAGGTTTCAGCGTAGCAGGATCTGGTTTACTTCATAATAATGGAGAGTTGGTGTCTATTTTCTCAGGAAATAAAACTTTCTGTGTGTTCAGTGTTTAGACCGTGAGATAGTTTGAAGGCTGAGCAGCACGGCTTCAGTATCTACATGTAACATCACATCCTTATGTTGGAATACACTTTACCATATCTGGATCATCAAATGATCATGTTTATTTACCTGCTAACATGCATACCGTTGCAACTTGAACATAACCAACTTAATTCACAAAGGCTATCAGTGATTAGATATTGGAAGCACAGTAGACTACTTAGGGGTTTTTGAGTTGCACTCTATCATTGGTGTAGTTCCTATAGGAGCATCTAGATGAGGCCATAGTCATGGACGATAATGTCACCGAACCCCGCGCTTAGGTGCCTGGGCGGCGATCACCACTGCCCCAGAAGCAGCAACATGCCTCAAATGGTAAGTTGTGCAGTGAACCAACAGTGAACAAGAATCATGTGCACAAAAACACTTGCTGATAAGTAAAAATGAACACTTGCTGATAAAAGATAATGCTAAGTTAGAATAAGTATTATTGGAAACCGTTTGCACTGCATTTGTGTGGGACAAACTAACCAATTAACGGCAGAGCACGGTTGTGAAGAATGAACATGAAAAAATGAGCGGAGCTGGTAGGGCAAAGGCAGAGCACAGATCTACACATGCTCGGATGGCTCACCAGTGGCGGTAGTTTTTGGAAGTTGTATGCTGCTGCAGTGCTGCATGGTCATCATCATCAGGATTCCTGCCGGCAACGTGTCTTTGGGGGCAGCCATGGTGCCCAGTAGATGGACCACCACCGGCCAGCGGTAGGGGGCGGAGTTGGGGTGGCGCTGAAGCTGCTATGACGGGAGTGATATGTTTTTATAAGCAGGCCGGCCAATCTTTGAGACGAGCAAGCTTTGGTGCATCGTTGCAGGTGGCATGGCTTGAGAATTTGCCTCATCTTTTTGAAGCATGAAAGTCAAGTTCACTACTTTTTTTGAAATGATAAATAAATTTAGAAAGATCCCACTAAACTCCTGCCAAAATTTGAACCTTGGAGCTACTTTACTTCCTTGGATAACTTCTCGGAAGCTTAGATATATACTCTCATGTGAGAAGGAAGTTTTGACGTGAGGAGGAAAAATGCAGAATGAGAAGTAAAACAAGATCTATATACACGCGACTCGCCTCACTGACTCGATTATCGATTTGGTCCTTTGTTCAATCTTCCAAAATAAAAACATGAAGGTAGGGCCAAGCAGAACTACGTCACTTTCGTTCTGTACTAACTAACAAACGATATTATAATTTTTTGCCATTATACAAAATGTAAACCGGTATGAATTCCACGGGATCGTGCGCCAAGACGCACCCCTAAATCTAGTAAAAGTAAAATAAAGGTCTTCATAGAAGAAAGTAGGGATTCAAGTTTCATAAAGAGCTTTCAAAAATTATGGTACTTATTAGCTTTCAACTCTCATTGCCCCTATCATAAGCATCTTTAGGCGATTAAGGTTAAAGTGACACAACTAAGAGGATATGCTTGACAAGTTATAAGTTGAAATCTCATGTCCCTTACTTACGAGTACCGAACCTCATGCTACTCAACTTCAGTCACAAGTAAGCTCTTGTCATTATAAGTACATATGTATCATAGAGAACCACCAACGGGGTACCCCTTGCACATGATATAGGAGCTATCCCATAATCAAAATAACAAGGCAAGCAGACAATGAGCATCTCAGCGATCTTTTTTATTTGCTATTTGCATAGGTTTTTATTGAGGATGCTTCATAGAGGGCTTATTCGTCTGCGGTACCAAAGTTGGCAGGCCAGCGCATGGTGGTACCTAAGTTGCTTAAAATTACCGCGTTTCGAAAAGTTGGGCCGCCAACTACCAAGAGGGGCCATTTCGATGCAAAGTCGTCTCACCTCTACCAAATCCAAACATGCCGTGAAACTGCCCCGTGAAGTAGACGGTCGGGACCCTCATGTCAGTAATATTTCCGTGACGAGAGCGCCAACGCAGCAACCACGTAGGCGAAACGAGATACTAAAGGAGCATGGTGCATTGACCAAATTCACAAATCCACTCCCAGCTTTCCCCTAGCACCGGCGGCGTCAGAATCCACCCTCTAGGCAGGACGATCCCTTTAGACATTTGATTTCCGGGGCCCAGTTGCTATGCCCAGTCGCTGATACCGAGCTCCAATGGCGCATGCCGTAGCCGCCGTTGCGAGGCTCTAGCCTACCTCCACCGCCGACGAGCTGAGCAATTCGGAGGATGGCAGATCCTACTATCAAGGAAGAAGAAGTTCTGACTACAAGCGGGTGAGCTACCCTTCTCTTTGCTATTCGCACTAATTATAACTACTAGCTGGCTACTAAACCTCAAATTGTTTGTTAGCCCAACGTTGAAAAACATATTTTGTCCACAGTTTTCTGTCAAGTGGGATCTGCGCAGACCCCCTTACCTGGTTACGGTAGTCCTCTACAGGTACGACTCTAAGGGCAAGAGGTATGTACACCATTGTTTCACGATGAAAGAAGCGCCTGCGCAGATCTGCACTATATCTGGTATGGTTGCTGCTCTGCGTAATAATGTTGAATTATGGCCAAAGTAGACTGCAAAGTTCAGCTTCATGGATGAACGTGGCATCATGGTTCCTATAACGTGTGACAGTCAGCTAATTGGGTTGATGAAAAGGTATGCTTCGACTGCCATGTTTGACCTGAAATGTCATGTACTGGATGTGGAAGCTATTGCAACTGGGAGTCGCCCTTCTATTCTTGGACAGGGTGGTTGCTCGAACCCAATTAGCTCCTGGTAAGCAAAGGTCGCTTGGCGTTCGCATGTTTGTGCTGAATTGTAATTTTTGTTTTATTTACTCTGTAGATATTGGGTAGTTATGCAACAGTCTTGTTTCTTTGATAGGAAGCACCGCAAGGTTAGAAATATGACTGCCGGGTCAGTCATTTTGCTACCCAAAGAAACTAAAAATGAGTGGAAAGACGATGCTGGACACGATTCTAGTGCCCATTGTCTCGGCGATGCAGAGTACGTGAAGCTAAGAAAATTGGCACCGAGGAAGAGGAAGAAGGCAGGAAATGAAGAAGCCAGTGGACGTGCTTCCACTTTATAAATTGTGGTTGTGCCATTTGCATGCGGCCAAATCCACGTAGATTACGTTTAAACAAACCACCAAAGTCAGAATACACTAGTAGAAAAGGGGTCTTTGGTCCACGGTCTCGTTCCCAATCCGGGACAGAGATCTAAATCGAGGCAGAAATTGATCTAAATCACAAATTCTTCCACAAATTAATTGAGATAGAGATCTAAATCGAGGCATTTCATTAATTCAACCACAAATTCTTCTAAACAAAGGTGTGATTTCACATCCTAAATTAATTCAACCACTAGTCAAAAATTTCACTTCCGCTGTCGCTGTCCTTTGAGCCACCGGCTTCCTCATCGTCGTCGGACGGAACCTCCATGATTTCCGCATTGTTCGCAAGATGGAGCACCTCTTCACGACGAGCGGCGGTGATGACGGTGAACTTGGTCCGTCCAGCGACGTACCAGAACCTCTCCCGCCCTTCTAGGTTGCGGAGATCCCGGTGCACCACGTGCCCGTAAACGATGTGGTTGCCAATCTTGGCCTTCTGCTCCTTCTTGAACAACGCCGGCTAGTACGGGCTGGCCGCCGCGTACCGGGGCAGCGCCCTCTTCTACGCAGGCATCTGGAGGTGGCGCACCGTGATTTCGCTCTCCATCACGGCTCCACCGGGGACGAGGAGCGGAGCCATCGGCACCCCCGCATAGCTAATGCACCATCCGTGGGGCACCGTCGCGGCCGGTGGCGTGAGGATGTCGAAGTGCGCGAACATCACTGCCTCGTAGAAGTTCAGCAAGGGCATCTCCATGGTGGCGCGGTGGAGATTGGAGAGGGAGCGAGGGGTGGAAGACGAAGCGGCGGCGTAGTGGAGATTGGAGAGGGCGAGGGGATGGGCGACGAAGCAACGCACTGTAGCGCCTCCTATTTGTACACGAGGACGACGAAGCGACGGGCGAAATATCCAAGGGGAATTGGTCAGACAAAAGGAAGTAATGCAGGGTTAAGACAGGTTAACGGGTGACCAATTTTTTTACTCCCAGGACTCCGGGGCCAATAGTTCAGACCGCTAGGTCAACAAGTACAACTATTGCAACTTAAAAAAGGCACGGAGCTTAAGCTAAATAGAACTAGTTATCACACATCTCCTTGATCTTCCTAATCTTAGCCCTATGCGCATCTTCCTGCGAGAGCAAGGATCGAATCGTCTGCTCCTTCCTTTTAGCATCTTCCTTGCACAGCTTCAATTGTTTCTCTGCATCTTTCCTCATGCACTTGTCAATATTTGTAGTTGTAAACTGCAGGACTTTGGCCTGGTGAAGATCCTTCCTTGCTTGAGTCAGTTCTTGCTCTACTTTAGCCTTCAGGGCCAACGCCGTGTCCCTCTCCTTCTCGACTTTGCTAACCTTGTCTTCCACCCCCATGAGATCTCGCTTATGATTGGTCGTGTCAACTGGTTCCCATAGCTTCATCTCAACACTGTCAAGAAGTGAGTTGAATGCGGATTCTTTCAACTCAATAGTCATTTCCCATAGTTTGTCCAGCGTTTTCTGCATCGATTTGGGCCACTCTGGATCTACCCATTTGACAACACCGCAACTTCCGCCTCGCATCATTGCACGATGTCCTTGACACCGTAGAAACCTCCTGCCTGTGTTTTGTCCTTCGAACGCAACAAATTTAGCGGGCACATATCCATGTTTACATAGCAGAGGACTGTCTTCATCCGCTAAACCGTGATAGTCGGCGTCATACATCATCTGGTTGGCCTAACACATCATACGCGCATGAGTAAATGGAGTAGATCTGGTTCAAAAAATAGATAACTGGCCACGGATGATAGAGATAGAGATGAGACGACTCACATCGAAATCACCGTCCCTGTCGTCACGACGCGTTTCCTCGTTGTCTCCCCTTGAACCCATGGCGAGAGGGGAGGGGGTGGCTGCCGGAGAGGGGATTGGGATGGAGGCGCCATCGGCTTGCGACTACGGCAGGATGGGAGTGAAGTGGGGAAAGTGGCTTCAAGGGGAAGGAAGGGAAGTACAGGGAGGAAGAGAAGTAATGGGGACGTGACACTGGGATATGGCCCACTCAACTCGTGAGTCGTGACACTCGCAACAGGGGAGCCCCCGGTGTTGCCAGTTTGTCCAGAGCAAGCATGGACAATCATACCGCAGAACAGACTACTCGCGGATCGATCTCATGAAAACCATCCCAATCGTCCAAGCGCCCCGATCGAACGGTACGTAACAATGGTCAAGCAGAACAACTGTGTTAGGACGTGCCTTCTAGAAGACTCGGTCTAACGCTAAGGTTAGGGCTCTCCTAAGGTTAATTAGGATCCATATGTGGTTTATGAAAAGAACATGCATCCAATGACACTGGTGGATCCATATGTGGTTTGTGAGAAGAACACACGTGCAATGACACTGGTGGATCCATTTGTGGTTAATGGGAAGAACACACATGCAATGACACTGGGTGTGGTTCATGATATGGTTTGTGAGAAGAACACACATGCAATGACTCTAGTTGTGGTTCATGAGAAGAGCAGACATGCGGTGACTCTAACTGTGGTTCATGAAAAGAGCAGACATGCGATGACACCGGTGGATCCATGTGTGGTCTATGAGAGGAACACACATGCAATGGCACCAGTGGATCCTTACGTGGTTTGTGAGAATAACACACATGCAATGACACTGGTGGATCCATATGTGGTCTGTGAAAAGAACACACATGCAATGACACTGGTGGATCCATGTGTGGTTCATGGGAAGAACACACATGCAATGACACTATTGATATGTGGTTTGTGAAAAGAACAGACATGCAATGACTCTAACTGTGGTTCATGAAAAGAGCAGACATGCAATGACACTGGTAGATCCATGTGTGGTTCATGGGAAGAACACACATGCAATGACACTGGTGGATCGATGTGTGGTCTGTGGGAAGAACACACATGCAATGACACTGGTGATATGTGGTTTGTGAAAAGAACGGACCTGCAATGACTCTAACTATTGTTTAATGAAAAGGGTAGACATGCAATGACACTGGTGGATCTATGTGTGGTTAATGAGAAGAACACACATGCAATGACACTGGGTGTGGTTCATGATATGGTTTGTGAGAAGAACACACATGCAATGACTCTAGCTGTGGTTCATGAAAAGAGCACGCATGCGATGACTCTAACTGTGGTTCATGAAAAGAACAGACATGCGATGACACTAGTGGATCCATGTGTGGTCTATGAGAAGAACACACATGCAATGACACTGGGTGTGGTTCATGATATGGTTTGTGAGAAGAACACACATGCAATGACTCTAACTGTGGTTCATGAAAAGAGCAGACATGCGATGACTCTAACTGTGGTTAATGAAAAGAGCAGACATGCAATGACACTGGTGGATCCATGTGTGGTTAATGAGAAGAACACACATGCAATGAACTCTAGTGGGTCCATGTGGTTTATGAGAAGAACACACATCCAATGAACTCTAGTGGATCCATATGTGGTTGTGAGAAGGACACACATGCAATGACACCGGTGGATCCATGTGTGGTTCATGGGAAGAACACACATGCAATGACACTGGTGGATCGATGTGTGGTCTGTGGGAAGAACACACATGCAATGACACTGGTGATATGTGGTTTGTGAAAAGAACGGACCTGCAATGACTCTAACTATTGTTTAATGAAAAGAGTAGACATGCAATGACACTGGTGGATCCATGTGTGGTTAATGAGAAGAACACACATGCAATGACACTGGGTGTGGTTCATGATATGGATTTTGAGAAGAACACACATGCAATGACTCTAGCTGTGGTTCATGAGAAGAGCAGACATGCGATGACTCTAACTATGGTTCATGAAAAGAGCAGACATGCGATGACACCGGTGGATCCATGTGTGGTATATGAGAGGAACACACATGCAATGATACCGGTGGATCCTTACGTGGTTTGTGTGAATAACACACATGCAATGACACTGGTGGATCCATATGTGGTTTGTGAAAAGAACACACATGCAATGACACTGGTGGATCCATGTGTGGTTCATGGGAAGAACACACATGCAATGATACTGGTGGATCCATGTGTGGTCTGTGGGAAGAACACTGATACGTCCAAAATGTATCTACTTTCCCAAACACTTTTGATATTGTTTCTCCTCTAAACTTGTGTTATTTGGATGCAACTAACACGGACTGACGTTGTTTTCAGCAGAATTACCTTGGTGTCTACTTTTTGTGCAGAAAATCAACTATCAGGAAAAATCCCGGAAAATATGCCAAAAATCCTATTTCACCAGAAGACTCTAGGAGCCAGAGTACGAGACGGAGAAGAGCCAGGCGGTGGCCACACCACCTGGTGGCGTGGGCCAGGCCAGGTCGCGCCAGGGTGTGGTGTGGGCCCCTAGACACCCCCTCGATCTCCCTCTTCGCCTATAAGAAGCCTTCTGACCTAGAAACTCCGGGGGGGTTCGACGTTTTTCCAGAAGGAGTTCCGCTCCGCCGCCACCACTAGATTCCATGAAACAGCACCAGAAACTCCATTCTGGCACCCTGCCGGGACGGGTAATTGGAGGAGATCATCGCCATCATCATCACCATCGCTTCTCCATCGACCATCCATGTTTCCCCCATCTATGAGTGAGTAATCCCCCGCTGTAGGCCATGGGGATGGTAGGGATTGGATGACATCGTTCATGTAATGGCATCAGATTGTTAGGGCATGGTACCTAGTATCTTTTATTAGTGCTTTATGACTTTGTTGCGACTTGTTATGCTTAATGCTTGTCACTAGGGCCCGAGTGCCATGATTTCAGATCTGAACATGTTATTGATTCATTATGATAGTATTGTTTATGGTCTTACCTGCAAGTTGTATACACACGTTGTTATCCGGAACCAATGGCCCCGAAGTGACAGAAATCGGGATAACTAGAGGGAATGGCTTTGATGTGAGGATCACATGTGTTCACGGAGTGTTAATTCTTTGCTCCGGTGCTCTATTAAAAGGAGCACCTTAATTGCCAGTAGTTCCCTTGAGGCCCCGCTGCAAACGGGCTGGCAGGACAAAAGATGTTGTGCAAGTTCTCATTGCGAGCACGTATGACTATATATGGAACACATGCCTAGGATTATCGAGTACTTGGATGCTTTATCTTATTTATCTACAATTGCCCTATGTTCTGATTGCTATGTGAATTGTCTTGTCCATGCAACGCCCGTCCATCCATCCCTATGCCTACCGCACTCGAATCCTACTGTTTACTGCTATTGTTACTATTGTCCTTACTTTACTACCACTGTTACTATTACTATTCCTACTACAAAATTGTTGCTACTGATAAACTGCTGTGAGCAAGATTGTTTCTAGGTGCAGCTGAATTGACAACCTAATTGTTAAGGCTTATAAATATTCTTTGGCTCCCCTTGTGTCGAATCAATAAATTGGGTTTCACTTCCCTCGAAAATACTGCGATACACCCCCTATACTTGTTGGTCATCAAGACTACTTTCTGGCGCCGTTGCCAGGGAGCATAGCTTTATTTATCAAGTTCACTTGGATTCTCTATTGTTCGCTGCTATCCATCCATCATGGGTAAGTCTCGTGATGGCAAGTTTGCTATTTTACCATCCACTACAAGAAGAGGTACGGTTCTGAACACCTCTGCTGCTCTTGATTCAGCGTCTGTTATGAGTAAGTTCCTTACACCACCACATACACATGCTACACACACTGCTACTACTACTGAATCTGAAACTTCTGATGCTTATGATGCTGCTTCTACTGTGCATGATAAGAGTAGTTCATTAGGTACTTTCCTAGATGCTACGATTTCTAGAACTATAGCTAGAAATACCAAAACTCCTAATGAAGACACTATCACACCTGTTAGTTCTCTTGAGTCTAGTGAAAGTTATGATATTGAAGATGGTTATGTTGAGATGACCGATGAATTTATTAAACAATGTAAAAACACCCATGATAGGAGCGCTGCTAAGAGTCTCCTTGAGAGGCGTACTATTAGAACCAAATTGTCTCCTATTGCTAAGTTTGCTGCTTCTCCCATAAACATTACAGATAAATATTATGACTTCTCTCTCGATCTATCTTACATAGCTATTATTGAGAAAGAACCTTTTTGTGGGACTAAGAATGAAAGTGTGGTACCATGAGTGGCTTGTTTTCTGATGATATTAAGATGCGTACTTACTTTGTTGCTAAGATTTTCCCTTTTTCACTGAAAGGAGAAGCTAAAACTTGGTTTAGCAATTTACCTCCTAGATCTATTGATAATCCTGAGTGCTTTATTAGTACTTTCGTGCATAAATATTTTCCTCCTAGTGCTAGACATGCTATTTTGCAGGAACTCCTAAGGAAGCTGAAGAATTAATGGCTAAAATAAGTAAGAATTATGAAGATTGGACTCCTTCTGAACAAGCTATACCTGAAGTAATTGTACCTGAACCAACTATTCCTGTGCCTATTCCAACATCAAAGAAGAGGGGAGTTATTGAATTAAATGATGAAGTGATGAAGGAAGCTAAGAAATGTCTTAAGGAGAAGGGAATTAAAGCTGCAGATGTCAAGAATTTACCTCCTATTGAAGAATTACGTAAGCCTATTTCCTACTCATCCACCATTCAGGTACACTCTCTCCAGCACTTTGATGAAGGTGATATCCCTTATTCTAAACCTCCTGATCAATGCTTAGAAGAATTCGATATCTTTATTGTTAAGCAAGATAACTTTAATAAAAGGGTGCAAAATCATCTAATGGAAAACACTAGAGCTATTATTGAGTTGAAAGATATTGTGGAAAGAACCTCTAATGATGTTAAAATGATTGTTAAACACTTTCAAATGGTTCAAACTCAAATAGATCAACTCATTAAAGTGCAAAACGACTTGCTAGTTAATGCTGCTAAAGAAAAACATGCTTATGAAATTAGAACTAGAAGTGGAGATGCTACCCAGGATCCTCTATATCCTGAGGGGCATCCCAAAAGAATTGAGCAGGATTCTCAACAAGCTGAAAATAGTGGTCCTACTCGTAAGAAAAGGAAAAAGAAACATAAAACTGTTGAAGAACCCTCTAAACCTGTTTTAGATCCTAATAGTATATCTATCTTTGATGCTGAAACTAAAAGTGGTAGTGAAGAAAATGAAGCTCCTAATGAAGAGAAAGTTGAGGAAGAACATGAAAACCACACTAAGAATACTAAATACACCAAAGAAGATTTAATTGCTAAGAAACATGGTAGTGAAAGAGAACCTTGGGTCCAAAAACCTATGCCTTTCCCTGATAAGAAACAGAAGTCAAAGGAAGATGAACACTATAATAAGTTTTGTGAGTGGATGAAACCTTTATTCTTGCAAATTCCTTTGACTGATGTTATTAAATTGCCTCCTTACTCAAAGTATATGAAGGACATTGTCTCGAATAAAAGGAAGATCCCTAATGAAGAAATTTCTACTTTACTTGCTAATTATTCCTTCAGTGGTAAGGTTCCTAAGAAACATGGAGACCCAGGGATTCCAACTATCCCTTGCTCTATTAAGAATAGTTATGTTAGAACTGCTTTGTGTGATTTGGGAGCTGGAGTTGGTGTTATGCCTTTCTCTCTCTATAAGAGGCTTCAACTAGAAAAATTAATACCAACTGATATATCTTTGCAAATGGCTGATAAATCTACCACTTTCCTGTTGGCATATGTGAGGATGTACCTGTTCAAGTGGCTCATAATTGCTTGATATTAACTGATTTTGTTGTGCTTGAAATGCCTGAAGATGATAATATGTCTATTATTCTTGGGAGACCTTTTCTTAATACTGCAGGAGCTGTTATTAATTATAATCAAGGAAAGGTGACTTTCAATGTGAATGACAAGGAACATGCTGTCTATTTCCCCAAGAAGATTGAAAGGACTTATGGTTTGAATTCAATTGAACATGTTGAGGGCATTCAAGTTGGAGAAATATATTGTCCCATACCAAGAGAAAATTTTGAAACTATTATGATTGGGACCATTGCTATCAAGGTTGAGGTAACATAATCATTAGTGGAATACAAAGTTTTGTCTCATATGGAACCGTTTTGGTAGCAAGACATGATCAACCTTGTTAACAAAAAGATTTCATTGAACAAAACAATGTTTTCACTATGATTATCTCCGTTTACTTCTATTCTATCCATTTTAGTTTTTGCTTTCGTTTAGTTTTCTTTGTTGTTAGTTGCTTGCATGTTAGAGTGTCTTAGAACTTCTGTAGTTCTAGCTTTGTTTTGTCCTTGCATCATGTCAAAAAAAATCTGTCTGTCAGAAAATCATTCTTCTATGCCTGAAAATGCCCAAAAATAAAGTGTCTCGAAAAATTCCAGAAAATTCATATTAAATTTTTGCGTGAAAAAAGGGGAAGAGGAGTACCTGGGAGGTACCAAGGGGACCCACCAAGTAGGCACACCACCTGGTGGCGCCATGCCCTGGTGTGGGCCACCCCTGGCCCCCCACTAACTCTCTCACCTGCCACTTTCTTCTCTCTCCCGAGTAAGCTCCAGTTTATTGCTCAAAATCACGTTCATGCTATGCTAGCTCTCGATTTTTTCGATCTCCTTGCTCAGCCCATCTTTCTTGCTGAAAATTGGAGCATTTGTTCCCTGGTATGTGACTCCTCCCCTTGTCCAAGTAGATTTGTGTTTAGTGGATTGTATATTGAGTATTTTGCTGCTGTAGGTGACTGGTTATGAGAGATTGCATGCTTGTTTGATGCTTAGAGATATAGTTTTGATGCATGTTTAGGCCTCTTACAAGTCCCTTTGAGTAGAATCCTTCATTATATTTACTTTGTAATCACTTGTTTAATGGGTGTTTAAATTTCAGAATACCAAGCATGAACAACCATACCTTTGGAGAGATATTTGAGAGTGATGCACCTAGGAGGTCGAGGCCCTCAAGATCGGCCTCTCAGTTTTGGCCATCATACAAAGAAGATCTCATTGCAACTAGTATTGGTAGTGAAAGGGATGATGGGGATGCTCACCCATCCTCTTTTCCTTGTTTTACTTTCTTACAAGCTGCATGTATTCTTGATGATTTCTTGCTACTGATTGAGAGGGTTGGTTTGACCTCATATATGCAAGATGAGAGTGAGCAATACGCTATGCTCACCAAAATTTTTGTTGAGAGCTTCACGTTTACTAACACATCCTATCAGTCGACTATCTCTTTTAAAATCTATAATCTGCCCTTCACCATGCCTTTGGAGAGATTTTGCAGTATTGTAGGTGTACGCATGACAGGGACTGTGAAGAAAATTCAAGGACGACCCGCTGATTTGTTGGAGCTTTACCGAGGGTTGACCAATGATGATGACCGCGTGGCGCAACGCGGAAAGATAAGAAATATCCAACTCCCCGCTCTTAGATACTTTGCATATTATCTTGCTACTAGTGTACTGGGTAGGGAGAACACAAGTAATATCTCCAACTATCATTTAGCCTTCCTTGCTGCCGCACTTAACAATGATACTCGGTACAACCTTGGCTCTCTTATTGCTCTCCGCCTAGCTGCTAGGGGGCCTATCTATGGGGGCATCATTGCCTCGCGAATAATCAATGCATTAGGTCTTTTAGTGGATCCCAATGATGCTATACTGGCACCATAGAGGCTTGACCTTGTTGCTATGAAAACTCATCACTTTGTCACTGCTGCTTCTGATTTGAACAGTCTAGTATATAGGATGCTTTTCACCGACGGGGATGAAAGGGAGATCCTTTTGCCACAGCCTTCTTTGTTTAGTGTTCATAGGAGACCGTGGTCGCTCTCCAAGGAGGAGGTGGACGAGAAGCTTCACTTGCTGGGTTTCCACGAGAAGCACCAGGAGGATGTGCCCTCCTGTGATTACTCCGCACATTACGGAGGGACGTACTCGAGCTCGCACCAGGACGAGGGGACCTCTTTGTCGTACCATGGTGACACTTCATCCTGGCCAGCTTGGGATTGATACCCACTTAGGCCAAAAGCCTAAGCTTGGGGGGAGGGTTCAGCAGTCCTCAGTGGATATTGGTTTCATATTATTGTTCAAGCCACACAAGTGAAGAGCAATAATGAGGATTAATGACAACTTGAGGCATGGTAAGAGGCTGGTAACGAACTCTATTTGTTTTCATTTTTGTACATATACTCGTCACTGTGGGCATGCTTAGTCTGTTCGTGTAGGGTGTATGTTAACTTTGGATGCTTAGTAGTTCTTGCTTTCTTATGATTAGCTCCAGCTCGCTAATAGTTTGTAGCATGTTTTATGAATGTTTGCTTGCATTATTCTATTCATAACTTGGTATGACATCGTGGTATCCTCCTCTGAATGTTTCATTTGAATTGACTTGGCACATGCTCACGCATGCACATGACTGTAATAATCAGTTAAGCCTCGATGAATTATTTTGCCTCGGGGATCTTGAATCACTCTCATGCCATGATTAGTCCTGTTTTGTTGCAAGTATGATTATGACAGCTATTGCTCTCTCGTTTGTTGCTCCCTTAATATTGCTATCCTTCACTCACAATGAGTATGTTTTACTCAAGTTTCACCCTCCCTAAACCAAATATTTCCAAAGTGTCCACCATACCTACCCATTAGCATCATTCGCTACTTCCGTGCATATTCATTATGCCTTGTTTTCTTCCGAATAAATGTTTGCTTGTTATGAGAAAGTTAGTTAGCAAAGCTCTCACGAACTTGATGGCACACTTTACTTTCTTGCACTTAACCTGAACCATTGCGTCCTTCTTTGTTGCGTATATGCTTGCGCTTTATGAGTTGAAGTTAGCAGAACCATGTATCATGGGGACCGCTTTCAACACTTCATTGGCACTTTGTACCTAGTTGATATCATGTTCTTTTACTTATGGATCCCGCCGGTGTGAAATAAAAGTGGAACTTGTAAGATCATGGAGTTTGTATGTATGTTAGAGAAATGTCTGGGCCACTAGCCTAAGACATGCCTAATCATGGTGGAAACTTGCAGCATAACCGTAATGAGCATTCTATGAAGCATCCTCAATAAAAATATATGCACATAGTAAATAAAAAGATCGCTGAGATGCTCATTGTCTGCTTGCCTTGTTATTTTGATTATGGGACAGCTCCCATGTCATGTGCAAGGGGTACCCCATTGGCGGTTCTCTATGATACGTATATACTTACAATATCAAGAGCTTACTTGTGACTGAAGTTGAGTAGCATGAGGATCGGTCTTCGTAAGTAAGGGGCATGAGACTTTGATTTATAACTTGTCAAGCATATCCTCTTAGTTGTGTAACTTTCACCTTAACCACATTAAAGATGCTTATGATAGGAGCAATGAGAGCTCAAAGCTAACAAGTACCATACTTTCAGCATTTGGAAGCCTTTCAAATTATTTAAAACCTTTTCTTGTTGAGTCTCCACACATTCTCTGAGCACCTTCTTGAGAGCATAGTTGTCATTCTTTGTGCTTGTCCCATTACTTGATTATTTGTGTTATGACTTTGATGCTTGTATCTTTGATATCTTTACTTCTAGTCATCACTTGAATTTCAGAGGTGCCTTGACATTCATAATCAAAGGCAAGCGAGATACCACTCTATCATACTTTTTTATGAGCATTGTAATGTTGCTTATGTTTATGCTTCATGCTACTTATTATTTTTGAGTTGGAATCTCTTCATAGCTTGCAATGCCTATTAAGTAAACTTAGTTGCATACTCCTTATTATGAATTGTCTAAGTAGTTGATCACATGCTGAGAATATTTACATCATATGAAGCAAATGTGTTCGTGAAAGTTCTTTTATCACACTCAGTTTTCAACTGAATTTCTTGAGGACAAGCAATAAGGTAAGCTTGGGGGGAGTTGATACGTCCAAAACATATCTACTTTCCCGAACACTTTTGCTATTGTTTCTCCTCTAAACTTGTGTGATTTGGATGCAACTAACACGGACTGACGTTGTTTTCAGCAGAATTCCTTGGTGTCTACTTTTTGTGCAGAAAATCAACTATCAGGAAAAATCCCGGAAAATATGCCAAAAATCCTATTTCACCCGAAGACTCCAGGAGCCAGAGTACGAGACGGAGAAGAGCCAGGGGGTGGCCACACCACCTGGTGGCACGGGCCAGGCCAGGCCGCGCCAGGGGGTGGTGTGGGCCCCCAGGCACCCCCTCAGTCTCCCTCTTCGCCTATAAGAAGCCTTCTGACCTAAAAAATCCAGGGGGTTCGACGTTTTTCTAGAAGGAGTTCTGCTCTGCCGCCACCACCAGATTCCACGAAACAGCACCAGAAACTCCATTCTGGCACCTTGCCGGGACGGGGAATTGGAGGAGATCATCGCCATCATCATCACCATCGCTTCTCCATTGACCATCCATGTTTCCCCCATCTATGAGTGAGTAATCCCCCGCTGTAGGCCACGGGGATGGTAGGGATTGGATGAGATCGTTCATGTAATGGCATCAGATTGTTAGGGCATGGTGCCTAGTATCTTTTATTAGTGCTTTATGACTTTGTTGCGACTTGTTATGCTTAATGCTTGTCATTAGGGCCCGAGTGCCATGATTTCAGATCTGAACATGTTATTGATTCATTATGATAGTATTGTTTATGGTCTTACCTGCAAGTTATATACACACGTTGGTGTCCGGAACCAATGGCCCTAAAGTGACAGGAATCGGGATAACCGGAGGGAATGGCTTTGATGTGAGGATCACATGTGTTCATGGAGTGTTAATGCTTTGCTCTGGTCCTCTATTAAAAGGAGCACCTTAATTGCCAGTAGTTCCCTTGAGGCCCCGCTGCAAACGGGCTGGCAGGACAAAAGATGTTGTGCAAGTTCTCATTGCGAGAATGTATGACTATATATGGAACACATGCCTAGGATTATCGAGTACTTGGATGCTTTATCTTATTTATCTGCAATTGCCCGATGTTCTGATTGCTATGTGAATTGTCTTGTCCATGCAACGCCCGTCCATCCATCCCTATGCCTACCGCACTCGAATACTACTGTTTACTGCTATTGTTACTATTGTCCTTACTTTACTACTACTGTTACTATTACTATTACTACTACAAAACTGTTGCTACTGATAAACTGCTGTGAGCAAGATTGTTTCCAGGTGCAGCTGAATTGACAACTCAATTGTTAAGGCTTATAAATATTCTTTGGCTCCCCTTGTCTCGAATCAATAAATTGGGTTTCACTTCCCTCGAAAATACTGCGATACACCCCCTATACTTGTGGGTCATCAAACACACATGCAATGACACTGGTGTGTGGTTTGTGAAAAGAACAGACATGCAATGACTCTAACTGTGGTTCATGAAAAGAGCAGACATGCAATGACACTGGTGGATCCATGTGTGGTTCATGGAAAGAACACGCATGCAATGACACTGGTGGATCGATGTGTGGTCTGTGGGAAGAACACACATGCAATGACACTGGTGATATGTGTTTTGTGAAAACAGCAGACATGCGATGACTCTAACTGTGGTTCATGAAAAGAGCAGACATGCAATGACACCGATGGATCCATGTGTGGTCTATGAGAGGAACACACATGCAATGACTCTAACTGTGGTTTATGAAAAGAGCAGAGATGCGATGACACCTGTGGATCCATGTGTGGTCTATGAGAGGAACACACATGCAATGACATCGGTGGATCCTTACGTGGTTTGTGAGAAGAAAACACATGCAATGACTCTAACTATGGTTCATAAAAAGAGCACACATGCAATGACACTGGTGGATCCATGTGTGGTCCATGGGAAGAACACACATGCAATGACACTAGTGGATCCATGTGTGGTCTGTGGGAAGAACACACATCCAATGACACTGGTGATATGTGTTTTGTGAAATGAATAGACATGCAATGACTCTAACTGTGGTTCATGAAACGATCAGACATGCGATGACACCTGTGGATCCATGTGTGGTCTATGAGAGGAACACACATGCAATGACACCGGTGGATCCTTACGTGGTTTGTGAGAATAACACACATGCAATGACACTGGTGGATCCATATGTGGTCTGTGAAAAGAACACACATGCAATGACACTGGTGGATCCATGTGTGGTTCATGGGAAGATCACACATGCAATGACACTGGTGGATCCATGTGTGGCTGTGGGAAGAACACACATGCAATGACACTTGTGATATGTGGTTTTGTGAAAAGAACAGACATGCAATGACTCTAACTATGGTTCATGAAAAGAGCAGACATGCAATGACACTTGTGGATCCATGTGTGGTTCATGGGAAGAACACACTTGCAATGACACTAGTGGATCCATGTGTGGTCTTTGGGAAGAAGACACATGCAATGACACTAGTGATATGTGGTTTGTGAAAACAACAGACATGCAATGACTCTAACTGTGGTTAATGAAAAGAGCAGACATGCAATGACACTAGTGGATCCATGTGTGGTTAATGAGAAGAACACACATGCAATGACACTAGGTGTGGTTCATGATATGGTTTGTGAGAAGAACACACATGCAATGACTCTAGCTATGGTTCATCAAAAGAGCAGACATGCGATGACTCTAACTGTGGTTCATGAAAAGAGCAGACATGCAATGACACCGGTGGATCCATGTGTGGTCTATGAGAGGAACACACATGCAATGACTCTAACTGTGGTTCATGAAAAGAGTAGACATGCGATGACACCTGTGGATCCATGTGTGGTCTATGAGAGGAACACACATGCAATGACACCAGTGGATCCTTACGTGGTTTGTGAGAAGAACACACATGCAATGACTCTAACTGTGGTTCATGAAAAGAGCAGACATGCAATGACACTGGTGCATCCATGTGTGGTTCATGGGAAGAACACACATGCAATGACACTGGTGGATCCATGTGTGGTCTGTGGGAAGAACACACATGCAATGACACTGGTGATATGTGTTTTGTGAAAAGAACAGATATGCAATGACTCTAAGTGTGGTTCATGAAAATATTAGACATGCGATGACACCTGTGGATCCATGTGTGGTCTATGAGAGGAACACACATGCAATGACACCGGTGGATCCTTACGTGGTTTGTGAGAAGAACACCCATGCAATGACTCTAACTGTGGTTCATGAAAAGAGCAGACATGCAATGACACTGGTGGATCCATGTGTGGTTCATGGGAAGAACACACATGCAATGACACTGGTGGATCCATGTGTGGTCTGTGGGAAGAACACACATGCAATGACACTGGTGATGTAATGTACTTCCACCAACCGTGTTAACTCTCAAGCTCCTCGCTCCTACGAGACCTACCCTAGTTAAAAGAAAATGCAACCACCCCAATTATCAAATAAACTGGGCCACGGTTTCTTATATGTATTACCCAAGTTTTTAGTACTAGGATTTTCAAGCTTCCTAGCTAACTTCGCACACTTCAGTGACTTCTTGTCGATTAACGAAATGAGGTCAAACTTGACCTATAAGTAAGCGCGATAGATTGCTCTTGAATTAAATGTATCTTCGGAGGTAGATGGGTGCATCTTCTTGTCATAGAAAATGTCGTAAGTGTGAGTTTCCAACTATCAGGAAATAAAATTCCCAGTTTTCCGAGTGATGACGAGATGGTTCTTTACAATAAAGAAAGCCCGAAGAATATGGATCTCAATGCCATAAGCCAATCTTCTAGACATATTAAGTGGACCAACGTGTTTTACTTATGATTCTCATATGTTTTTTGACTTTTCAAACTCCCTAGCTAATTAACTCCGCCCACTTGAATGACTACATGCTGATTTATCAAAATTAGGTCAAACTTGAACTATAACTAAATTGTAGGTTGCTCTAAAAGTTTTACGAAATAGCTTTTGGAGGTATCGTACCGATCAGGAGGGTCAGAATCAATATATGAGAAACAACCGAGAGTTTTGACAATAGGTTTGACTTCTTGCTAAGATTTTGCATCGCATGACACTATTTAACGAAATTGGGTCAAACTTGAGCTACAAGTAAGCGCGATAGATTGCTGTTGAAATATATGACTTTTCAGAGAGGTAGATGAGTGCATTTTCTTGTAGTAAACAAATTCGTCGGTACGGTGTGATTTTCCAATTATATCAGGAAAGAACATTCAATTATTCTCAATTTTCTGAATGATGACGAGCGAGGTGTTGTTATTTTACGTAAAGAAATGTCTGAAGAATATTGGATCTGAATGCCAGAAGCCAAGTTTACCGACATATATATTGGACCAACATGTTGTACCAACGATTCCCATGTTCTATTTATGAGTTTTCAAACTTCCTAGCTAACTTTGCCCATTTGACCGAATGACTTTTTGTCGATTTATCGAAATTAGGTCAAATTTGAAACTACAAGTAAATTGTAGGTTGCTTTGAAAGTTTTACGAAAAATCTTTTGGAGGTACCCATCGAGGGTTCACAATTAATATATCATAAAACACCGAGAGTTTTGATGATAGGTTCAACTTGTTGCTAAGATTTTGCATCTTGAAAATTTAACGAAATTAGGTCAAACTTGAGCTACAAGTAAGCGCGATAGATTGCTCTTGAATTATATGTATTTTTAGAGGTAGATCGGTGCATCTTGTTGTAGTAAACAATGCCGTCAGTGTGAGTTTCCAACTATCAGGAAAGAACATTCAATTTACATTATCCGAGTGAAGACGAGCGAGGCTAGTTGTTCTTTTCCATAGAGAAGTCCAAAGAATATTGGATGTGGATACCACAAGCCAAGTTGATAGACATATATAGTGGATCAACAACATGTTGTACTTGCGATTCCCATGTTTTATGAGCTTTCAAACTTCCTAGCTAACTCTGCGCATTTTAATGACTTTAAGTCGTTTTATCAAAATTAGGTCAAATTTGAAACTACAAGTAAATTGTAGGTTTTGCTTTGAAAGTTTTACGAAAAATCTTTTAATTTGGAGGAACCCATCGAGGGGTCACAATTAATATATCATAAAACAACGTGAGTGTTAACAATAAGTTCAACTTCTTGCTAAGATTTTGCATCTTGAAAATTTAATGAAATTAGGTCAAACTTGAGCTACAAGTAAGCACCATAGATAGCTCTTGAATTAAATATCATTTTAGAGGTAGATGGGTGCATTTTCTGGTAGTTAGCAGTGTCGTGGGTGTGAGTGTCCAACTACCAGGAAAGAACATTCAATTCTACATTTTCCGAGTGAAGACGAGCAAGGTTAGTTGTTCTTTTATGTAAACAATGCCGTCAGTGTGAGTTTCCAACTATCAGGAAAGAACATTCAATTTACATTATCCGAGTGAAGACGAGCGAGGCTAGTTGTTCTTTTCCATAGAGAAGTCCAAAGAATATTGAATGTGGACGCCACAAGCAAAGTTGAGAGACATATATAGTGGATCGACAACATGTTGTACTTGCGATTCCCATGTTTTATGAGTTTTCACGCTTCCTAGCTAACTCCGCCCATTTGAATGACTTTATGTCAATATCTCGGAATTAGGTCAAATTTGAAACTACAAGTAAATTGTTGGT
The DNA here is from genome assembly GCA_916181665.1 of Avena sativa. Lineage (NCBI taxonomy): Eukaryota > Viridiplantae > Streptophyta > Magnoliopsida > Poales > Poaceae > Avena > Avena sativa. The sequence continues at coordinate 310,011,622 of OV702291.1, forward strand.
TTTGCTTTGATAGTTTTACGAAAAAAGCTTTTGGAGGTACCCATCGAGGGGTCAAAATTAATATATCAGAAACCAACGAGAGTTTCGACGATAGGTTCAACTTCTTGCTAAGAATTTGCATCTTGACAATTTAACGTTAGGTCAAACTTGAGCTAGCTACAAGTAAACGCCATAGATTACTCTTGAATTAAATATCTTTTCACAGGTAGATCATCGGTGCATATTCTTATAGTAAACAGTGTCGTCGGTGTGAGTTTCCAACTATCAAGTAAGAAAATTCAATTCTAGATTTTCCGACTGAAGAATACGAGCGAGGTTATTCTTTTCCTAAAGAAAAGTCCGAAGAATATTGGATCTAAATGCCACAAGCCAAGTTTACATACATATATATTGGACCAACATGTTGTACCAATGATTCCCATGTTTTATGAGTTTTCAAACTTCCCTGCTAACTCTGCCCATTAGAATGGCTTTATGTCGATTTATCGAAATTAGGTCAAATTTGAAACTACAAGTACTAGCAAATTGCACGTACACTGCACGTGGGACTCAGATAATAGACATCTGGCATATCATCACTATATAAAATTATAATAGGTAATGCAGAAAAATATAATAGGTAAAATTTGAACTACTACAAGTAAACTGTGTAGGTTGCTTTGAAAGTTTTACGAAAAATCTCTTAGAGGTAGGGGGTGGTCAATTAATATACTATTAGAAACTATAGAGAGTTCTGACGACAGGTTCATCTTCTTGCTAGGATTTTGCGTCTTGATAGTTTAATGAAATTATGTCAAAGTTGAGCTACAACTAAGTGCGATAGATTGCTCTTGAATTTAATGAAATTAATTCAAACTTGAACTACAAGTAATAAATTATAGGTTGCTTTGAAAGTTTTATGAAAAAAGGTTTTGAATGTACCCATCAAGCGGTTAATTAATATATCAGAAACCACAGAGAGTTTTGATGAGTGGTTCGACTTCTAGCTAAGATTTTGCATCATGAAAATTTTGAACACCTTTTGAAAACGATCACATGAAATAGGAAGAGAGGGAAAATGATTTTTCTATTCTCTATGGGCAACCCAAAAGCTTGAGGTGCACCTTAGGCTTAAATATACAAACTTTATTTTCTCCACAATGTATTTGGTGAACCTTGGCGGATGTCACATACTTTTAGACACATTGTTGATGCCCTTATTAGGGGAAAAGCAAATAGTATATTAGTAGTACACTATTAGTACTAGTACTCATTTCTTTGCTTAGACATATGCTCACCTCTGTCCATGCGCTATACATGTTGAGAGAATAAAATGTAGGCAGGGTAAGAGGGCAGCAGCGAAGAGGAGTTGAAGGCACTTCGATGTAAGAGGGAAGTTATGATGGGTTCCTGACACGAGGTACTCATGTGGCCACTCTACTAGTAGTAAATTTCAGGACGTATGCATGCAAAACAAATTGTGTGTCTTCTCTCTCCTTTGCTGCCTCTCACCATCCATCCTCCCTCTCTCCTACCCTTTCCCCTTGCGCACTGGCCCGGCTGATCTCTCCCTCGTCCATAGCATGGTGCTGCGCACATGTGCCTTGGTATGGCGGTTTTGTGTCTATGGCATGTTTGGCAGCCGCGTTGGTGTGGAGTAGGGATGAGGATTACATAGGAAGGAAACCACTTTGGTCCTTGGCGGCAAAAAATCCAAACTTTTTCGGTATTCGAAATTTTCACTTGCTTCCCAAACATCGGGATGGAAGGTTACTCAAAAGATCAACTATTTGTTGTACTTATTAAATTATATTTATCTTGTCTTATCTCTTACAATACCATACCATACCACTGTATAGTGTACGGATAACTTCGAACATTGACTGTTGGATCAAGACCGGCAGATCCAAACATTGCTAATCGTTGGATCTTTTTTTCCATTCTTAGCATCTACAAAGATTCTACTGACAGTCTTTAGCATGATGAACACTAGTATGCGCAAACCTCAAAACACACACTTCATTGCTCTGTTTCAGGGTCCTTGTGCTAAAAGCATGGACTTGGGTGCAATTTTCATTTTTATGAGGTCCTTGATGTAACTTGTACTTCCACTGAACGTGTTAACTCTCAAGCACCTCGCTCCTACGAGACCTACCCTAGTTAAAAGAAAATGCAACCGTCCCAATTATCAAACAAACTGGACCATGGTTTCTTATATGTAATACCCAAGTTTTTAGTACTAGGATTTTTCAAGCTTCCTAGCTAACTTCGCACACTTCTGCTTGTCGATTAACGAAATTAGGTCAAACTTGAGCTACAAGTAAGCGCGATAGATTTCTCTTGAATTAAATCTATCTTCAGAGTTAGATGGGTGCATCTTCTTGTTGTAAAAAATATCGTCGGTGTGAGTTTCCAACTATCAGGAAATAAAATTCTCAGTTTTTTGAGTGATGACGAGATGGTTCTTTTTCATAAAGAAAGCCCGAAGAATATGGATCTCAATGCCATATTCCAAGCTTCTAGACATATTAAGTGGACCAATGTGTTTTACTTACGATTCCCATATGTTTTATGAGTTTTCAAACTTCCTAGCTAATTAACTCCGCCCACTTGAATGACTACATGCCACGGTCGATCGGAGTACATTTTACATCAGGGACCTTAAAAAAGTAAAAATTACATCGAGGTCCATATACATTTAGCATAAAGGACCCTAAAAGAAAAAATATGGTTCGGCTCATTCTCGAGAGATCACCTGATCTGAGCCAAACTCTTAATACTACTTCCTCTTCGATTGTTTTCAAAACATGGCCAGATCTGTTGCCATGCAAATTCTCTAACATGGTATCATCAACATAAAGTATGATGTTGATATGGCCTTACCTTGGTCATTCGGCTTGAAATCCAAGAATGTTCATACTCGTTGACAACTAAGCTTAAATTCGTTTAAATTTCACCATTTACTTTTAGGTTAACATTTTACACGGTCGGTGGGAGTACATTTTACATCAAAGACCTAAAAAGGGAAAATTATTAAATCGAGGTCTATACATTTAGCACAAAGGACCCTAAAAGGAAAACTTTATAGTTTGGCTCCTTCTCGAGAGATCAACCGTAGGCCAATACACAATGTTGATATGGTCATGACCTTGGTTGTTCGGGTCAAAACTAGGAATGTTCATACACCGTAGGCCAATACACATTGTGAAGAAGCCAGGGCATTTTTTTTGTATTCAAAGGTGTCAAAATACATGTTTCTCATTTTTTTCTTAGCCTTGTATATAGTGTACGAATAAATTTGAATATTGACCGTTGGATCAAGACTCGAATCCCAACATTGTGAGACGTTGGATCTTCATTTCCATTTTAGCATTGAGAAGATACTATTGGTAGTCTTTGTTTTTTTATGTTACCACTATTATATATAGTGTGCAGACAAAAGTATGAAAATTAATTTATGCAAATTTTTTAAAATTATATGTCTGTATTTTTTTAATAAATATATGCATGTATTTGAACTATTAATGACTGACAAAATGTTTTTATTGTCTAGTGTCTAAAAAATTAAACATAGTTGAAAACTTGGGCGTAAGAGTGAGATGTTTTCTTTTCTACTTTGCTTTGGATCACTTTTGTCCATCAGATGAATATTGGGTGGTAGATACAGGGGCATGTTGATCCGAGTCCCCCTAGCAGTGGACACGTGGAGTAGTAGTTGAACAATTTCAAAAAACACTTAAAATCCAAAATATAAACATCAGCAGCAAAGACAGTTTATAGACAAAATACACCCTTCCTAGTGCCAAAAGAGACCCTGCCTCCGACTACTACCACATTAACTAGTAAACGAGTGATACTCTTCTACAACTAAATTAACTAGTAATACATCATTACCTTCACATTAGAATCACTTAGCCTAAGATTAAGATCAATTCATCTTGTCAATACAAATGTAGATTAAGACAACACCTTGATCATCCCGTACCGTCCATCAGCCGCGGTAATGTACCGCGGCGGCACCATGAGGAACGTCAGATCTTCAAGGCCAACACTGCCGGGCGACGCGCAGCTCTTCGGCTCAATGACCCCATTAAGGGTCTCCATCGAGAAATCCGCCGGCGACTACGGGCCAGTCGCGCACAGCTTCACCCTGTACCAGGGCCACGAGCACGAGGCCGTCCTGACGCACACCGAGGAAACGGTGGAGGTCTATCCGAGCTCGCCGATGATGAGACTAAACACGGCAGCGTCATCACCGTAGACGATGACCATGGATGGAGGAAAGGACGGTAACAACATCGTTACTATACACTCCATGGGATGGTTGTACGATAGCCTATGTACTTGTACCTTGTGGACGCCGTTGAGGTGCAAAAGGAGATCGACCGGCGAGGTGGTAAATATGCAACCGACCTTTGTGCATCCGCACAGGCTGTACGGGCACGCGGCCTTATGGTTGTCGAGCACGTGGTAGGCGACCATGGTGAGACAGCCGTCGTGGGGGCATAGAACAGGTATCAGCGCTAGCTCATATTTTTCCATCGCTGGCTAGCTCTTGGTGGAATCCGCTGACGCGCCCAACATTGGAGTGGTTCCCTGTAAGCTCGGCTCGCCAATGTAGTGCCCGCAGTCCTGAATTTTTATGCAGCATTGAGTTTTTTTTTGAACGATGGTTGTAGAAAGTTGACATGTGAGAGTAAATCAGGCACTTAATACCCTATACAGTACTATACCAGACAAACATATCCTACCCGCGCGAGTGGTAAGAAGGTCTACACCTTTTTTTTGGAAATGGAAAAGGTCTACACTAAGAGAGAGACAGAGAAACCTGGGGTCTGGCGCAGAGTGTACAGTGCTGCGGGGGAGAGAACGAGGACTGCATGCATGTCTTCAACACCATTTGCATTTTATTCTATCTGCTTGTCTCTTCTGGCTCTTTCTTTCTCGGCATGGCAGACTCGTTTCTCTTCTCCATTTCTTTCTTATGGTTAAAGCTTGTCCAGATATAGAGTACTAGTAGTAGTACATAGTACATTTGAACTAGTACTCTAGTAATACGGAGTATATGTCTTTTTATACTCGAGTTGTACTACCAGTACTCCAATAGTAATATAGTACATATGTTTTCTTTTTACTATACTACTACTAGTACTCCAATACGTAGGCATCTGCGGGCGGTGGGTGGCGGGCGGCGGTGGCTATTTGCGGCTTTTTACTACTCCTAGGGCAGCGGGTGGCGGGCGGCGGTAGGGTTCTAGTAGTACAGAGTAGTACTCGAGTACTCATGCTCACTAATTCATGAAGTAAGATTTCGGTACTATACTACAGTCATGTACTGCTCAGATGCAGCTGTCATCATACCACGGTTTCTAAGGAGACGCCAGACACAGGTGCTCAAATGCACGTCCTAGGTGGGCCCCGATGCCTAGCGATTGGATAAAGCCTAGCTGCCTGACCACACAGCCAAGGCAATTCATTTCGCTACTCTGTACTAGTATACTATTTCTCGATGTGTTTCGAAATTAAGTTCACACCTTGCCATAATCTATTTAGTGGACCCACCAGGCAATCAATGTATCAAGAACAAGTGAGAGTTATTTGGCAATATTAAACTTCTTGCTACGAATATGCATGCCTAGAAATTTGACCGTGTTTTCAAAACAACCAAAGAGACTATGACTCACCGTATTTTGAAATTTTGGCTGCGTTTCGAAATTAACTTCACACCTTGCGATAATCTGTTCACTGGACCCACCACTAGGCCACAGTCAATGTATCGAGAACGAGTGAGAGTTTGGAAAGATTCAACTTCTTGCTAAGAATATGCATGCCTAGAAATTTGATCTTGTTTTGAAAATAATCCAAGAGACTATGACTCACCGTGTTTTGAATTTTTGGTTGTGTTTTGAAATTAACTTCACACCTTGCAATAATCTGTTCAGTCGACCCACCACTAGGCTGTAGTCAATGTATGGAGACGAGTGAGAGTTTGGAAAGATTCAACTTCTTGCTAAGAATATGCATGACTAGAAATTTGACCTTGTTTTGAAAACAAATAAAGAGACTATGACTCATCGTGTTTTGAAATTTTCATTGTGTTTCGAAATTAACTTCACACCTTGCGATGATATTTTCAGTGAACCCAATACCAGGATGTCAATGTATCGAGACGAGTGACAGTTTGGAAAGATTCAATTTCTTGCTAAGAATATGCATGCCTAGAAATTTGACCGTATTTCAAAAACAACCAAAGAGACTATGGCTCACCGCGTTTTGAAATTTTGCGTGCGTTTTTAAATTAACTTCACACCTTGCGAAAATCTATTCACTGGACCCACGAGGTAGTCAATGTATCGAGAACGAGTGAGAGTTTGGAATGATTCAAATTATTGCTAAGAATATGCATGCCTAGAAATTTGACCGTGTGTTGAAAACAATCAAAGATGCTATGACTCATAGTGTTTCGAAATTTTGGCCGTGTTTCGAAATTAACTTCACACCTTGCGAAAATCTGTTCAGTGGACCTACCACGAGGCAGTCAATGTATGGAGACGAGTGAGAGTTTGGAAAGATTCAACTTCTTGCTAAGAATATGCATGCCTAGAAATTTGACCGTATTTTGAAAACAAACAAAGAGACTATGACTTATCGTGTTTTGAAATTTTGGCTGTGTTTCGAAATTAACTTCACACCTTGCGATAATATTTTTAGTGGACCCAGCAGGCAATCAATGTACCGAGAACGGGTGAGAGTTGTTTGGCAAGATTCAACTTCTTGCTAAGAATATGCATGCCTCGAAAGTTTGACCATGTTTTGAAAACAATCAAAGAGACTATGACTCACCGTGATTTGAAAGTTTAACTGTGTTTCAAAATTAACTTCACACCTTCCGATAATCAGTTCAGTGGACCTACCAGGCAGTCAATGTATCAAGAACGAGTCAGTGTTTGGAATGATTCAACTTATTGCTAAGAATATGCACGCCTAGAAATTTGACCGTGTTTTGAAAACAATCAAAGTGGCTCTGGCTCACCATGTTTTGAAATTTTGCGTGTGTTTCAAAATTAACTTCACACCTTGCAAAAATCTGTTCACTGGACCCACCAGGCAGTCAATGTATCGAGAACGAGTGAGAGTTTGGAATGATTCAACTTATTGCTAAGAATATGCATGCCTAGAAATTTGACCGTGTTTTGAAAAAAATCAAAGTGGCTATGGCTCACCGCATTTTGAAATTTTGCGTGCGTTTCGAAATTAACTCCACACCTTGTGAAAATCTATTCATTGGACCCTCGAGGAAGTCAATGTATCGAGAACGAGTGAGAGTTTGGAATGATTCAACTTATTACTAAGAATATGCATGCCTAGAAATTTGACTGTGTTTTGAAAACAATCAAAGAGGCTATGACTCACCGTTTTTCGAAATTTTGGCTATGTTTCGAAATTAACTTCACACCTTGTGAAAATCTATTCAGTGGACCCACCAGGAAGTCAATGTATCAAGAACGAGTGAGAGTTTGCCAGGATTCAACTTATTACTAAGAATATGTATGCCTGGAAATTTGACTGTGTTTTGAAAACAAACAAAGAGACTATGACTCTCCGTGTTTTGAAATTTTGGCTGTGTTTTGAAATTAACTTCACCCCTTGCAATAATATTTTCAGTGGACCCACCAAGCAGTCAATGTATCGAGAACGAGTAAGAGTTGTTTGACAAGATTCAACTTCTTGCTAAGAATATACATGCCTCGAAAGATTGACCATGTTTCGAAAACAATCAAAGAGACTATGACTCACCGTGCTTTGAAAGTTTGGTTGTGTTTCAAAATAAACTTCACACCTTCCGATAATCTATTCAGTGGACCTACCAGGCAGTCAATGTTTCCAGAACGAGTGAGAGATTGGAATGATTCAACTTATTTCTAAGAATATGCATGCCTAGAAATTTGACTGTGTTTTGAAAACAATCAAAGTGGCTATGGCTCACTGTGTTTTGAAATTTTGTGTGCGTTTCGAAATTAACTTCACACCTTGCGAAAATCTGTTCACTGGACCCATTAGGCAGTCAATGTATCGAGAACGAGTGAGAGTTTGGAATGATTCAACTTATTGCTAAGAATATGCATGCCTAGAAATTTGACCGCGTTTTTAAAACAATCAAAGAGGCTATGACTCACCGTGTTTCGAAATTTTGGCTATGTTTCAAAATTAACATCACACCTTGCGAAAATATGTTCAGTGGACCCACCAGGCAGTCAATGTATCAAGAATGAGTGAGAGTTTCGCAAGCTTCAACTTCTTGCTAAGATATGCATGCCTCGAAATTTTACCGTGTTTTGAAAACAATTCTAAAAAGCAAAAACGGATTCATAAACAACCTCACAAATTTAAAATTATAAAAAGCAACACAAAGAGCCTCACAATTTTCAAAATATAAAATGGAAGAGAGAGGAGAGAGGGAAAATCAATTTTCTATTTCTTGTGCGCAATCCACAGGCTTGTGGTGCACCTTAATGCTGATGTAGTCGCAGGAGCCTCGCCGGTGAGCATCGATGGGACCGAGGCTAGCTAGGGCTATGATTCTGATGTTTGCGTGTTTGCTGGATTCTTCTGGCGTATATAGACTGATGTTTCGTGCTTACTTGATTTTGTAGGCGACGCAGCCTTTTTGACATGCCTTGGTGATGGCTAGGAGATAGGGGAGAGCACGTGGCACGTTGGGCGCAAATGAGTTTTCAAATCAATGTGACATTAAATAATTTAAAATCAATGCCCTGGAAATGCTGCGCAAGGAGATGATTTACGTGGACTGTACAGAGGTTATTTTTTATCCATGGACTTTGATATACTACTAATCCGTATTTCACTTATAATGATTGATATTGGTAATTAAAGAATACATGCAGGTTCCCAAACTTCTTCCTTTCAATATTTATTACCTGAATTCACGTGAGTAATTAATGTGGGTTTCTCTGTATTGGCACCCTTATTTCCTCGAATGCATGCAGAAATTAAGGGGAGGAAGTAATTTCACCTTCCTCGGTAATATAAGAGGTTTTATTGCGTCGCAATGGAAAATGAAATGACAAACGAAGTACTTATGCTAGTACTAGATCACAAACACCGTTCCAATTTGCACTTGATAATACTAATATTCAATCTCCGAACATTATTAAAGAAAGGAAGTAGAGGTGAAATTAAACAAAATTAATCCTAAGACTTCTTCGTCTTCTTGGACCTGGATCCTTCCGCTGTCACCTTCGTGCTGGTGTCATCCTTCCGCTTCCCGTGGCATCCCCCAGCTCTCGCCATCTTCTTCTTCAAGCCCCCCGCCTGCTTCTCCTTCCTTTTCTCATTGCAGATGAAGGCGGGATCAAGTGCACTCTTCTTGGAGACGAAGTCGAGAAATGGCAATAAATCTTCCGACCCCTGATCCTCCTGCTCGTGCTCCCTCTTATTCTTGCCGATGGAGGATGGATCTAGAGAACTCTTCTTGAAGATGATGTCTCCTTCATAGATGAAAGACCAAGGATCCTCCTCCTCCTCCTCTTTGCTCTCTGCCGGTGGCATCCCCTCCATCAGATGACGGTAAGCAAGGTCCTCGTCAGAAAAATTACCTTCCGGTGTGTCGGAATAGTACAGCCCGTCAACAGACTCCCCGCCATCACAATGGTAGGGACTAATATCCCCGTTCGCCCGTGCATTGGACTCGTCAATGGAGGTGCACTGATCGGAGCAGCTGCGCGACATTTTTGTGTGTGTGGTGGCTTGGCCGGCCTAACGGGACAGGGAGAGACAGAGAGAGTTCTTCGCTGTGTGCGTCGTGCCTGGATGGGAGAGGTGGTTGTTGTTGATGTCCCCTTAAAAAGGCTTGCTCGGGACATCCAGGAGTTTCCACGTGCCGTAGGAGCAGCCTGGCAGTTCCCTTCCATCGTTTTTTATACTCCCTTAAATCATTTTTTTACAAAAGTTCCCTTCCATCGTTGATATAAGATTGAACGGTTGGTACTCCTTCGCCCCGAGAGCATCAGCAGCGAGGATATTGCAAGTACCACCACATGTTGGAGAGGTTTTTGCACATAACAACAACCATAGACCTTTTCTATGCAAAATACATATATTTTCTGTAATCATTGTACATAATACATAACCAGTCATTGAATGTTTCTTATTTTTTTGGGAAATGTTTCATAGTTAATTATATAATATAGTACTAAAATATAATTTTTATCTAAATTAATAATAGGTAAAGCTCAAAAAATAATTATAATTTTGATCCACATCCATAAAGTATCTGATGTATTTTTGGTTCTTGTAAGTTGTATCATTTTGAAATCAACCTATTAGTAGGTACATAATTCCCGACATGCTCTAGAGAAATGGTATATAGATTCTATAATGATGGAAAGTGTGTTTTGAGGTTTATGCATAGCGTTCATTGTTCTAAATACTATATCAATAGAATCTTCTAAATGTTAGAGTGGAAGGAAAATCCGTCGGTAAGAAATGTTGGGATTTTCAATCTTCATCCAACTGTTAAAGTTCAAAGTTATTCGTACACTATATACTGGGTATGATAAGATAATTACATGTATAACATGTCATTAGAATTTTTGTGGTTTTTTCATAGTGTTCATTGTGCTAAGGAATATCGATAGAATCTTCTACGTGCTAGAATGGAAAAAAAGATCCAAAAGTTAACATTGTTGGGATTTGCCAGTCTTGATTCAATTTTCATTGTTCAAAGTTACTCGTACATTATATAGTGGAAAGATTTGTAAGAAGTCACATGCTACTTCCTACTAGTAAATGGCACGTGTCACACTCATATATACTATATGACATGTAACTTAATGAACATTAAGTTGTTATTAACCAATAGTCTTGTTAGAGAAAAAGGCATACATTAAGTATATTAATAATAACTATCTACACATATTGAGAATACAACCTACTGCGCTATGAACTTTTTTTTGCGGGGAGGGGGGTGACCTGATGGTTCTAGAACATGGTGGAGTTTGCTCTAGGTACTACTCCTTCAACACGAATCCAGCTGCTCTGAACCATTGGATCTAACAGACCAACTGCCAGGATTTGTGCTATGGATCTAATTCAAAACTGCTCCATTATAGTAGTAGAGATAATTCGAAAACATTGGCGATAATGCTATATGTGCATGACCGAACAACTTTTGGATAATCTCAAGGAAAAACAAGGATGCATGTATCAATGAGCATGAATGGACAATAAGAGTTGTGAGGACATATTACTTATGGGGCCTAGCAACCCCACATTTCTTCTTGTTTTTTAATGAGCTTACCTCATGGGTGGCTTTGATGTCGTTTCTCAGGCGCACTATATTATTCATGTTAGCAGAATAGTGGGTTCCCAAAATTTTCTTTTAAACATAAGGTTGAACACTCTCAGCCATAGTGATTCAAAATTTATCAATAAAGGAGATTTATTTATTGGGTGGCCGAGTGGTTGACACCGCACGTCATTGTCATGTACTTCCTTCGTTCAGAAATATAAAACGTTTTAGCTTTGTGAATCGAATGTATCTAGACGTTATTTAGTGTATAGGTTCATAGATGTTCGGAGTGAACCTTTACATTAAAATGCGTCTAGATACATTTATTTCACAAAGCTAAAACATCTTATATTTCAGAACGGAGAGAGTAGATATGATTTTTGCTAGGAAGGGCAAACACTAATGAATGCTTATAGGAAGGCTAGGAAATTGGAAATTGTGTTCCATTGATAAACCTTCGCGCTCATATTCCTAGAGTCAGATTTTAGCAATTCAATACAAAAAGGTTGTTGGACATGCTCCGAAGCCCAATAATTTTTCTTTTTAAATAAGAACAATAGTGATTAGCTCGAATAATTAATTGCGGTCTATGTATGTTATACTACTGTACTTCATAGAATATGCTATATGTGCATGACCAAACAACTTTCAAAAAATCTGAAGGAAAACGTGGCCGCATTAATGAATGAGCGCTAAGTAAGGCTAGGAATGGGTAGGGTATGAGTAGGGTAGAACAATATCATACCCACTCCCGTTTAGTCAATGGGTAGAAAATTCTACCCATACGCGTACTCGCGGGTATAAAACTTTACCCATGCTCGTACCCATGAAAAATATCGAAGTTTAGAATCCATAGTATCATACTCCTCCCTAGGTTGCTTGGCCCCATAGGTTGTAACTCTACAAGTAAGTTTTACTACTATGTTAGTTTAAATGGGTAGGGTATGGGTCTATCTGCTCGTGCTCGTACCCATGACTTAACGGGTTAGGGTATGGGTATTACCCATGGGTATAAAATTGTGCCCATACCCTACCAACACGGGTACAGTACCTGTGGGCACTCGTGGGTAAAATTGCCATCCTTAGCACGAAGGGACAATAAGCGTTGTGAGAACAAAGTACTTGTGGGGCCTAGCAACTTTCACTTTTTTACGATGAGAATGATGGCCCAAAATATATCGAGCTCGTTGGGGAACCCCAAGAGAAAGGTATGATGAGCACAACAGAAAATTTTCCCTCAGTTATGAAACCAAGGTTATCGAACCAGTAGGAGCAAGGAAACACCTCCAAGGTGTTGTTTCCAACTTGGAATCCTGCACAACACAACCACAGAACTTTGCCCTCAACTTACAGTGAGGTTGTCAATCTCACCGATTTTGCTGAAAACAAAGGATTAAACGTATTATGTGGAAAAAAGTAAAAGCTTGTAGAAAGTAAACAGAAAATAGTAAACAGTTGTAGATTGATGGTAAAAGAAAGGACCGGGCTGCATAGTTCACTAGTGGTGATTCTCCTTAAGATAGATGACATGTTGGGTGAACAAATTACAGCGAGGCAATTGACAAACATTGAGAAAGCATACATGCATATATTAATCATCTTGACTCCTATGAGATTTGATTGGGCATTACAACGTTATACATAGACCGTAATCCAATTGTATCTATGGCTAATAATCCACCTTTAGGTTATTATCCGACCCCCTTTCAGTATTAAGTTGCAAGCAACAGATAATTGCATTACGCATTGCGTGTAAAGTAAACAATACGATCGTTCTATGAACAAAAGATTGTTGTTTTCTCCCTAGTAGCAACAACACATCTAGTACCTTAGAGATTTCTGTCACTTCCCCAGATTACTAGAGGCATGAACCCACTATCGAGCATAAATACTCCCTCTTGGAGTTGCTAGCATCTACTCGGCCAAGATATCTACTAACAACGGAGAGCATGCAAGATCACAAATAACAAAGACATGATAGAATCAATAATCAATCTGAAATAGCATCTCAATATCCATCGGATCCCCGCAAAAACAACATGCATGATTACAAATAGATGATCTTGATCATGAACGGAGCTCACAAGATCTAGACATGGTATCACAAAGGAGAAAAACCAACCATCTAGCTACTACATGGACCCGTAGTCCAAGGATGAACTACTCACGCATCACACTGGAGGCTTGCATGGTGATGAAGAAGGCCTCCAGGGTGAATTCTCCCCTCCAGCAAGGTGCCGGGAAGAGCTTCAGATCCCTCCCGATCTAGGTATGAAGATGACGGCGGCTATAGATTCTTTCGTGGAATTTTGATCGGATACTTAGGGTTTATGTATCGGAGGCATCTTATAGGCGAAAGTGGAGGCCGAGGGCGTGCCCTAGGCGGCCACACCACCTCCTGGTGTGGGCCAGGCCTGTCCACGTGGCCAGGTGGTGTGGCGGCCCTCTGGCCCCTCTCCGTCTCGTATTCTGGCTCCGTGTCCCCCTCGGTGAAAAGCTGACTTTGTTTTTTGTCCCGGCCAATTCCGAGAATATTCATTTTCTGACTTTCCTGGAACCAAAAACAGCAGAAACAGGTAGCTGGCACTGTGGCATCTTGTTAATAGGTTAGTCCAAGAAAGTGTATAAAAAGTACTCCAAAGTGTGGACAAAACATAAGAAAGTAGATAAAAACCAAGCATGGAACATCAAAAATTATGGATACGCTAGCAACGTATCAACATCCGCAAGCTTAACTCCTGCTCGTCCTCGAGTAGGTAAGTGATAAAAAGAAAGAATAATTTTTAAGGTGACATGCACCATCATAAACTTGATCAAAGTATTTGTAGAACATTGATAGCTGAGATCATAGTACTTCAACATAGCATGAAAGATAAATTTCTAACAATAAGACATAGCAACTATGTTGCAACATGAAAAGGCACAAACAAAAGATTCATAAATAACAATGCTTTGCAAGACGTTTGTTTGTTTCACATAAAGAAAATATAGCATAGTGGCATTCAGCTTGTCCCTCATAGAGTAGCAAACATAAATGCATAGGACACCTTCAAAGTTCATAGGGATGACTAGATACAAATAGTTTAAGAACAAGCAATATCAAAGTTATGCATCAATCAACAATTCTTGGGACAATGCACATAGAACTAAGAATGGACACTATACTCTCAAAATAGGTGCATAAAGATAGAAGGTGGAGACTCAACATCTAGAAGTGTAAACGATGCCCACCCATGGGCTCCTCGCAGCGCTTTGTCTCTCTCGGCCGTTTGATGGAGCCTTTGGGAAGCGCTGGCCGTAGATTTTTTTAGCCCATCATCATATGAAAAACAATGGAAACCTACCTGCCTCTTCTTCTCCACCCGCACTCAGCGCCCCTTTTCCTCCTGCGTGTGGCGGCGGCGGCTGGCACCGCTCTGCCTCCCTGGCCACCACCTGCCCTCTGCGCCTTCCTCCCCTGGCCCTGTTTCGCCGCCTTGCCCCGCCTTTGCACCCATTCGCCACGCTCCTCGCAGCCGCATCTGCTCCTCTCCTCTGAGCTCTTCACCCTCCTCCACAATGGTCTCCTCTCCATCGGCTAGGCAGGACGACGGGCGCATCATCGTGTCGCTTGATCCTCTCCTGAGCTCTTCTCCCTCCTCCACAATGGTCTCCTCTCCACCATCGCCCAGGCAGGACGACGGATGCATCGTCGCGTCGCTTGAGGAAGATGGATATGAGAGAGAAAGCTGCAACTGGAGGGCATGGGGGGCTGATGTGCCGCAGTCGCTGCCACCTGGAGTCGCTCGCAGCCATGTCAATTCACCTCTCTTCTGCCTGGATTTGCCCTCCCCGCCTTACCTGCACGGCATGGCCGTCGCCACCGTCCGGCAAGGTACCCACTCTCCTTATTTCTGCTTGCCTGCTGCGTGCGACTGCGTGTGCATGCTTGCTTCCTTCTTGACTACTTGTCTTCTTGACTACTTGTCTTCTTGCTAATATTTACGCTATTTGTTGTACTAGATGATGCCTGTTTGGTTCATCTAATTGTACCGCTATTGCAGCTGCAGGTCCATCCTTAGAATCTACTCAAATGCCAAGTACGCCTCAGTCCAGTATCTAATTTTGTTCTATTGTCTCTTGCTCTCTGAGATCGCAGATCTTCCTATAGCGGCTCCACGTGGTAAGAGACTAGAGCTACGACTCTGGCATGGCTGCTCTCCATGGCGGCATTGAGGGGTCAGCCAGGCAAGATCAGAAGTTCCAAACCTACATCAACATCTTCTCTTTTTGACCTATTAGTCAGTCTCCAAGTCAGTACAAGTTTAGTTTTCTGCATTCATTTATCCATACATGTCATGAATCCATATTGGTTATTTGACTAAGGTTTTGGTACCTTCTAGTAATTGTTTGATACAGAAGTTAATTGAGCATGAATCTCTTTGTGGTGGCTACAAATTTTCTATATATAAATACAATATTTCTACCAAATTCTTGTGTTTATACCTACATGGTCAGGTTTGATGGATTGCTAAATTATGGGCGATGATTCTTTTATCTAATAAGATGATTATTTCATTTTCAGCGTTGGCATTTTACCACATGGGGCTCTTGACTACTAGATTCTCGCTATCTCTACTTACCCGGTTGCATCTAGAGAGCCATCTCACCCTTCACCATTTTATTCCATATAGGGCAGTGCACATGTGACCATCGCCAACAGCCATTGGTGAAGGTAAAACTGCTGTTTCAATAAGTGAATTTTTGTATTTATATGTCACAGAGTCACTAATAAATCTCATATGCTGCAACCAATCAATTGGGTAATTGCAATGATTATTTAGAGCATTCTACAAGCCTTATTTCTTGATATTTACTTCATGGGCCTGAAATGAATTTTTGTGTTGAGATTTTACAGTAATGATGGGCATTTCACATAAATTTGATACTCATTTAATGTTTATATGTGTTGTAGTGTTCAACATTAACTTGGTAGGCACTTATGTTTATCCTGCTGGTACTATTGTACAAAGATTTGATACTCGTTTGATGTTCATCTTTGTGGTAGTATTCTCAAGATGACAATTGTATCGCTATATTTTGGTTTCTTAATAATCATAAGTACATCAACATAAGACTAGGCCTATGTTCATGACCCATTTTTTCCATCCCCATTTCTACATTTATCTGGACGAAGGTAATATTTTCCTCCATCATTTTTCATGTAGATGAAACTTTTTATTTCTCCTTTAATTTGTATATGGATAGAGCTACTATATCCAAACATTAATACTGTTTTGAGTAGGCGGACAAGCTAGGTGTTTATTTGGAGCTCTTCTATCCTTAGTTTTGAACAATCTTTGGTATAGTAGGCATGTGTGGTGTGTCTTCGTGTCCTGTTCTAATTCAGGTTTGGTGTAAAACGTTTGTAGACGCAGTCCGCTGTCAGCGAAAAATCAGCCTCGGCTGGATGCACAAGCCAAGAAAATCAGGAGCGGGTTGGTTTACACATGTCTTCTCATGCTCTGGTTGCATCATACAAAAATACACAGATACCATCATGCCTTTTGCCACCGCCATTGGGTTCTTATTATGTTTATTGCAGGCTCCTTTTTATGTAGGTTTACTTTTATCTTGGACTAGGAGGTGTTCGACAAAAATCTTGAAGGGGCAGATTAATGTATTTCTTATAGTTACTCTGTCCTTTCAGCCTCAGGTAAATCTACCTACCGGTCCATGCCTCTTTCTCTCTGATCCCCACGGATTTCATCTTCATTTTTGTAGATTTAGTTTTATCTTGGCCTACAAGGTGTTTGACATAAATATTGAAGGGGCAGATTAATGTATTTCTTATAGTTACTCTGTTCTATACTCAATAATTTCGTTTTTCTGAAATTTAGCTCTTACTAACAATAATAACTCGATTTGTCTGATCATTGTGAAATCGACTCATGCCTCAGGTTTAGTCAAAGATTTGAATGAAATGTTGTGAATTTTTTGTACAGGATTGCAGA
This sequence comes from Avena sativa, assembly GCA_916181665.1. NCBI lineage: Eukaryota > Viridiplantae > Streptophyta > Magnoliopsida > Poales > Poaceae > Avena > Avena sativa. The sequence continues at coordinate 310,028,905 of OV702291.1, forward strand.
AGAGACTGCCGAGGACACCGAGCGAGGAGGGACATTGCTATTTAAATGTGTAAATATCGTGGCTCAGATGGTCTAGCACCACGTCTACAAGGGCGACACCGATGTCAAGAAATTTCTTTCATGGCTGCATAAGGTGAGTGTGTATTATTAACATAGGTCGGTCAATGTTTTACCGTGGTGTACGTGTTGTACACGTTTTGTACTGTAGCCTGCCGTATATATATATATATATATATATATATATATATATATATATATATATATATATATATATATATATATGAGCTGATTGTGGTGGTGTTGCACCATGAAACCCAAAAGTCCTTTTAACTTGGTATCAGAGCCGGATCGATCTCATCCGACGCCGCCAGCATCGCTCGTTCTCGACGCCGCCACCAGGGCGTCGCTCCTCATCTCCGATCGCTCAAGGCGCCATGACCTCCTCGGCGCTACAACTCAGCTCCATTGGTCCCCTTGCATCCTCGGCCACGGCTGCCGCAGCGGTGATCCCGATCTCCATCCGCCTAAACTGCCACAATTTCATGCTATGGCGTGGATTGACCTTGCCGAACTTCTCAGGCGCGCACCTCCACGGCTACCTCGATGGTACTGCCATAGCTCCGGAGAAGATGATCACCCAGGGCACCAGCGCTGACGCCACCACTGTCCCCAACCCGGAGTATACCCGCTGGTGGGGGCAAGATCAGAAAGTCCTTGGACTTCTGCTTTCCTCCATGGAGGAGGACCTCGCATCTCAGCTCATCAGGTGCAAGACGGTAGCTGAGGTGTGGGCTGCCGTTCACGCCATGTTCGGCGCCCAAAGCCGTGCCAACGTGCGCCACATTCGGCGCTAGCTTCAAGGTCTCCGGAAGGACGACATGACAGCGTCTGTGTACATGCATAAGATGAAAGGTCTCGCCGGCATCATGGCAGCTGCTGGGAGTCCGCTCTCTGACGACGAGCTTGTCGACTACATCATCACCGGTCTTGGCCCCGCCTTCAACTCCATCGCGGCATCGATCACTATAAACAATGTATCGGTCCCTTATGCCGATTTTTATGCTCACGTTCTCTCCTTTGAAGCACTCCAAGCGCAGCAGCAACAAGCCATCGAGTGGTCCTCCTCGGCAAACGCCATGTCTCAGCCCGGCTCCTTCAACGCCCCTACTCAGCCGAGGCAGCAGAGCTTCTCTCCCGCCGTGCAAGGCGGGGGTCGTCCAGCTGGTAACCCCTATTACCAGCAAGGGCAAGGTGGTGGCCGTCAGCCCTACGGCGGCAACAACAACCACAACCGCCCCCCGACGGCGGCGGCAATAGCAGCCAGAACTACGGCGGCGGTCAGAACTACGGTGGCGACCAGAACAACGGCAATGGCCGTAACAGCAACGGTCGCAAACAACGTCCTCGGTGCCAACTTTGTGGCTATTGGGGGCATGGGGCTTTTGATTGTCGGAATCGCTTCAACCATGACTACCGCAACAACCCCAACAACAACAACCAGCGCTTTGGAAATTCGGCATCCATTGGCTCCAATGATAATCAACCGTGGGTGATGGACACTAGATCTACGGATCACTTTACAAGTGATCTTGAACGTCTACACATCCATGAGCGCTATGGAAGGAAGGATCAGGTTCAGGTGGCCAATGGTGCAGGTTTGTCTATTTTCGCATATTGGTCATTCTCGTTTAGCCGGTTCGTCTCTCCAGTTAAATAATATTCTCCATGTTCCAAAAATCCACCAACATGTTCTCTTAGTTTATCGACTTGTGTGTGATAATGACGTGTTTGTTGAATTTCACCATCATTTTTTCTGTGTTAAGAACAAGGCCACACGGAGGGTCCTTCTTCACGGTAGAAGTCATGGAGGTCTCTATCCAATCCCTTTTAGTCGCGCTTCGTCTTTGAGTCACGCAAACTCCAGCATCAAGGTCACTACGTCTCAGTGGCATCAGCGTCTTGGTCATCCTGCAAATAATGTAGTGCAAAACATTGTTAAGCACCATGGTCTTTCTTGTTCACCTCCGTATAATTCTTCTTTAGTGTGTGATGCTTGTCAGCGTGCTAAGAGTCATCAGTTGTCATACAATTTATCTCATCATCGTTCTACTATGCCTCTTGAGTTAGTTCACTCCGATGTTTGGGGTCCCGCTGTTGCATCTTCCGGTGGTTTCAAATATTATGTGAGTTTTGTTGATGACTATTCGCGTTTTTCTTGGATTTACCTCCTCAAGCACAAGGCTGATGTGGAGCAAGTTTTTTATGCCTTTCAAGCTCATGCCGAACGCCTTCTTGACACTAAAATCAAGTCTGTTCAATCCGACTGGGGTGGTGAATATCACAAGTTGCACCGTTATTTCCAAAACATGGGTGTTTCTCACCGCGTGTCTTGCCCTCACACCTGCCAACAAAATGGTATAGCCGAACGCAAACACCATCATTTCGTCGAGACAGGTTTTGCTCTTCTTGCACACTCCTCTCTTCCCTTACGGTTTTGGGATGAGGCTTTATTAACGGCGTGTTACCTTATTAATCGCATGCCCACACCCGTTCTCAATAAGGATACACCTCTTTTTCGCCTCTTTAAAATTCAGCCTAACTATGAGTTTCTTCGTACTTTTGGGTGTGCGTGTTGGCCCAGCCTTCGCAAGTACAACACGCGCAAACTCGAGTTTCGTTCTAAGATGTGTGTCTTTGTAGGCTATAGTTCCATGCATAAGGGGTATAAGTGTTTAGATCGATCAACCAGGCGCATCTATATTTCTCGTGATGTTGTTTTCGACAAGTCTGTGTTTCCTTATGCGACTCCCGATGTTTCGCTTGATGTTCCGTCACTTCGGCAAGCCATTACTTTTCCCACTTCCGAACCGGCTACGAGTGATCATATGCATCATTACGACTTGTCCTATTTGTCCACTAACCCGCTTGTATCAAGCAATGATTCTTTTCTACAGGAATCTACTGTTGACGATGTTGTTGCGCATGAAGGAATCATGCCGACCATTTTGCATGCGGTAGACATGCATGTGCTGCGCACGTGTCCCGAGGTGGTCTCATCAAATCATGTGTCTACTGCTGATACCCAGCTCGCGTTGCTTCCTGCCGGGGAGTCGACGTCTCCGGTGCATGCAGCTGCCCCCCCCGATCACGCCGCCCATGCCGCATGCTATTGCATCACCTGGCGCTGCTCCCTCGCCCCTTGTTGCAGATTTATCAACCTCGCCATCGTCTACTGCTGGCACCGGCCCAGTTGCCTCTCTTGAGACTGCATCCGTGCGTCCTTGGCGTGTTCCTCGGGAAAAAAATATACACCAACGGAACTGTGCGCTATGATCCACGACGCCGAGCGTTCTTCGCTGCTCCGGTGTCACACCGTGATGCCCTGCGTGAACCAGCCTGGCGTGCTGCTATGTCTGATGAGTTCTCCGCTCTCACTCAGACAAATACTTGGGTGTTGGTTCCGCGTCCCCCTGGTATTAATATTGTTGGTAGCAAATGGATCTTTAAGACTAAACATCATCCTGATGGTTCCATTGAAAAGCACAAGGCTTGTCTGGTTGCTCGTGGTTTTACTCAGTAGCAGGGTATTGATTATGGTGACACATTCAGTCCTGTTGTGAAGCCTCAGACTGTTCGTGTGGTGCTCTATATTGCTATTTCGCGCGGATGGACACTTCGTCGGGTTGATGTTAGCAATGCTTTTCTGCATGGCTTTCTGTCTGAGGATGTTTATATGCAGCAGCCCCTAGTTTTGAGGACTCTCGGCATCCGTCTCATGTCTGCATGTTGCAACATGCTATCTATGGTCTGAAGCAGTCTCCGAGAGCCTGGTATGCTCGTTTGAGTACTCGTCTTCTTCAGCTTGGTTTCGCCTCCTCCAAGGCCGATACGTCCCTCTTTATTTTTCATCGGGATGGCATTCATATATTCATGTTGGTATATGTTGATGATATTGTTATTGCTGGTTCCACTCCGGCAGCTGTGGATTGTCTTGTGCATTCTCTTTCAGACACTTTTCCAATTAAGGATCTCGGTCCTCTGGAGTATTTTCTCGGACTCGAAGCTTCTTACAATTCTGGGGGCATGACACTAACACAGCGCAAGTATGCGCTTGATCTTCTACTACGGGGCAACATGGAGAATTGCAACTCCACTCCGACTCCGCTGGCTCCTATAGAGCGTCTTGCACGTGATACTGGTACACCTCTGGCTACTGATGATGCTTTCCGGTACCGTAGTGTGGTTGGTGCTTTGCAGTATTTAACCCTCACGCGTCCTGATATTTCTTTTGCGGTGAATAAAGTGTGCCAGTTTCTCTCTCAGCCTATAGAGGTACACTGGGAAGTTGTTAAGCGCATTTTGCGCTATATTAAAGGAACTTTGGACGCTGGTTTGTGTTTTCGGAAGTCACCACAGTTTGGCATTAGTATTTTCACTGATGCAGATTGGGCTGGATGTGTTGATGATCGACGGTCCACTGGAGGATTTACTGTTTTTGTTGGTCCAAATCTAGTTTCTTGGAGTTCAAAGAAACAACCTACAGTTTCTAGATCAAGCACCGAGGCTGAATACAAGGCCCTTGCTAATGGAGCTGCTGAAGCAATATGGATCAATTCTTTGCTTGTGGAGCTTGGCGTGTCTCAGCAGCGTGTTCCTATTTTATGGTGTGACAATCTAGGGGCAACCTATCTAACGGCAAATCCAGTCTTTCATGCTCGTACTAAGCACATTGAGATAGACTTTCATTTTGTGCGAGAGCGTGTCGCAGAGGGTACACTAGATGTTAGATTCATCTCTTCTAATGATCAGCTAGCTGATGTATTTACTAAACCAGCTACTCGGCAGATGTTAGACCGTTTTAAGTCCAATCTAAATCTTGTATGTAACAGTTTAGATTGAGGGGAAGTATTAACATAGGTCGGTCATGGTTTTACCGTGGTGTACGTGTTGTACACGTTTTGTACTGTAGCCTACCGTATATATATGAGCTGATTGTGGTGGTGGTGTACCACGAAACCCAAAAGTCCTTTTAACTTGTATCATAGCCCATGATGTCTCCGTCAACATTATATCTAATCACTCTCTAAGCTAAACTGATAACATGCTTTTAGCCAATAGTTTGATCCATTCTTACTTCCATGAAAAAATGGTAGTCTAGAACTGGTATACACGTAATTATCCCATCTATTTAACAAAGAAGGTTTTGCTTGAATAAGTGGGAAACTCATCTCTCTAGCATGGAGTTTATATTGAGATTATTCTGCTGCAGATTTGCAGTAATTATGATTCAACATTCAGAATTTTGTAGTTGTTATTTGTGCTAAATATCAGCTAATCACTTCTTAATTGAATTAGGTTCGTGTTGGAAGTGGAAGGTTGGGCCAAAATCTTGCACTTCGGGTAAGTAAATGTTTGAGCTTTATGATTTTAACCATATTGCAAGTTGGGGATTTTTGTTTAGTTAAAATTATGTGAGGTTGTATCCTCGCATATTTTTTATGCATTACATATTGCATTCAAATATTTTCGGTATGCTGTTTTATCCCATCTTTAAAGCTAGAACACTCATCTTATACTATAGCTGATTTGACATGGAACACATGTATAGGAGTCCAGACTCTTATGGTTTCTCTCTCACCCCTCTTTGTGGATAATCCCTACAAGTTTTGTTTCTATATTCATATGTACTTATCTATGCCAGAAGATCTTTGAAAAAAATCCAGTCAGATTGTTCACTCTTCCGATCTCTTGATTGAGCACAGATGAATATGTTATTAACTAATGATGACATGCTATTTGTGTAAACAATGTACTCCATTAGTATTCCTATAGATATGTATGTGCTCCATCATTTACACCTATATCAGAGATGTGTTGGGCATCACTGAGCTGCAAAATACTCACTTGGCTTTCCCTGCAGTACAATAATTTGGTTGACATATTGCAGGGCACATTGAGGGCTCCAGGCGCAAGGTGACCCCTACTTCTATTTTTCCTACTACGGTTCATATTATTTTTCAGTGGGTCTACTCTGGGCAGGTTTCAGCGTAGCAGGATCTGGTTTACTTCATAATAATGGAGAGTTGGTGTCTATTTTCTCAGGAAATAAAACTTTCTGTGTGTTCAGTGTTTAGACCGTGAGATAGTTTGAAGGCTGAGCAGCACGGCTTCAGTATCTACATGTAACATCACATCCTTATGTTGGAATACACTTTACCATATCTGGATCATCAAATGATCATGTTTATTTACCTGCTAACATGCATACCATTGCAACTTGAACATAACCAACTTAATTCACAAAGGCTGTCAGTGATTAGATATTGGAAGCACAATAGACAACCTAGGGGTTTTTGAGTTGCACTCTATCATTGGTGTAGTTCCTATAGGAGCATCTAGATGAGGCCATAGTCATGGACGATAATGTCACCGAACCCCGCGCTTAGGTGCCTGGGCGGCGATCACCACTGCCCCAGAAGCAGCAACATGCCTCAAATGGTAAGTTGTGTAGTGAACCAACAGTGAACAAGAATCACGTGCACAAAAACACTTGCTGATAAGTAAAAATGAACACTTGCTGATAAAAGATAATGCTAAGTTAGAATAAGTATTATTGGAAACCGTTTGCACTGCATTTGTGTGGGACAAACTAACCAATTAATGGCAGAGCACGGTTGTGAAGAATGAACATGACAAAATGAGCGGAGCTGGTAGGGCAAAGGCAGAGCACAGATCTACACATGCTCGGATGGCTCACCAGTGGCGGTAGTTTTTGGAAGTTGTATGCTGTTGCAGTGCTGCATGGTCATCATCATCAGGATTCCTGCCGGCAACGTGTCTTTAGGGGCAGCCACGGTGCCCAGTAGATGGACCACCACCGGCCAGCGGTATGGGGCGCAGTTGGGGTGGCGCTGAAGCTGCTATGACGGGAGTGATATGTTTTTATAAGCAGGCCGGCCAATCTTTGAGACGCGTTGCAGGTGGCATGGCTTGAGAATTTGCCTCATCTTTTTGAAGCATGAAAGTCAAGTTCACTACTTTTTTTGAAATGATAAATAAATTTAGAAAGATCCCACTAAACTCCTGCCAAAATTTGAACCTTGGAGCTACTTTACTTCCTTGGATAACTTCTCGGATGCTTAGATATATACTCTCATGTGAGAAGGAAGTTTTGACGTGAGGAGGAAAAATGCAGAATGAGAAGTAAAACAAGATCTATATACACGCGACTCGCCTCACTGACTCGATTATCGATTTGGTCCTTTGTTCAATCTTCCAAAATAAAAACATGAAGGTAGGGCCAAGCAGAACTATGTCACTTTCGTTATGTACTAACTAACAAACGATATTATAATTTTTTGCCATTATACAAAATGTAAACCGGTATGAATTCCATGGGATCGTGCGCCAAGACGCACCCCTAAATCTAGTAAAAGTAAAATAAAGGTCTTCATAGAAGAAAGTAGGGATTCAAGTTTCATAAAGAGCTTCCAAAAATTATGGTACTTATTAGCTTTCAACTCTCATTGCCCCTATCATAAGCATCTTTAGGTGATTAAGGTTAAAGTGACACAACTAAGAGGATATGCTTGACAAGTTATAAGTTAAAATCTCATGTCCCTTACTTACGAGTACCAAACCTCATGCTACTCAACTTCAGTCACAAGTAAGCTCTTGTCATTGTAAGTACATATGTATCATAGAGAACCACCAACGGGGTACCCCTTGCACATGATATAGGAGCTATCCCATAATCAAAATAACATGGCAAGCAGACAATGAGCATCTCAGCGATCTTTTTTATTTGCTATTTGCATATGTTTTTATTGAGGATGGTTCATAGAGGGCTTATTCGTCTGCTGTACCAAAGTTGGCACGCCAGCGCATGGTGGTACCTAAGTTGCTTAAAATTACCGCGTTTTGAAAAGTTGGGCCGCCAACTACCAAGAGGGGCCATTTCGATACAAACTCGTCTCACCCCTACCAAATCCAAACATGTCGTGAAACTGCCCCGTGAAGTAGACGGTCGGGACCCTCATGTCAGTAATATTTCCGTGACGAGAGCGCCAATGCAGCAACCACATAGGCGAAACGAGATACTAAAGGAGCATGGTGCATTGACCAAATTCACAAATCCACTCCCAGCTTTCCCCTAGCACCGGCAGCGTCAGAATCCACCCTCCAGGCAGGACGATCCCTTCGGACATTTGACTTCCGGGGCCCAGTTGCTACGCCCAGTCGCTGATACCGAGCTCCAATGGCGCATGCCGTAGCCACCGTTGCGAGGCTCTAGCCTACCTCCACCACCGACAAGCCAAGCAATTCGGAGGATGGCAGATCCTACTATCAAGGAAGAAGAAGTTTTGACTACAAGCAGGTGAGCTACCCTTCTCTTTGCTATTCGCACTAATTATAACTACTAGCTGGCTACTAAACCTCAAATTGTTTGTTAGCCCAATGTTGAAAAACATATTTTGTCCACAGTTTTCTGTCAAGTGGGATCTACGCGGACCCCCCTTACCTGGTTACGGTAGTCCTCTACAGGTACGACTCTAAGGGCAAGAGGTATGTGCACCATTGTTTCACGATGAAAGAAGCGCCTGCGCAGATCTGCACTATATCTAGTATGGTTGCTGCTCTGCGTAATCATGTTGAATTATGTCCAAAGTAGACTGCAAAGTTCAGCTTCATGGATGAACGTGGCATCATGGTTCCTATAACATGTGACAGACAGCTAATTGGGTTGATGAAAAGGTATGCTTCGACTGCCATGTTTGACCTGAAATGTCATGTACTGGATGTGGAAGCTGTTGCAACTGGGAGTCGCCCTTCTATTCTTGAACAGGATGATTGCTCGAACCCAATTAGCTCCTGGTAAGCAAAGGTCGCTTGGGGTTCGCATGTTTGTGCTGAATTGTAATTTTTGTTTTATTTACTCTGTAGATATTGGGTAGTTATGCAACAGTCTTGTTTCTTTGATAGGAAGCACCGCAAGGTTAGAAACATGACTGCCCGGTCAGTCATTTTGCTGCCCGAAGAAACTAAAAACGAGTGGAAAGATGATGCTAGACACGATTCTAGTACCCATTGTCTTGGCGATGCAGAGTACGTGAAGTTAAGAAAATCGGCACCGAGGAAGAGGAAGAAGGCAGGAAATGAAGAAGCTAGTGGACGTGCTTTCACTTTATAAATTGTGGTTGTGCCATTTGCATGCGGCCAAATCCACGTAGATTACGTTTAAACAAACCACCAATGTCAGAATACACTAGTAGAAAAGGGGTCTTTGGTCCACGGTCTCATTCCCAATCCGGGACAGAGATCTAAATCAAGGCAGAAATTGATCTAAATCACAAATTCTTCCACAAATTAATTGAGACAGAGATCTAAATCGAGGCATTTCATTAATTCAACCACAAATTCTTCTAAACAAAGGTGTGATTTCACATCCTAAATTAATTCAACCACTAGTCAATAATTTCACTTCCGCTGCCGCTGTCCTTTGAGCCGCCGGCTTCCTCATCGTCGTCGGACGGAACCTCCATGATTTCCGCATTGTTCGCAAGATGGAGCACCTCTTCACGACGAGCGGTGGCGATGACGGTGAACTTGGTCCGTCCAGGGACGTACCAGAACCTCTCCTGCCCTTCTAGGTTGCGGACATCCCGGTGCACCACGTGCCCGTAAACGATGCGGTTGCCAATCTTGGCCTTCCGCTCCTTCTTGAACAGTGCCGGCTAGTACGGGCTGGCCGCCGCATACCGGGGCAGCGCCCTCTTCTACGCAGGCATCTGGCAGTGGCGCGCCGTGATTTCGCTCTCCATCACGGCTCCACCGGGGACGAGGAGCGGAGCCATCAGCACCCTCGCATAGCTAATGCACCATCCGTGGGGCACCGTCGCGGCCGGCGGCGTGAGGATGTCGAAGTGCACGAACATCACTGCCTCGTAGAAGTTCAGCGAGGGCATCTCCATGGCGGCGCGGTGGAGATTGGAGAGGGAGCGAGGGGTGGAAGACGAAGCGACTGCGTAGTGGAGATTGGAGAGGGCGAGGGGATGGGCAACAAAGCGACGCGCTATAGCGCCTCCTATTTGTACACGAGGACGACGAAGCGACGGGCGAAATATCCAAGGGGAATTGGTCAGACAAAAGGAAGTAATGCAGGGTTAAGACAGGTTAACGGGTGACCAATTTTTTTACTCCCAGGACTCCGGGGTCAATAGTTCAGACCGCTAGGTCAACAAGTACAACTATTACAACTTAAAAAGGCACGGAGCTTAAGCTAAATAGAACTAGTTATCACACATCTCCTTGATCTTCCTAATCTTAGCCCTATGCGCATCTTCCTGCGAGAGCAAGGATCGAATCGTCTGCTCCTTCCTTTTAGCATCTTCCTTGCACAGCTTCAATTGTTTCTCTGCATCTTTCCTCATGCACTTGTCAATACTCATAGTTGTAAACTGCAGGACTTTGGCCTGGTGAAGATCCTTCCTTGCTTGAGTCAGTTCTTGCTCTACTTTAGCCTTCAGGGCCAACGTCGTGTCCCTCTCCTTCTCGACGTTGCTAACCTTGTCTTCCACCCCCATGAGATCTCGCTTATGCTTGGTCGTGTCAACTGGTTCCCATAGCTTCATCTCAACACTGTCAAGAAGTGAGCTGAATGCGGATTCTTTCAACTCAACAGTCATTTCCCATAGTTTGTCCAGCGTTTTCTGCATCGATTTGGGCCACTCTGGATCTACCCATTTGACAACACCGCAACTTCCGCCTCGTATCATTGCACGATGTCCTTGACACCATAGAAACCTCCTGCCTGTGTTTTGTCCTTCGAACGCTACAAATTTAGCAGGCACATATCCATGTTTACATAGCAGAGGACTGTCTTCATCCGCTAAACCGTGATAGTCGGCGTCATACATCATCTGGTTGGCCTAACACATCATACGCGCATGAGTAAACGGAGTAGATCTGGTTCAAAAAATAGATAACTGGCCACGGATGATAGAGATAGAGATGAGATGACTCACATCGAAATCACCGTCCCTGTCGTCACGACGCGTTTCCTCGCCGTCTCCCCTTGAACCCATGGCGAGAGGGGAGGGGTGGCTGCCAGAGAGGGGATTGGGATGGAGGCGCCATCGGCTTGCGGCTATGACAGGATGGGAGTGAAGTGGGGAAAGTGGCTTCAAGGGGAAGGAAGGGAAGTACAGGGAGGAAGAGAAGTAATGGGGACGTGACACTGGGATATGGCCCACTCAACTTGTGAGTCATGACACTCGCAACAGGGGAGCCCCCGGTGTTGCCAGTTTGTCCAGAGCAAGCATGGACAATCATGTCGCAGAACAGACTACTCGCGGATCGATCTCACGAAAACCATCCCAATCGTCCAAGCGCCCCGATCGAACGGTACATAACAATGGTCAAGCAGAACAACTGTGTTAGGACGTGCCTTCTAGAAGACTCGGTCTAACACTAAGGTTAGGGCTCTCCTAACGTTAATTAGGATCCATATGTGGTTTATGAAAAGAACATGCATCCAATGACACTAGTGGATCCATATGTGGTTTGTGAGAAGAACACACGTGCAATGACACTGGTGGATCCATTTGTGGTTAATGGGAAGAACACACATGCAATTACACTAGGTGTGGTTCATGATATGGTTTGTGAGAAGAACACACATGCAATGACTCTAGTTGTGGTTCATGAGAAGAGCAGACATGCGATGACTCTAACTGTGGTTCATGAAAAGAGCAGACATGCGATGACACCGGTGGATCCATGTGTGTTCTATGAGAGGAACACACATGCAATGGCACCAGTGGATCCTTACGTGGTTTGTGAGAATAACACACATGCAATGACACTGGTGGATCCATATGTGGTCTGTGAAAAGAACACACATGCAATGACACTAGTGGATCCATGTGTGGTTCATGGGAAGAACACACATGCAATGACACTGGTGGATCCATGTGTGGTCTGTGGGAAGAACACACATGCAATGACACTGTTGATATGTGGTTTGTGAAAAGAACAGACATGCAATGACTCTATCTGTGGTTCATAAAGAGCAGACATGCAATGACACTGGTGGATCCATGTGTGGTTCATGGGAAGAACACACATGCAATGACACTGGTGGATCGATGTGTGGTCTGTGGGAAGAACACACATGCAATGACACTGGTGATATGTGTTTTGTGAAAAGAACAGACATGCAATGACTCTAACTATGGTTCATGAAAAGAGCAGACATGCAATGACACTAGTGGATCCATGTGTGGTTAATGAGAAGAACACACATGCAATGACACTGGGTGTGGTTCATGATATGGTTCGTGAGAAGAACACACATGCAATGACTCCAGCTGTGGTTCATGAAAAGAGCACGCATGCGATGACTCTAACTGTGGTTCATGAAAAGAACAGACATGCGATGACACTAGTGGATCCATGTGTGGTCTATGAGAAGAACACACATGCAATGACACTGGGTGTGGTTCATGATATGGTTTGTGAGAAGAACACACATGCAATGACTCTAACTGTGGTTCATGAAAAGAGCAGACATGCGATGACTCTAACTATGGTTAATGAAAAGAGCAGACATGCAATGACACTGGTGGATCCATGTGTGGTTAATGAGAAGAACACACATGCAATGAACTCTAGTGGGTCCATGTGGTTTATGAGAAGAACACACATCCAATGAACTCTAGTGGATCCATATGTGGTTTGTGAGAAGGACACACATGCAATGACACCGGTGGATCCATGTGTGGTTCATGGGAAGAACACACATGCAATGACACTGGTGGATCCATGTGTGGTCTGTGGGAAGAACACACATGCAATGACACTGGTGATATGTGGTTTGTGAAAAGAACGGACCTGCAATGACTCTAACTATGGTTAATGAAAAGAGTAGACATGCAATGACACTCGTGGATCCATGTGTGGTTAATGAGAAGAACACACATGCAATGACACTGGGTGTGGTTCATGATATGGTTTGTGAAAAGAACATACATGCGATGACTCTAACTGTGGTTAATGAAAAGAGCAGACATGCAATGACACTGGTGGATCCATGTGTGGTTAATGAGAAGAACACACATGCAATGACACTGGATGTGGTTCATGATATGGTTTGTGAGAAGAACACACATGCAATGACTCTAGCTATGGTTCAGGAGAAGAGCAGACATGCGATGACTCTAACTGTGGTTCATGAAAAGAGCAGACATGCGATGACACCGGTGGATCCATGTGTGGTCTATGAGAGGAACAAACATGCAATGACACCGGTGGATCCTTACGTGGTTTGTGAGAATAACACACATGCAATGACACTGGTGGATCCATATGTGGTCTGTGAAAAGAACACACATGCAATGACACTGGTGGATCCATGTGTGGTTCATGGGAATATCACACATGCAATGACACTGGTGGATCCATGTGTGGCTCTGGGAAGAACACACATGCAATGACACCGGTGATATGTGGTTTGTGAAAAGAATAGACATGCAATGACTCTAACTATGGTTCATGAAAAGAGCAGACATGCAATGACACTGGTGGATCCATGTGTGGTTCATGGGAAGAACACACTTGCAATGACACTAGTGGATCCATGTGTGGTCTTTGGGAAGAACACACATGCAATGAAACTGGTGATATGTGGTTTGTGAAAAGAACAGACATGCAATGACTCTAACTGTGGTTAATGAAAAGAGCAGACGTGCAAGACACTATTGGATCCATGTGTGGTTAATGAGAAGAACACACATGCAATGACACTAAGTGTGGTTCATGATATGGTTTGTGAGAAGAACACACATGCAATGACTCTAGCTGTGGTTCATTTAAAGAGCAGACATGCGATGACTCTAACTGTGGTTCATGAAAAGAGCAGACATGCAATGACACCGGTGGATCCATTTGTGGTCTATGAGAGGAATACACATGCAATGACTCTAACTGTGGTTCATGAAAAGAGCAGACATGCGATGACACCTGTGGATCCATGTGTGGTCTATGAGAGGAACACACATGTAATGACACCGGTGGATCCTTACGTGGTTTGTGAGAAGAACACACATGCAATGACTCTAACTGCAGTTCATGAAAAGAGCAGACATGCAATGACACTGGTGGATCCATGTGTGGTTCATGGGAAGAACACACATGCAATGACACTGGTGGATCCATGTGTGGTCTGTGGGAAGAACACACATGCAATAACACTGGTGATATGTGTTTTGTGAAAAGAACAGACATGCGATGACTCTAACTGTGGTTCATGAAAAGAGCAGACATGCGATGACACCGGTGGATCCATGTGTGGTCTATGAGAGGAACAAACATGCAATGACACCGGTGGATCCTTACGTGGTTTGTGAGAATAACACACATGCAATGACACTGGTGGATCCATATGTGGTCTATGAAAAGAACACACATGCAATGACACTGGTGGATCCATGTGTGGTTCACGGGAACCCACACATGCAATGACACTGGTGGATCCCTGTGTGGCTATGGGAATAACACACATGCAATGACACTGGTGATATGTGGTTTGTGAAAAGAACAGACATGCAATGACTCTAACTATGGTTCATGAAAAGAGCAGACATGCAATGACACTGGTGGATCCATGTGTGGTTCATGGGAAGAACACACTTTCAATGACACTAGTGGATCCATGCGTGGTCTTTGAGAAGAACACACATGCAATGACACTAGTGATATATGGTTTGTGAAAAGAATAGACATGCAATGACTCTAACTGTGGTTATGAAAAGAGCAGACATGCAATGACACTAGTGGATCCATGTGTGGTCTTTGGGAAGAACCCACATGCAATGACACTGGTGATATGTGGTTTGTGAAAAGAACTGACATGCAATGACTCTAACTGTGGTTAATGAAAAGAGGAGACATGCAATGACACTAGTGGATCCATGTGTGGTTAATGAGAAGAACACACATGCAATGACACTCGGTGTGGTTCATGATATGGTTTGTGAGAAGAACACACATGCAATGACTCTAGCTGTGGTTCATGAAAAGAGCAGACATGCGATGACTCTAACTGTGGTTCATGAAAAGAGGAGACATGCAATGACACCGGTGGATCCATGTGTGGTCTATGAGAGGAACACACATGCAATGACTCTAGCTGTGGTTCATGAAAAGAGCAGACATGCGATGACACATGTGGATCCATGTGTGGTCTATGAGAGGAACACACATGCAATGAGACCGGTGGATCCTTACGTGGTTTGTGAGAAGAACACACATGCCATTACTCTAACTGTGGTTCATGAAAAGAGCAGACATGCAATGACACTGGTGGATCCATGTGTGGTTAATGAGAAGAACACACATGCAATGACACTAGGTGTGGTTCTTGATATGGTTTGTGAGAAGAACACACATGCAATGACTCTAGTTGTGGTTCATGAGAAGAGCAGACATGCGATGACTCTAACTGTGGTTCATGAAAAGAGCAGACATGCGATGACACCGGTGGATCCATGTGTGGTCTATAAGAGGAACAAACATGCAATGAAACCGGTGGATCCTTACGTGGTTTGTGAGAATAACACACATGCAATGACACTGGTGGATCCATATGTGGTCTGTGAAAAGAACACACATGCAATGACACTGGTGGATCCATGTGTGGTTCATGGGAAGAACACAAATGCAATGCCACTGGTGGATCCATGTGTGGTTCATGGGAAGAACAGACATGCAATGACACTGGTGGATCCATGTATGGTCTGTGGGAAGAACACACATGCAATGACACTGGTGATATGTGTTTTGTGAAAAGAACAGACATGCAATGACTCTAATTGTGGTTAATGAAAAGAGCAGACATGCAATGACACTGGTGGATCCATGTGTTGTTAATGAGAAGAACACACATGAAATGACACTAGGTGTGGTTCATGATATGGTTTGTGAGAAGTACACACATGCAATGACTCTAGATGTGGTTCATGAGAAGAGCAGACATGCGATGACTCTAACTATGGTTCATGAAAAGAGGAGACATGCGTTGACACCCATGGATCCATGTGTGATCTATGAGAAGAACACACATGCAATGACACCGGTGGATCCTTACGTGGTTTGTGAGAATAACACACATGCAATGACACTGGTGGATCCATATGTGGTGTGTGAAAAGAACACACATGCAATCACACTGGTGGATCCATGTGTGGTTCCTGTGAAGAACACACATGCAATGACACTGGTGGATCCATCTGTGGTCTGTGGAAAGAACACACATGCAATGACACTGGTGATATGTGGTTTGTGAAAAGAACATGCATGCAATGACTCTAACTATGGTTCATGAAAAGAGCAGACATGCAATGACACTAGTGGATCCATGTGTGGGTCTTGGCAAGAACACACATGCAATGACACTGGTGGATCCATGTGTGGTCTATGGGAAGAACACACATGCAATGACACTGGTGATATGTGGTTTGTGAAAAGAACAGACATGCAATGACTATAACTATGGTTAATGAAAAGAGCAGACATGCAAGGACACTGGTGGATCGATGTGTGGTTAATAAGAAGAACACACATGCAATGACACTGTGTGTGGTTCATGATATGGTTTGTGAGAAGAACACACATGCAATGACTCTAGTTGTGGTTCATTGATGGCTCAATACACGGCGCCAGAAAAGTGCTTGGTGTGTGGTGTTGATGTAGAGCTCGTTGGGAACCCCAAGAGGAAGGTATGATGAGCACTGCAGCAAGTTTCCCTCAGTTATGAAACCAAGGTTTAATCGAACCAGTAGGAGCAAGGAAACACCTCAAAGGTGTTACTAGCTAAGCTTTGGCAGGGCGCTCTACCGGTGCTAGTAGCAACGTGGAGACCTGCACAACACAACCACAGAACTTTGTCCCCAACTTGCGATGAGGTTGTCAATCTCACCGTGTTTTGCGAAAAACAAAGGATTAAACGTATCGAATGGAAAGAAGTTAAAGTTTGCAGAAAGTAAACACAAAGCAGTAAAAGGATTGTAGATTGTATGTAAAGTAAAGGACCGGGATCCATAGATCACTAGAGGTGTCTCTCCTTAGATAGATAACATGCTGGGTGAACAAATTACAGCGGGGCAATTGACAAACACCGAGAAATCAATACATTCATATACTAATCATCTTGACTCCTTTGAGACTTGATTGGGCAATACAACATAATACATAGACCGCCATCCAACTGCATCTATGACTAATAATCCACCTTCAGGTTATCATCCGAACCCCCTCCAGTATTAAGTTGCAAGCAACAGATTATTGCTTTACGAACTGCGTGTAAGGTAAACAATACAATTGTTCTATGAACAAAGGATCGTTGTTTTCTCCCTAGTAGCAACAGCACATCTAGTACCTTAGAGATTTCTGTGACTTCCCAAGATTACCAGAGGCATGAACCCACTATCGAGCATAAATACTAACTCTTGGAGTTGCTAGCATCTACTTGGCCAAGATAGCTACTAACAACGGAAAGCATGCAAGATCACAAATAACAAAGACATAATAGAATCAATAATCAATCTGAAATAGCATCTCAATATCCATCGGATCCCCACAAACACAACATGTATAAATTACAAATAGATGATCTTGATCATGAACGGAGCTCACAAGATCTAAACATGAAAGCACAAAGGAGGAGAAACCAGCCATCTAGCTACTACATGGATCCGTCGTCCAAGGATGAACTACTCACGCATCACACCCGAGTCTCTGCATGATGATGAAGAAGGCCTCCAGGGTGAATTCCC
Organism: Avena sativa; assembly: GCA_916181665.1. Classification (NCBI taxonomy): domain Eukaryota; kingdom Viridiplantae; phylum Streptophyta; class Magnoliopsida; order Poales; family Poaceae; genus Avena; species Avena sativa. Next base: position 310,046,736 of record OV702291.1, read on the forward strand.
CTCTCTGGCAGGGTGCCGGGAAGAGCTTCAGATCCCTCTCGATCTAGGGATGGAGATGACGGCGGCTACAGACTCTTTCGTGGATGTTTGATCGGGTACCTAGGGTTTTCGTGCCGAGGGCAACTTATAGGCGGAAGGAGAGGCCGAGGGGGTGTTGGGGTCGGCCAGACCACCCCCTGGCGTGGGCCAGGCCTGGCTGCGCGGCCAGGTGGTGTGGCCGGCCCCCAGCCCTTCTCCTTCTCGTATTCTGGCACTTGATCCCTTCCGCAAAAATAGGCACTTTGGCTTTTGTCCCGTCCAATTCCGAGAATATTTATTTTCTGACTTTCCTGGAACCAAAAACAGCAGAAAACAGGCAGCTGCCACTGTGGCTCTTGTTAATAGGTTAGTCCAAGTAATCATAATATAAGTACTCCAAAGTAGGAACAAAACACAAGAAAGTGGATAAAACCAAGCATGGAACATCAAAAATTATAGATACATTTGCAATGTATCAACATCCCCAAGCTTAACTCCTGCTCGTCCTCAAGTAGGTAAGTGATAAAAAAAGAATAATTTTTGAGGTGACATGCACCATCAAAGACTTATTCAAAGTATTTGCAAAACTCAAAGCTGGGATCAAAGTACTTTAATCATAACATGAAAGACAAAGTTCTAGAAATAAGCAAAGAAACTAAGATGCAACATGAAAAGGCACAAACAAAAGAATCATGAATAACATGCTTTACAAGACGTTTGTTTGTTTCACATAAAGAAAACATAGCATAAAAGTATTCAGCTTGTCCCTCAATAGAGTAGCAAATATAAATGCATAGGACACCTTCAAAGTTCATAAGAGTGACGAGATACAATAGTTTCAAACAAGCAATAACAAACTATGCATCAATCAACTAGTCTTGGGACAATGCACATAGAACAAAGAATGGCCACTATGCTCTCAAAGTAGTGCATAAAGATAGAAGGTGGAGACTCAATATCATGGTGGAAGAAAGGCCTTTTGTAAAAAGAAGTAGGGATTCAAGTCTCATAAAGAGCTTCCAAAAATTATGGTACTTGTAGCTTTCAGCTCTCATTGCCCCTATCATAAGCATCTTGAAGGTGACTAAGGTTAAAGTGAGAAAACTAAGAGGATATGCTTGACAAGTTATAAACCGAAATCTCATGCCCCTTACTTACGAAGACCGAACCTCATGCTACTCAACTTCAGTCACGAGTAAGCTCTTGTCATTGTAAGTATATGTGTATCATTAAGAACCGCCAACGGGGTACCCCTTGCACATGATACAGAAGCTTTCCCATAATCAAAATGACAAGGCAAGCAGACAATGAGCATCTCAGTGATCTTTTTATTTGCTATTTGCATAGGTTTTATTGAGGATGCTTCATAGAGTGCTCACTATGGTGATGCTACAAGTTTCCACCATGATTAAGCATGGCTTAGGCTAGCGGCCCAGGTGTTTCTCTAACACACATACAAACTCCATGATCTTACAAGTTCCACATTTATTTCACACCGCCGGGATCCGTAAGCAAAAGAATATGATATCAACGGGGTACAAAGTACAAGTGCAATGTTGAAAGCGTTCCCCATGAAACATGGTTATGCTAACTTCAACTTATAAAGCGCAAGCATATACGCAACAAAGAAGGACCCAATGGTTCAAGTTTATTAGAGGCAATAAAGTAAAGTGTGCCATCAAGTTCGTGAGAGCTTTAATCACTAGTTTTCTCATAACAAGTTTAATTTGGAAGGTAAACAAAAGCATGAATATACTTGGAATAGCATAAGCTAGTAGGTAGGTATGGTGGTCTCTCTGGAAAAAACTTGGTTTAGGGAGTTGGATGCATGAGTGGAACTCATACTTGGTTGTGGAGGCTAGCAAAAAACTAGGAGCGACAAACTAACAATAATGGCCATAATCATGCAGAGCAACAAAACATCATTGATCAAAGCATAAAGTGATACTACAAGTTGAAAAATAAAGGATCATAAAGGCTATGGTGACTTGTGACAGTCATAACATGGTGTGAGCATGTGCCAAGTCAACCCAAATAAAGCATCAAAGGAGAATACCACTATACTATGCTTTAATATGCTAAAACAACGCATGATTCATCCAAGGCACATTAAGCAATCTCAATTGTTTATAACAAGTCATGCTACATCAAAGAATACTAAGCATAAAGCTAAAACAATATCAAGCATGGCATGACAAAGCATAGCCACAGTCAAAAACGAGCTCTTTTTACCACATAAGCATGAACTTTCCTACTCTTTTCCAAACCAAACCAAACTATTTGCAAACCAATGTATGAAAGAGGGGGTCCAACCAACTTATTCAGAAAACTAAGCAAACCAAGCAAACTAAAAACCAAAATTAAAACAAAAAGAAGACGCTCCAAGAAAAACACAATTGTGCATGAAACAATAAAAATGAAGCGTTTGGAAGAAACCTGAGATTTTTATTGATGAAGAAGGGGATGCCTTGGGAATCCCCAAGCTTTGACGCTTGTACTTCTTGGATATTTCATGGGGTGACACGCTTGGCATCCCCAAGCTTGAGCTTTAGTCCATCCTTCATCTCATTACTCATTCCTTCTATACACCTGAAAATTTTCCTTCATACAAAACTTCACACAATCTCATTAGCAACATTAGTGCACTTAAGATAAATAAGTCTCAAGTTTCAGTTCTAACACCAAATAAACTTCCATTAGAACAATATATACTGTAGCACTTCCCTCAAACAGCTCAATTCCCCAAAGGAACTCAAGAAGGAACTAACAAGAAGCAAATGCAGAAAATGGCAGAAATCTGTCAAAACAGACCAGCAGGTCAAGACGAATTTGTTCGAAGACCTTCTGTTGCTCAAATCAAAAAGTGTTGAACTAACAAAAGTTAGATAACAATCTGGGTCAGAATCACAAAAAATTACAGCTCAATCCGATGTACAGAACTCTCTCAGGAATTTTTACGGTGAAGCACAAAAATCTGTTTCGGGACAGCAACTTTCCCAATCATTACTTCACTCTCATTAGAGGTTACTCTTGGCACAAAAAGCAAATAAAAAGGATAAGGAGAGGCTATAACAGAGGTAATAACTTCCAAGACTCACCTAAAACTCTTGGGTTATCTCCTAACAAGTACTTTTTCTTTAATGCCTTTAAGTTAGGCATAAGAAGCAAAGAAAGAATCAAGTGTTCTCAAATGAAGAAGCATTAAGACCAAATTTTGTTTTCATAGGAGAAGCAAAAGAAATCTTTTATCTCTTTTTAGGGAAGTGTTCTATACCTTTCTTGAGTGGGAGTTGATATTTAATGGTGCCTTCTTTCATATCAATGATGACACCAACAGTTCTAAGAAAAGGTCTTCCCAAAGTAATAGGACAACAAGCATTGTATTCAACATCCAAAACATAGAAATAAACGGGGACATAGGAATCATTAACTATAATAAGAAAATCATTAAGACTCCCCATGATTTTCTTTTTAGCATTAGCATCAAGTGGGACATTCAAATAACAATCTTCAAGAGGAGGCAAATCAACCATATCATAAATCCTTCTAGGCATAATAGAAACACTACTATCAAGATCACCCAAAGCTTTGAAATCGAAGTCATTCACTTTCATATTAATGATGGGTTCCCAACCATCTTCTTGCTTTATAGGAATAGAAGCTTTATGTTTTCTTCTTTAATCTTTATGAGAGCATCAGTAATGTGTTTTGTAAAAGCCATGTTCATAGCACTAGCATTAGGAATTTTAGCAAGCTTTTGTAGGAACTTAATAACTTCAGAGATGTTGCAACCATCAAGGTCAAAATCAACTTTATCATCTAAAGTAGTAGAACTATTACTAGCCTCAACACTAGTGGTGGTAATAGTAGAAACACTAATATTTCTAGCAATTTCATCTTATCTTTCCCACTTAGCATGTAATTCAACTAATAGTCTAACATTTTCATCAATTCTTACTTGTATGGCATTAGTAGCTGCAAAGGGATTATCAATAGTTTCAGGTTTAGCAGCCATTTTATTCAAAATAGATTGAGCTTCAGCCAAAGATGCTATATTTCTTTCACCATTAGAGAGTTTTTCCTCAATAGTTTTATTGAAAGTAGTTTGTTTACTAATAAACTCTTTAAGCATAACTTCAAGTTGAGAGGGAGCACTCTTATTATTGTTGTAAGAATTTCCATAAGCATTACCATTGTTGGGAGGATATGGATTATAATTGTTGTTACCAAAATTGTTCCTATAAGCATTATTACCATAAGCATTGTTGCCAAAGTTGTTATTTCTTATGAAGTTCACATCAACTTGCTCTTCTTGAGCAACCAAAGAGGCTAAAGGAACATTATTTGGATCAATATGGGTTCCCATTAACTAGCATAGACATAATCATATCAATCTTATCACTCAAGGAGGAGGTTTCCTCAACAGAATTTACCTTCTTACCTTGTGGAGCTCTCTCAGTATGCCATTCAGAATAATTAACCATCATATTGTCCAAAAGTTTTGTTGCAGCACCCAAAGTGATGGTCATAAAGGTACCTCCAGCAGCTGAATCCAATAGGTTCCTTGAAGAATAGTTCAATCCTGCATAAAAAGTTTGGATGATCATCCAAGTAGTCAGTCCATGAGTGGGACAATTCTTTACCAAAGATTTCATTCTTTCCCAAGCTTGAGCAACATGATCATTATCAAGTTGTTTAAACTTCATTATTTCACTTCTCATGGATATAATCTTAGCAGGGGCATAGTATTTTCCAATAAAAGCATCTTTGCACTTAGTCCAAGAATCAATACTATTCCTAGTTAAGGAATTCAACCATTCTTTAGCTCTTCCTCTCAAAGAGAAAGGAAACAATTTCAGCTTAATAATGTCACCATCTATATCCCTATGCTTTTGCATCTCACAAGTTCAACAAAGTTATTTAGATGGGAAGCAGCATCTTCATTACCAATACCAGAAAATTGCTCTCTCATAACAAGATTGAGCAAAGCAGGTTTTATCTCAAAGAAAGTATTTTCAGCCATAGATGGAGCAATGGGAGTGCTCATAAAATCATTGTTGTTGGTGCTAGTGAAGTCACACAACTTAGTGTTCTCAAGAGTAGTCATTTTTTTGGGTTTTCAAATAAGAAAGCACACAAGTAGAACTAATTTTTTTGTGTGTTTTTTGAAGAACAAAACAAGCAAACAAAGCAAAAAGAAACTAAGCAAAACAAAAACAACAAAGTAAAGAGATTGGTTATGAGGGACTCCCCTTGTGAAGATGTCCTTGACTCCCCGGCAACGGCGCCAGAAAATCGCTTGATGGCTCAATACACGGCGCCCATAAAAGTGCTTGGTGCGTGGTGTTGATGTCGAGCTCGTTGGGAACCCCAAGAGGAAGGTATGATGAGCACAACGACAAGTTTCCCTCAGTTATGAAACCAAGGTTTAATCGAACCAGTAGGAGCAAGGAAACACCTCAAAGGTGTTACTAGATGAGCTTTAGCAGGGCGCACTACCGGTGCTAGTAGCAACGTGGAGACCTACACAACACAACCACAGAACTTTGTCCCCAACTTGCGATGAGGTTGTCAATCTCACCGTGTTTTGCAGAAAACAAAGGATTAAACGTATTGAATGGAAAGAAGTAAAAGTTTGCAGAAAGTAAACACAAAGCAGTAAAAAGATTGTAGATTGTATGTAAAGTAAAGGACCGGGATCCATTGTTCACTAGAGGTGGCTCTCCTTAGATAGATAACATGCTGGGTGAACAAATTACAGCGGGGCAATTGACAAACACTGAGAAAGCAATACATGCATATACTAATCATCTTGACTCCTTTGAGACTTGATTGGGCATTACAACATAATACATAGACCACCATCCAACTGCATCTATGACTAATAATCCACCTTCAGGTTATCATCCGAACCCCCTCCAGTATTAAGTTGCAAGCAACAGATTATTGCTTTACGAACTGCGTGTAAGGTAAACAATACAATTGTTCTATGAACAAAAGATCGTTGTTTTCTCCCTAGTAGCAACAACACATCTAGTACCTTACAGATTTCTGTCACTTCCCCAGATTACCAGAGGCATGAACCCACTATCGAGCATAAATACTAACTCTTGGAGTTACTAGCATCTACTTGGCCAAGATAGCTACTAACAACGGAAAGCATGCAAGATCACAAATAACAAAGACATGATAGAATCAATAATCAATCTAAAATAGCATCTCAATATCCATCGGATCCTCGCAAACACAACATGTATGAATTACAAATAGATGATCTTGATCATGAACAGAGCTCACAATATCTAAACATGAAAGCACAAAGGAGGAGAAACCAGCCATCTAGCTACTACATGGATCCGTAGTCCAAGGATGAACTACTCATGCATCACACCGGAGGCTTGCATGATGATGAAGAAGGCCTCCAGGGTGAATTCCCCTCTCCGGCAGGGTGTCGGGAAGAGCTTCAGATCCCTCCCAATCTAGGGATGGAGATGACGGCGGCTACAGACTCTTTCATGGATTTTTGATCGGGTACCTAGGGTTTTCGTCCTGAGGGCAACTTATAGGCGGAAGGAGAGGCCGAGGGGGTGCTGGGGTCGGCCAGACCACCCCCTGGCGCGGGCCAGGCCTGGCCATGCGGCCAGGTGGTGTGGCCGGACCCCAGCCCTTCTACGTCTCGTATTCTGGCACTTGATCCCTTCCGGAAAAAGAGCCACTTTGGCTTTTGTCCCGTCCAATTCCGAGAATATTCATTTTCTGACTTTCCTGGAACCAAAAACAGCAGAAAACAGGCAGTTGGCACTATGGCTCTTGTTAATAGGTTAGTCCAAGTAATCATAATAAATGTACTCCAAAGTTGGAACAAAACACAAGAAAGTGGATAAAACCAAGCATGGAACATCAAAAATTATAGATACATTTGCAATGTATCATTCATGAAAAGAGCAGACATGCGATGACTCTAACTGTGGTTCATGAAAAGAGCAGACATGCAATGACACCGGTGGATCCATGTGTGGTCTATGAGAGGAACACACATGCAATGACTCCAACTGTGGTTCATGAAAAGAGTAGACATGCGATGACACCGGTGGATCCATGTGTGGTCTATGAGAGGAACACACATGCAATGACACCGATGGATTCTTACGTGGTTTGTGAGAAGAACACACATGCAATGACTGTAACTGTGGTTCATGGGAAGAACAGACATGCAATGACACTAGTGGATCCATGTGTGGTTCATGGGAAGAATAGACATGCAATGACACTAGTGGATCCATGTGTGGTCTGTGCGAAGAACACACATGCAATGACACTGGTGATATGTGGTTTGTGAAAAGAACAGACATGCAATGACTCTAACTATGGTTAATGAAAAGAGCAGACATGCAATGACACTGGTGGATCCATGTGTGGTTAATGAGAAGAACGCACATGCAATGACAATGGTTGTGGTTCATGATATGGTTTGTGAGAAGAACACACATGCAATGTCTCTAGCTGTGGTTAATGATAAGAGCAGACATGCGATGACTCTAACTGTGGTTCATGAAAAGAGCAGACATGCGATGACACTGGTGGATCCATGTGTGGTCTATGAGAGGAACACACATGCAATGACACCAGTGGATCCTTACGTGGTTTGTGAGAGTAACACACATGCAATGACACTGGTGGATCCATATGTGGTCTGTGAAAAGAACATACATGCAATGACACTGGTGGATCCATGTGTGGTTCCTGGGAAGAACACACATGCAATGACACTGGTGGATCCATGTGTGGTCTGTGGGAAGAACACACATGCAATGGCACTGGTGATATGTGGTTTATGAAAAGAACAGACATGCAATGCTCTAACTATGGTTCATGAAAAGAGTAGACATGCAATGACACTGGTGGATCCATGTGTGGTTCATGGGAAGAACACACATGCAATGACACTGGTGGATCCATGTTTGGTCTTTGTCAAGAACACACATGCAATGACATTGGTGATATGTGGTTTGTGAAAAGAATAGACATGTAATGACTCTAACTGTGGTTAATGAAAAGAGCAGACATGCAATGACACTGGTGGATCCATGTGTGGTTAATGAGAAGAACGCACATGCAATGACAATGGTTGTGGTTCATGATATGGTTTGTGAGAAGAACACACATGCAATGTCTCTAGCTGTGGTTCATGAGAAGAGCAGACATGCGATGACTCTAACTATGGTTCATGAAAAGAGCAGACATACGATGACACTGGTGGATCCATGTGTGGTCTATGAGAGAAACACACATGCAATGACACCAGTGGATCCTTACGTGGTTTGTGAGAGTAACACACATGCAATGACACTGGTGGATCCATATGTGGTCTGTGAAAAGAACACACGTGCGATGACACTGGTGGATCGATGTATGGTTCATGGGAAGAACACACATGCAATGACACTGGTGGATCCATCTGTGGTCTGTGGGAAGAACACACATGCAATGACACTGGTGATATGTGGTTTGTGAAAAGAACAGGCATGCAATGACTCTAACTGTGGTTCATGAAAAGAGAAGACATGCAATGACACTGGTGGATCCATGTGTGGTTCATGGGAAGAACACACATGCAATGGCACTGGTGGATCCATGTGTGGTCTGTGGGAAGAGCACACATGCAATGACACTGGTGATATGTGGTTTGTGAAAAGAACAAACATGCAATGACTCTAACTGTGCTTAATGAAAAGAGAAGACATGCAATGATACTGGTGGATCCATGTGTGGTCTATGAGAGGAACACACATGCAATGACTCCAACTGTGGTTCATGAAAAAAGCAGACATGCGATGACATCGGTGGATCCATGTGTGGTCTATGAGAGGAACACACATGCAATGATACCGGTGGATCCTTACGTGGTTTGTGAGAAGAACACACATGCAATGACTCTAACTGTGGTTCATGGGAAGAGCAGACATGCAATGACACTGGTGGATCCATGTGTGGTTCGTGGGAAGAACACACATGCAATGAGACTGGTGGATCCATGTGTGGTTCATGGGAAGAACACACATGCAATGACACTGGTGGATCCATGTGTGGTCTATGGGAAGAACACACATGCAATGACACTGGTGATATGTGGTTTGTGAAAAGAACATATATGCAATGACTCTAACTATGGTTAATGAAAAGAGCAGACATGCAATGACACTGGTGGATCCATGTGTGGTTAATGAGAAGAACACACATGCAATGACACTGGGTGTGGTTCATGATATGGTTTGTGAGAAGAACACACATGCAATGACTCTAGCTGTGGTTCATGAAAAGAGGAGACATGCGATGACTCTACCTGTGGTTCATGAAAAGAGCAGACATGCAATGACACCGGTGGATCCATGTTTGGTCATGAGAGGAACACACATGCAATGACTCCAACTGTGGTTCATGAAAAGAGCACACATGCGATGACACCGGTGGATCCATGTGTGGTCTATGAGAGTAACACACATGCAATGACACCGATGGATTCTTACGTGGTTTGTGAGAAGAACACACATGCAATGACTCTAACTGTGGTTCAGGGGAAGAGCAGACATGCAATGACACTAGTGGAACCATGTGTGGTTCATGGGAAGAACAGACATGCAATGACACTGGTGGATCCGTGTGTGGTCTGTGGGAAGAACACACATGCAATGACACTGGGGATATGTGGTTTGTGAAAAGAGCAGACATGCGATGACTCTAACTGTGGTTCATGAAAAGAGCAGACATGCGATGACACCGGTGGATCCATGTGTGGTCTATGAGAGGAACAAACATGCAATGACACCGGTGGATCCTTACGTGGTTTGTGAGAGTAACACACATGCAATGACACTGGTGGATCCATATGTGAGTCTGTGAGAAGAACACACATGCAATGGCACTGGTGGATCCATGTGTGGTTCATGGGAACAACACACATGCAATGACACGAGTGGATCCATGTGTGGTCTGTAGGAAGAACACACATGCAATGACACTGGTGATATGTGGTTTATGAAAAGAGCAAACATAAAATGACACTGGTGGATCCATGTGTGGTTCATGGGAAGAACACACATGCAATGACACTGGTGGATCCATGTGTGGTCTTTGGGAAGAACACACATGCAATGACACTGGTGATATGTGGTTTGTGAAAATAATAGACATGTAATGACTCTAACTGTGGTTAATGAAAAGAGCAGACATGCAATGACACTGGTGGATCCATGTGTGGTTAATGAGAAGAACACATGCAATGACACAGGGTGTGGTTCATGATATGGTTTGTGAGAAGAACACACATGCAATGACTCTAGTTGTGGTTCATGAGAAGAGAAGACATGCGATGACTCTAACTATGGTTCATGAAAATAGCAGACATGCGATGACACCGATGGATCCATGTGATCTATGAGAGGAACACACATGCAATGACATTGGTGGATCCTTACGTGGTTTGTGAGAATAACACACATGCAATGAAACTGGTGGATCCATATGTGGTATGTGAAAAGAACACACATGCAATGACACTGGTGGATCCATGTGTGGTTCATGGGAATAACACACATGCAATGACACTGGTGGATCCATCTGTAGTCTGTGGGAAGAACACACATGCAATGACACTCGTGATATGAGGTTTGTGAAAAGAACAAGCATGCAATGACTCTAATTGTGGTTCATGAAAAGAGCAGACATGCAATGACACTGGTGGATCCATGTGTGGTTCATGGGAAGAACACACATGCAATGGCACTGGTGGATCCATCTGTGGTCTGTGGGAAGAACACACATGCAATGACACTGGTGATATGTGGTTTTTGAAAAGAACAGACATGCAATGACTCTAACTGTTGGGTCCGCAGCATAGAAAACAAAAAATTTCCTACGATGAGAACTATACGCCAAGATCTATCTACTAGATACAGAGCAACGGGTGGACATACATCCATGGAGAACTTACCCTCGAAGACAACGAGCTTTGTTAACGAGTAGGAACTCGTGGTTGATGTAGTCGTACACTTGCCGATCTCAAGATCGTGAGGAAGTCCGAGCGCCGCAACTCAGCAGCGCATCCGCACTCGCACACACGTTCAAGCCACCAGACAACCTCCACCTCCTCGCTCTAGTGATCCAGCGGAAGCAGCAACTCCTTCCAGACGAAATGCCACCGGAAACATATATCTCGCTAATCCGAGACCATGGGGAAATAATTCTAGAGGGGGAGAGAGATCCTTCACAAGGAGGTGTAAGGATGAAGGAGGGAATGGGTGGCCTTTTATAGGAGGAGGGGGGTGCCCCCTCTCTCCATGGCCGGCGCATGGGGGGGTGACCCCTCACCTCCCCCATTCATGTGGTGGTAACTCCTCCACATTAAAATGCCTCTTCACATTCCCTTTTAAAGTCTCCACTTTAAATGCATTAAATTTCTCCAAATTTAATGCTCTCTCATTTAATAAAACTCTTTTTATTAAATTTATTCAGAATTTTGTTAATTACTTTAATTAACAAACATTCACATATAGCCCCTTACAATATTTCAATATCACATGCAGAACCACCTTCTGCAATTTCACCCGAAACAATTTCCGGTTTCTATTGAAACAATTCCTGCGCTTTGCAATTCTTTCGTCTGAAACATATGTGCTCCAAAATGGTGTCCGGTAACTCTTAAGTGTGCCACCCTACGGTTCGCGCATAATGCAGACATGATCGAGACCCTTCTCCGATCAATAATCAGCAGCGGGACCTGGAGATCCGTACTGACTCCTACACATTCAACGATGACTCCTGTGATCGTGAGAACCTTTAACACTTGTAACTAAATCCCTTTGTCTCTCGATATATTACATGTCCGAGATTCGATCATCGGTATCTCCATACCTAGTTTGATCTCGTTACCGACATGCACTCTTTTCTCGTTCCCGTGATATAATATTCTAGTGATCACATCACTTGCTTGCAAGCTATCCTAATGTGATATCACCGAGAGGGCCCAAAGTATATCTATCCGTCATCTGGATTGACAAATTCCACTCTTGATCCATGAGCCTCAACATAACACCTTCGTAGCACTGAACCCATCTTTATAGTCACCCTGTTACGGTGTGACGTTTGATGTTATTACGATACTCTTCCGGTGTTAGTAATTAACATGATCTCATGGTCTAAGGATAAAGATTACTTCGTATGATGTTATAGCAATATAAACATAATGACTTGATCGTAATGCTATACTTCGGATGAATGTTCATCACATCATTTCACAAATGCTGTGACCTTGTCATTAACAACATCTAATGTCCATGATCAGGAAACCTTGATCATCTTGTTAATCAACAAGCTAGTCTATAAGAGAGGCATGACTATGAACCCTTTTTGTTTATTAAACACACATGTATTGATGTTTCCTATCAATACAATTATAGCATGCAAAATAAACATCTATCATATACAAGGAATACATAATAACAACTTTATTATTGCCTCTCAGGGCATATTTCCTTCAGTCTCCCACTTGCACTAGAGACAATAATCTAGTTTATACAGTGATAAATCTAACACCCATGGAGTTTTGGTGTTGATCATGATTTGCCCTAGGGAGTACTTTAGTCAACGGATCTACTACATTCAGGTCCGTGTGTACTTTACAAATCTTTATATCTCCATCCTTGACATGCTCGCGGATGGAGTGAAACCGGCGCTTAATATGCTTGGAATTCTTGTGAGACCTTGGTTCCTTGGCGTTGGCTATGGCTCCATTATTGTCACAATAGATCACCATTGGGTCCAATGCACTAGGAACCACACCTAGTTCCGTTATGAACTCCTTCATCCAAACCGCTTCCTGCGCTGCTTCTGAAGCAGCAACATATTCCACCTCCGTCGTTGATCCAGCCACCACAGGTTGTTTGGAGCTCCTCCAACTAGCTGCTGCTCCGTTCAAGAGAAATATGTATCCGGATTGAGACTTAGAGTCATCCGGATCAGTGTCAAAGCTAGCATCAACATAACACTTAGCGACTAGCTCTTCTTCACCTCCGTATACAAGAAACATATCCTTAGTTCTTCTCAAGTACTTAAGGATATTCTTGACCGCTATCCAGTGTTCAGAACCTGGATCAGATTGGTACCTACTAGTCAAACTAATAGCATGTGCCACATCCGGTCTTGTACATAGCATGGCATACATTATAGAGCCTATGGCCGAGGCATAGGGGATCTTATCCATTATCTCTCTTTCTTCCGCCGTAGCCGGACTTTGAGTCTTACTCAATGTCTTGCCTTGCAACATAGGTAAGTACCCCTTCTTACTTCCGTACATATTAAACTTCTTTAATATCTTATCAAGGTATGTACTCTGCGATAGCCCAATTAGGCGTCTTGATCTATCTCTATAGATTTTAATGCCTAATATATATGAAGATTCACCAAGATCCTTCATCGAAAATTTGCTGTTTAGATAACTTTTCACACTGTTTAAAAGATCTAAATCATTTCCAATCAATAATATGTCATCCACATATAATATCAGAAATGCCACATTGCTCCCACTCACTTTCTTGTAAATACAAGCCTCTCCATAAGTTTGGACAAATCCAAACTCTTTGATCACCTCATCAAAGCGGAGATTTCAACTCCAGGATGCTTGCTTCAGTCCATAGATGGATCGCTGAAGTTTGCACACCTTATCAGCATCCTTAGGATCGACAAAACCCTTAGGTTGTATCATATACAACTCTTCTTCAATATTACCATTGAGGAACGCAGTTTTGACATCCATCTGCCATATTTCATAATCGAAATATGCAACAATTGCTAACATAATCCTAACCGACTTAAGCATCGCTATGGGAGAGAATGTCTCATCGTAGTCAACTCCTTGAATTTGTCGAAACCCCTTTGAGACAAGTCGAGCCTTATAGATGGTTATATTACCATCAGCATCAGTTTTTCTTTTGAAAATCCATTTTTTCTCAACGGCCTTTCGATCGTGAGATAAGTCCACGAAGGTCCAAACCTAGTTTTCGTACATGGATTCCATCTTGGATTTCATGGCTTCTAGCCATTTGTTGGAATCAGGGCTCATCATCGCTTCTTCATACGTCGCAGGGTCATCTATTTCATCAATCATGAAATTCATAACAGGATTGTCGTACAGTTCAGGAGCTGCACGTGTCCTGCTTGACCTGCGAGGTTCGATAGTGTCCTCTTTCGGAGTTTCATGATCAATATCATTAGCTCTCTCTTCATTAGGTGAAGTCAACTCCGAAACAACTTCTGGAGCTGCGCTACTCGCCATTTCATGAAGAGAAGGTTCAATAACCTCTTCGAGTTCTACCTTCCGACTACTCACACCTTTCGTGAGAAACTCCTTCTCAAGAAAGGATCCATTCTTGGCAACAAAGACCTTGCCCTCGGATCTGCGATAGAAGGTATACCCAATTGTTTCCTTAGGGTATCCTATGAAGACGCATTTTTCCGCTTTGGGTTCGAGTTTATCCGGTTGAAGTTTCTTCACATAAACATCGCATCCCCAAACTTTAAGAAATGATAGCTTAGGTTTGTTTCCAAACCATAATTCATACGGTGTCTTTTCAACGGATTTAGATGGTGCCCTATTTAAAGTGAATGCAGCGGTTTCCAGTGCATAACCCAAAAATGACAGTGGCAAGTCAGTCAGAGACATCATAGATCGAACCATATCCAATAAAGTACGATTACGACATTCTGACACACCATTATGTTGTGGTGTTCCGGCAGGCGTGAGTTGTGAAACTATTCCACAGTCTTTCATATGTGTGCTAAACTCGTAACTAAGATACTCTCCTCCACGGTCGGACCGTAGAAATTTGATCTTTCTGTTACGATGATTTTCCACTTCATTCTGAAATTCTTTGAACTTTTCAAAAGTTTCAGACTTGTGTTTCATCAAATAGATATACCCTTATCTACTCAAATCATCCGTGAAAGTAACAAAATAATGATATCCACCTTGCGCCGACACACTCATTGGTCCACACACATCAGTATGTATGATTTCCAATAAATCTGTCGCCCGTTCCATTGAACCGGAAAACGGCGTTCTAGTCATCTTGCCCATAAGGCATGGCTCACATGTATCAAATGATTCAAAATCAAGTGATTCCAAAAGTCTATCAGAATGGAGTTTCTTCATGCGTTTAACGCCAATATGACCTAGACGGCAGTGCCACATATATGTAGATATATCATTATCAAGTTTAATCCTTTTAGCATCAACATTATGAATATGCGTAATACTACTATCGAGATCCAACAGAAATAAACCATTCAACACAGGTGCATGACCATAAAAGATATTATTCATATAAATCGAACAACCATTGTTTTCAGACTTAAATGAATAACCACTTTGCATCAAACACGATCCGGATACAATGTTCATGCTCAGTGCAGGCACCAAATAACAATTATTCAGGTTTATAACTAATCCCGACGGCATATGGAGAGGCAACGTTCCGACGGCGATCACATCAACTCTTGATCCATTGCCGACCCGCATCATGACCTCATCCCTTGCTAGTTGTCGCTTGTTCCGCAGCCCCTGAACCGAGTTACATATATTAGCAACCGATCCCGTATCAAATACCCAGGTGCTACTGCGAGTACTAGTCAAGTACACATCAATAACATGTATATCACATATACCTTTGTTTGCCTTGCCGGACTTCTTGTCCGCTAAATACTTGGGGAAGTTGCGCTTCCAATGGCCAGTCCCCTTGCAATAGTAGCACTCGGTGTCAGACTTAGGGCCAGCTCGAGGTTTCTTTTCAGGCGTGGCAATAGACTTGCCACCCTTCTTTCCCTTGTGCTTGCCTTTCTTGTCGTTCTTGAAACCGGTGGTCCTATTGATCATCAACACTTGATGTTCTTTCCTAATCTCCACTTCTGCAGTCTTAAGCATTGACAGAAGCTCGGGAAGAGACTTCTTCATGCCCTCCATATTATAGTTCATCACGAAGCTCTTGTAGCTAGGTGGCAGAGATTGGAGAACACGATGTATGCCTAAGTCAATGGGAATCGTTATTCCCAAGGACACAAGCTTATCGGCGTACCCAGACATTTTGAGTACGTGCTCACTAACGGAGCTGTTTTCCTCCATCATGCAGGTAAAGAACTTTTCTATAGCATTATAACTCTCTACGGCAGCATGGGTATCGAAAATCATTTTCAATTCTCCCATGGTATCAAAGGCATTGCCATTTTCGAAATGCTTTCGAAGTTCTGGCTCTAGCCCATACAGTATGCAGCAATGAACTAAGTTGTGGTCCTCCTGACGAGTTATATAGACGTTCTTTTCCTTGTCAGGGGCATCAGGAGATGGTGAGGGGCCTAGCGGCGCATCTAGCACATATTTCTATTGTGCAGCAGTGAGGAGAATCCTCAAATTCATAGCCCAGTTGGTGAAGTTGCTACCATTTGCAGCAAGTTTCTCTTTCTCCATGAACACATTGAAATTAAAAGCAGGTGGTGCCATCTACAACAGAATTTGTAAAGTATATTTAGACTAAGTTTATGATAGATTGAGTTCAACTAATCCAAATTACTAATGAAATCCCACTCAAAAACGATATCCCTCGTGTCCTTTTGGTTATTACATGAACCAAATCCACTACACCAAGTCCGATCATCACGTGAGTCGGTGTACCTTCAAAGGCGAGCATCTATATGGGCATCATATCAACTATATGACTCATGCTTAACCTTTCGGTCCGTGTTTCGAGGCCATGTCTGTACATGCTAGGCTCGTCAAGTAAGAACCTTAGTATTTGCGTGTGTAAAGTTGTCTTACACCCGTTGTATGAAAGCGTAGAGTCGAGAACACCCGATCATCACATGATGCCTCAAAACATGATCCACAAAACGGTGCATACTTAAGGAAGAACACATTTTATCTTGATATCTAAATGAGGGATCATCTTATAATGCTACCAAAAGCGCCAAACTAGCAATATAAGATGCTAACATCTAATGTGTGAAGTGAGGTGATATGGTCCATGCATTTGATCTCTATCATTTGCATCGTGGTATGATCTCTATCATTCCTTTGTGTGTAAGGCCAAGGTCTATGGAACATACACGTTAAGTGAGTTGTAAGAGTATATATTATACATCTACTTACAACAATACCACATCAAAACACTAGCCCAGCAACGATCTAAACTAGACGCCTCTAATTTATCAATTGCAAGTTTTACGTGGCTTAGGGCTTTTGGAGATAGAACCTGTCTAACCTACGAACATGAACCACAACGAGGATAACTAAGTTATTAGCAAATCATTGTAAATCAGATATTGACTATAGTAGGAGATACAGACACCCGCCAGCCACTTATGCAAAACAAGTTGCATGTCAGTCGTGGAACCGGTCTCATGTACGATGACATGTAAGGTTGGTCCGGGCCGCTTCATCCTACTATGCCACCAATGTCCAAAGTACATAGAAGATGCAATAACATGATCATCATCGCCCACATATAAACATATGTGTACTACCCGTGCAAAGCACCTACGCATAGATCAGGCTCTAATACCACTGTTGGGTCCGCAGCATAGAAAACAAAAAATTTACTACGATGAGAACTATACGCCAAGATCTATCAACTAGATACAGAGCAACGGGTGGACATACATCCATGGAGAACTTACCCTCGAAGACAACGAGCTTTGTTAACGAGTAGGAACTCGTGGTTGATGTAGTCGTACACTTGCCGATCTCAAGATCATGAGGAAGTCCGAGCGCTGCAACTCAGCAGCGCATCCGCACTCGCACACACGTTCAAGCCACCGGACAACCTCCACCACCTCGCTCCAGCGATCCAGCGGAAGCAGCAACTCCTTCCAGACGAAATGCCACCGGGAACATGTATCTCGCTAATCCGAGACCATGGGGAAATAATTCTAGAGGAGGAGATAGATCCTTCACAAGGAGGTGTAAGGATGAAGGAGGGAATGGGTGGCCTTTTATAGGAGGAGGGGGGTGCCCCCTCTCTCCATGGCCGGCGCATGGGGGGTGACCCCTCACCTCCCACATTCATGTGGTGGTAACTCCTCCACATTAAAATGCCTCTTCACATTCCCTTTTAAAGTCTCCACTTTAAATGCATTAAATTTCTCCAAATTTAATGCTCTCTCATTTAATAAAACTCTTTTTATTAAATTTATTCAGAATTTTGTTAATTACTTTAATTAACAAACATTCACATATAGCCCCTTGCAATATTTCAATATCACATGCAGAACCACCTTCTGCAATTTCACTCGAAACAATTTCCGGTTTCTATTGAAACAATTCCTATGCTTTGCAATTCTTTCGTCTGAAACATATGTGCTCCAAAATGGTGTCCGGTAACTCTTAAGTGTGCCACCCTATGGTTCGCGAATAATGCAGACATGATCGAGACCCTTCTCCGATCAATAATCAACAGCGGGACCTAGAGATCCGTACTGACTCCTACACATTCAACGATGACTCCTGTGATCGTGAGAACCTTTAACGCTTGTAACTAAATCCCTTTGTCTCTCGATATATTACATGTCTGAGATTCGATCATCGGTATCTCCATACCTAGTTTTATCTCGTTACCAACATGCACTCTTTTCTTATTCCCGTGATATAACATTCTAGTGATCACATCACTTGCTTGCAAGCTATCCTAATGTGATATCACCGAGAGGGCCCAGAGTATATCTATCCGTCATCAGGATTGGCAAATTCCACTCTTGATCCATGAGCCTCAACATAACACCTTCATAGCACTGAACCCATCTTTATAGTCACCCTATTACGGTGTGACGTTTGATGTTATCAAGATACTCTTCCGGTGTTAGCAATTAACATGATATCATGGTCTAAGGATAAAGATTACTTCGTATGATGTTATAGCAATATAAACATAATGACTTAATCGTAATGCTATACTTCGGATGAATGTTCATCACATCATTTCACAAATGTTGTGACCTTGTTATTAACAACATCCAATGTCCATGATCAGGAAACCTTGATCATCTTGTTAATCAACAAGCTAGTCTATAAGAGAGGCATGACTAGGAACCCTTTTTGTTTACTAAACACACATGTATTGATGTTTCCTATCAATACAATTATAGCATGCAAAATAAACATCTATCATATACAAGGAATACATAATAACAACTTTATTATTGCCTCTCAGGCATATTTCCTTCACTAACTGTGGTTAATGAAAAGAGCAGACATGCAATGGCACTGGTGGATCCATGTGTGGTTAATGAGAAGAACACACATGCAATGACACTGGGTGTGGTACATGATTTGGTTTGTGAGAAGAACACACATGCAATGACTCTAGCTGTGGTTCATGAAAAGAGCAGACATGCGATGACTCTAACTGTGGTTCATGAAAAGAGCAGACATGCAATGACACCGGTGGATCCATGTGTGGTCTATGAGAGGAACACACATGCAATGACACCGGTGGATCCTTACGTGGTTTGTGAGAATAACACACATGCAATGACACTAGTGGATCCATATGTGGTCTGTGAAAAGAACACACATGCAATGACACTAGTGGATCCATGTGTGGTTCATGGGAAGAACACACATGCAATGACACTGGTGGATCCATGTGAGGTCTGTGAAAAGAACACACATGCAATGACACTGATGATATGTGGTTTGTAAAAAGAACAGACATGCAATGGCTCTAACTATGGTTCATGGATCCATGTGTGGTCTGTGGGAAGAACACACGTGCAATGGCACTGGTGATATGTGGTTTGTGAAAAGAACAGACATGCAATGACTCTAACTGTGGTTAATGAAAAGAGCAGACATGCAATGACACCGGTGGATCCATGTCTGGTTCATGGGAAGAACACACATGAAATGACACTAGTGGATCCATGTGTGGTCTGTGGGAAGAACACACATGCAATGACACTGGTGATATGTGTTTTGTGAAAAGAACACACATGCAATGACTCTAACTGTGGTTCATGAAAAGAGCAAACATGCAATGACACTGGTGGATCCATGTGTGGTTAATAAGAAGAACACACATGCAATGACACTGCGTGTGGTTCATGATATGGTTTGTGAGAAGAACACACATGCAATGACTCTAGCTGTGGTTCATGAGAAGAGCACACATGCGATGACTCTAACTGTGGTTCATGAAAAGAGCAGACATGCAATGACACCGGTGGATCCATGTGTGGTCTATGAGAGGAACACACATGCAATGACACCGGTGGATCCTTATGTGGTTTGTGAGAATAGCACGCATGCAATGACACCGGTGGATCCATATGTGGTTTGTGAAAAGAACACACCTGCAATGGCACTGGTGGATCCATGTGTGGTTCATGGGAAGAGCAGACATGCAATGACACTGGTGGATCCATGTGTGGTTCATGGGAAGAACACACATGCAATGACACTGGTGGATCCATGTGTGGTCTGTGGGAAGAACACACATGCAATGACACTGGTGATATGTGGTTTGTGAAAAGAACAGACATGCAATGACACTAGTTGTGGTTAACGAAAAGAGCAGACATGGAATGACACTGGTGGATCCAGGTGTGGTTCATGGGAAGAACACACATGCAATGACACTAGTGGATCCATGTTTGTTCTGTGGGAAGAACACACATGCAATGACACTGGTGATATGTGGTTTGTGAAAAGAACAGACATGCAATGACTCTTACTATGGTTAATGAAAAGAGCAGACATGCAATGACACTGGTGGATCCATGTGTGGTTAATGAGAAGAACACACATGCAATGACACTGGGTGTGGTTCATGATATATTTTGTGAGAAGAACACACATGCAATGACTCTAGCTGTGGTTCATGAGAAGAGCAGACATGCGATGACTCTAACTGTGGTTCATGAAAAGAGCAGACATGCGACGACACCGGTGGATCCATGTGTGGTCTAAGAGAGGAACACACATGCAATGACACCGGTGGATCCTTACGTGGTTTGTGAAAATAACACACATGCAATGACACTGGTGGATCCATATGTGTTCTATGAAAAGAACACACATGCAATGACACTGGTGGATCCATGTGTGGTTCATGGGAAGAACACACATGCAATGACACTGTGGATCCATGTGTGGTTTGTGGGAAGAACACACATGCAATGACACTGGTGATATTTGGTTTGTGAAAAGAACAGACATGCAATGACTCTAACTGTGGTTCATGAAAAGAGCAGACATGCAATGACACTGGTGGATCCATGTGTGGTTCATGGGAAGAACACACATGCAATGACACTGGTGGATCCATGTGTGGTCTGTGGGAAGAACACACAAGCAATGCCACTGGTGATATGTGTTTTGTGAAAAGAACAGACATGCAATGACTCTAACTGTGGTTGATGAAAAGAGCAAACATGCAATGACACTAGTGGATCCATGTGTGGTTAATGAGAAAAACACACATGCAATGACACTGGGTGTGGTTCATGATAATGTTTGTGAGAAGAACACACATGCAATGACTCTAGCTGTGGTTCATGAAAAGAGCAGACATGCGATGACTCTAACTGTGGTTCATGAAAAGAGCATACATGCAATGACACCAGTGGATCCATGTGTGGTCTATGAGAGGAACAGACATGCAATGACTCTAACTGTGGTTCATGAAAAGAGCAGACATGCGATGACACCTGTGAATCCATGTGTGGTCCATGAGAGGAACACACATGCAATGACACCGGTGGATCCTTATGAGGTTTGTGAGAAGAACACACATGCAATGACTCTAACTGTGGTTCATGAAAAGAGCAGACATGCAATGACACTGGTGGATCCATGTGTGGTTCATGGGAAGAACACACATGCAATGACACTGGTGGATCCATGTGTGGTCTGTGGGAAGAACACACAAGCAATGCCACTGGTGATATGTGTTTTGTGAAAAGAACAGACATGCAATGACTCTAACTGTGGTTGATGAAAAGAGCAAACATGCAATGACACTAGTGGATCCATGTGTGGTTAATGAGAAAAACACACATGCAATGACACTGGGTGTGGTTCATGATAATGTTTGTGACAAGAACACACATGCAATGACTCTAGCTGTGGATCATGAAAAGAGCAGACATGCGATGACTCTAACTGTGGTTCATGAAAAGAGCAGACATGCAATGACACCAGTGGATCCATGTGTGGTCTATGAGAGGAACAGACATGCAATGACTCTAACTGTGGTTCATGAAAAGAGCAGACATGCGATGACACCTGTGGATCCATGTGTGGTCTATGAGAGGAACACACATGCAATGACACCGGTGGATCCTTATGAGGTTTGTGAGAAGAACACACATGCAATGACTCTAACTGTGGTTCATGAAAAGAGCAGACATGCAATGACACTGGTGGATCCATGTGTGGTTCATGGGAAGAACACACATGCAATGACACTGGTGGATCCATGTGTGGTCTGTGGGAAGAACACACAAGCAATGCCACTGGTAATATGTGTTTTGTGAAAAGAACAGACATCCAATGACTCTATCTGTGGTTCATGAAAAGAGAAGACATGCAATGACACTGGTGGATCCATGTGTGGTTTATGAGAAGAACACACATGCAATGACACTGGGTGTGGTTCATGATATGGTTTGTGAGAAGAACACACATGCAATGACTCTAGTTGTGGTTCATGAGAAG
Organism: Avena sativa; assembly: GCA_916181665.1. Classification (NCBI taxonomy): domain Eukaryota; kingdom Viridiplantae; phylum Streptophyta; class Magnoliopsida; order Poales; family Poaceae; genus Avena; species Avena sativa. The sequence goes on from OV702291.1 coordinate 310,069,507, forward strand.
AGCAGACATGCGATGACTCTAACTGTGGTTGATGAAAAGAGCAGACATGCGATGACACCGGTGGCTCCATGTGTGGTCTAAGAGAGGAACACACATGCAATGACACCGGTGGATCCTTACGTGGTTTGTGAAAATAACACAAATGCAATGACACTGGTGGATCCATATGTGGTCTATGAAAAGAACACACAAGCAATGACACTGGTGGATCCATGTGTGGTTAATGAGAAGAACACACATGCAATGACACTGGGTGTGGTACATGATTTGGTTTGTGAGAAGAACACACATGCAATGACTCTAGCTGTGGTTCATGAAAAGAGCAGACATGCGATGACTCTAACTGTGGTTCATGAAAAGAGCAGACATGCAATGACACCGGTGGATCCATGTGTGGTATATGAGAGGAACACACATGCAATGACACCGGTGGATCCTTACGCGGTTTGTGAGAATAACACACATGCAATGACACTGGTGGATCCATATGTGGTCTGTGAAAAGAACACACATGCAATGACACTGGTGGATCCATGTGTGGTTCATGGGAAGAACACACATGCAATGACACTGGTGGATCCATGTGAGGTCTGTGAAAAGAACACACATGCAATGACACTGGTGATATGTGGTTTGTAAAAAGAACAGACATGAAATGGCTCTAACTATGGTTCATGGATCCATGTGTGGTCTGTGGGAAGAACACACGTGCAATGGCACTGGTGATATGTGGTTTGTGAAAAGAACAGACATGCAATGACTCTAACTGTGGTTAATGAAAAGAGCAGACATGCAATGACACCGGTGGATCCATGTGTGGTTCATGGGAAGAACACACATGAAATGACACTAGTGGATCCATGTGTGGTCTGTGGGAAGAACACACATGCAATGACACTGGTGATATGTGTTTTGTGAAAAGAACACACATGCAATGACTCTAACTGTGGTTCATGAAAGAGCAGACATGCAATGACACTGGTGGATCCATGTGTGGTTAATAAGAAGAACACACATGCAATGACACTGCGTGTGGTTCATGATATGGTTTGTGAGAAGAACACACATGCAATGACTCTAGCTGTGGTTCATGAGAAGAGCACACATGCGATGACTCTAACTGTGGTTCATGAAAAGAGCAGACATGCAATGACACCGGTGGATCCATGTGTGGTCTATGAGAGGAACACACATGCAATGACACCGGTGGATCCTTACGTGGTTTGTGAGAATAACACACATGCAGTGACACTAGTGGATCCATATGTGGTCTGTGAAAAGAACACACATGCAATGACACTGGTGGATCCATGTGTGGTTCATGGGAAGAACACACATGCAATGACACTGGTGGATCCATGTGAGGTCTGTGAAAAGAACACACATGCAATGACACTGGTGATATGTGGTTTGTAAAAAGAACAGACATGCAATGGCTCTAACTATGGTTCATGGATCCATGTGTGGTCTGTGGGAAGAACACACGTGCAATGGCACTGGTGATATGTGGTTTGTGAAAAGAACAGACATGCAATGACTCTAACTGTGGTTAATGAAAAGAGCAGACATGCAATGACACCGGTGGATCCATGTGTGGTTCATGGGAAGAACACACATGAAATGACACTAGTGGATCCATGTGTGGTCGGTGGGAAGAACACACATGCAATGACACTGGTGGATCCATGTGTGGTCTGTGGGAAGAACACACAAGCAATGCCACTGGTGATATGTGTTTTGTGAAAAGAACAGACATGCAATGACTCTAACTGTGGTTGATGAAAAGAGCAAACATGCAATGACACTAGTGGATCCATGTGTGGTTAATGAGAAAAACACACATGCAATGACACTGGGTGTGGTTCATGATAATGTTTGTGAGAAGAACACACATGCAATGACTCTAGCTGTGGTTCATGAAAAGAGCAGACATGCGATGACTCTAACTGTGGTTCATGAAAAGAGCATACATGCAATGACACCAGTGGATCCATGTGTGGTCTATGAGAGGAACAGACATGCAATGACTCTAACTGTGGTTCATGAAAAGAGCAGACATGCGATGACACCTGTGGATCCATGTGTGGTCTATGATAGGAACACACATGCAATGACACCGGTGGATCCTTATGAGGTTTGTGAGAAGAACACACATGCAATGACTCTAACTGTGGTTCATGAAAAGAGCAGACATGCAATGACACTGGTGGATCCATGTGTGGTTCATGGGAAGAACACACATGCAATGACACTGGTGGATCCATGTGTGGTCTGTGGGAAGAACACACAAGCAATGCCACTGGTGATATGTGTTTTGTGAAAAGAACAGACATGCAATGACTCTAACTGTGGTTGATGAAAAGAGCAAACATGCAATGACACTAGTGGATCCATGTGTGGTTAATGAGAAAAACACACATGCAATGACACTGGGTGTGGTTCATGATAATGTTTGTGACAAGAACACACATGCAATGACTCTAGCTGTGGATCATGAAAAGAGCAGACATGCGATGACTCTAACTGTGGTTCATGAAAAGAGCAGACATGCAATGACACTGGTGGATCCATGTGTGGTTAATAAGAAGAACACACATGCAATGACACTGCGTGTGGTTCATGATATGGTTTGTGAGAAGAACACACATGCAATGACTCTAGTTGTGGTTCATGAGAAGAGCACACATGCGATGACTCTAACTGTGGTTCATGAAAAGAGCAGACATGCAATGACACCGGTGGATCCATGTGTGGTCTATGAGAGGAACACACATGCAATGACACCGGTGGATCCTTACGTGGTTTGTGAGAATAACACACATGCAATGACACTAGTGGATCCATATGTGGTCTGTGAAAAGAACACACATGCAATGACACTGGTGGATCCATGTGTGGTTCATGGGAAGAACACACATGCAATGACACTGGTGGATCCATGTGAGGTCTGTGAAAAGAACACACATGCAATGACACTGGTGATATGTGGTTTGTAAAAAGAACAGACATGCAATGGCTCTAACTATGGTTCATGGATCCGTGTGTGGTCTGTGGGAAGAACACACGTGCAATGGCACTGGTGATATGTGGTTTGTGAAAAGAACAGACATGCAATGACTCTAACTGTGGTTAATGAAAAGAGCAGACATGCAATGACACCGGTGGATCCATGTGTGGTTCATGGGAAGAACACACATGAAATGACACTAGTGGATCCATGTGTGGTCTGTGGGAAGAACACACATGCAATGACACTGGTGGATCCATGTGTGGTCTGTGGGAAGAACACACAAGCAATGCCACTGGTGATATGTGTTTTGTGAAAAGAACAGACATGCAATGACTCTAACTGTGGTTGATGAAAAGAGCAAACATGCAATGACACTAGTGGATCCATGTGTGGTTAATGAGAAAAACACACATTCAATGACACTGGGTGTGGTTCATGATAATGTTTGTGAGAAGAACACACATGCAATGACTCTAGCTGTGGTTCATGAAAAGAGCAGACATGCGATGACTCTAACTGTGGTTCATGAAAAGAGCATACATGCAATGACACCAGTGGATCCATGTGTGGTCTATGAGAGGAACAGACATGCAATGACTCTAACTGTGGTTCATGAAAAGAGCAGACATGCGATGACACCTGTGGATCCATGTGTGGTCTATGAGAGGAACACACATGCAATGACACCGGTGGATCCTTATGAGGTTTGTGAGAAGAACACACATGCAATGGCTCTAACTGTGGTTCATGAAAAGAGCAGACATGCAATGACACTGGTGGATCCATGTGTGGTTCATGGGAAGAACACACATGCAATGACACTGGTGGATCCAGGTGTGGTCTGTGGGAAGAACACACAAGCAATGACACTGGTGATATGTGTTTTGTGAAAAGAACAGACATGCAATGACTCTAACTGTGGTTCATGAAAAGAGAAGACATGAAATGACACTGGTGGATCCATGTGTGGTTTATGAGAAGAACACACATGCAATGACACTGGGTGTGGTTCATGATATGGTTTGTGAGAAGAACACACATGCAATGACTCTAGTTGTGGTTCATGAGAAGAGCAGACATGCGATGACTCTAACTGTGGTTGATGAAAAGAGCAGACATGCGATGACACCGGTGGATCCATGTGTGGTCTATGAGAGGAACACACATGCAATGAAACCGACGGATCCTTACGTGGTTTGTGAGAATAACACACATGCAATGACACTTGTGGATCCATATGTGGTCTGTGAAAAGAACACACATGCAATGACACTGGTGGATTCATGTGTGGTTCATGGGAAGAACACACATGCAATGACACTTGTGTATGCATGTGTGGTTCATGGGAAGAACACACATGCAATGACACTGGTGGATCCATGTGTGGTCTGTGGGAAGAATGCACATGCAATGACACTGGTGATATGTGGTTTGTGAAAAGAACAGACATGCAATGACTCTAACTGTGGTTAATGAAAAGAGCAGACATGCAATGACACTGGTGGATCCATGTGTGGTTAATGAGAAGAACACACATGCAATGACACTGGGTGTGGTTCATGATATGGTTTGTGAGAAGAGCACACATGCAATAACTCTAGCTGTGGTTCATGAGAAGAGCATACATGTGATGACTCTAACTGTGGTTCATGAAAAGAGCAGACATGCGATGACACCGGTGGATCCATGTGTGGTCTATGTGAGGAACACACATGCAATGACATCGGTGGATCTTGACGTGGTTTGTGAGAATAACACACATGCAATGACACTGGTGGATCCATATGTGGTCTATGAAAAGACCACACATGCAATGACACGTGTGGATCCATGTGTGGTTCATGGGAAGAACACACATGCAATGACACTGGTGGATCCATCTATGGTCTGTGGAAAAAACACACATGCAATGACACTGGTGATATGTGGTTTGTGAAAAGAACAGGCATGCAATGACTCTAACTATGGTTCATGAAAAGAGCAGACATGCAATGACACTGGTGGATCCATGTGTGGTTCATGGGAAGAACACACATGCAATGACACTGGTGGATCCATGTGTGGTCTGTGGGAAGAACACACATGCAATGACACTGGTGATATGTGTTTTGTGAAAAGAACAAACATGCAATGACTCTAACTATGGTTCATGAAAAGAGCAGACATGCAATGACACTAGTGGATCCATGTGTGGTTAATGAGAATAATACACATGCAATGACACTAGGTGTGGTTCATGATATGGTTTGTGAGAAGAACGCACATGCAATGACTCTAGCTGTGGTTCATGATAAGAGCACACATGCGATGAATCTAACTGTGGTTCATGAAAAGAGCAGACATGAGATGACACTGGTGGATCCATGTGTGGTCTATGAGAAGAACACACATGCAATGACAATGGGCGTGGTTCATGATATGGTTTGTGAGAAGAACACACATGCAATGACTCTAATTGTGGTTCATGAAAAGAGAAGACATGTGATGACTCTAACTGTGGTTAATGAAAAGAGCAGACATGCAATGACACTAGTGGATCCAAGTGTGGTTATTGAGAAGAACACACATAATGAACTCTAGTGGGTCCATGTGGTTTATGAGAAGAACACACATCCAATGAACTATAGTGGATCTATCTTGGCATAATTTGATGTATGCCATGATGTATTTCATTGTACAAGACACTCACTTTCCATTTTTATACTACTCAGTATCGCCCTTGGTTTTATGTTGTACTACTCAGTTTTGCCCCCCTCTCTATCTTTCGTAGAAGCACAAACCTGTGCTCACCCTGTCTGCTACTCCCTGATTGGTTATCACAGTTGTCACGCAGATCATGCGCACCAACCATTTATTCTGTGCGATCCAACGATGATCGTTGCACACGTCGTGCCCTTCGCAGTACAGCGTGAGACAACACGGACGTCTCCCTCAGCGAGACTACTACAAGAAGGAACATGATGCCGTCCATGGAAAAAGTCGTCGAGCGGTCATGTCATGTTTAATTAAGCCTGAAAAGCCTACTACTGCTACTACTACTCCACAACGCATGCGTCATCGAGTGCACGGTCATCGATGGACAGCTGCAATTTATTGCCACTTGATTTTAATAAGACATATCCTATTTTTTACGCAGCGGCTCTCAATCGCCAATTTTAGGGCCGAGTCAATATTCGTACATAGAAATTGTGTGTGCGTCCTTTGCATGCGGCTCAATATAGAACTGCCATGCATGGCCCGGGAAAAAAACGTGACGTACCGTGCGCGTGTCACGGTGCAGTAGACTGCGCAGCGCGTTACACGGTGGTGCAATGAAACATGCCTTGCTTCTATCCAACTTAACTATAGAACCCATCTCCGCACACCCACTCCCACTCTCGCTCACTGACCCCACGCAACCCTCTCCATTGTCCCACCAGCATCCGCAAACTCCTGAGAATACCCCGTCCGTGCCGGTGATGGCCGAGGAGGATAAGGTGGCCATCGTCGCCTCCGTGGCCGCCGGCGAGGAGGCCCCCGTCTCCTCGCCGGTCCCCCTTGACGCGTTGAAAGCAGCCGCCGTCTCTGTCCAGGCCCTAGTCGAGGCATCGATGGTAGCCGCTGTTCCCGTCCAGGCCCCCGTCCCCGCTACTGACGGAGCCGCCGAAGAGGAGCCCCCGCCAGCGAGGAGGCCCCCGCCGGTCACAAGCAGTTCATGCACTTCTTGGGCACCTATGATCCAGATAAGTACATCGCTTCACTGAACCCCTACGACACCGGCATCAACGACCAATGGTCGAAGGTAACTAGGGTTTGCTCCCCTCCCCTGGTTCTTCTACCGTTCCCATCGTTGGATGCTAGATCTTGGTTTATTAGGATTCGCTTGTTCGCATTTCGATTGCTCGATATTCTTACCTCATCTACTCCCCCATTTTCCTTTTCTTCCAATAGGTTTCCGGCAGCGACATCGGCAGCAATGACGAATCCATTCACACCAAGGCTCATCAGGTGCTGAGGAGGCTGCAGGCTGGCCAGTACGACGACTACCTCACGGGCCCCTACTATAACTGCCCCTTTCGAAAGGGGATTGCCTACTGCTTGACGAGTCGCGCCGCCGACGGCACCGACTTCAACACCTTACTGAAGCATGCAGAGGCCACGGGCTCCGGCATCCACAAAGGCGGCATGCGCTAGATCGTGAACATCAACGCCTACATCACTGAACACCGGGCTCTCGTCATTCACCTCCGAAACCTCCAGCGGGTGGCCATCAAAGAGGGTCGCATGCCTCCAATCAGGCCCAAGGCCCCTAAGATCAAGGGACTGGGCAGAAAGAAATGGCAGAGGCGCCGGAGGGAGGTGGAGGCGCTGGCGAATGAACGGGTTGGATGTCTCCTTGAATGTATCTGCATCTGCGGCGGCTGCTGCTAAGAAGCTTCTTTTGATTTTCTATATTTTGCTTGCATCCTATTTCTGGCTGAATACATCGAACCTCGTTAAGCAACCTACTACTTTTTATCGCTATATCCTATTTAGCTGCGCACAGCTATATCTACATTTGTTTTGTTTTCTAAATGAATGTATTCTCCTTGGTGTGATTTGCTGCTTTAGATTTGCTACCCGATCGGAGGCAAAAAGAGGTCCAAAAGGGAACGAATTATCAAAGAGAGAATCTTCTCTAGATTTGCTACCAATTTGGTCAAAATGAAACATATCTATTTAGCGAGAGAGGAAAAGGGTTCTCTTTCAAACTGCCAGTTAACGAGCTACCATCTTGACGAGGCCCCATCTTGACGTCTCCCTCTACAAGAAGGAACACGATGCCGTCCATGGAAAAAGTCGTCGAGCGGTCATGTCACTTTTAATCAAGTCTGAAAAGCCTACTACTGCTACTACTATGCCACAACACATGCGTCATCGAGTGCACGGTCATCGATGGACAACTGCAGTTTATTGCCACTTGATTTTAATACGACACATCCCATTTTTTACATAGCGGATCTCAATCTCACTTCCAACTGGGGCCCACCGTAAGAAGCTTGCACGCGCTAGCCGGACGCCGAACAGCTGAGCTCGATGAGACCTAACGTCTCTGGTTCATCGAGTCACTCACAGCCATCAACACATCCCTTTACCGAATCTATCACAACCCCACAAATCTCGCCGTACAGCCACCTACCTTCCCCTCTACATTTCCACTTTTATCTATCGCCAATTTTAGGGCCATGTCAAACTTCATACATAGAAATTGTGTGTGCGCCCTTTGCATGCGGCTCAATACAGAACTGCCATGCATGGCCCGGGAAAAAAAGTGACGTATCGTGCGCATGTCGTGGTGCACAGTGCAGTAGACTGCACTGCACGTTGCACGGTGGTGCAACGAAACATGCCTTGATTCTATCCACCTTAACTATAGAGCCCCTCTCCGCACACCCACTCCCACTCTCGCTCACTGTCCCCACGCAACCCTCTCCACTGTCCCACCAGCATCCGCAAACTCCCGAGAATACCGCGTCCGCGCCGGCGATGGCCGAGGAGGATAAGGTGGCCATCGTCGCCTCCGTGGACACCGGCAAGGAGGCCCCCGTATACTCGCTGGTCCCCCTCGACGCGTTGAAAGAAGCCACCGACCCTGTCCAGGCCCCAGTCGAGGCATCGATGGCAGCCACCGTTCCTGTCCAGGCCCCCGTCCCCACTACCGACGGAGCCACCGGAGAGGAGTCCACCCGCCGGCGAGGAGGCCCCCGCCGGTCACAAGCACATCACACACTTCTTGGGCACCTACGATCCAGATAAGTACATCGCTCCGCTGAACCCCTATGACACCGGCATCGACGACCCATGGTTGGAGGTAACTAGGGTTTGCTCCCCTCCCCTGGTTCTTCTACCGTTCCCATTGTTGGATGCTAGATCTTGGTTTATTAGGATTCGCTTGTTCGCATTTCGATTGCTCGATCTTCTTACATCATCTACTCCCCCATTTTCCTTTTCTTCCAATAGGTTTCTGGCAGCAACGTCTGTAGCGATGACAAGTCCATTCACACCAAGGATCGTCAGGTGCTGAGGAGGCTACAGGCCGGCCAGTACGACGCCTTCTTTAGGGGCCCCTACTACAGCTGCCCCTTCCGCAAGGGGATCGCCTACTGCTTGATGAGTCGCGCCAACAGCGGTACCGACTTGAACACCTTACTAAAGCATGCAGAGGCCGCGAGCTCCGGCATCCACAAAAGCGGCAAGCGCGAGACCGTGAACATCAACGCCTACATCGCTGAACACCAGGCTCTCTGCATTCACCTCTGAAACCTCCAGCAGGTGGCCATCAAAGAGGGTCGCATGCCTCCAATCAGGCCCAAGGCCCCCAAGTCCAAGAAACTGGGCAGCAAGAAGTGGAGGAAGCGCCGGAGGGAGGAGGCGGAGGCGCGGGCGCTTGCAGGATGTGCTTGCAGCTGCGGCTGCTGCTGCTACCAAGCAGCTTCTTTCTAGCTATATCCTATTTCTGGCTGAATGCATCGAACCTCATTACTTTCTATCGCTATATCCTATTTAGCTGCGCACAACTATATCTACATTTGTTTTGTTTTCTGAATGAATGTATTCTGCCTGGTGTGATTTGCTGCTCTAGATTTGCTACCTGATCGGAGGCAAAAAGAGGTCCAAAAGGGAACGAAATATCGAAGTGAGAATCTTCTCTAGATTTGCTACCAATTTGGGCAAAATGAAACATATCTATTTAGCGAGAGAGGAAAAGGGCACTCTTTCAAACTGCCAGTTAACAAGCTACCATCTTGACAAGCTACAAGACACATACATAAACATAACACAACGAGGGTTAAATTTGTTTTACTAGTATCACTTAAGGCGCTAGACATCTTGGCAAGCTAACTGAGTTCCACAAAACAGAAACATAACACTGACAAGTAAAATTTAATTCACTCCTCATCAGACCACTTGAGGCGCTTGCCATCGTTCCTAGGCGATGAACTGCGACCATTCCAGGTACTCCATAGCTCACGAACTGCTTTGTCCCACCTGGCATCTGACTTGGCTTCCCTATCTTCAGCGTCCTGCGGCACAATTAGTGGTGCATCACATGCCTGATTATTGCTGCTAGAAGATGTTGCCTCTCTGTTTACCGCTTCAGCTGCAGCCTCTCTGTCAGCTGCTTCTTCAGTTGCAAGCTCTCTTTCAGCTGCTTCTGCAGCCTCTCTGTCAGCTGCTTCAGATGTAGCCAATTTCTTTGCATATACAGCTTCAAACTCAGCTATTCTGCATTTTCTACAAAGGGCTCCCCTAAGCTCGTCTCCCCTCTTGCAGATAGGGCAAAACATGAGGTAACGTAGAAAAAAATGGATCTTCTTGTACAGCTGGTAGGTCACGTAAGCATCTATGGCTGCATACTTCAGGTTTATATCAGACAACGTCCACTCGTCCCAGAAATCATGCCTATCTGTAGGGAAATCTTCCTTCATTTTGTCGTACGACTCATCGAGGATTCTAGTTGCGAGTGATGCCATTCCATCCTTCCTCGAGCCCCCTAGGATCTTCACAAGACTCTGAATATCGATCCAGTTGTGCACAGGAATTATAATTTCCTCTTGATAAAATTTCGAAAAATCAGTTGTTTTATCGACAATGCAGAAAACAATTCCCTTTTCTACAAGGAACTGGCGTAGCGCCGGACATTTCCTGTTCCTGAAAGTATGTAGTTTTTCATCACCAAAATTTGTAACTACAAATATTTTGTCAATGCAAGATCATCATCTCAATATAATTTTGAAAATTTTAGTAAATGCAAGATCAAGACTCTAAACATTGTATTGTCATAATTTATTCGGTTTTGCTATTTCTCAGTCGACTGAACGAGTTGCACATTTCTTTTAACTACAGTTGCACTTTTCTTAGGTGATTGAGACTAAAGAAAATCTCAGTCGATTGAGACATAGGCAAACCCTAATTTATTTGGTCCTAAATAAAATCTAGTAGTTGCAAGATGAGCAAGTGGATAAAGAACAAGAGGAGAAAACCCTAAAAGCGGTTAGCTACAGAGAGCAGATCTACAAACTGGGAGAGGTGGTAGACTGATACATTGCAAATGTATCTATAATTTTTGATGTTCCATGCTTGGTTTTATCTACTTTCTTGTGTTTTGTTCCAACTTTGGAGTACTTTTCATATGATTTCTTGGACTAACCTATTAACAAGATGCCACAGTGCCAGTTGCCTGTTTTCTGCTGTTTTTGGTTCCAGGAAGTCAGAAAATGAATATTCTTGGAATTGGACGGGACAAAAGCCAAAGTTACTATTTTCCCGGAAGACTCACGGAGCCAGAAGGAGAGTCGGAGAGGGGCCATAGGGTGTCCACATGCCCCCAGGCGCGGGCAACCCTAGGCCGCGCCAGGGCATTGTGTGGGCCCCCTGGCCAGCCACCGACCTTTCCTCCCTCGCCTATAAGAGCCACCCGATACATAAACCCTAAACAGTCAAGCCTCCAGCCACGAAAAGTTCCGCAGCGCCGCTGCCACCGAAGGGGAGATTCGGGGGACAGAAAGTCTCTATTCTGGCACCCTGTCGGGACAGGGAAGTGCCCCCGAAGCCATCTCCATCGATCTCCACTGCCATCTCCATCGCTGTTGTTGATTCCCATGATGAGGAGGGAGTAGTTCTCTCTCGAGGCTAAGGGTTCTACCGGTAGCTATGTGGTCATCTCTCTCTATGCATGATCTTATTGAGATCATGAGCTTGTAATCTATAGATCTACCTTGCTGCTCAAGTGCTTTCATAGATCTCTGCTCTCCCCATGTGTGTGAAAGTGACAGCGTGCACACCATGGTGGCACTTAGGCTAGAGATTACAAATACTTATTATGAGTTATATTTGGAGTTGGATGTCTTTATGAAATTGTGGTGTTTGTTGGAACCATCTAGAGCTCAAGGTGATAGTGTGGGGTTATCTAGATGGGAAAGGCTTACTTTGAGGTGTGTTGTTATAGCCCTACAGTTGATTAGAGTGTTCAACCGAAGAGTAGTATCATAAAGATAAGATATTTATATGAGAGTGTTCACTAGTGAAAGTATGATCCCTAGGCCTTATTTCTAAGCACTGAAACACTGTTTGCATCTAGATCTGTTACATGTTTGCTTGCTTCCATCTTTATTTTAGTTTGCCTTTAGTCTTTTGCCACGTCAACCACATGCCATAAAGTTATTTTCTATCACCGTTACCACTTATAATTATCTATACCACTTGTATTTCACTGTTTCTTCGCCGAACTAGTGCACCTATACACCTGACAAGTGTATTGGGTGTGTTGGGGACACAAGAGACTTCTTGTATCTTGATTGCAGGGTTGCTTGAGAGGGGATACCTTTGACCACTTCCTCCCTGAGTTCGATAAACCTTGGGTGATCCACTTAAGGGAAAACTTGCTGCTGTTCTACAAACCTCTGCACTTGGAGGCCCAACAAATGTCACAAGAATAGAAGTGCATAGACATCAAGCTATTTTTTGGCGCTGTTGCCAGGGAGGTAAGGTAAAATGTATTCACACCGGAGGATTAAAGAAGAAGAACCTCCCACGGCAAACGCCTATTTTCTGGCGCTGTTGCCGGGGAGGTAAGGTAAAAGGTACTCACATCCTCCGGTGTGAGTGCTCGAAGTTATTTCCTTCAGATTCTGCAATTTTGTCTTTTTGTTTCTTGTTTTCACTAGTTAGGCTTAATGGAAAACAACAACAAAATTAGAGAGCTTTATAGTATTTATCTTGAGTTAGGACATGAAGTGTTTGAAGAGAAAATTAAAAAACCTATGGAACTTTATTTGCATGCTAATAGCAATGTTGTTAGTATGAATTCTTTGGACACCATTATTGCTAATGCTATGGAAAAGTCTAAGCTTGGGGAAGCTAGTTTTTATGAAAAAGATTTTTTTAGTTCCTCAGCTTTGGAAGATAGCTATTCTATTGCTTATGATGATACCAAACCTCCAATATATGACGATTACAATGATGAATATGATATTTTCAGTCCACCTACTATTGAGGAGAAAATTAATTATGATTACAATATGCCTCCTATATTTTATGATTATGGTGATGAAAATAATAATGATAGCTATTTTGTTGAATTTGCTCCCACTACAATCAATAAGAATGACTATGTTTATGTGGGGAGTATTAATTCTTTTATGCATGTGGCTCATGATAAGAATGTTTTATGTGATAGTTATATTGTTAATTTTATTCATGATGCTACTGAAAGTTATTACGAGAGAGGGAAACATGGTTTCATGCATCTCAATAATATTAAGTTTCCCTCTTTATGTTGAAAATTTTGAAGTTGCACATGTTTTGCTTTACTATGCTTGTTGCTTTGTGCTTTCATGACTTGTTTCTTTACAAGATTCCTATGCATAGAAAGTGGGTTAGACTTAAATGTGTTTTGAATTTGCTTCTTGATGCTCTCTTTTACTTCAATTCATATTTCCTATGTGAGCATCTTCTCAAACTATCATGCCTAACTTAAAGGCGTTAAAGAAAAGTACTTATTGTGATATAACCCAAAAGTTTTAGATGAGTCTTGGAAGTTATTACTTCAGTAATAACCGCTCCTTATCCTTTTTATTTGCTTTTTGTGCCAAGAGTAACCTCTAATGAGAGAGAAGTAATGATTGGGAAAGTTGTTGTCCTGAAACAGATTTCTGTGCTTCACCGTAAAAATTCGTGTAAAATCTCTGAACGTCTTTTTGAGGCATGAATTTTTGTGATTCTGCCCCAGGTTGTTATATAATTTTAGTTAGTTTAACACTTTTTGATTTGAGCAACAGAAGGTCTTCGAAAAAATTCATCTTTACCTGCTGGTCTGTTTTGACAGATTTCTGCCATTTTCTGCATTTGCTTCTTGTTGGTTACTTTTTGAGTTGTTTTGGGGAATTGAGCTTTTTGAGGGAAGTGCTAAAGTATCTAGTGTTCTAATGGAAGTTTATTGGTGTTAGAACTGAACCTAAAAGACTTATTATCTTGAGTGCACTAATGTTGCTAATAAAGATTGTGTGAAGTTTTGTATCAAGGAAAAATTTCAGGTGTATGGAAGGAATAAGTAATGAGATGAAGGATGGACTAAAGCTCAAACTTGGGGATGCCACGCGTGTCACCCCAAGAAATATCCAAGAAGTACAAGCGTCAAAGCTTGGGGATGCCTAAGGCATCCCCCTCTTCATCAATAAAAATCCCAGGTTTCTTTCCAAACGCTTCATTTTTATTGTTTCATGCACAGTTGTGTTGTTCTTGGAGCGTCTTCTTTTTCATTTTCGTTTTGATTTTTTGTTTTCTTTGTTTTCTTAGTTTACTGAATAAATTGGTTGGACCCCCTCTTTCATACATTGGTTTGCAAATAGTTTGGTTTGGTTTGGAAAAGAGTAGGAAAGTTCATGATTATGTGGTAAAACGAGCTCGTTTTTGACTGTGGCCTATGCTCTGTCATGCCATGCTTGATATTGTTTTGGCTTTATGCTTAGTATTCTTTGCTGTAGCATGACTTGTTATAAACAATTGAGATTGCTTAATGTGCCTTGGATGAATCATGCGTTGTTTTAGCATATTAAAGCATAGTATAGTGGTATTCTCACTTTATGCTTTGATCAATGATGTTTTGTCGCTCTGCATGATTATGGCCATTATTGCTCTCTTAGTTTGTCGCTCCCAGTCTTTTGCTAGCCTCCACAACCAAGTATGAGTTCCACTCATGCATACAACTCCTTAAACCAAGTTATTCCAAAGAGTCCACCATACCTACCTGCTAGCTTATGCTATTCCAAGTATATTCATGCTTTTGTTTACCTTCCAAATTAAACTTGTTATGAGAAAACTAGTGATTAAAGCTCTCACGAACTTGATGGCACACTTTACTTTTCTTGCCCTTAATAAACTTGAACCATTGTGTCATCTATGTTGTATATGCTTGCACTTATTTGTTGGGAATTAGCAGAACCATGTTGTCATGGGGAACGCTTTCAACATTGCACTTGGTACTTGTACCTAGTTGATATCATGGTCTTTTGTATATGGATGTCATCGGTGTGAAATGAAAGGGGAGCTTGTAAGTCCATGGAGTTGTGTATATGTGTTAGAGAAACGCCTGGGCCGCTGGTCTAATCCGTGCTGACATGGTGGAAACCTGTAGCGTAACCATAATGAGCTGTCCATGAAGCATTCTTCTTATAAAAAAAGAGTCCTATATTGAGAAAAAAAGAGAAAAAGAAAAAAAGAGATTATAAAAAAAGGAAAGAGAGAAAAAAGCACCATATTCCCATGGTAAATAAGAATATTGTTGAGATTCTCGTTGTCTGCTTGCCTTGTCATTTTGATATGGGGATTCTTCCGTATCATCGGGAAAGGGGTACCCCGTTGGCGGTTCTCTATGATACACATGTACTTACGATGACAAGAACTTACCAGTAACTAAATTTGAGTAGCATGAGGAGCGGCCCTCGTATACAAGGGACATGAGGTTTCTAACTTATACTTCGTCAAGCATGTACACCATAGTTTGTTCACTTTAACCTTAATCACTTCAAGATGCTTATGATAGGGGCAATGAGAGCTGAAAGTTATAAGTACCATAATTTTTGGAAGCTCTTTATGAGACTTGAATCCCTACTTATTTTATAAAAAGGCCTTTCTTCCACCATTATATTGAGTCTCCACCTTCTATCTTTATGCACCTACTTTGAGAGCATAGTGGCCATTCTTAGTTCTATGTGCATTGTCCCAAGACTAGTTGGTTGCTGCATAACTTGATATTGCTTGTTTTAAACTATTTGTATCTAGTCACTCTTATGAACTTTGAAGGTGTCCTATGCATTTATATTTGCTACTCTATTGAGGGACAAGCTGAATACTTTTATGCTATGTTTTCTTTATGTGAAACAAACAAACGTCTTGCAAAGCATTGTTATTCATGAATCTTTTGTTTGTGTCTTTTCATGTTGCAACATAGTTTCTTTGTCTTATTGCTAGAACTTTGTCTTTCATGTTATGATTGAAGTACTATGATCCCAGCTATCAATGTTTTACAAATACTTTGATCAAGTCTTTGATGGTGCATGTCACCTCAAAAATTATTCTTTCTTTTTATCACTTACCTACTCGAGGACGAGCAGGAGTTAAGCTTGGGGATGTTGATACATTGCAAATGTATCTATAATTTTTGATGTTCCATGCTTGGTTTTATCTACTTTCTTGTGTTTTTTTCCAACTTTGGAATACTTTTCATATGATTTCTTGGACTAACCTATTAACAAGATGCCACAGTGCCAGTTGCCTATTTTCTGCTGTTTTGGTTCTAGGAAGTTAGAAAATGAATATTCTCGGAATTGGATGGGACAAAAGCCAAAGTTGCTATTTTCCTAGAAGACTCACGGAGCCAAAACGAGAGTCGGAGAGGGGCCACAGGGTGGCCACACCCCCCAGGCGTGGGCAACCCTAGGCCGCGCCAGGGCATGGTGTGGCCCCCCTGGCCGGCCACCGACCTTGCCTCCCTCGCCTATAAGAGCCTCCCGATGCATAAACCCTAAACTGTCAAGCCTCCAGCCACGAAAATTTCCGCAACGCCGCTGCCACCAAAGGGGAAATTCGGGGGATAGAAAGTCTCTGTTCTGGGACCCTGCCGGGACAGGGAAGTGCCCCCGGAGCCATCTCCATCGATCTCCACCGCCATCTCCATCGCCGTTGCTGATTCCCATGATGAGGAGGGAGTAGTTCTCTCTCGAGGCTAAGGGTTCTACCGGTAGCTATTTGTTCATCTCTCTCTCTATGCATGATCTTATTGAGATCATGAGCTTGTAATCTATAGATCTACCTTTCTACTCAAGTTCTTTCATAGATCTCTGCTCTCCCCATGTGTGTGAAAGTGACAGCATGCACACCATGGTGGCACTTAGGCTAGAGATTACAAATACTTATTATGAGTTATATTTAGAGTTGGATGTCTTTATGAAATTGTGGTGTTTGTTGGAACCATCTAGAGCTCAAGGTGATAGTGTGGGGTTATCTAGATGGGAAAGGCTTACTTTGAGGTGTGCTGTTATAGCCCTACCGTTGATTAGAGTGTTCAACCGGAGAGTAGTTAAGAGTAGTATCATAAATATAAGATATTTATATGAGAGTGTTCACTAGTGAAAGTATGATCCCTAGGCCTTGTTTCTAAGCACTGAAACACCGTTTGCATCTAGATCTGTTACATGTTTGCTTGCTTCCATCTTTATTTCAGTTTGCCTTTAGTCTTTTCCCACGTAAACCACACGCCATCAAGTTATTTTCTATCACCATTACCACTTATAATTATCTATACCACTTGTATTTCACTGTCTCTTCGCCGAACTAGTGCACCTATACACCTGACAAGTGTATTGGGTGTGTTGGGGACACAAGAGACTTCTTGTATCTTGATTGCAGGGTTGCTTGAGAGGGAATACCTTTGACCACTTCCTCCCTGAGTTTGACAAACCTTGGGTGATCCACTTAAGGGAAAACTTGCTGCTGTTCTACAAACCTGTGCACTTGGAGGCCCAACAACTGTCTACAAGAATAGAAGTGCGTAGACATCGTAGATGAGGACGTGTTTCCGCATGGCCATTTGAACGATGGCGACTTCACTCCCTTCATACGGGTGCTCCGGGGTGTACTCGAGGTCAAATCCCACAAACTTGTCCTCGTCTATCCCAAGCCAACCCTCGTACATCCTCAGGATACGCACCACTGTCTCCTCCTTGTTGGTGTAGACAACGTCTATCTTCTTATTGTCATGGGTAGTGAAGCTTGTCTCTAGAGTGCGTAGATCTTCCATGGTGGCAAGGAGAAGTTAGGAAGAAGATAGATGCCAGGAAGAAGAAGAGTGGTTTCTGCGAGGTAGGGGAACGGTGGAACCGTCAATGTGCTTTTAAGGTAGTGATTAACGATTGGGATGAAAGTCCAAGGAGAGACGCATGGCGGTCGCCGTTCCAGCTTTTGAGTAAACAAAAAATAATTATAACGCCGATACATGTGCCCTGTTTTGTCACGTCAATACACTGGGTAGGGGGTGTTGTCCTATCCACTGTGCCAACGCTGTAAGCCTACGTGACAGCCACCCCGCCTAAGCGACGAGAGAGACATAACAACGAGAACTGACAGGGGGGCCCAACTTGACAGCCGTTAGCCTGATTTTTTGTATTGAAACATAAAGTTGAATTCGTGCCGAAAAAGACCCTCTGAGTATTTGGCACACCAACTGTAGTCATCCCGGCTGATTTCAGGGAACTTGGGTACCGCGTTGCCTGTACACCCCAACTTTTGGGCCGCAAAATGATATTCTCCTTCATAGAGTGCTCATTATGGTTATGCTGCAAGTTTCCACCATGATTAGGCATGGCTTAGGCTAGCGGCCTAGGTGTTTCTCTAACACACATACAAACTCCATGATCTTACAAGTTCCCATTTTATTTCACACCGTCGGGATCCATAAGCAAAAGAATCATGATATCAACGAAATAATAAGTGCAATGTTGAAAGCATTCCCCATGATACATGGTTCTGCTAACTTCAACTTATAAAGCGCAAGGATATACGCAACAAAGATGGACACAATGGTTCAAGATTATTAAATGCAAAAAAGTAAAGTGTTCCATCAAGTTCATGAGTGCTTTAATCACTAGTTTTCACATAACAAGTTTAATTCGGAAGGTAGATAAAAACATGAATATACTTGGAATAGAAAATGCTAATAGGTAGGTATGGTGGACTATTTGGAACAACTTGGTTTTATTTGGAGTTGGATGTATGAGTGGAACTCATACTTGGTTATGGAGGCTAGCAAAAGACTGGGAGCGACCAACTAAGAGAGCAATAATGGCCATAATCATGCAAAGCGATAAAACATCATTAATCAAAGCATAAAGTGATATTACAAGTTGAAAACTAAAGGATCATAAAGGCGTATTGTGACTTGAGATAGTCATAACATGGTGTGAGCATGCACCAAGTTAACCCAAATAAAGGATCAAAGGAGAATACCACAATACTATGCTTTAATATGCTAAAACAATGCATGATCCTTCCAAGGCACATTAAGAAATATCAGTTGCTTATAACAATTAATGCTACAGCAAAGATCACTAAGCATAAAGCCAAAACAATATCAAGCATGGCATGACAAAGCATAGGCCACGGTAAAAAACGAGCTCTCTTTACCACTTAAGCATGAACTTTTCCTACTCTTTTCCAATCCAAACCAAACTATTTGAAAACCAATGCATGAAAGAGGGGGTCCAACCAATTGATTCAAGCAAACTAAGAAAACCAAGCAAACAAAAACAAAGACGCTCCAAGAGCAACACAACTGTGCATGAAACAATAAAAATGAAGTGTTTGGAAGAAACCTGGGATTTTTATTGATGAAGTAGGGGATGCCTTGGGCATCCCCAAGCTTTAACGCTTGTACCTCTTGAATATTTCTTGGGGTGACACGGGGTGGCATCCCCAAGCTTGAGCTTTAGTCCATTCTTCATCTCATTACATCATTCTCTCCATACACCTGAAATTTTTCTTCATACAAAACTTCACACAATCTGTATTAGCAACATTAGTGCAATCAAGATAATAAGTCTTTTGGTTCAGTTTAAAAACCAATAAAACTTCCATTAAAACACAAGCTACTGAAGCACTTCCCTCAAAAATCTCAATTCCCCAAAGAGAACTCAAAAAGGAACCAACAAGAAGCAAATGCAAATAATGGCAGAAATCTGTCAAAACGGACCAATTTTTTCTAAGTCCTTCTGTTGCTCAAATCGAAAAGTGTTGAACTAAAGAAAGTTAGATAACAACCTGGGCAGAATCTAAAAAATTCACGCCTCAAAATGACGTATAGAGATTTTACACGAATTTTTACGGTGAAGCACAAAAATCTGTTTCGGGACAGCAACTTTCCCAAGCATTACTTCTCTCTCATTAGAGGTTACTCTTGGCACAAAAAGCAAATAAAAAGATAAGGAGAAGTTATTACAGAAGTAATAACTTCCAAAGACTCATCTAAAACTTTTGGGTTATCTTCCAATAAGTACTTTTCTTTAACGCCTTTAAGTTAGGCATAAGAAGCAAGAAAAGCATCAAGTGTTCTCAAATGAAGAAGCATTAAGAGTAAATTTTGTTTTCATAGGAGAGGCAAAAGAAATTTTCTCTCTCTTCTTAGGGAAGTGTTCTATACCTTTCTTGAGTGGGATTTGATGTTTAATGGTGCCTTCTTTCATATCAATAATGGCACCAACAGTACTAAGAAAAGGTCTTCCCAAAGTAATAGGACAAGAAGCATTGCATTCAACATCCAAAATATAGAAATCAACGGGGACATAGGCATTGTTAACCATAATAAGAACATCATTAATACTCCCCATGAGTTTATTTTTAGCATTATCATCAAGTGGGACATTCAAATAATAATCTTCCAATGGTGGCAAATCAAGCATATCATAAATCCTTCTAGGCATAATAGAAACACTACTATCAAGATCACATAAAGTTTTAAAATCAAAATCATTCACTTTTATATTAATGATGGGTTCCCAACCATCTTCTTGTTTCATAGGAATAGAAGCTTTATGTTTCATCTTTTCTTCTTTAATTATTGGGAGGATATGGCCTATAATTATTATTACCAAAATTATTCCTATAGGCATTATTGCTAAAGTTATTATTTGTTATAAAGTTCACATAAACTTGCTCTTCTTGAGCAACCAAAGAGGCTAAGGGAACATGATTTGGATCAATATGAGCTTTCCCATTAACAAGCGTAGACATAATAACATCAATTTTATCACTCAAGGAGGAGGTTTCTTCAACAGAATTTACCTTCTTACCTTGTGGAGCTCTTTCAGTGTGCCATTCAGAATAGTTAACCATCATATTATCCAGGAGCTTTGTTGCAACACCCAAAGTAATGGTCATAAAGGTACCTCCAGTAGTAGAATCCAATAGATTTCTTGAAGAATAGTTTAATCCTGCATAAAAGGTTTGCATAATCATCCAAGCAGTCAGTCCATGAGTGGGACAATTCTTTACCAAAGATTTCATTCTTTCCCAAGCTAGAGCAACATGTTCATAGATATAATCTTAGCAGGAGTATAGTATTTTCCAATGAAAGCATCTTTGCATTGAGTCCAAGAATCAATACTATTTCTAGTTAGGGATTGCAACCATTCTTTAGATTTTCCTCTCAAAGAGAAAGGAAACAATTTAAGCTTAATAATATCTCCATCTATATCCCTATGCTTTTGCATCTCACAAAGTTCAACAAAGTTATTTAGATGAGCAGCAGCATC
Source organism: Avena sativa (assembly GCA_916181665.1). Taxonomy (NCBI): domain Eukaryota; kingdom Viridiplantae; phylum Streptophyta; class Magnoliopsida; order Poales; family Poaceae; genus Avena; species Avena sativa. The sequence goes on from OV702291.1 coordinate 310,090,840, forward strand.
TTCATTACCAATACCAGAAAATTGTTCTCTCATAACAAGATCGAGTAAAGCAGGTTTTATTTCAAAGAAAGTAGCTTCAGCAACAGGTGGAGCAATAGGTGTGCACATGAAATCATTGTTGTTGGTGCTGGTGAAGTCACACAACTTAGTGTTTTCAATAGTAGTCATTTTTGTGTTTTTAATAAAGAAAGCAAACTTAGTAAAACTATTTTTTTGTGTTTTTGATAAAGAAACAAGCAAACAAAGAAGAAATAAACTAAGCAAAACAAATAAAACAAAGTAAAGAGATTGGTTATGAGGGACTCCCCTTGTGAAGATGTCCTTGACTTGCCGGCAACGGCGCCAGAAAAATAGCTTGATGGCCCAAAATATATCGAGCTCGTTGGGGAACCCCAAGAGGAAGGTATGATGAGCACATGTAACATCCTAAAACTTTAATCAACGTTAATCAAGATAAAATCTACCCAATTCAGGGTTAACAAAAAAATTCCATTTAAAAATCTTTAAGCATTCATATGTGTGTGCATTTAAAGTAGGAGTTATTTGAAATGCCTTGCTTGAGTGATCTATTGGTTGTAAAATGACTCTAAGGTGAATTACACATCATCTAGATCATCCCCAAGCAAATACCAAATAAAAAGAAATAAAAAAGAATTAAATAAAGGAAATGGTCACTTTTGCAATTTTAATCACCTAGCCCACTTTGGGTATTCCTAGCACTCAACTTCCAACAGAGACAATTGTGGTTCTTTGCACCCCTTGCTAGTACAAGTAGTGATGTGCCAAGGCCCACTTTGTGATCTCCCAAAAACATTCAAACTCTAATTTTAAATGGCATTTGAAAATTGAATCTAGTTCATATGTATAGATCCCACTATTTCAAAAAACCATCTAAATGAATTCCTTTTGACAAATCCTAGCAACCACAGAGGCTCAAGCATGAAACCAACAACTCAACCAAATTTCATTTCAAAATACCAAATTTGAATTCATGCGGCCATTTGATCGAACACTTGGTGGGCAAAATCAAACTGGCCTAACTATCACTGTTTTTTATCAAATTTTGTCGAGCCATTTGAACTCAAATAAATGCCCTTGTCTCCCTAAACCCAATGAGTCCATCAAGAACCTACCCAATGGCCTAGGGCAACATTTCACCGCCACCCTGAGGCCATGCTCGCCGGCCAAACGTGCACAAGCCGCAGCAGACCACGAGCCCCTCTCCGCCGCTCCAGGGAGCAAGGCGCCACTTCACCGCCGCCCACGGTCCATCCCAAGGCCCCTGCTAGCCCCTAGACCACCCCAGAACCGCACCGCACTAAGTCTCTGTGCTGCGCTAGAGCATGCCAGAGCACCCTCACCGCCAGCACGCCACAGACCACGCCTCGACTGTAGACCGTTCACATCACTCTACCTTGACCACCTCACCCCGCCAGACACGGCCGTGCACCGCCGCGCGACCCATGATCGCCGGCAACCACGTTGAGCACCACCTCTGTCCCCCAGAGCATGCAACGCTCCTGACCGATTGCCATCGCCCCTAGATGCGCCATAAAGTTGTAGAGGACCGCCAGGAGGCAAGCCACCGTCCGCCTACACCGCCCATGCCGATAGCTCGCTATATCATCGTCACCGATGAGCTCGCCGTCGCCCCCTCGGTCCCCTCCTCGAGCCTATATAAGGAGGCCTTCCCCAGCCTCAATCGCCACACCATTCGATTCCCCTCTCTCCACCAGTCCTTCCCCACCTCTCGCCGGAGCATCTCGAGCAGCCTCTTGCCGGATTTGAGCCGGAGACCGCCACAACAGAGGAGGAGACGCTGTCGTTGATTTTTTCCACCCTAGCCTCTGCCGCGACTTTGCCTAAGCTTGCCGTTGTTGTCTCGTTCGTTTGCCTGCATCGCTGCACTAGTTGGAGCCCCTGTACGTCCCCACTACACCCCCACCGAGTCGCTAGGGTTCAGTCTCGCCGGCGATGAGTCCGTCGTCAATGATAAGCCCCAGCCGTAGATCTTCATTCTAATCCTATGGTCTAGCTCGCCCCGTACCGCTTCGCGTGTAATGAGGCACTGACAGGCAGACCCCACCTGTCAGCAGTCCTCAGCGCCATGGAGTGAATCTGGGCCGGCCCAATTAGTTTCTCGCGCTGGCCCTTTGATTCAAATAAATCTTTTTCTTTTTAGACTTAGACTTAGTTTTGTCCCTTAGTTGAAAAATCAATTCAGAGAGTTATATAAATCCAAATTAAGTGATTCCAATTTTGTTGGAAAGCTAATGAAAATATATATCCAAGCCCATTGGATTAAATCATTTAGAGTTATAGATCTCTCCTAGTAAAAATAACAAGACAGAACCTTTTACACATTCAAACATTTTTATAAAATCAACCCTAATAGCTTTGGCGTTGATTTCGACTCTCAAAAATCACATTTAACCATACCTATCTGAATATGTAATAATATTAAGGTTTGCATGCAGTGACTTTGGACTAGTACCAAAATAATGTTATATAGGCATTTCTAGTCACTTTAAATCATTAATTATTAAACTTAAACTTATTAAAATATGATCCCACCTTTAAATCACATTCCCACATGTTAAAATATGTGGTGATGACATGTGTCCACATGATCCCATATTTTAATTGGCGAATATTAAATGTTAGTTAATTTCAATGAGTAGAAATTACTTTTCTCAAATAAAAAAATGAAGCTAGTCCATTAAATCTTGTGATGTTTGTGATGATAATAGATCATCAAATGTCTGCCTTAGTGTGCTAAGTAGACTAGTTAAGTATTGTTTGGTGATTGTGTATTCCGTATGTACTTATAGACGATAGTACCGACCAAGTCTACGAGGAGGAGGAGTTCTACCCAGAAGAGGAGGAAGAGAATTTCAACCACTACACTACCCAAGGCAATCCATCATTAACAATGCAAGCTAACCCTTGCAAGCTAGATAACCTAAGCAAATGCATTAGGCATGCTTTGGTGATACCATTTCGACTTATACCTACTCCAAGTTTTATTTACAAGCTTTACCTTCTTTACTTTACCAAAGTCCTTTACTTGTTTAAAGGTAGCATAAAGAGTATAAAACTTGACCTATCTAGTTAGACTTAGATGTCATTCTATGGCATGAGATTGACATTAGCATCCCACATTAGTGAAGACTCTTAACTTAGTGGTCTAGAGCTAAACCAAAAGTTGATCACTTTAGATGGGAATACTTGGTGAAAATGACTTGTGAAAACCTTGGAATGATGAGTCATTCTATTGAGATGTTTTGACATGTGTTGAGAAACACAAATGGTTTATGATGATGATGAAAATGTTGAGGCATGAGCCTTAGCCCTTTTACAAAAATTGATGGTTGGGTTCAGATGCGATACCATTCCAATTTTACCGTACAACCACAATACCTGAATTGGGTAAGGCTTAGCCGGAAGTTTATACCTGAGCTGAGGCTACCTCTCAATATTGTCCACCTATGCATTCCCTAGGATGACAGATGGTCATGGCTGGGAGGCCATACTCATAGGAGAGGTGCTTATACTAGAGTGTGTAAAGGAAAGGTTATGTTTGATTATCTGCATACTAAGTATGATGATTCAGGGTTATCCCTGACAGATGTATCGAATCTTGTGGTGAAAGTGTACCACCTCTGCAGAGTGTCAAACTATTCGAATAGCCGTGTCCGCGATTATGGACAGTTGGAGTGGCCATACTATTCCGTTGTCAGATGTTTTCAAAATGACTTATGAAATGGATTGTGACATGACTTGACCACAACCGAGTTGTGACTATGACAATTTAGTTCCCACTTAGGTGTTTTCAAACTTTATTTTATCTTTCTTTGTTTCTAAACTCAGCTTAGGTTTCAAACTTAACTTTACAAGTAAACTTAGATTTAGCATTTCCTACTAGAACTATCTTACTTGTCAGTGGTAGTTTGCGAGTACTTAAATAGTACTCATGGATTTTGTCCCTGGTTATTCTCGTGGCCAGACTATGAGGAGGACTACCCTGAAGGAGGAAAGCAGGACGGCTACGACAACTAGGATCATCTCCCATCGCCAGCATTGCATGTGACACTGCAGATGGACCCCACCGCTACTCTGTTTATTCCGCTTCTTGATTGTACTAAGACTGGATCATGAGATCCTTTATTTGTGTAAGACCTTATATGGTTTGTAATGGATGATGTACTGTGATATCCAATCTATTATGTCTCACAAAAATGGTAATCCTGGGATTGCGATGTATGGCATAACAGGCTTTTGGGATTAAAAATCCGGGTGTTGATAGCACATCTGCAAGTTTTCCCTCAGTTATGAAACCAAGGTTATCGAACAAATAGGAGCAAGGAAACACCACCAAGGTGTTGTTGCCAACTTGGAATCCTGCACAACACAACCACGGAACTTTGCCCCCAACTTATAGTGAGGTTGTCAATCTCACCGGTTTTGCTGAAAACAAAGGATTAAATGTATTGTGTGGAAGAAAGTAAAAGCTTGCAGAAAGTAAATAGAAAACAGTAAACAGTTGTAGATTGATGGTAAAAGAAAGGATCGGGGTCCATAGTTCACTAGTGGTGATTCTCCTTAAGATAGATGACATGTTGGGTGAACAAATTACAACGGGGCAATTGACAAACATCGAGAAAGCATACATGCATATACTAATCATCTTGACTCCTATGAGATTTGATTGGGCATTACAACATTATACATAGATCGTAATCCAACTACATCTATGACTAATAATCCACCTTCAGGTTATCATCTGAACCCCCTCCAGTATTAAGTTGCAAGCAATAGATAATTGCATTATGCATTGCATGTAAAGTAAACAATATGATTGTTCTATGAACAAAGGATTGCTATTTTCTCCCTAGTAGCAACAACACATCTAGTACCTTAGAGATTTCTGACACTTCCCCAGATTACTAGAGGCATGAACCCACTATCGAGCATAAATACTCCCTCTTGGAGTTACTGGCATCTACTCGGGCAAGATATCTACTAACAACGGAGAGCATGCAAGATCACAAATAACAAAGACATGATAGAATCAATAATAAATCTGAAATAGCATCTCAATATCCATCGGATCCCCGCAAACATAACATGCATGATTACAAATAGATGATCTTGATCATGAATGGAGCTCACAAGATCTAGACATGGTAGCACAAAGGAGAAGAACCAACCATCTAGCTACTACATGGACCCGTAGTCCAAGGATGAACTACTCACGCATCACACTGGAGGCTTGCATGGTGATGAAGAAGGCCTCCAGGGTGAATTCTCCCCTCCGGCAGGGTGCCGGGAAGAGCTTCAGATCCCTCCCGATCTAGGGATGGAGATGACGGCGGCTATAGACTCTTTCGTGGAATTTTGATCGGGTACTTAGGGTTTATGTATCAGAGGCATCTTATAGGCGAAAGGGGAGGCCGAGGGGGTGCCCTAGGCAGCCACACCACCCCCTGGCGTGGACCAGGCCTGGCCGCGCGGCCAGGTGGTGTCGCGGCCCTTTGGCCCCTCTCCATCTCGTATTCTGGCTTCGAGTCCCCCTCGGTGAAAAACTGACTTTGGCTTTTGTCCCGTCCAATTCCGAGAATAATCATTTTCTGACTTTCCTAGAACCAAAAACAGCAGAAAACAAGCAGCTGGCACTATGGCATCTTGTTAATAGGTTAGTCCAAGAAAGTGTATAAAAATTACTCCAAAGTGTGGACCAAACATAAGAAAGTAGATAAAAACCAAGGATACGTTAGCAACGTATAAGAGAACACCATCGCTGCTTACCTTATGCATGGTTTGATGTCGTCCCTCAGGCGCTAGATTATTCACGTTAGCGAAATAGTGGGTTCCCATATTTTTGTTTAGAATAGAAGTATGAACAGTCCCAACCATAGTGATTGAAAAGTTATCGATAAAGGGTGCTTTTTTAAAGCTCAGGATGCTTTATTATTACACTCGATTCCCCATACCACCGGCCTACCATTTTGCTATTATTAGTTGGACTATGGATAAACAAATTCACTCGAGTTGGTTGGGGCTTTAATCATAATTTTCGTGCTGACTACCTGTCTTGGTGACAACATCTTCATATGCATCATCGTTCATGAATAGATATAATACGGAAATATATCAATGCCATAGTATTTTAGTGCCTACCAAACTAATCCTTCAGTTTTCTCCCTTCTCAGTTTCTTCAAAAAGGGGTCTGACCTCTTTCTCAATTATTTAAAAAAAACATAGTTTTGGAGAATACTTCAGTTTAAACCCCTATTATTTGTTGGAACAAAACACTAAAAGGTATTCAATAGTTCATTTTATTCAGAAATCAAAATGTTTTCTAAATAATTTAAAAATACTTTGATGCCAAACTTGTCCTTAATATCTAAACCGAGCCAATCTGGGCCATGGATGATCAATATTTAGATGCCAAATGGCCAAATGGGCCCTTAATTTCTCAACTGAGGCAGTATGGGCCATGGATGTGAAGGGAATATGCCCGAGAGGCAATAATAAAGTGGTTATTATCTTATTCCTTGTTTATGATAAATGTTTATTTTGCATGCTATAATTGTATTAATTTGGAAACGTTAATACATGTGTGTTTAATAAACAAAAAGAAAGTTCCTAGTTTTGCCTCTCTTATAAACTAGCTCGTTGATTAACAAGATGATCAAGGTTTACTAATCATGGACATTGGATGTTGTTAATAACGAGGTCACAACATTAGTGGAATGATGTGATGAACATTCATCCAAAGTATAGCATTACGATCAAAGTCATTTTGTTTATATCTATAACATCATACGAAGTAATCCTAGTCCTTAGATCATGAGATCATGTCAACCACTAACACTAGAAGAGTATCTTGATAACATCAAACATCACACCGTGAAAGGGTGATTATAAAGGTGGGTTTAGTGCTACGAAAGTGTTGTGTGATGTCTACGCACTTCTATTCTTGTAGACAGTTGTTGGCCCTCCAAGTGCAGAGGTTTGTAGAACAACAGCAAGTTTTCCCTTAAGTGGATCACCCAAGGTTTATCGAACTTAGGGAGGAAGTGGTCAAAGGTATTCCCTCTCAAGCAACCCTGCAATCAAGATACAAGAAGTCTCTTGTGTCCCCAACACATCCAATACACTTGTCAGGTGTATAGGTGCACTAGTTCAGCGAAGAGATAGTGAAATACAAGTGGTATGGATATAAGACAACAATGCTAGAAAATACTTTGATGGCATGGAAGAGACTAAAGGCAAACTGAAATAGAGATGGAAACAAGCAAACATGTAACATATCTAATAGCAAACGGTGTTTCGGTGCTTAGAAACAAGGCCTAGGGATCATACTTTCACTAGTGAACACTCTCATATAAATATATTCTTCTTTATGATACTACGTTGAACTACTCTCCTGTTGGACACTCTAATCGATGGTAGGGCTATAACAGCACACCTCAAAGTCCATCTATCCCATCTAGAAAACCCCACACTATCACCTTGAGTACTAGATGAGTCCAACAAACACCACAATTTCATAAAGACATCCAACTCCAAATATAACTCATAACAAGTATTTGTAATCTCTAGCCTAAGTGCCACCATGGTGAGCAAGCTGTCACTTTCACACACATGGGGAGAGCAGAGATCTATTAAAGCACTTGAGTAGCAAGCTAGATCTATAGATTACAAGCTCATGATCACAATAAGATCATGCATAGAGAGAGAGATGAACACATAGCTACCGGTAGAACCTTTAGCCTCGAGAGAGAACTACTCCCTCCTCATCATGGGAATCAGCAATGGTGATGGAGATGGTGGTGGAGATCGATGGAGATAGCTCTGGGGGCACTTCCCCGTCCCGACAGGGTGCCGGAACAGAGACTTTCTTTCCCCCGAATCTCCCCTTCGGTGGCGGCGGCGCTGTGGAACTTTTCGTGGATTTCTGATTGACTATCTAGGGTTTATGCATCGAGAGGCTCTTATAGGCGAAGGAGGCAAGGTCGGTGGCCAGCCAGGGGGCCCACACCATGCCCTGGCATGGCCTGGGCTGGCCCGTGCCTAGGGGTGGTGTGGCCACCCTATGGCCCCTCTCCGACTCTCCTTCTGGCTCCGTGAGTCTTCTGGGAAAATAGGAACTTTGGCTTTTGTGCCATCCAATTTCGAGAATATTCATTTTCTGACTTTCCTGGAACCAAAAACAGCAGAAAACAGGCAACTGGCACTGTGGCTCTTGTTAATAGGTTAGTCCAAGAAATCATATGAAAAGTACTCCAAAGTGTGGACAAAACACAACAAAGTAGATAAAACCAAGCATGGAACATGAAAAATTATAGATACATTTACAATGTATCATTATGTAGAGGCTCATGGATCAAGAGTGGGATTTGTCCATTCTGATGACGGATAGATATACTCTAGGCCCTCTCGGTGATATCACATTCAGAATAGCGTGCAAGCAAGTGATGTGATCACTAGAATGTTATATCACGGGAACAAGAAAAGAGTACATGTCGGTAACGAGATCAAACTAGGTATGGAGATACCGATGATCGAATCTCGGACATGTAATATATCGCGAGACAAAGGGATTTAGTTACTAGCGTTAAAGGTTCACACGATCACAAGAGTCATCATTGAATATGTGGGAGTCAGTACGGATCACCAGGTCCCGCTATTGATTATTGATCGGAGAGGGGTCTCGATCATGTTTGCATTATTTGCAAACCGTAGGGTGACACACTTAAGGGATACTGACACCATTTGGAGCAAATATGTTTCATATAAAGATTTAAGAAAGCGCTAGAATTATTTCAATAGACACCGAAATTGTTTTGGGTGAAATTGCTGAAATTGGTTCTGCATGTAATATTGAAATGTTGCAAGGGGTTTTATGTGAATGTTTGTTAATTAAAGTAATTAAAAAAAATTTGAAAAAATTAATAAAAGATTTTTATTAAATGAGAGAGCATTAAATTTGGAGAAATTTAATGCATTTAAAGTGGAGACTTTAAAAGGGAATGTTAAGAGGAAAATTTATGTGGAGGGGGTTACCACCACATGAATGGGGGAGGTGAGGGGTCACCTCCATGAGGCGCCGACCATGGGGAGGGGCACCCCCCTCCTCCTATAAAAGGCCCCCCTCACACCCCTTCTTCCTTACACCTCCTCGTGAAGGATCTCTCTCCCCCTCTAGTATTTTTCCCCATGGTCTCAAAATAGCGAGATACATGTTCCCGGTGGCTTTATCTAGAAAGGAGTTGCTCCTTCCGCTACTTTGTTGGAGCGAGGGATGGAGGTTGTCAGGGTACCGAACGTGTGTGAGATCATGGATGCATCGCTTCTTTGCGGTGCTGGACTTGGTGGTGCTGGACTTTCTAGAGATGGATCTGATGGACGTGCTGGAGCTAGACCTGCTGGACATGCTGGACTTCATCACGATCTTGAGATCGGCAAGTGTACGACTACATCATCCACGAGTTCCATCTTGTTAACAAAGCTTTGTTTTCTTCGAGGGTATGTTCTCTATGGATGTATGTCCACCCGTTGCTTGTATCTAATAGATAGATCTTGGCGTATAATAGTTCCCATCGTAGGAAATTTTTGTTTTCTATGCTGCGAACCCTTCAGGATGATCACCGATGTGCCTGTCGGCCTTTGATTCCAGGGAGTATGGCTTACCAATTTACTACTACTTGGACTATACATAAATCTGTATTTAGTTGAGTGGGGAAATCTCCCGCTATCCAATGTTTCAAACATCTTGGAATCCCCCTTCTACCCCTAGTGAAGTCAGTTTGTTGGGGATTCAATCGTAATTTCCCCGTTCAATACCTCTATACCCCGCCCCTACCACTGACCCCCCCACACCCACACACAATCCTCGCCCCCAGCTACGCTAGCCCTGCGGAAAACCCTAGATCTACCTTCAGCACCTTAGATCTGATTCACCATTGTCGCCATGCACTGCACCAGATCTGCTTCACCGACCCACTCTCCTAGCGCGCCGAACACATTCCCACTGCTGGGAATCTGCTTCTTCGCTGTTGTCATCCAGCGCTCGGAGGAGCCCTTGTTCTGCTTCACCTTCGCCCACAAACACCGCAACCAAAGCACCCTCGACAACCTCGACGTCACCACCTAGGATTCACATCATGCCTAAACATCGTCGCGAACGAGGTAACCATATCTCCTTGGAGTTTGGTAAGATAAATATGTAGCAGTTAACTATATTTTGTATTGGTGGTACTTTTGTAGTAACTTACAAGTACTATACTTGTTACCCGTATCTTGCTAAATAATTTTTTTGTAGTCAGGTTTAACCGTAAGGCATTCAACTGCGATTTTGTATGTCATGGTGAAATATGAGTTAGCCAACGGTTAACACATTTGTTTCCATTATCTACTTTATTGAGTTCCCATATGTGATGCGGTTATAATTTCTCTCTGGCTTGGCGTAGGCTATGGCACTAATTGTTATTTATTGCTTGATGCTTTTGTCCTATGTATGCAGTACATGTTTACATTCGTCATACTGCTTCCACTAAGATGTATGTTTCATTTGCTTCTGCTTACCCCACTATTCCTAACCATTTGCTGTTGTTACACAATGAATAGGTGTAGTTTACACTAGAAATCATAGAATGAATGGCCCATATAATCTCGTAAGTATCTATTGCTTTTGTATCACTTCATGCTAAGATCTGTGAGACTGGAACCTTTTTGTGTTCACTATTTGCTACACCATTATGCGGAGGACCCACACTAAATTATGGAGACCACCAGTCCAACTACTTGATGCAGCGGACATTGTCGACGAACATACCTGTAACCAGATCAGCAACCCTAAGACTCTACATAGAGCTACTGTAAGGACGCCCCCTTTTTTAAGGTTTAAGTCCCTTGGTGTCATGCCATTGACTCTAGCTGAGTTATTATTTTTGTTGGGGGCACTAGGGTGATTATAATAAGGCTAGAAATGCAACGGAATCCAATATAACATAAACGGAAGAATCATAAAGAACCGCCCACTTCAAATCTCACTCTGGTATCTACATGTGTATGGCTATTTTAATACGAGGCATATGATAGTACAATTTTTCTTTGGGTAGACAATCAAAAAAATTAAACATTCTAACTGTTCGATAGATTGTTTGACCATTTATCTAAAATGATTTGGCTATTCTATTAGAGGCACCCATATGCATGAGGTCCTTGTGTTGAGTGCTTACATCACTATAACAAACCAAATAATATTTTGAAAATCTTTGAGAATGAACATGGTAGTTTTGTTTCTTTGTATGATGTTGTTACTTATTTTATCTTAGTTTCAGCCTTCGTCAAGTAGAGCAGTCATTTCACAGGGCAGAAGTGACAGTTTCACACTATCTCATCCCTCTATGAAGTCAACTATTCTAGTTATTCCAGAAGAAAGAGATGTATGATGCCCTGCCGTTACTAATTGCTTTCTTCCTTTAGCAAAAGGACTGATTTGAAATTCGTTGGTTTTTGTTTTCCTTGGTAATTATGTTATATGACGTTTCTTTTTGTTTTAGGTTGCAAATATAAATATGAAGGAAAAACAGAAAACAACTACCTCAAGTGTAGATCTCTTTGGACAGAGCAGCAGTGACAGTGTGTATTGCTCACGTAGGTACACAATCTCGACTGCTCCATACATTCTAGCAGAAAGAGATTTTGGTGCTGCACTCCAAGATGTACTTGATGTAGTTGGACAGGAAGGCAAGAGAATAGATGCAGTAGTCTCCATAGCAAGGAAGGAGTTATCTGAGTTAAAAACAGGCAAGCTTTGACGGAGAATCTACTTAATAATATCCTCAACACGTCTCGTGGTAATCCCGATGTTACATGTGAGGCGGCGCGAGCTCCCTAAAAGGAACATTTTTGAAACTGAGATTATATTGTTTACATGTGAGGGGTCACCAATCAACAGTGACAGGCCTACACCGAGGCCATTATATGTAGAATCTGGCCGCAAAAGAACAGAATAGTAAAAGGCCAAAACAGTGAAAGGCCAGAACAGTGAAAGGTCGAAACAGTGAAAGGCCGGAACAGTGCAAGGCAGAACAGTAACATGCTGAAAACAGTAACAAGGCTAGAACTTTAGCAGGCCAGAATCTTCAGCCCATTTATGGGACTGAATAGTAGAAGGCCGGAATAGTGAATGTCTAGAACAGTAAAGGTCGTAACTATAGAGGTCCGTAATGGCCCATGATGGGTGCGAGAAAAGTGATGGCCCGACAGAAGGCCTTAACAGTAACGGATAGACTTGGCCCAGGCTGAAAATGGGTCGCATAGTATTGGACCAAAGTGGGCTTCTGTAGGCTGAAACAGTAACGGGCCTGAATGTTCACGGGTCGTAGATGTCTGCACTAGTTGGCCCATTTTGGATAGTGCTGGACGAAACAGTAACGGGCCTTCTTCTTATTGGGCTTTCCTCATGGGCCAGCACACTTAATATTTAGTAGGCGTATTCTAGGCCTGGCTTCTGCCATGGTTTTTCTGACTGTTAACGGTGGTAACTGAGCATTAACGATATTCGCTACATAGCATCTTGCATGATGTCAGTACTCAATAGGGCTGGCGAACCGATCTACGATGGAACAAGTTTTCGTGGCTGAAGGGTGCGATCTACCACGGTCAAAAAAACCGTGGTAGATTCTTTTGTGACGGGGCTTTTACCATGATGAGCATCTGACGTAGAAGACTTTTTAGCCACGAAAAACGGGCCTTCAACCACGAAAATTATCTGTTGTAAAAGCCAACTTTTCTTGTAGTGGATGTTGTTTTTTTCCTAAAGAAAAGTCCGAAGAATATTGGATCTGAATGCCACAAGCCAAGTTTACATACATATATATTGGACCAACATGTTGTACCAACGATTCCCATATTTTATGAGTTTTCAAACTTCCCAGCTAACTCTGCCCATTAGAATGACTTTATGTCGATTTATCGAAATTAGGTCAAATTTGAAACTACATGTACTAGTAAATTGCACGTGCCCTGCACGTGAGACTCAGATAATAAACATCTAGCATATCATCACTATATAAAATTATAATAGGTAAAGCAGAAAAAATATAATAGGTAAAATTTGAACTATTACAAGTAAACTGTGTAGGTTGCTTTGAAAGTTTTACGAAAAACCTCTTAGAGGTACCCAGCGGAGGGGGCGGGGGGTCAATTAGTATAATATCAGAAACAAAAGAGAGTTCTGACGACAGGTTCATCTTCTTGCTAAGATTTTGCATCTTGACAGTTTAATGAAATTAAGTCAAACTTGAGCTACAACTAAGTGCGATAGATTGCTCTTGAATTTAATGAAATTAGGTCAAACTTGAACTACAAGTAATAACTTGTAGGTTGCTTTGAAAGTTTTATGAAAAAAGCTTTTGGAGGTACACATCGAGCGGTTAATTAATGTATCAGAAACTATAGAGAGTTTTGACGAGTGGTTCGACTTCTAGCTAAGATTTTGCATCATGAAAATTTTGAACACATGAAATAGGGAGAGAGGGGAAATAATTTTTCTATTCTCTATGGGCAACCCACAAGCTTGAGGTGCACCTTAGGCTTAAAGATACAAACTTTATTTTCTCCACAATGTATATGCTGCACCTTAGCGGATGCCACATACTTTTGTACACATTGTTGATGCCCTTATTATGGAAAAAGCAAATAGTATATTAGTAGTACACTACTAGTAGTAGTACTCATTTCTTTGCTTAGACATATGCTCACCTATGTCCACGCACTGTACATGCTGAGAGAATAAAACGTAGGCAGGGTAAGAGGGCGGCAACAAAGAGGAGTTGAAGGCGGTTCGATGTCAGAGGAAAGTTATGATGGATTCCTGACATGAGGTACTCCTGCAGACACTCTACTAGTAGTAAATTTCAGGACCTATGCACGCAAAACAAATTGTGTGTTTTCTCTCTCCTTCGCTGCCTCTCACCATCCATCCTCCCTCTCTCCTACCCTTTCCCCTCGCGCACCGTCCCGGCTGATCTATCCCTCGTCCACAGTGTGGTGCTGTGCACGTGTGCCTTGGTACGGCGGCTCTATGTCTCTGGTGTGTTCAGAACCCATCGAACTTTTCTAGTTTTCGAAATTTTCACTTGCTTCCCAAACATCGGGAGGGAAGATTACTCAAAAGATCAGCCATTCATAGTACTTATTATCTTATCTTTATCTTGTATTATCTCTTACAATACCATACCATACCACTGTATAGTGTACGGATAACTTTGAACATTGACCGTTGAATCAAGACCTGCAAATCCAAACATTTTAACAATTGGATCTTCTTTTCCATTCTTAGCATCTACAAAGATTCTACTGATAGACTTTAGCACGATGAACGCTAGTATGCGCAAACCTCAAAACACACACTTCATTGCTCAGTTTCAGGGTCCTTGTGCTAAATGCATGGACTTGGATGCAATTTTTATTTTTATGAGGTCCTTGACATAACTTGTAGTTCCACCGACCGTGTTAACTCTCAAGCACCTTGCTCCTATGAGATCTACCACAGTTAAAAGAAAATGCAACCGCCCCACTTATCAAACAAACTGGACCACAGTTTCTTATACGTAATACCCAAGTTTTTGTACTAGGATTTTTCAAGCTTCCTAGCTAACTACACACACTTTAGTGACTTCTTGTCAATTAACGAAATTAGGTCAAACTTGAGCTACAAGTAAGTGCTATAGATTGCTATTGAATTAAATGTATTTTTGGAGGTAGATGGGTGTATCTTCTTGTAGTAAATAATGTCATCAGTGTCAGTTTCCAACTATCAGGAAATAAAATTCTCAGTTTTCCGAGTCATGATGAGATGGTCTTTTTCGTAAAGAAAGCTCGAAGAATATGGATCTGAATGCCATAAGCAAAGATTCTAGACAAATTAAGTGGACCAATGTGTTTTACTTACAATTTCCATATGTTTTTTGAGTTTTCAAACTCCCTATCTAATTAACTCTGCCCACTTGAATGACTACATGTCAATTTATCGAAATTAGGTCAAACTTGAACTATAACTAAATTGTAGGTTGCTCTGGAAGTTTTACGAAAAAGCTTTTGGAGGTACCGTACCGATCGGGGGGGTGTCACAATCAATATATTAGAAACAACCGAGAGTTTTGACAACAGGTTTTACTTCTTACTAAGATATTGCATCGCATGACACTATTTAACGAAATTGGGTCAAACTTGAGCTACAAGTAAGCGCGATTGATTGCTGTTTAAATATATGAATTTTCAGAGAGGTAGATGGGTGCATTTTCTTATAGTAAATAGTGTCATTGGTACGGTGTGATTTTCCAACTATATCATGAAAGAACATTCAATTATTCTCAATTTTCCGAGTGATGATGAGCGAGGTGTTGTTGTTTTCCATAAAGAAATGTCCGAAGAATATTGGATCTGAATGCCAGAAGCCAAGTTTACCGACATATATAGTGGACCAACATGTTGTACCAACGATTCCCATGTTTTATTTATGAGTTTTCAAACTTCCTAGCTAACTCTGCCCATTTAACCAAATGACTTTATGTCGATTTATCGAATTTAGGTCAAATTTGAAACTACAAGAAAATCGTAGGTTGCTTTGAAAGTTTTAGAAAAAATCTTTTGGAGGTACCCATCGAGGGGTCACAATTAATATATCATAAAACACCGAGAGTTTTGATGATAGGTTCAACTTCTTGCTAAGATTTTGCATCTTGACAATTTAACAAAATTAGGTCAAACTTGAGCTACAAGTAAGCGCGATAGATTGCTCTTGAATTAAATGTATTTTTAGAGGTAGATTGGTGCATCTTCTTGTAGTAAACAATGCCATCAGTGTGAGTTTCCAACTATCAGGAAAGAAGATTCAATTCTACATTTTCCGAGTGAAGACGAGCGAGGTTAGTTATTCTTTTCCGCAAAGAGAAGTCCAAAGAATATTGGATGTGGATGCCACAAGCCAAGTTGACAGACATATATAGTGGATCAACAACATGTTGTACTTGCGATTCCCATGTTTTATGAGCTTTCAAACTTCCTAGCTAACTCTGCCCATTTCAATAAATTTAAAGCGTTTTATCAAAATTAGGTCAAATTTGAAACTACAAGTAAATTGTAGGTTTTGCTTCGAAAGTTTTATGAAAAAGCTTTTAATTTGGAGGTACCCATCGAGGGGTCACAATTAATATATCGGAAAACAATGAGAGTTTTGACTATAGGTTCAACTTCTTGCTAAGATTTTGCATCTTGACTATTTAACGAAATTAGGTCAAACTTGAGCTACAAGCACGATAGATAGATCTTGAATTAAATGTCATTTCAGAGGTAGATGGGTGCATTTTCTGGTAGTAAGCAGTGCCGTGGGTGTGAGTTTCCAACTACTAGGAAAGAATATTCAATTTTACATATTCCGAGTGAAGACGAGCGAGGTTAGTTGTTCTTTTCCGTAAAGAGAAGTCCAAAGAATATTGGATGTGGATGCCATAAGCCAAGTTGATAGACATAGATAGTGGATCGACAACATGTTGTACTTGCGATTCCCATGTTTTATGGGTTTTCAAGCTTCCTAGCTAACCCTGCACATTTGAATAACTTTATTTCGATATCTCGAAATTAGGTCAAATTTGAAACTACAAGTAAATTGCAGTTTTTGCTTTGATAGTTTTACGAAAAAGCTTTTGGAGGTACCCATCGAGGGGTCAGAATTAATATATCAGAAACCAGCGAGAGTTTTGACGATGGGTTCAACTTCTTGCTAAGATTTAGAATCTTGAAAATTTTGAACCTAATTTTGAAAACGATCACATAAGAAATAAGGAGAGAGACAAAATGATTTTTCTATTTTCTATGGACAACCCATAAGTTTTTGAATTGCACCTTAGGCTTAAAGATAACTTTATTTTCTCCATACTGTATAAGGTGAACCTTAATTAGCGGATGTCACATAGGCCTTAAGTTGTGCCTTTTTACACATTGTGGATGACCTTAGGCATCACCTATGTATGTAAAAAACTTGTTGATAAGATGGATCCTAACATGACCATGAAATGAATATGAGTTGGAAATTGCAAATTTCCATGATTGTATTAACATCATCCTCCTAACATGATTTAATTTATCTCATAATTTTTTGAAACTCCTAAGTATGATATCCATTCTTCTTCGAGATCCTGAGCATTGGGAGTACGGCCATGGATGATCAGTTGAGGTGTTGGATTGACGGAGTACGGCCTTGAATTTCTGAACACAGAGGGGGTATGGCCTACCAAATTTATATTATTACATGGACCATGACCAAATTCAAAACAAAATAAAGCGGTAAAATATCCGGCGTATCCGGACATAGTTCGTGCCCCAAAATTTCAGATACTTCGAAATTCCCATTCGACCCCTATTAAATTCGGTGGGTGGGGGCTTCAATCGTAATTTTCCCAGTATAGTGCTAGCAGTACCTAACCCCCACCCTCTCTCCTCCAGGAATATGTCACCGTCCGGAACATTCTCGCTGCACTTTACCTAGCATAACCGCCACACCTGATCTTCTCAACGAACCCTCTGGTCCAGTGCACTAAGCACATCATCGACTGCCTAGGATCTGCTCCACGGACGCCATGGTCCAGCGTTCTGCTCGTATCTTCACCCGCCCAAGATCTGCTTCCCCGTCATCGACACCGACTACGACCATAGCACCTTTGGTGACCTCGACGTGACCCGTGAGGATGCGGAGGAGGCCTAGACGCCGCCCTGACCGAGGTAAAACCAGATCTCCCTACACGATTTGTTTGTTGGCAATATACTGTATTTGTGCTAAATTTCCTAACTAACAGGTTCTTTACTTGATATACACATGTTATGTACAAAATTAACATGTTGTGGTTATGCTTAAACTCCATGCATTGAACTGTTTTTATGTACTGTACTATTTCTTTATGAATTATTAGTCACTTAACATATTTGTTTACATTCTGTGTTGTACCTGTCCACATGAGATATGATTGTTTACATTCTTTGTGAATTTACGAACTATATTTTTAGTGGTTATTGTCCATAGATCAGGTGCTTTGGGTGATGCGCTCCCACTAAAGGAAAGCACCTAGTGGGTATACATGAAAAAACTGAAGACAAGAATCAAGCACAAAACCAAATATATATTACAGAAGCATCTAGGAGCCGAATCTCCCACATTAGATCACAAGTGTTCAAAGAAAGAGTAAAAAGGAACAATTTCATACAGTTTCACCCGACATCCTAGGGTCCTCTAGGGCTAGGCAACCGACTCGACGGTGCTGGAGGAAGAAGCAGGCACAATGTCGCTAGAGGCGGCAGTTGGCTCAATGGCGCAGCTATTGTAGCCGGCACGACGACGTTAGATGCGGCAGTCGGTTCTTTACTGGCTAGCTCCTCTTCATTTAGATCATCAGCGTTGGCCCTATCATCAGTGAAGTGCTGATCAAGGTCAACACATCGAGTGACCCGGATGGCAGCGAGGTAAAGTTCTGAATGCTTATCGCGCAACACCTCGAGGCTGGTGCCTTCACGAAATCCGCCCTGGACGTTCGCCACCTTGGCAGTAGGATACCAAGAGAGGAATAGAGCCATCGCTATCTCCCCCCATGCACTATCGTCTGAAGTCATTAAAAGTCAATGGGCACCTCGCACATTCGCTCCACGAGCCTAGCAATGGTGTGTGGCATATCGCCCTCCATCCATAGGAATTCAAAGATTTCGAAACATTCATGTCATAGCTTCTGGGCCTCCTCGCCTAGCTAGGAACCCAGCTCCTCCGTGGATGGCTCCAGCCAAACCTCATCCGATGGCTGGCCAGCCTTCACTTGGATGACCACTTGGGGGTAGAAAGTTGCACCCATAGGTCAAAAGTAAGAACCGGTTTGGTCAGCCAGACCAAACGAAGGCAAGCAAAGTTAACTTACCTGATGTGGCTTGGGTGATGTGCTACAGTTCGTGGCGCATCTCCTCTTCCTACACGAGGAGCAGCCGGATATCCCCTCCTGCTTTTTTGAGGCCGTCTCCAGCAAGGTGAAGGCCTCAACCTGCTTGGTGAGGATGGCATTGAAATCCCTCGTGGCGCCCTCTAGTCAGTCCTTCAATTGGACAAGGGCATCAAACTAGCCCTACCGCTAGGCGTTGGATTCCTCTAGCTGAGCAATCTTTGACTTCAGCCACTCTGCCTCCAGCTGGCTGTCAATGACTAGAGCTATAGGAGGGTAGCCCATCGTGAGCAAGAACTTGGAGAAGCTAGAGAGTTTGGAGGGCATAATCATCGCAATCGCCTGGGTATCTGTGAGCTTTCTCTCAAGCGCCTGAATCCTTGCCACCGGCTCCAACAATGCTTCCTAAGAAGGCGAAATACAAGGCTAGTTCATCTACGTGACCGTCTAGAGGAAGGAACCCGAATAAATGTTTACCTCGACGGAAGCCCGGAGTTCCTAGCACTCCTGAGTCCGTGCTCGAGGCTTTTCTCCACATTCCTCACCTGCTCAAGGGCCACATGTGCTTTGTCGAGTAGCATCACGAGGAGGGAGGACACCGAGCCGAGCACCACCATCTGGGATGATTGTGGCACGCCCACCCTCACCTTAGGGATTTGGACATTGTCCTTGTCTTCATCCTTCGTAGCCTCGGCAGCTAGTTTCGCCACCGAGATCAGCGTTGGTGCTGGCATCGGTGATGCCTGACTAGCTCCCCTCGCTAGCCATCGCCTTGATGGTGGTCGTGGCTAGCTCGTAGATCCTATCGCCTCCCCCCGTAGAGGCTGCCGTTGCCAGCTGGCTCCCCGTCACGGCTCTGGCCATGCTCCCACCGGATCCTGCATGTAGCTAGGTCGTGTTCCCAGCCGGATCCTGGGCGGCGGTCTGCTCGAGCATAGGAGTTGGCGTGTGACGCATAGGAGGAGGTTGCGTCGGCTGGGCATGCACGGGATGCTCTCTTGGTGCTTAGCAAAAACACGCAGCTACAAAGATGTAACATCCTAGGGTTTTAGGTCAGAGAAAAAGAGACCACAAGTGTGTGCATTGCATTCATGCATCAGAAAATCCTGGGAATTTTCGTGCAAAACTACAAAGCTATGGAGGGATCAAGGTCTCTCTTGTTCTGATGGAAACATTAGGGTAAGTGTGAAGGATTTCGACATGACCTCTATTAAATGTTTGTGTTTGAGGGAAAACAGTTCGAATTGAATATTCAAATGCTTTATTTCAATTCAGAAGAAATTTGAAATGAATTAATAATTGTAATGGAATTACACACATAATAAAAGACTGAATTCTTATCTATTTAATGACATGTAAATAATTACAATGTATTTACAATTTAAGAATAAAAGGAATTTACATTTAAGTAAATGAAACAACTAAACAGGAACTGAAAAGGTTACAATAATGTAATATGATATTACAATAAGTATTACAATAAAATATTAGAAACAGTTAAATAAAAGGATAAGGGAACATTTTATTGGGTAATACAAGGTTACATTATTCTTTACAATAAAAGGATAAAATAAAATTACAACAGTAAAGAAAATATAAAATCCTATGCTAGTTTCCTATCTAAAGTCTCGAGCTTCTTCTTGATCCTGATCCCTGCAAAAATAGAAGAAAATAAAACAAATAATAAAGGAAAGCAGGGGGTTAGTTTGGTTAGTGTTGCTCTTAGATATACGGTGTGATGCACTCTAATGTTCATCCCTGAGCAGTAATTTGGGTCAAGAATAGAATCTGTTCTTATCAGTAAATTTGGCCTCAAACTGTGTGCATCACTGGCCTGAGAGGGGGCAAGTTTCAAGAAGTAAAGAAATAGCCAAAACAGAGAAAAGTATCAAAACTAGCCGAGCTGGTCCACAATGAGTCAGGAATCACTCAACAACAACATGTACTACAGAGGCCCACGAGCAAGTATCTCACATACCAACACCCAGCTTAGTCACGCAGCAATATGTGTTGTCAGCATAGGGGTGAAGCTAGTATTGGATAAGGAGGAACCAGTCATAGCACACATTAGTGTTACTAGCTAACACAACACCAGTTTCTCCACACCACCACTTCACCTCTATTCAGGAACACATGGTTCTTGCTAAAACACCAAACCAATAGCTAGCTGCAAGAACTACCAGCATGAATACATCTACTCTTGCAGCTTACCAACCAAGATCACTTAAGTAAGATCTCAAGTAATTAGTAAGGAGAAGGAGGTGATTTAGAAGGTAAGAGGAGTGGCTAGGGATGGATCAGAAGGAATTGCCAGCAATAGCAAGAAAGAGCTGGCTAACCACAAGAAGGGATATGGGAGATGAGCAAGCTCATATAGGAGGAGAAGTAATCAGGACCAGAAGAACAAACCATAGATGATCCAGATCTCCAACAGGCAACCAATCACACCCCAATATCAAGTAGAAATCTATTAGAGTATAAAGTAGATCATGCAGTACCTATTCTTATCAGTGTATTTAATAAAATAAGATTTGGGGAAATAAGAGCTCTCAGCTAATCATAGAAATGCTACACTAGGTTCATCCCAGAGCCAGTTAAAGGCAACCATAGCACTTGTTCTTATCTTACAAGGATATTCTCAGCTGTGCATCATGGATAGGGGTTATAGCAGCAAATCATGCTAACCTAGTATGACCACTGTGCACCCTCTAGAGAGGCACCATAGTTGTGGAACTAGAAATTAGCAGAAGCCAAAATTGCAAGAATCATGAGTCTAAGCTAATCCAGCAAAGCTACAACAGATCAAATGAGCCACAAGCCAAGCATACAAGTCTGAGCTTTGGTGTCATTGACAAAAGGCAATATCAGGTCCAAAGATGCTCAATAGCAGATCTTGTTGTTCTAAGGTCACAAATATGCACATTCCCATTTTGGAAGCACCACAGTAGCAAACCTTAACTAATAGCAACTATTAGTATATTGTTCTTTTAAATTAAACCTCAAGAAGAGATCAGATATACTGAAATCATCATGTTCTTAACTAACAGTTAAGAATCAATCTCCAAATTATATTCTTTTGGCCACCACCAAGTATAATCAGCATCTATAAGGAAACAAGCTTCAATAATAACAAACTAAGTCAGACAAGTGAAGTCTGAGTCAAGAGATTTTGTCATCTTCCTAGATACACTAGGAATCATGTCATGCTTAGTTTTGTGCCAACTAGACAGAAAATTCTTTACCAACATTACCCTAGTAATTGAATTGAAATATTGTGTTAAAGAAGATATACACAAATATATTTAGTGACTAATGCTTGCTCAATCAAAGCATAGCCAGGACCATAAGATACCATATCCAATTAGTCCTACAAAGAAATACTAGTCCAATCCAGGTCCGAGTAACCCACATGATTTCAGTATATTCTCACAATATCTCATAGCAGGTGAGAATAGCATACAATAAGTAGAATTAATATCTAAGCCAAAGTAATAGTAGTAGTTCAAAGTAACAAGCATAGGGCTCATAAAGTAATCCACCAGTTCAGCCATTTAGATCATGATGATGAGAATATCCAAATTACACATATAACTGCAAGCTTGAGTGTAGCCCGAAATAGGGGAAATCCTAGATAGGTTTAATTCAAGCAAAACAAAGTGAGAGACAGAGAGTACTTACCTAGGGAAAGTCATGGCTCGCCAAAGAGGAAGCAGACCATGGAGTTGACACAAACAGTGGCGGCCGAAGAAGGAGACCACAGCGAGGCGCAGCGAGGAGCACCGGGGTGCTCAACCCGCGCCAAGCCTCACTATTAGTCATCCATCAATGAATAAGGCGGCAGAATCGACCACCACACCACCTCCACATCACTACACGACACCGAGGCGGCAGAACCCTAGTCAAGAGTGGGTTGGGGGCACGCTTAGTCAGGCACCAAACTCAAATTGAATGGGATGGAAAGGTATATCAGGGTGTGGCGAAGCTTTGATGACTATGATGGAAGCCACAACGGGTTGTGCTCGCTGGAATCGAGCTGCAACGGCGTCGGGCCATCATAGGCGTGGAAGCGCAGGAGGACACATGGGGGGAAGACAGGATCAAACGGGCCAGGTTGACCGGCTCGGTCCACTGACCGGGTTAGTCTAGCCCAACCGTGGGCTACACTGACTAGTGGGCCCAAGGCCTTTTCTAAAACGAAATAACAAGAAAATAAGTAAAAGGAAAATGCTAATTACCAAAATAACCCTGAGATTGTTTTAGCTCTAAAACAAATATAGAAAAATCCTAAAAATACATATGATATATAAAAATGATCATAAAAATAATCTCTACCTAGAATAATATAAAATCACTTGTTTGAGCGAAATAAAATAGAACTTGAATATTAAAATCACCAAATTCCTCAATGAAATATAGTAAAATCAGGAAAAATCTTTAAAACAAATAAAACTCATTTTTGAGTATATAATAAATTTATTATTTTAGAAAAATGCTAATTATAATATTTCAAGTCATTTTAGGATTTATAAAACAATAAGAGTTATAACTGACTTTGTAGTCCTTTTCTCGTAATAAAATAAAAGGATATAATTTCTTTTATCATTTATAAATAAAAAATAAATGCTCTCTAGCTTTAATTGACTACTTGGAATCTATTGAAACATATAATATAATTCCTTATGGTTAAAGTATGTAGAACTTACATAAAGCCATTTTCTAAACAAAAGAATTAATTTTTAAGTTTGTTTAAATACTTCAAACCTTAACAAATCAATAAAATCATTTATATATGCTTTCCTGAATGAGTTAAATCTTTCCTTTAAGTTTATAATAGCAAACCAAGTCTTAAACTTATCATTCACTTACATTGGAAGTGAATGATCTCACATCCTTAATCATGCTTAGGAAAAACCCTAGGTCTAGGTTATGCTTTAGACACATTATGTCTTAATTTAATTAAGTTTTTATAGTTAACTTTGGTCTTTTACTCAAGAAGCTAAAAGTCTACTAACTCAAGATTGTGAAAGCAATGCAAATATCTATCAATTGAATTAGAGGAACAATTTGAAGTGCTTAACTTAGTGTAATAAGTATTTTCCTCAAAAGTTGTTCTTTTTACCACTTCAAATACAAACTCTAGCAAATCTATTAAACTCACTAATTTTAAATATGATCATTCTTACAAGTATTCATCAATCAATACTCAACATTAATTAATGTTATGCTTTACTTTCCTAACTTGTTAATTAATTTTAAAATCCTAATATGTTTATTTGTGAAGTAAACTTGATTGTAACACAAATCTTTCATAAATCACTATACTCAATCCATATTTAAAACATGGGGATTTACTTTGGAATTTATACAAATTGCATATCATTATCTATGCATAATATCATATTTTCTTCTTTAAACATTAGTCCTTACCAAACCAATGATGATGTTTTCAGATATTGGATCTTATATCGTCTCGAAGACCGTGATTGCATAATATTGTAATCACAAAGGCAAGTTCACACTTTCTCATGTAATTTGGTTATTTTATATGAAATATTTGCAAATCCAATGATGTCATCACTTGCATTTCAAAAAGTTTAGAAAACTCTATTTTCGTAATTATATGATTATGGGTTATTTATCAAATGGTAATAACCTACTATTACAGTTTCGGTGGTAAAGGAACATATTATCTAGGACTTAAACAACCAATGTCACCAGCGACTCTTGCGCCGTAGATTGCGCGTTCACCATGAGATCTATATGGGCTCTCGGTGTCAACACCCGGATTTTTAATCCCAGATGCCTGTTATGCCATACCTTGCAATCCCAGGATTACCATTTTTGCGATACATAACGGATTGGATATCATAGTACATAATCCATTACAAACCATACATAAGGTCTTACACAAATAAAGATCTCATGATCCAGTCTAAATACAACAAGCAACGGAAATAAAAGATAAGCTTAGCGGTGGGGTCCATCTTCAAGGGCACAGGCAATGCTGACGAAGGCAGATAGTCCTAGTTATCATAGTCGTCCTGATGACCATCATCTTGATAATCTCCTTCATAGTCTGGCCATGAGAATAGCCAGGGACAAAAGCCATGAGTACTCTTTAAGTACTCGCAACTACCACTAACAAGTATTATAATTCTAAGTTAAAGTGCTAGATCTAAGTTTAACTATAAAGTTAAGTTTGAAACCTAAGCTGAGTTCTGAAGCAAAGAAAGGTAAAGTAAAGTTCTAGAATCACTTAAGTTGGGAAGCTATTATCATAAACACAACCCTGTTGTGGTCAAGTCAAAGTTCATCATTCATTTCAAGTTATTTGGAAAACATCTGACAACGAAACAGTATGGCCATTCCAACTGTCCATAACCGCGGACACGGCTATTCGAATAGTTTGACACTCTGCAGAGGTGGTACACTTTCACCACAAGATTCGATACATCTGTCAGGGATAACCCTGAATCATCATACTTAGTATGCAGATAATCAAACATAACCTTCCCTTTACACACCCTAGTATAAGCACCTCTCCTATGAGCATGGCCTCCCAACCATGACCATCAGTCATCTTGGGCATTGCATAGGTGGACATCATGAGAGGTAGCCTCAGCTCAGACCTCTCTCGTGAGGGAACTAATACTAATGCATATAAATTTCCATCTAAGCCTTACCCAATTCAGGTAATGTGGTTGTACGGTAAATTTGGAATGGTATCGCATCCGAATCCAACCATCAGTTTTATAAAAGGGTTAAGGCTCATGCCTCAACATTTTCATCATCATCAACCCTTTGTGTTTCTCAACACATGTCAAAACATCTCAATAGAATGACTCATCATTCCAAGGTTTTCAGAATTCATTGTCACCAAGGGTTCCCATCTAAAGTGACTCAAGTTTTTGATCTACTCTAAACTACTAAGTTAAGAGTGTTCACTAAAGTGGAAGTGATAGGTTCAATCTCATGCCATAGAATGACATCTAAAGGTTTCTAAGTAGGTCAAGTTTTATACTTTTTATGCTACCTTCAAAATAAGTAAAGAACTTTGTGTAAACTAAGGGAGGTGAAACTTGTCAATAAGACTTGAGGTACTAATAGTCAAAAAGGGGTGCTCAAAGCATGCTTAAGGCATCTTTGCTAAACCATCTAGTTTGATTCTAGTTTGCTAAGCACTAAACTTGCAAGGGTTAGATAACTTGCAAGGGTTAATCTTGGATAGTGCTAGCTTGCCTTGGTTGGTGCAGTGGTTGAAGTTTTCTTCTTCTTCATCTTGATAGCACTCCTCCTCTTCGTACACTTGGTCGGTACTATCGTCTATAAGAATACATATGGAGTACACAATCACCAAACAATACTGAACTAGGCTAAGTAGCATTATAAGGCACACATCTGATGATCTATTATCATCACAAGCATCACAAGTTTAATTCAATAGTTTCATTCTTTTTAATTTAGAAAAGTAATTTCTACTCATTGAAAATTTAACGAAGATTTAATATTCACCACTTAAAATATGGGATCATGTGGACACATGTCATCACCACATATTCTAACATGTGGGAATGAGATTTAAGGGTTGGATCAATATTACTTTAGTTTAAGTTTATTATTTAATGATTTAAAGTGACTAGAAATGCGTATATAGCATTATTTTGGTACTAGTCCAAAGTCACTGCATGTAAACCTTAATATTATTACATATTTAGATAGATATGATGAAATGTGATTTTTGAGAGTTGGAATCAACTCAAAACCTATCTTAGTTGATTTTATAAAAATGTTGCAAGTGGCAAATACTTCTGTTTCGTTATTTTTATTAGGAGAGATCTATAACTCTAATAGAATTAAACCCAATGGTATTGGATAGATCATCTCAATACCTTTCAGACAAAATTGGTTTCATGCAATTTGGATTTATAAAACTCTCTGAATTAAATTTTAAACTAGTGGACAGAAACTAGATTTAACTAAAAAAATCCAGATTTGAACAGGTGGGCTAGCACGGGAAAGAACTTGGACCGGCCCAATGGCGCTCCACGGCGCGGGGCTCAGCTGACAGGGGGTCCCGCTTGTCAGTGGGTTTAACACGCGAAACGGTACGCGCGCTATGGGCCGTAGGATTAGAAGGGGGATCTACGGCTGAGGGTCATCGTCGACAAAGAACAGGTCGCCGGCGAGCTCGAACCCTAGCAGCTCGGTGGGGGTCTGTTGGGGACGTACCAGGGCTCCAGCGGGGTAGGCGAGGCGGGCAAACGAACTGGAAGACGACGGCGAGGCGAGGCGCGGTTGCGGCGGAGCTTGGGGTGGTCGCAATCAGCGACGCCCTTCTCCTCCTGCTGCGGCTACTCTGGCTCCAATTCCGGTGAGGCAGAGATCGCCTTGCTCCGGCTAGAGGTGGGTGAGGTTTAGTGAGGTGAGGGGAGTGGAGTGGTGTGGAGAGAAGAGGCTGGGGAGGCCTCCTTTTATAGGCCCGACGGTGAGACCGAGCGGGATGGGCAGGCGGCTAGCGGCATGGCGGAGGGTGGCGATCGACAGGCGGTCTCCTGGCGGTGCTCTAGGAAGTGAATGTGAGCGTAGGGGCAGTGGTATGTGGTCTAGCGAGGTGGCGCTCTGAGCGGCAGAGGAGGCGGTGTCCACGGCGAGCGGTGGCTGTGGTGAGTTGGGCGGCGAACGGGGGTGTCTGGGGTTTTCCCTGGGTCGTGGCGGAGCGGTAGGCGCGGGCTGCGGTCGAGCGACGGCTTGTGCACGCGGGGAAAGAGCGTGCTCTGCGGGCAGCGTCGGCATGGTGTGGTGGCACTGGGCGCGTGGTTTCCTCGGTGGTCCACCGCAGGGCTTGGCTCGGGCAGGGGACAGAGGGTGGCGGTGAGGTTCTGGCTACCTCCTAGACATGGTGAGAGGGAGGGAGATGGTCTGCTGCGATGAGGGCAAGGTTGGCCGGCGAGGGGTGGCTCGGCATGGCATGACAATGCCACTAGGGGCTAGGGGAATGGGTTTAAAAGGCTTTGCTAGATCATTTAGAGACAAAGGGAGTAAAAAGGGGCCAAATGGGAGACAAGTTTGGCCAGAACACTATTTAAAATAGTGAAATTTGTTTTGTTTGAAATCTGCCTGCCAAGTGTTTGATGAAATGGCCGCATGAAACAAACTTTTGAATTTTGGTTTCAAAATTTTTGGGTGTTCTCCACTATTGCTAGGTAGACTCTGGTTGCAAGGGTTTTGAAAGTGGAGCTCAAATAGATGGGTTTAAAAATAGGGGTGATCTATGCATATGCATTGGATTCAATTTTCAAATGCCAATTAAAATAGTTAACTAAATGTTTTTAGCAGATCCAAAGGTGGGCTTTGGTACCTCATTATGTGTACTAGCAAGGGGTACAAAGATCAAGAATTGTTTCTGTTAAGAAATGAGTGCTAGGAACACTCAAAGTAGTGTAGTGGATTAAAATGGCCAAAATGACCATTCCTCCTTTTTAATTCTTTTTGATTTGATTTTCTTAAGGAGAAATTTGGGAATGATCTAGATGATGTTTAAATCACCTAAGAAATATTTTACAAGCATTGGATCACTTAAACAAGGCACTTCAAATCAACTCCTATTTTAAATGCACACACATATGAATGCTTTCATTTTAAATTTGGAAAAGTTTTTGTTAACCCTAATTTTGGATGATTTGATCTTGATAAGCTTGGATTGAAGTTTTGGGATGTTACAAAACTTCCCCCCTTAAACAAAATCTCATCCCGAGATTTACAAAGAAAACTAGGAACTAAAGAGATCTGGGAACTCTGTCCTAATGTAATCTTCTCGCTCCCAAGTAGCTTCCTCCTCGGTATGGTTGCTCCACTGAATCTTAAGAAACTTGATGGTCCTGGTCCTGGTGGTTCTGTAGGCTTCTTCTAAGATACGGATGGGTACTTCCCGATAGGTCAGGTCATTGTTGATTTCCGCAGCTCTGTGATCGATGTTCTTGAAAACTTCCGTCTTCTCAGGCACTTCCAAGCATTTGCGGAGTAACAAGATATGTAACACATTGTGGATGGCTGACATCTCTTCAGGCAGTTCCAACTGATACGATACTTCTCCTTGGTGGTTCAGATTCTTGAAAGGTCTGATATATCTGGGGGCTAATTTTCCCTTCATACTAAAGCGTTGAGTTCCCTTCAATGGTGAAACTTTGAGGTATACAAAATCTCCGACATTGAAAGTCAGGTCTCTTCTTCTCTTGTCAGCATAACTCTTCTATCTGGATTGGGCGGTCTTGAGGTGCTCACGGACTTTGTGAACTTTCTCTTCTGCTTCTCGGAGAATGTCGGGTCCAAAGATCTGACTCTCTCCTACTTGCGACCAATTCAAAGGGGTACGACACTTTCTTCCGTATAGGAATTCAAATGGTTCCATATGCAAACTAGCTTGATAACTATTGTTATATGAGAATTCTGCGAAAGGCAGGCAGTCTTCCCATTTTGATCCATATTCCAAAACACAAGCTCTAAGCATATCCTCTAGGATCTGGTTGACTCTCTCAGTCTGTCCATTTGTTTGCGGGTGATAAGCGGTACTGAAGTTCAACTTGGTTCCTAAACCTTCCTGAACTTTCTGCCAAAATCTCGAGGTAAACTGGGTTCCTCGATCTGATACGATGGTCTTGGGGGTTCCATGCAGACTAACAATCCTAGCAATATACAACTCTGCTAGCTTTGCACTCTATTAGGTAGTCTTGACAGGTATAAAATGGGCTACCTTGGATAGTCTATCAACTATGACCCAAATTGAGTCATTCCGCCTGCTGGAGGTAGGTAAACCGGTGATAAAGTCCATTCCGATGGAATCCCATTTCCATTCCGGAATCTGCAATGGTTGCAACAATCCTGCAGGCCTCTGATGCTCTGCTTTGACTCTTTGACAGATGTCACACTTGGCGATGTAGCTTCCGATTTCTCTCTTCATCTTGTGCCACCAAAATTGCTCTTTCAAATCATGATACATCTTTGTTCCTCTGGGGTGGATAGAATAAAGAGTATCATGAGCTTCCTTCATGATAACTTCCTTCAGTTCCGAATCTGCTGGCACACAGATACGTCCTTTGTACCACAGTACTCCTTCTTCGTCCTCGGTGAATCCAGGTACCTTTCCTGTACCAATACGATGTTTGATTCCGTCGATACTTTCATTTCCCTTCTGGGCTTCCTTGATTTGGCTAATCAACATGGGTTGAAGTTCAATGCTAGCTAGGAATCCTTTGCTAACTAACTCAGTCCTGAACTGCTCCAATTCCTCATACAAACTTGGTTGCTTCTCCTTGATCATGGTGTTAAGCCTACATGGCAATCTGCTAAGAGCATCCGCTACCACGTTGGCTTTGACGGGGTGATAGTGAATGTCAAGGTCATAATCCTTGATTAACTCTATCCATCTCCTTTGTCACATATTCAACTCCTTCTGAGTGAAAATATACTTCAAGATCTTGTGATCCGAGTAAATCTCACAGCGATTACCCATCAAATAATGATGCCATGTCTTCAATGCTAGAACCACAGCTGCTAGCTCAAGATCATGGGTCGGATAGTTCTGCTCATGCTGCTTCAGCTGTCGAGACAGGTACACGATAACTTTGCCTTCTTGCATCAATACACATCCTAGACCAATCTTGGATGCATCACAATACACATCAAAGAGCTTCTTGATGTCTGGCATGATCAGAATTGGGGCTGATATCAATCTCTTCTTCAGCTCCTGGAAACTGGCTTCACACTTGTCTGTCCATTCAAACTTCTTGTCCTTCTTCAACAATTGGGTCATTGGTCGAGCTATGCTCGAGAATCCTTCTACGAACTTGCGGTAATATCCCGCTAATTCGAGAAATGCACGGACTTGGTTTTGAGTGGTTGGGGCTTCCCATTCTTCGACATCTTTGATCTTGGCGGGATCAACAGAGACTCCTCCGGCAGACACAATATGTCCTAGGAATCCTACTTCTTTCAGCCAAAACTCACACTTGTTGAACTTGGCATATAACTGATGCTCTCTCAGGGTTTCTAGGATGATTCTCAGATGTTGCTCATGCTCTTCTTCTGACTTGGAGTAGATAAGGATGTCGTCGATGAACACAACTACAAACTTATCTAGGAAATTCATAAAGATCTTATTCATGAGATTCATGAAATAAGTAGGGGCATTGGTTAATCCAAAAGACATACCGTATACTCATATAAACCATAGCGAGTAGTAAAGGGGGTCTTCACATTGGCAGTGGCTGCAGTCTTCTTGGGACACTCATTGGAGTAGTGACCCTTCACTCCACACTCGAAACAAGTGATCTGGGACTTGTCCTTGACTGCGATAGGCACAACATTGCTGCCAGTTCTGGGTGCAGTGTTGTTGTTGTTGCTCTTGGGAGGGGCACGGTTGAAATTGTCGGCATTACCGGAGTTGTGATTGTTTCCTCCGGACTTCACATTGCCTCCGCTACGGTTAGGGTAGCTTGGGCAAGACGTTGGGGGTCGGTTGTTCCTTGGTGCATATCCTGGTGAAGGGTTGGGACGGTACTTCTGGTGACTGTTGGATCTAGACTGTTGCATCATATGACGCTTGCGGTTGTCGTTTGCCTGGTTAATCTTCCCTTCCATCTGAATGGCAGAGTCGACGAGTTCTTCGAGATCTTGGAAGCGGATATTGACAAGGACAATCTGCATCTCATCATGCAGTCCGTTCAAGAATCTCTTCTTCTTCTTTGCCTCCGTGTTGATCTCATCAGGTGCATATCTGGCAAGTGACAGGAATCTGTCACGGTACTCCAGCACAGTCATTCTTCCTTGCTTCAAGTCACGGAATTCATCTCTCATCCTATTGACTAGGCCTTGCGGCACGTGGGTGCGGCTGAACTTGACTTTGAATGCTTCCCATGTCATCACTTGACCATGGTTCATATTGCGGATGCTATTCCACCAAGCTCTTGCATCTCCTGCCAGATTGTGGGTGGCGAAGAGAACTTTCTCGTTTTCATCAACTCTGGTAACTTCTAAGTTGTTTTCCATGGTCTGTAACCAGTCATCAGCATCTAATAGGTTCTCAGATTGGTTGAAGATTGGGGGATTGGTGTTCTGAATTTTTTTGATTTTGGATCCCTGGTGATCCTAATTTCCATGCCCTTGGTTGTTGAGAGCCATCTGGGCGATCTGCTGCAATGTTGCTAAGTTGGCTTGGCGATCGGCCCTGCTTGCTTCACGGTCCGCGATGAGATTCTGCAAGATCTGCAGCATTGGGTCTTGCGACGAGTTGCTCCCTCCTTGGTTTCCACGAGTCATCTGAAGATTGAGATAGATATAGGGTAAGAGGGCAATTCTAAGGTTCATGGTTTTGGGTTTTCAAAGCTGAAACTTTGAGTTAGACTTAGGTTTTTCAACTAATTTCTTTTTCATTCATGCAAGCCAGCACACGATACAACACACACCACAACAATCAAAGGGAAAACATATGGTTTGATGAACCATTCTATAAGCTACGATACAATGAGATGATACATCTCATGCTACGACAGTGCTCTAGTGCATCTACTAATCGTCGATGAAGTCGGAGTCTTCATCATCAGTGTAGAAGTCCACGGCATCCTCCTCCAGAAAGTCATCATTGTTGTTGAGGTAAGAATCCATGTCTCCCTGGATGTCTTCACCCTCATCTTCTTCTTCCTTTGCTGCAAGCTGAGCTTCCTGCTCCTTGATGGTCTTCTCGAGGTCAGCCACCTTCTTGCGAAGTCGGGCGATGGTGCAATCCTTCTTGGCACGCTGGCGGCAAAGAGACTGGCGGTCTTGGACAAGCAGTGCGAAAGTCTGGGCCTTCTGGTCGGCAATGGCACGGTTCTGGTTGGCTAACTCTCTGGCATTGTCCAGTTCCTGCTGTCTGTCATGCAGCAAGAAGTCAAGATTCTCCACTTGACGCCTCAACTCTGGGTGACTTGGCATCTCCATCGGCATTCCCATGAAGTCACGTCTTGCATAGTGAGCAAAACGACTTCCTTGGATCTTGTTGACGCTGAGGGCACATAGACGTGCGAGAGCTTCATGCATTGCCCTGGCTAATCCATCTAGCCAGTTGTTCTCTCTCACGGAGAACTGAATTCTTCCAGAAGTTGGTGCTTCGATGCTTCCTCTAAGATCTAGCCACTGTAGATCTCCTCCTGGGGGTCCTAGAAGTTGAGATCCAAGAAACTCCGGATGTGGGCGTCCTAGTAACTCTGACAGTGAATCCAAATCCCTCTCGAAGATCAGCTGACCTCCGTTTCCCAACTGGTAGAACTTGCTAAAGTGAGTCTCCATCTACAAGAATTAAGGATGAGGAAATTAGTGAGGTGATCAAGTGTGTCAAGTTTTAAGAAGTAATGTAAGAATTTTGAGGAACATGAATTTTTGAGAAAGAATGAGTTCACAAGGGTAAGAGAGGAAATAGTTTTTCATAAATACTCACTTTGGTTTCGAAGCTAAGTTTTTGGTTTGGACGTCCATTCTAACTAGGGTCTCCTATGGTCAGGATGGCTCTGATACCAACTTGTCAACACCCGGATTTTTAATCCCAGATGCCTGTTATGCCATACCTCGCAATCCCAGGATTACCATTTTTGCGAGACATAACGGATTGGATATCATAGTACATCATCCATTACAAACCATACATAAGGTCTTACACAAATAAGGATCTCATGATCCAGTCTAAATACAACAAGCAGCGGAAATAAAAGATAAGCATAGCGGTGGGGTCCATCTTCAAGGGCACAGGCAATGCTGACGAAGGTAGATAGTCCTAGTTATCATAGCCGTCCTGATGACCATCATCTTGATAATCTCCTTCATAGTCTGGCCATGAGAACAGCCAGGGACAAAAGCCATGAGTACTCTTTAAGTGCTCGCAACTACCACTAACAAGTATTATAATTCTAAGTTAAAGTGCTAGATCTAAGTTTAACTATAAAGTTAAGTTTGAAACCTAAGCTGAGTTTGGAAGCAAAGAAAGGTAAAGTAAAGTTCTAGAATCACTTAAGTTGGGAAGCTATTATCATAAACACAACCCGGTTGTGGTCAAGTCAAAGTTCATCATTCATTTCAAGTTATTTGGAAAACATCTGACATCGAAACAGTATGGCCATTCCAACTGTCCATAACCGCGGACGCGGCTATTCGAATAGTTTGACACTCTGCAGAGGTGGTACACTTTCACCACAAGATTCGATACATCTGTCAGGGATAACCCTGAATCATCATACTTAGTATGCAGATAATCAAACATAACCTTCCCTTTACACACCCTAGTATAAGCACCTCTCCTATGAGCATGGCCTCCCAACCATGACCATCAGTCATCTTGGGCACTGCATAGGTGGACATCATGAGAGGTAGCCTCAGCTCAGACCTCTCCCATGAGGCAACTAATACTAATGCATATAAATTTCCAGCTAAGCCTTATCCAATTCAGGTAATGTGGTTGTACGGTAAATTTGGAATGGTATCGCATCCGAATCCAACCATCAGTTCTATAAAAGGGTTAAGGCTCATGCCTCAACATTTTCATCATCATCAACCCTTTGTGTTTCTCAACACATGTCAAAACATCTCAATAGAATGACTCATCATTCCAAGGTTTTCATAATTCATTTTCACCAAGGGTTCCCATCTAAAGTGACTCAAGTTTTTGATCTACTCTAAACTACTAAGTTAAGAGTGTTCACTAAAGTGGAAGTGATAGGTTCAATCTCATGCCATAGAATGACATCTAAAGGTTTATAAGTAGGTCAAGTTTTATACTTTTTATGCTACCTTCAAAATAAGTAAAGAACTTTGTGTAAACTAAGGGAGGTGAAACTTGTCAATAAGACTTGAGGTACTAATAGTCAAAAAGGGTGTTCAAAGCATGCTTAAGGCATCTTTGCTAAACCATCTAGTTTGAGTCTAGTTTGCTAAGCACTAAACTTGCAAGGGTTAGCTTGCATTGTTAATGGTGGCTTGCAGATATAACTTGCAAGGGTTAATCTTGGATAGTTCTAGCTTGCCTTGGTTGGTGCAGTGGTTGAAGTTTTCTTCTTGTTCGTCTTGATAGCACTCCTCCTCTTTGTAGACTTGGTCGGTACTATCGTCTATAAGAATACATATGGAGTACACAATCACCAAACAATACTTAACTAGGCTAAGTAGCATTCTAAGGCATACATTTGAAGATCTATTATCATCACAAGCATCACAAGTTTAATTCAATAGTTTCATTCTTTTTAATTTAGAAAAGTAATTTCTACTCCTTGAAAATTTAACTAAGATTTAATATTCACCACTTAAAATATGGGATCATGTGGACACATGTCATCACCACATATTCTAACATGTGGTAATGAGATTTAAGGGTTGGATCAATATTACTTTGGTTTAAGTTTATTATTTAATGATTTAAAGTGACTAGAAATGCCTATATAGCATTATTTTGGTACTAGTCCAAAGTCACTGCATGTAAACCTTAATATTATTACATATTTAGATAGATATGACGAAATGTGATTTTTGAGAGTTGGAATCAACTCAAAACCTATCTTAGTTGATTCTATAAAAATGTTGCAAGTGGCAAATACTTCTGTTTTGTTATTTTTATTAGGAGATATCTATAACTCTAATTGAATTAAATCCAATGGGCTTGGATACATCATCTCAATACCTTTCAGACAAAATTGGTTTCATGCAATTTGGATTTATAAAACTCTCTAAATTGAATTTTAAACTAGTGGACAGAAACTAGATTTAACTAAAAAGAAAAATCCAGATTTGAACGGGTGGGCTAGCGCGGGAAAGAACTTGGGCCAGCCCAGTGGCGCTCTGCGGCGCGGGGCTCAGCTGACAGGGGGTCCTGCTTGTCAGTGGGTTTTAACACACGAAACGGTACGCGTGTTGTGGGTCGTAGGATTAGAAGGGGGATCTACAGCTGAGGGTCGTTGTTGACGACGAACAGGTCGCCGGCGAGCTCGAACCCTAGCGGCTCGGTGGGGGTCTGTTGGGGACGTACCAGGGCTCCAGCAGGGTAGGCGAGGCGGGCAAACGAACTGGAAGACGACGGCGAGGCGAGGCGCGGTTGCGGCAGAGCTTGGGGTGGTCGCAATCAGCGGCGCCCTTCTCCTCCTGCTGCGGCTGCTCCGGCTCCAATTCTGGCGAGGCAGAGATCGCCTTGCTCCGGCTAGAGGTGGGTGAGGTTTAGTGAGGTGAGGGGAGTGGAGTGGTGTGGAGAGAAGAGGCTGGGGATGCCTCCTTTTATAGGCCCGACGGTGAGACCGAGCGGGATGGGCAGGCGACTCCGGCGACACGGCTACAAGCGGCTAGCAGCATGGCGGAGGGTGGCGATCGATAGGCGGTCTCTTAGCGGTGTTCTAGGAAGTGAATGCGAGTGTAGGGGCGGTGGTATGCGGTCTGGGTGAGGTGGCGCTCTAAGCGGCAGAGGCGGCGGTGTCCACGGCGAGCAGTGGCTGTGGTGAGTTGGGCGGCGAACGGGGGTGTCTGGGGTGTTCCCTAGGTCGTGGCGGAGCGGTAGGCGCGGGTTGCGGTCGAGCGGCGGCTTGTGCACATGGGAACAGAGCGTGCTCTGCGGGCGGCGTCGGCATGGTGCGGTGGCACTGGGCGCGTGGTTCCCTCGGTGATCCACCGCAGGGCTTGTCTTGGGCAGGGGACAGAGGGTGGCGGTGAGGTTCTGGCTACCTCCTAGACATGGTGAGAGGGAGGGAGATGGTCTGTTGCGGTGAGGACAAGTTTGGCCGGCGAGGGGTGGCTCGGCATGGCATGACAATGCCACTAGGGGCTAGGGGAATGGGTTTAAAAGGCTTTGCTAGATCATTTAGAGACAAAGGGAGTAAAAAGGGGCCAAATGGGAGACAAGTTTGGCCAGAACACTATTTAAAATAGTGAAATTTGTTTTGTTTGAAATCTGCCTGCCAAGTGTTTGATGAAATGGCCGCATGAAACAAACTTTTGAATTTTGGTTTCAAAATTTTTGGGTGTTCTCCACTATTGCTAGGTAGACTCTGGTTGCAAGGGTTTTGAAAGTGGAGCTCAAATAGATGGGTTTAAAAATAGGGGTGATCTATGCATATGCATTGGATTCAATTTTCAATTGCCAATTAAAATAGTTAACTGAATGTTTTTAGCAGACCCAAAGGTGGGTCTTGGTACCTCATTATGTGTACTAGCAAGGGGTACAAAGATCAAGAATTGTTTCTGTTAAGAAATGAGTGATAGGAACACTCAAAGTAGTGTAGTGGATTAAAATGGCCAAAATGACCATTCCTCCTTTCTAATTCTTTTTTATTTGATTTTCTTTAGGAAAAGTTTGGGAATGATGTAGATAATGTTTAAATCACCTAAGAAACATTTTACAAGCATTCGATCACTTAAACAAGGCACTTCAAATCAACTCCTATTTTAAATGCACACACATATGAATGCTTTCATTTTAAATTTGGAAAAGTTTTTGTTAACCCTAATTTTGGATGATTTGATCTTGATAAGCTTGGATTGAAGTTTGGGGATGTTACACTCGGGAAGTCACCTAGATCTTATTCCTTTCGTGTGCCAGCAGACAACCTTATCATGAGATTCTAGATTCCTCGCCGAGGATCCAGTACATGGGTGGGACCCCTTAGTGCCCCGTGGTATTGGTGTCTAGATTATATGTGAGGGGATGTCAGAGGTAGGCCAGCCACATTAGGGGAGGCTACCAGGGACATGATCTGCTTATAGAGTTTTCAAGGGGCTGCTAGAGTTATATCTGCCTACAAGGGGGTTAACAGAGGTATTTCTTCTTGGAGGGTCATGTTGTCATGTGGGGTCGCGGAGAAGGGAAGTGATCGGCTTGGATCCTTATACCAGGCCCCATACCAAGGAAGTATGGACAAGCTCGCGACTTGGATGTGCAACATGGATAAGGATCTCTCATGGGTAAATCAACGCACCTCTACAGAGTGCATAAAAGTGTGACATGTTACTCCCTATTCTGGGAAGGAGCTGTGAATGCAACAGGAAAGGAACTCCACGAAGTTCTAATCAACATGTGAAGGCTAACGGACATAACTTTTCAGAATAAAAGAAACCTTTGAAGAAATGTTTACAAAAACTTGCATAGCTAATACCTTCAGTCCGGAATCATGGATGTAGTATAATAGCTTTTTCCCTAAAAGACCTAGGTTTAATCGAACATTCGAAAGCAATGCTAAAAGGAAATAAAAGGACACATCTACAAGACTTTGTTTGTTCGTTTTCCCTTAGTTTATCGGACCAATCTAGTTTACTTCATAATGGGTTGAACCAATGGATGGAGATAGGCCAGGGTTGAAGATCCACCTGCATCTGCACATCATATGGGATAAAATATAATAATAAGCATAGTCATGTGTAAAGTTTGAATGGAGATAATCTCTTGTGGGCAACACATCCAAGTATACTAGAGCCCCCGTGATGCAGCGGGCATAGTAATAGTCTTTTAATCCAACTGGGTGCACATCGAAGCAACGGGCTACAAACGATTATTAAGTGTCAAACACAGATCAAAGCTTTAAGTGGTGATGCTGTTGTGATCCTGAATGGGTCGCTAAGCGATGACTGTACTACCCTTTATGTCATTGTGTTCCTATGAGATCGCTGCTAGCCAAGTATAACACCTCAAGCCTTCATCAATCTATGGTATCTTGGGTACCTACAAGTCCATAGATCAAGACAAGAAACAAAATATACAAATCTCAATTGCAAACAAAATACAATACTCCCATGAATTAGATGCACATAATCGCTGTGAGGTTTCTCCCCAACCCGCAGCTCGTGAGGACTACTCACTCATAACAAATAGATCGGACATAGAAAACATCATACAAATACTTAGATTGAAAACAAATATTCTTACAATGGTCGCCAAATCACAAGGAGATCTAAAGTACAAAGCAATGGCTATGGATAGTGGAGGGGATGGATGATGGAAGTGATGAACAATGGATGAACAATGGTGTGGATCTCCTTTTTGGTGGTGTTGTGATGTAATCTGAGAATGGTGGCTCTCTAGCCGGCAGCTGGAGCCTCCAAATATATAGGCGTCTTCATGAAAGTCGTAGGGTTTGACGAGACGAAGCCAATGCCACCTGGTATGGGCAGACGGTATGGGTGGGCCCTGCCTATACCAGTGGTTGTTAAGCTTGCTGACACCCTGGAATGGCTTCCCAATTACTTGGTCGTGTAGACTTCCTCAAACACCTTCATTATGACTCTTGATTTCTCATTAAAAACCATGATTTCCTACACAACACAATTCAAAGAAACTTTTTGCATACCTTTGCAACTATTAGTCATTAGTGGCAAGTATTAAGAGTTTCTTGTCAATTGCTTAACCAAAAACAATGTTTAAACACGGTGGAAGTTGGCTAATTTTGGAGCCATCAACTTCCCCAAAGCTCAAACCTTGATCGCCCTCGACCAAGAAGAAATAAAAGAACTATAAGGAATTCATCGTTTAAACTTGAAAAAACAAGAATAAGAATTCACATACGGTTGGTAGTCATATGCTCTCAGCACTTCATTCATTTGCGACGCTTATCAAAGTTAGAGAGATGACAAGAATACTATACAAGCTTCGTTAAGTCAAGACAATCAAAGTAAAATTTAATATAAGTATAAGTAACTATAAGTGTAGCAAGCAATCCAATTCTTCTAGTTAACTCTCAGCTTGCTAAGAAACACTAGGATGTTTAAATAGCATAATTGGGTAAGAGAGTTTCATGTCCTAAGTAGCATAACAGCGAAGTGTCTTATTTACACCCACATCAATAAATAAAGTCTATCAAAAACACTTCTAATCCAATCATTGCTTTTCAAGAAAAAATCAGAGAGTAGTAATGAGACCATGCCAAGGACTTGTTATGTGGATCCTCATAGATATCTTTTTCTTTTATTCTTTCAAGGATCACTGAATGTTTCTTTTGCAAGTTTTTGCACAAGCTTTGAGAGTACCAATACTTTTTCCCATATATTGACACGTATACCACTCATGTCATCAACTCATAGCTGAAATCCAGGGTTATACCATAGATCATTCAAAAGCTAGCGGAGTTGCTGACATCCCAAAGGTATGCATTAGAGACATAAAAAACTAGTCTCACTTCTTTCCCTTTCTTTGAGATAGTACCACGGTTTGATCCACAATGTTAGCTTTGGCATGCATCACAATTACCACTAGACTTTATTTCAATCAAACAAATCCTTTCATGAGTGTCGTCAAGACTATCAAAATATCTATGGGGTTAAGTATCATCAAGAGTGTACTCTCAAGACAATCATTCATCAAACAAGTCATAAATCATTCATCGAACAAGCCAACATGAATGTTTCAAAGCTCTCAAGGAGCTAGAGTACAACCTCGTTATTACACAAATAAATTTTCTGGGGGAACACATCCCCAAGCTCCGGCTTTTGCAAGCCCTTTTGTTGCTCATTATGGTGGTGGTGGATTGTCAACACCCGGATTTTTAATCCCAGATGCCCGTTATGCCATACCTCGCAATCCCAGGATTACCATTTTTGCGAGACATAACGGATTGGATATCACAGTACATCATCCATTACAAACCATACATAAGGTTTTACACAAATAAGGATCTCATGATCTAGTCTTTAATACAACAAGCAGCGGAAATAAACGATAAGCGTAGCGGTGGGGTCCATCTTCAGGGGCACAGGCAATGCTGACGAAGGCAGATAGTACTAGTTATCATAGCCGTCCTGCTGACCATCATCTTGATAATCTCCTTCATAGTCTGGCCATAATAATAGCCAGGGACAAAAGCCATGAGTACTCTTTAAGTACTCGCAAACTACTACTAACAAGGGGTATAATTCTAAGTTAAAGTACTGAATCTAAGTTAACTATCAAGTTAAGTTTGAAACCTAAGCTGAGTTCAGAAGCAAAGAAAGATAAAGTAAGATTCTAGAATCACTTAAGTTGGGAAGCTATTATCATCAACACAACCCTGTTGTGGTCAAGTCAAAGTTCATCATTCATTTCAAGTTATTTAGAAAACATCTGACAACGAAACAGTATGGCCATTCCAACTGTCCATAACCGCGGACGCGGCTATTCGAATAGTTTGACACTCTTCAGAGGTGGTACACTTTCACCACAAGATTCGATACATCTGTCAGGGATAACCCTGAATCATCATACTTAGTATGCAGATAATCAAACATAACCTTCCCTTTACACACCCTAGTACAAGCACCTCTCCTATGAGTATGGCCTCCCAACCATGACCATCAGTCATCTTGGGCACTGCATAGGTGGACATCATTGAGAGGTAGCCTCAGCTCAAACCTCTCCCGTGAGGGAACTAATACTATTGCATATAAATTTCCACCTAAGCCTTACCCAATTCAGGTAATGTGGTTATACGGTAAATTTGGAATGGTATCGCATCCGAATCCAACCATCAGTTTTATAAAAGGGTTAAGGCTCATGCCTCATCATTTTCATCATCATAAACCAGTTGTGTTTCTCAACACATGTCAAAACATCTCAATAGAATGACTCGTCATTCCAAGGTTTTCATAATTCATTTTCACCAAGTGTTCCCATCTAAAGTGACTCGAGTTTTTGATCTATACTAAGGTACTAAGTTAAGAGTGTTCACTAAAGTGGAAAGATGGGATCAATCTCATGCCATAGAATGACATCTAAAGGTTTCTAGGTAGGTCAAGTTTTATACTCTTTATGCTACCTTCAAGATTAAGTAAAGAACTTTGTGTAAACTAAGGGAGGTAAAACTTGTCAATAAGACTTGGGGTACTAA
Source organism: Avena sativa (assembly GCA_916181665.1). Lineage (NCBI taxonomy): Eukaryota > Viridiplantae > Streptophyta > Magnoliopsida > Poales > Poaceae > Avena > Avena sativa. Next base: position 310,132,682 of record OV702291.1, read on the forward strand.
TAGTTAAAGGGGTGTGATCAAAGCATGCTTAAGGCATCTTTGCTAAACCATCTAGTTTTATTCTAGCTTGCTAACAATAGCTTGCTAAAGTATGTTTGCAAGGGTTAGCTTGCCACTAATAGCTTGCTTTGGTTGGTGTAGTGGTTGAAGTTTTCTTCTTCTTCTTGGTAGAACTCCTCCTCCTCGAAAGTTTGGTCGGTACTAGCGTCTATAAATACATAGGGAGTAGACAATCACCAAACAATACTTAACTAGGCTAAGTAGCATTTTAAAATACACAATTGATCATCTATTATCATCACAAGCATCACAAGTTTAATTCAATAGTTTCAACCTTTTTATTTTGGAAAAGTAATTTCTACTCATTGAAATATTAACTAAAATTTAATATTCACCACCAAAATATGGGATCATGTGGATCCATGTCCTCGCCACATATTCTAACATGTGGGAATGAGATTTAAAGGTTGGATCAATATTACTTTGGTTTAAGTTTATTATTTAATGCTTTAAAGTGACTAGAAATGCCTATATAGCATTATTTTGGTACTAGTCCAAAGTCACTGCATGTAAACCTTAATATTATTACATATTTAGATAGATATGATGAAGTGTGATTTTTGAGAGTTGGAATCAACTCAAAAGCTAACTTGGTTGATTTTATAAGAATGTTTCAAGTTGCAAAAGCTTCCATCTTCTTATTTTCATTAGGAGAGATCTATAACTCTAATTGAATTAAATCCAACGGGCTTGGATAGATCATTTTAATACCTTTCAGACAAAATTGGTTTCATACAATTTGGATTTCTAAAACTCTCTGAATTGATTTCCAAACTAGTGGTCAGAAACTAGATTCAAACTAAAAGAAAAATCCAGATTTGAATGTGTGGGCTAACGCGGGAAAAGGAATGGGTCGGCCCAGTGGTGCTCCGCGGTGTGGGGCTCAGCTGAAAGAGGGTCCCGCGTGTCAGCGGCACTTAACATGCGAAACGGTACGCGTGCTGTGGGCCGTGCGATTAGAGGCTAGATCTACGGCTGAGGGTCATCGTCAACGACGAACAGGTCACCAGCGAGCTCGAACCCTAGCGGCTCGGTGGGGGTCTACTGGGGGCGTACCAGGGCTCCAGCGGGGTCGGCGAGGCGGGCAAACAAAGTGGAAGACGACGGCGAGGCGAGGCGTGGTCGTGGTGGAGCTTGGGGTGGTCGCAATCAACGACACCCTTCTCCTCCAGAGGCGGCGGCTCCGGCTCCAATTCCGGCGAGCTGCTGCTCCACTTGCTCCGGTGAGAGGTGGGTGAGGTTTAGAGAGGTGAGGGGAGTGGAATGGTGTGGAGAAGAATGGTTGGGCAGGGCTCCTTTTATAGGCCCGACGGTGAGACCGAGCGGGATGGGCGGTCGACGGTGGCGACATGGCTACGACGAGCTAGCAGCATGGCTGGGGATGGCGATCGATGGGCGGTCCCCTGGCGGTGCTCTAGGATTTAAATGCGGCCGTAGGGGCGGTGGTATGCAGTCTGGGCGAGGTGGCGCTCGGAGAGGCAGAGGCGGCGGTGTCCATGCCGAGCGGTGGCTGTGGGGATTTGGGTGGCGAACGGGGGTGTCTGGGGTGTTCTACAGGTCGAGGCAGAGCGGTGGGCGCGGGCTAGTGCCAAGGGGCAGTCTGTGCGAGCGGGGACAGTACATGCTCTGGGGGCGGCGTCGACCTGCTCGACAAGCTCCGGGCACGGCGGTTCCTGGCCGCTCTACCCCCTGTCTCTGGCCTGGGGCTGGTTGGGTGGTGGAGGTGGACCACTGGCAAGCTGCTAGACATGAGGAGAGGGGCTGGAGAGGGTTGCTGCTGCAAATGCACGGTCGGCCGATGAGAGAGGGCTCGGCATGGCAGTGCAGTGCGGCTAGGGGGTAGAGAAGAGGCTGGGGTTGGTTTTGTCTGGCTTGAGGGGGGACAAGATGATCAAAGCACTATAGAATTGCTAGACAAAATCAGCCCAAAATAGTAATAGTTAGACCTTAATGATCTTGCTAACAAGGTGTTTGACAAAATGGCCGAAAGAGAAAAAATTTGAATTTTGAGTTCAAAATTTTTGAGTGATCTCCACTAGTGATAGGTAGTCTCTGGTTGCAAGGGTTTTGAAAATGGAGGTCAAAAAGATGGTTTTTGAAATAGGGGTGATCTATGCATATGCATTAGATTCAATTTTAAACTGTCATTTAAAATAGCTAACAGAATGTTTTTAGCAGATCCAAAGGTGGGTCTTGATACCTCATTATGTGTACTAGCAAGGGGTATAAAGATCAAGAATTGTTTCTGTTAAGAATTTAGTACTAGGAATAGCCAAAGTAGGCATGAGAGTTAGATTTGTCAAAATGACCATTCTTTCTTTTTAATTCTTTTTTATTTGATTTTCTTTAGGAAAAGTTTGGGAATGATGTAGATGATGTTTAAATCACCTAAGAAACATTTTACAAGCATTGGATCAATCAATCATGGCAATTCAAACAACTCCTATTTTAAATGCACACATATATGAATGCTTTCATTTTAAATTTGGAAAAGTTTTTGTTAACCCCATTTTTGGATGATTTGATCATGATAATCTTGGATTAAAGTTTTGGGATGTTACAAACCTTCCCCCCTTAAACAAAATCTTGTCCCGAGATTTACAAAGAAAACTAGGAAATAAAGAGATCTAGGAACTCTGTCCTAATGTAATCTTCGCGTTCCCAAGTAGCTTCCTCCTCGGTATGGTTGCTCCACTGAATCTTGAGGAACTTGATACTCCTGGTCCTAGTGGTTCTGTAGGCTTCCTCTAAGATACAGATGGGTACTTCCCGATAGGTCAGGTCATTGTTGATTTCCACAGCTCTGTGATCGATGTTCTTGAAAACTTCAGTCTTCTCAGGCACTTCCAAGCATTTGCGAAGTAACGAGATATGGAACACATTGTGGATGGCTGACATCTCTTCAGGCAGTTCCAGTTGGTACGATACTTTTCCTCGGCGGTTCAGAATCTTGAAAGGTCCGATATATCTGGGACCTAACTTTCCCTTCAGACTAAAGCATTGAGTTCCCTTCAATGGTGAAACCTTGAGATATACGAAATCTCCGACATTGAAAGTCAGGTCTCTCCTTCTCTTGTCAGCATAGCTCTTATGTCTGGATTGGGCAGTTTTGAGGTGCTCATGGACTTTGTGACCTTTCTCTTCTGCTTCTCGAAGAATGTCGGGTCCAAAGATCTGACTCTCTCCTACTTGCGACCAATTCAAAGGGGTAAGACACTTTCTTCTGTATAGGAATCCAAATGGTGCCATCTGCAAACTAGCTTGATAACTGTTGTTATATGAGAATTCTGTGAAAGGCAGGCAGTCTTCCCATTTTGATCCGTATTCCAACACACAAGCTCTAAGCATATCCTCCAAGATCTGGTTGACTCTCTCAGTTTGTCCATCTGTTTGCGGGTGATACGCGGTGCTGAAGTTCAACTTGGTTCCTAAACCTTCCTGAACTTTCTGCCAAAATCTTGAAGTAAACTGGGTTCCTCGATCTGATACGATGGTCTTGGGGGTTCCATGCAGACTAACAATTCTAGCAATGTACAGCTCTGCTAGTTTTGCACTCTGGTAGGTTGTCTTGACTGGTATGAAGTGGGCTACCTTGGATAGTCTATCAACTATGACCCAGATTGAGTCATTCCCCCTACTGGAAGTAGGTAAATCGGTGATAAAGTCCATTCTGACGGAATCCCATTTTCATTCCGGAATCTGCAATGGTTGCAATAGTCCTGCAGGTCTCTGATGCTCTGCTTTGACTCTTTGACAGATGTCACATTTGGCGATGTAGCTTCCGATCTCTCTCTTCATCTTGTGCCACCAAAATTGCTCTTTCAAATCCTGATACATCTTTGTTCCTCCAGGGTGGATAGAATAAAGAGTGTCATGAGCTTCCTTCATGATATACTCCTTCAGCTCCGAATCTGCTGGCACACAGATACGTCCTTTGTACCATAGTACACCTTCTTCGTCTTCGGTGAATCCAGGTACTTTGCCTGTACCAATACGACGTTTGATTCCGTCTATACTTCCATTCCCCTTCTGGGCTTCCTTGATTTGGCTAATCAAAGTGGGTTGAAGTTCAATGCTAGCTAGGAATCCTTTGCTAACTAACCCAGTCCTGAACTGCTCCAACTCCTCATACAAACTTGGTTGCTTCTCTTTGATCATGGTGCTCAGCCTACACGGCAATCTACTAAGAGCATCCGCTACCACATTGGCTTTGCCAGGGTGATAGTAAATGTCAAGGTCATAATCCTTGATTAACTCTATCCATCTTCTTTGTCTCATATTCAGCTCCTTCTGGGTGAAGATATACTTCAAGGTCTTATGGTCCGAGTAAATCTCACAATGATTACCCATCAAATAATGACGCCATGTCTTCAATGCTAGAACCACTACTGCTAGCACAAGATCATGGGTCGAATAGTTCTGCTCATGCTGCTTCAGTTGTCGAGACAAATACACGACGACTTTGCCTTCTTGCATCAATACACATCCTAGACCAATCTTGGATGCATCACAATACACATCAAACGGCTTCTTGATGTCTGGCATGATCAAAATTAGGGTTGATATCAATCTCTTCTTCAGCTCCTGGAAACTGGCTTCACACTTGTCTGTCCATTCAAACTTCTTGTCCTTCTTCAACAATTGGGTCATTGGTCGGGCTATGCTCGAGAATCCTTCTACGAACTTGCGGTAATATCTCGCTAATCCGAGAAATGAACGAACTTGGGTTTGATTAGTTGGGGCTTCCCATTCTTCGACATCTTTGATCTTGGTGGGATCAACAGAGACTCCTCCGGCAGACACAATATGTCCTAGGAATCCTACTTCTTTCAGCCAAAACTCACACTTGCTGAACTTGGCATATAACTGATGTTCTCGCAGGGTTTCTAGGATGATTCTTAGATGTTGCTCATGCTCTTCTTATGACTTGGAGTAGATAAGGATGTCGTCGATAAACACAACTACAAACTTATCGAGGAAATTCATAAAGATCTTATTCATGAGATTCATGAAATAAGCAAGGGCATTGGTTAATCCAAAAGACATAACCATATACTCGTATAAACCATAGCGAGTAGTAAAGGCGGTCTTCGGAATATCTGTTGCACGAACCTTAAGTTGGTGATAACCAGTCCTAAGATCAATCTTTGAGAATACCTGAGCTCCAGTCAACTGATCAAATAGATCCTCTATCTTTGGCAAGGGGTACTTGTTCTTGATGGTGACATCATTCATCTTTCTGTAGTCTGTACACAGACGGTTGCCTCCATCTTTCTTGTCGACGAATAACACTGGTGATCTCCATGGCGATGCACTTGGTTGAATCAAACCTGTTGCTAACATGGCATCCAACTGCTTCTTTAGTTCTACTAACTCTGAGGGGTTCATGGTATAGGGTCTCTAGGCTATAGGTCCGGTTCCGGGGATTAGTTCGATAATGAACTCAATATCCCTATCCAGGGGCATACCTGGCAATTCATCTAGGAATATGTCGGGGTATTCACAGACTACTCTAACTTGGTCAATGGTAGGCAGGGCTACACTCTTGTTGCACTTGAATTGACGGGGTAAGGTTTCGGAGATATGCTCTACTGTTACTCCAGAACTACTGGTCATGGTGATGGCTTTCTCAGCATAGTCTATCAGTCCTTTATGCCTTGAAATCCAGTCCATACCTAGTACTACTTCCAAACCTTTTGTTCCAAGTACAATTAGGTTGGCATAAAAATCTATCCCATGTATTCTGATAGGTATAGCTTTGCAAATTTTTCTAGCTTTTGTTGTTGAACCGGGGATTTGAACTATCATGACATGCGTTAGGTTGGTTGGGCGAATCTTACTAGTGCATACAAATTCTTCGGTGACAAATGAATGCGATGCTCCAGAATGAAACAATACTCTTGCTAAAACTGAGTTGACAGAAAACATACCCAGCACTACATCTGGCGCTTCCTAGGCTTCTTCTGCGTTCATGTGGAAGAGACGACCGTTGCGGTTGTGCGGGTTCCCTGGGGCAAATCTCCTTCCTGGTTGAACATGACGCTGCTGCTGAGCTGGGGCATTCACAGGGGCATTGGCGGCAGTCTTCTTGGGACACTCATTGGAGTAGTGACCCTTCACTCCACACTCAAAACAAGTGATCTGGGACTTGTCCTTGACTACGACTGGCACAGCATTGCTGCCAGTTCTGGGTGCAGTGTTGTTGTTGTTCTTGGGAGGGGCACGGTTGAAGTTGTTGGCATTGCCGGAGTTGTGATTGTTTCCTCCGGACTTCACATTTCCTCCGCTACGGTTGGGGTACCATGGGCGAGAATTTGGGGGTCGGTTGTTCCTTGGTGCATATCCTGGTGAGGGGTTAGGACGGTACATCTGGTGACTACTGGATCCAGACTGCTGCATCATACAACGCTTGCGGTTGTCGTTTGCCTGGTTAATCTTCCCTTCCATATGAATGGCAGAGTCGACTAGCTCTTCGAGATCCTGGAAACGGATGTTGACGAGGACAGTCTGCATCTCATCATGCAGTCCGTTTAAGAATCTCTCCTTCTTCTTGGCGTCCGTGTTGATTTCATCCGGCGCATATCTGGCAAGTGACAAGAATTTGTCACGGTACTCTACCACAATCAATCTTCCTTGCTTCAGTTCACGGAATTCATCTCTCATCCTGTTGACAAGACCTTGCGGCACATGGGTGCGGCTAAACTTGACCTTGAATGCTTCCTAGGTCATCACCTGGCCATGGTTCATATTGCGGATGCTATTCCACCAAGCTCTTGCATCTCCCGCCAGATAGTGGGTGGCGAAGAGAACTTTATCATTCTCATCAACTCCTGCAACTTCGAGGTTGTTTTCCATGGTTTGTAACCAGTCATCAGCATCTAATGGGTTCTCAGATTGGGGATTGGTGTTCTGAAAGTTTTTGAGTTTAGATCCATGGTGATCCTGATTTCCATGTCCTTGGTTGTTGAGAGCCATTTGGGCGATCTGCTGTAATGTTGCTAAGTTGGCTTGACGCTCGGCCCTGCTTGCTTCACGGTCTGCGATGAGATTCTTCAAGATCTGCAGCATTGGGTCCTGCGACGAGCTGCTCCCTCCTTGGTTTCCACGAGTCATCTGAAGATTGAGATAGATATAGGGGTAAGAGGGAAATTCTAAGGTTCATGGTTTTGGGTTTCCAAAGCTACAACTTTGAGTTAGACTCAGGTTTTTCAACTAACTTCATTTTCATTCATGGAAGCAAGCACACGATACAACACACACCACAACAATAAAAGGGGAAAACAGATGGTTTGAAGAACCATTCTGCAAGCTACGATACAATAAGATGATACATCTCATGCTATGACAGTGCTCTAGTGCATCTACTCATCGTCGATGAAGTCGGAGTCTTCATCATCAGTGTAGAAGTCCACAGCATCCTCTGCCAGAAAATCGTCATCGTTGCTGAGGTAAGAATCCATATCTCCCTGGATGTCTTCACCCTCATCATCTTCTTCTTTGGCGGCAAGCTGAGCTTCCTGCTCCTTGACGGTCTTCTCAAGGTCGGCCACCTTCTTGCGAAGACGGGCGATGGTGTGATCCTTCTTTTCACGCTGGCGACGAAGAGACTGGCGATCTTGGACGAGCAGTGCAAAAGTCTGGGCCTTCTAGTCGGCAATGGCACGGTTCTAGTTGGCTAACTCTCTGGCATTGTCCAGTTCCTGCTGTCGGTCATGAAACAAGAAGTCAAGGTTCACCACTTGACGCCTCAACTCTGGGTGACTTGGCATCTCCATCGGCATTCCCATGAAGTCATGTCTTGCATAGTGGGAAAAACGGGTTCCTTGAATCTTGTTGATGCTGAGGGCACATAGACGTGCGAGAGCTTCATGCATTGCCCTGGCTAATCCATCTAGCCAGTTGTTCTCTCTCACGTAGAACTGAATTCTTCCCGGAGTTGGTGCTTCAATGCTTCCTCGAAGATCTGCGGTGACTAGCCATTGTAGGTCTCCTCCTGGGGCTCCTGGAAGTTGAGCTCCAAGAAACTCCGGATGTGGGCGTCCTAGTAACTCTGACAGTGAATCCAGATCCCTCTCGAAGATCAGCTGACCTCCGTTTCCCAACTGGTAAAACTTGCTGAACTGAGTCTCCATCTACAAGAATTTAGGATGAGGAAGTTAGTGAAGTGATCAAGGGTGTCAAATTTTAAGTAGTAATGTAAGAATTTTGAGGAACATGTATTTTTGAGAAAGAATGAGTTCACAAGGGTAAGAGGGAAAATAGTTTTTCATAAATACTCACTTTGGTTTTGAAGCTAAGTTTTTGGTTTGGACGTCCATTCTAACTATGGTCTCCTATGGTCAGGATGGCTCTGATACCAACTTGTCAACACCCGGATTTTTAATCCCAGATGCCCGTTAAGCCATACCTCGCAATCCCAGGATTACCATTTTTGCGAGACATAACGGATTGTATATCACAGTACATCATCCATTACAAACCATACATAAGGTTTTACACAAATAAGGATCTCATGATCCAGTCTTTAATACAACAAGTAGCAGAAATAAACGATAAGCGTAGCGGTGGGGTCCATCTTCAGGGGCATAGGCAATGCTGACGAAGGCAGATAGTCCTAGTTATCATAGCCGTCCTGTTGACCATCATCTTGATAATCTCCTTCATAGTCTGGCCATAATAATAGCCAGGGACAAAAGCCATGAGTACTCTTTAAGTACTCGCAAACAACTACTAACAAGGGGTATAATTCTAAGTTAAAGTACTGAATCTAAGTTAACTATCAAGTTAAGTTTGAAACCTAAGCTGAGTTCAGAAGCAAAGAAAGATAAAGTAAGATTCTAGAATCACTTAAGTTGGGAAGCTATTATCATCAACACAACCCTGTTGTGGTCAAGTCAAAGTTCATCATTCATTTCAAGTTATTTAGAAAACATCTGACAACGAAACAGTATGGCCATTCCAACTGTCCATAACCGCGGACGCGGCTATTCGAATAGTTTGACACTCTGCAGAGGTGGTACACTTTCACCACAAGATTCGATACATCTGTCAGGGATAACCCTGAATCATCATACTTAGTATGCAGATAATCAAACATTACCTTCCCTTTACACACCCTAGTACAAGCACCTCTCCTATGAGTATGGCCTCCCAACCATGACCATCAGTCATCTTGGGCACTGCATAGGTGGACATCATTGAGAGGTAGCCTTAGCTCAAACCTCTCCCGTGAGGGAACTAATACTAATGCATATAAATTTCCACCTAAGCCTTACCCAATTCAGGTAATGTGGTTGTACGGTAAATTTGGAATGGTATCGCATCCGAATCCAACCATCAGTTTTATAAAAGGGTTAAGGCTCATGCCTCATCATTTTCATCATCATAAACCAGTTGTGTTTCTCAACACATGTCAAAACATCTCAATAGAATGACTCGTCATTCCAAGGTTTTCATAATTCATTTTCACCAAGTGTTCCCATCTAAAGTGACTCAAGTTTTTGATCTATACTAAGGTACTAAGTTAAGAGTGTTCACTAAAGTGGAAAGATGGGATCAATCTCATGCCATAGAATGACATCTAAAGGTTTCTAAGTAGGTCAAGTTTTATACTCTTTATGCTACCTTCAAGATTAAGTAAACAACTTTGTGTAAACTAAGGGAGGTAAAACTTGTCAATAAGACTTGAGGTACTAATAGTTAAAGGGGTGTGATCAAAGCATGCTTAAGGCATATTTGCTAAACCATCTAGTTTTATTCTAGCTTGCTAACAATAGCTTGCTAAAGTATGTTTTGCAAGGGTTAGCTTGCCACTAATAGCTTGCCTTGGTTGGTGCAGTGGTTGAAGTTTTCTTCTTCTTCTTCTTGGTAGAACTCCTCCTCCTCGAAAGTTTGGTCGGTACTAACGTCTATAAATACATAGGGAGTAGACAATCACCAAACAATACTTAACTAGGCTAAGTAGCATTCTAAAACACACAATTGATGATCTATTATCATCACAAGCATCACTAGTTTAATTCAATAGTTTCAACCTTTTTATTTTGGAAAAGTAATTTCTACTCATTGAAATATTAACTAAAATTTAATATTCACCACCAAAATATGGGATCATGTGGACCCATGTCCTCACCACATATTCTAACATGTGGGAATGAGATTTAAAGGTTGGATCAATATTACTTTGGTTTAAGTTTACTATTTAATGATTTAAAGTGACTAGAAATGCCTATATAGCATTATTTTGGTACTAGTCCAAAGTCACTGCATGTAAACCTTAATATTATTACATATTTAGATAGATATGATGAAATGTGATTTTTGAGAGTTGGAATAAACTCAAAAGCTAACTTGGTTGATTTTATAAAAATGTTTCAAGTTGCAAAAACTTCTGTCTTCTTATTTTCATTAGGAGCGATCTATAACTCTAATTGAATTAAATCCAATGGGCTTGGATAGATCATTTTAATACCTTTCAGACAAAATTGGTTTCATGCAATTTGGATTTCTAAAACTCTCTGAATTGATTTCCAAACTAGTGGTCAGAAACTAGATTCAAACTAAAAGAAAAATCCAGATTTGAATCTGTGGGCTAACGCGGGAAAAGAAATGGGCCGGCCCAGTGGCGCTCCGCGGAGCGGGGCTCAGCTGACAGGGGGTCCCGCGTGTCAGCGGCACTTAACTCGCGAAACGGTACGCGCGCTATGGGCCGTGCGATTAGAGGCTAGATCTACGGCTGAGGGTCGTCGTCGACGACGAACAGGTCGCCGGCGAGCTCGAACCCTAGCGGCTCGGTGGGGTTCTACTGGGGGCATACCAGTGCTCCAGCAGGGTCGGCGAGGCGGGCAAACAAAGTGGAAGACGACAGCAAGGCGAGGCATGGTCACGGCGGAGCTTGGGGTGGTCGCAATCAACGGCACCCTTCTCCTCCAGAGGCGGTGGCTCCGGCTCCAATTCCGGCGAGCTGCTGCTCCACTTGCTTTGGCGAGAGGTGGGTGACGTTCAGAGAGGTGAGGGGAGTGGAATGGTGTGGAGAAGAATGGCTGGGGAGGGATCCTTTTATAGTCCCGACGGTGAGATCGAGTGGGATGGGCGGTCGACGGTGGCGACATGGCTACGGCGATCTAGCGGCATGGCTGGGGATGGCGATTGATGGGCGGTCCCCTGGCGGTGCTCTAGGATTTAAATGTGGCCGTAGGGGCGGTGGTATGCAGTCTGGGCGAGGTGGCACTCTGAGAGGCAGAGATGGCGGTGTCTACGGCGAGCGATGGTTATGGGGCTTTGGGCGGCGAACGGGGGTGTCTGGGGTGTTCTCTAGGTCAAGGCGGAGCGGTGGGCGTGGGCTGGTGCCAAGGGGCGGTCTGTGCGAGCGGGGACAGTGCATGCTCTGGGGGCGGCATAGGCCTGCTACACAAGCTCTGGGCGCGGTGGTTCCTGGCCGCTCTGCCCTCTGTCTCTGGCTTAGGGCTGGTTGGGCGGTGGAGGTGGACCACTGGCAAGCTGCTAGACATGAGGAGAGGGGCTGGAGAGGGCTGCTGCTGCAAGTGCACGGTCGGCCGGCGAGAGAGGGCTCGACATGGCAGTGCAGTGCGGCTAGGGGGTAGAGAAGAGGTTGGGGTTGGTCTGGTCTGGCTTGAGGGGGGACAAGATGATCAAAGCACTACAGAATTGCTAGACAAAATCAGCCCAAAATAGTAATAGTTAGGCCTTAATGATCTTGCTAACAAGGTGTTTGACAAAATGGCCGAAAGAGAAAAAGTTTTGAATTTTGAGTTCAAAATTTTTGAGTGATCTCCACTAGTGATAGGTAGTCTCTAGTTGCAAGGGTTTTGAAAATGGAGGTCAAAAAGATGGTTTTTGAAATAGGGGTGATCTATGCATATGCATTAGATCCAATTTTAAACTTTCATTTAAAATAGCTAACAGAATATTTTTAGCAGATCCAAAGGTGGGTCTTGGTACCTCATTATGTGTACTAGCAAGGGGTATAAAGATCAAGAATTGTTTTTGTTAAGAATTTAGTACTAGGAATAGCCGAAGTAGGCATGAGAGTTAGATTTGTCAAAATGACCATTCTTTCTTTTTAATTCTTTTTGATTTGATTTTCTTTAGGAAAAGTTTGGGAATGATGTAGATGATGTTTAAATCACCTAAGAAACATTTTACAAGCATTGGATCAATCAATCATGGCAATTCAAACAACTCCTATTTTAAATGCACACATATATGAATGCTTTCATTTTAAATTTGGAAAAGTTTTTGTTAACCCGATTTTTGGATGATTTGATCATGATAAGATTGGATTAAAGTTTTGGGATGTTACATGGATAGTTTCCCACATTCCATTGGCTGCTCCAATCATGGAACTAGGTGGCGAGGCTTGCACTAGCATCTCGAATGTTGATGGAGAGGTTGTTCATGTTTTGAATATTTCCTTCGAGTGCGTAGATGTCTTCATAGATGGTGTAGTAGATTGGTGGTTGCACATCTTGTTTGGGTCCTACTTGTTCTACTTCTTCATCTTCTCCTCCTCCCATGGGTATTTGTTGTTGGGGGTAGATCAGCCTCAACCTGCACGTCAAAACGCAAACGTCCATCCTCAATAGAGTATAAACCGTTAGGCAAAGGAGCCGGGATCAAGTGATCCTCTCTAGGTATATCAAAAAGTATCTACCATGATTTTTAGAAACCATACCACATTTTCTTAGAGTAGAGATACCGAGACGGTGACTTCCTGTCAACGGTTGGATATTACCTAAGTTGATGCAAAATGCGCATGCAAGAACTGTCACAACTCCTCCTCTGCATATGGGTCCTCGAGATTAAAGAATCTGATGCTTAAGGTAAAACACCAGAAGAGCGCCCAAATTTGGTGTTAAGTTACAATTAATGATAGCATCTTTTGCGAGGAGCAACATGTCCTCCTCATTAACTCTAGTAAACTCACCACGTGCCTGCAAAGTGTTAGCAATCACATAAAATAAATATCGAATAGCAGGGTGATCAATTTGGTTTTCCTTGGGTGTGGTTCCACGGATTCTCATTAAATTAAAGTACTCCCAAGATGCAAGATTTAAAACAAAAGTACTTGTGCGTACATCGGTAGTGTTATTGGTAAACCCAAAGCATTGAGCCCATTGGTTGAGTGTTAGGGTGTACTCACAGTTCATAAGGAGGAATTTGATGCAATCAACTCTAGACCTTTGTTTCTCGGTACAGCCGTAAGGGTCCACTTTATGTGTCAAGGTGCCAAAGAACTCAAGCGTCAAGCGGCGATATGTGGCAACATCCTGAAAGAGAAAATCATATAAACCAACATTGTTGCAATGTAAATCGAAATCAGCATGAATGCCAAGTTGGTTTAGGATATAGGGACACGCCCACTTGGTGGACTTGATTTCTTGGAACTTGAGACGATTGAAACGCTTTAGCTGAAACTCCTCAGTGAACTCGATACCAAGTGACTCTGGGGTCAACGTATCAATGTGTGGTGGAGAGGACTCCGCAGCCATCTCACATGTATGGCTCCGCATGTTCATCTAAAAATAATAAGATAAACTAAATAAAATTGCTAATGATTTTTTTTAGTCTAATAGAAACATAGCATAAGTGATTCTCTACACTAACTACAAAAGAAACTCCTCTAAAACAATACTAAGAATGCTCAATATCAAGATTGAATCAAGAATAAGACCTAAGTCTAGATAGACAATGGTGAAAGATTGAGTGAAGCTTTTGTATAAATAAGTTGAGGATTAGAGCAGAATCATACCTTAGATCGATTGAGCGCGAGGAATCAAAGAAAGATTAAGTAAATTTGAAGATCCAATGGAGGTGGTTTGGAGTTTGGAGGAAGAAGAAAGAGAAAGATTTGTTTTGTGGGATTTTAGGTTACCTCCTCGGGTTGAATATGGCGGCCGTGTACGTGGTACGAGCGGGAGGTACAGCCGGAGCCCGCCCGTACCAGGTGACATACATCTGGCGGTGCACTCGGTACGGGCGCGCGGTACGGTCACGCACGCCCATACTACTGATCATTATCCAATCTGTAACTTTTCTTAAAATCTAATGTTTGCTCGAGGGTACAGTATGGGCGCGCGGTACGAGCGCGTCCGGCCATACCAGTGGTCATTAAGAGCACGGTTCCCTGTGGCAAAAATCAGAATTTCTATCTTCCTATGGTTCGATGTGGTATGGGCGCACGATACGATCTCTTCCGGCCGTACCAGTGGTTGTTAAGGGCACTGTGAGCTACATAACTCAAAATTTTTGATTAGAAGCTCCATGTGCCTTTGCACATCCTACCAAAGGACAAAATAACATCAAATATACTACATAAAAAATCAGCAATACTTCTTAGGCCACGTGTTAGTAAAATGAAAGATCGAGGATTACCTTATTTCTTCTCCTCTCTCCAAAGGTCTTCTTGAACACTCTTTATTAAAAAACAAGACTAACAAAAAAATAAAAACTTTATTTCACATGGTTGCCTCCCATGAAGCGCTTCTAGTTAAAGTCAATTAGCTTGACCGTGATGGTAATTATTTACGTTTAAGAAGTGGAATACCCACTCCAAAGTAGTTGGCTTTTAAAGTAATTATACCATCATCATCATTAGGCTTGGCCTTCTTTTTCCTAGGTAAGTGGACTATAAAAGGATCTCTAGATGGTAGCCCTATTCTCACATTCCCCTCATGTAAATTAATTAAAGCCTTAATAGTTCTTAGGAATGGCCTACCTAGAATTATAGGTGGTATGGGATCTTCAGGCATGTCCACAATAACAAGATCAGTAAGAGCGGGACTAGCATTAATTTCAACAACTATATTTTCTTTAATCCCCATAGCTTGTTTATAGGTTGAATCAGTAGATGGAGTCTTAATTCAGTAGTAACTAATGGCCCCAAGTTTAATTTGTCAAATAAGATTTTGGAAATCGTTGAGACACTTGCACCAAGGTCACAAAGTGTGGATATCTCATTTACTCACAACTTAACTTTAATAGTGGACTCAAATATATCATATAGCTTAGCTAGAAGCTTATTAGCTAGTCTTTTATATGCCATCTCTAACTCACGAACTTTAGATGCTATTTTTTGTATAAATTGTTGGTACATAGCATCATTACCTTGTTCTATACTGGGATTCTTCATGGTGATCATCTTTAGTAGATCTTCCATGATATATTCTGGTGTTGGCGCATTGCTATAATCCAGCTCTTCATGATTTTCTTCATTGGTTACCACCCTCATTGTCAACACCCAGATTTTTAATCCCAGATGCCAGTTATGCCATACATCGCAATCCCAGGATTACCATTTTTGTGAGACATAATAGATTGGATATCATAGTACATCATCCATTACAAACCATAATAAGGTTTTACACAAATAAAGGATCTCATGATCCAGTCTTAATACAAACAAGCAGCAGAATAATAAGCGTAGTGGTGGGCTCCTTCTTCAGTGTCATAGGCAATGCTGACGATGGGAGATGATCCTAGTTGTCGTAGCCGTCTTGATGTCCTTCTTCCGGATAGTCCTCCTCATAGTCTAGCCACAGGAATAGCCAGGGACAAAGCCATGAGTACTCTTTACATACTCGCAAACTATCACTAACAAGTAAGGTAGTTCTAGTAGGAATTCTAAGCTCTAAGTTGATTTGAAAAAGCTAAACTTAAACCTAAGCTGAGTTCAGAAACAAAGAAAGTTAACTAAATGTTATAAATCACCTAAGTGGGAACTTAGTTTTCATAGTCACAACCCTGTTGTGGTCAAGTCAAGTCACAGTTCATTTCACAAGTCATTTTGAAAACAGCTGACGATGGAACAGTATGGCCACTCCAACTGTCCATGACCACGGACGCGGCTATTCCAATTGTTTGACACTCTGCAGAGGTGGTACACTTTCACCACAAAATTCGATACATCCGTCAGGGATAACCCTGAATCATCATACTTAGTATCCGGATAATCAATCATAACCTTTCCTTTACACACTCTAGTATAAGCACCTCTCCTATAAGCTTGGCCTCCCAGCCATGGCCATCTGCCATCCTGGGCACTACATAGGTGGACATCATCAAGAGGTAGCCTCATCTCAAACCTCTTCCGCGAGGGAACCCATACTAATGCATATAAGCTTCCGGCTAAGCCTTACCCAATTCGGGTATTGTGGTTGTACGGTAAAATTGGAATGGTATCGCATCTGAACCCAACCATCAGTTTTTATAAAGGGCTAAGGCTCATGTCTCAACATTTTCATCATCATACACCATTTTTGTTTCTCAACACATGTCAAAACATCTCAATAGAATGACTCATCAACCCAAGGTTTTCATAAGCATTTTCACCAAGTATTCCCATCTAAAGTGATCAAGTTTTATGCTTAGCACTAGCCATTAAGGTTAAGAGTGTTCACTAATGAGGGATGCTAATATCAATCTCATGCCATAGAATGACATCTAGTATAGGCCTAGTTTTATAATCTTTATGCTATCTATACTATCTTTTTCCCAAAATCTCACAAAGCATTACTACAAGTAAACAAACTTTGGTTAAGAAAAAGTAAAGCTTGCAAGTAAAACTTGGGATGTATATAAATCAAAATGTATAACCAAGCATGCCTAATGCATCTTGCTTAGGTTAACTTGCATGTAGTGATGGCTTGTAAGTATTTGCTTGCCAATAATAGCTTGCCTTGATTGGTGCAGTGATTGAAGTTATGTTCGTCTTCTTTGGGGTAGAACTCCTCCTCCTCGTAGACTTGGTCAGTACTATCATCTATAAATAAATACGGGATACACAATCACCAACCAATACTTAACTAGTCTATTTAGCACACTAAGGCACACACTTGATGATCTAGCATCATCACACTCATCACAAGATTTAAAGAACTAGTTTCATTTATTTTATTTGAGAAAAGTAATTTCTACTCATTGAAATTAATTAAGATTTAATATTCTCCAATTAAAATATGGGATCATGTGGACACATGTCATCACCACATACTCTAATACATGGGAATGTGATTTAAAGGGTTGATCATATTTTAATAAGTTTAAGATTATCCTTTAAATCATTTAAGGTGACTAGAAATGCCCTAATAGATTTATTTTGGTACTAGTCCAAAGTCACTTCATGCAAACCTAAATATTTTTACATACTCAGATAGGTATTGTCAAATGTGATTTTTGAGAGTTGGAATCAACTCAAAAGCTATTATGGTTGATTTTTGAAAAATGTTTGAATGTAGAAAAGTCCATGTTTTGTTATTTTTTCTATATGTGATCTCTAACTCCAATTAATTTAAATCCAATGGGCTTGGATAGATATTTTAATTATCTTTCTAACACAATTTGAATCATGCATTTTGGTTAAGTGAACTCTCTGAATTGATTTTTAAATAAGGGAACGGAATCTAGTTTCAATTTAATTGGAAAATACTAATTTGAATCTGTGGGCTAGCACGGGAAAGGAAATGGGCCGGCCCAGCTGCACTGCGTGGGCACAGCGGGCTACTGATAGGGGGTTCCTGCGCGTCAGCGGCACATCTAACGTGAAGCAGTACGGGGCAATCTCAGCGCTATGATTAGATGACGATCAAACGGTTGTGGTTCGTCGTCCCCGGTGAACAGGTCTCCGGTGAGGACGAACCCTAGCGGCATGGTGGGGTTCTACAGGGGCTCACCTGGGCTCCAACTAGGCTTGGCGACGGGGGCATTTGGGCTGGTAGACGACGGCGGTTCGAGGCGTGGTCGCGGCGGCTCCTGGGGCAGCTCCAATCGACGGCGCCTCTTCTCCTCTGTAGCGGCAAACTCCGGCGAAATTCCGGCGAAGGGAGGCTCGCCTTGCTCCAGGGATGGTGTGGGAGGATCAGTGGTGAGAGGGGAGTGAGATGCTGTGCAAAAATGGGGTGGAGAGGGCCTCCTTTTATAGCCGACGAAGGGAGCAGCGCGGCATGGTCAGGCGGTGCTGGCGACATGGCTACGGGTGGCTATCGGCATGGCCATGGGCGGCGGTCGATGCAGTGCTTCAGGGCGGTCCTCACGGGCTTGATGGCACGGCAAGGCGCGGTCTACAACGGTCAGAAATGTGTGGTGTTCTGCACGGCAGAAGCGGTGTTCGACACGGCGCATGGGGGCTACAGGTCAAGCGGCGGCGAACGGGGATGTCTGGGCGGCTGCTGGGATCATGGCAGAGCAGTGCACGCAGGGTGAGGTCGAGGCGTGGGATGGCGGAGCTGGTCGGGCACGGTGCTCTGGCGCGTGCTTGGCATGGCGCAGACGCTCTGGGTGCGGTGCTCCTGGGGAGGTCCATGGCCTGGCTGTGATCGAGGGGTGGACAGGGAGAGGCGGTAGGCTGCGGTGATCCTCCTAGGCATCCTGGATAGGTGCGGGTGGTCTGCTGCGTCTTGGGCATGGTCGACCGGCGATGACCATTTTTGGGCGGCGCTCTACTGGTGCGGCGGCAAAGGGGGGGTGTTGTCTGGGGCTTGGTTAGATGCTAGGGAGATAGAGGAGTGAAGAGGGGACAGAGGGGTGGAAGATTACTATGCAAAACAGTGGAGTTTGGCAGGTGGTTAATTAGTGTAGCTAAGGTGTTTGCTTAAATGGCCGAAAGAGATTTACATTTGAATTTTTGTCTCAAAATTTTTGGGTGATCTTGTACTAAGCTTAAGAGAATAGGTTTGCTTGGGATTGCCAAGGTGAATTCATTTGATGTGTTTTTGAAAAAGTGTGATCTTCACATATGCATTGGATTCAATTTTAAAATGTCATATAAATTGAGTGGCTAAATGTTTTTGTAAGTTCGTAAAGTGGGCCTTGGTACATCTTTACTTGTTCTAGCAAGGGGTTAAAAGATCTAGCAATGTTTCTGTTAGGAATTGACTTCTAGGAACACCTAAAGTGGCCTAGTGGATTAAAATGGTCAAAATGACCATTTGCCTTATTTAACTTTATTTGATTTCTTTTTCTTTGGATTTTGTTTGTAAATGGTCTAGATGATGTGGAATTCACCTTTAAACCATTTCACAACATTTAGAACAATCAAGCATGGAAATTTCAAACAATTCTACACTAATGCAAACACACATGCATTCATATGCCTTTTTCTTAATAAAAGTTTTTGTTAACCCTAATTTGGGTGATTTGAACTTTGATAACCTTGATTAAAGTTTTGGGATGTTACAAACCTTTCCCCCTTAAACAAAATCTCGTCCCGATATTTAAGAAAAACTAGGAACTAAAGAGATCTGGAAACTCAGTCCTAATGTAATCTTCTTGCTCCCAAGTAGCTTCTTCTTCAGTATGGTTGCTCCATTGGACCTTGAGAAATTTGATACTCCAGGTGCTGGTAGTTTTGAAAGCTTCTTCCAAGATACGAATAGGCACTTCACGATATATCAGATCCTTGTTGATATCAATGGCTCGGTGATCGATGTTCTTGAAAACTTTGGTCTTCTCCGGAACTTCTAAGCATTTGCAAAGTAACGAGATATGGAACACATTGTGGATGGCTGACAACCTCTGGCAGTTCCAGTTGATAAGCACTTCATTATTTGAACATTAGAAGCATAAATTTTTTGCTGGAGGTTGTCAGGATAATGTTTTTGAACATTAGAAGCATAATTATTTTTCCAGGCAGGATTAAAAGGAGTGCGAGCTATAAAATTAACATCATTAACATCGGTAGCGATATCATTGACTTGGGTATCTTCTTTATCTTTTACTATGCTAAGTAACTCATCTACCTTATATGTAAGCACTTCATTATTTACCTCGGTAATTGAACTTACTCTCTTCAAGGTTCTTTCCACATGCCATTAGGCATGGCTGTTTTGCATATCATCAAGTAACTTATTTGCAACACTCACTTGCTTTCCCATGATTATTCCTCCTAATGCAATATCTAGCATGTACTTATACATTGGGTTAAGACCATTATAAAACAAATGTAATATAAGCCATTCTTCCATCCCATGACTAGGACAGTTCATTACGGCTTCTTTCATCCTTTCCCACGCAAGCTCTAGTGGCTCATGGTCTTCTTGTCTAAAGCTTGTAATGTTGGATCTTAGCTGCATAGTTTTAGCTGGGGAAAAATTTTAGTCATAAACAAATTAGTACATTCATCCCAAGACTTAATAGTGCCCTTTAGTAGATATAGCAACCAATCCTTAGCCTTTCCTCTAAGTGAGAAAGGAAACAATCTTAATTTAACAGCATTTGGATCTACATCCTTAATATGCATCATGTCGCAAATTTCAGTGGAAGTGTTTCAGTGCAAACCCGAATCTTCAGCAGACGAGCCCCCAAATTGGTTTTGTTGAACCAAACTTAAAAGTTTAGGCTTTATTTAATATGTTTCGGCATCCACAGCGGGATGAGTGATAGGTGCATGAATAAAATCATTAGTGGGAGTAGCATACTCCCCTAATATCTTTTGAGCCATGGCTCTTATATTTTTGGTAATTTTTAAGTATTGAAAACAAAAAACAAGTAGCTATTTTTTTGGGTTTTCAAATAGATAACAAGAAATAAACTACAAACTAATAATAAGACTAAAAACAAGGTCCCTAGTGACCTCACTAGGATAGCGAAATTGGTTCCCCGACAACGGCACCAGAAAAAGGGTTGATACCTTCGATCCGGATTCACGGATGTAGTATAATAGCTTTTTCCCTAGAAGACCTAAGTTTAATCAAACCTTGGAAAGCAATGCTAAAAGGAAGTAAAACGACACATCTACAAGACTTTGTTTGTTTGTTTTACCTTAGTTTACCGGACCAAACTAGTTTACTTTATATTGGGCTGAATCAATGGATGGAGATAGGCCAGGGTTGAAGATCCACCTACAACTGCACATCATATGGGATAAAATATAATAATAAGCATAGTTATGTGTAATGTTTGAACGGAGATAATCTCTTGTGGGCAACACATCCTAATATACTAGAGCCCCTGTGATGCAGCGGGCATAGCAATAGTCTTTTAATCCAACCGAGTGCAGACCAAAGCAACGGGCTACAAACGATTATTAAGTGTAAAACACAGATCAAAGCTTTAAGTGGTGATGTTGTTGTGATCACGAATGGGTTGCTAAGAAAAGACCGTACTACCCTTTCTGTCACTAGGGTTCCTATGAGATCGCCGCTAGCCAAGTATCTCACCTCAATCCTTTATCAATCTATAGGATCTTGGGTACCTACAAGTCCACAGATCGAGACAAGAGACAAAGAAACAAAAGATGCAAATCTCAATTGCAAAAAAATACAATACTCCCATGAATTAGATGCACATAATTGCTGCAAGGTTTCTCCCCAACCCATAGCCCATGAGGACTACTCACTCATAGCAAATAGACCAGTGATAGAAAATATCATACAAATACTTAGATTGAAATCAAATATTCTTACAATGGTCACCAAATCACAAGGAGATCTAAAGTACAAAGCAATGGCTATGGCTAGTGGAGGGGATGGGTGATGGAAGTGATGAACAATTGATGAACAATGGTGTGGATCTCCATTGGTGGTGTTGTGATGTAATCTGAGAATGGTAGCTCTCTGGTCGGCGGCTGGAGCCTCAAAATATATAGGTGTCTTCACGAAAGTCGTAGGGTTTGATGAGACAAAGCCAACAACACCTGGTACGGGCGGATGGTACGGGTGGGCCCTGCCCGTACCAGTGGTCATTAAGCTTGCTGACGCCCTGGAATGGCTTCCCAATTACTTGGTCGTGTAGACTTCCTCAAAAACCTTCATTATGACTCCTGATTTCGCATTAAAAACCATGATTTCCTACACAACACAATTCAAAGAAAGGTTTTGCATATCTTTGCAATTATTAGTCATTATTGGCAAGGATTGAGAGTTTCTTATCTATTCCTTGACCAAAAACAATGTTTAAACGCGGTGGAAGATGGATAATTTTGGAGCCATCAATAGCCTATGACCTATGGTCTGTGGCTGTAGATAGTGCATCAAACACTCCTTTTTAATGAACTTGCTAAGTACGCTCATACTCAATCGTATCTTCCTAACCCTTGTTAGATTCTAAAGCCAATGAAGAAGATGTCAGCACCAATCGATGCTCAAAGAAATCGTCACCAAAAGCTATAAGCTCTAGCCATAGAACCTACTTCTATAGAGCATCGCTATAGCAGCAGCAATTGCAAGCCACAAATAAATGTTAATAGTAGTTTTATTTCTAAAATAGACTTCAAGTTGATATTTCTGGATTTCTGTTGTATAGTGTTTCCTCACTGTTTTGAGGATTGTTCTCTGGATCTTTTGTAAAGATTTGAGTTGTAATCTATAGTCATGTCTTGGACCCGTGATGTTTCTGTTGTACCACTTTGAGGGGTGTAATAATAGTGGACGGTGTTTCATTGGTGTTATGTCAATGACTATAGTGTATTACATCATGCAGTGGTATGCTGGGTCACCGCAAAAGAGAACAAATATAATCAAACCGGCATGAGATGGCAAAAATGCAAAGTAAGAAGAGAGCTTACCCCGCTACTACGGGCATATCCTCCTTCTTCCTCTTCCACCATGGAGGCTTCAGAGCATCCCCACATGGTTTATTCACACCCATCTCCGTGCCCCAGCCGTCTGGATAGAGCTAGTTGTCTGATGTTGGCATTTGTAATTAGGCGGAGGTGCAAGAGGCCCATATTTTCCATAGACAGCTGCATCGAGCGCACAGGAGTCAGGCACCTCCATGTCATCACTAGCATCTTACGAATCCTTGTACTTGAATAGCATACTATGTGGGTCGGACATGGTTTCATCTACTCGGTTGGATAACTCATCTAGCTCCATCATGGCTGGCTGGCGCTTCAGAGGCTTCTGGTCGGCACGAAACTCTGTCGGTGGCTCCATCTCGCATCGGTCTTCTACGCCTCGAAGATTTGTTCGGTCGGAAGAGTAGTGCCAGTATAATCAATAATATAAACATGTCTAGCCGGACAAAAGAGAATACCTACCACCGGGTGCGATAGCTCCTATGGAACAACTGTTGGAAGTATGACCACTGATCCGCGATCTCGTCCTTCGAGATCATGGAGATCCAATCCTAGAGGCTAGCTAGTGGAGGCTCTAGCCTCGAGGTCTAGGTGAGATCACTCAGGCCAGACAAGAAGCACATTTTATGCACCCTGTCCTGCATCGGAAGCACCTGGCAGGCCATCCAGCTGAGGGTGATGCTCCGGAGCAGAGGTCGGCCTGCACCAGCAAGCTTGTCCGGTGCTTCATCCCCCGGCCCTTGAGATCCATGCTTTTATTTATGGATAACATGTTTTTAAAGTCTAGCAGCTGGATTCAGTTGACCTTTGTGATGTTCTTCATGTAAAAGTAGGTGCCCTGCCACAGCTTCACAATGTCGGGTAGCCGGAGCATCGACAACATGGAGTTCGACCCTACGTAGATCAGGCAGTAGCCAGCGTCCACCAGTGGCCCCTCCTTGTACTTCGTCTGAGCCTTCGGGAAGAAGATCTAGAGGAATAGCTTGATATCTGACCGGATACCAAGATAGCTCTCACAGAAGGCCACATAGTAGGCGAGGTTCACCATAGCTTTTTCTCCAAGATGGTGGGGGCAAAGATTAAAGAACTCGAAAAATTCTACAATGAACTCACTAGTGGGGAGACTGAATCTGTAGGTGAAGTGTGCGAGGAAGACCACCCGCTTGCCCAGATCCGGGTTCGGCACATGCTCCCCTTTTGGAACAAGCTGCACCATCGCCTTCGTCTCTGACGGGAAGAACTTCCCCCGCTAGTACTTGTTGATTTGCTCCACGGTGACGATGGAGCCACACCACTCATCATGCTCTGAGGCCATCTTCGTGCTGGGGTCCCATTGTCGCATCACATCGCGGGCTCTTCGATGAACTTTTTCAGTAGCGATGCGAGGAGGAAGAATAAGTAGACAGAGGAGTGGGCAAAGGGCAAAAGGGAACCACCCTGTGCATGGACCCTATTTATTAGTGATGGACAATGGATGGTTCGTCTCCTGCGTCACGTGTCGCACAACCATCCCGTGTGTCGCAGTAGTTCCCACCAAGGATCTCATGCACCAATAGTTCCCCCATAGTAAATTCCAAGAGCAGTTATCAAAGCGTCATTGCGGTTACCAAAAAACTAGTGTGATGGGATGTGGTTGCGACCATTGATCGTGGCTATCATCAACACTAACCTCACTGGCAAGACTATTTGGAGATTTTTGGCTGCTCCTGTTGGCTATCTTTGTCAGCGCACCCCTAGTGGGTGTCGATCGACTCCACTCCTAGATGGTCCATCTGTTTGAAAGGAATATGCCCGAGAGGCAATAATAAAGTGGTTATTATGCTATTCTAGGTTTATAATAGATGTTTATTTTTCATTCTAGAATTGTATTAATAAGGAAACGTTAATACATGTATGAATTATAAACAAATAAGGTTCCTAGTAAAGCATCTCCTTATACGAGCTTGTCGATTAACAAATGATCAAAGGTTTCCTGATCATGAACATTGGATGTTGTTAATAACAGGGTCATATCATTAGAGAAAGATATGATGAATAGTCACCCGTAGTAGATGTGGCAATACGATCAAGTCATCAAGTTTAAATTGCTATCGCATTCATAGTAACTCAATGCCCTTAGACCATGAGATCACGTCAATCACTTTCACCGGAAGGGTACTTTGATTACATCAAACGTCACACCGTAACAGAGTGATTATAAAGGTGTCGTCAGGTATTTGGAAAGTGTCAGTTGAGGGCCGTGGATCAAGATTGGGATTTCTTCCATCCGCATGATGGAGATATATACTCATGGCCCTGTTGGTGATATCACATTGACATAGCCTTGCAAGCAAGTGATTTGATCACTAGAATGTCATATCACCGGAATAAGAAAAAGAGTACTTGTTGGGAACGTGATTAAATAAGGTATAGATGATACCGAATGATCGAAAATTGGACAAGTAATATATTGCAAGACAAAAGGAATTTGATTGTAGCGAAAGAGGTTCAGACGATCATCTTATTTTCGTGGAACTAGTGGGACACGTTATGGATCTCTAGGTCCCGCTAATGATTATTGATCGGAGAAAGTCTGGATCATGTCTACATAGGTCTCAAACCCGTCGGGAGACACACTTAAGGTTAACCAACGCGTTTGAGTGGATAGGGAACACAGGGGAAATCAATGGACATCGCAGAAAATTGTTTTGCTGTAGAAAATTGTTCTGTCGAATCTGCCGAAATAGTTTTGGGGTATCGAAACAAAGAAAGAGATCAAAATGTTAATGTGTTCATTAAATGAAGTGTTCATTAAATGAAGTACTCATTAAGTTAAGTGCTCATTAAATTGAGTTGCATTAAAATGGAATTAAAGTGCTTTAATGGACAGACCTTTAAGGAAATTAAAGTGCTTTAATGGAAAGACCATTAAGGGAATTAAAGTGCTTTAATGGAGATTGAATGAGAGGAGGGGAGGGGCAGCCCCATTATGCCTATAAAAGGAGGTGGCCTCCTCCTCCTCTCCACACACTCTCTCACAAGCTCTCTCATATGCCCCAAGGTTGGCATCTTCTCCCCCTTGCTTGCCTTGTCCATTGCCACTAGAAAAGGTGCTCGGTGAAGCCTTGTTCTAAGCCTTCCCCTCCAACACCGCTACCATGGTGTAGGGTTGTTGGAGTTCCTGGGGATCCGCTACTTCCGCTTCCCGGCTAGAGCAAGGATCAGGAGTCGTCGGCACACCGAATGTGTGACTGATTACGGAGGCCTGCCCGTCTGTGGCGCTAATTGTCTTCATGTCCTTGAGGACGGCCGTGTACCATCTACATCAACCACGTTTGTTTGCAGGAATGTTATGCCGCTTACGGTCTACGAGGGAGAGTCCATCTGTAACTGTTAGAAAGTATCTCCAAGATTCAATCTTGACAGTTGCAAACCATAGGAATTTTTTT
The DNA here is from genome assembly GCA_916181665.1 of Avena sativa. Taxonomy (NCBI): domain Eukaryota; kingdom Viridiplantae; phylum Streptophyta; class Magnoliopsida; order Poales; family Poaceae; genus Avena; species Avena sativa. Next base: position 310,158,701 of record OV702291.1, read on the forward strand.
GTTTTGTATGCAACGAACCCCATAAGTGGTATAGAGCTAGGTTTATGCGTAGATGATTTGTACGGTTAGAATACATGGAGATGTGGGTGTTGATAAGTCTTGTTATTGCAAATCTCTTCTATTTCGGATATTGGTGGCATAGTGGGATGAAGCGGCCCGGATAAACTTTGCATGTCCTCGCACATGAGACCCGTTCCACGCTTGACATGCAACTCATTTTTCATAAGTGTCTAGCGGGTGTCTATCGCTCCCACTATAGTTGATATCTGATTTACAACGATCTGCTTAATAACTTGGTTAACACTATTGTGGCTGAAGTTTATAGGTAGAACGGTTCTATCACAGAAAGCCCAGAGCCGTGTAAAATATGCAAAAATAAATTAGGGGCGTCTAACTTGTTTTTGCAGGGCATGTGATGTGATATGGTTTGTGATACAAATGTTGTTGAATGTAATGTGTTTTATTGTAAAACAACCGGCAGGATCCATATGGTTGTTATTTTATTTTATGGCCTGCGTGCCGGAAAATCGAAATCCGTGTAATTAGATTAGTAGAGAACAACCTTGATGGTGGCGCCATGGACATTGGTGACATGCCAGTGGAATGATGGAGATCATGCCATGACGTACGAGATGGAGATCAAATGCGAGAAGGACCATATCATATCACATTATATATGCATGTGATGTTTATCCTTTGATGCATCTTACTTTGCATTGATTTGATCGTCTAGGTAATATTTGATTGCCTTGGTATCACTATAAGATGATCCCTCCCACTAAATATCAATATAATAATATGTTCTTCCTTAGTATGCGCCGTTAAGAAAGTTCGTCGTCTCGAAGCACCACGTGATGATCGGGTGTGATAGATTCTACGTTCGCATACAACGGGTGAAAGACAGTTTTACACGTGAATACTAAGGTTCTTACTTGACAAGCCTAGCATGTACATACATGGCCTCGAAACATGAACCGAAAGGTAAAGAACGAGTCATATGGAGATATGATGACCCATATGATGCTCGCCATTGGAGCTACACCACCACTCGTGATGATTGGTCGTGGCATAGTGAATTTGGTTGGTGTAATCACTAAAATGACTAGAGGGATGTCATTTTGAGTGCGAGTTCACATAAGTAATTTTGAATTAGCTTGAACTCTATATGTTATAAACCTAGTCTAAATAGTCTTTGCAAATACTTTGTAGATCATCGCACCCCCTCATTCAATTTCAATGCATTCCTTGAGAAAGAAAACTGCTAGACAATGGGTCTAATTTCACCAACTGGTAACGCAACTTGAGGATTTTCCTCATAGGCATAAAGAAGTTATATGTGCTGGATGGTCCGCTAGGTGATGCTCCTGCAAATACTGCATCTCAGGATGAGCGCAATGTGTATGTCACAAAGCATGATGACTACACTCTTGTGTGGTGTGCGATCCTTCAGTCGCTGGATCCTGAACTCCAAAAGCACTTTGAACTTAGCAATGTTGATGCTATGGTGAAGGAACTCAAAACTATGTTGAGGGCCAGATCCATGCTGAGAAATATATGATTTCTGGCAAGTTTTTTAGTGCAAAGATGAAGGAACATAGCTCTATGAATGAGCACGTCATGATGATGATAGGATATGGTCAACGTCTTAAGGAACTAGGATGTGATATCCTAGTTGATCTTGCGACGGATAGAGATCTGCAATTGCTCCCAACCAGTTATAAAGAGTCTATGCTGAATTACAAGATGAGTGATGCGATTAGATCGCTCATTGAACTCGCTACCATGCTGATGGCTGCCGAAGTGGACATAAAGAAAAGGCATCATGAGTTGGTGGGTAATAAGATTACCAAATCTGAAGAAAAGGGCAAGCCCAAAGGTAACTTCAAGAAGGACGGCAAGTCTATTGCTGGGCCTGAGAAAAAAACCAAGGGAGGCCCTAAGCCTGATACTGAGTGCTTTTACTACAAGGAGGCTGGTCACTGGAAGCAGAACTACCCAAAGTACTTGGCAAATAAGAAGGCCAGGAAAGTGAACAAAGGTATATACGATATATTTGTTATTGATGTGAACCTTACTAGTAGTCAAAGTAGCACCTGGTTATTTGATACCGGTTCGGTTGCTAATATATGTAACTCGAAACAAGGACTAAGGAATAGTCGACCACTAGCTAAGGATGAAGTGACGATGTGCGTAGGCAATGGATCGAAGGTTGATGTGATCGCCGTCGGGACACTGCCACTTCATATACCATTGGGATTGACAATAAACCTTAATAATTGTTATTATGTGCCTGTGTTGAGCATGAACATCATGTCTGGATCATGTTTAATGCAAAACGGTTATTCTTTGTATCAGAGAAAAATGGTTGTTCCTCTTATATGAATAATGTATTTTATGGTCACGCACCTTTGTTGAATGGTTTATTTGTCTTGAATCTTGATATTAGTAGTACACATATTCATAATGTGAATGCCAAAAGAATTAAGTTGAATGATGATATTGCTGCATATTTGTGGCATTTCCATTTGGGTCATATTGGTGTAAAGCGCAAAAAGAAGCTCCATTCTGATGGACTGCTTGAATCACTTGATTATGAATCATTTCAAACATGTGAACCATGCCTTATGAGCAAGATGGCTAGAGCTTCGTTCTCCGGAACAATGGAACATGCGACCGACTTGTTGGAAATAATACATACCGATGTATGCAGTCCGATGAGTGTGTCGGCACGTGACGGATATCGTTATTTTGTAACCTTCATAGATGATTTAAGTAGATATGTGTATATTTACTTACTGAAATACAAGTCCAAAACATTTGAAAAGTTCAAAAAAATTCAGAGTGGAGTAGAAAATCATCGTAACCGTAAGATCAAGTTTCTACGATCGATCATGGAGGAGAATATCTTAGTTATGAGTTTGGCACACACATGAGACAACGTGGAACTGTTTCACAACTCACTCCCGCTGGAACACCATAGCGTAATGGTGTATATGAACATCATAATCAAACCTTATTGGATATGGTACGATCTATGATGTCCCTTATAGATTTTCCATTGTCATTTTAGGGTCATGCATTAGAGACTACTACATTCACTTTAAATAGGGAACCATCAATATCCATTGAAACGACACCGTATGAATTATGGTTTGGTAACAAACCTAAGCTATCATTTCTAAAAGTTTGGGGATGCGATGCTTATGTGAAGAAACTTCAACCTGATAAGCTCGAACCCAAAGTAGAAAAATGCGTCTCCATAGGATACCCAAAAGAAACAATTGGATACACCTTCTATCACCGATCCGAAGGCAAAGTGTTTATCGCCAAGAATGGATCCTTTCTAGAAAAAGAGTTTCTCTTGAAATGTGTGAGTAGTAGGAAGGTAGAACTCGACAAGGTTATTGAACCTTCTCTTCCAGAAGTGGCAAGTAGCACAGCGCTGGAATTTGTTCCAGTGTTGACTCCACCCATGGAAGAAGTAAATGATGATGAGGTACCCACCCCTCCTCATGAAACTCCAAGAGAGAGTACTACCAAACCTCACAGGTGGGGCAGGATATGTATAGCTCTGGAACTGTACGGTGATCTAGTCCTCAATTTCATGATAGATGGAAGTAATGACCCTGCAACGTATGATGAAGCGATGATGAGCTCGGATTCCAACAAATGGCTATAAGCTATGCGATCCGAGATGGAATCCATGTATGATAACCAAATTTGGACTTTGGTAGCTTACCTCACGACCGAAAGGCCGTTGAGAATAAATGGATTTTCAAAAAGAAAACAGACGCTGACGGTAATGTGACCATCTATAAAGCTCGACTTGTCACGAAATGGTTCCGACAAATTTCAAGGAGTTGACTATGATGAGACTTTCTCACTGGTAGCGATGCTAAAGTATGTTAGGATTATGTTAGCAATTGCTGCATTTTTTGATTATGAAATCTGGTAGATGGATGTCAAGACAACATTCCTTAATGGAAACATTGAGGAAGAGTTGTATATGAGGTTTTGTTGATCCTAAGGATGCTAACAAGGTATGCAAACTTCAGCTATCCATTTATGGACTGAAGCAAGCATCCCGAAGTTGGCATCTCCGATTTGATGAAGTAATCAAAGGTTTTGGATTTTTCCAGCCCATCGGAGAAGCTTGTATTTATAAGAAAGTGAGTGGGAGCTCTATTTTATTTCTAATCTTGTATGCGGATGACATATTGTTGATTGGAAATGACATAGAACTTATGAAAAGCATAAAGGATTACTTAAGTAGTAAGTTTTCGATGAAAGATCTTGGTGAAGCTGCATACATATTAGGCATGAAGATCTATAGAGATAGATCAAGACGCTTAATAGGATTGTCATAGAGTACATACCTTGACAAGATTTTGAAGAAGTTCAAAATGGACGGAAGTAAGAAGGGGTTCTTACCGATGTTGCAAGGAACGGTTTTGAGTAAGACTCAAAGTCCAGCGACAACAACAGATAGAGAAATAATGGACCGTGTCCCGTATGCCTCAGCCATAGGTTCTCTTATGTATGCTATGTTATGTACCAGGCCAGATGTGGCACATGCTATTAGTTTGACTAGTAGGTACCAATCTGATCAAGATTTACAACACTGGAAGGCAGTCAAGGATGTCTTTAAGTACTTAAGAAGAACTAAAGACATGTTTCTCGTATATGGAGGTGAAGAAGTGCTCGTCGCAAGGTGTTATGTTGATGCTAGCTTTGACACCAATCTGGATGACTCTAAGTCATAATCCGGATATGTATTTTTGATGAATGGTGCAGTGGTGAGTTGGAGGAGCTCCAAGCAACTAGTGATTGCGAGATCGACAATGGAGGCGAAATACATCTCTACTTCGGAAGCAGTTTGGATGACGGAGTTCACTTCCAAACTAGGTGTGGTTCCAAGTGCTTTGGATCCTATGGTGATCTATTGTGATAACAATGGTTCCATAGCCAATGCTAAGGAACCAAGGTCTCACAAGAATTCCAAGCATATAAAGCATCATTTTCACTCCATCCGGAAACATGTTCAGCATGGTGATGTAGAGAATTGCAAAGTAGATACAGATCTAAATGTTGCAGATCCGTTGACTAAAGATCTCCCAAGGTCAAAACATGATCAGCACCAGAACTCTATGGGTGTTAGATTCATGACTATGTAAACTAGATTATTGACTAGTGCAAGTGGGAGACTAAAAGGAATATGCCCGAGAGGCAATAATAAAGTGGTTATTATGTTATTCTAGGTTTATAACAAATGTTTATTCTTCATGCTAGAATTGTATTAATAAGGAAACATTAATACATGTTTGAATTATAAATAGATAAGGTTCCTAGTAAAGCCTCTCTTTAGACTAGCTTGTTGATTAACAGATGATCAAAGGTTTCCTGATCATGAACATTGGATGTTGTTAATAACAGGGTCATATCATTAGAGAATGATATGATGAACAGTCACCCATAGTAGATGTAGCAATACGATCATGTCATCAAGTTTCAATGTCCTTAGACCATGAGATCACGTCAATCACTTTCACCAGAAGAGTACTTTGATTTTATCAAACATCGCACCATAACAGGGTGATTATAAAGGTGTCATCAGGTATTTGGAAAGTGTCAGTTGAGGCTCGTGGATCAAGATTTGGATTTGTCCATCCGTATGATGGAGAGATATACTCAGGGCCCTCTCGGTGATATCACATTGACATAGCCTTGCAAGCAAGTGATTTGATCACTAGAATGTCATATCACAGGAACGAGAAAAGGAGTACTTGTCAGGAACGTGATTAAACAAGGTATAGATGACACCGAATGATCGAATATCGGCAAAGTAATATATCACGAGACAAAAGGAATTTGATTGCAGCGTAAGAGGTTCAGCCGATCATCTGATTTTCGTGGAACTAGTGGGAATCATTATGGATCTCTAGGTCCCGCTAATGATTATTGATTGAAGAAAGTCTCGATCTTGTTTACATAGTTCTCGAACCCATAGGGAGACACACTTAAGGTTAACCGACGCTTTTAAGTGGATAGGGAACACAGAGGAAGTCAATGGACATTGCATAAAATTGTTCTGCTGCAGAAAATTGTTCTACCGAATCTGCTAAAATAGTTTTGGGGTATCGAAACAAAGCAAGGGATCAAAATGTTAATGTGTTCATTAAATGAAGTGTTCATTAAACGAAGTACTCATTAAATTAAGTGTTCATTAAATTGAGTTGCATTAAAATGGAATTAAAGTGCTTTAATGGAAAGTCCTTTAAGGAAATTAAAGTGCTTTAATGGAATTAAAGTGTTTTAATGGAAAGACCTTTAAGGGAATTAAAGTGCTTTAATGGATAGACCTTTAAAGGAATTGAAGTGCTTTAATGGATATTGAATGGGAGGAGGGGGAAGCCCCATGGCGCCTATAAAAGGAGGTGACCTCCTCCTCCTCTCCACACACACTCTCACAAGCTCTCTCATATGCCCCAAGGTTGGCATCTTCTCCCCTTGCTTGCCTTGTCCATTGCCACTAGAAAAGGTGCTCGGCGAAGCCCTTATCTAAACCTTCCCCTCCACCACCACTACCATGGCATAGCACTATTGGAGTTCCCGGGGATCCGCTACTTCCACTGCTTGGCTAGAGCAGGGCATCGGGAGTCGTCGGCATATCGAACGTGTGACCAATTACGGAGGCACTGCCTGTCTGTGGTGCTAATCATCTACACGTCCTTGAGGACGGCCATGAACCATCTACATAAACCATGTTTGTTTGCGGGAACGTTATCCCGCTTATGGTCTGCGAGGGTGAGTCCATCTGTAACCGTTACAAAGTATCGCCTAGATTCGTTCTTGACAGTTGCAAACCGTAGGATTTTTTTTGTTTTATATGCAACGAACCCCATCATTGTTCATCTACATCGCATATTCAGGAGCTCGTAGAAACTTATCTAAAAAATAGGTCTCTGCGTGCTCAGGGGCTTGTGTCGGGGGATTACCCCCGGGTAGGCCCAGTCAGTTTAGTACGTGGTGCCCTGGAGGAGCCAGGGCCTGCTAGCCCTCGTGGGCCCTAGTCAGTTAGACTAGCGTGAATAACCACCAACCACCTAGCAAGCCTCACAGGCTGGCCCACCCAGCCGATTACCTCAAGACCTGGTCGGTTGGCTGATGCATGTAAAATGCATACATGAACTTTATAGTTTGTTAACATGTTTTCCCATATATTTGCATCATATTTAATGTTATATCCATGTTTTATATTGATTTTGGGGGATTTACCAATGATCCCCTTTATTTTGGCTATAACTGAGTGATACATTGCAAATGTATCTATAATTTTTGATGTTCCATGCTTGGTTTTATCTACTTTCTTGTGTTTTGTTCCAACTTTGGAGTACTTTTCATATGATTTCTTGGACTAACCTATTAACAAGAGCCACAGTGCCAGTTGCCTGTTTTCTGCTGTTTTTGGTTCCAGGAAGTCAGAAAATGAATATTCTCAGAATTGGACGGGATAAAAGCCAAAGTTCCTATTTTACCGGAAGACTCACAGACCTAGAAGGAGAGTCGGAGAGGGGCCATAGGGTGGCCACACCACCCCATGGCACGGGTCCACCTAGGCCGTGCCAGGGCATGGTGTGGGCCCCTGGCTGGCCACCGACCTTGCCTATTTCGCCTATAAGAGCCTCCCGATACCAAAACCCTAAATAATCAATCATAAATCCACGAAAAGTTCCGCTGCGCCGCCACCACCGAAGGGGAGATTCGGGGGACAGAAAGTCTCTGTTCCGGCACCCTGCTGGGACGGGGAAGTGCCCCTGGAGCCATCTCCATCGATCTCCACCACCATCTCCATCACCATTGCTGATTCCCATGATGAGGAGGGAGTAGTTCTCTCTCGAGGCTAAGGGTTCTACCGGTAGCTATGTGTTCATCTCTCTCTATGCATGATCTTATTGAGATCATGAGCTTGTAATCTATAGATCTACCTTGCTACTCAAGTGCTTTAATAGATCTTTGCTCTCCCCATGTGTGTGAAAGTGACAGCGTGCATACCATGGTGGCACTTAGGATAGAGATTACAAATACTTGTTATGAGTTATATTTGGAGTTGGATGTCTTATGAAATTGTGGTGTTTGTTGGACTCATCTAGTACTCAAGGTGACAGTGTGGGGTTTTCTAGATGGGAAAGGCTTACTTTGAGGTGTGCTGTTATAGCCCTACCATCGATTAGAGTGTTCAACCGGAGAGTAGTTAAGAGTAGTATCATAAAGAGAAGATATTTATATGAGAGTGTTCACTAGTGAAAGTATGATCCCTAGGCCTTGTTTCTAAGCATTGAAACACCGTTTGCTACTAGATCTGTTACATGTTTGCTTGCTTCCATCTTTATTTTAGTTTTACTTTAGTCTTTTCCACACCATAAAGTTATCTTCTATCACCGTTACCACTTATAATTATCCATACCACTTGTATTTCACTATCTCTTCGCCGAACTAGTGCACCTATACACCTGACAAGTGTATTGGATGTGTTGGGGACACAAGAGACTTCTTGTATCTTGATTGCAGGGTTGCTTGAGAGGGGATACCTTTGACCACTTCCTCCCTGAGTTCGATAAACCTTGGGTAATCCACTTAAGGGAAAACTTGCTGCTGTTCTACAAACCTCTGCACTTGGAGGCCCAACAACTGTCTACAAGAATAGAAGTGCGTAGACATGAAGCTATTTTCTGGCGCCGTTGCCGGGGAGGTAAGGTAAAAGGTATTCACATCGGAGGATTAAAGAAGAAGAACCTCCCACGGCAAACGCCTATTTTCTGGCGCCGTTGCCGGGGAGGTAAGGTAAAAGGTACTCACATCCTCCGGTGTGAGTGCTCGAAGTTATTTCCTTTAGATTCTGCAATTTTGTCTTTTTGTTTCTTTTTTTCACTAGTTAGGCTTAATGGGAAACAACAACAAAATTAGAGAGCTTTATAGTATTTATCTTGAGTTAGGACATGAAGTGTTTAAAGAGAAAATTAAAAAACCTATGGAACTTTATTTGCATGCTAATAGCAATGTTGTTAGTATGAATTCTTTGGACACCATTATTGCTAATGCTATGGAAAATTCTAAGCTTGGGAAGCTAGTTTTTATGAAAATGATCTTTTTAGTTCCCTAGCTTTGGAAGATAGCTATTCTATTGCTTATGATGATACCAAACCTCCAATATATGATGATTACAATGATGATTATGATAGTTTCAGTCCACCTACTATTAAGGAGAAAATTAATTATGTTTACAATATGCCTCCTATATTTCATGATTATGGTGATGAGAATAATAATGATAGCTATTTTGTTGAATTTGCTCCCACTATAATTAATAAGAATGACTATGCTTATGTGGAGAGTATTAATTCTTTTATGCATGTGGCTCATGATAAGAATGTTTTGTGTGATAGTTATATCGTTAATTTTATTCATGATGCTACTGAAAGTTATTATGAGAGAGGGAAGCATGGTTTTATGTATCTCAACAATGTTAAGTTTCCCCTCTTTATGTTGAAGGTCTTGAAGTTGCACTTGTTTTGCTTTCCTATGCTTGTTGCTTTGTGCTTTCATGACTTGTTTCTTTACAAGATTCCTATGCATAGGAAGTGGGTTAGACTTAAATGTGTTTTATATTTGCTTCTTGATGCTCTCTTTTACTCCCAATTCATATTTCTTATGTGAGCATCTTCTCAAACTATCAAGCCTAACTTAAAGGCGTTAAAGAAAAGTACTTGTTGGGAGATAACCCAAGAGTTTTAGATGAGTATTAGAAGTTATTACTCGGTAATAACCGCTCCTTATCCTTTTTATTTGCTTTTTGTGCCAAGAATAACCTCTAATGAGAGCGAAGTAATGATTGGGAAAGTTGCTGTCCCGAAACAGATTTCTATGCTTCACCGTAAAAATTCGTGTAAAATCTCTGTACGTCCTTTTGAGGCGTGATTTTTTGTGCTTCTGCCCCAGGTTGTTATATAACTTTCGTTAGTTCAACACTTTTCGATTTGAGCAACAGAAGGTCTACAAGAATAGAAGTAAGTAGACATGACTCGGCAGGGCAGAAAAACCCTATTTTCAATGTTTTTGATGTTTTAGGACCTATACGAAGTCAAGTGGACCTGAACTTTTGGGAATGCCAATATTTATCCACGAGAAGCTTATAGAGCACAAGAACCTCACCTGGAGGGCCTAGAGGACCAAAATAGCCTGAGTGGCGCGCCCAGCCCAGGTGGACACGCCACATACCCTCTTTTCCTCCTCGGTTGTCCGATCGCCTTGATTGTTTCGCCCACAGAGTTCTCTTGACCTAAAACCCCTATATAAGGATCCCCCGGGGAGTCCTCGAGGAGAAAGACACCAGAGACAAAAACACCACCAAACAGAGTTAAATCCAGCAAAGATTGTAGGGGGAACTCCGCTAGAGCCACCTCCGGGGGGATCTCCACCCTCTCCAACATCTCCAGCATCATCACCATGATGAAGAGGGAATATTCCACCTCTGGGCTATGGGTTTGTGGCAGTAGCTTAATCTATTTCTCTCTTGTTCTTCATAGATCTAGTACCATATGAGCTGCCCTACATGATTATGGTCATATTTGTAATTGCTATGTGGTGGATCTTTGTTCTATGATTTAATATTTGAGATTGGAATCTATTTTGTGTAAGATGTATTGATAGATGCATATCATGTACCCCGTTCTTAATTGCTTGTTTTGATCCAACTTATATGCAACAACTTGTATGGGGGAAGTATGTATTAGACGGAGTAGCATGATGGTAGTGACTGAATTGTGACAAACAATATTCAAGATCTACTTTGGTTTTTACCTTTCTTTTGCTGCCTCACTAGGGATAAAGTGAAATCATGTGCTATAGTTATCATGTGACAGTGTGATAATCTCGTTAGATCAAGATAGCATATTTGTATTTCAAACACCATGTTATATTACTTAAAGCTATACTCTGATTTGTTCTTAATTCAAGATTGCATGGAGTTTCCCTTTCTTGAGGAGTATAAGAGAGATGTATTTCATCTCTATGTTAGAACGTGATGCCCATATTAATTCCTAATCAAACACATATAGAATTTTCATGAAAATTTATCATTGATGAATTGTTTTGTGATCACTACAACTTAAAAAGAGAGTAGACAAGTGAACTCATGAACCCCGGTCCAATTTTAATCATAAGAAACAACTTTCCATTACATCTACTATCTTCTATATTTTCTACAATTTATTATTTCGAAAATACAAAAATACTTTCTCTACTTGCAGTCACTCATAAAAACCCAAAAACAAGTCTACTATCTTCCATATCATCTAGTTTGCATTACTTTACTTTATTTGCTATTTTTATTTCAGTTTACTTTATATTTTATTTTATATTACTAATTCGAAACCTTGTGCTTGACAACCACTTGGTGGAGCTGGGGACACAAGACAAATTATTTTACATTACAGGTTGCTTGAAGAGGAGAAGACAAAAACACTTCCATAACCAATTCCCCTAGAGTTCGATATAAACCATCGAGTCACCCTTGTGGGGAAAATAAGTTTGCTACAACACTCTGCACTTGGAGTCCCAATGAAAAGTGGCCACGATTGTTGCCATCACTAGCCTACCCAACCTGTCACATGAAGATTTAGCCGTCTGCCTCGCCCATCCAGTCACCTCGAAGTGAGGAGCAGAAGACCCGGGGTCATGACGTAGGCTACAGTGCCATGCCCCTAGCTATATTGTTAAGACAGGAGATACAAGCCCATACTAGAGACTTTGGTGCTCTATCATATATAGTGCCAATGGATCCACACTGTAAACTGACTTTCGTCTGGCGTGGGACTTTGCCCATGCTGACAGTCTGGCGTACCACTGTAGCTGAATTTGTGCCTATGTCCCATCAGCTAAACCCCACCATCCGACCGATACCTTATATTCAACATTCTAGCCTGTATATAAGGGGTGTGAGGGCCTCTAGATCCAGGTTGATCAGTCCACTCTCCCATTTCCCCTAGTTCATCCCAAATACATCTCAAGGAGCCTTTGTGATGTGTTCATTACTACTAGTTAGTGAGATCTTGTAGGAGTAGGGGTTTTACCTCACAATGAGGGCCCTGAACCTAGGTACATCGTTGTGTCTCTCGGTGCATTTTGCTAATCCCGTATGTGGAAGCCATCGCTTTCCTTTGATAGCTCCCTCTTAAGCCATCCCTGATGGTACTGCCGTGTTCCACACGACGACACTCACTTAATCACATCTTCATGAATACATTACCATCAATCTTTTCTTCTCACTTCATAATGATGATGATGTATTGAAGATAAACAAGACGTCTTGGTCAACCTTCTCATTCATCAAGATATGCTTGTAATAGGCTCAACTCTCACCTGGCAATACTTTGGATCTACTCTTGAATATCACCTTGGGCATCACTTGATCTTATTTGTTTTCTTCTTCTTTCAACCCTGAAGCCAACAGATGGTTCAAGCATTCCATGTGGATAATCCCTACTAGTATAACTCAATGCAAACATTATAGATATTTTCATTAATTACCAAAACCACACATGGGGAACACATGCCCTTTCACCTCGGGATAGCAACAGGAGGTCGCATCAACTCTAAAGCCACAAAAGTGGACCCAACCTGCCTATCCATAGCAGTAGGGTACATGACCCAACATACCTAGTAAAAGGGATCCCCAACGGTGGTGCCTTTCGCCGAAAGAATTCACGATAGAGAACTAGTGAAACTTTCATACAACAACATCTCACGGGAGAAACAACTGTCGTGTGTTAATATCGAGGCTACAAGAGGTGGCCAAAGCGGTACAAGAAGGAAAGATGCCACCACCCAAACCTCCGTTTCGTGCCTCTCCCAACTAGTAGTGACATGACAATCATACCCCCAACATGACGAGGCCCAAAGACATCCGTCTGACCTTGGCAACCAGACTCGGGGGCTGGCAACACTCGTCAATATACGCCTGGGGGAGCGTTAGTTTTCTGTATTGAGTTAACAAATACAAAATGAGCTCAAACGTGAACCACTTGTGGGGCAGCTCTGACGGACGTTCCTTGCATAGGAAGGTTAAAGAAGTCCGCAACCCCATTCTCAATGTAGAGCGAGGGAGCTCTTCCAAGCCAGCATGGGCTAGTCTATCCATCACCTTTGGGTTTAATGATTGTCCCCATAATCTTGCTGTCCTAGGTAGACTATTGCTAGTCGTATCCCCCATGATTGTTAACACCATGATACCCAAGTTCCTCATCGATGGAGGGAGTTCATTTGGAACCATCACCATGGATACCCTCAATAAATTGCAAGTGCCCAGCTCTTACATCAGGCCCATATCTAGTAAGTTCTTTGGGGGTGATCCCTAGCATTTCCCATGAACCAGCGGCTCAGATTATCCTGCTAGTAACATTCAAGAACAGAGACAACTTTTGTATGGAATAGTGTGTCTTCGAGATCATCAAATTCCCTATGGTCTACAACACTCTGCTCGGAAGACCTCATATCTCTCATTTTATGGGCTCACCAACTAAACCTACATGATGTTCAAGCTACCAGGCCCCAAGGGGGTGATCATAGTCAAAGCCTCCCTGAAGCACATGATGTAATGTGATTGTCATAGTTACGAGATGAGGCAAACCCCACAGATTCACCCCTATAAGACCTTAGATCACCAATCCAAAAGTAAAATGGGGGAGTGGACATGATGGTGACGTGGGGTGACCACGTCAATGCCCATGGTTGATGGACTTGGGTTTTGAGGAAGAGCGCACACTGGAACTTTGTTGGCTAACAAACAAGCAACACAGGGACATAGTGTTTACCCAGGTTTAGGCCCCTAGAGGGAAAACTCTACTCCTGTATGTCTATTCTTGATTGATGGAGAAGCCGAAGGTTACAATGTCACCGAGATGGCGGTGTATGTGTAGATTGGATCTGGCGTATGCTATGGGTGTTGTGTTGTGTTCTATTTTGTCATCACCCTCCTCGTTGGACCCTCCTAGCCTTTATATGAGAGGTTAGGTCTCAGGAACCGTGACCGAGTAGGTTACAGGTTAGATTCAAACTCTAGTCTTCAGCTTTCCTTATCTTGTATGCTTCGAGTCTATGTCCATATGGGATTCATATCAACCAAACCTTCATGGGTTTCGTGGACCTTGGCAGGTCGTCGAGTGAGCCTTCCGTTGGGCCACACTAGGTAGGATGTAGTCGGGTGCCCGTTGGGCATACCTATGTTAGATGGAGGCGGCTCACAATCTGAGTCAAGCAAATAGGGGTGTTCACTAACCTCCCCACGCACGGGAGAATCCAAAGGGGAGGATGAGTAGACCCTGTTAGAGGAACATAGCACTAATCCAATAATCAGCACACTTGGAATGGCCAGTTGTGGCATGCAAAAGGTAGCAACAAGGACCTTCCAACATTTCAAGTGCAAGTATGGGAGGCGCACGATTACCATAAGGACCTTCTCGGAGAACACAACCAAGCCATTGGAGATAGATCCAAGCGAAAGGTAGATCTATGGGAAATGTCTTCGGACACCAATGCCCATGGCATGTTGGTGAAATACCTCCAGAGGACACCACATAACCTTCTTCCTGAGTGACATCAATAGCCTAAAGGCTGGGGCAGAAGTTCTTCATGGAAGCCGGGATGGATTATGCAGCACTCCCAAGAGGTCAGTGGGATAGGCCCACCAGGCACACAATGTACATCGTCAACCTACTCACGAAGAAGGGGAAGCATCGCCTATGCAGATACAATAGATGCCACACCAACAAAGCCATTATTCACAAGTAGGCGCGACATCATCGAAGACTACTATCCTTCCTAGAGATAGTGAGACACCTCATCTAGATTCACTATCATCCTTTAATCACTTATACATACTGTTTTGTAGTTGTTCTATTTCTCTAGTCGCTCTCCTCTCTCGGTGCGGTGACCCATCATACCACTACATGATGTAGTACACTATAGTCGATGACATAACACCAATGAAACACCATTCACTAGTATTACATCCCTCGGAGTGGTACAACAGAAACACAACAGGTCCAAGACATGACTATAGATTACAACTCGACTCTTTACAAATATCTAGAGAACACTCTGGGTTAAAGAGGAAGAAAACAACTTCTTACAAAGAAGAACCAGAAATAACAACTTAGAACTATCTGGCTAATAAGACTTGCATCTAAACTATCTGGCTTGCAATTGCTACTAATGCAATGCTCTATAGAAGTAGGTTTTGTGGATAGAGAATATACTCCTATCTACTCAGGAACTTCGTCTTTGCTTTGGTTGATGCATATGTTGACTTTATTGACTTGTTTAAAGAGCTTGAGCTGACGATGATGGTTTCTTGAGCATAAGTTGGTGTTGACATTGTCTTCAACGACTTAGAACCTAGCAAGAGTTAAGAAGGTACGGTTGAGTACGAGCATACGTAGCAAGTTCACTAAAAAGGAGCGTTTGATGCACTATCTACAGCCACAGACCATAGGTCGTAGGCAATGCATGTTTTCGTAAACACTTCTTCAAACGTTGCTTTTATTCTGAAAACTATGTCCGTCATCCTTCATAGTTTTACCAGAACTTTTGTGGAGTTCCTTTCCTACAGCATTCGCAGCTCCTTCCTGGAACAGGGAGTAACATGTCATAGTTCTTAGACTCTACAGAGGTGCGTTGCTTTACCCATGAGAGATCAAATCCTTGTTGCACAACCGGGCAGCTTATTCCTGTCCATAATTCCATGATGTGGGGCCTAGTAGATGATCCAAGCCAATCACTGTCCTTCTCCGTGACCCTGCATGAAGACACGATCCCCCAAGAAGGTTTACCACGAGTACAGTCCGGGTAGCCTCTCGAAGACTCTGTAAGCAGCTCTGCCTGGCAGCCACCATCAGTTATGGTGAACCTCCACCAAGAAAGCTATGCACAGATAATCTAGACACCAATATCGCAGGGCACTGAGTGGTCCCACCCATGTGCTGGATTCTCCACGAGAAATCTACATGTTCATGATAAGGTCATTCGTCCATGTGAAAGGAAGAAGATCCAGCTGACTTCTCCGTCCCATTCCAAATCACAAGGTTAATGCGTAATATACGGTGCTAGAATCACTGGCGACATTGGTTGATTAAGTCCTAGATATTATGTTCATTTACCACTAGAACTATATCAATAGATTATTACCCTTTAGTAAATAATCCATAAGCATATTATTATGAAAATAGTGTTTTCTAACCTTTTTGAAATGCAGGTGATGACAACATTTGAGTTACAAGCATTTAATAGAAAATAATCAAATGACATGAGCAAGTGTGAACTTGCCTTTTGTGATTGCAAGGTTATGCACTCATGGTCTTTGATACAAAAGAAGATCCAAAATCTGGAAATAGCATCATTGGTCCGATAAGGACGAATGTTTAAAGAAGCAAGATGCAATTATACATAATTAATGTAATGCAATTTGGTAAACGTGAATCCCTGGAATAATCCTATCTGTACTAGAGTTTGGAAACTAGGGACGGTTTCTTTAGAATGTGTTTTACTTTTATACCAGCTTCACACTTGTGCTTCTTATTAAGGCTTATGAGAGTGTGTGAAATAATATGTAAATACAACAAGTAGCATGCAATACTAAAGCACTCAAATGGGGCATGGTATTTAAATGATTTCTTAAGCAAGATTATTAATTAATTAGAGCCTTTATAGAAATGCTTAAGGATTACTTTTAATGTTTCTTAAAAGAATAACTTTTGAGGAAAAGATTACTTTTACAAGGAAGGTATTTAAATTTGAAGTTAATACTTTTTAGGGTCTTCTTATTAACTATAAGTATTAAAGAAGAAAACAATTAGTATTTTTGAAAATCTATTCCACTAGCAAGTGGAGACTTATATATTTTGAATATGGCAGCATATTACAGGTGGTTCACTTCTTAAGGTTTCACCATAAGGGGAAATACAAGTAGTATTGCTTTTATGGGAGTGGTTGTCGTCGGATTGATGACAAGTACGCCATGAGGGGGTCCTCGAGGCATGCGGAAGAGAGGGGGTGATACGTACGGTATTCCAGGACGGTGAGCACACAAGTTTACCCAGGTTCGAATCCGCCGGCTTTGGATGGATCCTACTCCTGCTAGCAATCCAGTAATGCGACAGAGCCGGAATATGGGTTACAAGGGTTTCGCCTGTGCGAGTTGAGGGTCTAAAGTATTGGGATGCCCTAAAGGCTCTCCCTAGGACGGCTTATATAGATATCCGGCCTAGGGTTTACAGGAGAGATCTATCCGGCTACGACTAAGAGTCTGTTACAGAGTACATCTTGAACTACAAGTAACATTATGGGCCTAAGTCGGTAAGTATTCTGGGTCTTCCCGTAGCCGGATTGGACTCCGTCTTCTCTCCCTGACTGGGCCGCCCGTGAAGCAAAGCTCTAACCCGAAGTGGGCCACCCTAGTCAGTGAGGAACTATGAGGATACCCGGAAAGTATATCCCCAACAGCAGCCCCCGGAGGCCTCCAAGATCCAAAGTCGGATTTTATCATCGTCTAGCTTGATCTTTGGCTTGCAGAATCTTGAAGGGTTCCTGAAACTTCACAACAAAAAGATACGATCCGGGTCTTAAAAATAAGTCGGACCTTGCAATTGGTTACTCAGATTTTCCAGCTTGCTTTTAAACTAAGCCGGAATTTGGTCTCTAACGCCACCAGACACAAGCATGGTCAAGTCACGTCATCTGACAGATGTTTCGTCAGCACGACCATTGGTGGGTCCACGGTCCGCGGAACCGAGGCGCTGGTTCATGGAGATCGAGGCGACACAATCATCGCGCGGGCCCTTCCTAGTTCTTTCCACGACGCGTGGCGGTTACACTGTAGCGTTTGCACGAATCTTGGCGCAGGTAGGTGGATATAAGGGGTTTAGATTTCTTCTTCTCCTTTCCACCAGTCCCTTGTCGTTCCTTTCCTCCCAATCCTCCTGCGTGCACATAGCCTCCTCGTTCTCCCTCCACAAATCTCCTAGCGCCGCCCCTTTAAGGTCACCCTTCCACCGGAGAAAATGGCTTCATCTTCTTCCTCCAGTTTGGCGGCGGCAGCGGCGGTGGCGAAGGCAGAAGCAGCAGCAGAGAAAGAAAACTACAGGGGAATCTCGATCCCTTGCCCTCTCGACGAAGCAGGCCTTAAGAACATGGAGAAGGAGGGGCTCCTCACCGCCGGCAACTGGCGGAGCGGCTCCGGCGAGACCGTCCCCAATCCGCACGAGGGCGAGCGCGTCCACTTCGGCACCCATCTGGACCAAGGTTTGTCCTTTCCTCCCTCGGAGTTCTTCTCCGAGGTGATTGACCACTATGGAGTTCAACTCCACAATCTTCCTCCCAACTCCCTGCTAGAGATGAGCGCATACGTTGCGCTTTGCAAGGGCTTTCTCGGCATTAGGCCGAGTTTGCTTCTCTTCCGGTTTTACTTTCATGTCCGGAGGAATTCCATCACTGCCGGTGTTCCTTACATCACCGGCACCATTAGTTTTTCTGTTAGATGAGACCGGGCATATCCCAAAATTTCTGCCAGTGACTCGGTCGAACAATGGCCAGCCACTTTTTTCTATCATCGGGATATTCCTGCTCCCGGCAAAGCTACTGCTTTGCTGGCTTTTGTCCACGGAGCTTCTCCGGCTCTCACAGATGATCTGATCCTCGCCAAGAGGCGAATCGAAAATCTGATCAAGCACAAGGGTCTGAAGGGATCCGACTTGGTCCAGTGCTAGGTCTCACGCCGGATCCAGCCACTTCAGTACCACGGGGATAGACTGATGCATTCCGTCACGTCTTCCCTAACCGACTCCCTCGGCATCAGCCCCAAAGCCTACACCACTTAGGGCTACATAACTCAGATCAAATGGATGATCAAGGAGCGGATCAAGAGGCGGATTCCAGAGGTTTCTCTGGACATGCACACGGTGGAAAACCCCGTGGTTCCGGTAAGCTTTTATCATCACATCTTTTATGTGTTTCTATCTTCGAGTTACATTGCAATGCTGATACGTTTTCTTGTTTTCAGCTTGCTGACATCCCCGAGTCGGAACTTGCCCTGCTCGAAGGATACCCTCCGGAGTTCTCTCAGGAGGTGGAAGTGGTTCCATTGCCGGATCTTGCGCTCAGGAAGCACAAAGCTCTGACAGTAGCAGTTGGCACAAAGGAGGTGCCAGTCGTGAAGAGGTAACCTTCTGTCACAACTTTTCCGCCTTTGTTGTTTACTCAAGTTTCTTTCTGAGATGTAATGTTTCCGACTTTACTACTCTCTCAGAGCAAAATCAATCATCAAGGGCAAGGGGAAGGGGACTTCTTTGAAGCCCTTGCGCCAGATGAAGCTTACAATAGCTTCCCCTGCCGTGGCTCCCCTGACTCCGGTCCCTCAACCTTCTGCAACTCCGGCAATCATCCCTTCTCCGGTGATTGCAGAAGATCCGGCTCCTCAAGCGGAGCCGACGATCCTTGGGTCGCATACTGACGTCACCACCAGTGCGTCAGCTCAAGATAAGGGTGAACCCTCTTAGGGTAATGATCCCTCGGCTGAAGTCTTCGCCGACAACCTCCTCAACAATCCGGGTCTTGCCAAATTTGGCTTAACCCGGAAGTCTGCAAAGGAGATCCAGCGGCTGGCCAGGCAAGTCCTGGACAAAAGACATCTATCCCCCGAAGAGGAGGCGCAAGAAGAAGAGGACGTCAAGTGCTCCGACCTTCTTACTCAAGTCCGCCTTCGCGACGAGAGGATCAGGACTAGCGAGCTTCCAACAGCTCCAGTGATCCCTCTTACTCTCGCCGAGAAGGTGGCAGCTGAAGTGAACGCGGGTTTAGACAAACTCACCCGCAAGCAATATGTAAGTCGGAATTCCAACTCTTGTTTTTACATTATGTTATATCATATCCTCTAGCCCCCAAGCATGAAGTAGGATATAGAATCCGAGTTTATGCTTTCATTAGGATGCCAAAGAACAAACTAGTGTAGCCCCCAAGGCTCGTGCTGATATTTAGTAAAAATATTAGCTCGAGTCTTAAGTAGCTTTCTGACTTTGGGTATTCTGACTTACAGAAAGTATGTTCCTATAACCAGGAATTATTGCCCAATGTCTGTAATAAGCGGAGAGAGATCAAAGCTCTCCGGCTTAAAAATGCTGAGCTCAAGGTAGCCAAGGATGAAGCTGAAGGTAAACATTTCGAGATTCAAACCTTGCCTTTTGATTTTTAATGTCGAATTTTTCTGAATTGTTGTTCTTTTTTGACTTACAGCGTTGGTGAAACAATCCATCGCTATGATTGAAGAGGCCGAGAACCTCAAGACCTTGGTGGTGGAGAACAAAGGACTTCGCCAAGAGCTGGAAAAGCTCAAGGTGGATCATGAAACGAGCATAGCTCAAGTCCTGG
The DNA here is from genome assembly GCA_916181665.1 of Avena sativa. NCBI lineage: Eukaryota > Viridiplantae > Streptophyta > Magnoliopsida > Poales > Poaceae > Avena > Avena sativa. Next base: position 310,179,173 of record OV702291.1, read on the forward strand.
AATGCTCCTCCATGGCCACTGAAGAGCGCGATCGCAAGATTGCCGCTCAAGATAAAGTTATCTCGGACCTCAAGAATGAGGTTGACAGAGAGAAGGATATCTCCCAAGCACTCCGGGCTGAACTCCAGAGTCTCCGGGAGGAGAAAGCCAAGATTGACAACGTCATTCTTGGTAAGTTCCATCTATCTGACTTATCATTTCTTCGACTTTTATCAATGTCGGTTTTTCCTTATCTTCATTTTGTGTATAGGTCCTCTGAACTTGACAGACTCCTCCTCGTCCGAGCCCCGCACTCACCGGCTTACCCAAGTCGGTGATCTTTTTCATGACTACCACCAATCCCTTGAGGATATTGGCGAGTCTCTCAGGATTCTGGACATGCCAAGCATGTCGGACTTCTAGGTGCGGGAGAAGGCCAAGGAGATTCCGCAGCTTGTTAGGGACTGGAACATGTCCTATGCACGAACTGCCGCACAGAATGCCCTCTCCATGGTTATGAGCCACCATGGAAACATGGAAATATGGCAAGTGACTAAAGGGTACTGCAAGGTAGATGAAGACGGCCAGGAGCAGGATCTTCAAGCCATCATGCACTGCTGCGCCGGATATGGGTGCCACGTAGCTGATCTGACCAGCTACGAGATCCCCTTCTTCACCCGCGTGGATACTCTGCCACCTCCTCCAGAAGATGCCGAAGAAGTTTCCGACGATGAACGGACCACCTCGGATCCGGACATCTCGGAACGATATCAAGGCGGAGTGACCAGCGAGCCAGTAGATCCTTCATCTCCTCCTGCATCATAGACCACAAACTTATGTATTATTCTGTGAAAGAACATGATGCGTTTTGTAAATATAAAGTACTATGGCTTTTGCTAGTGCTAAGTTTTTTTTATCTATTTAGCACTTTTGTTTTAGACTTTTTGTGTTCTTGAAATGTTTGCATAAGCACTTAGAATTTTTTGTCTCTACTTATCGTTTATCTGGCTTTCCGCCTCGTCCCTTTTGTGAGCCGGCTAAACCTTCAGCCGGAAACTTTTCCGAGCAACGGAGCTCAATTGCTAAACCAGTTTAAACTCGGAAACAAAGCCGGCTTCCAGTACCAACAATTCACTACTCGGAAAATACCCGCATCCAGCAATCAGACAAATAATCTAAGTAAAGACTAGAATTTTTTAGAGTTATACCCGAAGGTAGCAGTTTTTAGAGTCGGAAATCTAAACCAGAACGAACATGAGCATAAAGTACTTTCAAGCATTCTGGGATTTTCGACTATGACATGATCATTAGGAAATAAGATGGTAAAAACTTCTCAGGAAAACTTTGAGGTAACCAAAACTTTTATTTCTCACAGAACATGTACATATGTATGATTACAAAGAAGGATAAACTAAGAATAAAAGGGACATAGCTGAGCAATATTCCATGGTATGTCTAACTCATCCGGATTTGTACTGCCTCCAGCTCTCTTTCTCTTCTTAGTAGCAGGTCTTTCTTTGACTGGCCTCATGTCAGTTAAGTAGTACGATCCATTGTGCAATACTCGACTAACTAAAAAGGGCCCTTCCCATACTAGGGAAAGTTTGTGATTTCTTTGTTGCACAAGCCGGAGAACCAAATCACCTTTATTAAAAGATCTAGTTCGAACTCTCTGGCTATTATACTTGCGTAACTTCTGCTGATAGGCTGTAGATCTCATTTCAGCACCGACGCGAACTTCTTCGACTAAGTCAGGATCATTTTGTCGAGAAATCTCGGCATCCTCTTCGATATACACGGCCACTCTAGGAGAAGTATGAATTAAATCACTAGGAAGAACTGCTTCTGTGCCATAGACCAAGAAGAAAGGTGTATATCATGTTGACCTGTTCGGAGTTGTTCGCAAACTCCAAATTACAGAGGGTAGTTCGTCTGCCCAAGCCCCCGCAGCACGCCTCAGTGGTGCTTCGAGTCTTGGTTTCAAGCCTTGTAGAATTAAACCATTTGCTCTTTCGACTAGTCCGTTAGCCTGTGGATGTGCGACTGACGCAATGTCAAGCCGAATATTTTGCTCATCACAGAATTTAGCCAGTTCTCCCATAGAAAAGTTACTCCCGTTGTCCGTGATAATGCTATGCGGATAACCATACCGGATTATAACATCCTCGACAAATCTTTTGGCTGTTGCTCCATCACAACTAGTGACAGGTTTAGCCTCGATCCACTTTGTGAATTTTTCCACCATCACTAAGAGGTGCGTGAATCCACTTGGTGCTCGTTTAAAAGGTTCTACCATATCAAGCCCCCAGACCGCAAAAGGCCATGTTATAGGTATTGTTCGCAGCTGATCGGCTGGAACATGAGCTTGCTTGGCGTACTTTTGGCAGCCTTTGCATGTCTTGACTAATCGTTCGGCATCTGCCTGTGCTGTAAGCCAGAAAAATCCATGTCGAAAAGCTTTTGCCACTAAAGATTTGGCTGCAGCGTGGTGACCACACTCGCCTTCATGGATTTCTCTTAAGATCTCCACTCCTTCTTTCGGAGATACACAGCGCTGAAAAACCCCAGAAACACTTCGTTTATGGAGCTCACGTTTAACAATAGTATAGGCTTTTGCTCGTCGGATAATCTGCCGGCTCAGCACCTCGTCTTCGGGTAATTTGCCATCTACCAAGTAATCAAGGTAGGGTTGAGTCCAGCTGGAAATTACATCCAGGACTGCTATTAAAGGTGAGTCGTATTTGGTCGGATATTCCTCATCTACTCCCTTTATCAAGGGAACTTTGAGGTGCTCTAAAAATGCGCCATCCGGGACCTCTTTCCGCGTAGAGCCTATTCGAGATAGTGCATCTGCTTCCTTATTTTCTACTCGAGGGATGTGTTGAACTTCAAACCCTTCAAACGATTTAGATAGATCATCCACGACAGCTTTATATGCTGCCATGTGCTTATTTGCATTACAAATATCTGAGACTTGCTGAGCAACAAGATCGAATCTCTATAACACATCAAACGTCGGATGCCAATATCCTTGGCAATCCAGATTCCGTGCAGCAGTGCTTCATACTCGGCAATATTGTTTGTCGCTGTGAAGTGGATCTGCAACACGTATAATAGTTTATATCCTTGGGGTGATTTGAGCACCACGCTAGCCCCCAAGCCCCCTCGAGCCTAGACCCATCAAAAAAGAGGGTCCAGTATTCTGACTCAGGGAGGACCATGTTCTCCTTCGTCTCTATCCAATCAGCAACAAAGTCAACAAAGATCTGGGATTTGATTGCTGTCCGAGGTTTATACTCAATATCGAAAGCTGAGAGCTCTATGCCCCATTTGGCGACACGTCTTGTGGCGTCGCTGTTGTTGATTATGTCTCTCATGGGAGCTTTGCTCACCATGGTAATTGGATGCTCCTGAAAATAGTGTCGTAACTTACGAGATGCTAGGAAAACACCGTAAGCCAACTTTTGATAGTGCGGATATCGCTGTTTTGATTCTGTCAAGACCTCGCTGACAAAATAAGTCGGACGCTGCACCAGGTGTTCCTGATTTTCCTCTGGTCTCTTCACCACCATGACGATACTAACAACCTTATTTGTCGCAGCAATATAAAGCAACATCGGTTCCTGAGGTTCTGGTGCTGCAAGGATAGGAGCAGATGAGAGTACTTTTTTCAGGTCTTGTAGTGCAGCTTTAGCTTCGTCAGTCTAGACAAAATCTTTGGTCTTCTTCAGGAGTTTGTATAATGGTGCGGCTCTTTCACCAAGTCGGCTTACAAATCGACTGACCTCAGCAATGCAACCAGTTAATCTTTGTACGTCCTTCAGGAGAGTTGGCCTGGCAATATTGAGAATAGCCTTGATCTTGTCGCGGTTCACCTCTATGCCTCTTTGAGACACGATGAAACCTAACAATTTTCCGGCTGGTATTCCAAAGAAGCATTTCTTCGGGTTAAGCATGATGTTGTATTTTCGTAGATTGGCGAACGTCTCCTCCAAGTCGGAAATCAATGTTTCCTTCTTTTTGGACATGACCGCGATATCATCCACGTATGCATGTACATTGCGTCCGAGTTGGTCATGGAGGCAACGCTGCATTGTGCGCTGGTACGTAGCTCCTGTGTTCTTCAGCCCAAAGGGCATCGTAACAAAACAGAAGGTTCCGAAGGGGGTTATGGATGAAGTTTTGACTTTGTCAGATTCCTTCATCCAGATTTGGTGATAACCGGAATATGTGTCGAGAAAACAGAGGAGTTCCGAGCCTGCCATAGAATCGATAACTTGATCAATTCTAGGCAGAGCGAACGGATCTTTTGGACAATCCTTGTTCAAGGCAGTATAATCAACACACATCCTTAAATCAGTGGTGTCCTTTTTTGGGACCATTACAGGGTTGGCCGACCAATCAGTATGGACGACCTCTTCTCTGAATCCGGCTAACTCGAGCCACGCTAGTTCCTTAGCTATTGCCTTACGCTTTTCATCACCAAACCGTCGTAAGGCCTGTTTGACGGGTTTAGCGTTCGGGTTTACATTTAGAGAGTGCTCGGCAAGTTCCCTAGGTACTCCGGTCATGTCAGATGGCTGCCATGCGAAGATATCTTGATTTGCTTGGAGGAACTTGACGAGCACGCTTTCCTATGCGCTACTTAGGCCTACGCCTATCTGAGTCACCTTGGAGGGGTCGTCATCCTTCAACAGCATCGTCTTCGTCTCTTCTGATGCCTTGAACTCCGGATTTGGCTTTGTCACCTCCTTCTTCATCGCAGGCATCTCGGACGGATCTATGCTCTTCTTGATCTCCTGGTACTCCTGGGCGTGCAGCACGGCTTCGGCAAAGGCGGCATTTCCATCCTCGCACTCTCGCGCCTTCTTCGGGTCTCCCCTGATGGTGATTACGCCGTTGGGACCTGGAATTTTCATCATATTGTAAATATAACACGGACGAGCCATAAAAGCCTAGTAAGCCAGACGTCCGAATATAGCGTGGTATGCGCTCTTGAATGGGACCACTTCGAAGGAAAGTGCCTCCGTCTGATAATTCTTTGGTGTTCCAAAAGTAACATCCAAAGTGATCTCTCCCAGGGAATTAGCATGTCTTCCTGGGACAACTCCGTGAAAGATCACAGAGCTGTGGTTCAGCTGTGTTTCCGAGATCTTCAACCGGCGTAGCGTTTCGACATAGAGAATATTGATGCTTCTACCACCGTCCATGAGGGTCTTGGAGAAACCATAACCATCAATAAGTGGATTGACGATTAAGGCGTATTTTCCTCGCCTATGTAGCTTAGGCGCATGATCAGCACGGTCAAACGTTATTGCTACTTCCGACCAGTCCAGATACTGAGGGACAGCCAGAACTGTTGCGTTGAGCTCATGGAGAACTGCTTTCTTGACCTTTGCTGGTTGAGATCTGAGGAAGGTGACGTAAGTGTCCTTCTTGGTGGGAAAAGTTTTCTTCCCTTCCGACTTGGGATTTGAAGCGTCGGCTTCCTCCATGTCGGAATCTTCCTTGGTCTCTTTGTCTTTTTCGAGATTTTTCTTTCCCTTCTTCCGCTTTGCTTTGTAGCCCACGGTATCATCACTCTTGATGTCATCGTTAAAATGACATTCAGCATTGGTGTGGGATGAGCCCCCATTGGCGTCCAAATGATACACACATGGGTTATTGGCGATGTCGGCCCAAGTGTAGGTTTTGCCTGGTTGTTGCTCTCCTCTACCTTGGACCCTTGATGTCCCACAGCCACGCCCGCGGCCTCTGCCTCGTCCTCCTCGTCCTCCAGACCCAGAAACAGTAGTGACTACCGCTGTCTCCCTGTTGGGTTTTTCTTCCGAGGTATTTTTGCGCTTCTGAGCTTGTTGCTTTGGTTGTTTTGCCGACTGAGGCACAGCCAGGGCATTGAGTAATCCCTCTGCATCGTCGTCAGCATCTACATACTTGCTCGCTGTTTCTATCATTTCTCCCAGATCAGTAACCTTGTCACACTTCAAGCGATGGCGCAGTAAACCAATTGGGAGACCTGCGATGAAAGCTTCAATCGCAGTTTGATCATTTACTCCTTCACAGGAGTTCTTGGTGTCAATCCATCATCCGAGGTAATCCCGGCAAGTTTCTCCGGCTTTCTCGGTGCAACGCTGTAGGTCTCCAACCGTACAGGGCCTCCGATATGTGCCTTCGAAATTCCGAAAGAACGCACTTTGTAAATCATACCAGTTGTGGATGGTGTTCGTCGGAAGCTCATTGAGCCATGATCGTGCCGTCTTCCTCAGCATGAGTGGGAGATATCGGGTTGCGACCAGGCCGTTTCCGCCTTTGGCGATGCAGCAAGCCTGGAAGAAATCCTGTAACCAGGTGCCTGGCCGAGCAATGCCATCGTAGGCTTGAATATGTCTTGAGATAGCAAATCCTTCCGGGAACTTTGTGGCTCTGATGCGTGGTCCGAAGCACTTTGGGCCCATGTACACGTCATCGTTTTTGTAGCGCCGAGCCTCTATGTTGGAGTTGATCCTATGCCTTGTGTCGTTCGGGGATAGAGATCGTCCCGAATGTCGGCTGTGGCTGCGGTGCCTTGGAGCCGGACTTCGGCTTCTGCCACCACCTCCTACACCATGTCCTCCTTGACCTCCGTGGGGGCCGTTGTGATAACTGTGTGGTGGAGAGGGTGGTGCACCGGGGTAGTTTCCGGCTGATCGTCGGCCTCCATCCGGAACGTCATTATTCCGATTCCGAGGAGGGTCTTGACTATGACGAGCCCCCTGTCGGCTTGTACCTGTATGGTTTCCGTCGTTCCTTCGTCCGTCGTTCCCACCATAGTGAGGCTCAGCCGGACGATTCTCATGTCTAGGAGGCGGCATTCTCTGATGATCCTCCTCCCGACGTTTCTCTTTATCTTCTCCCCTTCGATCCTTAGATTCTCGTCGGGGAGGACTCGTCGGATTTAGGGCAGCGATGGCGTCTTTCTCGGCCGCACCTTCAGTGATCACGTGTCCATCCACCGATGCTTCTTTTTTCAGCTCGTTCAGAATAAGTGCTCCATCCGAGTCTTCTTCGTATTCCTCAGCAATCACCTCCTTTGTCAGTGGGTCTTTTGTTGGGGTCTTGTTTTCTTGTTCTTCTTCTTTGCCTTCTTGGCAGCGCCGGTAGCAAAGACGGCTTTGGGTCCGTTTCTCGGAGTCAAGCTCTGATCGGTACTTTCGAACATTTGGACTTCGGGATTATCTCCGACGTCCATGTCATCCTGCGCTTTGGGAGAGTGTTCCCCGGATCCTTCATCCATGGCTTCTCCTTCTTCTGCAGCTTTGGAGTTGTACTCCTCTTCATATTCCACGAAGAACTTTCAGAAATCTGCTGACATCATCGTTTCATCCGAGGATGCGGGTACGTCGGCATTTGTTCCCATTGCCTCCAGCACCAAGTCGGTGTTTTCTCCAGCATCGGCAGAGCCGGATCTGGATCCCACGTATCCGACGAAGTGCGACGCGTGCTTCCTGAGGTACCTGCGACTTTCGCGATCAGCCATATCGAAACTTTTGATGGTCTCGAGGATTGCATCTGCGCTTTCGCCTTGCAGTATCATATTTTTTAGTGTGTACCTTAGGAAAAGCCTGTCTGTTCCGGCATCATCAGAGCCGGAATTAGTGTCGTTGATATGCTCCTCCTGGATTTCGACTTCCACGGGTGGGTCGATCTGGGATTCGGCTCCTCCAGGGAGATCCACTCCAGATTCGACGTTGACCGCTAGGTCTTCTTCAGGTTCGGGTTTCTCCACTATCTCCGCAACTGGTGCGGGCTGGGTAGGATTAGGGTTTTCTGAGATCCGGAACTCTGCCGCCTCCGCGGACAAAGGGGATCCAGAAAATTCTTCTGCCTCTATCATCACCGCTGGGGTGGGTTGGGCAGGTTTAGCGAAACCGATGTAAACATCAATCTCGCAAAAAGACATGATTGTGTAGGTAGTCACGGCCTCCTTTGCCAGAATCCAAGTCTCGTCGAGAACGATGAGAGGGACGTCGCTGGCGTAGAGGATGCGACCGACGGCGATGGTCTCGCCGATTCCGATTCTTGCAGATTCCGCTCGGAACATAGATCCGAAGCTCACCTGCCCCACGGTGGGCGCCAACTGTCGTCGGATTGATGACAAGTACGCCATGAGGGGGTCCTCCAGGCGTGCGGAAGAGAGGGGGGTGAGACGTACGGTATTCCGGGACGGTGAGCACACAAGTTTACGCAGGTTCGAATCCGCCGGCTTTGGACGGATCCTACTCCTGCTAGCAATCCAGTAATACGGCAGAGCCGGAATATGGGTTACAAGGGTTTCGCCTGTGCGAGTTGAGGGTCTAAAGTATTGGGTGTTATCTGGTGCCCTAAAGGCTCTCCCTAGGACATCTTATATAGATATCCGGCCTAAGGTTTACAGGAGAGATCTATCCGACTACGACTAAGAGTATGTTACAGAGTATATCTTGAACTACAAGTAACATTATGGGCCTAAGTCGGTAAGTCTTATGGGCCTTCCCGTAGCCGGATTGGACTCCGTCTTCTCTCCCTGACTGGGTCGCCCGTGAAACAAAGCTCTAACCCGAAGTGGGCCACCCTGGTCAGTGAGGAACTATGAGGATACCAGGAAAGTATATCCCCAACAGTGGTGTTTTCTTAAGATTATAAGTGAATAGAATCGCTTACTTATTTTAGAATTAATGCTTATATTTTATAATTATGAGAAAGGCATTACTTAAAATACTTAAGAATTTTATTTTTACTTTTAAGTGGATTCCCAAACTGGTAACAGAATTGGTAAATATTATCTTCATGATTTTATAATTGATAAAAGCTTTTTAAATGGTAGTTTTAGTTAATACATCTTATAAAGTTTGGACCTATCTTTACTTTACTTAAATATCAATTGAACTTGTTATTACACTTTTAGATTTAAATAAACAATATTAAAGGCATAAGCAAATATTTTTATATTTTTAATGTATTAAAGTAAAAGAAAATGGTTTTAACAAGACTTAGTAAACATTTTCATTAATTTTGCTTCAAACGTGAAGGGTTGTATTTTTAATGTTTATATTTTAGTTTTGGGATCATTTTGGTATATTATATGTATTTTTGTGAATTTTAAATAATAAGATATGATTTTTTTTAAGTTTTATCATTTTATAAAGACTTAATAAATAATAATATTTAGTTAAGTGTCACAAAAGTATATGAAACAAGTTTATAAATGTGTATTTTGTTTTTCTAAGAATTTTGATATATTATACTAATTTTTGTGAATTTTCAAAAATAGAATATACATTTTAAAAGATTAATCCTTAATAGGTTATTTACTACTCCCTCCATCCCAAGGCTTAAGGCATATAATTATTTTGAAAAGTCAAGCCATGTAAAGTTTGATCAAACTTTTAGAAAAATCTATTAAGAACTATTATATTATATAGATACCATGTGAAAATATGTTTCATGATGTATGAAAGGCTATGTATTCATAGTGTAAATATTAATATTTTTCTCTAAAAACTTAGTTAAACTTCAATTGGTTTGACTTTTGAAAAAATTTATATACCTTAAGCCTTGGGACGGAGGTAGTACTAATAATAATTATCTTATTTAAGTTGGAAAATAAAACATGATAATAGGTTTAGACTATAGAATTTATTTTTCTGAATATTTTGATATATAATAAATATTTTTCTGAAGTATAAAACAAAAGATTGATTTTTATAAAACTTAATCTATTTATGAAATTCATTAAATGTTTTATTGCATCATGATGACATCAGCATGACACACACATGCGGGTTAGACCTTTTTCACCGAACCTGTTCTACCCTAGAACCACTTACTGGTGGGACCTATGCCATGTCATTTCCAGAAACTATAAAACAAATAAATAAAAGGGTATGATGACATGAGCATGATGTCACGCTGATGTTACCCGAGACTGATCCTCCCAGGTTGATGATCGATTTGTCGATCGGCAGCACGCGTGGGTTTGGGTTTGGTTTGGTTGGAAAGAGGACGACACGGTGAACTAGATAGTGGCGGCGTCGACCGCTATTGGTCACTGGAAGTGCACCGGCGACAAGCTTCTATGGCGGCCGATGTTGGTACACGGTGTGGTGGTGTTCTAGAGTGAGAGAGAGCGATTGGAGAGGTCCATAGGGACCGGTAGCTCACCCTAATGTTGTACCGGTGGTTGATGACGACGATGGTGTTCCGGTTCGGCTTAATCTTCGTGAACTCCGATGATTGCCGGTGAAAGGGAACAACAAAATCACCATGATTCTGAGTGTCCCTTGCTTCAATGTTAACCCTCAAGCGACAAGTACAGTGAGGCGCTTCTCCTCGACCACTCCATGGTCTTCGGGATGACCTCTATCGATGACGATGGTTGGCTCTGGCCAGTTAGGGTTTCGGCCCTTTGCGGATAGAGAGGAGAAGAGATAGTGCGGGCGGGCAAATGAGGATGAGAATGGAAGGACATCGCGGTAGCATTCTTATTCCCTCCTGGTGACGGTGGCAAGTATCACGGCACGCGGATGACGTCGACGACGGCATTGGGCGGTGGCGAGTTCCCCCAGCGAGCTGCTTGTGATGCACGGTAAAACAATGATGACAATTTTGCAGAAAAACCCTAGGTTACTTTATATCTCAACCCGCGGTCCACATTACGGTCCCACCTATTAGTGAGAGTGAGAGAAAGGACATTGATGTTGTTGGGCTTTTGTTGGGCCACGACTAAGTGAGCGAGAAGTGTTGTCTGCTGCGCGTGAGCGACGAATAGAATATGGGTTACGGCCTGGTTCTATTTGTCATTTCCTAATTATTTTTCTATTACTGTTTTATGTTTTCCTTTTCAATTTATACTATGATTCAAATATTCAAAATCCATTGAATCAACTAGAGTTCTACATGGTTAATGTAACTAACTAGTTTGGTATTATTTTTTAGGATTTTTACTATTCATGATTATATAAAGGATTATTTTCATGAGAAAATATAAATAGGAATTAGGGTTTTAGGTGTTTTGGTTTATTATATATAAATCGATTAAAATGATTTTATTTTCACCATAATAATTGTGATAGTAAGGATTTAAGATAGTTAATGTTTTCAATGGAATATATTCTTACTTAGCATCGTATAACAACCATTATATATAATGGTTTAAATTTTAGGGTTCTCAAAGTTTGGAATTTCCTTTATTCAAGTTCCACTAAAATGTTATTCATAACCATCCTACTACTTCCAAAATAAGCATGCATCATTTCTTAAACTAGTTGTTCACTACTTTCTTAAGTGTGATTAGTGTTTTGATAGAAGTTTATTATATAATGGTTAACAACCATTATCATGCATGTGGCACAAGTGATCTCAATGCCCATCAACATTTACTTAGGTTTACTAATACCACACTTACTATGGGCCCTAGAGGATACACTACCCTCAAGTTTATTAGTGAATGTTGCTAGGGATCAAGGTTTAAGGATTGCTCCTGACTTTATAATCCTGAAAGATATCTCAACTTAGAGTGAGCTATAAAGATTACTTCTTAATGTAGTCTTGATGGTTCATGGGTCTAGGTTTCTATTAGGGTTTAAGGTATTAAGGTAGACAAGGCTTTCATCCATAAACACTCATCTGGTTCTCTAATTTTCTCTTGGAAGCTTCATTTGTCCAAGATATATTATTCTTTGGCTGCCTAAAAATAGGAATTGATTCCTCTGCTAACTTGATTCTAGGGTTTTGGATAAATAGGTAGACATAGGTCTTGTCATGGATTGATATGACCTTGGTTAAAGGTTTCTCAAGAATCCTTATCCTTAGTACTTCACTAAGCTTGTCTTTAGTTAAGGAATTCCCTTCCTAAATATTCTTTGTACATTTCTCTCATCTCATTCACAAAGATCACATCTTCCTGAATAAGTCAATCATCTGACTCCACCATATCAATCATCATATCATGACATGGTCATGTCACGTCAACAATACTCATCCTCCATTCTTACTCTAATCTACTACCCTTGCTGAATCTATCAATGTAGTTATTTCTAATTCCCTCCATTAACTCCTTTATATCTATCGTGCAACTACTTCCAAGGCTTGCAAGATTGCAATCCTCACTATATCACATGTTATATCAATACTTTGGAAGAGGTATGGTACTACTCCCCATAAGACAAGTTTGTTCTTGTATTAGCTTGGTTAAACTACTATGCCTCCAACTACTCCATATAACTCATATAGTTCATCATACTCTAGCTTGACTTCTCATGATCAAGCTTGATGATTTAGTTTACTAGGGTTTTGCCTAATTTCGTATCCTCTCAACTCTTCTTCAACAACTAGTCATCTATTCTCAAGTGACTTGAGAATAATGACCACCATCCTTTGATCACACCAAGCTTAGGCTTCTATTTTTCTAATCAAGATCTATCATAAACTAAGTAGTAGACTTGTATTAGTCTGTATATAGGCTTATCTTGTTAAGGAAGCTTACTTTAAGTTTATACCTACTTGGCTTAACAAGATTATCACTTGATACTCTAGTACTACTAGCTTTCTTATAGCTTCATAATCACTATCTTAACTCTTGGGTTTAGATACTTCTTCTAGTTAACTCATGAGTGAGTTAACTCCTCCAACATCAAATGGTTTGATCACTACTGAAGATCACATTCCATTGATGATGGCACACTCTACGATAACTAGTTCCTCCTTCTTATTAAGTTTACTTAAGGTCTTTGGAAGGTCAATATAATAGGTCAAAGCTAACAGTCAATAAGTGCAAGGTCAAGAATTGATCACTCAACATTGATGATCAATTGACACTAGGACTTGGTTAAATAAGAATATGATATTAAGGATATGTGATTAATGGTCTTGGCTTATATTCTTTCCTACTCTTATTTGTATTAAGGAGTTTGTGTTTAGGAACTACCATGATTCCCATGGTAGGAATAACTATGGCAAGTAAGTGTATCAAGATTTAGTTATGGGGTTTCTTTACTTGGAGTTATATACTTGATTTGGTATTCAAGAGTTGTTGTAATGAATACGCTGACATGATCTCTATAGGATCCAATTTTGTTCATTAAGTAATGTATTATAGGTTTAGCTTTATTACATTTGATCTACCCATAGATCAAATTATATTTACCCAAAAATAAGGTTTTAGCAAAGGTCATATTGAAACTTATCGCAATCAACTCGATGATCTACTTCAGTTCCACCAAGTTAAGAGAAGTTTCAATCACTTTGACAAGTTTTATTTAAAAGCGTGAAAATTATCGAGATTTTCTATGCATGAATGCAATGCACACACTTGAGCTCAGCTTATTTCTAAGCTCTAATATTGGGATGTTACACTCGGTCTGGTATATGCTAGGTCGTCTACTACCATTATCATCGGATCGGCGTCCACCATAGGGAGAGGATAGTTGTCGGTGCTGGCTCAGGCTCGCATCGGCGCGTACTTCTAGCGGCGCTAGGTTTCCTCTAAAAGGCAGACATTATCCATGTTGACCGCATGCGTTGTACGGTAAGTTCTCCGAAGTATTCTACTCATCTCACTTACACAACTCTTATCTAACGCGTCTTTTCTTTTTCTTTGTATTGGTCGCAATTGGAAACAATGGAAGGCATCTTGATGTGAGTTCGTCATCATGCCATCGTCCCTATGTCATCTTCGCTTATTTGTCATTCTAAGGTATGTGTATGACGCTTTCTTTTTGTCTCCACCTTATCTCATTATACGTCTCTATCTAACACATTTTTGCTTTTTTGTATAGGTCACGCTTGGAAGAGTTCGTCGGTGCCTCAGTAATCGGTATGTCCTCTTCTGTTCTTCATCGTTTTAGATTTAATCTCCCTTTTTCTTTTTGTTCTTTTTGTATACTTACTTATGTTTGCTTTTGTCTTTTGTAGGTATTCGTCATCGCCTTCACTTCATATTAGGATGAATTTCTTCGGCTGCTCGAGTCACTATGGGAGCCCTCGCCCTACCATAGGCAGCAAGGAGACCAATATTACGACGCATGTACGGACGCCTGGGAAGCAGGACGGGCCACTTCCTATGTCAACGCCTCTATCGTGCTCGAAGAACGATGGCTCCGTTCCCGACAACAAGAAGAAGGCAACCTCCTATGCTTGCTGCTCTCGTGTAAACAAGGAGAGTTTGCTGCCGACGCTTTCGCTTTGACTCGGGATGGATCTCTTCGTCTGAGGTCGAGCAAGCGACAACACTTTTGGCCATACCGCCGCCAGCGAGGAGCTCCTTTCTGCGACGCTTGTGTGTTCACGTGCGAGGCCAAGTGAGCCACGCCTGGTGCCGCCGCATGTGTTCTTCACGAAGAATGATGCATGTATTCTTGTCGACAAGAAGAAAACAACATCGTTTGCTTGCTTCTATGAAGTAAAGAAAGAGGATTTGCTAACATTTGTGACGCTCGTTCCTATGACTGCATCCTCCGAGCATGGAGGTCATCAACCTGTCTTGGAAGGTATCCCTCTATTCCTTTACGAGGTTCGCTCTCGCCCTTCGGTATGCTCCATCTCGTCTTCCCTTTGCACCTCTCCTTGTCTCCGCTCGGCTGCCTAGAGCATAGAGAGCTTCTTCCTAATTCATATATTAGACCTAATCTCCCTTTTTCTCCTTCCCACTTTCTCCCTTTCTCACGGTGTCCTCATCCTCCCCTTCTTCCAACTAATTCCTCTATGCGATTACATATTTTCGGTTCTCGGACATGTGGAACTTATCTAGATCAAACGAAGAACGTGCCAGCTTGAGCATAGAGAGGTCATCTTGCTTATTCCCAAGCACGAGGGCCTGTAAGTGCGGCTTCGTATGCTTACCAAAACACCGAAGACACAAGCACGCATATAACTGCATGACCGATCACATTGTCTGTATTGGTGGAATAAAAGTGGAATGCAGTGGGAGCGGCAGCGATCACGAAGTCTTCTACACCACAGAAGCCATTCTTCTTTGTAAGCGTCACTTCTATGGAGTAGTCTAGAGTCTAGCCATTAGCGTGTGAGACAGAGCTAAGTTAATGTTAATTTTAGTTTGTTAGTCTTTGTAAACTATATGAGACTTTGAAATAAATAAGCGGCTTTTGTTGTCTTTACTTCTATCAATATACATTTAAGTTCACATGTATAAGAGTTTATTATTCTTTGTGGCATACAATATCTGTGATGCTTTAAGAGCGGATACGCTTTCTCTTATAAGCATGCGACTGTTCTTTCGTATCTTCTTCTAGACGAGACAGAAGTCTGCCTAGAGTAATGACGAGTTCAACACGTGTGATTTTTATGACGTCGCGCCTGTTGAAGATATGTTCCCTTCTACTAACATGAGACCTCATGCAATATCTATCGTGCGGCCAATTATACATGCATGTATGGAATCATGCTACTCTTATGGACAGATTTACTATGAACTATGATTATGGGATGAGTATCAAACAAATGTGAAACAACATTCCTATAGTAGAATTTGGAATAGATGGCGTGGAGCCTCTGCTTGTGATAGACCATGCCGTGCCCATAAGAGTTTATGTAAAAGAATCACATACATGCATCATTGTTGTCTGTATATATATAATATATGCCTAACCGTTGCGCGTTCAAATATTTTCCTCTTGAATCATTATGTTTCACCTACCTACTTCAACCTGGGCTAAGAAATAACATTTTACCCAGGCGGCAATCATAGACTTGAAGTTTTTCAGCCTCTCTTATTTTGTCTAACATTTTACTTAGACCGTATTTAGTAAGAGCCATTGTGTAATAGCCGGTTAGCTATCAAAACATGTGCGATAAAATCTTACACAATATCAGTGTCTAGCTGTTTGTGTGGTAGCCGTCTGCCGAGACGTTGCGACTGATTCGCCAAGTTGTTGACCAATTTTATTATCAAATGAATTGTTATAATTCTACGTGCTCTCTCTTACTAATCGCCCATGGTAAATACCGACACACTTACAATAGTATTGCAATGCATGAATTTAGCGCATACTGAATCGTAGACTAGGTGCTTCGGAATACTCTCATAGCATTTAGTGATGCGAGCTCGGTTTTAAACCACGATGAGGCCCAAACGTTAAGAACGCGATGTTTTCCTCACAAACAAGCTATCACTTAGCGTTCTGAGAACATATATTTTCTCTTGCATGTAGATGTAGCATAATCACATCATAAAACATTCTGCCTACCAGTCGCGCCGCGAGGGGCGTAAAGAGGAGTCTAGTATTATTCAATACTAGTTTCCAATTATGGAATATCTGCTAGCGATATAGATTTCGATAATGTATTACAATCAAGGTTGCATATTCATGCATCACATTCGTAATATAAATAGTGAAAGTGCTTCATGTGGCTACATATAAAACATACTAACATATTGTACATAATTTATGTTCTACCGGTTTAATTCTTATGTACTATGGTTTTATGTTAGACCGGACTATATATTCTAGCTTTCTTGAGCATGGAGTT
Source organism: Avena sativa (assembly GCA_916181665.1). Lineage (NCBI taxonomy): Eukaryota > Viridiplantae > Streptophyta > Magnoliopsida > Poales > Poaceae > Avena > Avena sativa. Next base: position 310,195,655 of record OV702291.1, read on the forward strand.
CCATCAGCCGATATATAAGTGTAAAGTGGAATAATCGTTAATAATGCGAGAACTAGGGTGAATAGAAATTTTGTATCACTTTAGCATTCTTCTTCGTTGGAATTTACTTGATACATGTATCATTGATAATGTAATCAATTATTCATATGATCACCTAACAACAATGTTCTAGATTCTTTGCAAAGACCAAAATCGTCCCATAGGCATGCAGTGTTGTCGCTCCAAATATTCCTAGTAGTTTTTAGAGACAATCTTTCTCGTGGCATTGTTAACAATGATGACTTTGTCTCACATATTGACTGCTATAAAGCCTAACCAAAGAGTCCTTGGCTCTGGTACCAATTTAAGTTGTAGGGTTGCTCGACTAGAGGGGGTGAATAGTGTTAGGAATGGTACGGTGCCCTAGAGGCTCCACTTTTCGCCTTGTTTCTGTAAGCCAAAGTCCGACTAAAAACTACTTGTATGTGTCACTATAATTGTTATAGTTGTGGAAGCATGTACTTATATTTAGTCCTTGCCAGTTTTTTCTTAGTCATTTGAGGTGTGGGCTAGACACCTAACACCAAGACTAATGTGTAAGGCGGAAGATGACAATGTTCTACGTGTCATGTGCATGGAGATGCTATCCTCCTTACATTGGCTAGTCCGAAGAGATAGGACAGCTAGACTGATCCAAAGGTTAGTTAGTGTGAGCATATCGTCATACGCTCTCACTAAGAAAATGGAATCCTTGGACCTGAGAAGATCGCATGATCTGAGTCATGAAATAGTCGGCTTTGATTCCGCCCTTCGATGTTCATAACTGGTAGACATAAGGGTGTTTTGGGCCAACTAGGAAACAAGTTGCATGTTATGGATCAACCAAGATAAAATTTGTCCCTCCTTCATGGAGAGATCTTCTCTGCACCCGCTGATGTGAATCATCCTACGTTCCTCTCCATATCCAACATAATGTTAATCTTCAATGTACGCCAAGCTGTCAAGGACATCGAAGGTGAATTCAATCCCTTATGAGAGTCCAATTCCTTCCCTATTGAATTGTACGTGTACTACTTTGCTCCATCCTATGACCATGCTAGGTTTTCATTGACAAGTATGTAAGCTAGGGAGTAAGCTCGAGGACTCAAGTACGACATCATAGAGGCTTGAAAGACAAGGATGAAGAAATTGCGGCGTCAACACAAGAATATCCGATGTCATCTACACCAAAATCTCCGTTAGGTCCTAAATCTCTAGCCCAACACCACCGGAATCTCCAACCCTATTCTCCCAGAATCACGAGGCCAGTTGTGACAACTCACAATACGCCAAATCCGAGATCGACCGGAAACTCCGACCAGACCAGAGTCTCTGGCCTACTCACACTGGAGTCTCCGACCTATGATGTGCCTACGTGAAGGGAATATGCCAGAGAGGCAAAAATAAAGTTGTTATTATCTTATTCCATGTTTATGATAAAAGTTTATTTTACATGTTATAATTGTATTAATTGGAAATACATGTGTGTTGAATAAACAAATAAAGGGTTCCTAGTTATGCCTCTCTTATAAACTAGCTCGTTGATTAATAAGATGATTAAGGTTTCCTGATCATGGATATTGGATGTTGTTAATAACGAGGTCACAACATTGGTGAATGATGTGATGAACATTCATACAAAGTATAGCAATATGATAAAATTCATTGTGTTTAAATTGCTATAACATCTTATGAAATAATCTTAGTCCTTAGACCATGATATCATATTAATTGCTAACACTGGAAGAGTAACTTGATAACATCAAACGTCACACTATAATAGGATGACTATAAAGGTGGGTTCAGATACTCCGAAGGTGTTATGTTGAGGCTCATGGATCAAGAGCGGAATTTGTCCATCCCGATGACGGATATATATACTCTGGTCCCTCTTGGTGATATCACATTAGTTAGCTTGCAACCAAGTGATGAGATCACTAGAATGTTATATCACGGGAACGAGAAAAGAGTGCATGTCGGTAACGAGATCAAACTAGGTATGGGGATACCAATGATCAAATATCGGACATGTAATATACCGCGATACAAAGGGATTGAGTTACATGTGTAAAAAGGTTCTCACGATCACATAAGTCATCGTTGAATGTGTAGGAGTCAGTACGGATCTCTAGGTCCCGCTGCTAATTATTGATCGAAGAGGGGTCTCGATCATATCTGCATTATTTGCGAACCGTAGGGTGACACACTTAAGGGATACCGACACCATTTGGAGAAAATATGTTTCAGATAAAGATTTAAGAAAGCGCTGGAATCATTTCGATGGAAACCGGAATTGTTTCGGGTGAAATTGCAGAAACTGGTTCTGCATGTAATATTGAAATATTGCAAGGGGTTTTATGTGAATGTTTGTTAATTAAAGTAATTAAAAAAATTCTGAATAAAATAAATAAAAGAGTTTTATTAAATGAGAGAGTTTTAAATTTGGAGAAGTTTAATGCATTTAAGTGGAGACTTAAGTGGAGAATGTGAAGGGTCATATTTATGTGGAGGTAGTTACCACCACATGAATGAGGAGGTGAAGGGGCACCCCCCATGGGGTGCCGGATATGGGAAGGGGCACCCCCTCCTCCTATAAAAGGCCCCCCCTCTCCTCACTTCTCACTCACACCTCCTCGTGAAGGATCTCTCTCCCCCTCTAGAAATTATTCCCCATGGTCTCGGATTAGCAAGATACATGTTCCTGGTGGCTTTATCTGGAAAGGAGTTGCTGCTTCCGCTACTTTGCCGGAGTGAGGGATGGAGGTTGTTGGGGTACCGGACGTGTGTGCAATCATGTATGCACCACTGCTTTGCGGTGATGGACTTGGTGGTGCTAGACCTGCTGGACTCGCTGGACTTAATCACGATCTTGAGATCGGCATGTGTACGACTACATCAACCACGAAATCAGTTTCGTTAACAATGCTTTGTCGATCTTCAAGGGTATGTTCTCTATGGTTGTATATCCACCCGTTGCTTGTATCTAGTAGATAGATCTTGGCGTATAATAGTTTCCATCATAGGATTTTTTTGTTTTCTATGCTGCAAACCCAACAGTGGTATCAGAGCCCGATCTATGCGTAGATTCTTTGCACGGGTAGTACACATAAGAGTATGTGGGCGATGATGATCATGTTATTGCATCTTCTATGTACTTTGGATATTGGTGGCATAGTGGGATGAAGCGGCCCGGACTAACTTTATATGTCCTCCACATGAGACCTGTTCCATGCTTGACATGCAACTAGTTTTCCATAAGTGGCTAGCAGGTGTCTGTTTATCTTACTATAGTCAATATCTGATTTACAACGAGTTGCTAATAATTCAGTTATCATCGTTGTGGTTCCATGTTCGTAGATAAAACCAGTTCTATCTTCGAAAGCCCTAAGCCACGTAAAACTTGCAATTAATAAATTAGAGGTGTCTAGTTTAGATAATTGCTGGGCTAGTATCATGATATGGTAATGTTGTAAGTTAATATTTAGTTGATACTCTTACAGCACACCTAATGTTAAGTTCCATAGATCTTGGCCTTACACACAAAGGAATGATAAAGATCATACCACGATGCACATGATAGTGATCAAGTGCAAGAACCATATCATTTCACTTTACACATTTGGTGTTTACATCTTATATTGCTTGTTTGGCATTTTAGTAGAATTATAAGATGATCCCTCATTTAGATATCAAGATAAAAATATGTTCTCCCTTAAGTACACACCGTTTCATGTTTCACCGCTTCAAGACATCACGTGATGATCGGGTGTACTTGGATCCACGATCATAAACAGGTGTAAGACAGTTTTACACACGCGAGTACTAAGGTTCTTACTTGGCGAGCCTAGAATGTACAGACATGGCCTTGGAACACGGACCGAAAGGTTAAGAATGAGTCATATAGTAGATATGATGCCCATATAGATGCTCGCCTTTGAAGCTACACCGACTCACGTGATGATCGGACTTGGTGTAGTGGATTTGGTCCATGTAATCACCAAAACAACTCAAGGGATGTTGGTTTTGAGTGGGAGTTCATTTCTAATTTGGATTAGTCGAACTCAATTTATCATAAACTAAAACAAAGTGAATTTGCATAATTTGTTATAGTCATTGGCATTCGTTTACTACCTTGCGCTTAGTTTCAATTGAGATAACAGAACTATAGAATTATGGATATTTACTTTACAAACTGGAATCGTATTGTTTTGAATGTCAATTTAAAGTTTAGAAGTCCTATTGCAAACTTTTATCAAACTCTATTTACTCCATGAAGTTTAACAAATAGTATTAAATCAATAGTAAAAATTCCAATGTTATTATCTAAAGTATCATGTTTGCCTCCATGATTCTTGATATTCAAATGTTGTTTTAATATCGAGGTTATCTGGGAGCTAAAAGAATTATTTCAGAAACCATCATGTGTGGAAGATATTGTGATATCTAAAACAATGTTTTTGGTTGCAATATGATAGAGTATAATTTAGCAATATACATGTTCTCATATTGTATGAGAATTTGTGAAGGATGGAGATGCTAGGCATCCGGATCTCCCAAAAAGGTTTCGGGAACTAACAGTATACTCGTGATTCTTCCTTAAAGGCTATAGTAGCTTGATCATGAAAGTTTTCATGATAAGGATGAATAGAAGATGTAGATAAAATGTTTACTACACTAAAAGATTACTAAAAATGGATTTTTTGAAAGAATGCCAAACATTTGATGAGGTGATCCACTTCAAAGTGCAAGTCTAAAGGTATTAGTATTTGACTATACACGCTTTGTACTATGTGTCATGTGGATGACACCACTATTGATGTTGATATATTCTTTTAAAATAAAAGGAATTGCTAAAAGAGAACCTATAAAATATTTGGCAGAAAAGAAAAGGCTGGAAATGTCTAGCTTGGGTATATAGAAGATATACATGTTGTGGATGTATTCTTTGCTTGTTGAACAATGTGGTTCTTAGGTATTGGATACCAAATTGGTTGGTGTGAAGTGTCATACAGAACAACACAATTCATGAACTGTAGTGGCCTAACTAACTAGCAAGAAAATATGTGATGATGTTCATTGAAAAACAAATAAAGTGTTATTGTGTTTCTCGTTGTCATCAAACCTAGCCTTCAAGATTTTTTTTAATAATTGTTATTTAGTTCCGGTATTACAAGAACAATGGTTATTCAAATAATTTCTGAATTCCATAAAAGATGGATGAACTTTTACAAGTCTAGTTGGAGATATCACATCCATAAAACTAATGCTAAAATGTCACAAGATAAATGATTGAAAGATCACTTATAAAGTGACATCGCCGTTTAAATTATATTGGAAGCAAAACATGAAGAAACTCCATGTTGATGGATTTTTGAGTCTTTGATTTTGATCAATTGACGCTTGTGAGACTTTCCTCGAGATAATTTTAACTCCGTCCATAGGCCAAAGAGGTACGGATGAATAACTTATTGGATATTATACATGTTGATGTACATAGTCCATTATGGGTAGCCGTGTGTGGTGGATCTTTCAACTTCATACACTTTCTCCGTAAATTTGAGTGAATATATATGTATATTTACTTAATAAGGGAGAAGTACAAAACATTTGAAAATTGTTCAAAGACTTTCAATATGAAGTAGAGAATCATTGTAACGAGAAAATAAAGAGTTTATGATAAGATCATAAAGGGAGATATTTAAGTTACAAGTTTAGCAAAACACCTAGGAATCGTTCCATGGATTTGTGTTTCCCAATCAACCATAGGAGTATGGTGTGTTCGAGAGATGAAATCAAACCGTGTTTGACATGGTAAGATCAAAGGTGTCATTTATTCATTGTATTTTAAGGATTAAAGCTTTAAATACTACCACTTTTACAATGAAAAGAGCATAATCGTAATTCGTTGAAATAATACCATAAAGGTTATGGTTTGGGATAAACCCGAGTTGTATTTTCTTAAATTTTGGTATGCTATGCATAAGTAAAATGTTTACAATCAAACTCGGATAAGCCCGTCTTTGTACGTTATCCCAAAGAATTTTTTTGGGGTATTCCTCTATAACACCGAAGACAAAAGAGTTCGTTGCTTGGAACGTGATGTTTCTTAAAGAAGGTTTTTTTCACAAAAGTTAAGTGGGAGGACAATAGAACTTTGATTAGGTTGATGAACCTAAGAAACAAGTGATAAGTAGCACAGCACCGGAAAGTGTCCTAGAGGCAGATAAAATGCTCATGGCTCCCGTGATTACAAAGGTTGTGATCTCGGAGATTAGAGTTCCTATTGAACCGTGTGGGTCAGTAAAAATCAAATAGTAAGATTTGAAACGGAAGTCATTATTGTTTTGACAATGATGAATCGACTGCATGCAAAGAAGCGATGATGGGCCCTGACTCCATAAAATGACTAGAAGTCATAAAATCCATGATACTATCCATACACAAGAAATCAAGTTTCTTAACTTGGAAGACCCTCCGGAAAGGCGTGAAGCCTATCGGTCGTATTTGGATCTATAAAGAAATAGACATGCATGTTTGACATCTATGAAATAGTCGACATGTCGGAAAGGAGTTTACGACAATGTTCAAGGAGTTGACTATAACAAGATTTGATCTTTCATAGCGATGTTTAGTCTTGATTGATTAATGTAGCAACCACTACATATAATTTGGTATATGGTAGTGATACATTGCAAATTTATCTATAATTTTTGATGTTCCATGCTTGGTTTTATTCACTTTCTTGTGTTTTGTCCACACTTTGGAGTACATTTCATATGATTTCTTGGACTAACCTATTAACAAGAGCCATAGTGCCAGCTGCCTGTTTTCTGCTGTTTTTGGTTCCAAGAAAGTCAGAAAATGAATATTCTCGGAATTGGACGGGACAAAAGCCAAAGTGCCTATTTTTTCGGAAGACTCATAGAGCCAGAATACGAGACGGAGAAGAGCTAGGGGTGGTGTGGGCCCCCCAGGCACCCCTCGGTCTCCCTCTTTGCCTATAAGAAGCCTCCTGACCTAAAAACTCCAGGGGGTTCGACGTTTTTCCAGAAGGAGTTACGCTTCGCCGCCACCACCAGATTCCACGAAACAGCACTAGAAACTCCGTTCTGGCACCCTGCCGAGACGGCGAATTGGAGGAGATCATCGCCATCATCATCACCATCGCTTCTCCATCCACCATCCATGTTTCCCCCATCTATGAGTGAGTAATCCCCCGCTGTAGGCTATGGGGATGGTAGGGATTGGATAAGATCGTTCATGTAATGGCATCAGATTGTTAGGGCATGGTGCCTAGTATCTTTTATTAGTGCTTTATGACTTTGTTGCGACTTGTTGTGCTTAATGCTTGTCACTAGGGCCCGAGTGCCATGATTTCAGATCTGAATATGTTATTGATTCATTATGGTAGTATTGTTTTTGGTCTTATCTACAAGTTGTATACACACGTTGTTGTCCGGAACCAATGGCCCCGGAGTGACAGAAACCGGGATAACCGGAGGGAATGGCTTTGATGTGAGGATCACATGTGTTCACTAAGTGTTAATGCTTTGCTCCGGTTCTCTATTAAAAGGAGCACCTTAATTGCCAGTAGTTCCCTTGAGGCCCCGCTGCAAACGGGCTGGCAGGACAAAAGATGTTGTGCAAGTTCTCATTGCGAGCACGTATGACTATATATGGGACACATTCCTAGGATTATCTAGTACTTGGATGCTTTATCTTACTTATCTACAATTGCCCTATGTTCTGATTGCTATGTGAATTGTCTTGTCCATGCAACGCTCGTCCATCCATCCCTATGCCTACCGCACTCGAATCCTACTATTTACTACTATTGTTACTGCTGTCTTTACTTTACTACTGCTGCTACTTTGCTATTCCTACTACAAAACCGTTGCTACTAATAAACTGTTGTGATCAAGATTGTTTCCAGGTGCAGCTGAATTGACAACTCAGTTTTTAAGGCTTATAAGTATTCTTAGGCTCCCCTTGTGTTGAATCAATAAATTGGGTTTCACTTCCCTCGAAAATACTGCGATACACCCGCTATACTTGTGGGTCATCAAGACTATTTTCTGGCGCCGTTGCCGGGGAGCATAGCTTTATTTATCAAGTCCACTTGGAATCACTATTGTTCAAGCTAAGTTTATTTTTGCCTTTTTTGCTTGTTTCTTTATCAAAAATACAAAAAAAAAGAAGTTCCTACTCTAGTTGTTATTTTTGTTGGTCTGTTATTGTCTTGCTTTATCATGCTTGTGGTCAATGGTTGTTTTCTTTGAAACTAAATCTTATTGGCAAGGTGGTTTCACGGAAGATCAAAAATATTATTATAAGGAACACCGCTTGTCACAAAAAGGGAAACACTTTGGGAACAAATTGATAAATTGTATACCATTGCTAGAAACGTGTGCTCTACTTATAATGTTACTTATTGCTTTGATAAATCTTGTTGTTGTAAGAGGTATAAACACCTCCCTTTTCAATGTGAGTATAATGATAATGTTACCATATCTTCTTATTTTAAAGGAAATTATGACTTTTATGATGTGGAACAAATTGAAGAATTTATTGCTTGGAAGGGTGCATTTGAACTTTCTAGTTTGCTTGAAAATATTGATGATTCACCTTATAAATATGAGGTTTATGGTATACTTAAATTTTGCTTTGATAATTACAAGGAAGAAAATGGCTATATTCTTGAATATATTAATAGATGCTTTCCACAAATGGAAGAGACTAATAGCTTGCGAGATCTTATGGAAGAAGAAATTGATGAACCTGAAATCTCATTAGATGAAAAAGAGGAGGAGAGTGATGAACAAAAGGAGGAAGAATGGATTAGCTACCCATGCCTACCTTCTAATGAGAGTAACTCTTTATCCCTTACATTATTTGATTATCCCCCATGCTTACTAAAGAAGGATGAATGTTATGTTCTTGAGGATTCTTTTGAAGATGTTTATAATAAAGCTCTAGTGCTTGTAAATCATGAAAAGAATGCTTTATGTGATAGTTATATTGTTGAGTTTATTCATGAGGCTACTAAAAATTATTATGAGAGAGGAAAATATGGTTGTAGAAGTTTTCATGGTATTGAAACACCTCTCTATGTGCTGAAAGTTTTGAAAGTTACTCTTGTTTTATCTTCCTATGCCTGTCACTTTGTTCTTTGTGAATTTATTTGCATACACGATTCCTATGCATAGGAAGTGGGTTAGACTTAAATGTTTTTTGAATTTGCTTCTTGATGCTCTCTTTTACTTCAACTCATATTTCTTATGTGAGCATCCTCTCAAACTATCATGCCTGAAGATGATAATATGTCTATTATTCTTGGGAGACCTTTTCTTAAATACTGTAGGAGCTGTTATTAATTGTAATCAAGGGAAGGTGACCTTCAATGTTAATGACAAGGAACATACTATCTATTTCCCTAAGAAGATTGATAGGACTTATGGTTTTGAATTCAATTGAACATGTTGAGGGCATTCAAGTTGGAGAAATATATTGTCCCATACCAAGAGAAAAATTTGAAACTATTATGATTGGGACCATTGCTATCAAGGTTGAGGTAACATAATCATTAGTGGAATACAAAGTTTTGTTTCATATGGAATTGTTTTGATAACAAGACCTGATCAAACTTGTTAACAAAAGGATTTCATTAAACAAAACAATGTTTTCACCATGATTATCTCCGCTTACTTCTATTCTATCCATTTTAGTTTTTGCTTATGCCTAACTTAAAGGCGTTAAAGAAAAGTACTTATTGGGAGATAACCCAAAAGTTTTAGATGAGTCTTGGAAGTTATTACTTCAGTAATAACCGCTCCTTATCCCTTTTTATTTGCTTTTTGTGCCAAGAGTAACCTCTAATGAGAGAGAAGTAATGATTGGGAAAGTTGCTGTCCCAAAACAGATTTCTGTGCTTCACCGTAAAAATTCATGTAAGATCTCTGAACGTCTTTTTGAGGCGTGAATTTTTGTGCTTCTGCCCCAGGTTGTTATATAACTTTCGTTAGTTCAACACTTTTTGATTTGAGCAACAGAAGGTCTTCGAAAAAATTCGTCTTTACCTGCTGGTCTGTTTTGACAGATTTCTGCCATTATTTGCATTTGCTTCTTGTTGGTTCCTTTTTGAGTTCTTTTGGGGAATTAAGATTTTTGAGAGAAGTGCTACAGTAGCTAGTGTTTTAATGGAAGTTTTATTGGTGTTAGAACTGAACCTAAAGACCTATTATCTTGAGTGCACTAATGTTGCTAATAAAGATTGTGTGAAGTTTTGTATGAAGGAAAAATTTCAGGTGTATGGAAGGAATGAGTAATGAGATGAAGGATGGACTAAAGCTCAAGCTTGGGGATGCCACGCGTGTCACCCCAAGAAATATCCAAGCAGAACAAGCGTCAAAGCTTGGGGATGCCCAAGGCATCCCCTTCTTCATCAATAAAAATCTCAGGTTTCTTCCAAACACTTTATTTTTATTGTTTCATGCACAGTTGTGTTGTTCTTGGAGCGTCTTCTTTTTCGTTTTCGTTTTGGTTTTTCGTTTGCTTGGTTTTCTTAGTTTGCTTAATAAATTGGTTGGACCTCCTCTTTCATACATTGGTTTTCAAATAGTTTGGTTTGGTTTGGAAAAGAGTAGGAAAGTTCATGCTTAAGTGGAAAAAGAGCTCGTTTTTTACTGTGGCCTATGGTCTGTCATGCCATGCTTGATATTGTTTTGGCTTTATGCTTAGTATTCTTTACTGTAGCATGACTTTTTATAAACAATTGAGATTTCTTAATGTGCCTTGAATGAATCATGCGTTGTTTTAGCATATTAAAGCATAGTATTGTGGTATTCTCCTTTGATGCTTTATTTGGGTTGACTTGGCGCATGCTCACACCATGTTATGACTATCTCAAGTCACCATAAGCCTTTATGATCCTTTAGTTTTCAACTTGTAGTATCTCTTTATGCTTTGATCAATGATGTTTTGTCACTCTGCATGATTATGGCCATTATTACTCTCCTAGTTTGTCGCTCCCAGTCTTTTCCTAGCCTCCACAACCAAGTATGAGTTCCACTCATGCATCCAACTCCCTAAACCAAGTTATTCCAAAAGAGTCCACCATACCTACCTACTAGCTTATGCTATTCCAAGTATATTCATGTTTTTTACCTTCCGAATTAAACTTGTTATGAGAAAACTAGTGATTAAAGCTCTCACAAACTTGATGGTACACTTTACTTTTCTTGCCCTTAATAAACTTGAACCATTGTGTCGTCTATGTTGTATATGCTTGCACTTATTTGTTGGGAATTAGCAAAACCATGTTGTCATGGGGAACGCTTTCAACATTGCACTTGGTACTTGTACCTAGTTGATATCATGCTCTTTTGTATATGGATGTCGTCAGTGTGAAATGAAACGGGAGCTTGTAAGTCCATGGAGTTATGTATATGTGTTAGAGAAACGCCTGGGCCGCTGGTCTAATCCATGCTGACATGGTGGAAACCTGCAGCGTAACTATAATGAGTTGTCTATGAAGCATTCTTCTTAAAAAAGAGTCCTATATTGAGAAAAAAGAGAAAAAGAAAAGAAAAAAAGATATCTATGAAAAGAGGAAAGAGAGAAAAAAGCACCATATTCCCATGGTAAATAAGAAGATTGCTGAGATGCTCGTTGTTTGCTTGCCTTGTCATTTTGATATGGGGATTCTTCCGTATCATCGGGCAAGGGGTACCCCGTTGGCGGTTCTCTATGATACACATGTACTTACGATGACAAGAACTTACCGGTGACTAAACTTGAGTAGCATGAGGAGCGGCCCTCGTATTCAAGGGACATGAGATTTCTAACTTATACTTAGTCAAGCATGTACACCATAGTTTGTTCACTTTAACCTTAATCACTTCAAGATGCTTATGATAGGGGCAATGAGAGCTGAAAGCTATTAAGTACCATAATTTTTGGAAGCTCTTTATGAGACTTGAATCCCTACTTCCTTCTATGAAGGCCTTTCTTCCACTATATATATTGAGTCTCCACCTTCTATCTTTATGCACTTACTTTGAGAGCATAGTGGCCATTCTTAGTTCTATGTGCATTGTCCCAAGACTAGTTGATTGATGCATAACTTGATATTGCTTGTTTTAAACTATTTGTATCTAGTCACTCTTATGAACTTTGAAGGTGTCCTATGCATTAATATTTGCTACTCTATGAGGGACAAGCTAAATACAACTATGCTATGTTTTCTTTATGTGAAACAAACAAACGTCTTGCAAAGCATTGTTATTCATGAATCCTTTGTTTGTGCCTTTTCATGTTGCATCATAGTTTCTTTGTCTTATTTCTAGAACTTTGTCTTCCATGTTATGATTGAAGTACTATGATCCCAGCTTTGAATGTTTTACAAATACTTTGATCAAGTCTTTGATGGTGCATGTCACCTCAAAAATTATTCTTTCTTTTTATCACTTACCTACTCAAGGACGAGCAGGAGTTAAGCTTGGGGATGTTAATACATTGCAAATGTATCTATAATTTTTGATGTTACATGCTTGGTTTTATTCACTTTCTTGTGTTTTGTCCACACTTTGGAGTACTTTTCATATGATTTCTTGGACTAACCTATTAACAAGAGCCATAGTGCCAGCTGCCTATTTTCTGTTGTTTTTGGTTCCAGGAAAGTCAGAAAATGAATATTCTCGGAATTGGACGGGACAAAAGCCAAAGTGTCTATTTTTCCGGAAGACTCACGGAGCCAGAATACGAGACGGAGAAGAGCCAGGGGTGGCCACACCACCTGGTGGCGTGGGCCAGGCCAGGCCGCGCCAGGGGGTGGTGTGGGCCCCCCAGGCACCCCCTCGGTCTCCCTCTTCGCCTATAAGAAGCCTTCTGACCTAAAAACTCCGGGGGGGTCGACGTTTTTCCAGAAGGAGTTCCGCTCCGCCGCCACCACCAGATTCCACGAAACAGCACCAGAAACTCCGTTCTGGCACCCTGCCGGGACAGGGAATTGGAGGAGATCATCGCCATCATCATCACCATCGCTTCTCCATCGACCATCCATGTTTCCCCCATCTATGAGTGAGTAATCCCCCGTTGTAGGCTATGGGGATGGTAGGGATTGGATGAGATCGTTCATGTAATGGCATCAGATTGTTAGGGCATGGTGCCTAGTATCTTTTATTAGTGCTTTATGACTTTGTTGCGACTTGTTGTGCTTAATGGTTGTCACTAGGGCCCGAGTGCCATGATTTCATATCTGAACATGTTATTGATTCATTATGATAGTATTGTTTTTGGTCTTATCTACAAGTTGTATACACACGTTGTTGTCCGGAACCAATGGCCCCGAAGTGACAGAAACCGGGATAACCGGAGGGAATGGCTTTGATGTGAGGATCACATGTGTTCACGGAGTGTTAATGCTTTGCTTCAGTGCTCTATTAAAAGGAGCACCTTAATTGCCAGTAGTTCCCTTCAGGCCCCGCTGCAAATGGGCTGGTAGGACAAAAGATGTTATGCAAGTTCTCATTGCGAGCACGTATGACTATATATGGGACACATGCCTAGGATTATCTAGTACTTGGATGCTTTATCTTACTTATTTGTAATTGCCCTAAGTTTTGATTGCTATGTGAATTGTCTTGTCCATGCAACGCCCGTCCATCCATCCCTATGCCTACCGCACTCGAATCCTACTGTTTACTACTATTGTTACTGCTGCCTTTACTTTACTACTGCTGTTACTTTGCTATTCCTACTACAAAACTCTTGCTACTGATAAACTGCTGTGAGCAAGATTGTTTCCAGGTGCAGCTGAATTGACAACTTAGTTGTTAAGGCTTATAAGTATTCTTAGGCTCCCCTTGTGTCGAATCAATAAATTGGTTTTCACTTCCCTCGAAAATACTGCGATACACCCCCTATACTTGTGGGTCATCAGGTAGTTGAACAAACAAAACAATGTTCTTCTAATAGAATGGTTACCTAGGACATGTACATGACACGGTCCGAAGGGTTTTGTTAATTCAAAGGATACTAAAAGGGCATGCAAACTTCAATAGTTGAAATGAGCATACGGAGTTGGAATCTTCACCATGATGAAAATGTTAAAAGAGTTTAATTTCATCAGAGATGATGAAGATACTTGCATTTGCAAGAAATTAAGTGGGAGCGCTGAGACATATTTCTAATATATTATGTAGAAGACATGGTGTTTATTGGAAATGATGTATCTTTTATTGACACAAGTTAATAATTTCATTAAAATTGGATTTTGATAAAAGACTTGGGAAAAACCGGAATATTAGGCATCAATGTCTATATGAATAGACTGAGGTGCTAATATGGTTGTGCCCGACGTACATATATGAGATATTGAAAGGGTTCAATATGGAAACGACAAGAAAGGTTCTTGTTGCATGCAAAGGATTGAATCAAGATTCAAGTGTATCGACTCTTGGTGAGTGAAATCACATGAATATTTTGATCAATAATACCATGATATGTACATATCTAGGTATGTACTATGCTCTAAATGTTGTGAGCATATACCAGAATGATTCATAAGATGATCATTGGGCGATAGTAAAGATATTCTTATGAGCTTTAGAAGAACTAAGAATATATCATGTATAAATGTTTTAACCCAAAGGAACTAAAGGTCTCACCAAAGGACTAAATTTATACAATGCCATCTCATTAGAGAATGAGTGATGTGTAGAGACGCAAAAACATGCAAATACACACAGACCTAAAAGTGTCAGATCTAGAGATTATGTTTACCACTAGCAAACGCGTATATACAATACCAGAAAGCCATAAGTATTGAATGCGCAAGTTTACAAACTAGATTATTGACTCTAGTGCAAGTGGGAGACTGAAGGGAATATGCCCGAGAGGTAATAATAAAGTTTTTATTATCTTATTTCATGTTTATGATAAAAGTTTATTTTACATGCTATAATTGTATTAATTGGAAATTCATGTGTGTTTAATAAACAAATAAAGGGTTCCTAGTTATGCCTCTCTTATAAACTAGCTCGTTGATTAACAAGATGATCAAGGTTTCCTGATCATGGACATTGGATGTTGTTAATAACAAGGTCACAACATTGGTGGAATGATGTGATGAACATTCATCCGAAGTATAGCATTACGATCAGAGTCATTATGTTTATATTGCTATAACATCATATGAAGTAATCTTAGTCCTTAGACCATAAGATGATGTTAATTGCTAACACCGGAAGAGTATCTTGATAACATCAAATGTCACACCGTAACAGGGTGACTATAAAGGTGGGTTCAGTGCTACAAAGGTGTTATGTTGAGGCTAATGGATCAAGAGTGGGATTTGTCCATCCCGATGATGGATAGATATACTCTGGGCCCTCTCGGTGATATCACATTGAAATAGCTTACAAGCAAGTGATGTGATCACTAGAATGTTATATCACGGGAACGAGAAAAGAGTGCATGTCGGTAATGAGATCAAACTAGGTATTTGGATGCCAATGATCGAATCTTGGACATGTAATATATCGCGAGACAAAGGGATTTAGTTACATGCGTAAAAAGGTTCTCACGATCACAGAAGTCATCGTTGAATGTGTAGGAGTCAGTACGGATCTCCAGGTCCCATGCTGATTATTGATCGGAGATGGGTCTCGATCATGTCTGCATTATTCGTGAACCGTAGGGTGACACGCTTACGGGATATCGGCACCATTTGGAGCAAATATGTTTTAGATAAAGATTTAAGAAAGTGTTGGAATCATTTCGATGGAAACCGGAATTGTTTCGGGTGAAATTGCAGAAACTGGTTCTTGTATCTAGTAGTTCTTCAATCAGTTTCGTTAACAATGCTTTGTCGATCTTCAAGGGTATGTTCTCTATGGATGTATATCCATCAGTTGCTTGTATCTAGTAGATAGATCTTGACGTATAATAGTTTCCATTGTAGGATTTTTTTTGTTTTCTATGCTGCGAACCCAACACTACGTGCTTAGGAGTTAGGACTCAGCCCCTGTACCCCCTATTCTATGCCTAAACTATCCATATCTCATGATTGCCTATATATATGCCCCCACCTCCCTATGTAAACCCTTGACAAAACTAAGATGATAAGATAGAACTTTGATCTCCTCTCTCGTATTGTGGGCAAGATCCAATCATGGAATAACGAGGCCTCTAGATTTAATCTATGTCATGAACAAAGGCTCCTAAGTATTTGGATCTTTGCTATTGTGCACTATATTGCAATTGATCTTGCCATTTGGGTCTCTATCACTTGCAATATCTTCACAATAGGATTCTATCATCTTGGTTGCTAATATTTCCACCATGGATCTCTATGTTATGTCTTTCCACGTGAATTCTATTGGGTTGGTGGTTCTGGCCAACAGGAGCAAACTGGATCCATGTGTGGTGTGCGTTTGTATCTTTGATTTCCACTCGCGTGTTCTTTGTCTCTTCCCCCAAACCCCCTTGAATCTATGAAGACCGGGCCACCCTAGAGGTCCAAACCTCAATCACCCACTTATTAGAGGCTAATACCAACTATTAGCTCTAGGTGGAAACTCACTGAGCTACGACTTTGAGTGGAAGCCTACTAAGCTATGTTTGGATTACCACAAGCCCACGGGATCACATACTTAAGAGAGCAGAACTTATTTTTGAGAATCATGAAGAGAGTGGAACTAGTAGAATAAGATCCGACTAACACATGCCCACAAATTTGGACTTAGCCGGACAGGGACACATGTCAATGGGTTATGCCCACTTTTACTAGGGTTAGTGTTTAGGACTGAGGGACACAAGTGTTGTGTGCTTCACCTACTCCATATATAAAGGAAGGTGGGGAGGCGGCGCATAGACAAGTGAATCCATCCGAATATTCAGCTAGGTAAGACTTGGGCCTCATTTTAACCTTCCTGTCCCGCGACGGTAGGACCGAGGCTAGCACCTTGATGGCTCTGTGTATGGCGCCAAAAAAATACTAGAGCGTGGTTGATGTAGAGCTCGTTGGGAACCCCAAGAGGAAGGTATGATGAGCACAACAGCAAGTTTCCCTCAGTATGAAACCAAGGTTTAATCGAACCAGTAGGAGCAAAGAAACACCCCAAAGGTGTTATTAGCTGGGCTTTGGCAGGGCGCACTACCGGTGCTAGTAGCAACGTGGAGACCTGCACAACACAACCACAGAACTTTGTCCCCAGCTTGCGATGAGGTTGTCAATCTCACCGTGTTTTGTGGAAAACAAAGGATTAAACGTATCGAATGGAAGGAAGTAATAGTTTGCAGAAAGTAAACACAAAGCAGTAAACAGTTTATAGATTGTATGTAAAGAAAAGGAACGGGATCCATAGTTCACTAGAGGTGGCTCTCCTTAAGATAGATAACATGCTGGGTGAACAAATTACAGCGGGGCAATTGACAAACATCGAGAAAGCAATACATGCATATACTAATCATCTTGACTCCTTTGAGATTCGATTGGGCATTACAACATTATACATAGACCGCCATCCAACTGCATCTATGACTAATAATCCATCTTCAGGTTATCATCCGAACCCCCTCCAGTATTAAGTTGCAAGCAACAGATATTGCTTTACGAATTGCATGTAAAGTAAACAATACGATTGTTCTATGAACAAAGGATTGTTGTATTCTCCCTAGTAGCAACAGCACATCTAGTACCTTAGAGATTTCTGTCACTTCCCCAGATTACCAGAGGCATGAACCCACTATTGAGCATAAATACTAACTCTTGGAGTTGCTAGCATCTACTTGGCCAAGATAGCTACTAACAACGGAAAGCATGCAAGATCACAAATAACAAAGACATGATAGAATCAATAATCAATCTGAAATAGCATCTCAATATCCATCGGATCCCCGCAAACACAACATGTCGAATTACAAATAGATGATCTTGATCATGAACAGAGCTCACAAGATCTAGACATGAAAGCACAAAGGACGAGAAACAGCCATCTAGCTACTACATGGATCCGTAGTCCAAGGATGAACTACTCACGCATCACACCGGAGGCTTGCATGGTGATGAAGAAGGCCTCCAGGGTGAATTCCCCTCTCCGGTAGGGTGCCGGGAAGAGCTTCAGATCCCTCCTGATCTAGGGATGGAGATGACGGCGGCTACAGACTGTTTCATGGATTTTTTTATCGGGCACTTAGGGTTTTCGTCCCAAGGGCAATACATAGGCGGAAGGAGAGGCCGAGGGGGTGCCAGGGGCCACCACACCACCCCCTGGCGCGGGCCAAGCCTGGCCGCGCGGCCAGGTGGTGTGGCCAGCCTCTGGCCCCTCTCCGTCTCGTATTCTGGCATCTGATGACTTCCGGAAAAATAGGCACTTTGGCTTTCGTCCCGTCCAATTCCGAGAATATTCATTTTCTGACTTTCCTGGAACCAAAAACAGCAGAAAATAGGCAGCTGGCACTGTGGCTCTTGTTAATAGGTTAGTCCAAGAAATCATATCAAAAGTACTCCAAAGTGTGGACGAAACACAAGAAAGTGGATAAAACCAAGCATGGAACATCAAAAATTATAGATACATTTGCAATGTATCAACATCCCCAAGCTTAACTCCTGCTCGTCCTCGAGTAGGTAAGTGATAAAAAGAAAGAATAATTTTTGAGGTGACATGCACCATCAAAGACTTGATCAAAGTATTTGTAAAACATTCAAAGCTGGGATCATAGTACTTCAATCATAACATGAAAGACAAAGTTCTAGCAATAAGCAAAGAAACTATGATGCAACATGAAAAGGCACAAACAAAAGATTCATGAATAATAATGCTTTGCAAGACGTTTGTTTGTTTCACATAAAAAAACATAGCATAATAGTATTCAGCTTGTCCCTCATAGAGTAGCAAATATAAATGCATAGGACACCTTCAAAGTTCATAAGATTGACTAGATACAAATAGTTTAAAACAAGCAGTATCAAGTTATGCATCAATCAACTAGTCTTGGGAAAATGCACATAGAACTAAGAATGGCCACTATGCTCTCAAAGTAGGTGCATAAAGGTAGAAGATGGAGACTCAATATAATGGTGGAAGAAAGGCCTTTTTTATAAAAGGAAGTAGGGATTCAAGTCTCATAAAGAGCTTCCAAAAATTATGGTACTTATAGCTTTCAGCTCTCATTGCCCCTATCATAAGCATCTTGAAGTTATTAAGGTTAAAGTGAACAAACTATGGTGTACATGCTTGACAAAGTATAAGTCAGAAATCTCATATCCCTTGAATACGAGGGCCGCTCCTCATGCTACTCAAGTTTAGTCACCGGTAAGTTCTTGTCATCGTAAGTACATGTGTATCATAGAGAACCACCAACGGGGTACCCCTTGCCCGATGATACGGAAGAATCCCCATATCAAAATAACAAGGCAAGTAGACAACAAGCATCTCAGCAATCTTCTTATTTACCATGGGAATATGGTGCTTTTTTCTCTCTTTCCTCTTTTCATAATCTTTTTTTTCTTTTTCTCTTTTTTCTCAATATAGGACTCTTTTTTTATAAGAAGAATGCTTCATAGACAGCTCATTATGGTTACGCTGCAGGTTTCCACCATGTCAGCATGGATTAGACCAGCGGCCCAGGCGTTTCTCTAACACATATACATAACTCCATGTACTTACAAGCTCCCCTTTCATTTCACACCGACGACATACATAGACAAAAGATCATGATATCAACTAGGTACAAAGTACCAGTGCAATGTTCAAAGCGTTCCCCATGACAGCATGTTTTGCTAATCCCCAACAAATAAGTGCAAGCATATACAACATAGACGACACAATGGTTCAAGTTTATTAAGGGCAAGAAAAGTAAAGTGTGCCATCAAGTTCGTGAGAGCTTTAATCACTAGTTTTCTCATAACAAGTTTAATTCGGAAGGTAAACAAAAGCATGAATATACTTGGAATAGCATAAGCTAGTAGGTAGGTATGGTGGACTCTTTGGAATAACTTGGTTTAGGGAGTTGGATGCATGAGTGGAACTCATGCTTGGTTGTGGAGGCTAGCAAAAGACTAGGAGCGACAAACTAAGAGAGCAATAATGGCCATAATCATGCAGAGCGACAAAACATCATTGATCAAAGCATAAAGTGATACTACAAGTTGAAAACTAAAGGATCATAAAGTCTTATGGTGACTTGAGATAGTCATAACATGGTGTGATCATGTGCCAAGTCAACCCAAATAAAGCATCAAAGGAGATACCACTATACTATGCTTTAATATGCTAAAACAACGCATGATTCGTCCAAGGCACATTAAGCAATCTCAATTGTTTATAACAAGTCATGCTACAGCAAATAATACTAAGCATAAAGCCAAAACAATATCAAGCATGGCATGACAAAGCATAGGCCACAGTAAAAAACAAGCTCTTTTTACCACATAAGCATGAACTTTCCTACTATTTTCCAAACCAAACCAAACTATTTGCAAACCAATGTATGAAAGAGGGGGTCCAAACAATTTATTCAGCAAACTAAGCAAACGAAAAACCAAAATGAAAACGAAAAAGAAGACGCTCCAAGAACAACACAACTATGCATGAAACAATAAAAATGAAGCGTTTGGAAGAAACCTGGGATTTTTATTGATGAAGAAGGGGATGCCTTGGGCATCCCCAAGCTTTGACGCTTGTACTTCTTGGATATTTCTTGGGGTGACACATGTGGCATCCCCAAGCTTTAGCTTTAGTCCATCCTTCATCTCATTACTCGTTCCTTCCATACACCTAAAATTTTTCCTTCATACAAAACTTCACACAATCTTTATTAGCAACATTAGTGCACTCAAGATAAATAAGTCTTAAGGTTCAGTTCCAACAGCAATAAACTTCCATTAGAACACTAGCTACTGTAGTACTTCCCTCAAAAAGCTCAATTCCCCAAAAGAACTCAAAAAGGAACCAACAAGAAGCAAATGCAGAAAATGACAGAAATCTGTCAAAACAGACCAGCAGGTAAAGACGAATTTTTTCGAAGACCTTATGTTGCTCAAATCAAAAATTGTTAAACTAACTAAAGTTAGGTAAAAACCTGGGGCAGAAGCACAAAAATTCACGCCTCAAAAGGACGTTCAGAGATTTTACACGAATTTTTACAGTGAAGCACAGAAATCTATTTCGGGACAGCAACTTTCCCAATCATTACTTCTCTCTCATTAGAGGTTACTCTTGGCACAAAAAGCAAATAAAAAGGATAAGGAGAAGTTATTACGGAGGTAATAACTTCCAAGACTCATCTAAAACTTTTGGGTTATGTCCAAATAAGTACTTTTCTTTAACGCCTTTAAGTTAGGCATAACAAGCAAGAAAAAAAATCAAGTGTTCTCAAATGAAGAAGCATTAAGACCAAATTTTGTTTTCATAGGAGAAGCAAAAGAAATCTTCTCTCTCTTCTTAGGGAAGTGTTCTATACCTTTCTTGAGTGGGAGTTGATATTTAATGGTGCCTTCTTTCATATCAATAATGGCACCAATAGTTCTAAGAAAAGGCCTTCCCAAAGTAATAGGACAAGAAGCATTGTATTCAACATCCAAAACATAGAAATCAACAGGGACATAGGCATTGTTAACCATAATAAGAACATCATTAAGACTCCCCATGAGTTTCTTTTTAGCATTATCATCAAGTGGGACATTCAAATAACAATCTTCAAGAGGAGGCAAATCAAGCATATCATAAATCCTTCTAGGCATAATAGAAACACTACTATCAAGATCACATAAAGCTTTGAAATCAAAGTCATTCACTTTCATATTAATGATGGGTTCCCAACCATCTTCTTGTTTTATAGGAATAGAAGCTTTATGTTTCATCTTTTCTTCTTTAATCTTTATGAGAGCATTAGTAATGTGTTTTGTAAAGGCCATGTTCATAGCACTAGCATTAGGACTTTTAGCAAGCTTTTGTAGGAACTTAATAACTTCAGAGATATTGCAACCATCAAGATCAAAATCAAATTTATCATCTAGAGTAGTAGAACTATTACTAGCCTCAACACTAGTGGTGGTAATAGTAGAAACACTAATGTTTCTAGCAATTTCATCTTCTCTCTCCCACTTAGCATGTAATTCAGCTAATAGTCTAACATTTTCATCAATTCTTACTTGTATAGCATTCATGGCTACAAAGGGATTATCATTAGTTTCAGGTTTAGCAGCCATTTTATTAATCAATGAAGATTGAGCTTTAGACAAAGATGATATATTTCTTTCAGCATTAGAGAGTTTCAATTGTAAACTAGTAATTTCCCTATTTAGACTCTCAAGTTGATGGCTAATGTTCTGCAAAATGGTAGATTGTTCCTCCATAGTTTTAGTGAATAGTTTATTTTGCTCATATTGCATTTGCATGAAGTTTTTAGTGGCTCTTTCAACTTCTAAAATTCTTCCTTCACTAGGTAATCCAGGTTTACCATTATAGCCATAAGTATTATTAGGAGGGTAGGGCCTATAATTGTTATTACCATAAGCATTATTGCCAAAATTGTTATTCCTTATGAAGTTCACATCAACTTGATCTTCTTGAGCAACCAAAGAGGCTAAAGGAACATTATTTGGATCAATATGGGCTTTCCCATTCACAAGAATAGACATAATAATATCAATTTTATCACTCAAGGAGGAAGTTTCCTCAATAGAATTTACCTTCCTACCTTGTGGAGCTCTCTCAGTGTGCCATTCAGAATAATTAACAATCATATTGTACAAGAAGTTTTGTTGCAGCAACCAAAGTGATGGTCATAAAGTTACCTCTAGCAGCAGAATCCAATAAGTTCCTTGAAGAATAGTTCAATCCTGCATAAAAAGTTTGGATGATCATCCAAGCAGTCAGTCCATGAGTGGGACCATTCTTTACCAAAGATTTCATTCTTTCCCAAGCTTGAGCAACATGTTCATTATCAAGTTGTTTAAACTTCATTATTTCACTTCTCATAGATATAATCTTAGCAGGAGGATAGTATTTTCCAATGAAAGCATCTTTGCATTTAGTCCAAGAATCAATACTATTCTTAGTTAAGGAATTCAACCATTCTTTAGCTTTTCCTCTCAAAGAGAAAGGAAACAATTTCAGCTTAATAATATCACCATCTACATCCCTATGTTTTTGCATCTCACAAAGTTCAACAAAGTTATTTAGATGGGAAGCAACATCTTCATTACCAATACCAGAAAATTGTTCTCTCATAACAAGATTGAGCAAAGAAGGTTTTATCTCAAAGAAAGTATCTTCAGGCCCAGATGGAGCAATAGGTGTGCTCATAAAATCATTGTTGTTGGTGCTAGTGAAGTCACACAACTTAGTGTTTTCAAGAGTAGTCATTTTTTGGGTTTTCAAATAAGGAAGCAAACTAGTAAAACTATTTTTTTGTGTTTTTGAATAAGAAAGAAGCAAACAAAGCAAAAAGAAACTAAGCAAAACAAAAATAACAAAGTAAAGAGATTGGTTATGAGGGACTCCCCTTATGAAGATGTCCTTGACTCCCCGGCAACGGCGCCAGAAAAATGCTTAATGGCTCTATGTATGGCGCCAGAAAAATGCTGGAGCATGGTTGATGTAGGGCTTGTTGAGAACCCCAAGAGGAAGGTATGATGAGCACAGCAGCAAGTTTCCCTCAGTATGAAACCAAGGTTTAATCGAACCAGTAGGAGCAAGGAAACACCCCAAAGGTGTTACTAGCTGAGCTTTGGCATGGCGCACTACCGGTGCTACTAGCAACGTGGAGACCTGCACAACACAACCACAGAACTTTGTCCCCAACTTGCGATGAGGTTGTCAATCTCACCGTGTTTTGCGGAAAACAAAGGATTAAACATATCGAATGGAAGGAAGTAATAGTTTGCAGAAAGTAAACACAAAGCAGTAAACAGTTTATAGATTGTATGTAAAGAAAAGGTCCGGAATCCATAGTTCACTAGAGGTGGCTCTCCTTAAGATAGATAACATGCTGAGTGAACAAATTACAGCGGGGCAATTGACAAACATCGAGAAAGCAATACATGCATATACTAATCATCTTGACTCCTTTGAGATTCGATTGGGCATTATAACAGTATACATAGACCGTCATCCAACTGCATCTATGACTAATAATCCGCCTTCAGGTTATCATCCGAACCCCCTCCAACTTTAAGTTGCAAGCAACAGATTATTGCTTTACGAATTGCCTGTAAAGTAAACAATATGATTGTTCTATAAACAAAGGATTGTTGTTTTCTCCCTAGTAGCAGCAGCACATCTAGTACCTTAGAGATTTCTGTCACTTCCCTAGCTTACCAGAGGCATGAACCCACTATCGAACATAAATACTAACTCTTGGAGTTGCTAGCATCTGCTTGGCCAAGATAGATACTAACAATGGAAAGCATGCAAGATCACAAATAACAAAGACATGATAGAATCAATAATCAATCTGAAATAGCATCTCAATATCCATCGAATCCCCGCAAACACAACATGCAGAATTACAAATAGATGATCTTGATCATGAATGGAGCTCACAAGATCTAGACATGAAAGCACAAAGGAGGAGAACTAGCCATCTAGCTACTACATGGATCCGTAGTCCAAGGATGAACTACTCACGCATCACACCGGAGGCTTGCATGGTGATGAAGAAGGCCTCCAGGGTGAATTCCGCTCTCCGGCAGGGTGCCGGGAAGAGCTTCAGATCCCTCCCGATCTAGGGATGGAGATGACGGCGGCTACAGACTCTTTCGTGGATTTTTTGATCGGACACTTAGGGTTTTCGTCCTGAGGGCAATATATAGGCGGAAGGAGAGGCTGAGGGGGTGCCAGGGGCCACCACACCACCCCCTGGCGCGGGCCAAGCCTGGCCGCACAGCCAGGTGGTGTGGCCGGCCTCTGGCCCCACTCCGTCTCGTATTCTGGCATCTGATGACTTTCAGAAAAATAGACACTTTGGCTTTTGTCCCGTCCAATTCCGAGAATATTCATTTTCTGACTTTCCTGGAACCAAAAACAGCAGAAAACAGGCAGCTGGCACTGTGGCTCTTGTTAATAGGTTAGTCCAAGAAATCATATGAAAAGTACTCCAATGTATGGACAAAACATAAGAAAATGGATAAAACCAAGCATGGAACATAAAAAATTATAGATACATTTGCAATGTATCACACCTCACCTTCTATGCTTCCACCTTGCACGTGTATGTGACAATAGAGGTACCACATCTATGGTGCTTGACAACGTTAGGAGGTGTAGTAAGGACGACAGAAGGCAGTGGAGTTCACCAAAGCTGATGGCTTAGAGGTCCTAGGATCGGGACGTTCGTTGGAGCCGAACTACAAGGACGACACCGCCCTGACGCACTTCCTCCTTTCGCATCCGCGTGTCAAGGGTATGATCTATGGCCTCTAATCTTGGTCGGTTCTCAGAGCGGTGGATCTCCAGAGTTTAGATGGAAATTTTAGTTTTCCGGCCTATCTCTCTTCTAGAACCGTATATTTTAGTGAATTAAGGAATATAAAGTTTATATAAATATGACATAGCTACGCTGCATATTTCCATCCTAGTGCGGAGGCTCCCAGCCCTACTTGCATGCATGCACCTAATTAAGTAGTACTACCACACAATTACATACATACATGCATGTAATTAACTTCTCTCTCATACTTCATACTAACATGCATGCACTTAACATAATTAAGTAGTTCTCACGACGCATCCATCCTTTCTTCTCTCTCTACATGCAACGGTGTCGTCCAAGATTCTACCAATTCTCAAGCTTTAAAAAGTTTTATCTCACAAATCGTATAGTCGATTGATGTTCTGCTTTCATCGTTGGTTTAGTTGTGACAAAATCTTCGAAAATCTCATGTTGATATGTTTTTGTTTTTTTAATAATTTTCATATTGTTGTCACTAATTTGCCAGGTTTTTTACTACTTGGTTGCTAAATTATAATAACTTTGTTGCATGCAAATCTATATGATACTATTTATTGTGAATTAATACCATCTCTTACAACATAAACACTTGAACATCCATCATGTAGTTGTACATATCATTTCAATGTCTAAGAGTCTGTTTCTTTAAAATACTGATAAATATGTACAATTATTATAATAATTGTTCAATATTCATCTGAAAATTATATCATTATAATCTAGCAACTGGTGTGAAAAATATTTGTCACACCCGCTCCAATGTTGTACACATGGTTGGTTGTGAAACCTAAAAAAATATCTGAGTAACAATGTACAGCTATCATGGTAACTCTTCACTGCTAATCTGGCAACCATATCAATGTAACCTAGCAATTGGTATGACAAAAATAATTTGTTGAAACATAGCAACATGTAATTTAGTTCTGAAGTCTTTATCGAGCCAAAAATAATTCATCGAAACGTAGCAACAAGTGATTTAGTTTTGGAGCCATTATCAAGCCAAACTTGGATGTGCAAACGGGTCGCTAGTCGGAATAAGGTTTAAAATATAAATCATTTAAAAAAATTAAATATAAAAATTAATGCGATGATGTCACCTCGGCGTGGCAGATCCTTGCATGCATGCATGCGCTTTTTTCTATAAGGAAAAAGACATGCACATCACCGCATGGAAAAAAGTACGGTGCTACATCTATAGATAGATTTTTTTTCTTTATTCTTGTGATAATCGAAACAACCACTCAATGGTATAGTATAGCCAATTTACCCGCTGGTTCTTCCCAGGAAAGAAAAGGCACCCTCCTAGCGTGTGGCTGTAGCAATTTTATCCTCTTTGGTTTTAGGCACGTGACGTAGTTCGTGAATCTGCTCCTCTTCCTCCTCCCACGGAAACTAATAATGGATAACTCGATAATACCCTGCTCGCCGATCCAAGAGTCTCGCCCAATCCTCCTCCCAAGGTCAGAGAAAATATTACCTCGTACACCCAAGGAAGCAGGACTGCTACCTCGAAGTGAAGATCCACCAGAACCTACTTCCTTCTTTTGTTGGTAAAAACGCCTTATGTTCGTTTCGCTCTTATTTCCGCATCTGCCAATGTATTTTGTTGTCTATTATACTGAATAACTGATATAATTAGTAATAGAAACATGCTTACTTTTATGAGTATATGGGGGGCCAGTTGATCGAAACAATCCCTATGCCCCGCTCCCCTCATTATCTAGGTTAATTGTTGCTCGATTCCCTAACCAAAGTGCCTTACGTTGGACAGACCGTGGGTTAGAGACTCAGAGGCTAGGTTCGTCATCAGGTTCTCAATGTTTTCTGCAAGCTAAGGCTCTTTTATCCCTAGGATGATTATCCGTAAAAAAATAAAAGAGTAAATTCCACTTTTTACCCCCAGTTTAATATTTTTGATACTAATTATCCCATTTCATGATTTTTATCATAAATTACACTATTTAACGAAAATTTTACTAGCTTTTACCCTCTCTAAGATTTTGCACATGTGTGTTCTAGTTGGCAGATTTTCTGCGGTGTGTTCCTACACCCATAACCTTAAACCCAACAATCTATCCATAACCACCATCTTATGGAAAATAATCATGGCATCTGTTATGTGTGTCAGTTTGTCGTGTGTCAATTAGATTCCATCGCAGAGTAGTATTGTGCCTCTATCTTTCTGAGGTAGGTATATAGTTGTGTACCATCACGCAATATTGTTGATACATTACAAGAAATACGAAATAAGAAACACTCACGTTACTCGTTTGTGGCTAATCTATTTCCATCATCTCTCGTGCGTTGGTTACTAGTTATGAGATTTTTAACTGAGGCAACATCTTTGTACAAGTTGTTTCCATTGGCCAAACGCACCCTTGGACATTAAAAGAGGAACTCACTTAGCATGGAATCGTCGTCTCCTTTGGCGACACAGTGCGGCGCCCCGTCTCTCCCCCGCCCGTCCGCCCCCTCCGTCCCTCCCCCTCGCTGCTGCCGGCGAGGGCCACCCGGGCAAAGCCTGGGAGGTGCCAGCGGCGGCGGGAGTTCGTCCTGGTCGTGCGTGGCGGGGCGTTGCTCACTCAGATGCGCTCTGCGGCGGCGAGCTTTGCGGCTGCTGCGGTGGTTCTCTTCTGGCGGGCGAGCGGGGGCGGTTGGCTGTTGCGGTGGCGTTCGGGGGGGCTCGCGGAGGCAGCCTGGTCGGCGCAGCTGCGGGGGGCAGGGTGGTGTCCGGGCCCTGGTCAGGTCGGGCGGGCTGCGTCCATGGTGGCTGCTAGGGATGCCGAGCCGGCGGGCTCGGGCGTGGATGCGGTCGGGCGGCACCCCTCGACCACGGACGGGCGGCAGGGGAGGCCGTGCTGTTGCTCTAGCGCCGGCGCCGTTCGTTTTCTGGAGTTGAGGAGGTCGGGGCGGCCGTCCCGGGGTCACGGTGGCGTTTGGATGGTCGGCGGCCAGATTTTGCCTCGACACGGCGGTGGCGTGGAGGATGGCAAGTCTGGGGGTGCCTCGGCATGGTGGTCTGATGGAGGCGGCGCCAAGCTCTGTCGGTGTCTTGGTGGCTATGGAGGGTCGCCGTGGGTGGCAGGCTAGCTGGGGCACGATGGCCCGGGCTGGCTATGCAGGTCCGTGGCGGAGGTGTGCCATGGATTGAGGACGGTGGTGCGGTGGTGCCACTTTGGTAGGCGAGACACTAATTCCTGGCGTCTCGCGGTCGGTGGCAGGTTGGTGTGAGGTGCTCCCCTGCTATGCGAGGAGGCCGGAGCGGCGGCTCCGGAGTGAGGTGGTGTTGTTGCTTGCTTTGGCCCTGTGGGTGGTGGGGCATGCCTTCGTTGGCAGGGGCATCGTCTCTCGCCGGTGGTCGTGCTTGTCGAGTGGCATGGACTATCCTTGTGAATGTCCACTGGAGGTTGTGGTCGTGGGTCTTCGGACGAAAGTCTTGCCCGGCTTGGTCGGTGCCGACATCGGCGGCGCCCGAGGGCGCCGTTTTCTCTCTTGGGGGCGTTGTTGTGGAGACCCGACCTCCCTCCGTTCCTCACTCCGGGTTGAAAACCCAAATCTGGCTCGCCAGATTGGATGACGTCGGCGTCTCCTGGACGTCGTCACCTCTTTGGAGGCGTTATTTTTCAGATTGTGGGAAGCCTTTCTCGGTGTTGCTTGTGCTACCGGCTGAATCGATGTCTTCGGGTCCTGTCGGCGTGCTAGTGCCGTTGGCGGGTTTGTTGCGGCCTGCCTCTCGCCATGAAGCCTGCGAGGCCTAGCTGTTTCCTTTTGCCTCTGATTTCCTCCCCACGGACATGGAACAGGCTCTTCGCAGCGCCCGTTGTTGCCATTGTGCTGGTCTTGCTCGGCGGCGCTCCAGACCTAGTCGAGCTAGGTAGTGCGACCTGGTTTTTGCTGGTTTTTTCTTAAAATTGTGCCGTTTGGGCTCTTTTTGGTCCGGTTTCCCTTTTAACCGGACCCGTGCGCATACACGTCTGTGTGAGGTTTTGGCCAATTTCCCATCCAAACCAGCCAATTATCTTCGTCTAATAGAAAAGATAGTGCTCCTGCTGGTTGCTAAAAAAAATTAGCATGAAATCGTTGTCTCGCACTCTAAGATCTCTAGTGAATACCTCGACGAGTTCCCTATTATCATCTATCGCTGCCTTGAGCCTGTACATATGTGCATGATGACTGTGAGTAAAAAATAGGGACAACCCAGCTAACAGAATGATTCAGGCATGGCAAAATTGTCATGAGAAGAAGAGCAAGTCGCACGCCACTTGTACGTTCGACTCACCTAGTAGGTTTATCTCGAATTTCATAAGGGGTAAAAGTGACAAAATTTTCACTAAATGGGTGAATATTTTTCAAATGGGTAATACATATCAAAAAATCGAGAAAATTAAAAAAAACACCATAATTGGCGCTAGGGTTTCAAAAGACCACCATTTTTTAAAAAAAATTCAGAAAACACCAGATTTAGAGCAAGAGGTTGACGATAGCACTGATCTGACTTTGACGCGGTTCTAATGACGAATCTGACGGGTGGGACTAAGGTTCTAATGACGAATCTGACGAACCGGAATATTAGGCATCAATGTCTATATGAATAGACTGAGGTGCTAATATGGTTGTGCCCGACGTACATATATGAGATATTGAAAGGGTTCAATATGGAAACGACAAGAAAGGTTTTTGTTGAATGCAAAGGATTGAATCAAGATTCAAGTGTATCGACTCTTGGTGAGTGAAATCACATGAATATTTTGATCAATAATACCATGATATGTACATATCTAGGTATGTCCTATGCTTTAAATGTTGTGAGCATATACCAGAATGATTCATAAGATGATCATTGGGCGATAGTAAAGATATTCTTATGAGCTTTAGAAGAACTAAGAATATATCATGTATAAATGACGAATAGTTAAAAGTACCTCATTGTAAAATGTTACATTGATACTAGTTTGTCACAAGATACAAATTAAATTTATCTCAATTTAAACTATGGGTGGCACAATGAAATAGAAAGGAGGTTCCATGATTGATTTGGATGAGTTCCAAAGTTGATACAATGTGATGGATACTATAACAAAAGGCTAAGTATATGACTACTATAGTAGCAGTAAAGGAGGGAATTTGGTTAAGTAGTTTGTTATCAAACTGGGTGTGTTCACAATGGGCTAGTACTATGAAGATATATTGTGCGACAATTATATCAACATGTTTTAACCCAAAGGAACTAAAGGTCTCACCAAAGGACTAAATTTATACAATGCCATCTCATTAGAGAATGAGTGATGTGTAGAGGCGCAAAAACATGCAAATACACACAGACCTGAAAGTGTCAAATCTAGAGATTATGTTTACCACTAGCAAACGCGTATATACAATACTAGAAAGCCATAAGTATTGAATGCGCAAGTTTACAAACTAGATTATTGACTCTAGTGCAAGTGGGAGACTGAAGGGAATATGCCCGAGAGACAATAATAAAGTTTTTATTATCTTATTTCATGTTTATGATAAAAGTTTATTTTACATGCTATAATTGTATTAATTGGAAATTAATGTTTGTTTAATAAACAAATAAAGGGTACCTAGTTATGCCTCTCTTATAAACTAGCTCGTTGATTAACAATATGATCAAGGTTTCCTGATCATGGACATTGGATGTTGTTAATAACAAGGTCACAACATTGGTGGAATGATGTGATGAACATTCATCCGAAGTATAGCATTACGATCAGAGTCATTATGTTTATATTGCTATAACATCATATGAAGTAATCTTAGTCCTTAGACCATGAGTGATGTTAATTGCTAACACCGAAAGAGTATCTTGATAACATCAAACGTCACACCGTAACAGGGTGACTATAAAGGTGGGTTCAGTGCTACAAAGGTGTTATGTTGAGGCTAATGGATCAAGAGTGGGATTTGTCCATCCCAATGATGGATAGATATACTCTGGGCCCTCTCGGTGATATCACATTGAAATAGCTTACAAGCAAGTGATGTGATCACTAGAATGTTATATCACGGGAACAAGAAAAGGGTGCATGTCGGTAACGAGATCAAACTAGGTATTTGGATGCCAATGATCGAATCTCAGACATGTAATATATCGCGAGACAAAGGGATTTAGTTACATGCGTAAAAAGGTTCTCACGACCACAGAAGTCATCGTTGAATGTGTAGGAGTCAGTACGGATCTCCAGGTCCCATGCTGATTATTGATCGGAGATGGGTCTCGATCATGTCTTCATTATTCGTGAACCGTAGGGTGACACGCTTAAGGGATATCGGCACCATTTGGAGCAAGTATGTTTTAGATAAAGATTTAAAAAAGCGCTGGAATCATTTCGATGGAAACCGGAATTGTTTCGGGTGAAATTGTAGAAACTGGTTCTGCATGTAATATTGAAATGTTGCAAGGGGTTTTATGTGAATGTTTGTTAATTAAAGTAATTAACAAAATTCTGAATAAAATAAATAAAAGAGTTTTATTAAATGAGAGAGTATTAAATTTAGAGAAATTTAATGCATTTAAGTGGAGACTTAAGTGGAGAATGTGAAGGGTCATATTTATATGGAGGGAGTTACCACCACATGAATGGGGGAGGTGAAGGGGCACCCCCCATGGGGCGCTGGCCATTGGAAGGGGCACCCCCTCCTCCTATAAAAGGCCCCCTCTCCTCACTTCTCACTCACACCTCCTGATGAAGGATCTCTCCCACCTCTAGAAATTATTCCCCATGGTCTCGGATTAGCGAGATACATGTTCCCAGTGGCTTTATCTAGAAAGGAGTTGCTACTTCTGTTGCTTTGCTGGAGTGAGGAATGGAGGTTGTCGGGGTACCGGACGTGTGTGCGATCACGGATGCATCGCTGCTTTGCGGTGCTGGACTTGGTGGTGATGGACCTGCTGGACTTGCTGGTGCTGGACCTGCTGGACTCACTGGACTTCATGATGATCTTAAGATCAACAAGTGTACGACTACATCAACCACGAAATCAGTTTTGTTAACAATGCTTTGTCGATATTCAAGGGTATGTTCTCTATGGATGTATATCCATCAGTTGCTTGTATCTAGTAGATAGATCTTGACGTATAATAGTTTCCATTGTAGGATTTTTTTTGTTTTCTATGCTGGGAACCCAAAACTACGTGCTTAGGAGCTAGGACTCAGCCCGTGTACCCCCTATTCTATGCCTAAACTATCCATATCTCATGATTGCCTATATATATGCCCCCACCTCCCTATGTAAACCCTTGACAAAACTAAGATGATAAGATAGAACTTTGATCTCCTCTCTCGTATTGTGGGCAAGATCCAATCATGGAATAACGAGGCCTCTAGATTTAATCTATGTCATGAACAAAGGCTCCTAAGTATTTGGATCTTTGCTATTGTGCACTATACTGCAATTGATCTTGCCATTTGGGTCTCTATCACTTGCAATATCTTCACAATAGGATTCTATCATCTTGGTTGCTAATATTTCCACCATGGATCTCT
This sequence comes from Avena sativa, assembly GCA_916181665.1. Classification (NCBI taxonomy): domain Eukaryota; kingdom Viridiplantae; phylum Streptophyta; class Magnoliopsida; order Poales; family Poaceae; genus Avena; species Avena sativa. The sequence continues at coordinate 310,228,639 of OV702291.1, forward strand.
ATGTTATGTCTTTCCACGTGAATTCTATTGGGTTGGTGGTTCTGGCCAACAGGAGCAAACTGGATCCATGTGTGGTGTGCGTTTGTATCTTCGATTTCCACTCGCGTGTTCTTTGTCTCTTCCCCTAAACCCCCTTGAATCTATGAAGACCGGGCCACCCTAGAGGTCCAAACCTCAATCACCCACTTATTAGAGGCTAATACCAACTATTAGCTCTAGGTGGAAACTCACTGAGCTACGACTTTGAGTGGAAGCCTACTAAGCTATGTTTGGATTACCACAAGCCCACGGGATCACATACTTAAGAGAGCAGAACTTATTTTTGAGAATCATGAAGAGAGTGGAACTGGTAGGATAAGATCCGACTAACACATGCCCACAAATTTGGACTTAGCCGGACAGGGACACATGTCAATGGGTTATGCCCACTTTTACTAGGGTTAGTGTTTAGGACTGAGGGACACAAGTGTTGTGTGCTTCACCTACTCCATATATAAAGGAAGGTGGGGAGGCGGCGGATAGACAAGTGAATCCATCCGAATATTCAGCTAGGTAAGACTTGGGCCTCATTTTAACCTTCCTGTCCCGCGACGGTAGGACCGAGGCTAGCACCTTGATGGCTCTGTGTATGGCGCCAAAAAATACTGGAGCGTGGTTGATGTAGAGCTCGTTGGGAACCCCAAGAGGAAGGTATGATGAGCACAACAGCAAGTTTCCCTCAGTATGAAACCAAGGTTTAATCGAACCAGTAGGAGCAAAGAAACACCCCAAAGGTGTTACTAGCTGGGCTTTGGCAGGGCGCACTACCGGTGCTAGTAGCAACGTGGAGACCTGCACAACACAACCACAGAACTTTGTCCCCAGCTTGCGATGAGGTTGTCAATCTCACCGTGTTTTGTGGAAAACAAAGGATTAAACGTATCGAATGGAAGGAAGTAATAGTTTGCAGAAAGTAAACACAAAGCAATAAACAGTTTATAGATTGTATGTAAAGAAAAGGACCGGGATCCATAGTTCACTAGAGGTGGCTCTCCTTAAGATAGATAACATGCTGGGTGAACAAATTACAGCGGGGCAATTGACAAACATCGAGAAAGCAATACATGCATATACTAATCATCTTGACTCCTTTGAGATTCGATTGGGAATTACAACATTATACATAGACCGCCATCCAACTACATCTATGACTAATAATCCACCTTTAGGTTATCATTCGAACCCCCTCCAGTATTAAGTTGCAAGCAACAGATATTGCTTTACGAATTGCATGTAAAGTAAACAATACGATTGTTCTATGAACAAAGGATTGTTGTATTCTCCCTAGTAGCAACAGCACATCTAGTACCTTAGAGATTTCTATCACTTCCCCAGATTACCAGAGGCATGAACCCACTATCGAACATAAATACTAACTCTTGGAGTTGCTAGCATCTACTTGGCCAAGATAGATACTAACAATGGAAAGCATGCAAGATCACAAATAACAAAGACATGATAGAATCAATAATCAATCTGAAATAGCATCTCAATATCCATCGAATCCCCGCAAACACAACATGCAGAATTACAAATAGATGATCTTGATCATGAATGGAGCTCACAAGATCTAGACATGAAAGCACAAAGGAGGAGAACCAGCCATCTAGCTACTACATGGATCCGTAGTCCAAGGATGAACTACTCACGCATCACACCGGAGGCTTGCTTGGTGATGAAGAAGGCCTCCAGGGTGAATTCCGCTCTCCGGCAGGGTGCCGGGAAGAGCTTCAGATCCCTCCCGATCTAGGGATGGAGATGACGGCGGCTACAGACTCTTTCGTGGATTTTTTGATCGGACACTTAGGGTTTTCGTCCTGAGGGCAATATATATGCGGAAGGAGAGGCCGAGGGGGTGCCAGGGGCCACCACACCACCCCCTGGCGCGGGCCAAGCCTGGCCGCACAGCCAGGTGGTGTGGCCGGCCTCTGGCCCCACTCCGTCTCGTATTCTGGCATCTGATGACTTTCGGAAAAATAGACACTTTAGCTTTTGTCCCGTCCAATTCCGAGAATATTCATTTTCTGACTTTCCTGGAACCAAAAACAGCAGAAAACAGGCAGCTGACACTGTGGCTCTTGTTAATAGGTTAGTCCAAGAAATCATATGAAAAGTACTCCAAAGTATGGACAAAATATAATAAAATGGATAAAACCAAGCATGGAACATAAAAAATTATAGATAAATTTGCAATGTATCACACCTCACCTCCTATGCTTCCACCTTGCACGTGTATGTGACAATAGAGGTACCACATCTATGGTGCTTGACAACGTTAGGAGGTGTAGTAAGGACGACAGAAGGCAGTGGAGTTCACCAAAGCTGATGGCTTAGAGGTCCTAGGATCGGGACGTTCGTTGGAGCCGGACAACAAGGACGACACCGCCCTGACGCACTTCCTCCTTTCGCATCCGCGTGTCAAGGGTATGATCTATGGCCTCTAATCTTGGTCGGTTCTCAGAGCGATGGATCTCCAGAGTTTAGATGGAAATTTTAGTTTTCCGGCCTGTCTCTCTTCTAGCACCGTATATTTTAGTGAATTAAGGAATATAAAGTTTATATAAATATGACATAGCTACGCTGCATATTTCCACCCTAGTGCGGAGGCTCCCAGCCCTACTTGCATGCATGCACCTAATTAAGTAGTACTACCACACAATTACATACATACATGCATGTAATTAACTTCTCTCTCATACTTCATACTAACATGCATGCACTTAACATAATTAAGTAGTTCTCACGATGCATCCATCCTTTCTTCTCTCTCTACATGCAACGGTGTCGTCCAAGATTCTATCAATTCTCAAGCTTTAAAAAGTTTTATCTCACAAATCGTATAGACGATTGATGTTCTGCTTTCATCGTTGGCTTAGTTGTGACAAAATCTTCGAAAATCTCATGTTGATATGTTTTTGTTTTTTTAATAATTTTCATATTGTTGTCACTAATTTGCCAGGTTTTTTACTACTTGGTTGCTAAATTATAATAACTTTGTTGCATGCAAATCTATATGATACTATTTATTGTGAATTAATACCATCTCTTACAACATAAACACTTGAACATCCATCATGTAGTAGTACATATCATTTCAATGTCTAAGAGTCTGTTTCTTTAAAATACTAATAAATATGTACAATTATTATAATAATTGTTCAATATTCATCTGACAGTTATATCATTATAATCTAGCAACTGGTGTGAAAAATATTTGTCACACCCGCTCCGATGTTGTACACATGGTTGGTTGTGAAACCTAAAAAAATATCTGAGTAACAATGTACAGCTATCATGGTAACTCTTCACTGCTAATCTGGCAACCATATCAATGTAACCTAGCAATTGGTATGACGAAAATAATTTGTTGAAACATAGCAACATGTAATTTAGTTCTGAAGTCTTTATCGAGCCAAAAATAATTCATCGAAACGTAGCAACAAGTGATTTAGTTTTGGAGCCATTATCAAGCCAAACTTGGATGTGCAAACGGGTAAAATATAAATCATTTAAAAAATTAAATATAAAAATTAATGCGATGATGTCACCTCGGCGTGGCAGATCCTTGCATGCATGCATGCGCTTTTTTCTATAGGGAAAAAAACATGCACATCGCCGCATGGAGAAAAGTACGGTGCTACACCTATAGATAGATTTTTTTTCTTTATTCTTGTGATAATCGAAACAACCACGCAATGGTATAGTATAGCCAATTTACCCGCTGGTTCTTCCCAGGAAAGAAAAAGCACCCTCCTAGCGTGTGGCTGTAGCAATTTTATCCTCTTTGGTTTTAGGCACGTGACGTAGTTCGTGAATCTACTCCTCTTCCTCCTCCCACGGAAACTAATAATGGATAACTCGATAATACCCTGCTCGCCGATCCAAGAGTCTCGCCCGATCCTCCTCCCAAGGTCAGAGAAAATATTACCTCGTACACCCAAGGAAGCAGGACTGCTACCTCGAAGTGAAGATCCACAAGAACCCACTTCCTTCTTTTGTGGGTAAAAACGCCTTATGTTCGTTTCCCTCTTATTTCGGATCTGCCAATGTATTTTGTTGTCTATTATACTGAATAACTGATACAATTAGTAATAGAAACATGCCTACTTTTATGAGTATATGGGGGGCCAGTTGATCGAAACAATCCCCATGCCCCGCTCCCCTCATTATCTAGGTTAATTGTTGCTCGATCCCCTAACCAAAGTGCCTTACGTTGGACAGACCGTGGGTCAGAGACTCAGAGGCTAGGTTCGTCATCAGGTTCTCAATGTTTTCTGCAAGCTAAGGCTCTTTTATCCCTAGGATGATTATCCGTAAAAAAATAAAAAAGTAAATTTCACTTTTTACCCCCAGTTTAATATTTTTGATACTAATTATCCCATTTCATGATTTTTATCATAAATTACACTATTTAACGAAAATTTTACTAGCTTTTACCCTCTCTAAGATTTTGCACATGTGTGTTCTAGTTGGCAGCTTTTCTGCGGTGTGTTCCTACACCCATAACCTTAAACCCAACAATCTATCCATAACCACCATCTTATGAAAAATAATCGTGGCATCTGTTACGTGTGTCAGTTTGTCGTGTGTCAATTAGATTCCATCGCAGAGTAGTATTGTGCCTCTACCTTTCTGAGGTAGGTATATAGTTGTGTACCATCACGCAATATTGTTGATACATAACAAGAAATACGAAATAAGAAACACTCACGTTACTCGTTTGTGGCTAATCTATTTCCATCATCTCTCGTGCGTTGGTTACTAGTTATGAGATTTTTAACCGAGGCGACATCTTTGTACAAGTTGTTTCCATTGGCTAAACGCACCCTTGGACATTAAAAGAGGAACTCACTTAGCATGGAATCGTCGTCTCCTTTGGCGACACAGTGCGGCGCCCTGTCTCTCCCCCGCCCGCCCGTCCGCCCCCTCCGTCCCTCCCCCTCGCTGCTGCCGGCGAGAGCCACCCGGGCAAAGCCTGGGAGGTGCCAGCGGCGGCGGGAGTTCATCCTGGTCGTGCGTGGCGGGGCGCTGCTCACTCAGATGCGCTCTGCGGCGGCGAGCTTTGCGGCTGCTGCGGTGGTTCTCTTCTGGCGGGCGAGCGGGGGCGGTTGGCTGTTGCGGTGGCGTTCGGGGGGCTCGCGGAGGCAGCCTGGTCGGCGCAGCTGCGGGGGGCAGGGTGGTGTCCGGGCCCTGGTCAGGTCGGGCGGGCTGCGGCCATGGTGGCTGCCAGGGATGCCGAGCCGGCGGGCTCGGGAGTGGATGCGGTCGGGGCGGCACCCCTCGACCACGGGCGGGCGGTAGGGGAGGCCGTGCTGTTGCTCTAGCGCCGGCGCCGTTCGTTTGCCGGAGTTGAGGAGGTCGGGGCGGCCGTCCCGGGGTCACGGTGGCGTTTGGATGGTCGGCGGCCAGATTTTGCCTCGACACGGCGGTGGCGTGGAGCATGGCAAGTCTGGGGGTGCCTCGGCATGGTGGTCTCATGGAGGCGGCGCCAAGCTCTGTCGGTGTCTTGGTGGCTATGGAGGGTCGCCGTGGGTGGCAGGCTAGCTGGGGCACGATGGCCCGGGCTGGCTGTGCAGGTCCGTGGCGGAGGTGTGCCATGGATTGAGGACGGTGGTGCGGTGGTGCCGCTTTGGTAGGCGAGACACTAATTCCTGGCGTCTCGCGGTCGGTGGCAGGTTGGTGTGAGGTGCTCCCCTGCTATGCGAGGAGGCCGGAGCGGCGGCTCCGGAGTGACGTGGTGTTGTTGCTTGCTTTGGCCCTGTGGGTGGTGGGGCATGCCTTCGTTGGCAGGGGCATCGTCTCTCGCCGGTGGCCGTGCTTGTCGAGTGGCATGGACTATCCTTGTGACTGTCCACTGGAGGTTGTGGTCGTGGGTCTTCGGACGAAAGTCTTTCCCGGCTTGGTCGGTGCCGACATCGGCGGCGCCCGAGGGCGCCGTTTTCTCTCTTGGGGGCGTTGTTGTGGAGACCCGACCTCCCTCCGTCCCTCACTCCGGGTTGAAAACCCAAATCTGGCTCGCCAGATTGGATGACGTCGGCGTCTCCTGGACGTCGTCACCTCTTTGGAGGCGTTATTTTTCAGATTGTGGGAAGCCTTTCTCGGTGTTGCTTGTGCTACCGGCTGAATCGATGTCTTCGGGTCCTGTCGGCATGCTAGTGCCGTTGGCGGGTTTGTTGCGGCCTGCCTCTCGCCATGAAGCCTGCGAGGCCTAGCTGTTTCCTTTCGGCTCTAATTTCCTCCCCACGGACATGGACCAGGCTCTTCGCAGCGCCCGTTGTTGCCATTGTGCTGGTCTTGCTCGGCGGCGCTCCAGACCTAGTCGAGCTAGGTAGTGCGACCTCCTGGTTTTTGCTGGTTTTTTCTTAAAATTGTGTCGTTTGGGCTCTTTTTGGTCTGGTTTCCCTTTTAACCGGACCCGTGCGCATATACGTCTGTGTGAGGTTTTGGCCAATTTCCCATCCAAACCAGCCAATTATCTTCGTCTAATAGAAAAGATAGTGCTCCTGCTGGTTGCTAAAAAAAATTAGCATGAAATCGTTGTCTCGCTCTCTAAGATCTCTAGTGAATACCTCGACGAGTTCCCTATTATCATCTATCGCTGCCTTGAGCCTGTACATACGTGCATGATGACTGTGAGTAAAAAATAGGGACAACCCAGCTAACAGAATGATTCAGGCATGGCAAAATTGTCATGAGAAGAAGAGCAAGTCGCACGCCACTTGTACGTTCGACTCACCTAGTAGGTTTATCTCGAATTTCATAAGGGGTAGAAGTGACAAAATTTTCACTAAATGGGTGAATATTTTTCAAATGGGTAATACATATAAAAAAATCGAGAAAATTAAAAAAAACACCATAATTGGCGCTAGGGTTTCAAAAGACCACCATTTTTTAAAAAAAATTCAGAAAACACCGGATTTGGAGCAAGAGGTTGACGATAGCACTGATCTGACTTTGACGCGGTTCTAATGACGAATATAACGGGTGGGACTAAGGCTCTAATGACGAATCTGACGAACCGGAATATTAGACATCAATGTCTATATGAATAGACTGAGGTGCTAATATGGTTGTGCCCGACGTACATATATGAGATATTGAAAGGGTTCAATATGGAAACGACAAGAAAGGTTCTTGTTGCATGCAAAGGATTGAATCAAGATTCAAGTGTATCGACTCTTGGTGAGTGAAATCACATGAATATTTTGATCAATAATACCATGATATGTACATATCTAGGTATGTTCTATGCTCTAAATGTTGTGAGCATATACCAGAATGATTCATAAGATGATCATTGGGCGATAGTAAAGATATTCTTATGAGCTTTAGAAGAACTAAGAATATATCATGTATAAATGGCGAATAGTTAAAAGTAGCTCATTGTAAAATGTTGCATTGATACTAGTTTGTCACAAGATACAAATTAAATTTATCTCAATTTAAACTATGGGTGGCACAATGAAATAGAAAGGAGGTTCCATGATTGATTTGGATGAGTTCCAAAGTTGATACAATGTGATGGATACTATAACAAAAGGCTAAGTACATGACTACTATAGTAGCAGTAAAGGAGGGAATTTGGTTAAGTAGTTTGTTATCAAACTGGGTGTGTTCATAGTGGGCTAGTACTATGAAGATATATTGTGCGACAATTATATCAACATGTTTTAACCCAAAGGAACTAAAGGTCTCACCAAAGGATTAAATTTATACAATGCCATCTCATTAGAGAATGAGTGATGTGTAGAGGCGCAAAAACATGCAAATACACACAGACCTGAAAGTGTCAAATCTAGAGATTATGTTTACCACTAGCAAACGCGTATATACAATACCAGAAAGCCATAAGTATGCAAGTTTACAAACTAGATTATTGACTCTAGTGCAAGTGGGAGACTGAAGGGAATATGCCCGAGAGACAATAATAAAGTTTTTATTATCTTATTTCATGTTTATGATAAAAGTTTATTTTACATGCTATAATTGTATTAATTGGAAATTCATGTTTGTTTAATAAACAAATAAAGGGTACCTAGTTATGCCTCTCTTATAAACTAGCTCGTTGATTAACAAGATGATCAAGGTTTCCTGATCATGGACATTGGATGTTGTGAATAACAAGGTCACAACATTGGTGGAATGATGTGATGAACATTCATCCGAAGTATAGCATTACGATCAGAGTCATTATGTTTATATTGTTATAACATCATATGAAGTAATCTTAGTCCTTAGACCATGAGTGATGTTAATTGCTAACACCGCAAGAGTATCTTGATAACATCAAACGTCACACCGTAACAGGGTGACTATAAAGGTGGGTTCAGTGCTACAAAGGTGTTATGTTGAGGCTAATGGATCAAGAGTGGGATTTGTCCATCCCGATGATGGATAGATATACTCTGGGCCCTCTCGGTGATATCACATTGAAATAGCTTACAAGCAAGTGATGTGATCACTAGAATGTTATATCACGGGAATGAGAAAAGAGTGCATATCGGTAACGAGATCAAACTAGGTATTTGGATGACAATGATCGAATCTCAGACATGTAATATATCGCGAGACAAAGGGATTTAGTTACATGCGTAAAAAGGTTCTCACGATCACAGAAGTCATCGTTGAATGTGTAGGAGTCAGTACGGATCTCCAGGTCCCATGCTGATTATTGATCGGAGATGGGTCTCGATCATGTCTGCATTATTCGTGAACCGTAGGGTGACACGCTTAAGGGATATCGGCACCATTTGGAGCAAATATGTTTTAGATAAATATTTAAGAAAGCGCTGGAATCATTTCGATGGAAACCGGAATTGTTTCGGGTGAAATTGCAGAAACTGGTTCTGCATGTAATATTGAAATGTTGCAAGGGGTTTTATGTGAATGTTTGTTAATTAAAGTAATTAACAAAATTCTGAATAAAATAAATAAAAGAGTTTTATTAAATGAGAGAGTATTAAATTTAGAGAAATTTAATGCATTTAAGTGGAGACTTAAGTGGAGAATGTGAAGGGTCATATTTATATGGAGGGAGTTACCACCACATGAATGGGGGAGGTGAAGGGGCACCCCCCATGGGGCGCTGGCCATTGGAAGGGGCACCCCCTCCTCCTATAAAAGGCCCCCTCTCCTCACTTCTCACTCACACCTCCTGATGAAGGATCTCTCCCACCTCTAGAAATTATTCCCCATGGTCTCGGATTAGCGAGATACATGTTCCCAGTGGCTTTATCTAGAAAGGAGTTGCTACTTCTGTTGCTTTGCTGGAGTGAGGAATGGAGGTTGTCGGGGTACCGAACGTGTGTGCGATCACGGATGCATCGCTGCTTTGCGGTGCTGGACTTGGTGGTGATGGACCTGCTGGACTTGCTGGTGCTGGACCTGCTGGACTCACTGGACTTCATGATGATCTTAAGATCAACAAGTGTACGACTACATCAACCACGAAATCAGTTTCGTTAACAATGCTTTGTCGATCTTCAAGGGTATGTTCTCTATGGATGTATATCCATCAGTTGCTTGTATCTAGTAGATAGATCTTGACGTATAATAGTTTCTATTGTAGGATTTTTTTGTTTTCTATGCTGCAAACCCAACACTACGTGCTTAGGAGCTAGGACTCAGCCCGTGTACCCCCTATTCTATGCCTAAACTATCCATATCTCATGATTACCTATATATATGCCCCCACCTCCCTATGTAAACCCTTGACAAAACTAAGATGATAAGGTAGAACTTTGATCTCCTCTCTCGTATTGTGGGCAAGATCCAATCATGGAATAACGAGGCCTCTAGATTTAATCTATGTCATGAACAAAGGCTCCTAAGTATTTGGATCTTTGCTATTGTGCACTATATTGCAATTGATCTTGCCATTTGGGTCTCTATCACTTGCAATATCTTCACAATAGGATTCTATCATCTTGGTTGCTAATATTTCCACCATGGATCTCTATGTTATGTCTTTCCACGTGAATTCTATTGGGTTGGTGGTTTTGGCCAACAGGAGCAAACTGGATCCATGTGTGGTGTGCGTTTGTATCTTCGATTTCCACTCGCGTGTTCTTTGTCTCTTCCCCCAAACCCCCTTGAATCTATGAAGACCGGGCCACCCTAGAGGTCCAAACCTTAATCACCCACTTATTAGAGGCTAATACCAACTATTAGCTCTAGGTGGAAACTCACTGAGCTACGACTTTGAGTGGAAGCCTACTAAGCTATGTTTGGATTACCACAAGCCCACGGGATCACATACTTAAGAGAGCAGAACTTATTTTTGATAATCATGAAGAGAGTGGAACTGGTAGGATAAGATCCGACTAACACATGCCCACAAATTTGGACTTAGCCGGACAGGGACACATGTCAATGGGTTATGCCCACTTTTACTAGAGTTAGTGTTTAGGACTGAGGGACACAAGTGTTGTGTGCTTCACCTACTCCATATATAAAGGAAGGTGGGGAGGCGGCGGATAGACAAGTGAATCCATCCGAATATTCAGCTAGGTAAGACTTGGGCCTCATTTTAACCTTCCTGTCCCGCGATGGTAGGACCGAGGCTAGCACCTTGATGGCTCTGTGTATGGCGCCAAAAAAATACTGGAGCGTGGTTGATGTAGAGCTCGTTGGGAACCCCAAGAGGAAGGTATGATGAGCACAACAACAAGTTTCCCTCAGTATGAAACCAAGGTTTAATCGAACCAGTAGGAGCAAAGAAACACCCCAAAGGTGTTACTAGCTGGGCTTTGGCAGGGCGCACTACCGGTGCTAGTAGCAATGTGGAGACCTGCACAACACAACCACAGAACTTTGTCCCCAGCTTGCGATGAGGTTGTCAATCTCACCGTGTTTTGTGGAAAACAAAGGATTAAACGTATCGAATGGAAGGAAGTAATAGTTTGCAGAAAGTAAACACAAAGCAATAAACAGTTTATAGATTGTATGTAAAGAAAAGGACCGGGATCCATAGTTCACTAGAGGTGGCTCTCCTTAAGATAGATAACATGCTGGGTGAACAAATTACAGCGGGGCAATTGACAAACATCGAGAAAGCAATACATGCATATACTAATCATCTTGACTCCTTTGAGATTCGGTTGGGCATTACAACATTATACATAGACCGCCATCCAACTGCATCTATGACTAATAATCCACCTTCAGGTTATCATCCGAACCCCCTCCAGTATTAAGTTGCAAGCAACAGATATTGCTTTACGAATTGCATGTAAAGTAAACAATACGATTGTTCTATGAACAAAGGATTGTTGTATTCTCCCTAGTAGCAACAGCACATCTAGTACCTTAGAGATTTCTGTCACTTCCCCAGATTACCAGAGGCATGAACCCACTATCGAACATAAATACTAACTCTTGGAGTCGCTAGCATCTACTTGGCCAAGATAGATACTAACAACGGAAAGCATGCAAGATCACAAATAACAAAGACATGATAGAATCAATAATCAATCTGAAATAGCATCTCAATATCCATCGGATCCCCGCAAACACAACATGTCGAATTACAAATAGATGATCTTGATCATGAACAGAACTCACAAGATCTAGACATGTAAGCACAAAGGACGAGAACCAGCCATCTAGCTACTACATGGATCCGTAGTCCAAGGATGAACTACTCACGCATCACACCGGAGGCTTGCATGGTGATGAAGAAGGCCTCCAGGGTGAATTCCCCTCTCCGACACGGTGCCGGGAAGAGCTTCAGATCCCTCCCGATCTAGGGATGGAGATGACGGCGACTACAGACTCTTTCGTGGATTTTTTGATCGGGCACTTAGGGTTTTCGTCCTGAGGGCAATATATAGGCGGAAGGAGAGGCCGAGGGGGTGCCAGGGGCCACCACACCACCCCCTGGCGCGGGCCAAGCCTGGCCGCGCGGCCAGGTGGTGTGGCCGGCCTCTGGCCCCTCTCCGTCTCGTATTCTGGCATCTGATGACTTCCGAAAAAATAGGCACTTTGGCTTTTGTCCTGTCCAATTCCGAGAATATTCATTTTCTGACTTTCCTGGAACCAAAAACAGCAGAAAACAGGCAGCTGGCACTGTGGCTCTTGTTAATAAGTTAGTCCAAGAAATCATATAAAAAGTACTCCAAAGTGTGGACGAAACACAAGAAAGTGGATAAAACCAAGCATGGAACATCAAAAATTATAGATACATTTGCAATGTATCAACATCCCCAAGCTTAACTCCCGCTCGTCCTCGAGTAGGTAAGTGATAAAAAGAAAGAATAATTTTTGAGGTGACATGCACCATCAAAGACTTGATCAAAGTATTTGTAAAACATTCAAAGCTGGGATCATAGTACTTCAATCATAACATGAAAGACAAAGTTCTAGCAATAAGCAAAGAAACTATGATGCAACATGAAAAGGCACAAACAAAAGATTCATGAATAATAATGCTTTGCAAGACGTTTGTTTGTTTCACATAAAAAAACATAGCATAATAGTATTCAGCTTGTCCCTCATAGAGTAGCAAATATAAATGCATAGGACACCTTCAAAGTTCATAAGAGTGACTAGATACAAATAGTTTAAAACAAGCAGTATCAAGTTATGCATCAATCTACTAGTCTTGGGACAATGCACATAGAACTAAGAATGGCCACTATGCTCTCAAAGTAGGTGCATAAAGGTAGAAGATGGAGACTCAACATAATGGTGGAAGAAAGGCCTTTTTTATAAAAGGAAGTAGGGATTCAAGTCTCATAAAGAGCTTCCAAAAATTATGGTACTTATAGCTTTCAGCTCTCATTGCCCCTATCATAAGCATCTTGAAGTGATTAAGGTTAAAGTGAACAAACTATGGTGTACATGCTTGACAAAGTATAAGTCAGAAATCTCATGTCCCTTGAATATGAGGGCCGCTCCTCATGCTACTCAAGTTTAGTCACCGGTAAGTTCTTGTCATCGTAAGTACATGTGTATCATAGAGAACCACCAACAGGGTACCCCTTGCCCGATGATACGGAAGAATCCCCATATCAAAATGACAAGGCTAGTAGACAACAAGCATCTCAGCAATCTTCTTATTTACCATGGGAATATGGTGCTTTTTTCTCTCTTTCCTCTTTTCATAATCTTTTTTTTCTTTTTCTCTTTTTTCTCAATATAGGACTCTTTTTTTATAAGAAGAATGCTTCATAGACAGCTCATTATGGTTACGCTGCAGGTTTCCACCATGTCAGCATGGATTAGACCAGCGGCCCAGGCGTTTCTCTAACACATATACATAACTCCATGTACTTACAAGCTCCCCTTTCATTTCACATAGACGACATACATAGACAAAAGATCATGATATCAACTAGGTACAAAGTACCAGTGCAATGTTGAAAGCGTTCCCCATGACAGCATGGTTTTGCTAATCCCCAACAAATAAGTGCAAGAATATACAACATAGACGACACAATGGTTCAAGTTTATTAAGGGCAAGAAAAGTAAAGTGTGCCATCAAGTTCGTGAGAGCTTTAGTCACTAGTTTTCTCATAACAAGTTTAATTCGGAAGGTAAACAAAAGCATGAATATACTTGGAATAGCATAAGCTAGTAGGTAGGTATGGTGGACTCTTTGGAATAACTTGGTTTAGGGAGTTGGATGCATGAGTGGAACTCATGCTTGGTTGTGGAGGCTAGCAAAAGACTAGGAGCGACAAACTAAGAGAGCAATAATGGCCATAATCATGCAGAGCGACAAAACATCATTGATCAAAGCATAAAGTGATACTACAAGTTGAAAACTAAAGGATCATAAAGGCTTATGGTGACTTGAGATAGTCATAACATGGTGTGATCATGTGCCAAGTCAACCCAAATAAAGCATCAAAGGAGAATACCACTATACTATGCTTTAATATGCTAAAACAACGCATGATTCATCCAAGGTACATTAAGCAATCTCAATTGTTTATAACAAGTCATCCTACAGCAAAGAATACTAAGCATAAAGCCAAAACAATATCAAGCATGGCATGACAAAGCATAGGCCACAGTAAAAAACAAGCTCTTTTTACCACATAAGCATGAACTTTCCTACTCTTTTCCAAACCAAACCAAACTATTTGCAAACCAATGTATGAAAGAGGGGTCCAAACAATTTATTCAGAAAACTAAGAAAACTAAGAAAACGAAAAAATAAAATGAAAACGAAAAAGAAGACGCTCCAAGAACAACACAACTATGCATGAAACAATAAAAATGAAGCGTTTGGAAGAAACCTGGGATTTTTATTGATGAAGAAGGGGATGCCTTGGGCATCCCCAAGCTTTGACGCTTGTACTTCTTGGATATTTCTTGGGGTGACACATGTGGCATCCCCAAGCTTTAGCTTTAGTCCATCCTTCATCTCATTACTCATTCCTTCCATACACCTAAAATTTTTCCTTCATACAAAACTTCACACAATCTTTATTAGCAACATTACTGCACTCAAGATAAATAAGTCTTAAGGTTCAGTTCCAACTCCAATAAACTTCCATTAGAACACTAGCTACTGTAGTACTTCCCTCAAAAAGCTCAATTCCCCAAAAGAACTCAAAAAGGAACCAACAAGAAGCAAATGCAGAAAATGACAGAAATCTGTCAAAACAGACCAGCAGGTAAAGACGAATTTTTTCGAAGACCTTATGTTGCTCAAATCAAAAAGTGTTGAACTAACAAAAGTTAGGTAAAAACCTGGGGCAGAAGCACAAAAATTCATGCCTCAAAACGACGTTCAGAGATTTTACAAGAATATTTACGGTGAAGCACAGAAATCTGTTTCGGGACAGCAACTTTCCCAATCATTACTTCTCTCTCATTAGAGGTTACTCTTGGCACAAAAAGCAAATAAAAAGGATAAGGAGAAGTTATCACGGAGGTAATAACTTCCAAGACTCATCTAAAACTTTTGGGTTATGTCCAAATAAGTACTTTTCTTTAACGCCTTTAAGTTAGGCATAAGAAGCAAGAAAAATAATCAAGTGTTCTCAAATGAAGAAGCATTAAGCCAAATTTTGTTTTCATAGGAGAAGCAAAAGAAATCTTCTCTCTCTTCTTAGGGAAGTGTTCTATACCTTTTTTGAGTGGGAGTTGATATTTAATGGTGCCTTCTTTCATATCAATAATGGCACCAATAGTTCTAAGAAAAGGCCTTCCCAAAGTAATAGGACAAGAAGCATTGTATTCAACATCCAAAACATAGAAATCAACAGGGACATAGGCATTGTTAACCATAATAAGAACATCATTAAGACTCCCCATGAGTTTCTTTTTAGCATTATCATCAAGTGGGACATTCAAATAACAATCTTCAAGAGGAGGCAAATCAAGCATATCATAAATCCTTCTAGGCATAATAGAAACACTACTATCAAGATCACATAAAGCTTTGAAATCAAAGTCATTCACTTTCATATTAATGATGGGTTCCCAACCATCTTGTTTTATAGGAATGGAAGCTTTATGTTTCATCTTTTCTTCTTTAATCTTTATGAGAGCATCAGTAATGTGTTTTGTAAAGGCCATGTTCATAGCACTAGCATTAGGACTTTTAGCAAGCTTTTGTAGGAACTTAATAACTTCAGAGATATTGCAACCATCAAGATCAAAATCAAATTTATCATCTAGAGTAGTAGAACTATTACTAGCCTCAACACTAGTGGTGGTAATAGTAGAAACACTAATGTTTCTAGCAATTTCATCTTCTCTCTTCCACTTAGCATGTAATTCAGCTAATAGTCTAACATTTTCATCAATTCTTACTTGTATAGCATTCATGGCTACAAAGGGATTATCATTAGTTTCAGGTTTAGCAGCCATTTTATTAATCAATGAAGATTGAGCTTTAGACAAAGATGATAAATTTCTTTCAGCATTAGAGAGTTTCAATTGTAAACTAGTAATTTCCCTATTTAGACTCTCAAGTTGATGGCTAATGTTCTTCAAAATGGTAGATTGTTCCTCCATAGTTTTAGTGAATAGTTTATTTTGCTCATATTGCATTTGCATGAAGTTTTTAGTGGCTCTTTCAACTTCTAAAATTCTTCCTTCACTAGGTAATCCAGGTTTACCATTATAGCCATAAGTATTATTAGGAGGGTAGGGCCTATAATTGTTATTACCATAAGCATTG
This sequence comes from Avena sativa, assembly GCA_916181665.1. Lineage (NCBI taxonomy): Eukaryota > Viridiplantae > Streptophyta > Magnoliopsida > Poales > Poaceae > Avena > Avena sativa. The sequence goes on from OV702291.1 coordinate 310,244,816, forward strand.
TTGCCAAAATTGTTATTTCTTATGAAGTTCACATCAACTTGCTCTTCTTGAGCAACCAAAGAGGCTAAAGGAACATTATTTGGATCAATATGGGCTTTCCCATTCACAAGCATAGACATAATAATATCAATTTTATCACTCAAGGAGGAAGTTTCCTCAATAGAATTTACCTTCCTACCTTGTGGAGCTCTCTCAGTATGCCATTCAGAATAATTAACCATCATATTGTACAAGAAGTTTTGTTGGAGCAACCAAAGTGATGGTCATAAAGTTACCTCCAGCAGCAGAATCCAATAAGTTCCTTGAAGAATAGTTTAATCCTGCATAAAAAGTTTGGATGATCATCCAAGCAGTCAGTCCATGAGTGAGACCATTCTTTACCAAAGATTTCATTCTTTCCCAAGCTTGAGCAACATGTTCATTATCAAGTTGTTTAAACTTCATTATTTCACTTCTCATAGATATAATCTTAGCAGGAGGATAGTATTTTCCAATGAAAGCATCTTTGCATTTAGTCCAAGAATCAATACTATTCTTAGTTAAGGAATTCAACCATTCTTTAGCTTTTCCTCTCAAAGAGAAAGGAAACAATTTCAGCTTAATAATATCACCATCTACATCCCTATGTTTTTGCATCTCACAAAGTTCAACAAAGTTATTTAGATGGGAAGCAGCATCTTCATTACCAATACCAGAAAATTGTTCTCTCATAACAAGATTGAGCAAAGAAGGTTTTATCTCAAAGAAAGTATCTTCAGGCACAGATGGAGCAATAGGTGTGCTCATAAAATCATTGTTGTTGGTGCTAGTGAAGTCACACAACTTAGTGTTTTCAAGAGTAGTCATTTTTTTGGGTTTTCAAATAAGGAAGCAAACTAGTAAAACTATTTTTTTGTGTTTTTGAATAAGAAAGAAGCAAACAAAGCAAAAAGAAACTAAGCAAAACAAAAATAACAAAGTAAAGAGATTGATTATGAGGGACTCCCCTTATGAAGATGTCCTTGACTCCCCGGCAACGGCGCCAGAAAAATGCTTAATGGCTCTGTGTATGGCGCCAGAAAAATGCTGGAGCATGGTTGATGTAGAGCTTGTTGAGAACCCCAAGAGGAAGGTATGATGAGCACAGCAGCAAGTTTCCCTCAGTATGAAACCAAGGTTTAATCGAACCAGTAGGAGCAAGGAAACACCCCAAAGGTGTTACTAGCTGAGCTTTGGCATGGCGCACTATGTGGAGACCTGCACAACACAACCACAGAACTTTGTCCCCAACTTGCGATGAGGTTGTCAATCTCACCGTGTTTTGCGAAAAACAAATGATTAAACATATCGAATGGAAGGAAGTAATAGTTTGCAGAAAGTAAACACAAAGCAGTAAACAGTTTATAGATTGTATGTAAAGAAAAGGTCCGGAATCCATAGTTCACTAGAGGTGGCTCTCCTTAAGATAGATAACATGCCGAGTGAACAAATTACAGCGGGGCAATTGACAAACATCGAGAAAGCAATACATGCATATACTAATCATCTTGACTCCTTTGAGATTCGATTGGGCATTATAACAGTATACATAGACCATCATCCAACTGCATCTATGACTAATAATCTGCCTTCAGGTTATCATCCGAACCCCCTCCAACTTTAAGTTGCAAGCAACATATTATTGCTTTACGAATTGCGTGTAAAGTAAACAATATGATTGTTCTATAAACAAAGGATTGTTGTTTTCTCCCTAGTATCAGCAACACATCTAGTACCTTAGAGATTTCTGTCACTTCCCCAGCTTACCAGAGGCATGAACCCACTATCGAGAATAAATACTAACTCTTGGAGTTGCTAGCATCTACTTGGCCAAGATAGATACTAACAATGGAAAGCATGCAAGATCACAAATAACAAAGACATGATAGAATCAATAATCAATCTGAAATAGCATCTCAATATCCATCGAATCCCCGCAAACACAACATGCAGAATTACAAATAGATGATTTTGATCATGAATGGAGCTCACAAGATCTAGACATGAAAGCATAAAGGAGGAGAACCAGCCATCTAGCTACTACATGGATCCGTAGTCCAAGGATGAACTACTCACGCATCACACCGGAGGCTTGCATGGTGATGAAGAAGGCCTCCAGGGTGAATTCCCCTCTCCAGCAGGGTGCCGGGAAGAGCTTCAGATCTCTCCCGATCCAGGGATGGAGATGACGGCGGCTACAGACTCTTTCGTGGATTTTTTGATCGGACACTTAGGGTTTTCGTCCTGAGGGCAATATATAGGCGGAAGGAGAGGCCGAGGGGGTGCCAGGGGCCACCACACCACCCCCTGGCGCGGGCCAAGCCTGGCCGCACAGCCAGGTGGTGTGGCCGGCCTCTGGCCCCACTCCGTCTCGTATTCTGGCATCTGATGACTTCCGGAAAAATAGGCACTTTGGCTTTTGTCCCGTCCAATTCCGAGAATATTCATTTTCTGACTTTCCTAGAACCAAAAACAGCAGAAAACAGGCAGCTGACACTGTGGCTCTTGTTAATAGGTTAGTCCAAGAAATCATATGAAAATTACTCCAAAGTATGGACAAAACATAAGAAAATAGATAAAACCAAGCATGGAATATAAAAAATTATAGATACATTTGCTATCACACCTCACCTTCTATGCTTCCACCTTGCACGTGTATGTGACAATAGAGGTACCACATCTATGGTGCTTGACAACGTTAGGAGGTGTAGTAAGGACGACAAAAGGCAGTGGAGTTCACCAAAGCTGATGGCTTAGAGGTCCTAGGATCAGGACGTTCGTTGGAGCCGGACTACAAGGACGACACCGCCCTGACGCACTTCCTCCTTTCGCATCCGCGTGTCAAGGGTATGATCTATGGCCTCTAATCTTGGTCGGTTCTCAGAGCAGTGGATCTCCAGAGTTTAGATGGAAATTTTAGTTTTCCGGCCTGTCTCTCTTCTAGCACCGTATATTTTAGTGAATTAAGGAATATAAAGTTTATATAAATATGACATAGCTACGCTGCATATTTCCATCCTAGTGCGTAGCCCTACTTGCATGCATGCACCTAATTAAGTAGTACTACCACACAATTACATACATACATGCATGTAATTAACTGCTCTCTCATACTTCATACTAACATGCATGCACTTAACATAATTAAGTAGTTCTCACGACGCATCCATCCTTTCTTCTCTCTCTCTACATGCAACGGTGTCGTCCAAGATTCTATCAATTCTCAAGCTTTAAAAAGTTTTATCTCACAAATCGTATAGACGATTGATGTTCTGCTTTCATGTTGGCTTAGTTGTGACAAAATCTTTGAAAATCTCATGTTGATATGTTTTTGTTTTTTTAATAATTTTCATATTGTTGTCACTAATTTGCCAGGTTTTTTACTACTTGGTTGCCAAATTATAATAACTTTGTTGCATGCAAATCTATATGATACTATTTATTGTGAATTAATACCATCTCTTACAACATAAACACTTGAACATCCATCATGTAGTTGTACATATCATTTCAATGTCTAAGAGTCTGTTTCTTTAAAATACCGATAAATATGTACAATTATTATAATAATTGTTCAATATTCATCTGACAATTATATCATTATAATCTAGCAACTGGTGTGAAAAATATTTGTCACACCCGCTCCGATGTTGTACACATGGTTGGTTGTGAAACCTAAAAAAATATCTGAGTAACAATGTACAGCTATCATGGTAACTCTTCACTGCTAATCTGGCAACCATATCAATGTAACCTAGCAATTGGTATGACGAAAATAATTTGTTGAAACATAGCAATATGTAATTTAGTTCTGAAGTCTTTATCGAGCCAAAAATAATTCATCGAAACGTAGCAACAAGTGATTTAGTTTTGGAGCCATTATCAAGCCAAACTTGGATGTGCAAACGGGTAAAATATAAATCATTTAAAAAAATTAAATATAAAAATTAATGCGATGATGTCACCTCGGCGTGGCAGATCCTTGCATGCATGCATGCGCTTTTTTCTATAGGGAAAAAGACATGCACATCGCCGCATGGAGAAAAGTACGGTGCTACACCTATATATAGATTTTTTTCTTTATTCTTGTGATAATCGAAACAACCACTCAATGGTATAGTATAGCCAATTTACCCGCTGGTTCTTCCCAGGAAAGAAAAAGCACCCTCCTAGCGTGTGGCTGTAGCAATTTTATCCTCTTTGGTTTTAGGCACGTGACGTAGTTCGTGAATCTACTCCTCTTCCTCCTCCCACGGAAACTAATAATGGATAACTCGATAATACCCTGCTCGCCGATCCAAGAGTCTCGCCCGATCCTCCTCCCAAGGTCAGAGAAAATATTACCTCGTACACCCAAGGAAGCAGGCCTGCTACCTCGAAGTGAAGATCCACCAGAACCTACTTCCTTGTTTTGTTGGTAAAAACGCCTTAGCTTTCTTGGATTGATGTTCGTTTCGCTCTTATTTCGGCATCTGCCAATGTATTTTGTTGTCTATTATACTGAATAACTGATACAATTAGTAATAGAAACATGCTTACTTTTATGAGTATATGGAGGGCCAGTTGATCGAAACAATCCCCTTGCCCCGCTCCCCTCATTATCTAGGTTAATTGTTGCTCGATCCCCTAACCAAAGTGCCTTACGTTGGACAGACCGTGGGTCAGAGACTCAGAGGCTAGGTTCGTCACCAGGTTCTCAATGTTTTCTGCAAGCTAAGGCTCTTTTATCCCTAGGATGATTATCCGTAAAAAAATAAAAGAGTAAATTCCACTTTTTACCCCAGTTTAATATTTTTGATACTAATTATCCCATTTCATGATTTTTATCATAAATTACACTATTTAACGAAAATTTTACTAGCTTTTACCCTCTCTAAGATTTTGCACATGTGTGTTCTAGTTGGCAGCTTTTCTGCGGTGTGTTCCTACACCCATAACCTTAAACCCAACAATCTATCCATAACCACCATCTTATGGAAAATAATCATGACATCTGTTACGTGTGTCAGTTTGTCGTGTATCAATTAGATTCCATCACAGAGTAGTATTGTGCCTCTACCTTTCTGAGGTAGGTATATAGTTGTGTACCATCACGCAATATTGTTGATACATAACAAGAAATACGAAATAAGAAGCACTCACGTTACTCGTTTGTGGCTAATCTATTTCCATCATCTCTCGTGCGTTGGTTACTAGTTATGAGATTTTTAACCGAGGCAACATCTTTGTACAAGTTGTTTCCATTGGCCAAACGCACCCTTGGACATTAAAAGAGGAACTCACTTAGCATGGAATCGTTGTCTCCTTTGGCGACACAGTGCGACGCCCCGTCTCTCCCCCGCCCGTCCGCCCCCTCCGTCCCTCCCCCTCGCTGCTACCGGCGAGGGCCACCCGGGCAAAGCCTGGGAGGTGCCAGCGGCGGCGGGAGTTCGTCCTGGTCGTGCGTGGCGGGGCGCTGCTCACTCAGATGCGCTCTGCGACGGCGAGCTTTGCGGCTGTTGCGGTGGTTCTCTTCTGGCGGGCGAGCGGGGGCGATTGGCTGTTGCGTTGGCGTTTGGGGGGGGGGCTCGCGGAGGCAGCCTGGTCGGCGCAGCTGCGGGGGGCAGGGTGGTGTCCGGGCCCTGGTCAGGTCGGGCGGGCTGCAGCCATGGTGGCTGCCAGGGATGCCGAGCCGGCGGGCTCGGGCGTGGATGCGGTCGGGGCGGCACCCCTCGACCACGGGCGGGCGGCAGGGGAGGCCGTGCTGTTGCTCTAGCGCCGGCGCCGTTCGTTTGCCGGAGTTGAGGAGGTCGGGCGGCCGTCCCGGGGTCACGGTGGCGTTTGGATGGTCGGCGGCCAGATTTTGCCTCGACGCGGCGGTGGCGTGGAGGATGGCAAGTCTGGGGGTGCCTCGGCATGGTGGTCTCATGGAGGCGGCGCCAAGCTCTGTCGGTGTCTTGGTGGCTATGGAGGGTCGTCGTGGGTGGCAGGCTAGCTGGGGCACGATGGCCCGGGCTGGCTGTGCAGGTCCGTGGCGGAGGTGTGCCATGGATTGAGGACGGTGGTGCGGTGGTGCCGCTTTGGTAGGCGAGACACTAATTCCTGGCGTCTCGCGGTCGGTGGCAGGTTGGTGTGAGGTGCTCCCCTGCTGTGCGAGGAGGCCGGAGCGGCGGCTCCGGAGTGAGGTGGTGTTGTTGCTTGCTTTGGCCCTGTGGGTGGTGGGGCATGCCTTCGTTGGCAGGGCATCGTCTCTCGCCGGTGGCCGTGCTTGTCGAGTGGCATGGACTATCCTTGTGACTGTCCACTGGAGGTTGTGGTCGTGGTCTTCGGACGAAAGTCTTGCCCGGCTTGGTCGGTGCCGACATCGGTGGCGCCCGAGGGCGCCGTTTTCTCTCTTGGGGGCGTTGTTGTGGAGACCCGACCTCCCTCCGTCTCTCACTCCGGGTTGAAAACCCAAATCTGGCTCGCCAGATTGGATGACGTCGGCGTCTCCTGGACGTCGTCACCTCTTTGGAGGCGTTATTTTTCGGATTGTGGGAAGCTTTTCTCGGTGTTGCTTGTGCTACTGGCTGAATCGATGTCTTCGGGTCCTGTCGGCGTGCTAGTGCCGTTGGCGGGTTTGTTGCGGCCTGCCTCTCGCCATGAAGCCTGCGAGGCCTAGTTGTTTCCTTTCGGCTCTAACTTCCTCCCCACGGACATGGAACAGGCTCTTCGCAGCGCCCGTTGTTGCCATTGTGCTGGTCTTGCTCGGCGGCGCTCCAGACCTAGTCGAGCTAGGTAGTGCGACCTCCTGGTTTTTTCTTAAAATTGTGCCGTTTGGGCTCTTTTTGGTCCGGTTTCCCTTTTAACCGGACCCGTGCGCATATACGTCTGTGTGAGGTTTTGGCCGATTTCTCATCCAAACCAGCCAATTATCTTCTTCTAATAGAAAAGATAGTGCTCCTGCTGGTTGCTAAAGAAAAAGTTTAAAATGGAATCGTTGTCTCGCGCTCTAAGATCTCTAGTGAATACCTCGACGAGTTCCCTATTATCATCTATCGCTGCCTTGAGCCTATACAAACATGCATGATGACTGTGAGTAAAAAATAGGGACAACCCAGCTAACAGAATGATTCAGACATGGCAAAATTGTCATGAGAAGAAGAGAAAGTCGCACGCCACTTGTACGTTCGACTCACCTAGTAGGTTTATCTCGAATTTCATAAAGGGTAAAAGTGACAAAATTTTCACTAAATGGGTGAATATTTTTCAAATGGGTAATACATATCAAAAAACGAGAAAATTAAAAAAAACACCACAATTGGCGCTAGGGTTTCAAAAGACCACCATTTTTTAAAAAAATTCAGAAAACACCGGATTTAGAGCAAGAGGTTGACGATAGCACTGATCTGACTTTAACGCGGTTCTAATGACGAATCTGACGGGTGGGACCCGTGGTCAGGGCTGACGTGGCAAAGGTAACAACAAATAGGTACTTACATATTAGAAGTTCTAAACTTTAGGTCTTTTTTTCGTAAATTTGCATCTTCAGTCTACCCCCTCTCTCCCTGCCGGCGAGCTCCGTCCAACTCCGACCAGAGTCAACGCGAGCTCCGTCGCCCCCGTGCTTCTCGGCCTCCGCCCGCCCGTGACCTCATCGACCGCTCCACCGTCGAGCCGTCGCCCCGTCCTCCTATCCTCCAGCCAACGGGGGTGCAGGCGAGCACCAGCCAGGTGGAGTCACCGGCGAGCTTCGGCCAGAGTCATCACGGCTCCGCCACGTCCGGTCATGCCCGGCCGCGTCCGGCTGCGCCCGCTCACTTGTCCGGCGCTCGCCCGTGGCTGGAGCTCGCCTGCGGCTACTCGTCCGGTGCTCGGGGCTCGCTCGTGGCTACTCCCCGCCGGCGGCTGGCTGCTCCGCCCGCGTGCCCGCGTCGTCCCTCCCCGATTGCACGCCCCTACATGTTGCGCTCGCCGGCTCCCGCGTAAGAGACGCCGGGAGCGTTCGGCGTGCCATGCCGACAGCCTCCTCAATGATTAGGAAAATAAAGAAATAGATAAATAAAAAATAATATTTATAAGAAGGAATTGAAAAAAATAGAAAAAGGACCTAAGATTAGAAATTATAATATGTGGAGGTGTTTTGGTAAATAAACGTGGCCACGTTGGCCTGACCATCGGGTCCCACTTGTCAGATTCGTCATTATAACCGCGTTAAAGCCAGACCAGTGCTATCTGCAACCTCTTGTCCCAAATTCGGTGCTTTCTGAAATTTTTAAATATTTTGGTGGTCTTTTGAAATCCTATCTCCAAATGTGGAGGGTTTTTTTTGTAATTGTCTCAAAAAAAAATCATACAACGACGTAAAAATCAGAATTTACTCAAAATAAAATAAAATAAAAACCTGACTTGTTAAATCTGTAGTTCAAAGTTGCGCTTTTCGCTCAGTTTGGTATTGGGATTCAAAACACTTTGAAAGCTCGTATCATTTGATTGCCAACTAGGCCAAACGTTAATGTACTTACCGAACCAACCGGGACAAGAGGAGGCTGCCAAGACATGGGAGGCGATAGAGTAAACTCAACTGGGGTTTCATCCCCTCACTTGCAACGTCGTCGGTCCGTTGCCTTTGGACACCGGAAGCGTGACGGACCATCGTCTCTCATCAGCGGGGGATTTTCATTCTTCGTTTAGCCTATTTTTGTGTCTTTTTAGGATGTTGAAATAACGACTACGTCTTGAAGTCTTTCCTCGCTCTAGTGGCGTGTCTAGCGTCCGCGGAGGACGCATGAAGTCTTGTGTCCGACGGATCTATTGAAATCCGATTGTTTTTCGTATTTATTAGTGTGGTTTGAGGTTAGTTTCTTCCGATATATGGTTGTAAGCTTGGACGACGGTTGTTGTTCTGGTGTACTGTAACTTTAGGGGTATAGCATGACGATTTCACGTATGTTTAGTACAACGGGCTCTACTACGACAAGTTTTAATCGACTCCGGTGAGGACGGCGACGTGCCTTCGGTTCATGCTAGTGTCTGTAATAGTCGCTAGATGATTCAAAAACTTATTTATAATTTTTATTACTTTTAATACTCTTTGTATCGCTATTGATAATTATTAATAGATCGGTAGAATTTCTAGAAAAAAACTAGGCCCAACCTTACACATTCTGACTCGTGTCATGCATTCAGTACTGTTTGGATCGTGCTATGCGTCCCTCGAGATCAAAACTTTCGATACCCCGGATCCCTAGCCAACCACGTGTCTAATTTTTTGTCCAAATCTCGTTTTTGCTACAAGCGTCCTATTTTTACTACAAAATATTCCGCTTTTGCTACATGTAGTAAAAACTGTTTGTCCTAAGAATAGAATAAAAAAGATTGTCCCGTCGGAGACCTTGCTGGAGACTTTGTAGCAAAAAGTTGAGCTAATGTAGTAAACCCGATTTCACCGGTAGATCTCGCTCGAGATCGTGTAGCAAAAGCTTTATAGCAAAACCATAAAACGTATATAGAAAATAAAATATCCTATTGTAACAAATCCGATCTCGTCGAAGATCTCGCCGGAGATCTCGTAACAAAACATATATACTCCCTCTGTCCCAAATTACTCTGCATTCTAGGTTTGGTCAAAGTCAAACATATTAAAACTTGTCTAAGCATATTTTATAAAATACCAACATTTATAAAAATCAATTGCGTACAATATAAAAATATGTTTTATAGTGAGTCTAATTATATTTATTACATATTTTAGATGTTGATATTTTTTTTGATATATACAGTTAAAGTTTATAAAGTTTGACTTTAACTAAACCCAGAACACAGAGTAAATTGAGACAGAGGGAGTACTACTGTAGCGTTTTGTAGCAAAAAATGCTACTGTAGCATCATAGCAAAAAAGCTCCGCCGAGTTCCTTTGATGAGCAACGCCGTTGTTTTAACGTAGCAGAGCCGCCCAACCAATGTAGCAGCACCGTCATGCTATGGTAGTAGCGGCGCGATCCCCGGGTGATCGTATATTTTCCTTACTAATGATTGGTGCTACTGAGGAATTTTGGTATAGAGATAATAGCCACAATATACCATTAGTTAAAACTGAAAGCTACAAAATAACACCAACAGAACCAAACTTGCCAAAATACCATTACACGATTGGTTTTTGATGCCAAAATACCACTATGCACTAACTGGGACTAACACCCACACAAAAATACTTGTATGCCTTTACCTCTTCACACATCACAATCCATCATTTCTAATCATCTCCACAGTAACGGCATTTCAACAACATTTTCAGCAACAAATTGGTAGCATTCCAATAACAATACAACAGTAGTTTGACAACATTTTCACATAATTCCAACTCCATTTCAATATTTTTCAGCCCATATTGTAAGAGTGATACTAGTAGTTCAAAAGTAGATCATAACATCACATAATAGTTGATCAGAGAGCATGGCAACATCATGTCTCAAAGATTTCCAAAATGATGATACTAGTAGTTCAACATACACCACATCAAAAGTAGATCTTGACAACAGACTAAACTTGTTTGAGAGAGCTATTAGTAGTACTTTTGCTCCTTGTAGATGCACTAGGAGTAGGAGGTGAAGAAGCAATTGCAATGGTTGATACCATCGACCTTGTAATTGGGCTTGAGATTGCAATAGGAGGTTGATAAACTTGCTTAGTTGGTGTGCATGGAGGGGTGGTAGTAGTTGCTGCAGTTTTGCTTGACTTTTACCTACATGCAAACATAAGATTAGCATGTAAAAGATGGGCAAAATAACAAGCTATGTATGTACAAAAATACCGTTTTGGAAGAGGAGTTGCGTCTCGGTCGACATCACTGTCTATTTCTGGCTCTTTGCATGTCTTCCGAAGATGTCCCGTTGCTCCACATCTTTTGCATACATGCTTCCTACCAGTTCCACCTTCGCTGCTATTCTTGTACCTTCTAGTTCTTGGACGCCCAACACTCCTTGACAACTTGGGAGGAATCATTTCAAAATTTGGTTGTGCCTTAGGCCATTGGAATTGGCCCCTAATTGGCATGAGAATTGGCTCATATGCAGCTTTGGACTTGGCCACCGAGAAGCAATCATCAACATATTGATTTACCTTCTCTCCTTTAGAGAATATGAAATGGAGAGCATGTGTGCAAGGCTTACCACCAATCTGCCAGCGTCTGCAAGAGCATTCCTTTTTTTTTCCAGTCAACTATGTGCCTCCATCCATTTCCAGATATCTCAGTTATGGTTGGTGTTGCTCTTACTTCGCCATAGCGCAGTCTCTTGCTTTTCTGATTCAACTCCTTTATCACACTAGGCAGTATGGTACCTTGCAGCCCATCTGCAACCTCCCTCCTTTTTGCTCTCATTTGCATCACCATCTCCCTATATATGTCTACAAGCTCCACTATTGCAAGTTGTTTCTTCTCTCTAATCCAATTATTGAAGACCTCTGCCTAAGTTATTACTAACATACTCAACTTTAGTTATTAGTGAAAACTTGCTTCTAGTCCACACACGATTACGTTCCTTCCTTAAGTAGGCTATTGCTTCTGGGATGGCAGCTTCTATCTCCGCCATGAGCGACTCATGTTTCTCAACTTCCTTTGTCCAGGCTGCAGGCCACATGTTATCAAGTATGTCACCTTTGTACTTCTTCTTGAAGTTGAACATGAGATGCATCATGCATTCTCTATGTTGGATACACCGTATGGATGGCATTTTCTACCCCTTGCATGCATCTGTATGGATTGTGAGCCCTTTTGGATCACCAATACACAACTTAAGCTACTGCATGAACCACACTCAATTTTTAGTGTTCTCCTTCTCGAAGATCCCAATTGCAACGGGAAACATCCAACTATGTCCGTCAACACAAATAGCTGCAACCAACTGTCCGGTGTACTTCCCTGTGAGAAAGGTTGAATCGACTCCCAAATATGGTCTACAACCTTCCAGAAAACCATCAATGCATGGCCTGAAGGCAACAAACAATCGATTGAAGTAGTGCATGATACCACCTTTCTTGGGAACTATCTTGATGTCTATTTCACATACACTTCCTGGGTTGGCTGCCAATAATTCTGCCTTAAAGCTCCACAACAACTAAAAATTCTCTTGATATGTACCATTCAGAGCATCCAATGCACGAGGTCGCCCTTTCCACACATTGTTGTACCCCAATTAAAGGAACGGTGTCATATCTGGATCCATACCAAATGGTCATTCTCTGATTAGTAGACCACTGAAACTGCTCCTCCACAATTGTTGTAATCTGTGCCACGGACAAGTCTTGACCCACGGCAAAATCCCATGTTTTATTCCTTCGGTACACTCTTCTACCATCTACAAATGTCAAGTATGACTGCACATCCATCTCTACTCGAAAATTCCCCATCAATTAGCGCTGAAACACACAAGAAGCAAACTCTAAACTGGTTCCACGTCTATACAAAAAAAAATACTCGTAACAGATGCAAACATGGTAGAAGAAGCGTACCCACGACAGTGCAGTGTCGGTGTCTATAAGATCTACTTTAGAGATTTAGTCACGAAATCGAAGGAAATTGTATTGTTGTTGGCCGGTTTCACCCAACCACCCTCCGAGCCAAGTCGCCGACGGCACTGTCGTTCATTCGTTTCTTACAAGCCAAGTATCTGAGGAGACAGGATCCTCATATTAATAGACGCCTAAATCCTAAGTGATCCAGCTACTGCTCCTGAGCCAGCCTAGAGCTCGCTTCTTCCTGTTGGGCCGGGCGTTTGTTGGGACGCTCGCGTCTTCTCCTCCTTTGTTACCTCCAGGCAGCCCTTGGTCGTTGACAATCCCCTCCTCTTCGAATCCTGCTTGCCTCCAAGCAGGAACTTGAGGAAAAGCATGCTGGAGAGCGTCGATATCCTCCCAGGTAGCATGCTCTTCAACAGCACCACTCCATTGAATTAAGCTTTGGGCCACAGCGCGAGGCCCTTGCTGCTGCACACATTGACGAAGAACTCGAACAGGAATCTGGAATGAGGCAGCTGGGTCAGGCAATGCTTGTGATACCTGGGTGTGTGGACCGACACAGGGCTTGAGCTGGGAAACGTGGAAGATAGGATGCACTCTGCTCGTCGGGGTAGCTGCAATTTGTACGCCACCTGTCCAATGCGCTCCAGCACGGTGAAAGGCCCAAAAAATTTGAAGGACAACTTTTGGTTGGGGCGCTTGGCAACTAAAGACTGGATGTATGGTTGCAGTCGGAGAAAGACTTGATCACCAGCTGTGAATGTTCTCTCCCGGTGGTGCTTGTCAGCCTGAAACTTCATGCGCTGCTGCATCCGAAGCAGATGCAATCGCACCTAAGCAAGAATCAATTCCTCTCCCTAAGCCATTCCTGAACATTAGCCGAAGCGATGCTACCTGAGGCAGTGATCCCGAAGTACCTAGGCTGACGCCCATACAAGATCTCGAATGTGGACTTGCCGAGAGAAGCGTGCCAGTTTGTATTGTACCAGAACTCACACAGGTGAATCCATTTATCCCAATGGTGTGGATGTGCACTCGCAAAACAACACAGGTAGCACTCAATCGACTGATTGACTCGCTCAGTCTGCCCGTCCGTCTCAGGATGGTTCGTTGTACTCAACTTCAGCTATGTACCCGTTATTCTGAACACCGATTGCCAAAAAACACTTGTGAAGACCGGGTCTCTGTCAGATACCAATGCCAGCGACATGCTGTGAAGGCGATAAACATGCTCCACAAATAGATCAGCCACCTTGCTAGCCGTATAGGGATGCCGAGGAGGGATGAAATGTGCAAACTTCGAGAATTTGTCAATGACAACCAATAGGCGGTTATATTGGCGCAAAGCAGGAAGTCCATCGATGAAGTCCATGGTGGCGACTTCCCAAGGCTCTGAAGGCACTGGTAATGGCTATAGTAGGCCAGCCGGCGGCGGCCTCTCCGGTTTGGCCTGTTGGCAGGTATAGCAAGCACGAACATATTCACGGGTCATACTTTTCATTGCATGCCAACTGAAGAGAAAAACAAGTCATCGGTATGTTACCGGAAATCCTGAATGCGCACCTTGCGGACTGTCATGGAAAACAGATATAATCTGATTTTGCAAGCTCTGATCATTTCCCACGAAAATGCGCCCCTTGTATCGCAAGACACCCTGAGTCGAGGTATAATTGGTGATAGAAGCTGGAGCAAGCGCCAACTTTTGGAGGAGATCTTGTGCCTTGATGTCAGGTGCGTAACTTGCAATAACTAAAGAGAGCCAGGTTGGTTGTACTATTGATATGGCGAACAACCGAGAGCTCGTGGTAGGTTTCCGCGACAAGGCATCCGTGGCCCCATTATAGATCCCTTGCTTGTACTGAACTATGTATTGTAGCCCCATGAGTTTGGTGAGAGCTTTCTCCTGCCATTCCATGTGAAGCCGCTGATCCGTAAGGTGTGTCAGGCTCTTATGATTCGTGCGGATGATAAATTCCCCCAACTGCAGATAAGAACGTCATTGTTCGACTGCCAAAAGGATGGCGAGGTACTCCTTATCATACACTAACAGTCCCCGATTCCTTGGCCCCAGCGCCCTGCTCACATAGGCCAGTGGGTGTCCTCCTTGAGACAGCACCGCTCCAATTCCGACATCGTAAGCATCTGTGTCGACAACAAACTGCTTACTGAAATCCGATAGCGCCAAGACAGGTGCTGAAATCAGTGCTTGCTTCAGAACCTGAAATGCTGACTCAGTGTCGTGCATCCAAGTGTAAATCACGCCCTTCCGGAGCAACGCTATCAGGGTTTGCGCTATGATCGCATAGTGCTTGATAAATTTCCGGTAATATCCTGTCAAACCCAGGAACCTGCGGAGCTCCTTTTGATTCGCAGGTGTACGACATTCCTGGATTGACTGAATCTTCGAACCATCCGTGGCAACACCATCTGCCGACACGACATGTCCCAAATAAGCAACCTTCTGTTGGGAAAAGACACACTTGCTGAATTTGACTTGCCATTTATCGTGTTGGAGAATCGCTAGCACTTGCCCAAGATGATCCAGATGATGTTCATAGCTATAGCTACAAATCAACATGTCGTTGAAGAAGACGACATCAAATTTGTGCAACACTGGTTCTAGGGTAGCATTCATTGCATGTTGGAACGTAGCCGGCGCTCCCGTCAGCCCGAATGCCATGACCTTGAACTCGTAGTGTCCATTATGAGTTTGAAATGCCGTCTTATGTTCCTCCCTAGGTGCAAGTCGGATATGATGATACCCGGCCTTAAGGTATAGCTTGGAAAACCAACAAGCACCAGTAAGCTCATCGAGGAGTTCATCGATAATAGGCAGAGGGTACTTCCCTTTAACTATCAAGGAATTGAGATGCCTATAATCAACCACCAGGCGCCACTCAACTTCCTCCTTCTTAACAAGCAGGACAGGGGAACCAAACAAACTGTTGATGTGTGTAATTACACCCTGCTTCAGCAACTCTTTAATTTGCTGCTCTATCTCGTTTTTGAGTTCAGGTGTGACACGGTACGATCGAATTGAGACTATACGCGCACCCAGAATAAGTGGAATGTGATGGTCATATCGACGGCAAGGCGGAAGTCCAGTTGGTGCTTCGAAAACAGAAGAGAATTGGTCCAAAATGCTTTGCACTACTGGTGGGATCTGCTGTTGCTGCTCTGTAACCTCATGCAGAGAGTGCAACTCAACCAAGGCATGGGTGCACTGTCGTTGTCTCGCACCATGGAGCACCACTCGTCTCCCCTCATGCTGGAAGGACAACCAATTCTGCTCCCAATGCGTCAGCATTGGACTGTATTTGCCTAACCAGTCTAATCCCACGATGCCATCATAACTAGCCAACTCGAGGACTCGAAAAGTATCTGTAAATGTCACATCATCAGAATGCCATTGTAACTCTGGAAAATAGATTGTACTCTGCAAAACTGCTCCTCCAGCTACCTTGACCGGCACCGGGCAAGGTAATTCAGCTTGCCCCGTCAGCAACGCTACTTTGTGTGAGTCAATAAAACATGAGGAACTTCCTGAATCCACCAGGAAGAGAAAACGATGCCCCTAGAGTTCCACTTGGAGTTGCATAGTCCTTGGGACAGAAGTTGTAGCATCTAGAGCTGCAGCAGACAAGAGTAAGAGCTGCTCGTTGGGCTTGTCAGGTTGCTGTTGCTGTTGTTCAGCCTCTGATGTCTCCGAATCGCTCTGCTCAGCAGACTGTATACACTCAATCATCTCTTGAACGACATGCAGTTGGATGGATGTCTTGCACTGGTGTTCACGTCCCCACTTCTCACCACAGATAAAACATAATCCCCTAGAGCGGCGATACGCCTTGAGGCTCTGCCACTTATCCTCAGCAGGTTGCTTATGACAGTCAGAGAGCTGCTTCTCTTTCACTGTCCGGCTAACCCATCGCGCTGGTAGGGCTGGGGGCTGTGGCAGAGGCTGCGCTGAATAAACTGCTGGGTTGTACGCATGACAAGATGTCTGTACCGACGACAATGTTTGCGAGACAGGACCAGTCTCTTCCCCTAGTTCCTCATAGAGCAGAGCTAACGAATATGCTGATTCAAGATCCCGCGGCTGTTGAATAGCCACCAGTAACCGCACACCAGGCTTCAGGCCATCTAAGAATTTAGTGGTATAATGAATCTGATCCAGACTAGACTCATATGCCGCAATTTGATCCATCAGAGCTGAAAACCTGGACACATAATCTTCAACTGTGGTGGTTTGATTGATGTGAATCAAGCGGCGTACCAGAATCTGTTGTTGATTCCTACAAAAACGGGCCAGAACTGCTGCCACAAACTCTGTCCAACTTGGTCTGGGGTGTTGTTGCAAATATGATTCGAGCCAAGTAGCTGCTGGCTCCAAGAACTGGTCAGACGCAAGGGATGCCCATGATGTAGAGGGAGTGTGCCAGTGCTCAAAAAATTCCTCACAGCGCCACTGCCACAACTTCGGGTTGGAGCCGTCAAATTGTGGCAATTCGGCACGAAGACCATGACCAACATCAGTACTAGGCGAAGTAGGTGTAGAATGGCTTGGGAAATTACTGAAATTATGGGAGAATTTTATACCTCCGTTCGGAGGAGACATGGAATCAACACATGCCTTCCCCCGGAGTTGATGTTCGCAGCAGTGCCCAGCCGGGCCGGTGGTGCCCACTCCGGGCCCCCGATGGTGCGAAGCCGGAGAAGTCCCCGCCACGGAGCCAGGATCTGGCCGCGGTATGCGTCCAATCGCGGCCGCCAGTTGGGAGATCTCCGAGCTGAGAGACGTGCGCACCGCAACAAGTTCTTCCCCGATCTGGGCTCACGCCGCAGCGAGATCTGAACTCACTGAGGCCCTGATTGTCTCCACAGAAGCGCGCACCTCCTTGAACTGGTTGCCGATATCAGCCACAAAGGGTTTCATGACATCCAACACCTCCTTCTTGTAGTCCAGGAACCTCTTCTCGTACTCCTCCTTAGTGTCGATCATGAGCAGCTCGTACAGAGCTTGCGACTCCGGCGACAAGGAGTCCATCGCTTCTGCATGACGTCGAGACGAGAAACGGGTGGGGTAAGTGTGGGACGGAATCTCCAGATTTGGTGGGGAAAAAAATGGTGAGGATTTGTGGAATTCGTGGGGGAACGGTAGGCTCTAGATACCAATTGTAAGACCTAGCCTATCTCTCGTGCTCACTTCAGAGATTTAGTCACGAAATCAAAGGAAATTGTATGGTTCTTGGCCGGTTCCACCCAACCACCCTCCGAGCCAAGTCTCCGATGGCACTGCCGCTCATTCGTTTCTTACAAGCTAAGTATCCGAGGAGACAGGATCCTCGTATTAATAGACGCCTAAATCCTAAGTGATCCAGCTACCGCTCCTGAGCCATCCTGGAGCCCGCTTCTTCCTGTTGGGCCGCGCGTTTGTTGGGACGCTCGTGTCTTCTCCTCCTTTGTTACCTCCAGGTAGCCCTTGGTCGTTGACAGTGTCGCAGAGACCGGGCCGCCAAGCAGAGTATCATGGAGCTTGGCAGGAAGTGGCGAAGAGCGCCTTTCCGGGCGTCGCCGTGGACGTCTCCTTGTCGGCGAGGTTGGGCAGGGCGTGACGGGCTCGCGGGATGAGCAGGACGGTAGGGGGTGGTACGGGACAAGCAACAGAGAAGAGGGAGGGAGGGATTCAGAGGGGAGAGAGCCGCCGCCGGCGCTCCGATGCGGCCGCCGGGCGCACTGCCATGGCCGGTGGTGAGAACGGGAATATGCAGTCTAGGCTAGTCGGTCGGGTTTGATCTGATCAATCCTTCCCTGACATTTTGGCTAGCTCTAGTTGAGGGTATATTTTGCATTCTCAGAAAACTGACAAGCAACACACGGTTTGACTAACGTTAGATCATTGAAAACTCACGGCAGTGGTATTTGGGCATAGAAAACCTTAACGCCGGTGCTATTTTAGAACTCCCAGTTTTGTTGTTGTTATTTTGGAACTCCCGGTTTTGAATAATGGTAACTTGTAAAAAAAATACAAAATAAAAAATTAATTAATCGAGTAATCTATTTACGCTGTGTTTGGACGCACCTAATTGGACCTCTCAATTGGAATCTCTGAATTCGCACCTGAATTCGACCCGATTGCGCAAGAGCTTGGGAGAGCTGCGACCCCAGCGCCGGCAGGAACTCCCAGCGGCACAGGCAAGGACCAGACCCTCCTTCCCTAGCCCCGTCCTCCCTCTCGCCTTCCTTCCCTCCTCCGATTTCCCCTCCCAGTCCCGCGGTCAACCGCCCATGTCCCCTCCCTCTAGCCCTAACCCTAGCAGGTGTCCGGCAGTGCCAGACAGCATCGGGGTGGCGGTCCGGCGACGGGATGGGGGAGGCGGTCCAGCGACCGAGCTCCAGACCCAAATACTCCTTCTCCCTGGCCATTCTCCTCCTCCTCCCAAGCCGGCCACTTCCCTTTCCTCTTGCCCATTCCTAATTTTCTGAATTGGTCGAAATTTGTAGTTCTAATTTGATGCTTGTTTCAATTTTTAGATTTGGCTGAAGACTTGGTAGCCCCTGTTGCTGATTGGTCTCTAGCCCCAAGTCCAGAGAGAAGTAAAACAACATTCTTGTTTACATTCAGAGAACGAAATCATGCCACGCATGTTCAGTATAGCCCAAGTTCAGAAATAAGCACAGCAAAGTTCAGTCCTAGGCTGCCACCATTTTGTCATCATACAAATAATATACAAGTATTGTTATGACAAGCATATAATAGGGTTCACACCAAAAGTATTCCTCCGTTAATTTCTTGTGTGGGCAAAGCAAAGAGGGAGGCAGGAACAAGTTGCTAGAAGTACATGTGGCGGTTCAGCATGAATATAGCTACACTACTGTTGTCCTGCACTACTGTCGCATTAATGCACCTAAAGAACACATAATCAACTTAGAGAAAGCCTGCAAACTACTGCCATGGACATCTGCTACAGCTCTTTTGGAATGTGTAAAAGCACAACATATTTAAGCACCTCTACTGTATAAGCATAATGGCATGCAATGCTTAAAGTATATGTATACATTCTAATATATGCATGCGATTATTCATACATGTACTTAAGTTTATATTGTCTAAACTCAACAAAACCTCCAATTCCATGGGTTCTACTCCCTCCGTCCAGAAATAACTGACTTTCTGGACGGAGGGAGTACATCCAAACAGGAATTGAAATTGGGTACCACCTGCTGATTCCAGCAGCAAATTCCAAGCACACCTAAACAACATAATTTGAATCGGAAGCCATTTCTTTTCCAACTTGGATTTGGAATTACCACTCAATTCAATTCCAAGTCCCAATTATGTATATCCAAACACAGCCTAGGGAACATGCCCTGGCTTGTAATCCCGTACGGCGGGCGTGGCGATTCGTGTTTGATCAATCTTGTGGCTAGCGCAGTTCATGGGATGTTAACCGGCGCGGGATTAGCAGGCGGATGTATGGGACGAGTTTCAGCGGTTATCTACACCGCACGCGGCCTGACACTGTATGGCCCAAGGGGTGGATAACGCTCAAAGAGAGGTGATACATGACAGGGTGAGAGGAGTGTCCTAGGAGGCAAGCAGGACACGGCGGCGGCGACACTACTCTCGTGGACGTGGCCAGACACCAGCAGGATGTGAGGGCGGCGTGTAGGCGGAAGCAGGCACAGCGACGTCGCTGCTGTTGGGCGGCACACCGGTGGGAGAAAGCACGGCAGCTGTGTCGCTGTTGTTGGGGCGGCTACCGCATCAGCCAAGGTAACAAGAGGGGACTTGTGTTGCTGGTGCTAGCACACCGTTAAGCTGTTTGGTCAAATGCATAGCTAGATATGCAAGTACGGGATGATATGTGCCACATCGGAAACTTTGGATTTGATGATTGGGACATATGAACAGGAATAGAATTTCGATAGGAAGACCCAAGACAATAACGCTATGAGTTCTTGTAAGGTCGGGCAATAATTTTTGATTCACAACCAGCATCGTTGTATTACCATAATCTATATATTTTTGTGTGCATTCACTTGTAGTCAACAAGGGGAGCTGGACTGTTTATGGTAAAACCTGGACATGGTAATTAACCTAGTAGCTCTTGTGTACACAATCTGGCAGTTGTGTGGGATAAATATTTGTCATCAGAAAACCTGTTTGCTTCGTCGGGAAACCTGGCAGTTGTTCCTAAACAACCTGGTAGTTGTCATCGGAACACCCGGTAGCTTTGTCAGGAGACCTGGCAATTGTTACTAAACCACCTGGTAGTTTTCATAGGGAAATCCGATAGATTCATCGAGAAACCTGGCAGTTGTTCCTAAACAACCTAGTAGCTATCATCGGAAAACCTGGTAGCCGTCATCGGAGAACCTGGTAGTTGTCATAGGGAAACCTGATAGCTTCATCGGGAAACCTAAGAGTTGTTCCTAAACAACCTGATAGCTGTTACGGAAAACCTGATCGCCGTCATTGGAGAACCTGGTAGTTGTCATAGGAACCCCGATAGCTTCATCGGGAAACCTGGCAGTTGTTTCTAAACAACTTGGTAGCTGTCATCGGAGAACCTGGTAGTTGTCATAGGAAAACCTGGTAACCTTGTCGAAAAATCTGGCAGATCGTCCCTAAACAACTTTGTTATCCTCGGAAAAACTCGGTAGTTGTTTCGAAACAATCTAGTGTTTTTTTTTGCGGGAGGAAACAGTTTGGTAGTTGAATCGGGAGAACTTGGTAATTGATTTTCGAGAACACGATAGCTATATCGAAGAAACTTGGTAAAAATATTCCTAAATAATTTGGTAGCTATTTCTTGAAAAACTGGCAGTTTCTAAACAATTTGGTAGCTGCCTGTAATCGTCTTCGAGTTGTTACCTGTACAACCCGGTAATCGATCATCTGATAGCTTGCATGAGTTTTGTAGATATGTGTAGAGCATCACTTTGGTGGCTATTGTCGAGGCTGCGGATCCCGAAGACAGATAATCTCATCAATTTGAGTGGAGAAGGTGACAAGAGATGGGCCAAATTAACAATCTCTTTAAAGTATTTTAGAGGAGCTGACGTTTGAGGGTTGGCAAGACAATAGTCTTTGGTCCTACTTTTATGAAGATACTTAGTTTTCAAACTTGTAAGGCCCGTTGATATCGTTTTGCTGATGGTAATGATGCATTAAATTGTAAGCTAGATTGAAATTTTCAACTAAAACCTTCTTTCTCTCTTTTTTGAGTGGTTGACTAAAATTTCTTATACGTGTATAGACAAGCAATGCTGGTATAGAGCTAAAAGAGCAAGCTATAATCAATGGTACACATTTTTAGTGAAAAAAAGATCCGTGAAAGGCTGAAGGCCCCCAAATATCTGGGGCTGTAGCGCGTGCACTTGGCCCAGGAAACAGTCCTTGCTCGTGGCGCTTTAGGGAAACGAGCAGTTACCAGATATGCGGGCGCTGGATGGAAGCGCTACATAGGGCACGGACCTAGTGTAGTCTTGTCCTTAATTAATTGAATTGTTTCACAAGTGAGCACCTGAAAGAAGCCGTGAATTTAGATGATTCCTGTGCCTGGTAACTGAAGTTGTGATTAAAGTTGGACACTTTTTGCTTAAGTGCTCCATTTTAACACTCCATAGTCTAAAAAACAGCAACATGTATAGATTTGTATGCATCGCCTTGTCACTTTCTTTACTGCTTTAAATTTGATCTAGATGTTCGTCTTGTGTGTACTAACTCCTAAACAAACAGCAATGGATATCGATGATGTGTTTTGCGACCTGCGTGTTGGTGGTGTACCAACAAAGAGTGCGATATACATGTGGGGGTATAACCAGAGTGGCCAGACTGCACGGAAGGGCAAGGAGCGCCACTTGAGGATCCCCAAGAGCCTACCTCCCAAACTATTCAACTGTAGGGATGGCAAGAATCTCAGATGGATAGATATTGCTTGTGGCCGAGAGCACACTGCTGCAGTCGCTTCGGACGGATCACTCTTCACCTGGGGTAGGTCCCTTTTCTATCAACGTTTTTTACAACACGGAGTGTTAGATAGCCATCAAATCTGAGTGTTGCGACTACTGCCATGCCATCACATTTATGTTTGGATGTGAAATAGTATAGTTGAATTATTATTTCTCATGATTTTCAGTGTCATTGTTGCATGCTAGTAAAAGTGCTTGCCTTAGTAGTGAATTGACCATTCTCTCTATTCATGGATATTTGGCACATTCACACCGAGTAGGCATTCATTCTAACACCTGTCTCATCACACATCACTTGTATTTATCCCCTTAATTTACTGGCTTGTTGTATGTTTTTCTGGTAGTTATTAGGTGATTTTTTTCATTTTGACCCTCCTATGTAGCCTCGTTGTGCTATCGTTTGGTAGAAACTAAAAAGTACCAAGCATCCATGAACATGGTTATAATTCCAAAAGCAGATCTACACTGAGATTAAATTGGTCAAGTTCAGTGTCGGTTAGTGCACATGGTCTTTTTATCAATTTATTACTGTGCTTCAGTACCGGAGATGAAATTACATGCATTTGTTGGATGAAACAGCAATATTGTTCTGTTGAAGCAACTAATTCACGTTCAACTTCGAACTTACAGGTGCAAATGAGTTTGGCCAGTTGGGAGATGGGACTGAGGAGAGTGCAAAGGAACCTAAAAAGGTCAATGCACTGGAGCCCGAGTTTGTGAAATCAGTGTCCTGTGGTGCACATTGTACAGCTGCTATTGCGGAACCTCGAGAAAATGATGGCACCATATCGAAAAGCAGGCTCTGGGTTTGGGGACAAAATCAGGTTTACCTAAATATTTGTACTTCTGAATCTGTCCTTTGCAGATTGTGTCCTTTGCAGATTGAGAACCAACTTGTGATAAAAATACTCAGCTTTTGCATGATCTGTTCAGGGCTCAGATTACCCTCGCCTATTCTGGGGTGCTTTTGCACCAAACACGGTAAAGTTCCATTACACTAGATCAGTTATATCGTATGTTTCAAGTAGATTCATGAGACCAAATGTTTGTGTAGTCAAACAGCCTTCTTCTTGTTGTTGTCCTGTTTATTTATGATGTTTCCTCTCAGCTTATCATATTGTTTCAAATGGCTGGAAAGTAAACACAATAATTATGCCAACTGTATATGCATTAAATAAACACCTTCAGGGAATGCATGTATTCATATCCCTCATGGTCTTGGTTATAAATATCCTATATGAAGTGAGCACCAAAGGTTTAAACAGTACTTATGTGCTGATATTATGTTACCTATATTCTCCATGAACTATCAGAGTCGTATCATGGTAGAATGGGAAAACTTCACCTAGTTTTCTTAATAAAACCTCTATTACAATTTCTTCTGGCCACCTAGCAGGTTAATATGCTTGTATGCTATTCTCACTTGCACCTAAAGTATGCTTTTATTCTTATGTATCATCATTTCTGCAAATAAACCTTATAATTAGGGAAAAGTAGATGATGGTAAAAATCTAAGATTAGTCTACTGCTAGGAAGTAGAGGAGGGGACATTACATGCAATAGTACCTAGAATTACTACTGGAAAAATAGGGGGGGGGGGGGGGGGGTTGAGGGAATAATTTTTCCTTGCTCCTTTGCTTTGGGACACAAATACAATTTATAGCCTGCGGGGTTGGGTTTACTTGGGGACTAAGCCAAAACCAACATTTGAACTACTAACTTGTAGATCAAGGAAATATCTAGCCTAACTGACTACAGAACCAAGAAAATTGAAGCTCTGGTCCACTGGGCTGTTGCATCTGTGGTTGACAATGATGATGCGGTCAGTGTGTTGGCGCCCACTTCTGAGGGGCAATTTTCTGATGATTCCGAGTTGCTGAACTCCACCAGCTTTGTGATTTCTTGGCCAATTTGGCTTCGAAATTAGCGGGCATGTCCCGTACGCAAGAACCCATGGAGGAGGATATGCCTGTTGTGGGTGTCTTAGTTCTCGGTGTCACCGTTGTTACCGCACTTGCGGAGGGCATTCAGGTTAACCCCAGGGATATGAAGGATGGCAAGCTCAACGACTTCTTGGCCAAAGTTTCAGTCAGTGCCTTCGCCTATCCTTGCTACGTCGGCTCCTAGGCAAAAGTACAAGACCATGTTTCTTAGGAGGTGGCTGTGCAGACTAGCATGGCCAATGCACCTCGCTGGAGTGGTTGCTTTGAGAAGCAGAAGGATGGGACTAGAAACTTACAGTGAGACCACGACATAGGAGCTGCTGGCGTGGATTTGTAGCCTTCTGGAGGAGAACGCAAAATTTGATGACAATACCAGTGCCACCTTCATTAACAAGTTTATTAAGACCTGTTGTCGCCTCGGTCCATCATGGCGTTTGGCTGCCTCATGAAAAATGTGGAGAGTTTGAGCAAGAACAAAAGCTGAAAGCACTACCAGAAAAAACGCTATGCGAGATGCACCAAATATGGCATTCGAGGCGCATATCGCATGTGTCTCGACCGTCGCGTTGCGAGTAATTCTTATGCGAGATGCATTTCATATGCGCCGTGTATACCTGGCTTATGCGAGACACACCTTGGTATATATACAAGACGCATATAGGTGTGCGTCTCGCATAAGGCAGGTATACATGGCGCATATTGCATGCGTCTTGTATATGTGTCAGATGCGCCTCGACATGATGCGCCATGTATAGCATAAGATATGCGCTGTGTATAGCATTTTCGAAAATCAGTTTATACAAGACGCATGCATATAGGTGTGTGTCTCGCATAAGGCATGTATGCATGGCGCATATTGCATGCGTCTTGTATATGTGTCAGATGCGCCTCGACATGATGCGCCATGTATAGCATAAGATATGCGCCGTGTATAGCATTTTCGAAAAACAGTTTTTACAGTCGCTGTACAGTACAATATACATGTATTCAAATACACAAATACAGTCCAGAATACAGTAACGGCGGGGTGCTCGACGGGGCATGGAAGCAGAGGAACCGTCACGATAACGCTGCAGGGTCATGGTTGGGGCGGAGAACCAGGAGGCGGGGCAGCGTTGTTGGTCGCTCGCCGGGAAGGCCGAGATGGCGGGGCGGCGGCGGCAACCCCACGTGGACGGAGAGAGAGAGAGAGAGAGGCGACACACAGGGCCCCCGGGTCGGCGATCCTGACGGTGCTGATGGGTGGAAGGCGCTGCCGGTGATGCTCTGCAGGGGGTAAAACGACGGGGCGAGCTCGGTTGTAGGCGGCGGCGACCGGAGCTCGAGGCGGAGATGCGTGGGCGCGAGGACGCATCCGTGCCGGGAGAGTGCGACCGGAGCTAGGGAAGAACTCGTGATGGCAAGGCGTGGCGAGGAAGAGGCTGAGAGGTGGCGAGAGAGGAGGCGAGGTCGACCTGGGGGCGGCGGTGCTCGGCGGTATCGATGCGAGGGAGGCAGGAGGAGGGGATCGCGATGGCATGCGAGAAAGGCAGCGGGGTAGGTGGCGATGCGATGGTCTGCGTGGTGACCGCGTACGTGGTCTGGGTGCGCGTTGGCATCGTGTGTGCTGTGTGCATGTATCGTGTCGGGTGTGAGTCCAGCGTGAGTGCATGTGGTGGAAGTCGTGGTGGTGTGTGTGGTCACGGTTGTGTGCGGGTAGGTGTGTGTGCATGGGTGACCGGGTCAGTGTGCGTGTGTGTGTGTGCCTGGCGGCGGTGTGGGGTGTGGTGTATAGGGTTAGCGTTTGTGTATGTCCGGTGGTGTGGACTGTGTGTTGTCCGGTTGGGCCAGGGCTTGGCTGGGTAGTAGGTGGCCTGGCCTACGGGCTGGGCTGGTGGAGCAAGTGGAGTGAAATGGGAGGTGGTAGGTGGCTCCATGTGCCAAAAAGGTGGTTCTGGGACATTCGAGACGCACCCTACATGGATGCGCATTGTATACTTAAAGTATGTGAGACGCACCCATGTTGGATGCGTCTCAAATGTCCTGGCACCTACCACCCACGGGCCCACCTCACATGTACATGGCGCACCAAGACTGCGTGTGTCTCGAACATGCTAAATTATACAAAACACATATGGGCCAGGTGCGTCTCGAAACCCTAGGCACCTGTGTGCCCCTGGCCCACCCACTTTGTACATGGCGCATATGAACAGGATGCGCCTCGAACATCAAAACTATACGAGGCGCATCCAAACCATATGCGTCTCGTCTAAGGGGGGCCGACCCGATCTGGTCTTGTATAGAGGCTATACAAGACGCATCAGTCCAGGAATGCGTCTCGAAGTACAAAAGATACAAGGCACATGCCATATTGGTGTGCCGTGTATATTTATTCGAGACGCATATGGTTCATATGCCTTGTACAGTGCTGTCTCCTATAGCCTTTTTTCTAGTAGTGAAGGGTGGCGCCAAGAAGAAGGCAATCACGGTTGCATGATGGATGGTACTCAATGTTTTGGATGTTGGCATATATTTTGTTGTGGTCGCCATCAGTGTTGATTTGTCTCCCTCAAGTTGCTGCTAGGTAACGGGGTTTCGATGTTTTGTCTCATGTGTCGAGTGTTTGCAGAGGGCGATGTGTGTGGGTACTAGCCGGTCTGCACTTGTTATCTTGTTGTTTCACGTTTCGGGAGTAGTGCACATGCCAAGTGGGGTTTTGGCTTGTTGTCCCCGTTAAAAATAAGTTTGTATGGTTTTTGATCCGGTTTCCCTTTAAACGGAGCACTTCTTTGTTCTTCATGAATAGCCAGAGCTCCTCACAGTTGCTAAAAAACTAAGAAAATAGCTAATAAGATCCTATATTTATCCTCTCGAAGGATCACTGCCTTCTAATTGGCCTTGTGCAGCCATGGACCTCCTGTGCCCATATGTTATGCCCCACATGATAGATGAACCAGATGCTCCATAGTCAGATAGACTTTGTTTTTTTTGTCCTTTCTTGGTTTTGCAATCTGAACCTAGGCGTACTACCTCCTCTTGGTGTTCTAGCTTTATATAGTACACACCTCTGAAGAAGCTGGTTGGATGTAGCAAATAAAAAATGTTATATTGTTATGTTTGATCCATGCCAAGTTCCGCCTCGTAAGAAGTTGACCAGCAGGATAGCTGTCTAGCCATTCTGTGCCATTCTTTTCCACTGTTCTATCTACACAGTTCCAGGACTAGCACTGATCTGCTGTTAATTGAAGGCTTTGTTCATGTACTCAATATAGATTGTGCTATAATGTTAAGCTTTGCATGGCTAATGTAACACCCCAAATGAATAATGGCAACTGTTGAAAAATGTCTATGTTGTTCGCATTCTTGTGATTTGTAATGCATGTTTTTGAGGTGATATTGTGGTTTAGCTCAAAAAAGGGTGATATTGTGGTACTGAATATAAGTCATATGTTCACAGGTAATTCGGCAGGTTTCTTGCGGAGCTGTTCATGTCGTGGCCCTGTCGGAGGATGGCCTGCTGCAAGCATGGGGTAATGTGCCATGCTAAAAGTCTTGTACATCTTCTGTCCACTTTCTAGTAAGTTCTTAGGGCAGACATACCGGCCTACATAGTCGACTGAGAAACTTTGGGGTTTGGTGTAGCTTTGTCAATCAGTAATGACCAGAAGTTAAATTTTAATCTATCAAGATGGCTTACTATGACTGATACTTTTTTATAAAACAAGCAACAGGAAGCACCCAGTTTAATTGTTTCATTTCTAATTTTTAACAAGATATTTACTATTTTTCTTACTAACCAGGCTACAATGAGTATGGTCAGCTTGGCAGAGGTTGTACTTCTGAGGGACTGCAGGGAGCTCATGTATTAAATGCTTATGCAAGGTTCCTTGATGATGCACCTGAGCTAGTGAAGATTGTTAGAGTATCATGTGGAGAGTACCATGCAGCAGCTATATCAGAAAATGGGGAGGTGTAAGTCATCTCTAAGGATGCTGTTGTCTGCTGGTAGTGGAAGTGGGGTGGTTTTCTTCAGTTGGCAAAATAGAAGAGTTTGGTCTATGGTGGGCTAACTATGACTATGGAGTAGGGTTAACTGTGAAGGAAACATGCACAATGGTTTCCTTTTTGCTTCGTGCCATGTGAAATAATAGTGGCATCGACACTGCCCCACACCAGCTTCGCTGTTTCTCCACATTTTAAAGCAAAATGGATGTGTCATATGCTTTACTGTTAGAAATTGGGAAGTACAATGCCATGAATTTGTCGATTTATTACTCAGTTCTTCGTTTGCTATTTATCTTGTACTCCCTCCATTTCCATGCAGATAAACTTTTCGAACTTGAACCATTATTATGCTTGGATATAGATTTGTGACATGAAAACAGTAACAGTACTTGTCATAAAAATGCTTTTACTCCATGTATTTTCTATAACTTCTACTGACATATATTGGAAAAAAGTAATGGTCAAAGTGTGTAGGCCATTTTGATATATAAACGACATCTTTTGGAGATAGTCCATTACAAGTTTCTGGAGCATGTTCTTCTCAAAGCCTTCATGTGAAGTCAGTCTGTTGTAACTGCTTCTGATCTTCTGCATTTCATCATGCAGACCCAGTTCTAACAGGATCATGATTCTTTCTGTTTATAAATACCTTTGAATTTTGCAGGTATACATGGGGACGTGGAAGCCTGGGGCAGCTTGGACATCGCTCGCTACAGTCTGGAGACAAGGAGCTAATCCCAAGGCGAGTTGTTGCGCTTGAAGGAATAGTAACTAGGGATGTGTCTTGTGGTGGGGTTCACTCTTGTGCTGTAACCGGAGGTGGAGCCCTCTATGCTTGGGGCGGAGGACATGTGGGTCAGCTGGGGCTCGGACCTCAAAGCAGTTTCTTTTCTTGCGCTCTTAATGGATCCGACATGCAACTTCGTAACATTCCAGTCCTGGTCATACCGTCAGGTGTACAGCTTGTTACGTGTGGACATTCCCACACACTTATATCTATGAAAGATGGCCGCATATATGGATGGGGCTATAACAGTTATGGTCAGGCGGCTAATGAGAAATCTACTTATGCTTGGTATCCCTCTCCAGTTGATTGGTAGGTCGCGTACTTCCAGCTCTCCTTTTTGTGTTTGAAATAAGCAACAACTCTTGTTAGCCTGAAGTTCATTAGCACATTATGTGAAGTCTTAATCGTATTTTCTTTGATCTAGGTGTGTTGGAGAGGTGAGGAGACTTGCTGCAGGTGGTGGCCATTCAGCTGTGCTAACTGATGCATCCTCCTTAAAAGTACTATGTGAATTCAAGTTAGCAGAGACTGTAAATATGTCGAATGCTCGGCTAATAGAAGATATTGCATCACGAACTGGGGCTGATGCTTTGGCACGCCTGTGTGAGAAATTAAGGTACGTAACAGAAATTGTGGCTTGTATTAATTTTTTGTGTGGCTAAAATTCCATGCAATCTGTTCAGTGTTCCAGTACCAAATGAGGTGGGGTAAAAGTGTACTTTCATCACAATCTATTTCAGTGTGGGCCATTTTACAAGATAGAACTAAAGCAAACATCATGTCTACTAAAGTGCATAGTCTGCCAGGACCGAATTTTTGGAACAGCCAAAAATAATACATTAATTTTATGGACTCCTTTTTATTTATTTATTTTTGCATCGCTGGTGCTTAACTTTGGCATTTACAGGGAACATTTGGTTGAGCAAGGAGACTCTGAACTTTTGGAAATGCATGGGGTTGAAAAGATTGAGGCTAAAGCCGGTTAGACTAGTAAGAACCTATGATCCCTTCTTGCCATACACATTCATTCAACCATTATTGTGTTGTATTCCATGGGAAGTAGAAATCGATTTCTACTTGACTGTGAAACCTCATCGATGGTCTCCCAAGCGGAACAAAGGGGTGGAGACTGTATATGTATCATGAACTTCCAAGTGGTTTGTATCACGAAGTGAAAACATGGACGTGGGAACTTCACGAGATTATACTTGCAAACTCATATATGTCAGTAAATGTGATAAGTTGCACAACATCCTTTTGCTGTCATGCATGCGCTATTGTCCAAATGCTCGGTTATGGTATCTTCCATCTTCGTAGGAAGCACCTATTTGCTTAGAGCATCTCCAGTCGGGGGGCCTAAAGCATTCCTAAAGGGCTATGGGGGATGCCGAAGCTCAAAATCGTGCCCAGCCTGTCCCCCAAAACTTTTTTTCGTGCCGGCGTGGCCCGGTTTGCCATCCGGCGCCCCTAGGCCGAACCCACCCCCCGGTGTGTGTGTGTGGGTGTGGGTGTGTGTGTGTGTGTGGGGGGGGGGGGGGGGGGGGGGGCTAGCGGGGGCGCCATATAGAGCTGAAAACGACGCGGGCCAGCCCTGATAGCGCCGAAATTGCTCGCCAGCGTGTTCTTCCGCCATGCCCATCCATCGCTTCCCGTCTGGGCTTCTCGCTATATGTAGGCGCGGCGGTCATTGCAACTGCAGATCTACACCATGGCCAGACCTCACACTCTCTCTCCCTCTACATCTAGGGCAGCCACCGATGGAGCATTTTCTAGAAGATGGGGCCTCCGTCTACGGGCGGCGGTGCCTACGCGTCCAGGAGGCGCAAGCGCTCTGGGACGTCTAGTACCCGGTCCCTCCGAACACTCGGTTGCCGAGAGGATGGGTGCTCAATGCTGGCGGCCTGCCGGTACCTCGGTGCTGGTCGGCGAGGCCCTATCCGCGGCCATCTTCGCCCACGTCTGGTCGGCTCTCACATCGGAGGAGAGGGACGACCCCCAATGGCATCACGACAACCACCACCGGTGGACGATCTTCTTTGAACAGCAGCGCGCGGGACGCATCATTGCCTACGACGGCGTCGACCCGCCACCACAGGACAACAATTTCGACGGCCGACAGTGATGGTGGAGCGTACCAGGACGCACGCGGCTGGGTGCTCGACTACATCGCCACTGGGAACCACCTCGTCTGAATTAAAAGTCTCTAGGCTTGCACTCGGCGTCGGAATCGATCTCCTTCTCTCCCATCTAGCCCTTTTTTCTTGTGTTTTTTCTCTTGTTTGTTAAAATATGTGAAATTTATTTCAACTATCTGTAAAAGAAATGTTAATTTTATATTTGACAATTATTTCGAATGTTTGAAGTTTTTATATGGGGGGCACAGCTGGGGGCCTGTTCGTTTGTGGTACCAAAGTTCCCGGGCGAGTGTACCGTGGTACCTAAGTTGCCTGAAATTGTCGCGTTTCGAAATGTTGGGCCGCCAACTACCGAGAGGGGCCATTTCGAGGCAAACTCATCTCATCCTACCAAATCCAAACATTCCGTGAAACTGCCCCATGAAGTAGACGGTCGGGACCCCCATGTCAGTAATATTTCCGTGACACGAGCACCAATGCGACGACCACGTAGGCAAAACGAGGGACTAAAGGAGCATTGTGCGTTGACCAAATTCATAAATCCACTCCCGCCCTCCTTTCGCATGAACCCTAGCACCGCCGGCGTCGAAATCCCCTCTCCAACCAGAATGATCTCTTCGGGCATTTGACTTCTGACACCAAGTTGCTGCGCCTACTCGCTGGTACCGAGCTCTAATGTCGAATGCCGTGCCAGCCGTTGCGGCGATCTAGCCCGCCTCTACCGCCGACGAGCTAAGCAGCGCGAAGGATGACAGATCCTATTGCCAAGGAAGAAGTACTTCTGGCTAATTGCGGGTGAGCTACTCTTCTCTTTGCTATTCGCACTATCTATAACTGCTAGCTGGCTATTGGCATTACAGAGATAGATCGAACCTAGAATTGTTTGCTAGCACGACGCTGACAAACAATTCTTATCTTTTGTCCCCAATTTTCTGTCAAGTAGGATCTCCGCTGAACCCAAATACACGGTTACGGTCACCCTCTGCAGCTACCACATCAAATTAGCAGATGGGAAGAGCAAGTGGAATCAAGCTTGCTGTCTGAAGATGGAAGTAGCGCCTGTGCAGTTATGCACTATCCCTGGTATGGTTGCTGTTGTGCGTGAACTTGCTGAAATGGGGCCGGACAGACTGCATGGTTCAGCTTCATTGATGAACGAGGCTTCACGGTTCCTATAGTGTGTGACAGTCAGCTAATTGGGTTGATGAAACAGTTTGCTGGGCTTCACGTGGTTATGCTGATTTGTAACATACTGGATGTGGAAGCTCCTGCTACTGGGAGTCGCCCAACTATTATTGGACAGGGTGGTCTAACTCGAACCCCTGCTGTTGTTGAGCAAAATGTGATTCCTCGTCCGCGACATGCTTCTGTCAAACAACCTCCTCGTAGGAGTCCCCATATTGCCGTTGTGGAAAACTCTGCTCTGGAATCTGCTGTTAGTAGTCGTCCCCGTGGTGTTGTTGCTCCAGCTGCTGCTGACCCAATCCATGCCGTTATTGAGCAAACTAAGGCTTCCGAGGTTGCCCCACTGTTGTTGCCAAGACCGCTGCCTTGTGTGCTGATCCTCCTCGACACCGTGCTCAAGTTGTGTGAACCCGTGCTCTGGAATCTGCTGGTACTGGTCATCTCCGTGTTGTTGATCTGGCCGCTGTTGACCCAATCCCTGCCGCTGTTGAGAAAACTAAGGCTTCCGGAGGCTGCCCCACTGTTGTTGCCAAGACTGCTTCCTTGTGTCCTCCTCAAACCCGTGCTCAGGTCCAGCGAGCTACTGGTCTGGAGCTAGCTCATGGTCTGGACTCTGCTAGCACTCGAAACACTGCTGTTGTGGGAACTGCTCCTAATTGTCGATGTGGCGTGGCAGCAGCTGATCCTATTATGGATGTCGTTAGCCGGGGCCCTGCCTATCCACCATGTATTGTAGGTCCCGCTACTAAGGTCCCTCGCCTTGCTCCTAGTCCTGGTACTTTCACCGAGGTTGATCCAGCTAACGATGACGGTGGTGATGGCGATGGTGGCATTATGGCTGGGCCTGATGGTGCCGCTCCACCTCTCGAACCTCTCGGAGGTTTCTATCCTGCAGAACCTGATGATGGCAAAGTAATCATTCGTATCGATGTCGCGGATTATACTGCAAAATTAGATGATGGCACAGAAAAATTCTATGGCGACTTTGATGTAATCCTTGGCAGACACGATCCTAAAGTGGTAGAGTTATCTGACCTGATGGTATCGTTACGTGTGAAGGTGCTGTGGGGGTCCTCCCAGGTAGCACGTTTGGTATATTTTGGTAATAGGAGCAAAAAGGCTATCGAAGTGAAAGATACCAGGGATTTAGTCGTATCGTTTACAAGGAAACATTATAGAGGTGAAGTGTACTTCCACTTGATAGTGCAAATGGTTGGAGAGGAATTGGATGTCGACAATAGAGATGATGGACTTGTAGAAGGCATGCGTGACCTGATCCATGGCATCACTAGGGCTGGTGTGACTGAGTGTAGCTTCAAACAGTGGAGAGTCTTACAGAGGAGCATCATAAAGAGGAGTAGGAAGAGCATCCCTAGAAAGGGCACCCCAAAGAAGAACATCACCAAGGAGACCACGCTAGAGAAGAGGACGCCCAAGAGTCGCACGAAAAAAGGCACCACGCCATAGAGTACACCCCTGAGATCCAGTCAAAATGTCACACCGAATGGTAACAACAAAAATGCCAAGAGGGCTAGCACGGTGGTGAACACTCCAGGGAGTGGTAGCAAAAAGGCGAAGATGTCCAGCATGGAGGCTACCACACCCAGTGGGAGCAGAAAAAATGCTAATTTGGAGCGGAACATGCCGCTGAGGTCAGGCAATAATGCCAACACAAAGGAGAACACGCCCAATAGTAGCAGCAAAAGGGCTAATTTGGAGTGGAACACGCCGCTGAGGTCAGGCAATAATGCCAACACGAAGGAGAATACCCCTAATGGTAGCAGCAAAAGGGCTAATTCGAAGAAGAGCACACCGCAGAGGTCAGACAATAATGCCAGCACCCTGGAGCCAACACCTGTGGAATCAGGAAGGAGATCACACCCAAGAGCGGCAACAAAAAGCCTAGTTAGATGGTGAATGGAACGCAGATGTCAAACCCTACTGATACCATCAGGAAAGATTACACCAGGAAGAAGGATGTACATAGGAAGAGCAAGAGGGTTCTGTATTGTCAAGATGAAATTGATTCTGACTGCTGTTTGTCTACTAAAGTACTTGGGATGCATGCAAACGTAAGACCACCCCATGTGGTTCCAGCAGAACAAACCGAGTGTCTTGGAGAAAACAAAGTTGCCGGTGAGGTAGATTGGGGCAATGTTCCGGTCCATCCGGGTGGAGATGATGGTGCAACCCCACCCATGGGAGTCAATATGATGTGTGCAGTACTAGGCATTAGAGACGATGGCCAGGATTCTGAATCAGACGAAGAAGGCACTGTAGAGGATCAAGAATCTGGTGATGATGAAATAGACGAGGAACTTAACGATGAGGCTGGTATTCCAGTCGATGATTTGGGTGTTGAAGTAGAAGAAATGAAACATGACCACGAGTATCCTATAATTTCGGTTGGCACCGAGTCCAGGAGCATGCATGAGTTCAGGATGTCGTTCCGGCATTTTTGTATCAAGAGGGAGTTCGGCGTTTATCGACTGAAGAACACTGCCTAGAGGTATGAGGCCGTTTGCAAGTTAACATGGATGAATGGACGGGCCGAGGTACATTGTCCATGGAGGATCACAACAAGAGCCTTATCTGCGTCGAAGGCAATTAGGGTACTGGGCAATGAATGCAGCAAACCATTAGAACTTTCTCTCTTTTCACTTTATAACTACAATTGCTGTGCGATATCTTTCTGGCAACTAGTCGACTTTGCTTATCTTTTAAATGAATCCGTGTTGCAGGTGAACAAAATGGGCCCTCCACACATGTGTTCGACATGCAGCAAACTGAAATCCTCAATGGCTGATACAGAGTGGGTGGCTATACAAGCTATGTCCATACTAAAGGATAACCCTAAGGAGATCGTGAAGAATATTCAGACTAGCCTCAGTTCTAAATACAACATTGTCTTGCCGTATTACACGGTTTGGAAAGGTAAAGAGAAAGCTCTAGGGGTCTTGCACGGGGATTGGACCAATAACTTTAGGATGCTGTACAGCTTCAAGGCAGAGGTACAAGCTAGGTGTCTGGGAGTGTTGTGGAGATTGACATCGAATTAGTACGTGGTAAAATATATTTCAAAAGATTTTTCATGACGCTTAAACCTTGCATCGAGGGATTCAAGGACGGCTGTAGCCCGTATCTGAGTGTAGACAACACTGTCCTAACTGGCAAATGGAAATGCTGCCTACCATCTGCCACAACACTTGATGGTCACAACTGGATGTTCCCAGTGGCATTCGGGCTGTTTGAAATAGAAACGGAGGAAAACTGGGTCTGGTTTATGAGGCAGCTCAGGAGATCAATAGGCCACACGGATCCATTGGCTATATCCATGGATGTATGCAAAGGGCTAATGAATGCAGTGAAGGAGGTGTTCCCGCGAGCTGAAGGTAGAGAATTCCATGCCCATATGATGCTCAACTTGTACTCACACTACACAGGGAGCGTATTTTGTTACATGTTTCCTGCTGCTAGAGCTGACAAACCTAGTAGCAGCGAATATTTCATGAGCAAGATTTTTGTGAAAGCCCCTGAACTTCCAGAGTACTTAGCCATTCGTCATTCGCAGCTATGAAAGAGGAGTCAATTCAACCCTAACATCAAAGTTGATTACATAAACAACAACCTTGTAGAATGCCTGAATAACTGGGTGAAGGACATAAAAGTGCGTCCTGTTCATATCTTGATGGACAACATATGTGGTATGATCATGAAGCTGTTAAATATAAGGAGAGAGATCGGTAGGAGACTTAGAGGACATATGCTACCGCTAGTTGTGCAACAACTGCACAAAAGAAGCCGAGGACTTGCTCATCTTAAGGTTCGCACGTCAACCAGTAGCAGCTGTGAGGTGGTCGATATGTCTAAGAGTGGCAAAAGGGATGTTGTGAACATCCAGCTGCGAGAATGCACCTGCTTAGAGTGGCAGCATACCGGGAAACCTTGCGACCACGCCTTGGCCTTCTTGGTGAAGAAAAGAACTCTACCACATTTGGATCAGTATTTGTCAGACTACTACTCTATGGAAAAGTTCAGAGTTGCATACGCTGGATCCGTCGAGCCATGTACAGACCCATCTTAGTGGCCTCCAGACCAACTGACTTTCGAGCTTTGCCAGCCAGTTACAAAAGGGGGCAGAGGAAGACCTCAGGTGAATAGGTTTAAGAATTTTCTTGAGAAGAAGGTTTCGGCTTTCTGTGCTATCAAGAAGGGCAAAAACAGATGCAAGACCTGCCATCTTATAGGCCATAGAGCAGCAGGCTGTCACCTTAATGCTCCCAAACCTAGGTATGAGATGGTACATTCACAAAAAAAAAGTTTATAGTCTGTAGATATAAGGCAGTAATCCATGTACTGTTTTTTTACAAGAAGCGCAAGGTAAGAAACAAGACAGCCGACTCAGTGATTTTGCTGCGGGAAGAAAACCAAAACGAGTGGAGTGATGATACTGGACAAGATTCTGGTGCTGATTGGCCTAACTTCCCTCGACCCGGAGATGTAGGGTATGTGAAGGTAAGATAATTGGCACCCAGGAAGAGGAAGAAGACAGGAGATGAAGAAGCCAATGGACGTGAAGGCAAGAGGAAGAAAGTTGGCACCCAAGCAGAGAAAGAAGGCTAGCAGTGTAGAAGCCTAATTATGTATTGAACTTGAACCTATATATGTAGTTCGGTTAAGCTCTGGAGCTGTGTGCGTGGAACTTGTCGGGCGAAACAATCTGCCTCCCGTACTCGGAGTAAAATGTATCGCGACTTGAGGATTGGATACGGCCGAGGCCACTAGTTGAATCCGAAATTGTGACTGTGCCACTACTATCTGAACAATCGTGATAGCTGAGCGGTTAAGGGGTCTCCAAAATCGATGGGTGTTAGTGGCACAAACATGAATTATTTATAGGCGCTTAATAAATCCCTGCTATTGGCATTACACTTATGATAAGGTTCTGAGCTGAAAAACAAGTTCTAAGCTAGCTGCTACACTCCACGATGCAGCAACTTATCTCAGCTGCTGGACAACGATATGGCAACATAAACTGCAAAGGCAAAAGATAATGCCCAGATAATGAGGAAATTTTCCCACTATCTGACCTAATCTTGAGCCCGTCTGTCCCACCACCTCCCTGCCCTTGCCTTCCCTGCACCTGGCGAAGCTCCCAGATCTCTTGCTCCAACGCACAGATCTCCTCTTTCTTGTCCCACACAGCATCACATAGATCCTGAACAAGGTCTCTGTGAAAACCTGTCAGTGGCTTTTCGATCCACACAAACTTGTCACACCCAGTCCCCCTCCCTTCCTGCGCAGTAGATCGAAGGAAACAAAAAAAGAATTACATTACGCTTTCCGAATCCGGGTTACCATTGTACCTACAGTAGGAACTTACCGCTCTAATGCTGCAGTTGCTGAATTTTCCTGCAGTATTTTCGTCGGTCCACGAAATCCATCTCGGCATCTTCTCACCGCACAAACACAGCATATCGGGGTAGTAATCGTAGGGCGCCCTCCGGTACCTAATGGGCCGCCGGACGACGTTGAGCTGACCCTGATTCCGCCCGAGACGAACTACATGAGCTGCGAGCCATGAGAGAGGGGAGCGGGGGCAGAGGAAAGAGGAGCCTTTGGATGTCAGTGTAGTGGCATGGCGATTTATCCCCACTTAATAACTCAGGCAGAATCCCACTGTCCACATTCGGCTGATAGGTGGGGGACCTAGCGTGCGAACTTGTCAATGAAACCTCGCACCTTCGTGGTTCAAAGGCCCTCTCACGCGCATTGGACGAAATGTTTTGGCACCTTGCCCGCGTACATATCACTGGGAGGCTTGCTCAGGAACCAGACACGCCTGGCCCACACTCTTACTCCCTGCTAGGAACTTGTCATGGCTCGCGCCGACAGATCCATCCGCTCCACCGCTTCTGGTAGGGCTCGCCGTGGCGGATCAACCCTAAGATCCTACCATCGCAGTATCAAATGGCCATGGTTTCTTGAGCGGAGCGATGACGCTACGTCTCCGAGCTCAGCCCCTCCTACCTGTAGAAGCACTGATGCGGCGTCGAGCTCGAGAAGGAGCCGCTAGGCGTGACGGGGCTCGATCCACGCCAACCCCATCACCTTCGTCATTGTCGATTCTGATGTGGAGGATGACGGGGACGAAGCTATGCAGAACGCAATTGTTGCCTCCTTGGCGAAGGGCAAGCCACGAGCGGGAGTGGATGTCGCTGGGAAGGGCATGACGGTGTCACTAATCGAGGTGGACTCCCACGACAACGCTGTGATGTGGGTTTAGATGTTGTTTAGGATGGTTGCAATTTGGTTGTGTTTAGTGCGAGTACAATTATTGTAATGGGTTTGTCGAGCTATATTGAGAAATATGTGCAATAGCAGCGTGTAAGTGCTTCCACTTTAGAAATTGTGTCTGTGCCATTTGCATGTTGCATTATCAATGTAGATTACATGTAAACAATCCAACGAAAATCAGATTACAACCATCAGACGGGAGTGGCGAGATGGAAGAGAAGTGGGGACAGTGGCTTCGAGGGGAAGGAAGAGAAGTAAGGGGGGCGTGACACTGACAGGTGGGCCCACGGAACACGTGACACTGACATGCGGGAGAGGGAGCACGCGGTATTGCCAGTCTGTCCAGAGCAAGCGGACTTTGCAACGTGACAACAGCAAGCTGATTGGACCAATAACTCGTCGAATTATTAAGGAGTACTAAAAAAACTACAACTGGGGTACATTCGCACAACACGTATGCTCTACGCACCTGAGAAGCATCGCTTAAGTCTAACAATAACGACATCATAAGTACTACATTTCCCTGTCGGTCTTCTCGATACAAATGTAGAAATGCATCTGCCTGTTCGGTCCAGCACCAACAAGGTACTGAGATGGCACATATAGGATCGACCTTAGGTCCGCATACTCCACCTCCCGCGGTGTCGGCAGCTCGGCACCTCGGCTAGCACAAGAATGCTATCAGACGATGGCAATTGGGCTTTCGCCCACATGCACACTATGTATAGGGGCCAGGCGCACGAGACCGACCTGACACATACCGCACACACGAAGGTGGGCCTAGCTCTGGTTCCTAGAACATCGGCGGTGATGGTTAGGATGAAAACAAAGCCGCACCCCTGGAAAATTAGCCGGCGGCATGCCGAGTCAGTGAATGACACCTGCTCTTGGAGAAGTTGATCTTGTCCGTACGAGATCCTAATCACTTCGATCAAGTGCTCATCTGCAAGGTGGATGACGAACTCTGTCGGTGGGCCGGTGTAGTTGCAGCCCGGCTCCGTGTAGGAGCACGCGCCGTGCAGGCACGCGAGCTTGTGGAGCGGGAACTCGTGGTAGGAGTAAAGGCGAAAGCATCCTGGGTGGGAGCACATGAGAGGGAACGTCGCTGCAAAGTTGCGCGCGAGGATCTCCAGATTCTTGGCTACAACATCTGCCACATCTGAAGTTTGTCGAGAAATCGGAAAAAGATCAGCAGTTAACTCGGTGAATAGCAGGAATATGTAAGATACATTCAAAACCTTGTAAAATGATTTCTTAGCACGAAGGTAGCGACCGAGAATCAGCGAATGTCGTCCGGGCACGGCGCACGGAAGCCGATGGTGTTGTCCGGGCGGACAGTGACGTGTGGTGGATGAGGGGAGAGGGGGCTGTGGAGTAGACGTGCTCACTCATGAGCTCTATTATATTACTAGTAGGCTATAGGGGAGTGGAAATAATAGTAATATAAGTGAAAATGTAAGCGCGGCCAATCGTCTCGCAGAACAGCCTACTCGCGGATCGCTCTTATGAAGAACCATCTTATTCGTATACGCGCCCCAACCGAAGGGTCTGCAACAATCGGATCAGACAACTAGTTCTTCAGGGGGGCTTCTAGAAGACGCAATCTTATGTAGTTTGTCATTACAAGAACACACATGCAATGACTCTAGTGGATCCATATGTGGTTCATGAAAAGAACACACATGCAATGACATTGGTTGATCCATATGTGGTTTGTGACAATAACACACATGCAATGCCATTGGTTGATCCAAGTGGTTTGTGGAAAAACAGACATGCAATGACTCTGGTGGATCCATATGTGGTTTGTGGAAAGAACACACATGCAATGACTCTAGTGGGTCCGCATGTGGTTTGTGAAAAGAACACACATGCAATGATACCAGTGGATCCATATGTGGTTCATGAAAAGAACACACATGCAATGACATTGGTTGATCCATATGTGGTTTGTCATTACAAAAACACACATGTAATGACTCTGGTGGATCCATATGTGGTTCATTACAAGAACACACATGCAATGACACTAGTGGGTCCATATGTGGTTTGTGAAAAAAACACATGCAATGACACTGGTGGATCTTTATGTGGTTTGTCATTACAAGAACACACATGCAATGACTCTGGTGGATCCATATGTGGTTTGTGGAAAGACACAAATGCAATGACATTGGTTAATCCATATGTGGTTTGTGGAAAGAACACACATGCAATGACACTAGTGGATCCATATGTGATTTGTCATGACAAGAACACACATGCAATGACACTTGTGGATCCATATGTGGTTTGTGGAAAGAACACACATGCAATGACTCTGATTGATCCATATGTGGTTCATGAAAAGAACACAAATGCAATGACATCGGTTGATCCATATGTCGTTTGTCATTACAAGAACACACATGCAATGACTCTAGTGGATCAATATGTGATTTGTGGAAAGAACACACATGCAATGGCACTGGTGGATCCATATGTGGTTTGTGGAAAAAAAACACATGCAATGACTCTGATGGATCCTTATGTGGTTTGTGAAAAGAACAAACATTCAATGACTCTAGATGTGGTTCATGAAAAGAAAAGAGATGCAATGGCTCTAGCTGTGGTTTATTAAAAGAACACACATGCAATGACTCTGTTGGATCCATGTGTGGTTTGTGAGAAGAACATGCATGCAATGAATCTAGTGGATCCATATGTGGTTTATGAAAAGAACAAACATGCAATGACTCTGGTTGATCCATATGTGGTTCATGAAAAGAACACACATGCAATGACATTGGTTGATCCATATGTGGTTTGTCATTACAAGAACACACATGCAATGACTCTGGTGGATCTATATGTGGTTTGTGAAAAGAACACACATGCAATGACACTGGTGGATCCATATGTGGTTTGTGGAAAGAACACAGATGCAATGACTCTGGTTGATCCATATGTGATCCATGAAAAGAACACACATGCAATGACATTGGTTAATCCGTATGTGGTTTGTCATTACAAGAACAAACAGGCAATGACTCTGGTGCATCCATATGTGGTTTGTGGAAATAACACACCTGCAATGACTCTAGTGGGTCCATATGTGGATTGTGAAAAGAGCACACATGCAATGACACTAGTGGATCCATATGTGGTTTGTCATTACAAGAACACACATGCAATGACATTGGTGGATCCTTGTGGTTTGTGAAAAGAACACAACTTTCAATGACACTGCTGGATCCATATGTGGTTTCTGAAAAGAACACACATGCAATGACTGGTGGATCCATATGTGTTTTGTGAAAACAACATACATGCAATGACTCTAGCTGTGGTCAATGAAAAGAACAGACATGCAATGACTCTAGCTGTGGTTTGTGAAAACAACACACATGCAATGGCATGGGTGGATCCATATGTGGTTCATGAAAATAACACACATGTAATGACATTGGTTGATCCATATGTGGTTTGTGACAATACCACACATGCAATGCTATCGGTTGATCCTTGTCGTTTGTGGAAAAAACAGAC
Source organism: Avena sativa (assembly GCA_916181665.1). Lineage (NCBI taxonomy): Eukaryota > Viridiplantae > Streptophyta > Magnoliopsida > Poales > Poaceae > Avena > Avena sativa. Next base: position 310,287,142 of record OV702291.1, read on the forward strand.
ATGCAATGACTCTGGTGGATCCATAGGTGGTTTGTGGAAAGAACACACGTGCAATGACTCTAGTGGGTCCACATGTGGGTTGTGAAAAGAACACACATGCAATGACATTGGTTGATCCATATGTGGGTTGTTGAAAGAACACACATGCAATGACTCTGGTGGATCCATGTGTGGTTTGTGAGAAAAAAACATACATGCAATGACTGTAGTGGATCCATATGTGGTTTGTGAAAAGAACAAACATGCAATGACTCTGGTTGATCCATATGTGGTTCATAAAAAGAACACACATTCAATGACATTGGTTGATCCATATGTGATTTGTCATTACAAGAACACACACGCAATGACTCTGGTGGATCCATGTGTAGTTTCTGAGAAGAACATACATGCAATGACTCTAGTGGATCCATATGTGGTTTGTGAAAAGAACAAACATGCAATGACTCTGGTTGATCCATATGTGGTTCATGAAAAGAACACATGCAATGACATTGGTTGATCCGTATGTGGTTTGTCATTACAAGAACACACATGCAATGACTCTGGTGGATCCATATGTGGTTTGTGGAAAGAACACACATGCAATGACTCTAGTGGGTCCATATATGGTTTGTGAAAAGAACACACATGCGATGACATTGGTGGATCAATATGTGGTTTGTCATTAGAAGAACACACATACAATGACTCTAGTGGATCCATATGTGGTTTGTGGAAATAAGACACATGCAATGACATTGGTTGACCCATATGTGGTTTGTGGAAAGAACACACATGCAATGACACTGGTGGATCCATATGTGGTTTGTCATTACAACAACACACATGCAATGACACTGGTGGACCCATATGTGGTTTGTGGAAAGAACACACATGCAATGACTCTAGTTGATCCATATGTGGTTCTTGAAAAGAACATGCATGTAATAACATTGGTTAATCCATATGTGTCTTGTCATTAAAAGAAAACACATGCAATGACTCTGGTGGATCCATGTGTGGTTTTTGAAAAGAACAAACATGCAATGACTCTAGGATCCATATGTGGTTCATGAAAAGAACACACATGCAATGACATTGGTTGATCCATTTGCGGTTTAGGAAAAGAACACACATGCAATGACTCTAGTGCTGGTTTAGGAGAGGAATACACATGCAATGACACTGTTGGAGTCTAGCTATGGTTTATGAAAAGAACACACATGCAATGACTCTAGTGCTAGTTCAAGATAAGAACACACATGCAATGACTCTATTGGATCCATATGTGGTTCACGAAAAGAAGACACATGCAATGACATTGGTCGATCCCCATGTGGTTTGTGGAAAGAACACACATGCAATGACATTGGTTGATCCATATATGGTTTGTGGAAAGAACACACATGCAATGACACTGGTGGATCCATATGTGGTTTGTGGAAAGAATACATATGCAATGACTCTAGTGGATCCATATGTGGTTTGTGAGAAGAACACACATGCAATAACTCTGGTGGATCCATGTGTGGTTTGTGGAAAGAACATACATGCAATGACATTGGTTGATCCATATCTGGTTTGTGGAAAGAAAACACATGCAATGACACTGGTGGATCCATATGTGGTTTGTCATTATACGAACACATATGCAATGACGCTAGTGGATCGATATGTGGTTTGTGGAAAGAACACAGATGCAATGACTCTGGTAGATCCATATGTGGTTCATGAAAAGAACACACATGCAATGACATTAGTTGATCCATATGTGGTTTGTCATTACAAGAACACACATGCAATGACTCTGGTGGATCCATATGTGGTTTGTGGAAAGAACACACATGCAATGACTCTAGTGGGTCCATATGTGGTTTGTGAAAAGAACACACATGCAATGACACTAGTGGATCCATATGTGGTTTGTCATTACAAGAACACACATGCAATGACATTGGTGGATCCTTGTGGTTTGTGAAAAGAACACAACTTTCAATGACACTGCTGGATCCATATGTGGTTTCTGAAAAGAACACACATGCAATGACTGGTGGATCCATATGTGTTTTGTGAAAACAACATACATGCAATGACTCTAGCTGTGGTCAATGAAAAGAACAGACATGCAATGACTCTAGCTGTGGTTTGTGAAAACAACACACATGCAATGGCATGGGTGGATCCATATGTGGTTCATGAAAATAACACACATGTAATGACATTGGTTGATCCATATGTGGTTTGTGACAATACCACACATGCAATGCTATCGGTTGATCCAAGTCGTTTGTGGAAAAAACAGACATGCAATGACTCTGGTGGATCCATAGGTGGTTTGTGGAAAGAACACACGTGCAATGACTCTAGTGGGTCCACATGTGGGTTGTGAAAAGAACACACATGCAATGACATTGGTTGATCCATATGTGGGTTGTTGAAAGAACACACATGCAATGACTCTGGTGGATCCATGTGTGGTTTGTGAGAAAAAAACATACATGCAATGACTGTAGTGGATCCATATGTGGTTTGTGAAAAGAACAAACATGCAATGACTCTGGTTGATCCATATGTGGTTCATAAAAAGAACACACATTCAATGACATTGGTTGATCCATATGTGATTTGTCATTACAAGAACACACACGCAATGACTCTGGTGGATCCATGTGTAGTTTCTGAGAAGAACATACATGCAATGACTCTAGTGGATCCATATGTGGTTTGTGAAAAGAACAAACATGCAATGACTCTGGTTGATCCATATGTGGTTCATGAAAAGAACACATGCAATGACATTGGTTGATCCGTATGTGGTTTGTCATTACAAGAACACACATGCAATGACTCTGGTGGATCCATATGTGGTTTGTGGAAAGAACACACATGCAATGACTCTAGTGGGTCCATATATGGTTTGTGAAAAGAACACACATGCGATGACATTGGTGGATCAATATGTGGTTTGTCATTAGAAGAACACACATACAATGACTCTAGTGGATCCATATGTGGTTTGTGGAAATAAGACACATGCAATGACTTTGGTTGACCCATATGTGGTTTGTGGAAAGAACACACATGCAATGACACTGGTGGATCCATATGTGGTTTGTCATTACAACAACACACATGCAATGACACTGGTGGACCCATATGTGGTTTGTGGAAAGAACACACATGCAATGACTCTAGTTGATCCATATGTGGTTCTTGAAAAGAACATGCATGTAATAACATTGGTTAATCCATATGTGTCTTGTCATTAAAAGAAAACACATGCAATGACTCTGGTGGATCCATGTGTGGTTTTTGAAAAGAACAAACATGCAATGACTCTAGGATCCATATGTGGTTCATGAAAAGAACACACATGCAATGACATTGGTTGATCCATTTGCGGTTTAGGAAAAGAACACACATGCAATGACTCTAGTGCTGGTTTAGGAGAGGAATACACATGCAATGACACTGTTGGAGTCTAGCTATGGTTTATGAAAAGAACACACATGCAATGACTCTAGTGCTAGTTCAAGATAAGAACACACATGCAATGACTCTATTGGATCCATATGTGGTTCACGAAAAGAAGACACATGCAATGACATTGGTCGATCCCCATGTGGTTTGTGGAAAGAACACACATGCAATGACATTGGTTGATCCATATATGGTTTGTGGAAAGAACACACATGCAATGACACTGGTGGATCCATATGTGGTTTGTGGAAAGAATACATATGCAATGACTCTAGTGGATCCATATGTGGTTTATGAGAAGAACACACATGCAATAACTCTGGTGGATCCATGTGTGGTTTGTGGAAAGAACATACATGCAATGACATTGGTTGATCCATATCTGGTTTGTGGAAAGAAAACACATGCAATGACACTGGTGGATCCATATGTGGTTTGTCATTATACGAACACATATGCAATGACGCTAGTGGATCGATATGTGGTTTGTGGAAAGAACACAGATGCAATGACTCTGGTAGATCCATATGTGGTTCATGAAAAGAACACACATGCAATGACATTAGTTGATCCATATGTGGTTTGTCATTACAAGAACACACATGCAATGACTCTGGTGGATCCATATGTGGTTTGTGGAAAGAACACACATGCAATGACTCTAGTGGGTCCATATGTGGTTTGTGAAAAGAACACACATGCAATGACACTAGTGGATCCATATGTGGTTTGTCATTACAAGAACACACATGCAATGACATTGGTGGATCCTTGTGGTTTGTGAAAAGAACACAACTTTCAATGACACTGCTGGATCCATATGTGGTTTCTGAAAAGAACACACATGCAATGACTGGTGGATCCATATGTGTTTTGTGAAAACAACATACATGCAATGACTCTAGCTGTGGTCAATGAAAAGAACAGACATGCAATGACTCTAGCTGTGGTTTGTGAAAACAACACACATGCAATGGCATGGGTGGATCCATATGTGGTTCATGAAAATAACACACATGTAATGACATTGGTTGATCCATATGTGGTTTGTGACAATACCACACATGCAATGCTATCGGTTGATCCAAGTCGTTTGTGGAAAAAACAGACATGCAATGACTCTGGTGGATCCATAGGTGGTTTGTGGAAAGAACACACGTGCAATGACTCTAGTGGGTCCACATGTGGGTTGTGAAAAGAACACACATGCAATGACATTGGTTGATCCATATGTGGGTTGTTGAAAGAACACACATGCAATGACTCTGGTGGATCCATGTGTGGTTTGTGAGAAAAAACATACATGCAATGACTCTAGTGGATCCATATGTGGTTTGTGAAAAGAACAAACATGCAATGACTCTGGTTGATCCATATGTGGTTCATAAAAAGAACACACATTCAATGACATTGGTTGATCCATATGTGATTTGTCATTACAAGAACACACACGCAATGACTCTGGTGGATCCATGTGTAGTTTCTGAGAAGAACATACATGCAATGACTCTAGTGGATCCATATGTGGTTTGTGAAAAGAACAAACATGCAATGACTCTGGTTGATCCATATGTGGTTCATGAAAAGAACACATGCAATGACATTGGTTGATCCGTATGTGGTTTGTCATTACAAGAACACACGTGCAATGACTCTGGTGGATCCATATGTGGTTTGTGGAAAGAACACACATGCAATGACTCTAGTGGGTCCATATATGGTTTGTGAAAAGAACACACATGCGATGACATTGGTGGATCAATATGTGGTTTGTCATTAGAAGAACACACATACAATGACTCTAGTGGATCCATATGTGGTTTGTGGAAATAAGACACATGCAATGACATTGGTTGACCCATATGTGGTTTGTGGAAAGAACACACATGCAATGACACTGGTGGATCCATATGTGGTTTGTCATTACAACAACACACATGCAATGACACTGGTGGACCCATATGTGGTTTGTGGAAAGAACACACATGCAATGACTCTAGTTGATCCATATGTGGTTCTTGAAAAGAACATGCATGTAATAACATTGGTTAATCCATATGTGTCTTGTCATTAAAAGAAAACACATGCAATGACTCTGGTGGATCCATGTGTGGTTTTTGAAAAGAACAAACATGCAATGACTCTGGGATCCATATGTGGTTCATGAAAAGAACACACATGCAATGACATTGGTTGATCCATTTGCGGTTTAGGAAAAGAACACACATGCAATGACTCTAGTGCTGGTTTAGGAGAGGAATACACATGCAATGACACTGTTGGAGTCTAGCTATGGTTTATGAAAAGAACACACAAGCAATGACTCTAGTGCTAGTTCAAGATAAGAACACACATGCAATGACCCTATTGGATCCATATGTGGTTCACGAAAAAAAGACACATGCAATGACATTGGTCGATCCCCATGTGGTTTGTGGAAAGAACACACATGCAATGACATTGGTTGATCCATATATGGTTTGTGGAAAGAACACACATGCAATGACACTGGTGGATCCATATGTGGTTTGTGGAAAGAATACATATGCAATGACTCTAGTGGATCCATATGTAGTTTGTGAGAAGAACACACATGCAATAACTCTGGTGGATCCATGTGTGGTTTGTGGAAAGAACATACATGCAATGACATTGGTTGATCCATATCTGGTTTGTGGAAAGAAAACACATGCAATGACACTGGTGGATCCATATGTGGTTTGTCATTATAAGAACACATATGCAATGACGCTAGTGGATCCATATGTGGTTTGTGGAAAGAACACAGATGCAATGACTCTGGTAGATCCATATGTGGTTCATGAAAAGAACACACATGCAATGACATTAGTTGATCCATATGTGGTTTGTCATTACAAGAACACACATGCAATGACTCTGGTGGATCCATATGTGGTTTGTGGAAAGAACACACATGCAATGACTCTAGTGGGTCCATATGTGGTTTGTGAAAAGAACACACATGCAATGACACTAGTGGATCCATATGTGGTTTGTCATTACAAGAACACACATGCAATGACATTGGTGGATCCTTGTGGTTTGTGAAAAGAACACAACTTTCAATGACACTGCTGGATCCATATGTGGTTTGTGAAAAGAACACACATGCAATGACTGGTGGATCCATATGTGGTTTGTGAAAACAACATACATGCAATGACTCTAGCTGTGGTTAATGAAAAGAACAGACATGCAATGACTCTAGCTGTGGTTTGTGAAAACAACACACATGCAATGGCATGGGTGGATCCATATGTGGTTCATGAAAATAACACACATGTAATGACATTGGTTGATCCATATGTGGATTGTGAAAATACCACACATGCAATGCTATCAGTTGATCCAAGTCGTTTGTGGAAAAAAAAGACATGCAATGACTCTGGTGGATCCATAGGTGGTTTGTGGAAAGAACACACGTGCAATGACTCTAGTGGGTCCACATGTGGGTTGTGAAAAGAACACACATGCAATGACATTGGTTGATCCATATGTGGGTTGTTGAAAGAACACACATGCAATGACTCTGGTGGATCCATGTGTGGTTTGTGAGAAAAAAACATACATGCAATGACTCTAGTGGATCCATATGTGGTTTGTGAAAAGAACAAACATGCAATGACTCTGGTTGATCCATATGTGGTTCATAAAAAGAACACACATTCAATGACATTGGTTGATCCATATGTGATTTGTCATTACAAGAACACACACGCAATGACTCTGGTGGATCCATGTGTAGTTTCTGAGAAGAACATACATGCAATGACTCTAGTGGATCCATATGTGGTTTGTGAAAAGAACAAACATGCAATGACTCTGGTTGATCCATATGTGGTTCATGAAAAGAACACATGCAATGACATTGGTTGATCCGTATGTGGTTTGTCATTACAAGAACACACGTGCAATGACTCTGGTGGATCCATATGTGGTTTGTGGAAAGAACACACATGCAATGACTCTAGTGGGTCCATATATGGTTTGTGAAAAAAACACACATGCGATGACATTGGTGGATCAATATGTGGTTTGTCATTAGAAGAACACACATACAATGACTCTAGTGGATCCATATGTGGTTTGTGGAAATAAGACACATGCAATGACATTGGTTGACCCATATGTGGTTTGTGGAAAGAACACACATGCAATGACACTGGTGGATCCATATGTGGTTTGTCATTATAACAACACACATGCAATGACACTGGTGGACCCATATGTGGTTTGTGGAAAGAACACACATGCAATGACTCTAGTTGATCCATATGTGGTTCTTGAAAAGAACATGCATGTAATAACATTGGTTAATCCATATGTGTCTTGTCATTAAAAGAAAACACATGCAATGACTCTGGTGAATCCATGTGTGGTTTTTGAAAAGAACAAACATGCAATGACTCTGGGATCCATATGTGGTTCATGAAAAGAACACACATGCAATGGCATTGGTTGATCCATTTGCGGTTTAGGAAAAGAACACACATGCAATGACTCTAGTGCTGGTTTAGGAGAGGAATACACATGCAATGACACTGTTGGAGTCTAGCTATGGTTTATGAAAAGAACACACAAGCAATGACTCTAGTGCTAGTTCAAGATAAGAACACACATGCAGTGACTCTATTGGATCCATATGTGGTTCACGAAAAGAAGACACATGCAATGACATTGGTCGATCCCCATGTGGTTTGTGGAAAGAACACACATGCAATGACATTGGTTGATCCATATATGGTTTGTGGAAAGAACACACATGCAATGACACTGGTGGATCCATATGTGGTTTGTGGAAAGAATACATATGCAATGACTCTAGTGGATCCATATGTGGTTTGTGAGAAGAACACACATGCAATAACTCTGGTGGATCCATGTGTGGTTTGTGGAAAGAACATACATGCAATGACATTGGTTGATCCATATCTGGTTTGTGGAAAGAAAACACATGCAATGACACTGGTGGATCCATATGTGGTTTGTCATTATAAGAACACATATGCAATGACGCTAGTGGATCCATATGTGGTTTGTGGAAAGAACACAGATGCAATGACTCTGGTAGATCCATATGTGGTTCATGAAAAGAACACACATGCAATGACATTAGTTGATCCATATGTGGTTTGTCATTACAAGAACACACATGCAATGACTCTGGTGGATCCATATGTGGTTTGTGGAAAGAACACACATGCAATGACTCTAGTGGGTCCATATGTGGTTTGTGAAAAGAACACACATGCAATGACACTAGTGGATCCATATGTGGTTTGTCATTACAAGAACACACATGCAATGACATTGGTGGATCCTTGTGGTTTGTGAAAAGAACACAACTTTCAATGACACTGCTGGATCCATATGTGGTTTGTGAAAAGAACACACATGCAATGACTGGTGGATCCATATGTGGTTTGTGAAAACAACATACATGCAATGACTCTAGCTGTGGTTAATGAAAAGAACAGACATGCAATGACTCTAGCTGTGGTTTGTGAAAACAACACACATGCAATGGCATGGGTGGATCCATATGTGGTTCATGAAAATAACACACATGTAATGACATTGGTTGATCCATATGTGGTTTGTGAAAATACCACACATGCAATGCTATCAGTTGATCCAAGTCGTTTGTGGAAAAAACAGACATGCAATGACTCTGGTGGATCCATAGGTGGTTTGTGGAAAGAACACACGTGCAATGACTCTAGTGGGTCCACATGTGGGTTGTGAAAAGAACACACATGCAATGACATTGGTTGATCCATATGTGGGTTGTTGAAAGAACACACATGCAATGACTCTGGTGGATCCATGTGTGGTTTGTGAGAAAAAAACATACATGCAATGACTCTAGTGGATCCATATGTGGTTTGTGAAAAGAACAAACATGCAATGACTCTGGTTGATCCATATGTGGTTCATAAAAAGAACACACATTCAATGATATTGGTTGATCCATATGTGATTTGTCATTACAAGAACACACACGCAATGACTCTGGTGGATCCATGTGTAGTTTCTGAGAAGAACATACATGCAATGACTCTAGTGGATCCATATGTGGTTTGTGAAAAGAACAAACATGCAATGACTCTGGTTGATCCATATGTGGTTCATGAAAAGAACACATGCAATGACATTGGTTGATCCGTATGTGGTTTGTCATTACAAGAACACACATGCAATGACTCTGGTGGATCCATATGTGGTTTGTGGAAAGAACACACATGCAATGACTCTAGTGGGTCCATATATGGTTTGTGAAAAGAACACACATGCGATGACATTGGTGGATCAATATGTGGTTTGTCATTAGAAGAACACACATACAATGACTCTAGTGGATCCATATGTGGTTTGTGGAAATAAGACACAAGCAATGACATTGGTTGACCCATATGTGGTTTGTGGAAAGAACACACATGCAATGACACTGGTGGATCCATATGTGGTTTGTCATTACAACAACACACATGCAATGACACTGGTGGACCCATATGTGGTTTGTGGAAAGAACACACATGCAATGACTCTAGTTGATCCATATGTGGTTCTTGAAAAGAACATGCATGTAATAACATTGGTTAATCCATATGTGTCTTGTCATTAAAAGAAAACACATGCAATGACTCTGGTGGATCCATGTGTGGTTTTTGAAAAGAACAAACATGCAATGACTCTGGGATCCATATGTGGTTCATGAAAAGAACACACATGCAATGGCATTGGTTGATCCATTTGCGGTTTAGGAAAAGAACACACATGCAATGACTCTAGTGCTGGTTTAGGAGAGGAATACACATGCAATGACACTGCTGGAGTCTAGCTATGGTTTATGAAAAGAACACACATGCAATGACTCTAGTGCTAGTTCAAGATAAGAACACACATGCAATGACTCTATTGGATCCATATGTGGTTCACGAAAAGAACACACATGCAATGACATTGGTCGACCCCCATGTGGTTTGTGGAAAGAACACACATCCAATGACATTGGTTGATCCATATATGGTTTGTGGAAAGAACACACATGCAATGACACTGGTGGATCCATATGTGGTTTGTGGAAAGAATACATATGCAATGACTCTAGTGGATCCATATGTGGTTTGTGAGAAGAACACACATGCAATAACTCTGGTGGATCCATGTGTGGTTTGTGGAAAGAACATACATGCAATGACATTGGTTGATCCATATCTTGTTTGTGGAAAGAAAACACATGCAATGACACTGGTGGATCCATATGTGGTTTGTCATTATAAGAACACATATACAATGACGCTAGTGGATCCATATGTGGTTTGTGGAAAGAACACATATGCAATGACTCTGGTAGATCCATATGTGGTTCATGAAAAGAACACACATGCAATGACATTAGTTGATCCATATGTGGTTTGTCATTACAAGAACACACATGCAATGACTCTGGTGGATCCATATGTGGTTTGTGGAAAGAACACACATGCAATGACTCTAGTGGGTCCATATGTGGTTTGTGAAAAGAACACACATGCAATGACACTAGTGGATCCATATGTGGTTTGTCATTACAAGAACACACATGCAATGACATTGGTGGATCCTTGTGGTTTGTGAAAAGAACACAACTTTCAATGACACTGCTGGATCCATATGTGGTTTGTGAAAAGAACACACATGCAATGACTGGTGGATCCATATGTGGTTTGTGAAAACAACATACATGCAATGACTCTAGCTGTGGTTAATGAAAAGAACAGACATGCAATGACTCTAGCTGTGGTTTGTGAAAACAACACACATGCAATGGCATGGGTGGATCCATATGTGGTTCATGAAAATAACACACATGCAATGACATTGGTTGATCCATATGTGGTTTGTGACAATACCACACATGCAATGCTATCGGTTGATCCATGTCGTTTGTGGAAAAAACAGACATGCAATGACTCTGGTGGATCCATAGGTGGTTTGTGGAAAGAACACACGTGCAATGACTCTAGTGGGTCCACATGTGGGTTGTGAAAAGAACACACATGCAATGACATTGGTTGATCCATATGTGGGTTGTTGAAAGAACACACATGCAATGACTCTGGTGGATCCATGTGTGGTTTGTGAGAAAAAAACATACATGCAATGACTCTAGTGGATCCATATGTGGTTTGTGAAAAGAACAAACATGCAATGACTCTGGTTGATCCATATGTGGTTCATAAAAAGAACACACATTCAATGACATTGGTTGATCCATATGTGATTTGTCTTTACAAGAACACACATGCAATGACTCTGGTGGATCCATGTGTAGTTTGTGAGAAGAACATACATGCAATGACTCTAGTGGATCCATATGTGGTTTGTGAAAAGAACAAACTGTAACACCCTCAAATCGGCCCTATGCAAGTTTTAGCGCTTCCCGCCAAACCCGCATAGAAACGATTCAAGGACGCCCACCAGGCACTTTCGTGCGGGTGGAAAACGAAGTAATACCATTACACATCTGTCCTCGATGGGACCCACAGATCGATTTAAATACATCAACGACTCCATGAGTGAAGAATACAGATATACAATACAAAGATCCAAATCACCTTGGAAACGATAGAGCGTCCGACTACGGACAAGATGAAAATGGGGCTAAGAGCCCTGAAGAATAACCAATGGCGTCCATAACCCTGCCCAGGCCAAGCCGGAAGGGTAACCCTGCTAACGACATCGATCTCAAACCTGCTAAAACAAAAGGGGTGCCGACAAAGGGCAAAGGAAAAAGAGGAGCATCAGTACTGAGGCCAGTACATGGCGAGGCTAGAATTCGGCGGCTCTCGCTTACATAGGTATGGTGGGCTGAAGCGGCAGCGCAGCGGCACTAAACAACCTATAGAGACTCGATACAACTGGCGGTTATCAGAGAGGGGTGAGAAAGACCTATTCGGATCCAACCTGAAGCTAACACCAAACAAACCCATCCTGGTATTTCCCCCTCGAGACCAAACGAGGAAGTCGGACCAAGGAACTCACACGGTTGGCAATTTTACTCATTCCGTTATAGTTGCAGCAATTACTAATCAGATATAGATAGCATGAGTCATCCTGAAGCATAAGTAGTGGGCAGTTTTAATTACCATTCTGTGGTAGTTGGAACCGTTACTAGTCCGATATAACTGTCCTGAGGAATCCCAAAACCCAGCAGTTGTTGGCACTTTTATCACATTCCATTGGAGTTGCAAAACTTACTAGGCAGGTATATCAGAACACGATACGACCAAGATCCACCAGCTGTTGGCATTTTTAATATCCATTCCGTTATAATTGAGATGATTACTAGTCACATATTAAGTCAAATTTATAGCACTACTTTAGTTATGCTTGTCTATGATCGAGATACTGTGCTCCAAGTCGTCCATAACCGCGGACACGGCTTTCAGAAAGTTTTACCCTGCAGGGGTGCACAAATAGCAACACACACTCGATCAACCTCGGAAAAACCAACTCAAAACCCAACGAGGCTTTCACGACAAAGCGATCACAGGATTCATAAATATTTCAGGGGGCCACCCCATTAAGCTACCCGCAACGAAGTTGGCCGGCTCCGAGACGGACCCAAGGTTTGCGCCAATGGCTGTAAACGACTAGGAACCCGAAAGTGTGACTGGGCTTGTCGATACCGCGAAAACACTCCACAATCCTAAAAAGTACAGGTGCTCCACGCACAATCTTAAATAAAATAGTATAGCATGGCATAAGTACAGGATAGTAATAAAGCCCCAAATTACTTTGTGGCCCCAAGAAATAGAAATGAATCAAGCTCTAGCTCAGGGGGGTCCATAAGGCCTCCTTGATGTGGATAGTGCGAAAAATCAAGGAACAGGTATCAAGTACTCGGGGTCCTACGGGACACAAGTGAGCAAGGAAGAACCAAATAACATCTATTGCCCACCGATGCCTCTGAATTAGTTATATCTAGCATTTTATTAGTTGTATTTAAAGTCATGATCATCTCCACCATTAAGCAGCTCCACCGATAACCATCTACCAGCATTCCAACAACCGTGGTACTTGACAGCACGAGATCGCACCTAAGCAAGCAACTACGACTCGCAAGGCAAGCTATCTACCAAACTCAGGTAATAGGAGGTGTCCAAGGCAATATGAAGGCTGCACGGGATATAACTAGGGTACAGAAACTAAAGCATCGCGACACGGATAGCAATAGATCAACATGAGGAAATAAAGACTATAAATGCAAAATAGGCAGAAGGGGGAGAGATGCTCGCCTGGGAAACACTGCCGAAGGATCATATCCGGAGAACTTGTCGATTCTCGGATCAACTCATCGGCCTAATTCGCGAAGAAGCAAACACTAGAAGAAACACCGGATGTAATATTTAATATGACGGAAGAAGATCCGTCATGATTATGATATGCATGCGAGATGAACAATTATTATGCAACAAGTTTTATATATAGCATTTATAAAATAGGGGCTCAGAAAAGGTTCACACCTCTGGGTTCGGAAGATCTTGGATTCCGGGGGTTTGGGGTTCGACAGGGTTCGACGGGGGAACGGTTCGACGGGATCGGTCTCGGACAACGGAAGGAGAGCTTGGCGTTCCGGGAAGAAGGACTTGGTTTGGCGACGGGGGCGAATCGGATTCGCCCTGGTCGGTGTCGATCTGGTCATCACGAAGATCTTGTCGGGTCCGCGCCATCGAGTCGGTCTTGACATCTGGGGTGAAGTGCTTGGCGTCCTCGAGGAAGTACTTGGCGTATCCGTGTCGATGACCTTGGCGTCTGGGAAGGAGAGCTTGACGCGCCGGGGTTCGGTCTTCGGTGTCCATGAAGGAGGTCTTGGCGATCCAGGAGGTCCGGGAAGGCGATCTTGGTCTCGGGAAGAAGATCTTGACGGGAGGCGTCCTTCGGGTCCATGGGGCGATCTTGTCAAGTCGACGTCAACGCATCTTGTTGCCATGTCGAAGCACTCTTCATCCACATTTTGGTCCATGTCAAACTTGAGCCGGTGCCGAAGTGCATCGGCACAGGAGGTAGTCGTGCTTGTGCCCGAGCATCGCAGATCTTGACGAAAACCAGAGAGGGCAACCTTCATGGGAATCCGGTATTCTTCGGTTTACATTACACGTCCCACAACACCAGGTAACAAGAGACCAACACAAGTGTGAGCGCCGGTAGAGCAAGTGGAACTTGGCGAATAGCGCCGGAACGGACATCATGTGTCCCTGGTACAACGCGAGCTACAGGACCTGTCAACAGCGAGTGAAGACGGGGGGATGCGGCACGAGGACGAGCTTGGCACGGGACGACCAGCGGCGCATGGGGCCAGAGGCCACGGACGGCACCGGAGATGGTTTTGCGAGGGAGCGCGCGAAGGAGGTCGAGGGCGAGGACATCGGGCTCGCGCGGGGCCTGATGCGAAGGAGGCGGCGTCAGCGACGACGCCATGGCGGGGCTCGACCGGTCGGCAGGAGGGCAGCCTCGAGGCGACGGTGCCAGGCTCGCAGATGGAGGCGGCGTTGCGCAGGGGGAGGACACGCGTGTCTGGCGCGAGTTGGGGCGAGGCTCGGGGGACGTCGCTGGCGGCCACGGCGGGGCACAGATGGAGGAGAAGGGCGCCCGAGCCCCTACAGGTGACGGGGAGGGGACAACGACCGACGGCGGCAGCCATGGTGGAGAGGGGGCCCGCGGCGAAGGAGGAGGTAGGGCAGAGGTGCGGCGGGGCTCTGTCGGTGACGAGAAGGACGACCGGGGTGGGCCTCACGCAGGCGGCGGAGCTCGAGATCGAGGGGGAGCGGAGGGCAGCCCCAGGCCGAGGAAGGTTGTGGCGGCGGCGCTTGGAGCAACGAGGAAGGAATCGGCACCGGTGGCGGGTGCTTGCGTCGAGGCAGAGGTGCGAGGCCGGCAGAGCTGCGGAGGAAGACGGCGGCGGGGAGATGGTGCGAGGCACGCGACGGCGAGGTTGAGCGTAAGGGCGGGGGGTAGGCGGACAAGAATGGGGCATGGGGAAGCAGTAGGTGGCGACGCGGTGGGGAGGAGAGAGAGGCGGCGGGGATAGGTGGGCCAGGGGTGGGGCTGGCGTCGGTGGGTGGTTGGGCAGGGGAAAAAGGTGGGGAGTGGGCCTGGCAGGTGGGGCGCAGGTGGCGGGGTGCGCCTGTCCATCCCAGGAGGGTGGGGCCTGCGCGGGGTAGGTGGCGGTGGGGGCTGAGGTGGCAAGTTGTGAGTGGAGGGAGTGAGGTGGAGGGGGCTGGGTAGATAGGCTGGGTAGGTTATTTGGTAGCATAGGTTTTGGGTGTTCTGGGGTAGGTAGGGTTTTTATCTAGAAATGGCCGGCTAGGATTTCGGGCCTGGCTGGCTGCCTCCCAAAATAATTTTAATATTTTATTTATTAAAAACGAGGCGTTTGTAAACCGTTGGTAGACAACACAAAATATTCCGGAGACCCGGGTTTTGTGTTTGAATAAAGACGGGGCATTTAGAAAAAAAAACAGATTTTTCGAAGATAGTTTTATGCAAACAAATGCAAGATGACATGATGATGCTCAAATGCAATGTGGCATGATGACATGAGCATGCGGTCATGATGATGCAATGCACAAAAACAACGCGATTTTCTAGTAGTGGTTTTTGCGGGGCGCCACACAAACATGCAATGACTCTAGTTGATCCATATGTGGTTCATGAAAAGAACACACATGCAATGACATTGGTTGATCCGTATGTGCTTTGTCATTACAAGAACACACATGCAATGACTCTGGTGGATCCATATGTGGGTTGTGGAAAGAACACACATGCAATGACTCTGGTTGATCCATATGTGGTTCATGAAAAGAACACAAATGCAATGACATCGGTTCATCCATATGTGGTTTGTCATTACAAGAACACACATGCAATGACTCTGGTGGATCCATATCAGATTTGTGGAAAGAACACACATGCAATGACACTGGTGGATGCATATGTGGTTTGTGGAAAGAACACACATACAATGATTCCGGTGGATCCATATGTGGTTTGTGGAAAGAACAAACATGCAATGACTGTAGCTGTGGTTAATTAAAAGAAAAGACATGCAATGAATCTAGCTGTGGTTTATTAAAAGAACACACATGCAATGACTCTGTTGGATCTATGTGTGGTTTGTGAGAAGAACATGCATGCAATGAATCTAGTGGATCCCTATGTGGTTTATGAAAAGAACAAACATGCAATTACTCTGGTTGATCCATATGTGGTTCATGAAAAGAACACACATGCAATGACATTGGTTGATCGATATGTGGTTTGTCATTACAAGAACACACATGCAATGACTCTGGTGGATCCATATGTGGTTTGTGGAAAGAACACACATGCAATGACACTGGTGGATCCATATGTGGTTCATGAAAAGAACACACATGTAATGACATTGGTTGATATGTATGTGGTTTGTCATTACAAGAACACACATGCAATGACTCTGGTGGATCCATATGTTATTTGTGGAAAGAACACACATGCAATGACTCTAGTGGGTCCATATGTGGATTGTGAAAAGTGCACACATGCAATGACACTAGTGGATCTATATGTGGTTTGTCATTACAAGAACACACATGCAATGACATTGGTTGATCCTTGTGGTTTGTGAAAAGAACACAAATTTTAATGACACTGCTGGATCCATATGTGGTTTGTGAAAAGAACACACATGCAATGACTCTGGTGGATCCATATGTGGTTTGTGAAAAGAACATACATGCAATGACTCTAGCTGTGGTTAATGAAAAGAACAGACATGCAATGACTCTAGCTGTGGTTTGTGAAAAGAACACACATGCAATGGCATTGGTGGATCCATATGTGGTTCATGAAAAGAACACACATGCAATGACATTGGTTGATCCATATGTGGTTTGGGACAATAACACACATGCAATGCCATTGGTTGATCCATGTTGTTTGTGGAAAAAACAGACATGCAATGACTCTGGTGGATCCATATGTGGTTTGTGAAAAGAACACACATGCAATGACTCTAGTGGGTCCACATGTGGGTTGTGAAAAGAACACACATGCAATGACATTGGTTGATCCATATGTGGGTTATGGAAAGAACACACATGCAATAACTCTGGTGGATCCATGTGTGGTTTGTGAGAAAACCATGCATGAAATGACTCTAGTGGATCCATATGTGGTTTGTGAAAAGAATAAACATGCAATGACTCAGGTTGATTCATATGTGGTTCATAAAAACAACACACATTCAATGACATTGGTTGATCCATATGTGATTTGTCATTACAAGAATACACATGTAATGACTCTGGTGGATCCATGTGTGGTTTGTGAGAAGAACATACATGCAATGAATCTAGTGGATCCATATGTGGTTTGTGAAAAAAACAAACATGCAATGACTCTGGTTGATATGAAATGAACACACATGCAATGACATTGGTTGATCCATATGTGGTTTGTCATTACAAGAACATACGTGCAATGACTGGTGGATCCATATGTGGTTCATTACAAGAACACACATGCAATGACTCTAGTGGGTCCATATGTGGTTTGTGAAAAGAACACACATGCAATGACACTGGTAGATCCTTATGTCGTTTGTCATTAGAAGAACACACATACAATGACTCTGGTGGATCCATATGTGGTTTGTGGAAATAAGACACATGCAATGACATTGGTTGATCCATATGTGATTTGTGGAAAGAACACACATGCAATGACACTGGTGGATCCATATGTGGTTTGTCATTACAACAATCCACATGTAATGACACTGGTGGACCCATATGTGGTTTGTGGAAAGAACACACATGAAATGATTCTGGTTGATCCATATGTGGTTCTTGAAAAGAACATGCATGCAATAACATTGGTTGATCCATATGTGTCTTGCCATTAAAAAAACACATGCAATGACTCTGGTGGATCCATGTGTAGTTTTTGAAAAGAAAAAACATGCAATGACTCTGGGATCCATATGTGGTTCATGAAAAGAACACACATGCAATAACATTGGTTGATCCATTTGCGGTTTAGCAAAAGAACACACATGCAATGACTCTAGTGCTGGTTCAGGAGAGGAATACACATGCAATGACACTGCTGGAGTCTAGCTATGGTTTATGAAAAGAACACACATGCAATGACTCTAGTGCTAGTTCAGGAGAAGAACACACATTCAATGATTCTAGTGTATCCATATGTTGTTCACGAAAAGAACACACATGCAATGACATTGGTCGATCCCCATGTGTTTTGTGGAAAGAACACACATGCAATGACATTGGTGGATCCATATGTGGTTTGTGGAAAGAACACACATGCAATGGCACTGGTGGATACATATGTGGTTTTTGGAAAGAATACGTATGCAATGACTCTGGTGGATCAATATGTGGTTTGTAAGAAGAACACACATGCAATAACTCTGGTGGATCCATGTGTGGTTTGTGGAAAGAACATACATGCAATGCCATTGGTTGATCCATATCTGGTTTGTGGAAAGAAAACACATGCAATGACACTGGTGGATCCATATGTGGTTTGTCATTACAAGAACACATATGCAATAACATTGGTGGATCCATATGTGGTTTGTGGAAAGAACACAGATGTAATGACTCTGATAGATCCATATGTGGTTCATGAAAAGAACACACATGCAATGACATTGGTTGATCCATATGTGGTTTGTCATTACAAGAACACACATGCAATGACTCTGGTGGATCCATATGTGGTTTCTGGAAACAACACACATGCAATGACTCTAGTGGGTCCATATGTGGTTTGTGAAAAGAACACACATGGAATGACACTCGTGGATCCATATGTGGTTTGTCATTACAAGAATACACATGCAATGACTCTGGTGGATCCATATGTGGTTTGTGAGAAGACCACACATGCAATGACTCTAGTGGATCCATATGTATTTTGTAAAAAGAACAAACATGCAATGACTTTGGTTGATCCATATGTGGTTCATGAAAAGAACACACATGCAATGACATTGGTGGATCCATATGTGGTTTGTGGAAAGAACATACATGCAATGACTCTAGTGGATCCACATTTTGTTTGTGAAAAGAACAACAATATGCAATGACTCTGGTTGATCCATATGTGGTTCATGAAAAAAACACATGCAATGACATTGGTTGATCCATATGTGGTTTGTCATTACAAGAACACACATGCACTGACACTGGTGGATCCATATGTGGTTTGTGGAAAGAACACACATGCAATGACATTGGTGGATCCATGTGTGGTTTGTGGAAAGAACACACATGCAATGAATACTGGTAGATTCATATTTTGTTTGTGACAATAAAACACATGCAATGACATTAGTGGAGATCCATATGTGGCTCATGAAAAGAACACACATGCAATGACATTGGTTGATCCATATGTGTGCTGTCATTACAAGAACACATATGTAATGACTCTAGTGGATCCATATGTGGTTTGTGGAAAGAACACACATGCAATGACACTGGTGGATCCATATGTGGTTTGTGAAAAGAACAAACATGCAATGACTCTGGTTGATCCATATGTGGTTCATGAAAAGAACACACATGCAATGACATTGGTTGATCTAGATGTGGTTTGTCATTACAAGAACACACATGCAATGACTCTGGTGGATCCATATGTGGTTTGTGGAAAAAACACACATGCAATGACTCTAGTGGGTCCATATGTGGTTTGTGAAAAGAACACACATGCAATGACACTGGTGGATCCATATGTGGTTTGTAATTAGAAGAACACACATGCAATGACATTGGTGGATCCATTTGGTTTGTGAAAAGAACACACGTTTCAATGACACTGGTGGATCCATATGTGGTTTGTGAAAAGAACACACATAGAATGACTCTAGTGGATCCATACGTGGTTTGTGAAAAGAACATACATGCAATGACTCTAGCTGTGGTTAATGAAAAGAACAGACATGCAATGACTCTAGTTGTGGTTTGTGAAAATAACACACAATGCAATGACATTGGTTGATCCATATGTTGTTCAAGAAAAGTAGATAAATGCAATGACATTGGTTGATCCATATGTGGTTTGTGAGAAGAAAACACATGCAATGACGCTGGTGGATACATACGTGGATTGTGGAAAGAACACACATGCAATGGCATTGGTGGATGCATATGTGGTTCATGAAAAGAACACACATGCAATGACATTGGTTGATTCATATGTAGATTGCGGAAACAACACACATGCAATGCCATTGGTTGATCCATGTGGTTTGTGGAAAAAACAAACATGCAATGACTCTGGTGGATTCATATGTGGTTTGTGGAAAGAACACACATGCAATGACTCTAGTGGGTCCACATGTGGGTTGTTAAAAGAACACACATGCAGTGACATTGGTTGATCCATATGTGGGTTGTGGAAATAACACACATGCACTGTCTCTGGTGGATCCATGTGTGGTTTGTGAGAAGAACATGCATGCAATGACTCTAGTGGATCCATATGTGGTTTGTGAAAAGAACAAACATGCAATGACTCTGGTTGATCCATATCTGGTTCATGAAAAGAACACACATGCAATGACATTGGTTGATCCATATGTGGTTTGTCAATACAAAAACACACATGCAATAAATCTGGTGGATCCATGTGTGGTTTGTGAGAAGAACATACATGCAATGAGTCTAGTGGATCCATATGTGGGTTGTGAAAAGAACAAACATGCAATGACTCTGGTTGATGCATATGTGGTTCATGAAAATAACACACACGCATTGACATTGGTTGATCCATATGTGGTTTGTCATTAAAAGAACACACATGCAATGACTCTGGTGGATCCATATGTGGTTCATTACAAGAACACACATGCAATGACTCTAGTGGGTCCATATGTGGTTTGTGAGAAGAACACACATGCAATGACACTGGTGGATCCTTATATGGTTTGTCATTAGAAGAACACACATGCTATGACTCTAGTGGATCCATATGTGGTTTGTGGAAAGAACACACATGCAATGACATTGTTTGATCCATATGTGGTTTGTGGAAAGAACACACATGCAATAACACTTGTGGATCCATATGTGGTTTGTTATTACAATAACACACATACAATGCCACTGGTGGATCCATATGTGCTTTGTGGAAAGCACACACATGCAATGACTCTGGTTGATCCATATGCAGTTCATGAAAAGAACACACATGCAATGACATCGGTTGATCCATATGTGGTTTGTGATTACAAAAACACACATGCAATGACTCTGGTAGATCCATGTGTGGTTTGTGGAAAGAACAAACATGCAATGACTCTAGTGGGTCCACATGTGGGTTGTGAAAAGAACACACATGCAATGACATTGGTTGATCCATATGTGGGTTGTGGAAAGAACACACATGTAATAACTCTGGTGGATCCATGTGTGGTTTGTGAGAAGAATATGCATGCAATTACTAGTGGATCCATATGTGGTTTGTGAAAAGAACAAACATGCAATGACTCTGGTTGATCCATATGTGGTTCATGAAAAGACACACATGCAATGACATTGGTTGATCCATATGGGCTTTGTCATTAGAAGAACACACATGCAATGACTCTGGTGGATGCATGTGTGGTTTGTGAGAAGAACATACATGCAATGACTCTAGTGGATCCATATGTGAGTTGTGAAAAGAGCAAACATGCAATGACTCTGGTTGATCCATATGTGGTTCATGAAAAGAACACACATTCAATGACATTGGTTGATCCGTATGTGGTTTGTCATTACAAGAACACACATGCAATGACTCTGGTGGATCCATATGTGGTTCATTACAAGAACACACATGCAATGACTCTGGTGGGTCCATATGTGGTTTGTGAGAAAAATACACATGCAATGACACTGGTATATACTTATGTGGTTTGTCATTACAAGAACACACATACAATGAATCTGGTGGATCCATATGTGGTTTGTGGAAAGAACACACATGCAATGACATTGGTTGATCCATGTGGGGTTTGTCATTATAAGAACACACATGCAGTGACTCTGGTGGATCCATGTGTGGTTTGTGAGAAGAACATACATGCAATGACTCTAGTGGATCCATATGTGAGTTGTGAAAAGAACAAACATGCAATGACTCTGGTTGATGCATATGTGGTTCATGAAAAGAACACACACACATTGACATTGGTTGATCCGTATGTGGTTTATCATTACAAGAACACACATGCAATGACTCTGGTGGATCCATATGTGGTTCATTACAAGAACACACATGCAATGACTCTAGTGGGTCCATATGTGGTTTGTGAGAAGAACACACATGCAATGACACTGGTAGATCCTTATGTGGTTTGTCATTACAAGAACACACATGCAATCAATCTGGTGGATACATATGTGGTTTGTGGAAAGAACACACATGCAATGACATTGATTGATTCATATGTGGTTTGTGGAAAGAACACACGTGCAATGACACTGGTGGATCTCCATATGTGGCTTGTCATTACAAGAACACATATGCAATGACTTTGGTGGATCCATATATGGTTTAGGACAAGAAATCACATGCAATGACATTGGTGGATCCATGTCTGGTTTGTGGAAAGAACACACATGCAATGGACACTTCTAGATCCATATGTGGTTTGTGACAATAACACACATGCAATGACATTGGTGGAGATCTGGATGTGGTTTGTGGAAAGAACACACATGCAATGACAGTGGTTGATCCATATGTGGTTTGTAATTATAAGAACACACATGCAATGTCTCTGGTGGATCCATATGTGGTTTGTGGAAAGAACACACATGCAATGACACTGGTGGATCCATATGTGGTTTGTGAAAAGAACAAACATGCAATGACTCTGGTTGATCCATATGTGGTTTATGAAAAGAACACAAATTCAATGACATTGGTTGATCCATATGTGGTTTGTCATTACAAGAACACACATGCAATGAATCTGGTGGATCCATATGTGGTTTGTGGAAAGAACACACATGCAATGACTCTAGTGGGTCCATATGTGGTTTGTGAAAATAACACACATGCAATGATACTGGTGGATCCATATGTGGTTTGTCATTAAAAGAACAGACATGCAATGACATTGGTGGATCCATGTGGTTTGTGAAAAGAACACACATTTCAATGACACTGGTGGATCCATATGTGGTTTGTGAAAAGAACACACATGCAATGACTCTGGTGGATCCATATGTGGTTTTTGAAAAGAACATACATGCAATGACTCTAGCTGTGGTTAATGAAAAGAACAGACATGCAATGACTCTAGCTGTGGATTGTGAAAAGAACAAACATGCAATGACTGGTTGATCCATATGTGGTTCATGAATAGAACATACATCCAATGATATTAGTTGATCCATATGTGGTTTGTTAGAAGAACACACATGCAATGACTCTGATGGATACATATGTGGTTTGTGGAAAGAACACACATGCAATAGCATTGGTGGATCCATATGTGGTTCATGAAAAGAACACACATGCAATGATATTGGTTGATCCATGTGGTTTGTGGAAAAATAGACATGCAATGACTCTGGTGGATCCATATGTGGTTTGTGGAAAGAACACACATGCAATGACTCTAGTGGGTCCATATGTGGGTTGTGAAAAGAACACACATGCAATGACATTGGTTGATCCATATGTGGGTTGTGGAAAGAACACACATGCAATGACTCTAGTGGATCCATTTGTGGTTTGTGAGAAGGACATGCATGCAATGACTCTAGTGGATCCATATGTGGTTTGTGAGAAGAACAAACATGCAATGACTCTGGGTGATCCATATGTGGTTCATGAAAAGAACACACATGTAATGACATCGGTTGATCCATATGTTGTTTGTCATTACAAAAACACACATGCAATGACTCTGGTTGATCCATATGTGGTTTGTGGAAAGAACACACATGCAATGACACTGTTGGATCCATATGTGGTTTGTGGAAAGAACACACATGCAATGACTCTGGTGGATCCATATGTGGTTTGTGAAAAGAACAAACATGCAATGACTCTAGCTGTGGTTAATGAAAAGAACAGACCTGCAATGACTCTAGCTGTGGTTTGTTAAAAGAAGAATAAAATGCACTGAGAGTACTAAAATTTTGGAGGAAAATATACGCAGGTCCTAAATATTTCAACTTGTGTACCAGAGGTCCTAATTCACAGATCCATGTGCACTGTAGCTAGGGATGTAGCTAATAAATAGAACATGCAGTGCACGACTAACCGAGAATTAGGACCTTTAGTGCACAACTAACTAATAATTTGGACCTCCGGAAAAAAGTTGAAACGTTTAGGACCCGCATACATTTTTCTCCAAACTTTTAGGACCTCCGGTGCTTTTTACTCTTAAAAGAACACACATGCAATGACACTGGTGGATCCATGTGGTTTATGAAAAGAACACAAATGCAATGACTCTGGTGGATCCATATGTGGTTTGTGAAAAGAACATACATGCAATGTCTCTAGTGTATCCATATGTGGTTTGTAAAAAAGAACACAAATACAATGACACTGGTGGATCCATATGCGGTTTAGGAAAAGAACACACATGCGATGACTCTGGTGGATCCATATATGGTTTGTGGAAAGAACACACATGCAATGACACTAGTGGATCCATATGTGGTTTGTGGAAAGAACACACATGCAATGACTCTGGTGGATCCATATGTGGTTTGTGAAAAGAACAAACCTTCAATGACTCTAGCTGTGGTTAATGAAAAGAACAGACATGCAATGACTCTAGCTGTGGTTTATTAAAAGAACACACATGCAATGACACTGGTGGATCCATGTGGTTTTTGAAAACAACACACATGCAATGACTCTGGTGGATCCATATGTGGTTTGTGAAAAGAACAAACATGCAATGACTCTGGTTGATCCATATGTGGTCCATGAAAAGAACACACATGCAATGGCATTGGTTGATCCATATGTGGTTTGTCATTACAAGAACACAAATGCAATGACTCTAGTGGATCCATATGTGATTTGTGGAAAGAACACACATGCAATGATACTGGTGGATCTATATGTGGTCTGTGAAAAGAACAAACATGCAATGACTCTGGTTGATCCATATGTGGTTCATGAAAAGAACACACATGCAATAACATTGGTTGATCCATATGTGGTTTGTCATTACAAGAACACACATGCAATGACTCTGGTGGATCCATATGTGGTTTTTGGAAAGAACACACATGCAATGACTCTAGTGGGTCCATAGGTGGTTTGTGAAAAGAACACACATGCAATGACACTGGTGGATCCATATGTGGTTTGTCATTACAAGAACACACATGCAGTGACATTGGTGGATCCATGTGGTTTGTGAAAAGAACACACATTTCAATGACACTAGTGGATCCATATGTGGTTTGTGAAAAGAACACACATGTAATGACTCTGGTGGATCCATATGTGGTTTATGAAAAGAACATACATCAAATGACTCTAGCTATGGTTAATGAAAAGAACAGACATGCAATGACTCTAGTTGTGGTTTGTGAAAAGAACACACATGCAATGACATTGGTTGATCCATATGTGGTTTGTCATTACAAGAACACACATGCAATGACTCTGTTGGATCCATATGTGGTTTGTGGAAAGAACACACATGCAATGACTCTAGTGGGTCCATATATGGTTTGTGAAAAGAACACACATGCAATGACACTGGTGAATCCATATGTGGTTTGTCATTACAAGAACACACATGCAATGACACTGGTGGATCTCCATATGTGGTTTGTCATTACAAGAACACACATGCAATGACTCTGGTGGATCCATATGTGGTTTAGGAAAAGAACACACATGCAATGACATTGGTGGATCCATGTGTGGTTTGTGGAAAGAACACACATGCAATGAACACTAGTGGATCCATATGTGGTTTGTGACAATAACACACATGCAATGACTCTAGTGTATCGATATTTGGTTTATGAGAAGAACACACATCTAATGAATCTAGTGGATCCATATGTGGTTTTTGAAAAGAACAAACATGCAATGACTCTGGTTGATCCATATGTGGTTCATGAAAAGAACAAACATGCAATGACATTGGTTGATCCATATGTGGTTTGTCATTACAAGAACACACATTGAATGACTCTGGTGGATCCATATGTGGTTTGTGGAAAGAATACAGATGCAATGACATTGGTTGATCCATATGTGGTTTGTGGAAAGAACACACATGCAATGAGACTGGTGGATCTCCATATATGGTTTGTCATTACAAGAACACACACATGCAATGAATCTGGTGGATCCATATGTGGTTTAGGACAAGAACACACATGCAATGAAATTGGTGGATCCATGTGTGATTTGTGGAAAGAACACCCATGCAATGAACACTAGTGGATACACATGTGTTTTGTGACAATTACACACATTCAATGACTCCGGTGTATCCATATGTGGTTTATGAGAAGAACACACATCCAATGACTCTAGTGGATCCATATGTGGTTTGTGAAAAGAACAAACATGCAATGACTCTGGTTGATCCGTATGTGGTTCATGAAAAGAACACACATGCAATGACATTGATTGATCCATATGTGGTTTGTCATTACAAGAGCACACATGCAATGATTCTGGTGGATCCATATGTGGTTTGTGGAAAGAATACACATCTAATGACATTGGTTGATCCATATGTGGTTTGTGGAAAGAACACACTTGCAATGACACTGGTGGATCTCCATATGTGGTTTGCCATTACAAGAAGACACATGCAATGACTCTAGTGGATCCATATATGGTTTAGGACAAGAACACACATGCAATGACATTGGTGGATCCATGTGTGGTTTGTGGAAAGAAGACACATGCAATGAACACTAGTGGATCCATATGTGGTTTGTGACAATAACACACATGCAATGACTCCGGTGTATCCATATGTGGTTTATGAGAAGAACACACATCCAATGAACTCCAGTGGATCTATCTTGGCATAATTTGATGTATGCCACGATTTATTTCATTGTAAAATACACGCACTTTCCATTTTTATACTATTCAGCTCTGCCCTTGGTTTTTTTACACTACTCAGTTTTGCCCCTCTCTCTCTTTCGTAGAAGCCCAAACCAATGCCTACTCTGTCTGCTACGCCCTGATTTGTTGTCACAGTTGTGACGCGGATCGTGCGCACCAACCGTTGATCCTATGTGATCCAACAAGGCTCGTTGCACACGTCGTGCCCTTCACAGTACAACATGAGACAACACAGATGTCTCCCTCAGCGAGACTTCTACAAGAAGGAACATGATGTCGTCCATGGAAAAAGTCATCGAGTGGTCATGTCACGTTTAATCTAGTCTACAAAGGATACAAGTCTACTACATGGCAGCTGGTCATCCACGACCCACGAGCTATACCATTTTTACTGCGCAACACGCCTGCACTCTCACTTCCGAAAGGCCCCCACCGTAGCTAGAAGAGCCGCCTATCGGGGCCCTCACGGAGGCCTAAGCGTCCTCGCATTAAAAACCTAGCCTATGGGGTCCTCCATTCGCACTCATCCACTCCTCTATCTTCCCTATCTAGCAAAACCCCACAATCTTCAACATACATGCACGAATCTTCTCCATGAAACCAGTGCGTGGGGGTGAGTGTGCGGGCATCGCCACCGGGGTGGTGTTTCACGCGGCAGATCTGGAGGAGCATCACGCAGCACAAGGCGAGGAGGATATGCAGTTAAACCCCTTGGGGGACCATGTGCTCACCGGTGCTGACGACTTCGGAGGCCCTGATGAGGACGCGGAGTTCGACGAACACGCTCCACTCGTGTACCCGGAGGTACATCTATTTCTACATGTTTCATATTTTCTGCTCGAGCTTAATCTATCTTGGCTTCATAAAAAAATCTAGTCCTAATGATTAGATGCACCATACGAACCGGTACATGAAGAGATCTAGTCTGTTCTGAATAAATCCACATTATTTATTTATTAATAAGTTATCAAGAACACAAACCACATTAATTTAGGAGCAAGCTGGGGAGACAGCCGTAATGAACCGCTGAACCTGTATAGATATGTTATTGTATCGAAAGTAACTCGGAATGGTGGAAGGAATATATATTTATATTTTGCTCATTTCGGTTTGCATTTCATACATTACAGGTAGATTCAAGTAAGATGGACTCTGACAAGGAGAATAGGGACAACAAGAGCCGCCATGTCATGAAGAAGCTCAAGAGCGGGATAATCCCTTTCCGCACTCGACTTGGGGAGCTCAGGTGACCTTTCTGTAAGAAGGGAGTCAACCTGAGGATTGCCAGCTTGATTCCACATGCGGTTGGCATCGGTAAAAGCCCGACTAGTAAACACAAGTCGACGACCAAGTCTAAGCACACTACTTATGGCAAATTCCTGAGGGGTATGTCAAGATCGGCCTAGTGTCCCCTTACTTAGGAATCAGCAACTTCTAGCCGACCAACCCGTCACTGTGCTGGCCCGGCCACTAATAATATTTAATTCTCTTACCGTTTCTAGACCCTTGAATTATGGAGATTTCTATTTTAGTACCCTCGGTTTTTTAGTTGTACTCAGTTTTCCCCAGCCGCTTAGTTTTTTCTCACTTTTGCCCATCTCCTTGTCGGAAACTCTCACATGGTCTGAAACTTGCTATCTGTCAGCCTTGCCGTTACGTGCTGACAAGTGGGGTCACCTCATGATAATGTTGTGCTACTAAAATCCTGATCATTTATCATTTCCGTGGAGTGGAATGTAATGCATAAACTTGCGTATACGAAAATTATACACATTCCAACTCTTTGAAATCGCACTTAATACGTGATAATATTGTGCTAAGAAAATCTTGAGAGATTATCATGTTCATAGAGTGGAATGTAATGCACAAATTATACACCTTAGAACACGTTCCCTTCAAATTATATTCAAGTTCATCTGTTTATGGAGTTAAAGTTCCGGCGGCATACTCGTTATTTTGCATGGATAGAGGGGTGCCCCCTGATAGATATAAGGGTTATCCTGTCCGCTAGATCATAGAGGATCAACGGTTGGTGGGCACGATCCGTGTGACAACTGTCTCGACCAATCAGAGCGTAGCACTTAAGAACCAAGGACAAAACTAAGTAGAACTTAAAACCAAGGGCAAGACTGACAAAGGGATTCAAATAGAAAATAGAAAATGATTTAAAAAATGGAACCAAACTGCCAGTGTTACGCTCGAGGGCAAAGCTGATTACAATTGAGTCGCCAGGGTTAGACACGAGGGAAAAACGTGACTCACGGTACGCTTGTGCAGTACACGGGGTGGTAGCAGACACGTGTGGCCGTGCACGATGCAGTAGCGTACGCGGTGCACCTTAGTGCAACGAAACATCGCTTCCCTTCTCCTTTAATAGAGGCCTCCCCACTCTCACTCATCACTCACTCGCTCACTCAACTATCTCCACTGTCCCATCACCTTCTGCAAACCCCCAAGAAAACCCCAACCACACCGGCAATGGAGAAGAACAACGTGGTGGCCATCAGCGCCTCCAAGGCCGCTGTCGAGGAGCCCCCCATCCCCATCCCCGCATCCGCCATAGCCGCCGGTGAGGAGGCCCCTGCCGGTCTCGGACAAATCCCGCTCGGCTGGGACCCCTACGAGGAGGTTTTCTACATAACGCCAGAGAACCCCTACGACACCAGCATCACCGACCCATGGTCAGAGGTAACCAGGGTTTTCTCCCTTCCCTTGTTATTCCCCCGTTCCTATCGTTGGATGCTAGATCGTATGTTATTAGGGCTTGCCTGTTCGTATTTTTACAGTAGCTAATCCTCTTGTGTTAGATCTCGAATTTCGATGAATCCCCCTGTTCGTAGTTGGGATCAGTATTCAATTTGGTTTGAGATTTGGGGAATAATCGGGAGATCTCAATCAGTTAATTTATGAAAATAATCAATCCCGATAATCAAAGTATCTCAATCATGTCCTTATTGCACTCTACTATTTTTTTCCAACAGGAGGATAACAGCGATGATGAGTCCAAGGACACCAAGACTCATCAGGCTAAAGTCCAGCTAGTATAACAACTTCTTCGCCGACGACGTGTACAGGTGCCACTTCTGCCCCACCAGGAGGCTCCGTGCCATGGACTTCAACTTCCTCGTGAAGCATGCTGAGGACGTGAGGACCTGCGGCGAGTCCGTGAACGTCCACGACTTCATAGCCAAGGACCAGGCGCTCAGTCTTCACCTCCGCAACCTCCAGAAGGTGGCTATCAAGGAGGGTCGCATGCCCCCGATCAAACCCAAGGCACCCAAGGTCAAGGGACTGGGCAGCAAGAAGTGGAGGAGGCGCTAGAGGGTGGAGGCGGAGGCCCTCCTAGCAGAGGCCACGAGGGGCCACTGATATGCTGCTGCTGTAAAGCAGCTTCTTTTGTCTTGTCTGTGTTGAACTTGTCAGCTGCTGCTGCTGCTGAGCAGCCTAATTTTCGAACCTCGTTAAGTACCATACTATATAACCTATATTAGCTGCTTTATCTACATCTGCTCTATTTACTGAATTTATTTATGGTGCTGGTTAGTTTTGCTGCTCTAGATTTGTTACCAGATTGGGGAAAAATGAGGGCAAAAGGAACAATGAATGAAGAGAGAAGCTGCTCTAGATCCGCTACCATTTTGGGCAAAAAGACACAACTGTTAGCGAGAGAGGGGAAAAGGCGCTCTTAAAAAGGCCAAATAACAAAAAAAACTTCCAATTTAGGCGTCAGTGCGCACGTAACGGTTAAGCCTTTGACCAGACGGCACCCTCCTCCGAGCACATGTGAGGGCTCCAGAATGGAGGGAGGGCAAAAGTGAGGACAAATTAAGGCAGCCACAATGTTGCTATAGCTAAATCTGACAAAAAGCTGAATTTGGCTTTACCATGCAATTTGGCTAGAACTCCACAATGTAGCTATTCAAAATTCCTGCACCATGCGGTCCCACCGCTGACAAGAATAGCCTTATTTTTTTGTCTAAGATATGAGAGCAGATGACACATGTCACACACAGGTTGGCTAATCAATTTGGAACCACATTTTGCATCGGAGCACCCTCTTGCTCTAGTTCCCTCTTTTGCTCAATTTGGAACCACCTCCACAGTGTAGGGAACTAGTTCCAAAAGCCAAAAAGTAAATATGGAACCACTTTTGCTGGGGAAAATAGAAATTCCTCAACTATGTGGTGTGTTGAAACCTCATGCTTTTCCACCGACATGTGTGTTGCAAAGTTGCTTGATCGTGCATGCTTACACAAGTGGCCTACACCAAAACTTATAGAAGCATGGGCTAACGAGCTTCAATTTGGAAAATTCTGGACAAAATTACCAAATTAAAGAAAGGAAATTGCAAGCTTTGCACAATCGGCAGGCCTGAGTGATGGCTCAAAATATATCGAGCTTGTTCGGGAACCCCAAGAGGAAGGTATGATGAGCACAGCAGCAAGTTTTCCCTCATACGAAACCAAGGTTATCAATCCAGTAGGAGCAAGGAAACACCCCAAAGGTGTTGCTAGCTGAGCCTTGGCAGGGCGCACTACCGGTGCTAGTAGCAACGTGGAGACCTGCACAACACAACCACAGAACTTTGCCCCCAACTTGCGATGAGGTTGTCAATCTCACCGGTTTTGCTGAAAACAAAGGATTAAACGTATTGAATGGAAGGAAGTAATAGTTTGTAGAAAGTAAACACAAAGCAATAAACAATTTGTAGATTGATGGTAAAAGAAAGGATCGGGGTCCATAGTTCACTAGAGGTGGCTCTCCTTAAGATAGATAACATGCTGGGTGAACGAATTACAGCAGGGCAATTGACAAACATCGAGAAAACAATATATGAATATACTAATCATCTTGACTCCTTTGAGACTTGATTGGGCATTACAACATTATACATAGACCGCTATCCAACTGCATCTATGACTAATAATCCACCTTCAGGTTATCATCCGAACCCCCTCCAGTATTAAGTTGCAAGCAACAGATTATTGCATTATGAATTGCGTGTAAAGTAAACAATACGATTGTTCTTTGAACAAAGGATTGTTGTTTTGTCCATAGTAGCAATAGCACATCTAGTACCTTAGAGATTTCTGTCACTTCCCCTGATTACCAGAGGCATGAACCCACTATCGAGCATAAATACTAACTCTTGGAGTTGCTAGCATCTACTTGGCCAAGATAGCTACTAACAACGGAAAGCATGCAAGATCACAAATAACAAAGACATGATAGAATCAATAATCAATCTGAAATAGCATCTCAATATCCATCGGATCCCCGCAAACACAACATGCAAAATTACAAATAGATGATCTTGATCATGAACGGAGCTCACAAGATCTAGACATGAAAGCACAAAGGAGGAGAACCAGCCATCTAGCTACTACATGGACCTGTAGTCCAGAGATGAACTACTCACGCATCACACCGGAGGCTTGCATGGTGATAAAGAAGGCCTCCAGGGTGAATTCCCCTCTCCGGCAGGGTGCCAGGAAGAGCTTCAAATCCCTCCCGATCTAGGGATGGAGATGACGGCGGCTACAGACTCTTTCGTGGAATTTTTGATCGGGTCCTTAGGGTTTCCATATTAGAGGCAATATATATGAGGAAGGAGAGGCCAAGGGGTGCCTGGGACAGCCAGACCACCCCCTGGCGCGGGCCAGGCCTGGCCGTGCGGCCAGGTGGTGTGGCCAGGCCCCATCCCCTCTCCGTCTCGTATTCTGGCTCCAGGAGTCCCTCGGTAAAATAATAACTTTGGCTTTTGTCCCGTCCAGTTCCGAGAATATTCATTTTCGGACTTTCCTGGAACCAAAAACAGCAGAAAACAGGCAGCTGGCACTGTGGCTCTTGTTAATAGGTTAGTCCAAGAAATCATATGAAAAGTACTCCAAAGTGTGGACAAAACACAAGAAAGTAGATAAAACCAAGCACGGAACATCAAAAATTGTAGATACATTTGCAATGTATCACTGAGCGGCTGCCCCGGGGTGCAGGGATGCTAGGTCCCTGTCTATGCTTACACTTCTTAAACTTGTTGGGAATAATAATCACAAATAGTTGTACACTTCCTTCTGTCCTGTCACGTTACGTCGTGTCATCACCGCGCATCGACAACGTGTAACACCCTCGAATCGGCCCTATGCAAGTTTTAGCGCTTCCCACCAAACCCGCATAGAAACAATTCAAGGACGCCCACTAGGCACTTGCGTGCGGGTGGAAAACGAAGTAATACCATTACACATTAGTCCACGATGGAACCCACAGAACATATATATACAACAACGACTCCATGAGTCAAGAATACAGATATAATATACAAAGATCCAAATCACCATGAAAACGATAGAGCGTCCGACTACGAACAAGATGCAAATGGGGATAAGAGCCCTGGAGATTAACCAATGGCGTCCATAACCCTGCCCAGGCCAAGCCGGAAGGGTAACCCTGCTAACGACGTCGATCTCAAACCTGCTAAAACAAAAGGGGTGCCGACAAAGGGCAAAGGGAAAAGAGGAGCGTCAGTACTAAGGCCAGTACACGGCGAGGCTAGAATTCGGCGGCTCTCGCCTACATAGGTATGGTGGACTGAAGCGGCTGCGCAGCGGCACTAAACAACCTATAGAGACTCGGTATCACTGGCGGCTATTAGAGAGGGGTAAGAAAGACCTATTTGGATCCTACCTGATACTAACACCAAACATACCCATCCTGGTATTCCCCCTCGAGACCAAACGAGGAAGTCAAACCGAGGAACTCACACAGTTGGCAGTTTTATTCATTCCATTATAGTTGAAGCACTTACTAGTCAGATATAGATAGCAGGAGTCATCCTGATAGCATAAGTAGTGGGCAGTTTTAATCACCATTCCGTTGTAGTTGGAACATTGACTAGTCAGATATAATTGTCCCGAGGAATTCCCAAAACCCGGCAGTTGTTGGCACTTTTATCACATTCCGTTGGAGTTGCAATACTTACTAGGCATATATAACAAAACAACCTAGATCCAGCAGCTGTTGGCATTTTTAATATCCATTCCGTTATAGTTGAATCTGATTACAATTCATATATTAAGCCAAGTTTATAGCACTACTTTAGTTATGCTTGTCTATGATCGAGATACTGTGCTCCAAGTCATCCATAACCGCGGACACGGCTTTCAGAAAGTTTTACCCTGCAGGGGTGCACAAATAGCAACACACACTCGATCAACCTCGGAAAAACCAACTCAAAACCCAACGAGGCTTTCACGACAAAGCGATCACAGGATTCATAAATATTTCAGGGGCCACCCCATTAAGCTACCCGCAACGAAGTTGGCCGGCTCCGAGACGGACCCAAGGTTTGCGCCAATGGCTATAAACGACTGGGAACCCGAAAGTGTGACTGGGCTTGTCGATACCGCGAAAACACTCCTCAATCCTAAACAGTACAGGTGCTCCACGCACAATCTTAAATAAAGCAGTAAAACATGGCATAAGTACAGGATAGTAATAAAGCCCCAAACTACTTCGTGGCCCCAAGAAATAGAAATGAATCAAGCTCTGGCTCAGGAGGGTCCATAAGGCCTCCCGGATGTGGATAGTGCGAAAAATCAAGGAACAGGTATCAAGTACTCGGGGTCCTACGGGACACAAGTGAGCGTGGAAGAACCAAATAACATCTATTGCCCACCGATGCCTCTACATTAGTTATATCTAGAAATTTAATAGTTGTGTTTAAAGACATGATCATCTCCACCATAAACATCTGCCAGCATTCCAACAACTGTGGTACTTGACAACACGAGATTGCACCTGAGCAAGCAACTATGACTCGCAAGGCCAGCTATCTACCAAACACAGGTAATAGGAGGTGTCCAAGGCAATA
This sequence comes from Avena sativa, assembly GCA_916181665.1. NCBI lineage: Eukaryota > Viridiplantae > Streptophyta > Magnoliopsida > Poales > Poaceae > Avena > Avena sativa. The sequence continues at coordinate 310,322,618 of OV702291.1, forward strand.
TATAGGCTGCACAGGATATAACTGGTGTACGGAAACTAAAGCATCGCGACACGGATAGCAATAGATCAACAGGAGGAAGTAAAGACTATAAATGCAAAATAGGTAGAAGGGGAAGAGATGCTCGCCTGGGAAACACGGCCGAAGAATCATTAGCCGGAGAACTTGTCGATACTCGCATCCACTCCACGGCCTAACCCGCGAAGAAGCAAACACTAGAAGAAACACTGGATGCAATATTTAATATACGGCAGAAGATCCAGCATGATTATGATATGATGCAGATGCGGTGCAATTAGGCAATATTAAGCGGAACCGGTTCCCGACATTTAATTAAATGGTTCATGTTGTTTAGCTACCCCGCAATTTAAATGTTGTATTAACAGGGCGAAACATGGCATCGGTTCGCTACACCAATTTAAATGGAGTCCGGAATAGACAAAAGTATCCCGCATAAACACTCCATTTTTAATTATGAGGTGAATCGGCATAATGCCCCCAAACCACAGACAGGTAAGCATGCATGAACAATTTAATATGCGACAGTTGATAATGTCATATTATAAAAATAGGGGCTTAGGGGCACACATGTGGGTTCGAAAGATCTTGGGGTTCGGACCGACGGGATCATTCTCGGACAACGGAAGGAGAGCTTGGCGTTCTGGGAAGAAGGACTTGGTTTGGCGTCAGGGGGCGCATCGGATTCGCCTCGGTCGGTGTCGATCTTGTCATCGCGAAGATCTTGTCAGGTCCGCGTATCGGGTCGGTCTTGGCGTTCGAGATGAAGAATTTGGCGTTCCGGTGTTGATGGCCTTCGGGTACCGCGGGTTCTCGGCGGGAAGAAGGTCATGGCGTTCCGAGAAGACGAACTTGGTGTGTCGGGGTCCGGATTCCATGTCTACGACCTTCGGTTCCGGGAATCTTTGGGTCGGGGGTCTCGGCGTGTTTAGATACCGGGTCGGAGATCTTGGAATGCTGACTTCGATTGTTGATGACGATCATGATAAGTGTTGGCACTGGGTGACCTTGTCAGCGAGATCTGGTCGCACCGAACTTCTTACAACCACGTCGTACCACGTCCACATCATCTTCAGAAAAACCATCTCAACACACCACTGACAAAACAAGGCGGGCTTGGGCGTCACACGGACATCTGCAGGGAAACATAGACGACGTCCCGCGTGTGCTTGACGCAGGGGCGAGCACAGCCAGAGCAGGAGAAGGACCACTACGAGGGCTCGTGCGCGCGTCCACGCGAGGCGGCCGGAGCACACCTGACCCAAGCGGAGGGTGTCATAGCCGATGGAAGGTGGCCGGCAGCCTGCTGACTAGCGCGGGGAGGCGGGCCTGCAGAGAGGAGACGGGGCCACAGACGGGAGGAGGCGGCCGGGGAGATGGCGATGCGGTGGCGACGGGGGTCAGAGGCGGGCGCTGGAGGAGACGGCGACGGGATGCGGCGGTGAAGGAGGGCGTGGCGGCTCGGTGCTGCGGACGGAGCACTGGCCGGAGGCGGTGCCAGGGGAAGCGCGTCGCTGGCGGCGCTAGCCTGAGGCGACGAGGAGGCGACGTGGCAGCCACGACCAGCAGAGAAGGGAGGCATCCTTGGGCGGAGGTCGGCGCGGACGCACGATGCAGGCAGGAGGAGGACGACGAGGCAGTACCGCGCACGTGGCTGGGGTGAGCTCCGGGCGGCGGCGCTGTAGGGCTTGGTGAGGAGCGCCAGGTCGCAGAAGAGCAGGGGCCGGTGAGGCCGAGGCGCGACGCTCGGGGTAGACCAAGGCCCAGCGTGCTCGGGCCTCGAACGACGGTAGGTGAGCCGGAGAGGGGGAGCCGGTGGCGGCAGAGGTGGTGGAAGGGCGGCGACAACACGGAAGGAGAGGGCGGTGGAGAGCTTGCCGGCGGGCGAGCACGGGGAGCGGGGCGGGCTCGCGATGGGGAAGAGACGAGAGGTAGGTGACGGGTTGGTGGCGAGATACACGGGAGGAGAGAGAGGAGCGGGGTCAGCGGGAGTGGGCTCGGGCTAGCGGGGGATTGGGGCCAGGCAACGTGGGCGTGGGGATCGAGGTTGGATGGGGCGCGGGGAGCGGTGGGCCGAGCTGAGCGGGGTGGGGAGGCGTGTGCGGCAGGTGTGTGGGGATCGGGGTCCAGGGGGCGGTCGGTCGGCGGGTGTGGGAGGGAGTGCGACCAGGTGGCGGCTGTGGAGTGGTTTGGTGTGCGTGCCGAGCAGGGATTGGCCGGAGTGATGTGGCAGGGGTGGAGGGAGGCTGGGTGGGGTGCTGCGGGTGTGTGCGATGTGTGTGTCGCGTGTGTGCACTGCAGGCGGCTGGCTGGGGTGGTTAGGTAGGGGGATTAAGTTAGGGTGTTGGTTTGTTAGCTCAGGTAGATTAGGGTTTAACTGGAGGTGGCCGGCTGGGCTGTTGGGCCTGGCTGGCTGTCTCCTAACAAAATAAATTAAACTTTTATTTATTTTGAAAAACCTTTTGTAATCCGTTTTTAAACAAAAATAAAAGACCCGGAAAAGCCTGGAGTTTTGAGTTGATATTAAGACGGGGAATATTTAGAAACAAAAATAGGCGTTTTAAAAATAGTTTTTGACAAAACCATGCATGATGACACGACGATGCTCAAATGCAATGTGGCATGATGACATGAGCATGCGGTCATGATGATGCAATGCACAAAAACAACGCGATTTTCTAGTAGTGGTTTTTAGCGGGATGCCACACAACGGGACGGTGGTCTCCGTGACCGGTCTCTTCCACGCCAAAGCCATATCGCACACCCGTCCCATCGCCTACCGGGACGGTCACTGAATTTAATCGCTAGGATTGGTAACCAACGGTGCTCGCTCGGTCAATCTTGCTTCCGGTTGGGCATGACCGAAATATTGGTAAACGCAATTTAAGCATCGCCTTCTATCTCCACAGCACATCACTGTGCAAAAATCCCCAACTCCTTCTTTCCGCCGCCGCCGCAGCCACCGCAAGAACTATCGACGCTGCCGCAGGCACTGCCTCCACCGGGCCATACCACCGCAACAGATCACCCCACCTCCACGCCTAGTCCCAGCCACCACTACCAACCCTAGGCCACCGCCGCCGCATTAGCTGTTGCCATGGACACAGAGTACGGCGTGTTCGACGACGGGAGCGATTTCACCGACGAGTACACCGTCAACGCCCATGGCACCACCAAGATGATGGTCATCCACACAAATGCATCAGTGGAGGTCGCCAAGGTCCTCGCAATGTACGAGCGGTGGCTACAGGAGCCGATGGATAGGTAGAAGATCATCAGCCTTGGCCTCGAGTATACCGAAGATAGGAAGAGGGTGGCGCTTTTGCAGCTGTCCATGCGCAACCACTGCCTCCTATACCATGTATGTAGGGCCAAATCTGTATGCCCGGAGCTTCACGAGTTCCTTCATAGGAGGGAGATCTACTGCGCCAACGTCGACATCAAGAACGACACTCTGAAGCTAGATCGGGATCTCCTCGTTCATGTCGTCAATCACGTCGATCTCCAACATTTGTGGAGGTACCCAGATGGAGATACAGGGAAAGCCGGCATGGCTAGACTCGCTGCCGACATCATCGACCGCGAGTACGCCGGCATGAAAGTCGAGTTCCCGAAGCACCTTCACGAGCGATGGGAGTGGAGACACCTGAATTATGATGCGATCAAGTACGCAGCGAGGGACACGTATGTCTTCTACGAGATGCTCAACATGATCTGGAGGGTGGGTGAGTGTGCTGTTTACCACTACTAGTTTTGCATTTCGTTCGTAGTTTTATCTCGCCTGTATTTTATCTCGCATGTATTTTCTAAGCATTCTGTGTGTAAGAACCGAGCTCGTATGATCCCTGTGCTATTAGGTAGTTAACCTGTATGAATTACATTTCCCCCTTTTGTATGCTCAACATTCATACTTACAAATTCTGTCTGTGCCATTTGCATGCGGCAGAATCCAGGACTAACATGCATAAGGTGTGATACAGTCATAAGTCATAACCAAACCCAAACTATAGCGAAGGATACAGTCATAACCAAACCCAGATTATAGTTCGACAAAAGGTAATACACAGCAGTTCGTAATTGCTCACATAGTGTACTTCTGAAATAACATGTTTCAATAAACATAACAAGCCCCATACAAACACAACAATCATGCACTAAAAGTCTACATCCTAGCCTGTTGGAGAAGGCAACCGATCCCAGGATGCCTTCGGTCGCTTGCCCCGGCTTGTAGATTCATCTACACTCCGGCATCTGGGAAAAACAACTTGCTTGGTGGTGGTTCAATGATGCGATGCCTGGAACGAAAATTTACAATCTAGCGGTACAGCTCGTGGCTAACATACCCGTCAATTGCAGCGTACTTCATATTAGGTTCAGAAAGCGGCTTATCCTCCTAGCAATCATGCCCTAAACGCCTCCACCAACATCTCGGCAATTTCCCTTCATGTCAGCGTACCACGGGTCGATGAGTTCAGTGGCAAGGTCGGCCATCCCGGTCCTTCCGCCCTTCGTCCCTGGGATCCAGTAAATTTTCTAGATGTCCACTCTACACTCCTTTGGGATTTTAATGCTGACAGTCGGGCTTTCAAGCAGTTTAGTGTCATTCGTGATGTCAACACTAGTAAATGTTATCTGCTGGTTCACGAGAAAGTCATGAAACAACGACCTAATCCTTTCGCCCCACCTGCATGAAAATGAATTCAGACAAATAATATAGCAATAACTTTTGCAAACAGACGGTTCAGGAACAAAAAGGCAGCAAAGTCTACCTGTTCCCGTCAGCCCCCACCTCGCAAAAGGCTGGTATACAAGGACGTGCCCCTTCATGGAGAGTTGCACCACGGCGATCCTACGATGATCACGGCTGTACTCGAGGTCGAGACCTATGAACCCATTTTCTTCGAACTGCAACCAACTCGTGTAATTATTCAGAGTGTTCCTCACTGTCCGAGGGTCGGTGGTGTAGACGACATCGATCTTCTTCCCGCCATGTACTTCTATGTCGAAGTACGCAGTCGCTTGCCTGCCGTCATTTCGGATATCCGACAAGTCCATGACTACAAGCAAGAGGGAAGGGATACGGAGGAAGAGGGTGATGCCGTGGCGGAGGAAATGGATGAGGCCATGGAGGAGAAAGACGATGAGGCCGTGGAGGAGGAAATGAGACGGAGAAGTGAAACTTATTACTGCAAGATTGGAACCGCCCTTACTAATATCTGGAATGGTGCACGACCGTTCGTAGTAGGGTGAAGGTGGAGAAGAACGGCGGTTTTACACGTCGATGCTAGCGCTGCCTAAAATTTGTTCTGCGCCACTTGCATGCGGTGGAATTGAGGTTTTCCATGCACGATCCAAGTCAAACATAGTCACGTTTGCACGTGCGGACCTTCACTCACTGACAGGCGGGCCGCACATTTTTCTCTCTTATGATTTATTTTTTCACTTCCTCTAGACGGTTTCGGTGCGCGCCCTCAATAATTACGCCCCCTTCCTTGTCTTCCATGCGGACGAGAACCGGTGGCGGTGGTGGTTCCTCACTGGGTCACTCCCTACTCGAACAACTGCCCCATCCCTGATTCCATCCCCTCTCGAATACATCCGCCTCCATATCACAACGCCTCCATTAATCTACGAGATTCCAGACTCCATTTGTCGCTATGGGTAGAGCTTGGGGTAGCAACAGGCTAAAGCCAAAGGCATGCAACAACGACATGGATGGCCAGGGCGATCACCACCACGAGGATTGGGGATGGTCGAATCTCAGCGCCACGAACGTGCACAGGATCGCCACGGGGTTGGACATAATCTCTGCCAGCCGCCTCGCTCACTGCATCCCTAGCTATCGCTTCACGATGCGGGACATGGATGAATAACCGTTCGGCACACTAGGCCTTCTTTACCACGATACCAGCAAATGGCCAAACGACCGTGATGGCCACTTAAGTTCCAGTATCTTGCTTATTGGTTCAGTCATATCGGTGATTCATATGTGCTGAACTCTCATCAGAATCCTATGTTCCTTTCATCGAACGTGTTGTGTGCACACGTGGTTTGAACAAATTGAACCATTTAAGACTATTCTATACAGCGGAAGCTCTGCTCGTACCTGATATTTTAGTATTTTCGTAGTGACACAGTCTTACTTTAGGTGATAGACGAGTTGTCAAATTCGATTTGCAATGGAATTCCTGCTAGGTGATATTCTGTTTCCTAAAATAAAAACAAATAGATTAGACGATTTAAGGCTATTATGCCCTGAGCTATTTATGATCATCGTCAGAAGTTTGTTCTGGGGGGCTCTGCTCCTACTCCATATATTGGGTATCTTCGTAGTGACATAGGCACAATTTAGGCGATATCTGAGGAGACACTCGTATTTAGGCGATATTTTGGGTACTTTAATCTGAAGGTCTAGTTGTCAAATTGTATTTGCAATAGAATCTAGGTGATTGTACCAACTGACAACAAACTCTGCAGAATATTCATGCCAAATTGATGCTGCTGATTAAGTGGTCGGAATCAGTAGTGGTGAATATCAAGGAAGAAGAAGAGACGGAAATGGGAGATGACGAGAACTGGGTGGGTGTCAACAGCGAGTGGCTGGTCCTTTTATCCTAGGATGGGAGTACTTGGACTCTAAAAAATGGCTACAGATCATTGAGATTTACATTGCCATCTTTGGACAACGGGTGGCCGCCGCCCATTTCTGAATTCACTTATAGGTTTAACATGGCAGAACTTGAGCTTCTGAAGGTACAACTCCCACATAGACCGCGGGAGGTGTGGAAGACTTGGGAGTACGACCTCTTACGGTGTTCGACAAGGCAATCACATTCATTAGATGCCTAGAAGACAATGAATGGACAGTCTTGCGTGATGACTTCCTGCGGCCGGAGAAGTATGTCGACACCGTCTTCACCTCCAGCTACCATTCAAACAAACCGCAATGCATTTATGCGGTCACTGAACCTAGCGGTGACGTGCGTGTTTGGGAGCCATCCATCTGGGGTGAGTGATGGTGTCATATAGCATGTAAAATCCCATGCAAAATTCTGCTTACTGACTATAAGTAACACGCAGGTACCCACGTAGCTCCGCGCATCATTCCAGCTCCGATGATCGAAGATGCAATAGCAGATGATGAACTTGGGTCACGGCGCTAGTTCCTAGCACCTCTTGGAGGCGACACGAAACAGGATGTTGAACTCATGTGGATTCATATCAGAGGAGCACTAAACAGTGTTGGTGATACAATAGAACATATGGGGACACAACTTTCTTCATACCCATCGATGTGGTGTCATGTTTTCTCAAGGTCCGCATGCCCATCCAAAGAACCAGTAGAGCAAGTCTGGAGCAGAGTCGACAATATGAAGGGACAATCTGCGTTTATTGGGATCAACTACCCTTTCTTTGTCGGAGCCCCTGGAGCTGTTGAACTTGTAATTGCTCAGGCAGCCCTGGCTCCTGATGCTGCTGCTGTTGGTGGTGGTGGAGCTGATGAAGAACTAGCTGCTGTTGCTCCTGGTGAAGCTAACGAAATACTTGGTGATGCTTCTGCTGGTGAAGCTGATGAAATCCTTGCTAATGCTGCTGCTGGTGAAGTTGACGAAATACCTGTTGAGGCTGCTCCTGGTGAAGCTGACGAAATACCTACTGAGGCTGCTACCAGAGTCCAGGAAGAACATGTTGGTGTTGTTGCTGAGGTGCCAGCACTTCCAGTGTTGATAGCAGACTGTGTGTTTGCTGCACACTCACGAGCCTATCATGTCTACAATCACAAGAAGAAAACTTGATGCATTTTCACCTTGTTAGCGTTGTGCCGAACTGAGTGGATGTGGCTTTGGGGTTCAGAGAGGAAGGCGTCGTGGCTGGTGCATGTGTGACCACGACGACAGCGAGCTCGGATTATGGAGGAGGACAACAGGACTGAGCATGGTCGGCTTGGTGACAGATCTCACTCGGGAATGAATTCTCGTCCCCGCACCGTGCCATGGGTGCGACCATGGTGAGGGCGAGCTCCGATTCGGGATGGCGAGGAGAGCGGGGCCGAGCAGGTTCGTCCATGTCCTAGCTCCGTGCCATGGCCGCGACCACAGATTGCCGCCCCGGGGAAGAATAAGACGCGTAAAGGATGCATGCGCCAATGCTACAAGCCTACATGGCAGCCATGATGAAGGGACATAACAGCGAAAACTGACTGGGGGCCCCAACTTGACGGGCGTTAGCCTGGTATTTTCTATTAAAACATAAAGTTGAATTCATGCCAAAAAAGACCCTTTGAGTATTTGGCACGCCAACTTTGGGCAACACTGCTGATTGCAAGCAACTTGGGTACCACGTTGCTTGGACGCCTCAACTTTCGGGCCGCAAAATGATATTCTCACGGCTGGGAGCCAGCGTCCCCCAAAATTTGTGATCTATCCAGCGCCCCCAATATGGACAAAAAAATAGTCGTGTCGGACGGTGTATTTGGGGGACGAGTGGCGATGCTCTTAGGGACGTACTAGACGTCCCCTGAGAGATCAAATTCCTTGATCCCCTGGTCCTCGTGGTGACACGTGTCCAGAGAATCCCCTAAAATCCCTCTTTCACTATGTTCGGCTGTTGCTACATGCTACATAAAGTCATTTTTTCTACAAAGTCTATTTGTCCTGTATTTGCTACATTTGATACATTGTAGCAAAAAATGATTCATCATAGAAATAGAACAAAAAATCTACATTGGCCAAAATTTGGTAGCTTTGTGCTAATGTAACAAAAAACGACTCTGTCAGAGACGCTGCCGGAGACATCATAGCAAAAAATTTGTGCAACTGTAAAACTACGTAACAGTTGCAACAATAGTACATTGTGTTATTGTAACAAACAAATTGTGCAATTATAGCATGGAGGACCCATCGCCGCGCGCCACTGATGACGGTTAACTGAATGAGTTGATGAACAATTGCTAAGAACATGAAATAGCCTGAGAATTCAGAGTACTTTATTTAGCTTATTTAGCGAGTACATAAGGTAGTTCTTGCCAAACCTGAACAAAGGCGGCTAGGGTTACAACCCAAGGTTACAAGAAGCCTCAACTCGATCTAGATCCAAGGCTAAATAAAGGGGGAAAACCAAGTAAAGACAAAGGAAGTGTGCAGGTGAACCAATAAGGTGCCAAGTGAGCTTTGATTTTAATTGTGGATGCCTCGCAGCCGTTGGATACGACTGGGAAGGTGCTAGGATCTGACAACTCCCCCTGAGTGACAATAGACTTGTCCTCAAGGCTGAAATGTTGGGAAGACTTCCTAGATGAATGTCACATCTCCCATTTGATGAGCCATCGAACCACTAAGATGGAGATGTGGCTCAGTTGGCAGGTTCTCCCATTTGATGAGCCATCAAACCACTAGGATGGAGATGTTACCCTAAACTCGTGGGATGAGTTTGCGTTCTAGAAGAGCTTCATATGCCATCAAGATTGTTCCATCTGGGTTTAGGAGTGGTAAGTTGGCAGATGACATTGCTTTAGGACCATTGTTTCTTTAATTGACTGATGTGGAAGGTATGGTGGAGCTGACAGTCATCTGACAATAGGAGCTTGTAAGAAGTATTGCTCACACACTGTAACTCTAAATGCCCATAGTATGTGGAATGGAGCTTTGGGCACCTATGGATGCCGAGTGAGGTGTGTCTATATGGTTGAAGCTTTAGATAGACCATATCACCTACCCATAGTTCTTTTTCCTGTCTGTTATTGTCTGCATGATGCTTCATTCTATCTTGTGCTTTCGGAAGGTTTACTTTGATATGTTTGGCAATATCTTTTGTATTTGTATTTGTATTTGTATTTGTATTTGTATTTGTGTTTGTATTTGTATTTGTATTTGTATTTGTATTTGTATTTGTATTTGTATTTGTATTTGTATTTGTATTTGGAGGTGAGTGTGTCACTGACTTCTTCAGTTGGCAATAGTAATTCAACAAGTTGTGGTGGAGATCTATGCCTAGAAATGTGTCATCTTTAGAGATGTATGAAAGGTGGTATTGACCACAACTCAGCAAGTGATAACCTGACAATTTGTTTTCCCCGAACCGTCTTTCTAGGGTTTGAGTGGAGAGGCGACACACATGTAATTTTTGGATCGCTAGGGCACAATCTTTCATCTCAGCCGTGCTGGTCGCTGATTCTTCACGATGGTGGAGGCGGTGAAGGGAGATGACACGAGGAACTATGGAAGGAGCAAGTCGAGCAGTAAGGAGGAGGATGTTTTACTGGGGAAGTTGTGTTCTCTCAATCTTATAGAGGAAGTGAAGCATGTGTTCTTTGTGGATGATAGGATTGATGTTGTAGATGGGGCTTTGTTTGCGGTCGATGGAAAGGTGTTGTCTGTCAATGATTTCCACATATAGACGATCAGTAGTGCCCGACGCCCAGCATGGGAAATCCTAAGGGCTCAAGTATAAACCCATGATGAGACAATATTTGTGTGGCTACCCTAGAGTCCAAGAAGGGTGTTGATCGGATCTAGGCTAGGTCACCCATGGATGGTGGGCTTCCATGCAGTACTTCTCTAAGATTTTGATTGGAGCATGAGGGCGCATAAGGTTAGTTTTGAGGGATTACAAATCTAGATTCGTTGCCATGATATGCCGTTCAATTGACTGAACACGGAAATAGCAGAATTTGTGGCTAAACAGGTTGGCAAATTTATTACGTTAGATCTTTCTGGTACCAGCATTGGATGGGGAAATATTTTGAGAGCCGAAGTGTGGATTGATGTTAATAAACCACAGTGGTGTGTGTGTGAAAAGATTCAATTCCTTGAAAAGAAACAATGTTGAGGTCTATGAGGTGTAGTACGAGAGGTTTCCCTATTTTGTTTTGCTTGTGATAGGCTGGGCTATGATGATATCCAATGCTTTATTCCCCTGCCAAGGCGAGCTGATGGTTTTTGGGAGTATGATGCTAGCATCGGGTTCCCGGAAGTGAGGAAGAAGAAACCCTCATTTTCTCATAGGTAGGTGGGCCCCACCATGGGACCTGGAACCTTCTTGATACAATTCCGAAAAATCCCGAACTTTTAAGGAACCCTAAGTCCAACTTTTCTTTTATGAATCTTTGTGTCCGGACCATTATGAAGCTCCTTGTGATGTCATGGATCCCGTCCCAGACTCCGAATAATATTAAATCTTACCATCATTAATATCTCAAAGCTACCCTAGCGTTACCAAATATTAAGTGTGTGACCCTACTGGTTCGAGAACATGCAGACATGATCGAGACACCTCTCTGATCAATAATCACTAGCAAGACCTGGATGTCCATAATGACTCCCACGCATTCAACTAAGATCATTATCGGTTGAACAATGATGTCGAGGATTGAAACAACTGCGTAGTACATTCCCTTTGTCTCACAATATTTTACTTGCTTGAGTTTGATCATCGTTATCTCCATACCTAGTTCAGTCTCGTTCCTAGCAATTATTCTTTACTTGTTCCTTCATACACCATTCTTTGTGATAAAAATCATTGGTCACGTGATTGCAAGCGATATAGAATGTGCGTTACCGAGTGGGCTTAGAGTATATATTTTTGTCACATGGATGGAAAAATCCCAGTCTTGATTCATGCAACTCAAAACTTTTCGAGATACTTGAAAGACATCTTTATGATCACCCTATTATAAAATGATGGTTGATGCCCCCAAAGTATTCTTCCAGTACTTGGAAATAGCATAATCTCATGATCTAAGGATCACGATACTTGACAATTAACAACTATGCAATTTTAAACATTGCTGCCTCAATTTAATTGCTTTGCTTAGTTTGGATATGTCCATCATGTTTGTAATACCCTCAAATCAGCCATATGCAGATTTTAGCGCTTCTTGCCGATCCGCATAGAAACGATTCAATGATGCCCACCGGGCACTTACGTGCGGGTGCAAAGTGAAGTAATACCATTACACAATAGTCCATGATGGGACCCACAAGAACATAGATATACAACAACGACTCAATGAGTCAAGAATAGAGATATACATTACAAAGATCCAAATCACACTGAAAACGATACAACATCCGAGTACGTATAATATGCAAATTGGACTAAGAGTCCTGAAGAATAACCAATTGCGTCATAACCCTCTCTTGCCAAGCTAGAAGGGTGAAAGGATAGAATTGTCGCCTAGAGGGGGGTGAATAGGCAATTTCAAAACTATTACGGTTTTGGCTTGATAGAATGTGGAATTAAACTAATGTTTATTTTACAAGCACAAAACCTAAATACACTAGGCTCAAATAAGTGCACCAACAACAAGTTAAGCTAAGCAAGATAGCACAAGATAAATATACCACAAGTGATAAGCAAGATATTGGTACTTCAAGCTCAATGACTATCACAAGAAAAGTAAGCTCGGGTATAGAGATAACCGAGGCACGCGGAGACGAAGATGTATTCCCGTGTTCCCTTACAAGTAAGGTACGTCATATTGGAGAGGTGTGGGATTCCACGAAGGATTTCCCAACGCCATGAAGGCTCACCTTCTTCTCTGAGTCCATCCCACGAAGGAATAAGCCCTTTTCTTATGACTAGCATTTCCTCCACTCCGGAGATGGCAAGCTCCACAACCACTTCACAAGCTCCACGAAGGAGAAGCCCGGGTCTCTTCACAATCTTCCATGAAGAGGACACCGCGACACCAACCGCCAAGCCAACTAGGAGGTCACCCCCAAGAGCAAAAAGCTCACGGTCTCTCACTCGAACAAATCATAGTGGAGAGCTCAACACTTATGCAAGAATACAAAGCAAGAACACCAAGGGCATTCGAATCCCTCACTCTCAAATCCCACCAAATCAACACGTCCTAGGGAGGAATTAGAGAGGAAGAACAATGGTGGAAATCAACAAATGACTTCAAGATCTAGATCCAATGGGTTCCCCTCACTTAGAGGAGGAATTGATTGGTGGGGATTGTAGATCTAGATCTCCTCTTCCAAAGCCCTCAAAAAGATGCAAGAATCATAGGAGGGAAGGGAGAGGAAGCAAGCTCAAGAGTGTCAACAATGGGGGTCAATTTCAGGCTCAAGAACTCCCAAAAATGTTGAGGGAAGAACCCCCTTTTATAGGGAAAAGCAAATATGGCCGTTGGAGAGAAAACATCAAAAACTAGGTTTCAAAGTCGGTTGGACCGGCCCCAGAACCGGGAAACTCGGTCCCCAGGCCGGAGGACCGGCCTGCAAACCGAAAAACCTCTGTTTGCCAACTCGGAATAGACTTGGTCATCAAAACCAGAAAATCCGGTCTGAGATCCGGTCTACCGACGCTAGCACCAGACCGTCCGGTGTGGCACTCGGTTGAACCGGATCCACAACCGGGATGAAACAGACTTCACGAAAAACGCAATAACCTTTGCATCCGAACTTTGATTTTGATGATCTTGGGCTTGTTTTGACGAGGACAACAAGCTATACAATATGGTGCATGAAAATATCATAGTGCAACAAAGGAAGATAGAACCAAATGAGGAAAGGTATGAAGCCTCCCTATAAGAAGAACCGGTAAAACCTTCAAACTCGAAAACGCCATAGAAGATGCATACGAATTCCGTTTTCGATGAACTTGTGCTTGTTGAAGAGCTAGCAACAAGCTCAAGAACCTCACATGGAGACACACCAAGAAGCAACAAAATAGGAAGATGCAAAGTATGCAAAGGATTGAGCTCCCTAAGACAATGTGATCAAGTTACCCGATCGAAAGCCCCTCTTGATAGTGTGGCTATCTATCCTATAACCTGGTCTCCCAACAACCACCTTGAGACCAGTAAAAGGAAAACCTAGCAAGGACATACCTTTGTCTTGCGCATCCCGCTTGATCTTGATGACAATGCTTCAAGCTCCATCCAAGCCAGAATGCATCAGTTGATCATTGTTTCTTCGTGAAGTCTCGTAATTTGCTCCCCCATACACCACTATGGGATAGCTTCATTAAAAAGACACATCTTCACATGTCCATTATCACCAATATGGACGGAAAGCTTCAAGCAAATGATCTTCTCGAGATGCTTATCTTGAACTTTCCCTTCTCAAACTTTGATGACGATCACCACTTGATGTCATCCTCTCATGGGCTATATGAGATCTTCACTTTTGAAGCATGCCCATGGAAAGATACCTATCCCATATAGAAAATGCAAAGGCACATATATAATGGGTTAGTTCATGATGCATAAATGACAAGGATTACCATACCACAAGATCCATGTGGTACATTCTTTATGCTTCATGTGTTGACCAACTTGAAATCACTCTTCACTTTTGTATTGGTAAACCAAGTATTTTCTCATGCTCCATCTCAATATCTTGAGGTACATAAAGAATTCTTCATTTGATTACATGATCTAAATCTTAGTCAACCATAGCTCAACTAATGAGGCTATCATGACACCGACTTAGAGCCATATCTTGAATTCTTCTATTGAGATCACACTCTCAAGAACTTGAACATATCATATTCTTCTCTTCAATTCGATGATCTTGATGCCAAAACTCAAGGTATATCTTTATCTTCATGGCATCCATACTTGAATCCAACATATGGACTACAAGCATGACCTACGAAATATTCCTTCATATAAAAATCAATGAAAACATTAGTCCATAGGGATTGTCATTAATCACCAAAACCACACATAGGGGCAATTACCCTTTCAAAGGGTAACCTTGCTAACATCGTCAAACTCATACTTGTCAAAGAAAAAGGGGTGTCGACAAAGGGCAAAGGAAAAAAGGAGCTGTAAGTATTGAGGCCAGTACATGGTGAATCTTAGAATTCGGCGGCTCTCACCTATATAGTTATGGTGGGCTTAGCAGCAATAAAGCATGCACTCAACAACCTACAGAGACTGATACAACTATCGGCTATCAGAGAGAGAAGAGAGACCTATTCAGATCCAACCTAATACTTACACCAAACATACCCATCTTGGAGTTTCCCCCTCGAGACCAAACGAGGAAGTCCTTCCGAGGAACTCACATAGTTGGCAGTTTTATTTAAGCATTCCATTGAAGTTGCAGAACTTACTAGTCAGATATATATAACATATGACATTCCAATATCACTAGCTGTTGGCACTTTTAATTAACCATTTTGTTGTAGTGGAGTAGATTACTAGTCATGCCAAAGTCAAATTTATATCACTACTTTAGTTTGAGTTATCTATGGTCGAGACATTGTGCTCCAAGTAGTCCATAACTATGGACACAACTTTTCAAAAAGATTTACCCTGCAGGGGTGCAAAAATAGCAACACACGCACAATCAACCTTGGGAAAACCAAATAAAAAGCAACAAGGCATCACGACAAAGCATTCACATGATTCAAAAATGATTTTGAGGGGCCACCCCACTAAGCTACCCGCTATGAAGTCGGCCGGGCTCAGAGACGGACCAAGGGGTTTGGGATGACGACTGAGAAAGACTGGGAACCCGAAAGTGTGACTAGACTTGTCCAAATAGCGTAAACATGGCGTGGGGTTCCAAAACAGAACAATAGTAAACCGCTCTACTCGAGCAACAATAGTAAATAAAGCAATAAAACATGGCATAAGTACAGAATAGTAATAAATCCCCAAACTAGTTTGTGGCCCTAGGAAAAAAGATGTGAATCAAGCTCAGGCGAAGGGGGATCCATAAAGTCTTCGACATGTGGATAATGCGATAGTCAAGGAACATGTGTCAAGCACTCAGGTCTTAGGTGGACATAAGTGGGCAGGATAAAAGCTAGATCTCAAGTATTGCCCACCGATGCAACTTTATTATTTATATCTATTCCTAATATTTTAATTATCAAGTTGTGATTATAACCATGATCATCTCCACTGTTAAGCATGTGCTAACCTCTCGACAACTGTGGAAATCGACAACTCGAACCGACACTTGAGCAAGCAACTACGACCCGTAAGGCCAACTATATACCAAAACAACAGGAAATAGGAAGTGACCAAGGCAATATAGGCTGCAAGGAGTATAAATGGTACAGAAATTAAAGCATCATAACATGGATAAGAATAGAGAGAAGTAAAGCCATACGGCGAAAAATAGGTAGCAGAGGATAGAATGCTCGCTTGGGAACCATAGCTGAAGATACATATCCGAAGAACTTGTCAAAGCTCACACCATCTCATCGTCCTATCCAGGAAGAAAGAAAGCACTAAAACATACACCAGATGCACTATTTAATACTAAATGAGAAAATGTGACATGTTCATGATATGATGCATGGCATGGCAAGGTACGATGCAACTTAGCAATATTAAGTGGAATCAGAATTCTGACAATTAAATAGAAGGTTCTAATTATTTAGGTACCCCTCAATTTAAATGTTGACTTACCAAGACAAAACATGTCATCGATTCACTACACAAATTTAAATGGAGGCATAATAAGACAAAAACATCCCACATATAGTCTCCATATTTAATTAATAGATGAATTCCTATTTAACCCAAACTACATGATAGTATGTATGCAAGCATGAACAAGCTAATATGCACAAGGTATATGACATATTATAAAAATAGGGGCGGGTTTAGATAGGGGTCACACGTTTGGGTCCAAAGCTCTTGGGTGTGGAGGGGTTCAGGTATAGGTCACAAGTTGGGGTTCAAAACTAAGGGTATTAGGGTCGATGGGATTGGTCTTTAGATTCCAGGATCCAGGGTCTTCGGGTTCCATGAAGGAGAGCTCGACATTCCATGTCGGAGGCCTTGGACTCCGGTAAGGAGATCTCGGGTGCGGCATCGGATTGGTCTTGTCGACGAGAAGATCTTGCCGTCCCCAAACTTGGCGTTGGTTCCTGTTCGGAAGAACTTGGTGATGGTCTCGTACTCGATCACATAGGCGATGCCACAAATGTTTTTTCTTTGTGTACAACACCATTACACATAAGGCTGAATGGAGATGGACGTAGCCTTGTCCTCCGGGATATGGTACTGGCATCACACCAACACCATCGGTAGCCATACAACATATTCACAAAGGAGGGCCGCAAAAAGGCAGCAAGACACACACGACAACATCAGTAGCCTCTCTGGATGGACATCACCACTTCATGGTTTTCAGGCACTAGAGGGCGACACATGCTCCAGGGCACCATCCAAGGCCACATGTCGACGAAGGGGGCTCAGTCACAGAGCTTGGTCGGGTTGAGGCGAAAGCAGGAGGGCGACCATGATGCCTGGGGCTGGCGACGTCGAGGTGGAGCCCCCAGGCGATGCTGCTCTGCTGACGGCGGGGCACGGCAGTGCTCAGAGGCGAGATGAAGGTGGGAAACAACGGAAGCATATGCGACTGTCTCTGGGATTGCCGTGCTCACGCGGGAGGAGGAGAGTGGCGGCAGGGCCTGAGGCGAGCAACAATGCTGAGGTTGGAGGGGCGGCATGCCCAGCCAGGGAGGAGACAAGGGTGAGCGGTGGGGGTGCTGCAGGAAAGGAGGCCGAGGGAAGGACGCCTGCGGCAGCGTGGATCGATGGGGTAGGAGGCTCGACAGAGAGGAGCCCGCTGGAGAGAGGGATGCGAGGACCACCGGCCATGTTGGAGTAGAGGGTGGCGGGAGGCGCGTGGTGGCACACATGGAAGAGCTCCAGGGAAGGCAGCACGTGGCCAAACAGGGGCATCGACGCCGCTGGGCATGCAGATGGCAGGGCAAGGCGCCAGCACTGGCGATTGTAGGGAGGAGGGTCTCACACGTGGAGGAAGCTAGGGGCACTAGCGACGGTGGATGGAGCTTAGAGGAGGGCACCCGCAGGGGTGGTGGGGGATCGAGAGGAAGAGACATGGTGGGTAGGAACCGCGTGCGGTGCGTGTGGTGTTGAGTCGTGTCGCGTGGGTGCGTGCCGCTGTGTGTGTCTCACGATGGGTGGTGTTGTGTTGAGATAGGTGTGTGTGTGTGCGTGTGTTGCATATCCAGGTGCGTGTGTTGCATATACAACAAATATTTCTCTAAGGCATTTTCCTTAGAGGAAGAACTCTCTGTGTGTCATTGCCTTTTGTGGTGGCGCTGTCCCTAGAAGGAATGTACGCGCAAGAGACAATATCACTATGGCACGCCATTGTGCTGTGGTGATTTCGTCCAGGAGATCTACTTCCGTAATCTCGACAGGGATCAGAGATCTAGGAGTCATCGTATTGCATCGTACATGTGCGCTACCACGGGGGTTCTACCACTTGTGGCACTGGACCATCGTATAAGGACCTGGAAAAGGGGTGACTTGCGAGGGGCTTCGTGACCTTAAGGTCGGACGAGTACGACTAATTCATCCATATTCTACATGAGTGTTAAATGCTTATGGTCTACAAGGGTATGTTACCGATGTCTCTCTATGTTACTGCGTTACTCCATGGCTAAGTTTGTTATGTCATAGGAATTTTTTTGTTTCTTACCACGGAACCCCTTCAAGCGGATCATCAGATTGATCTCCACCATAGGAATCAAGGAGGGAAGCCGAACATCGTCGGAATCATCGTCTTCTGTGGTAGACCTCGCCAGTATCCGCAGTTTCAAGCTCATGTCCGGCGATCCCCGTGCTCGTTGAGCATTCCATCATCTCCATTGTGAACTTGTGCATCTTCAGCTATTACCAGCGCATCTAGGGGTAACCCATAGCCTAGTTCTCCATAGCTCGCAGGAGTGGACCGTCACAATAGTTTTATTCGCTGTCTCTAGTGACCATTCAAACTGTGGCATAGCCCGTTAGGTATGCAACATTCCTAGGAGTTGAACGCCACCTCTCACGCATTCTAGGGCAACCTAAAATGGGCGGCGCCATCGTTCACTGACATGTTGACGCCACATTCCTAGTGATGACATTACCAGTGGGGCCCATGAACCAGTTTAATTGATTCCACTTGCCCTAGTGGCAGTTGCAGCGAACCAGGTCCCACCTGTCATTAACTCTGGCTAGATCTACCATAGTAAAAAACTCACATAAGTATGTGGTAGCTGACCTGTCCCTAGACCCCACACGTAGGTGACTGCACATGTCCACATGTGTAAACTCAATCTATTGAATAAAAATTCTAGAAAATGATTTAAACTTATAAAATTCATAACAAAATATTCAGAAAAATAAAATCTATTCATCTACAACAAAATCTCATACACTTCTACAGAATAAATATTTAAGAGTAAATAAAACTTTTACGTACACTTTCATAAATTCAAATGTAAAGAAAATTCAAAATAACCAAACCAAATTTTAAATGGAAAACCAATAGAACTTTGTCTTTATAATTAAAAAAAGCATGACTTGATTTCTTGACTAAAATAAATTACAATAAAAAATAGTTATGTGCTTTAAATATCAATTTAAATATTGTAATAAATCCAAGCAATAAATATATATATAATTCATAAAAACACTTCAAAACTAATATTCTTATTTGAGAATAATAGTAAACAACATTTCTTCAAAATTTACAATTCCTTAGTTTAAAATGTAATAAAATACCTAAAGAAAGATAAATAACATGCCCGCATATAAAAAAGAACCAATATTTCATTTTAAAGTTTTAATAATAAAAATAAGATCTTAATAAAATAAAAGAACATTATCTCATACATTGGGTATAACATCTAAAAGATAAATAATCCCAAGTATTAAATTTCAAAATAGAAGTACATTTAACCTTAAAAGAAAATGTTCTTCAAAATTTATTCTTTTTGCAAAAATAAAGAAAGTCAAAATGATTTATCTTCTGAAAATCTTAAACAACTTAAAATAACATCCAAAGTAATATTTTTTACTAGTTAAAAAGTTATGATGCATTACCTTGTTGTGAAATTGAACTTTGAGTAAAAATATTGATTACTTGAATTTTGAGAAGGAGTGAAGTAAATCTAAACCTAACTCAAAACAATAAGAAATCACCAACCCAAACCTAAGTCAAATACATAAATGAACCAACGGGGGATTAGTACCGAGGGATTAGAACGCTTGCATATCATACCTTATGTATAATAGCATATTTATAATCTTAGTTCTTACTGAACCCATGATGCTATCGTTCGAATTTCGATCTTTCGATATCTAGAAGAAGTGCGAATTGCATAGTCTTGCAACCAGGAGGTAAGTTCATTCTTACATTTCCTTTGAACTGCTTTATAAAAACTATTTTCAAAAAGTCACTACATTCAAAAGCAAACAATTTAGTTTTACTAATGGAATGAATTGTAAAATGGTGGGCAATAGAATCATGGTTGGAATACATGGTTTGGAAGCCATGTGGTGGAGATTCCAGCATGCGGGGGAAAGTACACATATGATAAATACAAATGGAGCTATTGATTCGTGTGTCGTATAGACCATGTCGACCACGGACCCTGGAAAGGGACAAGAAAGTCAGCTAAGTCGGGATGTGATCTAGAATGGAGATCATCGACTGGGATCCTGTAACATACCCATCCTATGTTGCAAGATAACAATATAATAAGGGATGTCAATTATGTGTAGGTCCCATGACCGAAGCTCATTGCAAAGGGTAGGCAACGAGGTCGTGGAGAAGGCTAGTGATTGGAGAGTATTTAGACTAGGCCTCATACCAAAGGAATTGTCAATGAGTATGTATCCCGAACAGTGCAACAAGGCTAAATATGTTTGTGGGAAAAGTAGCACACCTCTCGAGAGTGTATAAAATGTGACATGTTACTCACTATCCTTCTGAGGATTGCGAACACAGTGGGAAAGGGACTTTGTGAAGTCCTGTAAAACCCGTTAAGGCTAATGGGCATAGTTTTCGAAACTAGAACTTACCTTTTCTAAAAACCTGATTTCAATAACTTGCATAAGCCTAGAATCTCCGATCCATTTTCAATAGAGATAGTGCATCAGAACACACACATAGTATAAACTTGTTGAGTACACTCGTAATCAATCTATCCACCTTAAACCCTTTCTTAGGTTAAGAAGACAATGGCGAGACTACAAACAAGGAGCTAGAGGACATAGGAAGCCTTCTACGAGGAGCTAGAGTTAGATCAACAGAGTCAAAGAAGACAAATAGTACCATTAGTATTAGTGGAGATTAAACCAAACCTAGATGGGAACCAATTCCCAACGATAGGCATCATACCGTTAGGGCATTGCTGATGAAGAAATGGTCAACCATTAGTTATCGAGATAGACTTAGAAGTAGATGTAGTACTGGACTAGTCTACTGTTTAATCCTTTTGGACTTTGGTTTGAACAAGAACTTACCTGAGAAATTCATTGTCTCGTGGAAGTTCTGAAGATCTTCTAAAAAGATCTATGATATGAATACTTTAGTTATACCTTGGTCCCTCTATGTTTTTATTGTACTACTCAGTTGGGTGTAATATTCGTGGAACAAAGTTCTGTGAGTGTTATGCCAACAACTTGCGCACTACAACATGTAGTAGTGTGATGGGTCACCGCAAATTTTCAACGAATTTGGAACTGACGTATCAACATTGACATGAAACTACAAGGTGAACGAGGCAAGGTCCTCTCCAACGAGGACGACCAAAGCATACGATGGGGAGGAGAGGCCGTAGACCTCTTCCCCATGGCCGACATCGGTGGCTGAGGATGAGAAGTAGTGACTGCCAAAGGATGCAGAGCTGTGGCGGTGGTCGCAGAGCGGGGTGACGACGGATGTGTGCTGGAGGCAGAGTGGGTAGATGGTGCTGGGGAAGGCATGCGGGGTAGGTGGGTGGGCCGGCGTGTGGGGTAGGTGTAGTGCCAGCGCGGGGTGCAAGCGCATGGAAGAAGAAGATGGCTAGGCAAAAAAGAAAGAAGAAAAAAAGAAAAGGTGGGCCAGATTTGGGCCTTGCGTTGTAGAGGTGGTCTATTTATTATGTCTACTTTGTATGGGTTTATTTCATACCGTAAAAATTAAATTATTTTAAGTGACATTTACATCATCTTTAAGGTTATAATTTTATAGGATCCGTTAGAGGTGCCCTAACCGTAGCAATATTTGTCGTACCAAAGAGGGTTTAAAAGAATTTTGCGACCTGTTAATTGGTATAACTTCTCCATTATAATTTGATAGGACTAACAAATTCTTATGACTATCCTTCAATCTTTTTTTGTAATTTCTTACGTTATACATAAACATAAACCTGTTCAATAATTTCTTACGTTATACCTAAACTTATCTTTTTTGCTTGCATTCAAGTATGCGTGTGTGCTCTGCAAAAAACCTTGTTCTACCACTACCCTACTTTCTACATGGCAATCTGACAGTATTGCTGCCACTCAAGCGCCAGACGTCATGCCGGCGTGGAAATCAAACCTCACGCCTTCACATGTGTACACCATGTGGCTATACTAGTCTCCAGTCTCATGTAGGGTCAAAAAGCAAAACCTAGGGTCAAATAGCAAAACCTCCCTAGATGCATTTTGGCATTAATGTGGATCATGATAATCCATACTTTTAAACCATCTCTTACATTTTGTTTCCCGTTTTCCTAACCATGTTTTTTGAGATGGTTTGACCCTCTTGGCTTCCCTTCTTCTACTCATAACTGGAACTAAGGATCAGTCGTACTAACCTTGTATAGTTGTTCATCTCTTCTTTTCTTCTCTCTCCCATATAAACTTTGGTTTTGTTTCTACTTTATAAATTTTAGACCCTGTTCGGAACATAGTAACTCAAAAATGCAGAAATTGACATGTCACGTGACCTGAATTTCTAGAGGAACCAAAACCAAATAAAAACTTTAAAGTGCCGTTACAAACGTGGGGAAAATACAGAAATTGTAGACAGGAAGATATTGAAAACATGAGGTGAGACTGTTGGAAATATGTCCTATAGGTAATAATAAAGTTGTTATTATTCATACTAGACTTCTCTTTGCGCCTCCGGGGCACGGCTGATATACAGGACACTTCATGATATGATCGCGCTGTATATACATGCCTCTCTGTGCGCCTCCGGGGCAAGGAAGTCATACAGATCGTTTGCTCATTTTTCTCGTGATACACGTTTACCGACATACGTCTAGAGAGAACGTTGTGATGAGTCAATGTTAACAGGACGTTTGGCTATCAAGAAAGGAGCGAGTGAACGTGGCACTTTGCATAAACGTGTCGACACAACACTGCATACGTTTAACTCTGATATGATGGGACATAAAAAATGCATTAACATAATTAAAAATAAGTATAACGCGAGGTGTCGTACAGAGAGAAGCAGGAAACAACTACCCGCAAGCATCACGCTGATTTTCAATGATAAGGAGAAAGTGTAATGTGATTGTTACACATTCTTTGAGTTTAAGGATGCAACAATCGCGCAGATTTGTGATGGTAAGGGAAGAGCCTGACGCGATTGTTAGATATTTTTTAGTTTTAGGCTAGAATGCCTGAATGCCTAAACCCACAGTTATGCATATGAGGTAGACAAATTTATCTGAAAACGCTGAACGTAAGGAGCAGTACAAATAATTGATAATCAGACATAATAAAGAAACATGGTCTCATTATGAAACAGATAAGAGCAAGTACATGGAGGTGGCGCCTGCGCGGCCATGGCAGATTGGTGGAGGGCACGGAAAGTGCTTGCCCAATGCGCCTCTTCTTCGAGCACCGCTTGCTCCTGGGACTCGCGCGGCACTAGCGCGAGCGCCTCCTCTAGGATCGAGTTTCGGCGGTATGATGCGCACATGAAACTTCTCCTGCGCCGCGGAACACTGTTATCGTGCATCTCCGATGACGTCATGCACTTCCTGATAATGTTGTTGTGGGCGGGGAACTCCTCGCCGGGGATGAAATGGATCGTATGGGCACCTAGAGGAGGGGGTGAATAGGTGCTACTTTAAATTTTAGTTTTTTTTAATTTTAGGCTTGACACAAATATAAATTCTCTAAATATGCAATTACGAGAATTTCTCTATATGCCAACCTAACTACTGAACGTGTAAAAGGGAGCGAGAAAACCGTACGAGGAAACCGTACTGGAGCACGCGGAGGCACAGGGATTTGTTTGACTGTGGTTCCTTCCTTGTTAAGGAAAGTACGTGTAGCACCCCGGTAAAACCACTACTAGAAAATCGCTCAGTGTTTCTGTTTTGTGCATTATCATGATAGCATGCTCATATCATGATGCCACATTGCATTTAAGCATCATCATGTCAACATGCATCTTTGTGCCAAAAACTATTTTCTAAAAGCATATCCTTATTTTCTATTTGCCTTCCTCTTTATTTCAAATGTAAAACCCGGTCCTTCCAAATATTTTATTTTGTCTACAAACTATTTACAAGAAACTTTTGTTCTTAAAATAAAAAGGAAACTTTTTTTATAAAACTAAGGAAGGCAGCCAACCGACCAGGCCTAGTGGCCCAGCCGGCTAGCCACCTACCACCCTAGCGACTCAGCGAGAACCACCCGAAACCCTAATCTACACCCCATCCACCCCGCTCCCCGTCGCCGCCACTCACCCTATCTACCCCGCACGGCAGCACACTCACGTACACCCCGCTGCCAAGCACGACACACGCGACGCGCCCCGACCACCCCACGTCGCGCGCACTCCCCCGATCCCCACCCGACGCGAGCCCCTGCCCTTGTCACGCTGCAATGCACGCTCACATGCATCGCCCGCTACCCTACTCCCCGTCTGGCCCTACCACCCACCAACTCCCCCCTCTCGTTCTTGATCCCACCTACCCCATCAGTCCCGCTCTCCCCGTGTCGCCTCCATCCTCGCTCGCTGCCAAGCCCAACCCCAAGCGCCGATGGTGCCCCTCCGCCCCCCGAGCGCCTCCGTGTCGCCTCCGGCGAGCTCCGCCTACCCCGCTGGCTCCGAGAGCGGCCCGGCTGTGAACCCCGCCTCTCTTCTGAGCCGCCGCGGGGCCGGTCCTCCTCTGCAACAGCTCCAGCGAGCCCATGATCGTCTCCAGCGAGCCCGCGTGCGCCGCCCTCGTCGAGCCTCGTCTGCCTCCCCGTTGTCTGCACCACCCGCCATCCGGAGCTCCATCTCTGATCCCCACTAGATCCCACCGTCGCCCTGCTCGTCGTTCAAGCCAGGCCCCGCCGTGCCGCTCGCCTCGCCGCAAGCTCCTCTGCGACATGCGCGCGCTCGTGGGCACCTCCTGAGCGCATCCTCGCCTCGTCCACGCGGCCCTAACCGCCTCCCTCGCCCTGCAGAGCACCGTG
Organism: Avena sativa; assembly: GCA_916181665.1. Lineage (NCBI taxonomy): Eukaryota > Viridiplantae > Streptophyta > Magnoliopsida > Poales > Poaceae > Avena > Avena sativa. Next base: position 310,347,801 of record OV702291.1, read on the forward strand.
GACGCCCCAACACGTCCGAGCCTCCTCCGTCTGCAGATGAACAACCCACGACTTCCTATTCGTCTCAAACGACCCCTGCATCTCTGATGTTATAGTGCGAGTCCTACTGGTAAGATGTGTTGAAGGATGCTGTGTTGAAGTGCTGGTGGTGACATAGTGTCAACACCCGGATTTTTAATCCCAGATGCCCGTTATGCCATACCTCGCAATCCCAGGATTACCATTTTTGCGAGACATAACAGATTGGATATCACAGTACATCATCCATTACAAACCATACATAAGGTTTTACACAAATACGGATCTCATGATCCAGTCTTTAATACAACAAGCAGTGGAAATAAACGATAGCGTAGCGGTGGGGTCCATCTTCAGGGGCACAGGCAATGCTGACGAAGGCAGATAGTCCTAGTTATCATAGCCGTCCTGCTGACCATCATCTTGATAATCTCCTTCATAGTCTGGCCATGATAATAGCCAGGGACAAAAGCCATGAGTACTCTTTAAGTACTCGCAAACTACTACTAACAAGATTCTAAGTTAAAGTGCTGACGTTAAAGAATAACTATCAAGTTAAGTTTGAAACCTAAGCTGAGTTCTGAAACAAGAAAAGATAAAGTAAAGTTCTAGAATCACTTAAGTTGGGAAGCTAATTTCATTAACACAACCCTGTTGTGGTCAAGTCAAAGGTCATCATTCATTTCAAGTTATTTAGAAAACATCTGACAACGAAACAGTATGGCCATTCCAACTGTCCATAACCGCGGACGCGACTATTCGAATAGTTTGACACTCTGCAGAGGTGGTACACTTTCACCACAAGATTCGATACATCTGTCAGGGATAACCCTGAATCATCATACTTAGTATGCAGATAATCAAACATAACCTTCCCTTTACACACCCTAGTATAAGCACCTCTCCTATGAGCATGGCCTCCCAACCATGACCATGAGTCATCTTGGGCACTGCATAGGTGGACATCATTGAGAGGTAGCCTCAGCTCAAAGCTCTCCCGTGAGGGAACTAATACTACTGCATATAAATTTCCAGCTAAGCCTTACCCAATTCAGGTAATGTGGTTGTACGGTACATTTGGAATGGTATCGCATCCGAATCCAACCATCAGTTTTATAAAAGGGCTAAGGCTCATGCCTCATCATTTTCATCATCATAAACCAGTTGTGTTTCTCAACACATGTCAAAACATTTCAATAGAATGACTCATCATTCCAAGGTTTTCACAATTCATTTTCACCAAGTGTTCCAATTTAAAGTGACTCAAGTTTTGATCTATTCTAAAACACTAGGTTAAGAGTGTTCACTAAGGTGGAAAGGTGGGATCAATCTCATGCCATAGAATGACATCTAAAGGTTTCTAAGTAGGTCAAGTTTTATACTCTTTATGCTACCTTCAAAATTAATTAAAGAACTTTGTGTAAACTAAGGGAGGGAAAACTTGTCAATAAGACTTGGGGTACTAATAGTTAAAGGGGGTGTGATCAAAGTATGCTTAAGGCATCTTTACTAAACCATCTAGTTTTATTCTAGCTTGCTAACAATAGCTTACTAAAGCATGTTTGCAAGTGTTAGCTTGCACTAATAGCTTGCCTTGGTTGGTGCAGTGGTTGAAGTTCTCTTCTTCTTCTTCTTCTTCTTCTTCTTCTTCTTGGTAGAACTCCTCCTCCTCGAAGGCTTGGTCGGTACTATCGTCTAGAAATACATAGGGAGTGCACAATCACCAAACAATACTTAACTAGGCTAAGTAGTATTCTAAACCACACAATTGATGATCTATTATCATCCCAAACATCACAAGTTTTAATTCAATAGTTTCAACCTTTTTATTTTGGAAAAGTAATTTCTACTCATTAAAAAATTAACTAAAATTTAATATTCACCACCAAAACATGGGATCATGTGGACACATGTCCTCACCACATATTCTAACATGTGGGAATGAGATTTAAAGGTCGGATCAATATTACTTTGGTTTAAGTTCATTATTTAATGATTTAAAGTGACTAGAAATGCCTATATAGCATTATTTTGGTACTAGTCCAAAGTCACTACCTGTAAACCTTAATATTATTACATAGTTGGATAGATATGATGAAATGTGATTTTTGAGAGTTGGAATCAACTCAAAAGCTAACTTGGTTGATTTTATAAAAATGTTTCAAGTTGCAAAAGCTTCTGTCTTCTTATTTTTATTAGGAGAAATCTATAACTCTAAATGAATTAAATCCAACGGGCTTGGATAGAGCATTTCAATACCTTTCAGACAAAATTAGTTTCATGTAATTTGGATTTGTCAAACTCACAAAATTGAATTTTGAAATACTGGACATAAACTATATTCTAACTAAAAAGAAAAATCTAGATTTGAATCTACGGGCTTGCGCGGGAAAGGCAATGGGCCGGCCCAGTGGCGCTACGCGGCACGGGGCTCAGCTGACAGGGGGGGTCCACTTGTCAGCGGCACTTAAAATGCGAAACGGTACGTGCGCTGTTGGCCGTACGATTAGAGGCTAGATCTACAGCTGAGGGTCGTCGTCGACGACGGACAGGTCGCTGGCGAGCTCGAACCCTAGCGGCTCGGTGGGGGTCTACTGGGGGCGTACCAGGGCTCCAACGGGGTCGGTGATGCGGGTGAAGACGACGACGAGGCGAGGCATGGTCGCGGCGGAGCTTGGGGTGGCCGGAATCAACGGCACCCTTCTTCTCCCGTGGCGGCGGCTCCGACTCCAATTCCAGCGAGCTGCTGCTCCACTTGCTCCGGTGAGAGGTAGGTGAGGTTCAGAGAGGTGAGGGGAGTGGAATGGTGTGAGTCTTTGGTGCCGGGGAGGGCTCCTTTTATAGGCTCGACGTTGAGACCGAGCGGAATGGGTGGTCGACGGTGGCGACATGGCTATGTCGAGCTAGCGGCATGGCTGGGGATTGCGATCGGTGGGCGGTTCCCTGGCGGTGCTCTAGTGCTTCAATGCGGCCGTAGGGGCGGTGGCATGCAGTCGGGGCGAGGTGGCGCTCTGCGTGGCCGAAGCAGCTGTGTCCACGGCGAGCGGTGGCTGTGGGGCTTTGGGCGGCGAACGGGGGTGTCTGGGGTGTTCTCCAGGTCGAGGCGGAGCGGTGGGCGTGGGATGGTGCCAAGGGGCGGTCGGTGCGAGCGGGGACAGTGAGCGCTCTGCGGGCAGCATCGGCATGGTCGACAGGCTCGGGGCGCAACGGTTCCTGGTCGTTCTGGTCATTGTCCTTGGGCTGGGACTGGTTGGGCGGTGGAGGTGGACCACGGGCTATCTCTAGGACACGGTAGATGGCGCTGGCGGTGGCTGTGGCTTGCTGTCGCCGGTGGGGTGCCCAAGTGGGGGCTCGGCCTTAATGGCCATGACCATTTGGTCTTTGCACAGTGGGTGGCTAGGCTAGAGAGGGGTTAGGGGGAGTAGTGGAGAGGTTTTGGTGGCAAGTTGGGGAACAAGTTTGGCCAGAACACTATTTAAAATAGTGAAATTTGTTTAGTTTGAAATCTGCCTGCTAAGTGTTTGATGAAATGGCCGCAAGAGAAAAAGTTTTGAATTTTGAGTTCAAATTTTTTGGGTGATCTCCACTAGTGCTAGGTAGTCTCTGGTTGCAAGGGTTTTTAAAATGGTGCTCAATTTGATGGTTTTTGAAATAGGGGTGATCTATGCATATGCATTAGATTCAATTTTAAACTGTCATTTAAAATAGTTTACAGAATGTTTTTGGTAGATCAAAAGGTGGGCCTTGGTACCTCATTATGTGTACTAGAAAGGGGTGCAAAGATCAAGAATTGTTTCTGTTAAGAATTGAGTACTAGGAATAGCCAAATTAGGCATGAGAGTTAAATTTGTCAAAATGACCATTCCTTCATTTTAATTCTTTTTTATTTGATTTTCTTTACGAAAAGTTTGGGAATGATGTAGATGATGTTTAAATCACCTAAGAAACATTTTACAAGCATTGGATCAATCAATCATGGAAATTCAAACAACTCCTAAATTAAATGCACACATATATGAATGCTTCCCTTTTAAATTTGGAAAAGTTTTTGTTAACCCCAATTTTGGATGATTTGATCTTGATAAGCTTGGATTAAAGTTTTGGGATGTTACACATAGTGATGTGGACATCGAGCTGTTGTTATGTGCATGGGTTATCGCAGGTGTGTATACTGCGTGACCGACGATTGCACGAGGACCCGAAGAGCTAAGGACGAGAACCTTACCAACGCCAAGATCTTCCGAAGATTTTATTGTCAACAAGTTCAACCACTCAACGATGATGAAGATGCCCTGGAAGACCATGGGAACATGATGCTCTTTGAGACCCCAATCCCGTGGATCCGAAGACCGATCCCGGTGCCAGAACCCCTCCAAAACCAAGACCTTTAACCCTAATGTGTGACCCCTTTATCCGAGACCCCTATTTTTTATAATATGACATTATCAAATGTTGCATATTAAATTGTTCATGCTCGCATACATATTCATTTTTTGGCGGTACTTTGTTGATTCATCTCATAATTAAATATGGAGTGCATATGCGGGCTATTCTAGGCTTATACTAGCTCTATTTAAATTTGTGTAGCGAACCGATGCCATGTTTTTCCTTGTTAATACAACATTTAAATTGCGGGCTATCTAAATAACTTGAACCTTCTAATTAACTGTCAGAAACTCGGTTCCGTTTAATATTGCCTAGTTGCATCGCATCCTTGCCATGTCATGCCTCACGCATTCATCATGCCTGATCTTCTGCCGTGGTATTAAATAGTGCATCCAGTGTTTTTTTAGTGCTTTGGTTTTTCACGGATTAAGCCATTGAGTTGATGCGAGTATCGACAAGTTTTTCGGATAGTGTATCTTTGGTAGTGTTTCCCAGGCGAGCATTCTCCCCCTTTCTACCTATTTTGCGTTTATAGTCTTTACTTCCTCCTGTTGATCTATTGCTATCCGTGTTGCGATGCTTTAGTTTACATGCACCATTTATAGTCCTTGCAGCCTCTATATTGCCTTGGACACATCCTATTGCCTGTTGCTTGATAGACAGTCAGCCTGGCGAGTCGTAGTTGCTTGCTCAGGTGCTGCTTTGCGTCATCGATGTTCCACCATTGTTGGTAGGTTGGCACATGTTTAATGTTGGAGATGATCATGACTTTAATTGTAACTTGTCAATTAAAATGTTGGGAATATATATAACTAATGCAGAGGCACCGGTGGGCAATAGCTAATATTTGGTTTTTAACCGCTCACTTGTGTCCCGTAGGCGCCGAGTACTTGATACCTGTTCCTTGACTATCGCACTATCCGCATGTGGGACCATGAATCCCCTTATCCAGAGCTTGATTCATTTCTTATTTCTGGGGGCCACAAACTAGTTTGGGGCTTTATTATTATCCTGTACTTATGCCATGCTTTACTGCTTTATTTACGATTGTGCGTGGAGCACCTGTACTATTTAGGATTGCGGAGTGTTTTCGTGGTATCGACAAGCCCAGTCACACTTTTGGGTTCCCAGTCGTTTACAACCATTGACGCAAACCTTGGGTCCGTCTCGGAGCTGGCCAACTTCATTGCGGGTAGCTTAATGGGGTGGCCCCCTGAAATATTTTATGAATCTTGTGATTGTTTGTCGTGAAAGCCTCGTTGGGTTTTTATTTGGTTTTTCCGAGGTTGATCGTGTGTGTGTTGCTATTTGTGCACCCCTACAGGGTAAATCATTCTGAAAGCCGTGTCCACGGTTATGGATGACTTGGAGCATAGTATCTCGATCATAGACAAACATAACTAAAGTAGTGCTATAAATTTGACTTTTTCATGTCTAGTAATCAGTTGCAACTACAACGGAATTAGCAAATAAAAGTGCCAACAACAACTGGATTTGGGATGCCTTATGCTAATCGTATCTGACTAGTAAGTATTGCAACTACAACGGAATGAGCAAATAAAAGTGCCAACAACTACTGGATTTGGGATGTCTTATGCTAATCGTATCTGACTAGTAAGTATCGCAAATACAACGGAATGGTTAACTAAAACTGCCCATTGCTTATGATATCAGGATGACTCATGCTATCTATATCTGACTAGTAAGTGCTGCAACTATAATGGAATGAACAAAACTGCCAACTATGTGAGTTCCTTGGTTTGACTTCCTCGTTTGGTCTCGAGGGGGAAATGTCAGGATGGGTATGATTGGTGTTAGTATCAGGTTGGTCCCGCAAAGGTCTTTCTTACCCCTCTCTAATAGCCGACAGTTATATCGAGTCTCTATAGTTTGTATAGTGCATGCTTTGCTGCCGCTTCAGTCCACCATACCTATGTAGGCGAGAGCCACCGAATTCTAGACTCGCCGTGTACCGGCCTCAGTACTGACCGCTCCCTTTTTCTTTTGCCCTTTGTCGACACCCCTTTTGTTTAACAGGTATAAGTTCAACGTTGTTAGCAGGGTTACCCTTCTGGCCGAGCCTGGGAAGGGTTATGGATGCCATTGGTTATTCTTTAGGGCTCTTAGCCCCATTTGCATCTTATCCGTACACAGATGTTGTATCGTTTTCAAGGTGATTTGGGTCTTTGTAATATATATCTGTATTCTTGACTCATGGAGTCATTGTTCTATATATATGTTCTGTGGGTTCCATCGTGGACTATTGTGTAATGATATTACTTTGTTTTCCACCCACACGCAAGTGCCTGGTGGGCATCTTTGAATCGTTTCTATGCGGGTTTGGCAGGAAATGCTAAAACTTGCATAGGGCCGATTCGAGGGTATTACAGTACATATGCGTTGGAGGGGTGGGCGGTTCTAAGACCACCACGCCACAATAGGCCTCACCCTATTCTCTGATGGATCTCGCCACCAAAGGCCTGATCCACCTTTCCACTATTGGTACCCTTCGAGGAGGGAACCAGTGCCTTTACAACACTAGCAGGGCACACATCCACAATCGAATTGGAGGCTCCCGTGATGAAAACAATCTGCCACAAGAACAAGTATTATCAAATAATCAAAACTAGGGTCTAGATATTTGCAAGAAATACTAGATCAAGAATCCCCCAAGTGAATGGAGGGGAAGTTGAGCGCTTGATTAGTGTTGATGAAGATCGAGTCCTCCTCCTTCAATTCCCAAAAGATTGAAGCCATTGGGTGGGTGAGGATGGAGATCTCGCTTGGAACTTGAAGAATAGGTCTGAGTTTTTTTGAATGAATCAAGAGTTCTGATAGGAGGATCAATTGTGGTATTTATACCCCCTGTCAAAACTCAGCCGTTGGAGACTTTTGGGGCCAGATTATCCGGCTGGGGCAAAGCCCTGCCCCAAAGTTGGATTTCCAGGGGAAAATCCGCCCCCATACCGCACGATGCACCTTGTTGCCCTTGGAAAAATAACTGGGGGCGGATTATCCGGCCCGGGCAAAAACTCCAGCCCTGGCCGGACAATCCGAAGAATAATCCGCCCTCCATATTGCATGACGTGCCTTGCCCACCTTTGTCAATTGGGCTAGGCCGGATTATCTGGCCCTTGGCAGGGGCAGATAATCAACCTCCCAACATCTGTTTTTGGATGCTTTTCATATGAACAATTATCTGTAGCACTTAGCACACATGAGATGATCCATGGTATTGTTATCTAACACAGAAAACACGTACTAGAGACCATGAAATGTTCTTTCATTCTCCCCCTTTTTGGTGTTTGATGACAATACTAGGATTTACGATAGAGATCTACTGACAACATCATTACAAGAATGAGAGAGACTCCCCCTAAATGTGTGCATAATTAATAATTTGCATTTGAATACAAATGCACACAAGTAGGTACAAGGCAATTTCATTGGAATGGAATCTACACACAAGTGACAAGTTAGACCAAAACATCATACCACCGTGAGAGATAAGTCCTCAATATAATATAAAAATAGTCAATATGATAACCATTATTGAGGTCTTCCACCATGAGAAAGATAACCAATATTAGATGGATCCATAATCACCGAGAGATAAATCCACAAGATTATTCTAGTGATAAATCCACATCTGAGCCATAGTGCCAAACACAAACATAGTCTTATACACACCAACTCACGAATAAAAGTTCAACGCTAAATGGGCCCAAGCAATGATAGAGAAAAACCGATAAAAGGCAAATGCTTGAGCCCGACCCATGCAAATCTGTGGAATCCTAAATAGAACTACTTCTCCCCTTTGGCATCGAAATGCCAAAAAGGAAGAAGAGCGATGCTAGCGCCCTAAGAGATCACTTGTCAGACTCCTCATCATCGTCCTCGTCCCTGTCCTCATCCTCATCATCATACTCCTCCTCATCTTCCTCTTCATCATCATCATCAGCTGGTGGAGTAGGCTCCCTCGCCGGGGTAGGAAACAGGTGGCGCTTGAGCTCGCCATAGTTGAGGACGGAGGTGTTCCACTGAGCATACGGAGTAGGAGCAGTAGGAGCTGGAGGGTGGCCTGGCGCCCCTGACGCATGGTGATGAATGAGCTACTGGGTGTGAGCCATATCGTGGCGCTGCTTGTACGCCTCGTACTGCCCCTTGTGGGTATCCTCCCCCATGCACAAGATGTTCCGCTGGAACCAATTCAGCTGCTTCACGTCATGGGAAATGGGTGGGACAGGGGGTCTATGCCCACTAGCACGAGCATCTCTCATGAGACCTTCTGGAGCTGAAGAGGGATGGGAGGTCTTCCTTGCCTTGTTGTAAATCTTCTTGGTCTTGTGTTCACCATCAAGGTTGCCACCAAAATCCTCATGAGGTAGCATACGCTTGATGAGCATCATGATGAACGGGGCATATGTAATAGAAAGCCTGTTGAACATGGAATCATTCATCTCATGGTAAATAAAGTCCATTACATCAAGCTTGTAATCCACTAACGCATCCTTAGAAGTGGTAACCTCATGCGAGAAAGCAAGCAACTGAACAAGGTTGCCATGGATACTATCATTGTTACCCCCACTGGGAGTGATGCAGTCACGATGCAGGGCAACCAGCTCAGCATATAGAGGAGACAGACCGGAGAGAAACCCAACAACACCATCAGGGGAAAAGCACGAAGAGAGCGTAGTGTCCTTGCTAGGCTTGATAGGAGTGATAATGCGATGACCACAAGGAATATCACGACCATGGAAGGGGTAACCAAGCACCTGGCCAATGATGCGGAAATAACACTGAATGAGAGTGGTACCTGTCATCCACTTTGTTGTGCGGATCTCATCTCCATAGATCAAAAGGGTTGAGAAGAACTGCTTCACCATAGAGGTATCATAGTTGCATTGCAAAGTCATCAGAGTGTGCAGCCCCATCCTCTCAGTCACAGTCGAAGCCTCGGCAAGTATTGGCTTTGACTTGGCCTCTGTCATAGCTAGAGGGCACATGGGGCGGATCTTGAGAGAGGAGTAAATATCATCATGAATACTCCTGAAGTGGGTTGACCAAAAGTTACTGTCCTCACTTTCAGCATCAGCATATAAGTCACGATGACAAATGGCAGAATAGTCTAGGATATCCATCATCTTGTAGCTGACCCAGGGCTGCTTGCCCTTCCTTTGGGTGGTCCTTTTTGTTTTCTTAGCACGTTCAGCCATCCTATCAGCCTCTCTTTGCCGCCTCCTTAATTCAACCTCGTCCACAAGACCATGTTCCCCATCGCGCCTGAAATAATGACCACGGGGATGACACTTGTATGTCTTAGGAGCACTTGAACCACCCGTGAAAGGAATAAGATGGGTAGCAAGGGGATAATCACACACACATGTCCAGGAGGGATGCTAAGAATAGTAGAAAAACAATACACAAGCCAAATCCATCTGATACGAGAAACTGTGAAAGTTTAAACTAGGGGCACACCTTCTAGGCCGGATATTCCGGCCCTACCAGGGGCGGATAATCCAGCCCCATCGAATTTTTTAGAACAACCACAGATTCATAGCACCAAAGTAGATTGGGAAAAAGGGTTGCTATGCTATGATTCCTAGCATGTAAGGGAGACAATGAGTAACCTCTAAACCGAGTTTCAACCACAAACAACAACTTCCATACAAAGGAGAAGAATGGGGAGTTACCCTCACTCATCGGAAGAAGAACTCCGAGGAGAGGGTATCCGGAGGCGCTGGGAAGAAAATCCGGGGAGGGCCCAGAGAATCCAGCAGTCAGAATGACTCCACGAAGGGTGGAGGTGGCCGGTGGCGGCTGGGGAAGAGGCAGGGAGGCGGGATGGAAGAACTGCTGTGGTGACCCAGCATACCACTGCATGATGTAGTACACTATAGTCGTTGACATAACACCAATGAAACATCTTTCACTAGTATTACATCCCTCAGAGTGGTACAACAGAAACACAGTAGGTGCAAGACATGATTAAAGATTACAACTTGACTCTTGACATAAGATCTAGAGAACACTCTAAGTTAAAGAGAGAAAAAGAAACTTCTTACGAGAAGAACCAGTAATAAAACTCAGAACTATCTGGCTCATAAGATTAGTAACTAAACTATCTAGCTTGCGATTGCTGCTAATGCAATGCTCTACAGAAGTACGTTGTATGGCTAGCATATCTACTCCTATCTATTCAAGATCTTAGCCTTTGCTTCAGTTGATGTATATGTTGACTTCATTTACTTTATTCAAGAACTTGAGCTGCTGAATATGGTTTCTTGAGCAGAAATTGATGTTGACATCGTCTTCAACGGCTTAGAATCTAGAAATGGTTAAGAAGGTACGGTTGAGTACGAGCGTACTCAGCAAATTCACTAAAAGAAGTGTATGATGCACTATCTCGAAAGCCACAGACCAAAGGTCGTAGGCCATGCAGGTTTTCGTAAACATTTCTTCAAAGGTTGCTTTTATTCTGAAAACCATGTCCAATAGCCTTCACAGGTTGACCAGAACCTTCGTGGTGTTCCTTTCCTGCCGCGTTCGTAGCTCCTTCCCGGAACAGGGAGTAACATGTCACAGTTCTTACACTCTGCAGAGATGTGTTACTTTACCCATGAGAGACCAAATCCTTGTTGCACAACCGGGCGATCTTTCTCGCCCACACTCCCTTTGGTGTGGGGCCTAGTAGATGATCCAAGGCAATCACTACCCCTCTCCATGACCCCGCATGAAGACACGACCTCCCCAAGCAGATATACCTCCGTTAACCCCCATATAGGCAGATATAACCCTGGCAACCCCTTGGAGACTCTAGTGAGCAGAACATGTCTCTGGCAAACCCCATATTGGCAGATATACCTCCGACAGCCCCTCACAGAAAGTCTAGACAGCAATATCATGGGGAACTAGGAGTCCCACCCATCTGCTGAGTCCCCGCAAGGAAGCTACAACCTCATAATAAGGTCATCCGTCCATACGAAAGGAAGAAGATCCGGCTGACTTCTCCGTCCCATTCCAAATCTCATGGTTAACACGTAATATACGGTGCTAGAATCACTAGCAATATTGGTTGTTAAGTCCTAGATATTATGTTGCTTTACCACAGGAACTGTATCAATAGATTAATATCATTTGGTAAATAATCCATAATCATATTTTAATGAAAATAGTGTTTTATGACCTTTTTGAAATCCAGGTGATGACAAAATTTGAGTTACAAGCATTTGATAGAAAATAATCAAAGGACATGAGCAAGTGTAAACTTGCCTTTTGGGATTGCAAGGTAGTGGAGTCGGATACTTCCACTTAACCTTGAGCTCCGATTTCTACAGAAAAGCATTAGTGCCCGGTAAGGACAATATTTAAAGAAGCAATATGCAATGCATAGTAATGTCATCCAATGATTTGTTTTCTTTCTTGTTTGTGTGTTTTATCAACCTTGTAAAGGTTTTAAGTTTCTTTTAATTAATAAAAGAAAAGCATTACTCAAAATCATTAAACTCATATTATCTTGATATTTAGCATTTTATAATAATTAGTATTATTCTAAGAGTTTAAAAATGAATTTATTTAATTTTTAACTCTTTTAAATATTTAACTAAAATTCCTTTAAGGAAATAAGACTTTATTTTTATCACACTTGATTTACTTTTCAAAAATACAAACTAGTATTTTTCTATAATAGTACTTCCTTTTTGAATCTTAAAAATGAATTTTATTCAATTTTAAGTGTTTTTTATATTTTTATAAAATTCCAGAAGGAATAGATATAATTTTAATAATAGATCTATATTTAATTACTTTAAAATTATTATCTAATATTTTTATTGGATAGAGGATATTTTTGTGATTTCATAACTATATTATTTGTATTTTTAGGATTTTTATTTATTTTTCTAGGGATTATCTAGTTCTTGGGGTATATTTGTAATTTTGTATTTTACATAAGTCCTTTTAAAACATGGGCCTGGCCCACTGGCTGGTCCAGCCCGACCCAACCCGCTTGGGACTAGGAAAACACTCCTGGGTAGTACTGGGATGCCCACACCCGGCCCAGTACCACTCACTCGCTCGCTCTCAGCTCTCTTCTCTCTCGCACGACACCCTCTCTGGCCACTCGATGTCGCCGCTGCTACGGTTGATTCCGGCCGCCCCAGGCCGCCGTGTTCGTTGCCATGGTGCAAGACGACATGGATGCTGTTGCCGCTCGATGCTGTCCCGCTCGATTTGGCGCTGGCGCTCTCCACTGGTCGCGCTGACCCCCACCTCGTGGCTAGGGTTTGGGGTTCGCCGTGCTCTGGCGCTCCCTCGATGACACTGTGATGCTTGTGGCACTGCCCTTCTGTTGCCGCCACTGCCGTGTGCAGGCACAGGTTGCAGCGCCCCCTCGGGGTGCTCCCCGTGCTTCCACCTCGAGAATCTTACGAGGACCTCGAGTAAGTGCCCTATTCTCCTCTTTGTGATCTACCTTGCTTTGCTCTATGATGCTATGATTTAAACTGTCCCTTTGCTCTCTGCTGCTGACACCTCAATGCATGCATTTAGGTGTGTGAGCTGCTTCACTATTTGCTTTGGCTATGGATGAGATCAAGTAAATATAGTTTAAAATTCCTCGTCCTTTTACTATTACTTATCCTGGTGAAACATGCCCCTTCAGCCTGTGTTGTTGTTCTAAGGCCTTTATTGCTTAAAAGAACAGATTCTACACTTGATGATTTTTGTCCCTTCTTTAATTTAACTTGCTCAATGAGGATTGGAAAATAGTGCACTACACTGTTTGAAACTGAGAGCAATCTAACACTAACCCCTTCTTTGTTTTTATTTCTTTTTGTATCTTAATTGCAGGTACAAGACCAAAGGATCAAGAGAAATAGTTTAGAATTAGTTTAGGATTTTCTTTTATTTACTTTTGTAATATATATTTCTACTCTTTGTAACATCAATGTAACACATATTCATTATTTAATAAAGCTTTTTTATTTCTTTAGGAATCTCCCTATAATGTCTTTACTTCAAATGGATTTGTGTTATTTAATACTTGTGAAATAAGGAAAATAATTGAGAAGTACAAATTGAGTTATACTCTTATATTGTTATCAATTTCCTTTATCATTTTATAAATGGAATATATATTTAAACAATGCTAATAACTAATTATTTTTGGAAATTAAATAAATACTAATTACTTCTAATTTTCTAACCGTATTCAATTATTTCTAATTTTTTAAAATATGAAACCAACTTATTCACCCAAGAACTTTATAATTCCTAAGGATTAAAGGTTAAGGGTTTATTTCTAACTAAGTAATTATAGTTGATGTCTCAACCCAAAATGGGATATTGATATAGCTTCATACTGTGATTTGATTAAATATTTCTACAAAATTCCTAGCCCCAATACTTCACTATGTTTGGGTTCTAGTTAAGGAATTCATTTTCCTAAATTTACTATGTTTAAATCTCTCCTTTGCTTCACTAGGATCTCTTCTGTCTAACTGATCTAGTCATTTGGCTCCATCATAGCCATCCTCCTTTGATGACATGATGTCCCTTCTACAACATTCCTTCATTCCGCTCCTAGTATATTAGCCTAGTATCTGATTCTAAGGCTTGCAATATTACAATCTCCTCTATATCAAATGTGATATTTATCCTCTAGAAGAGATATGGTACTACTCCCATAATACAAGTTTGTTCTTGTATAAGCTTGGTTAAACTACTATGCCTTCAACTACTCCATACAACTCATATAATATACTTCTCCATACTCTATCTTGACTTCTCATGATCAAGCTTGATGATTCAACTTACTAAGGTTTTGCCTAATCTGGTATACTCATAGCTCTTCTCTACCAGCTGGTCATCCATTCTCAACTGACTTGGGAATAATTACCCCAGCCTTTCATCAAGCAAAGCTTAGGCTTCTAATTCTCTGATCAAGACCTATAGCTAACAAGTAGTAGACTTATACTAGTCTCTTTCTAGAGCTTGTCTTGTTAAACAAACTTACCTCGGGTTTATACCTACTTGGCTTAACAAGATTATCACTAGATTCTATGCTACTACTAGCTTTCTCATAGCTTTATAACTACTAACTTAACTCTTAGATTTAAATGCTTCTTCTAGTTAACTCATGTGTGAGTTAACTGTTGGGTCTGCAGCATAGAAAACAAAATTTTTCCTACAGTGTGAACTAGATGCCAAAATCTGTCTACTAGGTACAAAGCAACGGGTGGACATACATCCAACGAGAACTTACCCTCGAAGACAACGAGTTTTGTTAACGAGTAGGAACTCATAGTTGATGTAGTCGTACACTTGCCGATCTCAAGATCGTGAGGAAGTCCGAGCGCCGCAACTCAGCAGCGCATCCGTACTCGCACACACGTTCAAGCCACCGGACAACCTCCACCTCCTCGCTCCAGCGATCCAGCGGAAGAAGCAACTCCTTCCAGACGAAATGCCACCGGGAACATGTATCTCGCTAATCCGAGACCATGGGGGTATAATTCTAGAGGGGGAGAGAGATCCTTCACAAGGAGGTGTGAGGATGAAGGAGGGAATGGGTGGCCTTTTGTAGGAGGAGGGGGGGTGCCCCTCCTCTCCATGGCTGGCGCATGGGGGGTGACCCCTCACGTCCCCCATTCTCGTGGTGGTAACCCTTCCACATTAAAATGCCTCTTCACATTCCCTTTTAAAGTCTCCACTTTAAATGCATTAAAATTCTCCAAGTTTAATGCTCTCTCATTTAATAAAACTCTTTTATTAAATTTATTCATAATTTTGTTAATTACTTTAATTAACAAACATTCACATATAGCCCCTTGCAATATTTCAATATCACATGCAGAACCACTTTCTGCAATTTCACTCGAAAGAATTTCCGGTTTCTATTGAAACAATTCCTGCGCTTTGCAATTCTTTCGTCTGAAACATATGTGCTCCAAAATGGTGTCCGGTAACTCTTAAGTGTGTCACCCTATGGTTCGCGAATAATGCAGACATGATCGAGACCCTTCTCCGATCAATAATCAGCAGCAGGACCTGGAGATCCGTACTGACTCCTACACATTCAACGATGACTTCTGTGATCATGAGAACCTTTAACGCTTGTAACTAAATCACTTTGTCTCGCGATATATTACATGTCCGAGATTCGATCATCGGTATCTCCATACCAAGTTTGATCTCGTTACCAACATGCACTCTTTTCTTGTTCCCGTGATATAACATTCTAGTGATCACATCACTTGCTTGCAAGCTATCTAGATGTGATATCACCGAGAGGGCCCAGAGTATATCTATCCGTCATCGGGATTCACAAATTCCACTCTTGATCCATGAGCCTCAACATAAGACCTTTGTAGTGGTGAACCCATCTTTATAGTCACCCTGTTACGGTGTGACGTTTGATGTTATCAAGATACTCTTCAGGTGTTAGCAATTAACATGATCTCATGGTCTAAGGATAAAGATTACTTCGTATGATGTTATAGCAATATAAACATAATGAGTTGATCATAATGCTATACTTCGGATGAATGTTCATCACATCATTCCACCAATGGTGTGACCTTGTTATTAACAACATCCAATGTCCATGATCAGGAAACCTTGATCATCTTGTTAATCAACAAGCTTGTTTATAAGAGAGGCATAATTAGGAACCCTTTTTGTTTATTAAACACACATGTATTGATGTTTCCGATCAATACAATTCTAGCATGTAAAATAAACATCTATCATATATAAGGAATACATAATAACAACTTTATTATTGCCTCTCAGGGCATATTTCCTTCAGTCTCCCACTTGCACTAGAGACAATAATCTAGTTCACATAGTGATAAATCTAACACCCATGGAGTTCTGGTGTTGACCATGTTTTGCCCTAGGGAGAACTTTAGTCAACGGATCTGCTACATTTAGGTCCGTGTGTACTTTACAAATCTTTATATCTCCATCCTTGACATGCTCGCGGATGGTGTGAAACCGGTGCTTAATATGCTTGGAATTCTTGTGAGACCTCGGTTCCTTTGCGTTGGCTATGGCTCCATTGTTGTCACAATAGATCACCATTGGGTCCAATGCGCTAGGAACCAGACCTAGTTCCGTAATGAACTCTTTCATCCAAACCGCTTCCTGCGCTGCTTCTGAAGCAGCAACATATTCTGCCTCCGTCATTGATCCAGCCACCACAGGTTGTTTGGAACTCCTCCAACTAACTGCTGCTCCGTTTGAGAGAAATACGTATCCGGATTGAGACTTAGAGTCATCCGGATCGGTGTCAAAGCTAGCATCGACATAACACTTAGCGACTAGCTCTTCTTCACCTCCGTATATAAGAAACATATCCCTAATTCTTCTCAAGTACTTGAGGATGTTCTTTACCGCTATCCAGTATTCCGAACCTGGATCAGATTGGTACCTACTAGTCAAACTAATAGCATGTGCCACATCCGGTCTTGTACATAGCATGGCATACATAATAGAGCCTATGACCGAGGCATAGGGGATCTTATCCATCATCTCTCTTTCTTCCGCCGTAGCCGGACTTTGAGTCTTACTCAATGTCTTGCCTTGCAACATAGGTAAGAACCCCTTCTTACTTTCGTCCATATTAAACTTCTTTAATATCTTATCAAGGTATGTACTCTGCGATAGCCCAATTAGGCGCCTTGATCTATCTCTATAGATTTTAATGCCTAATATATATGACGCTTCACCAAGGTCTTTCATCGAAAATTTGCTGTTGAGATAACTTTTAACACTGTTTAAAAGATCTATATCATTTCCAATCAATAATATGTCATCCACATATAATATCATAAATGCCACATTGCTCCCACTCACTTTCTTGTAAATACAAGCCTCTCCATAAGTTTGGACAAATCCAAACTCTTTGATCACCTCATCAAAGCGGAGATTCCATCTCCGGGATGCTTACTTCAGTCCATAGATGGATCATTGAAGTTTGCATACCTTATTAGCATCCTTAGGATCAACAAAACCCTTAGGTTGTATCATATACAACTCTTCTTCAATTTACCATTGAGGAACGCAGTTTTGACATCCATCTGCCATATTTCATAATCGAAATATGCAGCAATTGCTAACATAATCCTAACCGACTTAAGCATCGCTACGGGAGAGAATGTCTCATCGTAGTCAACTCCTTGAATTATTCGAAACCCCTTTGCGACAAGTCGAGCCTTATAGATGGTCACATTACCATCAGCATCAGTTTTTCTTTTGAAAATCCATTTATTCCCAATGGCCTTTCGATCGTGAGGTAAGTCCACCAAGGTCCAAACTTGGTTCTCGTACATGGATTCCATCTCGGATTTCATGGCTTCTAGCCATTTGTTGGAATCCGGGCTCATCATCTCTTCTTCATACGTCACAGGGTCATCCATTTCATCAACCATGAAATTCACAATAGGATTACCGTACAGTTCAGGAGCTACACGTGTCCTGCTTGACCTGCGAGGTTTGGTAGTTTCCTCTTTCGAAGTTTCATGATCAATATCATTAGCTCTCTCTTCATTAGGTGAAGTCAACTCCGAAACAACTTCTGGTGCTGCGTCACTTGCCATTTCATGAAGAGAAGGTTCAATAACCTCTTCGAGTTCTACCTTCCGACCACTCACACCTTTCGCGAGAAACTCCTTCTCAAGAAAGGATCCATTCTTGGCAAAAAAAACATTGCCCTCGGATCTGTGATAGAATGTATACCCAATCGTTTCCTTAGGGTATCCTATGAAGACGCATTTTTCTGCTTTGGGTTCGAGTTTATCCGGCTGAAGTTTCTTCACATAAACATCGCATCCCCAAACTTTAAGAAATGACAGCTTAGGTTTGTTTCCAAACCATAATTCATACGGTGTTGTTTCAACGGATTTAGATGGTGCCCGATTTAAAGTGAATGCAGCTGTTTCTAGTGCATAACCCCAAAATGACAGTGGCAAGTCAGTCAGAGACATCATAGATTGAACCATATCCAATAAGGTACGATTACGACGTTCCGACACACCATTACGTTGTGGTGTTCCGGTAGGCGTGAGTTGTGAAACTATTCCACACTCTTTCATGTGTGTGCTAAACTTGTAACTTAGATACTCTCCTCCACGATCAGACCGTAGAAATTTGGTCTTTCTATTACGATGATTTTCCACTTCATTCTAAAATTCCTTGAACTTTTCAAAAGTTCCAGACTTGTGTTTCATCAAATAGATATACCCGTATCTACTCAAATCATCCGTGAAGGTAACAAAATAACGATATCCACCTCGCACCGACACACTCATTGGTCCACACACATCATTATGTATGATTTCCAATAGATCTGTCGCCCGTTCCATTGAACCGGAAAACGGCGTTCTAGTCATCTTGCCCATAAGGCATGGCTCACATGTATCAAATGATTCAAAATCAAGTGATTCCAAAAGTCCATCAGAATGGAGTTTCTTCATGCGTTTAACGCCAATATGACCTAGACGGTAGTGCCACATATATGCAGATATATCATCATCAAGTTTAATCTTTTTAGCATTAACATTATGAATGTGCATAATATTACTATCGAGATCTAGCAGAAATAAACCATTCAACATAGGTGCATGACCATAAAAGATATTATCCATATAAATCGAACAACCATTGTTTTCAGATTTAAACGAATAACCACTTTGCATCAAACATGATCCGGATACAATGTTCATGCTAAGTGCAGGCACCAAATAACAATTATTCAGGTTTATAACTAATCCCGATGGCATATGGAGAGGCAGCGTTCCGATGGCGATCACATCAACTCTTGATCCATTGCCGACCCGCATTGTGACCTCATCGCTTGCTAGTTGTCGCTTGTTCTGCACCCCCTGAATCGAGTTACATATATTAGCAAATAATCCCGTATCAAATACCCAGGTGCTACTGTGAGTACTAGTCAAGTACACATCAATAACATGTATATCACATATACCTTTGTTTGCCTTGCCGGACTTCTTGTCCGCCAAATACTTGGGGCAGTTGCGCTTCCAATGGCCAGTCCCCTTGCAATAGTAGCACTCGGTATCGGACTTAGGGACAGCTCGGGGTTTCTTTTCAGGCGCGGCAATAGATTTTCCACCCTTCTTTCCCTTGTGCTTGCCTTTCTTGTCCTTCTTGAAACCGGTGGTCCTATTGATCATCAACACTTGATGTTCTTTCCTAATCTCCACTTCTGCAGTCTTAAGCATTGATAGAAGCTCGGGAAGAGTCTTCTTCATGCCCTTCGTATTATAGTTCATCACGAAGCTCTTGTAGCTAGGTGGCAGAGAGTGGAGAACATGATGTATGCCTAAGTCAATGGGAATCGTTATTCCCAAGGACACAAGCTTATCGGCGTACCCAGACATTTTGAGTACATGCTCACTAACGGAGCTGTTCTCCTCCATCATGCAGCTAAAAAACTTTTCAGTAGCATTATAACTCTCTACGGCAGCATGGGTATCGAAAATCATTTTTAATTCTCCCATTGTATCAAAGGCATTGCCATTTTTGAAACGCTTTCGAAGTTCTGGCTCTAGCCCATATAGTATGCCGCAATGAACTAAGTTGTGGTCCTCTTGACGAGTCACATAGACATTCTTTTCCTTGTCAGGGGTATTAGGAGCTGGTGGGGGGCCTAGCGGCGCATCTAGCACATATTGCTTTTGTGCAGCAGTGAGGAGAATCCTCAAATTCATAGTCTAGTTGGTGAAGTTGCTACCATTCGCAGCAAGTTTCTCTTTCTCCATGAACACATTGAAATTAAAAGCAGGTGGTGCCATCTACAACAGAATTTGTAAAGTTTATTTAGACTAAGTTTATGATAGATTGAGTTCAACTAATCCAAATTACTAATGAACTCCCACTCAAAAACGACATCCCTCATGCCTTTTTGGTGATTACATGAACTAAATCCACTACACCAAGTCCGATCATCACGTGAGTCGGTGTAGCTTCAAAGGCGAGCATCTATATGGCAATCATATCAACCATATGACTCATGCTTAACCTTTCAGTCCGTGTTCCGAGGCCATGTCTATACATGCTAGGCTTGCCAAGTAAGAACCTTAGTACTCGTGTGTGTAAAACTGTCTTACACCCGTTGTATGAAAGCGTAGAGTCGAGTACACCCGATCATCATGTGATGTCTCGAAACACGATCCATCGAACGGTGCATACTCAAGGAAGAACACATTTTATCTTGATATCTAAATGAGGGATCATCTTACAATGCTACCAAAAGCGCCAAACTAGCAGTATAAGATGCTAACATCTAATGTGTAAAGTGAGATGATATGGTCCATGCATTTGATCTCTATCATTTGCATCGTGGTATGATCTCTATCATTCCTTTGTGTGTAAGGACAAGGTCTATGGAACTTACACGTTGAATGTTTTGTAAGAGTATCTATCATACATCTACTTACAACAATACCATATCAATACACTAGCCCAGCAATGATCTAAACTAGACGCCTCTAATTTATCAATTGCAAGTTTTACGTGGCTTAGGGCTTTTGGAGATAGAACTGTTCTCACCTACGAACATGAACCACAACGAGGATAACTAAGTTATTAGCATCTCGTTGTAAATCAGATATTGACTATAGTAGGAGAAATAGACACCCGCCAGCCACTTATGCAAAACAAGTTGCATGTCAGTCGTGGAACCGGTCTCATGTACGATGACATGTAAGGTTGGTCCGGGCCACTTCATCCCACTATGCCACCAATATCCAAATTACATAGAAGATGCAATAACATGACCATCATCGCCCACATATAAACATATGTGTACTACTCGTGCTAAGCACCTACGCATAGATCAGGCTCTGATACCACTGTTGGGTCCACAACATAGAAAACAAAAAATTTCCTACGGTGTGAACTACACGCCAAGATCTATCTACTAGGTACAAAGCAACGGGTGGACATACATCCAACGAGAACTTACCCTCGAAGACAACGAGTTTTGTTAACGAGTAGGAACTCGTGGTTGATGTAGTCGTACACTTGCCGATCTCAAGATCGTGAGGAAGTCCGAGCGCCACAACTCAGCAGCGCATCCGTACTCGCACACACGTTCAAGCCACCGGACAACCTCCACCTCCTCGCTCCAGCGATCCAGCGGAAGCAGCAACTCCTTCCAGACGAAATGCCACCGGGAACATGTATGTCGATAATCCGAGACCATGGGGGAATAATTCTAGAGGGGGAGAGAGATCCTTCACAAGGAGGTGTGAGGATGAAGGAGGGAATGGGTGGCCTTTTATAGGAGGAGGGGGGTGCCCCTCCTCTCCATGGCCGGCGCATGGGGGGGTGACCCCTCACCTCCCCCATTCATGTGGTGGTAACCCCTCCACATTAAAATGCCTCTTCACATTCCCTTTTAAAGTCTCCACTTTAAATGCATTAAAATTCTCCAAGTTTAATGCTCTCTCATTTAATAAAACTCTTTTATTAAATTTATTCAGAATTTTGTTAATTACTTTAATTAACAAACATTCACATATAGCCCCTTGCAATATTTCAATATCACATGCAGAACCACTTTCTACAATTTCACCCGAAACAATTTCCGGTTTCTATTGAAACAATTCCTGCGCTTTGCAATTCTTTCGTCTGAAACATATGTGCTCCAAAATGGTGTCCGGTAACTCTTAAGTGTGTCACCCTACGGTTCGCGAATAATGCAGACATGATCGTGACCCTTCTCCGATCAATAATCAGCAGCAGGACCTGGAGATCCGTACTGACTCCTACACATTCAACGATGACTTCTGTGATCGTGAGAACCTTTAACGCTTGTAACTAAATCCCTTTGTCTCGCGATATATTACATGTACGAGATTCGATCATCGGTATCTACATACCTAGTTTGATCTCGTTACCGACATGCACTCTTTTCTCGTTCCCATGATATAACATTCTAGTGATCACATCACATCACTTGCTTGCAAGCTATCTCAATGTGATATCACCGAGAGGGCCCAGAGTATATCTATCTGTCATCGGGATTGACAAATTCCACTCTTGATCCATGAGCCTCAACATAACACCTTCGTAGTACTGAACCCATCTTTATAGTCACCCTGTTACGGTGTGACGTTTGATGTTATCAAGATACTCTTCAGGTGTTAGCAATTAATATGATCTCATGGTCTAAGGATAAAGATTACTTCGTATGATGTTATAGCAATATAAACATAATGACTTGATCGTAATGCTATATTTCGGATGAATGTTCATCACATCATTCCATCAATGGTGTGACCTTGTTATTAACAACATCCAATGTCCATGATCAGGAAACCTTGATCATCTTGTTAATCAACAAGCTAGTCTATAAGAGAGGCATAAGTAGGAACCCTTTTTTTTATTAAACACACATGTATTGATGTTTCCGATCAATACAATTCTAGCATGTAAAATAAACATCTATCATATATAAGGAATACATAATAACAACTTTATTATTGCCTCTCAGGGCATATTTCCTTCATTAACTCCTCCAACACCAAATGGTTTGATCACCACCAAAGATCTCTTTCCATTGGTGATGGCACACTCTACCATAAATAGTTTCTGCTTCTTATTGATATACTTAAGGTCTTTGGAAGGTCAATATAATAGGTCAAAGCTAAGAGTCAATAAGTTTTAGGCCAAAAATTGATCACTCAACCTTGATGATCAATTGTCTCTAGGACTTGGTTAAATAAGGTTGTTATCTATTAACATGACACTAAGGTTATGTAATAAATGGTCTTAGCTTTACTTCCCTTTCTACTCCATTAGTGACAGGAGTTAATGTTTAAGAATCACCATGATACCCATGGTAGGAACAACTATGGCAAACAAGTGGATCTAGATTTAGTTATGAAGTTTCTTTACTAAGTTATATACTTAACTTGGTATTTAGGATTTGTGGTAGATAATACCTTGATATCATCTTTGGAATATTAAGTATTCATCTTTGAGTTGTTGTATGGAATACCATGTAATAATCTCTAGAAGGTCTAGTACTATCTATTAAAATAATTTTATATTTAATCTACCCTTAGGTCGAATTATATTACCCAAAGATAAGGTTTTAGCAAAGGCCATACTAAAACTTATCACAGTCAACTTGATGATCTACTTCAGTTCCACCAAGTTAAGAAAAGCTTCAATCACTTTGACAAGTCTTATTTAAAAGCGCGAAAATTATCCAGATTTTCTATGCATGAATGCAATGCACATACCTTATCTCAGCTTGTTTATAAGCTCTAATGCTGGGGTCTTACAACTACTCTGTTTGAGCCCTTCCCCCCGTCGCCCTAGCCTAAGTAGACCAAGCCGCCCGGGACAGATTATCCGGCTCCCACTAGGGCGAATAATCCGGCCCTCTCTGGATTTTTCTGTAAACACATATTCAGGCCAGCAACCTCAAACAAACACCCTCACAAGTGATCAAAAAAGACTTGTGTGCAAGAAAAGATGGGTATGGGATAGGATAAGGCTTGGGTTTATACAACCAAACTAAGATGATACTACACACCCAAGATTGTAAGAGTCAAATCAAATAAAAGCCAAAATTGGGGGTATTTTCCATAAGAACAAAAGATATGCAATAAAAACCGAAAAGATCCACAAGGAAGCAACTCTTCTCACGGAAGAGGGTGGTGGCCGAAGCCACCATGTTGGAGTGTAAGGTATGACACCGCGAAGATATATCTTGGGTTCATGACCAATACTCATCAAATAACTCACATATAACATAATGATATTAAGAGAAGTGATTTTTCTTGCTTTCGACTTTATGGGGGGGAGGGTTAGCCCAATCAATTAGGAACACACTCCCCCTATATCCATTCCCACACCTAAA
Source organism: Avena sativa (assembly GCA_916181665.1). Lineage (NCBI taxonomy): Eukaryota > Viridiplantae > Streptophyta > Magnoliopsida > Poales > Poaceae > Avena > Avena sativa. Next base: position 310,372,105 of record OV702291.1, read on the forward strand.
CCAAATAAAGGAAGATATGTAAGTGGGTATGCATGAGTAATCAAGACAAGCTCCTTGAATCCACGATATTTAGCTCATTCCTCAAATAACAAAACCGTGCTTCATCAAGTGGCTTTATGAAAATATCAGCAAGTTGGTTCTTCGTGCTCACAAAGGATAGATCAATATCACCACGAGCAACATGGTCCCGAATAAAGTGATTGCGAATCTCAATATGCTTTGTCCTTGTATGTTGCACCGGATTGTACGCAATTTTGATTGCACTTTCATTATCACATAAAATAGGCACTTTGTCACAATTGACACTGTATTTCTTTAAAGTTTGCCTCATCCATAATAGTTGAGTACATGCACTTGCAACAGGCACATATTCAGCTTCGGTGGTGGAGAGAGATATACAATTCTATTTCTTTGAAGACCAACATACCAAAGACCTGCCAAAAAATTGACAAGCTCCAGAAGTTGATTTCCTATCATCCTTGTCACCAGCCCAATCTGAATCAGTATAACCACATAGAGAGAAATTGGAGCCCTTGGGATACCACAAACCAAAATTAGGGGAATGAACCAAATACCGGAAAATTCTCTTCACCGCTGCTAAGTGGCTTTCTTTAGGACCCGCTTGATACCTTGCACACACACCTACACTCAACAAGCTGGTCTAGATGCGCAGGGGTAAAGGAGAGAGCCGATCATGGACCGGTATACCTTTTGGTCCACATCTTTACCATTGGGATTGAGTTCAAGATGGCATTTATTTTGCATCCGTGTGGAGATGCCATTAAGATCTATCATCTTGAACCTCTTGATCATGTCTTGGATGTATTTTTCTTGATTAATGAAGGTTCCTTGTCTAAGTTGCTTGATCTCAAATCCAAGAAAGAACCATAATTCCCCCATCATAGACATCTCGAACCTGTCAGTCATAAGATTTGAAAAATCATCATTAAACAATTTATTAGTAGAGACGAAGATAATGTCGTCTACATATAATTGGCATACGAAGAGCTCCCCCTTAACCTTCTTAGTAAAAAGAGTGGGATCGGTTTGCCTAACCTCGAAGCCACGGTCTAACAAAACCTCTTTAAGATGCTCATACCACGCACGTGGGGCTTGTTTAAGGCCATAGAGCGCCTTATCGAGCTTGTAGACATGGTTCGGGAAGTTGGGGTCCTCGAAACTTGGGGGCTGCTTCACATATACTAACTCATGTAGAGGACCATTAAGAAACGCACTCTTAACATCCATTTATTGTAATTTAAAGTTTTGATGAGCTGTATAAGCAAGAAGGATACGGATAGACTCAAGGCGAGCCATGGGAGCATAAGTTTTACCAAATTCGATGCCTTCCACTTAAGAGAAACCTTGTGCTACCAATGTTGCCTTGTTTCTTACCACAATTCCATTCTCATTTTTCTTGTTTTTTAAGATCCACTTGGTGCCAATAACATTGCGGCAATCCTTTGGCTTCTCTACTAATTTTCAGACCTTGTTGCACTCGAAATTATTAAGTTCTTCATGCATAGCAACCACCCAATCTGGATCTTCAAGTTCTTCAAAAACCTTCTTGGGTTCCACCATAGATATATGAGCTTGATGAGCACTAAAGCTTGCAATCTCTCTTCTTGTGGACACCCTTCTTATTAGATCGCCAACAACTTTATCTAGAGTATGACCTCTTAATTCGAGGTTTCTTTCATCACAAGCTTTGCGATGAATTTCAATCAGCTTGTTGTTTCTTGGAGGAATTTCTTCATCATTTGAGTCTTTGTCTGGACCACTAGCTTGATCTTGATCAACAACTTGTTCAGTGAGTACTGGAGATGAAGAACCTTGCCCTTGATTTTGATCAGCAGCCATAACAGGAGGTTGCTGCTGTTTTGAAGCTTTAGGGCCAGATAATCCGGCCGAGGGAGTGGCCGGATAATCTGGCTTGGGAGTTCTTTCTCCTTCTTGATGATCTTGGATGGTTCTGGCATGAGATGGAGTAGGGCCGGATAATCCGGTCTGGGGGTTTCTGCTTCTTCCTGGTCATTATGTTTGTTCCTGGTGTTCGATGTTGTCAGACCGGATAATCCAGCCTCACCCGGAATATTCGGCCTGGAGCTTCCAGATGCTTCAGGTGATGGATGATCTTCAGCATGTTGAGGTGTTGGTGAAGTGGTTTCTCTAGCATGTGGAGCTTGAATAGCTTGTGTAGATGAGGGCTCTACTTGAGTAGAGCATTGTCCTTCATGATCTGCCACAAGGGTTTCCTTAATGGGGCAGAAAAATCCCACGCCCATTCTTCTTATGGCATCTTGGGGGTATTTCAACATCTGCATCACAAACATCAACTTGGCCCACATGGGAGCGGGAATGTTCGTTTGCGGTACCAAACTTCACGGGTGAGTGCACCACGGTACCCGAGTTGTCATCAATCGCGTGGAGGGGCCGTAGTAGAATTGCCAATTGTCCAGAAGGGCCAAATGGGGGTGAATACAAATCTAACGGCCAAGCGGTCGTTTGAACCAGACGAAAAACGGTTGAACTCAAATACCTCCGTTAGGTCAACTCTTCTTGGCCCGCCCTATCAGTATTCCCCATTATCTTTTGCGGTCGTGGACTAGCTTACCCTTGCGTGGACCAGATCCCTGAGTGGACCAGATCTATTTCTTTGCACTGCTCTGGTCTTTTCCCCTGCTCCCCTCACCATAACACTTGCTCAGCTCCGGCTGTTCGTCTCAGATCGGAGCTCGCACTTGCTCTAATTTGCGTCCCCGCCATGTCCGGTCAACCTCCCACGCCTCTAATCGAAGCTTGTAGCCGTCATCGTCACATCGTTTGTTGTATCGGAGCTTCACGTCCTCGGACTAATATCTCGCCTCTGGCTAGTCCTTCTCGCACGGCGGAGCGCGTCCCGTCGGGCGATCCAGGCTGGCAATCGGCCTCGGGAAGTTGCGTGCTTCCGCGCACCCCAGGCATGGTAGCCCTGGCACAGCAGTTCGACGCCCACGCTCTCATGGTCACCGTGCTGGGCGTCCGTCCCGCCATGTCACCGGCAGAGTTGCTGTCGGCTTTTAGGTCAGGTTTTGGGATCAGACGAAATGAGGTCAAGATTGAGGTATGCGCGTCGCCATTCGATTTTTTCGTCCAATTCGAGCACATCTCAGACACCGAGCGTGTTCTGCATTCTTCCCGTTCTTTCGAGTGCTGCGGGGAGAAAATGAGCTTCATGCGTTGGCATCGCGCCTGTGGGTGGGACGATCACTTGGGGCAGCTTCGTTTCTTCTCCAAACTTGGGTTTGACGGCCTCCCATTGGATGCTTGGGAGCCAGAGGCCCTCAAGCAGGTCGTCAGTAGCCTTGGTGGCGAGCTGGTGGAAATCGTGCCACCGAGCGAGAGATGGGTCATCGAGGTAAAGGCATGGCTGAAAGATCCTGACGCCGTTCCTAAGATGTACGAGGTGCAGATTCCAAGCAGGGCAAGGCGACAACTTTGCTGGAAGCACCCGGTCATCATCCACCTAGAGGAGGTTCTGGAATCTATACATGGCATTCAAGGCCCCGAAGAGGCTGCCAGAAAGCATCCTCGTCGCCTGTAGTGTTAGCCTAGAAGGATCGATGGCACAGGACCACCACCGTTTCACGACGGCGCACACAGTTTCGATAGGGGAACCAGGCTTCGACGAGCTGGTGGTTTTGATTTCCCTCGAGTGAAGACAAAGCTCTAGTGAATTGCCGTGGTATGTGTGGCTAATGAATTTGTAGTATGGAGAGCGTAGCAGGAAGTTAGCATCGACTAAAAAGTGTAATAGTTTGAATCGATGTAGTACGTGTGTGTAATAGTTTGAAGTAGTATGTGTGTGTAATAGTTTGAATCAATGTAGTATGTCTGGGTAATGAATTTGATGTAGTGTGTGTGATAGTTTGAATCAATGTAGTTGAACACCGTGCTTTATAATTAATACATTGCAAATGTATCTATAACTTTTGATGTTCCATGCTTAGTTTTATCCACTTTCTTGTGTTTTGTCCACACTTTGGAGTACTTTACATATGATTTATTGGACTAACCTATTAACAAGAGCCACACTGCCAGCTGCCTGTTTTCTGCTGTTTTTGGTTCCAGGAAAGTCAGAAAATGAATATTCTCGGAATTGGACAGGACAAAAGCCAAAGTGCCTATTTTTCCGGAAGTCATTAGATGCCAAAATACGAGACGGAGAAGGGCTGGGGGCCAGCCACACCACTTGGCCACGCGGCCAGGCCTGGCCCGTGCCAGGGGGGTGGTCTGGCCGACCCGAGCACCCCCTCGGCCTCTTCTTCCGCCTATAAGATGCCCTCAGAATGAAAACCCTAAGTACCCGATCAAAAATCCACGAAAGAGTCTGTAGCCGCCGTCATCTCCATCCCTAGATCGGGAGGGATCTGAAGCTCTTCCCGGCACCCTGACGGAGAGGGGAATTCACCCTAGAGGCCTTCTTCATCACCATGCAAGCCTCCGGTGTGATGCGTGAGTAGTTCATCCTTGGACTACGGATCCATGTAGTAGCTAGATGGCTGGTTCTCCTCCTTTGTGCTTTTATGTCTAGATCTTGTGAGCTCTGTTCATCATCAAGATCATCTAATTCTAATCATACATGTTGTGTTTGCGGGGATCCGATGGATATTGAGATGCTATTTCAGATTGATTATTGATTCTATCATGTCTTTGTTATTTGTGATCTTGCATGCTTTCCGTTGTTAGTAGCTGTCTTGGCCAAGTAGATGCTAGCAACTCCAAGAGTTAGTATTTATGCTCGATAGTGGGTTCATGCCTCTGGTAATCTGGGGAAGTGATAGAAATCTCTAAGGTACTAGATGTGCTGTTGCTACTAGGGAGAAAACAACAATCCTTTGTTCATAGAACAATCGTATTGTTTACTTTACACGCAATTCGTAAAGCAATAATCTGTTGCTTGCAACTTAATACTGGAGGGGGTTTGGATGATAACCTGAAGGTGGATTATTAGTCATAGATGCAGTTGGATGGCGGTCTATGTATAATGTTGTAAGGCCCAATCAAGTCTCCAACGAGTCAAGATGATTAGTATATGCTTGTATGCTTTCTCGATGTTTGTCATTGTTCACCCAGCATGTTATCTATCTCAAGGAGAGCCACCTCTAGTGAACTATGGATCCTGGTCCTTTTTAGTTACATACAATCTACAATCTGTTACTGCTTTGTGTTTACTTTCTGCAAACTTTTACTTCTTTCCATTCGATATGTTTAATCCTTTGTTTTCAGCAAAACACGGTGAGATTGACAACCTCATCGCAAGTTGGGGACAAAGTTCTATGGTTGTGTTGTGCAGGTCTCCACATTGCTACCAGCATCGGTAGTGCGCCCTGCCAAGGCTCAGCTAGCAACACCTTTGGGGTGTTTCCTTGCTCCTATTGGTTCGATTAAACCTTGGTTTCATAACTGAGGGAAACTTGCTGCTGTGCTCATTATACCTTCCTCTTGGGGTTCCCAACGAGCTCTACATCAACACTGAGCCATCAATAATTTCTGTGAATAACCAAGGACAACGTCATGAAAAGAGGGTGGTCGGGCAATGAGCAATGTCAATTCTGTGGATGCCAGGAAAATGTAGTCCATCTCCTCTTCAAGTACAAGGTAGCTACATTTGTAACATGTTGAACTACAGGACCATTTTGCAGGCAACACAAGACAAAGGAAAAATGGTTTACAGCACAGACAGCAGACGCAAAATCTGTAGTCTGGGATAAAAAATGCCAGTTAACTAGATTTAACCACGAGTAGTAATTGAAGGAAATAGATACTTGATAGTATTTGCTTACAACAGTAGTACTTCCATACAAAAGGGTCTTATACCTGCAGAAAAGTGGGCTAAACTTCCTACTAGTTTATAGAACAATTCGTCAGCATTTCATCTACAAAAGCCATTCTTCGGTCTGAACTTAACTATTCTACAAAAAAACTATAGATCTCCACCAGAAAAGTTGGCTGGCCAATTGCCTTGAGAGGACATAAGTTCTTTGATCATTTAACCCAAACTGATCTATTGCCTTCCCGCCAAACTACAAGAAATATGCATCATTCATGCACGAGCGATTTGCGTGCGCCAGTCCTGGTTCAGTTGGACCATCCACGCCGCCGCAACGATTTCTTCGAAACTGAAATTCGGCATCTCGTTCATGGGATCATTGGTCCGTGTGAACTCGAACCTGAATTCTGGGCCTGAGCTGATGCCCGCCACCAGCTCTGGCTGTCGAACAATCTAGCATGCTGAGTGTAGACACTTGGTCGCCTCCACGGTACGACCTCTGATGGTGCGTAGGATGGAGCGTCTTTGCCGTAGATGGCGTGCTCCTAGCCTCCCCCACTGCGGTAAGGTAGTCCGCATCGAAGCATGGACGCGAGAGTTCCTAGACCTTGGCGCTGCCCTGTTCGAGGGTGTGTACCCTCGGCGGCATGCTCTCATGAGCGATTTGATACGTACCTTGTTCCCACTGCCTAGAGCATGCCATAATGCCGCCGCGCGATTTCTCCACATCGCTCTCTTGGCCCTGCTTGCCGCATCTGGCACCGACGTCGCCGCGACGGCCGATTCAGTACATTCGGGGAAATCATCCGCCTGGAAGGGCAATGGGAGACCGGCCTTGAAGTAGATCTTCATGGCCTGCCTTAGAGGGGCTAAATACCCCAGTTTCGGCGGCTGTCATGGCGGCGGCGGCTGCTTAGGCGGGGCCATGTTACCCTAGTTGGTGCGGCGCGGAGGAGCTGCGCAAGGTGAACTGTGGTTTGTCGGAGAAGCATAGTGAAAGACTGACAATAGGTTTGTACTACGGGCACGCGTGAAAATAACCATCTCCCATTTCCTTAGAGGGTAATAATTCGACACTTGTTGCATTAACCGCTCAATCTTTATTTCCCTTCTTAGCATAAGAGTGCGAACGTATTAAAAAGATCGGTCGTGGCTATCCACCTCATCAGGCAATGTACCAGGACAGGTAGGAGACCGGGTTTCATTTTAGAAATGTTGACGACTGTGCCCTTATGTTTATACGATATTATTTATATGCTACCACGTACTGTCAATTGTAGCAACACCATCAGAAACAGGGGATGACGACGTGGCGTGTTTTCTTTTTTGTAAAGGGCATCAGAAAAAGGGATGCCGACATGGCATGTTTTCTGACTGGCGGGCCTGCCTCCTCCACCTTCGATGGCACACATCCTAGGTTTGAGGGCTGGTGCCGCCCACCAACACATTATTGTGCAACTTTCCATGTGGAACCTGAATTCCGGTGTTGAGCTGATGCCCATGTCGAACACAGAGAATTCTGAAAGAACCTACTAAAAATAAATACTTTGAATTCTGAAAGTACTAAAATTAAATACATTACAATTTTGTTTGAAAGGTAATACGCATACTGCTGATCGAAATGTTTTGATCCGGCTACTGGCCATGGCTTACGTGCGGGAATATTTTGATCGAGGACGAAAGAAGAACTACACTACGAGGAGAAGAAGAAGAGAACAGACGAGGGAGACGAAGTGGAACTGCCACTGCGAGGAGACGAGGAGACGAGGGAGAAGAAGCGGAACTGCCACTTCAAGTTTGGATCAAGGGGCTTTTTTCAGAACTAGCGCGTGAACCAGCCATGCACTGCATGCAAGTTTTGATCAAACAGACTGACATGTGGGACCTGCTAAAAACTTCCATGAAGTGCTACCGTGCATAGTGCGTTGACAGGTGGCATGTTTTCTGACTGGCGGGCCCGCCTCCTCCACCTTCAACGATGCGCGTCCCAGTTTCGAGGGCTGGTGCCGCCCACCAACACATTATTGTGCAATTTTCCATGCTTTGTCGTAACCAGCTCCGCTCCTCTGCTCCTACCGTCGCCACTCCGCTCAGTTCTGCACCGCTCTTGCCGTTCGCTTGGGTCGTCGTCCTCCCGCCCTCCCCTCCCTGCCGTCCCCTCACGTCCCCTCCCCTCCCCTCCCTGCCCTGTCTCCTTGCCGCCGTCCATCGCCCAGGCGTGTCTGGAAATGAAAACCGAGAGTCGGCCGTTGGGTTAGGGGCCCAATGACGCTGGTGATCTGGATCCCGCTAGGAGATGGATCCTGCGAGACTTGAGAACACGGAGATGGGTCCTGCGCGGCTGGAGAGCACGGAATATCCTTCAAGTCTAGAGATCACAGAGGACAACGAAACTGCGGAAGAGGAAGCGGGGTGCAGAGCTTTGGAGGTATGGAGCCCGGAGAAGGTGCCATGCGTCCACATTGAAGGGTAAGAACTGTGATTCCTTTTCTGCATACCCCAATTAGCGTTTCTAGTCACGTGGTGATGGCAAGGATATGTGTTGGTAACCGTAGGACGTCTGTACAGCTTGTCCTTGAGCATGATGCTTTTTCAAGCGAGCATGAAGGCACTGAAATGTGTGGCGGTGCGGATGATGATGAGAAAGCATATCCAGACGTGGCTGCTAAGCCTGATAGGATGGAGAGTAGGGAATATTTGGTTGATTCGAACTTTGAGCCTGACTATGGGACTGATGAGGAAGAGGAATGTGAAGATGTGGAAATGGGATGTAGATACGACGACGAAGACGAGGACCGACCAGTGATACACTTTGATAGGGATAATCCTACAATTGATGAGGGGACTGCAGATATGCAGTTGCAACCTATGCAATTAGAGTTGGGTTTGAATTTATCATTGAAAAGAGCGACCCAAAGAGATTTAGGGTGCACTGTAGGGAAAGTAATGTGTGTAAATGGAGATTACATGCATCTCCAATGCGGGGTGGACACCCATTTCAGGTTGCAATAGCTACATTTAGTTTCAGTCTTTCTCATATTTATTCTGCTGAGAACTAGCTCTGAATTATTTGGATTCTTATCGAATGCAAATCAAAGTAAACATGAAGAAACACAACTTCCCTAATACTTCTTTAAGTGATAAAATTAGACCGATGACTACCAAGTGGATTGCTGCTACTGTACTTGACTGGGTGAGGCAGGATCATAACACTAGACCTGCTGAACTCAGAGCAAAGATTAGCAAAAAGTTTAACGTTCTGATTCCTTACCACAGAGTCTTTGATGGGAAGGAGATGGCTCTAGACTTCATTCAAGGCAAGTGGAATGACAGTTTTCATATGTTGTATAGTTTCAAAGCTTAGGTAGAGAAAACATCACCTGGTAGTGTTGTTGACATCGATTACGAGGTTGTGAAAGGAAGAGAAAAGGTCTCGAGGGGTTCAGGCATAAGCAGGCAGATAAGATATGCTTCAGGAGATGTTTTGTCTGCCTGAACGCATGCTGGAAGGGGTTCCTAGCCGGCTGCAGGCCATACTTGGCAATAGGCGCAACTTCTTTAACAGGGAAGTTTAGGGGACATGTTGCTTCTGCTTGTGCTTTGGACCTGCATAATTGGCTTCTACCCGTAGCTTATGCTGTTCTTGAGGGTGAATCAAATGAAAGCTGGACATGGTTCATGCAGAGACTACGGGAAGTAATTGGTCACCCTCAAGGCTTGGTGATACACACCGGTGCATGCGAGGGTCTTGAGAATGTTGTTGATGCTGTGTTTCGTGGGTTGAGCATAGGGAATGCATGCGACACCTCACTACTAACTTCACGAAGAAGTTCAAAGGAAAGATCTTTGAAGAGGACTTGTGGCGATCAGCATACACATACACCCCAAGCATGCATGCTACTTACTTGCAGAACATGTATGTAGTGCCAAAGGTGAAAAAATACCTTGAAGAACATCACACCAAGCTATGGGCCAGAAGCAAGTTTGGTGAGTTAAGCAAGGTGGATTTTGTTTGCAATAATTTGGCAGAGAGTTTGAATGATAAGATTTCAGGCATGAAGACACTTGGAATTGTTATTTTGTTGGATGCAATAAGACAATGCATAATGGTGAAGATAGATTTAATGCAAAGAATTTGTGCAAGAAATTTTTTAGGCCATAAAATAGTTCCAAAGGTGGTTATGTTACTGAATGCAAGAACCAGGGCAATGAGAACGATAAAGATGAGGATGGTCAGAAGTTCCAAAACATTGGCTGAGGTTTATGCAGAATACAAGCATGGAAGTGAATGGAGGTACATTGTAGACATTGGAAACACGACTTATTCATGCAGGCAGTGGCAGATTACTGGTCTGCCATGTCACCATGCAATTTACTTCATCTTAAAGCTTAGAGGTAGCGGAGCTGAAATAGAGAACTATGTCGACAACTATTTCTCTGTGGACAAGTTTGCTGCAACCTATGCAGAAAATGTACCACCTATGGCCGATGAAAATGATTGGGAGATTGTCGATCCATGGTTCAAACTTCAACCACCAGTTCTTAGGAGGCCACCTGGGAGGCCTAGAAAGCTAAGGATCGAAGCCTCCACCGATAAAGGTTCAAGGATGGGAGCTAGGAAAAGAAAATGCAAACGTTGTGGCGGATTCGACCATATCAAAAGGTTGTGCAAAAACCCAGTTACACATGATATTGTCCCTGTTCACACCCCGGTGGCAGAAAATGAGGCTTCTCAGCCAGAACTGGAGGAAGAGCAGCACGAAGACGGTGATGAGCACTCGGAGGAAAACGTACGTAAGCAGCCAATTTATAAAGAAGTGGAGGTGCTGGCGAGAAAAGGGTGTGAAAAGAAACAAAAGGGTAAGCGGAACGGGGAGGAAAGGGCAAATAATGGAGGTGTATTAGAATATGAAGAAGTTGCAGGGGTGATTGAGGATGTTCTTGAGGATCTTTCGGCTAACTGCAGGAGAAATAATAAATCCCTGCCAATTTCATCTTTGTACGATTCTCCGGATGAAAGGTAAGCTTAAAAATTGTTTTATTTGCCATTTTATCATTTTTTATCCTCATCCATTGATGCTTAATGCAGTGTGGGCTAGCATACTAATAAGACGAGCAGAAAGATGCGGGCACAATAATGTGGTATGTTGAATTATATCATTGAAACTAAACTAGTCATGTCGTCTTTATTTATATCTGGCGTGTGCAACGTGTCTGTGATGGGGTCATGTGGACCAGATTACAATTTTTTAAATATTATTACATTAATATTTTACCTGCGTTTGGACGCGGCTACTAGTTCCCATGTCCCTTGCATTCCCATCTCCTTTGGCGCACTCCATAATTATGGTTGTGCCATCAAGTAGCATATTCAGCGTATTGTCCCATCAGATGTGAATGCAATGACTTTGTTTGTTCAGAATTTGATGACTTTTGATTAGTTTGAAAGACAGAGAAACCTAAAACATGTATCTAGACATGTTTTGGGTATAGACACATTTATTAAATATCTAAAAAAACTAAGTCAATTATATCTGGATAGGAGTAGTACACTATTACAACACGCTCAACCCTTCTCCTCTGGCGCACTCCAAATTATGGTTGTGCCATCAAGTGTTGGGAGTAGAGTCAGCGTATTGTCCCATCAGATATGCCAGGAACACGCGAACTTTATTTTTAGGATCGGACGAGTTTTTATCGACTAGTTTCAAAGACAAAGACAACTAAAACATGGCCAACATATATAGATTATGACGATAACCGACCATGACTCAAGTGACCCAGATCAAAAGTTCACATTAATATACCGTACATAGATTTAATTTATGCTTAAGTGGCTCTGATCGACTATGACACTCCCATAGTCTCCATCATTGATGATGTTGTCCGCGTCGCCGCCAGCCTCCTCCGTGTCAGAATCGATGCCGATGTTTCCGGCAGCATTCCTCCTCCTCATGGATTCTTCATGGCGCGCTGCATCGATAACAGTGGAGGTCGTACGCCCAGGCACTGCCCAGAAGCGCCGCCTCCCTTCGGAGTTGCACAGATCCGGGTGGATCTCCCGCCGGTGGGTTCCGCACAGCTCAATCAATGCAGCCTGCTCCTTCTTGAATAGCTTTCGCTAGTACGCTCACGTGCGCGAGTACCATGCCATAGCCCTATTCCGCTCCAATAGCTAGCGGCATCGCTCCTCGATCTGCCTCGCCAACGCGTTGTCGCACAAGAGCGGCACGACAGGAACCCTGGCGTAGCTGAGATCGAAGCCGGCTGGAAGCCTCACGAATGGCGGCATGAGTATGTCGTAGTGGGCGAACATCTGAGCCTTGTGCAAGCTGAGTTTGGGCCTCTCCCTCTCCATGGCGATGAAGGAACATGATCTGAGCTTCGGCCCCGAGATTAAGGGGATAAGAGCAAGGACGTAGGCCCAGCGTTGTTGCCACTGCCAATCAGTTCGCAGAACAGACTTCTCGCGGATTGCCCTCGTGAAGGACATCCTTATCGTCCATGCACCCTGATCCAATGGCACCTAACAATCGGGGATCGGGTCTTCTAGAAGCTCAGAGCGGTTGTTGGTTAGCTCTGCATACCGATTGTTTGTGGCCAACGGTTGTAGCTGAAAATAATACATTCAATGACACTGGTGGATCCATGTGTGGTCTCTGAAGAGAACACACATACAATGACTCTAGCTATGGTTAATGAGAAGAACACACATTTTAATGATACTGGTGGATCCATATGTGGTATGTGAAAAGAACACACATGCAATGACTCTGGTTGTTGTTAGTAAAAAGAGCACACATGCAATGACAGTGGTGGATCCATGTGTGGTCTCTGAAGAGAACACACATTTCAATGACACTGGTGGATCCATATGTGGTATGTGAAAAGAACACACATGCAATGACTCCACTTGTTGTTAGTAAAAATAGCACACATGCAATGACACTGGTGGATCCATGTGTGGTCTCTGAAGAGAACACACATGCAATGACTCTAGCTGTGGTTAATGAGAAGAACACACATTTCAATGACACTGGTGGATCCATATGTGGTATGTGAAAAGAACACACATGCAATGACTCCAGTTGTTGTTAGTAAAAAAGAACACACATGCAATGACACTGGTGGATCCATGTGTGGTCTCTAAAGAGAACACACATTTCAATGACACTAGTGGATCCATATGTGGTATGCGAAAAGAACACACATGCAATGACTCTAGTTGTTGTTAGTAAAAAGAACACACATGCAATGACACTGGTGGATCCATGTGTGGTCTCTGAAGAGAACACACATGCAATGACTCTGGTTGTTAGTAAAAAGAACACACATGCAATGACACTGGTGGATCCATGTGTGGTCTTTGAAGAGAACACACATGCAATTACACTGGTGGATCCATAGGTGGATTGTGAAAAGAACACACATGCGATGACTCTGGTTGTTGTTAGTAAAAAGAACACACATGCAATGACACTGGTGGACCCATGTGTTGTCTCTAAAGAGAACAGACATGTCAATGACACTGGTAGGTCCATATGTGGTATGTGAAAAGAATAGTTATGAGATGACTCCAGTTGTTGTTAGTAAAAAGAGCACACATGCAATGACACTGGTGGATCCATGTGTGGTCTCTAAAGAGAACACACATGCAATGAGTCTAGTTGTGGTTAATGAGAAGAATAAACATTGCAATGACACTGGTGGATCCATATGTGGTATGTGAAAAGAATAGTCATGAAATTACTCTAGTTGTTGTTAGTAAAAAGAACACACATGCAATGACACTGGTGGATCCATGTGTGGTCTGTGAAGAGAACACGCATGCAATGACACTGGTGGATCCATATGTGGTATGTGAAAAAAAAACACATGCAATGACTCTAGTTGTTGTTAGTAAAACGACCACACATGCAATGACACTTGTGGATCCATGTGTGGTCTCTGAAGAGAACACACATTTCAATGACACTGGTGGATCCATGTGTGGTCTTTGAAGAGAACACACATGCAATGACTCTGGTTATTGTTACTAAAAAGAATACACATGCAATGATACTGGTGGATCCATGTGTGGTCTTTGAAGAGAACACACATGCAATGACACTGGTGGATCCATGTGCGGTCTCTGAAGAGAACACACATGCAATGACACCGGTGGATCCATGTGTGGTCTCTGAAGAGAACACACATGCAATGACACCGATGGATCCATGTGTGGTCTCTAAAGAGAACACACATTTCAATGACACTGGTGGATCCATATGTAGTATGTGAAAAGAACACACATGCAATGACTCCAGTTGTTGTTAGTAAAAAGAACACACATGCAATGACACTGGTGGATCCATGTGTGCTCTTTGAAGAGAACACACATGCAATGACTCTAGCTGTGGTTAATGAGAAGAACACACATTTCAATGACACTAGTTGTTGTTAGTAAAAAGAGCACACATGCAATGACATTGGTGGATCCATGTGTGGTCTCTTAAGAGAACACATATTTCAATGACACTGGTGGATCCATATGTGGTATGTGAAAAGAACACACATACAATGACTCTAGTTGTTGTTAGTAAAAAGAACACACATGCAATGAACCTGGTGGATCCATGTGTGGTCTCTGAAGAGAACACACATGCAATGACTCTAGTTGTGGTTAATGAGAAGAACACACATTTCAATGACACTGGTGGATCCATATGTGGTATGTGAAAAGAATAGTCATGAAATGACTCCAGTTGTTGTTAGTAGAAAGAACACACATGCAATAACACTGGTGGGTCCATGTTTGGTCTCTGAAGAGAACACACATTTCAATAACACTGGTGGATCCATATGTAGTATGTGAAAAGAACACACATGCAATGACTCTAGTTGTTGTTAGTAAAAAGAACACACATGCAATGACACTGGTGGATCCATGTGTGGTCTCTAAAGAGAATACACATGCAATGACACTGGTGGATCCATAGGTGGTATGTGAAAACAACACACATGCAATGACTCCAGTTGTTGTTAGTAAAAAGAACACACATGCAATGCCACTGGTGGATCCATCTATGGTCTCTAAAGAGAACACACATTGCAATGACACTGGTGGATCCATATGTGGTATGTGAAAAGAACACACATGCAATGACTCCAGTTGTTGTTAGTAAAAATAACACACATGCAATGACACCGGTGGACCCATGTGTGGTCTCTGAAGAGAACACACATGCAATGACTCTGGTGGATCCATAGGTGGTATGTGAAAAGACTACACATGCAATGACTCCTGTTGTTGTCTGTAAAAATAACACACATGCAATGACACTTGTGGATCCATGTGTGGTCTCTGAAGAGAACACACATGCAATGACACTAGTGGATCCATATGTGGTATGTGAAAATAATAGTCATGAAATGACTCTAGTTGTTGTTAGTAAAAAGAACACACATGCAATGACATTGGTGGATCCATGTGTGGTATCTAAAGAGAACACACATGTAATGACTCAGGTTATTGTTAGTAAAAAGAACACACATGCAATGACACTGGTGGATCCATGTATGGTCTCTAAAGAGAACACACATTAAATGACATTGGTGGATCCATGTGTGGTCTCTGAAGATAACACCCATGCAATGACACTGGTGGATCCATGTCTAGTCTCTGAAGAAAACACACATGCAATGACACAGCTGGATGTCAACACCCGGATTTTTAATCCTAGATGCCCGTTATGCCATACCTCGCAATCCTAGGATTACCATTTTTGCGTGACATAACGGATTGGATATCAAAGTACATCATCCATTACAAACCAGACATAAAGTTTAACACAAATAAGGATCTCATGATCCAGTCTTTAATACAACAAGCATCGGAAAATAAACGATAAGCGTAGCGGTGGGGTCCATCTTCAGGGGGCACAGGCAATGCTGACAAAAAGGAAGATAGTCCTAGTTATCATAGCTGTCCGGCTGACCATCATCTTGATAATCTCCTTCATAGTCTGGCCATGATAATAGCCAGGGACAAAAGCCATGAGTACTCTTTAAGTACTCGCAAACTACTACTTGCAAGGAGTATAAATGTAAGTTAAAGTGCTGAATCTAAGTTAACTATCGAGTTAAGTTTGAAACCTAAGCTGAGTTCAGAAGCAAGAAAGATAAAGTAAAGTTCTAGAATCACCTAAGTTGGGAAGCTATTATCATCAACACAACCCTGTTGTGGTCAAGTCAAAGTTCATCATTCATTTCAAGTTATTTAGAAAACATCTGACAACGAAACAGTATGGCCATTCCAACTGTCCATCACCGCGGACGCGGCTATTCGAATAGTTTGACACTCTGCAGAGGTGGTACACTTTCACCACAAGATTCGATACATCTGTCAGGGATAACCCTGAATCATCATACTTAGTATGCAGATAATCAAACATAACCTTCCCTTTACACACCCTAGTACAAGCACCTCTCCTATGAGCATGGCCTCCCAACCATGACCATTAGCCATCTTGGGCAGTGCATAGGTGGACAACATTGATAGGTAGCCTCAGCTCAAACCTCTCCCGTGAGGGAACTAATACTAATGCATATAAATTTCCAGCTAAACCTTACCCAATTCAGGTAATGTGGTTGTACGGTAAATTTGGAATGGTATCGCATCCGAATCCAACCATCAGTTTTATAAAAGCGGTTAAGGCTCATGCCTCATCATTTTAATCATCATAAACCAGTTGTGTCTCTCAACACATGTCAAAACGTCTCAATAGAATGACTCATCATTCCAAGGTTTTCATAATTCATTTTCACCAAGTATTCCCATCTAAAGTGACTCAAGTTTTTGATCTACTCTATAATACTAAGTTAAGAGTGTTCACTAAGGTGGGAGGATGGGGTCAATCTCATGCCATAGAATGACATCTAAAGGTTTCTAAGTAGGTCAAGGGTTATAATTTTTATGCTACCTTCAAAATTAAGTAAAGCACTTTGTGTAAACTAAGGGAGGTAAAACTTGTCAATAAGACTTGGGGTACTAATAGTCAAAGGGGTGTGATCAAAGCATGCTTAAGGAATCTTTGCTAAACCATCTAGTTTAATTCTAGCCTACTAACAATAGCTTGCCTTGGTTGGTGCAGTGGTTGAAGTTTTCTTCTTCTTCTTCTTCTTGGTAGAACTCCTCCTCCTCGAAAGCTTGGTCGGTACTAACGTCTATAAATGCATAGGGAGTAGACAATCACCAAACAATACTTATCTAGGCTAAGTAGCATTCTAAAACACACATTCGATGATCTATTATCATCACAAACATCACAAGTTTTAATTCAATAGTTTCATCCTTTTTATTTTAGAAAAGTAATTTCTACTCATTGAAATATTAACTAAAATTTAATATTCACCACCAAAATATGGGATCATGTGGACACATGTCCTCACCACATATTCTAACAGGTGGGAATGAGATTTAAGGGTGGGATCAATATTACTTTGGTTTAAGTTCATTATTTAATGATTTAAAGTGACTAGAAATGCCTATATAGCATTATTTTGGTACTAGTCCAAAGTCGTTGCATGTCAACCTTAATATTATTACATGGTTAGATATATATGATGAAATGTGATTTTTGAGAGTTGGAATCAACTCAAAATCTAACTTGGTTGATTTTATAAAAATGTTGCAAGTTGCAAAAGCTTCTGTTTTGTTATTTTTATTAGGAGAGATCTATAACTCTAAATGAATTAAATCCAACGGGATTGGATAGATCATTTTAATACCTTTCAGACAAACTTGGTTTCATACAATTTGGATTTATAAAACTCTCTGAATTGATTTTTGAAACTAGGGGACAGAAACTAGATTTAACTAAAAATGAAAAACCAGATTTGAATCTATGGGCTAGCACGGGAAAAGAAATGGGCCGGCCTAGTGGCGCTCCGCGGCGCGGGGCTCAGCTGACAGGGGGTCCCTCTTGTCAGCGGCAATTAACACGCGAAGCGGTACGCGCACTGTGGGCCATAGGATTGGAGGCTAGATCTACGGCTAAGGGTCGTCATCAATGACGAATAGGTCGCTGACGAGCTCGAACCCTAGCGGCTCGGTGGGGCTCTACCTGGGGCATACCAGCGCTCCAGCAGGATCGGCGAGGCGGGCAAACGAAGTGGAAGACGACGGCGAGGCGAGGCGTGGTCGCGGCGGAGCTTGGGGCGGCTGAAATCAACGGCACCCTTCTCCTCCAGAGGCGGCGGCTCCGGCTCCAATTCCGGTGAGCTGCTGCTCCACTTGCTCCGGCTAAAGGTGGGTGATGTTCAGAGAGGTGAGGGAAGTGGAATGGTGTGAGTCTTTGGTGCTGGGGAGGGCTCCTTCTATAGGCGCGGCTGAGCGGTAGAGAAGCATGGGCGGTGCTCGCCGGTGATGACATCACAGCGAGCTAGAGGCGTGGGCGGTGCACTAGGACGGTGGGCGGTGCCCTGGCGAGTGTCACGGTGGTGCTTGTGCAGTGGTTTGCGGTCGGGGAAAGTGAAGAGCGCGGCGCACACTAAGTCTCTGCCGACGGCGAGTTTTACGGTGGCCGGCGACTACGGGGCACGGTCCGGGGATTTGGCATGTCCGTTGGCTTGCTAGGCTAGTGGGGATCGTGTAGACGGGCGACTGGAGCTAGGCGAGGTCTGGCTATGCGGGGATAGGGCGCGCTCTGCGGGCGGCGTCGGCATGGTCGACAGGCTCTCGGCGCGGTGGTTCCTGGCTGTTCTGGTCGCTGTCCTTGGGCTGGGGCTGGTTGGACGATGGAGGTGGACCACGGGCTACCTCCAGGACATGGTGGATGGCGCTGGCGGCGGCTGTGGCGTGCTGTCGCCGGTGAGGTGCCCAAATGGGGGCTCGGCCTTAATGGCCATGACCATTTGGTCATGGCACAGTGTGTGGCTGGGCCAGAGAGGGGTAGGGGGAGTAGTGGAGAGATTTTGGTGGCAAGGTGGGGGACAAGTTTGGCCAGAACACTATTTAAAAATAGTGAAATTTGTTTGGTTTGAAATCTGCCTTCCAAGTGTTTGATGAAATGGCCGCAAGAGAAAAAGTTTTGAATTTTGGTTTCAAAATTTTTGAGTGATCTCCACTAGTGATAGGTAGTCTCTGGTTGCAAGGGTTTTGAAAATGGAGCTCAAATAGATGGTTTTTGAAATAGGGGTGATCTATGCATATGCATTAGATTCAATTTTAAACTGTCATTTAAAATAGTTAAAATAATGTTTTTAGTAGATAAAAAGGTGGGCATTGGTACCTCATTATGTGTACTAGCAAGGGGTGCAAAGATCAAGAATTGTGTTCTAATGTAATCTTTGCGCTCCCAAGTAGCTTCCTCCTCTGTATGGTTGCTCCACTAAATCTTGAGAAACTTGATACTCCTGGTCCTGGTGGTTCTGTAGGCTTCTTCTAAGATACGGATGGGTACTTCCCGATAGGTCAGGTCATTGTTGATTTCCACAGCTCTGTGATCGATGTTCTTGAAAACTTCAGTCTTCTCAGGCACTTCCAAGCATTTGCGAAGTAACGAGATATGGAACACATTGTGGATGGCTGACATCTCTTCAGGCAGTTCTAGTTGGTACGATACTTCTCCTCGGCGGTTCAGAATCTTGAAAGGTCTGATGTATCTGGGAGCTAACTTTCCCTTCAGACTAAAGCGTTGAGTTCCCTTCAATGGTGAAACCTTGAGATATACGAAATCTCCGACATTGAAAGTCAGGTCTCTCCTCCTCTTGTCAGCATAGCTCTTCTGTCTGGATTGGCTGGTCTTGAGGTGCTCACGGACTTTGTGAACTTTCTCTTCTGCTTCTCGGATAATGTCGGGTCCAAAGATCTGACTCTCTCCTACTTGCGACCAATTCAAAGGGGTACGACACTTTCTTCCGTATAGGAATTCGAATGGTGCCATCTGCCAACTAGCCTGATAACTGTTGTTATATGAGAATTCTGCGAAAGGCAGGCAGTCTTCCCATTTTGATTCGTATTCCAACACACAAGCTCTAAGCATATCCTCCAAGATCTGATTGACTCTCTCAGTTTGTCCATCTGTTTGTGGGTGATAAGCGGTACTGAAGTTCAACTTGGTTCCTAAACCTTCCTGAACTTTCTGCCAAAATCTTGAAGTAAACTGGGTTCCTCGATCTGAGACGATGGTCTTGGAGGTTCCATGTAGACTAACAATCCTAGCAATGTACAGCTCTGCTAGCTTTGCACTCTGGTAGGTTGTCTTGACAGGTATGAAGTGGGCTACCTTGGACAGTCTATCAACTATGACCCAGATTGAGTCATTTCCCCTACTAGAAGTAGGTAAACCGGTGATAAAGTCCATTCCGACGGAATCCCATTTCCATTCCGGAATATGCAGTGGTTGCAATAGTCCTGCAGGTTGCTGATGCTCTGCTTTGACTCGTTGACAGATGTCACATTTGGCGATGTAGCTTCCGATCTCTCTCTTCATCTTGTGCCACCAAAATTGCTCTTTCAAATCCTGATACATCTTTGTTCCTCCGGGGTGGATAGAATAAAGAGTATCATGAGCTTCCTTCATGATAACCTCTTTCAGCTCCGAATCTGCTGGCACACAGATACGTCCTTTGTACCACAATACACCTTCTTCGTCTTCGGTGAATCCAGGTACCTCTCCTTTACCAATACGACGTTTGATTCCGTCGATACTTTCATTTCCCTTCTGGGCTTCCTTGATTTGGCTAACAAAGTGGGTTGAAGTTCAATGCTAGCTAGGAATCCTTTGCTAACTAACTCAGTCCTGAACTGCTCCAACTCCTCATACAAACTTGGTTGCTTCTCTTTAATCATGGTGTTAAGCCTACACGGCAATCCTCTAAGAGCATCCGCTACCACATTGGCTTTGCCGGGGTGATAGTGAATGTCCAGGTCATAATCCTTGATTAACTCTATCCATCTTCTTTGCCTCATATTCAGATCCTTCTAGGTGAAGATATACTTCAAGCCCTTATGATCTGAGTAAATCTCACAGCGATTACCCATCAAATAATGACGCCATGTCTTCAACGCTAGAACCACGGCTGCTAGCTCAAGATCATGGGTCAGATAGTTCTGCTCATGCTGCTTTAGTTGTCGAGACAGATACGCGATGACTTTGCCTTCTTGCATCAATACACATCCTAGGCCAATCTTGGATGCATCACAATACACATCAAACGGCTTCTTGATGTCTGGCATGATCAAAATCGGGGCGGATATCAATCTCTTCTTCAGCTCCTGGAAACTGGCTTCACACTTGTCTGTCCATTCAAACTTCTTGTCTTTCTTCAACAATTGGGTCATTGGTCGGGCTATGCTCGAGAATCCTTCTACGAACTTGCGGTAATATCCCGCTAATTCGAGAAATGAACGAACTTGGGTTTGATTGGTTGGGGCTTCCCATTCTTCGACATCTTTGATCTTGGTGGGATCAACAGAGACTCCTTCGGCAGAAACAATATGTCCTAGGAATCCTACTTCTTTCAGCCAAAACTCACACTTGCTGAACTTGGCATATAACTGATGCTCTCTCAGGGTTTCTAGGATGATTCTCAGATGTTGCTCATGCTCTTCATCTGACATGGAGTAGATAAGGATGTCATCGATAAACACAACTACAAACTTATCTAGGAAATTCATAAAGATCTTATTCATGAGATTCATGAAATAAGCAGGGGCATTGGTTAATCCAAAAGACATAACCGTATACTCGTATAAACCATAGCGAGTAGTAAAGGCGGTCTTCGGAATATCCGTTGGACGAATCTTAAGTTGGTGATAACCAGTCCTAAGATCAATCTTTGAGAATACCTGAGCTCCGGTAAACTGATCAAATAGATCCTCTATCTTTGGCAAAGGGTACTTGTTCTTGATGGTGACATCATTCAACTTTCTGTAGTCTGTACACAGACGGTTGCCTCCATCTTTCTTGTCGACGAATAACACTGGTGATCTCCATGGCGATGCGCTTGGCTGAATCAAGCCTGTTTCTAACATGGCATCCAACTGCTTCTTTAGTTCCACTAATTCTGAGGGGTTCATGGTATAGGGTCTCTAGGCTATAGGTCTGATTCCGGGGATTAGTTCGATAATGAACTCAATATCCCTATCTGGGGGCATACCTGGCAATTCTTCTAGGAATACGTTGGGGTATTCACAGACTACTCTGACTTGGTCAATGGTAGGCAGGGCTACACTCTTGTTGCACTTGAATTGACGGGGTAAGGTTTCAGAGATATGCTCTACTGTTACTCCAGAACTACTAGTCATGGTGATGGCTTTCTTAGCATAGTCTATCAGTCCTTTATTCCTTGACATCTAGTCCATACCTAGTACTACTTCCAATCCTTTGGTTCCAAGTACAATTAGGTTGGCATAAAAATCTATCCCATGTATTCTGATAGGTACAACTTTGCAAAATTTTCTAGCTTTTGTTGTTGAACCGGGGATTTGAACTATCATGACATGCTTCAGCTTGGTTGGGTGAATCTTACTAGTGCATACAAATTCTTCGGTGACAAATGAATGCGATGCTCCAGAATCAAACAATACTCTTGCTAAAACTGAGTTGACACAAAACATACCCAGGACTACATCTGGCGCTTGCTGGGCTTCTTCTGCGTTCATGTGGAAGAGACGACCGTTGCGGTTGTGCGGGTTCCCTAGGGCAAATCTCCTTCCTGGTTAAACACGACACTGCTGCTGAGCTAGGGCATTCACAGGGGCATTAGCGGCAGCCTTCTTGGGACACTCATTGGAGTAGTGACCCTTCACTCCACACTCGAAACAAGTGATCTGGGACTTGTCCTTGACTGCGACAGGTATAGCATTGCTGCCAGTTCTGGGTGCAGTGTTGTTGTTGTTGCTCTTGGGAGGGGCACGGTTGAAATTGTTGGCATTGCCGGAGTTGTGATTGTTTCCTACGGACTTCACATTGCCTCCGCTACGGTTGGGGTAGCTTGGGCAAGAATTTGGGGGTCGGTTGTTCCTTGGTGCATATCCTGGTGAGGGGTTAGGACGGTACTTCTGGTGACTACTGGATCCAGACTGCTGCATCATATGGCGCTTGCGGTTGTCGTTTGCCTGGTTAATCTTCCCTTCCATCTGAATGGCAGAGTCGACTAGCTCTTCGAGATCATCGAAACGGATGTTGACGAGGACAGTCTGCATCTCATCATGCAGTCCGTTTAAGAATCTCTCCTTCTTCTTGGCCTCTATGTTGATCTCATCCGGTGCATATCTGGCAAGTGACAAGAATCTGTCACGGTACTCCACCACAACCATTCTTCCTTGCTTCAATTCGTGGAATTCATCTCTCATCCTGTTGACAAGACCTTGCGGCACGTGGGTGCGACTGAACTTGACCTTGAATGCTTCCCAGGTCATCACCTATCCATGGTTCATATTGCGGATGCTATTCCACCAAGCTCTTGCATCTCCCGCCAGATAGTGGGTCGCAAAGAGAACTTTCTCATTCTCATCAACTCTAGCAACCTCTAAGTTGTTTTCCATGGTCTGTAACTAGTCCTCAGCATCTAATGGGTTTTCAGATTGGTTAAAGATTGGGGGATTGGTGTTCTGAATTTTTTTGAGTTTGGACCCTTGGTGATCCTGATTTCCATGTCCTTGGTTGTTGAGAGCCATTTGGGCAATCTGCTGCAATGTTGCTAAGTTGGCTTGACACTTGGCCCTACTTGCTTCACGGTCCACGATAATATTCTGCAAGATCTGCAGCATTGTGTCCTGCGACGAGCTGCTCCCTCCTTGGTTTCCACGAGTCATCTGAAGATTGAGATAGATATAGGGGTAAGAGGGAAATTCTAAGGTTCATGGTTTTGGGTTTTCAAAGCTAAAACTTTGAGTTAAACTCAGGTTTTTCCACTAACTTCTTTTTCATTCATGCAAGCAAGCACACGATACAACACACACCACATCAAGCAAAGGGGAAAACAGATGGTTTGAAGAACCATTCTGCAAGCTATGATACAATGAGATGCTACATCTCATGCTACGATAGTGCTCTAGTGCATCTATTCATCGTCGATGAAGTCGGAGTCTTCATCATCAGTGTAGAAGTCCACAGCATCCTCCTCCAGAAAGTCATCATCGTTTCTGAGGTAAGAATCCATATCTCCCTAGATGTCTTCACCCTCATCTTCTTCTTCTTTGGCGGCAAGCTAAGCTTCCTGCTCTTTGACGGTCTTATCAAGGTCGGCCACCTTCTTGCAAAGACGGGCGATGGTGCAATCCTTCTTTGCACGCTGGCGAAGAAGAGACTGGCGATCTTGGACGAGCAGTGCGAAAGTCTGGGCCTTCTGGTCGGCGATGGCACGGTTCTGGTTGGCTAACTCTCTGGCATTGTCCAGTTCCTGCTGTCGGTCACGAAGCAAGAAGTCAAGGTTCTCCACTTGACGCCTCAACTCTGGGTGACTTGGCATCTCCATCGGCATTCCCATGAAGTCACGTCTTGCATAGTGGGCAAAACGGGTTCCTTGGATCTTGTTGATGCTGAGGGAACATAGACGTGCGAGAGCTTCATGCATTGCCCTGGCTAATCCATCTAGCCAGTTGTTCTCTCTTACGGAGAACTGAATTCTCCCGGAAGTTGGTGCTTCGATGCTTCCCCGAAGATCCGCGATGACTAGCCACTGTAGGTCTCCTCCTAGGGGTCTTGGAAGTTGAGCTCCAAGAAACTCCGGATGTGGGCGTCCTAGTAACTCTGACAGTGAATCCAGATCCCTCTCGAAGATCAGCTGACCTCCGTTTCCCAACTGGTAAAACTTGCTGAACTGAGTCTCCATCTACAAGGATTAAGGATGAGGAAGTTACTGAAGCGATCAAGTGTGTCAAATTTTAAGTAGTAATGTAAGAATTTTGAGGAACATGAATTTTTGAGAAAGAATGAGTTCACAAGGGTAAGAGAGGAAATAGTTTTTCATAAATACTCACTTTGGTTTTGAAGCTAAGTTTTTGGTTTGGACGTCCATTCTAACTAGGGTCTCCTATGGTCAGGAAGGCTCTGATACCAACTTGTCAACACCCGGATTTTTAATCCCAGATGCCCGTTATGCCATACCTCGCAATCCCAGGATTACCATTTTTGCGAGACATAACGGATTGGATATCACAGTACATCATCCATTACAAACCATACATAAGGTTTTACACAAATAAGGATCTCATGATCCAGTCTTTAATACAACAAGCAGCAGAAAATAAACGATAAGCGTAGCGGCGGGGTCCATCTTCAGGGGGCACAGGCAATGCTGACGAAGGCAGATAGTCCTAGTTATCATAGCCGTCTAGCTAACCATCATCTTGATAATGTCCTTCATAGTCTGGCCATGATAATAGCCAGGGACAAAATCCATGAGTACTCTTTAAGTACTCGCAAACTACTACTTGCAAGGAGTATAAATGTAAGTTAAAGTGCTGAATCTAAGTTAACTATCGAGTTAAGTTTGAAACCTAAGCTGAGTTCAGAAGCAAGAAAGATAAAGTAAAGTTCTAGAATCACCTAAGTTGGGAAGCTATTATCATCAACACAACCCTGTTGTGGTCAAGTCAAAGTTCATCATTCATTTCAAGTTATTTAGAAAACATCTGACAACGAAACAGTATGGCCATTCCAACTGTCCATCACCGCGGACGCGGCTATTCGAATAGTTTGACACTCTGCAGAGGTGGTACACTTTCACCACAAGATTCGATACATCTGTCAGGGATAACCCTGAATCATCATACTTAGTATGCAGATAATCAAACATAACCTTCCCTTTACACACCCTAGTACAAGCACCTCTCCTATGAGCATGGCCTCCCAACCATGACCATCAGCCATCTTGGGCACTGCATAGGTGGACAACATTGAGAGGTAGCCTCAGCTCAAACCTCTCCCGTCAGGGAACTAATACTAATGCATATAAATTTCCATCTAAGCCTTACCCAATTCAGGTAATGTGGTTGTACGGTAAATTTGGAATGGTATCGCATCCGAATCCAACCATCAGTTTTATAAAAGGGGTTAAGGCTCATGCCTCATCATTTTCATCATCATAAACCAGTTGTGTCTCTCAACACATGTCAAAACGTCTCAATAGAATGACTCATCATTCCAAGGTTTTCATAATTCATTTTCACCAAGTATTCCCATCTAAAGTGACTCAAGTTTTTGATCTACTCTATAATACTAAGTTAAGAGTGTTCACTAAGGTGGGAGGATGGGGTCAATCTCATGCCATAGAATGACATCTAAAGGTTTCTAAGTAGATCAAGGGTTATACTTTTTATGCTACCTTCAAAATTAAGTAAAGCACTTTGTGTAAACTAAGGGAGGTAAATCTTGTCAATAAGACTTGGGGTACTAATAGTCAAAGGGGTGTGATTAAAGCATGCTTAAGGCATCTTTGCTAAACCATCTAGTTTAATTCTAGCCTACTAACAATAGCTTGCCTTGGTTGGTGCAGTGGTTGAAGTTTTCTTCTTCTTCTTCTTCTTCTTCTTCTTCTTCTTCTTCTTCTTCTTGGTAGAACTCCTCCTCGAAAGCTTGGTCGGTACTAACGTCTATAAATGCATAGGGAGTAGACAATCACCAAACAATACTTATCTAGGCTAAGTAGCATTCTAAAACACACATTTGATGATCTATTATCATCACAAACATCACAAGTTTTAATTCAATAGTTTCATCCTTTTTATTTTAGAAAAGTAATTTCTACTCATTGAAATATTAACTAAAATTTAATATTCACCACCAAAATATGGGATCATGTGGACACATGTCCTCACCACATATTCTAACATGTGGGAATGAGATTTAAGGGTGGGATCAATATTACTTTGGTTTAAGTTCATTATTTAATGATTTAAAGTGACTAGAAATGCCTATATAGCATTATTTTGGTACTAGTCCAAAGTCATTGCATGTCAACCTTAATATTATTACATGGTTAGATATATATGATGAAATGTGATTTTTGAGAGTTGGAATCAACTCAAAAGCTAACTTGGTTGATTTTATAAAAATGTTGCAAGTTGCAAAAGCTTCTGTTTTGTTATTTTTATTAGGAGAGATCTATAACTCTAAATGAATTAAATCCAACGGGCTTGGATAGATCATTTTAATACCTTTCAGACAAACTTGGTTTCATACAATTTGGATTTATAAAACTCTCTGAATTGATTTTTGAAACTAGGGGACAGAAACTAGATTTAACTAAAAATGAAAAACCAGATTTGAATCTATGGGCTAGCACGGGAAAAGAAATGGGCCGGCCTAGTGGCGCTCCGCGGCGCGGGGCTCAGCTGACAGGGGGTCCCTCTTGTCAGCGGCACTTAACACGCGAAGTGGTACGCGCGCTGTGCGCCATAGGATTAGAGGCTAGATCTACGGCTAAGGGTCGTCGTCAATGACGAACAGGTCGTTGGCGAGCTCGAACCCTAGCGGCTCGGTGGGGGTCTACCGGGGGCATACCAGCGCTCCAGCGGGGTCGGCGAGGCGGGCAAACGAAGTGGAAGACAACGGCGAGGCGAGGCATGGTCGCGGCGGAGCTTGGGGCGGCCGAAATCAACGGCACCCTTCTCCTCCAGAGGCGGCGGCTCCGGCTCCAATTCCGGCGAGTTGCTGCTCCACTTGCTCCGGCTAAAGGTGGGTGATGTTCAGAGAGGTGAGGGAAGTGGAATGGTGTGAGTCTTTGGTGCTGGGGAGGGCTCCTTCTATAGGCGCGGCTGAGCGGTAGAGAAGCATGGGCAGTGCTCGCCGGTGATGACGTCACAGCGAGCTAGAGGCGTGGGCGGTGCGCTAGGACGGTGGGCGGTGCCCTGGCTAGTGTCACGGTGGTGCTTGTGCAGTGGTTTGCGGTCGGGGAAAGTGAAGAGCGCGGCACGCACTAAGTCTCTGCCGACGGCGAGTTTTACGGTGGCCGGCGACTACGGGGCACGGTCCGGGGATTGGGCATGTCCGTTGGCTTGCTAGGCCGGTGGGGATCGTGTAGACGGGCGGCTGGAGCTAGGCGAGGTCTGGCTACGCGGGGATAGGGCGCG
Organism: Avena sativa; assembly: GCA_916181665.1. Lineage (NCBI taxonomy): Eukaryota > Viridiplantae > Streptophyta > Magnoliopsida > Poales > Poaceae > Avena > Avena sativa. The sequence goes on from OV702291.1 coordinate 310,399,980, forward strand.
CTCTGCAGGCGGCGTCGGCATGGTCGACAGGCTCTCGGCGCGGCGGTTCCTGGCTGTTCTGGTCGCTATCCTTGGGTTGGGGCTGGTTGGACGATGGAGGTGGACCACGGGCTACCTCTAGGACACGGTGGATGGCGCTGGCGGCAGCTGTGGCGTGCTGTCGCCGGTGAGGTGCCCAAATGGGGGCTCGGCCTTAATGACCATGAACATTTGGTCGTGGCACAGTGTGTGGCTAGGCTAGAGAGGGGTAGGGGGAGTAGTGGAGAGATTTTGGTGGCAAGGTGGGGGACAAGTTTGGCCAGAACACTATTTAAAAATAGTGAAATTTGTTTGGTTTGAAATCTGCCTACCAAGTGTTTGATGAAATGGCCGCAAGAGAAAAAGTTTTGAATTTTGGTTTCAAAATTTTTGAGTGATCTCCACTAGTGATAGGTAGTCTCTGGTTGCAAGGGTTTTGAAAATGGAGCTCAAATAGATGGTTTTTGAAATAGGGGTGATCTATGCATATGCATTAGATTCAATTTTAAACTGTCATTTAAAATAGTTAACAGAATGTTTTTTGCAGAAAAAAAGGTGGGCCTTGGTACCTCATTATGTTTACTAGCAAGGGGTGCAAAGATCAAGAATTGTTTCTGTTAAGAATTGAGTACTAGGAATAGCCAAAGTAGGCATGAGAGTTAAATTTGCCAAAATGACCATTCCTTCTTTTTAATTCTTTTTGATTTGATTTTCTTTAGGAAAAGTTTGGGAAGGATGTAGATGAGGTTTAAATCACCTAAGAAACATTTTACAAGCATTGGATCAATCAATCATGGCAATTCAAACAACTCCTATTTTAAATGCACACATATATGAATGCTTTCATTTTAAATTTGGAAAAGTTTTTGTTAACCCTATTTTTGGATGATTTGATCTTGATAAGCTTGTATTAAAGTTTTTGGGATGTTACACTAGATCCATATGTGGTATGTGAAAATAACACACATGCAATGACACTGGTGGATCCATGTGTGGTCTCTGAAGAGAACACACATGCAATGACTCTAGCTATGGTTAATGAGAATAACACACATTTCAATGACACTAGTGGATCCATATGTGGTATGTGGAAAGAATAGTCATGAAATGACTCCAATTGTTGTTAGTAAAAAGAACACACATGCAATGACACTGGTGGATCTATTTGTGGTCTCTCAAGAGAAAACACATGCAATGACACTGGTGGATCCATATGTGGTATGTGAAAAGAACACACATGCAATGACTCTAGTTGTTGTTAGTAAAAAGAACACACATGCAATTACACTGGTGGATCCATGTGTGGTCTCTGAAGAGAATACACATGCAATGACACTGGTGGATCCATAGGTGGTATGTGAAAAGAACACACATGCAATGACTCCAGTTGTTGTTAATAAAAAGAACACACAAGCAATGCCACTGGTGGATCCATGTGTCGTCTCTGAAGAGAACACACATTTCAATGACACTGGTGGATCCATATGTGGTATGTGAAAAGAACACACATGCAATGACTCCAGTTGTTGTTAGTAAAAAGAACACACATGCAATGACCCTGGTGGATCCATGTGTGGTCTCTGAAGAAAACACACATTTCAATGACACTGGTGGATCCATATGTGGTATGTGAAAAGAACACACATGCAATGACTCCAGTTGTTGTTAGTAAAAAGAACACACATGCAATGACACTGGTGGATCCATGTGTGGTCTCTGAAGAGAATAGACAGGCAATGACACTAGTGGATCCATATGTGGTATGTGAAAATAATAGTCATGAAATGACTCCAGTTGTTGTTAGTAAAAAGAACACACATGCAATGACATTGGTGGATCCATGTGTGGTCTCTGAAGAGAACACACATGCAATGACTCAGGTAATTGTTAGTAAAAATAACACACATGCAATGACACTAATGGATCCATGTGTGGTATCTGAAGAGAACACACATGCAATGACACTGGTGGATCCATGTCTGGTCTCTGAAGAGAACACACATGCAATGACACTGGTGGATCCATATGTGGTATGTGAAAAGAATACACATGCAATGACTCCAGTTTTTGTTAGTAAAAAGAACACACATGCAATGACACTGGTGGATCCATGTGTGGTCTCTGAAGAGAATACACATGCAATGACACAGGTGGATCCATAGGTGGTATGTGATAAGAACACACATGCAATGACTTCAGTTGTTGTTAGTAAAAAGAACACACATGCAATGCCACTGGTGGATCCATCTGTGGTCTCTGAAGAGAACACACATGCAATGACACTGTTGGATCCATGTGTGGTCTCTGAAGAGAACACACATGCAATGACACTGGTGGATCCATGTCTGGTCTCTGAAGAGAACACACATGCAATGACACTGGTGGATGCATATATGGTACGTGAAAAGAACAAACATGCAATAACTCAAGATGTTGTTAGTAAAAAGAACACACATGCAATGACACTAGTGCATCCATGTGTGGTCTCTGAAGAGAACACTCTTTTCAATGACACTGGTGGATCCATATGTGGTATGTGAAAAGAACACACATGCAATAACTCCAGTTGTTGTTAGTAAAAAGAACACACATGCAATGACACTGGTGGATCCATGTGTGGTCTCTGAAGAGAACACACATGCAGTGACTCTGGTTGTTGTTACTAAAAAGAACACACATGCAATGACTCTCGTTGTTGTTAGTAAAAAGAGCATACATGCAATGACATTGGTGGATCCATGTGTGGTCTCTGAAGAGAACACACATTTCAATGACACTGGTGGATCCATATGCGATATGTAAAAAGAACACACATGCAATGACTCCAATTGTTGTTAGTAAAAAGAACACACATGCAATGACACTGGTGGATCCATGTGTGGTCTCTCAAGAGAACACACATGCAATAACTCTAGCTGTGGTTAATGAGAATAACACACATTTCAATGACACTGGTGGATCCATATGTTGTATGTGAAAAGAATAGTCATGAAATGACTCCAGTTGTTGTTAGTAAAAAGAACACACATGCAATGACACTGGTGGATCCATGTGTGGTCTCTGAAGAGAACACACATTTCAATGACACTGGTGGATCCATATGTGGTATGTGAAAAGAACACACATGCAATGACTCTAGTTGTTGTTAGTAAAAAGAACACACATGCAATAACACTGGTGGATCCATGTGTGGTCTCTGAAGAGAACACACATTTCAATGACACTGGTGGATCCATATGTGGTATGTGAAAATAACACACATGCAATGACTCCAGTTGTTGTTACTAAAAAGAACACACATGCAATCAGGCTGGTGGATGCCTGTGTGGTCTCTAAAGAGAACACACATTTCAATGACACTAGTGGATCCATATGTGGTATGTGAAAAGAACACACATGGAATGACTCTAGTTGTTGTTAGTAAAAAGAACACGCATGCAATGACACTGGTGGATCCATGTGTGGTCTCTAAAGAGAACACACATTTCAATGACACTGGTGGATCCATATGTGGTATGTGAAAAGAACACACATGCAATGACTCCAGTTGTTGTTAGTAAAAAGAACACACATGCAATGACCCTGGTGGATCCATGTGTGGTCTCTGAAGAAAACACACATTTCAATGACACTGGTGGATCCATATGTGGTATGTGAAAAGAACACACATGCAATGACTCTAGTTGTTGTTAGTAAAAAGAACACACATGCAATGACACTGGTGGATCCATGTGTGGTCTCTGAAGAGAACACACATGCAATGACTCTGGTTGTTGTTAGTAAAAAGAACACACATGCAATGACTCTAGTTGTTGTTAGTAAAAAGAGCACACATGCAATGACATTGGTGGATCCATGTGTGGTCTCTGAAGAGAACACATTTCAATGACACTGGTGGATCCATATGTTGTATGTGAAAAGAACACACATGCAATGACCCCAGTTGTTGTTAGTAAAAAGAACACACATGCAATGACACTGGTGGATCCATGTGTGGTCTCTGAAGAACACCCATGTAATGACTCTAGTTGTTGTTAGTAAAAAGAACACACATGCAATGAGTCTGGTTGTTGTTAGTAAAAAAGAGCACACATGAAATGACACTGGTGGATCCTTGTGTGGTCTCTGAAGAGAAAACACATTTCAATGACATTGGTGGATCCATATGTGGTATGTGAAAAGAACACATATGCAATGACTCTGGTTGTTATTATTAAAAAGAACACACATGCAATGACACTGGTGGATCCATGTGTGGTCTCTGAAGAGAACACACATGCAATAACTCTAGCTGTGGTTAATGAGAAGAACACACATTTCAATGACACTAGTGTATCCATATGTGGTATGTGAAAAGAATAGTCATGTAATGAATCCAGTTGTTGTTAGTAAAAAGAACACACAAGCAATGACAGAGGTGGATCCATGTGTGGTCTCTGAAGAGAGCACACATGCAATGACATTGGTGGATCCATATGTGTTATGTGAAAAGAACACACATGCAATGACTCCAGTTGTTGTTAGTAAAAAGAGCACACATGCAATGACACTGGTGGATCCATGTGTGGTCTCTGAAGAGAACACACATTCAAATGACACTGGTGGATCCATATGTGGTATGTGAAAAGAATAGTCATGAAATGACTCCACTTGTTGTAAGTACAAAGAACACACATGCAATGACATTGGTGGATCCATGTGTGGTCTCTAAAGAGAACACACATTTGAATGACACTGGTGGATCCATATGTGGTATGTGAAAAGAACACACATGCAATGACTCCAGTTGTTGTTAGTAAAAAGAACACACATGCAATGACACTGGTGGATCCATGTGTGGTCTCTGAAGAGAACACACATGCAATGACACTGGTGGATCCATATGTTCTATGTGAAAAGAATAGTCTTGAAATGACTCCAGTTGTTGTTAGCAAAAAAGAACACACATGCAATGACACTGGTGGATCCTTGTGTGGTCTCTGAAGAGAACACACATGCAATGCTCTGGTTGTTTTTATTAAAAAGAACACACATACAATGACACTGGTGGATCCATGTGTGGTCTCTGAAGAGAACACACATTTCAATGACACTGGTGGATCCATATGTAGTATGTGAAAAGAACACACATGCAATGACTCTGGTTGTTGTTAGTAAAAAGAACACACATGCAATGACACTGGTGGATCCATGTGTGGTCTCTAAAGAGAACAGACATGCAATGACTCTAGTTGTTGTTAGTAAAAAGAACACGCATGCAATGACTCTAGTGAATCCATATGTGGTATGTGAAAAGAATAGTCATGAAAGGACTCGATTTGTTGTTAGCAAAAAGAGCACACATGCAATGACACTGGTGGATCCATGTGTGGTCTCTAAAGAGAACACACATTTCAATGACACTGGTGGATCCATATGTGGTATGTGAAAAGAATAGTCATGAAATGTCCACTTGTTGTTAGTAAAAAGAAAACACATGCAATGACACTGGTAGATCCATGTGTGGTCTCTGAAGAGAACACACATTTCAATGACACTGGTGGATCCATATGTGGTATGTGAAAAGAACACACATGAAATGACTCCAGTTGTTGTTAGTAAAAAGAACACACATGCAATGACACTGGTGGATCCATGTGTGGTCTCTAAAGAGAACACACATTTCAATGACACTGGTGGATCCATATGTGGTATGTGAAAAGAACACACATGCAATGACTCCAGTTTTTGTTAGTAAAAAGAACACACATGCAATGACACTGGTGGATCCATGTGTGGTCTCTGAAGAGAACACACATGCAATAACTCTAGCTGTGGTTAATGAGAACAAGACACATTTCAATGACACTGGTGGATCCATAGGTGGTATGTGAAAAGAATGATCATGAAATTACTCTAGTTGTTATTAGTAAAAATAACACACATGCAATGACAGTGGTGGATCCATGTGTGGTCTTTGAAGAGAGCACACATGCAATGACACTGGTGGATCCATATGTGGTATGTGAAAAGAACACACATGCAATGACTCTAGTTGTTGTTTGTAAAAAGAGCACACATGCAATGACATTAGTGGATCCATGTGTGGTCTCTGAAGAGAACACACATTTCAATGACACTCGTGGATCCATATGTGGTATGTGAAAAGAACACACATGCAATGACTCTAGTTGTTGTTGGTAAAAAGAACACACATGCAGTGACTCCAGTTGTTGTTAGTAAAAACAACACACATGCAATGACACTGGTGGATCCATGTGTGGTATCTGAAGTGAACACACATGCAATGACTCTAGTTGTTGTTAGTAAAAAGAACACACATGCAATGACTCTGGTTGTTGTTAGTAAAAAGAGCACACATGAAATGACACTGGTGGATCCATGTGTGGACTCTGAAGAGAACACATATTTCAATGACACTGTGAATCCATATTGGTATATGAAAAGAACACACATGCAATGACTCTGGTTGTTGTTAGTAAAAAGAACACACATGCAATGACACTGGTGGATCCATGTGTGGTCTCTAAAGAGAACACACATGCAATAACTCTAGCTGTTGTTAATGAGAAGAACACACATTTCAATGACACTGGTGGATCCATATGTGGTATGTGAAAAGAACACACATGCAATGACTCGAGATGTTGTTAGTAAAAAGAACACACATGCAATGACACTGGTGGATCCATGTGTGGTTGATACGTCCATTTTGCATCACTATTCTATGTCTTAATTCACTATTATTCATTGATATATTTCATAGTGAGAGGTGATACTTATGTTATTTCATCTGTTTTTGCATGGTTGATGACTTTTGGAGCATGGACCACTGCAGTCAGGATTTTGATGGAAAAGGTGCTGTTTGGAGGCAAAATTCGTGAAGATCAGAAAATCTGGGAAAATATACGGAAAATCCTTTTTTTCCAGAAGACTAAGGATGCCAGGAGATGGAGTGGAGATAGGCCACAGGGGGCCCACACCACCCCATGGCGCGGGCAGGCCTAGGCCGTGCCAGGAGGTGGTGTGGCCACCCTGGCCCACTCCAGCCTCTCCCCTCTGGCATATATCATCCTCCCGAAGCCCTAAGACTCGGGGAGCGACCACAGAAAGATTCCGCCGCCTCTACGGGGTGGAAAACACCGAGAGAGAAAGATCTCTCCGGTAGACAGATTTCTGCCAGGGGAATTCCTTCCCGGAGAGGGGAGATCGTCGCCATCAACACCACCATCATGATGGACTTCATCGGGATCATCATCATCATCACCATCAGCATCACCATCAGCACCCTCATCACCATCTCCATATTGCTGTAACAATTGGTTGAATCTTGCATAGTTCATAGGGGAAACTTTCCCTGTGTTGATTACTCTTTGTAGTTGATGCTATTGAGTGAACCATTGAATTATTGTTTATGTTCAGATTGTTATACATCATTATTCCATCTCTGCTCATGATCCATATGATGTCTTGTGAGTAGTTCATTTTGTTCTTGAGGACATGGGAGAAGTCTTGTTGTTAGTAGTGGAGTTGTGTTGAGAAAGATTCAATAGATTGTTATTTAAGTTGTGGTGTACTTCTTCTAGTGGTGTCATGTGAACGTCGACTACATGACACTTCACCTATATGGGCCTCGGGGAATGCATTGTGTATTTGGCTACTAATCGTAGGGGTTGCCGGAGTGACAGAAACCTGAACCCCCGTTAGGAAACCATTGCACAAGGGACGTAAGGGTCTTAGAGTTTAAAGATGTGGTTAGGTTTCTACCTTAATTACTTTCTTGTACTTACGGATGTTTGCAAGGGGTATAATCACAAGTATGTATTAGTCTTGGATGGGCGGTACATTAGCACAGGTTCACCCACACAACACTTAGCAAGCTAAAGGAGATTAATCAACTATATGAAGCGAAAGCACTTGACAGTCTTCCCATGTGTCCTCGAGAACGTTTGGTCATCTTAAGTAATACAACCGGCTTGTCCTTTGCTGCATAAAGGATTGGGCCACTTCCTGTATTCATTCCTACTGTCTTTTATTTACTCGTACTTTGTTTACTTGCTTTATCGAAAACCCCTAAAAATCCGTTTGCTAAGTATTTGCAGAGAATTCCTGATCCATACCACTAGCCAGCACCTTCTGCTCCTCGTTCGGTTTGACACTCTTACTTATCAAAAATACTGCTATACACCCCCTATACTTGTGGGTCATCAAGATTATTTTATGGCGCCGTTGCCGGGGAGTGAAGCGCTATTGGAGAGTGGAACTGGTAAAGGAAACTTCTATTGTGAGTATTGTTTACTTCTGCTAGTTGCTTTATTTTCGTTATGGATAATTCGCTGAGTTTCTAATTTGGTAATGCTACTACCACTACTAAGGTAGTAGATAAGCCACCACCTGCTGAGAATGATGTTTTCAAAATACCTACAAGAATTATTGATCGTGTTATGGATAACTACTATGTTGGGGATGGAACTGACCATCCCGGTGATCATTTACTCTTTATACACGAATTATGCGGGTTGTTCAAGTGTGCAGGTATTACTACAGATCAAGTTAAGAAGAAGTTATTCTCATTATCGCTGAAAGGAAGAGCTGAGGAATGGTATAAGCTACTGAAGAATGGTCAAGCTCTGGAATGGGAGGAAATAGTGCCTCTCTTTTATTCAAAGTTTTATCCTCCTAGTGAGATTCATAAAGATCGGAATCAAATATACAACTTTTGGCCTCTTGATGGAGAGAGTACAGATCAAGCTTGGTGGAGATTGAAGTTACTAATGCTCAAATGTCCCATTCATGAGCTCCCCAACAATATTATTATCAATAAATTTTATGCAAGGCTCCCTCTACATGATAAAGATTTATTGGATGCTTCTTGTGCTGGATCATTCACTCGTATGGAAGAAGAAGCTAAATGGGATCTTCTGGACCGTATTCAAGACAATGCTGAAGCTTGGGAGAATGACAAAGGTAGAAAGTCAGGTATAAATTATGATTATGAATGCATTGAATCTTTTATGGGAACTAATGACTTTCAAAATATTAAAAATGCTTATGGTCTAGATTCTCAAGCTATTGCTTCTTATTTTAAGGCTTTTGCTTCCTACATTGAAGTGCCTAAAAATAAGTGGAATAAGTATCATGAACCTTATAAAGATATTGCTAAGATTGTTCCTTCAAGAAATACTGAAGTTTATACTGCTAATCATGTTTTACCTGAACCTTACATTGAGAAAATGCCTTTCCTAGTTAAGGTAAATGAACATTCTATGATAGTTAGTATGGTTAATGAAAGTACAAATAAAGATGTTGAACTTGATAAACAAATGGTTGATGAACATATAATAGCAAGTGTGAAAGACTTTGTCACTAAATATGAAAAAGAGGGACACCCTGTCCTTTGTAAGGATACCTCTAATATTGTTTCACATAGTAGTGTTATGAGAGCTAGTATTCCCGTGTTTTCTGTTAGAATAAGTGATCATTGCTATGATGGTCCTTGTGATAGCTATATTGTTAAGTTTATGCATGATATTGAAAGCTACTATGAGAGAGGAAAAAGTGTTCTTACGTATCTCAATAATATCAAGTTTCCTCGTTTTATGCTGAAAGTTTTTATGTTGCATTTCTTTTGCCTTCTTATGCAAGTTGCCTCGGGTTTCAACAACTTGTTTGTTTACAAAATTCCCTTGCATAGGAAGTGGGTTAGACTTAAATGTGTGTGTGTTTTTGCTTCTTAATGTTCTCTTTCACTTCAAATCATATCCCTATGAGAGCTTCTTCAAAATTATCATGCCCATCTTAAAGGCTATAAAGAAAGAGCTTTATGGGAGACAACCCAATTTGTTTTTGCTTTCAGTTTGCTTTTGTTTCTTTGAGTCTTGGAAGTTATTACTTCGGTAATAACCGCTCCTTATCCGTTTTGTTTGGTTTTTGTGTCAATATCAACCTCTAATGAGAGAGAAGAAATATTTGGGGAAGTTGCTGTCCCGAAACAGATTTTTTGTGCTTCATCGTAAAAATTCGTGAGAGATCTTTGTATGTTGGATTGAGCTGTAATTGTTTGTGCTTCTGCCCCAGTTCGTTATTTAACTTTCATTAGTTTTGCACTTTTTGATTTGAGCGACAGAAGATTTTCGAAAAAATTGATCTTTACCTGCTGGTCTGTTTTGACAGACTTTGCCACTCTTGCATTTGCTTCTTTATTCGATTTCCTTTTTGAATTCTTTTTGGGTTTTCGGAAGGAGTTGCTTCAGTAGCTTTTGTTTTGATGGTTTTCAGTTGAAGTTGGACTCAAAAGGTTTTATCACTTCATATATACTAATGTTGCTAATGAGAACTGTGTGGAGTTTTGTGTGAAAGAAATTTCCAGGAAGTGGAGATAATGGTGTAATAAGGAAGAGAAGGGTTTTATGACTCAAGTAATAAGTGTATGAAGATGAAGATATCAATGATATTCAAGAGATGACTCTGGAAGAATCTACTAGATACCAAATCCAGAGACCTGCAGAGTCTGTTTTCAAATAGGTAATAGTTCTGGTAAGAAAAGTTCCGCGAAAATACAATCGAACTATATTTTTGCAGTTTTCAGTCAATAAGGAAAGTTACGGAGCAAAAAAGGGACGGAAACGGAGCTGGGGTGGCCCACACCAGCCCATGGCGCGGGCCCACCCCTGGCCGCGCCACCAGGTGGTGAGGCCACCCAGGACTCCGCCTCCGACTCGTTTTCTCCCAGTACCTTCCTTTTGATATGAAACTTCGTAATATATAACCCCCCGGATCTTCCGAGGTTCGCATATTGTGTTTTCGTCGTGTTTTCGTTTCGATCTGTTTCTGCCAGGAACTATTCTTGAAAGCGTAGAAGCACAATGGTGTCCGCCAAGGATAAAGGGAAGGAGCCCATGGAGGAAGACCTCCAAGACCCTGGGAAGGAGAAGGAGATCAAGAGTGAATGTGAAGAGGAGCAAGGCCAACATCCGCACACCGGCCTTACCATTGAAAGCATTGGAGTGGTGACGAAACCTGCCAGGGTTAGAAGAACTGCGCGGATGCAGACTGGGGGAAAAGCTCCTCGTCACAGTTTGGCTCCACGGTCACTTCCTCCACACACCAAGAATCACTTCCATACCTTTATCCATAACCATGCAGGAAAAGAAGACTCCAAGAGGGCAGAATGGAAAAGGAATCACAAGAGCTGGGATCCACAAACTGAAATGATTATGAGCCATATTGAGCACAACTCGGAGTTGATCCGTACTCTCACCTTCGAGATTGAGGACTTGGGGAAGCTAATCAAAGAGCTCATAGAGAGGATACCACCACCACTGAAGGAGTAATTCGTCATCAGGTTTGGCATCCCCTTGGTTTGTTCCAAGCTTGGGGGAGTGCCGTGGTATCATATTACTATCTTCTATCTTTTTACCTTTTTAGTAGAGTCATATCATGAATAGAGGAGTTATTATGTAGTATGGTTTGCATTATGGAAGTGTCCCCTCTCTCGTTAGATGTGTGTCCCTTGGTGTGAGTTTCTGTTATGGAATATTAATGAGAAGTTCTATCATTCACTCTTTTGCATAGCTTATATTAGTTTTCAATTTGTGTTTATATGATTGATCTTGTTGTTAGTATTGGTATCACTCTGGGATCATTGAGTTAATTTAGTTGGTTTTGGCAAACCTGGCTCGGTCAGTAGCAACACTATTTTTGAGAGTTGAATGAAAAAGATAAAAGTACTCTAAAGAAAAATAATTTCATCGTCTTTCTTTCTTGATTTGCTCATAAGTTTAGTATTCTCTAGTTAAGATCTTTTGTGCTTCCAAGGAAGATTGCATGTTTGTCTTTATCACTTGTATGTTGTTTGTTTCCTTCAACTCTTGTACTTGCTATCCAGCCTTCCTAGCCAAAAACCTGTACTGAGAAGGTATTCTTCTCGTGCATCCACCTCCTTTAAACCAAAAACCTTTGCCATTTGTGTCCACCATACCTACCTAGTAGCATTATTGCTATTCCAAGTAAATTCTTGTTTTATCTACCTCCCAAATTAAACTTGTTATGTGAAAATTAGTGATTTAAATCTCTCACGAACTTGATGGCACACTTTACTTTCTTGCATTTAATAAACTTGAACCATTGTGCTCACCTATGTTGCGTATATGCTTGAGCTTTGTAAGTTGTGAATTAGCAGAACCATGCTGTCATGGGGAACGCTTTCAACATTGCACTCGTACTTAGTACCAAGTTGATATCATGTTCTTTTGTCTATGGATGTCGTCGATGTGAAATGAAAGGGGAGCTTGTAAGTCCATGGAGTTATGCATGTGTGTTAGAGAAACGCCTGGGCTGCTGGTCTAATCCATGCTGACATGGCGGAAACCTGCAGCGTAACCATAACGAGTATCTATGAAGCATTCTTCTTATAAAAAAAGAAGAGTTTGACATTGAGAAAAAAGAGAAAAAGAAAAAAAGAGATATTATGAAAAGAGGAAAGAGAAAAAAAGCACCATATTCCCATGGTAAATAAGAAGATTGCTGAGATACTTGTTGTCTGCTTGCCTTGTCATTTTGATATGGGGATTTTTCCGTATCATCGGGCAAGGGGTACCCCGTTGGCGGTTCTCTGTGATACACATATGCTTACGATGACAAGAACTTACCGGTGACTAAACTTGAGTAGCATGAGGAGCGACCCTCATATTCAAGGGACATGAGATTCTCAACTTACAACTTATCAATGCATATCCTCATTTTTGATCACTTTAACCTGAATCACCTAAAGATGCCTATGATAGGGGCAATGAGAGCTGAAAGCTAGTAAGTATCATAATTTTTGGGAGCTCTTTATGAGACTTGCAATCCCTGCTTCCCTCTTTGAAGGGCCTTTCTTTTACTTTGTAGTTGAGTCAGTAAACCTACTCCCTTCTATCTCAACAAGTATTTTGAGTTGTTGTGTTTCATTCATTCATATGATGATTTATTCAATCATGTTTCTTATGTTCCTTGTTTTACACATTGCTCTTATCTTGATGTTTACTACTTTGAAAGCTATCATTGAAAACCAGTTATTTGTGAACTCCAGCAAATTATCAACTATTCTTCGACCAAGAGCTAAGTTTGCGATTACCAATTATGATTCACTTTATGTATCTTTATTGTGTTTCCTTTACTTATTACAAGTTGAGTTATATAATAGTGAGTTGTCTTCTATTATGATCTATGTATTTGATGAATGTGATGCTTCTTGTTCGTATTCTTTTATCGATTCTTCACTCCATAAACATGAGGCCATGTTTATTGAGATCAGTTTCGCTTGAGGACAAGCAAAGTCTAAGCTTGGGGGGAGTTGATACGTCCATTTTGCATCACTATTCTATGTCTTAATTCACTATTATTCATTGATATATTTCATAGTGAGAGGTGATACTTATGTTATTTCATCTGTTTTTGCATGGTTGATGACTTTTGGAGCATGGACCGCTGTAGTCAGGATTCTGATGGAAAAGGTGCTGTTTGGAGGCAAAATTCACGAAGATCAGAAAATCCGGGAAAATATACGGAAAATCCTATTTTTCCAGAAGACTAAGGATGCTAGAAGATGGAGTGGAGATGGGCCACAGGGGGCCCACACCACCCCATGGTGTGGGTAGGCCTAGGCCGCGCCAGGAGGTGGTGTGGCCGCCCTGGACCACTCCAGCCTCTCCCCTCTGGCGTATATCAACCTCCCGAAACCCTAAGACTCGGGGAGCGACCATAGAAAGATTCCGCCGCCTCTACGGGGCGGAAAACACCGAGAGAGAAAGATCTCGCCTCTGCGACCACAGAAAGATTCCATCTCTGATCATGATCCACATGATGTCTTGTGAGTAGTTCGTTTTGTTCTTGAGGACATGGGAGAAGTCTTGTTGTTAGTAGTGGAGTTGCGTTGAGAAAGATTCAATAGATTGTTATTTAAGTTGTGGTGTACTTCTTCTACTGGTGTCATGTGAATGTCGACTACATGACACTTCACCTATATGGGCCTAGGGGAATGCATTGTGTATTTGGCTACTAATCGTAGGGGTTGCCGGAGTGACAGAAACCTGAACCCCCGTTAGGAAACCATTGCACAAGGGACGTAAGGGTCTTAGAGTTTAAAGCTGTGGTTAGGTTTCTACCTTAATTACTTTCTTGTACTTATGGATGTTTGCAAGGGTATAATCACAAGTATGTATTAGTCTTGGATGGGACGGTACATTAGCACAGGTTCACCCACACAACACTTAGCAAGCTAAAGGAGATTAATCAACTATATGAAGCGAAAGCACTTGACAGTCTTCCCATGTGTCCTCGAGAACGTTTGGTTATCTTAAGTAATACAACTGGCTTGTCCTTTGCTGCATAAAGGATTGGGTCACTTCCTGCATTCATTCCTACTGTCTTTTATTTACTCGTACTTTGTTTACTTGCTTTATCGAAATCCCCTAAAAATCCGTTTGCTAAGTATTTGCAGAGAATTCCTGATCCATACCACTAGCCAGCACCTTCTGCTCCTCGTTAGGTTTGACACTCTTACTTATCAAAAATACTGCGATACACCCCCTATACTTGTGGGTCATCAGTGGTCTCTAAAGAGAACACACATTTCAATGACACTGGTGGATCCATATGTGGTATGTGAAAATAACACACATGGAATGACTACAGTTGTTGTTAGTAAAAAGAACGCACATGCAATGACACTGGTGGATCCATGTGTGGTCTCTGAAGAGAACACACATTGAATAACTCTAGCTGTGTTTAATGAGAATAACACACATTTCAATGACACTGGTGGATCCATATGTGGTATGTGAAAAATATAGTCATGAAATGACTCCGGTTGTTCTTAGTAAAAAGAACACACATGCACATGCAATGATATTGGTGGATCCATGTGTGCTCTCTGAAGAGAGCACACATGCAATGACACTGGTGGATCCATATGTGGTATGTGAAAAGAACAGACATGCAATGACACTGGTTGTTGTTAGTAAAACAAGCACACATGCAATGACACTGGTGGATCCATGTGTGGTCTCTCAAGATAACACACATTTCAATGACACTGGTGGATCCATATGTGGTATGTGAAAAGAACACACATGCAATGACACTGGTGGATCCATATGTGGCTTCTGAAGAGAACACACATGCAATGACTCTAGCTGTGTTTAATGAGAAGAATACACATTTCAATGACACTAGTGGATCCATATGTGGTATGTGAAAAGAATAGTCATGCAATGACTCCAGTTGTTGTTAGGAAAAAGAACACACATGCAATGAAACTAGTGGATCCATGTGTGGTCTCTGAAGAGAACACACATGCAATGACTCTGGTTGTTGATAGTAAAAAGAGCACACATGGAATGACACTAGTGGATCCATAGGTGGATTGTGAAAAGAACACACATCCAATGACTCTGGTTTATGTTAGTAAAAAGAACACACATGCAATGACACTGGTGGATCCATATGTGGTCTCTGAAGAGAACACACATTTCAATGACCATAGCTGTGGTTAATGAGAAGAACACATAAACAATGACACTGGTGGATCCATGTGTGGTCTCTGAAGAGAACACACATGAAATGACTCTGGTTGTTGTTAGTAAAAAGATCACACATGCAATGACATTGGTGGATCCATGTGTGGTCTCTGAAGAGAACACACATTTCAATGACACTGGTGGATCCATATGCGAAATGTGAAAAGAACACACATGCAATGACTCCAATTGTTGTTAGTAAAAAGAACACATATGCAATGACACGGGTGGATCTATGTGTGGTCTCTGAAGAGAACACACATGCAATAACTCTAGCTGTGGTTAATGAGAAGAACACACATTTCAATGACACTGGTGGATCCATATGTGGTATGTGAAAAGAATAGTCATGAAATGACTCCAGTTGTTGTTAGTAAAAAGAACACACATGCAATGACACTGGTGGATCTATGTGTGGTCTCTGAAGAGAACACACATTTCAATGACACTGGTGGATCCATATGTGGTATGTGAAAAGAACACACATGCAATGACTCTAGTTGTTGTTAGTAAAAAGAACACACATGCAATGTCACTCGTCGATCCATGTGTGGTCTCTGAAGAGAACACACATTTCAATGACACTAGTGGATCCATATGTGGTATGTGAAAATAACACACACGCAATGACTCCAGTTGTTGTTAGTAAAAAGAACACACATGCAATGACATTGGTGGATCCCTGTGTGGTCTCTGAAGAGAACACACATTTCAATGACACTGGTGGATCCATATGTGGTATTTGAAAAGAACACACATGCAATGACTCTAGTTGTTGTTAGTAAAAAGAACACACATGCAATGACACTGGTGGATCCATGTGTGGTCTCTGAAGAGAACACACATTACAATGACACTGGTGGATCCATATGTGGTATGTGAAAATAATAGTCATGAAATGACTCCAGTTGTTGTTAGTAAAGAGAGCACACATGCAATGACACTTGTGGATCCATGTGTGGTCTCTGAAGAGAACACACATTTCAATGACACTGGTGGATCTATATGTGGTATGTGAAAAGAACACACATGGAATGACTCCAATTGTTGTTAGTAAAAAGAACACACATGCAATGACACTGGTGGATCCATGTGTGGTCTTTGAAGAGAACACACATTTCGATGACACTGGATGATCCATATGTGGTATGTGAAAAGAACAGACATTTAATGACTCCAGTTGTTGTTCGTAAAAAGAACACACATGCAATGACATTGGTGGATCCCTGTGCGGTCTCTGAAGAGAACACACATTTCAATGACACTGGTGGATCCATATGTGGTATGTGAAAAGAACACACATGCAATGACTCCAGTTGTTGTTAGTAAAAAGAACACGCATGCAATGACACTGGTGGATCCATGTGTGGTCTCTGAAGAGAACACACATTACAATGACACTGGTGGATCCATATGTGGTATGTGAAAAGAATAGTCATGAAATGACTCCAATTGTTGTTAGTAAAAAGAGCACACATGCAATGACACTGGTGGATCCATGTGTGGTCTCTGAAAAGAACACACATTTCAATGACACTGGTGGATCCATATGTGGTATGTGAAAAGAACACACATGGAATGACTCTGGTTGTTGTTAGTAAAAAGAACACACATGCAATGACACTGGTGGATCCATGTGTGGTCTCTTAAGAGAACACACATTTCAATGACACTGGATGATCCATATGTGGTATGTGAAAAGAACACACATTCAATGACTCCAGTTGTTATTAGTAAAAAGAACACACATGCAATGACACTGGTGGATCCATGTGTGGTCTCTGAAGAGAACACACATGCAATGAATCTAGCTATGGTTAATGAGAAGAACACACATGCAATGACACTGATGGAACCATGTGTGGTCACTGAAGAGAACACACATTTCAATGACACTGGTGGATCCATAGGTGGATTGTGAAAAGAACACACATGCAATGACTGGTTGTTGTTAGTAAAAAGAACACACATGCAATGACACTGGTGGATCCATATGTGGTCTCTGAAGAGAACACACATTTCAATGACTCTAGATGTAGTTAATGAGAAGAACACACAAACAATGACACTGGTGGATCCATGTGTGGTCTCTGAAGAGAACACACATGCAATGACTCTGGTTGTTGTTAGTAAAAAGAGCACACATGCAATGACATTGGTGGATCCATGTGTGGTCCCTGAAGAGAACACATATTTCAATGACACTGGTGGATCAATATGTGGTTTGTGAAAAGAACACACATCCAATGACTCCAATTGTTGTTAGTAAAAAGAACACACATGCAATGACACTGGTGGATCCATGTGTGGTCTCTGAAGAGAACACACATGCAATGACTCTAGCTATGGTTAATGAGAAAAACACACATTTCAATGACACTGGTGGATCCATATGTGGTATGTGAAAAGAATAGTCATGATATGACTCCAACTGTTGTTAGGAAAAAGAGCACACATGCAATGACACTGGTGGATCCATGTGTGGTCTCTGAAGAGAACACACATTTCAATGACACTGGTGGATCCATATGTGGTATGTGAAAAGAACACACATGGAATGATGATAGTTGTTATTAGTAAAAAGAACACCAACATGCAATGACACTGGTGGATCCATGTGTGGTCTCTGAAGAGAACAGACATTTCAATGACATTGGATGATCCATATGTGGTATGTGAAAAGAACACACATGTAATGACTCCAGTTGTTGTTAGTAAAAAGAACACACATGCAATGACATTGGTGGATCCCTGTGTGGTCTCTGAAGAGAACACACATTTCAATGAAACTGGTGGATCCATATGTGGTATGTGAAAAGAACACACATGCAATGACTCCAGTTGTTGTTAGTAAAAAGAACACGCATGCAATGACACTGGTGGATCCATGTGTGGTCTCTGAAGAGAACACACATTACAATGACACTGGTGGATCCATATGTGGTATGTGAAAAGAATAGTCATGAAATGACTCCAGTTGTTGTTAGTAAAAAGAGCACACATGCAATGACACTGCTGGATCCATGTGTGGTCTCTGAAGAGAATACACATTTCAATGACACTGGTGGATCCATATGTGGTATGTGAAAAGAACACACATGGAATGACTCTGGTTGTTGTTAGTAAAAAGAACACACATGCAATGACACTGGTGGATCCATGTGTGGTCTCTGAAGAGAACACACATTTCAATGACACTGGATGATCCATATGTGGTATGTGAAAAGAACACACATGCAATGACTCTAGTTGTTATTAGTAAAAAGAACACACATGCAATGACACTGGTGGATCCATGTGTGGTCTCTGAAGAGAACACACATGCAATGAATCTAGCTGTGGTTAATGAGAAGAACACACATGCAATGACACTGATGGAACCATGTGTGGTCTCTGAAGAGAACACACATTTCAATGACACTGGTGGATCCATAGGTGGATTGTGAAAAGAACACACATGCAATGACTGGTTGTTGTTAGTAAAAAGAACACACATGCAATGACACTGGTGGATCCATATGTGGTCTCTGAAGAGAACACACATTTCAATGACTCTAGATGTAGTTAATGAGAAGAACACACAAACAATGACACTGGTGGATCCATGTGTGGTCTCTGAAGAGAACACACATGCAATGACTCTGGTTGTTGTTAGTAAAAAGAGCACACATGCAATGACATTGGTGGATCCATGTGTGGTCCCTGAAGAGAACACACATTTCAATGACACTGGTGGATCCATATGTGGTTTGTGAAAAGAACACACATCCAATGACTCCAATTGTTGTTAGTAAAAAGAACACACATGCAATGACACTGGTGGATCCATGTGTGGTCTCTGAAGAGAACACACATGCAATGACTCTAGATATGGTTAATGAGAAAAACACAGATTTCAATGACACTGGTGGATCCATATGTGGTATGTGAAAAGAATAGTCATGATATGACTCCAATTGTTGTTAGGAAAAAGAGCACACATGCAATGACACTGGTGGATCCATGTGTGGTCTCTGAAGAGAACACACATTTCAATGACACTGGTGGATCCATATGTGGTATGTGAAAAGAACACACATGGAATGATGATAGTTGTTATTAGTAAAAAGAACACCAACATGCAATGACACTGGTGGATCCATGTGTGGTCTCTGAAGAGAACACACATTTCAATGACACTGGATGATCCATATGTGGTATGTGAAAAGAACACACATGTAATGACTCCAGTTGTTGTTAGTAAAAAGAACACACATGCAATTACATTGGTGGATCCCTGTGTGGTCTTTGAAGAGGACACACATTTCAATGAAACTGGTGGATCCATATGTGGTATGTGAAAAGAACACACATGCAATGACTCCAGTTGTTGTTAGTAAAAAGAACACGCATGCAATGACACTGGTGGATCCATGTGTGGTCTCTGAAGAGAACACACATTACAATGACACTGGTGGATCCATATGTGGTATGTCAAAAGAATAGTCATGAAATGACTCCAGTTGTTGTTAGTAAAAAGAGCACACATGCAATGACACTGGTGGATCCATGTGTGGTCTCTGAAGAGAACACACATTTCAATGACACTGGTGGATCCATATGTGGTATGTGAAAAGAACACACATGGAATGACTCTGGTTGTTGTTAGTAAAAAGAACACACATGCAATGACACTGGTGGATCCATGTGTGGTCTCTGAAGAGAACACACATTTCAATGACACTGGATGATCCATATGTGGTATGTGAAAAGAACACACATGCAATGACTCCAGTTGTTATTAGTAAAAAGAACACACATGCAATGACACTGGTGGATCCATGTGTGGTCTCTGAAGAGAACACACATGCAATGAATCTAGCTGTGGTTAATGAGAAGAACACACATGCAATGACACTGATGGAACCATGTGTGGTCTCTAAAGAGAACACACATTTCAATGACACTGGTGGATCCATAGGTGGATTGTGAAAAGAACACACATGCAATGACTGGTTGTTGTTAGTAAAAAGAACACACATGCAATGACACTGGTGGATCCATATGTGGTCTCTGAAGAGAACACACATTTCAATGACTCTAGATGTAGTTAATGAGAAGAACACACAAACAATGACACTAGTGGATCCATGTGTGGTCTCTGAAGAGAACACACATGCAATGACTCTGGTTGTTGTTAGTAAAAAGAGCACACATGCAATGACATTGGTGGATCCATGTGTGGTCCCTAAAGAGAACACACATTTCAATGACACTGGTGGATCCATATGTGGTTTGTGAAAAGAACACACATCCAATGACTCCAATTGTTGTAAGTAAAAAGAACACACATGCAATGACACTGGTGGATCCATGTGTGGTCTCTGAAGAGAACACACATGCAATGACTCTAGCTATGGTTAATGAGAAAAACACACATTTCAATGACACTGGTGGATCCATATGTGGTATGTGAAAAGAATAGTCATGATATGACTCCAATTGTTGTTAGGAAAAAGAGCACACATGCAATGACACTGCTGGATCCATGTGTGGTCTCTGAAGAGAACACACATTTCAATAACACTGGTGGATCCATATGTGGTATGTGAAAAGAACACACATGGAATGACAATAGTTGTTATTAGTAAAAAGAACACCAACATGCAATGACACTGGTGGATCCATGTGGGGTCTCTGAAGAGAACACACATTTCAATGACACTAGATGATCCATATGTGGTATGTGAAAAGAACACACATGTAATGACTCCAGTTGTTGTTAGTAAAAAGAACACACATGCAATGACATTGGTGGATCCCTGTGTGGTCTCTGAAGAGAACACACATTTCAATGACACTGGTGGATCCATATGTGGTATGTGAAAAGAACACACATGCAATGACTCCAGTTGTTGTTAGTAAAAAGAACAAGCATGCAATGACACTGGTGGATCCATGTGTGGTCTCTGAAGAGAACACACATTACAATGACACTGGTGGATCCATATGTGGTATGTCAAAAGAATAGTCATGAAATGACTCCAGTTGTTGTTAGTAAAAAGAGCACACATGCAATGACACTGGTGGATCCATGTGTGGTCTCTGAAGAGAACACACATTTCAATGACACTGGTGGATCCATATGTGGTATGTGAAAAGAACACACATGGAATGACTCTGGTTGTTGTTAGTAAAAAGAACACACATGCAATGACACTGGTGGATCCATGTGTGGTCTCTGAAGAGAACACACATTTCAATGACACTGGATGATCCATATGTGGTATGTGAAAAGAACACACATGCAATGACTCCAGTTGTTATTAGTAAAAAGAACACACATGCAATGACACTGGTGGATCCATGTGTGGTCTCTGAAGAGAACACACATGCAATGAATCTAGCTGTGGTTAATGAGAAGAACACACATGCAATGACACTGATGGAACCATGTGTGGTCTCTAAAGAGAACACACATTTCAATGACACTGGTGGATCCATAGGTGGATTGTGAAAAGAACACACATGCAATGACTGGTTGTTGTTAGTAAAAAGAACACACATGCAATGACACTGGTGGATCCATATGTGGTCTCTGAAGAGAACACACATTTCAATGACTCTAGATGTAGTTAATGAGAAGAACACACAAACAATGACAGTAGTGGATCCATGTGTGGTCTCTGAAGAGAACACACATGCAATGACTCTGGTTGTTGTTAGTAAAAAAGAGCACACATGCAATGACATTGGTGGATCCATGTGTGGTCCCTAAAGAGAACACACATTTCAATGACACTGGTGGATCCATATGTGGTTTGTGAAAAGAACACACATCCAATGACTCCAATTGTTGTTAGTAAAAAGAACACACATGCAATGACACTGGTGGATCCATGTGTGGTCTCTGAAGAGAACACACATGCAATGACTCTAGCTATGGTTAATGAGAAAACACACATTTCAATGACATTGGTGGATCCATATGTGGTATGTGAAAAGAATAGTCATGATATGACTCCAATTGTTGTTAGGAAAAAGAGCACACATGCAATGACACTGGTGGATCCATGTGTGGTATCTGAAGAGAACACACATTTCAATGACACTGGTGGATCCATATGTGGTATGTGAAAAGAACACACATGGAATGACGATAGTTGTTATTAGTAAAAAGAACACCAACATGCAATGACACTGGTGGATCCATGTGTGGTCTCTGAAGAGAACACACATTTCAATGACTCTAGATGTAGTTAATGAGAAGAACACACAAACAATGACACTAGTGGATCCATGTGTGGTCTCTGAAGAGAACACACATGCAATGACTCTGGTTGTTGTTAGTAAAAAGAGCACACATGCAATGACATTGGTGTATCCATGTGTGGTCCCTGAAGAGAACACACATTTCAATGACACTGGTGGATCCATATGTGGTTTGTGAAAAGAACACACATCCAATGACTCCAATTGTTGTTAGTAAAAAGAACACACATGCAATGACACTGGTGGATCCATGTGTGGTCTCTGAAGAGAACACACATGCAATGACTCTAGCTATGGTTAATGAGAAAAACACACATTTCAATGACACTGGTGGATCCATATGTGGTATGTGAAAAGAATAGTCATGATATGACTCCAATTGTTGTTAGGAAAAAGAGCACACATGCAATGACACTGGTGGATCCATGTGTGGTATCTGAAGAGAACACACATTTCAATAACACTGGTGGATCCATATGTGGTATGTGAAAAGAACACACATGGAATGACGATAGTTGTTATTAGTAAAAAGAACACCAACATGCAATGACACTGGTGGATCCATGTGGGGTCTCTGAAGAGAACACACATTTCAATGACACTGGATGATCCATATGTGGTATGTGAAAAGAACACACATGTAATGACTCCAGTTGTTGTTAGTAAAAAGAACACACATGCAATGACATTGGTGGATCCCTGTGTGGTCTCTGAAGAGAACACACATTTCAATGACACTGGTGGATCCATATGTGGTATGTGAAAAGAACACACATGCAATGACTCCAGTTGTTGTTAGTAAAAAGAACAAGCATGCAATGACACTGGTGGATCCATGTGTGGTCTCTGAAGAGAACACACATTACAATGACACTGGTGGATCCATATGTGGTATGTCAAAAGAATAGTCATGAAATGACTCTAGTTGTTGTTAGTAAAAAGAGCACACATGCAATGACACTGGTGGATCCATGTGTGGTCTCTGAAGAGAACACACATTTCAATGACACTGGTGGATCCATATGTGGTATGTGAAAAGAACACACATGGAATGACTCTGGTTGTTGTTAGTAAAAAGAACACACATGCAATGACACTGGTGGATCCATGTGTGGTCTCTGAAGAGAACACACATTTCAATGACACTGGATGATCCATATGTGGTATGTGAAAAGAACACACATGCAATGACTCCAGTTGTTATTAGTAAAAAGAACACACATGCAATGACACTGGTGGATCCATGTGTGGTCTCTGAAGAGAACACACATGCAATGAATCTAGCTGTGGTTAATGAGAATAACACACATGCAATGACACTGATGGAACCATGTGTGGTCTCTGAAGAGAACACACATTTCAATGACACTGGTGGATCCATAGGTGGATTGTGAAAAGAACACACATGCAATGACTGGTTGTTGTTAGTAAAAAGAACACACATGCAATGACACTGGTGGATCCATATGTGGTCTCTGAAGAGAACACACATTTCAATGACTCTAGATGTAGTTAATGAGAAGAACACACAAACAATGACACTAGTGGATCCATGTGTGGTCTCTTAAGAGAACACACATGCAATGACTCTGGTTGTTGTTAGTAAAAAGAGCACACATGCAATGACATTGGTGGATCCATGTGTGGTCCCTAAAGAGAACACACATTTCAATGACACTGGTGGATCCATATGTGGTTTGTGAAAAGAACACACATCCAATGACTCCAATTGTTGTTAGTAAAAAGAACACACATGCAATGACACTGGTGGATCCATGTGTGGTCTCTGAAGAGAACACACATGCAATGACTCTAGCTATGGTTAATGAGAAAAACACACATTTCAATGACACTGGTGGATCCATATGTGGTATGTGAAAAGAATAGTCATGATATGACTCCAATTGTTGTTAGGAAAAAGAGCACACATGCAATGACACTGGTGGATCCATGTGTGGTCTCTGAAGAGAACGCACATTTCAATAACACTGGTGGATCCATATGTGGTATGTGAAAAGAACACACATGGAATGACGATAGTTGTTATTAGTAAAAAGAACACCAACATGCAATGACACTGGTGGATCCATGTGGGGTCTCTGAAGAGAACACACATTTCAATGACACTGGATGATCCATATGTGGTATGTGAAAAGAACACACATGTAATGACTCCAGTTGTTGTTAGTAAAAAGAACACACATGCAATGACATTGGTGGATCCCTGTGTGGTCTCTTAAGAGAACACACATTTCAATGACACTGGTGGATCCATATGTGGTATGTGAAAAGAACACACATGCAATGACTCCAGTTGTTGTTAGTAAAAAGAACAAGCATGCAATGACACTGGTGGATCCATGTGTGGTCTCTGAAGAGAACACACATTACAATGACACTGGTGGATCCATATGTGGTATGTCAAAAGAATAGTCATGAAATGACTCCAGTTGTTGTTAGTAAAAAGAGCACACATGCAATGACACTGGTGGATCCATGTGTGGTCTCTGAAGAGAACACACATTTCAATGACACTGGTGGATCCATATGTGGTATGTGAAAAGAACACACATGGAATGACTCTGGTTGTTGTTAGTAAAAAGAACACACATGCAATGACACTGGTGGATCCATGTGTGGTCTCTGAAGAGAACACACATTTCAATGACACTGGATGATCCATATGTGGTATGTGAAAAGAACACACATGCAATGACTCCAGTTGTTATTAGTAAAAAGAACACACATGCAATGACACTGGTGGATCCATGTGTGGTCTCTGAAGAGAACACACATGCAATGAATCTAGCTGTGGTTAATGAGAAGAACACACATGCAATGACACTGATGGAACCATGTGTGGTCTCTGAAGAGAACACACATTTCAATGACACTGGTGGATCCATAGGTGGATTGTGAAAAGAACACACATGCAATGACTGGTTGTTGTTAGTAAAAAGAACACACATGCAATGACACTGGTGGATCCATATGTGGTCTCTGAAGAGAACACACATTTCAATGACTCTAGATGTAGTTAATGAGAAGAACACACAAACAATGACACTAGTGGATCCATGTGTGGTCTCTGAAGAGAACACACATGCAATGACTCTGGTTGTTGCTAGTAAAAAGAGCACACATGCAATGACATTGGTGGATCCATGTGTGGTTCCTAAAGAGAACACACATTTCAATGACACTGGTGGATCCATATGTGGTTTGTGAAAAGAACACACATCCAATGACTCCAATTGTTGTTAGTAAAAAGAACACACATGCAATGACACTGGTGGGTCCATGTGTGGTCTCTGAAGAGAACACACATGCAATGACTCTAGCTATGGTTAATGAGAAAAACACACATTTCAATGACATTGGTGGATCCATATGTGGTATGTGAAAAGAATAGTCATGATATGACTCCAATTGTTGTTAGGAAAAAGAGCACACATGCAATGACACTGGTGGATCCATGTGTGGTCTCTGAAGAGAACACACATTTCAATTACACTGGTGGATCCATAGGTGGATTGTGAAAAGAACACACATGCAATGACTGGTTGTTGTTAGTAAAAAGAACACACATGCAATGACACTGGTGGATCCATATGTGGTCTCTGAAGAGAACACACATGCAATGACTCTAGCTATGGTTAATGAGAAAAACACACATTTCAATGACATTGGTGGATCCATATGTGGTATGTGAAAAGAATAGTCATGATATGACTCCAATTGTTGTTAGGAAAAAGAGCACACATGCAATGACACTGGTGGATCCATGTGTGGTCTCTGAAGAGAACACACATTTCAATGACACTAGTGGATCCATAGGTGGATTGTGAAAAGAACCCACATGCAATGACTGGTTGTTGTTAGTAAAAAGAACACACATGCAATGACACTGGTGGATCCATGTGTGGTCTCTGAAGAGAACACACATTTCAATGACTCTAGATGTAGTTAATGAGAAGAACACACAAACAATGACACTAGTGGACTCATGTGTGGTCTCTGAAGAGAACACACATGCAATGACTCTGGTTGTTGTTAGTAAAAAGAGCACACATGCAATGACATTGGTGGATCCATGTGTGGTCCCTGAAGAGAACACACATTTCAATGACACTGGTGGATCCATATGTGGTTTGTGAAAAGAACACACATCCAATGACTCCAATTGTTGTTAGTAAAAAGAACACACATGCAATGCCAATGGTGGATCCATGTGTGGTCTCTGAAGAGAACACACATGCAATGACTCTAGCTATGGTTAATGAGAAAAACACACATTTCAATGACACTGGTGGATCCATATGTGGTATGTGAAAAGAATAGTCATGATATGACTCCAATTGTTGTTAGGAAAAAGAGCACACATGCAATGACACTGGTGGATCCATGTGTGGTCTCTGAAGAGAACACACATTTCAATAACACTGGTGGATCCATATGTGGTATGTGAAAAGAACACACATGGAATGACGATAGTTGTTATTAGTAAAAAGAACACCAACATGCAATGACACTGGTGGATCCATGTGGGGTCTCTGAAGAGAACACACATTTCAATGACACTGGATGATCCATATGTGGTATGTGAAAAGAACACACATGTAATGACTCCAGTTGTTGTTAGTAAAAAGAACACACATGCAATGACATTGGTGGATCCCTGTGTGGTCTCTTAAGAGAACACACATTTCAATGACACTGGTGGATCCATATGTGGTATGTGAAAAGAACACACATGCAATGACTCCAGTTGTTGTTAGTAAAAAGAACAAGCATGCAATGACACTGGTGGATCCATGTGTGGTCTCTGAAGAGAACACACATTACAATGACACTGGTGGATCCATATGTGGTATGTCAAAAGAATAGTCATGAAATGACTCCAGTTGTTGTTAGTAAAAAGAGCACACATGCAATGACACTGGTGGATCCATGTGTGGTCTCTGAAGAGAACACACATTTCAATGACACTGGTGGATCCATATGTGGTATGTGAAAAGAACACACATGGAATGACTCTGGTTGTTGTTAGTAAAAAGAACACACATGCAATGACACTGGTGGATCCATGTGTGGTCTCTGAAGAGAACACACATTTCAATGACACTGGATGATCCATATGTGGTATGTGAAGAGAACACACATGCAATGACTCCAGTTGTTATTAGTAAAAAGAACACACATGCAATGACACTGGTGGATCCATGTGTGGTCTCTGAAGAGAACACACATGCAATGAATCTAGCTGTGGTTAATGAGAAGAACACACATGCAATGACACTGATGGAACCATGTGTGGTCTCTGAAGAGAACACACATTTCAATGACACTGGTGGATCCATAGGTGGATTGTGAAAAGAACACACATGCAATGACTGGTTGTTGTTAGTAAAAAGAACACACATGCAATGACACTGGTGGATCCATATGTGGTCTCTGAAGAGAACACACATTTCAATGACTCTAGATGTAGTTAATGAGAAGAACACACAAACAATGACACTAGTGGATCCATGTGTGGTCTCTGAAGAGAACACACATGCAATGACTCTGGTTGTTGTTAGTAAAAAGAGCACACATGCAATGACATTGGTGGATCCATGTGTGGTCCCTAAAGAGAACACACATTTCAATGACACTGGTGGATCCATATGTGGTTTGTGAAAAGAACACACATCCAATGACTCCAATTGTTGTTAGTAAAAAGAACACACATGCAATGACACTGGTGGATCCATGTGTGGTCTCTGAAGAGAACACACATGCAATGACTCTAGCTATGGTTAATGAGAAAAACACACATTTCAATGACATTGGTGGATCCATATGTGGTATGTGAAAAGAATAGTCATGATATGACTCCAATTGTTGTTAGGAAAAAGAGCACACATGCAATGACACTGGTGGATCCATGTGTGGTCTCTGAAGAGAACACACATTTCAATGACACTAGTGGATCCATAGGTGGATTGTGAAAAGAACCCACATGCAATGACTGGTTGTTGTTAGTAAAAAGAACACACATGCAATGACACTGGTGGATCCATGTGTGGTCTCTGAAGAGAACACACATTTCAATGACTCTAGATGTAGTTAATGAGAAGAACACACAAACAATGACACTAGTGGACTCATGTGTGGTCTCTGAAGAGAACACACATGCAATGACTCTGGTTGTTGTTAGTAAAAAGAGCACACATGCAATGACATTGGTGGATCCATGTGTGGTCCCTGAAGAGAACACACATTTCAATGACACTGGTGGATCCATATGTGGTTTGTGAAAAGAACACACATCCAATGACTCCAATTGTTGTTAGTAAAAAGAACACACATGCAATGACACTGGTGGATCCATGTGTGGTCTCTGAAGAGAACACACATGCAATGACTCTAGCTATGGTTAATGAGAAAAACACACATTTCAATGACACTGGTGGATCCATATGTGGTATGTGAAAAGAATAGTCATGATATGACTCCAATTGTTGTTAGGAAAAAGAGCACACATGCAATGACACTGGTGGATCCATGTGTGGTCTCTGAAGAGAACACACATTTCAATAACACTGGTGGATCCATATGTGGTATGTGAAAAGAACACACAGGAATGACGATAGTTGTTATTAGTAAAAAGAACACCAACATGCAATGACACTGGTGGATCCATGTGGGGTCTCTGAAGAGAACACACATTTCAATGACACTGGATGATCCATATGTGGTATGTGAAAAGAACACACATGTAATGACTCCAGTTGTTGTTAGTAAAAAGAGCACACATGCAATGACATTGGTGGATCCCTGTGTGGTCTCTGAAGAGAACACACATTTCAATGACACTGGTGGATCCATATGTGGTATGTGAAAAGAACACACATGCAATGACTCCAGTTGTTGTTAGTAAAAAGAACAAGCATGCAATGACACTGGTGGATCCATGTGTGGTCTCTGAAGAGAACACACATTACAATGACACTGGTGGATCCATATGTGGTATGTAAAAAGAATAGTCATGAAATGACTCCAGTTGTTGTTAGTAAAAAGAGGACACATGCAATGACACTGGTGGATCCATGTGTGGTCTCTAAAGAGAACACACATTTCAATGACACTGGTGGATCCATATGTGGTATGTGAAAAGAACACACATGGAATGACTCTGGTTGTTGTTAGTAAAAAGAACACACATGCAATGACACTGGTGGATCCATGTGTGGTCTCTGAAGAGAACACACATTTCAATGACACTGGATGATCCATATGTGGTATGTGAAAAGAACACACATGCAATGACTCTAGTTGTTATTAGTAAAAAGAACACACATGCAATGACACTGGTGGATCCATGTGTGGTCTCTGAAGAGAACACACATGCAATGAATCTAGCTGTGGTTAATGAGAAGAACACACATGCAATGACACTGATGGAACCATGTGTGGTCTCTGAAGAGAACACACATTTCAATGACACTGGTGGATCCATAGGTGGATTGTGAAAAGAACACACATGCAATGACTGGTTGTTGTTAGTAAAAAGAACACACATGCAATGACACTGGTGGATCCATATGTGGTCTCTGAAGAGAACACACATTTCAATGACTCTAGATGTAGTTAATGAGAAGAACACACAAACAATGACACTAGTGGATCCATGTGTGGTCTCTGAAGAGAACACACATGCAATGACTCTGGTTGTTGTTAGTAAAAAGAGCACACATGCAATGACATTGGTGGATCCATGTGTGGTCCCTAAAGAGAACACACATTTCAATGACACTGGTGGATCCATATGTGGTTTGTGAAAAGAACACACATCCAATGACTCCAATTGTTGTTAGTAAAAAGAACACACATGCAATGACACTGGTGGGTCCATGTGTGGTCTCTGAAGAGAACACACATGCAATGACTCTAGCTATGGTTAATGAGAAAAACACACATTTCAATGACATTGGTGGATCCATATGTGGTATGTGAAAAGAATAGTCATGATATGACTCCAATTGTTGTTAGGAAAAAGAGCACACATGCAATGACACTGGTGGATCCATGTGTGGTCTCTGAAGAGAACACACATTTCAATGACACTGGTGGATCCATAGGTGGATTGTGAAAAGAACACACATGCAATGACTGGTTGTTGTTAGTAAAAAGAACACACATGCAATGACACTAGTGGATCCATGTGTGGTCTCTGAAGAGAACACACATTTCAATGACTCTAGATGTAGTTAATGAGAAGAACACACAAACAATGACACTCGTGGATCCATGTGTGGTCTCTGAAGAGAACACACATGCAGTGACTTGTAGCATCCCAATTGTCTAACAATTGTAATGCTACTTAGTCTAGTAATATAGTGGCTACTTCATATATATAATTGTTGCATCATAATTATATCATGCTCATGTCATCATGCCACCTTGCATTTGAGCATCATATAAAACCCTTTTCCTTTTGGTTCTTATCTCATATGCATTATTAATTGTATTTGCCTCTTGATATTGTATTTGGTTGTTGATATATTGTTTAAATTCCCAAGTTGAGTTGGGGGCATATCTTTTATTTAACTCCACCACCTTTCTTGTCATCACCCCATAATTCCACCATCCAACTAAATATGAGCTTGGCACTTATTGGGTTTTACCTCTAGCTCATGTGGGTTGGGATGGATCCAATTCTGTTTCCACCTGCTCTCATCTTAGCATCATGCTGTTTTCACATTAGTGATAAATGAGAGCCACATGGCCTCCTTTGCATGCCTTGTGAGTGGAAACCTTTTCCCTAGCTTCCATATGGATTATTGTGGGTTTATGCTCATGTTGGAATATTTTGGGGACTATTAAGCATCTAGTGGTATATACACACTAGCAAGTCCCAATTTTATTCAAATATGGGTATCTCCAACTACTCCACATGGGGCATCCTTCCACTTCTTCTAGTTTGGCTTATTCCATATTTTTGGAATGCATAGGTATAAATGCTATGGCTAATTATGTGTTTTCACAAGATGAAACCTAGCATTAATATTATGCATGGGCCATGCAAAGCATCACCTTTCTTTCTCTTTTGAGTTTTTATTTGAATCTTTGAGTGGATCTTCCCCACATCTCCCTCTACGCCTCTTATGTTTGATCATGCTTGATGCATGCAAGCATCTACACCCTAAATATCATCTCCATCCACCCCATCACCACCTTTTATCTCTTCCTCCCTTTGGTCTAGCTCTTGTTTGATCTTGCTTTGTTCTTGCTTGAGCTTGCCAAAAGGAAACACATCACCCAAACCTCTATCTAAATCCTACACTAATCACCTACACCTCTACCACCATCTACCATACCACCCTCCATCTAGCCTCTCTCTCTCTCTAGCTAACCCTAGCTCCACCCTCCCTCTCGGCCTCTCTCCCCTCTCACCTAGCTAGCCCCACCTGGTCACCCTGGCCCCACCTGGCTACCCCTCTCCCTGGTCCCACACCTCATCTACTCCCTCTCTCTCTCTACCCAACCCTAGTACCAACCTAGCCCGAGCCTCCCCTCTCCTCTTTTCTCCTCTCTCCCTGCCCTGCATGCCCCACGCCGAACCACCCGAGCCTGGCCTGCCCTGCCCCACCTGGAAGCCCCTGCCCGTGCCTACCCTGGCCTCCCATCTCGAGCACGTGAAGGAGGGGAAAAAAGGTGGCCGAGCCACCTTTAACCTACCCACTCCCCCACGTGTAACTACCTCGGTGAATTACGCTCCTAGTTACAAGCCTGGATGAGCAGAAATGGTTGAAATAGTACGGTGGGGCCCAAATGCCACTCACAGGTAGACCTTTCGGCCGTCCCAACCATTTCCAAACATCGGGACAAGAACGGGCAGCGTAATCGGCAGGCAAAGGGATCAAATACATACACAAATGAGTATGTATGCAAGCCACCATACAATAGTACATCAGAGCCATTCCATCTAAAAAGAAAGGAAATATAGCAACGCCATACGGCAAGATCCAAATATCCTAGATAGATATAATAGTTTAGGATATCTCCTCATACATCAAACATCAGAGTATCAAGCGGAAGCGGAAGACAAAATCCGAGTACGGATAAGAAGCAAATCGGCATAAGATGCCCCATAAATAAGCAGATCCCGCCCACAGATCTCACGGATCCCCGTTCCCGGAATCTCTACACCGAATGATCGTTGCCCACATTGTCCGTCTCTTCCACCCAGTATCCATCTTGCGAGGGTACCTGTTCATCTGAACCAATAATTTATCGTGTGAGACCCTAGGGGTACTCAGCAAGTCTTTATGCCTCTAAAGGGGACACAACCTGGGGTGACGCAATTGCAGCAAAAGATAAACCCTAACAATTCTATAGAAGCTCACTAACCATCCGCCTAACCAGAGATAGACGGATGTCCGGGAATTAATAACAACAGTTATAACGGTAATCTTAACAGATCCATCCTCCTCCTCGCTTACCGACGAGGAAGCGGACGAACAACCCCCTCCATCCGTTGGCAGTTTTATTATCCATTCCGTGAGTATTGCACTATTTACTAGTCAGGTACCTAGTCTAGTCAAATTAAAAGCGGTACTTTAGTTATTCTTGTCTATGATCGAGAAAATGTGCTCCAAGTCGT
Source organism: Avena sativa (assembly GCA_916181665.1). NCBI lineage: Eukaryota > Viridiplantae > Streptophyta > Magnoliopsida > Poales > Poaceae > Avena > Avena sativa. Next base: position 310,433,460 of record OV702291.1, read on the forward strand.
CCATAACCGCGGACACAGCTTTCAGAAAGTTTTACCCTGCAGGGGTGCACAAATAGCAACACACACTCGATATGCCTCGGAAAAACCAAATCAAAACCCAACGAGGCAGTCACGACAAAGCGATCACAGGATTCAGAAATATTTCAGGGGGCCACCCCATTGAGCTACCCGCAACGAAGTTAGATGACTCCGAGACGGCCTCAAGGTTTGTGGAGCCGGCTATAAACGACTGGGAACCCGAAAGTGTGACTGGGCTTGTCGATACAGCAAAAACGGGTCACGGACCTAAACAGTACAGTGTGCATTACCTCGCACAATTTAAATTAAAGCGGTAAAGCATGGCATAAGTACATGATAGTAAATAAAACCTCAAACTAGTTTGTGGCCCCAAGAAATAAGAATGAATCAAGTTCTGGCTCAGGGGGGTTCATAAGCCTCCCGGATGTGGATAGCGCGAATATTCAAGGAACAGGAATCAAGTACTCGGGGTCCTACGGGACACAAGTGAGCCTGAAAAACCAAATAACAGATATGGCTCACCGGTGCCACTTTCATTAGTTATCCCATTACTACTTAGGTTAAGTTGTTTAGGTACCTCGTTATCCATCAGACACTCACATACCCTACACATGCTGTTCTACGACTCGCATGGCTCAAACAACTCCTGTAGTAATGGCTCATGGGATGGAGGAACAAGCTTCGGTGGGGTTTAAAAGTAAAGGCTATGCAATACTTGGGATTCAGTTTAATGCAATCGCGACTCAATGATGCAAGAATAAGATAGAGGCAATAGGTACTATATGTATGCAAGCATGTGGTAGTGCTTGCCTGGCAGCTCAGTTGAAGCGAGAGAAGGATCTGGGTAGTGCTCCTGGTTCTCTTGATATATCCCCTGCTCAGCGTCTATTCGAAGAAGAACCAAACAAACAAGGGCCAACATAAATAAAGTGCGCAAGCATATGAATAAATGCGACAAGCAAACAATTCATGCCATGATGAATGATGCACGAGTTGCATGGCAATAAAGTAGCATGGCATGGGTGAGTGTGGAATACAAGAATGAATCATTTTATTGAGTTTTGGCCCCATTTTATACTCATATTAGTTGCTGTACACTTTATATTTATATGATGCATGCTTCAAAACAGATAAAGGAATGCATAAACAGAAAGGTCTCGTCGAGCTAATCATTTTAGACATATCATTTGTTAAATTTGAAGTTATAAAACAGAAGTTATTAATTTATTAAGACAAAAGGGCATTTTATTGTAATTTAAGTCAACTTGAAATTTTAAGTGTCCAAAATATATTTTGAATGGCATATTTGAATTCCTCATATTTTTCTGATCTCAAAACATATATTATTTGTTTAAATTGGGTTTATATTTTAAAAGATATATTAAAACAGATTTGAATTTTGAATTTGAATTAATTTGAAAAAGATTTGAATTAAAACAGAATACAGAAAATACTTTTTATACACAGGTTTAGCTAGCCACAGTCAATGACCAGTGGGGCCAGCAGCTGACTCAGCAGCACACTGCGCGGAAAAACTTCTGTCACCGCGAGCTAGGCTAGACTAAGAGAATGACAGGTGGGGCCAGGGCGTCCTCGGGGCCACACGCGGGCGCGCCAGCGGGGGCGTGCCACGTGGGAGAGCCCGGGAGGGCGGGTTAAGGGCGTAGAACGGCGGGGGTGTTTTAGCAAAACAAACAGAGAGGCTGACGGTGGGGCTACGCGGACTGCGGGTTTAGCCAAAAAACAGCAAGGGGGTTAAAAGCAAAAATGGAGCGCGGTACTGTTCCTCTTCCTCCGCGGACAGATCGGTGCTCGCGCGAGGCGGGGATTCGAACCTGGGACGCGGGAGTGCGCGCTGCGGGGCGCAACCAGCGCGGTGGGGTGGGGGTTGGTGTCAGGGATGCGGACGGGGCCTAGATAGGGCTTACGCGACGCTACGGCGAGGAGAAGATCGCGACGCCGGCGCTCAGAGGGTGCTCGGCGGTTGGTCCGGCGAACCTAAGGCGTCACGGCGAAGGGGACCATGTCAGGGAGGTCGGGGAGCTCACCGAGAGTTGGTTGAAGGTGTTCGATCGGGCAGGAGAGCAGTTGATCGCCGACGAGGCAGAGGCCGGACGGAGCTAGGGTTTCAGCGTCGGCTCGGCGGTGATCTCCGGCTCTGGCGCGTCTCCTCCTCGACGGCGGGTACATGACGATGCAGGGGACCCTCCTCGATCTCCCAGGCCACTTCACGGACGCGCGGCTCGACTGGATCAATGGGACGTGGAGGAGGCCGACGGTTCTGCCGGCGATGGGGTAGCGGCGGCGATGGAGAAGAAGGAAGGAGGGGAGGGCAGGCGCCTGGGGTGGATCTGGGGCAGAGGGGAGCCAGGGGACTGTGGTAGATAGCAAAGAGGGAGAGGGGGTGCCGTGGGGGAGTGGTGGAGGTAAAAGGTGGCTTGGCCACCTTTTTCTCCTCCTCTCCTCACGTGCTCGGTCGGGCAGGGGCAGGGCAGGTGCATGGGGGCTTCCAGGTGGGACCAGAGGCGAGGCCAGGGAGGGTGGCTCGGTGTAGGACCCGCTTGGTAGAGAGAGAGCTAGGGAGAGAGAGGTGAGACTCGGGTAGGGTTAGAGCTAGGCTCGGGTTTGAGCTAGGTTTGGAGCTAGGGTTAGGTGAGAGGGGTATCTCGACCAGGGGGAGGGTGGCTAGGTGGGGTAGCCTTGGCAGGGAGAGAGGCCGAGAGAGGGAGGTGGTAGCTAGGGTAGGTCATGGGTTAGATGGAGGGTTAGGTTTAGGGTTTAGCTTAGGTGAGAGGTGGTGGTAGAGAGGGTATGGTGATGATGGGGTAGGTGATTAGAGGGAACTTAGATAGAGGAGTAGAGGGAGAGAGGGATGTGGTTTTATAAAAGATCCACTCAAAATTCAAATAAAAACCAAATGCTAGAAAAAGGGTGGCACTTGCATGGCCCATGCAACATATTTATCGCCATGGTGATTCTTGTGAATAGTACATGGCATTATTTATTTGCATTTCCAAAGGTGGGGTAAAGCCAAGCAAAAGAAATGAAAGGATGCCCCATGTGGAGTAGTTGGAGATGGCCATATTTGAAATACAATGGGACTTGCTAGTGTGTATATGCCACTAGGTATTTAATAAGCCCACAAAATATCCCAACATGATGATAACCCCAAAACAACACATATGGAAGCTAAGAAAAGGTTCCACTCACATGGCATGCAAAGGTGGCCATGTGGCTCTCATAACCCAATAATGTGAAAACAATATGGTGCATATATGGGAGAAAGTGAAAAGAATTGGATCCATCCCAACCCACATGAGCTAGAGGTAAACTCAATTAAAGTGCAAAGCTCATATTTAGTTGGATGCTGGAATTATAAGGTTGTGAAAGAAAAGGTGGTGGAGTTAATAAGAGATATGCCCCCAACTCAACTTGGGCATTACACAATATATCAAGAACCAAATACAATATCAAGAGGCAAATACAATTAACAATGCAAATGAGATAAGAACCAAAAGTAAAGGGGTTTTATATGATGCTCAAATGCAAGGTGGCATGATGACATGAGCATGATATAATGATGATGCAACAATTATATATTTGAAGTAGCCATTATATTACTAGACCAAGTAGCATTACAATTGTTAGACAATTGGGATGCTACAACTCTCCCCCACAAAACAGGAATCTCGCCCCGAGATTCTAGGATGAAGAAGAAGACACAAAGAGGGTAGGGTACTTGACACGGAGCTCATCTTCACGTTCCCAAGTGGCTTCATCAACAGAATGGTGCGACCACTGCACCTTGCAGAACTTGATGGACTTGTTGCGAGTCCTTCTTTCTGTGACTTCAAGGATTTTTGTGGGGTGTTCTTGATAAGACAGGTCTTCTTGGAGATTGATAAGCTCATGGTCCACGGTCCTGCCAGGATCCTTGAAGCACTTCTTGAGCTGAGAGATGTGGAAAACATCATGGACCTTGAGTTTTTCCGGGAGCTCAAGAGCATAAGCAACTTCTCCTCTTCTTCCACGAACTTTGAAGGGACCGATATATCTAGGAGCCAGCTTTCCTTTGATACCAAAGCGGTGCGTGCCTCTCATGGGAGTGACACGAAGGTAAACGAGATCACCAGGGACATACTCCATGTCCGTGTGCTTCCTGTCATAATTGCTCTTCTGGCGACTTTGAGCAATCCTCAGATTTTCAAGAATGATGTGAACCTTCTCCTCCGCTTGAGTCACAATGACAGGGCCAAACAATATCCTTTCACCTGCACCTGACCAACCAATCGGAGTTCTGCATTTGCGACCATAGAGAGCCTCAAATGGTGCCATCTTTAGACTTTTCTGGAAGCTGTTGTTGTAAGAGAACTCAGCATAAGGAAGACATTCTTCCCACTTCATGCCAAAAGAGATGACGCAAGCACGGAGCATATCCTCCAGAATCTGATTGATCCTTTCAACTTGTCCTTGCGACTGAGGGTGGTAAGCTGTGCTGAAGTTCAACTTTGTTCCCAAAGCATTTTGGAAACTCTCCCAGAACTTGGAAGTGAAGATGCTTCCACGGTCTGAACTGATCTCGAGAGGAACCCCATACAGAGAGACAATTCTGTTGATATAGAGCTCCGCCAACTGAATTGCATAAATGGTTTCCTTGATGGGGAAGAAGTGAGCCACTTTAGAAAGCCTGTCAATGACAACAAAGATTGCATTGTTGCCCTTCTGCGACCTTGGAAAACCAGTGATGAAGTCCATCTCTACTTTCTCCCATTTCCATTCCGGGGGTTTCAATGGCTGTAGAAGACCGGAAGGTTTTTGATGGACAGCTTTCACTCTGCGGCAGACATCACACTCTGAGACATACTTGGCACAATACCTTTTCAAACAAGGCCACCAATATTGTGTTTTCAAGTCCATGTACATCTTTGTGCTGCCAGGGTGGATAGAAAGAACAGAATCATGCGCCTCCTTGAGAACTTGCTCTCTCAAACCCGGGTAGTTCGGAACAAACATCCGGTGTTCAAAGAAAAGCGTGCCTTGATCATCGACGTGGAAGGACTCATACTTCGGAAGCTGAATCCTGGAGATGATCTTTCTTGTGTACGGATCATCGAGCTGAGAAGAGCGAACCTTTTCTTCCAAGAGAGGAGTTGCTAGAAGGTTCAGGAGATACCCTTGTTCCACAATTTCCAGGTTGAGCTGACGGAATTCCTCGCACAAGAGAGGCTGTTGTTCTTCCATCATGAGGTTGTTGACATAAGCTTTGCGGCTGAGAGCATCTGCCATAACATTAGCTTTGCCCGGAGTGTAGTTGATGGTCAAATCAAAATCATTGATTGCTTCAATCCACCTCCTCTGCCGAAGGTTGAGATCAGGCTGAGTAAAGATATACTTCAGACTCTTGTGATCAGAAAAGATCTCACAACGGTTGCCAAGCAAGTAGTGCCTCCATACTTTCAAAGCAAAGACAACTGCTGCGAGCTCGAGGTCATGTGTAGGATAGTTGATCTCATGCGTCTTCAACTGTCGAGAGGCATAAGCAACAACTTGTTTTTCTTGCATAAGGACCGCACCCAATCCTTGCAAAGAGGCGTCACAGAATATCTGGAACGGCTTGGATGTATCCGGAGGAACCAAGACTGGTGTGGAAGTGAGCTTCTCTTTGAGTGTCTCAAATCTTGCTTGACATGCAGGAGTCCAAAGGTATTTCTTGCCTTTCTTGAGGAGATCGGTAAGAGGCTTCGCTATCTTCGAAAAGTTCTGAACGAAGCGACAACAATAACTAGCCAAACCAAGGAAACTCCACACTTCTTTGACATTGACAGGAGGAAGCCATTCAACAATTGTCTTCACAGTTTCCGGATTGACTGCAATGCCCTTGGCAGAGATGACGTGACCAAGATAGGTTACTTGAGGCAGCCAAAACTCACACTTGGAGAACTTTGCATACAAGCGGTTCTCACGAAGCTTGTTTAGGACACACCGAAGGTGTTCTTCATGCTCTTCCTTTGACTTAGAATAGACTAGGATGTCATCCAGATAGACCACAACGAACTTATCAAGATACTCCATGAAAACCGAGTTCATGAGCCTCGAGAAGGTGGCAGGTGCGTTGGTGAGACCGAAAGACATGACCGTGTACTCATACAGGCCATAGCGGGTGGTGAAAGCTGTTTTAGGAACATCTTCCTTGCGAATCTTGATTTGGTGATAACCACTTCTCAAGTCAAGCTTAGAGAATACCACAGCTCCAGCTAGCTGATCGAAGAGATCATTAATCCGCGGAAGGGGATATTTATTCTTGATGGTTTTAGCATTGAGAGCCCGATAGTCAACACAAAGTCTATCTGTTTGGTCTCGCTTCTTCACAAAGAGGGTTGGGCTACCCCAAGAAGAAGTACTATGCTGAATGAAACCCAACTTCTCTTGTTCATCAAGCTGACGTTTGAGTTCAGCCAACTCAGCAGGACCCATCTTATAAGGCCGCTTGGAGATAGGAGCGGTACCAGGTTCAAGCTCAATTACAAACTCAACCTCACGATCCGGAGGCATACCTGGCAACTCTTCAGGAAAGACATCTGGGAACTCACAGACCACTGGAACACTCTGAATAGCTTCCATAGCATCAACATTCAGAGCCGCCAAAGAGAAAAGCTGGACAGCAGGAGTCAGACTTGGAGAATAGACTATATGGCCTTCAGGAATCTTCAGAGAAACCGAGCGTTCCGCACAATCAATCACAGCTGCATTTTCTGTCAACCAATCCATGCCCAAGATGACATCAATGTCAGAATTGCCCAGAAGGATTAAGGACGCCGAGAACGAAGAGCCACCAATCTCAATTTGATTGCCATGGCTGATATGAGTAGCCCTCATGTTTGAACCAGGAGATTGTACCACCAGACGACGTGATAAAGGAACCTTATCCAGATCATGCTCTTGCGCAAACTTATGCGAAACAAAAGAATGCGAAGCACCAGAATCAAACAAAACTCGTGCAGGGACTGAGTTAACGGATAGCATACCCATCACAACTCCAGGTGCATGCTCAGCTTGAGCGGCGGTGACACAGTTGGCACGAGCAACAGTAGACCCGGGCTTGGTGTTGATGTTGAGAGCCCGAGGTGGTGGTGCACGAACCAAAGGAGAGCTTGCCGCAGATCTTGGAGGTGGTGGAGGAAGAGCCTTGTTCTTCATCGGACAGTTCCAGCTTTGATGCCCAGAGTTTCCACACGTGTAACAAGCACCAGGTGGACGAGGAGCAACGTAGCTAGGGACTCCGCCAGGCGCTCCAGGGTAGTGGTGGTTGTAGCCCCTGGGAGCAGCAGTGAGGAAGTTTGGTGGCCTTGCCGCGTGGCTTGAAGGTCTTGGTGGAGCCGGGAGCGACGGTGGGGTGTTAGGAACCCAGACATGACGCTTAGAAGGAGCTGACATAGCTGAAGAGCTTGCTGCATCACGACTGTGTTTCTTTGACTCCTCAAACACTTGCCTACTTGCTTCTTCCTGCAGAGCTGTATGCTGAAGTTCCAGAAAAGACGCCGGCCTTGCATGTGTGATTGCATACTTAATCGATGCATTGAGCCCTTGCCTGAACCTCTTTTGCTTCTTCTTGTCATCAGAGATCTCATCGCCACCATAACGAGAAAGGTTCATGAAGTTCCTGATGTAGGTATTGACATTATCATTGCCCTGCTTGAGGTTGAGAAACACTTCCTTCATCCTCTCCATGACAATTTCTGACAGATACTGCTCTTTGAAAGCTCCAGTGAACTGTCCCCAAGTAGGCTGAAAACCCGTGAAGTTTGCCTTTAGGTAATTCTCCCACCAGAGAGCTGCATCTCCCTTCAGAAGGTGAGTAGCACACTTTACCCATTCTTGCTCAGGAACATCAGCAGTCATCAGCAACCTTGACATCTCACGCAACCAATCATCAGCATCAAGTGGTTGATCAGAAACATCAAACTGACGAGGGTTGAACTTCAGGAAGCTTTTGATGTCTCCTCGCTTGGGAGGTGGAGGTAGCGGAACAAACTCATTCCTCCTGACACTTTCCTCAAAACGCTGCTGGTTCTGCTGCATTGCTGCCAAGGCATTAGCGATGCTCGACAACGCTGCCCCCAGTTCAGGTTGAATGTCCTCCTCAGAACGGCGTGGTGGTGCCATCCTGTGATTGATATAACACACAAGTCAGTACTATAATGGAGAATAATAATAATCCAAAATAGTACTAAGATGGAATTAATCAAGATTAAAGGATACAATTTACTAAGATGATATTAAAATATCAACGAAGTTCAAAGCACCTAGAAGATATTAAGCATATCGCACACGACTGAAAAGGAGTGTGGTACACAAATATATCAAAGAAAAATTTTCCACAAATTTCGGCATTAAAATACCAATAGATGCGCAAAATCACTTAACGAATCAAGATTAGTGACTCTACCAATTCAATATACAAGAGCGAATGATAAGAGTAATGGTATGGTCGCGACTCCATCCCGCACTCAAATCATTACTCCGCACATGAATAAATAGAACACATATCCCAACCCCTTCTTTTCAAGATAACCTAAAGATTAGTAACTACGGAAACGAACAACCCTAACAAGATGACGTCGGATAACAAAGAGTAAGACAGATCGCGTCGGTATACAACGAATCAGATAGATCGCGTCGGTTTGCAAAAGCCTGTCGGTATGGAATGTACCAACAGTTGATAACCAAAAGGCCGATAAAGATAACAACTTGGATGCAACAGATAGACAAGGAATTACACACACACACACTCACACACACAGATACACAACCTATGGTACTACGGAAACCCAGAACACGTGAATCCTAGTTTGAATTTAAGAAGAGGATTGAAAACGTTACACTTCCTTACCAGAAAAGGGTGGGTGGGTGGGTAAGAAGAAAAGTGGAAGCAGTCCTACTCTCACGTTTTGTTTTTCCCTAATATACATAACTACCAAAAATATTTGCTAGACAGACAACGACCATTTGGCTGAGACCCTGAAGGGCGGGATGGCTCTGATACCAATTGTAACTACCTCGATGAATTACGCTCCTAGTTACAAGCCTGGATGAGCATAAATGGTTGAAATAGTACGGTGGGGCCCAAATACCACTCACAGGTAGACCTTTCGGCCGTCCCAACCATTTCCAAACATCGGGACAAGAACGGGCGGCGTAATCGGCAGGCGAAGGGATCAACTACATACACAAATGAGTATGTATGCAAGCCACCATACAATAGTACATCAGAGCCATTCCATCTAAAAAGAAAGGAAATATAGCAACGCCATACGGCAAGATCCAAATATCCTAGATAGATATAATAGTTTAGGATATCTCCTCATACATCAAACATCAGAGTATCAAGCAGAAGCGGAAGACAAAATCCGAGTACGGATAAGAAGCAAATCGGCATAAGATGCCCCATAAATAAGCAGATCCCGCCCACAGATCTCACGGATCCCCGTTCCCGGAATCTCTACACCAAATGATCGTTGCCCACATCGTCCGTCTCTTCCACCCAGTATCCATCTTGCGAGGGTACCTGTTCATCTAAACCAATAATTTATCGTGTGAGACCCTAGGGGTACTCAGCAAGTCTTTATGCCTCTAAAGGGGACACAACCTGGGGTGACGCAATTGCAGCAAAAGATAAACCCTAACAATTCTACAGAAGCTCGCTAACCATCCGCCTAACCAGAGATAGACGGATGTCCGGGAATTAATAACAACATTTATAACGGTAATCTTAACAGATCCATCCTCCTCCTCGCTTACCAACGAGGAAGCAGACGAACAACCCCCCCCCCATCCGTTGGCAGTTTTATTATCCATTCCGTGAGTATTGCACTATTTACTAGTCAGGTACCTAGTCTAGTCAAATTAAAAGCGGTACTTTAGTTATTCTTGTCTATGATCGAGAAACTGTGCTCCAAGTCGTCCATAACCGCGGACACGGCTTTCAGAAAGTTTTACCCTGCAGGGGTGCACAAATAGCAACACACACTCGATATGCCTCGGAAAAACCAAATCAAAACCCAACGAGGCAGTCACGACAAAGCGATCACAGGATTCAGAAATATTTCAGGGGGCCACCCCATTGAGCTACCCGCAACGAAGTTAGCTGACTCCGAGATGGCCTCAAGGTTTGTGGAGCCGGCTGTAAACGACTGGGAACCCGAAAGTGTGACTGGGCTTGTCGATACAGCGAAAACGGGTCACGGACCTAAACAGTACAGTGTGCATTACCTCGCACAATTTAAATTAAAGCGGTAAAGCATGGCATAAGTACAGGATAGTAAATAAAACCTCAAACTAGTTTGTGGCCCCAAGAAATAAGAATGAATCAAGTTCTGGCTCAGGGGGGTTCATAAGCCTCCCGGATGTGGATAGCGCGAATATTCAAGGAACAGGAATCAAGTACTCGGGGTCCTACGGGACACAAGTGAGCCTGAAAAACCAAATAACAGATATGGCTCACTGGTGCCACTTTCATTAGTTATCCCATTACTACTCAGGTTAAGTTGTTTAGGTACCTCGTTATCCATCAGACACTCACATACCCTACACATGTTGTTCTACGACTCACATGGCTCAAACAACTCCTGTAGTAATGGCTCATGGGATGGAGGAACAAGATTCGGTGGGGTTTAAAAGTAAAGGCTATGCAATAATTGGGATTCAATTTAATGCAATCGCGACCCAATGATGCAAGAATAAGATAGAGGCAATAGGTACTATATGTATGCAAGCATGTGGTAGTGCTTGCCTGGCAGCTCAGTTGAAGCAATGGATGGATCTGGGTAGTGCTCCTGGTTCTCTTGATATATCCCCTGCTCAGCGTCTATTCGAAGAAGAACCAAACAAACAAGGGCCAACATAAATAAAGTGCGCAAGCATATGAATAAATGCGACAAGCAAACAATTCATGCCATGATGAATGATGCACAAGTTGCATGGCAATAAGGTAGCATGTCATGGGTGAGTGTGGAATACAAGAATGAATCATTTTATTGAGTTTTGGCCCCATTTTATACTCATATTAGTTGCTGTACACTTTATATTTATATGATGCATGCTTCAAAACAGATAAAGGAATGCATAAACAGAAAGGTCTCGTCGAGCTAATCATTTTAGACATATCATTTGTTAAATTTGAAGTTATAAAACAGAAGTTATTAATTTATTAAGACAAAAGGGCATTTTATTGTAATTTAAGTCAACTTGAAATTTTAAGTGTCCAAAATATATTTTGAATGGCATATTTGAATTCCTCATATTTTTCTGATCTCAAAACATATATTATTTGTTTAAATTGGGTTTATATTTTAAAAGATATATTAAAACAGATTTGAATTTTGAATTTGAATTAATTTGAAAAAGATTTGAATTAAAACAGAATACAGAAAATACTTTTTATACACAGGTTTAGCTAGCCACAGTCAATGACCAGTGGGGCCAGCAGCTGACTCAGCAGCACACTGCGCGGAAAAACTTCTGTCACCGCGAGCTAGGCTAGACTAAGAGAATGATAGGTGGGGCCAGGGCGTCCTCGGGGCCACACGCGGGCGCGCCAGTGGGGGCGTGCCACGTGGGAGAGCCCGGGAGGGCGGGTTAAGGGCGTAGAACGGCGGGGGTGTTTTAGCAAAACAAACAGAGAGGCTGACGGTGGGGCTACGCGGACTGCGGGTTTAGCCGAGAAACAGCAAGGGGGTTAAAAGCAAAAATGGAGCACCGTACTGTTCCTCTTCCTCCGCGGACAGATCGGTGCTCGCGCGAGGCGGGGATTCGAACCTGGGACGTGGGAGTGCGCGCTGCGGGGCGCAACCAGCGCGGTGGGGTGGGGGTTGGTGTCAGGGATGCGGACGCGACGCTACGGCGAGGAGAAGATCGCGACGCCGGCGCACAGAGGGTGCTCGGCGGTTGGTCCGGCGAACCTAAGGCGTCACGGCGAAGGGGACCATGTCAGGGAGGTCGGGGAGCTCACCGAGAGTTGGTTGACGGTGTTCGATCGGGCAGGAGAGCAGTTGATCGCCGACGAGGCAGAGGCCGGACGGAGCTAGGGTTTCGGCATCGGCTCGGCGGTGATCTCCGGCTCTGGCGCGTCTCCTCCTCGACGGCGGGTACAGGATGATGCAGGGGACCCTCCTCGATCTCCCAGGCCACTTCACGGACGCGCGGCTCGACTGGATCAACGGGACGTGGAGGAGGCCGACGGTTCTGCCGGCGATGGGGTAGCGGCGGCGATGGAGAAGAAGGAAGGAGGGGAGGGCAGGCGCCTGGGGTGGATCTGGGGCAGAGGGGAGCCAGGGGACGGTGGTAGATAGCAGAGAGGGAGAGGGGGTGCCGTGGGGGAGTGGTGGAGGTAAAAGGTGGCTCGGCCACCTTTTTCTCCTCCTCTCCTCACGTGCTCGGTCGGGCAGGGGCAGGGCAGGTGCATGGGGGCTTCCAGGTGGGACCAGAGGCGAGGCCAGGGAGGGTGGCTCGGTGTAGGACCCGCTTGGTAGAGAGAGAGCTAGGGAGAGAGAGGTGAGACTCGGGTAGGGTTAGAGCTAGGCTCGGGTTTGAGCTAGGTTTGGATCTAGGGTTAGGTGAGAGGGGTATCTCGACCAGGGGGAGGGTGGCTAGGTGGGGTAGCCTTGGCAGGGAGAGAGGCCGAGAGAGGGAGGTGGTAGCTAGGGTAGGTCATGGGTTAGATGGAGGGTTAGGTTTAGGGTTTAGCTTAGGTGAGAGGTGGTGGTAGAGAGGGTATGGTGATGATGGGGTAGGTGATTAGAGGGAACTTAGATAGAGGAGTAGAGGGAGAGAGGGATGTGGTTTTATAAAAGATCCACTCAAAATTCAAATAAAAACCAAATGCTAGAAAAAGGGTGGCACTTGCATGGCCCATGCAACATATTTATCGCCATGGTGATTCTTGTGAATAGTACATGGCATTATTCATTTGCATTTCCAGAGGTGGGGTAAAGCCAAGCAAAAGAAATGAAAGGATGCCCCATGTGGAGTAGTTGGAGATGGCCATATTTGAAATACAATGGGACTTGCTAGTGTGTATATGCCACTAGGTATTTAATAAGCCCACAAAATATCCCAACATGATGATAACCCCAAAACAACACATATGGAAGCTAAGAAAAGGTTCCACTCACATGGCATGCAAAGGTGGCCATGTGGCTCTCATAACCCAATAATGTGAAAACAATATGGTGCATATATGGGAGCAAGTGAAAATAATTGGATCCATCCCAACCCACATGAGCTAGAGGTAAACTCAATTAAAGTGCAAAGCTCATATTTAGTTGGATGGTGGAATTATAAGGTGGTGAAAGAAAAGGTGGTGGAGTTAATAAGAGATATGCCCCCAACTCAACTTGGGCATTACACAATATATCAAGAACCAAATAAAATATCAAGAGGCAAATACAATTAACAATGCATATGAGATAAGAACCAAAAGTAAAGGGGTTTTATATGATGCTCAAATGCAAGGTGGCATGATGACATGAGCATGATATAATGATGATGCAACAATTATATGTTTGAAGTAGCCATTATATTACTAGACCAAGTAGCATTACAATTGTTAGACAATTGGGATGCTACACCACGGCACCCCCTCTCCTCTCCCGTCCCTATCTACTCCCTCTCGGCTCTCCTCTGGCCTCTCCAGATCTGGCCGAGGCGCCCTGGCCTTCCTCTAACCCTCTCCACCGACCCCAGCTTCCTCTCGCCGGCCACCGTCTGCTCCACCGGCGCTGCTTCGACCCAGACGACAAGCGCGACGTGGAGGTGATCGAGGAGGACAAGGAGGTCCTCTGCATCCGCTCCGTACACGCCGTCGAGGAGGAGGAGTCCCAGAAGCGCTGAACCACCGCCGCCCCGACGCCAAACCCTAGCTCCAGATCGACTGCCTCGTCGCCGATCGACCGCTCCCCTGCCCGATCCGACGCCACCGACAGCCTCGCGGTGAGCCTCTCCACCCCCCTGACATGGTCCGCCTCTCTGAACGGCCCTAGCCTCGCCGGACTTTCCGTCGAACGGACTCCGCGCGCCGGAGTGCACTGGCGTCTGCACGCTCTCGCTCCGCGTAGCACCTCACCTAGGCCACGCCCACCTCCCTGACAACAACGCCAGGCCACCGCAGCGGTATCCGCCCTCCGCGCGCGAGCCCTAGGTCCCCGGATCGAACCCTGCGCGCCGTGTCGTCCGCTGTCGCGCACCGATCGGTCGTCAGCAGTTTCAGAGAAGAGAAACAGTACGCGTCACCGTTTTTGCAGAAAACCCCCTATAGCTTTTTACTCCTAAACCCGCGGTCCAGCCTGCCCCACCGTCAGCCTCAGCGCTCGTTTTGCAGGACACCCCCAAGGCTTTATCAATCGCAACCCGCACTCCCCGGATGCCCCACGTGTCGCATCCCCGCTGGCGCGCCCGCGAGTGGGTCCGCGTGCGCTCCGGCCCCACTTGTCATCCTCTGTGGCTGGGCGTGCTCGCGGTGACAGAAGATTTTTCTGCGCGCGGTGGCGTCCAGTCAGCAGGGGGCCCACCTGTCATTGACTGTGGCTAACTAAACCTGGGTAGAAAAAGTATTTCTGTCTATCTGTTTGAATTTAAATCTTTTCCAATCAATTCAAATTCAAATTTTAATTCTGTTTTTAAATAACTTTTAAAATACAAATCCAAATAATACAAATAATATATGTTTTCAAATCAGAAAAATGTGAAGGAATTCAAATATGCCATTCAAAATATATTTTGAACACTTTATTTTCCATGTTGATTAAAATTACAATAAAATGCCCTTTTACCTTAATTAAGTAATAACTTTTGTTTTATAACTCCAAATTTAACAAATAATATGTCTAAAATGATTAGCTCGACGAGACCTTTCTGTTTATGCATTCCATGTTCTGTTTTGCAGCATGCATCATCTAAATATAATGTATACAACAACTAATATGAGGCTAAAATGTGATTAAAACTCCACAAAATGATTATTTCTTGTACTCCACACCTCACCCATGCCATGCTACTTTATTGCCATGCAAATCGTGCATCATTCATCATGGCATGATTGTTTGATTGTCGCATTTTATTCATATGCTTGTGCACTTTATTTATGTTGGCCCTTGTTTGTTTGGTTCTTCTTCGAATAGACGCTGAGCAGGGGATATATCAAGAAACCCAGGAGCACTACCCAGATCCTTCTCTCGCTTCAACTGAGCTGCCAGGCAAGCACTACCACATGCTTGCATACATATAGTACCTATTGCCTCTATCTTATTCTTGCATCATTGAGTCGCGATTGCATTAAACTGAATCCCAAGTATTGCATAGCCTTTACTTTTAAACCCCACCGAAGCTTGTTCCTCCATCCCATGAGCCATTACTACAGGAGTTGTTTGAGCCATGCGAGTCGTAGAACAGCATGTGTAGGGTATGTGAGTGTCTGATGGATAACGAGGTACCTAAACAACTTAACCTGAGTAGTAATGGGATAACTAATGAAAGTGGCATCGGTGAGCCATATTCGCTATTTGGTTTTTCAGGCTCACTTGTGTCCCGTAGGACCCCGAGTACTTGATTCCTGTTCCTTGAATATTCGCGCTATCCACATCCGGGAGGCTTATGAACCCCCCTGAGCCAGAGCTTGATTCATTCTTATTTCTTGGGGCCACAAACTAGTTTGAGGTTTTATTTACTATCCTGTACTTATGCCATGCTTTACTGCTTTATTTAAATTGTGCGAGGTACTGCACACTGTACTGTTTAGGAAAGCGGAGTGTTTTCGCGGTATCGACAAGCCCAGTCACATTTTCGGGTTCCCAGTCGTTTACAGCCATTGGCGCAAACCTTGAGTCCGTCTCGGAGTCGGCCAACTTCGTCGCGGGTAGCTTAATGGGGTGGCCCCCTGAAATATTTCTGAATCCTGTGATTGCTTTGTCGTGACTGCCTCGTTGGGTTTTGATTTGGTTTTTCCGAGGTTGATCGAGTGTGTGTTGCTATTTGTGCACCCCTGCAGGGTAAAACTTTCTGAAAGCCGTGTCTGCGGTTATGGATGACTTGGAGCACAGTTTCTCGATCATAGACAAGTATAACTAAAGTACCGCCTTTAATTTGACTAAGTAACTGACTAGTAAATAGTGCAACACTCATGGAATGGATAATAAAACTGCCAACGGATGGGGGGTTGTTCGTCCGCTTCCTCGTCGGTAAGCGAGGAGGAGGATGGATCTGTGGACATTACCATTATAACTGTTGTTATTAATTCACGGACATCCGTCTATCTCTGGTTAGGCGGATGGTTAGCGAGTATCTCTAGAATTGTTAGGGTTTATCTTTTGCTGCAATTGCGTCACCCCAGGTTGTGTCCCCTTTAGAGGCATAAAGACTTGCTGAGTACCCCTAGGGTCTCACACGATAAATTGTTTGATTCAGATGAACAGGTAAACTCGCAAGATGGATACTGGGTGGAGGAGACGGACGATGTGGGCAACGATCATTTGGTGTAGAGATTCCGGGAACGGGGATCCGTGAGATCTGTGGGCGGGATGTGCTTATTTATGGGGCATCTTATGCCGATTTGCTTCTTATCCGTACTCGGATTTTGTCTTCCGCTTCCACCTGATACTCTGATGTTTGATGTATGCGGAGATATCCTAAACTATTATATCTATCTAGGATATTTGGATCTTGCCGTATGGCGTTGCAATATTTCCTTTCTTTTTTAGATGGAATGGCTCTGATGTACTGTTGTATGGTGGCTTGCATACATACTCATTTGTGTATGTAGTTGATCCCTTCGCCTGCCGATTACGCCGCCCGTTCTTGTCCCGATGTTTGGAAATGGTTAGGACGGCCGAAAGGTCTACCTGTGAGTGGCATTTGGGCCCCACCGTACTATTTTAACCATTTTCGCTCATCCAGGCTTGTAACTAGGAGCGTAATTCACCGAGGTAGTTACATGACTCTGGTTGTTGTTAGTAAAAAGAGCACACATGCAATGACATTGGTGGATCCATGTGAGGTCCCTGAAGAGAACACACATTTCAATGACACTGGTGGATCCATAAGTGGTTTGTGAAAAGAACACACATCCAATGACTCCAATTTTTGTTAGTAAAAAGAACACACATGCAATGACACTGGTGGATCCATGTGTGGTCTCTGAAGAGAACACACATGCAATGACTCTAGCTATGGTTAATGAGAAAAACACACATTTCAATGACACTGGTGGATCCATATGTGGTATGTGAAAAGAATAGTCATGATATGACTCCAATTGTTGTTAGGAAAAAGAGCACACATGCAATGACACTGGTGGATCCATGTGTGGTCTCTGAAGAGAACACACATTTCAATGACACTGGTGGCTCGATATGTGGTATGTGAAAAGAACACACATGGAATGACGACAGTTGTTATTCGTAAAAAAGAACACCCACATGCAATGACACTGGTGGATCCATGTGTGGTCTCTGAAGAGAACACACATTTCAATGACACTGGATGATCCATATGTGGTATGTGAAAAGAACACACATGCAATGACTCCGGTTGTTGTTAGTAAAAAGAACACACATGCAATGACACTGGTGGATCCATGTGTGGTCTCTGAAGAGAACACACATGCAATGAATCTAGCTCTGGTTAATGAGAAGAACACACATGCAATGACACTGGTGGAACCATGTGTGGTCTCTGAAGAGAACACACATTTCAATGACACTGGTGGATCCATAGGTGATTTGTGAAAAGAACACACATGCAATGATTCTTGTTGTTGTTAATGAAAGAATACACATTTCGATGATAATGGTGGTTCCATATGTGGTCTATGAAAAGAACACACATGCAATGACTCTAGTTGTGGTTAATGAGAAGAACACACATGCAATGACACTGGTGGATCCATAGGCAGATTGTGAAAAGAGATTCGCCCTCTCTCTCGATCACAAATCTCACAAAAGCCCAAACGTGTGGAGATCCCAAACGTGTGCTCACTCTAGGTGCTACGCCCTGATTAGCTGACACAGATGTCACACGGATCGTCTCCACCAACCGTTGATCCTATGTGATCCAACGGGCAGGATAACCCCTTCCTCCTCCACTCTTTTTTTGCATGGTCAATCTGTGCCACCTCTCTATCCGTGCCACCGATACTTTACCTCCATAAACAAGTGAAAATCCATCTATCTAACTAAAATAAATAAAATAAATGATCATATTTCGAAGAAGCCATCGTCTTCGTCTTCATCAATGCCATGGTCCCTGCCATCGCTGCCGTCGGTGTCGTCCTCTGACGACTCGACACTGCCCCTTCCTCGAATAAGCGCACTATCTCCTCGTCAGAGTCCTCCTCCTCCTCTTCATAGTCCCACGGGTCCATGTCACTCTCCTCCGCTTCGGCCTCCAACTGATCGATGAACGCCTCCTCGTTGGCCGAGTCGGACTCGTCCAAATAGCTATCTCCTCTCTTCTTCCTGGTATTCTTCTCATTCCTCTTCTTGTCCATACTCGCCGGTGCAACATGCGCCCCCGTCCTGGCTGCTGCTTTGCGCTCGTCCAACGCTGCAGGTACCCCATGCTCCTCCTGCGCGGCCGATACGAGCTTCGACGTTGCGGTGTCCTTGAGTGCCGATGTCGATGGATCCTTGCCCGATCGGACACGACGTGCTGCCTTAGAAGGCGATTCGTGAGCGCGAACGATGCAGTGAAGAGCCGGGGGCGCATGACGGTCTGTGGACGGCTTGGACCTGCCATTGCCACGGCGAGGGGTCATCGTGCTCGAGGTAGTTGCTCCGAATGGTCGATGGCGGGTACACAGGGGTACCAATCTGATAAAGGATGAGCAATGCTTTCGTGCGTCGTGTCCACGCATGCATTTGTCGATTATCAAAAAAAAGAAGAAAAAAGTAATATCTCGCATACTGAACATAATTTGATCACAACAAAAGTGCCACAGCATATTCTAGACTCGTAAATATCCCGTGTGTGCCTGTCATGTGGAGTTCAACGGAGTTCGACGTGCCGACGTGATCGTGCAGCAATTGCATGTGTCATTGCCCCATCAACACGTGACACACGCACGCGGGATGTGCGCGCCGATTCCCGTGATGACCACCCGGCTCGCACTCCCCTTATTATATTCTGGATTTTGGGTGGCGCCGAAGACCATTGAAGTGTCCATCGCAATAAAGACAAGTCTCATCGATTCCCTACCCCTGCCTCCCTGGCTTCTTTGAGAACGTAGACCGTACACGGTGGTCTTGTATAATAGTACTAGTACTACTGGACCACGGCCTGTACTCTTTGACTCTTCTCCCACACTAATCACTATCTCCTTCCTCTTGCCGCCGCCACCCTCAGCCTGCAAGCCATGGCTCCACTGAGGAGGGGGAGAGTCCGGTCGACGATCCTCGCGGAGAAAAGGGAGAGAAATCGCCGCGAGGCACTTCTTGCTCTACCAGCCGCTCAAGCCCACCCTCTCATCGAGGCCCAATCTCCCTCGACAATGGCGCCGAATGTTCTAGCAGGTGAGGGATCCTCCCGGTACGGTCTTCTTGTTCTACTTCTTCTCCCTCTCCCTCTCCATCATGATCTTATTCAGCTTCTTCTTGTTTTTCTTCTTCTTTCTCTTCCTCTTCTAAGTATTACAGGCTAGCCGTGGAGCCCAAATCCACCATGACGGAGGCGTTGTAGGACCCGTTCGGCCCCGTTCCATGTCTCAGCGAGGTAGAAAATCTCCACGATGTTATTTCTCCGAGTTGTGATGTGGATTTCTTAGATCATGTTCGCCCCGCATTGGTTTTTCTTCTTCTTTTGCGAGTTGTATTAGTTTTCATGAATATGACTGAATCTCTTGGTCTTTCCTTGATACCGTGTTCATAGATTCACTATGGATTTTTTGTGATTAGGATTAGTTTATCGTGGTCATGAATAGATCTCTAGGTCCATTTTTTAACACTGCGGTCAATAGATTCAACAGGGATTTTTTTGATCTGTATTAGTATTCACCTGGAACCTAGAGTGTAATCATAGAATTCCTATTTCAATTAACATGAATGATGCAGCGATCGAAGGCCGAGTACCATGACAAGGTGGCCACGATCAGTTCCAAGATTGTCAACCAACATGAGCTTGCACGCTCCCTCACCCAAGCTAATGAGAGCCTACGCAAGTGTCAACACTGGATTTTTAATCCTAGATGCCTGTTATGCCATACATCGCAATCCCAGGATTACCATTTTTGCGAGACGTAACAGATTGGATATCACAGTACATCATCCATTACAAACCATAATAAGGTTTTACACAAATAAAGGATCTCATGATCCAGTCTTAGTACAATCAAGCAGCGGAATAAATAGCGTAGCGGTGGGGTCCATCTTACTCGAGGACGAGCAGGAGTTAAGATTGGGGATGTTGATACATTGCAAATGTATCTATAATTTTTGATGTTCCATGCTTGGTTTTATCCACTTTCTTGTGTTTTGTTCCAACTTTGGAGTACTTTTATTATGATTACTTGGACTAACCTATTAACAAGAGCCATAGTGCCAGCTGCCTGTTTTCTGCTATTTTTGGTTCCAGGAAAGTCAGAAAATGAATATTCTCGGAATTGGACGGGACAAAAGCCAAAGTGGCTATTTTTCCGGAAGGGATCAAGTGCCAGAATACGAGACGGAGAAGGGCTGGGGTCCGGCCACACCACCTGGCCGCACGGCCAGGCCTGGCCCGCGCCAAGGGGTGGTCTGGCCGACCCCAGCACCCCCTCGGCCTCTCCTTCCGCCTATAAGTTGCCCTCGGGACGAAAACCCTAGGTACCCGATCAAAAATCCATGAAAGAGTCTGTAGCCGCCGTCATCTCCATCCCTAGATCGGGAGGGATCTGAAACTCTTCCCGGCACCCTGCCGGAGAGGGGAATTCACCCTGGAGGCCTTCTTCATCATCATGCAAGCCTCCGGTGTGATGCGTGAGTAGTTCATCCTTGGACTACGGATCCATGTAGTAGCTAGATGGCTGGTTTCTCCTCCTTTGTGCTTTCATGTTTAGATATTGTGAGCTCTGTTCATGATCAAGATCATCTATTTGTAATTCATACATGTTGTGTTTGCAAGGATCCGATGGATATTGAGATGCTATTTCATATTGATTATTGATTCTATCATGTCTTTGTTATTTGTGATCTTGCATGCTTTCCGTTGTTAGTAGCTATCTTGGCCAAGTAGATGCTAGTAACTCCAAGAGTTAGTATTTATGCTCGATAGTGGGTTCATGCCTCTGGTAATCTAGGGAAGTGACAGAAATCTGTAAGGTACTAGATGTGTTGTTGCTACTAGGGAGAAAACAACGATCTTTTGTTCATAGAACAATTGTATTGTTTACCTTACACGCAGTTCGTAAAGCAATAATCTGTTGCTTGCAACTTAATACTGGAGGGGGTTCGGATGATAACCTGAAGGTGGATTATTAGTCATAGATGCAGTTGGATGGCGGTCTATGTATAATGTTGTAATGCCCAATCAAGTCTCAAAGGAGTCAAGATGATTAGTATATGCTTGTATGATTTCTCGATGTTTGTCATTGTTCACCCAGCATGTTATCTATCTCAAGGAGAGCCACCTCTAGTGAACTATGGATCCTGGTCCTTTTTCTTTACATATAATCTACAATCTGTTACTGCTTTGTGTTTACTTTCTGCAAACTTTTACTTCTTTCCATTCGATATGTTTAATCCTTTGTTTTCAGCAAAACACGATGAGATTGACAACCTCATCGCAAGTTGGGGACAAAGTTCTATGGTTGTGTTGTGCAGGTCTCCACGTTTCTACTAGCACCGGTAGTGCGCCCTGCCAAGGCTCAGCTAGCAACACCTTTGGTGTGTTTCCTTGCTCCTACTGGTTCGATTAAACCTTGGTTTCATAACTGAGGGAAACTTGCTGCTGTGCTCATTATACCTTCCTATTGGGGTTCCCAACGAGCTCTACATCAACACTGAGCCATCAATAATTTCTGTGAATAACCAAGGACAACGTCATGAAAAGAGGGTGGTCTGGCAATGAGCAATGTCAATTCTGTGGATGCCAGAAAAATGTAGTCCATCTCCTCTTCAAGTACAAGGTAGCTACATTTGTAACACGTTGAACTACAGGACCATTTTGCAGGCAACAGAAGACAAAGGAAAAATGGTTTATAGCACAGACAGCAGACGCAAAATCTGTAGTCTGGGATAAAAAAATGTCAGTTAACTAGATTTAACCACGAGTAGTAATTGAAGGAAATAGATACTTGATAGTATTTGCTTACAATAGTAGTACTTCCATACAAAAGGGTCTTATACCTACAGAAAAGTGGGCTAAACTTCCTACTAGTTTATAGAACAATTCATCAGCATTTCATCTACAAATGCCATTCTTCAGTCTGAACTTAACTATTCTACAAAGAAACTACAGATCTCCACCAGAAAAGTTGGCTGGCCAATTGCCTTGAGAGGACATAAGTTCTTTGATCATTTAACCAAAACTGATCTATTGCCTTCCTGCCAAACTACAAGAAATATGCATCATTCATGCACGAGCGATTTGTGTGCGCCAGTCCTGGTTCAGTTGGACCATCCACGCCGCCGCACCGATTTCTTCGAAACTGAAATTCGGCATCTCGTTCATGGGATCGTAGGTCCGTGTGAACTCGAACCTGAATTCTGGTGCTAAGCTGATGCCCGCCACCAGCTCTGGCTGTCGAACAATCTAGCATGCTGAGTGTAGATGCTTGGTCACCGCCACGGTACGACCTCTGACGGTGCGTAGGATGGAGCGTCTTTGCCATAGATGGCGTGCTCCCAGCCTCCCCCACTGCGGTAAGGTAGTCCGCGCCGAAGCGTGGACACGAGAGTTCCTAGACCTTGGCGCTGCCCTGTTCGAGGGTGTGTACCCTCGGCGGCATGCTCTCATGAACGATTTGATATGTACCTTGTTCCCACTTCCTAGAGCATGCCATAATGCTGCCGCGTGATTTCTCCACATCGCTCTCTTGGCCCTACTTGCCGCATCTGGCACCGACGTCGCCGCCGCGGCCGATTCAGTACATTCGGGGAAATCATCCGCCTGGAAGGGCAATGGGAGACCGGCCTTGAAGTAGATCTTCATGGCCTGCCTTAGAGGGGCTAAATACCCCAGTTTCGGCGGCTGTCATGGCGGCGGTGGCTGCTTAGGCGGGGCCATGTTACCCTAGTTGGTGCGGCACGGAGGAGCTGCGCAAGGTGAACTGTGGTTTGTCGGAGAAGCGGAGTGAAAGACTGACAATAGGTTTGGACTACGGGAACACGTGAAAATAACCATCTCCCATTTCCTTAGAGGGTAATAATTCGACACTTGTTGCATTAACTGCTCAATCTTTATTTCCCTTCTTAGCATAAGAGTGCGAACGTATTAAAAAGATCGGTCGTGGCTATCCACCTCATCAGGCAATGTACCAGGACAGGTAGGAGACCGGGTTTCATTTTAGAAATGTTGACGACTGTGCCCTTATGTTTATACGATATTATTTATATGCCACCATGTACTGTCGATTGTAGCAACACCATCAGAAACAGGGGATGACGATGTGGCGTGTTTTCTTTTTTTTAAAGGGCATCAGAAAAAGGGATGCCGACATGGCATGGTTTCTGACTGGCAGGCCCGCCTCCTCCACCTTCGACGACACGCATCCTTGGTTCGAGGGATGGTGCCGCCCACCAACACATTATTGTGCAACTTTCCATGTGGAACCTGAATTCCGGCGCTGAGCTGATGCCCATGTCGAACACAGAGAATTCTGAAAGAAGCTACCAAAAATAAATACTTTGAATTCTGAAAGTACTAAAATTAAATACATTACAATTTTGTCTGAAAGGTAATATGCATACTGCTGATCGAAATGTTTTGATCCGGCTACTGGCCATGGCTTACGTGCGGGAATGTTTTGATCGAGGACGAAAGAAGAACTACCACTACGAGGAGAAGAAGAAGAAGAGAACAGATGAGGGAGACGAAGTGGAACTGCCACTGCGAGGAGACGAAGGAGAAGAAGCAGAACTGCCACTTCAAGTTTGGATCAACGGGCTTTTTTGGGAACTAGCGTGTGAACCAGCCATGCATTGAATGCAAGTTTTGATCAAACAGACTGACATGTGGGACCTGCTAAAAACTTCCGTGAAGTGCTACCGTGCATAGTGCGCTGACAGGTGGCATGTTTTCTGACTGGCGGGCCCGCCTCCTCCACCTTCAACGACGCGCGTCCCAGTTTTGAGGGCTGGTGCCGCCCACCAACACATTATTGTGCAATTTTCCATGCTTTGTTGCAACCAGCTCCGCTCCTCTGCTCCTACCGTCGCCACTCTGCTCAGTTCTGCATTGCTCTCGCCGTCCCCTTGGGCCGTCGTCCTCCCGCCCTCCCCTCCCTGCCATCCCCTCACGTCCCCTCCCCTCCCTGCCCTGTCTCCTTGCCGCCGTCCACCGCCTAGGTGTGTCTGGAAATGAAAACCGAGAGTCGGCCATTGGGTTAGGGGCCCAATGACACTGGTGATCCAGATCCCGCTAGGAGATGGATCCTGCGAGACTTGAGAACACGGAGATGGGTCCTGCGCGGCTGGAGAGCACGAAATCTCCTCCAAGTCTGGTGAGCACAGAGGACAATGAAACCGGGGAAGAGGAAGCGGGGTGCAGAGCTTTGGAGGTATGGAGCCCGGAGAAGGTGCCATGCGTCCACATTGAAGGGTAAGAACTGTGATTCCTTTTCTGCATACCCCAATTAGCATTTCTAGTCATGTGGTGATGGCAAGGATATGTGTTGGTAACCGTAGGACATCTATACAACTTGTCCTTGAGCATGATGCTTTGTCAAGCGAGCATGAAGGCACTGAGATGTGTGGCGGTGCGGATGATGATGAGAAAGCATATCCAGGCGTGGCTGCTAAGCCTGATAGGATGGAGAGTAGGGAATATTTGGTTGATTCAAACTTTGAGCCTGACTATGGGACTGATGAGGAAGAGGAATGTGAAGATGTGGAAATGGGATGTAGATACGACGACGGAGACGAGGACAGACCAGTGATACACTTTCATAGGGATAATCCTACAATTGATGAGGGGACTGCAGATATGCAGTTGCAACCTATGCAATTAGAGTTGGGTTTGAATTTATCATTGAAAAGAGTGACCCAAAGAGATTTAGGGTGCACTGTAGGGAAAGTAATGTGTGTAAATGGACATTACATGCATCTCCAATGCAGGGTGGACACCCATTTCAGGTTGCAATAGCTACATTTAGTTTTAGTCTTTCTCATATTTATTCTGCTGATAACTAGCTCTGAATTATTTGGATTCTTATCAAATGCAGATCAAAGTAAACACGAAGAAACACAACTTTCCTAATACTTTTTTCAGTGATAAAATTAGACCGGCGACTACCAAGTGGATTGCTGCTATTGTACTTGACTAGGTGAGGCAGGATCATAACACTAGACCTGCTGAACTTAGAGCAAAGATTAGCAAAAAGTTTAATGTTCTGATTCCTTACCACAGAGTCTTTGATGGGAAGGAGATGGCTCTAGAATTTATTCAAGGCAAGTGGAATGACAGTTTTCATATGTTGTATAGTTTCAAAGCTTAGGTAGAGAAAACATCACCTGGTAGTGTTGTTGACATCGATTACGAGGTTGTGAAAGTAAGAGAAAAGGTCTCGAGGGGTTCAGGTATAACCAGGCAGATAAGATATGCTTCAGGAGATGTTTTGTTTGCCTGAAGGCATGCTGGAAGGGGTTCCTAGCCGGCTGCGGGCCATACTTGGCAATAGGCGCAACTTCTTTTACAGGGAAGTTCAGGGGACATGTTGCTTCTGCTTGTTCTTTGGACGCGCATAATTGGCTTCTACCCGTAGCTTATGTTGTTCTTGAGGGTGAATCAAATGAAAGCTGGACATGGTTCATGCAGAGACTACGGGAAGTAATTGGTCACCCTGAAGGCTTGGTGATACACATCGGTGCATGCGAGGGTCTTGAGAATGCTGTTGATGCTGTGTTTCCTGGGTTGGGCATAGGGAATGCATGCGGCACCTCGCTACTAACTTCACGAAGAAGTTCAAAGGAAAGATCTTTGAAGAGGACTTGTGGCGATCAACATACACATACACCCCAAGCATGCATGCTACTTACTTGCAGAACATGTATGTAGTGCCAAAGGTGAAAAAATACCTTGAAGAACATCACACCAAGCTATGGGCCAGAAGCAAGTTTGGTGAGTTAAGCAAGGTGGATTTTGTTTGCAATAATTTGGCAGAGAGTTTGAATGATAAGATTCCGGGCATGAAGACACTTGGAATTGTTATTTTGTTGGATGAAATAAGACAATGCATAATGGTGAAGATAGATTTAAGGCAAAGAATTTGTGCAAGAAATTTTTTAGGCCATAAAATAGTTCCAAAGGTGGTTATGTTACTGAATGCAAGAACCAGGGCAATGAGAATGATAAACATGAGGATGGTGAGAAGTTCAAAAACATTGGCTGAGGTTTATGCAGAATACAAGCGTGGAAGTGAACGGAGGTACATTGTAGACATTGGAAACAAGACTTATTCATGCAGGCAGTGGCAGATTACTGGTCTGCCATGTCACCATGCAATTTACTTCATCTTAAAGCTTAGAGGTAGCAGAGCTGAAATAGAGAACTATGTCGACAACTATTTCTCTATGGACAAGTTTGCTGCAACTTATGCAGAAAATGTACCACCTATGGCCGCTGAAAATGATTGGGAGATTGTCGATCCAGGGTTCAAACTTCAACCACCAGTTCTTAGGAGGCCACCTAGGAGGCCTAGAAAGCGAAGGATCGAAGCCTCCACCGGTAAAGGTTCAAGGCTGGGAGCTAGGAAAAGAAAATGAAAACGTTGTGGCGGATTCGACCATATCAAAAGGTTGTGCAAAAACCAAGTTACACATGATATTGTCCCTGCTCACACCCCGGTGGCAGAAAATGAGGCTTCTCAGCCAGAGCTGGAGGAAGAGCAGCACGAAGACGGTGATGAGCACTCGGTGGAAAACGTACGTAAGCAGCCAATTTATGAAGAAGTGGAGGTGCTGGCGAGAAAAGGGTGTGAAAAGAAACAAAAGGGTAAGCGAAACAGGGAGGAAAGGGCAAATAATGGAGGTGTATTAGAATATGAAGAAGTTGCAGGGGTGATTAAGGATGTTCTTGAGGATCTTTCGGCTAACTGCAGGAGAAATAATAAATCCCTGCCAATTTCATCTTTGTACGATTCTCCGGATGAAAGGTAAGCTTAAAAATTGTTTTATTTGCCATTTTATCATTTTTATCCTCATCAATTGATGCTTAATGTAGCATGGGCTAGCAGACTAATAAGAGGAGCAGAAAGATGGGGGCACAGTAATGTGGTATGTTGAATTATATCATTGAAACTAAACTAGTCGTGTCGTCTTTATTTATATCTGGCGTGTGCAACGTGTCTATGATGGGGTCATGTGGACCAGATTACAATTTTTTTAAATATTATTACATTAATTTTTTACCTGCGTTTGGACGCGGCTACTAGTTCCCATCTCCCTTGCATTCCCATCTCCTCTAGCGCACTCCATAATTATGGTTGTGCCATCAAGTAGAAGATTCAGCGTATTGTCCCATCAAATGTGAATGCAATGACTTTGTTTGTTCAGAATTTGATGACTTTTGATTAGTTTGAAAGACAGAGAAACCTAAAACATGTATCTAGACATGTTTTGGGTATAGACACATTTATTAAATATCTAAAAAGACTAAGTCAGTTATATCTGGACAGGAGTAGTACACTATTACAACACGCTCGACCCTTCTCCTCTGGCGCACTCCAAATTATGGTTGTTCCATCAAGTGCTGGGAGTAGAGTCAGCGTATTGTCCCATTAGATATGCCAGGAACGCGCGAACTTTATTTTCAGGATCGGACGAGTTTTGATCGACTAGTTTCAAAGACAAAGACAACTAAAACATGGCCAACATATATAGATTATGACGATAACCGACCATGACTCAAGTGACCCAGATCCAAAGAGCACATTAAGATACCGTACATAGATTTAATTTATGCTTAAGTGGCTCTAATCGACTATGACACTCCTATAGTCTCCATCATTGACGACGTTGTCCGCGTCGCCGCCAGCCTCCTCCGTGTCAAAATCGATGTCGACATTTCCGGCAGCGTTCCTCCTCCTCATGGATTCTTCATGGCGCGCTGCATCGATAACGGTGGAGGTCGTACGCCCAGGCACTACCCAGAAGCGCTGCCTCCCTTCAGGGTTATGCAGATCCGGGTGGATCTCCCACCGGTGGGTTCCGCATAGCTCAATCAACGCAGCCCGCTCCTTCTTGAATAGCTTTCGCTAGTACGCGCACGTGCGTGAGTACCATGCCATAGCCCTATTCCGCTCCGACAGCTGGCGGCGGCGCTCCTCGATCTGCCTCGCCAACGTGTTGTCGCACAAGAGCGGCACGACAGGAACCCCGGCGTAGCTAAGATCGAAGCCGGCCGGAAGCCTCACGAACGGCGGCACGAGTATGTCATAGTGGGCGAACATTTGAGCCTCGTGCAAGCTGAGTTTGGGCCTCTCCCTCTCCATGGCGATGAAGGACCATGATTTGAGCTTCGGCCCCGAGATTAAGGGGATAAGAGCAAGGATGTAGGCCTAGCGTCGTTGCCACTGCCAATCAGTTCGCAGAACATACTTCTCGCGGATTGCCCTCGCGAAGGACATCCTTATCATCCATGCACCCCGATCCAATGGCACCTAACAATCGGGGATCAGGTCTTCTAGAAGCCCAGAGCGGTTGCTGGTTAGCTCTACGTACAGATTGTTTGTGGCCAACGGCTGTAGTTGAAAATAATACACATTTCAATGACACTGGTGGATCCATGTGTGGTCTCTGAAGAGAACACACATGCAATGACTCTAGCTATGGTTAATGAGAAGAACGCACATGCAATGACACTGGTGGATCCATGTGTGGTCTCTGAAGAGAACACACATGCAATGACTCTGGTTGTTGTTAGTAAAAAGAGCACACATGCAATGACATATGTGGATCCATGTGTGGTCTCTGAAGAGAACACACATTTTAATGACACTGGTGGATCCATATGTGGTATGTGAAAAGAACACACATGCAATGACTGTAGTTGTTGTTAGTAAAAAGAGCATACATGCAATGACACTGGTGGATCCATGTGTGGTCTCTGAAGATAACACACATTTCAATGACACTGGTGGATCCATATGTGGTATGTGAAAAGAACACACATGCAATGACTCCAGTTGTTGTTAGTAAAAATAGCACACATGCAATGACACTGGTGGATCCATGTGTGGTCTCTGAAGAGAACACACATGCAATGACTCTAGATGTGGTTAATGAGAAGAACACACATTTCAATGACACTTGTGGATCCATATGTGGTATGTGAAAAGAATAGTCATGAAATGACTCCAATTGTTGTTAGTAAAAAGAACACACATGCAATGACACTGGTGGATCCATGTGTGGTCTCTGAAGAGAACACACATTTCAATGACACTGGTGGATCCATATGTGGTATGTGAAAAGAACACACATGCAATGACTCTAGTTGTTGTTAGTAAAAAGCACACACATGCAATGACACTGGTGGATCCATGTGTGGTCTCTGAAGAGAACACACATTTCAATGATACTCGTGGATCCATATGTGCTATGTGAAAAGAACACACACGCAATGACTCCAGTTGTTGTTAGTAAAAAGAACACACATGCAATGACACTGGTGGATCCATGTGTGGTCTCTAAAGAGAACACACATTTCAATGACACTAGTGGATCCATATGTGGTATGTGAAAAAACACACATGCAATGACTCCAGTTGTTGTTAGTAAAAAGAACACGCATGCAATAACACTGGTGGATCCATGTGTGGTCTCTAAAGAGAACACACATTTCAATGACACTGGTGGATCCATGTGTGGTATGTGAAAAGAACACACATGCAATGACTCCAGTTGTTGTTAGTAAAAAGAACACACATGCTATGACACTGGTGGATCCATGTGTGGTCTCTGAAGAGAACACACATTTCAATGACACTGGTGGATCCAAATGTGGTATGTGAAAAGAACACACATGCAATGACTCTAGTTGTTGTTAGTAAATAGAACACACATGCAATGAAACTTGTGGATCGATGTGTGGTCTCTGAAGAGAACACACATGCAATGACTCTGATTTTTAGTAAAAAGAACACACATGCAATGAAACTGGTGGATCCATGTGTGGTCTTTGAAGAGAACACACATGCAATTACACTGGTGGATCCATAGGTGGATTTTGTAAAGAACACACATGCAATGACTCTGGTTGTTGTTAGTAAAAAGAACACACATGCAATGATACTGGTGGACCCATGTGTGGTCTCTAAAGAGAACAGACATGTCAATAAAACTGGTAGATCCATATGTGGTATGTGAAAAGAATAGTTATGAGATAACTCCAGTTGTTGTTAGTAAAAAGAGCACACATGCAATGACACTGGTGGATCCATGTGTGGTCTCTAAAGAGAACACACATGCAATTAGTCTAGCTGTGGTTAATGAGAAGAACACACATTGCAATGACATTGGTGGATCCATATGTGGTATGTGAAAAGAATAGTCATGAAATTACTCCAGTAGTTGTTAGTAAAAAGAACACACATGCAATGACACTGGTGGATCCATGTGTGGTCTCTGAAGAGAACACACATGCAATGACACTAGTGGATCCATATGTGGTATGTGAAAAAAACACACATGCAATGACTCCAGTTGTTGTTAGTAAAAAGACCACAGATGCAATGACACTTGTGGATCCATGTGTGGTCTCTAAAGAGAACACACATTTCAATGACACTAGTGGATCCATGTGTGGTCTCTGAAGAGAACACACATGCAATGACTGTAGCTGTGGTTAATGAGAAGAACACCCTGCAATGACACTGGTGGATCCATGTGTGTTCTTTGAAGAAAACACACATGCAATGACTCTGGTTGTTGTTAGTAAAAAGAGCACACATGCAATGACATATGTCGATCCATGTGTGGTCTCTGAAGAGAAAACACATTTCAATGACACTGGTGGATCCCTATGTAGTATGTGAAAAAGAACACACATGTAATGACTCCAGTTGTTGTTAGTAAAAAGAACACACATGCAATGACACTGGTGGATCCATGTGTGGTCTCTGAAGAGAACACACATGCAATGACACTGGTGGATCCATATGTGGTATGTGAAAATAATAGTCATGAAATGACTCCAGTTGTTGTTAGTAAAAAGAAAGCACATGTAATGACACTGGTGGATCCTTGTGTGGTCTTTGAAGAGAACACACATGCAATGACTCTGGTTGTTGTTAGTAAAAATAACACACATGCAATGATACTCGTGGATCCATGTGTGGTCTCTGAAGAGAACACACATGCAATGACACTGGTGGATCCATGTGCGGTCTCTGAAGAGAACACACATGTAATGACACTGGTGGATCCATGTGTTGTCTCTGAATAGAACACACAAGCAATGACACTGGTGGATCCATGTGTGGTCTCTGAAGAGAAGACACATGCAATGACAATGATGGATCCATGTGTGGTCTCTAAGGAGAACACACATTTCAATGACACTGGTGGATCCATATGTAGTATGTGAAAAGAACACACATGCAATGACTCCAGTTGTTGTTAGTAAAAAGAACACACATGCAATGACACTGGTGGATCCATGTGTGCTCTCTAAAGAGAACACACATGCAATGACTCTAGCTGTGGTTAATGAGAAGAACACACATTTCAATGACACTGGTTGTTGTTAGTAAAAAGAACATATGCAATGACATTGGTGGATCCATGTGTGGTCTCTGAAGAGAACACATATTTCAATGACATTGGTGGATCCATATGTGGTATGTGAAAAGAACACACATACAATGACTCCAGTTGTTGTTAGTAAAAAGAACACACTTGCAATGACACAGGTGGGTCCATGTGTGGTATCTGAAGAGAACACACATGCAATGACTCTGGTTGTTTTTAGTAAAAAGAAACCGCATGTAGTGACTCTATTTGTTGTTAGTAAAATAACACACA
The DNA here is from genome assembly GCA_916181665.1 of Avena sativa. NCBI lineage: Eukaryota > Viridiplantae > Streptophyta > Magnoliopsida > Poales > Poaceae > Avena > Avena sativa. The sequence continues at coordinate 310,465,676 of OV702291.1, forward strand.
TGCACTGGCACTGGTGGATCCATGTGTGGTCTCTGAAGAGAACACACATTTCAATGACACTGGTGGATCCATGTGGTATGTCAAAAGAACACACATGCAATGACTCTAGTTGTTGTTAGTAAAAAGAACACACATGCAATGACATTGGTGGATCCATGTGTGGTCTCTGAAGAGAACACACATGCAATGACTCTAGTTGTGGTTAATGAGAAGAACACACATTTCAATGACACTGGTGGATCCATATGTGGTATGTGAAAAGAATAGTCATGAAATGACTCCAGTTGTTGTTAGTAGAAAGAACACACATGCAATGACACTGGTGGGTCCATGTGTGGTCTCTGAAGAGAACACACATGCAATGACACTGGTGGATCCATATGTGGTATGTGAAAAGAACACACAAGCAATGACTCCAGTTGTTGTTAGTAAAAAGAACACACATGCAATGACACTGCTGGATCCATGTGTGGTCTCTGAAGAGAATACAGATGCAATGACACTGGTGGGTCCATAGGTGGTATGTGAAAAGAACACACATGCAATGACTCAAGTTGTTGTTAGTAAAAAGAACACACATGCAATGCCACTGGTGGATCCATGTGTGGTCTCTAAAGAGAACACACATTTCAATGACACTGGTGGATCCATATGTGGTATGTGAAAAGAACACACATGCAATGACACAGGTGGATCCATGTGTGGCCTCTAAAGAGAACCAACATTTCAATGACACTAGTGGATCCATATGTGGTATGGGAAGAGAACACACATGCAATGACTCCCGTTGTTGTTAGTAAAAAGAACACACATGCAATGACACTGGTGGATCCATGTGTGGTCTCTGAAGAGAATACACATGCAATGACACTGGTGGATCCATAGGTGGTATGTGAAAAGAACACACATGCAATGACTCTAGTTGTTGTTAGTAAAAAGAACACACATGCAATGCCACTGGTGGATCCATGTGTGGTCTCTAAAGAGAACACACATTTCAATGACACTGGTGGATCCATATGTGGTATGTGAAAAGAACACACATGCAATGACTCTAGTTGTTGTTAGTAAAAAGAACACAGATGCAATGACACCGGTGGACCCATGTGTGGTCTCTGAAGAGAACACACATGCAATGACTCTGGTGGATCCATAGGTGGTATGTGAAAAGACTACACATGCAATGACTCCAGTTGTTGTTTGGCAAAAAAACACACATGCAATGACACTGGTGGATCCATGTGGGGTCTCTGAAGAGAACACACATGCAATGACACTGGTGGATCCATATGTGGTATGTGAAAATAATAGTCATGAAATGACTCCAGTTGTTGTTAGTAAAAAGAACACACATGCAATGACATTGGTGGACCCATGTGTGGTCTCTGAAGAGAACACACATGCAATGACTCAAGTTATTATTAGTAAAAAGAAGACACATGCAATGACACTGGTGGATCCATGTGTGGTCTCTGAAGAGAACAAACATTCAATGACATTGGTGGATCCATGTGTGGTCAATAAAGAGAACACACATGCAATGACACTGGTGGATCCATGTCTAGTCTCTAAAGAGAACACACATGCAATGACACAGGTGGATCCATATGTGGTATGTGAAAAGAACACACATACAATGACACTGGTGGATCCATTTGTGGTCTCTGAAGAGAACACACATGCAATGACTCTAGCTGTGGTTAATGAGAAGAACACACATTTCAATGACACTGGTGGATCCATATGTCGTATGTGAAAAGAATAGTCATGAAATGACTCCAATTGTTGTTAGTAAAAAGAACACACATACAATGACACTGGTGGATCCATGTGTGGTCTCTAAAGAGAATGCACATGCAATGACACTGGTGGATCCATAGGTGGTATGTGAAAAGAACACACATGCAATGACTCCAGTTGTTGTTATTAAAAAGAACACACATGCAATGACACTAGTGGATCCATAGGTGGTATGTTAAAAGAACACACATGCAATGACTCCAGTTGTTGTTAGTAAAAAGAACACACATGAAATGCCACTGTTGGATCCATGTGTGGTCTGTTAAGAGAACACACATTTGAATGCCACTAGTGGATCCATATGTGGTATGTGAAAAGAACACACATGCAATGACTCTAGTTGTTGTTAGTAAAAAGAACACACATGCAATGACACTGCTAGACCCATGTGTGGTCTCTGAAGAGAACACACATGCAATGACTCTGGTGGATCCATAGGTGGTATGTGAAAAGAACAGACATGCAATGACTCCAGTTATTGTTTGTAAAAAGAACACACATGCAATGACACAGGTGGATCCATGTGTGGTCTCTGAAGAGCACACACATGCAATGACACTGGTGGATCCATATGTGGTATGTGAAACTAATAGTCATGAAATGACTCCAGTTGTTGTTAGTAAAAATAACACACATGCAATGACACTGGTGGATCCATGTGTGGTCTGTGAAGAGAACACACATGCAATGACACTGGTGGATCCATAATTGGTCTTTGAAAAGAACACTCATGCAATGACACTGGTGGATCCATATGTGGTATGTCAAAAGAACACACATGCAATAACTCTAGTTGTTGTTAGTAAAAAGAACACACATGCAATGACACTGGTGGATCCATGTGTGGTGTTTGAAGAGAACACACATTTCAATGACACTGGTGGATCCATATGTGGTATGTGAAAAGAACACACATGCAATAACTCCAGTTGTTGTTAGTAAAAAGAACACACATGCAATGATACTGGTGGATCCATGTGTGGTCTCTGAAGAGAACACACATGCAATGACTCTGGTTGTTGTTAGTAAAAAGACCACACATGCAATGACTCTGGTTGTTGTTAGTAAAAAGAGCACACATGCAATGACATTGGTGGATCCATGTGTGGTCTCTAAAGAGAACACACATTTCAATGACACTGGTGGATCCATATGTCGTATGTGAAAAGAACACACATGCAATGACCCTAGTTGTTGTTAGTAAAAAGAACACACATGCAATGACATTGGTGGATCCATGTGCGGTCTCTAAAGAGAACACCCATGTAATGACTCTGGTTGTTGTTAGTAAAAAGAACACACATGCAATAACACTGGTGGAACCATGTGTGGTCTCTGAACATAACAGACATGCAATGACTCTGGTTGTTGTTAGTAAAAAGAACACACATGCAATGACTCTGGTGGATCCGTATGTGGTATGTGAAAAGAATAGTCATGAAAGGACTCCATTTGTCGTTAGTTAAAAGAGCACACATGCAATGACACTGGTGGATCCATATGTGGTATGTGAAAAGAATAGTCATGAAATGACTCCACTTGTTGTTAGTAAAAAGAACACACATGCAATGACACTGGTGGATGCATGTGTGGTCTCTGAAGAGAACACACATTTCAATGACACTGGTGGATCCATATGTGGTATGTGAAAAGAACACACATGCAATGACTCCAGTAGTTGTTATTAAAAAGAACACACATGCAATAACACTGGTGGATCCATGTGTGGTCTCTGAAGAGAAGACACATGCAATGACACTAGTGGATCCATATGTTGTATGTGAAAAGAATAGTCTTGAAAGGACTCCAGTTGTTGTTTGTAAAAAGAACACACATGCAATGACTCTGGTTGTTTTTAGTAAAAAAGAGCACACATGAAATGACACTGGTGGATCCATGTGTGGTCTCTGAAGAGAACACACATTTCAATGACACTAGTGGATCCATATGTGGTATGTGAAAAGAACACATATGCAATGACTCTAGTTGTTGTTAGTAAGAATAACACACATGCAATGACACTGGTGGATCTATGTGTGGTCTCTAAAGAGAACACACATGCAATAACTCTAGCTGTGGTTAATGAGAAGAACACACATTTCAATGACACTAGTGGATCCATATGTGGTATGTGAAAAGAATAGTCATGAAATGAGTCCAGTTGTTGTTAGTAAAAAGAACACACATGCAATGACACAGGTGGATCCATGTGTGGTCTTTGAAGAGAGCACACATGCAATGACACTGGTGGATCCATATGTGTTATGTGAAAAGAACACACATGCAATGACTCCAGTAGTTGTTAGTAAAAAGAGCACACATGCAATGACACTGGTGGATCCATGTGTGGTCTCTGAAGAGAACACACATTTGAATGACACTAGTGGATCCATATGTGGTATGTAAAAAGAACACACATGCAATGACTCCAGTTGTTGTTAGTAAAAAGAACACACATGCAATGACACTGGTGGATCCATGTGTGGTCTCTGAAGAGAACACACATGCAATGACACTGGTGGATCCATATGTTGTATGTGAAAAGAGTAGTCTTGAAATGATTCCAGTTATTGTTAGTAAAAAGAACACACATGCAATGACACTGGTGGATCCTTGTGTGGTCTCTGAAGAGAACACACTTGCAATGCTCTGGTTGTTGTTATTAAAAAGAACACGCATGCAATGACACTGGTGGATCCATGTGTGGTCCCTAAAGAGAACACACATTTCAATGACACTGGTGGATCCATATGTGGTATGTGAAAAGAACATAAATGCAATGACTCTGGTTGTTGTTAGTAAAAAGAACACACATGCAATGACACTGGTGGATCCATGTGTGGTCTCTGAACAGAACAGACATGCAATGACTCTGGCTGTTGTTAGTAAAAAGAACACACATGCAATGACTCTGGTGGATCCATATGTGGTATGTGAAAAGTATAGTCATGAAAGGACTCCATTTGTTGTTAGTAAAAAGAGCACACATGCAATGACGCTGGTGGATCCATGTGTGGTCTCTAAAGAGAACACACATTTCAATGACACTGGTGGATCCGTATGTGGTATGTGCAAAGAATAGTCATGAAATGACTCCACTTGTTGTTGGTAAAAAGAACACACATGCAATGACACTGGTGGATCCATGTGTGGTCTCTGAAGAGAACACACATTTCAATGTCACTGGTGGATCCATATGTGGTGTGTGAAAAGAACACACATGCAATGACTCCAGTTGTTGTTAGTAAAAAGAACACACGTGCAATGACACTGGGGGATCCATGTGTGGTCTCTGAAGAGAACACACGTGCAATGACACTAGTGGGTCCATATATTGTATGTGAAAAGAATAGTCTTGAAATGACTCCAGTTGTTGTTAGTAAAAAGAACACACATGCAATGACACTGGTGGATCCTTGTGTGGTCTCTGAAGAGAACACACATGCAATGACTCTGGTTGTTGTTAGTAAAAAGAACACACATGCAATGACACTGGTGGATCCATGTGTGGTCTCTGAAGAGAACACATGTTTCAATGACACTGGTGGATCCATATGTGGTATGTGAAAAGAACACACATGCAATGACTCTGGTTGTTGTTAGTAAAAAGAATACACATACATTAACACTGGTGGATCCATGTGTGGTCTCTGAAGAGAACAGACATGCAATGGCTCTGGTTATTGTTAGTAAAAAGAAGACACGTGCAATGACTCTGGTGCATCCTTATGTGGTATGTGAAAAGAATAGTCATGAAAGGACTCAACTTATTTTTAGTAAAAAGAGCACACATGCAATGACACTGGTGGATCCATGTGTGGTCTCTTAAGAGAACGCACATTTCAATGACACTGGTGGATCCATATGTGGTATGTGAAAAGAACACACATGCAATGACACAGGTGGATCCATGTGTGGCCTCTAAAGAGAACCAACATTTCAATGACACTAGTGGATCCATATGTGGTATGTGAAAAGAACACACATGCAATGACTCCAGTTTTTGTTAGTAAAAAGAACACACATGTAATGACACTGGTGGATCCATGTGTGGTCTCTGAAGAGAACACACATGCAATAACTCTAGCTGTGGTTAATGAGAAGAACACACATTTCAATGGCACTGGTGGATCCATATGTGGTATGTGAAAAGAATAATCATGAAATGAGTTCAGTTGTTGTTAGTAAAAAGAACATAGATGCAATGACAATGGTTGATCCATGTGTGGTCTCTGAAGAGAGAACACATGAAATGACACTGGTGGATCCATATGTGGTATGTGAAAAGAACACACATGCAATGACTCTGGTTGTTATTAGTAAAAAGAACACACATGCAATGACACTGGTGGATCCATGTGTGGTTTCTGAAGAGAACACACATGCAATGACACTAGTGGATCCATATGTTGTATGTGAAAATAATAGTCTTGAAATGACTCCAGTTGTTATTAGCAAAAAGAAAACACATGCAATGACACTGGTGGATCCTTGTGTGGTCTCTGAAGAGAACACACATGCAATCCTCTGGTAGTTGTTATTAAAAAGAACACACATGCAATGACACTGGTGGATCCATGTGTGGTCTCTGAAGAGAACACACATTTCAATGAAACTGGTGGATCCATATGTGGGATGTGAAAAGAACGCACATGCAATGACTCTGGTTGTTGTTAGTAAAAAGTACACACATGCAATGACACTGGTGGATCCATGTGTGGTCTCTGAACAAAATAGACATGCAATGACTCTTGTTGTTGTTAGTAAAAAGAACACACATGCAATGACTCTGGTGGATCCATATGTGGTATGTGAAAAGAATAGTCATAAAAGGACTCCATTTGTTGTTAGTAAAAAGATCACACATGCAATGACACTGGTGGATCCATATGTGGTATGTGAAAAGAATAGTCATGAAATGACTCCACTTGTTGTTAGTAAAAAGAACACACATGCAATGACACTGGTGGACCCATGTGTGGTCTCTGAAGAGAACACACATTTCAATGACACTGGTGGATCCATATGTGGTATGTGAAAAGAATAGTCATGAAATGACTCCACTTGTTGTTAGTAAAAAGAACACACATGCAACGACACTGGTGGATCCATGTGTGGTCTCTGAAGAGAACACACATTTCAATGACACTGGTGGATCCATTTGTGGTGTGTGAAAAGAACACACATGCAATGACTCCAGTTGTTGTTAGTAAAAAGAACACACATGCAATGACACTGGTGGATCCATGTGTGGTCTCTGAAGACAACACACATGCAATGACACTAGTGGGTCCATATATGGTATGTGAAAAGAATAGTCTTGAAATGACTCCAGTTGTTGTTAGTAAAAAGAACACACATGCAATGACACTGGTGGATCCTTGTGTGGTCTCTAAAGAGAACACACATGCAATGACTCTGGTTGTTGTTAGTAAAAAGAACACACATGCAATGACAATGGTGGATCCATGTGTGGTCTCTGAAGAGAACACATGTTTCAATGACACTGGTGGATCCATATGTGGTATGTGAAAAGAGCACACATGCAATGACACTGGTTGTTGTTAGTAAAAAGAATACACATACAATGACACTGGTGGATCCATGTGTGGTCTCTGAAGAGAACAGACATGCAATGGCTCTGGTTATTGTTAGTAAAAAGAAGACACATGCAATGACACTGGTGGATCGATATGTGTTATGTGAACAGAACACACATGCAATGACTCCAGTTGTTTTTAGTAAAAAGAGCACACATGCAATGACACTGGTGGATCCATGTGTGGTCTCTTAAGAGAACACACATTTCAATGACACTGGTGGATTCATATGTGGTATGTGAAAAGAACACACATGCAATGACTCCAGTTGTTGTTAGTAAAAAGAACACACATGCAATGACACAGGTGGATCCATGTGTGGTCTCTAAAGAGAACACACATTTCAATGACACTGGTGGATCCATATGTGGTATGTGAAAAGAACACACATGCAATGACTCCAGTTTTTGTTAGTAAAAAGAACACACATGCAATGACACTGGTGGATTCATGTGTGGTCTCTGAAGAGAACACACATGCAATAACTCTAGCTGTGGTTAATGATAAGAACACACATTTCAATGACACTGGTGGATCCATATTTGGTATGTGAAAAGAATAATCATAAAATGACTTCAGTTGTTGTTAGTAAAAAGAACACACATGCAATGACAGTGGTTGATCCATGTGTGGTCTCTGAAGAGAGCACACATGAAATGACACTGGTGGATCCATATGTGGTATGTGAAAAGAACACACATGCAATGACTCTGGTTGTTGTTAGTAAAAAGAACACACATGCAATGACACCGGTGGATCCATGTGTGGTCTCTGAAGAGAACACACATGCAATGACACATGTGGATCCATATGTTGTATCTGAAAAGAATAGTCTTGAAATGACTCTAGTTGTTATTAGTAAAAATAAAACACATGCAATGACACTGGTGGATCCTTGTGTGGTCTCCGAAGAGAACACACATGCAATGCTCTGGTTGTTGTTATTAAAAAGAGCACACATGCAATGACACTGGTGGATCCATGTGTGGTCTCTAAAGAGAACACACATTTCAATGACACTAGTGATCCATATGTGGTATGTGAAAAGAACACACATGCAATGACTCTGGTTGTTGTTAGTAAAAAGAACACACATGCAATGACACTGGTGGATCCATGTGTGGTCTCTGAACAGAACAGACATGCAATGACTCTGGTTGTTGTTAGTAAAAAGAACACACATGCAATGACTCTGGTGGATCCATATGTGGTATGTGAAAAGAATAGTCACGAAAGGACTCCATTTGTTGTTAGTAAAAAGAGCACACATGCAATGACACTGGTGGATCCATATGTGGTATGTGAAAAGAATAGTCAAGAAATGACTCCACTTGTTGTTAGTAAAAAGAACACACATGCAATGACACTGGTGGATCCATGTGTGGTCTCTGAAGAAAACACACATTTCAATGACACTGGTGGATCCATATGTGGTATGTGAAAAGAACACACATGCAATGACTCCAGTTGTTGTTAGTAAAAGAACACACATGCAATGACACTGGTGGATCCATGTGTGGTCTCTGAAGAGAACACACATGCAATGACACTAGTGGATCCAGATGCTGTATGTGAAAAGAATAGTCTTGAAATGACTGCAGTTGTTGTTAGTAAAAAGAACACACATGCAATGACTCTGGTTGTTGTTAGTAAAAAAGAGCACACATGAAATGACACAGGTGGATCCATGTGTGGTCTCTGAAGAGAACACACATTTCAATGGCACTGGTGGTTCCATATGTGGTATGTGAAAAGAACACATATGCAATGACTCTGGTTGTTGTTAGTAAAAAGAACACACATGCAATGACACTAGTGGATCTATGTGTGGTCTCTGAAGAGAAGACACATGCAATAACTCTAGCTGTGGTTAATGAGAAGAACACACATTTCAATGACACTATTGTATCCATATGTGGTATGTGAAGAGAATAGTCATGAAATGACTCCAGTTGTTGTTAGTAAAAAGAACACACATGCAATGACATAGGTGGATCCATGTGTGGTCTCTGAAGAGAGCACACATGCAATGACACTGGTGGATCGATATGTGTTATGTGAATAGAGCACACATGCAATGACTCCAGTTGTTGTTATTAAAAAGAGCACACATGCAATGACACTGGTGGATCCATGTGTGGTCTCTGAAGAGAACACACATTTCAATGACACTGGTGGATCCATATGTGGTATGTGAAAAGAATAGTCATGAAATGACTCCACTTGTTGTTAGTAAAAAGAACACACATGCAATGACACTGGTGGATCCATGTGTGGTCTCTGAAGAAAACACACATTTCGATGACACTGGTGGATCCATATGTGGTATGTGAAAAGAACACACATGCAATGACTGCAGTTGTTGTTAGTAAAAAGAACACACATGCAATGACACTGGTGGATCCATGTGTGGTCTCTGAAGAGAACACACATGCAATGACACTAGTGGATCCAGATGCTGTATGTGAACAGAATAGTCTTGAAATGACTGCAGTTGTTGTTAGTAAAAAGAACACACATGCAATGACTCTGGTTGTTGTTAGTAAAATAGAGCACACATGAAATGACACTGGTGGATCCATGTGTGGTCTCTGAAGAGAACACACATTTCAATGGCACTGGTGGTTCCATATGTGGTATGTGAAAAGAACACATATGCAATGACTCTGGTTGTTGTTAGTAAAAAGAATACACATGCAATGACACTAGTGGATCTATGTGTGGTCTCTGAAGAGAAGACACATGCAATAACTCTAGCTGTGGTTAATGAGAAGAACACACATTTCAATGACACTAGTGTATCCATATGTGGTATGTGAAAAGAATAGTCATGAAATGACTCTAGTTGTTGTTAGTAAAAAGAACACACATGCAATGACATAGGTGGATCCATGTGTGGTCTCTGAAGAGAGTACACATGCAATGACACTGGTGGATCGATATGTGTTATGTGAACAGAACACACATGCAATGACTCCAGTTGTTGTTATTAAAAAGAGCACACATGCAATGACACTGGTGGATCCATGTGTGGTCTCTGAAGAGAACACACATTTCAATGACACTGGTGGATCCATATGTGGTATGTGAAAAGAATAGTCATGAGATGACTCCACTTGTTGTAAGTAAAAAAGAACACACATGCAATGACACTGGTGGATCCATGTGTGGTATCTGAAGGGAACACACATTTGAATGACACTGGTGGATCCATATGTGGTATGTGAAAACAACACACATGCAATGAGTCCAGTTGTTGTTAGTAAAAAGAACACACATGCAATGACACTGGTGGATCCATGTGTGGTCTCTGAAGAGAACATACATTTCAATGACACTGGTGGATCCATTTGTGGTGTGTGAAATGAACACACATGCAATGACATTGGTGGATCCATATGTTGTATGTGAATAGAATAGTCTTGAAATGACTCCAGTTGTTGTTAGTAAAAAGAACGCACATGCAATGACACTGGTGGATCCTTGTGTGGTCTCTGAAGAGAACGCACATGCAATGCTCTGGTTATTGTTATTAAAAAGAACACACATGCAATGACACTGGTGGATCCATGTGTGGTCTCTAAAGAGAACACACATTTCAATGACACTGGTGGATCCATATGTGGTATGTGAAAAGAACACACATGCAATGACTCTCGTTGTTGTTAGTTAAAAGAACACACATGCAATGACACTGGTGGATCCATGTGTGGTCTCTGAACAACACAGACATGCAATGACTTTGGTTGTTGTTAGTAAAAAGAACACACATACAATGACTCTGGTGGATCCATATGTGGTATGTGAAAAGAATAGTCATGAAAGGACTCCATTTGTTGTTAGTAAAAAGAGCACACATGCAATGACACTGGTGGATCCATATGTGGTATGTGAAAAGAATAGTCATGAAATGACTCCACTTGTTGTTAGTAAAAAGAACACACATGCAATCACACTGGTGGATCCATGTGTGGTCTCTGAAGAGAACACACATTTCAATGACACTGGTGGATCCATATTGTAACTACCTCGGTGAATTACGCTCCTAGTTACCAGCCTGGATGAGCGGAAATGGTTAAAATAGTATGGTGGGGCCCAAATGCCACTCACAGGTAGACCTTTCGGCCGTCCTAACCATTTCCGAACATCGGGACAAGAACGGGCGGCGTAATCGGCAGGCGAAGGGATCAAGTACATACACAAATGAGTATGTATGCAAGCCACCATACAATGGTTCTCAGAGTCATTCCATCTAAAAAGAAAGGAAATATTGCAACGCCATACGGCAAGATCCAAATATCCTAGATAGATATAATAGTTTAGGATATCTCCTCATACATCAAACATCAGAGTATCAAGCAGAAGCGGAAAACAAGATCCGAGTACGGATAAGAAGCAAATCGGCATAAGATGCCCCATAAATAAACACATCCCGCCCATAGATCTCACGGATCCCCGTTCCCGGAATCTCTACACCGAATGATCGTTGCTAACATCGTCCGTCTCCTCCACCCAGTATCCATCTTGCGAGCTTACCTGTGCATCTGAAACAAACAATTTATCGTGTGAGACCCTAGGGCTACTCAGCAAGTCTTTATGCCTCTAAAGGGGACACAACCTAGGGTGACGCAATTGCAGCAAAAGATAAACCCTAGCAATTCTATAGATACTCGCTAACCATCCGCCTAACCAAAGATAGACGGATGTCCGGGAATTAATAACAACAGTTATAAAGGTAATATCAATAGATCCATCCTCCTCCTCGCTTACCGACGAGGAAGCGGACGAACAACCCCCCCATCCGTTGGCAGTTTTATTATCCATTCCATGAGTATTGCACTATTTACTAGTCAGGTACTTAGTCCAATTAGCAGCGGTACTTTAGTTATGGTTGTCTATGATCGAGAAACTGTGCTCCAAGTCGTCCATAACCGCGGACACGGCTTTCAGAAAGTTTTACCCTGCAGGGGTGCACAAATAGCAACACACACTCGATCAACCTCGGAAAAACCAAATCAAAACCCAACGAGGCAGTCACGACAAAGCGATCATAGGATTCAGAAATATTTTAGGGGGCCACCCCATTAAGCTACCCGCAACGAAGTTAGCCGACTCCGAGACGGACTCAAGGTTTGCGTCAGTGGCTGTAAACGACTGGGAACCCGAAAATGTGACTGGGCTTGTCGATACCACGAAAACACTCCGCTTCCCTAAACAGTACAGGTGCAGTACCTCGCACAATTTTAAATAAAGCAGTAAAGCATGGCATAAGTACAGAATAGTAAATAAAACCTCAAACTAGTTTGTGGCCCCAAGAAATAAGAATGAATCAAGCTCTGGCTCAGGGGGGTTCATAAGCCTCCCGGATGTGGATAGCGCGAATATTCAAGGAACAGGAATCAAGTACTCGGGGTCCTACGGGACACAAGTGAGCCTGAAAAACCAAATAGCAAATATGGCTCACCGATGCCACTTTCATTAGTTATCCCATTACTACTCAGATTAAGTTGTATAGGTACGTCGTTATCCACCAGACACTCACATACCCTACACATGCTTTTCTACGACTCGCCTGGCTCAAACCACTCCTGTAGTAATGGCTCATGGGATGGAGGAACAAGCTTCGGTGGGGTTTAAAAGTAAAGGCTATGCAGTACTTGGGATTCAGTTTAATGCAATCGCGACTCAATGATGCAAGAATAAGATAGAGGCAATAGGTACTATATGTATGCAAGCATGTGGTAGTGCTTGCCTGGCAGCTCAGTTGAAGCGAGGGACGGATCTGGGTAGTGCTCCTAGGTATCTTGATATATCCCCTGCTCAGCGTCTATTCGAAGAAGAACCAAACAGACAAGGGCCAACATAAATAAAGTGCACAAGCATATGATTAAAATGCGACAAGCAAACAATCATGCCATGATGAATGATGCACAATTTGCATGGAAATAATGTAGCATGGCATGGGTGAGGTGTGGAATACAAGTATAAATCATTTTGTTGAGTTTTAGCCACATTTTACCCTCATAAAAGTTGCTGTAAACATTATATTTATATGATGCATGCTGCAAAACAGAACATGGAATGCATAAACAGAAAGGTCTCGTCGAGCTAATCATTTTAGACATATCTTTTGTTAAATTTGGAGTTATAAAACAAAAGTTTTTAATTAATTAAGGAAAAAGGGCATTTTATTGTAATTTTGATCAACTCGAAAAATAAAGTGTTCAAAATATATTTTGGATAGCATATCTGAAATCCTCACATTTTTCTGATTTGAAAACATATATCATTTGTATTATTTGGGTTTATATTTTAAAAGTTATTTGAAAACAGATTTGAAATTTGAATTTAAATTAATTTGAAAAAGTTTGAATTAAAACAGAAACACAGAAATACTTTTTCTACTCAGGTTAAGTTAGCCACAGACAATGACCAGTGGGTCTAGCGCTGACTCAGCAGCACAGCGTGCGGAGAAGCTTTTCTCACCGCGGGTTGAGCTAGCCTCAGCGAATGACAGGTGGGGCCGGAGTACACGCGGACCCACACGCCAGTGGGCGAGTGCGGGGCTGCCACGCGGCACGGTGGGGGGGACTGCGGGTTGATGGAACGAAAGAGCAGGGTGCTTTTTGTAAAACGGTAACAGACACTGACTGGTGGGCCTGGGCTGGACCGCGGGTTGAGCAGAAAAGCAAAAAGGGGGCTATTCGCAATATGACCACAAGCCCGTACTGTTCCTCTTCTCGTCGGAGCCTGACGAAACTGACGACGCAGCGCATGGCGCGGAAAAGCAGGCGCGGCACGGACTCGATCTCGCGACGCGGCAAGCGCGCACAGGCGGCGGCTACCGCTGCGGCTAGTGGGGGTTGGTGCTAGGGAACTGCTACGTGGCCAGGTGAGGTTCCGCGAGGCATTGAGCGAGCAGACGCACGCGCTCGCCGGTGCACAGAGGGTGCTCGACAGAACGTACGTCGCAGCCAGGACACGACGACGAAGGCGAGGGTGTCTAGGAGGTTGCGTGGCTCACCGTGAGTTGGTTGGTGTGGTTGGATCCGCTCGAGGCACAAGGGATCGGCGACGACGCAGACGGACCGGAGGCTAGGGTTTGGCGGCGGGCTCATCGGTGAACCTCGGCTCCGGTCCTTCTCTTCCTCCGCGACAGGTATCGGCGGCCTCCTGGGGATCTCCTCGATCTTCCTCGACACCCAGAGCGCCACGCCACCGGCTGGTTCGAGGATACGACGGTGGACACCGACGGTGGCCGGGGATGAGGTAGACGGTGGTAGGGGTAGACGGAGAGGAAGGGGGCGGTCTGGGGAGATCCGAGAGAGGCAGAGAGGTTGTGGGGCGGAGGGTAAAGCAGAGAGGGAGAGGGAGATGCCGTGGGGGATCGGTGAAGAGAAAAAGGTGGCTTCGGCCACCTTTTTCCTTCCTCTCCTTCACGTGCTCGGGTCGGGGCAGGGGCAGGCGCAAGGGGCTGCAGGTGGGGTCAGGGCGAGGCCAGGCAGGCAGGGGGAGGCTCGGGCTGGTGGGGCATGCAGGCAGAGAGAGAGCTAGAGAGAGAGAGGGAGATGGGTGGCATGGAGCTCGGGTTGGAGCTAGGCTCGGTTAGGGTTTGGTACTAGGGGAGGGGTAGGGTAGCTCAGGTTGGACCAGGGTGACCAGGTGGGGCCAGCTAGGTGAGAGAGGAGGGAGGCCGAGAGAGAGAGTGTGAACTAGGGTTAGCTAGAGGAGGGACTCGGGTTAGGTTAGATGGGGGTGTGGTTTAGAGAGGGGTGAAGAGATAGGAGGGGTAAGGTGGCTAGGGTTTGTTTTTGTCAAGATCAAGCCAAGATCAAACAAAGCTAGCCAAAAGAGAGAAGGAGATCAAGGTGGCGAGAGATAGAGAGAGAGGTTAGGTTTGGAGAAAGAATAAGGGAGAGGGGTATAGAGATATGGGGATGATCCACTCAAGATTCAAATAAAAACTCAAAAGAGAAGGAATGGTGATGCTTTGCATGGCCCATGCATAATATTAATGCTAGGTTTCATCTTGTGAAAACAACATAAATAGCCATAGCATTTATTCATATGCATTCCAAAAATATGGAATAAGCCAAACTAGAAGAAGTGAAAGGATGCCCCATGTGGAGTAGTTGGAGATGACCATATTTGAATAAACATGGGACATGCTAGTGTGTATGTGCCACTAGATGCTTAATAGTCCCAAAAATATCCCAATATGAGCATAAATCCATATTAATCCATATGAAAGCTAGGAAAAGGAGCACTACTCATAATGCATGCAAAGGTGGCTCCACATATCAATAATGTGAAAACAACATGATGCTAATATGAGAGCATGTGGAAATAGAATTGGATCCATCCCAACCCACATGAGCTAGAGGTAAAACCAAATAAGTTGCAATTCTCATATGTGGTAGAATGATGGGGTGATGACAAGAAAGGTGGTGGAGTCAAATAAAAGATATGCCCCCAACTCAACTTGGGCATTTAAACAATATATCAATAACCAAATACAATATCAAGAGGCAAATACAATTTACAATGCATATGAGACAAGAACCAAAACAAAAGGGTTTTATATGATGCTCAAATGCAAGGTGGCATGATGACATGAGCATGATATAATTATGATGCAACAATTATGTATAGGAAGTAGCATCTATGTAGACTAGGCTAGTAGCATTGCAATTGTTAGACAATTGGGATGCTACAACTCTCCCCCACTAAACAAGAATCTCGCCCCGAGATTCCTAGGAAAAAGAAAACAACACAAGGAAGGCAGGTGTTCGAACGAAGGTGACCCTCACGTTCCCAAGTTGATGAACAACGGAATGATGCGACCACTACACCTTGCAAAACTTGCTAGACTTGTTGCGAGTCTTGCGTTTTGCTTGAGAAACAACGGGTTAGAAGAGTTGAAGGATTGTCGTGAGACAAGAAGGATAGGATGGACATAGCTCCGGTTTCTCCCAAGAAACATGATAAAAGAATAGAACCACTTGTGAAAGAAGGAACAAGATGATGTATCATGGATGAAGAAAGGCACATCATTAAGATTAAAGATTTACCGATACTAGAGAGGATGAATCTTTATCTCGCCGGAAGAAAAAGAGCTAGATTGGAGAGGTTTGAACCGCTATGACAATAGCATCGTATCTTCTCTCGGATTTGAGAAATGAAGTACGGAAACAATATTGCCTTCAAACAATAGAGTCCCTTGATATCAGCAGAAAGATTTAGTTAGACATCGTCGGATTAGATTCTTGTTGCGCCGGTAAGAACCACAGGATCATGCAATTGAGGTGCGCAGATTTAACTTCCAGAGACGGATGTGAAACTAGATCATGGTGGAATCCCGCGAAGCAAAGAATATGGAGGATCTGGAGTTTATCGTAGAGATACTTATTGCTTTCTTTAACCTTGAGGCTAATGCAATAGATTTGCGGCTGATGGCATCAACCATAATTGGCTTTCCCACAGCAAAAGAATTGATGAAACAAAGGGAGAGATAGTTTCCTTTCATCTTGTTTGAGGATGTAGAGCATCGGTAGAAAGACGAGGACCGAAAGGAGTTTGCGTTTGTTTCCACCAGATAATTGAGGATTTTGCTCCGTGTAGAAAGGGTGAGATCACCAACAAGAGATTATTGATTACTTTCTTCGAGAGAGCACTCCGGAAAAACAAAGACGGAAGTAAAAGTATCGAGGGATAAAGGCCACTTCTAACTTCCGTGGAATGAGTGAAATCGCATTAATTCACCAATTCAATGTACAAGAGCGAATGATAAGAGTAGTGGTATGGTAGCTACTCCATCCCGCACTCAAAGCATTACTCCGCACATGAATAAGAAAACCATGCAACCCAACTACCAAAACAGACTGAAGGTATTGATAAGAAGAGCTCATGGAACTCCGTTAGAAAACAAGGATAGATGCAAACGATTTGCCGGGTTCATAGATAGATAAAGATGATGATGTTGTCGTCATGTCTGAAGTACCAAGCCACCGGAAAGATATGAAGGAAGATTACGGAGAACAACTGCAAGATTCAACAGCTACAGAAAAGATAGCACCAACTTGAACAGAAGGAAATACAAGATCTAGAAGGTCTCCATGGCCTCCGGTGGATTGAGCATAGACGATAGAGCGAGAGGGTTTCAAGAGATTACTTGATGAGACTGAGGTGAAAGAACTCCATGTTCTTCTTGAAATGATTGAGAAAGATTTAGCAGTCTTGAGGAAAACTTCGGCGGAACGACGATGATGACTTGCCAACACGGAAAACTCCGGGTTTGGTTTAGGATGGAAGATGGAATTAACAATGGACTTGCTGATTCCAGAATTGAAGTGATCTATTTAGCAGAAGGACGTGGCCGAGATAGGTGACTTCAAAAAGTCAGAATTCTCACTTTGAGACTTTGCACACAGGCAGTGCTCACGAAGCTTGAGAGAAAGAGACACAGATGATCTTCCATGTGCTTCCATTGATATCGAATAGGCAAGCATATTATCAACATATACCACCATGGATTAACAAGATATTCCCAGAATACCAAGTTCAAGAGGCGGGAGAAACGAACAAATGCTCGAACACTTCCTGAGCTCAACGCTCTTAGAAAGATCAATATTAAGAGCACGGGTTCGTGTTGAAGAAGATGCACTGGAAGAATAGATTATCTGGTCCTTCGGAAGAAAAAGAGATGTCACCTGGTTCACATTGTCGATCGGATCACCGGTTACAAAGATAGAGAGATCTTGGATAAAGAAAAGATGATAGATCATACCTTAAGCAAAGCTATCAGAGACGAAAAGATGCAATTCCCTCGTCTCAAAGAGAATTTTGCAGATATGGAGTTCCAAAAAGATGTGCAGCATGATGGACAGATGATAGACCACCGTAGTGCCTTGAGAAAACTCCGGATTGCCAAAGATACTTGAATATGCATAGATATGATCATAGTGTACTCAAAATCACAGGAGGTAACCATCACCATCTGGAGGATAAAGTTGATAGAAATTTCCATATTCCACTCATGATAAGTGTCATATAGCTATGCCGAGAACCAAATTACAATCACCAGCATCGGATCGACACATGTTATGTAATTAGCCCAAGAGAATTGGAGATGAAAAGAAACTCCAGGATTAAGCGCCGGTGACAAAAGAATGAGTTAGCATGGACATGCTGATAAAAGGGAGATAGATAATGTTTCACACACGACTGGAAAAGGAGTGTGGAAACACAGATGTATCAAAGAAAAACTTTCCGCATTTTTCGGCATTAAAATACCAATATATGCGCAAAAATCACTTATCAGGTAGAGATTAGCATTAGATGCTTTCACAGAATGTGGAGTTGCTAGAAGAAAGGACACCCTTGAGAAGATGGCACCGGTTCACAAGGAGTCAGATAGATCGCGCCGGTTTTTCAAAAGCCTGTCGGTATGGAATGTACCAACAGTTGATAACCAAAGGCAGATGGTGATAACAAACTGGATGCAATAGATAGACAAGGATTTACACACACACACACACTTTCTATGGTACTACGGAAACCCAGAACACATGAATCCTAGTTTGGATTTTAAGAAGAGGATTGAAAACGTTACACTTCCTTACCAGAAAAGGGTGGTGGGTGGGTAAGAAGAAAAATGGAAGCAGTCCTACTCTCGCGTTTTGTTTTTCCCTAGTATACATAGCTACCAAAAATATTTGCTAGACTGACAACGACCATTTGGCTGAGACCCTGAAGGGCGGGATGGCTCTGATACCAATTGTAACTACCTCGGTGAATTACGCTCCTAGTTACAAGCCTGGATGAGCGGAAATGGTTAAAATAGTACGGTGGGGCCCAAATGCAACTCACAGGTAGACCTTTCGGCCATCCTAACCATTTCCGAACATCGGGACAAGAACGGGCGGCGTAATCGGCAGGCGAAGGGATCAACTACATACACAAATGAGTATGTATGCAAGCCACCATACAATGGTTCTCAGAGTCATTCCATCTAAAAAGAAAGGAAATATTGCAACCCCATACGGCAAGATCCAAATATCCTAGATAGATATAATAGTTTAGGATATCTCCTCATACATCAAACATCAGAGTATCAAGCGGAAGCGGAAAACAAGATCCGAGTACGGATAAGAAGCAAATCGGCATAAGATGCCCCATAAATAAACACATCCCGCCCACAGATCTCACGGATCCCCGTTCCCGGAATCTCTACACCGAATGATCATTGTCAACATCGTCCGTCTCCTCCACCCAGTATCCATCTTGCGTGCTTACCTGTGCATCTGAAACAAACAATTTATCGTGTGAGACCCTAGGGGTACTCAGCAAGTCTTTATGCCTCTAAAGGGGACACAACCTGGGGTGACGCAATTTCAGCAAAAGATAAACCCTAGCAATTCTATAGATACTCGCTAACCATCCGCCTAACCAAAGATAGACGGATGTCCGGGAATTAATAACAACAGTTATAAAGGTAATATCAACAGATCCATCCTCCTCCTCGCTTACCGACGAGGAAGCGGACGAACAACCCCCCCATCTGTTGGCAGTTTTATTATCCATTCCATGAGTATTGCACTATTTACTAGTCAGGTACTTAGTCCAATTAGCAGCGGTACTTTAGTTATGCTTGTCTATGATCGAGAAACTGTGCTCCAAGTCATCCATAACCGCGGACACGGCTTTCAGAAAGTTTTACCCTGCAGGGGTGCACAAATAGCAACACACACTCGATCAACCTCGGAAAAACCAAATCAAAACCCAACGAGGCAGTCACGACAAAGCGATCACAGGATTCAGAAATATTTCAGGGGGCCACCCCATTAAGCTACCCGCAACGAAGTTAGCCGACTCCGAGACGGACTCAAGGTTTGCGTCAGTGGCTGTAAACGACTGGGAACCCGAAAATGTGACTGGGCTAGTCGATACCGCGAAAACACTCCGCTTCCCTAAACAGTACAGGTGCAGTACCTCGCACAATTTTAAATAAAGAAGTAAAGCATGGCATAAGTACAGGATAGTAAATAAAACCTCAAACTAGTTTGTGGCCCCAAGAAATAAGAATGAATCAAGCTCTGGCTCAGGGGGGTTCATAAGCCTCCCGGATGTGGATAGCGCGAATATTCAAGGAACATGAATCAAGTACTCGGGGTCCTACGGGACACAAGTGAGCCTGAAAAACCAAATAGCAAATATGGCTCACCGATGCAACTTTCATTAGTTATCCCATTACTACTCAGATTAAGTTGTATAGGTACCTCGTTATCCATCAGACACTCACATACCCTACACATGTTGTTCTACGACTCGCCTGGCTCAAGCCACTCCTGTAGTAATGGCTCATGGGATGGAGGAACAAGCTTCGGTGGGGTTTAAAAGTAAAGGCTATGCAGTACTTGGGATTCAGTTTAATGCAATCGTGATTCAATGATGCAAGAATAAGATAGAGGCAATAGGTACTATATGTATGCAAGCATGTGGTAGTGCTTGCCTGGCAGCTCAGTTGAAGCGAGGGACGGATCTGGGTAGTGCTCCTGGGTATCTTGATATATCCCCTGCTCAGCGTCTATTCGAAGAAGAACCAAACAGACAAGGGCCAACATAAATAAAGTGCACAAGCATATGATTAAAATGCGACAAGCAAACAATCATGCCATGATGAATGATGCACAATTTGCATGGCATGGGTGAGGTGTGGAATACAAGTATAAATCATTTTGTTGAGTTTTAGCCACATTTTACCCTCATAAAAGTTTCTGTAAACATTATATTTATATGATGCATGCTGCAAAACAGAACATGGAATGCATAAACAGAAAGGTCTCGTCGAGCTAATCATTTTAGACATATCATTTGTTAAATTTGGAGTTATAAAACAAAAGTTATTAATTAATTAAGGAAAAAGGGCATTTTATTGTAATTTTGATCAACTCGAAAAATAAAGTGTTCAAAATATATTTTGGATAGCATATCTGAAATCCTCACATTTTTCTGATTTGAAAACATATATCATTTGTATTATTTGGGTTTATATTTTAAAAGTTATTTGAAAACAGATTTGAAATTTGAATTTAAATTAATTTGAAAAAGTTTGAATTAAAACAGAAACACAGAAATACTTTTTCTACTCAGGTTAAGTTAGCCACAGACAATGACCAGTGGGTCTAGCGCTGACTCAGTAGCACAATGTGCGGAGAAGCTTTTCTCACCGCGGGTTGAGCTAGCCTCAGCGAATGACAGGTGGGGCCGGAGTACACGCGGACCCACACGCCAGTGGGCGAGTGCGGGGCTGCCACGCGGCACAGCGGGGGGGGCTGCGGGTTGATGGAACGAAAGAGCAGGGTGCTTTTTGTAAAACGGTAACAGACACTGACTGGTGGGCCTGGGCTGGACCGCGGGTTGAGCATAAAAGCAAAAAGGGGGCTATTCGCAATATGACCACAAGCCCGTACTGTTCCTCTTCTCGTCGGAGCCTGACGAAACTGACGACGCAGCGCGTGGCGCGGAAAAGCAGGCGCGGCACGGACTCGATCTCGCGACGCGGCAAGAGCGCACAGGCGGAGGCTACCGCTGCGGCTAGCGGTGGTTGGTGCTAGGGAACTGCTACGTGGCCAGGTGAGGTTCCGCGAGGCGTTGAGCGAGCAGACGCACGCGCTCGCCGGTGCATAGAGGGTGCTCGACGGAACGTACATCGCGGCCAGGACACGACGACAAAGGCAAGGGTGTCTAGGATGTTGCGTGGCTCACCGTGAGTTGGTTGGTGTGGTTGGATCCGCTCAAGGCGCAGGGGATCGGCGACGACGCAGATGGACCGGAGGCTAGGGTTTGGCGGCGGGATCGTCGGTGAACCTCGGCTCCGGTCCTTCTCTTCCTCCGCGACAGGTACCGGCGGCCTCCTGGGGATCTCCTCGGTCTTCCTCGACACCCAGAGCGCCACGCCACCGGCTGGTTCGAGGATACGACGGTGGACACCGACGGTGGCCGGGGATGGGGTAGACGGTGGTAGGGGTAGACGGAGAGGAAGGGGGCGGTCTGGGGAGATCCGAGAGAGGCAGAGAGGTTGTGGGGCGGAGGGTAAAGCAGAGAGGGAGAGGGAGATGCCGTGGGGGATCGGTGAAGAGAAAAAGGTGGCTTCGGCCACCTTTTTCCTTCCTCTCCTTCACGTGCTCGGGTCGGGGCAGGGGCAGGCGCAAGGGGCTGCAGGTGGGGTCAGGGCGAGGCCAGGCAGGCGGGGGAGGCTCGGGCTGGTGGGGCATGCAGGCAGAGAGAGAGCTAGAGAGAGAGAGGGAGATGGGTGGCATGAAGCTCGGGTTGGAGCTAGGCTCGGTTAGGGTTTGGTACTAGGGGAGGGGTAGGGTAGCTCGGGTTGGACCAGGGTGACCAGGTGGGGCCAGCTAGGTGAGAGAGGAGGGAGGCCGAGAGAGAGAGTGTGAACTAGGGTTAGCTAGAGGAGGGGCTCGGGTTAGGTTAGATGGGGGTGTGGTTTAGAGAGGGGTGAAGAGAGAGGAGGGGTAAGGTGGCTAGGGTTTGTTTTTGTCAAGATCAAGCCAAGATCAAACAAAGCTATCCAAAAGAGAGAAGGAGATCAAGGTGGTGAGAGATAGAGAGAGAGGTTAGGTTTGGAGAAAGAATAAGGGAGAGGGGTATAGAGATATGGGGATGATCCACTCAAGATTCAAATAAAAACTCAAAAGAGAAGGAATGGTGATGCTTTGCATGGCCCATGCATAATATTAATGCTAGGTTTCATCTTGTGAAAACAACATAAATAGCCATAGCATTTATTCATATGCATTCCAAAAATATGGAATAAGCCAAACTAGAAGAAGTGAAAGGATGCCCCATGTGGAGTAGTTGGAGATGACCATATTTGAATAAACATGGGACATGCTAGTGTGTATGTGCCACTAGATGCTTAATAGTCCCAAAAATATCCCAATATGAGCATAAATCCATATTAATCCATATGAAAGCTAGGAAAAGGAGCACTACTCATAATGCATGCAAAGGTGGCTCCACATATCAATAATGTGAAAACAACATGATGCTAATATGAGAGCATGTGGAAATAGAATTGGATCCATCCCAACCCACATGAGCTAGAGGTAAAACCAAATAAGTTGCAATGCTCATATATGGTAGAATGATGGGGTGATGACAAGAAAGGTGGTGGAGTCAAATAAAAGATATGCCCCCAACTCAACTTGGGAATTTAAACAATATATCAATAACCAAATACAATATCAAGAGGCAAATACAATTTACAATGCATATGAGAGAAGAACCAAAACAAAAGGGTTTTATATGATGCTCAAATGCAAGGTGGCATGATGACATGAGCATGATATAATTATGATGCAACAATTATGTATAGGAAGTAGCATCTATGTAGACTAGGCTAGTAGCTTTGCAATTGTTAGACAATTGGGATGCTACACATATGTGGTATGTGAAAAGAACACAGATGCAATGACTCCAGTTGTTGTTAGTAAAAAGAACACACATGCAATCACACTGGTGGATCCATGTGTGGTCTCTGAAGAGAACACACATGCAATGACACTAGTGGATCCATATGTTGTATGTGAAAAGAATAGTCTTGAAATGACTGCAGTTGTTATTAGTAAAAAGAACACACATGCAATGACTCTGGTTGTTGTTAGTAAAAAAGAGCACACATGAAATGACACTGGTGGATCCATGTGTGGTCTCTAAAGGGAACACACATTTCAATGACACTGGAGGATCCATATGTGGTATGTGAAAAGAACACACATGCAATAACTCCAGTTGTTGTTAGTAAAAAGAACACACATGCAATGACACTGGTGGATCCATGTGTGGTCTCTGAAGAGAACACACATGCAATAACACTCGTGGATCCATATGTTGTATGTGAAAAGAATAATCTTGAAATGACTCCAGTTGTTGTTAGTAAAAAGAACGCACATGCAATGACACTAGTGGATCCTTGTGTGGTCTCTAAAGAGAACACACATGCAATGCTCTGGTTGTTGTTATTAAAAAGAACACACATGCAATGACACTGGTGGATCCATGTGTGGTCTCTAAAGAGAACACACATTTCAATGACACTGGTGGATCCATATGTGGTATGTGAAAAGAACACAAATGCAATGACTCTGGTTGTCGTTAGTAAAAAGAACACACATGCAATGACACTGGTGGATCCATGTGTGGTCTCTGAACAGAACAGACATGCACTGACTCTGGTTGTTGTTAGTAAAAAGAACACACATGCAATGACTCTGGTGGATCCATATGTGGTATGTGAAAATAATAGTCATGAAAGGACTCCATTTGTTGTTAGTAAAAAGAGCACACATGCAATGACACTGGTGGATCCATGTGTGGACTCTAAAGAGAACACACATTTCAATGACACTGGTGGATCCATATGTGGTATGTGAAAAGAATAGTCATGAAATGACTCCACTTATTGTTAGTAAAAAGAACACACATGCAATGACACTGGTGGATCCATGTGTGGTCTCTGAAGAGAACACACATTTCAATGACACTGGTGGATCCATATGTGGTATGTGAAAAGAACACACATGCAATGACTCAAGTTGTTGTTAGTAAAAAGAACACACATGCAATGACACTGGTGGATCCATGTGTGGTCTCTGAAGAGAACACACATGCAATGACACTAGTGGGTCCATATGTTGTACGTGAAAAGAACACACATGCAATGACTCCAGTTGTTGGTAGTAAAAAGAACACACATGCAATGACACTAGTGGATCCTTGTGTGGTCTCTGAACAGAACACACATTTCAATGACACTGGTGGATCCATATGTGGTATGTGAAAAGAACACACATGCAATGACTCCAGTTGTTGTTAGTAAAAAGAACACACATGCAATGACACTGGTGGATCCATGTGTGGTCTCTGAAGAGAACACACATGCAATGATACTAGTGGATCCATATGTTGTATGTGAAAAGAATAGTCTTGAAATGACTCCATTTGTTGTTAGTAAAAAGAACACACATGCAATGACTTTGGTTGTTGTTAGTAAAAAAGAGCACACATGAAATGACACTGGTGGATCCATGTGTGGTCTCTGAAGAGAACACACATTTCAATGACACTGGTGGATCCATATGTGGTATGTGAAAAGAACACATATGCAATGACTCTGGTTGTTGTTAGTAAAAAGAACACACATGCAATGACACTGGTGGCTCTATGTGTGGTCTCTGAAGAGAACACACATGCAATAACTCTAGCTGTGGTTAATGAGAAGAACACACATTTCAATGACACTAGTGGATCCATATGTGGTATGTGAAAAGAATAGTCATGAAATGACTCCAGTTGTATTTAGTAAAAAGAACACACATGCAATGACACATGTGGATCCATGTGTGGTCTTTGAAGAGAGCACACATGCAATGACACTGGTGGATCCATATGTGTTACGTGAAAAGAACACACATGCAATGACTCCAGTTGTTGTTAGTAAAAAGAGCACACATGCAATGACACTGGTGGATCCATGTGTGGTCTCTGAAGAGAACACACATTTCAATGACACTGGTGGATCCATATGTGGTATGTGAAAAGAACACACATGCAATGACTCAAGTTGTTGTTACTAAAAAGAACACACATGCAATGACACTGGTGGATCCATGTGTGGTCTCTGAAGAGAACACACATGCAATGATACTAGTGGATCCATATGTTGTATGTGAAAAGAATAGTCTTGAAATGACTCCATTTGTTGTTAGTAAAAAGAACACACATGAAATGACTCTGGTTGTTCTTAGTCAAAAAGAGCACACATGAAATGACACTGGTGGATCCATGTGTGGTCTCTGAAGAGAACACACATTTCAATGACATTGGTGGATCCATATGTGGTATGTGAAAAGAACACATATGCAATGACTCTGGTTGTTGTTAGTAAAAAGAACACACATGCAATGACACTGGTGGATCTATGTGTGGTCTCTGAAGAGAACACACATGCAATAACTCTAGCTGTGGTTAATGAGAAGAACACACATTTCAATGACACTAGTGGATCCATATGTGGTATGTGAAAAGAATAGTCATGAAATGACTCCAGTTGTAATTAGTAAAAAGAACACACATGCAATGACACAGGTGGATCCATGTGTGGTCTTTGGAGAGAGCACACATGCAATGACACTGGTGGATCCATATGTGTTACGTGAAAAGAACACACATGCAATGACTCCAGTTGTTGTTAGTAAAAAGAGCACACATGCAATGACACTGGTGGATCCATGTGTGGTCTCTAAAGAGAACACACATTTCAATGACACTGGTGGATCCATATGTGGTATGTGAAAAGAATAGTCATGAAATGACTCCACTTGTTGTAAGTAAAAAGAACACACATGCAATGACACTGGTGGATCCATGTGTGGTCTCTAAAGAGAACACACATTTGAATGACACTGGTGGATCCATATGTGGTATGTGAAAAGAACACACATGCAATGACTCCAGTTGTTGTTAGTAAAAAGAACACACATGCAATCACACTGGTGGATCCATGTGTGGTCTCTGAAGAGAACACACATGCAATGACACTGGTGGATCCATATGTTGTATGTGAAAAGAATAGTCTTGAAATGACTCCAGTTGTTGTTAGTAAAAAGAACGCACATGCAATGACACTGGTCGATCCTTGTGTGGTCTCTGAAGAGAACACACATGCAATGCTCTGGTTGTTGTTATTAAAAAGAACACACATGCAATGACACTGGTGGATCCATGTGTGGTCTCTAAAGAGAACACACATTTCAATGACACTGGTGGATCCATATGTGGTATGTGAAAAGAACACAAATGCAATGACTCTGGTTGTTGTTAGTAAAAAGAACACACATGCAATGACACTGGTGGATCCATGTGTGGTCTCTGAACAGAA
This sequence comes from Avena sativa, assembly GCA_916181665.1. Taxonomy (NCBI): domain Eukaryota; kingdom Viridiplantae; phylum Streptophyta; class Magnoliopsida; order Poales; family Poaceae; genus Avena; species Avena sativa. The sequence continues at coordinate 310,493,033 of OV702291.1, forward strand.
CAGACATGCAATGACTCTGGTTGTTGTTATTAAAAAGAACACACATGCAATGACTCTGGTGGATCCATATGTAGTATGTGAAAAGAATAATCATGAAAGGACTCCATTTGTTGTTAGTAAAAAGAGCACACATGCAATGACACTGGTGGATCCATGTGTGGTCTCTAAAGAGAACACACATTTCAATGAAACTGGTGGATCCATATGTGGTATGTGAAAAGAATAGTCATGAAATGACTCCACTTGTTGTTAGTAAACAGAACACACATGCAATGACACTGGTGGATCCATGTGTGGTCTCTGAAGAGAACACACATTGCAATGACACTGGTGGATCCATGTGTGGTATGTGAAAAGAACACACATGCAATGACTCAAGTTGTTGTTAGTAAAAAGAACACACATGCAATGACACTGGTGGATCCATGTGTGGTCTCTGAAGAGAACACACATGCAATGACACTAGTGGGTCCATATGTTGTATGTGAAAAGAATAGTCTTGAAATGACTCCAGTTGTTGTTAGTAAAAAGAACACACATGCAATGACACTGGTGGATCCTTGTGTGGTCTCTGAAGAGAACACACATTTCAATGACACTAGTGGATCCATATGTGGTATGTGAAAAGAACACACATGCAATGACTCCAGTTGTTGTTAGTAAAAAGAACACACATGCAATGACACTGGTGGATCCATGTGTGGTCTCTGAAAAGAACACACATGCAATGACTCTGGTTGTTGTTAGTAAAAAAGAGCACACATGAAATGACACTTGTGGATCCATGTGTGGTCTCTGAAGAGAACACACATTTCAATGACACTGGTGGATCCATATGTGGTATGTCAAAAGAACACATATGCAATGACTCTGGTTGTTGTTAGTAAAAAGAACACACATGCAATGACACTGGTGGATCTATGTGTGGTCTCTTAAGAGAACACACATGCAATAACTCTAGCTGTGGTTAATGAGAAGAACACACATTTCAATGACACTAGTGGATCCATATGTGGTATGTGAAAAGAATAGTCATGAAATGACTCTAGTTGTATTTAGTAAAAAGAACACACATGCAATGACACAGGTGGATCCATGTGTGGTCTCTGAAGAGAGAACACATGCAATGACACTGGTGGATCCATATGTGTTACGTGAAAAGAACACACATGCAATGACTCCAGTTGTTGTTAGTAAAAAGAGCACACATGCAATGACACTGGTGGATCCATGTGTGGTCTCTGAAGAGAACACACATTTCAATGACACTGGTGGATCCATATGTGGTATGTGAAAAGAATAGTCATGAAATGACTCCACTTGTTGAAAGTAAAAAGAACACACATGCAATGACACTGGTGGATCCATGTGTGGTCTCTAAAGAGAACACACATTTGAATGACACTGGTGGATCCATATGTGGTATGTGAAAAGAACACACATGCAATGACTCCAGTTGTTGTTAGTAAATAGAACACACATGCAATCACACTGGTGGATCCATGTGTGGTCTCTGAAGAGAACACACATGCAATGACACTGGTGGATCCATATGTTGTATGTGAAAAGAATAGTCTTGAAATGACTCCAGTTGTTGTTAGTAAAAAGAACGCACATGCAATGACACTGGTTGATCCTTGTGTGGTCTCTGAAGAGAACACACATGCAATGCTCTGGTTGTTGTTATTAAAAAGAACACACATGCAATGACACTGGTGGATCCATGTGTGGTCTCTAAAGAGAACACACATTTCAATGACACTGGTGGATCCATATGTGGTATGTGAAAAGAACACAAATGCAATGACTCTGGTTGTTGTTAGTAAAAAGAACACACATGCAATGACACTGGTGGATCCATGTGTGGTCTCTGAACAGAACAGACATGCAATGACTCTGGTTGTTGTTAGTAAAAAGAACACACATGCAATGACTCTGGTGGATCCATATGTGGTATGTGAAAAGAATAATCATGAAAGGACTCCATTTTTTGTTAGTAAAAAGAGCACACATGCAATGACACTGGTGGATCCATGTGTGGTCTCTAAAGAGAACACACATTTCAATGACACTGGTGGATCCATATGTGGTATGTGAAAAGAATAGTCATGAAATGACTCCACTTGTTGTTAGTAAAAAGAACACACATGCAATGACACTGGTGGATCCATGTGTGGTCTCTGAAGAGAACACACATTGCAATGACACTGGTGGATCCATGTGTGGTATGTGAAAAGAACACACATGCAATGACTCAAGTTGTTGTTAGTAAAAAGAACACACATGCAATGACACTGGTGGATCCATGTGTGGTCTCTGAAGAGAACACACATGCAATGACACTAGTGGGTCCATATGTTGTATGTGAAAAGAATAGTCTTGAAATGACTCCAGTTGTTGTTAGTAAAAAGAACACACATGCAATGACACTGGTGGATCCTTGTGTGGTCTCTGAAGAGAACACACATTTCAATGACACTAGTGGATCCATATGTGGTATGTGAAAAGAACACACATGCAATGACTCCAGTTGTTGTTAGTAAAAAGAACACACATGCAATGACACTGGTGGATCCATGTGTGGTCTCTGAAGAGAACACACATGCAATGACACTAGTGGATCCATATATTGTATGTGAAAAGAATAGTCTTGAAATGGCTCCAGTTGTTGTTACTAAAAAGAACACACATGCAATGTATCTGCTTGTTGTTAGTAAAAAAGAGCACACATGAAATGACACTTGTGGATCCATGTGTGGTCTCTGAAGAGAACATACATTTCAATGACACTGGTGGATCCATATGTGGTATGTCAAAAGAACACATATGCAATGACTCTGGTTGTTTTTAGTAAAAAGAACACACATGCAATGACACTGGTGGATCTATGTGTGGTCTCTTAAGAGAACACACATGCAATAACTCTAGCTGTGGTTAATGAGAAGAACACACATTTCAATGACACTAGTGGATCCATATGTGGTATGTGAAAAGAATAGTCATGAAATGACTCTAGTTGTATTTAGTAAAAAGAACACACATGCAATGACACAGGTGGATCCATGTGTGGTCTCTGAAGAGAGCACACATGCAATGACACTGGTGGATCCATATGTGTTACGTGAAAAGAACACACATGCAATGACTCCAGTTGTTGTTAGTAAAAAGAGCACACATGCAATGACACTAGTGGATCCATGTGTGGTCTCTGAAGAGAACACACATTTCAATGACACTAGTGGATCCATATGTGGTATGTGAAAAGAATATTCATGAAATGACTCCACTTGTTGTAAGTAAAAAGAACACACATGCAATGAAACTGGTGGATCCATGTGTGGTCTCTAAAGAGAACACACATTTGAATGACACTGGTGGATCCATATGTGGTATGTGAAAAGAACGCACATGCCATGACTCCAGTTGTTGTTAGTAAAAAGAACACACATGCAATCACACTGGTGGATCCGTGTGTGGTCTCTCAAGAGAACACACATGCAATGACACTGGTGGATCCATATGTTGTATGTGAAAAGAATAGTCTTGAAATGACTCCAGTTGTTGTTAGTAAAAAGAATGCACATGCAATGACACTGGTGGATCCTTCTGTGGTCTCTAAAGAGAACACACATGCAACGCTCTGGTTGTTGTTATTAAAAAGAACACACATGCAATGACACTGGTGGATCCATGTGTGGTCTCTAAAGAGAATACACATTTCAATGACACTGGTGGATCCATATGTGGTATGTGAAAAGAACACAAATGCAATGACTCTGGTTGTTGTTAGTAAAAATAACACACATGCAATGACACTGGTGGATCCATGTGTGGTCTCTGAACAGAACAGACATGCAATGACTCTGGTTGTTGTTAGTAAAAAGTACACAAATGCAATGACTCTGGTGGATCCATATGTGGTATGTGAAAAGAATAGTCATGAAAGGACTCCATTTGTTGTTAGTAAAAAGAGCACACATGCAATGACACTGGTGGATCCATGTGTGGTCTCTAAAGAGAACACACATTTCAATGACACTGGTGGATCCATATGTGGTATGTGAAAAGAATAGTCATGAAATGACTCCACTTGTTGTTAGTAAAAAGAACACACATGCAATGAAACTGGTGGATCCATGTGTGGTCTCTGAAGAGAACACACATTTCAATGACACTGGTGGATCCATATGTGGTATGTGAAAAGAACACACATGCAATGACTCCAGTTGTTGTTAGTAAAAAGAACACACATGCAATGACACTGGTGGATCCATGTGTGGTCTCTGAAGAGAACACACATGCAATGATACTACTGGGTCCATATGTTGTATGTGAAAAGAATAGTCTTGAAATGACTCAAGTTGTTGTTAGTAAAAAGAACACACATGCAATGACACTGGTGGATCCTTGTGTGGTCTCTGAAGAGAACACACATGCAATGAATCTGGTTGTTGTTAGTAAAAAGAACACACATGCAATGACACTGGTGGATCCATGTGTGGTCTCTGAAGAGAACACATGTTTCAATGACACTGGTGGATCCATATGTGGTATGTGAAAAGAACACACATGCAATGACTCTGGTTGTTGTTAGTAAAAAGAACACAACAGCAATGACACTGGTGGATCCATGTGTGGTCTCTGAAGAGAACAGACATGCAATGGCTCTGGTTGTTGTTAGTAAAAAGAAGACACATGCAATGACTCTGGTGCATCCTTATGTGGTATGTGAAAAGAATAGTCATGAAAGGACTCCATTTGTTTTTAGTAAAAAGAGCACACATGCAATGACACTGGTGGATCCATGTGTGGTCTCTTAAGATAACACACATTTCAATGACACTAGTGGATCCATATGTGGTATGTGAAAAGAACACACATGCAATGACTCCAGTTGTTGTTAGTAAAAAGAACACACGTGCAATGACACTGGTGGATCCATGTGTGGTCTCTAAAGAGAAAACACATTTCAATGACACTGGTGGATCCATATGTGGTCTTAGAAAAGAACACACATGCAATGACTCCAGTTTTTGTTAGTAAAAAGAACACACATGCAATGACACTGGTGGATCCATGTGTGGTCTCTGAAGAGAACACACACGCAATAACTCTAGTTGTGGTTAATGAGAAGAACACACATTTCAATGACACTGGTGGATCCATATGTGGTATGTGAAAAGAAAAATCATGAAATGACTCCAGTTGTTGTTAGTAAAAAGAACACACATGCAATGACAGTGGTTGATCCATGTGTGGTCTCTGAAGAGAGCACACATGCAATGACACCGGTGGATCCATATGTGGTATGTGAAAAGAACACACATGCAATCACTCTGGTTTGTTGTTAGTAAAAAGAGAACACATGCAATGACATTGGTGGATCCATGTGTGGTCTCTGAAGAGAACACACATTTCAATGACACTCGTGGATCCATATGTGGTATGTGAAAAGAACACACATGCAATGACTCCAGTTGTTGTTAGTAAAAAGAACACACATGCAATGACACTGGTGGATCCATGTGTGGTCTCTAAAGAGAACACACATGCAATGACTCTAGTTGTTGTTAGTAAAAAGAACACACGTGCAATGACTCTGGTTGTTATTAGTAAAAAGAGCACACATTAAATGCCACTGGTGGATCCATGTGTGGTCTCTGAAGAGAACACACATTTCAATGATACTGTGAATCCATATGTGGTATATGAATAGAAAACACATGCAATGACTCTGGTTGTTGTTAGTAAAAAGAACACACATGTAATGACACTGATGAATCCATGTGTGGTCTCTGAAGAGAACACACATGCAATAACTCTAGCTGTTGTTAATGAGAAGAACACACATTTCAATGACACTGGTGGATCCATATGTGGTATGTGAAAAGAACACACATGCAATGACTCGAGTTGTTGTTAGTAAAAAGAACACACATGCAATGACACTTGTGGATCCATGTGAGGTTGATACGTCCATTTTGCATCACTATTCTATGTCTTAATTCATTATTATTCATTGATATATTTCATAGTGAGAGGTGATACTTATGTTATTTCATCTGTTTTTGCATGGTTGATGACTTTTGGAGCATGGACCGCTGCAGTCAGGATTCTGATGGAAAAGGTGCTATTTAGAGGCAAAATTCGCGAAGATCAGAAAATCCGGTAAAATATACGGAAAATCCTATTTTTCCAGAAGACTAAGGATGCCAGAAGATGGAGTGGAGATGGGCCACCGGGGGCCCACACCACCCCATGGCGCGGGCAGGCCTAGGCCGCGCCAGGAGGTGGTGTGGCCACCCTGGCCCACTCCAGCCTCTCCCCTCTGGCGTATATGAACCTCCCGAAACCCTAAGACTCGGGGAGCGACCACAAAAAGATTCCGCCGCCTCTGCAGGGCGGAAAACACCAAGAGAGAAAGATCTCTCCGGTGGACAGATTTCTGCCAAGGGAATTCCTTCCCGGAGAGGGGAGATCATTGCCATCAACACCACCATCAAGCTGGACTTCATCAGGATCATCATCATCACCATCACCATCACCAGCAGCACCCTCATCACCATCTCCATATTGCTGTAACAATTGGTTGAATCTTGCATAGTTCATAGGGGAAACTTTCCCGGTGTTGATTACTCTTTGTAGTTGATGCTATTGAGTGAACCATTGAATTATTTTTTATGTTCAGATTGTTATACATCATTATTCCATCTCTGATCATGATCCATATGATGTCTTGTGAGTAGTTCGTTTTGTTCTTGAGGACATGGGAGAAGTCTTGTTCTTAGTAGTGGAGTTGTGTTGAGAAAGATTCAATAGATTGTTATTTAAGTTGTGGTGTACTTCTTCTAGTGGTGTCATGTGAACATCGACTACATGACACTTCACCTATATGGTCCTAGGGGAATGCATTGTGTATTTGGATACTAATCGTCGGGGTTGCCGGAGTGACAGAAACCTGAACCCCCGTTAGGAAACCATTTCACAAGGGACGTAAGGGTCTTAGAGTTTAAAGCTGTGGTTAGGTTTCTACCTTAATTACTTTCTTGTACTTACGGATGTTTGCAAGGGGTATAATCACAAGTATGTATTAGTCTTGGATGGGGCGGTACATTAGCACAGGTTCACCCACACAACACTTAGCAAGCTAAAGGAGATTAATCAACTATATGAAGCGAAAGCACTTGATAGTCTTCCCATGTGTCCTCGAGAACGTTTGGTCATCTTAAGTAATACAACCGGCTTGTCCTTTGCTACATAAAGGATTGGGCCAGTTCCTGCATTCATTCCTACTGTCTTTTATTTACTCGTACTTTGTTTACTTGCTTTATCGAAAACCCCTAAAAATCAGTTTGCTAAGTATTTGCAGAGAATTCCTGATCCATACCACTAGCCAGCACCTTCTGCCCCTCGTTCGGTTTGACACTCTTACTTATCGAAAATACTGCGATACACCCCCTATACTTGTGGGTCATCAAGACTATTTTATGGCGCCGTTGCCGGAGAGTGAAGAGCTATTGGAGAGTGGAACTGGTAAAGGAAACTTCTACTGTGAGTATTGTTTACTTCTGCTAGTTGCTTTATTTTCGTTATGGATAATTCGTTGAGTTTCTTATTTGGTAATGCTACTACCACTGCTAAGGTAGTAGATAAGCCACCACCTGCTGAGAATGATGTTTCCAAAATACCTACAAGAATTATTGATCGTGTTATGGATAACTACTATGTTGGGGATGAAACTGTCCATCCCGGTGATCATTTACTCTTTATACACGAATTATGTGGGTTGTTCAAGTGTGCAGGTATTACTACAGATCAAGTTAAGAAGAAGTTATTCTCATTATCGCTGAAAGGAAGAGCTAAGGAATGGTATAAGCTGCTGAAGAATGGTCAAGCTCTGGAATGGGAGGAAATAGTGCCTCTCTTTTATTCAAAGTTTTATCCTCCTAGTGAGATTCATAAAGATCGGAATCAAATATACAACTTTTGGCCTCTTGATGGAGAGAGTACAGATCAAGCTTGGGGGAGATTGAAGTTACTAATGCTCAAATGTCCCATTCATGAGCTCCCCAACAATATTATTATCAATAACTTTTATGCAAGGCTCCCTCTACATGATAAAGATTTATTGGATGCTTCTTGTGCTGGATCATTCACTCGTATAAAAGAAGAAGCTAAATGGGATCTTATGGACCGTATTCAAGACAATGCTGAAGCTTGGGAGAATGACAAAGGTAGAAAGTCAGGTATAAATTATGATTATGAATGCATTGAATCTTTTATGGGAACTGATGACTTTCAAAATATTAAAAATGCTTATGGTCTAGATTCTCAAGCTATTGCTTCTTATTTTAAGGCTTTTGCTTCCTACATTGAAGTGCCTAAAAATAAGTGGAATAAGTATCATGAACCTTATAAAGATATTGCTAAGAGTGTTCCTTCAAGAAATACTGAAGTTTATACTGCTAATCATCTTTTACCTGAACCTTACATTGAGAAAATGCCTTTCCTAGATAAGGTAAAGGAACATTCTATGATAGCTAGTATGGTTAATGAAAGTACAAATAAAGCTGTTGAACCTGATAAACAAATGGTTGATGAACCTATAATAGCAACTGTGAAAGACTTTGTCACTAAATATGAAAAAGAGGGACACCCTGTCCTTTGTAAGGATACCTCTAATATTGTTTCACATAGTAGTGTTATGAGAGCTAGTATTCCCGTGTTTTCTGTTAGAATAAGTGATCATTGCTATGATGGTCCTTGTGATAGCTATATTGTTAAGTTTATGCATGATATTGAAAGATACTATGAGAGAGGTAAAAGTGTTCTTACGTATCTCAATAATATCAAGTTTCCTTGTTTTATGCTGAAAGTTTTTATGTTGCATTTCTTTTGCCTTCTTATGCAAGTTGCCTCGGGTTTCAACAAATTGTTTGTTTACAAAATTCCCTTGCATAGGAAGTGAGTTAGACTTAAATGTGTGTGTGTTTTTGCTTCTTAATGTTCTCTTTCACTTCAAATCATATCCCTATGAGAGCTTCTTCAAAATTATCATGCCCATCTTAAAGGCTATAAAGAAAGAGCTTTATGGGAGACAACCCAATTTGTTTTTGCTTTCAGTTTGCTTTTGTTTCTTTGAGTCTTGGAAGTTATTACTTCGGTAATAACCGCTCCTTATCCGTTTTGTTTGGTTTTTGTGTCAAGATCAACCTCTAATGAGAGAGAAGTAATATTTGGGGAAGTTGCTGTCCCGAAATAGATTTTTTGTGCTTCACCGTAAAAATTCGTGAGAGATCTCTGTATGTCGGATTGAGCTGTAATTTTTTGTGCTTCTGCCACAGGTTGTTATTTAACTTTCGTTGGTTTTGCACTTTTTGATTTGAGCGATAGAAGATTTTCGAAAAAATTGATCTTTACCTGCTGGTCTGTTTTGACAAACTTTGCCACTCTTGCATTTGCTTCTTTATTCGATTTCCTTTTTGAATTCTTTTTGCGTTTTCAGAAGGATTTGCTTCAGTAGCTTTTATTTTGATGGTTTTCAGTTGAATTTGGACTCAAAAGGTTTTATCACTTCATATATACTAATGTTGCTAATGAGAACTGTGTGGAGTTTTATGTGAAAGAAATTTCCAGGAAGTGGAGATAATGGTGTAATAAGGAAGAGAAGGGTTTTATGACTCAAGTAATAAGTGTATGAAGATGAAGATATCAATGATATTCAAGAGATGACTCCGGAAGAATCTACTAGATACCAAATTCAGAGACCTGCAGAGTCAGTTTTCAAATAGGTAACAGTTCTGGTAAGAAAAGTTCCGCGAAAATACAATCCAACTATATTTTTGCAGTTTTCAGTCAATAAGGAAAGTTACGAAGCGAAAAAGGGACAGAAACGGAGCCGGGGTGGCCCACACCAGCCCATGGCGCGGGCCCACCCCTGGCCACGCCACCAGGTGGCGAGGCCACCCAGGACTCCGCCTCTGACTCATTTTCTCCCAGTACCTTCCTTTTGATATGAAACTTCGTAATATATAACCCCCCGGATCTTCCGAGGTTCGTATATCGTGTTTTCGTCATGTTTTCGTTTCGATCTGTTTCTGCCAGGAACTTTCTTGAAAGCGTAGAAGCACAATGGTGTCTGCCAAGGATAAAGGGAAGGAGCCCATGGAGGAAGACCTCCAAGACCCCGGGAAGGAGAAGGAGATCAAGAGTGAAGGTGAAGAGGAGCAAGGCCAACATTCACACACCGGCACTACCATTGCAAGCATTGGAGTGGTGACGAAACCTGCCAGGGTTAGAAGGACTGCGCGGATGCAGACTGGGGGAAAAGCTCCTCGTCACAGTTTGGCTCCACGGTCACTTCCTCCACACACCAAGAATCCCTTCCATACCTTTATCCATAACCATGCAGGAAAAGAAGACTCCAAGAGGGAAGAATGGAAAAGGAATCACAAGAGCTGGGATCCACAAACTGAAATGATTATGAGCCGTATTGAGCACAACTCGGAGTTGATTCGTACTCTCACCTTCGAGATTGAGGACTTGGGGAAGCTAATCAAAGAGCTCATCGAGAGGATACCACAACCACCGAAGGAGTAATTCGTCATCAGGTTTGGCATCCCCTTGGTTTGTTCCAAGCTTGGGGGAGTGTCACGGTATCATATTACTATCTTCTATCTTTTTACCTTTTTAGTAGAGTCATATCATGAATAGAGGAGTTATTATGTAGTATGGTTTGCATTATGGAAGTGTCCCCTCTCTCGTTAGATGTGTATCCCTTGGTGTGAGTTTCTGTTATGGGATATTAATGTGAAGTTCTATCATTCACTCTTTTGCATAGCTTATATTAGTTTTCAATTCGTGGTTATATGATTGATCTTGTTGTTAGTATTGGTATCACTCTGGGATCATTGAGTTAATTTAGTTGGTTTTGGCAAACCTGGCTCGGTCAGTAGCAACACTATTTTTGAGAGTTGAATGAAAAAGATAAAAGTACTCTAAAGAAAAATAATTTCATTGTCTTTCTTTCTTGATTTTCTCATAAGTTTAGTATTCTCTAGTTAAGATCTTTTGTGCTTCCAAGGAAGATTGCATGTTTGTCTTTATCACTTGTATGTTGTTTGTTTCCTTCAACTCTTGTACTTGCTACCCAGCCTTGCTAGCCAAAAACCTGTACTGAGAGGGTATTCTTCTCGTGCATCCACCTCCTTTAAACCAAAAACCTTTGCCATTTGTGTCCACCATACCTACCTAGTAGCATCATTGCTATTCCAAGTAAATTCTTGTTTTATCTACCTCCCAAATTAAACTTGTTATGTGAAAATTAGTGATTAAAGCTCTCACGAACTTGATGGCACACTTTACTTTCTTGCATTTAATAAACTTGAACCATTGTGCTCACCTATGTTGCGTATATGCTTGCGCTTTGTAAGTTGTGAATTAGCAGAACCATGTTGTCATGGGGAACGCTTTCAACATTGCACTGGTACTTAGTACCAAGGTGATATCATGTTCTTTTGTCTATGGATGTCGTCGGTGTGAAATGAAAGGGGAGCTTGTAAGTCCATGGAGTTATGCATGTGTGTTAGAGAAACGCCTGGGCCGCTGGTCTAATCCATGCTGACATGGTGGAAACCTGCAGCGTAACCATAACGAGTATCTATGAAGCATTCTTCTTATAAAAAAAAGAAGAGTCCGATATTGAGAAAAAAGAGAAAAAGAAAAAAGATATATTATGAAAAGAGGAAAGAGAAAAAAAAGCACCATATTGCCATGGTAAATAAGAAGATTGCTGAGATACTTGTTGTCTGCTTGCCTTGTCATTTTGATATGGGGATTCTTCTGTATCATCGGGCAAAGGGTACCCCGTTGGCGGTTCTCTATGATACACATATGCTTACGATGACAAGAACTTACCGGTGACTAAACTTGAGTAGCATGAGGAGCGTCCCTCGTATTCAAGGGACATGATATTCTCAACTTACAACTTGTCAATGCATATCCTCATTTTTGATCACTTTAACCTTAATCACCTAAAGATGCCTATGATAGGGGCAATGAGAGATGAAAGCTAGTAAGTATCATAATTTTTGGGAGCTCTTTATGAGACTTGCAATCCCTGCTTCCCTCTTCGAAGGGCCTTTCTTTTACTTTGTAGTTGAGTCAGTAAACCTACTCCCTTCTATCTCAGCAAGTATTTTGAGTTGTTGTGTTTCATTCATTCATATGATGATTTATTCAATCATGTTTCTTATGTTCCTTGTTTTGCACATTGCTCTTATCTTGATGTTTACTACTTTGAAAGCTATCATTGAAAACCAGTTATTTGTGAACTCCAGCAAATTATCAACTATTCTTTGACCAAGAGCTAAGTTTGCCATTACCAATTACGATTCACTTTATGTATCTTTATTGTGTTTCCTTTACTTATTACAAGTTGAGTTATATAATAGTGAGTTGTCTTCTATTATGATCTATGTATTTGATGAATGTGATGCTTCTTGTCCGTATTCTTTTATCGACTCTTCACTCCATAAACCTAAGGCCATGTTTATTGAGATCAGTTTCGCTTGAGGACAAGCGAAGTCTAAGCTTGGGGGGAGTTGATACGTCCATTTTGCATCACTATTCTATGTCTTAATTCACTATTATTCATTGATATATTTCATAGTGAGAGGTGATACTTATGTTATTTCATCTGTTTTTGCATGGTTGATGACTTTTGGAGCATGGACCGCTGCAGTCAGGATTCTGATGGAAAAGGTGCTGTTTGGAGGCAAAATTCACGAAGATCAGAAAATCCGGGAAAATATACGGAAAATCCTATTTTTCCAGAAGACTAAGGATGCCAGAAGATGGAGTGGAGATGGGCCATAGGGGGCCCACACCACCCCATGGCGCGGGCAGGCCTAGGCCGCGCCAGGAGGTGGTGTGGCCACCCTGGCCCACTCCAGCCTCTCCCCTCTGGCGTATATCAACCTCCCGAAACCCTAAGACTCGGGGAGCGACCACAAAAAGATTCCGCCGCCTCTGCAGGGTGGAAAACACCAAGAGAGAAAGATCTCTCCGGTGGACAGATTTCTGCCAGGGGAATTCCTTCCCGGAGAGGGGAGATCATTGCCATCAACACCACCATCAAGCTGGACTTCATCAGGATCATCATCATCACCATCACCATCACCAGCAGCACCCTCATCACCATCTCCATATTGCTGTAACAATTGGTTGAATCTTGCATAGTTCATAGGGGAAACTTTCCCGGTGTTGATTACTCTTTGTAGTTGATGCTATTGAGTGAACCACTGAATTATTGTTTATCTTCAGATTGTTATACATCATTATTCCTTCTCTGATCATGATCCATATGATGTCTTATGAGTAGTTCATTTTGTTCTTGAGGACATGGGAGAAGTCTTGTTGTTAGTAGTTCAGTTGCGTTGAGAAAGATTCAATAGATTGTTATTTAAGTTGTGGTGTACTTCTTCTAGTGGTGTCATGTGAACATCGACTACATGACACTTCACCTATATGGGCCTAGGGGAATGCATTGTGTATTTGGCTACTAATTGTAGGGGTTGCCGGAGTGACAGAAACCTGAACCCCCGTTAGGAAACAATTGCACAAGGGACGTAAGGGTCTTAGAGTTTAAAGCTGTGGTTAGGTTTCTACCTTAATTACTTTCTTGTACTTACAGATGTTTGCAAGGGGTATAATCACAATTATGTATTAGTCTTGGATGGGGCGGTACATTAGCACAGGTTCACCCACACAACACTTAGCAAGCTAAAGGAGATTAATCAACTATATGAAGCGAAAGCACTTGACAGTCTTCCCATGTGTCCTCAAGAACGTTTGGTCATCTTAAGTAATACAACCGGCTTGTCCTTTCCTGCATAAAGGATTGGGCCACTTCCTGCATTCATTCCTACTGTCTTTTATTTACTCGTACTTTGTTTACTTGCTTTATCGAAAACCCCTAAAAATCTGTTTGCTAAGTATTTGCAGAGAATTCCTGATCCATACCACTAGCAAGCACCTTCTGCTCCTCGTTGGGTTCGACAATCTTACTTATCGAAAATACTACGATACACCCCCTATACTTGTCGGTCATCAGTGGTCTCTAAAGAGAACACACATTTCAATGACACTGGTGGATCCATATGTGGTATGTGAAAATAACACACATGGAATGACTCTAGTTGTTGTTAGTAAAAAGAACACACATTGAATAACTCTTGCTGTGTTTAATTAGAAGAACACACATTTCAATGACACTGGTGGATCCATATGTGGTATGTGAAAAGAATAGTCATGAAATGACTCCAGTTGTTGTTAGTAAAAAGAACACACATGCACATGCAATGACACTGGTGGATCCATGTGTGGTCTCTGAAGAGAGCACACATGCAATGACACTGGTGGATCCATATGTGGTATGTGAAAAGAACACACATGCAATGACTCTGGTTGTTGTTAGTAAAACAAGCACACATGCAATGACACTGGTGGATCCATGTGTGGTCTCTCAAGATAACACACATTTCAATGACACTGGTGGATCCATATGTGGTATGTGAAAAGAACACACATGCAATGACACTGGTGGATCCATATGTGGCCTCTGAAGAGAACATACATGCAATGACTCTAGCTGTGTTTAATGAGAAGAACACACATTTCAATGACACTGGTGGATCCATATGTGGTATGCGAAAAGAATAGTCATGCAATGACTCCAGTTGTTGTTAGTAAAAAGAACACACATGCAATGACACTAGTGTATACATGTGTGGTCTCTGAAGAGAACACACATGCAATGACTCTGGCTGTTGTTAGTAAAAAGAGCACACATGGAATGACACTGGTGGATCCATAGGTGGATTGTGAAAAGAACACATATGCAATGACTCTGGTTGTTGTTAGTAAAGAGAACACACATGCAATGACACTGGTGGATCCATATGTGGTCTCTGAAGAGAACACACATTTCAATGACTCTAGCTGTGGTTAATGAGAAGAACACACAAACAATGACACTAGTGGATCCATGTGTGGTCTCTGAAGAGAACACACATGCAATGACTCTGGTTGTTGTTAGTAAAAAGAGCACACATGCAATGACATTGGTGGATCCATGTGTGGTCTCTGAAGAGAACACACATTTCAATGACACTGGTGGATCCATATGCGATATGTGAAAAGAAAACACATGCAATGACTCCAATTGTTGTTAGTAAAAAGAACACACATGCAATGACACTGGTGGATCCATGTGTGGTCTCTGAAGAGAACACACATGCAATAACTCTAGCTGTGGTTAATGAGAAGTACACACATTTCAATGACACTGGTGGATCCATATGTGGTATGTGAAAAGAATAGTCATGAAATGACTCCAGTTATTGTTAGTAAAAAGAACACACATGCAATGACACTGGTGGATCCATGTGTGGTCTCTGAAGAGAACACACATTTCAATGACACTAGTGGATCCATATGTGGTATGTGAAAAGAACACACATGCAATGACTCTAGTTGTTGTTAGTAAAAAGAACACACATGCAATAACACTGGTGGATGCATGTGTGGTCTCTAAATAGAACACACATTTCAATGACCCTGGTGGATCCATATGTGGTATGTGAAAATAACACACACGCAATGACTCCAGTTGTTGTTAGTAAAAAGAACACACATGCAATGACACTGGTGGATCCCCGTGTGGTCTCTGAAGAGAACACACATTTCAATGACACTGGTGGATCCATATGTGGTATGTGCAAAGAACACACATGCAATAACTCCAGTTGTTGTTAGTAAAAAGCACACGCATGCAATGACACTGGTGGATCCATGTGTGGTCTCTGAAGAGAACACACATTTCAATGACACTGGTGGATCCATATGTGGTATGTGAAAAGAATAGTCATGAAATGACTCCAGTTGTTGTTAGTAAAAAGACCACACATGCAATGACACTGGTGGATCCATGTGTGGTCTCTGAAGAGAACACACATTTTAATGACACTGGTGGATCCATATGTGGTATGTGAAAAGAACACACATGGAATGAGTCCAATTGTTGTTAGTAAAAAGAACACACATGCAATGACACTGGTGGATCCATGTGTGGTCTCTGAAGAGAACACACATTTCAATGACACTGGATGATCCATATGTGGTATGTGAAAAGAACACACATGCAATGACTCCAGTTGTTGTTAGTAAAAAGAACACACATGCAATGACACTGGTGGATCCATTTCTGGTCTCTAAAGAGAACACACATGCAATGAATCTAGTTGTGGTTAATGAGAAGAACACACATGCAATGACACTAGTGGAACCATGTGTGGTATCTGAAGAGAACACACATTTCAATGACACTGGTGGATCCATAGGTGGATTGTGAAAAGAACACACATGCAATGACTCTGGTTGTTGTTAGTAAAAAGAACACACATGCAATGACACTGGTGGATCCATATGTGGTCTCTGAAGAGAACACACATTTCAATGACTCTAGATGTGGTTAATGAGAAGAACACACAAACAATGACACTGGTGGATCCATGTGTGGTCTCTGAAGAGAACACACATGCAATGACTGGTTATTGTTAGTAAAAAGAGCACACATGCAATGACATTGGTGGATCCATGTGTGGTCCCTGAAGAGAACACACATTTCAATGACACTGGTGGATCCATATGTGGTTTGTGAAAAGAACACACATGCAATGACTCCAATTGTTGTTAGTAAAAAGAACACACATGCAATGACACTAGTGGATCCATGTGTGGTCTCTTAAGAGAACACGCATGCAATGACTCTAGCTATGGTGAATGATAAAAACACACATTTTAATGACACTGGTGGATCCATATGTGGTATGTGAAAAGAATAGTCATGATATGACTCCAATTGTTGTTAGGAAAAAGAGCACACATGCAATGACACTGGTGGATCCATGTGTGGTCTCTGAAGAGAACACACATTTTAATGACACTGGTGGATCCATATGTGGTATGTGAAAAGAACACACATGGAATGAGTCCAATTGTTGTTAGTAAAAAGAACACACATGCAATGACACTAGTGGATCCATGTGTGGTCTCTGAAGAGAACACACATTTCAATGACACTGGATGATCCATATGTGGTATGTGAAAAGAACACACATGCAATGACTCCAGTTGTTGTTAGTAAAAAGAACACACATGCAATGACACTGGTGGATCCATGTGTGGTCTCTGAAGAGAACGCACATGCAATGGATCTAGCTATGGTTAATGAGAAGAACACACATGCAATGACACTGGTGGAACCATGTGTGGTCTCTAAAGAGAACACACATTTCAATGACATTGGTGGATCCATAGGTGGATTGTGAAAAGAACACACATGCAATGACTCTGGTTGTTGTTAATGAAAGAATACACATTTCAATGATAATGGTGGTTCCATATGTAGTCTATGAAAAGAACACACATGCAATGACTCTAGTTGTGGTTAATGAGAAGAACACACATGCAATGACACTGGTGGATCCATAGGCAGATTGTGAAAAGAGATTTGCCCTCTCTCTCGGTCACAAATCTCACAAAAGCCCAAACGTGTGGAGATCCCAAACGTGTGCTCACTCTAGGTGCTACACCCTGATTGGATGACACAGATGTTACACGGATCGTCTCCACCAACCGTTGATCCTATGTGATCCAACGGGCAGGATAACCCCTCCCTTCTCCACTTTTTTATGCATGGCCAATCCGTGCCACCTCTCTATCCGTGCCACCGATACTTTACCTCCATAAACAAGTGAAAATCCATCTATCTAACTAAAATAAATAAAATAAATGATCATATTTTGAAGAAGCCATCGTCTTTGTCTTCCGGTTCGTCCTCGTCTTTGTCAATGCCATGGTCCCTGCCATCGCCGCTGTCGGTGTCCTCCTCTGATGACTCGACACCGCCCCCTTCCTCGAATAAGCATGCTATCTCCTCGTCGGAGTCCTCCTCCTCTTCGTAGTCCCACGGGTCCACGTCACTCTCCTCTGCTTCTGCCTCCAACTGATCGATGAACGCCTCCTCGTTGGCCGAGTCGGACTCGTCCAAATAGCTATCTCCTCTCTTCTTCCTGGTCTTCTTCTCATTCCTCTTCTTGTCCGTACTCGCCAGTGCAACATGCGCCCCCGTCCTGGCTGCTGCTTTGTGCTCGTCTGACGCTGCAGGTACCCCATGCTCCTCCTGCGCGGCCGGTACGAGCTTCGACGTTGCGGTGTCCTTGAGTGCCGATGTCGATGGATCCTGGCGCGATCGGACACGATGTGCTGTCTTAGAAGGCGACTCGTGAGTGCGAACGATGCAGTGAAGGGTCGGGGACGCAGGACGGTCAGTGGCGGCTTGGACCTGCCATTGCCACGGCGAGGGGGCATCGTGCTCGAGGTAGTTGCTCCGAATGGTTGATGGTGGTTACACAGAGTGGGGTGCCAATCTGATAAAGGATGAGCAACGCTTTCGTGCGTCGTGTCCACGCATGCATTTGTCGATTATCAAAAAAAAGAAGAAAGAAGTAATATCTCGCATACTAAACATAATTTGATCACAACAAAAGTGCCACAACGTATTCTAGACTCGTAAATATCCCGTGTGTGCCTGTCATGTGGAGTTCAATGGAGTTCGACGTGCCGACGTGATCATGAAGCAGTTGCGCGCGTCATTTCCCCATCAACACGTGACACACGCACACAGGATGTGCGCGTCGATTCCCATGATGACCACCCGGCTTGCACTCCCCTTATTATATTCTGGATTTTGGGTGGCGCCGAAGACCATTGAAGTGTCCATCGCAATAAAGACAAGTCCCATCGATTCCCTACCCCTGCCTCCCTGGCTTCTTTGAGAAGGTAGACCGTACACGGTGGTCTTGTATAATAGTACTAGTACTACTGGACCACGGCCTGTACTCTTTGACTCTTCTCCCATACTAATCACTATCTCCTTCCTCTTGCCGCCGCCACCCTCACCCTGCAAGCCATGGCTCCACTGAGGAGGGGGAGAGTCCGGTCGACGATCCTCGCGGAGAAAAGGGAGAGAAATTGCCGCGAGGCACTTCTTGCTCTACCAGCCGCTCAAGCCCACCCTCTCATCGAGGCACAATCTCCCCCGACAATGGCGCTGAATGTTCTAGCAGGCGAGGGATCCTCCCGGTACAGTCTTCTTGTTCTACTTCTTCTCCATCTCCCTCTCCATCATGATCTTATTCAGCTTCTTCTTGTTTTTCTTCTTCTTGCACTTCCTCTTCTACGTATTACAGGCTAGCCGTGGAGCCCGAATCCACCATGACGGAGGCGTTGCAGGACCCATTCGGCCCTGTTCCATGTCTCAACGAGGTAGAAAATCTCCACGATGTTATTTCTCCGAGTTGTGATGTGGATTTCTTAGATCATGTCCGCCCCGCATTGGTTTTTCTTCTTCTTTTACGAGTTGTATTAGTTCTCATGAATATGACTGGATCTCTTGGTCTTTCCTTAATACCCTGTTAATAGATTCACTATGGATTTTTTGTGATTAGGATTAGTTTATCGTGGTCATGAATAGATCTCTAGGTCCATTTTTTAACACTGCGGTCAATAGATTCAACAGGGATTTTTTTGATCTGTATTAGTATTCACCTGGAACCTGGAGTGTAATTATAGAATTCCTATTTCAATTAACATGAATGATGCAGCGATCGAAGGCCGAGTACCTTGACAAGGTGGCCACGATCAGTTCCAAGATTGTCAACCAACATGAGCTTGCACGCTCCCTCATCCAAGCTAATGAGAGCCTACGCAAGTGTCAACACCGGATTTTTAATCCTAGATGCCTGTTATGCCATACATCGCAATCCCAGGATTACCATTTTTGCGAGACATAACATATTGGATATCATAGTACATCATCCATTACAAACCATAATAAGGTTTTACACAAATAAAGGATCTCATGATCCAGTCTTAGTACAATCAAGCAGCGGAATAAATAGCGTAGCGGTGGGGTCCATCTTCAGAGTCACAGGCAGTGCTGACGATGGGAGATGATCCTAGTTGTCGTAGTCGTCCTGCTATCCTCCTTCAGGGTAGTCCTCCTCATAGTCTGGCCATAGGAATAGCCAGGGACAAAAGCCATGAGTACTCTTTAAGTACTCGCAAACTATCACTAACAAGTAAGATAGTTCTAGTAGGAATGCTAACTCTAAGTTTACTTGTAAAGTTAGGTTGAAACCTAAGCCGAGTTCAAAAACAAAGAAAGATAAAATAAAGTTTGAAAACACTTAAGTGGGAACTTAATTGTCATAGTCACAACTCTGTTATGGTCAAGTCATGTCACAATTCATTTCATAAGTCATTTTGAAAACATCTGACAACGGAACAGTATGGCCACTCCAACTATCCATAACCACGGACGCGGCTATTTGAATAGTTTGACACTCTGCAGAGGTGGTACACTTTCACCACAAGATTCGATACATCTGTCAGGGATAACCCCGAATCATCATACTTAGTATGCAGATAATCAAACATAACCTTTCCTTTACACACTCTAGTATAAGAACCTCTCCTATGAGTATGGCCTCCCAGCCATGACCATCTGTCATCCTGGGCACTGCATAGGTGGACAACATTGAGAGGTAGCCTCAGCTCAAACCTCTCCCGTGAGGGAACTAATACTAATGCATATAAACTTCCGGCTAAGCCTTACCCAATTCAGGTATTGTGGTTGTACGGTAAAATTGGAATGGTATCGCATCCGAACCCAACCATCAGTTTTTATAAAAGGGTTGAGGCTCATGCCCCAACATTTTCATCATCATCATAAATCATTTGTGTTTCTCAACACATGTCAAAACTTCTCAATAGAATGACTCATCATCCCAAGGTTTTCACAAGTCATTTTCACTAAGTATTCCCATCTAAAGTGATCTAGTTTTTGGTTTAGCTCTAAACTACTAAGTTAAGAATGTTCACTAATGTGGGATGCTAATCTCAATCTCATGCCATAGAATGACATCTAAGGCTAACTAGATAGATCAAGTTTTATACTCTTTATGCTACCTATAAACAAGTAAAGGACTTTGGTAAAGTAAAGAAGGTAAAGCTTGTAAATAAAACTTGGAGTAGGTACAAGTCCAAATGGTATAACCAAAGCATGCCTAATGCTTTTGCTTAGGTTATCTAGTTTGCAAGGGTTAGATTGCATTGTTAATGATGGCTTTCCTTGTGTAGTGCAGTGGTTGAAAATCTTTTCCTCCTCCTCTTGGTAGAACTCCTCCTCCTCGAAAGCTTGGTCGGTACTATCGTCTATAAATACATACGGGATACACAATCACCAAACAATACTTAACTAGTCTACTTAGCACACTAAGGCACACATTTGATGATCTATTATCATCACAAACACCACAAGGTTTTAAAGAACTAGCTTCATTTATTTTATTTGAGAAAAGTAATTTCTACTCATTGAAATTAACTAAGATTTAATATTCTCCAATTAAAATATGGGATCATATGGAGACATGTCATCACCACATATTCTAACACATGGGAATGTAATTTAAAGGTGGGATCATATTTTAATAAGTTTAAGTTTAATATTTAATGATTTAAAGTGACTAGAAATGCCTATATAGCATTATTTTGGTACTAGTCCAAAGTCACTGCATGCAAACCTTAATATTATTACATATTCAGATAGGTATGGTTAAATGTGATTTTTGAGAGTTGGAATCAACTCAAAAGCTATTATGGTTGATTTTAGAAAAATGTTGAAATGTGAAAAAGCTTCTGTCTTGTTATTTTATCTGGGACCAATCTATAACTCTAAATGATTTAAATCCAACGGGCTTGGATAGAAATTTTCATTAGCTTTCCATGAAAATTTAAATCACTCAATTTGGATTTGTAAAACTCTCTTAATTTATTTTTAAACTAAGGGGTAGAACTAAGTCTAAGTTTAAAAAGAAAAAGATTTATTTGAATAAAAGGGCCAACGCGGGAAACTAATTGGGCCGGCCCAGATTCACTCCGCGGTGCTGAGGGCTGCTGACAAGGGGGTCCGCCTATCAGTGGCTCATTACACGCAAAGCGGTACGGGGCGAGCTGGACCGTAGGATTAGAATGAAGATCTACGGCTGGGGCTTATCATCGACGACGACTCGTCGCCGGCGAGGCTGAACCCTAGCGGCTCGGTGGGGGTGCAGTGGGGATGTATCTAGGCTCCAGCTAGTGCGGCGAGGCGGGCAAATGAATGAGTAGACGACGGCAAGCTCAGGAGAAGTCGCGGCAGAGGTGGGGTGGAAGAAATCAACGGCAACGTCTCCTCCTCTACTGCAGCGGTGTCTGGCTCAATTCCGGCGAGAGGCTGCTCGAGCTGCTCCGGCGAGAGGTGGGGAAGGACTGGGGGAGAGAGGGGAGTCGAATGGTGTGGCGATTGAGGCTGGGGAAGGCCTCCTTATATAGGCTCGAGAAGGGGACCGAAGGGACGATAGCGAGCTCATCGGTGACGACGATACATCGAGCTATCGGCATGGGCGGCGTAGGTGGGCGGTGGCTTGCCTCCTGGCGGTCCTCTATGGCTTTATGGCGCATCTAGGGGCGGTGGCAATCGGTCGGGGGCGTCGCACGCTCTGGGGGACAGCGGTGGTGCTCGACGTGGTTCTTGGCGATCGTGGGTCGTGCGGCGGTGCACGGACGTGTCTAGCAGGGTAAGGGGGTCAAGGCGGAGCGACGTGCACGGTCTATGGCTGAGGCACGGTCTGTAGCATGCTGGCGATGAAGGCGCTCTGGCGTTCTCTAGTGCGGCGTAGAGAGGCATGGGCGCGAGCGAGTGGAGGTGGTCCAGGGGATAGCAGGGGCCATGGGGTGGACAGGGGAGTGCGGTAGGGTTGGGCGGAGCTAGTGGTGGTGCTAGAACGGCAGGACGCGTTCTGGGGAGCGTTGCCCATGTTCGGCCAGCGGTGACCAAAAACGGGCGGCGCGGCACTGCTGCTCTAGGCCGGTTAGTAGCTTAGTTAGGGGCTGGTTAGAGTTAGAGGGGACAAGGGGACCAAATGGAGCCCATTTACTCGATAATGCATTGATCATAGAATAGTAATAGTTAGGCATATAAAATGTGCATGCCACCTGTTCGACACAATGGCCGCATGAACCAAACTTTAAAATTTTGAGATGATTTTTGGTGGAGTTGTTGGTCTTATGCTTGAGCATCTCTGGTTGCTAGGATTTGTTAAATGGAATTCATTTGAGTGGTTTTTTGAACCAGTGTGATCTAGATACATACACTAGATTCAATTTTCAAATGTCATTTAAAATTAGAGTTTGAATGTTTTTCATAGATCACAAAGTGTGGCTTGGCACATCACTACTTGTACTAGCAAGGGGTGGAAAGATCCACAATTGTCTCTGTTGGAATTTGAGTACTAGGAATACCCAAAGTGGGCTAGTTGATTAAAATGGCAAAAGTGACCATTTCCTTTATTTAATTCTTTTTGATTTATTTTTCTTTGGGATTTTCTTGGGGATGATCTAGATGATGTGCAGTTCACCTTAGAGTCATTTTACAACCAATAGATCACTCAATGTTGGCAATTCAAAACAACTCCTATTTTAGATGCACACACATATGAATGCTTAAAGATTTTTAAATGGAAAAGTTTTTGTTAATCCTAAATTGGGTAGATTTGATCTTGATTAACCTTGATTAAAGATTTAGGATGTTACAAACCTTCCCCCCTTAAACAAAATCTCGTCCCGAGATTTAAGAAAGAAAACTAGGAACTAAAGAGATCTGGGAACTCAGTCCTAATGTAATCTTCTCGCTCCCAAGTGGCTTCTTTTTCGGTATGGTTGCTCCATTGGATCTTGAGAAATTTGATACTCCGGGTCCTGGTGGTTCTATAGGATTCCTCCAAGATACGGATGGACTTCACAATACGTCAGATCTTTGTTGATATCAACCGCTCGGTGATCGATGTTCTTAAAAACTTCGGTCTTCTCCGGCACTTCTAGGCATTTGCGAAGTAACGAGATATAGAACACATTATGGATGGCTGACATCTCCTCTGGCAGTTCCAGTTGATAAGATACTTCTCCTCGATGATTCAGAATCTTGAAGGGTCCGATATATCTGGGGGCTAACTTTCCTTTCAGACTAAAACGTTGTGTTTCCTTCAATGGCGAAACCTTGAAATACACAAAATCTTCGACATTGAAAGTCAGGTCTCTCCTTCTCTTGTTAGCATAACTCTTCTATCTGGATTGGTCGGTCTTGAGGTGCTCTCGGACTTTGTGAAACTTCTCTTCGGCTTCTCGGAGAATGTCGGGTCCAAAAATCTGACTCTCTCCTACTTGCGACCAATTCAAGGGGGTACGACACTTTCTTCCGTATAAGAACTCAAATGGTGCCATTTGCAAACTGGCTTGATAACTATTGTTGTATGAGAATTCTGCGAAAGGCAGGCAATCTTCCCATTTTGATCCATATTCTAACACACGAGCTCTCAACATATCTTCTAAGATCTGGTTTACTCTTTCTGTGTGTCCATCGGTTTGTGGGTGATAAGTTGTGCTGAAATTCAACTTGGTTCCCAATCCTTATTGGACTTTCTGGCAAAATCTCGAGGTAAATTGGGTTCCTCGATCTGATACTATGGTCTTGGGGGTTCCATGCAAACTGACGATTCTAGCAATGTACAACTCTGCTCGGTTCGAACTCTGGTAGGTTGTCTTGATAGGTATAAAATGAGCTACTTTGGACAGTCTATCAACGATGACCCAGACTGAGTCATTTCCCCTACTATAAGTCGGCAAACCGATGATAAAGTCCATTCCGACGGAATCCCATTTCCATTCCAGAATCTACAATGGTTGCAACAGTCCTGCGGGTGTCTGATGTTCCACTTTGACTCTCTGACAGATATCACACTTGGCGATGTAGCTTCTGATTTCTCTCTTCATCTTGTGCCACCAAAATTGCTCTTTCAAATCTGGATACATCTTCATTCCTCCGGGGTGGATAGAATAAAGAGTATCATGAGCTTCTTGCATGATAACTTGCTTTAGTTCTGAATCTGTTGGCACACAGATACGGCCTTTGTACCACAAAACCCCTTCTTCGTCTTCGGTGAATCCAGGTACCTTTCCTGTACCAATACGACGCTTGATTCTGTCGATACTTTCATTTCCCTTCTGGGCTTCCTTGATTTGGCTAATCAAAGTGGGTTGAAGTTCAATGCTAGCTAAAAATCCTGTGTTAACTAGCTCAGTTCTAAACTGCTCCAACTCCTCATACAAACTGGGTTGCTTCTCCTTGATCATGGTGTTTAGCCTACATGGCAATCTTCTAAGAGCATCCGCTACCAAATTGGCTTTGTCGGGGTGATAGTGAATGTCAAGGTCATAATCCTTGATTAACTCTATCCATCTCCTTTGCCTCATATTCAGCTCCTTCTGAGTGAAAATATACTTCAAGCTTTTGTGATCTCAGTAAATCTCATAGCGATTACCCATAAGATAATGACGCCATGTCTTCAATGCCAAAACTACGGCTGCTAACTCAAGATCATGGGTAGGTTTGTTCTGCTCATGCTGCTTCAGATGTCGAGACAGATATGCGATGACTTTGACTTCTTGCATCAATACACATCCGAGACCAATCTTGGATGCATCACAATACACATCAAACGGTTTCTTGATATCTGGTATGATCAATCTTGGGGCTGAAATCAATCTCTTCTTCAGCTCTTGGAAACTTGCTTCACATTTGTCGGTCCATTCAAACTTCTTGTCCTTTTCAACAATTGAGTTATGGGTATTGCTATGCTCGAAAATCCTTCTATGAACTTGCGGTAGTATCCCGCTAATCCGAGAAATACACGGACTTGGGTTTGAGTGGTTGGAGCTTCCCATTCTTCGACATCCCTGATCTTGGTGGGATCAACAGCGATTCCTCCGGCAGACACAATATGTCCTAGGAATCCTACTTCCTTTAGCCAAAACTCACATTTGCTGAACTTGGCATACAACCGATGATCTCTAAGGATTTCCAGGATGATTCTCAGATCTTTCTCATGCTCTTCTTCTGACTTGGAGTAGATAAGGATATCGTCGATAAACACCACGACAAACTTGTCTAGAAAATTCATAAAGATCTTATTCATGAGATTCATCAAATAAGCAGGGGCATTGGTTAATCCAAAAGACATGACCATATACTCGTATAATCCATAATGAGTAGTAAAGGCGGTTTTAGGGATATACATTGCACGAATCTTAAGTTGGTGATAACCAGTCATAATATCAATCTTAGAGAACACATTTGCTCCAGTCAACTGATCAAATAGATCCTCTATCTTTGGCAATGGGTACTTGTTCTTGATTGTGATGTCATTTAGCTTCCTGTAATCTATGCACAAACGGCTGCCTCGATCTTTCTTGTCGACAAATAACACTGGCAATCTCCATGGCGATGCGCTTGGTTGAATCAAGCCTGGGGCTTCCCATGTCATCACTTGACCATGGTTCATTGTGCGGGTGCTGTTCCACCATGCTATTGCATCTCTTGCCAAATAGTGGGTGGCAAAAAGAACTTTCTCGTTGGCATCCAGTCCTGCTACTTCTAAGTTGTTCTTCATTGTCTGCAACCAGTCATCAGCATCCAGTGGGTTCTCTGAAGTACTAAAGATTGGGGGATTGGTGTTCTAGAAGTTTTTGAGTTTGGATCCATGATGATCCTGATTTCCATGGTTCTGATTGTTGTGAGCCATCTGGGCGATCTGCTGCAGTGTTGCTAAATTAGCTTGGCGCTCTGCCCTACTAGCTTCACGGTCTGCAATGAGAGTCTACATAATCTGTAGCATTGGGTCTTGTGATGAGCTGCTCCCTCCTTGGTTTCCATGAGTCATCTGAAGATTGAGATAGATAAAGGGGTAAGAGGGAAAGTTCTAAGGTTCATGGTTTTGATTTCAAAGCTAAAACTTTGAGTTTGACTCAGGTTTTGGAACTAACTTATTTTCATTCATTCAAGCAAAGCACACGATACAAACACACACACCACAACATCAAAGGAAAACAGATGGTTTTAAGAACCATTCTGCAAGCTACAATACAATGGGACCGATACTCCTCACTCTACGATAGTGCTCTAGTGCATCTACTCATCATCGATGAAGTCAGAGTCATCATCGTCGGTGTAGAAGTCCACGGCATCCTCCTCCAGATAGTCATCGTCATTGCTGAGATAGGAGTCAATATCCCCTTGGATATCTTCACATTCCTCTTCTTCTTCTTTTGCTGAAAGCTGAGCTTCTTGCTCCTTGGTGGTCTTCTCGAGGTCAGCCACCTTCTTGCGAAGACGGTCGATGGTGCGATCCTTCTTTGCGCGTTGACATCGAAGAGACTGGCGATCCTTGATGAGCAGTGAGAAAGTCTGGGCCTTCTGGGCGGCAAGGGTGAGGTTGTTGTTGGCGAGCTCTCTAGCATTGTCCAACTCCTTCTGTCTGTCGTATAGTAGGAAGTCGAGGTTCTCCACTTGACGCTTCAATATTGGGTGACTTGGCATCTCTAGCGGCATTCCGATGGAATCACGCCTTGCATAGTGAACAAAGCGGGTTCCTTGGATTAGGTTGACACTTTGGGCACACAGACGTGCGAGAGCTTCGTGCATTGCCCTGGCTAATCCATCTAGCTAGTTGTTCTCTCTCACTGAGAACTGAATCCTCCCAGATACTGGTGCTTTAATCTTGCCTTGAAGATCAGCAGTTACTAGCCATTGTAAATCTCCTCCTGGTGGACCCGGGATTTGAGCTCCAAGAAATTCCGGATGAGGACACTCCAAGAACTCAGACAGTGAATCAAGATCCCTCTCGAAGATCAGTTGGCCTCCGTTGCCCAACTGGTAGAACTTGCTGTATTGGGCTTCCATCTATAAGAATTTAGGATGAGAAAGTTAGTGAAGTGATCAAGTGTGTCAAAGTTTTATGTAGTAATGTAAGAATTTGGAGGAACATGATTTTTTCTAAGAGAAAGAATTCCCAAGGGTAAGAGAGGAAATAGTTTTCATAAATACTCACTTTGGTTTTTGAAACTAAGTTTTTGTTCGGACGTCCATTCTAACTAGGGTCTCCTATGGTCAGGATGGCTCTGATACCAACTTATCAACACCCATATTTTTAATCCCAGATGTCTGTTATGCCATACATCACAATCCCAGGATTACCATTTTTGTGAGACATAATAGATTGGATATCACAGTACATCATCCATTACAAACCATAATAAGGTTTTACACAAATAAAGGATCTCATGATCCAGTCTTAGTACAATCAAGCAGTGGAATAAATAGCGTAGCAGTGGGGTCCATCTTCAGAGTCACAGGCAATGCTGACGATGGGAGATGATCCTAGTTGTTGTAGTCATCCTGCTGTCCTCCTTCATGGTAGTCCTCCTCATAGTCTGGCCATAGGAATAGCCAGGGACAAAAGCCATGAGTACTCTTTAAGTACTCGCAAACTATCACTAACAAGTAAGATAGTTCTAGTAGGAATGCTAACTCTAAATTTACTTGTAAAGTTAGGTTTGAAACCTAAGCCGAGTTCAAAAACAAAGAAAGATAAAATAAAGTTTGAAAAAACTTAAGTGGGAACTTAATTGTCATAGTCACAACTCTGTTGTGGTCAAGTCATGTCACAATTCATTTCATATGTCATTTTGAAAACATCTGACAACGGAACAGTATGGCCACTCCAACTGTCCATAACCGCGGACCCAGCTATTTGAATAGTTTGACACTCTGCAGAGGTGGTACACTTTCACTACAAGATTCGATACATCTATCAGGGATAACCCTGAATCATCATACTTAGTATGCAGATAATCAAACATAACCTTTCCTTTACACACTCTAGTATAAGCACCTCCCCTATGAGTATGGCCTCCCATCCATGACCATCTGTCATCCTAGGCACTGCATAGGTGGACAACATTGAGAGGTAGCCTCAGCTCAAACCTCTCCCGTGAGGGAACAAATACTAATGCATATATGAAGGGTTTCGCAGCATAGTAAATCAAAATTTTCTACGGAAGCGAACAGAAGGAAAGCCAAGATCTAATCTAGGAGATGCAAACAATGAGAGAGATTGGATTAGATCTTCATACCCTTGAAGATTCGCACAGCGGAACGTTCGTCGAACGTGGGTGATGTAGTCGTACTCGCTTCTCCTCCTCGCGATCCGATCCGATCTAGCACCACAAGTGGCGGTGCCTCCGTGAGATGCACACGTGCAGCACCTCGATGTCTCCTCCTTCATCGGACCAGCAAAAAGGTTGGAGAGATAGATTGGATCTACAACACGACGGCGTGGTGTATATGGTGGAGAATTTCTGCAGCAGGGCTTCGCCTACAAACAGTCGGGAGGGAGAGAGGAAGGCAGCAGGGCTACTAGGGCTTGGAGGGAGGTGTGTGTAGGGGGGAAGGGGGCGCACCAGCCCTCTATATATAGAGGGGGGGGGTGCGGCCATCCCTTGCCCATCCTCCAAGCCTATCTCTAGTTTAAACGATTTAAACTCTCCCTTCTAGAAACCCTATCTTATCTCTAGTTTAAACGATTTAAACTTATCTAGGATCGGCTGGGCCCTATGGGGACTTGTGCCCCTGGCCCAATGCGGCCAGGACACTCCCTCATAGGCCCATGCCCCCTCCCGGAAGGTGGGGCCACGTTGGTCCCCTTCCGGAAGGTTCTAGAAGCTTCCGGTACAATACTGATTAACCCAGAACTATTCCGAACTCCAAAAACTGCACTGCCTTATATGAATCTTATTCTTCGGACCATTCCGGAACCTCTCGTGATATCCCGGATCCCATCCGAGACTCCGAACAAAAATTCATAAACCAATTATCCAATCTATCCTAGCGTCGAGACACGTTAAGTGTGTGACCCTGCGGGTTCGAGAATATGCAGACATGATCTTCTATCAATAATCAACAGCGGGGTCTGGGCACCCATATTGACTCCCACACATTCATCGATGATCATATCGGATGAACCACGATGCCAGGATTCAATCAATCCCATATATATATTCGCTTCGTCTCGCGATATTTTACTTGCCCGAGATTCGATCGTTGGTATCGTCATACCTAGTTCAATCTCGTTCACAGCAAGTACTTTACTCGTTCCGTAATCCGATATCACTTTGTGATTAACTCCTTAACCACATGCTTGCAAGCGGTGTTGATATCGATTACCGAGTGGGCCCGAAGCATATCTCTCCGACTTGGGAGGGACAAATCCCATCTCGATACATACAACCCAACAGATACTTTCCGATCACCTGAGAGACACCTTTATGATCACCCTCTCATAGGATGACGTTTGATGACCTCAAAGCTTTCTTCCGATACCAGGGAGTTGTATTATCTCATGGTCTAAGGAATACAATATTTGACATGAGAAAAGCTTCGCAAAGACGAACACGATGAAACGATCTAATAGCTTTGCTTAGTTTGGTTCTGTCCACCATATCATTCTCCCAATGATATGATCTCATTATCAATTGACAACTCATGTCTATGGTTAGGAAACCTTAACCATCATTGATCAATGAGCTAGTCCATAGAGGCGTACTAGGGACACGGTGTTGTTCACAAACCACACAAGTATTAAAGTTTCCGCTTAATACAATTCTAGCATGGAATATAAACTTTATCATGAACAAGAATTATAATAATAACATCTTTATTATTGCCTCTAGGGAATAATTCCAACAGTCTCCCACTTGCACTAGAGTCAATAATCTAGTTTACATCTGGCAACAATCTCACACCCATGGCACTGAGGTGCTGATCATGTTTTACACATGGAAGAGGTTTAGTCAATGGATCTGCGACATTCAGATCTGTATGTACTTTGCTAATCTTCAGATCTCCATCTGCTATATAATCTCAGATTATATGAAACTTGCGGTTGATATGCTTGGTCTTTGGATGATATCTTGGTTCCTTAGCGAGTGCTATGGCGCCAGTGTTGTCACACAATATCTCCAGTGGGTCCAATGCACTTGGAACCACGCCAAGCTCAGTGATGAAGTTCCTGATCCAAACTCCTTCACTTGACGCTTCTGCAGCAGCCATGTATTTCGCTTCTACTGTAGATCCCGCGATCACGCTTTGCTTGCAGCTTCTCCAGCTCACAGCTCCTCCATTCAAAATATACACGTATCGTGTCTGAGATTTACAATCATCCTTGTCGGTGTTGAAACTAGCATCGACGTAACCTTTTACGACGAGCTGTTCATCACCCCCATAGACTAAGAACATTTCTTTAGTCCTATTTAGGTACCTTAGGATGTTCTTCACGGCTGTCCAGTGTTCCACTCCTGGATCACTTTGATATCTGCTCGTCAAACTAAGAGCATTGGACACATCCGGTCTAGTACACAACATGGCATACATGATGGAACCTATGGCCGAGGCATAAGGCACTTTGCTCATAGCTTCCCTATCATTTACCGTAGCTGGACACTGAGCCTTGCTCAATATCTTCCCTGACAACATAGGCACTGAACCTTTCAATGCCTTATCCATTCTGAACCTTTTCAGAACTTTGTCTAGGTATGTACTCTGGCTTAAAGCTATCAGGCGTCTTTGTCTATCTCTATAGATCTTGATGCCCAATATATAAGCAGCTTCACCTAGGTCTTTCATTGAAAAACACTTGTTTAAATAACTCTTCACATCGTTAAGCATGTTGATGTCATTTCCAATAATCAATATGTCATGCACATATAGTACCAGAAACGTCACCGAGCTCCCACTCACTTTCTTGTAGATGCAAGCTTCGTAGCAATTTGGAACAAATCCAAAGCTCTTGATCACTTGATCAAAACGAAGGTTCCAACTCCGAGATGCTTGCTTCAGTCCATAAATGGAACGCTGAAGTTTGCATACTTTATCAGCATCCTTAGGATCGACAAAACCTTCGGGTTGCATCATATACAACTCTTCATCAATGTTGCCATTGAGGAACGCAGTCTTGACATCCATCTGCCATATTTCATAATCATGAAACGCAGCAATTGCTAATAAAATCCGAATAGACTTAAACATCGCTACGGGAGAGAAAGTCTCATCGTAGTCAACACCTTGAACTTGTCGAAAACCTTTCGCGACAAGCCGTGCTTTATAGACGGTAACATTACCATCCGCGTCCGTTTTCTTCTTGAAGATCCATTTGCACTCAACGGCCTTTCGGTTGCTAGGAGGGTCCACCAAAGTCCATACTTGGTTTTCGCTCATGGATCCCAGTTCGGATTTCATGGCTTCTAGCCATTTCTCAGAGTCTGGGCTCATCATCGCTTCCTCATAGTTCGTAGGTTCGCTGTCTTCTACTAACAAGACAGTCAAGACAGGGTTGCCGTACCACTCAGGAGGGGCACGCGACCTTGTCGACCTACGACGTTCAGTAGCAGCATCGTCCGAAGCTTCATGATCCTTGTCATCAGCTTCCTCTATTGTTGGTGCAGGCGGCACTGGAACAATTTCAGGTGCTGCACTACTCTCCAATTCAAGAGAAGGTTCAATAACCTCGTCTAGCTCTACTTTCCTCCCACTCACTTCTTTCGAGAGAAACTCCTTCTCAAGAAAGGAACCGTTCTTTGCGACAAACACTTTGCCTTCGGTTCTGTGATAGAAGGTATACCCAATAGTTTCCTTAGGGTATCCTATGAAGACGCATTTCTCCGCTTTGGGTTCGAGCTTGTCCGGCATCAACTTCTTGACGTAAGCTTCGCATCCCCAAACTTTAAGAAACGACAACTTAGGTTTAGCACCAAACCATAGTTCATACGGTGTCGTCTCAACGGATTTAGATGGAGCCCTATTTAAAGTGAATGCAGTGGTTTCTAATGCATAACCCCAGAATGATAATGGCAAATCAGTAAGAGACATCATCGATCGGACCATATCTAATAGGGTTCGATTCCGGCGTTCAGACACACCATTACGCTGTGGTGTTCCGGGTGGCGTGAGTTGTGAAACGATTCCACTTGCTTTGAGATGCGTGAGAAAATCATAACTCAAATATTCGCCCCCACGATCGGATCGTAGAAACTTAATATTTCTGTTACGATGGTTCTCCACTTCATTCTGAAATTCTTTGAACTTTTCAAACGTTTCAGATTTATGTTTCATTAAATAGATATACCCATATCTACTTAAGTCATCGGTAAAAGTGAGAAAATAGCGATATCCACCGCGCGTCGAAACACTCATCGGTCCGCATACATCGGTATGTATGATTTCCAACAAGTCCGTTGCTCGCTCCATCATACCGGAGAACGGGGTTTTGATCATCTTGCCCATGAGGCATGGTTCGCATGTGTCAAATGATTCAAAATCAAGAGACTCCAAAAGTCCATCAGAATGGAGTTTCTTCATACGCTTTACACCAATATGACCTAGACGACAGTGCCACAAATAAGTAGTATTATCACTATCTACTTTGCATCTCTTAGCCTCAATGTTATGGATGTGTGTTTCATCCCTTTCGAGATTTAGAAGAAATAAACCATTTACAAGGGGTGCATGACCATAAAAGATGTTACTCATATAAATAGAACAACCATTATTCTCCGATTTAAATGAATAACCGTCTTGCAATAAACACGATCCAGAAATAATGTTCATGCTCAACGCAGGCACATAATAACATTTATTAAGGTTTAAAACTAATCCCGAAGGTAAAACTAAGGAGAGCGTGCCGACGGCCATCACATCAACTCTTGATCCGTTGCCAACGCGCATCGTCACCTCATCCCTCGCAAGCCGTCGTCTATTCCGTAGCTCCTGTTTCGAGTTACAAATATTA
This sequence comes from Avena sativa, assembly GCA_916181665.1. Classification (NCBI taxonomy): domain Eukaryota; kingdom Viridiplantae; phylum Streptophyta; class Magnoliopsida; order Poales; family Poaceae; genus Avena; species Avena sativa. The sequence continues at coordinate 310,526,932 of OV702291.1, forward strand.
GCAACTGAACCAGTATCAAATACCCAGGCACTACAACGAGGGCTAGTAAGGAAAACATTAATAACATGTATATCAAATATACCTTTGATGGTGCCAGCCTTCTTGTCCGCTAAGTACTTCGGACAGTTGCGTTTCCAGTGACCCTTGTCCTTGCAATAGAAGCACTCAGTGTCCGGCTTAGGTCCAGACTTGAGCTTCTTCTCAGCAGGGGCAACGCGCTTGCCGCCGCTTTTCTTGAAGGGCTTCTTTGCACCTTTACCTTTCTTAAAGGAGGGCTTGTTGACCATCAACACATGATTATCCTTCTTGATGTCCACCTCCGCAGCCTTCAGCTTTGTGAAGAGCTCGGTGATCGTATCAGTGGAACCAATCTGATTATGAGTCACTACAAAACTTTTGTAGCTGGGAGGGAGTGATTGCAGAACCCTGTCAATCTTGAGCTCCTCTGGAATCTTGCAGTCCAGTTGCTCAAGGCGTTGAGTGTAGCCCGACATCTTAATGGCGTGCTCACTAACGGAACTCCCTTCCTCCATCTTGCAGTTAAAGAACTTCTCGGAGATCTCATATCTCTCAGAACGGGCCTGAGTCTGAAACATGGTTTTCAGCTCCTCGAGAATCTCAAAGGGCCCGGGATAGTTTTCAAAACAATTTTGAAGTTCCGGTTCCATAGCAAACAACATGGTGCTCTTAATCACACCATAATCATCTTTGCGCGACTGATAGACAACTTTCTCATCAGCCGACGCAGTTGCAGCAGGGGGGTCACCTAACGCTTTCCCAAGGACATAGTCCTTTTGTCCGCCAGACAGAATGATTCTTAGATTGCGGAACCAATTGGTGAAGTTAGACCCATTGTTTCTAAGCTTTTCTTTCTCAGCAAAAACGTTGAAGTTGAAGTTGGACTTGGCCATGTGATCTACAGTATTTGCAAGTAAAATTTAGACTATGTTCATGATAAATAGTTCAACTTAATCAAATTACTAGATGAACTCCCACTAAATTCAACATCCCTCAAGTTGTTTAGTGAACACGATCCAAATTCACCACACCTAATCCGATCATCACGAGAAGAGATGTGGTTTCAATGGTGGACAACGAAGTGTCGATCATATCATTCATATGACTCATGCTTAACCTTTCGGTTCTTGTGTTCCGAGGCCATGTCTGTACATGATAGGCTCGTCAAGTTAGACCCAAGTATTTCCGCGTGTGTAAAACTAGCTTGCACCCGTTGTATGTGAGCGTAGAGTCTATAGCACCCGATCATCACGTGATGCTTGGACACGACGAACTTTCGCAACGGTGCATACTTGGGGAGAACACAGTTTTTATCTTGATCTTTAAGTGAGGAATCATCTTATAATGCTACCGTCGCGATCTAAGCATAATAAGATACATAAAAGGATAAACATCACATGCATATAACTTTATGTGACATGGTATAGCCAATCTTCGCGCAATGATCTCCATCTTGTGCGTTCCGGCATGATCTCCATCACTCCACCATGATTGCCTCCACCACGAATAGCAACTACAACTATTGCTAACTACTTAGCGATAAAGTAAAGCTATTACATGGCGTATAAGAAGTTGACTCGCAGGTCATACACAATTATAAAGACAACCATATGGCTCCTGCCGGTTGTGTACTCATCGACATGCAAGTCGTGAAACATTACAAAACATGATCATCGCATACAATATACACATCACATCTTGGGCCATACCATATCACAGAAAACACTCCCTGCAAAAACAAGTTAGACGCCTCTACTTTGTTGTTGCATGTTTTACGTGGCTTATGGGAGTAGATGCTAAGAACGATTCTTACCTACGGAAAGCCACAACGGTGATATTATGGTTGCCAAACTCCGGTTTTAATCCCATGACAACTATAGTGAGAGAAACGGACATCCACCAGCCGCATGTGTGGTACAAGCCACACGTCAAGTGCGGAGCAGGTCTCGCGAATGACGTCGCGTAAGGTTGGCCTGGACCGCTTCAATATCACTATCCTGTGTCATAAGAAGAACACAAACAAGAGGCTTGCAACAGAAAACATCAACGCCCACAACAACCATGTTGCGTTCTACTCGTGAATCACATCTACGCATAGATCTGGCTCTGATACCACTGAAGGGTTTCGCAACATAGTAAATCAAAATTTTCTACGGAAGTGAACAGAAGGAAAGCCAAGATCTAATCTAGGAGATGCAAACAACGAGAGAGATTGGATTAGATCTTCATACCCTTGAAGATTCGCACAGCGGAACGTTCGTCGAACGTGGGTGATGTAGTCGTACTCGCTTCTCCTCCTCGCGATCCGATCCGATCTAGCACCACAAGTGGCGGTGCCTCCGTGAGATGCACACATGCAGCACCTCGATGCCTCCTCCTTCCTCGGACCAGCAAGTAGGGTGGAGATATAGATTGGATCTACAACACGACGGCGTGGTGTATATGGTGGAGAATTTCTGCAGCAGGGCTTCGCCTACAAACAGTCGGGAGGGAGAGAGGAAGGCAGCAGGGCTACTAGGGCTTGGAGGGAGGTGTGTGTAGGGGGAAGGGGGCGCACCAGCCCTCTATATATAGAGGGGGGGTGCGGCCAGCCCTTGCCCATCCTCCAAGCCTATCTCTAGTTTAAACGATTTAAACTCTCCCTTCTAGAAACCCTATCTTATCTCTAGTTTAAACGATTTAAACTTATCTAGGATCGGCTGGGCCCTATGGGGCCTTGTGCCCCTGGCCCAATGCGGCCAGGACACTCCCTCATAGGCCCATGCCCCCTCCCGGCAGGTGGGCCACGTTGGTCCCCTTCCGGAAGGTTCTAGAAGCTTCCGGTACAATACCGATTAACCCAGAACTATTCCGAACTCCAAAAACTGCACTGCCTTATATGAATCTTATTCTCCGGACCATTCCGGAACCTCTTGTGATATCCCGGATCCCATCCGAGACTCCGAACAAAAATTCATAAACCAATTATCCAATCTATCCTAGCGTCAAGACACGTTAAGTGTGTGACCCTGCGGGTTCGAGAATATGCAGACATGATCTTCTATCAATAATCAACAGCGGGGTCTGGGCACCAATATTGACTCCCACACATTCATCGATGATCATATCGGATGAACCACGATGCCAGGATTCAATCAATCCCATATATATTTTCCCTTCGTCTCGCGATATTTTACTTGCCCGAGATTCGATCGTTGGTATCGTCATACCTAGTTCAATCTCGTTCACAGCAAGTACTTTACTCGTTCCGTAATCCGATATCACTTTGTGATTAACTCCTTAACCACATGCTTGCAAGCGGTGTTGATATCGATTACCGAGTGGGCCCGAAGCATATCTCTCCGACTTGGGAGGGACAAATCCCATCTCGATACATACAACCCAACAGATACTTTCCGATCACCTGAGAGACACCTTTATGATCACCCTCTCATAGGATGACGTTTGATGACCTCAAAGCTTTCTTCCGATACCAGGGAGTTGTATTATCTCATGGTCTAAGGAATACAATATTTGACATGAGAAAAGCTTCGCAAAGACGAACACGATGAAACGATCTAATAGCTTTGCTTAGTTTGGGTCTGTCCACCATATCATTCTCCCAATGATATGATCTCATTATCAATTGACAACTCATGTCTATGGTTAGGAAACCTTAACCATCATTGATCAATGAGCTAGTCCATAGAGGCGTACTAGGGACACAGTGTTGTTCACAAACCACACAAGTATTAAAGTTTCCGCTTAATACAATTCTAGCATGGAATATAAACTTTATCATGAACAAGAATTATAATAATAACATCTTTATTATTGCCTCTAGGGCATAATTCCAACAATATAAACTTCCGGCTAAGCCTTACCCAATTCAGGTATTGTGGTTGTATGGTAAAATTGGAATGGTATCGCATCCGAACCCAACCATCAGTTTTTATAGAAGGACTAAGGCTCATGCCCCAACATTTTCATCATCATCATAAACCATTTGTTTTTCTCAACACATGTCAAAACATCTAAATAGAACGACTCATCATCCCAAGGTTTTCACAAGTCATTTTCACCAAGTATTCCCATCTAAAGTGATCTAGTTTTGGGTTTAGATCTAAACTACTAAGTTAAGAGTGTTCACTAATGTGGGATGCTAATCTCAATCTCATGCCATAGAATGGCATCTAAGTCTAACTAGATAGGTCAAGTTTTATACTCTTTATGCTACCTATAAACAAGTAAAGGACTTTGGTAAAGTAAAGAAGGTAAAGCTTGTAAATAAAACTTGGAGTAGTTATAAGTCCAAATGGTATAACCAAAGCATGCCTAATTCTTTTGCTTAGGTTATCTAGTTTGCAAGGGTTATCTTGCATTGTTAATGATGGATTGCCTTGTGTAGTGAAGTGGTTGAAATTCTCTTCCTCCTCCTCTTGGTAGAACTCCTCCTCCTCGAAAGCTTGGTCGGTACTATCGTCTATAAATACATACGGGATACACAATCAACAAACAATACTTAACTAGTCTACTTAGCACACTAAGGCACACATTTGATGATCTATTATCATCACAAATACCACAAGGTTTTAATGAACTAGTTTCATTTATTTTATTTGAGAAAAGTAATTTCTACTCATTGAAATTAACTAAGATTTAATATTCTCCAATTAAAATATGGGATCATGTGGACACATGTCATCACCACATATTCTAACATATGGGAATGTAATTTAAAGGTGGGATAATATTTTAATAAGTTTAAGTTTAATATTTAATGATTTAAAGTGACTAGAAATGCCTATATAGCATTATTTTGGTACTAGTCCAAAGTCACTGCATGCAAACCTTAATATTATTACAGATTCAGATATGTATGGTTAAATGTGTTTTTTGAGAGTTGGAATCAACTCAAAAGCTATTATGGTTGATTTTAGAAAAATGTTGAAATGTGATAAAGCTTCTGTCTTGTTATTTTAGCTGGGACCGATCTATAACTCTAAATGATTTAAATCCAACAGGCTTGGATAGAGATTTTCATTAGCTTTCCAACAAAATTAGAATCACTCAATTTGGATTTGTAAAACTCTCTGAATTGATTTTTAAACTAAGTCTAAGTTTAAAAAGAAAAAGATTTATTTGAATAAAAGGGCCAAAGCGGGAAACTAATTGGGCTAGCCCAGATTCACTCCGCGGCGCTGAGTGCTACTGATAGGGGGGTCCGCCTGTCAGTGGCTCATTACACGTGAAGCGGTACGGGGCGAGCTGGACCGTTGGATTAGAATGAAGATCTACGGCTGGGGCTTATCATCGACGACGACTCGTCGCCGGCGAGGCTGAACCCTAGCGGCTCGGTGGGGGTGCAGTGGGGATGTACATGGGCTCCAGCTAGTGCGGCGAGGTGAGCAAACAAACGGGTAGACGACGGCGAGCTCAGGCAAAGTCGCGGCAGAGGTGGGGTGGACAAAATCAACGGCAACGTCTCCTCCTCTACTGCGGTGGTCTCCGGCTCAATTCCGACGAGAGGCTACTCGAGCTGCTCCGGCGAGAGGTGGGGAAGGACTAGGGGAGAGAGGGGAGTCGAATGGTGTGGCGATTGAGGCTAGGGAAGGCCTCCTTATATAGGCTCGAGGAGGGGACCAAAGGGACGATGACGAGCTCGTCGGTGACGATGATACGACGAGCTATCGGCATGGGCGGCGTAGGCGGACAGTGGCTTGCCTCCTGGCGGTCCTCTATGGCTTTATGGCGCAGCTAGGGGCGATGGCAATCGGTCGGGAGCGTCACACGCTCTGGGAGACAGAGGTGGTGCTTGACGTGGTTCCCTTCGATCGTGGGTCATGCGGCGGTGCACAGCCATGTCTGGCGGGCTAAGGGGGTCAAGGCGGAGCAGCGTGCGCGGTCTATGGTCGAGGCCCGGTCTGTGGCATGCTGGCGATGAAGGCGCTCTGGCATGCTCTGGCACGGCGTAGAGAGGCATGGGCGCGAGTGAGTGGGGGTGGTCCAGGGGCTAGCAGGGGCCGTGGGGTGGACAGGGGAGTGCGGTAGGGTTGGGCAGAGCTAGTGGTAGTGCTGGAACGGCGCGACGCGGTCTAGGGAGCGTTACCCATGTTCGGCCGGCAGAGACCAAAAACGGGCGGCGCGGCACTGCTGCTCTAGGCCGGTTAGTAGCTTAGTTAGGGGCTGGTTAGAGTTAGAGGGGACAAGGGGACCAAATGGAGCCCAATTACTCGACAATGCATTGATCATTGAATAGTAATAGTTAGGCACATAAAATGTGCATGCCACCTGTTCGACACAATGGCCGCATGAACCAAACTTTAAAATTTTGATATGATTTTTGGTGGAGTTGTTGGTCTTATGCTTGAGCATCTCTGCTTGCTAGGATTTGTTAAATGGAATTCATTTGAGTGGTTTTTGAACAAGTGTGATCTAGATACATACACTAGATTCAATTTTCAAATGTCATTTAAAATTATAGTTTGAATGTTTTTGGGAGATCACAAAGTGTTCCTTGGCCCATCACTACTTGTACTAGCAAGGGGTGCAAAGATCCACAATTGTCTCTATTGGAATTTGAGTGCTAGGAATACGCAAAGTGGGCTAGTTGATTAAAATTGCAAAAGTGACCATTTCTTTTATTTAGTTCTTTTTTATTTCTTTTTCTTTGGGATTTTCTTGGGGATGATCTAGATGATGTGCAGTTCACCTTAGAGTCATTTTACAACCAATAGATCACTCAATGATGGCAATTCAAAACAACTCCTATTTTAGATGCACACACATATGAATGCTTAAAGATTTTTAAATGGAAAAGTTTTTGGTAACTCTATATTGGGTAGATTTGATCTTGATTAACCTTGATTAAAGATTTAGGATGTTACAAACCTTCCCCCCTTAAACAAAATCTCGTCCCGAGATTTACGAAAGAAAACTAGGAACTAAAGAGATCTAGGAACTCAGTCCTAATGTAATCTTCTCGCTCCCAAGTGGCTTCTTCTTCGGTATGGTTGCTCCATTGGATCTTGAGAAATTTGATACTCCGGGTCCTGGTGGTTCTGTAGGATTCCTCCAAGATACGGATGGGCACTTCACGATACGTCAGATCTTTGTTGATATCAACTGCTCGGTGATCGATGTTCTTAAAAACTTCGGTCTTCTCCGGCAGTTCTAGGCATTTGTGAAGTAACGAGATATGGAACACATTATGGATGGCTGACATCTCCTCTAGCAGTTCCAGTTGATAAGATACTTCTCCTCGACGATTTAGAATCTTGAAGTGTCCGATATATCTGGGGGCTAACTTTCCTTTCAGACTAAAACGTTGTGTTCCCTTCAATGGCGAAACCTTGAGATACACAAAATCTCCGACATTGAAAGTCATGTCTCTCCTTCTCTTGTCAGCATAACTCTTCTGTCTGGATTGGTCGGTCTTGAGCTGCTCACGGACTTTGTGAAACTTCTGTTCAGCTTCTCGGAGAATGTCGGGTCCAAAAATCTGACTCTCTCCTACTTGCGACCTATTCAAGGGGGTACGACACTTTCTTCCGTATAATAACTCATGGTGCCATTTGCAAACTGGCTTTATAACTGTTGTTGTATGAGAATTCTGCAAAAGGCAGGCAATCTTCCCATTTTTATCCATATTCTAACACACAAGCTCTCAACATATCTTCTAAGATCTGGTTGACTCTTTCCGTCTGTCCATCGGTTTGCGGGTGATAAGCTGTGCTGAAATTCAACTTGGTTCCCAATCCTTCTTGGACTTTCTGGCAAAATCTCGAGGTAAATTGGGTTCCTCGATCTGATACTATGGTCTTGGGGGTTCCATGCAAACTGACGATTCTAGCAATGTACAACTCTACTTGGTTCGAACTCTGGTAGGTTGTCTTGATAGGTATAAAATGAGCTACTTTGGACAGTCTATCAACGATGACCCAGATTGAGTGATTTCCCCTACTAGAAGTAGGCAAACCAGTGATAAAGTCCATTCCGACGGAATCCTATTTCCATTCCAGAATCTACAATGGTTGCGACTGTCCTGCGGGTCTCTGATGTTCCGCTTTGACTCTCTGACAGATATCACACTTGGCGATGTAGCTTCCGATTTCTCTCTTCATCTTGTGCCACCAAAATTTCTGCTTCAAATCTTGATACATCTTCGTTCCTCCGGGTGGATAGAATAAAGAGTATCATGAGCTTCATGCATGATAACTTGCATCAGTTCCAAATCTGCTAGCACACAGATACGGCCTTTGTACCACAGAACTCCTTCTTCGTCTTCGGTGAATCCAGGTACCTTTCCTGTACCAATACGATGCTTGATTCCGTCGATACTTTCATTTCCCTTCTGGGCTTCCTTGATTTGGCTAATCAAAGTGGGTTGAAGTTCAATGCTAGCTAAAAATCCTGTGTTAACTAGCTCAGTTCTAAGTTTCTCCAACTCCTCATACAAACTGGGTTGCTTCTCCTTGATCATGGTGTTTAGCCTACACGACAATCTTCTAAGAGCATCCTCTACCACATTGGCTTTGCCGGGGTGATAGTGAATGTCAAGGTCATAATCCTTGATTAACTCTATCCATCTCCTTTGCCACATATTCAGCTCCTTCTGAGTGAAAATATACTTCAAGCTTTTGTGATCTGAGTAAATCTCATAGCGATTACCCATAAGATAATGACACCATGTCTTCAATGCCAAAACTCGGATGCTAACTCAAGATCATGGGTAGGGTAGTTCTTCTCATGCTGCTTCAGTTGTCGAGACAGATATGTGATGACTTTGCCTTCTTGCATCAATACACATCCGAGACTAATCTTGGATGCATCACAATATACATCAAACGGCTTCTTGATATCTGGCATGATCAATATTGGGGTTGAAATCAATCTCTTCTTCAGCTCTTGGAAACTTGCTTCACATTTGTCGGTCCATTCAAACTTCTTGTCCTTTTTCAACAATTGAGTTATGGGTCTTGCTATGCTCGAAAATCCTTCTATGAACTTGCGGTAGTATCCCGCTAATCCGAGAAATGCACGGACTTGGGTTGGAGTGGTTGGGGCTTCCCATGCTTCGACATCCCTGATCCTTGTGGGATCAACAGCGATTTCTCCGGCAAACACAATATGTCCTAGGAATCCTACTTCCTTCAGCCAAAACTCACATTTGCTGAACTTGGCATACAACCGATGCTCTCTAAGGGTTTCCAGGATGATTCTCAGATCTTGCTCATGCTCTTCTTCTGACTTGGAGTAGATAAGGATATCATGGATAAACACCACGACAAACTTGTCTAGAAAATTCATAAAGATCTTATTAATGAGATTCATCAAATAAGCAGGGGCATTGGTAATCCAAAAGACATGACCATATACTCGTATAATCCATAACGAGTAGTAAAGGCGATCTTAGGGATATACATTGCACGAATCTTAAGTTGGTGATAACCAGTCATAATATCAATCTTAGAGAACACATTTGCTCCAGTCAACTGATCAAATAGATCCTCTATCTTTGGCAATGGGTACTTGTTCTTGATTGTGATGTCATTTAGCTTCCTGTAATCTATGCACAAACGGCTGCCTCGATCTTTCTTGTCGACAAATAACACTGGCAATCTCCATGGCGATGCGCTTGGTTGAATCAAGCCTGGGGCTTCCCATGTCATCACTTGACCATGGTTCATTGTGCGGGTGCTGTTCCACCATGCTATTGCATATCTTGCCAAATAGTGGGTGGCAAAAAGAACTTTCTCGTTGGCATCCAGTCCTGCTACTTCTAAGTTGTTCTTCATTGTCTGCAACCAGTCATCAGCATCCAATGGGTTCTCTGAAGTACTAAAGATTGGGGGATTGGTGTTCTATAAGTTTTTGAGTTTGGATCCATGATGATCCTGATTTCCATGGTTCTGATTGTTGTGAGCCATCTGGGCGATCTGCTGCAGTGTTGCTAAATTATCTTGGCGCTCTGCCCTACTAGCTTCACGGTCTGCAATGAGAGTCTGCATAATCTGTAGCATTGGGTCTTGTGATGAGCTGCTCCCTCCTTGGTTTCCATAAGTCATCTGAAGATTGAGATAGATAAAGGGGTAAGAGGGAAAGTTCTAAGGTTCATGGTTTTGATTTCAAAGCTAAAACTTTGAGTTTGACTCAGGTTTTGGAACTAACTTCATTTCATTCATTCAAGCAAAGCACACGATACAAACACACACACCACAACATCAAAGGAAAATAGATGGTTTTAAGAACCATTCTGCAAGCTACGATACAATGGGACTGATACTCCTTACTGTACGATAGTGCTCTAGTGCATCTACTCATCATCGATGAAGTCAGAGTCATCATCGTCGGTGTAGAAGTCCACAGCATCCTCCTCCAGATAGTCATCATCATTGCTCATATAAGAGTCAATATCGCCTTGGATATCTTGACCTTCCTCTTCTTCTTCTTCTTTTGCTGCAAGCTGAGCTTCTTGCTCCTTGATGGTCTTCTCGAGGTCGGCCACCTTCTTGCAAAGACGGTCGATGGTGCGATCCTTCTTTGCGTGTTGACGGCAAAGATACTGACGATCCTTGACGAGCAGTGAGAAAGTTGGGCCCTCTGGGCGGCAAGGGTGAGATTGTTGTTGGCGAGCTCTCTAGCATTGTCCAACTACTTCTGTCTGTCGTATAGTAGGAAGTCAAGGTTCTCCACTTGACGCTTCAATATTGGGTGACTTGGCATCTCTAGCGGCATTCCGATGGAATCACGCCTTGCATAGTGAACAAAGCGGGTTCCTTGGATTAGGTTGACACTTTGGGCACACAGACGTGCGAGAGCCTCGTGCATTTCCCTGGCTAATCCATCTAGCCAGTTGTTCTCTCTCACTGAGAACTGAATCCTCCCACATACTGATGCTTCTATCTTGCCTCGAAGATCAGCAGTTACTAGCCATTGTAAATCTCCTCCAGGGGGACACGGGATTTGAGCTCCAAGAAATGTGGGATGCTAATCTCAATCTCCTCACTAATGTGGGATGCTAATCTCAATCTCATGCCATAGAATGACATCTAAGTCTAACTAGATAGGTCAAGTTTTATACTCTTTATGCTACCTATAAACAAGTATAGGACTTTGGTAAAGTAAAGAAGGTAAAGCTTATAAATAAAACTTGGAGTAGGTATAAGTCCAAATGGTATAACCAAAGCATGCCTAATGCTTTTGCTTAGGTTATCTAGTTTGCAAGGGTTAGCTTGCATTGTTAATGATGGCTTGCCTTGTGTAGTGCAGTGGTTGAAATTCTCTTCCTCCTCCTCTTGGTAGAAATCCTCCTCCTCGAAAGCTTGGTCGGTACTATCGTCTATAAATACATACGGGATACACAATCACCAACAATACTTAACTAGTCTACTTATCACACTAAGGCACACATTTGATGATCTATTATCATCACAAACACCACAAGGTTTTAATGAACTAGCTTCATTTATTTTATTTGAGAAAAGTAATTTCTACTCATTGAAATTAACTAAGATTTAATATTCTCCAATTAAAATATGGAATCATGTGGACACATGTCATCACCACATATTCTAACATATGGGAATGTAATTTAAAGGTGGGATCATATTTTAATAAGTTTAAGTTTAATATTTAATGATTTAAAGTGACTAGAAATGCCTATATAGCATTATTTTGGTACTAGTCCAAAGTCACTGCATGCAAACCTTAATATTATTACATATTCAGATAGGTATGGTTAAATTTGTTTTTTGAGTGTTGGAATCAACTCAAAAGCTATTATGGTTGATTTTAGAAAAATGTTGAAATGTGATAAAGCTTCTGTCTTGTTATTTTATCTAGGAGAGATCTATAACACTAAATGATTTAAATCCAATGGGCTTCGATAGAGATTTTCATTGGCTTTCCAACAAAATTGGAATCACTCAATTTGGATTTGTAAAACTCTCTGAATTGATTTTTAAACTAAGGGACTGAACTAAGTCTAAGTTTAAAAAGAAAAGGATTTATTTGAATAAAAGGGCCAGCGCAGGAAACTATTTGGGCCGGCCCAGATTCACTTCGCGGCACTAAGGGCTGCTGACAGGGGGGTCCGCCTGTCAGTGGCTCATTACACCCGAAGCGGTACGGGGCGAGCTGGACCGTAGGATTAGAATGAAGATCTACGGCTAGGGCTTATCATCGAGACGACTCGTCGCCGGGGAGGCTGAACCCTATTGGCTCGGTGGGGGTGCAGTGGGGATGTACCTGGGCTCCATCTAGCGTGGCGAGGCGGGCAAACGAACGAGTAGACGACGGCGAGCTCAGGTGAAGTCGCGGCAGAGGTGGGGTGGACAAAATCAATGGCAACGTCTCCTCCTCTACTGCGGCGGTCTTCGGCTCAATTCCGGCGAGAGGCTGCTCGAGATGCTCTGGCGAGAGGTGGGGAAGGACTGGGGAGAGAGGGGAGTCGAATGGTTTGGCGATTCAGGCTGGGGAAGGCCTCCTTATATAGGCTCGAGGAGGGGACCAAAGGGGCAATGGCGAGCTCGTCGATGACGATGATACAGCGAGCTATCGGCATGGGCGACATAGGCGGATGATGGCTTGCCTCCTGACGGTCCTCTATGGCTTTATGGCGCAGCAAGGAGTGGTGGCAATCGGTCGGGAGCGCCGCGCGCTCTGGGGGACAGAGGTGGTGCTCGACGTGGTTCCCGACGGTCGTAGGTCGTGCGGCGGTGCACGGCCGTGTCTGGCAGGGTAAGGGGTCAAGGCGGAACGGCGTGCGCGGTCTGTGGTCGAGGTGCGGTCTGTGGCGAGCTGGCGGTGAAGGCGCTCTGGCGTGCTCTGCGGCACATAGAGAGGCATGGGCGGGAGTGAGTGGAGGTGGTCCAGGGGCTAGCAGGGGCCGTGGGGTGGACAGGGGAGTGCGGTAGGGTTGGGCGGAGCTAGTGGTGGTGCTAGAACGGTGCGGCATGGTCTGGGGAGCGTTGCCCATGTTCGGTCGGCGGTGACCAAAAACGGGCGGCGCGGCACTACTGCTCTAGGCCGGTTAGCAGCTTAGTTAGGGGCTGGTTAGAGTTAGAGGGGACAAGGGGACCAAATGGAGCCCAATTACTCGACAATGCATTGATCACTGAATAGTAATAGTTAGGCAGATAAAATGTGCATGCCACATGTTCGACACAATGGCCGCATGAACCAAACTTTCAGATTTTGAGATGATTTTTTGTGGAGTTGTTGGTCTTATGCTTGAGCATCTCTAGTTGCTAGGATTTGTTAAATGGAATTCGTTTGAGTTGTTTTTGAACAAGTGTGATCTAGATACATACACTAGATTCAATTTGCAAATGTCATTTAAAATTAGAGTTGAATGTTTTTGGGAGATCACAAAGTGGGCCTTGGCACATCACTACTTGTACTAGCAAGGGGTGCAAAGATCCACAATTGTCTCTGTTGGAATTTGAGTGCTAGGAATACCCAAAGTGGGCTAGTTGATTAAAATGGCAAAAGTGACCATTTTCTTTATTTAATTCTTTTTGATTTATTTTTCTTTGGGATTTGCTTGGGGATGATCTAGATGATGTGCAATTCACCTTCGAGTCATTTTACAACCAATAGATCACTCAATGATGGCAATTCAAAACAACTCCTATTTTAGATGCACACACATATGAATGCTTAAAGATTTTTAAATGGAAAAGTTTTTGTTAACCCTAAATTGGGTAGATTTGATGTTGATTAACCTTGATTAAAGATTTAGGATGTTACAGCAAGCAATTATCTGTGCAGAAGGAGATCTCGCTAGATTTTGCATGTGACATCATGAGGCTGCAGAAAGTGCTCGATCGTAACTTGAACAGGCAAGAATAGGCCATCAAGATAATCAACAAGCTCATGGAGGAGAAGAAGAATCTCGTGGAAAGGTTCATTCTCCTGCAGGACAAAGTCAGCGAGGCACTCGGAGGACACATCAAGGACACCAAGTCTACCATCCGAGCCTACCATGACAGGAACCATTGCCTAGATGCAGTGAAGGAGATGAAGGAGGATATGAGAAGAGGGATGACCGTACTTGAGGGTGTTCGGAAAGAGAACGAGGAGCTAAGGGCATGTCTGGAGGCGTATCAGAGCAATGCCCAAGTCTGATTCCCGTTAGTGGGGACACGAATATCAGTTTGTCCTCCACTCCTTTTGTAATGTTTAGGGTTCAGGGAGCAATGCCCAAGTCTGCTTCCCATTATAGGGTTCAATAAGAATCCTAGGGAAACTCCTTATATATCTGGACATGTGTTGGTGTTCATGTTCATGAATGGACACCATGTGCTCTTTCCATTATGTATCTGGACATGGGTTTCTGCATTATGAGTTTGCCACTCTCCCACTACTATTTGGTGATATTGGGAAAACCCCACAGCACACTAAACTGCAAATAAATCTTATTTGTCTTTGAAATTGAAATTATGACAGTATCACTAGTCGATTCATAAAATGTTGATTAGTCCTAGATTGCTTCTTCCTTGAAATTATGACAGTGCCACTAGTCGATTCAGTTAATTATGGAAACTAACCAGCTTGTCCTGGTGAACTGAACAAACCATACTATGTATTTTTTGTTGTAGGAAAGAGGCGAAAGATCGACCAGGACCTGGCTAAATGACAAGATAGCAATCCAAAGGGAGAAGCAGAATTCCTAGAAACTGGCCTTTGACCACCTGCGCGCTGAACTCGCGGTCCTTTCTGACAAGTGCTAGAAACTGAAGGAGTTAAACGCCAGCTGGGCGAAGCTACACAGTGAAGGTCGCACCTTGGCTAGGAAGCAGACGGAGATCATGACAGGGATCTTGAAGGAAAATCGTATGGCTATGGACCAACTTCTCCAATCCGTGACGGAGCGCTGGAACCTATAGCTGAAGCACGACATAGTACTGAAGGAGCTGGCCGATCTTAGGGAGGAAAACAGGCAGCTCCGGGCCAGGCTCGCTTGAACACAACATATGTCTATTTAGTACTGAACTGCCTGGTTTATCCTCTACAGTGGTGATTTTGTAAGCGTGAACTTAACTCTATGCATGATATGTGTGTTCGTCTGAAATTAGTTTTCTCGAGGATTGAGTTTGCCTTAGTTAAGAAAGCACAACTGCAATTCTTACAGTTAACTAGTTTTAGGCATTGGCACAACATAAATTATTCATCTCGAATTTCCTTTATCCTCTATAGTCTGTCCTTGTTCACCCTCACGCGCCTTCTTCAGTTCCTTCAATAGACCCGCAATGTAGTACTTTAGCTTCTTCTTGTCTTCCCTGAGTTGATCCCTCTCCTTTTCTGCATTATGAATCAGCAACCTGTGACTATCCTGAAGCTTCTTTGCAGTTCCAACAACCAAGCTCCCATCGATTCCATTAGTTAGCTCTGAATGCAAATTCTCGATTTCTTGTTCCACCTCCTTATTTCGTACCGACAGCTTGTAATTTTTTTTAGCTGCATCACTTACATCAGTAAATCTCCTCGACCTTTCCAACTCATATATCTCCCATAACTGTGCCAAACATTTCTTAAGTGCATCTAGCCACTCAAGATCCACCCACTCTATTGCTTTACACACCGGGCCAACCTAAAAACACACACACTATAGTGTTATGAACATGCACGATACATTTTACTTCATGTCACAGTTGTACATAATGTAAACAAACCTGATTTGTACAGCCCAAAAACCTTCTCCCAGTGTTACTGCCTTCGAATGCAACATATCTCCTTAGTTTTAGCCCATGGTCACATGGCACTTGTCCATCAAGATCTAGGCCCTCCCATTCGGAGTCATAGATCGTCCGTGGTACCTATAGGTAAACACAAAGCTGAAATCAAACACGATTGCATGCACATATGGAGCTCAGATCGAGAGATTTACCATTGCCTAACCCTAGCCCGAGAAAACAGAGGAACTCACATCATGGAAGGAATACTCGATGTCGGAGAGAAGGCTGTCGCTGCTCGACTGGTCGTCCTCGCCGTTCAAGGACATCATGGCGAATGCGTCGTCGCAGGCGACGACGTTGGTGTCGGTGTCGGAGAGAGAGAGAGAGAGAGAGAGAGAGAGAGAGATAGAGAGAGAGAGAGAGAGAGAGAGAGAGCAGCCCTTCTACCGCTGCAACAATGACTAAATTGGCATGTTACAATAGTTTAATGGATGCCATGCCTTTTCCCTGGATTACTGTCTCCTGCCTAATATGGATTCTCTTCATACATTCTCATTTCAAATATTAAACCTGCACTCCCTCCATCCCAATTTCATTTCCTAACAAAAACATACCAGTATATTACATCATCTAAAGAAAGAAAATCATGTCAACTACAAGGTACTTATGCATCACTTCTTCAGTCATGGTTTCACAAAACATCACATTACAATCTCTCAACAAACATAATCACATCATGGTTTCACAAAACATCACATTAAAATCTCTCAACAAATGTAATCACAGAAACAAGTATATTACATCAACTCAAGAAACAAAATCATGTCGACTACAAGGTACTTACACATCACTTGTCCTGTCATGGTTTCGCAAAACATTACATTACAATTTCTCAACAAACAAAATAACAGAAACAAGTACAATACATCATCTCAACAAACATAATCATGTCAACTACAATGTATTTATGAATCACTTGTCCAGTCATGGTTTCACAAAACATTACATTACAATGTCCCAACAAACATAATAACAGAAACAAGTATGGTACGTCATCTTAAGAAACATAATCATGTCAACTACAATGTACTTATGTCTTATTACAATAACGATGGTTACAGTGAGTGACATGTCCGAAAATCTCAACAGCTCACACAGCATTATATCGCAATCTCTAAACAAACATAATCACAGAAACACGCTCTAAATGCAACAGCAGTCAATATTACAAATACAGGCAGGGGAACCCCGCGGTCCATATGACAAGCCTAGGGTAGCAGCTCTCATCAGATCTCATCAACGTCGACCACCTCATTCTGTTCAGCCACTACAGGGGCATCTACATCCACTATAACCTATTCAACAACATCAGAAATGGTACCAAGGAAGAACACCTTCCTGGTTCGCTTCTTTCGTTGCATAAACTACATAAGATCTTCAGTATCCAAAACATCTATGAAGTGCTGCTTCTTATGATGGCACCACCGGATTTTTGCCATCTGCTTAGGGCCAACTGATTTCCTTACCGATCATCTCTCTCATTTCATCAAGAGTTTTGTTTTTGGAATCGACAGTGATCTCCACAGTACATGACAAAACTAGCTTATTAACTCCCTCATCAAGTTTTTCCATGTATGAATCCACCTCTATGTGAATACTAAACTTATCTAGATCAGCATCTATTGGTCCGTATTCTCTAGGAGCAGAAGCTCTGGCAGCAAGATCTCCAGCATCTGCATTCATATCATCAATCATCGCTTCAACTTTCACCATACGATCAGCTGCACAACACTCCCAAACCATCTGAAGCTCATGGGAGTGCTCAATTTGCTGATAGGTATCATTCATGTTGCGCCACACCAATTTTGTCCTCTGTCTAGAACCCCAAGGAATTCTAGCGGCAAACATATCTACCAGCTGCGAAATAGACACAACCTCTTTGCAATTCACAAGCAGATGCACATCTTGCCCGAACACAACCCTCTCGTAACCAAAATCAAGTTTTGCAGTGTACTGCCGAACATGAACTATGAACTCATATAGGTCCCTTGTATCAAAGTTGTGCCTAATTTGATTAAAAAGGGGAACTTTTTAGTTCATTCGATTCTATTATGCCGTAACTAATCTACTTGTAAGATAAGGCACAGATAAGAAAAATTCACCTCTCGCTCTTCTCCTAGGTTTTTTATTCGAGATCTGGGTGCTGCATCCGCCCACCGGAGCCGAACAATCTGCCGACGACCTTGATTTTCTCTTCAACCCGCTGCTTGTAGGTACCTTGGGAGCAGAATCCTTGCTGGCCTCCTCGCTAACCGGGGCTGAAGACCTCGCCGCTGCTACATGTTGAGCCCCAGACTTGGGCCCTGACGGACCGGAATCAGTCGGCGATGTAGCTACAACCTTCGCCTTGCAAGACATGCTGGGCCGCCGCCGTCGGATTCAGTGTCAGTGGAGGGAGAAAAAGGTCCTCTGTCGCCGGTAGATTTAGGGTCAGGGAAGGGAAGAAAAGGGACCGTCGCCACCGTAGCAAGATTCAGTGTCGAGAGTTAGGAAAGTACAGTAATGGATTTGCCCCTACGACACGTGCAGGGTGGCTAAGAAGAGTGACCGGCGAAGAAGGGGCACAACAGGAACTAGTGTAACGGAATATCCTGACTTAACGGGTGCGATGTGAAAATATTGGGTTTGGCCATCATTCACTCAAAAGACCCCTCTCAGCAATTGGCGCCTCAACTTTTCGAATCGGGGTGATTAACAACTTGGGTACCGTGTTGCCTGGGCGCCCCAACTTTCGGGCCGCAAAATGATATTCTCCATGGGAGCCATCATTTTCTTCGAATAACACATTACAAGACTCTACAACAGTTCTGGAGAGCTTATTGTAGACTCTATAAGTGTGGTATTCGGCACCATAACCAACAAAAATACCTTCTAAAGCCTTACACTCAAATTTAGGCAAACGAACTCCTTTAATGAGAAAGAAACACTTACAACCGAATACCCAGAAATATGATATGTTGGGCTTGTTACCGGTAAGTATCTCATATGGTGTTTTGTCCAAGATCTTGTGAAGATAAAGACGGTTTGATGAGTGAGAAGTAGTGGAGATGGCTTCAGCCTAGAAATTGTATGGTGACTTGAATTCAGCCAACATAGACCTTTCCATGTCCATTAAAGTCCAGTTCTTCCTCTCAGCTACACCATTTTGTTGAGGGGTGTACGCAACAGAATATTGGTGTCTTATCCCCTCTTCGCTTAGGAATTCATTCAGAGTATAGTTCTTGAACTCGGAGCCATTGTCGCTTCTAATTGCCAATATTGGGAGATTGTGTTGATGTTGAACCTCGTTGGCAAAATCGATGACAGTTTGTTGGGTCTCACTTTTTAGCTTGAAGAAGTATACCCATGTGTATCTTGAGTAATCATCAACTATGACAAGGCAATATTTCTTCCCACCAAGGCTTGCATGAGATGGAGGACCAAAGAGATTCACATGAAGGAGATCCAAGATCCTATTTGATGAAATAATAGTTTTCCTCTTGTGGGGAGAGTCGTGCATCTTTCCTTCAACACATACCCTGCAAACACGATCTTTGGCAAAAGAAACATTGTCTTTTAGTCCAAGGACGTGGCCACCCTTGTGAAGACTTTGCAAAGTTCTCATGTTGACGTGAACTAGATGGCGATGCCATAACCAGCCCGCGTTGGCCTTTTCGAATAAGCACATCGGACCCGCTGTGGTTTTCCCCGAAAAGTCCACCACATACAGGTCATTTTTGACATACCCAATGAAAGAGACCTTTAGAGACTTTCTCCACAAGAGTACCACTAAGTCACCATCAATAAAAACTACAAAGCCCATCTTACCAAGGGAACAAACAAAAAGTAAATTGTAACCAAGGGTCTCAACAAGCATGACATCCACAAGAGAATATCGTGGGTAACCACAACCTTGCTAAGACCCAATACCTCATATTTTGACTTATCACCATAGGATACGGTTATGTGATCATGGTTTGGCCTCATCTCCGTGATGATCTCCTTACTTCCGGTCATATGACTTGTGCAACTGCTATCGAGCACCCATTTAGAACCACCATAAGCATAGCCCGGCAAAAGAATTACTTCTTGTTTTTAGGTACCCATTTTTCAATGGGTCCTCTCATGTTACTAACAAGGGTCTTTGGAACCCAAATAGACCAAGAAATATAATTATTAAAAGTACCAACATAAGTAGCATAGACATCACCATAGTAATCACAAAATAACTTAGAATTAGGATTATTATACTCTGCAAAACCAATATAGCCAGTTTTGTCCCTTGTGATGTTCTTTTCACCAGTACTTTTCTTTGATTGAGCAGTTTTTCCTTTCATCTTCTTGTTCTTCTTCTTCTTAGGCTTTGGGACATAACCAAGTCCCTCATTTCCATTATTCGTTCTTTGCTTGCTAAGGACTTCATCTAGAGCTTCCTTACCTTTGGAAGCGGATGCCTTAGCAAGCCCCTCGTTCAACAGAGCATTTTCTTCATGAGAAAATGTTGATGTAGAAGTGCTTGGAGTATCATACTTGGTCAATCGAATTTGGAGCTGATCATGAGACTCATTAAGAATAGAGTATTCACTCTCCAAAGCCTTGTGGGAAATGTCAAGTGTCTCCATTTTCTTAGAGAGTCTAGCATGAGCAGCCCCAAATTCAACATTTTCCCTTTTTAGTTTCTTAGCTTTGGCAATAGCATTATCATGTGTCTCCTCGATAGACTCAAGTATATCCTCCAGTGAGACTCGAGCCTCTTCTTCTTCTAGAGCATTCTTTAAGGATGTAATCTCCATTGCATCCTCGCTTTCAATTTTGCCCTTTTCTTCGAGAAGCTTTTCGTTTCGAGCAAGTTGGTCCATGAGTGCCTCAAAGTGCACTTTGTAGTCACCTTGTAATTTAGTGATGAAATAATCCAAAGCAATAATTTCCTCCTTAACCTTAAGACTAGTAGAATCATCCATATCAATATTCATTGTAGTCTTAGGGAAAGAAGTGGTGGAACATGATACCTTGGAACCTCTTGCCATAAGGCAAGTGACGTTCTTGTTGCTCACATTTTCATTAGGTCAACCAAAGAGTGAAGTCGGTGTAGATGTGGTGGCTATGGTAGCCACCTCTCGTGAGCTATCATCATCTTCTTCACCTTCACTCCCGGATGAGTACTCCTCTTGAGCTACCAAGGCAATCTTTGGTTGCTTCTTGTAAAGACCATTTTTCTTCACAAATTGCTTCTTCCGAGGTGCATTTGACTTTTCTTTGAGAATGATCCTACCTCCATTATCTTCTCTATTTTGATATGGACATTCGGCCATGAACTGCATCCGGTCTCCACAATTAAAGCATGTTCTCAGTTTAGGACCATTTTCCCTTCTTCCATTAAAACCATTCTTGCGTTCAATTTTAGATTTGGCTTTGGCGGGGTCCTTCCAAAAGTTCCTAGCATAAAAGGCCATGTACTCACCATGTGCCCTCTTGACATCCTCGGGACAGTCCATAGCTTCAAAGTCATCATCATCTTGTTCAATAACATTTTCCTTTAAGGCCACATTGACCCCCTTTTGCATTCCAATGGCTCGAGCACGAGCGTCTTCGGCATTCTTGGCAGCCACTTTGAAGACTGCCATTTCTTGCATGACCTCATTGGAACTCATTTGATGGTAATTGTGTCTACCTTGAAGGCTCTTCAAATTAGTAGGCTCAAAAGGCATAAGAGCACTAACATACTTTCTCTTGATCCAAGCGTCATCAACGTGGGTATCACCATGATTCATAAATGTGGTGGCTATTGACATGAGTCTCGCCATCCATCATATAAAACCTTTAGCTTGGTTACTCAGTGCATCATACCTATTCCTTCTCATGCTTTCATTCCCAATGAAGAGTTCGGTGAGGGAATCCCAAGCTTCCTTTGCAGTGCTGAGATGTTCTATGTGGGGCATGTCCTTGGGACCCACACCAAGTTGAATCATGTGTAAAGCCATTGCATTGAGTTGGTTCTCCACAACTTCTCTTCTTGTCAAATTGGTGGAATCTCCAATGTGGAGGCCTTCTTCAATGATCCTCCAAAGTTTAGTAGATGAACCGCACACATGAGGTTTCATTAAGAATTGACATTGATTAAATGAAGATGCGGTAAGCTTGGGTGGATCACCCCTATTGTTTATATGAGGGTGAGGGATTGGTGGGTCGGGAGAATATAAGTGAGAGACCTCACTATAGTCCTCCTTACCACTTCCCTTTTTGGAGGAGGATCCATTATTTTTATCACCTACCACCTTGTCTTTCTTGGAGTTATCATTAGCTTTGTCCATGGAGAGAGGAGTGGTAGCCTCAGAGGTATATGGAGAGAGACGAGTGATCATTTGATGCATCTCTTCCATTTTGGCCTCTATGGATTTCACCAAGGTTGTTTCCAACGTCTTGAGATCATCTATAGTTACCTTGTCCACAGCCTCTCTCCCATCTCCCTTAGTGCCCATAATCTCTTAGGCGGTAAAGCCTAAATAAAAGAGCCGAGGCTCTGATACCAATTGAAATGGATCGTATGGTCACCTAGAGGGGGTGAATAGGTGCTACTTCAAATTTTAGTTCTTTTTCAATTTTAGGCTTGACACAAATGTAAATTCTCTAAATATGCAATTACGATAATTTCCCTACATGCCAACCTAACTACTAAGCGTGTAAAAAGGAGCGAGGAAACCGTAGTGGAGCACGCGGAGACACGGGGATTTGTTTGACTGTAGTTCCTTCCTTGTTAAGGGAAGTACGTCTGCATTGGAGGGGTGGGTGGTTCTCAGACCACCATGCCACAATAGGCCTCACCCTATTCTCCGATGGATCTCGCCACCATAGGCCTAATCCACCTTTCCACTATTGGTACCCTTCGAGGCAGGAACCGGTGCCTTTACAATGCTAGCGGGGCACACATCCACAACCGAATCGAAGGCTCCCGTGATGACAACAAGCTGCCACAAGAACAAGAATTATAAAATAATCAAAACTAGGATCTAGATATTTGCAAGAAATACTAGATCAAGTCCTCCTCCTTCAATTCCCCAAAGATCGAAGCCTTTGGGTGGGTGAGGATGGAGATCTCGCTTGGAACTTGAAAAACAGGTCTGAGATTTTTCGAATGAATCAAGAATTCTGACAGGAGGATCAACTGCCTTCAGCAAACTGAAAAACTAGTAACAAAAATAGGGTTAATTCACAAAAGCTTGATAAGAAGACATCACAGTACATCTTCGAGAAGCTCCTCTATGGCGACCTCCTCGAAGATGTCTGAGGATGGGATCCTAAGACATCTTCAAGAAGCTCCACCGTAGTGGTGTCCCTCTTGCACCATCTTGGAGTTTATAACTTCTCTATCTATAGATTAGTACGCCGGATAGCTAACAAATTTCACATATTAGGGAGTGCCTCTATGGCAAGCTCCTCGAAGATGTCTGAGGACGAGATCCTAAGACATCTCCGAGAAGCTCCGCCGTAGTGGTGTCCCTTCTCTCGCACACCATCCTGCAGTTTATAACTTCAGAAGGATGCATCTTTCCTATTTATAGATTAAGCAGCACAACATAGTGTTGACACTCACGATATAATTTCGACACTCACCCTTGTCATAGTGCCGCCAACCACCCAAATAGTGTCAGTACTCACCGGCACAGTGCTGCTCACTCACGATATAGTGTCGACACTCGCTCACGATTTAGTGTTGTACGCCACATCCACATTTAGTCCCGGTTAGTGCCTCCAACCGGGACTAAAGGTTCATCATATCTTTAGTCCCAGTTGTGTGCTTTAATTTTGTTTTTTAGACTAGTACTAATTTTAGCATCATGATTCCATTTGATGTACTTAATTATATAATGCAGATGAGCCAGCAATGGATGTACGTTGACCGACTCTCTGGCGAGTTCATTAAAGGTGTGCATTCTTTTCTCCTTGTGGCATAGGCTAACAAGCGGAATGGTTTTATGTGTTGTCCATGTGGTGTCTGCGGAATCATAAGGAATACTCTTCCGCAAGAGTCCTTCACGACCACCTGTTTCGGTCCGGTTTCATGACCAGCTATAATTGTTGTACCATGTTGAACTTTCAGAAATCCTTTATTTATTCAATCAAAGGGACCTCAACAAATCTATCCTCAGTTGCTATTGTCTATGGGTGATTAATTTATTTATGTATTAATAAGTATCTAGCTAATCTCATTCAATTCATTGTCGATAATTATTCTCACTATATTATTTCATATGCTATGATGCAGAATGAAGATTCTCGAATGTAAAAAAGGGAGAATCCAAGGATTTGGGTTCATTGACCCAAATCGAGCTAATGAAGCTATGCTAAAGATGAAGCTCGTGGACATGGAGCGTAACTTTCTCCGGTTTCTCAAGAAGCAGTATTTTTGTAAGGAAATACTATTTACTTACCACTTCAGGTGAGAGTGTTTCTGTCTTGTACACATTAGTTTTTGCTTACTCGATGTTAAGTGTAAATGATGAGTTACTGACGTATATAAACCTTGTGCAGCTTCCACTGGATTCTTCTAAGCATTTCCGTTGACTTGGGAAGAGTTCATATCATGAACTCATTACAAAAGGACATTAAAGAGTAACGCAACATGATCAAAATGCTCAGTAAGTAATTTCAATCATTATCACATTATATCGGTCTCTTTCATTCAATTTCTAAGATATCAAGTAATTATTAACGCATTCATTCATTTTCTTTGCCGGGTAGTGTTTGGACATGGTTCAATACTATGATCCACGGTCAATGGCGTGAGGAGCTGATTTATAAACCAATCCTGGTCAATAGTATGAGCTAGGTCCGCGTATCTCTTTAATTCTAGTTTCAATACAATTATCATGCATGCTTGATTATTATTTGATTGAATTCTATTCTTGTAAAGTGCACGAGGCAGCCACATGGGGCTAATCTATGTGGATACTACGTTTGCGAGTTCATTCGCATTTGCACTATTGAGCAGAAGTTGATATTTGTTCAAGTACGTAAACAATATATTCATAATTTATTTTTATTATCATAATTTGTGTTGATTTCCATTCATATTTTTTATGATTATGATATATTCATATTGATTTCCTTCTTTTTAGTTGGAAGCGATGCGGGAAAAGCTCCTACCACAGGACCGCCTACTAGAAATTCAATAGGAATTGGCGGGATTTTTGGTTGATGAGGTCATAGACCCGTGCGGAGAATACAATCTAGAAAGACCCTAAAACATCCATGTAATGATCTACATGTAATCAAATATATGGGATCTGGACCCGGTTGGGACTCGTATACCAAATTGTATATATATATATATATGTATGCTCCTAAGAGAAATTATATTATATATGCATCAACGTGTACAAGTACTACATAGTAGCATTGTGTATGTATATAAAAACTTATCTGAAAATGAAAACACAGGATGAAAATTAATCGAACACAAACACAAAATGAAAAGGAAAACACAAAACCCTAAAACCTCATCTCATGCCGCTGCAGCCAAATGGCCCAAAATGTTGTCGCGGCAGGGACCCTTTAGTCCCGGTTCGTGTTACAAACTGGGAATAAATGACCTCCAGCCCAGCACACGATGCAGGGACACGTGGTGGACCTTTAGTACTGGTTCGTAACAGAACCATGACTAAATGTCGAACCTCTAGTCCCGATTCCGCAGTCCCAATTTGCTATCCGGGACTAAAGGCCCTTATGAACCGGGACTAGAGGTACGTTTTCTTCTAGTGGTAGAGAGTAGGGACCAGCCGTACTCCATGAACATGCATAGATTATCATCGCGTGGAAGCGACGGGACAACGTTGCCATCACGGGCGAGGTCCTAGCTGACGGGCAGACGCTAGTAGGGTGGCACGAGGAGGACGGTCTCGAACAACACCATGGCCTCGTCGAGGTTTAGATTTCTCAGCTGAAAGCTGCCACACCCGCACCTTGTCCCCTGCTCCCGCCGGCTTCCGGGTCGTGGCGGGCCATTTTCGTCCCAGCCGGACATAGGTCTGCGTGAAGGAAGAGTGAGATGGGGAACGTGTTGGAAATATGCCCTAGAGACAAATAATAATAAGGATTATTATCATATTTCATAAAGTTTATATAAACATGTAATATATAAACAACCAAGGGTTCCTAGTGAAACTCTAGTCACTGGTTCATTGGTCAACAGATGATCAAGTTTCCTGATCATGTGGCATTTATGCTAGTTGGAAATGGAGTCAACTCATTCTGAGAATGAGATGATGAACCAATACCCAACCTAAACATCATGACCCAATCATGTCACGAAGCTCAAGTTACGATAATTAGAAATGGATCCTTGTAGACTATTCCTTAGACCGTGAGGTTATATCAATCACTTTCTTCTGAGAATGCTTAGATAGCATCAAACGTCACTTGGTAATATAGTGATAATAAAGGTGTGTTCAGGTGTTCGGAGGAACCTTAGAGGCAATATATGTCAAGAGCAGGATTTGTCTGTCCACGTGACAGAAAGATACTCAAGGGCCCACTCGGAGAAGTTATATCCAATAGTTGCACAACGTGTGATTTGATCAGAGGGATATCACTTGTCGAACGAGTCAAGTAGCATTGTTCAGTAATGAGATCGAACATGACATGGTGATTTCATTGATCAGATCTCGGGCAATGCGAGTATGGAGAGACAAAGGGAATAAGACACGATTGTCCCGGTTCAAACGACGAAAGATCTTTGTGGAATGCACAGGGGTCACATGGCCATCTAGGTCCCTCTGTCAATCATTGGTCCGGGAGTGTCCCGACCATGTCTGGAGTGTTCCTGAACCATGAGGTATCACGCTTAAGGGTTTGATGATGCTTAGAAGGTGTTTATAGGATCGGTAGAATCGCCAAAGAAGAGTAGAGAGAAAACCGGAAGGGTTTCGGTAAGTCCGGAGGATGTCCGGAGTGGAGGTGGAAGGTGTTCCATAGCCACGGAGATTGAATAATATGTGAATGATTGTTAAATATTTATTTAATCATTTATTCATAATTATTTAATAAAAGAGAAAATCAATTTAAAGGTCAAAAGGCTTAATGGGATAATTCCGGAGGGAAAAGGGGCCATTTAAGGAAAGGTAAGAGGGGAGAAGGGCCAAGGGGGAGGTCGGCGCCCTAGTGGGCCAGCCCCCCCTCCCGCGTGGGGCCCATGGGGGTGGCCGGCAACGCCTCCCCCTTCCCTCTCCTCTCCTTTAGTCCCACCCCGGGACTTTGAGGGAGGTAGTACCTCCCCTCCCCTTATATATAGTGGGGGTATTTGGCCAGATAAATACACACAATATTCAATAAAAGGTTTCCTCACTTTTGGGGAGACCTCCAATTGATATTCTCTCTCTCCCTCTCTCATGACCATGGTCCCAAGTTCGGACTGCGCGAATGAGAGACATCTTCACCACGGAGCGCCCTCGCGCTGCGGGATTCGGCTCCAGGAGCTCTACTTCCGCAACTGCTGCTGGATGGGGGAAGCGGGAGTCATCGTCAGGCACCAGACATGTGTAACTCCCCACGAGGTGTCACACTTGAGGCACTCAAGTCATTGGAGCCGCAGGAGTGCAAGGACTCCATCACGACCTTGAGGTCGGCTTCGTCTCATCTACATCAACCATGCTCTCTTGAGCGTTGACAACGCTTTTTGGTCTTCAAGGGTAAGTTTGCGAAAAGCCCCTCCCGTTACCGCATTACTAATAGATAGGTCCTGGCAACATCTGGGGTTCAGGGGCGTAGGGTAAAAATTATTGTTTTCATACGTGGAACCCCCTACAATGGTATTAGAGCTAGATCTATGCGTAGTAATGCTAGTACGGGTAGAACACACGAGATGTAGCATGTGGGCGTTGATCCTTTAGTTGTTACCCTCCCACGTGTACTTGTTTATACCGTAGCAATGCTTGATGAAGCGGCCCCCAACCGACTTTACGCGTTCATTCACGAGACTGGTCCACGCTTGACATACGGCTTGTACCGTATAAAGTGGCTTTGGGGGTGTTTGTCTCTCTCACATTAGTTGGTATGCCATTTGCAACGGAGGGCCCTGAAAGGGGTGTAGTATAGACAACTACTTGATCAGCGTTGTGGTGAAAGTTCGTAGGTAAGAACAGTTCTTGTGCGAAAGCCCATTTAGCCACGTAAAATATGCAAAGATAAAGTAGAGGCGTCTAACTTTGTTTTGTAGGGGCGTTGCTTTGTGATATGGTTGTGGCAAAGGTAAAATGATTACCTTATGTTACGTAAGTAGATAGTCATGGAGGTGATAGACTACCATGCCGGAAAGACACCGGTACCCTGGTGTCTACGGCGCCGGAACCCTGGCACCATAATTCGGTGATGACGGATGGAGATCATGACGTGAAGGACCATATCACATCACATTTACATTCAATGTTATTTTTTGTATATCTTATTGTGTGCTAGTATTAGATACTCAACGGTAGCCTAATAAGATGATCCCTGTTTAAAATTACCAATGATTGTTCCCCTTAGTGTGCACCACCAAGAAAGTTCTTCGGTATGAGGCAGGTCGTGATGAGCGGGTGTCAGACATATCTATGTTCGCATGCAGTGGGTGTAAGCCATGTTGCACAGGGAATACACTAAGGTTGAGTTGGCAAGCCTAGAACATTACAGATACGTGGCCTCAGAACGCAGATGGTCAAAAGATCGAGCATGAGTCGCATGAATGATGTGATCGATGTTTAGTGTCCACCCTAGAACCCACATTGATGGTCGTGATGATCGGGGAGATGTGGGGAAAAGAGGTCGTGTTATCACTAGAACCCTTCAGGGGATAGGTGTTTCTGAGTGGAGTTATTATTAACTCATTTAATTATAAACTTAGTCTAAATTCCTTTTGCAATTATAAATGTAGAAAAAGGTTCTCCCTGATGCAACCTTTCCCATTGACGATCGATTGGTTAGAAGGAGAAAAGCTCAGGCTAGATGAATCAAACTTCTCTATATGGGTTGCGCGTCTCCATGTTCTCCTTAGCAAGAATAACATGGTCGACTACATACTCGACAAGATGGATTTGGAGCAGCCATGTTTCTATGAGACCCCAAAGCAGCGAGAAGACCTCTATAACCGTCAGGAGATGGCCTCCTTCATTTCAGTTACAATGTGTTTCGGAATGGTGGACGAGCTGTGGCCTGTCGTGGGTAATGTTAACCCTCGTACAGTAATGCTATAGCTTAGGACACATTTCATGGAACAAGCATGCATATGGGAGCATGAGCTAGTGGGAGACTTTCTCTCCATTAAGATGGAGGAAAACTCATCACTTGACGACCACTTGGAGCGCATGCATGATGCATACATGAGGCCTGCATACTTCCTGGATAGCTGGATGATGGGCTCTTTTGCAAATGGCGTTGTGTTGCGGTCGTTGCCACCAAGCTACTAAGCACAAGTCAGGACCTGCATTATGAGAGGCGACGCGGAAATGCAGGATTTCCATAGGTTCATATCACATCTCAGAGATGTGATGCTTGAACCCGTTGTCGCTGAGGTCATCAATGACAAAGGTATATATTTGATATACAATTTTATAAATGTTATAATCTTGCAAACACATTTGCAGTGTTAAGTATAGTTGATACTTGTTCTGCTTTACTAAAAACAGGTCCTTCTGCATAGAGGAGCTTGCTGGAAAGGAGGTGATGTTGTGTGTTGATGGCGGGCATGATGATGATGGCCAACGACACTCTCCCTCAACATTTATCATTTAGTTTATTTTTGGATAGTTATTGTAATCAAAAGATTGTGAACTTCTTTAGTGTGTCTGACACTTTGTGAGATGGTTATTCATATTAGTTTGTAACAAACAGTTGTTCCACTTTTATGAATGATCTCTATTCGTATTCATATCTTGTTCGATTATGTGTGAAATATCCTTGTTATGAAACTAATTGATAATATATGAACATTTGTAAAATATTGAAATGCCTTAAATTACCCAACTTAATGATATGTTCATTTCTGAATGAAACCATTATTCAAAGTTATGTGATAATATTTGAAAGACATTTGATTTCTTATCACATATAAATCATGCCTAAGTTTGGCAAAATAACTTGAACATCGTGTATTACTTGAATATAAAGTGTTTTAATGAATTGTTAAAGTAAATACATATTCAATGTATTATGTTTTAACAAAATGGTAATTATCATTATATGATTGTTTAAATGTGTGAAGAAGTTTACCAAAGGAAACATAAGTATGAAACTATTTGATATGATCAAAGTTATTCATCAACAAATGGTATTAAAGATAAATGAGAATCTAATTACTATGATTTGATCAATAGTAATGAAATTCGACTTTATAAGAATGGCATAAAGAGAATTGTGGAATGCAAAGTGTTTTGAAACGTCAAAATGCAAAGCATCACAATGTGATATTAGATATCAAAGTGGGTGAATAGATGGCGCCAAATAAATCATTGTAGAGTAGATGTAGAGACCATTAGTTAGAAATAGTTAGCACTCAATTAGAACATATAGTGAACCATATGAATTCGTGAGATCGGCGCCATATCTAGTATGGATCGTTGTAAAAGTTTTGGGGTTATTTGATATAACCAAAACAATAGCGAATAAGTCCTTGTAGAGTATTCATTGGAAAGTTTGAATACGAAATCCATAACTAAAACCAAAAGAGAAGCAAAACTTGTATTGCTTGGATTTTGGTGCATTCTTGAGAAAGTTCACATTCAGTGATATTTCGCGATTATGGAGCAAATGGAAGATAGTGTGAAACACGATGAGGATTCAAATCCTTGCATTGGAGTGTTGAGAAGCACAACGGAAAGCGTTCCTGAACGATTCTCCTCACAAAGGAAAGAATCAATGATAATGATCATTATGTTTTCCCCACTAGTGTTTTCACTACATGAAGTAGGATTCAAAATGTATCCCATATCTTGTATGGAGACATTTGTGAATCATTTGTCATGATTACTGGAATATGACATACCTACGAACTACTAAGGAAATAATGGTAAGCTAAAATTATGAGAAATCCTATAAGAAAAATTCCCTTGAGATTAGAAAGCAATTTGTTGCTAAATCTTACAAAGTAAAGGAGTTACTTGGAATTTTCCCAAATGACTGCAAAGCCATAGTGAAAAGGGGGGTGAATGACAAAAGCACAATTTGTCAAGTATTGGACAAATTCAAATGAATTTGATTCAAGTGTGCTAAATGTCTAGTGGATTTAAAACTAGTAAAAGTACTAGTATCTCATAGTAAATCTCCAAGTTTGATATTTGATCAAAGGATTTTGAAATCGTTCAAAATAGTGAGTGGATATGCAATTTGCATGAAATTGAGTGGGAGCTATGAAAGTCTTCCTAAAAAAATATGTGAATGACATATTTTTGAGTGGGAGCAATATAAGTCTCAAATTCAAATATGTAGGAACATAGTTTGAGTAAGAGTAGTGACTCATTCCCAAATATGTTGGGAACATATTTTGAGTGGGATCTTATAGGAGTGATTCTTAAGTGTGTTAAGAATAAAAGTGCAAGTACCGATAAATAATGATTTATAAGGGGTAGAAGTTGATAAGAAGTGTATTATGATATTATGTAGTATTCCTTAAGGTATTATGAAAAGGGTTTCAGAATAGAAGTTAATTAAGGAACTGGTCCTTAATAACTCAAGTTAGGAATAGTATTAAGTTTAACATCAATGGTTGAAAGAAATAATAGGATGATCATCATCCATTATGTTGAGATATAGGTTCTATCTTAGAAAACCATGATGATAAATTAACATAATATATGATCCAATAAGGAACATTTGAAAAGTGATTAAGTTTGAATCATGGAACGTTGAGCTAAGTTTGTCCATAGTGTCTAATAGAGAACTATAGACATGTTTTCCAAATCCATAAAGGATGACATATCTTAAAGCATAAAGGGTTATGTTATAAGGGAATATGTTGGAACTCCCGTAATACCGACTAAAGTCAAGTAGGAAGCGAGGTGAACAAAACATCGAAAGATGCATAGGGTGCACTTGTGTTTTGATGAATACATTTATAATAATAGATAAGGGTACCATCTAAAGTATTGTATAATGTTATGGCGGGGCTAGTTCACTTTTAACATAGAATGATGTGTCCCAGGGCATAGTGCCCATGAGAAATCCCTCAAGGTTGATCTAAAGTCACTATAGGCTCCTGGAATCTGACCTCGTTCTGCTTCCATAACAACGATGCATACACACAAATGTTATCATGTGATGATAAAGTATTAATGTCAATCAGGGTGACATTAGTAAGTTGCAAAGTATTTGGGACTGTAAAGTACAGGCCTAAGGCTCAATGTCAACACCCGGATTTTTAATCCCAGATGCCCGTTATGCCATACCTCGCAATCCCAGGATTACCATTTTTGTGAGACATAACGGACTGGATATCATAGTACATCATCCATTACAAATCATACATAAGGTTTTACACAAATAAGGATCTCATGATCCAGTCTTTAATACACCAAGCAGTGGAAATAAACGATAGGGTAGCGGTGGGGTCCATCTTCAAGGGAACAAGCAATGCTGACGAAGGCAGATGGTCCTAGTTATCATAGCCGTCCTGCTGACCATCATCTTGATAATCTCCTTCATAGTCTGGCCATGATAATAGCCAGGCACAAAAGCTATGAGTACTCTTTAAGTACTCGCAAACTACTACTAACAAGGGGTATAATTCTAAGTTAAAGTACTGAATCTAAGTTAACTATCAAGTTAAGTTTGAAACCTAAGCTGAGTTCAGAAGCAAAGAAAGATAAAGTAAAGTTCTAGAATCACTTAAGTTGGGAAGCTATTATCATCAACACAACCCTGTTGTGGTCAAGTCAAAGTTCATCATTCATGTCAAGTTATTTAGAAAACAGCTGACAACGAAACAGTATGGCCATTCCAACTGTCCATAACCGCGGACGCGGCTATTCGAATCGTTTGACACTCTGCAGAGGTGGTACACTTTCACCACAAGATTCGATACATCTGTCAGGGATAACCCTGAATCATCATACTTAGTATGCAGATAATCAAACATAACCTTCCCTTTACACACCCTAGTATAAGCACCTCTCCTATGAGCATGGCCTCCCAACCATGACCATCCATCATCTTGGGCACTGCATAGGTGGACATCATTGAGAGGTAGCCTTAGCTGAAACCTCTCCCGTGAGGGAACTAATACTAATGCATATAAATTTCCAGCTAAGCCTTACCCAATTCAGGTAATGTGGTTGTACGGTAAATTTGGAATGGTATCGCATTCGAATCCAACCATCAGTTTTATAAACGGGTTAAGGCTCATGCCTCGTCATTTTCATCATTGTAAACCAGTTGTGTCTCTCA
The DNA here is from genome assembly GCA_916181665.1 of Avena sativa. Classification (NCBI taxonomy): domain Eukaryota; kingdom Viridiplantae; phylum Streptophyta; class Magnoliopsida; order Poales; family Poaceae; genus Avena; species Avena sativa. Next base: position 310,560,054 of record OV702291.1, read on the forward strand.
ACACATGTCAAACCATCTCAATAGAATGACTCATCATTCCAAGGTTTTCACAATTCATTTTCACCAAGTGTTCCCGTCTAAAGTGACTCAAGTTTTTGATCTATTCTAAAATACTAAGTTAAGAGTATTCACTAAGGTGGAAAAGGTGGGTTCAATCTCATGCCATAGAATGACATCTGAAGGTTTCTAAGTAGGTCAAGTTTTATACTTTTTATGCTACCTTCAAAATAAGTAAAGAACTTTGTGTGAACTAAGGGAGGTAAAACTTGTCAATAAGACTTGGGGTACTAATAGTTAAAGGGGTGTGATCAAAGCATGCTTAAGGCATTTTTTCTAAACCATCTAGTTTAAATCTAGCTTGCTAACAATAGCTTGCCTTGGTTGGTGAAGTGGTTGAAGTTTTCTTCTTCTTCTTGGTAGAACTCCTCCTCCTCGAAAGTTTGGTTGGTACTAGCGTCTATAAATACATAGGGAGTAGACAATCACCAAACAATACTTAACTAGGCTAAGTAGCATTCTAAAACACACAATTGATGATCTATTATCATCACAAGCATCACAAGTTTAATTGAATAGTTTCATTCTTTTTAATTTAGAAAAGTAATTCCTACTCATTGAAAAATTAACTAAGGTTTAATATTCACCACTTAAAATATGGGATCATGTTGACACCTGTCATCACCACATATTCTAACATGTGGGAATGAGATTTAAGGGTTGGATCAATATTACTTTGGTTTAAGTTCATTATTTAATGATTTAAAGTGACTGGAAATGCCTATATAGCATTATTTTGGTACTAGTCCAAAGTCACTACATATAAACCTTAATATTATTACATACTTAGATAGATATGAAGAAATGTGATTTTTTAGAGTTGGAATCAACTCAAAAGCTAACTTGGTTGATTTTATAAAAATGTTGCAAGGTGCAAATGCTTCTGTTTTGTTATTTTTATTAGGAGAGATCTATAACTCTAATGGAAATAAATCCAACGGGCTTGGATAGATTATTTCAATACCTTTCAGAAAAAATTGGTTTCATGCAATTTGGATTTTTAAACTCTCTGAATTGATTTTTAAACTAGGGGATAGAAACTAGATTTAACTAAAAAGGAAAAAAACCAGATTTGAATCTATGGGCTAGCGCGGGGAAAGAAATGGGCCAGCCCAGTGGCGCTCCGCGGCACGGGGCTCAGCTGACAGGGGGGTCCCGCTTGTCAACGGCACTTAACACGCGAAACGGTACGCGCGCTGTGGGCCGTGCGATTAGAAGCGAGATCAACGGCTGAGGGTCATCATCGACAACGAACAGGTCGTCGGCGAGCTTGAACCCTAGCGGCTCGGTGGGGGTCTACTGGGGGCGTACCAGGGCTCCAGCAGGGTCGGCGAGGCGGGCAAACGAAGTGGAAGACAACGGCGAGGCGAGGCGCGATTGTGGTGGAGCTTGGGGCGGTCAAAATCAATGGCGCCCTTCTCCTCCAGAGGCGGCGGCTCCGGTTCCAATTCCGGTGAGCTTCTGCTCCACTTGCTCCGGCTAGAGGTGGGTGAGGTTCAGAGAGGTGAGGGGAGTGGAATGGTGTAGAGAAGAATGGCTGGGGTGGGCTCCTTTTATAGGCCCCACGGGGAGACCGAGTGGGATGGGCGGTCGACGGTGGCGACATGGCTATGAAGAGCTAGAGGCATGGCTGGGGGTGGCGATCGATCGGTGGTTCCCTGGCGGTGCTCTAGGACTTAAATGCGGCCGTAGGGGCGGTGGCACGCGGTCTAGGCGAGGTGGCGCTCTGCGCGGCCGAAGCGGCGGTGTCCACGGCGAGCGGTAGCTGTGAGGCTTTGGGCGGCGAACGGGGATGTCTCGGGTGTTCTCTAGGTCGAGGTGGAGCGGCGGGCGCGGGCTGCAGTCGAGCGGTGACTTGTGCACGTGGGGACAAGGCGTGCTCTGGAGGCGGCACTAGCATGGTGCGGTGGCACTGGGCGCGGGCTCTCCTCGGTGGTCCACGGCAGCACTTGGCTCGGGCAGGGGACAGAGAGGGGTAGTGAGGTGTTGGCTACCTCCTAGACATGGAGAGGAAGGAGGAGGTGGTCTGCTAGGGTGAGGGCAAGTTTGGCCGGTGAGTTGGTGCTCGGCATGGCTTGGTCTGGCCACTAGGGTGTAGGGGTTGGTGTGGTAATGGCATGGTTTGATCAAGTGGAGACATAGGGAGTGTTTTGTGGTCAAATGGGTGGCTAAACTCTGTAGAAACAGTGAGCTAGCTATTTATTTTTGATTCTGCCTGCCATGTGTTTGATGAAAAGGCCGTAAGAGAAAAAGTTTTGAATTTTGAGTTCAAAATTTTTGAGTGATCTCCACTAGTGATAGGTAGTCTCTGGTTGCAAGGGTTTTGAAAGTGGAGCTCAAATAGATGGTTTTTGAAATAGGGGTGATCTATGCATATGCATTAGATTCAATTTTAAACTGTCATTTAAAATAGTTAACAGAATGTTTTTAGCAGATCCAAAGGTGGGCCTTGGTACCTCATTATGTGTACTAGCCAGGGGTGCAAAGATCAAGAATTGTTTCTGTTAAGAATTGAGTACTAGGAATAGCAAAAGTAGGCATGAGAGTTAAATTTGCCAAAATGACCATTCCTTCTTTTTAATTCTTTTTGATTTGATTTTCTTTAGGAAAAGTTTGGGAATGATGTAGATGATGTTTAAATCACCTAAGAAACATTTTACAAGCATTGGATCAATCAATCATGGCAATTCAAACAACTCCTATTTTAAATGCATACCCATATGAATGCTTTCATTTTAAATTTGGAAAAGTTTTTGTTAACCCTATTTTTGGATGATTTGATCTTGATAAGCTTGGATTAAAGTTTTGGGATGTTACAAACCTTCCCCCTTAAACAAAATCTCGTCCCGAGATTTACAAAGAAAACTAGGAACTAAAAAGATCTGGGAACTCGGTCCTAATGTAATCTTCGCGTTCCCAAGTGGCTTCCTCCTCGGTATGGTTGCTCCACTGAATCTTGAGAAACTTGATACTCCTAGTCCTGGTGGTTCTGTAGGCTTCTTCTAAGATACGGATGGGTACTTCCCGATAGGTCAGGTCATTGTTGATTTCCACAGCTCTGTGATCGATGTTCTTGAAAACTTCAGTCTTCTCAGGCACTTCCAAGCATTTGCGAAGTAACGAGATATGGAACACATTGTGGATGGCTGACATCTCTTTAGGCAGTTCTAGTTGATACGATACTTCTCCTCGGCGGTTCAGAATCTTGAAAGGTCCGATATACCTGGGAGCTAACTTTCCCTTCAGACTAAAGCGTTGGGTTCCCTTCAATGGTGAAACCTTGAGATATACGAAATCTCTGACATTGAAAGTCAGGTCTCTCCTTCTCTTGTCAGAATAACTCTTCTGTCTGGATTGGCCGGTCTTGAGGTGCTCACGGACTTTGTGAACTTTCTCTTCGGCTTCTCGGAGAATGTCGGGTCCAAAGATCTGACTCTCTCCTACTTGCGACCAATTCAAAGGGGTACGACACTTTCTTCCGTATAGGAATTCAAATGGTGCCATCTGCAAACTAGCCTGATAACTGTTGTTATATCAGAATTCTGCGAAAGGCAGGAAGTCTTCCCATTTTGATCCGTATTCTAACACACAAGCTCTAAGCATATCCTCCAAGATCTGGTTGACTCTCTCAGTTTGTCCATCTGTTTGCGGGTGATACGCGGTGCTGAAGTTCAACTTGGTTCCTAAACCTTCCTGAACTTTCTGCCAAAATCTTGAAGTAAACTGGGTTCCTCGATCTGAGACGATGGTCTTAGGGGTTCCATGCAGACTAACAATCCTAGCAATGTATAGCTCTGCTAGCTTTGCACTCTGGTAGGTTGTCTTGACTGCTATGAAGTGGGCTACCTTGGACAGTCTATCAACTATGACCCAGATTGAGTCATTTCCCCTACTAGAAGTGGGTAAACCGGTGATAAAGTCCATTCCGACAGAATCTCGTTTCCTTTCCAGAATCTGCAATGGTTGCAATAGTCCTAAAGGGCTCTGATGCTCTTCTTTGACTCTTTGACAGATCTCACATTTGGCGATGTAGCTTCTGATCTCTCTTTTCATCTTGTGCCACCAAAATTGCTCTTTCAAATCCTGATACATCTTTGTTCCTCCGGTGTGGATAGAATAAAGAGTATCATGAGATTCCTTCATGATAACCTCCTTCATCTCCGAATCTGCTGGCACACAGATACGTCCTTTGTACCACAGTACTCCTTCTTCGTCTTCGGTGAATCCAGGTACCTTTCCTGTACCCATACGACGTTTGATTCCGTCGATACTCTCATTTCCCTTCTAGGCTTCCTTGATTTGGCTAATCAAACTGGGTTGAAGTTCAATGCTAGCTAGGAATCCTTTGCTAACTAACTCAGTCCTGAACTATTCCAACCCCTCATACAAACTTGGTTGCTTCTCTTTGATCATGGTGTTAAGCCTACACGGCAATCTGCTAAGAGCATTCGCTACCACATTGGCTTTGCCAGGGTGATAGTGAATGTCAAGGTCATAATCCTTGATTAACTCTATCCATCTTCTTTGCCTCATATTCAGCTCCTTCTGGGTGAAGATATACTTCAATCTCTTATGGCCTGAGTAAATCTCACAGCGATTACCCATCAAATAATGACGCCATGTCTTCAATGCTAGAACCACGGCTGCTAGCTCAAGGTCATGGGTCGGATAGTTCTGCTCATGTTGCTTCAATTGTCGAGACAGATATGCGATGACTTTGCCTTCTTGCACCAATACACATCCTAGGCCAATCTTGGATGCATCACAATACACATCAAACAGCTTCTTGATGTCTAGCATGATCAAAATCGGGGCGGATATCAATCTCTTCTTCAGCTCCTGGAAACTAGCTTCACATTTGTCTGTCCATTCAAACTTCTTGTCCTTCTTCAACAATTGGGTCATTGGTCGGGCTATGCTCGAGAATCCTTCTATGAACTTGCGGTAATATCCCGCTAATCCGAGAAATGAACGAACTTGGGTTTGATTGGTTGGGGCTTCCCATTCTTCGACATCTTTGATCTTGGTGGGATCAACAGAGACTCCTCCGGCAGACACAATATGTCCTTGGAATCCTACTTCTTTCAGCCAAAACTCACACTTGCTGAACTTGGCATATAACTGATGCTCTCTTAGGGTTTCTAGGATGATTCTCAGATGTTGCTCGTGCTCTTCTTCTGACTTGGAGTAGATAAGGATGTCGTCAATAAACACAACTACAAACTTATCAGGGAAATTCATAAAGATCTTATTCATGAGATTCATGAAATAAGCAGGGGCATTGGTTAATCCAAAAGACATAACCGTACACTCGTATAAACCATAGCGAGTAGTAAAGGCGGTCTTCGGAATATCCGTTGCACGAATCTTAAGTTGGTGATAACCAGTCCTAAGATCAATCTTTGAGAATACCTGAGCTCCGGTCAACTGATCAAATAGATCCTCTATCTTTGTCAAAGGGTACTTGTTCTTGATGGTGACATCATTCAACTTTCTGTAGTCCGTACACAGACAGTTGCCTCCATCTTTCTTGTCGAAGAATAACACTAGTGATCTCCATGGTGATGCACTTGGTTGAATCAAACATGTTGCTAACATGGCATCCAACTGCTTCTTCAGTTCTACTAACTCTGAGGGGTTCATGGTATAGGGTCTCTGGGCTATAGGTCCGGTTCCGGGGATTAGTTCGATAATGAACTCAATATCCCTATCCGGGGGCATACCTGGCAATTCATCTGGGAATACGTTGGGGTATTCACAGACTACTCTGACTTGGTCAATTGTAGGCAGGGCTACACTCTTGTTGCACTTGAATTGACGGGGTAAGGTTTCGGAGATATGCTCTACTGTTACTCCCGAACTACTGGTCATGGTGATGGCTTTCTTAGCACAGTCTATCAGTCCTTTATGCCTTAACATCCAGTCCATACCTAGTACTACTTCCAATCCTTTGGTTCCAAGTACAATTAGGTTGGCATAAAAATCTATCCCATGGATTCTGATAGGTACAACTTTGCAAATTTTTCTAGCTTTTTTTGTTGAACCGGGGATTTGAACTATCATGACATGCTTCAGGTTGGTTGGGCGAATCTTACTAGTGCATACAAATTCTTCGGTGACAAATGAATGCGATGCTCCAGAATCAAACAATACTCTTGCTAAAATTGAGTTGATAGAAAACATACCCAGCACTACATCTGGCGCTTCCTGGGCTTCTTCTGCGTTCATGTGGAAGAGACGACCGTTGTGCTTGTGCGGGTTCCCTGGGGAAATCTCCTTCCTGGTTGAACACGACGCTGCTGCTGAGCGGGGGCATTCACAGGGGCATTAGCGGCAGTCTTCTTGGGACACTCATTGGAGTAGTAACCCTTCACTCCACACTCGAAACAAGTGATCTAGGACTTGTCCTTGACTGCGACAGGTACAACATTGCTGCCAGTTCTGGGTGCAGTGTTGTTGTTGTCGCTGCTCTTGGGAGGGGCACGGATGAAATTGTTGGCATTGCCGGAGTTGTGATTGTTTCCTCCGGACTTCACATTTCCTCCGCTACGGTTGGGGTAGCTTGGGCGAGAATTTGGGGGTCGGTTGTTCCTTGGTGCATATCCTGGTGAGGGGTTAGGACGGTACTTCTGGTGACTACTGGATCCAGACCGCTGCATCATATGGCGCTTGCGGTTGTCATTTGTCTGGTTAATCTTCCCTTCCATCTAAATGGAAGAGTCGACTAGCTCTTCGAGATCATCGAAACGGATGTTGACGAGGACAGTCTGCATCTCATCATGCAGTCCGTTTAAGAATCTCTCTTTCTTCTTGGCCTCCGTGTTGATCTCATCTGGTGCATATTTGGCAAGTGACAAGAATTTGTCACGGTACTCTACCACAGTCATTCTTCCTTGCTTCAATTCGCGGAATTCATCTGTCATCCTGTTGACAAGACCTTGCGGCACGTGGGTGCGGCTGAACTTAACCTTGAATGCTTCACAGGTCATCACCTGGCCATGGTTCATATTGTGGATGCTATTCCACCAAGCTCTGGCATCTCCCGCCAGATAGTGGGTGGCAAAGAGAACTTTCTCATTCTCATCAACTCTGGCAACCTCTAAGTTGTTTTCCATGGTCTGTAACCAGTCATCAGCATCTAATGGGTTTTCAGATTGGTTGAAGATTGGGGGATTGGTGTTCTGAAAGTTTTTGAGTTTGGATCCTTGGTGATCCTGATTTCCATGTCCTTGGTTGTTGAGAGCCATTTGGGCGATCTGCTGCAATGTTGCTAAGTTGGCTTGACGCTCGGCCCTGCTTGCTTCATGGTCCGTGATAAGATTCTGCAATATCTGCAGCATTGGGTCCTGCGACGAGCTGCTCCCTCCTTGGTTTCCACGAGACATCTGAAGATTGAGATAGATATAGGGGTAAGAGGGAAATTCTAAGGTTCATGGTTTTGGGTTTTCAAAGCTAAAACTTTGAGTTAGACTCAGGTTTTTCAACTAACTTCATTTTCATTCATGCAAGCAAGCACCCGATACAACACATACCACAACAATCAAAGGGGAAAACAGATGGTTTGAAGAACCATTCTGCAAGCTACGATACAATGAGATGATACATCTCATGCTACGACAGTGCTATAGTGCCTCTACTCATTGTCGATGAAGTCAGAGTCTTCATCATCAGTGTAGAAGTCCACAGCATCCTCCTCTAAAAAGTTATCATCAATGCTGAGGTAAGAATCCATATCTCCCTGGATGTCTTCACCCTCATCATCTTCTTCCTTGGCGGCAAGCTGAGCTTCCTGCTCCTTGACGGTCTTCTCGAGGTCGGACACCTTCTTGCGAAGACGGGCGATGGTGCAATCCTTCTTTGCACGCTGGCGGCAAAGAGACTGACAATCTTGGACAAGCAGTGCGAAAGTCTGGGCCTTCTGGTCAGCAATGGCATGGTTCTGGTTGGCTAACTCTCTGGCATTGTCTAGTTCCTGCTGTCGGTCATGAAGCAAGAAGTCAAGGTTCTCCACTTGACGCCTCAATTCTGGGTGACTTGGCATTCCCATGAAGTCACGTCTTGCATAGTGGGCAAAACGGGTTCCTTGAATCTTGTTGACACTGAGGGCACATAGACGTGCGAGAGCTTCATGCATTGCCCTGGCTAATCCATCTAGCCAGTTGTTCTCTCTCACGGAGAACTGAATTCTCCCGGAAGTTGGTGCTTCGATGCTTCCCCGAAGATCCGCGGTGACTAGCCACTGTAGGTCTCCTCCTGGGGGTCCTGGAAGTTGAGCTCCAAGAAACTCCGGATGTGGGCGTCCTAGTAACTCCGACAGCGAATCCAGATCCCTCTCGAAGATCAGCTGACCTCCGTTTCCCAACTGGTAAAACTTGCTGAACTTAGTCTCCATCTACAAGAATTTAGGATGAGGAAGTTAGTGAAGTGATCAAGTGTGTCAAATTTTAAGTAGTAATGTAAGAATTTTGAGGAACATGCATTTTTGAGAAAGAATGAGTTCACCAGGGTAAGAGGGGAAATAGTTTTTCATAAATACTCACTTTGGTTTTGAAGCTAAGTTTTTGGTTTGGACGTCCATTCTAACTAGGGTCTCCTATGGTCAGGATGGCTCTGATACCAACTTGTCAACACCCAGATTTTTAATCCCAGATGCCCGTTATGCCATAACTCGCAATCCCAGGATTACCATTTTTGCGAGACATAACGGATTGGATATCACAGTACATCATCCATTACAAACCATACATAAGGTTTTACACAAATAAGGATCTCATGATCCAGTCTTTAATACAACAAGCAGTGGAAATAAACGATAGCGTAGCGGTGGGGTCCATCTTCAGGGGCACAGGCAATGCTGACGAAGGCAGATGGTCCTAGTTATCATAGCCGTCCTGCTGACCATCATCTTGATAATCTCCTTCATAGTCTGGCCACGATAATAGCCAGGGACAAAAGCCATGAGTACTCTTTAAGTACTCGCAAACTACTACTAACAAGGGGTATAATTCTAAGTTAAAGTACTGAATCTAAGTTAACTATCAAGTTAAGTTTGAAACCTAAGCTGAGTTTAGAAGCAAAGAAAGATAAAGTAAAGTTCTAGAATCACTTAAGTTGGGAAGCTATTATCATCAACACAACCCTGTTGTGGTCAAGTCAAAGTTCATCATTCATGTCAAGTTATTTAGAAAACAGCTGACAACGAAACAGTATGGCCATTCCAACTGTCCATAACTGTGGACGTGGCTATTCGAATAGTTTGACACTCTGCAGAGGTGGTACACTTTCACCACAAGATTCGATACATCTGTCAGGGATAACCCTGAATCATCATACTTAGTATGCAGATAATCAAACATAACCTTCCCTTTACACACCCTAGTATAAGCACCTCTCCTATGAGCATGGCCTCCCAACCATGACCATCAGTCATCTTGGGCACTGCATAGGTGGACATCATTGAGAGGTAGCCTCATCTCAAACAACTCCCATGAGGGAACTAATACTAATGCATATAAATTTCCAGCTAAGCCTTGCCCAATTCAGGTAATGTGGTTGTACGGTAAATTTGGAATGGTATCGCATCCGAATCCAACCATCAGTTTTATAAACGGGTTAAGGCTCATGCCTCGTCATTTTCATCATTGTAAACCAGTTGTGTCTCTCAACACATGTCAAACCATCTCAATAGAATGACTCATCATTCCAAGGTTTTCACAATTCATGTTCACCAAGTTTTGATATATTCTAAAATACTAAGTTAAGAGTATTCACTAAGGTGGAAAAGATGGGTTCAACCTCATGCCATAGAATGACATCTAAAGGTTTCTAAGTAGGTCAAGTTTTATACTTTTTATGCTACCTTCAAAACAAGTAAAGAACTTTGTGTGAACTAAGGGAGGTAAAACTTGTCAATAAGACTTGGGGTACTAATAGTTAAAGGGGTGTGATAAAAGCATGCTTAAGGCATCTTTGCTAAACCATCTAGTTTAAATCTAGCTTGCTAACAATAGCTTGCCTTGGTTGGTGTAGTGGTTGAAGTTTTCTTCTTCTTCTTCTTGGTAGAACTCCTCCTCCTCGAAAGTTTGGTCGGTACTAGCGTCTATAAATACATAGGGAGTAGACAATCACCAAACAATACTTAACTAGGCTAAGTAGCATTCTAAAACACACAATTGATGATCTATTATCATCACAAGCATCACAAGTTTAATTGAATAGTTTCATTCTTTTTAATTTAGAAAAGTAATTCCTACTCATTGAAAAATTAACTAAGGTTTAATATTCACCACTTAAAATATGGGATCATGTTGACACCTATCATCACCACATATTCTAACATGTGGGAATGAGATTTAAGAGTTCGATCAATATTACTTTGGTTTAAGTTCATTATTTAATGATTTAAAGTGACTAGAAATGCCTATATAGCATTATTTTGGTACTAGTCCAAAGTCACTGCATGTAAACCATAATATTATTACATACTTAGATAGATATGAAGAAATGTGATTTTTGAGAGTTGGAATCAACCCAAAAGCTAACTTGGTTGATTTTATAAAAATGTTGCAAGGTGCAAATGCTTCTTTTTTTTATTTTTATTAGGAGAGATCTATAACTCTAATGGAAATAAATCCAACGGGCTTGGATAGATTATTTCAATACCTTTCAGACAAAATTGGTTTCATGCAATTTGGATTTCTAAAACTCTCTGAATTGATTTTTAAACTAGGGGACAGAAACTAGATTTAACTAAAAAGGAAAAAACCAGATTTGAATCTATGGGCTAGCGCGGGAAAAGAAATGGGCTGGCCTAGGGCTTTACCACAGAAAAAGAATTGATGAAACAAAGAGAGAGAGAGATAGTTTCCTTTCATCTTGTTTTTGGATGTAGAGCACCGGTAGAAAGACGAGGACAGAAAAGAGTTTGCTTTTGTTTCCACCAGATAATTGTAGATTTTGCTCCGTGTAGAAAGGGCGAGATCACCAACAAGAGATTATTGATTACTTTCTTCAAGAGAGCACTCCGGAAAACAAAGACGGAAGTAAAAGTATCAAGGGATAAGGGCCACTTCTAACTTCCGTGGACTGAGTGAAATCACATTAATTCACCAATTCAATGTACAAGAGCGAATGATAAGAGTAGTGGTATGGTAGCTACTCCATCCCGCACTCAAAGCATTACTCCGCACATGAATAAGAAAACCATGCAACCCAACTACCGAAACAGACTGATGGTATTGACAAAAAAACTCATGGAACTCCGTTAGAAAACAAGGATAGATGCAAACGATTTGTCGGGTTCATAGATAGATAAAGATGATGATGTTGTCATCATGTCATAAGTAACCAGCCACCGGAAAGATATTGAAGGAAGATTACGGAGAAGAACTGCAAGATTCCACAGGCAAAGAAAAAGATAGCACCACTTGAACATAAGGAAAAACAAGATCTGAAAGGTCTTCATGGCCTCCGGTGGATTGAGCATAGACGATAGAACAAGAGGGTTTCAAAGATTACTTAACGAGATAGAGGTGAAAAGAACTCCATGTTGTTCTTGAAAAGATAGAGAGAGATTTAGCAGTCTTGAGGAAAACTTCGACGGAACGACGATGATAACTTGCCAACAAGGAACAACTCCGGATTGGTTGAAGATGGAGGATGGAATTAACAATGGATTGCCAATTCTAGAAATGAAGCAATGTATTTAGCAGAAGGACGTGGTCGAGATAGGTGACTTCAAAAAGTCAGAATTCACGCTTTGAGAACTTGCACACAGGCAATGCTCACGAAGCTTCAGAGAAAGAGACACAGATGATCTTCCATGTCCTTCCATTGATATGGATTAAGCAAGCATATTATCAACATATACCACCATGGATTTACAGGATATTCCCAGAATATCAAGTTCAGAAGGCGAGAGAAACGAACAAATGCTCGAACACTTTCTGAGCTCATTGCTCTTAGAAAGATCAATATTAAGAGCACGGGTTCGTGTTGAAGAAGATGCACTGGAATAATAGATTATCTGGTCCTTCAGAAGAGATGTCAACTTGGTCACATTGTCGATCGGATCACCGGTTACAAAGATAACGAGATCTTGGATAAAGAAACGATGATAGCTCATACCTCAAGCAAAGCTACCAAAGACGAAAAGATGCAATTCCCTCGTCTCAAAGAGAATTTTGCAGATATGGGGTTCAAAAAGATGTGCAGCATGATGGACAGATGATAGACCGCCGTAGTGCTTTGCGAAACTCCGGATTGCCAAAGATGCTTGAATATGCCTGGATATGATCACGGTGCACTCAAAATCACAGGAGATAACCTTATCCTCCAGATGGTGACGGTTGATAGCATTTTTCCATATTCCAATTGACACTTATCATGAGTGGAATATAGCTATGCCGAGAGCCAAATTACAATCACCAGCATCGGATCGACACATGTTATGTAATTAGCCCAAGAGAATTGTTGATGAAACGAAACTCCAGGATTAAATGCCGGTGACAAAACAATGAGCTAGCACAGACATGCTGATAAAAGGGAGATAGATAATGTTTCGCACACGACTGAAAAGGAGTGTGGAAACACAAATGTATCAAAGAAAAATTTTCCGCATTTTTCGGCATTAAAATACCAATAGATGCGCAAAATCACTTATCAGGTAGAGATTAGCAACAGATGGTTTCACAGAATGTGGAGTTGCTAGAAGGAAGGACACCCTTAAGAAGATGGCACCGGTTAACATGGAGTCAGATAGATCGTGCCGGTTTTCAAAAGCCTGTCGGTATGGAATGTACCAACAGTTGATAACCAAAGGCAGATAAAGATAACATGTTGGATGCAACAGATAGACAAGGGATTACACACACACCCACACTTTCTATGGTACTACGGAAACCCAGAACACATGAATCCTAGTTTGAATTTAAGAAGAGGATTGAAAACATTACACTTCCTTACCAGAAAAGGGTGGTGGTTGGGTAAGAAGAAAAGTGGAAGCAGTCCTACTCTCACGTTTTGTTTTTCCCTAGTATACATATCTACCAAAATATTTGCTAGACTGACAACGACCATTTGGCTGAGACCCTGAAGGTCGGGATGGCTCTGATACCAATTGTAACTACCTCGGTGAATTACGCTCCTAGTTGCAAGCCTGGATGAGCAGAAATGGTTGAAATAGTACGGTGGGGCCCAAATGCCACTCACAGGTAGACCTTTCGGCCGTCCCAACCATTTCTAATCATCGGGACAAGAACGGGCGGCGTAATCGGCAGGCGAAGGGATCAACTACATACACAAATGAGTATGTATGCAAGCCACCATACAACAGTACATCAGAGCCATTCCATCTAAAAAGAAAGGAAATATAGCAACGCCATACGGCAAGATCCAAATATCCTAGATAGATATAATAGTTTAGGATATCTCCTCATACATCAAACATCAGAGTATCAGGCGGAAGCGGAAGACAAAATCCGAGTACGGATAAGAAGCAAATCGGCATAAGATGCCCATAAATAAGCACATCCTGCCCACAGATCGCACGGATCCCCGTTCCCGGAATCTCTACACCGAATGATCGTTGCCCACATCGTCCGTCTCTTCCACCCAGTATCCATCTTGCGAGTTTACCTGTTCATCTGAATCAAACAATTTATCGTGTGAGACCCTAGGGGTACTCAACAAGTCTTTATGCCTCTAAAGGGGACACAACCTGGGGTGACGCAATTGCAGCAAAAGATAATACCTAACAATTCTAGAGATACTCGCTAACCATCCGCCTAACCAAAGATAGATGGATGTCCGTGAATTAATAACAACAGTGATAACAGTTAAAACGGTAATATCCACAGATCCATCCTCCTCCTCGCTTACCGACGAGGAAGCGGACAAACAACCCCCCATCCGTTGGCAGTGTTATTATCCATTACGTGAGTATTGCACTATTTACTAGTCAGGTACCTAGTCTAGTCAAATTAAAAGCGGTACTTTAGTTATTCTTGTCTATGATCAAGAAACTATGCTCCAAGTCGTCCATAACCGCGGCCACGGCTTTCAGAAAGTTTTACCCTGCAGGGGTGCACAAATAGCAACACACACTCGATATGCCTCGGAAAAACCAAATCAAAACCCAACGAGGCAGTCACGACAAAGCGATCACAAGATTCAGAAATATTTCAGGGGGCCACCCCATTGAGCTACCCGCAACGAAGTTAGCTGACTCCGAGACGGACTCAAGGTTTGCGTCAATGGCTGTGAACGACTGGGAACCCGAAAATGTGACTGGGCTTGTCGACACCGCGAAAACACTCCGCTTTCCTAAACAGTACAGTGTGCAGTACCTCGCACAATTTAAATAAAGCGGTAAAGCATGGCATAAGTACACGATAGTAAATAAAACCCCAAACTAGTTTGTGGCCCCAAGAAATAAGAATGAATCAAGCTCTGGCTCAGGGGGGTCCATAGGCCTCCCGGATGTGGATAGCGCGAATATTCAAGGAACAGGAATCAAGTACTCGGGGTCCTACGGGACACAAGTGAGCCTGAAAAACCAAATAGCGAATATGGCTCACCGATGCCACTTTCATTAGTTATCCCATTACTACTCAGATTAAGTTGTTTAGGTACCTCGTTATCTATCAGACACTCACATACCCTACACATGCTGTTCTACGACTCGCATGGCTCAAACAACTCCTGTAGTAATGGCTCATGGGATGGAGGAACAAGCTTCGGTCGGGTTTAAAAGTAAAGGCTATGCAATACTTGGGATTCAGATTAATGCAATCGCGACTCAATGATGCAAGAATAAGATAGAGGCAATAGGTACTATATGTATGCAAGCATGTGGTAGTGCTTGCCTGGCAGCTCAGTTGAAGCAATGGATGGATCTGGGTAATGCTCCTGGTTCTCTTGATATATCCCCTGCTCAGCGGCTATTCGGAGAAGAACCAAACAAACAAGGGCCAACATAAATAAAGTGCGCAAGCATATGAATAAAATGCGACAAGCAAACAATCATGCCATGATGAATGATTGCACAATTTGCATGGCAATAAGGTAGCATGGCATGGGTGAGGTGTGGAATACAAGAATAAACATTTTTATTGGGTTTTAACCACATTTTATCCTCATATTAGTTGCTGTACACATTATATTTATATGATGCATGCTTCAAATCAAAACATGGAATGCATAAACAGAAAGGTCTCGTCGGGCTAATCATTTTAGACATATCATTTGTTAAATTTGGAGCTGTAAAACAAAAGTTATTAATTAATTAAGAAAAAGGGCATTTTATTGCAATTTTAATTAACTTGAAAAATAAAGTGTTCAAAATATATTTTGAATGGCATATTTGAATTCCTCACATTTTTCTGATTTCAAAGCATATATTATTTGCATTATTTGGATTTGTATTTTAAAAGATATTTAAAAACAGAATTAAATTTGAATTTGATTTAATTTGGAAAAGATTTGAATTTAAACAGAAAAGCAGACATACTTTTATACCCAGACTAGCCTAGCCCCTGACGCTGACGGGTGGGCCTCTCTGTTGACTGGGACACACGCGCGCAGAAGAACGTTTTACACCGCGGACTGCTCTAGTCTCAGAGACAGACAGGTGGGACCCGATGGCTCGCAGGCCCACTTGACAGAGAGATGCTGCGGGCTGACCACGTGGCTCAGGGGGGACTGCGGGTTGATGCGACCAACGTGCAGGGTGCTTTTTGGAAAAAAGGTAGCAGACTCTGACTGGTGGGGCTCAGGGGAGCGCGGGTTGCAGGAGTCAAAAGGGCAGGGGGGGTTTGTGCAAAAAGCCGCTGCCACTGTGGATCTTCCTCGCGGACAGATCGGTGCTCGCGCGCGGTGCAGAGCGGGGTGGGAGATCGAACGCGGGACCTAGGGCTCACGCGCGGAGGGCGGAGCCACTGCGGCGGGCTGGGGTTGCTGTCAGGGAGATGGGCGAGGCCTAGATAGGGATACGCGACGCTATGGCGAGGAGAAACGTACGCGACGCCGGCGCACAGAGGCCGTTCGTCGAATTGTCCGGCGCGACCAGGGCAAGGCTGCGACGACGAGGATGTCTGGGGGGTTGGGTAGCTCACCGAGAGTGCGTCGATGTAGGTGGATCGGCTCGAGGCGCAGCAGGGCGACGATGATGCAGAGGCCGAGCGAACTAGGGTTTCGGGGTCGGAGCGCGTCGGTGTTCAGCGGTGTAGCATCCCAATTGTCTAACAATTGTAATGCTACTTGGTCTAGTAATATAATGGCTGCTTCATATATATAATTGTTGCATCATAATTATATCATGCTCATGTCATCATGCCACCTTGCATTTGAGCATCATATAAAACCCTTTTGATTTGGTTCTTCTCTCATGTGCATCATTAATTGTATTTGCCTCTTGATATTGTATTTGGTTCTTGATATATTGTTTAATGCCCAAGTTGAGTTGGGGGCATATCTTTTATTAACTCCACCACATTTCTTTCACCACCTTATAATTCCACCATCCAACTAAATATGAGCTTGGCATTTACTGGTTTTACTTCTAGCTCATGTGGGTTGGGATGGAGCCAATTCTTTGCCACATGCTCTCATCTTGGCATCATGTTGTTTTCACATTATTGATATATGAGAGCCACATGGCCACCTTTGCATGCCTTGTGAGTGGACCCCTTTTCCCTAGCTTCCATATGGATTAATAAGGAATGAAACTCATATTGGGATATTTTTGGGACTATTAATCATCTAGTGGCATATACACACTAGCAAGTCCCATTGTATATCAAAATGGTCATCTCCATCTACTCCACATGGGACATCCTTTCTTTTCTTTTGCTTGGATTTATTCCACCTTTGGAAATGCAAATGAACAATGCCATGTTTAATAATATTGTTTTCACAAGAATCAACATGGCATTAAATGTTTTGCATGGGCCATGCAAGTGCCACCTATTTCTAGTATTTTGGTTCTTTTGGTTTTGGGTGGATCATCTCCCTCTCTCCATCTCTCTCTTTTAGCTTGATCTTATTTGATCATGCTTAAACCACCTCACCCTCTCTTGTCCTTGTCTAGTTCTTGCTTGCTCTTTGCTTGATCTTGCTTGAGCTTGACAAAACAATAAACCTCACCCCTCATCTCTCTCTCATCTCACCCTCTCTCTTCACCTTTCTATCTAAACCCATACCCCATCCTAGCTAAACCCTAAATCTAACCACCCCCTCTTTTCCATCTAGGCCGAGCCTCTCCCTGCGGGACCCACCTGGCTACCCTCTCCCTCTCTCCTCAAGCCCCAACCCTAGCTACCCCAAACCCTACCCGAGCCACTACCCTAGCTCCAAACCTAGCTCTACCCGAGGCTACCCCCTCTCCCTCTCTTCCTCTCTCTCTGCCCTAGGGGCCCCCCAGCCCGAGCCTGCCCCTGCCCTTGGCCTCGCCCTCTGGACCCACCTGGTAGCCACCCCCTGCCTGCCTTGCCCCTGCCCTGGTCCTGCCCGAGCCTACCACGTGAAGAAGGAGAGGAAAAAGGTGGCCGAGCCACCTTTTCCTCTACCTGCTCCCCACGGCACCACCTCCCTCTCCCGTCCCTATCCACCCTCTCTGCCTCGCCCAGCTACCCCCAGATCCACCCAGCGGCGCCCTAACCTCTCCCCTCGCTGCTCCATCGCCACCGTCTACACCATCGCCGCCACCGTCGGCCTCCACAGCGTCCAGCCGATCCAGCCGTCAAGTGCGCCGTCGAGGAGGCCTGGAAGACCAAGGCCAGTCCCCTGCATCGTCCTGTACACGTAGTAGCGGAGGAGAAGCCCCAGACCGCCGGTACCAGTGCGAGGCCAACGCGAAACCCTAGCCGGCCGTCCGTCTGCGTCGCCGTTGATCGCCAGCGTCCCAAGCTGATCCTCCACCGCCGACCCACTCCCGGTGAGCTCCCCACCCCCCCAGACATCCTCGTCGTCGCCGTCTCGCCCTGGCCTCGCCGGACTTTCCGTCGAACGGCCTCCGCGCGACGCCGCTCCTTTTCTGTCTGCACGCTCGCGCTCCGCGTAGCAGCCTATCTAGGCCCCTTCCGCTTTCCTGACGCCAAGCCCGAGCCAGCGCAGTGGCTCCGCCTCTGCGCGCGCCCGCAACGTCCCTGGTTCGAGCCCGCGCGCCGCGCTCTGCCGCGGGCGTGCATCGACCTGTCGCGTGAGAGAGAGAGAAGAAGCACAGTACGGGCCTTACCGTTTTGCAGAAAACCCCCTTGCTGTTTTCTCGCTCAACCCGCGGTCCGTTGAGCCCCACCTGTCTGCCTCTGTGTGTTTTTGTAAAAAGGCTCCCCTGTTTTGGTTGCATCAACCCGCAGTCCCCCCCTGAGCCGCGTGGCAGCCTCGCGCCCGCCCACTGGCGTGTGGGTCCGCTTGTGCTGTGGTCCCGCCTGTCAGTTGCTGAGGCTAGTGCAGGCTGCGGTGAGGAAACTTTTCGGCGCGCCGGTTCGCCAAGTCAGCGTTGGCCCCACCCATCAGTGACCATGGCTAGGTCTGTCTGTGTGTAAAAAACATTTCTGTAATCTGTTTTAATTCAAATCTTTTCAAACTTAATTCAAATTCAAATTTATTTCTGTTTTTAAATAACTTTTAAAATACAAATCCAATTAATACATATAATATATGATTTCAAATCAGAAAAATATGAGGATTTCAAATATGCCATCCAAAATATATTTGGAACACTTTAAAATTCCAAGTTGATTAAAATTACAATAAATGCCCCTTTGACTTAAATAATTAATAACTTTTGTTTTATAACTCCAAATTTAATAAATGATATGTCTAAAATGATTAGCTCGACGAGACCTTTCCGTTTATGCATTCCATGGTTTGATTTCAAGCATGCATCATATAAATATATTGTGAACAGCAACTAAATTGAGTATCAAATGTGATTAAAACCCCTTAAAATGGTTTATTCTTGTACTCCACACCTCACCATGCCATGCTACTTTATTGCCATGCAAATTGTGCATCATTCATCATGGCATGCTTGTTTTCTTGATGCATTTATTCATATGCTTGTGCACTTTATTTATGTTGGCCCTTGTTTGTTTGATTCTTCTCCGAATAGACGCTGAGCAGGGGATATACCAAGAGAACCAGGAGTACCACCCAGATCCTTCTCTCGCTTCAACTGAGCTGCCAGGCAAGCACTACCCCATGCTTGCATACATATAGTACCTACTGCCTCTATCTTATTCTTGCATCATTGAGTCGCGATTGCATTAAATTGAATCCCAAGTATTGCATAGCCTTTACTTTTAAACCCCACCGAAGCTTGTTCCTCCATCCCATGAGCCATTACTACAGGAGTTGGTTGAGCCATGCGAGTCGTAGAACAGCATGTGTAGGGTTTGTGAGTGTCTGTTGGATAACGAGGTACCTAAACAACTTAACCTGAGTAGTAATGGGATAACTAATGAAAGTGGCATCGGTGAGCCATATTCGCTATTTGGTTTTTCAGGCTCACTTGTGTCCCGTAGGACCCCGAGTACTTGATTCCTGTTCCTTGATTTTTCGCGCTATCCACATCCGGGAGGCTTATGAACCCCCCTGAGCCAGAGCTTGATTCATTCTTATTTCTTGGGGCCACAAACTAGTTTGAGGTTTTATTTACTATCCTGTACTTATGCCATGCTTTACTGCTTTATTTAAATTGTGCGAGGTACTGCACACTGTACTGTTTAGGTCCGTGACCCGTTTTCGCTGTATCGACAAGCCCAGTCACACTTTCGGGTTCCCAGTCGTTTACAGCCGGCCACACAAACCTTGAGTCCGTCTCGTAGCCGGCCAGCTTAGTTGCGGGTAGCTTAATGGGGTGGCCCCCTGAAATATTTCTGAATCCTGTAATTGCTTTGTCGTGACTGCCTCGTTGGGTTTTGATTTGTTTTTTCCGAGGCATATCGAGTGTGTGTTGCTATTTGTGCACCCCTGCAGGGTAAAACTTTCTGAAAGCCGTGTCCGCGGTTATGGACGACTTGGAGCACAGTTTCTCGATCATAGACAAGCATAACTAAAGTACCGCTTTTAATTTGACTAGACTAGGTACCTAACTAGTAAATAGTACAACACTCATGGAATGGTTAATAGAACTGCCAACGGAGGGAGGGGTTGTTCGTCCGCTTCCTCGTCGGTAAGCGAGGAGGAGGATGGATCTGTTAAGATTACCATTATTACTGTTATAACTGCTGTTATTATTTCACGGACATCCGTCTATCTCTGGTTAGGCGGATGGTTAGCGAGTATCTATAGAATTGCTAGGTTTTATCTTTTGCTGCAATTGCGTCACCCCAGGTTGTGTCCCCTTTAGAGGCATAAAGACTTGCTGAGTACCCCTAGGGTCTCACACGATAAATTATTGGTTTAGATGAACAGGTACACTCGCAAGATGGATACTGGGTGGAAGAGACGGACGATGTGGGCAACGATCATTCGGTGTAGAGATTCCGGGAACGGGGATCCGTGAGATCTGTGGACGGGATGTGCTTATTTATGGGGCATCTTATGCCGATTTGCTTCTTATCCGTACTCGGATTTTGTCTTCCACTTCCGCTTGATACTCTGTTGGTTGATGTATGAGGAGATATCCTAAACTATTATATCTATCTAGGATATTTGGATCTTGTCGTATGGCGTTGCTATATTTCCTTTCTTTTAGATGGAATGGCTCTGATGTACTCTTGTATGGTGGCTTGCATACATACTCATTTGTGTATGTAGTTGATCCCTTCGCCTGCCGATTACGCCACCCGTTCTTGTCCCGATGTGTGGAAATGGTTGGGACGGCCGAAAGGTCTGCCTGTGAGTGGCATTTGGGCCCCACCGTACTATTTCAACCATTTCCGCTCATCCAGGCTTGTAACTAGGAGCGTAATTCACCGAGGTAGTTACAAGCGGCCTGGGGCTCCTCCTCCTCGCTGCTGTGTACAGAGGCGACGCCGGGGATCTCCTGTCCTTCCTCGACGTCCACAACACCACGCCCGCCTCCTCGTACTGCAGGTGGACGCCGAAGCTGACGGTGGCCGGCGATGGAGAAGAGAGGGGAGCGGGCAGGGCGCCTCGGCCAGATCTGGAGATGCAGGAGGACCGTGAGGTGGTGGTAAAGCAGAGGGGGAGGGGTGCCGTGGGGAGATGGGGTAGATGGGAAAAGGTGGCCTCGGTGCCACCTTTCTCTCCTCCCCTCCTCACGTGCTCGGTCGGGCAGGCAGGGCAGGGCAGGTGCAGCTGGGGCTGCCAGGTGGGGCAAGGGTGAGGCCAGAGAGGTGGTAGGCTCGATGGAGGGGCCCCCATGCAGAGAGAGAGAGCTGAGAGAGAGGGGGTTGCTCGGCTAGGTTCTAGGGTCGGGTTAGTGTTAGGTTTGGCTCGGGTGTAGCTAGGGTTTGGGGTGGGGTGGTAGCTAGGTGGGCCAGGGTGGCCAGGTGGGGTAGCCTTGGCAGGTAGAGAGGGGGCCGAGAGAGAGGGGAGGTGGGTTTAGGGTTTAGCTTAGAAGGGGGTGTGAGGGTTAGGGTTAGATGGGGTGGAGGGGTATGGTGATGAGAGGGACCTAGATAGAGAAAAGAGAGAGAGAGAGGGTGAGAGCTAGGGTTTTTTTTTAGAAACTTGCATGCTCCCAAACTAGAGCAAACAAGGACATGTGGATTAGGTGTAGGGTTTGGGTTTAGCTTAGATAGAGATAAGGAGAGAGGTTTAGAGAGAGAGGAGAGATTAGATGGAGTGGTCCTTTATGACAAGATCAAGCATGCCCTAGACATGCTCCAACAGGATCAAGTCAAGAAAAAGAGAGGGATGTGAAGCTAGGGTTTAAGCAAGATCAAAATAGATCAAGCCAAAAGAAAGGATAGAGATAGAGAGAGAGAGATGATGATCCACTCAAGATTCAAATAAAAACCAAATGACAAGCAAAAGGTGGTACTTGCATGGCCCATGCAAAGTATTTATTACCATGTTTATTCTTGTGAAAACAATTATATCACATGGCATTAATCTTATGCATTCCCACAAGTGGAATAATACCAAGCCAAGAATTAAAAGGATGCCCCATGTGGAGTAGTTGGAGATGACCATATTTGAATAAAATTGGGACTTGCTAGTGTGTATGTGCCACTAGGTATTTAGTAAGCCCAAAAATATCCCAACATGATAATAACCCCAAAACAACCCATATGGAAGCTAGGAAAAGGTTCCACTCACAAGAGATGCAAAGGTGGCCATGTGGCTCTCATATATCAATAATGTGAAAACAACATGATGCTAAGATGAGAGCATGTGGAAAAGAATTGGATCCATCCCAACCCACATGAGCTAGAGGTAAAACCAATAAGTGCCAAGCTCATATTTAGTTGGATGGTGGAATTATAAGGTGGTGAAAGAAAAGGTGGTGGAGTTAATAAAAGATATGCCCCCAACTCAACTTGGGCATTAAACAATATATCAAGAACCAAATACAATATCAAGAGGCAAATACAATTTACAATGCATATGAGATAAGAACCAAAACAAAAAGGGTTTTATATGACGCTCAAATGCAAGGTGGCATGATGACATGAGCATGATATAATGATGATGCAACAATTATATATTTGAAGTAGCCATTATATTACTAAACCAAGTAGCATTACAATTGTTAGACAATTGGGATGCTACAACTCTCCCCCACTAAACAAGAATCTCGCCCCGAGATTCCTAGGAAAAGAAAACAACACAAGGAGAGGCGGTTGTTCGAACGAAGGTGACCCTCACGTTCCCAAGATGATGAAGAACTGAATGGTGCGACCACTACACCTTGCAAAACTTGCTAGACTTGTTGCGAGTCCTGCGTTTTGCTTGAGAAACGACGGTTAGAGGAGTTGAAGGATTGTCGTGAGACAAGAAGGATAGGATGGACATAGCTTCGGTTTTTTTTTGAGAAACAGGATAAAAGAATAGAACCACTTGTGAAGGAAAAGACAAGATGACGTATCATGGATAAAGAAAGACACACCGTTAAGATTAAAGATTTACTGATACTAGAGAGGATGGATCTTCCCTTGATATCAACAGAAAGATTTAGCTATACATCGTCGGGTTAGATTCTTCTTGCGCCGGTAAAACCCAAAGGATCACGCAATTGAGGTGCGCGGATATAACATTCTAGAGACGGATGTGAAGCTAGATCATGGTGGAATCCCGAGAAGCAAAGAATATGGAGGATCTGGAGTTTATTGTAGAGATACTTATTGCTTTCTTTAGCCTTGAGGCTAACGCAATAGATTTGCGACTGATGGTCTCAACCATAATTGGCTTTACCACAGAAAAAGAATTGATGAAACAAAGAGAGAGATAGATAGTTTCCTTTCATCTTGTTTGTGGATGTAGAGCACCGGTAGAAAGACGAGGACAGAAAAGAGTTTGCTTTTGTTTCCACCAGATAATTGTAGATTTTGCTCCGTGTAGAAAGGGCGAGATCACCAACAAGAGATTATTGATTACTTTCTTCAAGAGAGCACTCCGGAAAACAAAGACGGAAGTAAAAGTATCAAGGGATAAGGGCCACTTCTAACTTCCGTGGACTGAGTGAAATCACATTAATTCACCAATTCAATGTACAAGAGCGAATGATAAGAGTAGTGGTATGGTAGCTACTCCATCCCGCACTCAAAGCATTACTCCGCACATGAATAAGAAAACCATGCAACCCAACTACCGAAACAGACTGATGGTATTGACAAAAAAAACTCATGGAACTCTGTTAGAAAACAAGGATAGATGCAAACGATTTGCCGGGTTCATAGATAGATAAAGATGATGATGTTGTCGTCATTTCATAAGTAACCAGCCACCGGAAAGATATGAAGGAAGATTACGGAGAAGAACTGCAAGATTCCACAGGCAAAGAAAAAGATAGCACCACTTGAACATAAGGAAAAACAAGATCTGAAAGGTCTTCATGGCCTCCGGTGGATTGAGCATAGACGATAGAACAAGAGGGTTTCAAAGATTACTTAATGAGATAGAGGTGAAAAGAACTCCATGTTGTTCTTGAAAAGATAGAGAGAGATTTAGCAGTCTTGAGGAAAACTTCGGCGGAACGACGATGATAACTTGTCAACAAGGAACAACTCCGGATTGGTTGAAGATGGAGGATGGAATTAACAATGGATTGCCAATTCCAGAATTGAAGCAATGTATTTAGCAGAAGGACGTGGTCGAGATAGGTGACTTCAAAAAGTCAGAATTCACGCTTTGAGAACTTGCACATAGGCAATGCTCACAAAGCTTGAGAGAAAGAGACACAAATGATCTTCCATGTCCTTCCATTGATATGGATTAAGCAAGCATATTATCAACATATACCACCATGGATTTACAGGATATTCCCAGAATATCAAGTTCAGAAGGCGAGAGAAACGAACAAATGCTCGAACACTTTCTGAGCTCATCGCTCTTAGAAAGATCAATATTAAGAGCACGGGTTCGTGTTGAAGAAGATGCACTGGAAGAATAGATTATCTGGTCCTTCGGAAGAGATGTCAACTTGGTCACATTGTCGATCGGATCACCGGTTACAAAGATAACGAGATCTTGGATAAAGAAACGATGATAGCTCATACCTCAAGCAAAGCTACCAAAGACGAAAAGATGCAATTCCCTCGTCTCAAAGAGAATTTTGCAGATATGGGGTTCAAAAAGATGTGCAGCATGATGGATAGGTGATAGACCGCCGTAGTGCTTTGCGAAACTCCGGATTGCCAAAGATGCTTGAATATGCCTGGATATGATCACGGTGCACTCAAAATCACAGGAGATAACCTTATCCTCCAGATGGTGACGGTTGATAGCATTTTTCCATATTCCAATCGACACTTATCATGAGTGGAATATAGCTATGCCGAGAGCCAAATTACAATCACCAGCATCGGATCGACACATGTTATGTAATTAGCCCAAGAGAATTGTTGATGAAACGAAACTCCAGGATTAAACGCCGGTGACAAAAGAATGAGCTAGCACAGACATGCTGATAAAAGGGAGATAGATAATGTTTCGCACACGACTGAAAAGGAGTGTGGAAACACAGATGTATCAAAGAAAAAATTTCCGCATTTTTCGGCATTAAAATACCAATAGATGCGCAAAATCACTTATCAGGTAGAGATTAGCAACAGATGGTTTCACAGAATGTGGAGTTGCTAGAAGGAAGGACACCCTTAAGAAGATGGCACCGGTTAACACGGAGTCAGATAGATCGCGCCGGTTTTCAAAAGCATGTCGGTATGGAATGTACCAACAGTTGATAACCAAAGGCAGATAAAGATAACATGTTGGATGCAACAGATAGACAAGGGATTACACACACACCCACACTTTCTATGGTACTACGGAAACCCAGAACACGTGAATCCTAGTTTGAATTTAAGAAGAGGATTGAAAACATTACACTTCCTTACCAGAAAAGGGTGGTGGTTGGGTAAGAAGAAAAGTGGAAGCAGTCCTACTCTCACGTTTTGTTTTTCCCTAGTATACATATCTACCAAAATATTTGCTAGACTGACAACGACCATTTGGCTGAGACCCTGAAGGTCGGGATGGCTCTGATACCAATTGTAACTACCTCGGTGAATTACGCTCCTAGTTGCAAGCCTGGATGAGCAGAAATGGTTGAAATAGTACGGTGGGGCCCAAATGCCACTCACAGGTAGACCTTTCGGCCGTCCCAACCATTTCTAATCATCGGGACAAGAACGGGCGGCGTAATCGGCAGGCGAAGGGATCAACTACATACACAAATGAGTATGTATGCAAGCCACCATACAACAGTACATCAGAGCCATTCCATCTAAAAAGAAAGGAAATATAGCAACGCCATACGGCAAGATCCAAATATCCTAGATAGATATAATAGTTTAGGATATCTCCTCATACATCAAACATCAGAGTATCAGGCGGAAGCGGAAGACAAAATCCGAGTACGGATAAGAAGCAAATCGGCATAAGATGCCCATAAATAAGCACATCCTGCCCACAGATCGCACGGATCCCCGTTCCCGGAATCTCTACACCGAATGATCGTTGCCCACATCGTCCGTCTCTTCCACCCAGTATCCATCTTGCGAGTTTACATGTTCATCTGAATCAAACAATTTATCGTGTGAGACCCTAGGGGTACTCAGCAAGTCTTTATGCCTCTAAAGGGGACACAACCTGGGGTGCCGCAATGGCAGCAAAAGATAATACCTAACAATTCTAGAGATACTTGCTAACCATCCGCCTAACCAAAGATAGACGGATGTCCGTGAATTAATAACAACAGTGATAACAGTTAAAACGGTAATATCCACAGATCCATCCTCCTCCTCGCTTACCGACGAGGAAGCGGACGAACAACCCCCCATCCGTTGGCAGTGTTATTATCCATTCCATGAGTATTGCACTATTTACTAGTCAGGTACCTAGTCTAGTCAAATTAAAAGCGGTACTTTAGTTATTCTTGTCTATGATCGAGAAACTGTGCTCCAAGTCGTCCATAACCGCGGACACGGCTTTCAGAAAGTTTTACCCTGCAGGGGTGCACAAATAGCAACACACACTCGATATGCCTTGGAAAAACCAAATCAAAACCCAACGAGGCAGTCACGACAAAGCGATCACAGGATTCAGAAATATTTCAGGGGGCCACCCCATTGAGCTACCCGCAACGAAGTTAGCTAACTCCGAGACAGACTCAAGGTTTGCGTCAATGGCTGTGAACGACTGGGAACCCGAAAATGTGACTGGGCTTGTCGACACCGCGAAAACACTCCGCTTTCCTAAACAGTACAGTGTGCAGTACCTCGCATAATTTAAATAAAGCGGTAAAGCATGGCAAAAGTACAGGATAGTAAATAAAACCCCAAACTAGTTTGTGGCCCCAAGAAATAAGAATGAATCAAGCTCTGGCTCAGGGGGGTCCATAGGCCTCCCAGATGTGGATAGCGCGAATATTCAAGGAACAGGAATCAAGTACTCGGGGTCCTACGGGACACAAGTGAGCCTGAAAAACCAAATAGCGAATATGGCTCACCGATGCCACTTTCATTAGTTATCCCATTACTACTCAGATTAAGTTGTTTAGGTACCTTGTTATCTATCAGACACTCACATACCCTACACATGCTATTCTACGACTCGCATGGCTCAAACAACTCCTGTAGTAATGGCTCATGGGATGGAGGAACAAGCTTTGGTGGGGTTCAAAAGTAAAGGCTATGCAATACTTGGGATTCAGATTAATGCAATCGCGACTCAATGATGCAAGAATAAGATAGAGGCAATAGGTACTATATGTATGCAAGCATGTGGTAGTGCTTGCCTGGCAGCTCAGTTGAAGCAATGGATGGATCTGGGTAGTGCTCCTGGTTCTCTTGATATATCCCCTGCTCAGCGTCTATTCGGAGAAGAACCAAACAAACAAGGGCCAACATAAATAAAGTGCGCAAGCATATGAATAAAATGCGACAAGCAAACAATCATGCCATGATGAATGATGCACAATTTGCATGGAAATAAGGTAGCATGGCATGGGTGAGGTGTGGAATACAAGAATAAACATTTTTATTGGGTTTTAACCCATTTTATCCTCATATTAGTTGTTGTACACATTATATTTATATGATTCATTCTTCAAATCAAAACATGGAATGCATAAACAGAAAGGTCTCGTCGGGCTAATCATTTTAGACATATCATTTGTTAAATTTGGAGCTGTAAAACAAAAGTTATTAATTAATTAAGAAAAAGGGCATTTTATTGTAATTTTAATTAACTTGAAAAATAAAGTGTTCAAAATATATTTTGAATGGCATATTTGAATTCCTCACATTTTTCTGATTTCAAAGCATATATTATTTGCATTATTTGGATTTGTATTTTAAAAGATATTTAAAAACAGAATTAAATTTGAATTTGATTTAATTTGGAAAAGATTTGAATTTAAACAGAAAAGCAGACATACTTTTATACCCAGACTAGCCTAGCCCCTGACGCTGATGGGTGGGCCTCTCTGCTGACTGGGACACACGCGCGCAGAAGAACGTTTTACACCGCGGACTGCTCTAGTCTCAGAGACAGACAGGTGGGACCCGCTGGCTCGCAGGCCCACTTGACAGAGAGATGCTGCGGGCTGACCACGTGGCTCAGGGGGGGACTGCGCGTTGATGCGACCAACGTGCAGGGTGCTTTTTGGAAAAAGGTAGCAGACTCTGACTGGTGGGGCTCAGGGGAGCGCGGGTTGCAGGAGTCAAAAGGGCAGGAGGGTTTGTGCAAAAAGCCGCTGCCACTGTGGATCTTCCTCGCGGATAGATCGGTGCTCGCGCGCGGTGCAGAGCGGGGTGGGAGATCGAACGCGGGACCTAGGGCTCGCGCGCGGAGGGCGGAGCCACTGCGGCGGGCTGGGGTTGCTGTCAGGGAGATGGGCGAGGCCTAGATAGGGCTACGCGACGCTATGGCGAGGAGAAACATACGCGACGCCAGCGCACAGAGGCCGTTCGTCGGATTGTCCGGCGCGACCAGGGCAAGGCTGCGACGACGAGGATGTCTGGGGGGTTGGGTATCTCACCGAGAGTGCGTCGATGTAGGTGGATCGGCTCGAGGCGCAGCAGGGCGACGATGATGCAGAGGCCGAGCGAACTAGGGTTTCGGGGTCGGAGCGCGTCGGTGTTCAGCGGCCTGGGGCTCCTCCTCCTCGCTGCTGTGTACAGAGGCGACGCTGGGGATCTCCTGTCCTTCCTCGACGTCCACAACACCACGCCCGCCTCCTCGTACTGCAGGTGGACGCCGAAGCCGACGGTGGCCGGCGATGGAGAAGAGAGGGGAGCGGGCAGGGCGCCTCGGCCAGATCTCGAGATGCAGGAGGACCGTGAGGTGGTGGTAAAGCAGAGGGGGAGGGGGGTGCCGTGGGGAGATGGGGTAGATGGGAAAAGGTGGCCTCGGTGCCACCTTTCTCTCCTCCCCTCCTCACGTGCTCGGTCGGGCATGCAGGGCAGGGCAGGTGCAGCTGGGGCTGCCAGGTGGGGGAAGGGTGAGGCCAGAGAGGTGGTAGGCTCGGTGGAGGGGCCCCCATGCAGAGAGAGAGCTGAGAGAGAGGGGGTGGCTCGGCTAGGTGCTAGGGTCGGGTTAGGGTTAGGTTTGGCTCGGGTGTAGCTATGGTTTGGGGTGGGGTGGTAGCTAGGTGGGCCAGGGTGGCCAGGTGGGGTAGCCTTGGCAGGTAGAGAGGGGGCCGAGAGAGAGGGGAGGTGGGTTTAGGGTTTAGCTTAGAAGGGGGTGAGAGGGTTAGGGTCAGATGGGGTGGAGGGGTATGGTGATGAGAGGGACCTAGATAGAGAAAAGAGAGAGAGAGGGTGAGAGCTAGGGTTTTTTTTTAGAAACTTGCATGCTCCCAAACTAGAGCAAACAAGGACATGTGGATTAGGTGTAGGGTTTGGGTTTAGCTTAGATAGAGATAAGGAGAGAGGTTTAGAGAGAGAGGAGAGATTAGATGGAGTGGTCCTTTATGACAAGATCAAGCATGCCCTAGACAAGCTCCAACAGGATCAAGTCAAGAAAAAGAGAGGGATGTGAAGATAGGGTTTAAGCAAGATCAAAATAGATCAAGCCAAAAGAAAGGATAGAGATAGAGAGAGAGAGATGATGATCCACTCAAGATTCAAATAAAAACCAAATGACAAGCAAAAGGTGGTACTTGCATGGCCCATGCAAAGTATTTATTACCATGTTTATTCTTGTGAAAACAATTATATCACATGGCATTAATCTTATGCATTCCCACAAGTGGAATAATACCAAGCCAAGAATTAAAAGGATGCCCCATGTGGAGTAGTTGGAGATGACCACATTTGAATAAAATTGGGACTTGCTAGTGTGTATGTGCCACTAGGTATTTAGTAAGCCCAAAAATATCCCAACATGATAATAACCCCAAAACAACCCATATGGAAGCTAGAAAAAGGTTCCACTCACAAGGCATGCAAAGGTGGCCATGTGTCTCTCATATATCAATAATGTGAAAACAACATGATGCTAAGATGAGAGCATGTGGAAAAGAATTGGATCCATCCCAACCCACATGAGCTAGAGGTAAAACCAATAAGGGCCAAGCTCATATTTAGTTGGATGGTGGAATTATAAGGTGGTGAAAGAAAAGGTGGTGGAGTTAATAAAAGATATGCCCCCAACTCAACTTGGGCATTAAACAATATATCAAGAACCAAATACAATATCAAGAGGCAAATACAATTTACAATGCATATGAGATAAGAACCAAAACAAAAAGGGTTTTATATGACGCTCAAATGCAAGGTGGCATGATGACATGAGCATGATATAATGATGATGCAACAATTATATATTTGAAGTAGCCATTATATTACTAAACCAAGTATCATTACAATTGTTAGACAATTGGGATGCTACAATTCTGTGTACTAGCCAGGGGTGCAAAGATCAAGAATTGTTTCTGTGAAGAATTGAGTACTAGGAATAGCCAAAGTAGGCATGAGAGTTAAATTTGCCAAAATGACCATTCCTTCTTTTTAATTCTTTTTGATTTGATTTTCTTTAGGAAAAGTTTGGGAATGATGTAGATGATGTTTAAATCACCTAAGAAACATTTTACAAGCATTGGATCAATCAATCATGGCAATTCAAACAACTCCTATTTTAAATGCATACCCATATGAATGCTTTCATTTTAAATTTGGAAAAGTTTTTGTTAACCCTATTTTTGGATGATTTGATCTTGATAAGCTTGGATTAAAGGTTTGGGATGTTACACTCAACCTCTTCCATGAGCAAGAATGTTCAGGGTACCGGATATATGGTGCCAATGATTAAGAACAAATGCAGCTAGTTTATTTGTACTCTAGTGCAAGTGGGAGACTATTGGAAATATGCCCTAGAGACAAATAATAATAAGGATTATTATCATATTTCATAAAGTTTATGATTAAGTTTTATATCATGCTATAACTGTATTGAGAGGAAACATCAATACACGTGTGATATATAAACAACCAGGGGTTCCTAGTGAAACTCTAGACACTGGTTCATTGGTCAACAGATGATCAAGTTTCCTGATCATGTGGCATTTATGCCAGTTGGAAATGGAGTCAACTCATTCTGGGAATGAGATGATGAACCAATACCCAACCTAAACATCATGACCCGATCATGTCACGAAGTTCAAGTTACGATGATTAGAAATGGATCCTCGTAGACTGTTCCTTAGACCGTGAGGCTATATCAATCACTGTCTCTCGAGAATGCTTAGATAGCATCAAACGTCACTTGGTAATACAGCAAAAATAAAGGTGCGTTCAGGTGTTCGGAGGAATTGTAGAGGTAATATATGTCAAGAGCGGGATTTGTCCGTCCACGTGACCGCAATGGAACCGGTCCTAGTTCTCGTCTTGAACATAAAGAGGGCAGGCAAGAAGAACCTCCACCAAGTTTTTGATTCTTCGGATACGGATACTTCCATTCCTCAATAAAAGCATAGATCAAGTTGGTAAACAGGTGGCGCGAGTTGGTAATACTACAGACTGTGACCACAGGTCTGCTGGATCAGCTGTTTGATCAGATAAGGGATTGCGGGTTCGATGCGTCACCTAAAGGGGTTATTGACCACCCTTCGTGTCCTACCTCTACTGAGTTTGGAAATCAAAAGAAAGTCTCATGTTGCTCCTCAGAAAACGCGTATAGTGGCCTAAAGATACTCAAGGGCCCACTCGGAGAAGTTATATCCAACAGCTGCGCAGCGTGTGATTTGATCATAGGGATATCACTTGTCGAACGAGTCAAGTAGCATTATTCAGTAACGAGATCGAACATGACATGGTGATGTCATTGATCAGATCTTGGGCAATGCGAGTATCGAGAGACAAAGGGAATAAGACACGACTGTCCCGGTTCAAACAACGAAAGATCTTCGTGGAATGCACAGGGGTCACATGGCTATCCATGTCCCTCTGTCGATCATTGGTCTGGGAGTGTCCCGACCATGTATGGAGTGTTCCTGAACCGTGGGGTATCACTCTTAAGGGTTTGATGATGCATAGAGAGTGTTTATAGGATCGGTAAAATCGCCGAAGAAGAGTAGAGAGCAAACTAGAAGGGTTTCAGTAAGTCCGAAGGATGTCCGGAGTGGAGTTGGAAGGTGTTCCATAGCCACGGAGATTGAATAATATGTGAATTAATGTTAAATATTGATTTAATCATTTATTCATAATTATTTAATACAATAGAAAATCAATTTAAAGGTCAAAAGGCTTAGTGGGCCAATTCCGGAGGGAAAAGGGCCCATTAGGGAAAGGTAAGAGTAGAGAGGGGCAAAGGGGGTGGCCGGTTCCCTAATGGGCCAGCCTCCCACGCAGGGCCCATGGAGTTGGCCGGCGGCACCTCCCCTCCCCCTCTCCTCTCCTTTAGTCCCACCTTGGGACTTTGAGGGAGGTAGTACCTCCCCTCCCCCTATATATAGTGGGGGTATTTGGCCAGATAAATACACACAATATTCAATAAAAGGTTTCCTCACTTTTAGGGAGACCTCCAATTGATATTCTCTCTCTCGTGACCGTGGTCCCAAGTTCGGACTGCGTGAACGAGAGACATCTTCACCGCGGAGCGCCGTCACGCTGCGGGATACTGATCCAGGAGCTCTACTTCCGCAACTGCTGCTGGATCGGGGAAGCGGGAGTCATCGTCAGGCACCGGACGTGTGTAACTCCCTGCGAGGTGTCACACTTGAGGCACTCAAGTCGTTGGAGCCACGGGAGAGCAAGGACTTCATCACGACCTTGAGGTCGACTTCGGCTCGTCTACATCAACCACGCTCTCCTGAGCGTTGACAATGCTTTTCGGTCTTCAAGGGTAAGTTCACGAAAAGCCCCTCCCGTTACTACATTACTAATAGGTAGGTCCTGGCCACATCTAGGGTTCGAGGGCGTAGGGTAAAAATTATTGTTTTCATACGCGGAACCCCCTACAGAACAGTGGGTGGATCTATGGAGGACGACGCGCGGGAATTTTATAGGCGGCGTGGGCAAGCAAACTGACCACCACACCATTAACTCTGGCTAATTGGGAGACGGGCCATCGCGCATCGGGTCCTGCGCGTTCGCGTCTACACCCAACGAGGCAGGCAGTACGGGTTGCCGCATCACTAAACTATGTTTGACTGGCCAGTTGAGCAGCCGTGATGTCTTTTATAAACGAATACTATGCCAAGATGGTGTGAGAGGCAAACTACGTTCTACGATGTCAGCTCGCATCTACGCCCGTGATAACCCGCATCGTCTATGGCTTACACTGGCAGAGCATACATCTATGTTCTACGCTGGTAGTTCTTCTGTACCCCCTCGATGACCTGCACCGTCTATGGTCTACACTGACAAATGGTGTGGGTTCACGTCTTCATGTCGGCTCTAGACAGACCCCACGTCCACAAGAAATTGCGGACAACACGGGCTTGCGACGCTTCATTGACTATGGGTGGCCTGATACATAGCAAATGTATCTATAATTTTTGATGTGCCATGCTTGGTTTTATCCACTTTCTTGTGTTTTGTTCCAACTTTCTAATACTTTTATTATGATTTCTTGGACTAACCTATTAACAAGAGCCATAGTGCCAGCTGCCTGTTTTCTGTTTGTTTTTGGTTCCAGAAAACTTAGAAAATGAATATTCTCGGAATTGGACGGGACAAAAGCCAAAGTGTCTATTTTTCTGGAAGGGATCAAGTGCCAGAATACGAGACGGAGAAGGGCTGGGGGCTGGCCACACCACCTGGCTATGCGGCCAGGCCTGGCCCGCGCCAGGGGGTGGTCTGGCCGACCCCAGCACCCCCTCGGCCTCTCCTTCTGCCTATAAGTTGCCCTCAGGACGAAAACCCTAGGTACCCGATCAAAAATCCACGAAAGAGTCTGTAGCCGCCGTCATATCCATCCCTAGATCGGGAGGGATCTGAAGATCTTCCCGGCACCCTGCCGGAGAGGGGAATTCACCCTGGAGGCCTTCTTCATCACCATGCAAGCCTCCGGTGTGATGCGTGAGTAGTTCATCCTTGGACTACGGATCCATGTAGTAGCTAGATGGCTGGTTTCTCCTCCTTTGTGCTTTCATGTTTAGATCTTGTGATCTCCGTTCATGATCAAGATCATCTATTTGTAATTCATACATGTTGTGTTTGCGGGGATCCGATGGATATTGAGATGCTATTTCAGATTGATTATTGATTCTATCATGTCTTTGTTATTTGAGATCTTGCATGCTTTCCGTTGTTAGTAGCTATCTTGGCCAAGTAGATGCTAGCAACTCCAAGAGTTGGTATTTATGCTCGATAGTGGGTTCATGCCTCTGGTAATCTGGGGAAGTGACAGAAATCTCTAAGGTACTAGATGTGTTGTTGCTACTAGGGAGAAAATAACAATCCTTTGTTCATAGAGCAATTGTATTGTTTACCTTACACGCAGTTCGTAAAGCAATAATTTGTTGCTTGCAACTTAATACTGGAGGGGGTTCGGATGATAACCTGAAGGTGGATTATTAGTCATAGATGCAGTTGGATGGCGGTCTATGTATTATGGTGTATTGCCCAATCAAGTCTCAAAGGAGTCAAGATGATTAGTATATGCATGTATTGCTTTCTCGGTGTTTGTCAATTGCCCCGCTGTAATTTGTTCACCCAGCATATTATCTATCTAAGGAGAGCCACCTCTAGTGAACTATGGATCCCGGTCCTTTACTTTACATACAATCTACAATCTTTTACTACTTTGTGTTTACTTTCTGCAAACTTTTACTTCTTTCCATTCGATACGTTTAATCCTTTGTTTTCCGCAAAACACGGTGAGATTGACAACCTCATCGCAAGTTGGGGACAAAGTTCTGTGGTTATGTTGTGCAGGTCTCCACGTTGCTACTAGCACTGGTAGTGCGCCCTGCCAAAGCTCAGCTAGTAACACCTTTGAGGTGTTTCCTTGCTCCTACTGGTTCGATTAAACCTTGGTTTCATAACTGAGGGAAACTTGCTGCTGTGCTCATCATACCTTCCTCTTGGGGTTACCAATGAGCTCTATATCAACACCACGCACCAAGCACTTTTATGGGCGCCGTGTATTGAGCCATCATGGCCCCATGACTGCGAGAAACCGCGAATGATATGTTCTTCAAAAAAAACACAAAAAAATAGTTTTACTAGTTTGCTTTCTTATTTGAAAAACACAAAAAAATTAGTTCCTTCCTTAAGTTGCCTTTATGACTAGCTCTGCTCCAATCACTATTTCATTATGGATAGCTCACTCAGTTTCCTATTTGGGAACAGTTTTATTACTGCTAAGGTAATAGATGAACCACTTCCTGCTAGAACCTCCATGGAAGAAGAAATTGCTGAACCTGAAAGCTCATTAGATGAAAAAGAGGAGGAGAGTGATGGAAAAAAGGAGGAAGAATGGATCTACCCATGCCTACCTTCTAATGAGAGTAACTCTTTATCCCTTACATTATTTGATTGTCCCCCATGCTTATCAAAGGAGGGTGAATGTTATGTTCCCGAGGATTCTTTTGAAAATGTTTATAATAAAGCTCTAGTGTTTGTAGATCATGAAAAGCATGCCTTATGTGATAGTTATATTGTTGAGTTTATTCATGAGGCTACTGAAAATTATTATGAGAGAGGAAAATATGGTTGTAGAAGTTTTTATGGTAATGAAACACCTCTCTATGTGCTAAAAGTTTTGAAGTTACTTTTGTTTTATATTCCTATGCCTGTCACTTTGTTCTTTGTGCATTTATTTGCATACAAGATTCCTATGCATAGGAAGTGGGTTAGACTTAAATGTGTTTTGAATTTTCTTCTTGATGCTCTCTTTTACTTCAATTTATATTTCCTATAAGAGCATCTTCTCAAATTTTCATGCCTAACTTAAAGGCGTTAAAGAAAAGTACTTGTTGGGAGATAACCCAAGAGTTTTAGTTGAGTCTTGGAAGTTATTACCTCTGTAATAACCTCTCCTTATCCTTTTTATTTGCTTATTATGCCAAGAGTAACCACTAATGAGAGTGAAGTAATGATTGGGAAAGTTGCTGTCCCGAAACAGATTTCTGTGCTTCACCGTAAAAAATCCTGAGAGAATTCTGTACATCGGAATGAGCTGTAATGCGTTGTGCTTCTGCCCCAGGTTGTTATCTAACTTTCGTTAGTTCAACACTTTTTGATTTGAGCAACAGAAGGTCTTCGAAAAAATTCGTCTTTACCTGCTGGTCTGTTTTGACAGATTTCTGCCATTTTCTGCATTTGCTTCTTGTTGGTTCCTTCTTGAGTTCTTTTGGGGAATTGAGATTTTTGAGGGAGTGCTACAGTATCTAGTGTTCTAATGGAAGTTTATTTGGTGTTAGAACTGAACCTTGAGACTTATTTATCTTAAGTGCACTAATGTTGCTAATGAGATTGTGTGAAGTTTTGTATGAAGGAAAATTTTCATGTGTATGGAAGGAATGAGTAATGAGATGAAGGATGGACTAAAGCTCAAGCTTGGGGATGCCACGCGTGTCACCCCAAGAAATATCCAAGAAGTACAAGCGTCAAAGCTTGGGGATGCCCAAGGCATCCCCTTCTTCATCAATAAAAATTCCAGGTTTCTTCCAAACGCTTCATTTTTATTGTTTCATGCACAGTTGTGTTTCTCTTGGAGCGTCTTCTTTTTCTTTTTTGTTTTGGTTTTTAGTTTGCTTGGTTTGCTTAGTTTTCTGAATAAGTTGGTTGGACCCCCTCTTTCATACATTGGTTTGCAAATAGTTTGTTTTGGTTTGGAAAATAGTAGGAAAGTTCATGCTTATGTGGTAAAAAGAGCTCGTTTTTGACTGTGGCTATGCTTTGTCATGCCGTGCTTGATATTGTTTTGGCTTTATGCTTAGTATTCTTTGTTGTAGCATGACTTGTTATAAACAATTGAGATTGCTTAATGTGCCTTGGATGAATCATGCGTTGTTTTAGCATATTAAAGCATAGTATAGTGGTATTCTCCTTTGATTCTTTATTTGGGTTGACTTGGCACATGCTCACACCATGTTATGACTGTCACAAGTCACCATAGCCTTTTTGATCCTTTAGTTTTCAACTTGTAGTATCACTTTATGCTTTGATCAATGATGTTTTGTCGCTCTGCATGATTATGGCCATTATTGCTCTCTTAGTTTGTCGCTCCCAGTCTTTTTCTAGCCTCCACCACAAAGTATGAGTTCCACTCATGCATCCAACTCCCTAAACCAAGTTTTTCCAGAGAGTCCACCATACCTACCTACTAGCTTATGCTATTCCAAGTATATTCATGCTTTTTTCTACCTTTCACTTGTTATGAGAAAACTAGTGATTAAAGCTCTCACAAACTTGATGGCACACTTTACTTTATTGCCTCTAATAAACTTGAACCATTGGGTCCTTCTTTGTTGCGTATATGCTTGCGCTTTATAAGTTGAAGTTAGCAGAACCATGTTTCATGGGGAACGCTTTCAACATTGCACTTGTACTTTGTACCCCGTTGATATCATGTTCTTTTGCTTACGGATCCCGGCCGTGTGAAATAAATGTGGAACTTGTATGATCATGGAGTTTGTATGTGTGTTAGAGGAACGTCTAGGCCGCTAGCCTAAGCCATGCCTAATCATGGTGGAAACTTGCATCATCACCATAGTGAGCACTCTATGAAGCATCCTCAATAAAAACCTATGCAAATAGCAAATAAAAAGATCGCTGAGATGCTCATTGTCTGCTTGCCTTGTCATTTTGATTATGGGAAAGCTCCCGTATCATGTGCAAGGGGTACCCTGTTGGTGGTTCTTAATGATACACATATACTTACAATGACAAGAGCTTACTCGTGACTGAAGTTGAGTAGCATGAGGATCGGTCTTCGTAAGTAAGGGGCATGAGATTTCGGTTTATAACTTGTCAAGCATATCCTCTTAGTTGTGTCACTTTAACCTTAATCACCTTCAAGATGCTTATAATAGGGGCAATGAGAGCTGAAAGCTACAAGTACCATAATTTTTGGAGGCTCTTTATGAGACTTGAATCCCTACTTCCTTTTACAAAAGGCCTTTCTTCCACCATTATATTGAGTCTCCACCTTCTATCTTTATGCACCTACTTTGAGAGCATAGTGGCCATTCTTAGTTCTATGTGCATTGTCCCAAGACTAGTTGATTGATGCATAACTTGTTATTGCTTGTTTGAAACTATTGTATCTAGTCACTCTTATGAACTTTGAAGGTGTCCTATGCATTTATATTTGCTACTCTATTGAGGGACAAGCTGAATACTATTATGCTATGTTTTCTTTATGTGAAACAAACAAACGTCTTGCAAAGCATGTTATTAATGAATCTTTTGTTTGTGCCTTTTCATCTTGAATCTTAGTTTCTTTACTTATTGCTAGAACTTTGTCTTTCATGTTATGATTGAAGTACTATGATCCCAGCTTTGAGTTTTGCAAATACTTTTCATCTAGTTTTTGATGGTGCATGTCACCTCAAAAATTATTCTTTTTATCCCTTACCTACTCGAGGACAAGAAGAAGTTAAGCTTGGGGATGTTGACACATTGCAAATGTATCTATAATTTTTGATGTTCCATGCTTGGTTTTATCCACTTTCTTGTGTTTTGTTCCAACTTTGGAATACTTTTATTATGATTTCTTGGACTAACCTATTAACAAGAGCCACAGTGCCAGCTGCCTGTTTTCTGTTGTTCTTGGTTCCAGAAAAGTCAGAAAATGAATATTCTCGGAATTGGATGGGACAAAAGCCAAAGTGCCTATTTTTTTTGGAAGGGATCAAGTGCCAAAATACGAGACGGAGAAGGGCTGGGGGCCGGCCACACCACCTGGTCGCGCGGCCAGGCCTGGCCCGCGCCAGGGGGTGGTCTGGCCGACCCCAGCACCCCCTCAGCCTCTCCTTCCGCCTATAAGTTGCCCTCTGGACGAAAACCCTAGGTACCCGATCAAAAATCCACGAAAGAGTCTGTAGCCACCGTCGTCTCCATCCCTAGATCGGGAGGGATCTGAAGCTCTTCCCGGCACCCTGCCGGAGAGGGGAATTCACCCTGGAGGCCTTCTTCATCACCATGCAAGCCTCCGGTGTGATGCGTGAGTAGTTCATCCTTGGACTACGGATCCATGTAGTAGCTAGATGGCTGGTTTCTCCTCCTTTGTTCTTTCATGTTTAGATCTTGTGAGCTCCGTTCATGATCAAGATCATCTATTTGTAATTCATACATGTTGTGTTTGCGGGGATTCGATGGATATTGAGATGCTATTTCAGATTGATTATTGATTCTATCATGTCTTTGTTATTTGAGATCTTGCATGCTTTCCTTTGTTAGTAGCTATCTTGGCCACGTAGATGCTAGCAACTCCAAGAGTTAGTATTTATGCTCGATAGTGGGTTCATGCCTCTGGTAATCTGGGGAAGTGACAGAAATCTCTAAGGTACTAGATGTGCTGTTGCTACTAGGGAGAAAACAACAATCCTTTGTTCATAGAGCAATCGTATTGTTTACCTTACACGCAGTTCGTAAAGCAATAATTTGTTGCTTGCAACTTAATACTGGAGGGGGTTCGGATGATAACCTGAAGGTGGATTATTAGTCATAGATGCAGTTGGATGGCGGTCTATGTATTATGTTGTATTGCCCAATCAAGTCTCAAAGGAGTCAAGATGATTAGTATATGCATGTATTGCTTTCTCGGTATTTGTCAATTGCCCCGCTGTAATTTGTTCACCCAGCATGTTATCTATCTAAGGAGAGCCACCTCTAGTGAACTATGGATCCCGGTCCTTTACTTTACATACAATCTACAATCTTTTACTACTTTGTGTTTACTTTCTGCAAACTTTTACTTCTTTCCATTCGATACGTTTAATCCTTTGTTTTCCGCAAAACACGGTGAGATTGACAACCTCATCGCAAGTTGGGGACAAAGTTCTGTGGTTGTGTTGTGCAGGTCTCCACGTTGCTACTAGCACCGGTAGTGCGCCCTGCCAAAGCTCAGCTAGTAACATCTTTGAGGTGTTTCCTTGCTCCTACTGGTTCGACTAAACCTTGGTTTCATAACTGAGGGAAACTTGTTGTTGTGCTCATTATACCTTCCTCTTGGGGTTCCCAACGAGCTCTACATCAACACCATGCACCAAGCACTTTTCTGGGCGCCGTGTATTGAGCCATCATGGCCCCATGACTGCGAGAAATCGCGAATGATATGGGCTCGCGGCACCACGTCGGCCCTCCATGGGCCCCACCACTCGATCGGTACAGAGGCATGCCACGCCGGAAATGCCTCTCACAAAGCCTAGTACTACCCACGTATGCTGATAACGGGCCCATGGCGCACGTGTGGTCCACTATCTGGTGATGCAGGGTACGACGGCGCACACAACAAACATACGCGGAAGGGGATCTTTCGCCCTGGCCTGTAGTGGGTTCCGCCTCTTGGGATAGCAGGGCTTCATTCAGATGTCGCGGGTGTCCTTTTTCAGCGTCCATCCCATGACCAAAAAGAACCAGGACAACGTGGATATCATTTTGAGCCGAAATAATCCAGCACTATTATTTATTCCTGATTTCCTTGTTCATATTATGTTCACTATCCATGCTATAACTATATGTATTGGAAACTGAATACACATGTGGATAGGTAAACAACACAGAGTCCCTAGTAAGCCTCTCACTACTAGTTTGTTAGTCAAGCGATGGTTAAGCTTTCCTAACCATGGACATGATGTCACTTGATAATGGGATCCCGTCACTAAAAGAATAATGTGATGGACATACCCAAATAATAATCATAGCTTCTAATCACATCGTTTAGGTTTTTTGCTATTGCTTTGTGAATATGTTAAGTATAGTTTCCTCAGACCATGAGATCATGTTACTCCTGGGCATCAGAGAAATACCTTGTGGACATCAAACTTCACTCTGTAACTAGGTGATCATAAAGGTGGATTTCATATATGTCTGATGGTTTCTGTTGGGTGAATCAAGATAGGGATTTGTTCCTTCGTATGAAGTGTAAGATATCTCCGGGCCCTCTCGGTAGTATAGCATCAAGAGCTCAGTAACTAATGTGGTTACTCACATGGATCCTATACCACGTACGAGTTAAGAGAACTTGCCGATAAAGAGATTGAACTAGCTATTGTGATATCAAAGATCGAATCTCGGGGAAGTAACATATCACGATACAAAAGGAATTGTATACCGGGTTGTTAGAATATTTGACATTATGATTCAATCGATAAGAACTTCGTTCAATATATAGGAACCACTATGCGCATCCTATTTCCACTAATGTTTATTGATCCGAGAGATGTCTCGATCATGTCTGCATATTCTCAAACCCATCGGGTCACACACTTAACATTCATTGTCGCTAGTCTTCATTAAGAATATGTATGGTGTGAATCAATTGTTGTTTCAGAGTCTCAGATGAGATCCTTGATGTCACGAGGAGATTCATAATGGTCCAAAGGTAGAAAATTATATATGGCACCTCCTAATTCAGGGTTTCGAGAAAGTTTAGAATATTCTATGTGAATAGAAGGTTCTAGAAAGTTCCTAGAGGGTCTGGTGGGTCCCACCTACGAGATGGGGCAACATGGGCCCCTTTGGGGCACACTAGCCCTAGTGGGTCAGGGAATCACGACCAAAAGGGCCAAGTGGCCACCAACCATAGGTCGAACCCTAAAAGGGGAAGGGGCATGGTGGAGAGGGACGACTCTCCCCCTCTTCTTGTCGCCTCCATCCTCGAAGGCTTGTGGGAGGGGCAATCCTCCCCCTGGACGCCTATATATAGAGGGGAGGGGGCAGGGGTCGGTGCAACCCCTGCCGCCTCCTCTCTCTCCCATGAAGATTCTCCATCTCTAGATTGGATTAGGCGAAGCCCTACGGGAATCCAACACCACCATAGTAGTGTTGTCGTTTTGCTGCCAGATTCTCGTGGAGTTCTTCTATATCTCTTGCAGGATCAAGAAGGAGGATACAATGTTAGAGTGGAACGTGTGGATACCATGGAGGTGCCATTCGTTCGGCATACGAATCTAGAAGGTCAAGATCTACTACAATTAGAACTGTCACAAGTGAACGACTACATCATCCATGATCTATAGATCGACAACCACTCATGTTCTTCGAGGGTAAGTAGATCTGATCTTTTCTACTTGTTACTTGCATCTAGTATATTAGATCTTGCGAGGTTCTCTCTTGCTATTCCGTAGAATTTTTTTGTCTTCCATGCAACAAACCCAATAGTGGTATCAGAGCTAGATCTATGTGTAGATGTACTGTACAAGTAGAACACTATGATATAGTGGGTGTTGATGAGCATGTTATTACCCTCCCATGTGTACTAGTAGATGTTTGCGGCATAGTTAGATGAAGGGGCCTATACCGACTTTATGCGTAAGCTTATGCGAGACTGGTTCCACGACAGACATGCAACTTGTATTGCATAAATGGCTGACGGGTGTCTATCTCTCTTTCTATAGTTCACATCTCTTTTGCAACGGAGGGCCTGAAAGGGTGTAGTAGAGATAACATGTTCATCACCGTTGTGGTATATATGTAGCAAGAACGACTCTTCTTCCTAGTAAGGCCCCAAACCACATAAAACATGCAACAACAAAGTAGAGGCGTCTAACTTGTTATTGCAGGGGCATGTGACGATGTGATATGGACAAGTTTGTGATAATGGTTCTATGTGATGTATGAGATGTGATCATGTTTGTAATAAGTATCATGACTTGCATGTCGATAAGTTTGACAACCGACTGGAGCCTAGATGGTTGTATTTATTATAGTACGGCTTGCATGATAATGTTTATGTGCCGTGTAAATTGATTTCCTTTATCGCTAGTGTAACAATTGTAGTTGAAGCAACAAGATGGTGGAAGAAATCATGTTCTTGGCGTCATGGTAGTGATGATGGTGATCATGATTTGCAAAGATGGAGATCGAAGGCACAAGAAGAAATACCATGTCATATCACATATTTCACTATATGTGATGTTTATCCCTTTAAGTATCTTATTTTGCTTATGATTAGTTCACAATGGTAGCATTATAAGATGATTCCTTGCACTAAAATATCAAGATAAAAGTGTTCGTCCATAAGTTAGCACTGTTGCAAAAGTTTGTCATTTCGAAGCATCCCGTGATGATTAGGTGTGATGAATTCAATGTTCACATACAACGGGAGTAAGCCATGTTGGTCACGTAGAAAACTATGGTTAGCTTGCCAAGCCTAGAATGTATAGACAAGACCTTGGAACACATCAAATTGAAAGGTTAAAAATGATTCATATGAATTATATGATCAACATGTTGATGTTCACCATTGAAACTACTCCAACTCACATGATGATTGGACTTGGCTTAGTGAATTTGGATCATGTGTTACTAAGCAACTTGAGGAATGTTGAGTTTAGTGGGAGTTTACTTAGAATTTGTTTTAGTTGAACTAAATATTATGAACATAGTCTAAACTTTCAAATATTTGATGTATATGTCTAAGTCACAAGCTTCGTTCAACTTTAACACATTCCTAGAGATAGAAAAGCTAAAAGACAACGGGTCCAACTTCACAAATTGGCACCACAACTTGAGGATTATCCTCACAATCATCAAGAAGTCCTATGTGCTTGAGAAAGCATTAGGTGAAGCTCCTGCTGATAGTGCGTCTGAGGATGAACGCAATGTCTATCACAACCACTATGATGACTACACTCTGGTTAGGTGTGTGATCCTCCAAACACTAGACACTGAACTCCAGAGGTGTTTTGAACTGACGGACGCATCTGAGATGGTTAAGGAGCTCAAAACTATGTTTGAGCCCTAGACCTGTGCGAAACATATGTGATCTCCAACAAGTTCTTCTCTGTAAAGATGGAGGATCATGGTTCTTTTGGCAAGCATATTATTAATATGACGGGTTACGTCCAACATCTTGAAGCTATGGATTGCAAGATTCCAAAGGATCTCACGATAGATAGAATCTTGCGGTCAATGCCACTAAGCTACACCACCGTTTATGTTGAACTATAACATGACAAGATCGAGCAAGTCACTCTATGAATTCATGGCTATGATGAAAACCGTGGAGGTAGACATCAAGCATGATCACCAAGTGTTGATGGTCAAGAAGACCACTGGTTTCAAGAAGGCCAAGGGAAAGACGAGAAACTTCAGGAATGGTGGCAAGCCTGTTGTTGCTCTCGCGAATAAGCACAAGGATGTATCAAAGTCGGGCACCATGTGCTTCTACTTCAAGGGATAAGGTCACTGGAAG
This sequence comes from Avena sativa, assembly GCA_916181665.1. NCBI lineage: Eukaryota > Viridiplantae > Streptophyta > Magnoliopsida > Poales > Poaceae > Avena > Avena sativa. The sequence continues at coordinate 310,604,496 of OV702291.1, forward strand.
CGAAACTACCCAAATTACTTGGTGGATAAGAAGGCTGGCAACATCAACAAAGGTATATGATATACATGTTATTGATGTGTACCTTACTAGTTCTCATAGTAACATCTAGGAATTTGTATACTTATTCAATTGCTAACATTTATAACTCGAAACTAGAGCTGCAGAATAAGCGACATCTAGCAAGAGATGAAGTGATGATGCGCGTTAGGAATGGATCAAAAGTTGATGTGGTCGACGTCGACATGCTTCCTCTACATCTACATTCGGGATTAGTTTTAAACCTTAATAATTGTTATTTTGTTCCCGCGTTAAGCATGAACATTATATCCGAATATTGTTTATTGCAATAAGGTTATTCATTCAAGTTTGAGAATAAAGGTTGTTTGATTTATATGAATTTATCTTTTATATGGTCATGCACCTGATTTGAATGGTTTATTTCTATTAACTCTAGATAGTAGTGATATACATGTTCATAATGTTAATGCTAAAAGATGTAAAGTGAATAATGATAATTCCACATACTTGTGGCACTGCGGTCTAGGTCATATTGGTGTAAAGCGCATGAAAAGGCTCCATACGGATGGACTCTTGGAGTCACTTGACTTTGAATCTTTTGACACATGTGAACCATGTCTTGTGGGCAAGATGACTAGGACTCCTTTCTACGGTACGATGGAGAGAGCAAGTGACTTATACATATTGATGTGTGCGGATCGATGAGTGTCACTCCACGTGGTGGATATTGTTACTTCCTAACCTTTACCGATGATTTGAGTAAATATGAGTTCAAGGAATTTCAGAGTGAGGTAGAGAATCATCGAAACAAGAAAATTAAGTTTCTACAATCTGACCGCGGAGGCGAGTATTTGAGTTTCGAGTTTATTATACATTTTAAGAAATGTGGGATTGTTTCACAACTCATGCCACCTAAAACACCACAACGTAAAGGTGTGTTTGAATGTCATAATGGAACTTTATTAGATATGGTGTTATCTATGATGTCTCTTACCGATCTACCACTATCATTTTGGGGTTATGCATTAGAGATCGCCGCATGCCTATTAAATAGGGCACCATCTAAATCCATTGAAAAGACACCGTACAAATTATGGTTTGGCAAAAAACAAGTTATCATTTCTTAAAGTTTGGGGATGCGACGTTTATGTCAAAAGGCTACAACCTTATAAACTCGAACCCAATTAGGAAAAGTGCGTATTCATAGGAAATATGTTCTAGTGCAGCCTCCGCCTCCTGAAGAGGAAGCCAATGATAGTGATCATGAAGCTTCAAACGATGTTGCTATTAAAATTCCTAGGTCGACTAGGAATCATGTTGCTCCTAAATGGCATGGTAATCCTATCATGACTGTTATATTGTTAGACAACAATGAGCCTATGTACTATGGAGTAGCGATGATGAGCCTAGACTCTGGTAAATGTCTCGACGCCATGAAATCTGAAATGGAATCCATGTACAAGAACCAAGTATGGACTTTGGTGGACATACCGAATGACCACAAGGCCGTTGCAAACAAATGAATATTCAAGAAGAAAACATACGTTGGTGGTAATGTAATGGTCTATAAAGCATGACTTGTCGCGAAAGATTTTTGAAAAAATTCAAGGAGTTGACTACGATAATACTTTCTCACTTATAGCGATGCTGAAGTCATGTTAGCAATTGATGCCTTCTACGATTATGAAATGTGGAAAATGGATGTCAAAACTTCATTCCTGAATGGTCACATTAAGAAAGAGTTGTACATGGTACAACCCGATGTTTTTGTCGATCCTAAGGATGCTAACAAATTATGCAAACTTCAGAGGTCAATTTATGGATTCAAGCAAGCATCCCGGAGTTGGAACCATGGCTTTGATGAGGTGATCAAAGGGTTTGGATTTATCCAGACTAGTGGAGAATCTTGTATTTACAAGAAAGTGAGTGGGAGCTCTATTGTGTTTCTAATATTGTATGTAGATGACATATTGTTAATTGGAAACAACATAGAACTACTTGAAAGTGTTAAGGTGTATTTGAATAAAAGTTTTTCAATGAAAGACCATGGTGAAGCTACATACATATTGGGCATCAAGATCTATAGAGATAGATCAAGACATCTAATAGGGCTATCACAGAGTACATACCTAGACAAAAAATTTAAGAAGTTCAAAACGGATCACTTGAAGAAGGCATTCTTACCAATGTTGCCAAGATTTTGGGTAAGACTCAAGGTCCAGCTACGGCAAGATAGATACATACCGAATGTATCTATTGATGGGTGTTAGATAGATACCGAATGTAGACTAGATTATTGACTCTAGTGCAGGTAGGAGACTATTGGAAATATGCCCTAGAGGCAATAATAAAGTTGTTATTATTCATATTTCCTTGTTCATATTATGTTAACTGTCCATGCTATAAATGTATGTATTGGAAACTAAATGCACATGTGGATAAGTAAAAACTCAGAGTCCCTAGTAAGACTCTCACTACTAATTCGTAATCAAGTGGTGGTTAAGGTTTTCTAACCATGGATATGATGTCACTTGATAACGAGATCATGTCGTTAGAAGAATATATGATGAACAAACCCAAATAATAATCATAGCATCTAATCGCACCATTTAGTTTGTTTGCTATCGCTTTGTGAATATATCAAGTATAGTTTCCTTAGACCATGAGATCATGTTACTCTCGGGCATCGGAGGAATACCTCGTGGACATCAAATGTCACTCCATAACTAGGTGATCATAAAGGTGGCTTTCAGATATATCTGATGGTGTCTATAGGATTGCGTGAATCAATATTGGGATTTGTTCCTTTGTATGACAAAGTGTAAGATATCTCTAGGCACTCGCGGTAGTATAGCATCCAAGATCTCAGTGACTAATGTGGTTAGTAACAAGGATCATATACTATGGGTACAAGTTAAGAGAACTTTCCAGTAACAAGATTAAACAAGGTATTGTGATACCGATAATAGAATCTCGGGGAAGTAACATATCGTGATACAAAAGGAATCATATACCAGATTGTTTGAATTTTTGACATTGTGGTTCAACCGAAAAGAACTTCATTGAATATGTAGGAACCACTATGGGAATCCCGGTACCACTGGTGGTTATTGATCGGAGAGATGTCTTAATCTTGTCTGCATATTCTCGAACACCTCGGGTCACACACTTAACATTCGTTATTGCTAGTCTTCATTGATAATATGTATGGTGTGAATCAATTGTTATTTAGGAGTCTTAGATGAGATCCTTGATGTCACAAGGAACTTTAGAGTGGTCTGAAGGTAGAGAATTATATATGGCACCTCCTATTTTAGGGTTTTGGGAAAGTTTGGAATATTCTATGCGGATAGAAGGTTCTAAAAAGTTCCCTGAGGGTCCATGGTGGGGCCCACCTGTGAGGTGGGGCCACATGAGCCCATGTCAGGGCAACTCATCCCTAGTGGGCCAGGGCGCCATGACCACAAGGCCCAAGTGGTCATCGTCCATAGGTCGAACCCTAAAAGGGGAAGGGCGTGGGAGAGAGGGACTCTCCCTGACATGGGTATACCCTGCATGTACTCGAGTTTGGTATATACGGTCTGAATACGGTGGAAGCCCACGGCGTTGCCAAGGCCCAAATGGGGAACTCGAGTAACCTACGGACTCTCGATTGCTTGCGGAACAAGAAGAAGCTAAAGATAGAAAGTTTAAAGAGAAAAACCCTAACTTGTAACTGACTCGACTTGCTACCTGAGACCTAGCCTATCTATATAAAGGCTAGGAGGGGGCGGCGAGGAGGACACACGCAACCCTAGTTTCCACAACCCTCGCCAGATTGCATCTGCGCACCACTGTAATCCTCGATTCCTTTGATAATTCCACGAGCAGGCAAGCAAGAGTAGGGACCTCTACGAGGCCTGAACCTGGGTAAATCTTCGAGTCCCCTGTGTGCTTGTTTGCTAGACGATTGATGCTTCCAGCGCTCCCTCCTTCTCCAAAACCCAAGTCCATAACAATGGGCATTGATGAGTTAAACCCTCGTCAATTGGCGTCGTGTGTGGGAATTGGGAGTGCTGATATTGCCGCTTCTTTGGCCCAATCAACTGCGATCTACAACTCCGCAACAGCGGAGATTCACCAGCTCTTCGGCGTGTTTGACTTCACCGTCCACACGCCGGCCACTCGCCTGGCTTTCGAGTCTGTGGGCGATGGAATCAGCCTGGCGATTGGGAGCTTCCGCTTCCAAGTTGGTCAGATGGGCATGCTTTGCATGCCCGACCTGCCGACAATACCATCGATTGCTCCAGCATCGTAGTTTCCTCCGCCAATCGGCACCCTCAGTGAGCTCAATGCCTCGACAACAGTCGAGAACACGGCCAGCGACAGCAATCACGAATCCGATCTAGGCGATCTGGCAACTGAAGATGGAGCCTACGGCTCTGGATCTGAAAGTTGCAGGAGCAGCATCTTCCCCAACCACTTCATGTGCGCCATCATCAACACGGGCGACTCCTCTGCCAATCGCGACAACACGGGCAACGGAGGCAATGGAACCGATCTGCCAAACGGTAGCATACCCAATGGCGGACCACCGCCAAACGGCGGCCCCACTAACGGTGCCCCCGTCAACAATGGAGGGGCAGTCGAAACTTCAACTATGATAAATGAGCAAACTGGTGAACGTGTCGTGATCAGGCTCAACGACCTCGAGTGGGCTCGTTGCCGAGAAGCCCTATGAGGCCACCCTCTACCTTTCGACTCCCCGCAAGAACTGTTGATGGGTTACCATTGGCTCGTGAAGGAGGAGTACAAATGCCAACTACAAAAAATCGTGCAACTCGAGGCGCATAAAAAGGCGGCAGATGAGTCAAGCCTCCGACGAGCTGGGCTCTCCTCCCACGGAGGATCCTCCTCCAAGTGCAACGAGTACATCGCTAACAAGAGGCGATCTCGACTGGCCCACCTCACTGAACAAGAGCATTTAGAAGCCGCAAAAGTCATCGACTTCGGCTCCATGATGGTGGATACGCGTGGCAACATGCTCCCAAAAACGCCGCAAGCTGCGTTAATGGCGGCCACCATGTACCTCCTCAACAACCAGCCGCCAGCCGGAGACCCTCGAGCTGCCATGCACCGATCTATGATCGCAGGCTTGGGGTTAATCGAGGCCGCCCTCGATAAAGAGCCGACAGTGGAGCCGAAGAAAGGCAAGGCTCTGGCAAAATGCTACTCCTCGCCTTCATCTAGCGATGACAGTCACGATCTGTCTCGATGTCGCCGCTCCCGGCGACACAACCACGACTACGACGCGCGCGATGACCTCACGCAGCACAAGATCGACAAATCAAGGGCGCGACGTGCCCGATCGACTGACTCAGAAGGCGAAGATGTTGAGCTCTGTGGCGCTAGATGCTTCAGCAGGTCCATCAGGCAAAAGCGAATGCCCAAGGGGTTTAAGCTCCCATTAGAGAACCGAAGTTTGACGGTCTGCAGGACCCGAAAATCTGGCTAGAGGACCATATCTCCTCGGTCAGGCTCCACGGCGGGAGTCGAAGCACGGCTATGAAATTCCTACAGCTACAGCTACAGGGCACCGCCCGAGCATGGCTAAACAACCTATCACGTGGATCCATTCGCAGTTGGGAAGAGTTGGTCTACAGCTTTGTGCGCAACTTCAAGGGCACCTACAGAAGGCCCGCGTCAATCGAAGAGCTAAGGTGCTACTAGCAAAGGTCGGGCGAATCACTGCGCTCGTACATCCAGAGGTGGTCCATCATCAAGAACTCCACAGAAAATATCTCGGAAGACCGCGCAATCGACGCATTCAACAGCGGCGTTCGCCGCATAGAGCTCAGGGAGGAGTTGGGCCGCTCGAAGCCCAAAACCATCGACCACCTGATGGAAATGGCGAATCGGTGGGCTGATGGAGAAGATTCGGTGAAGAATCACGTTCACTCCAACGAGGAAGCACAACTCGAGCGCAGACGCAACCGCCGAAGCAAACGTCGAATGCGCATCTACGATGACCATGGTGACGTCAACATGGTCGCAGCCGGCTACGCCGACAGACGCGACGACAACCGCAACAACGGCTACCACAGTGGTGGATACTGCGACTCCGGGAAAACCACGCAAGTATGGCAGCGCCGCACGCCCGATGAGGTGCCCGCCGCATCCATTGAAGACAAGCTGTCTGGGCCATGCATCGTGCACTTCTACATTGACAAGCATGATGGGAAAAAAATCCAGCCACCTCCTCAAAGACTGCCGTGAGTTCTTCAAACTCCATGAGGGCCTGGCTCGGATGAATCGCGACGCAGTCAACAGGGGCTACGGAGACGCCCCAGGCGCTGTGGCACATGGAGCTCCTCCACCACCACCTGGACCACCGCCAAACGCAGTTGCGCCCGACCAGCATCACGGAGGCGAGCCGTACCCACGGGCCATGGGCACCATGATGATCCAAAAGGGTCACCCCTCAAGCCGGGTGCAAAAGGCCATCACTCGCCAAGTCAATCTGGCGACAAACTCGCCACCATCCACCACTGAGTACCTCAGTGGAAGCGACTCCTGCATCACCTTCGACAAGCGCGACCATCCGCGCCAAGTACCTCGTCCAGGCCAACCTTATATTCGCGAGTACCTTGCGAGCAATGAGGATCCCTCTGACCTGCCTAGAGGCCTAGGACACAACATTCCTTGGCATCGTCCCAGGCAAAGGCGTATATCCCCTTGGCAAAATCAACCTCGACGTCATATTTGGCACACCAAAAAACTTTCAACGCGAACGCATTGACTTTGAAGTCGTTGACTGGCCCTCACAGTACCATTGCATCCTCGGACGTGTTACATTCCCTAGGTTCATGGCAGTGCCGCACTACGCCTATCTGTAGATGAAAATGCCAGGCCCTAATGGCGTCATCACAATCAACGGGAGCTTCGAGAGGTCCGACGGTTGTGACAGGGAGTTCAACAGAATTTCCTAGTCCTTCGGCATGCAGGAAGAACTCGCGAGATTAAAGGAGTCAACAGACAACATTCTGCCTCCCCTGAGCCGGCCAAGTTCACCTGACCTATCCTTCGACTCATCGGTGCACACGAAGAAAGCGCAAGTCCACCCATCGGATCCCGCCAAGACGGCCCTCATCGCCAACAACTTGAGTCCCGCATAAGAACTCGTGCTCGTCGAATTCCTCGGTGAGCACTGGGAAATCTTCGCCTGGTGTCCAGCGGACATGCTAGGAGTTCCCAGGGAATTCGCCGAGCACGCACTCAATGTCAACCCAGACGCAAGGCCGGTCAAACAAACAATTCGGCGACTGTCTGAACCAAGAGCAAAGGCAGTCGGAATGGAGATCAATAGACTCCTCGACGCCAAATTCATACGCGAGATCAAGGAAAGCACTTGGCTCGCCAACACGGTGCTAGTACCAAAAAAGGACACGGGTATCCTGCGGATGTGCGTGGACTTCACCTCTCTGAATAAGCACTGCCCAAAGGACCACTTCCCGCTACCACGAATCAACCATATCATTGACTCCACTGCGGGATGTGAGCGCCTCTGCTTCCTTGACGCCTACTCAGGCTACAATCAGATTCGAATGAAGGAGGAGGATCAAGAGAAAACGACGTTTACAATGCCCTTCGGTGTGTTCTGCTATAACACAATGCCCTTCGGGCTAAAAAACGTAGGAGCCACCTACCAGCAGTGCATGCAGGCTTGCCTCAAAGACCAACTTGGTCGCAACATCCAAGTATATGTTGACGACATCGTAATCAAGACCAAAGAGGAAGCTTCGCTAATCGATGATTTACGCGAAACCTTCGCCAACCTCGACCGCTACCGGATTAAGCTCAATCCGGACAAGTGCGCCTTCAGCGTACCATCTTGGCAATTACTCAGGTATCTCATCTCTGCGAGAGGAATCGAGGCAAACCCGAAGAAAATAAAAGCCATATTGGCCATGGAGAAGCTGAAGAAAATAAGAGGCGTCCAGCAGCTGGCTAGGCGAATCGCGGCGCTCATTCGATTCATCAGTCGTATGGGAGAAAATGCACTGCCCTTCTACCAACTTCTCCGCAAAGCTGACAAGTTCGAGTGGACCAATGAGGCACAGGAAGCATTCGAGGACCTCAAACGCCTACTATCCACCTCGCCAGTACTGGTGACCCCACACGAAAGGGAGCCATTGCTACTATACATCTCCGCCACCAACCAGGTGGTCAGCACAGTGCTCGTAGTAGAACGAGCTGAGGAAAACAAGGTCCACAGGGTACAACGCCCAGTCTACTACCTCAGCGAGGTACTCACGCCAACAAAGCAGCGGTACCGACACTACCAGAAGCTGGCGTACGGCGTCTTCATGATAGCCTGGCGACTGCGCCACGACTTCCAGGAACACCCAATCGTGGTAGTCAACGACGCCCCGCTTGGGCATATCCTCAACAATCTCGACGCCACCGGACGAGTCGCGCTTTGGGGAATCGAACTATCTCCACGAGACATTACATATGAGAAATGCGACACAATCAAGTCACAAGTTCTCCCTAACTTCCTCGTGCACTGGATGGAGAACCAGCTCCCTGAAAAACCAGATATGTCCTACCTTTGGACAGTACACTTCGACGGATCCAAGCGAAAGGATGGAGCTGGCGTAGGTGTCATACTGACATTGCCCTAGGGAGACAAGCTGAAGTATATTCTGCGAATGCAGTTCACCACCTCCAACAATGAAGCTGAATACGAGGCCCTGCTGCATGGTATGAGGATGGCAAAAGCTTGTGGCGCCAAAAAGCTCATAATATACGGCGACTCCAAGCTGGTCGTCAACCAGACAATGCACGAGTGCGATGCACTAAACGACAATATGATCGCCTACCGCGACCTCTACGACACACTCAAAGGGGACTTCGACGGTTGCGAGTTGCGGCACATAGGCCGCGAAAGCAATGAAGAGGCGGACGTACTCGCCAACATTGGCTCTACCTGCGCCCCCATACCACCTAGGGTATTTCTTGAGTGCATCTGCGAATGCTCCATCAAGTCAAAGGCCATAGAGAAGAAAACAAGCGCAACAACGGACTCGGGGGCTGCACCGCCCAATGAGCCAATGGCACTTGACGACTTGGAGCTAGACACAGGACTCGAAGGACTAATGAGCGTCATGATGATCGAGCCATCCTGGACTCAACCGTACATCACGTACCTTCTCAGCAAAAGGCTACCAGATGACCCGACCGATGCGCGGCATATTGCGTGACGATCCAAGGCATTTGCTGTTATCAACGGTGAACTGTACAAGCGCAGCATCACAAGAGTACTCCAACGATGCGTCTCCAACGTCGATGGAAGGATTGTTCTCCTTGACATCCATGAAGGGACTTGCGGGCACCACACTGGCAGTCGAGCCTCGTCGCCAAAGCTCTACAAGCTGGATTCTACTGGCCTATGGCCATGCGTGATGCCAAGGATATCATCCAAAAATGCAACGCTTGCCAGCGATTCGCAGACAAGCCACACGCACCTAGTGCGGAGCTCTGGCTAATTCCATTGGCCTGGCCCTTTGCGCAATGGGGACTCAACATGGCCGGCAAGCTCCCAAAGTCTTCACGAGGAAGCTACGTCTACCTCCTGGTCGCAGTCGACAAATTCACCAATTGGATAGAGGCAATGCCAGTGACTAATCAGTCAGGATAGAGCGCAGTCAAGTTCTTCGAGTCCATCGTCTATCGCTTCGGAGTACCACACAGCATCATCATGGACAATGGGATGAACTTCACATCTAAGGAGTTCCAAGAATTCTGCGACAATCTAGGAATCAACGTCAGCTATGCCTCTGTGGCACATCCACAGACCAACGGTCAGGTCGAAAAAGCCAACGGGCTCGTCTGCGGCGACATCAAGAAGAGACTCCTCAGGCCACTCGAACAGGCCGCGGGCTGCTGGACAGACGAGCTGCAATCAGTACTATGGAGCCTACGCACAACACCAAACAGCGTCACAGGGTACACCCCGTTCTTCATGGTGCATGGAGCTGAGGCGGTGCTACCCGCAGAGGTATGATACAAAGCACCACGAGTGGTCGCTTACAGCGAGCAGGAGTCAACTCTTGCACTCGAAGACTCCGTCGACCTCCTTGACGAGGCACAGGAAAATCGCCGCGGAAAGATCAACGATCTACCAGCAGAACCTACGCAACTACCACAACAGAAGGCTATGCCCCAGGTCCTTCGTCGAGGGTGACTTGGTCCTGCGACTGAAACAGTAAGGGCATCTCAAACTTGAGTCCCCCTGGGAGGGACCATACGTGATTACAGAAGTAATCCCAGGTGGCGCTTATCGCCTTAAATATTTCGAGACAGGAGTCGCATACTCCAACCCCTGGAATGTCATGCAGCTGTGGCGCTTCTACCCTTAGTCGTCTTTTACTTTTTACATTTCAAATAAGGCTACTTAGCCACACATTGTACCACATACTATTCTGCAAATAAATAAATCTAAGTGCCCCAAAACTGTGTGTTCCTTTTATTTTTGCAAATTATCCACTCGGGGGTTGCGCCTCCCTATACACATCTATTCTATGAACTAACGCGATATCCTGAGTAGCTGACACACCAATCGAAACCCTTGACAAGCACCAACCCAGTTGCAACGCACCTGATAGGTTGGCAAGGTGCTGAGATAAACACAAGTCAGGCTAACGAAAAGGAATCGCATAGTGCAACGCACTCACAAAACATACACGCTAACAAGCTCCTTATATACATCAATGTCAGTCAAGTATACACAGCATATATATATGAACTTTACAACACTGGTGCAACTATGTGTAGGATACAAACTAAACTACTGCTGCAATAAAGGAACATTGGTCTGCTCCTCGAAGAAGTTGACGATCTCCTCCGCCGGACGATCCACCGCCTGGTAGTGAGGAACCATGTTCCAAGTCGAACCTGCTGGCGATGCTGGCGGTCCGGCCGCAATTGCTACAACATCCACATCAGGCCTGTGTAGTCGCACCAGCGACAGAGCAGCCTTGGCACCAGCCACTAACTGTTTCCGTACACACTCACAGACTGCACTCAAGTCCTGGAATTTGGCAAGAAGGGCCAGCAGGCTCGATGGAACAACGTCCAGCGAGAACATCGTCCAATAAATATTCTTCAAGTAGGATTGCAACTTCTTCAAGAAGTGAAGCACTCGCGAAGCACGATCCTGCAGGCTCGCAAGTGCGATTGCACGATCATGATCCACCCAGAAATATCCACTCACCTGAAGCTGCTCTTAGGTTAGATCATTCATGCGAATGGAAATTCTGTCCTTCTCATCCTACGGATGGCGTGCACTGACAACTATACCAAACAAAGGAAAAAGTATGAAGACAACGAACCATTGCGGGTGACTACAAGAAAAAGATAAGGAAGAAGAAAGCTAACACTTGAATTCGTTGCCCAACTGGGTCACCTCCCCTAGCAGATATTGCTCTCGGATGATGGCCTTCTCCGCCCTCGACTTCCATACATCTGCATTACCACGGAGTACGGGCAGTTCACGCTCCAACTGCTTCACGCGGTCACGGAGTCGCGAGAGCAAGGATAGTTCATCTACCCTTGAGTGCGACTGCGCCAAAGTATCATCAGTGGATGGCATATTCTGAGGTTCACTCGAAGGACCACTCGATGTGCCCTATCACAAGCCAAGCAAGAGATAATAAGAAGACTAAGGCGATGCACAGACAAAAGACTCGAGTGCATTCAAGCATAATAAAGTATCAACAGATACACTTGCCAAAAGGCATGTTCCAGACAAAAGAAACAGACTATTCAACTATTACAGACACAACTACTAAGGAGCAACTGGTTTCTTCGACTTGGACTTTGGTTTTGGGGGCCTCATCGAGTCTGTGGCGGTATCAGACGCCACAGACTTCCTGCCGACCCCTGACGTCGCAGCCTTCACCGCCCTCTTGGCTTGCTGCAGTTCCTCGGAATACTTTGCAACTGTATTGATCAGCTGCGGCATGTACTTGCCATAGGCAGCTGCGAAAGGAGCAAAGACTACCTGTTGGCCATCCATGCTGACAGGCATCGCCTTGGAGACCGCTGCAGGATCAACCTCGACTCCATGGGCTTGAACCATCACGAGTGACATTGAAGCGCCAGCCATATGGAGTGAGTTCTTGATGCCCGCAGGAATGCCTCCAGCAAGGGACTCCACCAGCTCATCCATATTCTCGATCAACTCAGCCTTGGGTGCCAGCTCCTCCCGGAGGCGACTGAGCACGCCCTTGGCCTTGGTGAGCGTCCCCTGAACGGTAGCGCCGTGATCTTCGACTGCCGAAATGGCACCCGCCAGGGCATCATCACGACGGAGTGCCTGGGGGTCGAAGCTCAGACCGCTGGCATCTACACAAGAATCAAGCATTGGCACAAAAGTCAGCACGAAAACAAATTCGAAAGAAGGGACATGACAAAAATCCAGATAAGGGAATACCTGAGACAGCCTTGGCAATCGAAAAAAGCTGTTCTTCGAACAACTTCTCCCTAGCTGCGATGGAGGTGCGTAGATCCTCTTAGCATTTCCGCGATTCGTCCTATGCTGCGATTGCCTCATCGCGGCTCTTCACCACCGCAGCGAACGTTTTCTCGAGGGAAGCGGTGTCACGAAGGAGTGCATTATGCTCAGCTGTGACACAAGCAAATATAGACTGTCAGTTGAATATAATGCAAGGATGAAGAAGGAGAAGCCAAAACACTCACTTTCAACCGCACGATGGCGATTGTCCAGCATCACATGCTGACGACCCATCGCAAGCACCTGATCTGCTAGGCAAGCGGCTTCCTTCACAATAAGCTGCGACAAAAGAAACAGTAAAGGATCAGCAGATGGTATAGATGAAAAAACTCGACTGCAAAATCAGAAGAAGAAACACTACACATACATGATCCTCCAATGACTCCGAAGTCGATGGCGCGCAGACGTCCGGATAACCATCTGGTGCTCCACATCGTGTGGAGAACTTGATGAATTATGCCCGGAGTGGGCCGCCAATGGAGGACAAGGGGCGCGCTCAGCCACTTTCTTGGCTTTGGAGGTCGCGACTCTAGATTCCTTCAAAAATTGGACGTCACCAGAAGATGACGATGCCGGCTGACTATAGAACAAAACCAACATCAAGAAAAAGCAACTCCGGAGAAGAACCAGAAGGAAGACTCGTATACTTACCAATCAAACTTGTCAAAATCAAAGGTTTGATCCCCCGACTCTGACGACGACTCCTTCGGCAGTCGCATCTTCTTGCGAGAAGATGGCGCCACGGCGCTCATAGGAACGGCAGGTATCGGCGACTCTGCACCAGCAGCTGCACCTTCCAAAGTCGAAGGAGACGATGCATCTAAATCCTTGCTGCGTGAACGTTTGCGAGTGTCCGGACTACTCGACTCGGGGGCTTCCTCCTCCACATCAGATGGGACGGTCGACTCCGACTCGTCCTCCTCCAAGGCTTCATGAGGAATAACCCCCTCAGGAAGAGGGGGCATACAGGGTGATACACTCCAATCCTGTATACAAAAAACAAGTTAGTACAAGTCAAGACAAGAGAAGTATTCGACAAATAAAGCTACTTCGTAGCACAACCGTACCTCAGGAGGAGGATTAGCAGCATCGAAGGGAGGCATGACTGGTTCACTGGGGAGCACATCCTTGGCGGTGTACTTGGTGACTAGTCGCACCCTTTTATCTACCTCACTCATGGAAATGCCATGGACAGATACGCGAGTGACATCGTCCACGCCAGCCCACTGGAACATAGGGTGGACTCTGGCCTGCAGGGGGTGGACACGACAGCGCAGCCACGTGCGAATGAGGGTGCAGCCTCCCTCTTCTTTACCCATGCGACTCTCGAGGTCGAAGACACGCTCATACAGCACATCTGTCTCCGCGGACTCGCCGGGCATCACTACGTTCTTCCAGGAGCACCTCCTTTTTCACGGCGTTGCAGGATCGAAGGACGCGAGTCCAAAGTGGTCTCTATCGGCCTTCTGGTCGCGGATGTAGAACCACTTGTCCCTCCACCCTTGGACGGACGCCATGAGTTTGATGTCGAAGTACGTGGCAGAGGAGTCGACGTGGATACCGCAGCCGCCTACATCATAGACTACGGAGCCAGACGCCGACTAGCGCTTCAGCTTGAAGAGACGTTTGAAGAGACCGAAGTGTGGCTCGATTCCGAGACAGCACTCGCAAAGAGTAATGTAGCAAGCTACATGGAGGATGGAGTTGGGGGACAACTGATGCAGTTGGAGCCCATAGAAACAGAGAAGGCCCCTGAAGAAAGGATGCAGGGGCAACGAGAGACCGCAGATGATGAACGCTAGGAACATCACCCAAAAACCGGCAGGAGGAGAATGGATTACCTCACCACCGGGGACACGCGCGTCAGCGACTGCGGAAGATAGAACTCCGTCTTGGCATAGGAGACGGAGCTCAGAAGACTAGATCATGGATGCGCGCCATGCGCCATTGGTGACACGAGTGCCCGTGCCCTTCTTTTTACCGGTGGCGGCGGCGCTGGTGCCTGCAGCGACGGAGCTACCCTTTTTCTTGGTAGCAACAGTGGCGGCGGCGGATTCAGCCACGGCACCTCCTTTCTTCTTCCCCATCCTGTGCTGGCGATGCGACCGGAGGAAGTAACTAGGGAATACGCGGAGTTGGTCTAGTGCCGCGAGGAAGATGAAGTGTAGGAAGAAGAGGAGCAGCAGCAATGGCGACGGAGGCAAAGGCAGAGAAAAGAGTAGATGGGAAAAATTACCGTCGCAGCACTGCTACTTAACCCCTGGAAGATGCAATCCAACAGCCAGGAAAAACCCTATCAGACGCGTGGCGTTCATCGTGATCGACACATGGAGGACCTGAAGCATGAACTGTCCCCTACTACCCCCATTACGCGCGGAAATCGAGGAGGCACAGTTAAAACAAAGATTACGCACGCCTGGTCAAGTTAGAGTCAGAAAATGGGACCCACTGCTCGTCACGTCGTCAAACCCGCTCACGCGGGCAACTGAGGTCATCACATCGTCAGCACTGATGTCACCCAAAATCTAGTCTTCGACTCCACCAAGCACTCGGGGGGCTACTCCCATATGGAGCGCTGGTCGCGCACCCTACGATTTTTTCTTTTTCTCTTCTACAAGAACATGGATATTCAAAGCATACCCAATCACTCGAATCCACGATTCAACTATGGACATGGGTTACTCCCATAGGGAGCGCTGGCAATAAATTCGACTAAAACAAGCAAATAAAAGACGACGGCAGTCACAAAAGTTCTTTAGTCCCTGCCTGAGTCTTCGACTCAACCAGGCACTCGAGGGCTACTCCCATAGGGAGCGCTGGTCGCGCACCCTATGATTATTTATCGTACAGTGTGTCGATAACATCCACACTCGAAGCTTATGGCGACATCGCCTCATGATGTGTCCCTACAAAGAGACTATGTCTCCTGGGTCACCCGAATCATTTCCGCAATGACAAAACTCGGAAGCCGCGCTTGTAGCGTGAAGATAAGACCTGAATAAGGCCTGGCAATGCATCCACTACGCACAACCAGAAATATATCCGTGCCAACAGGTATGATGAACATGCCTTGACGAACGCGTCGAGTGCTCACACCCATATACTGGAATTCGACTCCTGTAAGACCTCCGCGGATTGAGTCGAATTACACCAGCACTTCTCCGAATTCGAGTCTAGGGACTCGAGTTCGAGTAGATTGCGTTGTTTTACCCTAAGGTGGTTAACTGATACCGATACATCGGTCAAATCAGGAACGCACATCAAACAATCCCTATGACACAAACAGAGCACTCGAAAAAATACTCAGTCATGCACTCGAAAGGCTTCATAAAGTCCCCAGTCAAATTTGCGATTCCACTGGACACTCGGGGGCTACTGACATGGTATACCCTGCAGGTACTTGAGTTCGGTATATACGGGCTGGATACGACGGAATCCCACGCCGTTGCCAAGGCCAAAATGGGGAACTCGAGTAACCTACGGACTCTCGATTACTTGTGGAACAAGAAGAAGCTAAAGATAGAAAGTTTAAAGAGAAAAACCCTAACTTTTAACCGACTCAACTTGCTACCTGAGACCTAGCCTATCTACATAAAGGCTAGCAGGGGGCGTAGAGGAGGACACGCGCAACCCTAGTTTCCACAACCCTCGCCAGATTGCATCTACGCACCATTGTAATCCTCGAGTCCTTTGATAATTCCACGAGCAGACAAGCAGGAGTAGGGACCTCTACGAGGCCTGGACCTGGGTAAATCTTCGAGTCCCATGTGTGCTTGTTTGCTAGCCGATTGATGCTTCTAGTGCTCCCTCCTTCTCCAAAACCCAAGTCCATAACAATGGGCATTGATGAGTTAAACCCTTGTCACTCCCGCTCTCCTTGCCGCCACTAGCCTAGGAGGCTTTGGGAAGGGGAAAGCCTCCCCATGTACGCCTATATATAGACGGAGGGGGCAGGGGTCGGCGCAACCCTTGCTCCTACCACCTCGTATCTCTCTCTCGTGAAGATTCTCCACCTCCTAGGTTGGAACAGGCGAAGCCCTATAGGAATTCAACACCACCATAGTAGTGATGCCGGATTATCGCGGAGTTCTTCTACCTCTCTTGAGGGATCAAGAAGGAGAATACCACATCAGAAACATGTGGATACCGTGGAGGTGTTGTCCGTTCGGTACACGGATCTAGAAGGTCAAGATCTACTATGTTCAAAATCATCCACGATCTCTAGATCGTTAACCACTCTTGTTCCTAGAGGGTAAGTAGATCCGATCTATTATACTTGTCACTTGCAACTAGTAGATTAGATCTTACGGGGCTCTCTCTTGCTATTTCGTAAGAATTTTTTTTTCATGCAATGAACCCATTAGAGACCTCACGTTAGTTTTCCTCCGAAATTCCTATGAAATAACCATGCCATAGGAATTTCAAAGGAATTTAGGATTCCTATTCCTTTGATCCAAATGCTACCCTAGGAATTTTCTATATACATTATATCCTCTAAATATCCTATACTTTTCCTTTGTTCAAAACAGGGCCTTGGGAGTGCTTCTACATATTAATCATTACAAGAAGAGATTAAATGGCCAAACCAGATGACAAGACACCCTAAGATAAAACATTGCATATCTTAGTGCAAGACTCTAAACTTGAACATCAATATCCTCTCAATAATTTCCATCTTTATTTACTATGTTCAATTTGTAGTCGGTATTATATTAATTTTCGGTTTGGATATTATAATGCATAATTTGCCACGAGGTAGAGGCATTTTAGCATAAGTTTATAGAACTAACATTTGGCTAGGATTGCTCTAAAAAAATTTGGCTAGGATCACTAGTGGTGTTGTACTTACAATCATGTATCGCCATGTACTGGATCAAACATTAGGTTTGATGCCCAGTGTGATTTGTCGAAGCACGGATTGTAGTAATCGTAGATGATATTGTGACACTAGGATCTGGTGGACGGACTCAAACAAACTCAAAAAAGGGGAAACATGATCCAGGTTCAACCCCTATAGCCCTACTTACCTTGGATCTTTTCTTATAGTATCACAAAGGACAAAGTGGGAACATCACTCATTAGTAGGAAACCTATTACTTAAAGGTGATACTACATCATTGGAGTGCCACCATATTACCACACCACTGGTAATGGTGGTGGCGTACATTCTCATACGCCACTAGTAAGTCCCTACCGATGGCGTGTTAAAATCCGCGACAAACCACTTGTATATGGAACTCAGCAGTCGACCCGGCAAAATATACTCGAGATGTGGGGTTTTGTTGCTACACCACTAGTGGCAACTAGCTACCAGCATTAGTAGTATGCCACTAACTTCTAATTTAAGTTTTTATTAAAGAAGAACGAGGAGAGGGGGAACTGTCCCACGCCTCTTATCTTCACTTCCTGCCATCCCACACTCCTCTTGATCCGTTGTTGCCCCCACACTCCTCTCGATCTTCCTCCATGTAACACGCCAAAATATTAATCAGGATTATCAAGTTCTAATCACCCAAGTTTAGGGTTAACAAAAACTTTTATTACTGAATTGAATATGAATGTATGTGTGATTTGCATTAGTGTATGATTGAGTGAAATTGCCATGTGTGTTTGATACAAATGATAAGAAATGGTTTAAAGATGAATACTACATCATCTAGGCAAATTACAAACAAAATCCAAAGAAAAAATCAAATATAAAGCATATGAGCAAATGGTCATTTTGACCAAAATTAACCACTAGGCCACTTTGTGAGTTCCTAGTAAAGAATTTATAATAGAAACATTTCCATTTCTTTTCACCCCTTGCTAGACCAAGTAAAATTGAACCCAATCCCACTTTATAAACTCATAGAAACTATTTTCAAATCTATTTAAAGGACAATTAAAAATTGAATCAAGTGTATGTACTAAGATCACCATTTTTGCAAAAAACAGTCAAATCAATTCACCTTGATTTTTCCAAGCAACCATAGACACTCAAGCAAGTGCTTAGAACACTCACCAATATTTAGCCAAAAATTCAAAACTTGTGTTTATGCGGCCATTTGGCCGAGCACCTGGTAGACACAAAAAACACTGGCCTAACTTATACTGTTTTGAGCAGTGATCACTTGCCACTAACCCTCTTTTCACTCCTCTGGTCTCCCTTAGTGCCTAGCAGCGCAGCAGACCAGCTTCCCCCTATGTCGTTGCGCCAGTGCATCGCCGCGTGAAGCCACCGCGTCGCTCGACCATGGGCAGCTCACAGCAGCCAGCGTTGCCCTCTCCCATGATGTCCAGGAGACAGGCGAACGTCTACCGCCATCCTCTGTCCACCCCTCGACCGCAGGCAAGCCGTGGACCACCTGAGAAACACCACGCCCATTTCTCTATCGCCATGCCGAGAGCGCGCCAGAGCGCCACAGCCGACACGCGCCCACACGCCGCGCCTAGCCCTCTCTGCGCGTGCCCGCACTTGCCATGACCCTAGCTACCTTCCAGACACGCCCGTTCGCTGCCCCGCGACCCGTGAGAATATCATTTTGCAGCCTGAAAGTTGGGGCGCCTAGGCAACGCGGTACCCAAGTTCCCTAAAATCAGCCGCGATGACTACAGTTGGTGTGCCAAATACTCATAGGGTCTTTTCCAGCACAAATTCAACTTTACGTTTCAATACAAAATATCAGGCTAACGGCCGTCAAGTTGGGGCCCCTGTTAGTTCTCGCTATTATGTCGCTCCCATCGCTTAGGTGTCAATTAGGCTTGCAGCATTGGCGCCTGCATCCATTACGTGTCTTCTTCTTCCCCGGAGCAGCAATCTGTGGGGCGTCGCAGCCATGGCGCGGAGCTAGGACATGGACGAACCTGCTCGGCCCCGCTCTCCTTCCTGTAGGCTTGCAGCATTGGCGCCTGCATCCATTACGCGTCTTCTTCTTCCCTAGAGCGGCAATCTGTGGCTGCGGCCATGGCGCAGAGCTGGGACGTGACGAACCTGCTCGGCCCCACTGTCCTTCCCATCTCGAGTCGGAGCTCTCCCTCACCATGGACGCACCCATGGCACGGTGCGGGGACGAGAATTGGTTCCCGGTGAGATCTGTCACAGTGTCGACCATGCTCGGTTCTGTTTTCCTCCTCTAGAATCCAAGCTCGCCATCACCATGGTTGCACCCGCAGCAATTCTGCCTCCTTTGCCAAGGTCTCTGTGGTAGCTCAAGTTCTGCCATGTTGGACCTGTAAGCGAATTCGGAGCTGGGCAGCGGCAACCCCTTGTTGAACCTGTAAGGAATTTGCTGAAGACTGCGTGCCGCTCCAAGGTCTTTGGCTGATGCCTTCGGCTTCTGCCAATGTCCATCGCCGATGTGAGATCATTTAGTTACTTCAATACAAAATTTCAACCAATTTAACTTGTTGATGTATTCCTTGACAATTATAATATAATCAAGCACTAGAAATATTTTGTAGTGTGCATGAGCATGATCGGTAATATAATTGAACACTAGAAATTTTAAGGCACTCCATATAAAGGAGTAGATTAATATAAAAGGTTCACTAGAGACACCATGGATATATTGTCTTACATGCCACACACAGGTATTAATTAACTAAAACAAAATAAAAGCAGGGGCGGCAGCAGGAGGCCGGGACACGGAGACGCCTAGCAGGGCAGGGCATTAGCAGGAGGCAGGGACAGCCTAGGCGATGGGATACATGCCAGTCCTAACATAATCCTTTGCCAAAGGCTGCGTGCCGCGCCAAGGTAATCGGCCTATGGGTTCTGCCTCCACCTCTAGCAACGCCCACCGCGTGCTGGATCATGCTGTCAAGGTCCACGTTGATTGATCTACCACAGAATGGGCAAAACAGTCTCCCCTACGGTAGAAACAGATTAGCCCACACCGTAACCGCCTCAGCACATAGCGGCTCTTGTTGTCCCTGGATTCCTTGTTATCGTCCACTTCATCATCATCCTCCTGTTGATTTTTAAGAACATAACTTAGAACTCATACATATGATTGAATTGTATTACAACTCAAGAATTAACAATATTTACATGTAAGACAATATATACGTGGATATCAAAGAGAAAGCATCTCAGCAATAGTTTGATCGGTTCATATATCATTTCATCTCAACACAATGACAAATAATTGCATCAGAGTGTATGTAGAATAAAGATTGCGGCCTCATAAGTTTCTTCAGGGATGGCGTGAGTGAACCAAGTAAAAATTACACAACCTATATTGTTCTTGTACATCTCCCCAGGTTCACTAACTCATCACTGAAAAAATCTGACACCAATGTGGCTGCCTCTCTTTTGGGACAAATTTGAATCATTGGCCACAATAAGAAATTGAAATGCAATCGTACAAAACAATATTCAGGGATATACATAGTCAGGTACAAAAACAAGCCTAAATATTGTAATTATAAATAAAACACCAAACAATTAATCTTCAGGTACATGTTAAAAATACTTATGATCAAAACCATGCATATACATATGCATCATACGAATCATTAAAAGATCAGAAACAATTCAAGGATCATATATGTAGTTCCATATGAGAATAAATCTAGGGCCTCATAATTTGTTTCAGAGATGGAGTTGGAGAACCAAAGTACCAACAGCACAACCTATATTGTTTGTGTGCGTTGCTGCCTCAGGTTCGCAAACCATCCCTAAAACACGACACCATCATATGTGTCTCCCCTTGAACTCTTTTGGGGCAAATTTCAATCATCGGCCTCGGTGACAAACTGAAATGTAATTCTTATACACTATGAATGCATGGAATAGATAATTCAAATATCATAGTTCTATGAATGTAGAATAAAGATTGTGTCCTCATAAGTTTCTTCAGGGATGGCGTAAGCGAACCAAGTAACAATTGCACAGCTTATATTGATCTTGTACATGGCCCCAGGTTCGCTAACTCATTCTTGAAAAAATCTGACACCAATGTGTCTGCCTCTCTTTGGGGAAAATTTTAATCATTGGCCATAATAAGAAATTGAAATGTAATCATACAAAACAATATTCAGGGATATACATATGCATCATACGACACATTCATAGATCAGAAACAATACAAAGATTATATATATATAGGTTCCACATGAGAAAAAAAATAGGGCCTCATTTTTTCAGAGATGGAGTCGGAGAACCAAAATACCAACAGCACAACCTATATTGTTTATGTGCATTGCTACCTCAGGTTCACTAACCATCCCTAAGAAAACGACACCATCAGATGCCTTTGCACTATTTTGGGGCAAAATTGAATCATTGGGCTCAGTAAGGAATAGAAATGTAATGTTATAGGCATGTTGTGTATCGAAATCAACACTCAACTAGCAAACTCAACTAGATGGCAGATGAGCAGACTGGGGTTTTGTGACTAGACGGATTGGGGTATTGTGACTAGATGGCAGATGCATCAATCGACCGATTGAACCATATATTTACTACCCTACTTCAAGAGCAAAAGAATATGTACACGATTGAGCAAATCCTATGTATGAACAGTGAAATCTGCGGCTGGGACTAGAGAAGCTAGCAATGTAGTACCTTAGACTCCTCATCAGGGGCCTCCTCCTCGAACTCGTCATTCTCCGTGATTGCGTCGAAGATTTCTTGGACGGCGATGGGGTCGTTGATGTAGAGCACCGGATTGCCTCCGCCTGACGCCTGTCCCCGTCCAGATCTGCCGCTGGCACCACGACATTGTCGGCCACCTGCTGCTCTGCAGTGACGGCTACTGGCTGGACGGATGAGCTTGAACCCTCGATGGCACAGCGACGAGAGGCTTTCGTGCCCGGAGAAGATGCCTCCGCCTGCTTGGCGACGATCGAGCCATCTGCTGCTATGCCTTCAACTGGCTTCACCTCCAGCTCATCTCCACACGTACGCTTCATGGCGCACCTAGGGAAGGAGGTATAGCAAGTGAGGGAGCTTCGGCGCGCGGTAGGTGCAGATTGGGGTCTTGGGACTAGACAGACTGGGGGGAAATGACACGAGAACATGGAATAAGAAGGTCGAGCGGGTTTATAAACAACGGAACGTTCGTAGTCCTCGAGTGGACATGTGTGGTGGGCGGGGGGCTACCACGATTTTCGCCTTCTTTTGGGTTCCCTTTTTTTTGAAACAGCCACAATCTCCACTTTAGAGCTGCATTGAAAACACGCTCATGGCAGACCTTGATTCCACTGCATGCAAGTGGCGCGGAACCAATTTCTAGCAACGTTAGATCTACTCGAGGGGGCCCTTGACTCATGGAAGTTATTAGCGGTAGGGCCTAGTTGGAAGTGAGATTGAGAGTGCTGCGTAAAAATGGGATATGTCTTATTAGAATCAAGTGGAAATAAATTGCAGCGTCCTGTCGACAACCGTGAACTCGATGACCCTGTTGCCCTGTGCATGTGTTGTAGTAGCAGTAGTAGCCTTTGCAGACTAGATTAAACGTGACATGACCACTCGATGACTTTTTCCATGGACGGCATCGTGTTCCTTCTTGTAGAGGGAGACGTCCGTGTTGTCTCACGCTGAGGGAGACGTCCGTGCTGTCTCACGCTGTATTGTGAAGGGCATGACGTGTGCAACAATCATCCTTGGTTCACATAGGATCAACGGTTGGTGCGCACGATCCGCGTGACAACTGTGACAACCAATCAGGGCGTAGCAGACAGAGTGAGCACAGGTTTGGGCTTCTACGAAAGAGAGAGGGGGAACCAAGGCCAAAATTGAGTAGTATCAAAAAACCAAGGGCAAAACTGAGTAGTACAAAAATCAAAAGTGAGTGTCTTGTATAACGAAATACATCGTGGCATACATCAATTTATGCCAAGATAGATCCACTAGAGTTTATTGCATGTGTGTTCTTCTCATAAACCACATATGGATCAGCCAGAGTCATTGCATGTCTGTTCTTCTCACAAACCACATATGGACCCACCAATGTCATTGCATGTTTATTCTTTTCATGAACCACACCCAGTGTCATTGCATGTGTGTTCTTCTCACAAACCACACATGGATGTGTATTCTTTTCATGAACCACATCTAGAGTCATTGCATGTCTGTTCTTCTCACAAACCAAACATGGATCCACCAATGTCATTGCATGTCTGTTCTTTTCATGAACCACACCTAGTGTCATTGCATGTGTGTTCTTCTCACAAACCACACATGGATGTGTGTTCTTTTCATGAACCACACACAGATTCATTGCATGTGTGTTCTTTTCACAAACAACATATGGATCCACCAGTGTCAATGGATGTGTGTTCTTTTCATGAACCACAGCTAGAGTCATTGGATGTGTTTTTTTCATGAATCACAGCTAGAGTCATTGCATGTGTGTTCTTCTCACAAATCACAGCTAGAGTCATTGCATGTCTGTGTAGGGAAACGGGTAGGCTACACTAGCGGAAAATCATTTTTTTCTACCGCGTCAACCAGGAATACTATTGTCATAGATCACGGGATTACCGCTAGACGCGCAGGTGCGGAACTCGATGAAGCACATCGCGGCAGTGTAGATGTTCTACGTCTCCTCCTTGCCCTCATCCCACGAGTAGCTCCCCTTTGTGTGGCTCGTCCAAGTGCTACAGATGCAGCACCTCCGAGGTATCCACACGTCCGGGGTGGAAGCCGTCACACGCCAGACTGCTAGGTCTGCACGTGCAACACAGGCGGAAGAGGAGTGGCGGCTGGGTGGAATGCACAACCCTATTCAGCTCGCCTCACTCTCTCTTATATAGGCATCCCTGGTGGGCTTCTACATTAGTAGCCCAT
This sequence comes from Avena sativa, assembly GCA_916181665.1. Lineage (NCBI taxonomy): Eukaryota > Viridiplantae > Streptophyta > Magnoliopsida > Poales > Poaceae > Avena > Avena sativa. Next base: position 310,628,846 of record OV702291.1, read on the forward strand.
TAGCAGCCTAAGCCTGGTATAATTCAGATCCAATCCTTATTAGGCTTCTAGCCCCTAAAGTGTGTGACCCTATAGGTTCGTACACGTATAGACATAACACAAGTACACTTAATCCGTCAATAATTGGTAGTGGTCTCTAGCAAGACGTGCCAACTCCTAAACACATATAAAGATCATTTGGACAAATCATCACAAGGTTGAGTACATGTCTTTCCCTTTGCCTCACGATATTTGGTCTAGCTCCAAGCTGACCTCTCTTTCTCTATACTGTGATTCGGAATCCCTTTACTAGGTTAACTCTTAACCATATGTAGAACGGCCATGCATTTCTGGATCCGATCACTCGAGGGGCCCAGAGATATCTCTCTCAAGTAGAAAGGGGCAAATCCCATCTTGATTGACCGATGCCTTGCAGCATGTATCAGGACAAACCCGAAGGCTACCTTTATAACTACCCAGTTATGGAGTAGTGTTTGATAGCCCCAAAGTAGGTCGATCCACATCTCAAGTACATGTGACAATCTCAGGTCTAAGGACAAAACGTACACGGTGTGTAGAGAGAGCTGCAAGTATTATTGCTAGTCTCAAGTTGGGTCAGTCCAACCCCATGTTCATAACATGTGTCCACATCATTCGTTTGACATCTCTATGTCTATGACTTGCGAAACATAGTCATCAACCAATCGATGTGCTAGTCTAATATTCACGTGTGTCCTCACATGAACTCCGACTAGGGACAATTATTAGATAACCATACAAGTAAAGAGTTTCACAAACAATTCACATAATTGCCAATCAATACAAGTTGCCTGGTATATGGATATTCAAGGAACATTATAATAACACATGGATACACATGAAATACAATCATCTCTATGATTGCCTCTAGGGCATATTTCCTTCAGTCTGTTCTTCTCACAAACCACACATGGATCCACCAATCTCATTGCATGTCTTTTCTTTTCATGAACCACACCCAGTGTCATTGCTTGTGTGTTCTTCTCACAAACCACACATGGATCCACCAGTGTCACTGCATGTCTGTTCTTTTCATGAACCACACCCAGTGTCATTGCATGTGTGTTCTTCTCACAAACCACACATGGATGTGTGTTCTTCTCACAAACCACACATGGATGTGTGTTATTTTCATGAACCACAGCTAAAGTCATTGGATGTGTGTTCTTTTCATGAACCACAACTAGTGTCATTGCATGTGTTTTCTTTTCATCAACCACACCCAGTGTCATTGCATGTCTGTTCTTCCCACAAACCACACATGGATCCACCAGTGTCATTGCATGTGTTTTCTTTTCATGAACCACACCCAGTGTCATTGCATGTGTGTTCTTCCCACAAACCACACATGGATCCACCAGTGTCATTGCATGTGTTTTCTTTTCATGATCCACACCCAGTGTCATTGCATGTGTGTTCTTCCCACAAACCACACATGGATCCACTAGTGTCACTGGATGTGTTTTCTTTCCATGAACCACACCCAGAGTCATTGCATGTCTGTTCTTTTCACAAACCACATAAGGATCCACCAGTATCATTGGATGTGTTTTCTTTTCATCAACCACACCCACGGTCACTGGATGTGTGTTCTTTTCATGAACCATACCTAGAGTCATTGGATGTGTGTTCTTTTCATGAACCACAGCTACAGTCAGGGGATGTGTGTTATTTTCATGAAGCACAGCTAGAGTCATTGCATGTGTGTTCTTCTCACAAACCACAGCTAGAGTCATTGCATGTCTGTTCTTCTCACAAACCAAACATGGAACCATCAATGTCATTGCATGTCTGTTCTTTTCATGAACCACACCTAGTGCCATTGCATGTGTGTTCTTATCACAAACCACACATGGATGTGTCTTCTTCTCACAAACCACACATGGATGTGTGTTCTTTTCATGAACCACAAGTCATTGTATGTGTGTTCTTTTCATGAACCACAGCTAGAGTCATTTCATGTGTGTTCTTCTCACAAACCATAGCTAGACTCATTGCATGTCTGTTCTTCTCACAAACCACACATGGATCCACCAGTGCCATTGCATGTGTGTTATTTTCATGAACCACACCCAGTGTCATTGCATGTCTGTCCTTTCCACAAACCACAGCTAGAGTCATTGCATGTTTATTCTTTCCACGAACAACATATGGATGTCTGTTCTTTTCATGAACCACACCAACTGTCATTGCATGTCTGTTCTTCCCACAAACCACACATGGATCCACCAGTGTCATTGGATGTGTGGTCTTTTCATGAACCATACCTAGTGTCATTCCATGTGTGTTCTTCTCACAAACCACACATGATCCACAAGTGTCATTGGATGTGTGTTCTTTTCATGAACCACACCCAGAGTCATTGCATGTCTGTTCTTTTCACAAACAACACATATGGATCCACCAGTGTCACTGGATGTGTGTTCTTTTCATGAACCACATCTAGAGTCATTGGATGTGTGTTCTTTTCATGAACCACAGCTAGAGTCATTGGATGTGTGTTGTTTTCATGAACCATAGCTAGAGTCATTGCATGTGTGTTCTTCCCACAAACCACACATGGATCCACTAGTGTCATTGCATGCGTTTTCTTTTCATGAACCACACCCAGTGTCATTGCATGTGTGTTCTTCCCACAAACTACACATGGATCCACCAGTGTCATTGCATGTGTGTTCTTTTCACAACCCACACATGGATCAACCAATGCCATTGCATGTGTGTTCTTTCCACAAACCACATGGATCAACCAATGTCATTGCATGTGTGTTCTTGTCACAAACCACATGGATCAACCCCAATGGCATTGCATGTGTGTTTATGTCACAAACCACATATGGATCAACCAATGTCATTGCATGTGTGTTCCTATCATGAACCACATATGGATCCACCAGTGTCCATTGCATGTGTGTTCTTTCCACAAACCACCTATGTATCCACTAGACTAATTGCGTGTGTGTTCTTTCCACAGGCCACATATGGATCAACCAATGGCATTGCATGTGCGTTCTTTTCACAAACCACACATGTATCAACCAATAACATTGCATGTGTGTTCTTTTCACAAACCACATATGGATCAACCAATGTCATTGCATGTGTGTTCTTTCCACAAACCACACATGTATCCACTAGAGTAATTGCATGTGTGTTCTTTTCACAAACCACACATGGATCAACCAATGGCACTGCATGTGTGTTCTTTTCACAAACCACATATGGATCAACCAATGCCATTGCATGTGTGTTCCTGTCAATAACCACACATGGATCCACCAATGGCATTGCATGTGTGTGCTTTTGATGAACCACACATGGATCAACCAATGGCATCATGTGTGTTCTTTTCATGAACCACATATGGATCAACCAATGCCATTGCATGTCTGTTCTTTCCACAAACAACATATGGATCCACCGGTGTCATTGCATGTATGTTCTTTTCACAAACCACAGCTAGAGTCATTGCATGTCTGTTCTTTCCATAAACCACATATGGATCCACCAATGTCACTGGATGTGTGTTCTTTTCATGAACCACAGCTTGAGTCATTGGATGTGTGTTCTTTTCATGAACCACGGCTAGATTCATTGGATGTGTGTTCTTTTCATGAAGCACAGCTAGAGTCATTGCATGTCTGTTCTTCTCACAAACCACACATGGATCCACCAATGTCAATGCATGTCTGTTCTTTTCATGAACCACACCCACTGTCATTGCATGTGTATTCTTCTCACAAACCACACATGGATCCACCAGTGTCACTGCATGTCTGTTCTTTTCATGAACCACACCTAGTGTCATTGCATGTGTGTTCTTCTCACAAACCACACAAGGATCCACCAGTGGTACTGGATGTGTGTTCTTTTCATGAACCACACCTAGAGTCATTGCATGTATGTTCTTTTCACAAACCACATATGGATCCACCTGGTGTCACTGGATGTGTGTTCTTTTTATTAACCACATCTAGAGTCATTGGATGTGTGTTCTTTTCATGAACCATAGCTAGAGTCATTGGATGTGTGTTCTTTTCATGAACCACAGCTAGAGTCATTGCATGTGTGTTCTTCTCACAAACCACAGCTAGAGTCATTGCATGTATGTCTTCTCAGAAACCACAAATGGATCCAACTAGTGCCATTGCATATGTGTTCTTCTCACAAACCACACATGGATCCACCAGTGTCACTTCATGTTTGTTATTTTCAAGAACCACACCCAGTGTCATTGCATGTGTGTTCTTCTCACAAACCACACATGGATCCACCAGTGTCACAGGATGTGTGTTCTTTTCATGAACCACACCTAGAGTCATTGCATGTCTATTCTTTTCACAAACCACATATGGATCCACCCAGTGTCACTGGATGTGTGTTCTTTTCTTGAACCACAACTAGAGTCATTGGATGTGTGTTCCTTTCATGAACCACATCTAGAGTGATTGCATGTGTGTTCTTCTCACAAACCACAGCTAGAGTCATTGCATGTCTATTCTTCTCACAAACCACGCATGGATCCACCAATGTCATTGCATGTCTATTATTTTCATAAACCACACCTAGTGTCATTGCATGTGTGTTCTTCTCACAAACCACACATGGATCCAACAGTGTCACTGCATGGCTGTTCTTTTCATGAACCACACCCAGTGGCATTGCATGTGTGTTCTTCTCACAAACCACACATGGATGTGTGTTCTTTTCATGAACCACAGGTCATTGGATGTGTGTTCTTTTGATGAACCACAGCTAGATTCATTTCATGTGTGTTTTTCTCAGAAACCACAACTAGAGTCATTGGATGTTTATTCTTCTCACAAACCACACATGGATCCACCAGTGTCATTGCATGTCTGTTCTTTTCATGAACCACACCCAGTGTAATTGCATGTGTGTTCTTCTCACAAACCACACATGGATCAACCAGTGTCAATGCATGTCTGTTCTTTTCATGAACCACACCCAGTGTCATTGCATGTGTGTTATTCTCACAAACCACTCACGGATCCACCAGTGTCACTGGATGTGTGTTCTTTTCTTGAACCACACCAAGAGTCATTGCATGTCGGTTCTTTTCACAAACCACATATGGATCCACCCAGTGTCATTGGATGTGTGTTCTTTTCATGAACCATAGCTAGAGTCATTGGATGTGTGTTCTTTTCATGACCCACAACTAGAGTCATTGGATGTGTGTTCTTTTCATGAACCACAGCTAGAGTCATTCCATGTGTGTTCTGCTCACAAACCACAGCTAGAGTCATTACATGTCTGTTCTTCTCACAAACCAAACATGGATCCACCAATGTCATTGCATGTCTGTTCTTTTCATGAACCACACCCAGAGTCATTGCATGTGTGTTCTTCTCAAAAACCACACATGGATGTGTGTTCTTCTCACAAACCACACATGGATGTGTGTTCTTTTCATGAACCACAGCTAGAGTCATTGGATGTGTGTTCTTTTCATGAACCACAACTAGAGTCATTGGATGTGTGTTATTTTCATGAACCACGGCAAGTGTCATTGCATGTGTGTTCTTTTCATAAACCACACATGGATCAACCAATGCCATTGCATGTGTGTTCTTTCCACAAACCACATGGATCAACCAATGTCATTGCATGTGTGTTCTTGTCACAAACCACATGGATCAACCCCAATGGTATTGCATGTGTGTTTTTGTCAGAAACCACATAGGGATCAACCAATGTCATTGCATATGTGTTCCTGTCAGGAACCACATATGGATCCACCAGTGTTCATTGCATGTGTGTTCTCTCCACAAACCACATATGTATCCACTAGAGTAATTGCATGTGTGTTGTCTCCACAAGCCACATATCGATCAACCAATGCCATTTCATGTGTGTTCTTTCCACAAACCACACATGTATCCACTAGAGTAATTGCATGTGTGTTCTTTTCACAAACCACACATGGATCAACCAATGGCATTGCATGTGTGTTCTTTTCACAAACCACATATGGATCAACCAATACCATTGCAAGTGTGCTCCTGTCACGAACCACACATGGATCCACCAATGGCATTGCATGTGTGTTCTTTTCACAAACCACACATGGATCAACCAATGGCATTGCATGTGTGTTCTTTTCACGAACCACATCTAGAATCATTGGATGTGTATTTTTTTCATGAACCACAACTAGTGTCATTGCATATCTGTTCTTTTCACAAACCACATACGGATCCACGGATATCATTGCAAGTATATTCTTTTCACAAACCACAGCTAGAGTCATTGCATGTCTAATCTTTCCACAAACCACATATGGATCCACCGGTGTCACTGGATGTGTGTTCTTTCTATGAACCACAGCTAGAGTCATTAAATGTGTGTTCTTTTCATGAACCACAGATAGAGTCATTGGATGTGTGTTCTTTTCATGAACCACAACTAGAGTCATTGCATGTGTGTTCTTCTCACCAACCACAGCTAGAGTCATTGCATGTATGTTCTTCTCACAAACCACGCATGGATCCACTAGTGTCATTGCATGTTTGTTCTTTTCATGAACCACACCTAGTGTCATTGCATGTGTGTTCTTCTCACAAACCACACATGGATCCACAAGTGTCATTGGATGTGTGTTCTTTTCATGACTCACACCCAGAGTCATTGCATGTGTGTTCTTTTCACAGACAACACATATGGATCCACCAGTGTCACTGGATGTGTGTTCTTTTTATGAACCACAACTAGAGTCATTGGATGTGTGTTCTTTTCATGAACCACAGCTAGAGTCATTGGATATGTGTTCTTTTCATGAACCATAGCTAGAGTCATTGCATGTGTGTTCTGCCCACAAACCACACATGGATCCACCAGTGTCATTGCATGTGTTTTCTTTTCATGAACCACACCTAGTGTCATTGCATGTGTGTTCTTCCCACAAACCACACATGGATCCACCAGTGTGATTGCATGTGTGTTCTTTTTACAAACCACACATGGATCAACCAATGCCATTGCATGTGTGTTCTTTCCATAAACCACATGGATCAACCAATGTCATTGCAAGTGTGTTCTTGTCACAAGCCACATGGATCAACCCCAATGGCATTGCATGTGTGTTTTTGTCACAAACCACATATGTAACAACCAATGCCATTGCATGTGTGTTCCTGTCATGAACCACATATGGATCCACCCGTGTTCATTGCATGTGTGTTCTTTCCACAAACCAAATATGTATATACTAGAGTAATTGCATGTGTGTTCTTTCCACAAGCCACATATGGATCAACCAATGGCATTGCATGTGCGTTCTTTTCACAAACCACACATGTATCAACCAATGACATTGCATTTGTGTTGTTTTCACAAACCACATATGGATCAACCAATGTCATTGCATGTGTGTTCTTTCCACAAACCACACATGTATCCACTAGAGGAATTACATGTGTGTTCTTTTCACAAACCACACATGGATCAACCAATGCCATTGCATGTTTGTTCCTGTCATGAACCACACATGGATCCACCAATGACATTGCATGTGTGTTCTTTTCATGAACCACACATGGATCAACCAATGGCATTGCATGTGTGTTCTTTTCATGAACCACAGGTACAGTCATTGGATGTGTGTTCTTTTCATGAACCACACCTAGTGTCATTGCATGTCAGTTCTTTTCACAAACCACATATGGATCCACCGGTGTCATTGCATGTCTATTCTTTACACAAACCACAGCTAGAGTCGTTGCATGTATGTTCTTTCCACAAACCACATATGGATCCACCAATGTCACTGGATGTGTGTTCTTTTCGTGAACCACAGCTATAGTCATTGGATGTGTGTTCTTTTCATGAACCACAGCTAGAGTCATTGCATGTGTGTTCTTCTCACAAACCACAGCTAGAGTCATTGCATGTATGTTCTTCTCACAAACCACACATGGATCCACCAATGTCATTGCATGTCTATTCTTTTCATGAACCACACCCAGTGTCATTGCATGTGTATTCTTCTCACAAACCACACATGGATCCACTAGTGTCACTGCATGTCTGTTCTTTTCATGAACCAAACCTAGTGTCATTGCATGTGTGTTCTTCTCACAAACCACACATGGATCCACCAGTGTCACTGGATGTGTGTTCTTTTCATGAACCACACACAGAGTCATTGCATGTTTGTTCTTTTCACAAACCACATATGGATCCACCGGGTGTCACTGGATGTGTGTAATTTTCATGAACCACATCTAGAGTCATTGGATGTGTGTTCTATTCATGAACCACAGCTAGAGTCATTGGATGTGTGATCTTTTCATGAACCACAGCTAGAGTCATTGCATGTGTGTTCTTCTCACAATCCACAGCTAGAGTCATTGCATGTTTGTTCTTCTCACAAACCACAAATGGATCCACCCAGTGCCATTGCATGTGTGTTCTTCTCACAAACCACACATGGATCCACCAGTGTCACTTCGTGTCTATTCTTTTCATGAACCACACCCAGTGTCATTGCATGTGTGTTCTTCTCAAAAACCACACATGGATCCACCAGTGTCACTGGATGTGTGTTCTTTTAATGAACCACACCCAGAGTCATTGCATGTCTGTTCTTTTCACAAACCACATATGGATCCACCCAGTGTCACTAGATGTGTGTTTTTTTCATGAACCACAGCTAGAGTCATTTCATGTGTGTTCTTCTCAGAAACCACAACTATAGTCATTGCATGTCTATTCTTCTCACAAACCACACATGGCTCCACCAGTGTCATTGCATGTCTGTTCTTTTCACGAACCACACCCAGTGTAATTGCATGTGTGTTGTTCTCACAAACCACACATGGATTCACCAGTGTCAATGCATGTCTATTATTTTCATGAACCACACCCAGTGTCATTGCATATGTGTTCTTCTCACAAACCACTCATGGATCCACCAGTGTCACTTGATGTGTGTTCTTTTCATGAACCACACCAAGAGTCATTGCATGTCAGTTCTTTTCACAAACCACATAGGGATCCACCAAGTGTCACTGGATGTGTGTTCTTTTCATGAACCACTGCTAGAGTCATTGGATGTGTGTTCTTTTCATGACCCACAACTAGAGTCCTTGGATGTGTGTTCTTTTCATGAACCACAGCTAGAGTCATTGCATGTGTGTTCTTCTCACAAACCACAGCTAGAGTCATTGCATGTCTGTTCTTCTCACAAACCAAACATGGATCCACAAATGTCATTGCATGTCTGTTCTTTTCATGAACCACACCCAGTGTCATTGCATGTGTGTTCTTCTCACAAACCACACATGGATGTGTGTTCTTCTCTCAAACCACACATGGATGTGTGTTCTTTTCATGAACCATAGCTAGAGTAATTGGATGTGTGTTCTTTTCATGAACCACAGCTAGAGTCCCTGGATGTGTGTTCTTTTCATGAACCACAGCTAGTGTCATTGCATGTGTGTTCTTTCCACAAAGCACACATGGATCAACCAATACCATTGCATGTGTGTTCTTTCCACAAACCACATGGATCAACCAATGTCATTGCATGTGTGTTCTTGTCACAAACCACATGGATCAACCCCAATGGCATTGCATGTGTGTTTTTGTCACAAACCACATATGGATCAACCAATGTCATTGCATGTGTGTTCCTGTCATGAACCACATATGGATCCATCAGTGTTCATTACATGTGCGTTGTTTCCACAAATCACATATGTATCCACTAGAGTAATTGCATGTGTGTTCTTTCCACAAGCCACATATGGATCAACCAATGGCATTGCATGTGTGATCTTTTCACAAACCACACATGGATCAACCAATGGCATTGCATGTGTATTCTTTTCACTAACCACATATGGATCAACCAATGTCATTGCATGTGTGTTCTTTCCACAAACCACACATGTATCCACTAGAGTAATTGCATGTCTGTTCTTTTCACAAACCACACATGGATCAACCAATGGCATTACATGTCTGTTCTTTTCACAAACCACATATGGATCAACCAATGCCATTGCATGTGTGTTCCTGTCATGAACTGCACATGGATCCACAAATGTCATTGCATGTTTGTTCTTTTCACAAACCACAAATGGAACAACCAATGGCATTCCATGTGTGTTCTTTTCATGAACCACAACTAGAGTCATTGGATGGGTGTTCTTTTCATGAACCACACCTAGTGTCATTGCATGTCTGTTCTTTTCACAAACCACATATGGATCCACTGATGTCATTGCATGTCTATTGTTCTCACAAACCACAGCTAGAGTCATTGAATGTCTGTTCTTTCCACAAACCACGTATGGATCCACCAGTGTCACTGGATGTGTCTACTTTTCATGAACCACAGCTAGAGTCATTGGATGTGTGTTCTTTTCATGAACCACATCTAGAGTCATTGGATGTGTGTTCATTTCATGAACCACGGCTAGAGTGATTGCATGTGTGTTCTTCTCACAAACCACAGCTAGAGTCATTGCATGTCTATTCTTCTCACAAACCACGCATGGATCCACCAATGTCATTGCATGTCTATTCTTTTCATAAACCAGACCTAGTGTCATTGCATGTGTGTTCTTCTCACAAACCACACATGGATCCAACAGTGTCACTGCATGGCTGTTCTTTCCATGAACCACACCCAGTGGCATTGCATGTGTGTTCTTCTCACAAACCACACATGGATCCACCAATGTCACTGGATGTGTGTTCTTTTCATGAACCACACCCAGAGTCATTGCATGTCTGTTCTTTTCACAAACCACATATGGATCCACCCAATGTCACTGGATGTGTGTTCTTTTCATGAACCACAGCTAGAGTCATTGGATGTGTGTTCTTTTCATGAACCACAGTTAGAGTCATTGCATGTGTGTTCTTCTCACAAACCACAGCTAGAGTCATTGCATGTCTATTCTTGTCACAAACCCCAGCTAGAGTCATTGCATGTCTGTTCTTCTCACAAACCACACATGGATCCACCAGTGTCATTGCATGTTTGTTCTTTTCATGAAACACACCCGGTGTTATTACATGTGTGTACTTCTCACAAACCACACATGGATCCACCAATGTCACAGCATGTCTGTTCTTTTCATGAACCACACCTAGTGTCATTGCATGTGTGTTCTTCTCACAAACCACATATGGATCCACCAGTGTCACTGGATGTGTGTTCTTTTCATGAACCACACCTAGAGTCATTGCATGTCTGTTCTTTTCACAAACCACATATGGATCCACCTAGTGTCACTGGACATGTGTTAATTTCATGAACCACAGCTAGAGTCATTGGATGTGTGTTCTTTTCATAAACCACATCTAGAGTCATTGGATGTGTGTTATTTTCATGAACCACAGCTTGAGTCATTGCATCTGTGTTTTTCTCACAAACCACAGCTAGAGTCACTGCATGTCTGTTCTTCTCACAAACCAAACATGGATCCACCAATGTCATTGCATATCTGTTCTTTTCATGAACCACATCCAGTGTCATTGCATGTGTGTTCTTCTCACAAACCACACATGCATGTGTGTTCTTCTCACGAACCACACATGGATGTGTGTTCTTTTCATGAACCACGGCTAGAGTCATTGGACGTGTGTAATTTTCATGAACCATTGCTAGAGTCATTGGACATGAGTTCTTTTCATGAACCACCGCTAGAGTCATTGCATGTTTGTTCTTCTCACAAACCACAGCTAGAGTCATTGCATGTCTGTTCTTCTCACAAACCAAACATGGATCCACCAATGTCATTGCATGTCTGTTCTTTTCATGAACCACACCCAGTGTCATTGCATTTGTGTTCTTCTCACAAACCAGACATGGATGTGCATTCTTTTCATGAACCACAGCTAGAGTCATTGGATGTATGTTCTTTTCATGAACCACAGCTAGAGTCATTGGATGTGTGTTCTTTTCATGAACCATAGCTAGTGTCATTGCATTTATGTTCTTTTCACAAACCACATGGATCAACCCCAATGGCCTTGCATGTGTGTTTTTATCACAAACCACATATGGATCAACCAATGTCATTGCATGTGTGTTACTGTCATGAACCACATATGGATCCACCAGTGTTCATTGCATGTGTGTTTTTTCCACAAACCACATATGTATCCACTAGAGTAATTGCATGTGTGTTCTCTCCACAAGCCACATATGGATTAACCAATGCCATTGCATGTGTGTTCTTTTCACAAACCACACATGGATCAACTAATGGCATTGCATGTGTGTTCTTTTCACAAACCACATATGGATCAACCAATGTCATTGCATGTGTGTTCTTTCCATAAACACCACTTGTATCCACTAGAGTAATTGCATGTGTGTTCTTTTCACAAACCACAGATGGATCAACATATGGCATTGCATGTGTGTTCTTTTCACAAACCACATATGGATCAACCAATGACATTGCATGTGTGTTCCTGTCATGAACCACACATGTATCCACCAATGGCATTGCATGTGTGTTCTTTTCACAAACCACACATGGATCAACCAATGGCATTGCATGTGTGTTCTTTTCATGAACCATAGCTAGAGTCATTGGATGTGTGTTCTTTTCATGAACCACAGCCAGTGTCATTGCATGTCTGTTCTTTTCACAAACCACATATGGATCCACCGGTGTCATTGCATGTCTATTCTTTTCACAAACCACAGGTAGAGTCATTCCATGTCTGTTCTTTCCACAAACCACAAATGGATCCACCAGTGTCACTGGATGTGTGTTCTTTCCATGAACCACATCTAGAGTCATTGGATGTGTGTTCTTTTCATGAACCACAGCTAGAGTCATTGGATGTGTGTTCTTTTCATGACCCACAACTAGAGTCATTGGATGTGTGTTCTTTTCATGAACCATAGCTAGAGTCATTGCATGTGTGTTCTTCTCACAAACCACATCTAGAGTCATTGCATGTGTGTTCTTCTCACAAACCACAGCTAGAGTCTTTGCATGTCTGTTCTTCTCACAAACCACACATGGATCCACCAGTGTCATTCCATGTCTGTTCTTTTCATGAACCACGCCCAGTGTCATTTGATGTGTGTTCTTCTCACAAACCACACATGGATCCACCAGTGTCACTCCATGTCTGTTCTTTTCATGAAACACACCCAGTGTCATTGCATGTGTGTTCTTCTCACAAACCACACATGGATCCACCAGTGTCACTGGATGTGTGTTCTTTTCATGAACCACACACAAAGTCATTGCATGTCTGTTCTTTTCACAAACCACATATGGAACCACCTAGTATCACTGGATGTGTGTTCTTTTCATGAACCATAGCTAGAGTCATTGGATGTGTGTTCTTTTCATGAACCGTAGCTAGAGTCATTGGATGTGTGTTCTTTTCATGACCATAGCTAGAGTCATTGCATGTGTGTTCTTCTCACAAACCACAGTTAGAGTCATTGCATGTCTGTTCTTCTCACAAACCAAACATGGATCCACCAATGTCATTGCATGTTTGTTCTTTTCATGAACCACACCCAGTGTCATTGCATGTGTGTTCTTCTCACAAACCACACATGGATGTGTGTTCTTCTCACAAACCTCACATGGATGTGTGTTCTTCTCACAAACCACACATGGATGTGTGTTCTTTTCATGAACCATAGCTAGAGTCATTGGATGTGTGTTCTTTTCATGAACCATAGCTAGAGTCATTGCATGTGTGTTCTTCCCACAAACCACACATGGATCCACCAGTGTCATTGCATGTGTTTTCTTTTCATGAACCACACCTAGTGTCATTGCATGTGTGTTCTTCCCACAAACTACACATGGATCCACCAGTGTCATTGCATGTGTGTTCTTTTCACAAACCACGCATGGATCAACCAATGCCATTGCATGTGTGTTCTTTCCATAAACCACATGGATCAACCAATGTCATTGCATGTGTGTTCTTGTCACAAGACACATGGATCAACCCCAATGGCATAGCATGTGTGTTTTTGTCACAAACCACATATGGATCAACCAATGCCATTGCATGTCTGTTCCTGTCATGAACCACATATGGATCAACCAATGGCATTGCATGTGTGTTCCTGTCATGAACCACAGTTAGAGTCATTGCATGTGTGTTCTTCTCACAAACAACAGCTAGAGTCATTGCATGTCTATTCTTGTCACAAACCACAGCTAGAGTCATTGCATGTCTGTTCTTCTCACAAACCACACATGGATCCACCAGTGTCACTAGATGTGTGTTCTTTTCATGAACCACACCCAAAGTCATTACATGTCTGTTCTTTTCACAAACCACATATGGATCCACCTAGTGTCACTAGATGTGTGTTCTTTTCATGAACCACAGCTAGAGTCATTAGATGTGTGTTATTTTCATGAACCGTAGCTAGAGTCATTGGATGTGTGTTCTTTTCATGACCATAGCTAGAGTCATTGCATGTGTGTTCTTCTCACAAACCACAGCTAGAGTCATTGCATGTCTGTTCTTCTCACAAACCAAACATGGATCCACCAATATCATTGCATGTTTGTTCTTTTCATGAACCACACCCAGTGTCATTGCATGTGTGTTCTTCTCACAAACCACACATGGATGTGTGTTCTTCTCACAAACCACACATGGATGTGTGTTCTTTTCATGAACCACAGCTAGAGTCATTGGATGTGTGTTCTTTTCATGAACCATAGCTAGAGTCATTGGATGTGTGTTCTTCTCATGAACCACAGCTAGAGTCATTGCATGTGTGTTCTTCTCACAAATCACAGTTAGAGTCATCGCATGTCTGTTCTTCTCACAAACCACACATGGATCCACTAGTGTCATTGCATGTCTGTTCTTTTCATGATCCACACCCAGTGTCATTGCATGTGTGTTCTTCTCACAAACCACACAAGGATCCACCAGTGTCACTACAAGTCTGTTCTTTTAATGAACCACACCCAATGTCATTGCATGTGTGTTCTTCTCACAAACCACACAGGGATCCACCACTGTCACTGGATGTGTGTTCTTTTCATGAACCACACCCAGTGTCATTGCATGTCTGTTCTTTTCACAAACCACATATGGATCCACCGGTGTCATTGCATGTCTATTATTTTCACAAACCACAGGTAGAGTCATTCCATGTCTGTTCTTTCCACAAACCACATATGGATCTACCAGTGTCACTGGATGTGTGTTCTTTCCATGAACCACATCTAGAGTCATTGGATGTGTGTTCTTTTCATGAACCACAGCTAGAGTCATTGGATGTGTGTTCTTTTCATGACCCACAACTAGAGTCATTGGATGTGTGTTCTTTTCATGAACCACATCTAGAGTCATTGCATGTGTGTTCTTCTCACAAACCACATCTAGAGTCATTGCATGTCTATTCTTCTCACAAACCATGCATGGATCCACCAATGTAATTGCATGCCTGTTCTTATAATGAAGCACACCCAGTGTCATTGCATGTGTGTTCTTCTAAAAATCCACACATGGATCCACCAGTGTCACTTCATGTCTGTTCTTTTCATGAACCACACCCAGTGTCATTGCATGTGTGTTCTTATCACAAACCACACATGGATCCACCAGTGTCACTAGATGTGTGTTCTTTTCATGAACCACACCCAGAGTCATTGCATTTTGTTCTTTTCACAAACCACATATGGATCAACCCAGTGTCACTAGATGTGTGTTCTTTTCATGAACCATAGCTAGAGTCATTGGATGTGTGTTCTTTTCATGAACCACAGCTAGAGTCATTGGATGTGTGTTCTTTTCATGAAGCATAGCTAGAGTCATTGCATGTGTGCTCTTCTCACAAACCACAGGTAGAGTCATTGCATGTCTGTTCTTCTCACAAACCACAGCTAGAGTCTTTGCATGTCTGTTCTTCTCACAAACCACACATGGATCCACCAGTGTCATTCCATGTCTGTTCTTTTCATGAACCACACCCAGTGTCATTTGATCTGTGTTCTTCTCACAAACCACACATGGATTCACCAGTGTCACTCCATGTCTGTTCTTTTCATGAAACACACCCAGTGTCATTGCATGTGTGTTCTTCTCACAAACCACACATGGATCCACCAGTGTCACTGGATGTGTGTTCTTTTCATGAACCACACACAAAGTCATTGCATGTCTGTTCTTTTCACAAACCACATATGGATCCACCTAGTGTCACTGGATGTGTGTTCTTTTCATGAACCATAGCTAGAGTCATTGGATGTGTGTTCTTTTCATGAACCGTAGCTAGAGTCATTGGATGTGTGTTCTTTTCATGACCATAGCTAGAGTCATTGCATGTGTGTTCTTCTCACAAACCACAGCTAGAGTCATTGCATGTCTGTTCTTCTCACAAACCAAACATGGATCCACCAATGTCATTGCATGTTTGTTCTTTTCATGAAACACACCCAGTGTCATTGCATGTGTGTTCTTCTCACAAACCACACATGGATGTGTGTTCTTCTCACAAACCTCACATGGATGTGTGTTCTTCTCACAAACCACACATGGATGTGTGTTCTTTTCATGAACCACAGCTAGAGTCATTGGATGTGTGTTCTTTTCATGAACCATAGCTAGAGTCATTGCATGTGTGTTCTGCCCACAAACCACACATGGATCCACCAGTGTCATTGCATGTGTTTTCTTTTCATGAACCACACCTAGTGTCATTGCATGTGTGTTCTTCCCACAAACTACACATGGATCCACCAGTGTCATTGCATGTGTGTTCTTTTCACAAACCACGCATGGATCAACCAATGCCATTGCATGTGTGTTCTTTCCATAAACCACATGGATCAACCAATGTCATTGCATGTGTGTTCTTGTCACAAGACACATGGATCAACCCCAATGGCATAGCATGTGTGTTTTTGTCACAAACCACATATGGATCAACCAATGCCATTGCATGTCTGTTCCTGTCATGAACCACATATGGATCAACCAATGGCATTGCATGTGTGTTCCTGTCATGAACCACAGTTAGAGTCATTGCATGTGTGTTCTTCTCACAAACAACAGCTAGAGTCATTGCATGTCTATTCTTGTCACAAACCACAGCTAGAGTCATTGCATGTCTGTTCTTCTCACACACCACACATGGATCCACCAGTGTCACTAGATGTGTGTTCTTTTCATGAACCACACCCAAAGTCATTACATGTCTGTTCTTTTCACAAACCACATATGGATCCACCTAGTGTCACTAGATGTGTGTTCTTTTCATGAACCACAGCTAGAGTCATTAGATGTGTGTTATTTTCATGAACCGTAGCTAGAGTCATTGGATGTGTGTTCTTTTCATGACCATAGCTAGAGTCATTGCATGTGTGTTCTTCTCACAAACCACAGCTAGAGTCATTGCATGTCTGTTCTTCTCACAAACCAAACATGGATCCACCAATATCATTGCATGTTTGTTCTTTTCATGAACCACACCCAGTGTCATTGCATGTGTGTTCTTCTCACAAACCACACATGGATGTGTGTTCTTCTCACAAACCACACATGGATGTGTGTTCTTTTCATGAACCACAGCTAGAGTCATTGGATGTGTGTTCTTTTCATGAACCATAGCTAGAGTCATTGGATGTGTGTTCTTCTCATGAACCACAGCTAGAGTCATTGCATGTGTGTTCTTCTCACAAATCACAGTTAGAGTCATCGCATGTCTGTTCTTCTCACAAACCACACATGGATCCACTAGTGTCATTGCATGTCTGTTCTTTTCATGATCCACACCCAGTGTCATTGCATGTGTGTTCTTCTCACAAACCACACAAGGATCCACCAGTGTCACTACAAGTCTGTTCTTTTAATGAACCACACCCAATGTCATTGCATGTGTGTTCTTCTCACAAACCACACAGGGATCCACCACTGTCACTGGATGTGTGTTCTTTTCATGAACCACACCCAGTGTCATTGCATGTCTGTTCTTTTCACAAACCACATATGGATCCACCGGTGTCATTGCATGTCTATTCTTTTCACAAACCACAGGTAGAGTCATTCCATGTCTGTTCTTTCCACAAACCACATATGGATCTACCAGTGTCACTGGATGTGTGTTCTTTCCATGAACCACATCTAGAGTCATTGGATGTGTGTTCTTTTCATGAACCACAGCTAGAGTCATTGGATGTGTGTTCTTTTCATGACCCACAACTAGAGTCATTGGATGTGTGTTCTTTTCATGAACCACATCTAGAGTCATTGCATGTGTGTTCTTCTCACAAACCACATCTAGAGTCATTGCATGTCTATTCTTCTCACAAACCACGCATGGATCCACCAATGTAATTGCATGCCTGTTCTTATAATGAACCACACCCAGTGTCATTGCATGTGTGTTCTTCTAAAAATCCACACATGGATCCACCAGTGTCACTTCATGTCTGTTCTTTTCATGAACCACACCCAGTGTCATTGCATGTGTGTTCTTATCACAAACCACACATGGATCCACCAGTGTCACTGGATGTGTGTTCTTTTCATGAACCACACCCAGAGTCATTGCATTTTGTTCTTTTCACAAACCACATATGGATCAACCCAGTGTCACTAGATGTGTGTTCTTTTCATGAACCATAGCTAGAGTCATTGGATGTGTGTTCTTTTCATGAACCACAGCTAGAGTCATTGGATGTGTGTTCTTTTCATGAAGCATAGCTAGAGTCATTGCATGTGTGCTCTTCTCACAAACCACAGGTAGAGTCATTGCATGTCTGTTCTTCTCACAAACCACAGCTAGAGTCTTTGCATGTCTGTTCTTCTCACAAACCACACATGGATCCACCAGTGTCATTCCATGTCTGTTCTTTTCATGAACCACGCCCAGTGTCATTTGATCTGTGTTCTTCTCACAAACCACACATGGATTCACCAGTGTCACTCCATGTATGTTCTTTTCATGAAACACACCCAGTGTCATTGCATGTGTGTTCTTCTCACAAACCACACATGGATCCACCAGTGTCACTGGATGTGTGTTCTTTTCATGAACCACACACAAAGTCATTGCATGTCTGTTCTTTTCACAAACCACATATGGATCCACCTAGTGTCACTGGATGTGTGTTCTTTTCATGAACCATAGCTAGAGTCATTGGATGTGTGTTCTTTTCATGAACCGTAGCTAGAGTCATTGGATGTGTGTTCTTTTCATGACCATAGCTAGAGTCATTGCATGTGTGTTCTTCTCACAAACCACAGCTAGAGTCATTGCATGTCTGTTCTTCTCACAAACCAAACATGGATCCACCAATGTCATTGCATGTTTGTTCTTTTCATGAAACACACCCAGTGTCATTGCATGTGTGTTCTTCTCACAAACCACACATGGATGTGTGTTCTTCTCACAAACCTCACATGGATGTGTGTTCTTCTCACAAACCACACATGGATGTGTGTTCTTTTCATGAACCACAGCTAGAGTCATTGGATGTGTGTTCTTTTCATGAACCATAGCTAGAGTCATTGCATGTGTGTTCTTCCCACAAACCACACATGGATCCACCAGTGTCATTGCATGTGTTTTCTTTTCATGAACCACACCTAGTGTCATTGCATGTGTGTTCTTCCCACAAACTACACATGGATCCACCAGTGTCATTGCATGTGTGTTCTTTTCACAAACCACACATGGATCAACCAATGCCATTGCATGTGTGTTCTTTCCATAAACCACATGGATCAACCAATGTCATTGCATGTGTGTTCTTGTCACAAGACACATGGATAAACCCCAATGGCATTGCATGTGTGTTTTGTCACAAACCACATATGGATCAACCAATGCCACTGCATGTGTGTTCCTGTCATGAACCACATATGGATCAACCAATGGCATTGCATGTGTGTTCCTGTCATGAACCACAGTTAGAGTCATTGCATGTGTGTTCTTCTCACAAACCACAGCTAGAGTCATTGCATGTGTGTTCTTATCACAAACCATAGCTAGAGTCATTGCATGTCTATTCTTCTCACAAACCACGCATGGATCCACCAATGTCATTGCATGTCTGTTCTTTTCATGAACCACGCCCAATGTCATTGCATGTGTGTTCTTCTCACAAACCACACATGGATTCACTAGTGTCACCTCATGTCTGTTCTTTTCATGAACCACACCCAGTGTTATTGCATGTGTGTTCTTCTCACAAACTACACATGGATCCACCAGTGTCACTGGATGTGTGTTCTTTTCATGAACCACACCCAGAGTCATTGCATGTATGTTCTTTTCACAAACCACATATGGATCCACCCAGTGTAACTGGATGTGTGTTCTTTTCATGATCCACAGCTAGTGTCATTGGACGTGTGTTCTTTTCATCAACCACAGCTAGAGTCATTGGATGTGTGTTCTTTTCATGAACCACGGCTAGAGTCATTGCATGTGTGTTCTTCTCATAAACCATAGCTAGAGTCATTGCATGTATGTTCTTCTCACAAACCACAGCTAGAGTCATTGCATGTCTGTTCTTCTCACAAACCACACATGGATCCACTAGTTTCATTGCATGTTTGTTCTTTTCATGAACCGCATCTAGCGTCATTGCATGTGTGTTCTTCTCACAAACCACACATGGATCCACCAGTCTCACTGCATGTCTGTTCTTTTCATGAGCCACACCTAGTGTCATTGCATATGTGTTCTTCTCACAAACCACACATGGATCCACCAGTGTCACTGAATGTGTGTTCTTTTCATGAACCACACCCAGAGTCATTGCATGTCTCTTCTTTTCACAAACCACATATGGATCCACCCAGTGTTACTGGATGTGTGTTCTTTTCATGAACCACAGCTAGAGTCATTGGATGTGTGTTCTTTTCATGAACCACACCTAGAGTCATTGGATGTGTGTTCTTTTCATGAACCACAGCTAGAGTCATTGCATGTGTGTTCTTCTCAGAAACCACAGCTAGAGTCATTGCATGTATGTTCTTCTCACAAACCAAACATGGATCCACCAATGTCATTGCATTCTGTTCTTTTCATGAACCACACCCAGTGTCATTGCATGTGTGTTCTTCTCACAAACTACACATGGATGTGTGTTGTTGTCACAAACCACACATGGATGTGTGTTCTTTTCATGAACCATAGCTAGAGTCATTAGATGAGTGTTCTTCTCCTGAACCACAGCTAGAGTCATTGCATGTGTGTTCTTCTCACAAACCACAGCTAGAGTCATCGCATGTCTGTTCTTCTCACAAACCACCCATGGATCCACCAGTGTCATTGCATGTGTGTTCTTTTCATGAACCACACCCAGTGTCATTGCATGTTTGTTCTTCTCACAAACCACACATGGATCCACCAGTGTCACTGGATGTGTTTTCTTTACATAAACGACACCCAGAGTCATTGCATGTCTGTTCTTTTCACAAACAACACATATGGATCCACCAGTGTCACTGGATGTGTGTTCTTTTCATGAACCACATCTAGAGTCATTGGATGTGTGTTCTTTTCATGAACCACAGCTAGAGTCATTGGATGTGTGCTCTTTTCATGAACCACAGCTAGAGGCATTGCATGTGTGTTCTTCTCACAAACCAGACATGGATCCACCAGTGTCATTGCATGTGTTTTCTTTTCATGAACCACACCCAGTGTCATTGCATGTGTGTTCTCCCCACAAACCACACATGGATCCACCAGTGTCATTGCATGTGTGTTATTCCCACAAACCACACATGGATCCACCAGTGTCATTGCATGTGTGTTCATTTCACAAACCACACATGGATCAACCAATGTCAATGCATGTGTGTTCATTCCACAAACCACATGGATCAACCAATGTCATTGGATGTGTGTTCTTGTCACAAACCACATGGATCAACCCCAATGGCATTGCATGTGTGTTTTTGTCACAAACCACATATGGATCAACCAATGTCATTGCATGTGTGTTCCTGTCATGAACCACATATGGATCCGCCAGTGTTCATTGCATGTGTGTTCTTTCCACAAACCACATATGTATCCACTAGAGTAATTGCATGTGTGTTCTTTTCACAAACCACATATCACCAGTGTTATTGCATGTGTGTTCTTCTCATAAACCACATATGGATCCTAACCTTAGGGGATCCCTAACCTTCGCCCCCCAATGGTGGCCGTTAGACCGAGTCTTCTAGAAGGCACGCCCTAACACAGTTGTTCTGCTTGACGATTGTCACATACCGTTTGATCGGGGCGCTTGGACGATTGGGATGTTCTTCGTGAGAGCGATTCACGAGTAGGCTGTTCTGCGATATGATTGGCCATGCTTGCTGCCCGCTTGCTCTGGACAAAGTGGCAACACCGGTAGCTCCCCTGTTGCGAGTGTCACGACTCACTAGTTCAGTGGGCCATATCCCAGTGTCATGTCCCCATTACTTCTCTTCCTCCCCGTACTTCTCTTCCTTCCCCTCGAAGCCACTTTCCCCACTTCACTCCCATCCTGCCGTAGCCGCAAGCCGACGGCGCCTCCATCCCAATCCCCTCTCCGGCAGCCACCCCCCTCCCCTCTCGCCATGGGTTCAAGGGGAGACGACGAGGAAACGCGTCGTGATGACAGGGACGGTGATTTTTATGTGAGTCATCTCATCTCTATCTCTATCATCTATGGCCAGTTATCTATTTTTGAGCTAGATCTACTCTGTTTACTCATGCGTGTATGATGTGTTAGGCCAACCAGACGATGTATGACTCCGACTATCACGGTTTAGCGGATGAAGACAGTCCTCTGCTATGTAAACATAGATGTGTGCCCGCTAAATTTGTAGCGTTCGAAGGACAAAACGTAGGCAGGAGGTTTCTACGGTGTCAAGGACATCGTGCAATGATGCAAGGTGGAAGTTGCGGTGTTGTCAAATGGGTAGATCTAGAGTGGCCCAAATCGATGCAGAAAACGCTAGACAAACTATGGGAAATGACTATTGAGTTGAAAAAATCCGTATTCAGCTCACTTCTTGACAGTATTGAGATGAAGCTATGGGAACCGATTGACACGACCAAGCTTAAGCGAGATCTCAGGAGGGTGCAAGACAAGGTTAGCAAACTCGAGAAGGAGAGGGACGTGGCGTTGGCCCTGAAGGCTAAAGTAGAGCAAGAACTGACGCAAGCAAGGAATGATCTTCACCAGGACAAAGTCCTGCAGTTCACAACTACGAGTATTGACAAGTGCATGAGGAAAAATGCAGAGAAACAATTGAAGCTGTGCAAGGAAGATGCTAAAAGGAAGGAGCAGACGATTCGATCCTTGCTCTCACAGGAAGATGCGCATCGAGCTAAGATTAGGAAGATCAAGGAGATGTGTGATAACTAGTTCTATTTAGCTTGAGCTCCATGCCTTTTTAAGTTGTAATAGTTGTACTTGATGACCTACCGGTCTGGACTAGTGGTCCTGGAGTCCTGGGAGGAAAAAAATTGGTCGCCCGTTAATCTGTCTTAACCCTGCATTACTTCCTTTTGTCTGATCATGGTGGTATTCTGACATTGGTGGTTTGTTTAAATGTAATCTACGTGGATTGTGTTGCATGCAAATGGCACAACCACAATTTATAAAGTGGAAGCACGTATACCCGGTTACTGGAGATCCGGGAGCTTCGCCAGATGCAGGGGATGCAGGAGCAGGGAGGCGGTGAGATAGACGGGCTCAAGATTAGGCCAGAAAGTGGTACTGATTTCCTCCTCATCTGGGCATTATCGGTTGCCATTGCTGTTTATGTTGCCATGTCATTTTGTGTAGCAGCTGAAATAAGTTGCTGCTTCGTGGAGTGTAGCAGCTTAAATAATTTATTTATGTGCCACTTACATTCCGTCGTATTTGGAGACATCCTGCCCCTCAACAATCGTGGAACCGATGCTGCGTGTTTTCAGATAGTAGTGGCACAATCACAATTTCGGATTCAACTACTAACTCGGGCGTTTCTAAACCCTAAGCCATGGTACATTTTACTCGGAGAACGTGGGTAGATTGTTTCGCCCAGCAAAGTTCCACACACAGAGCTCCAGAATTTAACCGAATTACATATATAGGTTTAGGTTCAACACATTACTATGCATCTTCATTGCCAGCAGCCTTCTTCCGCAGCCTGGGTACCAAGCCTTCACGTCCACTGGCTTCTTCATTTCCTGCCTTCTTCCTCTTCCTCGGTGCCAATTTTCTTAGCTTCATGTACTCTGCATTGCCGAGACAATGGGCACCAGAATCGTGTCCAGCATCATCTTTCACTCGTTTTTAATTTCTTCGGGCAGCAAAATGACTGACCCGGCAGTCATGTTTCTAACCTTGCGGCGCTTCCTGTCAAGGAAACAAGACTGTTGCATAACTGCCCAATATCTACAGAGTAAATAAAACAAAAATTAGAATTCAGCACAAACATGCGAACCCCAAGAGACTTTTGCTTACCAGAAGCTAATTGGGTTCGAGCAACCACCCTGTCCAAGAATAGAAGGGCGACTCCCAGTTGCAGCAACTTCCACATCCATTACATCACAATTCAGCTCAAACATGCAAGCTGAAGCATACCTTTTCATCAACCCAATTAGCTGACTGTCACATGTTAGAGGAACCATGATGCCACATTCATCCATGAAGCTCAACTTTGTAGTCTGCTTTAGCCATAACTCATCATGATTACGCAGAGCAGCAACCATACCAGATATAGTGCAGATCTGCATAGGCGCTTCTTCCATCGTGATACAATGGTGTCCATACCACTTGCCCTTAGAGTCGTACCTGAAGAGGACTACCGTAACCAAGTAAGGGTGGTCCGCGGAGATCCCACTTCACAGAAAACTGTGGACAAAAGATGTTTGTCAGCGTTGGGCTAACAAACAATTTTAGGTTTAGTAGCCAGCTAGCAGTTATAATTAGTGCGAATAGCAAAGAGAAGGGTAGCTCACCCGCTTGTAGCCAGAACTTCTTCTTCCTTAGTAGTAGGATCTGCCATCCTCTGAGCTGCTCGACTCGTCGGTGGCGGAGGCGGGCTAGAGCCTCGCAACGGCGGCTACGACATGCGCCATTGGAGCTCGGGATCAGTGACTAGGCGCAGCAACTTGGCGCCGGAAGTCAAATGCCTAAAGGGATCATCCTGCCTGAAGGGTGGATTCCGACGCCGCCGGTGCTAGGGGAAAGGTGGGAATGGATTTGTGAAATTGGTCAACGCATCCAATCCACTTAGTTCCTCGATTTTCCTAAGAGGTTGCCGTGTTGGCGCTCGCGTCACGGACAGATGACCGACATGAGGGTCCCGACCGTCTACTTCATGGGGGAGTTTCACGGAATGTTTGAATTTGGCAGGGGTGAGATGAGTTTGCCTTGAAATGGCCCCTCTGAGTAGTTGGCAGCTCAACTTTACAAAACGCGGAAATTACAGGGAACTTGGGTACTGCCATGCGCTCGCCCGGGAACTTTGGTACCGCAAACGAACATTCCCGCGACCCGTAGCCCCTGTGCACCGTGTCGAACGCTGCCGTGTCCGCCAAGAGCACCGATCGTTACCTACCAATATCGCACGCACTGTGCTGTGCCATTACTCGCACTACGACCGCCAGGAAGCACCGCACCAAACCCTACCCGCAGCCATGCCTATAGCCCCTTGTATCCCCGTCACCGATGAGCCCGAGCCATCCCGCTCTATCCCCATCGCCGGTGTATAAATAGAGGCCACCCCAGCCTCCATTCGACACACCATTCCACTCCCCACTCCTCACAGAACCGCCCACACCTCTCCCCGGAGCAAGGAGAGCACCACATCACCGGAATATGGCCGGAGTCTGCCGCTGTAGAGGAGAAGAGGAGTCGTTGATTGGAACTGCCCCAGGAGCCACCACGACCACCATTCGAACCGCCGTCGTCAACAATGTCGTTCACCCCCATAGCCGACCTTAGATGGAGCCTAGGTGAGCCTCACACGACCCCCACCATCGCCGTTAGGGTTCAGTCTCGCCGGAGCTGTTCGTCGTAGACGATGAACCTCAGCCGTTAGATCATGTTCTAATCGCACGGCCTAGAATTAAATGTACCGATTCGGGTTAGATGAGCCACTGACTAGTGGGACCGTCTTGTTAGCAGCCCGCTGCACCAGCGATAGTGCAGCTGGGCCAGCCCATTTGGTTTCCCGCGCAGAGCCCATCCATTCAAATAATATTTTTCCAATTTAGTTAAAACTAGATTCTGTCAGTAGATTCAAAAATCAAGTCAAAGAGATTCAGTGAACCAAATTGCATGATTCCAATTTTGTTAGAAAGGTATTCAAATTATCTATCCAAGACCGTTGGATTCAAACCATTTGAAATTATAGATCACCTATACCAAAAATAACAAGACAGAGACTTTTCCACATTCAAACATTTTTCAAAAATCAACCATAAATGCTTTTGAGTTGATTCCAACTCTCAAAAATCACATTTGGCAAGATCTATCTGAATATGTAAAATTATTTAGGTTTACATGCAGTAAAATTGGACTAGTACCAAAAGAATGCTATATAGGCATTTCTAGTCACTTTAATTGTATTAAATAGTAATATTAAATTTTATAAAATATGAAAACCACTTTAAATCACATTCCCAAGTATTAGAATATGTGGTGATGACATGTGTCAACATGATCCCATATTTTAATTGGAGAATATTAAATCTTAAGTATTTTCAATGAGTAGAAATTACTTATCTAAAATAAGAAAAATAAAACTAGGTCTTTATTTCATGTAATGATTGTGATGATGCTAGATCATCAAGTGTGAGCCTTAGTGTGCTAAATAGAAGTAGTTAAGTATTGTTTGGTGATTGTGTACCTCGTATTCATTTGTAGACGATAGTACCTACCCGGGATACGAGGAGGAGGAGTACTACCAAGAAGAAGAAGAAGAAGAAGAAGAAGAAGAAGAGAACTTCAACCACTACACTACTCAAGGCAAGCCTAAAACTACAAGTTAATTATGCAAGCTAACACTTGCATGTTTCTTAACTATGCAAGCCATCATTAACTATGCAAGCTAGAACTATGCAAGTTAACATTTGCAAACTTTATAACCTATACAAGATGCATTAGGCATGCTTGGTTATACAAACTTTGATTATACCAATCCCATGTTTTACTTGCAAACTTTATTCTTTTACTTTTACCAAAGTTCTTTACTTTTAATTAGTGCTTTGTGAGTATTGGAACAATAGTATAGATACCATAAAGAGTATGAAACTAGGCCTAAGTAGTTATACTTAGATGTCATCAAAAGGCATAAACTAGAGCTAGATAGTTACACTTGATTAGCACCCCTCATTAGTAAATACCCTCAACTTTAGTGGTTAGTGCTAAGCATAAAAGTGGATCACTTTAGATGGGAATACTTGGTGAAAATGATTATGAAAACCTTGGAATGATGATTCATTCTATTTAAATGTTTTGACATGTGTTGAGAAACACAATGATTGATGATGAAAATGTCGAGGCATGAGCCTTAGCCCTTTATAAAAACTGATGGTTGGGTTTGGATGCGATACCATTCCAATTTTACCGTACAACCACAATACCTGAATTGGGTAGGGCTTAACTGGAAGTTTATATGACTCAGTATGGGTTCCCTTGTGGAAGAGGTTGAGCTAAGGCTACCTCGTGATGAATGTCCACCTATGCTGTGACTAGGATGGCAGATGGCCATGGCTGGGAGGCCAAGCTCATAGGGGAGGTGCCTATACTAGAGTGTGTAATTGAAAGGTTATGATTAATTATCCGCATACTAACTATGATGATTCAGGGTTATCCCTGACGGATGTATCAAATTTTGTGGTGAAAGTGTACCACCTCTGCAGAGTGTCAAACTATTCGAATAGCCGCGTCCGCTGTCATGGATAGTTGGAGTGGCCATACTGTTCTGTTGTCAGATGTTTTCAAAATGACTTGTGAAGTGAACTTTGACTTTGACTTGACCACAACAGGGTCGTGGATATGAAAACTAGGTTCCCACTTAGGTGATGTAGAAAATTAAATTAGTTTTCTTTACTTCTTAACTCGGTATGAAATAAACCTGGCTTTTTGCAAATAAACCTAGAGCTTAAGCTTCCTACTAGAACTACCTTACTTGTTAGTGATAGTTTGCGAGTACTTAAAGAGTACTCTTGGCTTT
Organism: Avena sativa; assembly: GCA_916181665.1. NCBI lineage: Eukaryota > Viridiplantae > Streptophyta > Magnoliopsida > Poales > Poaceae > Avena > Avena sativa. The sequence goes on from OV702291.1 coordinate 310,657,022, forward strand.
GTCCCTGGCTATTCCCGTGGCCAGACTATGAGGAGGACTACCAGGAATATGGACAGCATGAGGTCTATGACAACTAGGATCATCTCCCATCGTCTGCATTGCATGTGACTCTGAAGATGGAGCCCCTTCTATGTTTATGTTCCGCTGCTTTGATTTTATTAAGACTGGATCATGAGATCCTTTATTTGTAAGACCTTTATTATGGTTTGTAATGGATGATGTATTGTGGTACCAATTCTGTTATGTCTCGCAAAAATGGTAATCCTGGGATTGTGATGTATGGCATAACAGGCATCTGGGATTAAAAATCCGGGTGTTGACAAGTTGATATCAGAGCCATCCTGACCATAGGAGACCCTAGTTAGAATGGACGTCTGAACAAAAACTTAGTTTCAAAAAAAAGTGAATATTTATGAAAACATATTCCCACTCTTATCCTTGAGATTCTTTCAAAAAAATCATGTTCCTCAAAAATTCTTGCAATCATACATAAAAATTTGACACACTTGATCACCCCACTAACTTGCTCACCCTAAATTCTTATAGATGGAGGTAAAGTATAGCAAGTTCTACCAGCTGGGAAATGGAGTTCACCTGATCTTTGAGAGGGATCTAGATGCACTTGAAGAGTACCTTGAGCGCCCGCACCCGGAATTCTTCGGTGCCCAACTCAATGATCAGCAAGGAGGAGAGCTATTGTGGCTGATAGTTGCAGATCTCAGAGGCAAGATGGAAGCACCCACTTCAGAGAAGATCCAATTCAGTGTTCGGGAGAATAACTGGCTAGATGGATTAGCCAGGGCTATGCAAGAAGCTCTTACCCGTCTGTGTGGGCAAAACATCAACCAAATCCAGGGAACTCGCCTTGCTCACTATGCAAGGCGTGATTCTATGGGAATGCCCTTGGAAATGCCAGGACACCCTGAGCTGAAGCACCAGGTGGACAATCTTGACTTCATGTTGTATGATAGATAGAAGGAGCTAGACAACACTCGTGCCTACGCCAACCACAACCATGCCATTGCAGTCAAGAAAGACCAGACCCTCACCATCCTCGCCAGGGAGCGCCAATCACTTCGTTGTCAGCATGACAAGAAGGATCGCATCATCAATCGTCTTCGCAAGAAGGTGGCCACTCTCGATAAGACCATGTGTGAGCAAGAGTTCCAGCTTGAAGCGAAGGAGGAGGAAGGTGAAGATATCCGTGGAGATCTCTACTCTTACCTCAGTGATGATGATGACTACCTGGAAGACGATGCCATGAGTTCCACACTGATGATGATGATTCTGACTTCATTGATGATGATTAGATGCACTTAAGCACTACCATAGGAATGAGTTGTACCTGGTCCAACTGTATCGTAGTTTCACAGAATGGTTCTTAAAACCATTTGTTTTCTATTTATGTTATGGTGTGTGTTTGTATTGTGTGCTAGGAATGAATGAGAGGAAGTTGTTAGTTTGCAAAACCTGAGTCAAACTCAAAGTTTAAAGCTTTTGAAACAAAACCATGAACCTTAGAGATTTCCCTCTTATCTCATTATATATCTCAATCTTTAGATGACTCGTGGAAATCCTGGAGGAAGCAGTTCATCTCAGGACTCAATGCTGAAGATTCTGCAAATGCTAGTTTCTGACCATGAAGCTAGTAGAGCTGAATGTCAAGCCAACTTAGCCACTCTCCAATAGATATCTCAGATGGCCCACAATAATCAAGGCCACAGAAACCAAGATAACCATGCATCCAAGCTCAAGAACTTTCAGAATACCAACCCACCTATCTTTAGTAAGTCTAAAGAGCCCTTAGATGTTGATGACTGGCTGCAAACCATGGAGAACAACTTAGAGGTCGTAGGAGTTGAGGCCAATGAGAAAGTACTATTTGTCACCCATTATCTGGCAGGTAATGCAAGAGCCTGGTGGAATAGCATTCGTACCATGAACAGAGGTCAGATGATGACTTGGGAGGAGTTCAAACTCAAGTTCAGCAGGACTCATGTGCCCCCAGGTATGATTAAGAGGATGCGGGATGAGTTCAGAGAATTGAAACAAGGGAGCATGACTATGGTGGAATACCGTGACAAATTTCTGTCACTAGCCAGATATGCCCCTGATGAGATTGACACAAAAGCAAAGAATAAAGAGAGATTCCTGAACAGACTGCATGATGAGATGCAAACCATGCTAGTCAACATTCCCTTTGATGATAATGAAGCTTTAGTGGACTCTGGCATTCAGATGGAAGGGAAGATCAACCAGGCCAATGATAATCGCAAGCGTAGGATGATGCACCAGCCTGGATCCCACCATCCCAGAAGTATCGCCCCAACCCATCTGCAGGATATGCCCTAAGAAACAACAGATCCCCTATGTCTCGTCCAAGCTATCCCAATCATGGAGGAGGAAACCCAAGGTCTGGAGGAAACCACAACAATAACCCCGGCAACTCCAATAACTTCAACCATGCACCGCCCAAGTCCAACAACAACAACAATACTGCCGCAAGGACTGGAAGCAATGTTGTGCCTATCGCAGGAAAAGACAAGTCTCAGATTACTTGCTTTGAATGCGGAGTCAAGGGTCACTACTCCAACGAGTGCCCCAAGAAGCTTGCAACAGCCACCAATGTGAATGCACCCGCTCAGCAGCAACACCGTGTTCAGCCTGGAAGGATATTTGCCCTAGGGAACCTGCTCAACTGCAACAGCCGTCTGTTCCACATGAATGCTGAAGAAGCTCAGGAAGCGCCAGACGTCGTGTTGTGTATGTTTTATGTTAACTCAGTACTTGTAAGAGTGTTGTTTGATTCTGGAGCATCGCACTCGTTTGTTACAGAAGAATTTGCATGCACTAGTAAGATTCAACCAACAAAACTGAAGCATGTTATGATAGTTCAAATACCTGGTTCAACCACCAAAGCTAGAAAATTTTGCAAAGTTGTACCTATCAGAATCCATGGAATAGAGTTTTATGCTAATCTAATAGTACTTGGAACCAAAGGGTTGGAAGTAGTACTAGGAATGGATTGGATGTCGAAACATAAAGGATTAATCGACTGTGCCAAGAAAGCCATAACCATGACCAATAGCACTGGAGTATCAGTAGAGCATGTATCTGAGACATTGCCCCGTCAATTCAAATGCAACAAGAGTCTATCCCGACCAACCCTAGACCAAGTCAGAGTAGTCTATGAATACCCCGACGTGTTCCTAGATGAATTTCCCGGTATGCCCCTAGATCGGGATATCAAGTTCATCATTGAACTAGTTCCTGGAACTGGACCCATAGCTTAGAGACCTTATAGTATGAACCCATCGGAATTAGTGGAGCTAAAGAAGCAACTTGATGCTATGTTGGAGAAAGGTTTGATTCAACCAAGCGCATCGCCATGGAGATCACATGTTTTGTTTGTGGATAAGAAAGATGGAGGTAACCGTTTGTGCACGGATTACCGGAAGCTGAATGATGTCACCATCAAGAACAAGTACCCACTGCCGAAGATAGAGGATCTGTTTGACCAGTTGACTGGTGCCACAGTGTTTTCTAAGATTGATCTTAGAACTGGTTATCATCAACTCAAGATTCATGCAACGGATATCCCAAAGACCGCCTTTACCACCAGATATGGATTGTATGAGTATATTTTCATGTCTTTTGGATTAACCAATGTCCCCGCTTATTTCATGAATCTCATGATTAAGATTTTTATGAACTTCCTGGATAAGTTGTTTTTATCGATGATATTCTGATCTATTCGAAGTCAGAAGAAGACCATGAGCTACACCTGAGAACCATCCTTGAAACCCTTAGAGAACATTAGTTGTATGCCAAGTTTAGCAAATGTGAGTTCTGGTTGAAGGAAGTAGGATTCCTAGGACATATTGTGTCGGCAGGAGGAGTCGATGTTGATCCCACCATGATTAAAGATGTTGAAGAATGGAAAGCCCCAACCACTCAAACCCAAGTCCGTGCATTTCTCGGATTAGTGGCATATTACCGCAAGTTCATTGAAGGATTTTTGAGCATCGCAAGACCGCTGACCCAGTTGTTGAAGAAAGATAAGAAGTTTGAATGGACGGACAAATGTGAAGCAAGTTTTCAAAACTCAAGAAGATATTGATTTCAGCCCCAATCTTGATTATGCCAGATATCAAGAAGCCTTTCGATGTATATTGTGATGCATCCAAGATTGGTCTCGGATGTGTGTTGATGCAAGAAGACAAAGTTATATCCAATTTGTCCTGACAACTGAAGCAGCATGAGCAAAACTACCCTACCTGTTGGGGGGATACCCCCGGGTAGGGTCACGCCGGGGTATAAAGGCCAAGTTAGCCGAGGTACGGCAAGGTCAAAGCGGATGCTGGCCGAGTCACCTCAAGGTGGGCCGAATCACGGAGTAACTCGGACCAGGGGATGTCCACCTAACTGGGTCTCACCCGACTTATATCGTAAGTCGGTGAGGTGGATCTAACTTATATGCAGGAACAGGTGTGGCCGGATCAACTAGGTACGATCCGGGTTATATCAAGCTTGTAGGAGAAGGAAGGTATCTCGCTGGTCAAAGGTGACCACTATACGCAGAGCGTGAGCAAAGCGGACAAAGGCAGGACCACCGAGGCGTGGCCGACAAAGGTGACGATGCCAATGTCGGATGACGCGGGCGCCGCAGAGGCTCACGTAGCCTCTGCATGGATGACGCTGGGTTAAAGTAACCCGGTCGGCTTACTATTTTGGGAGGAGGCATATTCCTTGGAATATGCCTTCACGTATGCCCTAATTGGAGACCTAGCCACCCCTATATAAGGAGGGCTAGGGCCTCTGTAGAAGGGGTTGGTCTTTGACTGGTTGATCTCTAGCGAGAAGGTTGATTTTACTTGGTTCCTGAGGGCTAGCTAGCGGTGAGAGTAAGAGAGTTCCTTCTTCCTCCTCTCTCCAATACAGCTCAAGGAGCACTTGTAATCTCTGGAAGTGAATCAAATACAAAGCTTCAGTGTGCGGAATCACCACACTATCCCTCCTTGGATTCCCCTAGTGCATTTAGTCCCCACCTTTAGCCTATCCATGGCATCTGCCGTGACACCACCACGACAGTTGGCACCCACCATGGGGCTAGCGGCACTAGCAGGGGTGAAGATCCGGACGGGAAACCTCATCGGCACCGGCAAACGCATCGTCTCCGGGCTCATTCAGCGTTTTGGAGCGCTGGACTTTGTCAACGACAATACTGGCTGCTTCGGCAAGCGTCCACTTCCGCGCAACGGCCTCTTCGTTAAGCTCGGCGCGCACAAGGTCTACGTTGCTGTTGATGTGTCGTGCATTCACCCGCGGCACGTCGTCGAAGGAGGCGAACCACCCCTTAGCATGGTTCACGGGGCGCGTATCACTCGCTCCCCGGACCGTGTTGAGGTGATGATGACTGCGCCTGGCGCTGGCGCAAGCAAGGATCCGGCACCAGATCCGGAGGTAACACCTAAGGCACCAAGGAAAAGTAGAGGACCTCCACTAGAGAGGCCAGAGAATGTGCTGCAGCAAGCGATGGATAGCTTGGCAAACCCAGTAGCTGCAGCGGTAGATCCGGCTCAGGCACAGGCCGAGCTAGAGGAAACTAGGCAAAAAATACTAGAGGGTGCAAAAAAGATAGCCGCAGCTCAGCAGTCGTTGAACATGACACTGCGTGAGTATGCAAAGGCGAATAAGGTAGATGCTGTAAAAGTAAAAGGGAGAAACCTCATGAGTGAAATGAACAAAGAGGGAGATACTAGGATTATGGACTCAGAGAACTGTTTATCCGTGGGGCTGCTAAAGTATAGCACCCCGGCGAAAAACCTCAGAGGAGCAGATGCAGCTGCGTCCGAGTTAGAGGGTCTGACGGGTGAAGCCCATCAGAGACAGCAAGATAGGGTCAATGAATTGGTTCGGATCACGAACAGGCAGAATGAGGAATTGCTCAGGGCTAACCCGGAGAGAGCAGGGGCCTCCAAGATCATTCATTCGAAGGTGGGTAACCCAGAGAAATCCGCTGGAGCTGCATCGTCTCCTCATGGTGGTCCAAGGAGAGAAGAGGTAGTAACCTCGGCCAGGAGGAACAAACATATAGTCCCGTATGACCCAGCAAGGGCAGGGAAAGGAAAAGAAGTGCAGAGAAATGAGGATCGACAAAGTGTGAGCCGAGGTGAAGTTGGCCGAGGTAACCGCGACCAAGGCAATGTCGGTCAAGAAAATGTTGTAAATGGCAATGCCGGACAGCGCAACTCGGCAGGAGCAGGACAACCGCATCAGTGGAATATACCAAGGCAAGAGCAAAGTGCCGGCCGAGGTATGCAACAGAGAGGTGCTCCACGAGAGCAAGACCGATATAATGATGGTGATTCAGAAATGGTGAACGCAGGATACCCAAGGCCGGACTATCATGTGATAGGGTCAAGATTGGGAAGCAGGGATTGATGCCGGACAATGCCAGATTAAAACTGGATCGGCTGTATAGGTCGGAGCAGATTGAATGTCAAGGTCCCCCGGGTCCTGCATGTTTTGGGCCCGGATCATGAAGGAACCTCCGGTACCTAACTTTCAGCTACCTAGAGGCACTAAGACATACGGTGGCAGCACAAAGCCGGAGGATTGGTTGATTAACTATGCTACAGCTGTGAAGATTGCTACAGGCAACTTGAGATGGGTTGTGAGATACGTACCCCAGATGTTGGAGGGGCCAACGAGGGTATGGCTAAACAATTTGCTGCCCGGAAGTATTAACTGTTGGAACGATTTTGAGGAAATGTTTGTCAGCAATTTCTCAAGTACGTATCAGAGGCCGAATAGGCCACAGACCCTAGCAATGTGCAAGCAGAGACCGAATGAGACGGACCGAGAGTTCTTAACCCGGTGGTGTACCGTGCGAAACTCATGTGAGGGTGTGATTGAGTCACAATCCATAGCATGGTTTGCGCAAGGATGCAGATATGCAAGCATGTTGTGGCAAAGATTGCAAAGGAATATGCCAACTACGTTGGCAGAGACAATCCGGATTGCTGATTCGTATGATTTGGGTGATCCGACTCAACCCAAGCTCGTGTCAAACGAGGCAAATGAGGAGTGCTACCAGAGAAATGGAGTCGGGTCATCCCGGAGGAATGACTACCGGGGTAAAAGAAGAGATGACAGACCAGATTACCGGTACAGTTCGCAACAAGTTGCAGCTGTGAATCAAGATCAACCCGGAGCAGGGGGCAATCAACGTCAGAAAACTGGAGGGCAACAATGGACACCGAGAAACGATGGCAAGAAAACTTGGACGCTAGAGCAGAAGAAACAGTGGCAAGAAAAGAAGGACCGTCTGAGGTATACTTATGAGTCAATGCTGGATCAGCCGTGTAAATTTCACATGCCAAATCTGAGTAAACCAGCGGGTCATACAACAAGGCAGTGTGAGTGGATGCGTAAGATAGAACAAGGTGGTTCAGGGAATTCTCAGGCACCTCGGAATGATCAACCTTGCAAGAGTTACCTCGGTAGCAATTGCTCTCCGGAGCGAACACGCAACAGCTAATGTTGCCTCCCCCTCCGCTGAGGTATGACAACCATGAGAGAAGGGATGCGGTGCATCAAGTGGAAGACCAGCATCAACCGGATCAGAGGTACCCCAGAAACGAGGGAAGGAATGAGTACAGAGAGCATCATCAGAGTTACTGTGTGTTCACCATAGAAGAAACAGATAGAAAGAGCTTGCAGTGCCGACACATGGAGGTGAATGCGGTAATGCCAGCAGTGACGAGGTATATGCCTTGGTCAGACCCGGAAATTACCTGGAGCATCAAAGATCATCCCAAGCTTATGCCAAGTCCTGGTTCATGTGCGCTAGTGCTAGATCCGACATTCATTGGACCTAACATCAATGTGAGGTTCTCAAAGGTACTAATTGACAATGGCAGTAGCATTAACATCATGTATGCGGATACAATGCGCAAGTTGGGTATCTTGGAGAACATGCTCCAGGCTACAAGGACAACTTTCCATGGCATTGTGCCAGGCATTTCTTGTGAGCCCATAGGCAAGGTCCGGGTTGACGTATTGTTCGGCACGCGAGATAACTGTCGAACTGAGAATTTGGAGTTTGAAGTGGTGAACTTAGAAAGTGCGTATCACGCGTTACTCGGTAGACCAGCTCTGAACAAATTCATGGCAAGTTGTCACATCAGTTATCTGAAGATGAAGCTGCCCGGGCCAAATGGAGTGATTACCATAGCTGGAGATTTCCGATGTTCCAGTGAGTGTGCATCAGCCGGGTCTAACCTAGCCAAGTCACTTGTGATTGCGCAAGAGAAAAGGAAGATATAGGAAGTGGCGGCATTGGCTCAGTCTGCACAGCAATATATGCCGGCGTTGAGTAATCCACATGGTAGTGTCTCGTTCCAAGCCACAAAAGATACCAAGAAAGTGCATGTTGATGATATGTTCCCAGAGTGCACTGTAACAATTGGTGCCGGGTTAAATGACAAATAGGAAAGCGAGCTCGTCAGCTTCCTCCGTGAGAATCGGGATATTTTTGCTTGGTCCACACAGGACTTGCAAGGTGTTCCGAGGGAGCTGGCCGAGCACTCTTTGAATGTGCGACCCGGAGCAAGGCCGGTGAAGCAACCTCTCCGCCGCTTCGCCGAAGATAGGAGAAAAGTCATTGGAGATGAGATAGCTCGGTTACTAGCAGCTGGATTTATCATGGAAGTTCTTTACCCGGATTGGCTATCTAATCCTGTGCTGGTGGAGAAGAAGAAGGATGATCCGAATGTGGCAGTGGTTTGGCGTATGTGTATCGATTACACGAACCTGAATAAGGCGTGTCCGAAAGATCCATTTCCACTTCCAAGGATAGATCAGGTCATAGATTCAACTGCTGGGTGTGAACTGTTGTCATTCATTGATGCATATTCTGGTTTCCACCAGATACCTCTGAATCCGGATGATCAAATAAAAACTGCATTTACCACCCCGTATGGGGCTTATTGCTATCGCACCATGCCATTTGGTTTACGTAATGCAGGGGCAACGTACCAAAGATGTATGCAGAAATGTTTGCATGACCAAATTGGTCAAAATGTATAGGTGTATGTGGATGATGTGGTTATCAAGACCAAGGAAAGCAAAACGCTCCTTGACGATATCAGGCAAACGTTCGCGAACCTAAGGAGGTTCCGGATGAAGCTTAACCCGGAAAAATGTACCTTCGGTGTCCCGGCTAGAAAATTACTCAGATTTCTTGTCTCCAGCCAAGGTATCAAAGTCAATCCAACTAAAATCCGGGCCATAGAGCGAATGGAACTGCCGAAGTGTCTCAACGATGTCTAGAAGTTCAATGGTTGTCTGGCATCGTTAAGTCGGTTTGTATGTTGGTTGGGAGAAAAGGCACTGCCTCTCTATCAACTCATGAAAAAGTCGGACAAGTTCATTTGGACGCCGCAAGCCAATGAAGCCTTTATTCAATTAAAGAAAATGTTAGCCACTGCACCAGTGTTAGCCTCTCCACTATCAAAGGAGCCAATGTTGCTCTATATAGCCACAACCAACCGAGTTGTAAGTGCAGTAATTGTGGTTGAGCGCGACGAAGAGGGTAAGTCAGTGCAAAGGCCAGTGTATTATCTTAGCGAGGTATTATCAGCATCGAAACAAAATTATCCGCACTATCAGAAAGTGCCGTATGGAGTGTATATGTCGGCAAAGAAGCTAAAGCATTATTTTGAGGAGCACCCCATCAAAGTAATATGTGAAGCCCCCATATCCGAGATAATGAGTAACAAGGATGCAAGTGGCAGGATTGCGAAATGGGCAATTGAGCTAGCTCCTTATGCTCCACAATATGACAGAAGAGAAGCAATCAAGTCTCAGGCTGTGGCCGAATTTTTTGTGGACTGGGCCGAGGTGCAATATGAACCACCGCTGCCAGATCCGAACTACTAGAGAATGCACTTTGACGGGTCAAAAACAAAAACCGGGTTAGGTGCCGGAGTTGTGCTTACCTCGCCAAAGAATGACCAGTTGAAGTATGTGCTACAGATCCATTTCACAGCATCAAACAATGTCGCCGAATACGAGGCACTTGTGCATGGGCTAAAAGTGGCAAAAGAAATTGGGATACGTCGGATCTAATGCTTTGGCGACTCGGATTTGGTAGTTCAGCAAGTATCGGGGCTGTGGGACGCTCTTGATCCAAACATGGCATTATACAGATTCCACGTGCAAAAGATATCTGATTACTTTGAGGGATGCAAATTTCGCCATGTACCCCGGGTGGAAAATGAGGCTGCCGATGTATTGTCGAATCTCGGATCTACCCGACAAGCAATTCCACCGGGTGTAGCATTAGAACACCTCAGAAAACCATCTATCAGACCGTCCCTAGAAACCGACTCAATTTACGTCCCGGAGGACTCGGAGTCCAGAGCCGTGCCCATGGACATTGACATGGGAGGTGGTACGCGAAACCCGGGGACTCCCTCGGCAAACCCGGGGACTGCCTCGGCGAACCCGAGGACTGCTTCGCAAGACCCGAGGACTGCTCAGCGTGATCCGGTTGAAGTTATGCCGGTGGATCAGATGGAAGTTGATGAGGATGTGTTCCCTCTGCGAGCTATACCATCTTGGGCACTACCTATATTTCAATTCCTGAAAGATGGAACCTTACCCGCTGAGGAAGTACAGTCCAGGCAAACTCAAAGGAGAGCAAAGGCATACACGATCATCAATTCCGAGCTATACAAAAGTAGTGTGACTAATGTCCTCCAGCGATGTGTTGACCCGGAAGAAGGGCTTGACATCCTCCGAGATATACACCAAGGGGAGTGTGGGCATCATGCCTCGTCCAGAGCCTTGGTAGCAAAAGCTTTCCGACATGGATTCTACTGGCCAAGTGCCTTAGAACAAGCAGAGGACTTGGTAATAAAATGCAACGGTTGTTAGAGGTATGCTACCAAGACACATATGCCAATGTCGGAGCTCAAGACCATACCAATCACCTGGCCATTTGCCGTATGGTGTCTGGACATGGTTGGCCCGTTCAAACCAGCGAGGGGAAATATGACTCACATTTTGGTCATGGTTGATAAATTTACAAAGTGGATTGAAGTAAAGCCAATAAGAAAATGTGATGGAGCTACGGCCGTGACATTTCTCAAAGACATCATCTTGAGATACGGTTATCCTCACAGTATCATAATAGATAATGGCACAAATTTTGCTGAAGGAGCATTTGCACGATTCTGCCGGGATAAGAAGATCAGGTTGGACGTTGCCTCGGTATCCCATCCTGCATCGAACGGACAAGTGGAAAGATCCAACGGATTAGTATTCTCCGAGATAAAGCCCCGGCTCATTGAGCCACTGCAAAGATCAGCGGGGTGCTGGATAGAAGAACTACCAGCGGTATTGTGGAGTTTAAGAACAACTTCGAATCGATCAACAGGCTATACGCCATTCTTTCTGGTATATGGGGCAGAAGCTGTATTACCAGCCGACATAGAGCATGATTCGCCTAGAGTCACCCAATACACAGAAGCCGAAGTGCAAGAAGCCCGGCAAAATGACGTTGATCTGCTGGAAGAAGCGAGAGAATTGGTATTGTCCAGATCTGCCATATATCAGCAAAATCTTCGACGCTCTCATAGCTAGAAAGTAAACCCCCGAGTCTTCCGGGAAGGTGATCTGGTACTCCGGTTGGTACAACGTACTGCTGGCATGCACAAGTTATCCCCCCCATGGGAAGGGCCATTCATTGTGAGCAAAGCATTGCACAATGATTCTTATTATCTTATCGATGCAAAACCACAGGAAAAGAACAAGGCGGACAGGTCCGGTGAGGAATCTAAGCGTCCATGGAATGTAGCTCTACTTCGTCCTTTCTACACTTAGCAGAGAAGTGTATGTATCCGAGTCTCTCATATGTCGGTATGTATGCCGGCAATGAGCCTATCAATGAAATGTGGGCGCCTCGAGCAGTAACTCGGGGACTGCCCTGAAAATATTTGTTATCTTCTGTATTTATTATTTATACGTCGGCTGGCGTAAGTTTTTCTACTTAAGCCGGATTAGTAATGTGTGAGCACCAAGAACCCAACTCTTCGACTTGCTGCTGTCCAACAAGAATTGGCTTCATGGCAAGCAAGAGAACAAGTTTGGAATTGCGTAGCACATGAAAAACGACTAAGGAAAGGAACTTAATTGAGCCGACGTTTGTTTTTTGGACTAACCTTATATTTACTTTCAATTTATTATGCTGAATTATTTTGAGCTAATCCTAAAGTTTCCAAGTATTGTTAAAACAATTTTTGAAGCTCGAACTCGTAAGTCATAAAACTGAACCAAGGTAGACACGAGTCGAGCCAAGAGATTGGATGAACAAGAAAATGAAACTCGGGGACTACGCCCAAGTTAATCCGGCATAAGAACTTAGTAGCAAAATATCACTTATGTGCTCGATACAATTCCACCCGGCATACCGGGGATCTGATGAAATTTAAAGTGTTTATCAAGGAGCAGCAGGAGGAGGTAATTCGGCGCCAGCAGGTGCAGCCTCAGCCTCGGCTTCAGAATCATCTGCATCTTCCTCGACGTCTAAGGCTTCGTCCTCTTCGTCCTCATCCGAGTCATCTTCAACATTTTCAGCATTTTCATCATCAGCCGCATCTAGGAAGCCCGGTCCCTTGTTCCATTGATGAATGGGGGCGTATTGGATGAAGCTATGAGCGCAAGCCTTGCGCCGAGCTACCCAATCCGGGTCAGTAGACCACTTTGATCTAGTGCACATACGCTCAAGGAGTTTGAGGTCAATCTTCTCGTACCACGTGAGCACGTAGTGAAGAACGATCTCAGCTCTAGCGTGTCTAGCTGATTCTCTCTAGAGATCGAGCTGAGTCTTGCACTCCATGAGCCTGGCAAAAAGAGCAAGGGCACCCACCGGAGTATCTTCTCCAGGCCAAAAGGCATTGAAGATCCGGACTGCTACATCCAAGACGTCCTTGCCATAGTTCTTCACAAGCTCGACACGAGAGGACAAGCTGACCAGCAAGTCCTCCATGTCATATGGAATTTCTCCAGCGCCAAGGGCAATTGGGGTACCCCTCTTCTGGCGGAACTTGGCGACAGCGGTAGTTGCAACAGCATTGCCCTCTGGAAATTTTTCTGAAAACGAGACAGGTGAAATAAGTGAGAAGGGTTGACCCGGAGAGATTCATGACAACTGAAGAGAAAAGGAACTTACGAGAAATGTGGCTGTGGATCCGGGTTAGCTCCTTGGTGCACTTGTCATGCCTCTCCCGGAGTTGAACAAGCTCAGCGTTCACCGACTCAAGTTTAGAGTCGGCCTCCTTAAGAAATTCTTGGTCCTTGGCAATCTGGAGGTTGAGGCGCTCGCGCTCTTCAGTGAAGTCCCGGCCAGCCTTTTGAAGTTCGGATTCGTGCTACGCTTTCAGCTTCTTCATGTCTACCTTGAGCTTAGCAATTTCATCATCTTTGGTTCGGAGGAGGGCAAGCTCATCATCTTTATTTTTTAGTTCGGCCTGATGCTACCCTACTTGTTCGAGAAAATGCAGCATCATATCAGGCACGGGCACACTATCTTCAAGAGATGCTGAAATAGTTTGTTGACCCGGCAAAGCCGAGGTATGAATGTTTGCCGAGCCAAGGAGAAAAGGAGATAGAAAGCATAGCAAAGTTGAGCAAAAATAACTTACCCTTGATCTGATCCAAGTTTCTCCTCATGATGATGTTCTCAGCCTCCACCCCAGCTGTGAAATCCGAATGATGGATTAGTTCGGAGGAAAAAGAGGAAGAAAAAACAGAAAAATGCCAAGGAAGAAACTTACCCCTTTTATCATGTTCGGCGATAAGCACAGTATGTTTAGCACGCAGCATTTTGTGAGTATCCAGGAGACGCTGAAACTCAGCACTCTGGTGATTGGTGGTCACCTGAAAAAAGTACAAAAAGATAGCTTAGTCTTGTGCATATTCAAAGTGTACAAAATCCGGGCCAAGTGGAACTTAACCCGGCTCTAGGTGTGTGCATATTCGAAGTGTACAAAATCCGGGCCAAGTGGAACTTAACCCGGCTCTAGGTGTGTGCATATTCGAAGTGTACAAAATCCGGGCCAAGTGGAACTTAACTCAGCTCTAGGTGTGTGCATATTCGAAGTGTACAAGATCCGGGCCAAGTGGAACTTAACCCGGCTCTAGGTATGTGCATATTCGAAGTGTACAAGATCCGGGCCAAGTGGAACTTAACCCGGCTCTAGGTGTGTGCATATTCGAAGTGTACAAGATCCGGGCCAAGTGGAACTTAACCCGGCTCTAGTTGTGTGCATATTCGAAGTGTACAAAATCTGGGCCAAGCGGAACTTAACCCGGCTCTAGGTGTGTGCATATTCGAAGTGTACAAAATCCGGGCCAACTGGAACTTAACCCGGCTAGGTGTGTGCATATTCGAAGTGTACAAGATCCAGGCCAAGCGGAACTTAACCCGGCTCTAGTTGTGTGCATATTCAAAGTTATTAAGGAGTTACGTCAGTTCTCTAAGGAGCATCCGGCCGAGTAACAAGTTACTCCCCCGGAGGCTCGGGTACTAATGGCTATATCAATAATGTCTACTACATGTTAAGGAAAAGATGAAGTAACGTACCTCCATCATCCGACCCGCAAGATTAATCGCCTTGGCGGCAATATTCATCTGCGCAGCAAATTCAGCGGGACCGAACTTCTCCGGGAGATCGTCGTTGTGGACGAACTCCGCCTTGTTCTAGTTATTCACAAACTCGATCAAGGTCGGAGGGTATCGCTCGCCGCTGAGCATGTGGGCGCCACTAGGCCCTTGGCATGTGCTTCTTGTCTCTCAACCTGGGCAGCAGCGGGGCTTGTGTGTAAAACAAGTTGCGCTTCAGCTGGCTCGGCAGGGGCGTCCTTCGGAGGTGGAGTTTTCTTCAAAAGCATGGACGCAAGTGTGTGTTGTCCAGCCTCGATTGACGCTGACCTGGTGGCGTCAGGAGCCTTTTTGCCCTTGGGCTGCTGCTGAGAGGTTGAAGTTGCTGCAGCCGATTTGCCCTTGGGAGCTGCTTTGGTGCTAGCCTTAGCACTGCTGGAGTCTTCTCGCCGAGTCTTGGAAGACTCGGACGAGGCGAAAGGGCTTGGTGCTGCTGATGTTGCTTTTGTTGTTGCTGCTGGTGCTAGAGTTGGTGTTGCTGCTGGTGTTGTTTTCTGCTTCGGAGGAGGCGCTGAGAAAACCTTGGTGGTAGCTGGTTGCGGCGGAGCCAAAGTAGTGGTTGCCACTGCCTCGGCAGAACCGCTTCCCCCCGCTCCGAGGTTGCCCTCCTCTTGACGAGGTGGGCTAGAACCCAGAGCAGCCGCTGAACCTTCCGGAATGGGGCTCAGCAGGCATGAATCGTCGCCACGAGGGGGAGAAGGGCTGTGTCGGAGCGGCGAGGCAATGCCATATCCACTCTGTGGGACCTCCACCGCGGCCCTGTCGAATCAAATAATGTAAGATGAGAAACTATAACAATGGAAGAGCAAGTGAATATAAAAGGGAGAAACGACTTACTCATCCAAAGTCAGGGGCTCTTTCGACTTGCGAGCTCTTCGGGCCACGGCCTTAGTCGTGGCCTTGGTGGCAGTTTTGTCCCCGGACTTCTTTCGCCTTTTAGCTGGCTGAGAAGGCCTAGAGGAGGATGCAGAGGTGGCTCCCCTTTTCTTCTTTGGCGCGACCAGGACAGGCTCACCCACGGCAAGGGGAGGGTCTTCATGGATCTGCCCACCGGGGTTAGCTGATGTCGGAAAAGCATAATAAAGGGGGACAGCGTCAAATGCTTCCATCACCTCAACATCCGAATCATCTTCATCGTCGGGCCAATCTCTAATGGAAGAGAGTTTACCGGTAGGTCACTTGGTCGCGTCCGCCATAGGAAGGAACATCTCCTGATATGGCTCCTCCACATCCGAGGTGTCTCGATCAGGTGCCCATTTGAGGGAAGGCTCGGTGCCATCCTCAATGGTTTGCTGAAGAAACATCTAAGGAAAAGAAAAGACAAAGGGATTAAACCTACAACAGAAACCGACATGCGATACAATTCGGAGAAACTTTGGGGCACGAGACTTACCACAGGGGGAAGCCTATCCCGGCAGAAGTGTTCGATCCCCCACGTCCACTCAGAAGAAAAATCCTTGTGGGTGGTGAAGAGGGCCTTGACCCGGCGGTAGATCTCGGTGTTATTTAACTCGAACGACGAGGTCCGGCTGGGGTCACGGCCCCAGCTCATGTGACAGACTTTGTGCGTGCGTTTCAGGAGGGGGAGATCCGGTTGCGAACAAATGTGATCGTAGCATCCTCATTGCACAATCCGAGATCCTTCAGCTCCTTGAACCTCTTGTGGACTTGGTTCGCCAGAACGGTGGGCTTCTTGGGGATATTATCCCACAAATTCGGATTAGGAGGACCCGGAGCATAGGGGAGTAGCCGGATCAGATCTTCAGTGGTGTTGTTCCGGACATAGAAGAAGGTATGGGACCATCCCTTACAAGAGTCAAGCCCCATGACTCGAGGGAAGATGGACTGCTTCCGGGGAGAGATAGATGCAGCGCCGAACTGCGTGAGCTGCTTGTGCTCCGGCTCAAGTTCTACGTTCGGAATCACGTTCCGACGAAGGCCAAAGAACCGGATCCAGAGTTCCTTCGTGGGCCACAGTCCGGCATAACCCTCGATGGTGGAGGCGAAGGCGGAAAGAGACGTGATGGCGTTAGCCGGAAGATGGTGCGGCTGAAGCTCATACGTATCGAGCCAGTCATGGAAAAAATCACTAACTGGGAGATCGAACCCGCGCTGGAAGTGGGATAGAAACACCACATACTCACCCAGATTGGGTGAGGGGGCAAGCTCGAAGGCAGCGAGGCGTGCGGTGACGCCCTCCGGGATACGCCTAGTGCGATAAAGCCAGTCCAGGTCATCCTGGAAAACCCAGGATCCGGCCCACACGCCGCGGTCGCCGTTCACCGCGTCTTCCTCCATTTCTTGCTCTGCGACGGCGAGCTCCTCCTCAATCATCTCGAGATCGCTATCCCCGCTGGTGCTAGCGGCGGCGGGGGCACTGGCTTGGACTGGCAAGGACCCGTGGCGGAGGAGATGCGTAGAGGTGGCGGTGGCGCTGGTGCGCATGGAAGCAGTGCAGCGGTAGCGCAGCTGCTCAGCTGCGGTGGCGGCAGCGTTGTCGCTGGAGAGGAAGAGGAAGAAGCAGAGGCAGAGGGGCGCGGAAGTGGGGAAAGAACCCAAGGGGCGTGCCCCTCTCCTATTTAACCACTCCCTTGAGTGGGTAGTGGGATCGCGTTGTGCAGGCGAGCCACATGGTGTGGCCGTGTATGACCCAGATCGACCAATCAGCGACGAGCCACACGAAGGGCCACAGGGCGCAGCGGATCCCATGACGTGATGTTATGGTGTAGTTAACGAGGAGGCAGGCACGACGTGACGTGAGCAACAGTAACTTCTGACAATAACTGCGGCGGTTACTGTTGCTGGCCCTTAAAATGAGGCAAACGTGATGATTAACCTCCATGTGGGGAAGCGTACAAGAGAAGGAAGAGTGATCCGGATGAGTATGAGGTGACCCGGCCAACGAGTGAAAACTCGGAATGTGCCAAGGGAAAGTAAACCTATGAAAATCCAGACTATGAGTTAACTCGGGAAGAAAACCAGTGGCTCGATAAAATTGAACCTGCTATGGCCTTAGCGGCTAAGGCAGCTAAGACCGCACCAGCTTCGGGGACTAATGTTGGGGATATACCCCCGGGTAGGGTCACGCCGGAGTATAAAGGCCGAGTTAGCCGAGGTACGGCAAGGTCAAAGCGGATGCTGGCCGAGTCACCTCAAGGCGGGCCGAATCACGGAGTAACCCGGACCAGGGGATGTCCACCTAACTGGGTCTCATCCGACTTATATCGTAAGTCAGTGAGGTGGATCTAACTTATATGCAGGAACAGGTGTGGCCGGATCAACTAGGTACGATCCGGGTTATATCAAGCTTGTAGGAGAAGGAAGGTATCTCGCTGGTCAAAGGTGACCACTGTACGCAGAGCGTGAGCGATGCGGACAGAGGCAGGACCACCGAGGCATGGCCGACAAAGGTGACGATGCCAATGTCGGATGACGCGGGTGCCGCAGAGGCTCACGTAGCCTCTGCATGGATGACGCTAGGTTAAAGTAACCCAGTCGGCTTACTATTTTGGGAGGAGGCATATTCCTTGGAATATGCCTCCACGTATGCCCTAATTGGAGACCTAGCCACCCCTATATAAGGAGGGCTAGGGCCTCTGTAGAAGGGGTTGGTCTTTGACTGGTTGATCTCTAGCGAGAAGGTTGAGTTTACTTGGTTCCTAAGGGCTAGCTAGCGGTGAGAGTAAGAGAGTTCCTTCTTCCTCCTCTCTCTAATATAGCTCAAGGAGCACATGTAATCTCTGGAAGTGAATCAAATACAAAGTTTCAGTGTGTGGAATCACCACACTATCCCTCCCTGGATTCCCCTAGTGCATTTAGTCCCCACCTTTAGCCTATCCATGGCATCTACCGTGACACCACCACGACACTACCCATGACTTAGAACTGGCACCTATAGTTTTAGCTTTGAAGACATGGCGTCATTACCTTATGGGTAACCGCTGTGAGATTTATTCGGATCACAAGAGTCTGAAGTATATCTTCACCCAGAAGGAGCTAAATATGAGGTAAAGGAGATGGATAGAGTTAATCAAGGATTTTGACCTTGACATTCACTATCATCCCGGCAAAGCCAATGTGGTAGCGGATGCTCTTAGCAGATTGCCATGTAGATTAAACACCATGATAAAAGAAGCCCAGCCAAGTTTGCATGAAGAGTTGGAGCAGTTTAGAATGGAGCTAGTTAGCAAAGGATTTTTAGCTAGCATAGAACTTCAACCCACTTTGATCAGTCAGATCAAGGAAGCGCAAAAAGGAAATGCAAGTATTGACGGAATAAAGCATCGTATCGGTACAGGGAAGGTACCCGGATTCACCGAAGATGAAGAAGGAGTTTTGTGGTAGAAAGGACGTATCTGTGTGCCAGCAGATTCCGAGTTGAAACAAGTCATCATGCAAGAAGCTCACGATACTCTTTATTCTATCCATCCCGGAGGAACAAAGATGTGTCAGGATTTGAAGGAGCAATTTTGGTGGCACAAAATGAAGAGAGAAATCGGAAGCTACATAGCCAAGTGTGATATCTGTCAGAGAGTCAAAGCGGAACATCAGAGACCCGCATGCCTTTTGCAACCATTGCAGATTCCGGAATGGAAATGGGATTCTATCGAAATGGATTTCATCACCGGTTTGCCTACATCTAGTAGGGGAAATGACTCTATTTGGGTCATAGTTGATAGACTGTCCAAGGTCTCCCATTTTATACCTGTCAAGATTACCTACCAGAGTTCTAAGCTAGTAGAGTTGTACATTGCTAGAATCGTCAGTTTGCATGGAACCCCTAAGACCATAGTGTCGGATCGAGGAACCTAGTTTACCTCAAGATTTTGGCAGAAAGTCCAAGAAGGATTAGAAACCAAGCTGAACTTCAGCACAAATTATCACCCGCAGACCGATAGACAAACCGAAAGAGTCAACCAAATCTTAGAAGATATGTTGAGAGCTTGTGTGTTAGAATATGGATCAAAATGGGAAGATTGTCTGCCTTTTGCAGAATTCTCATACAACAACAGTTATCAAGCTAGTTTGCAAATGGCCCCATTTGAATTTCTGTATGGAAGGAAGTGTCGTACCCCCTTGAATTGGTCGCAAGTAGGAGAGAGTCAGATTTTCAGACCCGACATCCTACAAGAAGCCGAAGAGAAGGTTCACAAAGTCCGTGAACACCTCAAGACCGCCCAATCCAGACAAAAGAGTTATGCAGACAAAAGACGTCGAGAGCTGACCTTCAATGTCGGACATTTTGTATATCTCAAAGTACCACCCTTGAAAGGAATGCAGCGTTTTCGTCTGAAAGGAAAGTTAGCCCCCAAATATATTGGACCCTTCAAGATTTTGAATCGCCGAGGAGAACTATCATATCAACTAGAACTGCCAGAGGAGATGTCATCCATACATGATATGTTCCATATCTCGTTACTTCGCAAATGTCTAGAAGTTCCAGAGAAGACATAAGTGTTCAAGAACATCGATCACCGAGCCATAGATATCAACCAGGATCTAACGTATCGAGAAATACCCATTTGTATTTTGGAAGAAGCCTTCAGAACCACCAGGACCCGGAGTATCAAGTTTCTCAAGATCCAGTGGAGCAACCATACTGAAGAAGAAGCTACTTGGGAGCGAGAAGATTACATTAGGACTGAGTTTCCAAATATCTTTAGTTCCTAGTTTTTCTTAAATCTCGGGACGAGATTTTGTTTAAGGAGGGAAGGTTTGTAACACCCCAAAAATATTAACCAAGATTATCAAGTTCTAATCACCCAAGTTTAGGGTTAACAAAAACTTTTATTACTAAATTGAATATGAATGTATGTGTGATTTGCCTTAGTGTATGATTGAGTGAAATTGCCATGTGTGTTTGCTACAAATGATAAGAAATGGTTTAAAGATGAATACTACATCATCTAGGCCAATTACAAAAAAAATCCAAAGAAAAGGAAATCAAATATAAAGCATATGAGTAAATGGTCATTTTGACCAAAATTAACCACTAGGCCACTTTGTGAGTTCCTAGTAAAGAATTTCTAACAGAAACATTTCCATTTCTTTTCACCCCTTGCTAGACCAAGTAAAAGTGAACCCAAGCCCACTTTACAAACTCACAGAAACTATTTTCATATCTATTTAAAGGACAATTAAAAATTGAATCAAGTGTATGTACTAAGATCACCATTTTGCAAAAACCACTCAACTCAATTCACCTTGACTTTTCCAAGCAAGACACTCAAGCAAGTGCTCAGAACACTCACCAAAATTTAGCCAAAAATTCAAAACTTGTGTTCATTCGGCCATTTGGTCGAGCACCTGGCAGACACAGAAAACACTGGCCTAACTTATACTGTTTTGAGCAGTGATCACTTGCCACTAACCCCTCTTTTCACTCCCCTAGTCTCCCTTAGTGCCTAGCAGCGCAGCAGACCAGCTTCCCCCTCTGCCGTTGCGCTAGTGCAGCCCCGCCTGAAGCCGTCGCGCCGGTCGACCATGGACAGCTCACAGCAGCCAGCGTCGCCCTCTCCCATGATGTCCAGGAGACAGGCGACCATCCACCGCCACCCTCTATCCACCCCTCGACCGCAGGCAAGCCATGGACCACCCGAGAAACGCCGCGCCCATTTCTCTATTGCCATGCCGAGAGCACGCCAGAGCACCGCAGCCGAGAGCGCGCCAGAGCGCCGCAGCCGACATGTGCCCACACGCCGCGCCTAGCCCTCTCCACGCGTGCCCGCACTCGCCATGACCCTAGCTACCTCCCAGACATGCCCGTTCGCCACCACGCGACCCGTAGCCCCTATGCACTATGTCGAACGCCGCCGTGTCCACCCAGAGCACCGATCGTTCCCGACCAATCTCGACCACCCCGTGTCGTGCCATTGCTCGCAATACGACCTCCAGGAAGCACCGTGCTGAACCCTACCCGCAGCCATGCCTATAGTCCCCTGTATCACCGTCACCGACGAGCCCGAGCCACCCCGCTCTATCCCTATCGCCGGTGTATAAATAGCGGCCACTCCAGCCTCCATTCGACACGCCATTCCACTCCCCACTCCTCACATAACCGCCCACACCTCTCCCCGAAGCAAGGCGAGCACCACATCACCGGAATTTGGCCGGAGTTCGCCATTGTAGAGGAGAAGAGGAGCCGTTGATTGGAACCGCCCCAGGAGCCGCCGCGACCACCATTCGAACTGCCATCATTGACAACGTCATTCGCACCCATCATCGACCTTAGTTGGAGCCCAGGTGAGCCTCACACGACCCCCACCGTCGTTGTTAGGGTTCAGTCTCGCCGGAGCTGTTCGTCGTAGACGATGAACCTCAGCTGTTAGATCATGTTCTAATCGCACGACCTAGATTAAAACGTACTGATTCGGGTTAGATGAGCCACTGACTAGTGGGACCATCCTGTCAGCAGCCCCATGCGCCAGTGCAGTGCAGCTGGGCTGGCCCATTTGGTTTCCCGTGCAGAGCCCATCCATTCAAATAATCTTTTTCTAGTTTAGTTAAAACTAGATTCTGTTAGTAGATTCAAAAATCAATTCAAAGAGATTCACGGAACCAAATTGCATGATTCCAATTTTTCTAGAAAGGTATTCAAATTATCTATCCAAGCCCGTTGGATTCAAACCATTTGAAATTATAGATCACCTATACCAAAAATAACAAGACAGAGACTTTTCCACATTCAAACATTTTTCAAAAATCAACCATAAATGCTTTTGAGTTGATTCCAACTCTCAAAAATCACATTTGACAAGATCTATCTGAATATGTAAAATTATTTAGGTTTACATGCAATGACATTAGACTAGTACCAAAGGAATGCTATATAGGCATTTCTAGTCACTTTAATTGTATTAAATAGTAATATTAAATTTTATAAAATATGACCACCACTTTAAATCACATTCACAAGTATTAGAATATGTGGTGATGACATATGTCAACATGATCCCATATTTTTAATTGGAGAATATTAAATCTTAAGTATTTTTAGTGAGTAGAAATTACTTTTCTAAAATAAGAAAAATAAAACTAGGTCTTTATTTCATGTAATGATTGTGATGATGCTAGATCATCAAGTGTGAGCCTTAGTGTGCTAAATATAAGTAGTTAAGTATTGTTTGGTGATTGTGTACCTCGTATTCATTTATAGACGATAGTACTGACCCGGGATACGAGGAGGAGGTGTACTACCAAGAAGAAGAAGAAGAGAACTTCAACCACTACACTACTCAAGGCAAGCCTAAAACTACAAGTTAACTATGCAAGCTAACACTTGCAAGTTTCTTAACTATGCAAGCCATCATTAACTATGCAAGCTAGAACTATGCAAGTTAACACTTTCAAATTTGATAACCTATGCAAGATGCATTAGGCATGCTTGGTTATACAAACTTTGATTATACCAATCCCAAGTTTTACTTACAAACTTTATTCTTTTACTTTTACCAAAGTTCTTTACTTTTAGTTAGTGCTTTGTGAGTATTGGAACAATAGTATAGATACCATAAAGAGTATAAAACTAGGCCTAAGTAGTTATACTTAGATGTCATCAAAAGGCATAAACTAGAGCTGGATAGTTACACTTGATTAGTACCCCTCATTAGTAAATACGCTCAACTTTAGTGGTTAGTGCTAAGCATAAAAGTGGATCACTTTAGATAGGAATACTTGGTGAAAATGATTATGAAAACCTTGGAATGATGATTCATTCTATTGATATGTTTTGACATGTGTTGAGAAACACAATGATTGATGATGAAAATGTTGAGGCATGAGCCTTAGGCCTTTATAAAAACTGATGGTTGGGTTCAGATGCGATACCATTCCAATTTTACCGTACAACCACAATACATGAATTGTGTAGGGCTTAACTAGAATTTTATATGACTTAGTATGGGTTCCCTTGCGGAAGAGGTTGAGTTGAGGCTACCTCGTGATGAATGTCAACCTATGCAGTGCCCAGGATGGCAGATGGCCATGGCTAGGAGGTCAAGCTCATAGGGGAGGTGCCTATACTAGAGTGTGTAATTGAAAGGTTATAATTGATTATCCGCATTAAGTATGATGATTCAGGGTTATCCCTGACGGATGTATCGAATTTTGTGATGAAAGTGTACCACATCTGCAGAGTGTCAAACTATTCGAATAGCCGCATCCGCGGTCATGGACAGTTAGAGTGGCCATACTGTTTCGTTGTGAGATGTTTCCAAAATGACTTGTGAAGTGAATTATGACTTTGACTTGACCACAACAGGGTTGTGGATATGAAAACTAGGTTCCCACTTAGGTGATGTAGAAAATTAAATTAGTTTTCTTTACTTCTTAACTCAGTGTGAAATAAACCTGCCTTTTTGCAAATAAACCTAGAGCTTAAGATTCCTACTAGAACTACCTTACTTGTTAGTGATAGTTTGCGAGTACTTAAAGAGTACTCATGGCTTTGTCCCTGGCTATTCCCGTGGCCAGACTATGAGGAGGACTACCAGGAAGATGGACAGCAGGAGGTCTATGACAACTAGGATCATCTCCCATCGTCTGTATTGCCTGTGACTCTGAAGATGGAGCCCCTACTACGTTTACTTTCTGCTGCTTTGATTGTATTAAGACTGGATCATGATATCCTTTATTTGTAAGACCTTTATTATGGTTTGTAATGGATGATGTACTGTGGTACCAATTCTGTTATGTCTCGCAAAAATGGTAATCCTGAGATTGTGATGTATGGCATAACAGGCATCTGGGATTAAAAATCCGGGTGTTGACACTCCACCCTCCCTCTCCTCTAGATCCACCGCCGTCCTCTCGGTGTCGCATCGCCCCCTCCCTCCTCTCTAACTACTAGTCGCGTTGCCTCCTCCCTCTCCATCTCTCGCTACTAGCCTTCGACCGTCCTCTCTACATTGTGTCGCTGCATGTCTATGCCATTAGTGAGCCCTTGTCTTTTTGTCTTTTTAAAGTTTATTTGTATATGATGTGCATAGTTAAATTATGGTAGAGTTAGTAGATGATTTGTGTAGTTGAAATAGGGTAAACATTCTATATAATTTGTATATGATTTGTGGAGTTGAAATACGGTAGAATGTGTAGTGTAATGTTGATGATTCATGTAGTTTAATTAGGTTAGTTTTTTGTCAGATTATTTGTGTAGCGTGTAGTGTAGTAGATGTAGTTAGAAATGTGTAGATGATTTTGTTAGGGTATTTGCTTAGTGTTTAGTATAGTAGATGATTTAGTTGAAAATGGTAGTGTGTTTAGTGTAGTAGATGATAAAGATAATGATTTAAATTATAGTAGCATCATAATTAGATGTTTCTGATTTCTTATACTCCCTCCGTCCTAAAATAAGTGACTTAACTTTATCAAGATGTATATACGAATCTCTAGAAAAAGTCGACTCACTTGGTTTGGGACGAAGGGAATACAAAGGATATGGAACCGTGCCAAGATGGGCAGTTATTCGACGGGTCACAATTCAGTATCCATCTTTTACAGAGGATTATTTTAAAATTTCAGTGGTATAATAAATTATTCACCTTCGTACATTTGTATCCATTTTATAGTGCATTTACCATTTATCTAATGCGTACTTCTGGTGTACAGACAACTATGCCACGCAACGTAAGGCTGCAGTTCAATGATACTTCCCTCTGTTTCAAATTACTCCACGCGCATGCTTACCTAGGTGAGCTACTACTCTCTTATTTTTTATACAAAAAATTCATGCGATTTTTGGTATACGTAGTACACATTTTATATTATCTATTTCAAAAATCCTAGGTTTATTTTAAATAAAAAATGAGGGGCACTAGTTCATCTATATAAGCGTGCCGACGGAAGTAATTTGACACAGAGGGAGTGTTACATGAGCTACTGTGCCATTCGAGGCAAGTACAGAAAGGTTAAACAAAGACTCTTGGGGGTTGAACCGACTCATACATAGAACCATCTCAGCGGCGAAGAAATGCTTTTCCTTGGGAGGAACACTGCAAAAGATATGGTTGTGTTTTTTAATACTGTTGGCAAAACGATAGGAAGATATAGGGATACAAAAGTGGGGCAAGTGGAATCCCACTTTTAGACCCCTAATCCTAGTTATCGCACCTAGTTTAGAGTTAGATCAGAGGTGTAAAAGTGTAGTTTAGTGTTAGATCCGAGGGAGATGGGAGTGCATGCTGGCAACTTCACCTCAAGACCTTTGCTCCAGTAGAATTGGAGCCACTGGGAACTGGTCACCGGTTGGAAATGTCATCCATTCCAGGACGGAAGGAGTAGTTAAAATACACCTCCAGATAATATACATCATGAATACAGTCTCATGCAGGAACTTATACAAAAACGGTATCTTTTAGGACAGCAAACATTTGGAAGCTCTAAAGAAACAGCCGGACCTAAAGCTGCTCGTTACCAAAGAAATTATGCTACGCAATTCTATTACACCAGGTAAGCCGGGCCTGTCACTTCAGGAGTCAACTCTAACTTACTAAACATACCACAAGTCAGTTTCTCAAGGAGCCAGGCTTACTTCTTGCACAAGCGAGCCCACACGCATTCAGATTATTGTCAGGTGACCGCTCGAGGGAGTGTGTGCAATGAGTGAATGCTCGAGAGAGTGACAAAAGATTGCGCATTCGAATCAGAATAATTGTACAACCTATCCATCAGATCAGATCCTATTCTGGTGCTTACTGTGACCAGCGATGGTTCAATGGCAGAGTACAAAAATAATCTGGCATGTTAGAGCTATCTCAGCTTCGACTATATCTCATTCTGTTCAATTGGTTGTCCTCTGTTTCCACTATTGATAATACTTGAGGCATTGACATGCCGCCAGAGACAACAATCTCTGCAACAATAGCAAACAACAGCACCACCCATGGTCATGTACATCATATGTGTCAAGATGCAAACATAAATACAGGGGGGGGGGGGGGGGGAAGACGAGCATGAGCATACCGATGCCTTCACGAACAGATAAGTTTGGTCTGATAACATCGCTCGAGCTGACCAGAAGCATGTCCCCAATATAAAGATGGTTTGTTGGGACATACACACAGTACAACTCTTCCTCTCTAGAATAACTCTGAGAAACAAGGAAATATACCCTTAATACACAGATTATTACCCATGTGCTCAAGTAGTCAAAATTATGTATTTGATGACAGCGTGGTGAAAGACCAAGATACATAAAAGAGACACAATTCAACAATGATATTTGGACATGTTTGGGAATCAAATGCTAGAATTGAAATTAGTAACTTAACTGAGGACTGATGGTTTAGTTAGACTGTATATCGGATTTTCTACTCACAAAGCCACTGGCTCACTGACAACACTTAAGGGAACCTGTTGATAGTAACCAGTAGGCACTAGCTTAAATCAGAGATCGCCCAAAGTGTTGTTTAACCACATCAGCAGCATATCAAATAACATTGAAATGAGAATCTCTAATTTCATATCGTTCTCCAGAATAACAACACTGATGTTATCTCAGTACCGCCATGGATAACTGGACGACATCCAGCAGCAGCACAGGAGGAGAGCACCTAGAGAGTTGCAGTTTTAGGAGTCTGAAACCTAGTAGAAGTCTAGTCTTCCTATTGACAGGTGATAGTTACTATAAAAGTCCAGTCAGTGCCTTACTTAAGGGAGTTAGTGTCCTAGTACACTCCCTACTTGTGCGGGAGACTACTATAAGACTGTCAGATATTTGCTAATGAATTAAGCAAGGAATTAGAAGGATATATCATTCTTTATCTGCCATCACTGGAGCGGCCTTCCTGCCCTCACGTACAGCAAGAAGAGCCTAAGGTGGTGGCACTTCCCCTTCCATGGGGCCTAAGCACCCTCCTTTAAATCATTCACCACAGATCACGTCCCCAGAAGCCTAATCCTCATGTGACTATCACCATCTCACTCATGGCCACCACTCAGCACAGCTCTTGCTACTCCATGTGGCAAGTCATTCTAATATTCCATTAATCCATAGGTCACACAGCAAAACCTCTCGGGTTGCATTTTGGTATCGAGGTTGATTACGATAATCCAGCTTTTCAAACCAGCTTTTGCTTATTTTCTCCATTTAGCTAACCAACTTTTCTGAGCTTTTATGGCTGTTTTCCAGAGCAGATTACAAAATAAGTTAAGCCTAGCACAGTTCAGCAACCGCAAACTGAGCCTCAGTCACTCACCCTACAATGCTAGCATTGGCCCTCCAACCATTACATGATATTACATTGTGACCACCACCCCTGTGCAGACACCACCCATGCACCACTAAAGGGCCTTCTATTCATATGGTTTTCTTCCAACATGACATCCTGCACTACCATCACACTTTGTGGTAAACACAGAATCAGAAATACCAAGTACGAACTGCTCCCAGCACTAACCCCTTTGCAGAGATGTCAGCTTTCTCCAGGGGAACTTTGGACTTTGGACTGTCATTGGGCAGAGTTCACCTATCTTGCATTCTTGCTCTTACTTTATTTTAGGAAATGTAGCAGATTTCATCTCTCCTTTTTGAGGTGTAGCAAAGTCTATCTAATGTTAATTGTTAACTAATGGACATCCAATTTTAACAGGGGGAAATTTGAAATGTATAACTTCTGCCTCAACATGGATATTAGAGGTGTCAGTATTAAAGAAAGCATCGATCAATAACCAGAAGAGTGGGGCAACATATAAATGCAGTGAATAAATATACGACTGGAAATGATGCCTAAATGGGCGGCGATAGATGTAAATACTATGTCTTTCAAACCTGAAGTAGAACTTCTGAAGTGATAAATCCAAATGCATATTCACCAACTCGAGGATGCCTTATGATGACAACCTCCTTGAATGCATGCTTGTTTTGATCTGCATTGAAACCAAATTAGTTATCTATACTTCAACTGTTCAACACTTCAATTGTTCATAGAACCACAAACGGTAAGAAGTATAACCAGGTGAAATGGCAGCACTGATTTGTTTAGATGCATTGTAAATATGGCGGACAAATGGCATTCGTTTTATAAACCACTCTCCCAGACCAAGAACAGAAGCCCCGAGCCAAGAAGACATGAACACTCCAACCATAAAAATGAACGATATGGAAGTTACAAAACCAAGGCCTGCAAAAGAGGTAAAATCTTCAGTCTATTGCAAATCCATAAGTATCCTTAGAATTCCCTAAAAATATGCTCAGTTGTAGACAGAATAGGCAGACAACAGTGGATTTGTAGGTCAAAAAAAGAGAACAGTGAGTTTGCGCAGTATGATCCCCAAGTAAGTGAGAGACGTACTATGAATGTGTTTGATAAACAGAGACTCAAAACACATATACATGGCAGAAACACAAACAGAAGGAGGATGGTAAACAAGTTCAAGGAAGAGCTTTAGCCCAACATTACATAAAGAAATACATCATCAGATATTTAAACTACAAGGAAGTACTAGAAACAAGATACATATAGATGTCACAAGGGCACTCGCAAAATAGTTCCCTGCTTTTATGGAGACATTGTTGAATCATAGAACATCAGCCTATCCATCAGTAAAATATAAGCATTACTTGCTTCATGTAGCAAAATATGAGCACAAGGTGAATGCAAAATTACTAAACAAATAAGTAGCCAGATCAAGCTGTGCTTCCAAACCAGGATTGATGTACATTATACCAAAATGTATGAACCACTACCAGAGCTTAGAACTAGCTACCCAAAAAAAACTCAGTGAAGCATTTGAAACACACGTGGAGAAAAACTTGGTACCTAACTGTATGCCTACATCTTGATTTACCTATCATCAATGCACGTCAAATGTTTGATAAGCAGCAGTTTGCAAGTACACTTGCCCACAAATGGGTAAGAACTAAAAGGTATCAGTTAATCCATTCAATATATCAACAAATGTCCAGTCTGCGACAAGTACAAGCAGAGAAAATGCCAAGGGGAGAAGATGAACACGTAGGTAAGAACCTTTTTTTTGTGTAATACATAGGTAAAAACCGGATGCAACAACAAACAGTATAATTCAAGCATTATTCATACCAATTATGTTGATTCCCAGGTGAGCATATATTGGAGAGAAAAAACCGTCCACAAAGCAAAAGAACCACCATGTTATGTAAAATGTAACTGCAATAGGGAAAAGGATTACACTGAAAAAAGGGAAATATTTCATCAGTACTCAGCATTAAAGGGGAAATATGAAAAATAAAATAACGAACATTGTCTTAAGTTTCTTAGGGATACAAAACTGATATAGCCCATGTATTCTTTTCAAACTGAAGTGAAGATAGTGCACTATGTACTAATCCAAACATTCTTGCAGTAGGAAGGTACACAAACACTATTGTACTCCAACTCCAACAAACATTCATACATTGCTAGTAAGTTTAAGGTTGATCTACAGTACTCGTATTTCTGTAAAGTTCATGCTAGGAATTTGAATCCAAATTCGCTGCACCATTGCATTAGACAATTCATAACAGTGATATAGTTCCATTCTTAGCATGACTATGGTGTGCATCCGTATTCTAATTAACACTGACCTGAACTCGCGGTCACCAGCATACCCAGCAAACTAGCTACATTTTCCACATTTCGAAGGAAATGACATAGTATAAAAGACAACCCATCACTCAACGGTACCCAATTCAGCAGCAGAACACACATCTAATTTGCATTTCAAAGTAACAACACGAAATCCAGAACTAGTTCAGCCATTGCACAAGCAGAAGCGCACGAAATTAAGGAGCAATCTCAGAATCCAAGAGCAGACATACCATCCGGTCATGAACTTCTTGGAAGCCCAGCTATGCAGGACCTTATGGAACGCCTGGAACAAGAAATGCACAGAAGCCGTCACATTTAAAAAAAAACACGGCGATTCCGGCATTACTGCTCCGCCACCAGATCAAATCTGGTTCGGGAAGACGTACTA
Organism: Avena sativa; assembly: GCA_916181665.1. NCBI lineage: Eukaryota > Viridiplantae > Streptophyta > Magnoliopsida > Poales > Poaceae > Avena > Avena sativa. The sequence goes on from OV702291.1 coordinate 310,687,683, forward strand.
GAAGGGAGGAATTTGAGTGAGGGCAGCGACCTCGCGGCCGGTCTGCGCCTCCGCGGCGGCGGCGGAGGCGGACGATGGTTTGGACTCGTCGTCGTCGGAGCCCGCGACGGCGCCGGAGGACGTTGCGGCGGCGGCGGTGGGCGGCACGAGCGGGTCGCGGTCCCGGTCGCGGCTGGTCATCGGGATAAGCACGGACGGCATAGAGTCGCTCATCGCCGTTAGTGATGGATGGATTCGTCTCCCCTCCTTTCTTGCTGCTGCCGCCGCCGTTGCTGGCTTCTTCTGTTTGGGGCTGCTGTGCCGGCCTTGTTATTTTGCTTAGGTGGCCGATGCGATTTAATTTAAGCGGGCAGGATTTAATTAAGAATGAACTAGCAGTAGTAGAGATAAAACTAGGGGTGTAAGCGAGCTGGTCCGATTCTGGCCGTACCATAACCTTTTTATCATATTTTTTCTCAGATTCAAACGAATTAACCGGTTATAGATTCGAATGCAGATAAATCTGATCGTGGATTTGAATCGAAAACAATGAGGACTCGGATCGAAAGCAAAAATGTAGCATCCCAACGTTCTAAACCTTGTAATTGATGCAGCCCGTCCTACGGACGCTCTTATATCTGCACCACCAAGTTTCCCAAGTGGACCGATGACCCGTGCCCGAGCCAAGCTCTTTCAAGCTAAGGTGAATTCGCTCCTCTCATCATGTGACTTTGACATACATTTGGATGGCTTGCTACTTCATACCACTACTCTGTGCATCATTAGGTACGAACCCCCGCAGCGTCGACCCACGAGGCCTGAAGCTGCACCTGTCCTGAAGCTGCCTGAGTCGGAGTGTCCGCCCGAATCCAGCCGGAGTGTCCGGCGCATCCAGAGTGTCCGACGCGACTCGGCCGGAGTGTCCGGCCTACCCCAGCCCCGTCCGGGCTCGGACATTCTGTGTGCCACTTCGGACACTACCCGGACACTACCCGGAGTGTCCGGCCACCCCGGACAGTCCGGTCAACGTGACTCGGACTGTCCGGCCTGAAGATGGGCCTGCGAGCCTTAGCTGGGCCCTGTGGCCCATGTACCCCTTTACTTCACTCAGAACTCTACTTTAATGCCTGAATTATCCCTGAACTTGTGGTGGGCCTATATATAGTCCTCCACCTCCATTGTAAACCCTAGGCATGATATTTGGAATTAGTGGAAACCCCTTGTGGATCTATCTAGTTCTTGCCTCATGCTCCTTTGACAAAGGAGTACCAAATATCCCAAACCTCGTTGGAGTTTGCAGTGTGCCTCTGCGTTGTACAAGGCCTAGGCATCGGAGTCCCTTTGCCTAGACGTCAAGATCTCACCGAGTCTCCTATCTCGTCGTGTCGGTTCGAGAGAGTCCTCCGCCCGTCGCCGATCCTAGGGATTGCGCCAGACCGATCACCGTCGGCGTGAGCTATTGGTATGTATCGTGGTTTTGTGTGTGTGTGTGTGTGTTCATCGTGTTCTTCGTGCGTGAGTTCGTCGTGTTCATCCTTCCCTCCTCCCCCCGCACTCCATCCTCGATTTGAACAGGATTCGTCAAAGATCAGGCCACCCTAGAGGTTTGCCCTCAACATATTGGTATCAAGAGCTTCGTTGCTCACGAATTCCCCCACAAATTTTTCTTCTATCCACCAAAAATTCAAAAATCCCCAAAAAAGAGCTCCATATTTGCCTTTGGATCGATCTCTTGATTTGGAGTGTTATTTGTGTTTTTGATCCGACCAAACCTTGTCTTAGGAGTTGGTCCAGCTTTATCCTGCGTTTTTCCAGCCTGATTTGGCCAGTTTTTCGTGGATTTGAGGCCTTAAGGCGAGGATTTCCACTCAAGAACACGAGCAGGAAACCCGCGCTGGAGTGTCCGGACCGACCCGACCGGAGTGTTCGACCGAACACGAGCAGGAAACCTGTGCCGGAGTGTCCGGACCGACCCGAACGGAGTGTCCAACCGAACCCGACCGGAGTGTCCAGCACAGACAGACCAGAGTGTCCGGCTGTAACGCCAGTTTTGACAATTTTACCTCATTTTTCATATTGGCTAATTTCCTTTGTTTGCTGGTGTCCCGTGTGCATGTCAGCAACTAAAAGCAAGCGTCTGCATCAACAATCCCCGCGCTCATTGGCACCACAGCCCACGAACATCATCCCGCAACACCGACGGCAAGTTCATCATCACCGACGAAGGTATAACTTGCGTCACCTTGTTAACCCCTATCTTCTTTTGTGTGTACCTATCCCATGAGAGTGGCTCATCTTGTGTTTGCTTGAGCATTGTGCATTTGTATTTGGATAGTGAGAATGCAAGAGCAATATCAAGTGTGCCTAGGTAGCATCAAGGGAGAGCAAAAAAAAGATACAAAGCAAAATAAAAAGAAAAATAGTCTCCCCTTGCAAAAGAGAGTCTCAAAGCTTGTAAGCAAGAGAGAAAGAAGAGCGCCCAAGGCAAGTGCACAAATCCGTTGCTCATTTTTCTTCTTTGCAAACGAGCCACGGTCTCTCCTTGCATTGGCACGACAACGAGCTTAGTCTTTGTTAGGACATTTTATTTGCTCATTTTCATAGTCATGTCAATCCCAACAATCTCCACGTGTGTGTATATAGTCGTAGGTTCCCGTCACCCCTTTGAGTTGTTGACCTTCGCCTTTGACTTGAGTTTTGTTGGATTTTACCCACTTTTGACTATCCCTTTTCTTTTGGTTAGTTCTTTGGCATTCCACAATCCTAACCTACCACCAACAAGCTTTTGAGAGTTAGTTCTTTCTTTAGTGTGAGTTTTCTTTGCAATTGCAGTTTGCACGCTTATAGCTCTCACTTGTGGTTTCTAGTTTGGTGCAATCCCCAAGGTGAGGTACAAGGCTAACACCTCCATATTCCACTTCCATATACAATACTTGTGTGTTTTGCATGATGGATAGGCACGGTGAGTCGAGCCAACCACCTCTCCAAGAAGAAGATCAATGACCGTACATGACGCGCGCAAGTCACTTCATCGTTCGACAAGAATTCCGTGAATGTTGCCAAGCCCTTGAGACACGACAAGATGAACAATTTGGCGAGATGCAAGCCAAGTTCAAGAACATCGACAACCGCTTCAACGGCCTCGAACGACAAATGCATGCAATGCATCACAACTTCGGCCACCAAAATGAAGTGCTTCAACGCTCCATCGCCGAAACAAATGACAATCTGCGACGCCTCATCGACGGAATGGCAAGACCATGTTCATGTGCTTCAAGCTCTTCAAGTTCTTCGCATCGTCATGCACCTCTTCAACAAGATCTACATCCAAGTGCTCCAAGACGCAATGATGCCCCCGTGGTTGAAGATGGAAGTTCTTTGAACTATGTACCTTCCCCGCGGCACGCCGCAACGTCAAGCTATGATGGTGATTTCTCTTCAAGGCCACGAGCAAGGCAAGAAGCACACCGTCATCACGCAAGGACATTGGTGATCCAACAAGAGCAACCACAAGAAGAACCGCAAGTGCAACCACAAGTCTACCACCATCGCCCGCGACACATACTGGACACAACAAGTGATGACTCCAATTTGGAGAATCAAGCTCGTCATCGATGTGAAGCTCTCCAAGATCCTCCTCCTCATCATCAACGTCATGAATGTCCACACCGACAACATGGTCATCATGAGGAGCCTCTTCCACACCAAAACATGGAGCGTCAAGTGGTACAAGTTGAGCGACGCCCACCACGTCAAGAGACTCAAGACCATGATCTTCGTCGTGAGGCTCGTGCGCCTAATCCACATCACCACCGAGGAACGAGCCTCCCCTTCGTCATCAACCGCGTCATGAGGCTTCACACTCTCGCCGCCATGAGGCCCAAGCACCTCAACACCGTCAACAACTACACCAAGAGAAAGAGAAAGCTCCACAACAACAACATCAAGAGCAAGCTCCGCAACAAGGTCACGAGAACCAAGTTCCACCTCCTCAACCATAAGATCGTCAACAAGCTCGTCGCAATGATCACATGGAAGATGAAGACCATCATCAATATGGCAACAATCTCTACCGTGACTGCAATGAGGAAGAAACATTTGGCAAGCTCAAGTTCACAATGAAGGGAATATGCCCGAGAGGCAATAATAAAGTGGTTATTATCTTATTCCATGTTTATGATAAATGTTTATTTTGCATGCTATAATTGTATTAATTGGAAACATTAATACATGTGTGTTTAATAAACAAAATACAAAGTTCCTAGTAATGCCTCTCATATAAACTAGCTTGTTGATTAACAAGATGATCAAGGTTTCCTGATCATGGACATTGGATGTTGTTAATAACAAGGTCACAACATTGGTGGAATGATGTGATGAACATTCATCCGAAGTATAGCATTATGATCAAAGTCATTATGTTTATATTGCTATAACATCATATGAAGTAATCTTAGTCCTTAGACCATGAGATCATGTTAATTGCTAACATCGGAAGAGTATCTTGATAACATCAAACGTCACACCATAACAGGGTGACTATAAAGGTGGGTTCAGTGCTACGAAAGTATTATGTTGAGGCTCATGGATCAAGAGTGGGATTTGTCCATCCTGATGACGGATAGATATACTCTGGGCCCTCTCGGTGATATCACATTGAAATAGCTTGCAAGCAAGTGATGTGATCACTAGAATGTTATATCACGGGAACGAGAAAAGAGTGCATGTCGGTAACGAGATCAAACTAGGTATTTGGATACCGATGATCGAACCTTGGACATGTATTATATCATGAGACAAAGGGATTTAGTTACTAGAGTTAAAGGTTCTCACGATCACAGAAGTCATCGTTGAATGTGTAGGAGTCAGTATGGATCTCCAGGTCCCGCTTCTGATTATTAATCTAAGAGGGGTCTCGATCATGTCTGCATTATTCGCGAACCGTAGGGTGACACACTTAAGGGATACCGACACCATTTGGAGAAAATATGTTTTAGATAAATATTTAAGAAATCGCTGGAATTATTTTAATAGACACCGAAACTGTTTCGGGTGAAATTGCTAAAATTGGTTCTGCATCTAATATTGAAATGTTGCAGGGGGTTTTATGTGAATGTTTGTTAATTAAAGTAATTAACAAAATTCTGAATAAAATTAATAAAAGAGTTTTATTAAATGATAGAGCATTAAATAGAAATTTAATGCATTTAAAGTGGGGACTTTAAAAGAGAATGTGAAGGGGCAAATTTATATGGAGGGAGTTACCACCACATGAATGAGGAGGTGAGGGGTCACCCCTTGGGCGTCGGCCATGGGGAGGGGCACCCCCCCTCCTCCTATAAAAGGCCCCCCTCACACCCCTTCTCCCACACACCTCCTCGTGAAGGATCTCTCTCCCCCTCTAGTATTATTCCCCCATGGTCTCAGATTAGCGAGATACATGTTCCCGATGGCTTTATCTGGAAAGGAGTTGCTGCTTCCGCTTCTTTGCTAGAGCGAGGGACAGAGGTTGTCGGGGTACCGGACGTGTGTGCGATCACGGATGCCCCGCTGCTTTGCGGTGCTGGACTTGGTGGTGCTGGACTTGCTGGAGCTAGATCTGATGGATGTGCTGGAGCCGGACCTGCTGGACTTCATCAAGATCTTGAGATAGGCAAGTGTACGACTACATCATCCACGAGTTCCAACTTGTTAACAAAGCTTTGTTATCTTCGAGGGTAAGTTCTCTATGGATGTATATCCACCCGTTGCTCTGTATCTAGTAGATAGATCTTGGCGTATAGTTCTCATCGTAGGAAATTTTTTGTTTTCTATGCTGCGAACCCCAACAGTGGTATCAAAGCCAGGTCTATGCGTAGGTGCTTTGCACGGGTAGTACACATATTTTTATATGTGGGTGATGATGATCATGTTATTGCATCTTTCATGTATTTTGGATATTGGTGGCATAGTGGGATGAAGCGGCCCGGACCAAGCTTACATGTCATCGCACATGAGACCGGTTCCACGACTGACATGCAACTTGTTTTGCATAAGTGGCTGGCGGGTGTCTGTCTCTCCTACTATAGTCAATATCTGATTTACAACGAGTTTCTAATAATTTGGTTATCATCGTTGTGGTTCCATGTTCGTAGGTAAGACCGGTTCTATCTCCGAAGCCCTAAGCCACGTAAAACTTGCAATTGATAAATTAGAGGCGTCTAGTTTAGATCGTTACTGGGCTAGTGTCTTGATATGGTATTGTTGTGTGTAGATGTATGATAGATACTCTTACAACACACTCAACGTGTAAGTTCCATAGACCTTGGCCTTACACACAAAGGAATGATAGAGATCATACCATGATGCATATGATGGTGATCAAATGCATGGACCATATCATTCTGCTTTACACATATGATGTTCGCATCTTATATTGCTTGTTTGGCGTTTTAGTAGCATTATAAGATGATCCCTCATTTAAATATCAAGATAAAAATGTGTTCTTCCTTAAGTATGCACTGTTGTATGGATCATGTTTCGAGACATCACGTGATGATCGGGTGTACTCGACTCTACGCTTTCATATAACGGGTGTAAGACAGTTTTACACACGCGAATACTAAGGTTCTTACTTGTCGAGCCTAGCATGTACAGACATGACCTCGAAACACGGACCAAAAGTTTAAGCATGAGTCATATAGTTGATATGATTCCCATACTGATGCTCGCCTTTGAAGCTACACCGACTCACGTGATGATCGGACTTGGTGTAGTGGATTTGGTTCATGTAATCACCAAAAAGGCACGAGGGATGTCGTTTTTGAGTGGGAGTTCATTTCTAATTTGGATTAGTCGAACTCAATTTGTCATAAACTAAATCAAAGTGAATTTGCATAATTTGTTGTAGTCATTGGCGTCTGTTCACTACCTTATGCTTAGTTTTAATTGAGATAATAGAGCTATAGAATTCTGGATATTTACTTTACGAACTGGTATCGTATTGTTTTGAATGTCAATTTAAAGTTTATAAGTCCTATTGCAAACTTTTAGCAAACTCTATTTACTCCATGAAGTTTAATAAGTAGTATTAAATCAAGAGTAAGAATTCCAATGTTAGTATCTAAAGTATCATGTTTGCCTCCATGATTATTGATATTCAAAAGTTGTTTTAATATCAAGATTATATAGGAGCTGAAAATTGTTTCAGAAACCATCATGTGTGAAAGATATTGTGATATCTAAAACAATGTTTTTGGTTGCATTATGATAGAGTATAATTTAGCAAAATACATGTTCTCATATTGTATGAGAATTTGTGAAGGATGGAGATGCTAAGCATCCGGATCTCCCAAAAAGGTTTGGGAACTAACATTATACTCGCGATTATTCCTTATAGGATATAGTAGCTTGATCATGAAAGTTGTCATGATAAGGATGAATAGAAGATGTAAGTAAAATGTTTACTACACTATTAGATTACTAAAGAATGGATTTTTGAAAGAACACCAAACATTTGATGATGGTGATCCAATTCAAAGTGCAAGTTCAAAGGTATTAGTATTTGACTATATACACTTTGTACTATGTGTCATGTGAATGACACCACTATTGATGTTGATAGATTCTTTTAAAAGAAAAGGAATTGTTGAAAGAGAATCTATAAAATATTTGGCAAAAAAGAAAAGGTTGGAGATGTCCAACTTAGGTATATAGAAGATATACATGTTATGGCTGTATTCCTTGCTTGTTAAACAATGTGGTTCTTAGGTATTGGATACCGGTATTAGATACCGAATTGGTTGGTATGAAGTGTCATACAGGACAACGCAATTCATGAACTGCAATGGCCTAAGTAACTAGCAAGAGAATAAGTGATGATGTTCATTGAAAACAAATAAAGTGTTATTGTGTTTTTCGTTGTTGTCAAACCTAGCCTTCAAGATTTGTTTTAATAATTGTTATTTTGTTTCGGTATTACGAGAACAATGGTTGTTCAAATAATTACCGTATTCTATAAAGGATGGATGAACTTTTACAAGTCTAGTGGGAGAAATCACATCCATAAACACTATTGCTAAAATGTTGCAAGATAAATGATTGAAAGATCACTTATGAAGTGACATCGCTGTTTAAATTATATTGGAAAGAAAACATGAAGAAACTCCATGTTGATGGATTTTTGGAGTCTTTGATTTTGATCAATTGACGCTTGTGAAACTTTCCTCGAGATAATTGAAACTCCGTCCATAGGCCAAAGAGGAACGGATGACTAACTTATTGAATATTATACATATTGATGTATATAGTCCATTATATGTAGCCATATGCGATGGATCTTTTTGCTTCATATGCTTTCTCTAGAAATTTGAGTGAATATATCTATATATTTACTTAATAAGGAAGAAGTATGAAACATTTGAAAATTGTTCAAAGACTTTCAAGATGAAGTGAAAAATCATTGTAACAAGAAAATAAAAGAGTTTATGATTTGATCATAAAGGAAAATATTTGAGTTACATGTTTAGCAAAACACCTAAGATTTCAGGAATTGTTCCATGAATTTGTATTTCCCGATAAACCACAGGAGTATGGCATATTTGAGAGATGAAATCAAACCATGTTTGACATGGTAAGATCAAAGGTGTCATTTATAAAATTGCCATTATGTTTTAAGGATTTAAGCTTTAGAGACTACCGCTTTTACACTGAAAAGAGCACCATCATGATCCATTGAAATGACACCATATACGTTATGGTTTGGGATAAAATCCGAATTATCTCTTCTTAAATTTTGGTATGCTATGCATAAGTAAAATGTTTACAACCAAAGTCGGATAAGCACGTCTTTGTAGGTTATCCCAAAGAATTTGTTGGGAATTTCTCCATAACACCAAGGACAAAAGAGTTTGTTACTTGGAACGTCAAGTTTCTTGAGAAGGAATTTTTTGCGAAAAGTTAAGTGGGAGGACAATAGAACCTTGATAAGGTTGTTGAACCTTAGCTATATGTGCTAAGTAGCGCAGCGCCGGAAAGTGTCCCGGTGGCGGCCATAATGCTCATGGCTCCCGTGATTACAAAGGTTGTGATCTCGGAGATTAGAGTTCCTATTGAAACGTGTGGGTCGGTAAGAATCAAATAGTGTGATTTGATAAGCAAGTCGTTATTGTTTTGACAATGATGAACCGACTACATGCAAAGAAGCGATGATGGGCCCTGACTCCATAAAATGACTAGAAGTCATAGAATCCATGATAGTATCCATACACGAGAAATCAAGTTTCTGAACTTGGAAGACCCTCCGGAAAGGCGTGAAGCGTATCGGTCGTGTTTGGATCTATAAATAAATAGACATGGATGTTTAACATCTATGAAATAGTCGACATGCCGGAAAGAAGTTTGAGACAATGTTCAAGGAGTTGACTATGACAAGATTTGATCTTTCATAGCGATATTTAGTGTTGACGGATTAATGTAGCAACCACTACATATAATTTGATGTATGGTAGTTGAACAAACAAAACAATGTTCTTCTAATAGAATGGTTACCTAGGACGTGTACAAGACACGGTCCGAAGGGTTTTGTTAATTCAAAGGGTGCTAAAAGGGCATGCAAACTTCAATAGTTGAAGTAAGCATTGCGGAGTTGGAATCTTCACCATGATGAAACTATTAAAAGAGTTTAAATTCATCGGAGATGATGAAGATGCTTGCATTTGCAAGAAATTAAGTGGGAGCGCTGAGACATATTTCTAATACATTATGTAGAGAACATATTGTTGATTGGAAATGATGTATCTTGTATTAACACAAGTTAAGAATTTCATTAAAATAACATTTCGATGAAAGACTTGGGCAAACTCGGAATATTTGGCATCAATATCTATATGGATAGATTGAGGTGCTAATATGGTTGTGCCAGACATACATATATGAGATATTGAAAGGGTTCAATATGGAAACAACAAGAAAGGTTCTTGTTGCATGGAAAGGATTGTATCAAGATTCAAGTGTTTCAACACTTGGTGAGTAAAATCACATGAAGATTTTGATCGATTATACCATGATATGTATATATCCATAATGTCCTATGCTCTAAATGTTATGAGCACATACCAGAATGATTCATAAGATTACCATTGGACAGTAGTAAAGATATTCTTATGAGCTTTGGAAGAACTAAGAATATATCATGTATAAGTGACAAATAGTTAAAGGTAGTTCATTGTAAAGTGTTACATTGATACTAGTTTTGTCATAAGATACAAATTAAATTTATCTCAATTTAGACTATGGCTGACACAATGTAATGGAAAGGATGTTCCATGATGGATTTAGATAAGTTCCAAAGTTGAGACATTGTGATGGATACTATAACAAAAGGCTAAGTATATGACTGCTATAGTAGCAGCAAAGGAGGGCATTTGTGTTAAGTAGTTTGTTATCAAACTAGGTGTGGTTCAAAGTGGGCTAATACTATGAAGATATATTGTATGAAAATAATATCAACATATTTTAACCCGAATGAACTAAAGGTCTCACCAAAGGACCAAATTTATACAATGCCATCTCATTTGAGAATGAGTGATGCGTAGAGACGCAAAGACATGCAAATACACACGGACCTGAAACTGTTAGATCCGTAGATTATGTTAACCACTAGCAATCACGTATATGCAACACCAGAAAGCCATAGGTGTTCAATATGCAAAGTGTTTAAAACTAGATTATTGACTCTAGTGCAAGTGGGAGACTGAAGGGAATATGCCCGAGAGGCAATAATAAAGTGGTTATTATCTTATTCCATGTTTATGATAAATGTTTATTTTGCATGCTATAATTGTATTAATTGGAAACGTTAAACATGTGTGTTTAATAAACAAAATACAAAGTTCCTAGTAATGCCTCTCATATAAACTAGCTTGTTGATTAACAATATGATCAAGGTTTCCTGATCATGGACATTGGATGTTGTTAATAACAAGGTCACAACATTGGTGGAATGATGTGATGAACATTCATCCTAAGTATAGCATTACGATCAAAGTCATTATGTTTATATTGCTATAACATCATACGAAGTAATCTTAGTCCTTAGACCATGAGATCATGTTAATTGTTAACACCGGAAGAGTATCTTGATAACATCAAACGTCACACCGTAACAGGGTGACTATAAAGGTGGGTTTAGTGCTACGAAAGTGTTATGTTGAGGCTCATGGATCAAGAGTGGGATTTGTCCATCCCGATGACGGATAGATATACTCTGGGCCCTCTCGGTGATATCACATTGAAATAGCTTGCAAGCAAGTGATGTGATCACTAGAATGTTATATCACGGGAACGAGAAAAGAGTGCATGTCGGTAACGAGATCAAACTAGGTATTTGGATACCGATGATCGAATCTCGGACATGTATTATATCATGAGACAAAGGGATTTAGTTACTAGCGTTAAAGGTTCTCACGATCACAGAAGTCATCGTTGAATGTGTAGGAGTCAGTATGGATCTCCAGGTACCGCTTCTAATTATTGATCTGAGAGGGGTCTCGATCATGTTTGCATTATTCGCTAACCATAGGGTGACACACATAAGGGATACCGACACCATTTGGAGCAAATATGTTTCAGATAAATATTTAATAAAGTGCTAGAATTATTTCAATAGACACCGAAACTGTTTTGGGTGAAATTGCTGAAATTGGTTCTGCATTTAATATTGAAATGTTGTAGGGGGTTTTATGTGAATGTTTGTTAATTAAAGTAATTAACAAAATTCTGAATAAAATTAACAAAAGAGTTTTATAGAGAGCATTAAATTTGGAGAAATTTAATGCATTTAAAGTGGGGACTTTAAAAGAGAATGTGAAGGGGCAAATTTATGTGGAGGGAGTTACCACCACATGAATGAGGAGGTGAGGCGTCACCCCTTGGGCGCCAGCCATGGGGAGGGGCACCTGTCGTGGAAATGGCCACGGCAGTCGCTGCCACTGGCAGCGATTGAGTGTTTCGTGAGGAAGAGTTGGCGGCCATCTGCGGTGTGAGATGGGGGCGGATGCACATGGGTTTACCTAGGTTCACCCCCCGGAGGGTAAAGACCTACTCCTACTAGATTAGATTATTGGAGAGCGAGTTACAGGGGTGGCGAGCTCGGCGGCTATGCAGCGAGTCGCTTGAGGGGGTATATGATGGAACGTGTCCCTCTAGGATACCCTAGGGAGGTTTATATATGAGGCACCTCGCTAGGGTTTACAAGTTACAAACGAATAAGATAAGGATTCAGAGGTTTTGACCTAATCTGACTGGGCTTCTGTTACGCTCCTAGGCTTCCAGTTGCCAGTCGCCGGGCCTCTCCTTCCATTGTAGTCCAGTCGCCATCCTCCAGGCGCACTCACAGGACTTTTGGCCCAATCGGAACGTCCTGCTGGGCATACCCCCTTTGGCATATCCCCATCAGTAGTCCCCGAGGCCATCGTTGATGCAGGCGCAGGCGTCCTTTTGGCGTTCAGAGTAGGCGAGCCCAATTTGGGCGTCCAGTCGAGTCGGCGATGGACTTCATCAGAAGCAAGTAAAATTTCCCCATGTTTTCATTCGCTACCCCAATGAATGTTACCGCTGCCAAGTCATCGTTCCGGCGAGTGGAAAAGCCTAGCGGGTAGCGGGTGAAATAAAGGAGTTGGACCGTCAAATCCGGTCAAACTATCCGTTGGAATTTCCAACGGTAACTTCGACGCAATTACCGTGAGTAACAGCTATCCCGATTTTGGCAGGTGGCGTTCCCATATAAGGGGAGTGATGGTTCAGCTCTGCATACCTTCTCTGCATTCTTCATTCTTCCTCGTTCGTTCTTCCTATCTCCAATCTCCCTGCCTACATCCTTCAGACTTGTCTTTTCCACATCGTGCGATTCCACATCCTACCCGATGGCGCCTCCTAAAGGCTCATGGGGAAAATCCAGGTGTACCATAGCCCAGCTTAAATCCTTCGAGGACGCCGGAGTCCTCCGTAAGGGTAACTGGCGGGTTCCCCCTCCTCCGAGACCGAGCTGAAGTCGCGACCCGGCGAGTTCATCTGCTTCCCCAGCCATCTCGAGAGGGGTCTAGGATTCCCCACTTCACTCTTTTTCCGCCGCTTCTGCGCGTATTACACGATCAAGCCATCGGATCTCGGTCCACACAGCATCGAGCAGCTGGCGATCTTCGTCGCCTTCTATGAATGCTACCTTGGCTGCAGGCCATACTTCCCGTTGTGGTTGGAACTCTTCCACGGCCGCATTGGGCGCGAGGCGTCCGGTGGTTTGATGTTGGCCGCAGGTGGTGTCACATTCCAACTGAAGCCGAAGGCCAATTTCGTCAAGCTCCTCCTGCCGAAGAAGGCCGCCAACGAGTAGAAGAAGAGCTGGTTCTACGTCAAAGAAGCTACTCCCTCCGGCGAGGTGGATCTTCCCGAGTTCGTCGCCGAGAGGAGCGAGCCTTGCCGGTTGGCGCCGAAGAAGCTTCCCGAAGACCAGCGGATGGTCATCGCGGAAATGATGGACCAGATCCAGAAGCTGAAGGACCAGGGGTTGATTCTGATCAACCTCTACAACTGCTGGCTCGGGCGGCGTCCGGTTCCGCTGGTGGCTCGGCCGCACTGGATGTATGAATACAGCGGGAAGCATGACCCCTCCCGAACCAGCAAGGAATCATGGGAGGCTGAAGACTACAAGGCCGCCCTGAAGAAGATCACCGATGCAGATTTCACCAGTGGCGGTCGGGCTCGCCCCGTACACTCCCGTGAAGAATGAAGCCCCCACAGTAAGTTCTCTTCCCGAGTCGCTATGTCCGTACCTCAGTTCTCAGTCTCCGCGTTTGGTGTTTTACTCGTGGTAGTTTTCAGCTTTTTCAGGTGTTGGAGGGCTGGCTCCCTCCGCTTGATGAAGAGGTTCCCCAGGAACTGGAGGAAGACTCCGAGGGAGACTCTTCCGGCAGCGACTGGGAGGAGGAAGAGGTTCCTCCCCCAGCGCCTGTGGCTCGCAAGACCCGCATACAGAAACAACGTGAGTTCGAGGCGAGCCACAGCCTGGACGAACACGACGGAGGCAACGAGGTCGCGCAGGAGCACACGTCCCGGCGTACTGCTACGCCATCGAAGCCCGCACGCAAGCCCAAGTCGCCAGCAAAGAGGCCCACGTCGCCGTCCAAATCGGCGGTGGTGTTCGAGTCGGATGATGACTCCGATGATGAAGGTTCCCCCGACGTCTCGCACAAGGCCCCAAAGGATGCAACCTTGACAAAGGGGCTGGAGGGCGAGGACATGGAGGTAGTGGTAGAGGTTCCCCTGGCGGCGATTGCGTCGACGGCCTCGGGGGTTCCAAGCCAAGAAGCAGCTGAGGCAATGACGTCCAAGTCACCGTAGCCGTCAAGGGCGGCCGTGTCGGAGCCAGAGATCCCGGCGACTGTGGCTTCATCGTCGAGGAAGCACGCGGTTTCGTGGGCTTCAGACGTCTTCAAGAGGGGGCTCACCCGCAAGTTGGGTCCCGAGTTGGACAAGCCCGCCCACATCATCACTAGGCTTCACGTCCTCCCGGTTGCTAAGTGAGTACTGCTCCACAATCCTGATTCGCCTCGCTCTTTTTGTGTTGTCATTATATTGATTGTGGGAACTCGTGCAGGTCGGGGGCTAAGAAGATTGGCCGTCCCTCGGTGGCTAAGATTCCACCGGCCGCCCCCACGGGAGAGGGTGACCTCCCCAAGAAGAGAAAGGCCGCCGGAGATGTGGCGACCGCGGCGGTCGCAAAGAAGCAGAAGGGGGGTGCCGACAACGCCGCAACCAAGGACAGCATCACGGAGCCAGATGTTGCATTAGTCACTGAAGAGGTGGTGGCGGCGCGATCGGAACCGGTCTTGGCTGCGTCCATGCCGGAAGCGCCAGCCCCGATAACCAGTGCCCCAGCCAGAGCGTTAGCGACGTTCCCGCGCTTCATGGCGAGGGTGTTTCCAGGTGTGGCGGACACCCAGTCTCCGCAGAGTCCAGAGCTCGTGGATGCGGACATTGGGTCCTATCGCGGGCGCACTTCCTTCACAATCTCGTCGACTGACGCCGGAGAACTTCACAGGATGCTCGGCGCTGCTATTCAGGTATGTCCAGTCCCCGAGTTCCTAGTCGCTGAATTTCAGCGGCTGGGAACTGAACTTCTTGCTCCTCTCCAGTCCCTGAATTCCTAGTCGCTGAATTTCGGCGGCTAGGAATTGAGTTTCTTTCTCCTTCTCTAGTCCCTGAATTCCTATTCGCTGAATTTCGGCGGCTAGAAATTGAGTTTCTTTCTCCTTCTCCAGTCCCCGAGTTCCTGGTCGCTGAATTTCAGCGGCTGGGAACTGGGTTTTTGTTTTGTCAAATCCTGAGGTTTGTTGTTTGTTTGCAGGGATTGCAAAGGGAGTCCACCGATCGGCAGGCCACGAGAGAGCGCTTGGAGCGTGACTTGCGTGAAGCGCAAGAGGCGAACCAGCGGCTTCAGGAAACTATTGGCGAGTATCTGTTTGTCTTTCTTTTCCTCTGTCGGGTGTGAACTATTGGTGTATAGCACGCTGATGGTTTCTCTTGCAGATGGTTTCTCGGCTGTGATTTCCAAGGCCCGTCAGGGGTATGTTCTAGTCGCCGAGCTGGACGCGGCGAATGGACGAATAGCCTCCCTGGTCCAGGACTTGGAGGAGGCGAAAGCGGCCTCAGTTTCTTCGGAGGAGCGAGCGAAGGCTGCCGTTGCTGCGGCTGAGGAAGAACGCAAAGCCACGGACTCCATCATCGTGGGTCTGCACAACGAGCAAACCGCTTTGGAGAAGCACGTCACGGAGAACTGCCGCAAACTCCTTGGTGAGTCTTCGTCTTTGCCTGACCTGTTTGTCGAGTCCCTGATTTGGGGGTTTCATAGTTTCACTGACACCTGACTTTGCAGTTGTGGTAGGCCAAAGCGATCCGGTGGTGCAAACCTACAATGCCTCGCAGTGCGTGACTGCTATGGTGAACGCGGCCACGGCCTCGGCGTTGTGCGTCCAAGCGGCTCTTCAGGGCATGTCCCCCACCGAAGTTATTCCTAGGGGGCTTACAGAGGTGTGGCGCTATCTGGAGGAGGTGCCTGCCGTCGTGGAGTGGATGGCGCGCTCAGCGTTCAGGCGCTAGGCCACCACAGCATTGAGCTTAGGTCTCGCCCACTTCCCCGACGACTTCGACCTTGACGACGTGACGAGTGGATATCCATCGGCGACCGACACGGTGGAGATGTCAGAGGTGCTGAAGCTGACCGCAAAGGCCGCCCCTTACGCTGATCGGGTCTTGGCGATGGGGGATCTGCTGCCGTACCAGGAGACGGTGTTGGCGCCTGGCGACCCTGAGCCGGAGCATCGCGACATGAAGTCGGAGCAGCCCTTCCGGTCGTCGTTGTCGAAGTCGCTGACGACGTACCCGGCGAACCCGTGGCAGCCTTTTGTTCGTGTCAAGGGGGGCAGCGCTGCTTCTTCATCAGGGCCTGTGTAATAAACAATGTAATTGTCCAATTTGTGATGTATGCCAAGTGGCGAGTACTGTAAAATATTTTGCAATATATGCCAAGGGGAGTCAATCAACTCGTATTGCGACTAGGATTGTGTGTTGCGTTTGTTTTTGGTTGAGCGAGTCCCCGAGCATGTCCGCCCTTTAATGGGGTATAACTCGATTGTATACTTTTGTGTATTGTTTTGGTTAGGCACTGTTTTTATCTCTCGCGTATTCTGAGTGGCGAGTCCCCGAGCACGAGTAGGACTGACTTGCAAGCGAGTCCCCGAGCATGGTGCCTGACCACATTGGTCATGTTCCTATTATAGGTTGTGAATGTGTTATTTGTAACACGTCTCCTCCCCTGGCCCGGAGAGCCAGTCGCTTGGCGAATCCTAGGCAGCTCTCTTACTTGGTGTGTTCCCGAGCCGCGTGGTGGTTTCCGTTTTGCGGAGTCCCCGTGTGTGGTACTTAACCGTTCGAGTCGCTTTGCACGAGGATGGGAGGGACAGGTCGCTGTGAGAAGCGTGTATCGGTTGTCTTGGCCCGGTGGGCCAGTCGGTCTAGGCGACTCCAATGGCGGCTCCAGGTTGGCGTTTTCGTGGACGACCCAAGGCCCGAATATTTCCGGTGCCCTTGTGTCGCACTACTTAGCCGTTCCGGTCGCTCGGCCAGAGGTTGACTTCCGTAAGTAGCGTATTGCTAATATGTACGAGTGTGAGTGGCACAAGAATATGGCGAGTGGACACAATTTGTGCGATCCGGATGAATTTCACTATATATGCCAGCGGAGTACAATGTGAGGTTCTAAGTATAGAACTTTCTAAGGAGGTTTACATTCCATGGCCTCCTGACCTCCAGTTGGCCGTCACCCCGTATGTCGATGAGGTAGTAGGCATCATTGCCAAGGACTCGGCCTATGGTGAACGGCCCCTCCCATGGGGGGAGAGTTTGTGCATGCACTTCTTGTCTTGGGCCAGTCGTAGGACTAGGTCGCCTTCCTGGAAGGTGCGAGTTCGCACTCGGAGGCTGTGGTAGCGGCGGAGTCCTTGCTGGTATATGATGGTGCGGGAGCGAGCTAGGTCGCGTGCCTCGTCGAGTTGATCGATGCTGTCTTGGTGGGCGACCTTGTTGGCCGCCTCGACGTAGTTGGCGACTCGAGGTGAGTCGTGCTCCAGGTCAGTTGGCATTACGGCCTCGGTGCCATACACCATGAGGTGAGTCGAGTTGATCGATGCTGTTGGTGCTTGTCGGGTCGATCCGATGCGGGAGAGGGCGTCTGCCTCCTCGTTTTTGCACCTGTCGATCCATTCGATGAAGTAGCCGTCGAAGTGTCCTCCCAACTGGTCGACAGCTTGGCGGTACGCGTCATTGTTGGGGAGACAGCGTCGCACGTCTCGGCGACTTGGCCGGCGACTAGGTCGGAGTCGCCATAGCATCGTAGGGGGTTGACGTTCATCTCCTTAGCGGCCCTCATGCCGTGAAGGAGGGCCTCATATTCTGCCATGTTGTTGGTGCAGGGCTTGAAGTTGAGTGGAGCACGTAGGGGAGCTTGTCTCCTTTGGGAGAGGTCAGTATGACCCTAGCCCCTGCGCCGTCGGCGTTCTTGGAGCCGTCAAAATGGAGCGACCAGTAGTGGAGGTACAGGAGCTTCTCTGGCTGCTGTGCTTCTTCCCAATCTGCAAGGAAATCAGCCAGGGCTTGTGACTTGATCGCTTTGTGGGGCTCGTATTTGATGTTGTGGACGCCGATTTCGACGGTCCACTTGGCGACTCGCCTAGTCGCCTCGCGATTGCGTATGATGTCTTGCAGGGGTGCGGAGGAGACCATCGTGATTGGGTGCTCCTGGAAGTAGTGTGGGAGTCGCCGCTGTGCTCGGAATACCGCGTACACCAGTTTTTGGTATTGCGGATAGCGCTGTCGTGAGTCCGTTAGGACTTCGCTGATGTAGTAGACGGGGCGCTGTATGGGGCGCTCCTTTCCCTCTTCCGATCGTTCGACGACCATCACGGCGCTGACGACTCGAGTAGTGGTCGCGATGTAAACAAGCATTGGCTCTTTGTCGAGTGGAGCAGCGAGTAGCGGGGCCGCGAGTAGCACTTCTTTGAGCGCTTTGAGTGCGTCGTTGGCCTTTGCGTCCCATTGGAACATGGGGTTCTTGCACATCAGGTGGTAGAGGGGCATTGCCTTCTCGCCTAGTCGGGGGATGAAGCGACTGAGGGCCGCGACTCACCCTGCCAACTTCTGGACGTCGTGTAGGCACTCGGGTTTCCCGAGTCGCGCGATGGTGTCGATCTTGGTGGGGTTGGCTTTGATGCCTTGCTTGGAGACTACATATCCCAGGAGTTGTCCAGTGGGGACGCCGAAGGTGCATTTTCCGGGGTTCAGCTTGATGTTGTACCTCCGTAGGTTTGCGAAGGTTTCGGCTAGGTCGGCGAGCAGGTCGTCCTGGCGGGTGGATTTTACCACCACGTCGTCAATGTAGACGTGAATGTTGCGGCCAATTTGGCTCGCTAGACACTCCTGCATGCACCTCTGGTATGTGGCGCCTGTGTTCTCGAGGCCAAATGTCATGGCCGTGTAGCAGAAGGCGCCGAATGGCGTAATGAACGCCGTCTTCTCCTCGTCCTTGACCGCCATCTTGATCTGGTTATAACCAGAGTAAGCGTCAAGGAAGCACAGCGACTCCGATCCCACGGTAGAGTCGATGATCTGATCGATGCGTGGTAGGACAAACTCCTCCTTCGGGCAGGCGCTGTTGAGGTTGGTGTAGTCGATGCACATTCTCCAAGTGTTGTTCTTTTTTAGAACTAGGACTGGGTTTGCCAACCATTTGGAGTATTTGATTGGCCAGATGAAGCCAGCGGCTAGCAGGCGCTGAACTTCTTCGGCGATTGCTCGACGGCGCTCTTCATTGAAGGGCCGTAGCGACTGCTTTACTGGTCGCACTTTGGGGTCGGCGTTGAGTTTGTGCTCAGTGAGTTCCCTCGGGACACCTGGCATGTCAGATGGCTTCCATGCGAAGATGTCGCTGTTCTCACGGAGGAACCCGATGAGCGCGCTTTCCTATGTAGGGCTCATGTGCGCCCCAATGGTGATCGTCTGGCTGGAGTCGCCTGGGACGAGCTCGACGGTTCGGGTGTGCGTGGTCGCCTCGAACGTGGAGTTCGCGGTGGTTGGTTTCTTCAGGATGGTGGGGTCATCCTTGTTAATGTTGCCCGCGTATTTCGCGAGCTCCTCCGCGTGGTCGGTTTCCGCGGTGATGACGGTGTCGGCGAGCTCGGCGCCTTTGTCTTCGCATTCCACGGCCATGTCGGGGTCGCCGTGGACGGTGATGATGCCGCTTGGCCCAGGGAGCTTCATCATGTTGTAGGCGTAGTGCGGGGTCGCCATGAACTTTGCGAATGCCTGGCGGCCCAGGATGCAGTGGTAGGGGCTGCGAAAGTTCACCAGCTCGAACACGATCCTCTCCGTGCGGTAGTTTGCCGGAGTGCCGAAGGTGACTGGCAGCGTCACTTTCCCGATCGGGTATGCCTTTCGACTGGGGACGATGTCGTGGAAGGTCGTCAGTGTTGGCTCAATGGCCGCTTTTGGGAGCTGTAGCCTCTTGGACGTGTCCAGGTACAGGATGTTAATGGAACTCCCACCGTCCATTAGTGTCTTGGGCAGCCAGTAGTCGGCCACCTTAGGCCTGACTACTAGGGCGACTCGCCCTGGGTATTCGATCCTTGGCGCGTGGTCCTGGCGGCTCCAGGTGATACTCTGCTCGGACCAGTTGAGGAAGCGAGGGATGTCGACTTGTGTCACCGCGTTGACAGCGATCACGCGGGCGATCACCTTCTTCTCACGTTTGGTGCCGAGTCCGGTGAAGCTGTGTAGCGAGCCGACGATGGTGCCGAAGCCGCCGCCGTTCCCGTTGTCCCGAGGTGGGTTATTATTGGGGTCCTCCCTTGCTCGCCTCGCCTTCTCAATCTCTTTGAGGGAGTGGAAATCAGCGGTGGTGTGGGTGGCGGGTTTTCCCTCCCTGCTATGGTAGATGCATGGCTGATTGAGCAGGGCGGCGGGGTCGAATTTCGGCCTCGTTGTGTTGTTGGCGCGGTAGTTCCTGCTGTCGCGATAGTTTCCTCCGTCGCGGCGATAGTTCTTGGAGTCGCGCTGGCCATAGCCGGCGTTGGCGACGAAGTCGACTCGCCCATCCGAGCTGCGCTTTCCGGTGATGCGGGTGTTGCTGTAGCGCATGTCGCATAGGCGCCCACTGTCGTGGATGCTAGTGCAGCGTCTTCCTCCTGACTCGTCGTCGGAGTCTTGGTTGGGGTCCTCCTCCGCATAGCACTTGGCGATCTCGAGGAGGTCGGGGATGTTGTCGAGCGTCCGGTAGACCCTCTTGATCTTGGCCACCAGGGGTTCGTACCGGCACGCGTTCTTAAAACAGTGTATCGTCGTGTCTGGGTGGATGCCGGAGGCGTTTATCCACAGTTCTTGCCATCTTTGGATCCAGCGGCGAGTTGACTCGCGTTGTCCCTAGATGCATCGCTCCAGGTCCTCTATGGTGGTGGCGCGGGTGTAGGAGCCCTCGAAGTGCCTGACAAAGGCATCTCGCATTTCTTCCCAGGAATCAATGCTGTCAGCGGGGAGCGTGTTGATCCATTGCCGGGTCGCACCCTCCATCATCAGGGGGAGGTAGCGAGCGGCGAGCAGGTCGGTGTGGCCTGCGATTCCCATTGCCATGAGGTATGTGTCCAGCCAGACGGCGGGATCGTACGCCGGGTCGTAATTCTCGATCTCCTTGGGGGCCTTGAAGTTGGCAGGGTATTTTTTCCCGCGAATCATGGGCCCGAAGCATTGCGGCCCGACTCGACTGAGTGAGCCTCTTGGTTCCGGGTCGCCGCGGTTGGTGAGGGTGTGCCTCAGGTCGTTGGGCTAGCGCGACCGCCACTCCTGGTTGTTGATGATGTTCGTGCGGGCATCGAGGGGATGCCCGTTGGCGGCGACCGTGTTATTCGCCGGTCGCGGCTCGTTGGTTGACAACGCGGGATTGGCGGCCCGTGGTTGGTTCGCCAGGGGCTGCGGTGGTGGGCAAATTAATGCGTTGGCCATGGTGGGTGGCCGCTTGATGCCGCCCTGCTTCCTGATGAGCGGGAGTACATCCGTCCCCGTGGGTCGACTCCCGCGGCTTGTTGCTCGACGGCCCTGACGAGTAGGGCCCTGGCGTACTGGATCTGTAGCGTGTCGTCGCCTTGGATGTCAAGGTTGGCGATCACGGCGTCGGCCGCGATGACGTTGTCCATCGCGGTGGAGTATAGTGGTATCCCGTTGGCGTCGCGGGCTTGAGGCGAGATGATGATCCGCGGTTAGTCCGGTGGGGGCGCGCGGCCCATGGGTGGTGGAGGGGCTCTAGTTGCCGGTGCACCAGGTGGTGGTCTCGTGGGGTTGCTTCCGCCTGGCGGCACGTTCTCACAGTATTCGCGCTCGGCGGCGCGTGCGGGGTCGCTCTCGTTGTTGAAGTTTAGGACGCAGACCTGGATGTTGGAGTTCAGGCGGGTCCTGATGCAGCACTGGTGAAAGAGCGGCAGCTCCCGTGCCGTCTCTCGTTCGAGGCGGTATTTCTCGCGCTCGGCGAGTTCGTTGCGTTGCGCCTCCGTGAGCCATAGGCGGGCTTGCTCCACCTCTGTGGCCGTCGTAGTCGCCGGGATCGGCGTGGCGAACGCATCTGGCGGGGCGGCCGTGCTGCCCGCCATGTAGATCGCGTTGAAGCGATTGGATCTGGAGCGAAAATCCTCGGGGGACTCCGAGCCCGAATCGGAGTTGAAGATCCCCAGGATGGAGGAGTCCTCGAAGTCTTCGGGATTGGAGACTCGCGTGATACGTGATGCAGCGGTGATGGATCCGTCGACCGAGGCAGGGGTCGTGGAGTCGGCATCGTCGTTTAGGGCGTCGTTGTTGGTGGCGGCGTTAGTCTCGACCGTATCGCTGGCGGCCGAGTCGTACTCGGAGACGAGGCTCCTGATGGAGCAGACCTGCTCCTCCGAAAGCAGATCGCGGTGTGGCGGCGATCTGCCGACGATCACCATTGCAGCTGGGTCGACCGCACCGGTGAAGCCGACGAAGAGGTTGATGGAGCCGACCGGCATCACCGCGCCGTGAGTAACCGGGCGTGACGCTGGGATGTAGCTGCTGGGCAGGATCTGTAAGATCCCGCCGATGGCGATCATGCGACCGGTGGCGAGCGGCCGATCGATCGGCGAGTAGGGTCTCGCCGCAGAACTCAGGCCAGTCCTGCTATGCCCCACGGTGGGCGCCACTGTCGTGGAAATGGCCACGGCAGTCGCTGCCACTGGCAGCGATTGAGTGTTTCGTGAGGAAGATCTGGCGGCCATGTGCGGTGCGAGATGGGGGCGGATGCACATGGGTTTACCTAGGTTCGTCCCCCCGGAGGGTAAAGACCTACTCCTGCTAGATTAGATTATTGGAGAGCGAGTTACAGAGGCGGCGAGCTCGGCGGCTATGCAGTGAGTCGCTTGAGGGGGTGTATGATGGAACGTGTCCCTTTAGGATACCCTAGGGAGGTTTATATATGAGGCACCTTGCTAGGGTTTACAAGTTACAACCGAATAAGATAAGGATTCAGAGGTTTTGACCTAATCTGATTGGGCTTCTGTTACGCTCCTGGGCTTCCAGTCGCTAGTCGCCGGGCCTCTCCTTCCGTTGTAGTCCAGTCGCCATCCTCCAGGCGCACTCACAGGCCTTTCGGCCCAATCGGAACGTCCTGATGGGCATACCCCCTTTGGCATATCCCCATCAGCACCCCCCTCCTCCTATAAAAGGCCCCCTCACACCCCTTCTTCCACACACCTCCTCGTGAAGGATCTCTCTCCCCCTCTAGTATTATTCCCCCATAGTCTCGGATTAGCAAGATACATGTTCCCGGTGGCTTTATCTGGAAAGGAGTTGCTGCTTCCGCTGCTTTGCTGGAGCGAGGGACGGAGGTTGTCGGGGTACTAGACGTTTGTGCGATCACGGATGCCCCGCTACTTTGCGGTGCTAGACTTGGTGGTGCTGGACTTGCTGGAGCTGGATCTGATAGATGTGCTGGAGCCAGACCTGCTGGACTTCATCACGATCTTGAGATCGGCAAGTGTACGACTACATCATCCATGAGTTCCAACTCGTTAACAAAGCTTTGTTATCTTCGAGGGTAAGTTCTCTATGGATGTATATCCACCCGTTGCTCTGTATCTAGTAGATAGATCTTGGCGTATAGTTCTCATCGTAGGAATTTTTTTGTTTTCTATGCTGCGAACCCCAACACACAATGCCCAAGTTCACCGGATCCAATGACCCCGAAGAATACCTCGCATGGGCACTCAAAGTTGACAAGATCTTCCGCATGCACAATTATAGCAACGAGAAGATGGTCACCATGGCTTCACTTGAGTTTGATGATTACACCAACCTTTGGTGGGAACAAGTTCAAGTTGCTCGTGATGCAAGACAAGAACCACCAATCATAACTTGGCATGACATGAAGGCTCATATGAGATCCCGCTTTGTCCCCGCGCACTACACGCGTGACCTCTTCAATAACCTTCAATCGCTTCATCAAGGGACAAAGACCGTGGAAGAGTACTTCAAGGAAATGGGACTCAACTTGATTCACGCCAACATTGATGAGCGCATGGAGCAAACTATGGCACGTTTCCTTATTGGCTTGAATCACCCAATCAAGCGCATCGTCGAGTTCCAAACATACAACACCATGGTTGATCTTGTGCACATCGCAACAAAGGCTGAACGTCAAGTGCAAGAGGACATCAAGTACAACAAGCCCATGACGTATTTCACCTACAAGAAAGCTTCAACCGCTATGCCAACAACTTTCAATGGAAGCTCCTCAAGTACCTCCAAGCCTTCCTTCAAACCCACACTTCCTCAAGGAAAACTGCCCCAAGTGGCAAACAAGCAAAGAATGATACACCCTTCAATGGTGAATGCTACAAGTGTGGAGGTAAAGGACACAAGTCAGCCGAATGTGGAAACAAGAAGGTATTTTTCATCCATGACAATGGCGACAAAGAGTACTTGAGTGAAGATGAATTTGATGCCCGAGTCAAGGAAGCAATGGCAAGGCAACGAGTGGAATATGACCAAGAACTCCTCATGTGTGAACATGACACAAGTCCATCGCTTGTCGTCACAAGGATCTTGACCACTCAAGCACATGAGCATGAAGACCAATGCTCAAACATCTTCCAAACACGAGCCGACATCAATGGCAAATCTTTCAAGGTGATCATCAATGGAGGGAGTTGCCACAACCTTGCTAGCACCGAGTTGTGTGAGAAGCTCAACCTCACCCTCCATCCACACAAGCACCCCTACCATGTGCAATGGCTAAGTGACCAAGGGTCCGTGAAGATCAAGCATACCGTATCGGTCTCCTTCACCATTGGTCCTTACAAAGACACGGTGGAGTGTGATGTGGTTCCCATGACAGTTTGCCACATGCTTCTTGGTCGACCGTGGCAATTTGACAAGGCTGCTCAACATGATGGTCACACCAATGTATACACCTTCAAATGGCTCAACAAAACATGTGTTTTGTAACCAATGACTCCTAGCCAAATAATTGCGGACAATGCAAAGTCATTAGCGAGGGTGCAAAGCACAACACCTACTTGTGAGAAGAGCAGTGAGAGAGAGCACCACCTCATAGTGAGTGAGAGCCACAAGCCAAACTCGAGTGGAAAAACTAAGAGTGTTCTCCTTGCCACAAAAAGTGAGATGAGAGATGTTCGGAACAACCCATCCATCTTGCACTATGTCCTCCTTTGCAAGGGACTAGCGCAAGGAACTAATGAATTAACCAATGTTCCTCCATCTTTGATGATTGTTTTGCAGGAATTCAAGGATGTGTTCCCCGAAGAGCTTCCACATGGACTACCTCCTCTTCACGGCATCGAACATCGCATTGACCTCATCCCCGGCGCACCACTTCCCAACCGCGATGCTTATCGCACGAACCCAGAGGAGACAAAGGAGATTGAACGTCAAATCGACCAACTCGTCTCCAAAGGTTTGATCCAAGTTAGCCCTAGTCCAAGTGCCATACACGTGATACTTGTTCCAAAAATGGATCATACGTTATGGTTATGCATGGACTGGCGTCCAATCAATGCTATCACCGTGCGTTATCGACATCCCATACCACGTATCGATGACATGCTTGATGAATTGTGTGGAGCCACTATTTTTTCGAAAATTGATCTTCGTAGTGGTTACCATCAAATACGCATGGCTGAGGGTGATGAGTGGAAAACCGCCTTCAAGACCAAACTTGGTCTCTATGAATGGTTGGTTATGCCATTTGTTTTATCTAATGCACCATCTACCTTCATGCGCCTTATGAATCACATCTTGTGCTCTCTCATTGGAAAAAGTGTTGTTGTCTATTTTGATTGTATTCTTGTTTATAGCAAATCACTTGAGGACCATATAACACATGTCAAGGAAGTTTTGCAAATCCTTCGACATGAAAAGATTTATGCTAATCTTCCCAAGTGCACTTTTGCTAAAGACAAGTTGATTTTTCTTGGATTTGTCATTTCTTCGAAGGGCATTGAAGTTGATGTGTCCAAGGTAAAAGACATACGAGATTGGCCCATCCCAACAAATGTGAGTGAACTCCAAAGTTTTCATGGGTTGGCCGGTTTCTATCGTCGCTTTGTGAAAGACTTTTCCACCATTGCTTGTCCTCTGAACGAGTTGAGAAAAAGAATGTCACCTTCATGTGGGGAAAAGCGCAACAAAAAGCTTTTGATGAACTTAAAAACAGGCTCACCGAAGCACTTCTCCTTGCGTTATCGGATTTCACAAAAACTTTTGAGATAGAGTGTGATGCTAGTGGTATTGGCATTGTAGGAGTCCTTATGCAAAACAGACGTCCTATAGCCTACCATAGCGAGAAACTTGATGGTGCTCGCCGTAATTATCCAATTTATGACAAAGAGTTTTTTGCCTTAGTTCGTGTTCTTCAAGTTTGGCAACACTACCTATGGCCCAAGGAATTTATCATACATTCCGACCACGAGTCGTTGAAATATCTCAAAGGTCAAGCCAACTTGAGTAAGAGACACGCTAAGTGGGTTGAGTTTATGGAGTCTTTTCCATACATTGTCAAGTATAAGAAGGGCAAAGATAATGTAGTTGCAGACGCTTTGTCTCGCAAACACACAAGCCTTCTTACGAGACTTGAAATCAATGTGTTGGGTCTTGAGGAAATAAAATCTTTGTATGCTTCTGACCCGTTCTTTGAACCAATTTTCGCAAAGTGCTCCATTAACAAAGGAGTTGATGATTTCTATTTGCATAAGGGATTTCTCTTTAAACAAAACAAGCTTTGCATTCCGAAATCGTCGCTCCAACTTTTGCTTCTCCAAGAATCTCATGGTGGAGGCCTTATGGGTCACTTTGGCTGTGACAAGACATTGGACATGCTCTCCACTCACTACTTTTGGCCCAAGATGAAGCGCGACGTGGAGCGCTACGTTCAACGATGCACGACATGTGTTCAAGCTAAGTCGCAAGCTAACCCTTATGTCTTTATATGCCATTGCCTATTCCTCATACACCTTGGTTCGACATTAGCATGGATTTTGTGTTAGGATTGCCTAGATCTAAGAATGGTCATGATTCTATCTTTGTTGTCGTGGATTGCTTTTCCAAAATGGCATACTTCATACTGTGCCATAAGACCGATGATGCTTCACATGTTGCCAATTTGTTTTTCAGGGAAATCGTCTGTCTTCACGGTGTGCCACGAACAATCGTCTCCGACCGCGACGTCAAATTCATGAGCTACTTATGGAAGACCCTCATGGCCAAGATCGGTGTCAAGCTCCTCTTTTCATCCGCGTCGCATCCTCAAACCGATGGACAAACTGAGGTTGTCAACCGAAGCCTTGGAACTCTTCTACGTGTGTTGATTAAGAAGAACTTGAAGGATTGGGAAGAATGCATTCCCCACACCGAGTTCTGTAACACCCTCGCCTGATAAGGCTGAGTTCCTATGTATAGTGCTAATCCCTGGATCGGTTCACTAGCACACACAGTATAAAATGATACCAAATATAATCGTGCATCATGAATATAACGAACATGATCCAGAATTTACATTATATTACAGCGCAAACAATACAAGGTAGATATCCATCCTTCAAATGTACCACAGGCGAACAATTGTTGAGTGGAGTCTCGCGACCTAATACGATCGCTCAGGAACAGAATAACCTGCAACATGAAACGTTGCATCCACGAATGGTCAATACATTGAATGTATGGAAAGTAGGCTAAAGTGGTTAACAACAGATCTAGCAACTACATGCTTATTTGGCTAGGTGGAGTTCAGGCTCATTTGCATAAAGCAATAGTTTTATCCTATCATTTGTAACAAAGTAGTTTTCCAATATGATAAATAGGACAGTCTGGTTCACTCCTAGGTGCTCCTACCCAATTAAGTTCACCCAACAAGTTTTAAGTAATTGAGAAATAAGGATGAGTGAGAAATATGTCATAGCCTCAAAAGCGGGTCGCTCAAATTGTCCATAACCGGGGACACGGCTAAGTACTTAGTTTTACACACTGCAAGGGTTTGTACACTTTACCCATGTGACCTGGTCAACCCGCTCGTGCCATCACATTCATATTGTGTCATGGTAGGGAGAAGTCCAAGACGAGACAATTCGGGAAGAGCTTCCCAAACCCATCCACGCACCGTTCCAACCTACACTATCTACATCTCTGGCTACATAGGGTTCGAGTCACCACAACCTACTAAGTCCAGCTAGCCACCCATTTCTTACTGCCACATGGTTGCACACGTAAGCTACCAAACAAAGAAACCAATCCTTTCTCAGTACCCTGGGCGGCATTCCCCACCATAAATCCACACTCGATAACCCAATCAATGCCATTCCTCCCAAGTGGTTCATTAAGATTATGTTAGTTTGTCATTTAGCAAAATATAAGCCTTCCAAAACATACAACTTTTCATGGTGTTATTCCCTTCCTCATTTAAATAGCATAGCTAAGCAATCTACCAATATCATAAACAAGGAATACTAGGGAATAATATGGGACATAACATAGCATATACACATCAATTCCTACATATGCAATTCTACAAAAACATCTACAATGCATAAGAAAACAATAGGACATTTATGACCAAGATAGCACCACTTACCTTTCGTAGATATAGTCGATTAGATAATCCTCACAAATATAATGGTCTCATTCATCGATAATTGTAATCACAATACTCGCAATATAGCAATTGCGATCATAGTAGTTGCACTCCTCGCAATCTATCGTTCAAAAGCAAAGACACAACAACACATCATTCAAACATTGCAATCATGCAACAATGCAACAATACAATAAAACAACGATGATCAAATGGATGCATGACAATTTAATATGTCACAATGGTTGTAATCAGTTCTCTAAGCAATAGTAGATCACATGATGCATGTAGAGAATCATTTAATGCATTACGGTATTTATTATTAATTCTTAATCGCTAATAGAGGAGTTTTAATAGTTATGTTAGAACTTCTGTACTAATTATAATATTAAATTTAGATCTGAAGTGTACTGAATAGAGGACATTAATACGAACCAGTAGCAATTGGATTCACCCTAATCGGAGTTGTAGATCTTTTTCTATGATTTAATTACTACTTAATAGAGTTTACATTATCTAAACAGTTTACCATGACCAAAAATAAATCTAAGGCCAGATCTTGAATCTACATGGAATTGTGAATCCAGGGACATATTATTTATATTTTCCAGATCTATAGATAATTTACTATGAATTTATTACTCCAAAAGGCTATTAAAAATATTTAATTAATTACCAGTTAACTGTAGCGCTAAAGTTAGATATAATCTTATATTAATAATCTACATGAAAGTATCTTCAATTTGATATATTATACGTAATTTTTGGACATAGTATGAATTTTCTATGGATTTTACAAGTTAGATCTATAATCTGCAATTTTAAATTCAAACGAAACATTCCAGAGAATATTCCGCTGACTGGACAGGTTGACCGTGCATGCTGACTGAAACTAGATGCTGACCTGGTGATGACGTGGCAGTGATGAGGCAGCGGACCGGGATGATTGAATCTGGACCGTCGGGATAAGATCCAGTGGCTAGGAAAGAAGATGGCTTCAAATTGGCTCGATTTTGCCTCACAAAAGATTACAAACAGATCTATATTAGAGAGACAAATCTGTAGATTAAATCGAAAAACTTCCAACATGAAATTGTGGAGAATCATTAGATCTACCTTTTCACCAAAGGAATTTGGATTTGAAGAAACGAGCGCAAGTAAATCTTGGAATTACGCCATCAGATCTGAAATATTGCATGGCAGAATGCTCCGACTATGGTGGATGAAAATAGGTGAGGTTTGTTGGAATTGAAATATTTCGACGAGATCTACAACTTTCGTGTTGGAGCCGAAGGCATCCGACGAAGTTTAGATAGGTTTAGAAGGGAAATATGATTCGGTAAGGTGTAGATTCGGGATATCGAGAAAGAAAAGTGACAAAGCTATGACTCCGGATGATTATATAGGGTTTTAGGATGGTGGAGAGATAGAGGTTGGAGTAAGGAACAAGTAGAAACAAACGGAAGTTGATTCGGAGTTGTAGATAAAAAGATATGGGAGTTCGAATAGAGATAGGTTCGAGAAAATCGATTTCGCACGGTTTTTATGCAACCTGGGCATCGATCCGGTCGGCTGGAATGGGCCGGCCCATTTGGTTTTTTTTTTCGTTTTCTTTTTCTTTTTCTATTTTGATATTTTCTTTATATCTTTTGCATACGAATTTCAAATGAAATGATTCTTGTTTCTAAATTTTTCTAAAATTTAGTAGATTATTATAAGATCATATTTATAACATTTTTACTAGTTTGAAGATGGTGGTTTCATAAATCTCTTTATATTCCTTATAGAAATATTTGGGCAATTCAACTTTCAGATTTAGATATTAGGATTTGGATTCAATTTTTGGGAACTTTGCATGGATGCAAAGCAATGCTTCATGATTTTCATTTTTGCAAACATTCACACAAATACTAAAACTAAAACTCAATTCACGCCTTTTTGCCTATATGGCTACTTAGGTCATAACAGAGTGAGGTCTTTCCAATTCAAAAGGTTTCTTTTCCTTGAGAATTTTCAACAAAATCAAACAATCCACCAAACTTATTTTATCTATTTCACATTCCAAAATTAGAAAATTTTGGGATGTGACAAGTTCGCTTACAACCGAGCCAAGCACTCAACAACCAAGATGAGTCCCTTCATGATCGTCTATGGTTTCAATCCCGTGCTCGACATCCTACCACTACCTCTTCATGAGCGTACCAACATTGACGTCGACAAACGTGCATAATCTATGAAGGAACTTCATGAAAAACAAGAGCTACTATCGAGCAACAAGTCCTTCGCCAAGCTTCAGGGTTAAACAAGGACAAGAAGGAGATGATATTTGAAGAAGGTGATCTTGTGTGGATACACCTAAGCAAAGACCGCTTCCCCAAGGAACGCGACTCCAAGCTCAAGCTAAGAGGAGATGGTACCTTCAAGGTCCTCAAACGAATCAACAACAACGCCTACATCATTGACATACCGACATCCAAGTACCTTGCAAGCAATACATTCAACGTCAAGGATCTCTCACCCTACCATGGAGATGTTCAAGATGACAACCATGAAGAGTCGAGGACGACTCTTTCCCAAGGGGGGAGCTGATGCAGCCCGTCCTACGGACGCTCCTACATCTACACCACCAAGTTCCCCAAGTGGACCAATGACCCGTGCCCGAGCCAACCTTCTTCAAGATAAGGTCAATTCGCTCCTATCATCATGTGACTTTAACATACACTTGGATGGCTTGTTACTTCATACCACTACTCTGTGCATCATCAGGTACGAACCCCTGCCGCGTTGACCCACGAGCCCTGAAGTTGCACCTGTCCTGAAGCTGCCTGAGCCAGAGTGTCCGCCCGAATCCAGACGGAGTGTCCGGCGCAGCCAGAGTGTTCGGCGCGACTTAACCGGAGTGTCCGGCCTACCCTATCCCCGTCCAAGCTTGAACATTCTGTGTGCCACTTCGGACACTACCCGGACACTACCCGGAGTGTCCGGCCACCCCGGACTATCCGGTCAACGCGACCTAGACTGTCCGACCTGAAGATGGGCCTGCGAGCCTTAGTTGGGCCATGTGGCCCATGTATCCCTCTACTTCGCCTAGAACTCTACTTTAATGCCTGAATTACCCATGAACTTGTGGTTGGCCTATATATAGTCCCCCCACCTCCATTGTAAACCCTAGGCATGATATTTGGAATTAGTGGAAACCCCTTGTGGATCTATCTAGTTCTTGCCTCATGCTCCTTTGACAAAGGAGCACCAAATATCCCAAACCTCGTTGGAGTTTGCATCGTGCCTCCGCGTTGTACAAGGCCTAGGCATCAGAGTCCCTTTGCCTAGACATCAAGATCTCACCGAGTCTCCCATCTCGCCGTGCCGGTTCGAGAGAGAGTCCTCCACCCGTCGCTGATCCTAGGGATTGCGCCAGACTGGTCACCGTCAGCGTGAGCTATTGGTGTGTATCGTGGTTTTGCGTGTGTGTGTTCATTGCGTTCTTCGTGTGTGATTTCGTCGTGTTCATCCTTCCCTCCTCTCCCCGCACTCCACCCTCGATTTGAACGGGATTCGTGAAAGATCGGGCCACCCTAGAGGTTTGCCCTCAACAGTAATGCTACGTGGTTAAATCAATATAAAGCTACTTATATTAAATAAATATTGCATCATCACAATATCATGCTCATGTCATCATGCCACATTGTATTTGAGCATCATATCAAAATCCCTTTCATTTGGTTCTTCACCTCCTATTGCATCTGCCTTATTAATTATAGTTGTTTCTTGATATATTGTATTTGCTTCTTGATATAATGTTCATGCCGAAATTGAGTTGGAGGTATCATCTCTTCAATTCTCTCTATCATTAACTTGCCAATCTATCTAGTCCTTATGATCATGGTTAAACCTACCACATATGACACATGGGTTCTCCTTTTTCTTGCTTATAAATCACACCCATATTCTCATGTGTGTATCCCTCTATCTAAATTCACCTTTTCAAAATCTATTGCCTTAGCACTCTCTTTCTACCATACTCATGCATGAGCCACACAAGTATGTCACTCTGATGTCTACGCACTTCTATTCTTGTAGACAGTTGTTGGGCCTCCAAGTGCAGAGGTTTGTAGAACAGCAGCAAGTTTCCCTTAAGTGGATCACCCAAGGTTTATCGAACTCAGGGAGGAAGTGGTCAAAGGTATCCCTCTCAAGCAACCCTGCAATCAAGATACAAGAAGTCTCTTGTGTCCCCAACACACCCAATACACTTGTCAGGTGTATAGGTGCACTAGTTCGGCGAAGAGATAATGAAATACAAGTGGTATAGGTATAAGACAACGGTGCCAGAAAATAGTTTGATGGCGTGGAAGAGACTAAAGGCAAACTGAAATAAAGATGACAACAAGCAAACATGTAACAAATCTAATTGCAAACGGTGTTTCAATGTTTAGAAACAAGTCCTAGGATCATACTTTCACTAGTGAACACTCTCATATAAATATCTTCTATTTATGATACTACTCTTAACTACTCTCCGGTATAACACTCTAATCGATGGTAGGGCTATAACAGCACACCTCAAAGTAAGTCTTTCCCATCTAGAAAACCCCACACTGTCACCTTGAGCACTAGATGGTTCAAACAAACACCACAATTTCATAAAGACATCTAACTCCAAATATAACTCATAACAAGTATTTGTAATCTCTAGCCTAAGTGCCACCATGGTGTGCACACTGTCAACTTCACACACATGGGGAGAGCAGAGATCTATTAAGCACTTGAGTAGCAAGGTAGATCTATAGATTACAAGCTCATGATCTCAATAAGGTCATGCATAGAGAGAGAGATGGACACATTGCTACCGATAGAACCCTTAGCCTCGAGAGAGAACTACTCCCTCCTCATCATGGGAATCAGCAATGGTGATGGAGATGGTGGTGGAGATCAATGGAGATGGCTCCAGGGGCACTTCCCCGTCCCGGCAGGGTGCCGGAACAGAGACTTTCTGTCCCCCGAATCTCCCCTTCGGTGGCGGCGGCGCTGCAGAACTTTTCGTGACTGGAGGCTTGACGATTTAGGGTTTATGCATCGGGAGGCTTCTTATAGGCGAAGATGCAAGGTCGGTGGGCGGCCAGGGGGCCCACACCACCTGGTGGCGTGCCAGGGCTAACCCGCGCCACCACATGGTGTGGCCACCCTATGGCCCTCTCCGTCTCGTCTTCTGGCTCCGTGAGTCTTCCGATAAAATATCGACTTTGGCTTTTGTCCGGTCCAATTCTGAGAATATTCATTTTCTGACTTTCTGGAACCAAAATCAGCAGAAAATAGCATATGGCACTGTGGCATCTTATTAATAGGTTAGTTCCAGAAAATGCATAAAAGTATCTCCAAAGTTGAAACAAAACACAAAAAAGTAGATAAAACCAAGCATGGAACATCAAAAATTATGAATACTTTAGCAACGTATAACACTCCACATTCCCTTCTAGTTTCCCTCTTTGGTTTTTAGGTTTTTTGGATGTTTTGCTTGGATATAAATAAGGCAAGCAAGCGTTCTAATTATAACCAACCTAATCTATTAAAACAATCCTTCACCTTAACCTTGTTTGCCCGATGCATGATCTCCGTCTATTTAGTTTTGTTCATGGGGCTACCTCAATCCCTATAGCCATATGTGGAGTCCAAGGTACCTCTATTCTATACCTAATAATAAAATACGAAGTGTTTCTTACGGGTTTCGCTTTTTTTAACTGTTTTGCCCCTTAAAATTGCAAACAATTACCCACTATGCCACACTTAAGTCACAGGTAACTATGCCAAAGGTTAAAAAAAAAGGTAAGTCGCATGTACCTGAGTCGAGAACATGTACTCGGTACGTATCAGGTCTGCTTACGGGCCAGTTCAAATAAAGGGTTTGCTTACCGGCCTCGCTACGAAAAAGAGTCTGTAAAATCCAGGTCGATATGCACGTACTTCTTTATGTGAACTCCTCTATATACACTACCCGATCGAGGTATATACATCGACCAACTCGACCGGCCTGCCGCCGCCGCTCGCGGTTCCAACCTGTCCGCCGCCACCTGCCCGTGCGTGGGATGGTCGCCGGCCTGTTCACCGCCGCTCGCATACTCCCTCCTATCCGCTGCCGACCCAAACGTTTGACGGGAGTTGGCCTGTCCGCCACCGCTCGATCGCACGCTGCCTAGCTGTTTGGCTCAGGTTATTGATCAAGTGCAACTTGGTGATGATCTATATCAGCGTCTCTGGTGATGGACGTGATCGAGCAATATTCATGTCACCTTCCTCATCAGTCAGGTGGAGCACTCTCAAATTTGGGACTGCTGGGCACGGTTGAAGATAAAAAATTCTCTTGGCTACCATCGGCCAATTGGTTCTGGACTGCGGACCTCTTTGCCCGCCATCGTTTGCTGCATATATACACATTCTTCATAGGTGTCCTCTTTGCATTCAAGATAATGAATCGATCTACCGTCTCCTGCTTTTGTCCCCTTTCTTGACTGAGGTCTGGCTAAGGATGTACAGTGACAGATGATATCAATGCTTCTCTCCCTCTAAATCAAATAACAGCCTACGTGCCACCCCTAAGTGGTAAAGAACGTTTCATTATCGTAGACTGTTTCTGTTCCTAATGTGATCGGATGCCAAATGCCCATCATGAGTCTGTCGCAGTTTCGCCGACCTCGCCGGAACCCGGCCGTCTTGTTGACCTTGCAGAAAATAGCAAAAACCAGCAGATAAAATTCAGAGTTGCCATGCGATGGAGGCATTGTGGCTCGAGAGGTATGGCCGTGGCGGGGAGAAGCAGCCGTTAGCAGAAGCAAGCAAACTACCAAGAGGGCCAGGTCACCTTGCATGTTACTCCCTCCGTTTTAAAATATAAGATGTTTTAGCTTTGTAAATAAAATGTATCTAGACCCTCTGTATAGGTTCATCTAGGTTTAAAGTGAACCTACACATTAAAAAGAGTCTAGATACACTCCTTTCACAAAGCTAAAACATCTTATATTTTAAAACGGAGGGAGTATATTCCATGGAATCGTTCGTTGCCCATGGAGTCCCTGATTCAACATCAACCACGAGAAGTAGCAGATCTTGCCGGTATTTATATGAATTGTTTCTCTATATTTTTTTTAGTATTCAAAATGTATATTTATTTATTTTTGTATCTCAATGTAGTCAGCTGATCGTCCATCAAGTTGCCTAAGTCGGACATCTGACGAGCCGAGGAGCGGGTGCGGCGCCCTCTCCTCCCCCCGCGTCGCCGCCCCGAGCGCGGCGGCCGGGCTCTCCCGCCGGCCCACCTCTCTAGCCTCCCCCGCCTCGTCCTCCTTTCCCGCGCGCGAGCGCTTCCGCCGGAGGTGGCGGCTGGCGGCGGTGCTGGTCGGACGACGGTGATCTTGACAGGGGCTGGGGCAACATGGTGGCGGGGCTGCTTCCCTTGGCGGCGGGGCAGCCGCGGCGGCCGGCGTTCGGCCCAGATCTGGGCCCTTTGGGCCCGACCTGGGTCTGAGCGAGCTGGTTCGGGCCGGTGTGTCTCTGGTGGACTCAGGAGCGCCTTGGGCAGGGGCTTGCGGTGCTGATGCCAAGTCTTCTGCAGCGCGGCGGTGGTAGCTTCACGGGCTCTTTGGGTCTGGCCGGACCTATGGCTTCTTCGAGGGTAGCGGCGGCGGTGCCCTTCGTGCTGCAGCGCAGCGGCGAAGACTTTACGAGCCCCTCCACGGCTCGGCCGGGCCTTTCGGCCTGGTGTGTCCTTGCGGCTGCGTCCGGTCGGCACCCGCCATTGGCGGTGGAGGAAGTCCTCCAGGTGGCTAAGCTTCTTCCGCCCTCCAGTTTCTTGTGGTTTGGTGTGCTCAGACCGCGGCGTCCGTCCGGTTACCGTTTCTGACGGTGGAGGTTGCTTCCTCCCGCGTGGTGATGGTTCCGCCAACCCTTACCCTCAGTTGTTTCCTTTTGGTCCGTCCGACCTAGCAGCGGGTGTCGTGGTGAGACGGCGATGATGCTGGCAAGACCGTGGTGGCACATGTTGGTGGGCGGCATGGTTGGTGGTGTGCTCCGGCTTGCCGGGGGTTATGGTCTTGGGGTCGGGGGAAATCCCTGTCGGCCCTGCCGGCCCCGACGCGGTGACGCCTGCGGGTGCCACCATCCTTCCTGAAGGGTGTCGGGTGTTCCCTTTCCCTACTTCTGTAGCGTACCGGGGGAAACCCTAGGATTAGTCCGGGCAACAGCGTCGACATCGTCGCTTTCCTTCTTGGAGGTGTCGCTTGGTACGAGGCGTGTCGCAGTGCGAGGAGCGTGGTGGTCATCCTCCGGTGGGTGCAGCGGTTGCGCGACATTGTCGTTTTCATCGAGCCGTCGTTGTTGGCATTGTTTTCTTTTCTTCTTTCTTTTGTTTTTCTTTTGGGCTTGCCTTGTGCTGTTCGCCCAGCAGTGATCTCTTTTGTATCGGTGATTTGCTATATTAATATAGCGGGGCGAAGGCCTGATTCGAGGAGCTGATCGTCCATTGACGAAAATAGTCCTAGATGGTAATTGCTAATTATCTGAATTTTTTGTTTTGAATAAACATATCGTGTCTTTGAATTATTTGTAAGTTTAAGATTTAACATACAATGCATAGGGTTTGTGCTTCAATACCACACCATTATTTTCCGGTGCAACGCACGAACACGTTTCCTAGTTTGTCCTTAAATCTAGCCTCACCCTATGGCCTCCTTTTAGCTTCCTGGTAATTCTTTTTTACATCTCTCCCTTTCCTAGCTAAATTTATCTAGTTAGCCTGATGACCTAAATCGAATCTATTTGTGTGTGTATTCTCACACATACACACATGTACACTCATATCATCTACCTAGCTCTACCGTGGCCCTTTTTGATCATAAACTCTCTATCGATCAAGTGAGCTAGCTCACCATTGCCACCGACCTGGTTCAACCCAGCCGCACCAGACCAGCCCTGCTGGCAGCAACAAGCGTACAACCGTGACGCGCCAGCAGCCCCGCGCACACCCCCCTCACGTGGTTGCCACCGCAGTTGCACTCACGTATCCCGCGTGCCTCTGCCCCTCTGCCTCCTCTCCATGTTAAAGCGAGGAGACCAGGACCCCTTCCTCATCTTCTTCTCCTCCACACCAAGCTCCTCCCACCTGACCAAGCCGCCGCCACCATGGACATGCTTGCCTAGATAAACCCTAGATCGGCCTAGCTGGAAACCGGAGTCGGAGATAAGGAGAAGAGGATTGCAGAAGTTGGGGAAGATAGCTGGACCGCCACCGTCGCTGTGAACATGAGAAGTAGGAGCAGTCGCCGCTCGCCACCGCTGTACGCCGCGGTCACCACCGGTGCCATCTCCGTCTACTGCCTTCCTTTGCTCCACGCTCAGTCTGGCTCAGCCTAGCACGTGTGCGAGGTGAGCTTCATCTCCTCTGGCCTTGTTTTCCTCAATCTATCCCACCCTAGCTCGCGCCATGCATCCGCGCATGCTGCAGTCACCGCGCATGACGCGCGCCGGCATCAGCTGACAGCAGCAGCCCCTGTTCCTCGGTATCTTCTCGTCGACCTAGACCTCCACCGGTGGAATCCGCAACACGGAAGTTGTTCTCGGTACATCAGGCTACATCTAGGAAAAAAACACGCTTCAAACCGATTTTTAGATCGCTCGCAGTCTTCTCGTGAAGTCCTCCGAAAATCTCTGTTAGCTGCTACTCCGTTCTGTAGTTTTTGAACCTGACTGAATCCTCTCTGTTCCTGTCACAATTCCGGCGGCTCCTTTGCTTCTCTCGCAAAGTTCACATACGGAACTTCTTCTCCGTAGTCCCAGTACGCTAGAGAAACAAACTGTTCCAAATTTAATGAACTACAGTGCTCAAAATCTTGATGCAAAGATTGATCGAAAAATCTATGTTTCTAAAACTGGCACATTTTATCTAAATCCGTCATGTTCATTGTTTATTGCCGGCGCCTACGGTCTTACTCTGATGTCGCTAAAATGAACAAAGTTGTAGACCTATCTTTCCTCTCCAACTTTTGGTTTTACGAAATATCCAAATTTTGCACCGCTTCATCACCATATTCTTTTGAACTCGGGTCGATTTCATATATACGGGCCAGATCTGAGATTCGGATTTCAGCAAACCTCCCAGAAGCTTTTGTAAAAAGGCCCCTCTGCTTCTTTCTCCTCGGCCCGCAGTCCCCCACTCTGCCACTTGTCACCCCCACATGCCACCGCTGGCGCAGCAGCCCAGTCAGCCCGTGGCCCCACCTGTCACTGACCATGGGTAAACCCACCCTGAGTGAGAAAAGTTCCAGAATGTTCTCTAGTTCAAATAAAATTCCAAAAATTGTTCAAACTCAAATAAACTCATATCTTTTGAAATGTTGTCAAATTGGGAAAACTTATAAAATGAAATATGAACTTTTTTCAAATATGAATTCAAATCTGATTTCAAATTTGACTAGATTTGA
The DNA here is from genome assembly GCA_916181665.1 of Avena sativa. NCBI lineage: Eukaryota > Viridiplantae > Streptophyta > Magnoliopsida > Poales > Poaceae > Avena > Avena sativa. The sequence continues at coordinate 310,726,857 of OV702291.1, forward strand.
CCCTGACTAGTCAAATCTTTGACTTTGACCCCATTTTAAATTGTTTTGTATTTAATAATGTTTCAAATTCATATTTTCAAATAATACAAATGGTATATGTTTTCTAATCAGAAAAATGCCAAGAATATGAATATGCTATTTAAAATTGGGCATTTAAAATTTCCGAATTAATAATTACCATTAAATGCAATTTTCTTAATAAATCTATAACTATAATTCCGTAACTCTGAATTCGACAAATAATATGTCTAAATCGATCAACGTGATGAGCCCTTTCTAACTATGCATTTCATGATATCAACTGAAGCATGTATCATATAAATAATAAATAGACAGTAAGGTTTATGGAAGCAAAACATGACTAAATGCTTTATTATTGTTCCTACACCTCACCCATGTCATGCTATGTTATACCATATAATTGTGCATAATTTCATCATGGTATATTTTGTTTTTCTTGTTGCATATGTTCATACGATTGTGTACTTTATTTATTATGCCCCTTTGTGTGTTTGGTTCTTATTCCAGATAGACGCCGAGCAAGGGAGTTATTAGGAGACCCAAGAGTACTATCCGGATCCTGGTTATCTTATCACTGAGCTTTCAGGAAAGCAATTCCCCATGCTTGCATTACATATAACACATATGCCTCTATCTTTATTTTTGCATCATTGTGTCACGCTTCGAATTAAATTGTAACCCCAAGTACTGCACAACCTTTACTTTTAAATCCCACCGAAGCTTGTATCCTCAATCCTATCAGCACTTACTACATGAGTTGTTTGAGCTATGTGAGTCGTAGAATGCATGTGTAGGGTTTGTGCGAGTTTGTTGTGGATAACGAGGTACCTAAACAACTTAAACTGTGTAGTAATGGGATAATTAAAGAAAGAGATACCGGTAGGGAATAACTGTTATTTGATTTTTAGCCGCTCACTTGTGTCCCGTAGGACCCGAGTACTTGATGCATGTTCCTTGATTATCACACTATCCACATGCGGGAGACTTTATGGATCCCCCTTCGCCTAAGCTTGATTCAAATCTTATTTATTGGGGCCACAAACTAGTTTGGGATTTTACTAGTATCATTTACTTATGCCATGCTTTACTATTTTATCTACTATTTTTTATCGTGGAGAGCGTTTACTACCGTACTATTTAGGACTCATGCCACATTTTTGCTGTATCGACAAGGTCAGTCACACTTTCGGGTTCCCAGTCATTTATAGCCTTCGCCACACACCATGGGTCCATCACAGAGCCAGCCAACTTCGTAACAGGTAGCTTAGTGGGGTGTCCCCCTAAAATAATTTTTGAATCTTATGAATGCTTTGTCGGGATGCCTCGTTGCTTTTTATTTGGTTTTTTCCGGGGTTGATCATGTGTGTGTTACTATGTGTGCACCCTTATAGGGTAAATATTTTTAAAAGCCGTGTCCACAGTTATGGTCGACTTGGAGTACAATTTCTTGATCATAGATAACTATAACTAAAGTACCGTGTTTAACTTGACTAAACCTGACTAGTAATTATCGTAGCATTCATGGAATGGTTAATAAAATTGCCAATGGATGGGGTATTCTTCCATCTTGTCATTCGGTAAGCAATAAGGAGGATGGAATATTTTTACTTATGTTGCTTATATAACTGTTTGTTTCTAATTAACGAGCATCCGTCTATATTTGGTTAGGCGGATGTTGTAGCGTGTCCCTATAGAATTGTTAGCTATTTATATTTTGCTGCAATTGCGCCACCCTTAGGTTGTCCCCTTTAGATGCATAAAGACTTGCTGAGTACCCCTAGGGTATCACACCAATTATTGATCAGATTGTCAGGTATATCCATATGGAGGTTACGACCCTCTTGCATAGAGATTCCGGTGATGGATATCTCTGAGATCAATGGGCGGGAATGTGCTCATTTCTATGGCATCTTATGCCGATTTTACTCTTAATCCATACTCGGGTCTGTGTTTTCTGCATCCGCTTGATGATTTTTTGAGTGATGTATGAGGATATATTCCTAAAATATTATTACTACTGTCTATATAATTTTGTTCTTGCCGTAATGGCGTTGCAATATATTTCTATTTATTTTAGATGGAATAGCTCCAATGTACTCGTGTATGTCGCTACCGTACATGCTCACTTGTGGACGCTAGACTCGTAGCCAACCGGTCACGTTTTTCACTCTCGAAGCTATAACCATAAATTTTGGGGTGGATGGTTGGTCGGTACCATGCCCAGCACTTGCAGCCTGCTTGTGGGCCACCTCGCGGCCTCCACGATAGTACGTCTTCACCAGATTCGGGTTATACCGGCTTGTGATTTAGAAACGTGAGGTCTGGGGATTACATCTGGTATCAAAGCCATTCCGCCCTTCAGTATCTGAACCAAGGTGGTCATTGTCAGTCCAGAAATATTTTAGTAGCTATATATTAGGGAAAAACTAAACGTGAGAGTAGGACTGCTTCCATTTTTCTTCTTAACCACCCACCCACTCTATTATGGTAAGGTACTCTAACCTTTTTCTATCCTCTTCTAAAAATTCAAACTAGGATCCACGTGTTTAGGGTATCTGTAGTACCATAGGCTATGTTAATCCTTTGTTGATCTATTGCATCCAACTTTGCTTTGCAATCTGCCTTTGGTTATTAACTATTGGTACATTTCATACTGATAGGCTTATGTGTAAACCGACGCGATCTATCCAACTCCTTGTTAATCTACGTGATCTATCCGACTCCTTGTTAACTGACGCGATCTTGTTAAGGGTATTTGTTCTTTAGTACACTTTCACAGAATGTGGAGTTGCTAATCTCTATCTATTAAGTGGGTTTGCACATCTAGTTGGTATTCTAATGCCCAAAAATGCGGAAATTTTTCTTTCATAGATTTGTGGTACGCACTCCTTTTAAGTCGTGTGCAATATGCTAACTATATTCTAAGTGCTTCCAACTTTGCTTCATATTTTAATTTCATCTTAGTAAATTGTATCCTTTAATCATGGTTAATTCCATTCTAGTGCTATTCTGGATTATTTATTATTCTCCGTTATGGTACTAATGCAAGTTTTCAAGCGCCACACCGCAATGATGACGAGATTCTGGGCTTGCTAGAACTTGGTGTTGCACTTGTCAGTCTCGCCAACACTCTAGGGACTGTGCAACAGAACCAGCTCTGGTTCGAGGAAAGTGTGCGCCATAATGAATTTGCGCTTGTCAGTCAGCATGGCACGATGAAGGACTTTCTATGCTTCAACCCTCGGTACTTTGAAGTGACTCTTCAAAGTGACTGTAGAGCTGCTTGATGTGGACGATTGGCTACGTGAGACTACAAGTTTGCTTAACACTGCTCATGTTGCGGAGCACGACCGAGTCAAGTTTGCAGCGCAATTGCTTCGTGGTGAGTCAGCCCTCTGGTGGGAAAACTATCTAGAGTCAAGCCCACCTGGTTTTTAGCCTACTTGGGGACAATTTATTAAGGCCTTCAAAGTGCAATATCTTCTAGATATTTCCATGGAAAATATGAAAGAAGTGTTCCTAAACCTCAAGCAAGGAAATGATAATGTGAGCACATACATCAAGAACTTTGCAAACTTGTCTCGCGATGGGAGTGATGATGGATCTACTGATAAGAAGAAGCAAAAGAGGTTCCGCCAAGTTCTCAATGCATCTATCAAGTATGCTCTTTGATACATTGCAAATGTATCTATATTTTTTTATGTTCCATGCTTGGTTTTATCCACTTTCTTGTGTTTTGTCCACACTTTGGAGTACTTTTCATATGATTTATTGGACTAACCTATTAACAAGAGCCACAGTGCCAGCTACCTATTTTCTGCTGTTTTTGGTTCCAGGAAAGTCAGAAAATGAATATTCTCGAAATTGGACGGGACAAAAGCCAAAGTGCCTATTTTTCCGGAAGTCATCAGATGCCAGAATACGAGACGGAGAGGGGCCAGGGGGCCACCACACCACCTGGCCGCGCGGCCCAGCCTGGCCCACGCCAGGGGGTGGTGTGGCTGCCTCCGGCACCCCCTCGGCCTCCCCTTCCGCCTATAAGATGCCCTCGGGATGAAAACTCTAAGTACCCGATCAAAAATCCACGAAAGAGTCTATAGCCGTCGTCATCTCCATCCCTAGATCGGGAGGGATCTGAAGCTCTTCCCGGCACCCTGCCGGAGAGGGGAATTCACCCTGGAGGCCTTCTTCATCACCATGCAAGCCTCCGGTGTGATGCGTGAGTAGTTCATCCTTGGACTACGGATCCATGTAGTAGCTAGATGGCTGGTTCTCCTCCTTTGTGCTTTCATGTCTAGATCTTGTGAGCTCCGTTCATGATCAAGATCATCTATTTGTAATTTTGCATGTTGTGTTTGCGGGGATCTGATGGATATTGAGATGCTATTTCAGATTGATTATTGATTCTATCATGTCTTTGTTATTTGTGATCTTGCATGCTTTCCGTTGCTAGTAGATATCTTGACCAAGTAGATGCTAGCAACTCCAAGAGTTAGTATTTATGCTCGATAGTGGGTTCATGCCTCTGGTAATCAGGGGAAGTGACAGAAATCTCTAAGGTACTAGATGTGCTGTTGCTACTAGGGAGAAAACAACAATCCTTTGTTCATAGAACAATCGTATTGTTTACTGTACACGCAGTTCGTAAAACAATAATCTGTTGCTTGCAACTTAATACTGGAGGGGGTTCGGATGATAACCTGAAGATGTATTATTAGTCATAGATGCAGTTGGATGGCGGTCTATGTATAATGTTGTAATGCCCAATCAAGTTCCAAAGGAGTCAAGATGATTAGTATATGCACGAATTTGCTTTCTCGATGTTTGTCAATTGCCCCGCTGTAATTTGTTCACCCAGCATGTTATCTATCTAAGGAGAGCCACCTCTAGTGAACTATGGATCCCGGTCCTTTTCTTTACATACAATCTACAAACTATTTACTGCTTTGTGTTCAAACTATTACTTCCTTCCATTCGATACGTTTAATCCTTTGTTTTCAGCAAAACACGGTGAGATTGACAACCTCATCGCAAGTTGGGGACAGAGTTCTGTGGTTGTGTTGTGCAGGTCTCCACGTTGCTACTAGCACCGGTAGTGCGCCCTGCCAAGGCTCAGCTAGCAACACCTTTGGGGTGTTTCCTTGCTCCTACTGGTTCGATTAAACCTTGGTTTCATAACTGAGGGAAACTTGCTGCTGTGCTCATCATACCTTCCTCTTGGGGTTCCCAACGAGCTCTACATCAACACTGAGCCATCAAGCATTTTTCTGGCGCCATTGCCGGGGACCGAAAGAAGAAGAGACTCCCACGTCAACCACGCACAAGCAGCATTTTTCTGGCGCCGTTGCCGGGGAGTCAAGGACATCTTCACAAGGGGAGTCCCTCATAACCAATCTCTTTACTTTGTTATTTTTGTTTTGATTACTTTCTTTTTGCTTTGTTTGCTTGTTTCTTTATCAAAAACACAAAAAAATTAGTTCCTACTATAGTTGGTATTTTCGTTGGTCTATTATTGTCTTGTTTTATCATGTTTACTATCAATGGTTGGTTTCGTTGAAACTGAATCTTATTGGCAAGGTGGGTCATGGAAGAACAAAAATATTATTATAAGGAACACCGCTTGTCACAAAAAGGGAAACTCTTATGGGAACAAATTGATAAATTGAATACCATTGCTAGAAACGTGTGCTCTACTTATAGTGTTACTTATTGCATTGATAAATCTTGTTGCCGTAGGAGGTATAAACACCTCCCTTTTCAATGTGAGTATAATGATAATGTTACCATATCTTCTTATGTTAAGGGAAATTATGATGTTTATGATGTGGAATAAATTGAAGAATTTATTGCTTGGAAGGGTGCATTCGAACTAGCTTATTTGCTTGAAAATACTGATGATGCACCTTATAAATATGAGGTTTATGATATACTTCAATTTTGCTTTGATAATTACAAGGAATAAAATGGCTATATTCTTGAATATCTTAATAGATGCTCTCCACCAGCGGAAGAGACTAATGCCTTGCAGGAACCTATGGAAGAAGAAATTCCTGAAACTGGAAGCTCATTGGATGAAAAAGAGGAGGAGAGTGATGATAAAGAGGAGGAAGAATGGATCTACCCATTCCTACCTTCTAATGAGAGTAACTCTTTACCCCTTACAATATTTGATTATCCCCCATCCTTACTAAAGGAGGATGAATGTTATGTTCCTGAGGATTCTTTTGTAAATGTTTATAATAAATCTCAAGTGCTTGTAGATCATGAAAATCATGCTTTATGTGATAGTTATATTATTGAGTTTATTCATGAGGCTACTGAAAATTATTATGAGAGAGGAAAATATGGTTCTAAAAGTTTTCATGGCACTGAAATACCTCTCTATTTGCTGAAAGTTTTGAAGTTACTCTTGTTTTATCTTCCTATGCATGTCACTTTGTTCTTTATGAATTTATTTGTGTATAAGATTCCTATGCATAGGAATTGGGTTAGACTTAAATGTGTTTTGAGTTTTCTTCTTGATGCTCTCTTTTACTTCAATTCATATTTCTTATGTGAGCATCATCAAAATTATTATGCCTAACTTAAAGGCATTAAAGAAAAATACTTATTGGGAGATAACCCAATAGTTTTAGATGATTCTTGGAAGTTATTACTTCAGTAATAACCGCTCCTTATCCTTTTTATTTGCTTTTTGTGCCAAGAGTAACCTCTAAAGAGAGAGAAGTAATGATTGGGAAAGTTGTTGTCCCGAAACAGATTTCTGTGCTTCACCGTAAAAATTCGTGTAAAATATCTATACATTCTTTTGAAGCGTGAATTTTTGTGTTTCTGCCCCAGGTTGTTATCTAACTTTCGTTAGTTCAACACTTTTTGATTTGAGCAACAGAAGGTCTTTGAAAGAATTTGTCTTTACCTGCTGGTCTGTTTTGACAGATTTCTGCCATTTTCTGCATTTGCTTCTTGTTGGTTCCTTTTTTAGTTCTTTTGGGGAATTGAGCTTTTTGAGGGAAGTGCTACAGTAGCTAGTGTTCTAATGGAAGTTTATTTGGTGTTGGAACTGAACCTTAAGACTTATTTATCTTGAGTGCACTAATGTTGCTAATAAAGATTGTGTGAAGTTTTGTATGAAGGAAAATTTTTAGGTGTATGGAAGGAATGAGTAATGAGATGAAGGATGGACTAAAGCTCAAGCTTGGGGATGCCACGCGTGTCACCCCAAGAAATATCCAAGAAGTACAAGCGTCAAAGCTTGGGGATGCCCAAGGCATTCCCCTCTTCGTCAATAAAAATCCCAGGTTTCTTCCAAACGCTTCATTTTTATCGTTTCATGCACAGTTGTGTTGTTCTTGGAGCGTCTTCTTTTTTGTTTTGGTTTTTTGTTTGCTTTGTTTGCTTAGTTTGCTGAATAAATTGGTTGGACCCCCTCTTTCATACATTGGTTTGCAAATAGTTTGGTTTGGTTTGGAAAAGAGTAGGAAAGTTCATGCTTATGTGGTAAAAAGAGCTCGTTTTTTACTGTGGCCTATGCTCTATCATGCCATGCTTGATATTGTTTTGGCTTTATGCTTAGTATTCTTTGCTGTAGCATGAATTGTTATAAACAATTGAGATTACTTAATGTGCCTTGGATGAATCATGCGTTGTTTTAGCATATTAAAGCATAGTATAGTGGTATTCTCCTTTGATGCTTTATTTGGGTTGACTTGGCGCATGCTCACACCATGTTATGACTATCTCAGGTCACCATAGCCTTTATGATCCTTTAGTTTTCAACTTGTAGTATCACTTTATGCTTTGATCAATGATGTTTTGTCGCTCTGCATGATTATGACCATTATTGCTCTCTTAGTTTGTCGCTCCCAGTCTTTTGCTAGCCTCCACAACCAAGTATGAGTTCCACTCATGCATCCAACTCCCTAAACCAAGTTATTCCAAAGAGTCCACCATACCTACCTAATAGCTTATGTTATTCCAAGTATATTCATGCTTTTGTTTACCTTCCAAATTAAACTTGTTATGAGAAAACTAGTGATTAAAGCTCTCACGAACTTGATGGCACACTTTACTTTTTTTTGCATCTAATAAACTTGAACCATTGGGTCCTTCTTTGTTGCGTATATGCTTGCGCTTTATAAGTTGAAATTAGCATAACCATGTATCATGGGGAACGCTTTCAACATTGCACTTGTACTTTGTACCCCGTTGATATCATGTTCTTTTGCTTATGGATCCCGACGGTGTGAAATAAAAGTGGAACTTGTAAGATCATGGAGTTTGTATGTGTGTTAGAGAAACGCTTGGGCCGCTAGCCTAAGCCATGCCTAATCATGGTGGAAACCTGCAGCATCACCATAATGAGCACTCTATGAAACATCCTCAATAAAAACCTATGCAAATAGCAAATAAAAAGATCGCTGAGATGCTCATTGTCTGCTTGCCTTGTCATTTTGATTATGGGATAGCTCCTGTATCATGTGCAAGGGGTACCCCGTTGGCAGTTCTTTATGATACACATGTACTTACAATGACAAGAGCTTACTCATGACTAAAGTTGAGTAGCATGAGGTTCGGTCTTCGTAAGTAAGGGGCATGAGATTTCAGTTTATAACTTGTCAAGCATATTCTCTTAGTTGTGTCACTTTAACCTTAATCACCTTCAAGATGCTTATGATAGGGGCAATGAGAGCTGAAAGCTATAAGTACCATAATTTTTGGAAGCTCTTTAAGAGACTTGAATCCCTACTTCCTTCTATGAAGGCCTTTCTTCCACCATTATATTGAGTCTCCACCTTCTACCTTTATGCACCTACTTTGAGAGCATAGTGGCCATTCTTAGTTCTATGTGCATTGTCCCAAGACTAGTTAATTGATGCATAACTTGATATTGCTTGTTTTAAACTATTTGTATCTAGTCACTCTTATGAACTTTGAAGGTGTCCTATGCATTTATGTTTTGCTACTCTATGAGGGACAAGCTGAATACTATTATGCTATGTTTTCTTTATGTGAAACAAACAAACGTCTTGCAAAGCATTGTTATTCATGAATCTTTTGTTTGTGCCTTTTCATGTTGCATCATAGTTTCTTTGTCTTATTGCTAGAAATTTGTCTTTCATGTTATGATTGAAGTACTATGATCCCAGCTTTGAATGTTTTACAAATACTTTGACCAAGTCTTTGATGGTGCATATCACCTCAAAAATTATTCTTTATTTTTATCACTTACCTACTCGAGGACGAGCAGGAGTTAAGCTTGGGGATGTTGATACATTGCAAATGTATCTATAATTTTTGATGTTCCATGCTTGGTTTTATCGACTTTCTTGTGTTTTGTCCACACTTTGGAGTACTTTTCATATGATTTCTTGGACTAACCTATTAATAAGAGCCACAGTGCCAGCTGCCTATTTTCTGCTGTTTTTGGTTCTAGGAAAGTCAGAAAATGAATATTCTCGGAATTGGACGGGACAAAAGCCAAAGTGCCTATTTTTCTGGAAGTCATCAGATGCCAGAATACGAGATGGAGAGGGGCCAGGGGGCCACCACACCACCTGGCTGCACGGCCCAGCCTGACCCGTGCTAGGGGGTGGTGTGGCCGCCTCCGGCACCCCCTCGGCCTCCCCTTCCGCCTATAAGATGCCCTCGGGACAAAAACCCTAAGTACCCGATCAAAAATCCATGAAAGAGTCTATAGCCGCCGTCATCTCCATCCCTAGATCGGGAGGGATCTGAAGCTCTTCCCGGCACCCTGCCGGAGAGGGGAATACACCCTAGAGGCCTTCATCATCACCATGCAAGCCTCCGGTGTGATGCGTGAGTAGTTCATCCTTGGACTACGGATCCATGTAGTAGCTAGATGGCTGGTTTTCCTCCTTTGCGATTTCATGTCTAGATCTTGTGAGCTCCGTTCATGATCAAGATCATCTATTTGTGGGGATCTGATGGATATTGAGATGCTATTTCAGATTGATTATTGATTCTATCATGTCTTTGTTATTTGTGATCTTGCATGCTTTTCGTTGTTAGTAGCTATCTTGGCCAAGTAGATGCTAGCAACTCCAAGAGTTAGTATTTACGCTCGATAGTGGGTTCACGCCTCTGGTAATCTGGGGAAGTGACAGAAATCTCTAAGGTACTAGATGTGCTGTTGCTACTAGGGAGAAAACAACAATCCTTTGTTCATAGAACAATCACATTGTTTACTTTACACGCAGTTTGTAAAGCAATAATTTGTTGCTTGCAACTTAATACTGGAGGGGGTTCGGATGATAACATGAAGGTGGATTATTAGTCATAGATGCAGTTGGATGGCGGTCTATGTATAATGTTGTAATGCCCAATCAAGTTCCAAAGGAGTCAAGATGATTAGTATATGCATGTATTGCTTTCTCGATGTTTGTCAATTGCCTCGCTGTAATTTGTTCACCCAGCATGTTATCTATCTAAGGAGAGCCACCTCTAGTGAACTATGGATCCCGGTCCTTTTCTTTTACATACAATGTACAATTTGTTTACTGCTTTGTGTTTACTTTCTGCAAACTATTACTTCCTTCCATTCGATACATTTAATCCTTTGTTTTCAGCAAAACACGGTGAGATTGACAACCTCATCGCAAGTTGGGGACAGAGTTCTGTGGTTGTGTTGTGCAGGTCTCCACGTTTCTACTAGCACCGGTAGTGCGCCCTGCCAAGGCTCAGCTAGCAACACCTTTGGGGTGTTTCCTTGCTCCTACTGGTTCGATTAAACCTTGGTTTCATAACTGAGGGAAACTTGCTGTTGTGCTCATCATACCTTCCTCTTGGGGTTCCCAACGAGCTCTACATCAACACTGAGCCATCACTCTTACTCATGCCACTCCAAGTTCGTTGCTAAAGCTTCAACAGGCCGCTCTCAAGAGGAAGCTAGTAAGTAAGCTTATGATGAGTCAAAGAAGCACAGTCGTGATATTGTTGGTTCCTCAGCAATGGCCGCTCCTTCTAAGCGCCGAGTGTGGGTACCTCATACCGCACTACCGCTCCCTCCTCTGCAAAGCACTCCAAGACCGTCAGGATATACACCAAGGCCGCCAAACCCCTTCAACTTCGCTCAAGAGGCTACCCCAACAACAACTCTCGGGCGTCGTATGGCGAAGCACCTTCCAGACACTCTAGTTTTTGTCCGGCTGGTGGTTGCTACATCTGTGGTCATCCAGGACATATTCAGTCCTACTGTCCAAGCAACAACAGGGCTCTCCCTCCACCTCCTCCAAGACCTGCTTCGACAACTGCTATCGTTCGGGCTCCTGCACCTCTGGGTCAGCTGTTACTCGATTCAACAACGTCAACCTCATTCAGACAGAGCATGCACCTGGAGTTGTGTTGGGTATGCTTCCTGTTAACTCAGTCTATGAATGAGTATTATTCTTATGGGAGCATCACATTCTTTTGTGTTTAACATCTTTGCACATAAACACGAGTTACCTGAGGATCCTCTATCGCACCAGATAATGGTGCAAACTCCAGGCTCAAACATGAAGGCTTCCAAGATCAGTCATGGCAATCATATTCAAATTGGTGGTTCTTCCTTTCCGACCTCTTTGATAATTTTGGGCAACTCGGATATTGACGTTATCTTGGGTATGGATTGGTTGAATGAAAATGGAGCCATAATTGATTGTGCTGAATACTCGGTTGCTTTGAAGATTCCTGAAGGACACATTGTCTATTCTCCAAGAAAGACTCCTTCAATTCAACTCTACTCTTTGGGTGTCCGAAACATTAATGTTATGGAAGCCCTACAAAATGTTTCGGTGGTCCATGAATTCCTAGATGTCTTTCCAGAAGAGTTACCAGGTATGCCTCCTGACCAAGAGGTCGAGTTTGTGATTAAGCTTGAACCTGGAACCGCTCCTATCTCCAAGCGGCCTTATAAAATGGGACATGCCAAGTTAGCTGACCTCAAACAGTAGCTTGATGAACAAGAGAGGCTTGGTTTTATTCAGCATAAAACTTCCTCTTGGGGTAGCCCAACAATATTTGTGAAGAAGCAAGACTAGACTGATCGACTTTGTGTTGACTACTATGCTCTTAATGAAAAAACCATGAAGAATAAATATCCCGTTCCTCGGATCAATATCTCTTTGATCAGCTCGCTAGAGCCGCGGTGTTCTCTACGCTCGACTTGAGAAGTGGATACCATCAAATCAAGATCCGTAAGGAAGATGTTCCTAAAACAATATTCACAACTCGTTATGCCCTATATGAGTACACGGTCATGTCCTTTGGCCTCACCAATGCTCTTGCTACTTTCTCAAGGCTTATGAACTTAGTTTTCATGGAGTATCTTGACAAGTTCGTGGTGGTATATCTTGACGACATCTTGGTCTATTCCAAAACAGAATAAGAGCATGTAGAACATCTCCGTCGTGTTCTTACCAAGATTTATGTGGACCACCTTTATGCAAAGTTATCAAAGTCCGAATTTTGGTTCCCTGAAGTCACCTACCTTGGTCATGTCATTTCTACAAAGGGCATTGCCGTCAACCCAGAGACTGTTTGGATAATTGTGGAGTGGCTCCCTCCTAAAAATGTGAAAGAAGTCTAGGGTTTCCTTGGATTGGCTAGCTATTGTCGTCTTTTGTTTCGAAAGTGGTGTCACGACCGTGGGGATCAAATGGATGGTTCAGGAAAGTCTAGTGAAGCGGCATAGTCTAATCATATAGATGACCATAGTGGTATGGTTCCATAGAAAACTACTAGAGGTCATTACCGCCAACGAAATGGTTTCCATGCTCCGTTGGATGATTTTCCGATATCACAGTATCAAGCTAGAACAGTTTCAATTTGTAGGACGGGAAAGAAACCTCATCCTTCGATTCGTTCAGAACTTCTAAAAACTCGCTAAGCCTCTTACCGATCTCCTAAAGAAAGGCAAGCAATATCTTTGGTCATTGGCGTGTCAAGCAACCTTTGAAACCCTCAAGGAAAATCTCACCTCCACACTTGTCTTGATTCCTCCAGATACATAAAAGCCATTTCAGATCTTCTGTGATGCCTCTCTTCAAGGACTTGGTGCGGTCCTCTGATGGCCCAAAATATATCGAGTTCGTTGGGGAACCCCAAGAGGAAGGTATGATGAGCACAACAACAAGTTTTCCCTCAGTATGAAACCAAGGTTTAATCGAACCAGTATGAGCAAGGAAAGACCCCAAAGGTGTTGCTAGCTGAACGTTGGCAGGGCGCACTACCGGTGCTAGCAGCAACGTGGAGACCTGCATAACACAACCACAGAACTCTGTCCCCAACTTGCGATGAGGTTGTCAATCTCACTGGTTTTGCTAAAAATAAAGGATTAAATGTATCGAGTGGAAGAAAGTAATAGTTTGCAGAAAGTAAACACAAAGCAGTAAACAATTGATTATAGATTGATAGTAAAAGAAAGGCACGGGGTCCATAGTTCACTAGAGGTGGCTCTCCTTAAGATAAATAACATGCTGGGTGAACAAATTACAGCGGGGCAATTGACAAACATCGAGAAAGCATACAAGCATATACTACTCATCTTGACTCCTTTGAGAAATAATATCGAGCTCGTTGGGGAACCCCAAGAGGAAGGTATGATGAGCACAGCAGCAAGTTTTCCCTCAGTACGAAACCAAGGTTATCAATCTAGTAGGATCAAGGAAACACCCCAAAGGTGTAGCTAGCTGAACGTTGGCAGGGCGCACTACCGGTGCCAGCAGCAATGTGGAGACCTGCACAACACAACCACAGAACTTCGCCCCCAACTTGCGATGAGGTTGTCCATCTCACCGGTTTTGCTGAAAACAAAGGAATAAACGTATCGAATGGAAGAAAGTAGTAGTTTGCAGAAAGTAAACACAAAGCAGTAAACAGTTGATTGTAGATTGAAAGTAAAAGAAAGGACCGGGGTCTATAGTTCACTAGAGGTGGCTCTCCTTAAGATAGATAACATGCTAGGTGAACAAATTATAGCGGGGAAATTGACAAACATCGAGAAAGCATACAAGCATATACTAATCATCTTGACTCCTTTGAGACATGATTGGGCATTACAACATTATACATAGACCGCCATCCAACTACATCTATGACTAATAATACACCTTCAGGTTTTCATCCGAACCCCCTCCAGTATTAAGTTGCAAGCAACGGATAATTGCATTACGAATTGCGTGTATTGTAAACAATACGATTGTTCTATGAACAAAGGATTGTTGTTTTCTCCCTAGTAGCAACAACACATCTAGTACCTTAGAGATTTCTGTCACTTCCCCAGATTACCAGAGGCATGAACCCACTATCGAGCATAAATACTAACTCTTGGAGTTGCTAGCATCTACTTGGACAAGATAGCTACTAACAACGAAAAGCATGCAAGATCACAAATAACAAAGACATGATAGAATCAATAATCAATCTGAAATAGCATCTCAATATGCATCGGATCCCCGCAAACACAACATGTATGGATTACAAATAGATGATCTTGATCATGAAGGGAGCTCACAAGATCTAGACATGAAAGCACAAAGGAGGAGAACCAGCTATCTAGCTACTACATGGACCCGTAGTCTAGAGATGAACTACTCACGCATCACACCGGAGGCTTGCATGATGATGAAGAAGTCCTCCAGGGTGAATTCCCCTCTCTGGTAGGGTGCCGGGAAGAGCTTCAGATCCCTCCTGATCTAGGGATAGAGATGACGTCGGCTACAGACTCTTTTGTGGATTTTTGATCGGATACTTAGGGTTTCCGTATCAGAGGCAATATATAGGCGGAAGGAGAGGCTGAGGGGGTGCCTGGGGTGGCCAGACCACCCCTTGGCGCGTGCTAGGCCTGGCTGCATGGCCAGGTGGTGTGGCCAGGCCCCAGCCCCTCTCCGTCTCGTATTATGGCTCCAAGTGTCCCCCGGTAAAATAATAACTTTGGCTTTTGTCCCGTCCAATTCCGAGAATATTCATTTTCTGACTTTCCTGGAACCAAAAACAGCAGAAAACAGGCAGCTGACACTGTGGCTCTTATTAATAGGTTAGTCCAAGAAATCATATGAAAAGTACTCCAAAGTGTGGACAAAACACAATAAAGTAGATAAAACCAAGCATGGAACATCAAAAATTATAGATACATTTGCAATGTATCAACATCCCCAAGCTTAACTCCTGCTCGTCCTCGAGTAGGTAAGTGATAAAAAGAAAGAATAATTTTTGAGGTGACATGCACCATCATAAACTTGATCAAAGTATTTGTAAAACATCCAAAGCTGGGATCATAGTACTTCAATCATAACATGAAAGACAAAGTTATAGCAATAAGACAAAGAAACTATGATGCAACATGAAAAGGCACAAACACAAGATTCATGAATAACAATGCTTTGCAAGAGGTTTGTTTGTTTCACATAAAGAAAACATAGCATAATAGCAGCTTGTCCCTCATAGAGTAACAAGTATAAATGCGTAGAACACCTTCAAAGTTCATAAGAGTGACTAGATACAAATATTTTAAAACAAGCAATATCAAGGTATGCATCAATCAACAAGTCTTGGGACAATTGACATAGAATTAAGAATGGCCACTATGCTCTCAAAGTAGGCGCATAAAGATAGAAGGTGGAGACTCAATATGATGGTGGAAGAAAGGCCTTCATAGAAGGAAGTAGGGATTCAAGTCTCATAAAGAGCTTCCAAAAATTATGGTACTTATAGCTTTCAGCTCTCATTGCCCCTAGCATAAGCATCTTGATGGTGATTAAGGTTAAAGTGACACAACTAAGAGGATATGCTTGACAAGTTATAAACCGAAATCTCATGCCCCTTACTTATGAAGACCGAACCTCATGCTACTCAACTTTAGTCACAAGTAAGCTCTTGTCATTATAAGTACATATGTCTCATAAAGAACCACCAACGGGGTACCCCTTGCACATGATACATGAGCTATCCCATAATCAAAATGACAAGGCAAGCAGACAATGAGCATCTCAGCGATCTTTTTATTTGCTATTTGCATAGGTTTTTATTGAGGATGCTTCATAGAGTGCTCACTATGGTGATGCTGCAAGTTTCCACCATGATTAGGCATGGCTTAGGCTAGCGGCCCAGGCGTTTCTCTAACACACATACAAACTCCATGATCATACAAGTTCCACATTTATTTCACACCGCCGGGATCCGTAAGCAAAAGAACATGATATCAACGGGGTACAAAGTACAAGTGCAATGTTGAAAGTGTTCCCCATGAAACATGGTTCTGCTAATTTCAACTTATAAAGCGCAAGCATATACGCAACAAAGAAGGACCCAATGGTTCAAGTTTATTAGAGGCAATAAAGTAAAGTGTGCCATCAAGTTCGTGAGAGCTTTAATCACTAGTTTTCTCATAACAAGTGAAAGGTAGACAAAAGCATGAATATACTTGGAATAGCATAATCTAGTAGGTAGGTATGGTGGACTCTTTGGAATAACTTGGTTTAGGGAGTTGGATGCATGAGTGGAACTCATACTTGGTTATGGAGGCTAGCAAAAGACTGGAGCGACAAACTAAGAGAGCAATAATGGCCATAATCATGCAGAGCGACAAAACATCATTGATCATAGCATAAAGTGATACTACAAGTTGAAAACTAAAGGATCATAAAGGCTATGGTGACTTTGGATAGTCATAACATGGTGTGAGCATGTGCCAAGTCAACCCAAATAAAACATCAAAGGAGAATACCACTATACTATGCTTTAATATGCTAAAACAGCGCATGATTCATCCAAGGCACATTAAGCAATCTCAATTGTTTATAACAAGTCATGCTACAACAAAGAATACTAAGCATAAAGCCAAAACAATATCAAGCATGGCATGCCAAAGCATAGGCCATAGTCAAAAACAAACTCTCTTTACCACTTTAGCATGAAGTTTGCTACTCTTTTCCAAACCAAACCAAACTATTTGAAAAACAAATGTATAAAAGAGGGGGTACAACCAATTTATTCAGAAAACTAAGCAAACCAAGCAAACAAAAATCAAAAACGAAAACGAAAAAGAAGACGCTCCAAGAACAACACAACTGTGCATGAAACAATAAAAATGAAGCGTTTGGAAGAAACCTGGGATTTTTATTGATGAAGAGGGGAATGCCTTGGGCATCCCCAAGCTTTGACGCTTGTACTTCTTGGATATTTATTGGGGTGACACACGTGGCATCCCCAAGCTTGAGCTTTAGTCCATCCTTCATCTCATTCCTCATTCCTTCCATAGACCTGCAATTTTTCCTTGATATAAAACTTCACACAATCTTTATTAGCAACATTAGTGCACTCAAGATAATAAGTCTTTAGGTTCAATTCTAACACCAATAAACTTCCATTAAAACACTAAATACTGTAGCACTTCCCTCAAAAAGCTCAATTCCCCAAAAGAACTAAAAAAGGAACCAACAAGTAGCAAATACAGAAAATGGCAGAAATCTGTCAAAACAGACCAGCAGGTAAAGACGAATTTTTTCGAAGACCTTCTGTTGCTCAAATCAAAAAGTATTAAACTAATGAAAGTTAGATAACAACCTGGGGTAGAAGGACAAAAATTCACGCCTCAAAAGGACGTACAGAGATTTTTTACGGTGAAGCACAGAAATCTGTTTCGGGACAGCAACTTTCCCAATCATTACTTCCCTCTCATTAGAGATTATTCTTGGCACAAAAAGCAAATAAAAAGGATAAGGAACGGTTATTACTGAGGTAATAACTTCCAAGACTCATCTAAAACTTTTGGATTATCTCCTAATAAGTACTTTTCTTTAACGCCTTTAAGTTAGGCATAAGAAGCAAGAAAAAGAATCAAGTGTTCTCAAATGAAGAAGCATTAAGAGCAAATTTTGTTTTCATAGGAGAGGCAAAAGAAATCTTCTCTCTCTTCTTAGGGAAGTGTTCTATACCTTTCTTGAGTTGGAGTTGATATCTAATGGTGCCTTGTTTCATATCAATAATGGCACCAACAATTCTAAGAAAAGGTCTTCCCAAAGTAATAGGACAAGAAGCATTGCATTCAACATCCAAAATATAGAAATCAACGGGGACATAGGCATTGTTAACCATAATAAGAACATCATTAATACTCCCCATGAGTTTCTTTTTAGCATTATCATCAAGTGGGACATTCAAATAACAATCTTTAAGTGGTGGCAAATCAAGCATATCATAAATCCTTCTAGGCATAATAGAAACACTACTATCAAGATCACATAAAGCTTTGAAATCAAAATCATTCACTTTCATATTAATGATGGGTTCCCAACCATCTTCTTGTTTTATAGGAATAGAAGCTTTATGTTTCATCTTTTCTTCTTTAATCTTTATGAGAGCATCAATAATGTGTTTTGTAAAGGCCATGTTCATAGCACTAGCATTAGGACTTTTAGCAAGCTTTTGTAGGAACTTAATAACTTCAGAGATATTGCAACCTTCAAGATCAAAATCATAATTATCATCTAAAGTAGTAGAGCTATTACTAGCCTCAACACTAGTGGTAGTGATAGTAGAAACACTAATGTTTCTAGCAATTTCATCTTCTCTTTTCCACTTAGCATGCAATTCAGCTAATAGTCTAACATTTTCATCAATTCTCACTTGTATGGCATTAGTAGTTGCAAACAGATTATCAATAGTTTCAGGTTTAGCAGCCATTTTATTCAAAGAAGATTGAGCTTTAGCAAGTGATCCTATAGTTCTTTCAGCATTAGAGAGTTTTTCCTCAATAGTTTTATTGAAAACAGTTTGTTTACTAATAAAGTCTTTAAGCATAACTTCAAGTTCATAGGGAGCACTCCTATTATTATTGTAAGAATTTCCATAAGCATTACCATTGTTGTGAGGATATGGCTTATAATTGTTGTTACCAAAGTTAGTCATGTAGGCATTGTTGCTAAAATTGTTATTTCTTATAAAGTTCACATCAACTTGCTCTTCTTGAGCAACCAAAGAGGCTAAGGGGACATTATTTGTATCAATATGGGCTTTCCCATTAACAAGCATAGACATAATAATATCAATATTATCACTCAAGGAGGAGGTTTCCTCAACATAATTTACCTTCTTACCTTGTGGAGCTCTTTCAGTATGCCTTCAGAATAGTTAACCATCATATTATCCAGAAGCTTTGTTGCATCACCCAAAGTAATGGTCATAAAGGTACCTCCAGCAGCAGAGTCCAATAGGTTACTTGAAGAATAGTTCAATCCTAGCAGGAGGATAGTATTTTCATAGATATAATCTTAGCAGGAGGATAGTATTTTCCAATAAAAGCATCTTTGCATTTAGTCCAAGAATCAATACTATTCCTAGTTAAGGAAGTCAACCATTCTTTAGCTTTTCCTCTCAAAGAGAAAGGAAACAATTTAAGCTTAATAATATATCCATCTATATCCCTATGCTTTTACATCTCACAAAGTTCAACAAAGTTATTTAGATGAGCAGCAACATCTTCATTACCAATACCAGAAAATTGTTCTCTCATAACAATATTGAGTAAAGCACGTTTTATCTCAAAGAAAGTAGCTTCAGGAACAGGTGGAGCAATAGGTGTGCTCATAAAATCATTGTTGTTGGTGCTTGTGAAGTCACACAACTTAGTGTTTTCAAGAGTAGTCATTTTTTTGTGTTTTCGATAAAGAAAGCAAACTTGTAAAACTAATTTTTTTGTGTTTTTCATAAAGAAACAAGCAAACAAAGCAAAAGTAAACTAAGCAAAACAAAAATAACAAAGTAAAGAGATTGGTTATGAGGGACTCCCCTTGTGAAGATGTCCTTGACTCCCCGGCAACGGCGCTAGAAAAAGTTGTTGATGGCCCAAAATAATATCGAGCTCGTTGGGGAACCCCAAGAGGAAGGTATGATGAGCACAGCAGCAAGTTTTCCCTCAGTACGAAACCAAGGTTATCAATCCAGTAGGAGCAAGGAAACACCCCAAAGGTGTAGCTAGCTGAACGTTGGCAGGGCGCACTACCGGTGCCAGCAGCAATGTGGAGACCTGCACAACACAACCACAGAACTTTGCCCCCAACTTGCGATGAGGTTGTCCATCTCACCGATTTTGCTGAAAACAAAGGAATAAACGTATCGAATGGAAGAAAGTAGTAGTTTGTAGAAAGTAAACACAAAGCAGTAAACAATTGATTGTAGATTGAAAGTAAAAGAAAGGACCGGGGTCCATAGTTCACTAGAGGTGGCTCTCCTTAAGATAGATAACATGCTGGGTGAACAAATTATAGCGGGGCAATTGACAAACATCGAGAAAGCATACAAGCATATACTAATCATCTTGACTCCTTTGAGACATGATTGGGCATTACAACATTATACATAGACCGCCATCCAACTACATCTATGACTAATAATCCACCTTCAGGTTATCATCCAAACCCCCTCCAGTATTAAGTTACAGGCAACAGATAATTGCATTACGAATTGCGTGTATTGTAAACAATACGATTGTTCTATGAACAAAGGATTGTTGTTTTCTCCCTAGTAGCAACAACACATCTAGTACCTTAGAGATTTCTGTCACTTCCCCAGATTACCAGAGGCATGAACCCACCATCGAGCATAAATACGAACTCTTGGAGTTGCTAGCATCTACTTGGCCAAGATAGCTACTAACAACGGAAAGCATGCAAGATCACAAATAACAAAGACATGATAGAATCAATAATCAATCTGAAATAGCATCTCAATATGCATCGGATCCCCGCAAACACAACATGTATGGATTACAAATAGATGATCTTGATCATGAAAAGAGCTCATAAGATCTAGACATGAAAGCACAAAGGAGGAGAACCAGCTATCTAGCTACTACATGGACCCGTAGTCTAGAGATGAACTACTCACGCATCACACCGTAGGCTTGCATGATGATGAAGAAGGCCTCCAGGGTGAATTCCCCTCTCCGGCAGGGTGCCGGGAAGAGCTTCAGATCCCTCCTGATCTAGGGATAGAGATGACGGTGGCTACAGACTCTTTCGTGGATTTTTGATCGGGTACTTAGGGTTTCCGTATCAGAGGCAATATATAGGTGGAAGGAGAGGCCGAGGGGGTGCCTGGGGCGGCTAGACCACCCCCTGGCACGGGCTAGGCCTGGCCGCGCGGCCATGCCCCAGCCCCTCTCCGTCTCGTATTCTGGCTCCAAGTGTCCCCCGGTAAAATAATAACTTTGGCTTTTGTCTCGTCCAATTCCTAGAATATTCATTTTCTGACTTTCCTGGAACCAAAAACAGCAGAAAACAAGCAGCTGGCACTGTGGCTGTTGTTAATAGGTTAGTCCAAGAAATCATATGAAAAGTACTCCAAAGTGTGGACAAAACACAAGAAAGTAGATAAAACCAAGCATGGAACATCAAAAATTATAGATACATTTGCAATGTATCACTCACAAGATCTAAACATGAAAGCACAAAGGAGGAGAACCAGCCATCTAGCTACTACATGGACCCGTAGTCCAGAGATGAACTACTCACGCATCACACCGGAGGCTTGCATGATGATGAAGAAGGCCTCCAGGGTGAATTCCCCTCTCCGGCAGGGTGCCGGGAAGAGCTTCAAATCCCTCCCGATCTAGGGATGGAGATGACGGCGGCTATAGACTCTTTCGTGGAATTTTGATCGGGTCCTTAGGGTTTCTGTATCAGAGGTAATATATAGGCGGAAGGAAAGGCTGAGGCGGTGCCTGGGGCGGCCAGACCACCCCCCTGGTGCGGTCCAGGCCTGGCCGCGTGGCCAGGTGGTGTGGCCGGGCCCCAGCCCCTCTCCTTCTCATATTCTGGCTCCAGGTGTCCCTCGATAAAATAATGACTTTGGCTTTTGTCCCGTCCAATTCCGAGAGTATTCGTTTTCTGACATTCCTGGAACCAAAAACAGCAGAAAACAGGCAGCTGGCATTGTGGCTCTTGTTAATAGGTTAGTCCAAGAAATCATATGAAAAGTACTCCAAAGTGTGGACAAAACACAAGAAAGTAGATAAAACAAGCATGGAACATCAAAAAATTATAGATACATTTGCAATGTATCAACATCCCCAAGCTTAACTCCTGCTCATCCTCGAGTAGGTAAGTGATAAAAAGAAAGAATAATTTTTGAGGTGACATGCACCATCATAAACTTGATCAAAGTATTTGTAAAACACTCAAAGCTGGGATGATAGTACTGCAATCATAACATGAAAGATAAAGTTCTAGCAATAAGACAAAGAAACTATGTTGCAACATGAAAAGGCACAAACAAAAGATTAATGAATAACAATGCTTTGCAAGACGTTTGTTTGTTTCACATAAAGAAAACATAGCATAGTGGTATTCAGCTTGTCCCTCATAGAGTAGCAAACATAAATGCATAGGACACCTACAAAGTTCATAAGAGTGACTAGATATAAATAGTTTAAAACAAGCAATATCAAAGCTATGCATCAATCAACAAGTCTTGGGACAATGCACATAGAACTAATAATGGCCACTATGCTCTCGAAGTAGGTGCATAAAGATAGAAGGTGGAGACTCAATATATAAGTGGAAGAAAGGCCTTCATAGAAGGAAAGGCCTTCATAGAAGGAAGTAGGGATTCAAGTTTCATAAAGAGCTTCCAAAAACTATGGTACTTAATAGCTTTCAGCTCTCATTGCCCCTATCACAAGTATCTTGAAGTGATTAAGGTTAAAGTGAACAAACTATGGTGTATATGCTTGACGAAGTATAAGTTGGAAATCTCATGTCCCTTGAATACGAGGGCCGCTCCTCATTCTACTCAAGTTTAGTCACCGGTAAGTTCTTGTCATCGTAAGTACATGTGTATCATTGAGAACCGCCAACGGGGTACCCCTTGCCCGATGATAAGGAAGAATCCCCATATAAAAATGACAAGGAAAGCAGACAACGAGCGTCTCAGCAATCTTCTTATTTACCATGGGAATATGGTGCTTTTTTCTCTCTTTCCTCTTTTCATAATATTTTTTTTCTTTTTTTCTCAATATCTCACTCTTTTTTTATAAGAAGAATGCTTCATAGACAACTCATTATGGTTACACTGCAGGTTTCCACCATGTCAGCATGGATTAGACCAACGGCCCAGGCGTTTCTCTAACACATATACATAACTCCATGGACTTACAAGCTCCCCTTTCATTTCACATCGACGACATCCATAGACAAAAGAGCATGATATCAACTAGGTACAAAGTACAAGTGCAATGTTGAAAGCGTACCCCATGACAGTGTAGCATCCCATCTGTCTAACATCTGTAATGCTACATGGTCTAATAATAAAATGCTACTTCCTACATATATTGTTGCATCATAATTATATCATGCTCATGTCATCATGCCACCTTGCATTTGAGCATCATACAAAACCCTTTTCATTTGGTTCTTATCTCATATGCATTATTAATTTTATTTTGCCTCTTGATATATTGTGTTTGGTTCTTGATAAATGCTTGATGTCCAAGTTGAGTTGGGGGCATAATTTTCATTTAACTCCACCACCTTTCTCTTGTCATCACCCCTTTAATTCTACCATCAAATTATATGTGAGCTTTGCATTCTTTTGGGGTTTACCTCTAGCTCATGTGGGTTGGGATGGATCCACTTCTATTCCACATGCTCCCATATATGCATCATGTTGTTTTCACAATGTTGATATGTGGAAAACCACATGACCACCTTGGCATGCTATATGAGTATTTTTTGTCTAGCTCCCATATGGTTTGGTTTGGAGTATTTGATCATGTATGAATATAAATGTGTCTATATACTTACCTAGTGGAACATACACACCAGCATGCTCACATTATATTCAAATATGAGCATTTCCATCTATTCTACTTGGGACACCACTCTTGTTCTTATGGCTTGGTCCCAACCCTATATTTTGAAGCATGTGCTAAATAAATGCCATGTCCTTTTACCATTGTTTTCACCATAGTAGATAAGGCATTTATTATACATGCATGGGCCATGCACACTTGTTTTCCCTCTCATGTCTTTTCTCTCTTATTTTTGACCTCTTTTCTTTTGTTTAAATTTGACTCAAACCCACCTTTTCAACCTACATTTATCTCTTGTGCATGTATGTGAGCCTCCTTTATCCACATGCCATAATACCTATCTATCTCCTCTCCATCTACACCTAACTAAAGACCTAACCCTAATGTTTTTCTTTCCCTTCTAGCTATGCACCTTGCCGAGTCACCTCCCCTTCCTAACCTGGCCACCACCACCCTGGTTCGGCCCAACCCCAAACCCCTTCTACCTAGCCGGAACACCTCCTAACCCAAACCCTAGACCAAGCCCTTGCTCGACACCATCTACCCGAGCCCTCCCCTATCTAGTTTCTCTCTCGTTGCCAGGCTAAGCCACACCTACCCCGCACCTTGTGCCGTTCCTCTGGCCCAGCTGCAGCCACCCCAGCCCCCTCCCGAGCCTGTCTACCACGTGAGAAGAAGGAGAGAAGAAAAGGTCCTCGCCACCTTTTTTCCACCCCAGCCCCATGTGCTCCCCTCTGCCTCGGCCTTATCTCCCCTCTCCCTTGCCTGGCGTCTCCCAGATCCACCTAGGGCCCTGCCCTTCCTCCCCTTTTTCCCCACCTACCGCTACCCCTCTCTCTTCCATCCCCGGCGTCCACCGTCGGTGTCGACTCGCCCTAGTTGCTAGGAGGAGGTTGTTACAATTGGTATCAGAGCCATCCCGTCCTTCAGGGTCTCAGCCAAATGGTCGTTGTCAGTCTAGCAAATATTTTGGTAGCTATGTATACTAGGGAAAAACAAAACGTGAGAGAAGGACTGCTTCCATTTTTCTTCTTACCCACCCACCCACCCTTTTCTAGTAAGGAAGTGTAACGTTTTCAATCCTCTTCTAAAATTCAAACTAGGATTCACGTGTTCTAGGTTCCGTAGTACCATAGGTTGTGTGAGTGTGTGTGTGTGTGTGTGAATTCCTTGTCTATCTGTTGCATCCAACTTGTTGTCACTATCTGCCTTTTGGTTATCAACTGTGGGTACATTCCATACCGACAGGCTTTTGTAAACCGATGCGATCTATCTAATTCATTGTAAACCGACGTGATCTGTCTTACTATTTGTTATCCGATGCTATCTTGTTTTGGGTGTTTGTTTCTGTAGTTGCTAATCTTTAGGTTCATCTTAAGAAGAATGGGAATTTGGGATATGTGTTTTACTTGTTCATGTGCGAAGTAATGATTTGAGTGCAGGATGGAGGCGCGACCATACCACTACTTTTATCATTCACTCTTGTATATTGAATTGGTAGAGTTACTAATCTTAATTCGTTAAGTGGTTTTGCGCATATAGTGGTATCTTAATGCCGAAATTTGCGGAATTTTTTTCTTTGATAGCTTTGTGTACCACACTCCTTGTTCAGTCGTGTGCGATATGCTTAATATCTTCTAGGTGCTTTGAACTTTGTTGATATTTTAATATCATCTTAGTAATTTGTATCCATTAATCTTGGTTAATTCCATTTTGGTACTATTTTGGGATTATTATTATTCTCCATTATGGTACTGACTTGAGTTTTATATCAATCATAGGATGGCACCACCACGCCGTTCTGAGGAGGACATACCACCTGAACTGGGGGCTGCGTTGGCAAGTATTGCTAATGCCTTGGGAGCAATGCAGCAGAACCAACAACGATTTGAAGAAAGTGCCAGGAGGAATGAGTTTGTTCCGCTACCTCCACCTCCCAAGCGAGGAGACATCAAGAGCTTTCTGAAGTTTAACCCGCGTCACTTTGAGGTGTCTGATCAGCCGCTGGACACTGATGATTGGCTGCGTGAGATGTCAAGGTTACTGATGACTGCTGATGTGCCTGAGCAAGAATGGGTAAAATGTGCCACTCACCTTTTGAAGGGAGACGCAACTCTGTGGTGGGAGAATTACCTGAAGGCAAACCACTCTGGTTTTCAGCCTACTTGGGAGCAGTTCACTGGGGCTTTCAAAGAGCAATATCTGTTAGAAATTGTCATGGAAAGGATGAAGGAAGTGTTTCTCAACCTCAAGCAGGGCAACGACAATGTCAATACCTATATCAGAAACTTCATGAATCTTTCTCGGTATGGTGGCGATGAGATCTCTAATGACAAGAAGAAGCAAAAGAGGTTCAGGCAAGGGCTCAATGCATCTATCAAATATGCAATCACTCATGCAAGGCCAGGGTCTTTTCTAGAACTCCAACATACAGCTCTACAGGAAGAAGCAAGTAGGCAAGTGTTTGAGGAGTCCAAGAAACATAGTCGTGACGCAGCAAGCTCTTCAGCTATGACAACTCCTTCTAAGCGCCGCGTGTGGGTTCCTAACACCCCACCGCCGCTCCTGGCTCCACCAAGACCTTCAAGCTATGCGGCAAGGCCACAAAACTCCTTCACCGTGGCTCATAGGGGCTACAACCACAACTACCCTGGAGCGCCTGGCGGAGTCCTGGCTACGCTGCTCCACGTCCACCTGGTGCTTGCTACACTTGTGGGAACACTGGGCATCAACACTGGAGTTGTCCCATGAACAACAAAGCTCTTCCTCCACCACCTCCAAGGCCTGCAACAAGTTCTTCTATGGTTCGTGCACCTCCACCTCGGGCTCTCAACATCAACACCAAGCCCGGTCCACTGTTGCTCGTGCCAACTGTGTCAACGTTGCTCAAGATGAGCATGCACCTGGAGTTGTGATGGGTATGCTTCCTGTTAACTCAGTTCCTGCACGAGTTTTGTTCGATTCTGGTGCATCGCACTCTTTTGTTTCTCACAAGTTTGCAAATGAGAATGAGTTAGCAATGGATGCGCTTCCTAAGCGCTTGATGGTCCTCTCTCCTGGGGCAACAATGGCATCTTCCAAAATCAGCCATGGCAATCAAATTGAGATTGGTGGCTCTTCGTTCCCGGCTTCCTTAATTATTCTGGGAAATTATGACATTGATGTTATCTTGGGCATGGATTGGTTAACAGCAAATGCAGCTGTGATTGATTGTGATGAACACTCGGTTTCTCTAAAAATTCCTGAAGGCCATATAGTCTATTCCCCAAGTCTGACTCCTGCAATTCAGCTTTTCTCTTTGGCGGCTCTGAATAATGATGCTATGGAGGCTATTCAGAGTGTTCTAGTGGTCTGTGAGTTCCCAGATGTTTTTCCTGGAGAGTTGCTAGGTATGCCTCCAGATCGAGAGGTCGAGTTTGTGATTGAGCTGGAACCTGGAACCGCTCCTATCTCCAAGCGGCCTTATAAAATGGGTCCTGCTGAATTGGCTGAACTCAAACGTCAGCTTGATGAACAAGAGAAGTTGGGTTTCATTCAGCACAATACTTCTTCTTGGGGTAGCCCAACCATCTTTGTGAAGAAGCGAGACAAGACTGATAGACTTTGTGTTGACTATCGGGCTCTCAGTGCTAAAACCATCAAGAATAAATATCCCCTTCCACAGATTAATGATCTCTTCGATCAGCTAGCTGGAGCTGTGGTATTCTCTAAGCTTGATTTGAGAAGTGGGTATCATCAAATCAAGATTCGCAAAGAAGATGTTCCCAAAACAACTTTCACCACCCGCTATGGCCTGTATGAGTACACGGTCATGTCTTTCGGTCTCACCAACGCACCTGCCATCTTCTCGAGGCTTATGAACTCGGTTTTCATGGAGTATCTTGATAAGTTCGTTGTGGTCTATCTGGATGACATTCTAGTCTATTCTAAGTCAAAGGAAGAACATGAAGAACACCTTTGGTGTGTCCTAAACAAGCTTCGTGAGAACCGCCTGTATGCAAAGTTCTCCAAGTGTGAGTTCTGGCTGCCTGAAGTCACCTATCTTGGTCACGTCATCTCTGCTAAGGGCATTGCCGTCAACCCAGAAACTGTTCGAACAATTGTTGACTGGCTTCCACCCAAAAATGTCAAGGAAGTCCAGAGTTTCCTTGGTTTGGCTAGTTACTGCCGTCGCTTCGTTCAGAATTTCTCGAAGATTGCGAAGCCTCTTACCTATCTCCTCAAGAAAGGAAAGAAATACCTTTGGTCTCCTACATGTCAAGCAAGCTTTGAAACCCTCAAAGAGAAGCTCACTTCCACACCAGTCTTGATTCCTCCAGATACATCAAAGCCTTTCCAGATATTCTGTGACGCCTCTTTGCAAGGATTGGGTGCGGTCCTTATGCAAGAAAAACAAGTTGTTGCTTATGCCTCTCGATAGTTGAAGACGCATGAGATCAACTATCCTACACATGACCTCGAACTCGCAGCAGTTGTCTTTGCTTTGAAAGTATGGAGGCACTACTTGGTTGGCAACCGTTGTGAGATCTTTTCTGATCACAAGAGTCTGAAGTATATCTTCACACAACCGGATCTCAACCTTCGTCAGACGAGGTGGATTGAAGCAATTAATGATTTCGATCTGACCATCAACTACACTCCTGGCAAAGCTAATGTGATGGCCGATGCTCTCAGCCGAAAAACTTATGTCAACAATCTCATGGTGGAAGAACAACAACCTCTCTTGTGCGAAGAATTCCGCCAGCTCAACCTTGAAATTGTGGATCAAGGGTATCTTCTGAATCTTCTGGCAACCCCTCTCTTGGAAGAAAAGGTTCGCTCCATTCAACTTAGTGATCCTTACACTAAAAAGATCATCTCCAACATTCAGCTTCTGAAGTATGAGTCCTTCCACGTCGACGACCAAGGCGCTCTATTCTTTGAACACCGGATGTTTGTTCCGAACTACCTGGGTTTGAGAGAGCAAGTTCTTAAGGAGACACATGATTCTGTTCTTTCCATCCATCCTGGCAGCACTAAGATGTACATGGATCTGAAAACACAATATTGGTGGCCTGGGTTGAAACGATATTGTGCCAAGTATGTCTCAGAGTGTGATGTCTGCCACAGAGTTAAAGCTGTTCATCAGAAACCTTCCGGTCTTCTACAACCATTGAAGCCTCCGGAATGGAAATGGGAGAAAGTAGAGATGGACTTTATAACTGGTTTTCCAAGGTCCCAGAAGGGAAACAATGCAATCTTTGTTGTCATCGATAGGCTTTCTAAAGTGGCTCACTTCTTTCCCGTCAAGGAAACAATTTCTGCAATTCAGTTGGCTGAGCTCTATATTAACAAAATTGTCTCTCTGTATGGGGTTCCTCTTGAGATCAGCTCAGACCGTGGAAGCATCTTCACTTCCAAGTTCTGGGGAAGTTTCCCAAATGCTTTGGGAACAAAGTTGAACTTTAGCACATCTTACCACCCTCAGTTGCAAGGACAAGTTAAAAGGATCAATCAGATTCTAGAAGATATGCTCCGTGCTTGCGTTATCTCTTTCGGCATGAAGTGGGAAGAATGCCTTCCTTATGCTGAATTCTCTTACAACAATAGCTTCCAGAAGAGTCTAAAGATGGCACCATTTGAGGTTCTCTATGGCCGCAAATGCAAAACTCCGATTGGTTGGTCGGGCGCAGGTGAAAGAACATTGTTTGACCCTGACATTGTAACTCAAGCGGAGGAGAAGGTTCACATCATTCTTGAAAATCTGAAGGTTGCTCAAAGTCGCCATAAGAGCAACTATGACAGAAAGCACACAGACATGGAGTATGTCCCTGGTGATCTCGTTTACCTTCGTGTCACTCCCATGAGGGGCACGCACCGGTTTGGTATCAAAGGAAAGCTGGCTCCTAGATACATCGGTCCTTTCAAAGTTCGTGGAAGAAGAGGAGAAGTTGCTTATGCTCTTGAGCTCCCTGAAAAACTCAAGGTCCATGATGTTTTCCATATCTCTCAACTCAAGAAGTGCTTGAAGGATCCCGGCAGGACCGTGGACTATGAGCTCATCAATCTCCAAGAAGATCTGTCTTATCAAGAACACCCCACAAAAATCCTAGAAGTCGCAGAAAGAAGGACTCGCAACAAGTCCATCAAGTTCTGCAAGGTGCAGTGGTCGCGCCATTCCATTGATGAAGCCACCTGGGAACGCAAGGATGAGCTCCGTGCCAAGTATCCTACCCTCTTCGTGTCTTCTTCTTCTTCCTAGAATCTCGGGGCGAGATTCCTGTTTAGTGAGGGAGAGTTGTAGCATCCCATCTGTCTAACATCTGTAATGCTACATGGTCTAATAATAAAATGCTACTTCCTACATATATTGTTGCATCATAATTATATCATGCTCATGTCATCATGCCACCTTGCATTTGAGAATCATATAAAACCCTTTTCATTTGGTTCTTATCTCATATGCATTATTAATTGTATTCTGCCTCTTGATATATTGTGTTTGGTTCTTGATAAATGCTTGATGCCCAAGTTGAGTTGGGGGCATAATTTTCATTTAACTCCACCACCTTTCTCTTGTCATCACCCCTTTAATTCTACCATCCAATTATATGTGAGCTTTGCATTCTTTTGGGGTTTACCTCTAGCTCATGTGGGTTGGGATGGATCCACTTCTATTCCACATGCTCCCATATATGCATCATGTTGTTTTCACAATGTTGATATGTGGAAAACCACATGACCACCTTGGCATGCTATATGAGTATTTTTCTTTGTCTAGCTCCCATATGGTTTGGTTTGGAGTATTTGCTCATGTATGAATATAAATGTGGCTATATACTTACCTAGTGGAACATACACACCAGCATGCTCACATTATATTCAAATATGAGCATTTCCATCTATTCTACTTGGGACACCACTCTTGTTCTTATGGCTTGGTCACAACCCTATATTTTGAAGCATGTGCTAAATAAATGCCATGTCCTTTTACCATTGTTTTCACCATAGTAGATAAGGCATTTATTATACATGCATGGGCCATACACACATGTTTTCCCTCTCATGTCTTTTCTCTCTTATTTTTGACCTCTTTTGTTTTGTTTAAATTTGACTCAAACCCACCTTTTCAACCTACATTTATCTCTTGTGCATGTATGTGAGCATCCTTTATCCACATGCCATAATACCTATCTATCTCCTCTCCATCTACACCTAACTAAAGACCTAACCCTAATGTTTTTCTTTCCCTTCTAGCTATGCACCTTGCCGAGTCACCTCCCCTTCCTAACCTGGCCACCACCACCCTGGTTCGGCCCAACCCCAAACCCCTTCTATCTAGCCGGACCACCTCCTAACCCAAACCCTAGACTGAGCCCTTGCTCGGCACCATCTACCCGAGCCCTCCCCTCTCTAGTTTCTCTCTCGCTGCCAGGTTAAGCCACACCTACCCCGCACCTTGTGCCATTCCTCTGGCCCAGCTGCAGCCACCCCAGCCCCCTCCCGAGCCTGTCTACCACATGAGCAGAAGGACAGAAGAAAATGTCCTCGCTACCTTTTTTCCACCCCAGCCCCATGTGCTCCCCTCTGCCTCAGCCTTATCTCCCCTCTCCCTTGCCTGGCGTCTCCCAGATCCACCTAGGGCCCTGCCCTTCCTCCCCTTTTTCCCTACTACTGCTACCCCTCTCTCTTCCATCCCCGACGTCCACCGTCGGTGTCGACTCGCCCTAGTTGCTAGGAGGAGGCGGGCATGGTGTTAAGGCGTTGGGGAAGACCGAGGAGCACCCCTGCGTCGCCCCTGTCCACGCCGTCGAGGAGGAGGAGCCCCAGACCGCTGCACGCCGACGTCGCCCGAGCGAAACCCTAGCTCGCCGTCCTCCAGCTCCACCGCCGATCTGCTACGCGCCTTCCCGATCCACCACCACCAACCTCCCCGCGGTGAGCCGCTGACCCCCCTAGACATGCCCCTGTTTGTTTTTGCGTCCCGGCTGCGTAGATTGTTTCATCGAACGCTCTCCGTGCACGGCGCGCGCTGGGTTCTTTGTCCGCCATCGCGTCGCAGTAGGCTATCTCGCTGCGCCACCGCTAGCTAACACCACCCCATAGCCACCGCAGTGGTTTCACCCTTGCTGCGCGAGCGTGAGGTCGCGTGTTCGAGCCCGGCCGCGCCTCTGTGTCCGTCGCGCGCGCGGCGTCAGTTCCGTCAGAGAACAGAGGAATAGAAACAGTAGCTGCGGCCATTTTGCAAATACCCCCTCCCTTTTTTGTTTTCACCAACCCGTGCTCCATCCTGGCCCACCTGTCTGCCTCGGTGTAATTTTTACAGAGAGGTACCCGGTTTTATTGCGCCAGCACGAGCGAGCCCCTGTCCCTGCCGCGTGGCATGCCCTGGCTGGGTTGCGCGCGCAGTGGCCCCGCCAATCTCAGGGCCCGCACGTTAGTCTCTGGGGCTGGGTAGCACCTCGGTGCGAAACGCCCAGAGGAGTACCCCGCTGCCCTCCGCGCCGACTCAGCAGCTCGGGTCCACCCGTCAGTGGCTAGGTCTAGCTCTGCCGCGGTACAAAAAGTCTGAGGCCTTTTCGGTTCAATAAAAATGTTTTTCCAGATATTGCTCAATATATTTTAATATCCAGAAATTAATAGCCTTATTTTGGTAATTCCAAATAATACAAATAAAATATGTTTTTGAATCAGAAAACTGGGAGGAATTAAAATCTGCCCTCCAAATTAATGTTTGACTAATTTAAATTTTCGAAATTGTTTATTTGTAATAAAAATGCATTTTCTTATTTAATTAATAACTTAAAATCTATAACTCCAAATTTGACAAATAATATGTCTAAATCGATCAGCGCGATGAGCCCGTTCTGATTATGCATTCCATGTTATGAATTGCAGCATGCATTATATAAATATTAAGTGGACAGCAAGTTATATGGGTGCAAAACATGACTAAAACTTAATAAAATGCTTTATTCTTGTACCCCACACCTCACCCATGCCATGCTACATTATTGCCATGTAAATTGTGCATCATTCATCATGGCATGCTTGTTTGCTTATCGCATTTTATTTATATGCTTGTGCAATTTATTTATGTTGGGCCTTGTTTATTTGGTTCTTCTTCCGAATAGACGCCGAGCAAGGAAAATATCAGGAATCCCAGGAGTACTACCCAGATTCGTCTCTTGCTTCAACTGAGCTGCCAGGCAAGCACTACCACATGCTTGCATACATATAGTACCTATTGCCTCTAACTTATTCTTGCATCATTGAGTCGCGAATGCATTAAATTGAATCCCAGATACTGCATCGCCTTTACTTTTAAACCCCACCGAGCCTGTTCCTCAATCCCATGAGCCATTACTACAGGAGTTGTTTGAGCCATGCGAGTCGTAGAACATCATGTATAGGGTATGTGAGTGTCTGTTGGATAACGAGGTACCTAAACAACTTAACCTGAGTAGTAATGGGATAACTAATGAAAGAGGCACCGGTGGGCAATATCTGTTATTTGGTTTTTCCTACCCACTTGTGTCCCGTAGGACCCTGAGTACTTGATTCTTGTTCCTTGACTATTCGCACTATCCACATCCGGGAGGCCTTATGGACCCCCCTGAGCCAGAGCTTGATTCATTTCTATTTCTTGGGGCCACAAACTAGTTTGGGGTTTTATTTACTATCCTGTACTCATGCCATGTTACTGCTTTATTAAGATTGTTTGTGGAGCACCTGTACTGTTTTGGATGCGGAGTGTTTTCGCGGTATTGACAAGCCTAGTCACATTTTCGGGTTCCCAGTCGTTTACAGCCATTGACGCAAACCTTGGGTCCGTCTCGGAGTCGGCCAACTTCGTTGTGGGTATATTAATGGGGTGGCCCCTGAAATATTTTATGAATCCTATGATCGCTTTGTCGTGAATGCCTCATTGGGTTTTGAGTTGGTTTTTCCGAGGTTGATCGAGTGTGTGTTGCTATTTGTGCATCCCTGCAGGGTAAATCTTTCTGAAAGCCGTGTCCGCGGTTATGGATGACTTGGAGCATAGTTTCTCGATCATAGACAAGTATAACTAAAGTACCGCTTTTAATTGACTAAATACCTGACTAATAATTAGTGCAATACTCATGGAATGGTTAATAAAACTGCCAACGGATGGGTTGATCATCCGCTTTCTCGTTGGTAAGCGAGAAGGAGGAAGGATCTGTTATTTTATACTGTTATAACTGTTGTTTCTAATTAACGGACATCCGTCTATCATTGGTTAGGCGGATGGTTAGCGAGTATCTATAGACTTGTTAGTTATTATCTTTTGATGCAATTGCGTCACCCCAGGTATATGTCCCCTTTAGAGGCATAAAGACTTGCTGAGTACCCCTAGGGTCTCACACGATAAATTGTTTGATTCAGATGAACAGGTGTATTCGCAAGATGGATACTAGGTGGAGGAGACAGATGATGCTGGCAACGATCACTCGGTGTAGAGATTCCAGGGATGGGGATCCGCGAGATCTGTGGGCGGGATATGTTTATTTATGTGGCATCTTATGCCGATTTGCTTCTTATCCATACCCGAATCTTGTTTTCTGCTTCCGCCTAATGCTCTGATGTTTGATGTATGAGGAGCTATCCTACACTATTATCTCTATCTAGGATATTTGGATCTTGCCGTATGGCGTTGCAATATTTCTATTTCTTTTAGATGGAATGGCTCTGAGAACTGTTATATGGTAGCTTGCATACATACTCACTTGTGTATGTATTTGATCTCTTCGCCTGTTGCCTACGCCGCTCGCTCTTGTCCCGATGTCTTGGAAGTGGTTAGGACGGCCGACGGGTCTACACGTGGGTGGCCCCTACGCCCCCGCTATACTATTTTAACCACTTCCGGTTCATCCAGGCTTGAACTTAGAGCGTATGGTCCGAGGTTATTACAGACAGCATGGTTCTGCTAATCCCCAACAAATAAGTGCAAGCATATACAACATAGACGACACAATGGTTCAAGTTTATTAAGGGCAAGAAAAGTAAAGTGTGCCATCAAGTTCGTGAGAGCTTTAATCACTAGTTTTCTCATAACAAGTTTAATTTGGAAGGTAGATAAAAACATGAATATACTTGGAATAACATATGCTAGTAGGTAGGTATGGTGGACTCTTTGGAATAACTTGGTTTAGGGAGTTGTATGCATGAGTGGAACTCATACTTGGTTGCGGAGGCTAGCAAAAGACCAGTAGCGACAAACTAAGAGAGCAATAATGGCCATAATCATGCAGAGCGACAAAACATCATTGATCAAAGCATAAAGTGATACTACAAGTTGAAAACTAAAGGATCATAAAGGCTTATGGTGACTTGGGATAGTCATAACATGGTGTGAGCATGCGCCAAGTCAACCCAAATAAAGCATCAAAGGAGAATACCACAATACCATGCTTTAATATGCTAAAATAACACATGATCCTTCCAAGGCACATTAAGCAATCTCAATGGTTTATAATAAGTCATGTTACAACAAATAATACTAAGCATAAAACCAAAACAATATCAAGCATGTCATGACAAAGCATAGGCCATAGTCAAAAACAAGCTCACTTTAACACTTAAGCATGAACTTTCCTACTCTTTTCCAATCTAAACCAAACTATTTGAAAACCAATGTATGAAAGAGCGGGTCCAACCAATTTATTCAGCAAACTAAGCAAACCAAGAAAACGAAAAACCAAAACAAAAACGAAAAAGAAGACGCTCCAAGAACAACACAACTGTGCATGCAACAATAAAAATGAAGCGTTTGGAAGAAACCTGGGATTTTTTTTTGATGAAGAGGGGGATGCCTTGGGCATCCCCAAGCTTTGACGCTTGTACTTCTTGGATATTTCTTGGGGTGACACACGTGGAATCCCCAAGCTTGAGTTTTAGTCCATCCTTCATCTCATTACTCATTCCTTCCATACACCTGAAATTTTCCTTCATACAAAACTTCACACAATCTTTATTAGCAACATTAGTGCACTCAAGATAATAGATCTTTAGGTTCAGTTCTAACACCAATAAAACTTCCATTAAAACACTAGCTACTGTATCACATCCCTAAAAAATCTCAATTCACCCAAAGAACTCAAAAAGGAACCAACAATAAGCAAATGCAGAAAATGGCAGAAATCTGTCAAAACAGACCAGCAGGTAAAGACGAATTTTTTCGAAGACCTTCTGTTGCTCAAATCAAAAAGTGTTGAACTAACGAAAGTTAGATAACAACCTGGGGCAGAAGCACAATAATTCACACTTCAAAATAATGTATAGAGATTTTACACGAATTTTTACAGTGAAGTACAGAAATCTGTTTCGGGACAACAACTTTCCCAATCATTACTTCTCTCTCATTAGAGGTTACTCTTGGCACAAAAAGCAAATAAAAAGGATAAGGAGTGGTTATTACTGAAGTAATAACTTCCAAGACTCATCTAAAACTTTTGGTTTATCTCCCAATAAGTACTTTTCTTTAATGCCTTTAAGTTAGGCATAAGAAGCAAGAAAAAGAATCAAGTGTTCTCAAATGAAGAAGCATTAAAACCAAATTTCTTGCCCTTACCTCTCTTACTTTTATTCTTAACCTTGGGGAACTTGTGAATGCTTGGTGGAGAAACAAAGAACATGGTGCCCTTTTCCACATCTATTATTGCTCCAAGGATCTTCAATAGGGATCTTCCAAGTGTGATTTGTCCTTTTCCTACACATTCAATAACAAGATAATCAGTAGAAAACATTTTCCCTAGGATCTTTGTAAACACTCCTTCGGCTATTCCAATGGCTAATATTGTGGCATTATTAAAAAGAAAAATTTCTTCTCCTCCTTCAGAAAGCCCCCAAAGATGCAGAGATTCATAAATATCTTTGGGCATAAGACAAAATTCAGACATGATATCACAGCGAGCATGAAAAGTTTCATTGTTTATAGCAATCTTTAGTGTGGGAAGCCATTCGGAGCGTTCAGAGTTTATTGGAACATAGTTGTGATGCTCTCTAAGAGTATTATAGCAATCTTTCAAACTAGCAGTGCTGGTCTCAAGAGTATTCAATCTAGCAAATATGTTTATGAAAGAAGAATCAGTTTTTCTAGGCAAGTTGTAAGTAAAGACCAACTTCTTTATGGCATTAACAACATCATCCTCATTGCATTGGAGGAAATTTCCACCTACAACAACATCTAAAGAATATCTATAGCAAAGAGCAATTCCAAGGTAAAAACTGCTAAGGAACAAGCTTTGAGTCATTTTAGGTTTAGTTTTTTCATATAGATCAGAAATTCTAGACCAAGCTTCTTTGAAACTCTCTTCAATTCCTTGTTTGAAAGTGAAAATCATTTCCTAAAGTGACATAGTGATTGGAGCAATGCTAGACATAACGGAAACTTAAGATAGGAACTAATTTTTTGTGTTTTAATAAAGAAAGCAAACTTGTAAAACTATTTTGTGTGTGTTTTTGATAAAGAAACAAGCAAACAAAACAAAAGTAAACTAAGCAAAACAAAAATAACAAAGTAAAGAGATTGGTTATGAGGGACTCCCCCTGGTGAAGATGTCCTTGACTCCCCGACAACGACGCCAGAAAAGTAGCTTGATGGCCCAAAATATATCGAGCTCGTTGGGGAACCCCAAGAGGAAGGTATGATGAGCACAACAGTAAATTTTCCCTCAGTATGAAACCAAGGTTGAATCTAACTAGTAGAAGCAAGGAAACACCCCAAAGGTGTTGCTAGCTGAATGTTGGCAGGGCACACTACCGGTGCCAGCAACAACATGGAGACCTGCACAACACAACCACAGAACTCTGTCCCCAACTTGCGATGAGGTTGTCAATCCCCACAAAGGATTAAACGTATCGAGTGGAAGAAAGTAATAGTTTGCAGAAAGTAAACACAAAGTAGTAAATAGTTGATTGTAGATTTATAGTAAAAGAAAGAACTGGGGTCCATAGTTCACTAGAGGTGGCTCTCCTTAAGATAAATAACATGCTGGGTGAACAAATTACAGCGGGGCAATTGACAAACATCGAGAAAGCATACAAGCATATACTACTCATCTTGACTCCTTTGAGATTTGATTGGGCATTACAACATTATACATAGACTGCCATCCAACTGCATCTATGACTAATAATCCACCTTTAGTTATCATCCGAACCCCCTCCAGTATTAAGTTGCAAGCAATGGATAATTGCATTACGAATTGCGTGTAAAGTAAACAATACGATTGTTCTATGAACAAAGGATTGTTGTTTTCTCCCTAGTAGCAACAACACATCTAGTACCTTAGAGATTTCTGTCACTTCCCCAGATTACCAGAGGCATGAACCCACTATCGAGCATAAATACCAACTCTTGGAGTTGCTAGCATCTACTTGGCCAAGATAGCTACTAACAACGGAAAGCATGCAAGATCACAAATAACAAAGACATGATAGAATCAATAATCAATCTGAAATAGCATCTCAATATCCATCGGATCCCTGCAAACACAACATGCAAAATTACAAATAGATGATCTTGATCATGAACGGAGCTCCCAAGATCTAAACATGAAAGCACAAAGGAGGAGAACCAGCCATCTAGCTAATACATGGACCCATAGTCCAGAGATGAACTACTCACGCATCACACCAGAGGCTTGCATGATGATGAAGAAGGCCTCCAGGGTGAATTCCCCTCTCCTGCAGGGTGCTGGGAAGAGCTTCAGATCCCTCCTGATCTAGGAATGGAGATGACAGCGGCTACAGACCCTTTCGTGGAATTTTGATCGGGTCCTTAGGGTTTCCGTATCAGAGGCAATATATAGGCGGAAGGAGAGGCCGAGGGGGTGCCTAGGGCGGCCAGACCACCCCCTGGTGCGGGCCAAGCCCGGCCGCGCGGCCAGGTGGTGTGGCCGGGCCCCAGCCCCGCTCCATCTCGTATTCTGGCTCCAGGTGTCCCTCGGTAAAATAATGACTTTGGCTTTTGTCCCGTCCAATTCCGAGAATATTCATTTTCTGACTTTCCTAGAACCAAAAACAGCAGAAAACAAGCAGCTGGCACTATGGCTCTTGTTAATAGGTTAGTCCAAGAAATCATATGAAAAGTACTCCAAAGTGTGGACAAAACACAAGAAAGTAGATAAAACCAAGCATGGAACATCAAAAATTGTAGATACATTTGCAATGTATCATCCTCATGCAAGAAAAGAAAGTCATTGCTTATGCTTCCCGTCAATTAAAAACCCATGAGATCAATTACCCGACTCATGATCTTGAACTTGCAGCGGTTGTCTTTGCTTTGAAAGTATGGAGGCACTACTTGCTTGGAAACCGTTGTGAGGTCTTTTATGACCACAAAAGTCTGAAGTACATATTCACCCAATCGGATCTCAACCTTCATCAAAGGAGATGGATTGAAGCAATTAATGACTTTGATCTCACCATCAACTACACTCTCGGCAAGGCTAATGTCATGGCCGATTCTTTCAGCTGTAAATATTATGTGAATAACCTCATGGTGAAAGCATAACAACCGCTCTTGTTTAAGGAATTCCGTCAACTCAACCTCGAGCTGGTAAACCAAGGCTACCTTGTAAACTTGATAGCTACTCCTCTCCTTGAAGAAAAGGTTTGCTCCATTCAACTCGGTGATCCTTACACTAAAAACATCATCTCCAAGATTCAGCTTCCGAAGTATGAGTCTTTCCACCTTGACGACCAAGTCACTCTATTCTTTGAGCACCGGATGTTTGTTCCAAAGTATCTAGGTTTGAGAGATCAGGTTCTTAAAGAGGCTCATGATTCTATCATATCTATCCACCCTGGAAGCACTAAGATGTACATGGATCTGAAAACACAATATTGGTGGCTTGGATTGAAATAGGACTGCGCCAAGTATGTTTCTGAGTGCGACATCTACCACAGAGTGAAAGCTATCCAGCAGAAACCTTCTGGCTTGCTACAACCATTGAAGCCTCCGGAATGGAAAATGGGAGAAAGTGGAGATAGATTTCATAACTGGATTTCCAAGGTTTCAGAAAGGAAACAATGCAATCTTTGTTGTCATCAATAGACTCTCAAAAGTGGCTCATTTCTTTCCGATCAAGGAAACAATTTATGGAAGTCAGCTAGCTGAACTCTATATCAAGAGAATTGTCTATCTCTATGGGGTTCCTCTTGAAATCAGCTCAGATCATGGGAGTATCTTCATGTCCAAGTTTTGGGAAAGTTTCCAACAAGGTTTGGGAACAAAGCTAAATTTCAGCACAGCATACCATCCTCAGTCGCAAGGGTAAGTTGAAAGGATCAATCAGATTCTCGAATATATGCTTCGTGCTTGCATCATCTCTTTTGGCATGAAGTGGGAAGAGTGCCTTCCATATGCTGAATTCTCCTACAACAACAACTTCCAAAAGAGTCTCAGGATGGCACCCTTCGAGGCTCTCTATGGTTGTAAGTGCCAAACTCTGATTGGTTGGTCAGGGGCAGGTGAAAGAATCTTCTTTGACCTAGACATTGTCACTCAAGCATAAGAGAAGGTTCTTATCATTCTCGAGAACTTGAAAATTGCTCAGAGTCGGCACAGACAGAAACCACAAGGATATGGAGTATAATCCCGGTGATCTTGTATACCTTTGTGTCACTCCCATGAGAAGCACTCATCGCTTCGGTATCAAAGGCAAGCTTGTGCCTAGATACATCGGTCTCTTCAAAGTTCGAACAAGAAGAGGAAAAGTTGCTTATATGCTTGATGGCCAAGGTTCATGATGTCTTTCATGTTTCTCAACTCAAGAAGTGCTTCAAGGATCCTGGCCGGACCGTGGATCACGAGCTCATCGATCTTCAAGAAGATCTCTCTTACAAAGATTACCCCATCAAAATTCTAGAAGAGATAGAACGAAAGACTAGCAACAAGTCTATAAAGTTCTGCAAGGTGAAGTGGTCACACCATTCCGTTGATGAAGCAACTTGGGAGCGCGAGGATGACCTCCATTCCAAGTATCCTAGCCTCTTTCATTCTTATTATTCCTAGAATCTCGGGGTGAGATTCCTATTTAGTGGGGGAGAGTTGCAACATTCCAATGTTCTAAACCTTGTAATGCTACATGGTTAAATCAATATAAAACTACTTATATTAAATAAATATTGCATCATCACAATATCATGCTCATGTCATCATGCCACATTGCATTTGAGCATCATATCAAAATCCTTTTCATTTGGTTCTTCACCTCCTATTGCGTTTGCCTTATTAATTATAGTTGTTTCTTGATATATTGTATTTGCTTCTTGATATAATTATTCATGCCCAATTTGAGTTGGGGGCATCATCTCTTCAATTCTCTCTATCATTAACTTGCCAATCTATCTAGTCCTTATGATCATGTTCAAACCTACCAAATATGACACAGGTTCTCCTTTTGCTTGCTTATAAATCACACCCATATTCTCATGTGTGTATCCCTCTATCTAAATTCACCTTTTCAAAATATAGTGCCTTAGCACTCTCTGTCTACCATACTCATGCATGAGCCATGCAAGTATGTCACTCCACATTCCCTTCTAGTTTCCCTCTTTGATTTTTAGGTTATTTGGGTGTTTTGTTTGGATATAAATAAGGCAAGCAAGCGTTCTAATTATAAACCAACCCAGTATGTTAAAACAATCCTTCACCTTAATCTTGTTTTGCCTGATGCATGATCTCCTTCTATCTAGTTTTGTTCACGGGGCTACCTCAATCCCTGTAGCCATATGTGGAGTCCAAGGTACCTCTAGTTTATCCTTAAATCTAGCCTCACCATATGGCCTCCTTTTAGCTTCCTGGTAATTCTTTTCCATCTCTATCTTTCCTAGCTAAATTTATCTTGCTAGCCTAATGACCTAAATCGAATCTATCTGTGTGTGTATTCTCACACATACACACATGTACACTCACATCATCTACCTAGCTCTACCGTGGCCCTCTTTGATCACAAACTCTATCGATCAAGTGAGCTAGCTCACCATCTCCACCGGCCCGGTTCAACCCAGTCGCACCAGACTAGCCCCGCTGGCAGCAACAAGCGTACAGCCGCGATGCACCTCACACGCCAGCAGCCCCACGCGCACCCCCTCACGTGGTCGCCACCTCAGGTGCACTCACGCGTCCCGCGTGCCTCTGCCCCTCTGCCTATCCCTATTAAAGCGAGGAGACTAGGGCCCCTTCCTCATCTTCTTCTCCTCCATGCCAAGCTCCTCCCACCTGACCAAGCCGCTGCCGTCACCATGGCCATGCTTGCCTAGATAAACCCTAGATTGGCCTAGCTGGAAACTTGAGTCGGAGAGAAGGAGAAGTGGTTGTGGAAGTTGGGGAAGATAGTTGGACCGCCACTGTCGCTTGAACATGGAAAAGCTGGAGTAGCGCCGCTGTTGCCGCTCGCCACGGCCCTACGCCGTGGTCACCATTGGCGCCATCTCTGTCTACTGCCTCCCTTCGCTCCACGCTCGGTCTGGCTCGGCCTAGCATGTGTGCGAGGTGAGCTGCATCTTCTCTGGCCTTGTTTTCCTCGCCTCTATCCCAGCCCAGCTCGCGCCCTACATCCGGGCATGACGCGTGGCCGCATCAGCTGACAACAACATGCCCTGTTCCTTGGTATCTTCTCGTCGACCTAGGCCTCCTCCGGTGGAATCTCATGCATGGAAGTTGTTCTCAGTACATTAGGCTACATATAGGCGAAAACCACGCTGCAAACCAATTCTTAGATCGCTCGCAGTCTTCTCGCGAATTCCTCCAAAAATCTCTGTTAACTGCTACTACATTCTGTACTTTTTGAACCCGACTGAATTCTCTCTTCCTGTCACGATTCCGGCGGCTTCGTTGCTTCTCTCGCAAAACTTCACACATGGAACTTCTTCTCCACAGTTCTAGTAAGCTAGTGAAACAAACTGTTCCCGATTTGATGCACTCCAGCTCTCATAATCTTGATGCAAAGATCGATCGAAAACTCTACGTTTCTAAAACTGGCACATTTTATCTGAATCCATCATGTTCATCATTTATTTTCGGTGCCTACGGTCTTCCTACGACGTTTCTCAAATGAACAAAGTTGTAGAACTATCTGTCCTCTCAAACTTCTAGTTTGACGGAATATCCAAATTTTGCACCGATTCATCGCCATATTCTTTTGAACTCGGGTCGATTTCATACATACGGGCCAGATCTAAGATTTGGATTTCAGCAAACCTCCCAGAATCTTTTGTAAAAAGGCCCCTCTACTTCTTTGTCCTTAGCCCGCAGTCCCCCACTCCGCCACCTGTCACCTCCACATGCCACCGCTGGCGCATCAACCCAGTCAGCCTGTGGCCCCACCTTTCACTGACCGTGGGTAAACTCAGCTTGAGTGAGAAAAGTTCCAGAATGTTTTCTAGTTCAAATAAAATTCTGGAAATTGTTTAAAGTCAAATAAACTCGAAAAACTTATAAAATGAAATATGACCTATTTTAAAATATGAATTCAAATCTGGTTTCAAATTTGACCAGATTTGACCCTGGCTAGTCAAACCGTTGACTTTGACCCCATTTTAAATTGTTTTGCATTTAATAATGTTTCAAACTCATATTTTCAAATAATACAAATGATATATGTTTTCTAATCCCAAAAATGCCAGAAATATGAATCTGTTATTTTAAATAATTTCTGGACATTTAAATTTTTCAAATTAATAATAACCATAAAATGCCATTTTCTTAATAAATCTATAACTTTAATTCCTTAACTCCAAATTCAACAAATAATATGTCTAAATCGATCAGCGCGATGAGCCCTTTCTAACTATGCATTCCATGATATCAATTGAAGCATGCATCATATAAATATTAAATAGGCAACAAGGTTTATGGGAGTAAAACATGACTAAATAAATAATTAAAATGTTTATTATTGTTTCTACACCTCACCCATGTCATGCTATTTTATACCATGTAATGTTGCACCATTCCATCAGGACGTACCTTGTTTTGCTTGTTGCATATGTTCATATGGTTGCGCAGTTTATTTGTTATGTCCCTTTGTGTGTTTGGTTCTTATTTCGGATAGATGCCGAACAAGAGAGTTATCAAGAGACCCAAGAGTACTACCAGGATCCCGGTTATCCTACCACTGAGCTTCTAGGCAAGTAGTTCCCCATGCTTGCATTACATATAACACCTATGCCTCTATCTTTATTCTTGCATCATTGTGTCATGATTCGAATTAAATTGCCATCCCAAGTACTACACATCCTTTAGTTTTAAACCCCACCGAAGTTTGTACCCTCAATCCTATCAGCCTTTACTACAGGAGTTGTTTAAGTCATGCAAGTCGTAGAATTGCATGTGTAGGGTTTGTGTGAGTCGGTTGTTGGGGATATACTTTCCGGGTATCCTCACCGTGCCTCGCTGTCCAGGGTGGCCCACTTCGGGTTAGAGCTTTGCTTCACGGGCGACCCAGTAAGAGAGAAGAGACGGAGTCCAGTCCGGCTACGGTAAGGCCAAGACTTACCGACATAAGCATGTAGTGTTACTTCTAGTTCAAGATGTACTCTGTAACCGACTCTTAATCGTAGCCGGATAGGTCTCTCCTGTAAACCCTAGGCCAGATATCTATATAAGACGTCCTAGGGACCAGCCTTTAGGGCACCCCACAATAGTCTACAATCTCAACTCGCACAGGTGAAACCCTTGTAACCCATATTTCGGCTCTGTCGTATTACTGGATTGCTAGCAGGAGTAGGTAATGACCCACAAGTATAGGGGGTGTATCGCAGTATTTTCGATAAGTAAGAGTGTCGAACCCAATGAGGAGCAGAAGGTGTT
Organism: Avena sativa; assembly: GCA_916181665.1. NCBI lineage: Eukaryota > Viridiplantae > Streptophyta > Magnoliopsida > Poales > Poaceae > Avena > Avena sativa. The sequence continues at coordinate 310,771,505 of OV702291.1, forward strand.
GACAAGTCGCTTGGAGCAGGAATTCTCTGTAAATACTTAGCAAATAGATTTTTAGGGATTTTTGATAATGCAGATAAATAAAGTACGAGTAAATAAAAGACAATGATAATAAATGCAGCAAGTGGCCAAATCCTTTCTTTAGTAAAGGACAAGCCGGTTGTATTACTTAAGATGACCAAACGTTCTCGAGGACACACGTGAATATCGTCAAGTGCTTTCGTTTCATATAGTTGATTAATCTTCTTTAGTTTGATAAATGTTGTGTGGGTGAACCTGTGCTAACGTACTGACCTTCCTAGGACTAATACATACTTGTGATTATACCCCTTGCAAGCATCCGCAAGTACAAGAAAGTAATTAAGATAAAAACCTAACCACAACTTTAAACTCTGAGATCCTACACTCCCTTGTGCAAAGGTTTCCTAACGGGGGTTTAGGTTTCTGTCACTCCGATAACCCCTACGATTAGTAGCCAAATACACAATGCATTCCCCTAGGCCCATAAAGGTGAAGTGTCATGTAGTCGACGTTCACATGCTACCACTAGAAGAATAACACCACAACTTAAATAACAAATTATTGAATCTTTCTCAACACAATTCCACTACTAACAACATGACTTCTCCCATGTCCTCAAGAACTAAACGAACTACTCACGAGACATCATATGGATCAAGATCAAAGATGAAATAATGATAAGTAACAATATGAACATAAACGATAATTCAATGGTTCCACTCAATAGCATCAACTACAACAAGTAATCAACACCGGGAAAGTTTCCCCTAAGAACTATGCAAGATTCAACCCAATTGTTACATTAGTATGAAGTGGTGATGATGGTGCTGGTGGAGATGATGGTGATGATCCCGATGAAGTCCAGCTTGATGGTGGTGTTGATGGCGATGATCTCCCCTCTCCGAGAAGGAATTCCCCGATAGATTTCTGCATGCCGGAGAGATCTTTCTCTCTCTGTAGTTTTCCACCCCGCAGAGGTGGCATAATCTTTCTGTGGTCGCTCCCCGAGTCTTAGGGTTTCATGGGGATAATATACGCCAAAGGGTAGAGCCAGAGGTGGGCTAGGATGGCCACACCACCTAGTGGCGTGGCCAGGGCTGGCCCGCGCTAGGGGGTGGTGTGGCCCCCTGTGGCCCATCTCTGCTCCCCCTTCTAGCATCCTTCATCTTCTGGAAAATAGGATTTTCCATATATTTTCTGGAATTTTCTGATCTTCACGAATTTTGCCTCCAAACAGTCCCTTTTTCATTAGAATCCTGACTTCAGCGGTCCATCCTCCAAAAGTCATCAACCATGCAAAAACAGATGAAATAACATAAGTATCATCTCTTAAAATGAAATATATCAATGAATAAAAGAAAATTATGATATAGAATAGTGATGCAAAATGGACGTATCAACTCCCCCAAGCTTAGACTTCGTGTCCCCAAGCGAAAACTGAGCTCAATAAACATGACCTCAGGTTTATAGAGTGAAGTGTTGATAAAAGAATACGGACAAGAAGCATCACATTCATCAATACATAAATAAATCATAATAGAAGACAACTCACTTATTATATAACTTAACTTGCAATAAGTAAAGGAAACACAATAAAGATACATAAAATAAATTATAATTGGTAATGGTAAACTTTGCTCTTGGTCAAAGAATAGTTAACAATTTGCAGGAGTTCAAACATAATGGGGTTTTTAATGATAGCTTTCAAAGTAATATTCACTTAAGATAAGAGCAGTGTGCAAAACAAGGAATATAAGAAACATGATTGAATAAATCATCATATGAATGAATGAAACACAACAACTCAAAATACTTTCTGAGATAGAAAGGAATAGGTTTACTGACTCAACTAAAAAGGTAAAAGATAAGCCCTTCGTAGAGGGAAGCAAGGATTTCAAATTTCATAAAGAGCTTCCAAAAATTATGGTACTTATTAGTTTTCAACTCTCATTGCCCCTATCATAAGCATCTTGAGGTGATTAAGGTTAAATTGAACAAATATGAGGATATGCTTGACAAGTTATAAGTTGAAAATCTCATGCCCCGTGCTTACGAGTACCAGACCTCATGCTACTCAACTTTAGCCATGAGTAAGTTCTTGTCATTGTAAATACATGTGCATCATGGAGAACCGCCAACGGGGTACCCCTAGCCCGATGATACGGAAGCATTCCCATATCAAAATGACAAGGCAAGCAGACAATGAGCATCTCAGTGATCGTTTTATTTTCTATTTGCATAGGTTTTTATTGAGGATGCTTCACAGATTGCTCACTATGGTTACGCTGCAAGTTTTCACCATGATTAGGCATGGCTTAGACTAGCAGCCCAGGCGTTTCTCTAACACATATACAAACTCCATGAGCTTACAAGCTCCCCTTTTATTTCACACCGCCAGGATCCATAAGCAAAAGAATCATGATATCAACTAAATAAGTGCAATGTTGAAAGCGTCCCCCATGGTAACATGGTTCTGCTAACTCACAACTTATAAAGCGCAAGCATATATGCAACATAGATGGGCACAATGGTTCAAGTTTATTAAGTGCAAGAAAGTAAAGTGTGCCATCAAGTTTGTGAGAGCTTTAATCACTAATTTCACATAACAAGTTTAATTCGGAAGGTAGATAAAAACATGAATGTACTTAGAATAGCAATAATGCTAATAGGTAGGTATGGTGGTCACAAATGGCATAGGTTTTGGTTTAAGGATTGGATGCACGAGAAGCATTCCCTCTCTGTACAGGTTTTTGGCTAGCAAGGCTGGGTAGCAAGCATAAGAGTTGAAGGAAACAAACAAACATACAAGTGATAAAAACAAACATGCAATCTTCCTTGGAAACACAAAAGATCTTAACTAGGGAATACTAAGCTTATGAGCCAATCAAGAGAGAAAGATAATGAAATTATATTTCTTAAGAGTATTTTTATCTTTTTCATTCAATTCTCATAGTAGTGTGCTATTGACCGAGCCAGGTTTGCCAAAACCAACTAAATTTACTTAATGATCCCAAAGAGATACCAATACTAATAACAAGATCAATCATATAACATAAATTGAAAACTAAAATAAGATATGCAAAAGAGTGAATGATAAAACTTCTCATTAATATTCCATAACGACAACTCACACCAAGGGATACATAGATAACTAATGAGAGGGGAAACACTTCCACAATGCAAACCATCCTATATGATAACTTCTCTATTCATTATATGACTCTACTAAAAAGGTAAAAAAATAAAAGATAGTGATATGATACCGTGACACTCCCCCAAGCTTGGAACAAACTAAGGGGATGCCAAAATCTGATGACAGATTACTCCTTCAGTGGTGGTGGTGTTCTGTCGATGAGCTTTTCAATCAATTTCCTCAAATCCTCAATCTCGAAGGTGAGAGTATGAATTAACTCTGAGTTGTGCTCAATGCGGTTCATGATCATGTCGGGCTGTGAATCCCAACTCTTGCGATTCTTTCCCCACTCTTCCTCCTTGAAGTATTCTTTTCCTGCGTGGTTAGAACGAGGCATATCCCAATTGGAGGGTAATTTTTCCTTGGGCATATTTTGGAATTGATGCTCATGTATAAGGGTATGGAAGGGATTCTTGGTGCGTGGAGAAGGTGACCGTGAAGCCAAGCAATGGCGCGGAGTCTTTCCTCTAGTGGACATCCGTGCAGTCCCCTTGAACTTGGCGGGATTTGCCACCACTCCAATCCTTGACATGGTGGTGCTGGTGTGCGGATGCTGGTCTTCCTTTGCCTCCTCTTTAACTTCACTCTCGATATCCTCCTCCTGCTCAAGGTCTTGGAGATCCTCTTCCGCAGGTTCCTTGCCCTTATCGTTGGCGGTGACCATTGTGCTTCTAAAATTTAAGAATAGTTCCTGGAAGAAACAGATCGAAACGAAAACACGACGAGAACACGATATACAAACCTCAGGGGATCCGGGGGATTATATATTACGATTTTTTACAACAAAAGGAAGGTACTGGGAGAAAACGGGTCAGAGACGGGCTCCAGGGTGGCCACACCCCTACTGGCACGGCCAGGTGGGCCCACGCCACGGGGTGGTATGAGCCACCCGGGCTTCGTTTCTGTCCCTCTTTCTTCTCATTGCTTTCCTTGTTAGATAAAAACTACAAAAATATAAACTGATAGATTTTTTGTGGACCTTTTCTTACCAGAACTATTACCTATTCAAAAAACAGACTCTGCAGGTCTCTAAACTTGGTCTTTGATAAAATTTTCCGGAGTTACCATTTGAATATCATCAATGTCTTCATTGTAAGAATCTCCAGAAATATAGTGATTGAGTCTCTGACCATTCACCACTTATGTAGTGTTATCTTTTAGGGAAGAAATTTTTATTGCACCTGAATGATCACCTCTTCAATAACAAATGGTCCTTCCCATTTTGAGAGTAGTTTTCCTACAAAAAATCTGAGATGAGACCTATACAATAGAACCTTCTCACCAACATGGAACTCTCTCTTAAGAATTCTCTCGTCATGCCATTTTTTAACCTTTTCTTTAAATAGTCTAGCATTTTCGTATGCTTCACTCCTCCACTCGTCTAACGAACTTAAGTCAAATAATCTTTTCTCACCAGCAAGTTTGAAGTCTCTAGTAAGTTCTTTCACTGCCCAATAAGCTTTGTGTTCTAATTCTAAAGGCAGGTGACAAGCTTTCCCATAAACCATTTTGTAAGGAGACATTCCCATAGGATTTTTATAAGCAGATCTATAAGCCCATAAAGCATCATTCAAATTTTTAGCCCAATTTTTTTCTAGATCTATTAACAGTCTTTTGCAAGATGGATTTAATTTCTCTATTTGATAGTTCTACTTGCCCACTAGTTTGGGGATGATAGGCTGAAGCAATTCTATGATTAACATCATATTTAGCAAGGGTTTTTCTAAAGCCACCATGAATGAAATGAGAACCTCCATCAGTCATAAATATCTAGGCACTCCAAACCTAGGAAAGATGATATCCTTAAGCATATTTAAAGAGGTCTCACCATCAACACTTTTCGTATGTATGGCTTCTACCCACTTAGTAACATAGTCAATAGCAACAAGAATATGAGTATAACCTTTTGAAGGGGGAAAAGGACCCATAAAGTCAAATCCCCAACAATCAAATGGTTCAATAACAAGAGAGTAATTCATAGGCATTTCATTGCGTCTGGAAATATTACCAACTCGTTGACATTCATCACATGATAAGACAAATTTTCTTGCATCTTTAAAAAGGGTAGGCCAGTAAAAACCTGATTGTAGAACCTTTTGTGCGGTTCTATTTCCTACATGATGTCCTCCATAGGCACTACCATGACATTTCCACAATATCTCCTTTTGTTCAAATTCTGGAACACATATTCGCATGATACCATCTACTCCTTCTTTATATAAATGTGGGTCATCCCAAAAATAATGCCTCAAATCATAAAAGAACTCCCTTCTTTGCTGTGCTGTAAAAGTTGGAGGCAAATACTTGGAAACAATAAAGTTAGCATAATCAGCATACCAAGGACTCCCTCACGAACTTACCCCTACTGCAGCCAACTGTTCATTTGGGAAACTATCATTAATAGGCATACAATCAAAGGAGATGTTTTCCAAACGAGATAAATTCTCAGCAATAGGATTTTCAGCACCTTTCCTATCTACAATATGTAGGTCAAATTCTTGTAAAAGCAACACCCATCTAATAAGCCTAGGCTTAGCATCTTTATTCGTCATAAGGTACTTAATAGCAGCATGGTCAGTATGAATGGTAACTTTTGAATCCATAATATAAGATCTAAACTTATCACAAGCAAAAACAACAGCTAAGAATTCTTTTTCAGTAGTAGCATAATTCTTTTGAGCAGCATCAAGAATCTTGCTAGCATAATGGATAACATTTAACTTTTTATCTATTTGTTGCCCAAGAACAACACCTACAGTAAAATCACTAGCATCGCACATGATCTCAAAGGGTAAGTTCCAATCAGGTGGTTGGACAATAGGAGCGGTAGTTAAAGCTTTCTTTAGAGTTTTAAAAGCTTCCTTACAATCATCATCAAAATAAAGGGTACATATTTTTGGAGAAGATTAGTAAGGGGTTTGGTATCTTGGAGAAATCTTTAATAAACCTTCTATATAAACTAGCATGACCAAGGATACTACAAATACCTTTGACATCCCTAGGATAGGGCATTTTCTCAATTGCTTCAACTTTGGCTCTGTCAACTTCAATGCCTCTTTCGGAAATTTTATGTCCAAGGACAATTCCTTCATTGACCATGAAGTGGTATTTCTCCCAATTAAGAACAAGATTAGTTTCCTCACATCTCTGCAAAATTTTATCAAGGTTGTGCAGACAATTATCAAAAGACGTTCATAGACGGAAAAATCTTTCATGAATACTTCCACAATTTCTTCACAAAAACCATGAAAGATAGCATACATGCACCTTTGAAAAGTGGCAGGAGCATTACACAAACTAAAAGGCATTCTCCTATAAGCATATGTTCCATAAGGGCACGTAAAAGTAGGTTTTTCTTGATCTTGTTGTTTAACAGCAATTTGAGAGAACCCAGAGTATCCATCAAGAAAGCAAAAATGGTTCTTTTTAGACAATCTTTCTAACATTTGATCAATAAAAGGTAGTGGGTAATGATCTTTCTTAGTAACTTTATTAACCTTTCTAAAGTCAATGCACATCCTATAACCTACTACTATTATTTGGGGGATAAGCTCATTATTCTCATTAGGCACAACAGTAATTCCCCCTTTCTTAGGGACACAATGAACAGGACTAACCCATTCATTATCAGCAATAGGATAAATAATACCAGCATCAAGGAGTCTTAATACCTTGTTTCTTACCACTTCCTTCATCTTAGGATTTAAACGACGTTGATGTTCCACCACTGGTTTTGCATCGGGTTCTATATTGATAGCCCATAGCTCCTCGATGTTTCTTCAATACTTCCAATAATCTTGCCTCTTCCTTCCCTGAAAGTTTAGAACTAATAATAATAGGATATATATTTTTATCATCAATGTAAGCATATTTAAGATCGTCAGGTAAAGGCTTCAGATTGAAAACCGGATCCTTTTTAGGTGGCAATGTGGTACCCAAATCTTCCACAGGCAAGTTATGCTTAAGAATCTTAGGTTGACGATGGAGAATCTCGTCAATCTCATTTCTTTCTTCCATGAAGATCTCACTTTCATGGTCTTCCATAAATTGATGCAAAGCATTGTTAGGAGCAAGAGAAATAGAAGCAAATTGTTCAACTCTAAAATCCTCATTAGGAGTTTCATTTTCATAAGGGACTTTAGCAAATTTCAAAAAATTAAACTCATAAGATTCCCCATCAAATTTAGTTAAAATTTTATCCCTTTTACAATCTATAATGGCTCCACACGTGTTCAAGAAAGGTCTACCAAAAATGATAGGATAGGTTTTACTAGCAGCTGGACCAAGTACTAGAAAATTAGTAGGATATTTAATCTTACCACAAAGAACTTCCACATCTCTTACAATACCAATGGGAGAGATGGTCTCTCTGTTTGCAAGGTGAATAACCACATCAATTCCTTCTAGTTCGCATGGACTTATTTCATGCATCATTTCTTTGTAAATCTCATAAGGAATAGCACTTGAACTTGCACCAATATCACATAAACCATAATAGCAATGATCACCAATTCTAACAAAAAGCGCAGGGACACTAGCTTTTCTAGTTCTATTAGGATGTGAGACAATATTAGAAGCATCTTCAAGAAAACAATGTGTCCATCCTCTACTCTTTTAGTGACAAGGTCTCTCACGATTGCTACTGCAGGTTCAATGGTTATTTGTTCATTAGGCTTAACATCTTTCTTTGTACTTTTATTAATTACACTAGTTATCATAGAGTGCTCCTTTACTTTATCCAGGAAATGCATTTTCTCGATATAAGGTTCAGGCAAAATACGATCAATAGTGCAAACTTCAGTACTTCTAGCAGGAACACAATCAACAATATCCTTATATGGTGCATGATACTTGTTCCATTCTCTTTTTGGAATTTCAATATATGAAGTAAAAGCCTTAAAACAATTTGCAATAACTTGAGAGTCTAGACCATAAGCATTACTAATATTACGAAAGTCATCAGTTCCCATAAAAGATTTAATGCATTCATAATCATAATTTATACCTGACTTTCTTCCTTTATCATTCTCCCATGCTTTAGCATTGTCTTGAATACGGTCTAGAAGATCCCATTTAGCTTCTTCTTCCATGCATGTAAATGATCCACCACAAGAAGCATCCAATAGATCCTTATCATGAAGAGAAAGACTCACATAAAAGTTATTGATAATAATATTATTGGGGAGCTCATGAATAGGACATTTGAGCATTAGTAACTTCAATCTCCCCCAAGCTTGAGCTGTACTCTCTGCATCAAGAGGCCAAAAGTTGTATATTTGATTCCGATCTTTATGAATCTCACTAGGAGGATAATTTTTTTAATAAAAAAGAGAGGTACTACTTCCTCCCATTCAAGAGCTTGACCATTCTTCAACAGCTTGTACCATTCTTCAGCTCTTCCTTTAAGTGATAACGAGAATAACTTCTTCTTGACTTGATCTGTTATAATACCTGAGCACTTGAAGAACCTGCATAATTCGTGTATAAAGAGCAAATGATCACCGGGATGGACAGTTCCATCTCCAAAATAGTAGTTATCCATAACACAATCAATAATTCTTGTAGGTATTTTAAAATTATCATTTTCAACAGGTGATGATTCATCTACTACCTTAGCAGTGGTAGTAGCATTACGAAATAAGAAACTAAGTGAATTATCCATATTGAAATAAAGTAACTAACAAAAATAAACAATACTCACAGTAGAAGTTTCCTTTACTAGTTCCACTCTCCAATAGCGCTTCACTCCCCGACAACGGCCCCCGAAAATAGTCTTCATGACCCACAAGTATAGGGGGTGTATCGTAGTATTTTCGATAAGTAAGAGTGTCGAACCCAACGAGGAGCAGAAGGTGTTTACGAGTGGCTTGGAGCAGGAATTCTCTGTAAATACTTAGTAAATGGATTTTTAGTGGTTTTTGATAATGCAGATAAATAAAGTACGAGTAAATAAAAGACAATGATAATAAATGCAGCAAGTGGCCCAATCCTTTCTTTAGCAAAGGACAAGCCGGTTGTATTACTTAAGATGACCAAACGTTCTCGAGGACACACATGAATTTCGTCAAGTGCTTTCGTTTCATATAGTTGATTAATCTTCTTTAGTTTGATAAATGTTGTGTGGGTGAACCTGTGCTAATGTACTGACCTTCCTAGGACTAATACATACTTGTGATTATACCCCTTGCAAGCATCCGCAAGTACAAGAAAGTAATTAAGATAAAAACCTAACCACAACTTTAAACTCTGAGATCCTACACTCCCTTGTGCAAAGGTTTCCTAACGGGGGTTCAGGTTTCTGTCACTCCGGCAACTCCTACGATTAGTAGCCACATACACAATGCATTCCCCTAGGCCCATAAAGGTAAAGTGTCATGTAGTCGATGTTCACATGACACCACTAGAATAATAACACCACAACTTAAAGAACAAACTATTGAATCTTTCTCAACACAATTCCACTACTAACAACATGACTTCTCCCATGTCCTCAAGAACTAAACAAACTACTCACGAGACATCATATGGATCAAGATCAGAGATAAAATAATGATAAGTAACAATATGAACATAGACAATAATTCAATGGTTCCACTCAATAGCATCAACTACAACAAGTAATCAACACCGGGAAAGTTTCCCCTAAGAACTATGCAAGATTCAACCCAATTGTTACAGCAGTATGAAGTGGTGATGATCGTGCTAGTGGAGATGATGATGGAGATGATGATGATGATCTCGATGAATTCCAGCTTGATGGTGGTGTTGATAGCGACGATCTCCCCTCTTCGGGAAGGAATTCCCCGATAGATTGCTGCCTGCCGAAGAGATCTTTCTCTCTCTGCAGTTTTCCACTCCGCAGAGGCGGCGGAATCTTTCTGTGTTTGCTCCCCGAGTTTTAGGGTTTCGTGGGGATAATATACGCCAAAGGGGAGAGCCAGAGGTGGGCTAGGGTGGCCACACCACCTGGTGGCGCGGCCAGGGCTGGCCCATGCCAGGGGGTGGTGTGGGTAACCTATGGCCCATCTCCGCTCCCCCTTCTGGCATCCTTCGTCTTCTGAAAAAATAGGATTTTCCATATATTTTCTGGAATTTTCTGATCTTCGCGAATTTCACCTCCAAACAATGTCTTTTCCATCAGAATCCTGACTTCAGTGGTTCATCCTCTAAAAGTCATCAACCATGTAAAAACAGATGAAATAACATAAGTATCATCTCTTAATATGAAATATATCAATGGATAAAATTAAATTATGATATAGAATAGTGATGCAAAATGGACGTATCAGTAGGATCCGTCCAAAGCCGACGGATTCGAACCTGGGTAAATTTGTGTGCTCTCCATCCCGGAACACCGTACAACTCACACCCCTCTCTCACTACAAGAAAAGTTTCCTTCCGTAATGAATTAGCCTGACGGTCATCGTAGAAGGCGCGTCTTCCGCGACGAAATTCTCGGCTCGGCCGTGGCTGATGGAAAACTTTTTTTTCCGGTTTCGCGGCCCTCTACTACGACGGATCTGCTAAAAACATGGAGGATGCTCGGCTGGCGCGTGGCAGAAGTAAGATTTTCGTTTCCTCACGCGATGTTGACTCGCCGAAGTCTTTTGAGGCGTGTGGGTCCCGGACGTCAGTGTCTCTAGAGGACCATACTTTTCGAACGCACCTCCCTAATTTGAACTCGATAACGTTGCTCGAGGCGCCTACCGTTTAGTCAGGCTGCTAGGTCCCACATGTTAGCCTCTCATTAGAAGGATCATGTGCATGATGGAATTTTTTTCCTTTGCTCGCGCTACACTGTTCCGAAGTTGATAGCGCTGATCCATGCATCTACCGTTTGATCAACCTCCTGGGACCCACATGTCATCCTCTCATTAGAATAAACGTGTGTATGATAGAATTTTTTCCTTCGCTGGCTCTACCCCGTTTCGAGTTGATAGCGCTGCTCGACGCATCTACCGTTTAACCAACCTCCTGAGCCCCACATGTCATCCTCTCATTAGAAGAAACGTGTGTATGATGGATTTTTTCCTTCGCTCGTGCTACCCTGTTTCGAACTTGATAGCGCTGTTCGATGCATCTATCATTTAATCACGATGCTCGGCCCCACATGTCATCTTCTCATTAGAAGAAACGTGTGTATGATAGAATTTTTACCCTCCATCCCACCTTTGTGTTCCGAACTTGATAGCGTTGCTTGCTGCTTCAGCCGTTTATATAGGCTGGTGGGCCCGACATATCAGCCTCCTCTATGCAGGAAACGTGTGCATGCTAGACTTTTTTCTTCTCTCGCGCCTTCCCATTTGGAACTTGGCAACGTTGCTTGATACAGCACCCGTATAATGTCTCCCTGGTGGGTTCACATGTCAGCCGCCTATGTAGAGGAAACGTGTGTATGTTGGACAGTTTTTTTGGCCGCGTCCACTGGTTTGACCTTGGTAACGTTGTTCCATGCAGCAGGCGTGTATGGTCTTGCTGCTGGGGCCCACGTGTCAGCCTCCCGACAAGAAACGTGTCGATCTTGGTCTTTTTTTTCCTGTCGAGGCTGTTGTACAAGTACTTTTTAAACGCGCTCGTTAAACTTGATCTCTTGTATGGTAAGGTTGATGGGCGCTAGTTGCAGGCAGGTGGGTCGGCTATGTCAGCCTCTCAGTACAAAAATATTGGTATAGATAAACTGCATGCCTTGCCACTACACAAGAAAATTGTTACCCTTTTATAAAATATAAAAAATGTATACTAACATTGTATATACCTTATTTATTTTTTTCTTAAAAAATTGCTTGTCCATCTGCTACGCGTGATTGCTAGCAGCTCAACTAAAAATGTTAAGTATAAATAATATAGTAGGTAGTACTTAAAAACATGGATAGGCGGCGTTTTTTTAGGGGTGGGTGGCGGTGCCCAAAAAAGGCCGAATTGAAGAAAAATAGGCCAAGCAGGGATTGATGGGCTATTTTTTATGGGCTCTCTTCCAATCTAACTAGGCTATTTGCGCGGACGAATGACGCAAAACATGGCCGAGTTAGAAGGTCTTGGGCTATAATGAGGCTGGATGGACTAATTTCTTGGGCTCGATAGTTAAAATCCCAAGGTACGTGCTGAGGCTCGGCCGGATTCGAAACAAAGCCGTTAACCAGGGAAAAAAAGGTATAAAATATGAGAGCCTAGATCCCGGCGCCTGAGAACTTGTTATGTTAAGGAACTGACATCACCCTACTAATTATGCTAATACTCAGTTGTAACCTAGTAGTTGCAACTCATTAAATTCCCAGTTACAAGTTGTTGCAACAAATGTGTAACCCTCACGTTGCACCAATCGCGAGGTAAATCCAATGGCGAGAGAGGTGACTCCTGAAAGTTGGCAAATCCGATAAAATATTCATACATATTTCTGTGGAAATTGTGGACAAACACCCCGCACCCACCAAAACTTTCTGCCGAGACCCCAAACTTTCCTAAGCCCACCCTCAATCGAGCAACCAACCCCCGTCTCTTCAAATTTTGCGCCGTTCTTATGGGAGATGCACCAGATTAGAACCAGGCCGCAAACTTCTCCACGCCTTAAAAAAACTTCTCGACGCCTTTCTATCAACAGTGCCGACCTACCACCATTGGCCGCACCGTTCTTCACGAGATGCATCGGCCGGCGGTCAGCTGGGTGATCCCCACGCTTTGCCTGCTAGATTCAGGCACTGGACATTCTTCTTGGCTTTGGTTTGTTCTCCACCTCTCCTAGAAATAGTTAAAGCTTGTGACCATCTAGATTTACAAGGTGCTTGCAGATTTGGGTAGGTACGTTCTTTAGGTAAATCTATAGTAAAGCTCTGGACAGAAGAGTTCGAAAACATCTTAAAAAGGACTTGGCAGAGATCCTGTGCAAGCTTTTGACCTGATATATTCTCCATCCTTCTTTGATATGATGGAGCATTTGGCTGTTGATGTACCTGATGAGGAAGTACTTAGAGGTACAGTACAGTATAGATGGATGTACCCTATAGAACGTCGACTTCGCCTTTCCAAGGAGTGGGAAGATATCCGTAGACAGTTTGATAAGTGAGTGTTATGCAAAGATATCTTCACATATAAGATTGTAGAAAAGTTAGATATATTCAGATGTCTGACTTGGCTATGTTTTGTAGGTTCTTCGCAGAAATAAAAGTACCAGCAAATTTCGTTCCACCAATAAAAAGACCAGATGGACTAAGATCTAAGGATCATGTAAGACGCTCAAATTGCACTGTGAATTGTCTATGAATTGTCTAGATGGGGTAACCTCTTGTCTATTTTGTAATGCTAGATTTCAGAGCTTGAATTTCTGGCCCTTATCTGTGGTCCTGATAGGAGTATAACAAAAGCTTCATCTTGCATTTCCAACGATGTCTGCCATAGCGCTGATGTAGCTTCTGTGGAGACTGACGCAGCTGGAGGTTGTCCTGATGAACCTGCACTGGATTGCGTTTAGATTCGAAATCCTGCACTTGACATTGTTGTCCCAAGGAAAATAAGGTTGTGGATCTGGTAATAACGCCTTCTGTAGAACAAGATGCTGGAGGTGACGATTTATGAATTGCATGTCCCTCTCTATCAATGAAAATGGCATATCGTTTGCCTTGGTTCAAAAATAAATAAATATTTGCATGTCTCCTTGTGTTAGTCGATGCAAAGAAGATACTGTTTTCTGTTCAAGTCATGTGAACAAATATGTTTGTATGTAGAGACATAAATGCGGATTGGGTGACAAAATCAGCATAAAATCGCCAGATCAACAACACAAGCATAATGACATTGCAAGAAAAGCAACATAACCATCTTTTCACCGTGCTTGTGAAAAGGAGATGAGCCAGGAACCACGCCCGCAACTGACAGAGGCCAATTCTCATGCAACTCAGCTAGCATTGGTTTATCATCAATAATACTCAAGCATCCGAATATTATGATTACATACTAGGAGTAGTTCCAGTTCCACATAACAGTTCAACAGGCAAAAGTGTAAGAAATGCGTAAGGTAGCTCCATAATATAGGTTCCATAGAAAAGCATACAAATCATAAGAAAGAAAGCTCCGCATCACAGTTCACCACCTTCAGGTGCAACAGTTTCTACAGATTGTAAACCCAAATCACCGCCTCCTTCAGGTGGCATGATAATTTCGGGAGCGGGATCAGCAACACCAACAGCAGTGCCAGCACCGGTAGCATGAGTCTCCATAATAGACGAACTATCGAGTACCACAATGTCCTATGAAGGCTCTTCACTGCCAGCTCCAGCCACACAAGTCTTCGTGGATGGTAAAACCAATCCACCACCTCCATCATCTGACACGACGATGTCAGGTGCAGTCTCATTAGTACCATCTGCAGCTACAACTGCATCAGTCTCCACAGAAGGTAAACAAGGAGGCGTCTTAGGTGTAGCAATCTGACATCGATTTTTTACTCCGTCATCAGGAAACTAAGAGTCTTCTTCAACTTTGTGCTTCTGCGGTTACAAGATAAACAGAGATTACAACGAAAGCATCTACACACAATGACAAGAACATATGTCATTCTATTGATTTACCTTGTCATTTGGGATAGCAGAAGTCACGGGATTGGAACCTATTTCATCGAGAATCCTCTTTTTCTCTCCTTCCCCTATCTCCTTGTACAACAAGTTGTAATATTGATTACATGATGTTGATTGACAAATATATGCAAATGTTCAAAAGTTTGCACTGTCAAACTACCAACTTCGAACGGATCCCCACTATTCTTAGTTATGGTATCTAGCCCAGAAAACAAGCTTCTATGGAATCCTAGTCTACAAAAAAGGATGCATACTCGGGATAAGAACTACTCTACACATGACAATGCTGCGCAATCGACAATAAAAATTTAACCGCATCATCAACTCTATCATGTAAGTTCGGAGTGAATCCAGATACACTCGTTTCACATAAGCTAAAACATATTATATTATGAAACAGAGGGAATAGGTACGAGTGTTCTAGTATTTCACAAACCACCATTTCTACTGCGGGACAGAGAAGACAGATGCTCTACATCGCCCTACAGAAGGTTGCTGCGCTGATCTCCCCGCCACCTGTAGAGGACGGAGCCGAGGAGCTGGTCGACAACAATATGGAGCGAGAGGCCAGGGGAGGTAGTGGATGGGAAGAAGGGACTGAGTAAAAGAGGCTGTGTGTGCATGGGGGGAGGCCGGTGCGGGAGTTAAATCCAGCTTGTCTCGAAAGGAACGCGCTGCCACATGCACCGGCGTGTGCAAAACTCCCTCTCTCTCTCTCTCTCTCTCTCTCTCTCTCTCTCTCTCTCTCTCTCTCTCTCTCTCTCTCTCTCTCTCTCTCTCTCTCTTCTGCGGCAACTACTGACAGTAGTACTCCAGCTAGCTTCATAGAGTTCTCTAATACTCCTACTAGTACACCTTTACTACTTTTTTTACTACTACTAGGGTAGACAAGGAGTACTTGTTCAGAAGAAGAAAAAAATTAGAGTAGCACTTCGTACAGTATTGCCTTGTCAAATCACTGGTGATGCCATGATGAGCGACATGTTTTTCTTGGTAAACCTGGAAACATCGTGTTCCTTCTACCGCGTGCAGTTTCTGAGCGAAGTACTTACCAACACATCCAACTTAGGCTTATATGACCCAAACTGTAGTGAAAAAGAAACAAAACTATGGACCTACAAGGAGTAATACTAATACTACTATTATACGACATTCTAGAAGAAATTATGTACAGAATAGTAGTAGTAGAGTACAACTGTACTCCTAATAAGGTTCTTTTACAAGCTTGGTAAAATATACATACTGGAGAAACTACCAAGTGTACAAAAGGGGTTTTTGGTCGTACGGAGTATTTTACAAGCCGAACCGGGTGCGAAATAAATGCTGAGTACCCGTACATCAGCTAAAAACCAGCCAAAAGAAAGAGTTCAACAGAAGGCCGAGACCAAATGAGCTATCCTTGAACAGGCTCGTTCCACTCCAAGGCGTTTGAGAAGCTTGGGATGAACCAAAATGGAGTCTCCGACCATGTCCAGTGAGTGTTGGTGTGGAAACCAACAACTGCGTCACCATTTAGACTGAAGCGACAAATTTCAGGACACGGCCTATACTCGTAGCCAATTTCTTGGTGTGATGTGTAAACACAGTTCCTTCTCGTCAGATGTCCTGACGGATCATTTGCATCGCCTACTACAATGATAATCGGATAGTTCACGCCAAGGAAAAGAGAATATGATCCAAGGTCAGTAACCCTTTTCCATCGGTTAGCTGCAGTTAA
The DNA here is from genome assembly GCA_916181665.1 of Avena sativa. Taxonomy (NCBI): domain Eukaryota; kingdom Viridiplantae; phylum Streptophyta; class Magnoliopsida; order Poales; family Poaceae; genus Avena; species Avena sativa. Next base: position 310,788,000 of record OV702291.1, read on the forward strand.
CTGGCTTATGTCCATCGAGAACACCATGCACTCAAACCTAGAAGGATAGGTGCGAACGGTGTGACCATAGTGAACAACACTAGTATCATCATCAATTGCATTGCCTGAGACACCATACGTATATATCAGAAGAAGTCTTAAACCATCGGCAAATCTTGCTAACCACCATGTACCAGGATCATTCTCCTCATCGTCCTCAACAAACCCATGTGTCAGGTACAGCACATCGCGTGGCGACAGGATAAGGATAGGACCTTCAAAAGGAAAGGAAATGTAACATGAAAATAATATTGATATTGATCTGGCATTGTAGAAGTTGATATACAGTACTATTTTCAAAAATCTTGATTATACTTAAGATGTTTGATTGCGTAAAAAAATGCCAACCTAAGGAGATGCTATGGAAATTCTAATTCTTTTCGAAATGGGGATATGCTATGGAAATTCTCCTAGAGACACAGTTTGATTTATGAGATCAAATGAAATAGGAAATAATCCTATAGGATATTGAATGTAAAGTTCATAGGGAAAAAAGCAAGGTTGGATCGTACAAGATTTTGGTGTCTTATATACCAAAGGAAAACCAACAAGGATTATTTCTAGGAGGTTTAATATCTTATCTTATCTTATAATAATATTACTACTATGTAGTGTATGAATAACTTTGAATATTCACTGTTGGATCATGACTTGCGAATCCCAACATTGCCAGCAGTTGGATCTTGTTTTCCATTCTAGCATCTACTTGAAGATTCTATTGATAGACTTTAGGACAATGAACGCTATGCACAATCCTCAAAACATACTTCTCCATCATTCTAGAATCTTCTCCTTCATTTCTCAAAACCATGTTAACAAAATTTACAAGTACTAGTACCTAATAAACATCGACTTCTACATGATAGAAAATACAAGAATTAAATATGCGCCCATACTTTATAGATGTCGATCAAATTTCTAATTTTTTGAGCTTTACCTAGTATTATAATTCTATATAGTTATGATATGTCATATGTCTAGTATCCGAGTCTCACGTAAATACTACTAGTAGATACCATATTTTCCATGGATGTACTAGTACTAGGAGACAAGGTAATACTATCAGCAGAACTCAATCCTATGAATCAAATTACTTATATGTAAGAAAACGTAGTAAGGATTGCATTCCTCTGAAATTCCTAGGGAATTCATACGAATCAAAGAGGCTAAAATTCCTATGAAATTCCTACTAACCAAAGAAACTTCAGAAAAAATAACTTACATTGATTCAGGAATAATATCTAGGTCTCACATAAGTACTTATTACTATGTAGTAGATACCATAATTTCCATGGGATGTACTAGGAGACGAAGCAATACTATCAGCAGAACTCAATCATATGAAACAAACTACTTATATGTAAGAAAACCTCCTAAAGATTGCATTCCTTTGAAATTCCTAGGGAATTCCTTCGAATCAAAGAAACTAAATTTTTAATGGAATTCCTACTAACCAATGAAAGTTAAGAAAAAATAGCTTGCATCGATTCAGGAACAAAGCTAATAAAATACGTAGGGAGGAGAATTTACCAAGTTCCAGAGACTTCCATGCATAAACACAGCCGTTCTCGGTCACGGAGAACACATGATCGTGTTGGATAATAGCATCGCAGTATCTGAAGTAGCCCTGGAACTCGTTCACACAAACTGACCATCCATGACTATCATTCCTGTTGATGATAGCAATCTTGAATTCAAAAATGGCGACTAGAGAGAAATCTTCGTATCCCCCAGCAATTGTCGGAACTTGGCAAATGACTATCTTCTGCAGTTTTAGACATCGACCTTCATCAGCATCATCCTGAAATGTAAGTGCAGAACCTTCGGTCGGTTCAAACCCCGACACTTGTGGAATAACAATCTTGCGATGAGTGTACACGTTGACAAGGTCCCACATGAAATCGAGCCCAACTGTGACGATCCAATCTCCATTGCCGCCTGCTCGCTGCTCATCAAAATCATTTGGCATCACAACATCGGAGGAGAACCTATCCAGCGGCGTCAGCTTGCACGGGCTGCCCGCCACTTCGAAGCAGTCTTTGGATTCCCACGGTCTCACCATCGGGTGAGAATGAAGAACACATGGGAGGTCAAACAGATGAGAAGAAGGCGTAGTTCCGCTCTCTTTTGCTGATTGAAGAATATGTTTGGACGAACCAACGAGGCTCGCAGCGGTGGTGGCGTCGCACTGGTTGATGAGTACTTGAAGAGGGTCTTCGGTGAACACCTTCTGAAACTGCTCAGGATCTTTACAGACCTTGCTCGATCTCACCATGGAAGGAGGCCGCGGATGGTGTTTTGGGAGCTTTCTTTGTTGTACGGTGGGGTGGGGGAGGGAGGGAAGATCGTTGGCGTGAGCTGGTGGCCGGGGTGCGATGGAGAAGACAAAGGCTGATGGTGCGTTACTCTACTACTAGTAGTACTACAGAAGGTGGGTGAGTGGGGAGGGGGGTGGGGGGGTGGGGATCCAATTGAGGCTAGTTGCACAAACCTCCGACAACTAGAGCCATAGTTGCAAAGAGCTCCAACTGTTGAGCCCCGGGTATGTAAGAAATAATGGTAAGAGGGCTAATCGAGAGTTTTGTGCTATGTGCAGCATTCGTATCCAAAAGTACTTGTAGTACAGTAGTTTCTTGCAACTAGACTATCCTGATTATCCGGAGTTCCCTGCAATTTCGAATCCAATTGTTGGAGGTTTGTGCAATTTCCCCCTCCTCATGTTCAGAGGAAGCTCTATGACCCTATGTTCAAACAAAAAAAATGATCAAAGACAAAAAAAAAGACCATCTCTCAGGGCTCGTTTGATTTGCAGGATTCTCAAAACATAAGAAGAGGAAACTACATGAATTTGGATCAAGTATGTGTTTGAATCACAGGGAAAGCAAATGAATACTTTGAAGGAATCTCAGTTCCCGTGTTTTTCCTATTCCTATATTTTTCCTATCCTGCATTCCAAACGGGACATAATTCCTACATATTGGAATCATATGAATCAAACAAAACAGCGTAGGATTATTTCCTAAGGGACAAGATCCTTCACAAAAACTTTGAATTTTCTTTGAATCAAAGAAGGAATAAAAAAGGTTTCCTCTCTTGGGAAAAAAGGAACTCCACCTCTTGGAGAAAAAACGAACTCCACCTCTTGGAGAAAAAAGGAACTCCACCTCTTGAACAATTCACTATGATGAGAGTAGCTACTATTAAAGTTTATGTCTAGTACTAGCTGTAGGGCCCAACCGTAGCACGTTATTTACAAGTAGTACTAATTAGTACAGTACAATATCAGTCTTTGCAGGTGTCTAGAAGGAAACAAAATAAAGCTCTTCAGGTAATAAATGGTCATGGCAATTTCCAAGATACACAATCTTTTGCTTGTACATTTTGATCTGGGTGACAGCCGGAGGATAGAGGAGTACTAGCTGCTTCGTGTCTTGAGCCATCGAGCTGGAGTAGAAATTTGGATATCTAAAGACCTGAATTATCCTATCAAACCAATGCTCGTTGCATGTAGCTTGACCAAACAGACTTACTGCACTACTTTACTGTGCGTCCGAAAAACTAGGAAGTACAAGAAGTACTAGTACACTAATGTTACACAAAGAGATTTTTTTGAACGGACACAGAGAGTTCCATATTCATCTTGTAGCGCCAAAAGCAGAAGTTGTGCCAATATAGTATTGTAGTAGTCACCTCCAGGTTGCCTTACAGGAAAAAATAGTACGATGAGCAACAAGATCTATCTATTTTTGTACTCCTATTTGCGTATACTAGTAGTACTACTACGTACTCAGGAACGGCACGAGCGTGTGCTCCACTAGTGCGCCTTCGCACGTATGATAATCCAGTACGGAGTAGATCGCCACCGCATGGTCGCGTGATTATTATGCATTGGTCCATGCTCTAGTCGTGGGCACGTGCCGTAGGAGTAAATTTTTTATGAAAAATAGATTACTCATAAATAATTACTCCCTCCATTCTAAAATAGTAGTTACTGACTTGGCTTTGTCTAGATACACATGTATTTCGACGCATTTTAGTACTCAGATGCTCCCTCATTTCCAAATTAGAAAGCATACTAGGTTTTGTCGAAGTCAATATTTATAAAGTTTGACCAACTATATGTACAAACATACTAACTTATATAATGTCAAACGCATATAATATGAAAACATGGTTCGTGATGATTCTGATAACATTGAGTTGATATCATAGATGTCCATATTATTTTCTAGATATTTAGGCTAAATTTCAGGGCAGCCTATCCTGCACACTGGACCCACATCAATGCGTCGTCCACACCAGCGCAATTTTGACAACAATCTTGGTTCAAGACTTAAATCAAGTCGAATTGACAAGTTTGGGCATAAAATTCCGTAATCACTGAGTTAGATGACTAAAATTAAAGCACCATAAGAACGGTTAGTGTGTTTATCTCTGGTCCATGTCGTAGAAGTGAACAATTACATAAAAGTTGTACTAAACCCCTAAATACTCCATAATAACATTAGCAGCAAACTTAGTTTACATCTAAAATGCATCCTTCCTAGTACCAAAAGGGAACCTACATGCGACTACTACTAGTAAACTGGAGTAGTAAAATAGTACTACTAGTAGTACTATTTATCCGCTAATACATCATTATAGTCTTGACCATCAGCCATAGTTTAAGATTATTTTTTCCTGTCGATGCAAATCCAGAAAGATACATGGGTGGACTGTCCAACCTTCATCAGGAACCACGGTGGCACCCCAAGGTACGTCCTGAGCTTGTCGGATGGGAGGTTGGCCGGCGACGAGCTGCTCGTCAGCTCGATTACCACATTAAGGATCTCGACCATCGACAAGTCCGCCGATCCCGGCGGGCCAGGCGCACACAGTTTCACCATGTACCGCGGCCACAAGCACCTGTCCTGCCTGATACACACCAAGGACACGACGGCGGCCGGGCCAAGCGCGTTGATGGTCATGCCGAACACGGCACCGACATCCCCGCAGAGGAAGCACGTGAATCCCCTCGTGCTTGTTGGTGGTGGAGTCGGGATGAGGCAAAAGAAGGTGCTGCCGTAGATGGCCCTGGTTACTAAGACCCCGTGGGCCTCCTTCATGTGGGGAAGGAGCCCTGCCGGCGAGGCAATGAAATTATAGGCGGAATCAATGCAGGAGCACGGGTCGTGCGAGCACGCGATCTTGTGCTCATCGAGCTTGTCGAAGGCGACCAAGATAAAGCAGCCGTCGTAGGGGCACTCAATCATCGCCTTAGACTGTACGACGTCCATAGTAGCCGGCTTATGGTCGAATCCGCCGACGCGGTACACGAACTTGTGGGAGTGGTTACAGATGGAAGATCGGCTCGCCGACATAGTGCCTGCCGGCCAGAAATCCGGGTTGTGTGGGTATATTAAAGAGTATACTGATTGAGTTTCGTACTGTACTGGTACGATTGTACAGGAATACGCTAGGCATGGGTGCACCGGCGGCAGCTGCACTTGGCCACTTTTTCCTTAGACAGTGTCCCACACGCTGTACATGCTTCATCAAAACAAAAAGGCTGCAGAAAGTTGACAAGTGAGTAATAAAGTAGGTGTCACGCTGTACTGTACAGACATAGGGACAGACCAAGGCAAGAAGATCCAGGTGAGTGAGAGGCAAGAAGATCTACTCCTAGAGAGAGACGAAAAGCCTGCGGCCTGCTGCAGGGTGTACAGTGCTGCAGGGGAGCGACCGAGGACTGCATGCATGTCTTTGGCACCAACCTGTAATTAACTATTTTGGTCTTATCAATTTTAAATGGTAATAGTAGTACTACATCTTACAAAAAATCAGACAAACCAGTACTGTATTTATTAGTGGTACTTTTTTTTGAGAAATTATAATTAGTAGTACTTAGATATGTGAAAACCAATCCAAGTTACTACCCCAGTAGAGAGTACGATCACTCTGTTTCATGGATTCTTGTTTACTATACGTACTAGTAGTAAAAGCTAGAATGTAGATTATTTCAGAACAAATTTTGACTCTACAATATCTTGCATACGCGCAAACCTCAAAAGACACTTCATTGCTTAGTTTCAGGTATCTTGTGCTAAATACATGGACTTGGATGTAATTTTTAGTTTTATGAGGTCCTTGATGTAACTTGTACTTCCACCGACCGCGTGTTAACTAATAAAGCACCTCGCTCCTACGGGACCTACCATAATTAAAAAATAATTACACTGCCCTGATTATCAGACAAAGTGGAACATGGTTTCTTATAATTCCAAAATTTTAAGAAATAGGATGTTTCAAGCTTCCCAGCTAACATTGCAAACTTTAGTGACTTTTTGCCGATTTAATGAAATCAGGTCAAACATTTACTACACAAGTAAGGGAAATTGATTGCAATTGAATTAAATGTATTTTTAGAGGTAGATGAATGACGTAGTAAACAATGTCGTCGGTGTTAGTTTCCAACTATCACGAAAGAACATTTAATTCTCAACTTTTCGAGGGATGATGAGATTGTTCTTTTACGTAAAGAAACTCTGAAGAATATGGATCTGAATACCAGAAGACAAGTTTTCAGACATAAAGAGTGGACCAAGATGTTGTGCTGACGATACCCATGTTTTATGAGCTTTCAAACTTCCAAGCTAACTCCGCCAACTTGAATGACTTTATGCCAATTATTTATCGAATTTAGGTCAAATTTGAACTACAAGTAAATTGAAGGTTGCTTTGAAAGTTTTATGAAAACTCTTTTGGAGGTACCTATTCAGGGGACAATTAATATAGCATAAACAGCCGAGAGTTTTGACAACACGTTCAACTTCATGCTAAGATTTTGCATCTTGACAGTTTAACCAAATTAGGTCAAACTTGAGCTATAAGTAAGCGCGAAAAATCGCTCTTGAATTAAATGTTTGTCGATATTTGAATCACTTCCTAGATAACTCTGCCCATTTGAATGACTTTATGTCGATTTATCGAAATTAGGTCAAATTTGAAACTACAAGTAAATTGTAGGTTGCTTTGAAAGTTCTACGAAAAAGCTTTTAGGGAGCACCCATCGAGGGGTCACAATCAATATATCAGAAACCACCGAGAGTTTTGACGATAGTTTCAACTTTTTGCTAAGATTTTGCATCCTGACTATTTAACGAAATTAGGTCAAACTTGAGCTACAAGCAAGTAAGAGCGATAGATTTCTCTTGAATTAAATGTCTATTCTAGGATAGATGGGTGTCGTCGGATTGATGACAAGTACGCCAGGAGGGGATCCTCGAGGCGTGTGGAAGAGAGGGGTGTGAGACGTACGGTATTCCGGGATGATGAGCACACAAGTTTACCCAGGTTTGAATCCACCGGCTTTGGACGGATCCTACTCCTTCTAGCAATCCAATAATACGGCAGAGCCAGAATATGGGTTACAAGGGTTTCACCTGTGCGAGTTGAGATTGTAGACTATTGTGAGGGTGCCCTAAAGGCTCTCCCTAGGACGGCTTATATAGATATCCGGCCTAGGGTTTATAGGAGAGACCTATCCGGCTACGACTAAGAGTCGGTTACAGAGTACATCTTGAACTATAAGTAACACTATGGGCTTATGTTGGTAAGTCTTCTGGGCCTTCCCGTAGCCAGACTAGACTCCGCCTCTTCTCCCTAACTGGGCCACCCGTGAAGCAAAGCTCTAACCCAAAGTGGGCAACCCTGGTCAGTGAGGTACTGTGAGGATACCCGGAAAGTATATCCCCAACAGCAGCCCCCGGAAGCCTCCAAGATCCAAAGTCGAATTCATCATCATCTAGCATGATCTCCGGCTTGCAGAATCTTGAAGGGTTCCTGAAACTTCAAAACAAAAGATACGATCCGGGTCTCAAAAAATGAGTCGGACCTATGAGTACGATTATTTAGATTTCTAGCTCGAAATTCAAACTAAGTCGGAACTTGGTCTCTGACATAACCTGACAACAGTCATGGTCAAGTCACGTCACTACAGACATTTCCTGTCAGCACGACCGTTGGTGGGTCCGCCTTTTGCAGAACCGAGGCGCTGTTGCAATGTGTGCGTGTAGATTGAGGCGGAGTAATCATCGTGTGGGGGTTCCCAGTCCTTTCCACAATGCGTGGCATGTTCACTGCAACGTTTACACGAATCTTGACGCGGCTGGCGGATATAAGTGGTGAGGATTCTTTTCCCCATCTCCTTCACCAGTTCCTTGTGCTGCTTCCTTCTCCTCTACTCCTCCCACAAACGTAGAGCTCTTCTGCTCCCCAAAAAACCTCCAGCGCCGCCCATCCAAGGTCACCGACGCACCGGAAAAAGGCTTTTGCATCATCCTCCGGCAGGGCAGCAGCGGCGGCAGCAGCGAAGAAGGAGAGCTACCGCGGGGTTTGGATCCCGTGTGTCCTCGACGATCCCAAGCTCCGTGTCGTTGAAGAAGAAGGGCTCCTCCGTGCCAGCGACTGGCGGAGTGGCTTCGACGAAACTATCCCCAACCCCCACGACGATGAGCGGGTTCACTTCGGCACTCACCTTGACAGAGGTCTGAGTTTTCCTCCCTCAGATCTTTTCCGAGGTCATAGGTCATTACGGAGTTCATCTCCATCATCTCCCCCCGAACTCCATCTTAGATATGAGTGCATACGCCTCTTTGTGCGAGGGGTATCTCGGCATTAGGCCGAGCCTTACTCTCTTTCGATACTACTTTCATGTCCGGAGAAATTCCATTACTGCCGATAATCCTTATATTACCGGTACCATTAGTTTTTCGGTTAGGCGAGAGCGCGCCTATCCTCGGATCATGGCTAGTGAGTCGGTCAAACAATGACCATCTACTTTTTTCTATCATAAGGATATTCCCGCTCCCGGCAAAGCTACTTCTTTGCCGGCTTTTGTCGACGGTGCCGCTACGCCCCAAGAATCCTGGGACGAGCTCGCTCCGGCTCTCAGTGACGATCTACTCCTCACCAAGAGGCGAATCGAGTATCTGATGAAGCACAAGGGCCTAAAAGAGTCCAACTTAGTTCAATGATGGGTGGCATGTCGGATCCAACCTCTTCAACATCATGGAGATCGACTGATGCATTCCATCACGTCGTCGAAGAAGGATTCCCTCCACATCAGCCCCAAAACCTTAGAGCCAAAAAATATTATGTAAGCCAAATCAGATGGCTGATAAGGGAGCGGATTGAGAGGAAGATTCCGGAGCTGTCCCTGGATATGCATATAGCGGAAGATCCCGTTGTGCCGGTAAGCTTCAGCAACAACTCTTTTTATGTGCTCATCTTTATGTTATTTTTGCAATACTGAGATACTTCTTCTTTTTAGCTTGCTGATCTCCCCGAGTCGGAGTTCGCTCCTATCAAGGGATATCCTCCTGAGTTTTCTCAGGATGAGGGTGAATTGGTTCCAATGCCGGACGTCGTTCCTCGGAAACGCAAAGCTCCGACATTGTCCATTGGCACAAAAGAAGTGCCCGTTGTGAAGACGTAATCTTTCCTCACAAGGTCTTTGTATTTTGCTCGTAATTCCTTCCGAGATGTAATGTTCTTTGTTCTATTACCTTCTCAGAGCTAAACATCTCATGAAGGGCAAGGGGAAAGGGGTTGCCTCGAAGCCCCTGTGTCAGTCGAAGCTAAAATTGGCTTCTCCTACCGTGGCTCCTCCAACTTCTGCCCCTCAGCCTTCTGCAGCACCGGAGATTACTCCATCTCTGACCGTTGTAGAAGATCCGGCTCAACCAGTAGAGCCAGCGATCCTTGAATCACAAACTAACGTCACCATGGGTGACTCAAAGGTTGATAAGGGTGAACCCTCTTCGGGTAATGATCCCTCGGCAGAGACTTCACCGACAATCTCCTGGAAAATCCAGGACTTGCCAAGCTTGGCTTATCTCGGAAGTCTGTGGAGGAGATTCAATGGCTAGCCCGGCAATGCCTGGAAAGCCGGACTATCTCTGCCGAAGAAGAAGCGCAAGAAGCAGAGGATATCAAACACTCTGATTTTCTTGAACAAGTTCATCTTCGCGACGAGAAGCTGAGGACCAGCGAGCTTCCAACTGCGCTAGCGATCACCCTAACCTTCGCCGAAAAGGTTGCCACCAAAGTGAATGGGAGTTTAGACAAACTCATTCGCGAAGAATACGTAAGTCAGAATTCCAACTCCCATTTTCCTTATTTCATATCATATCCTCTAGCCCCAAGCATGAAGCTAGATAGTGAAATCCGGTTTTATGCTTCCTTAGGATGCCAAAGAATGAACTAGTGTAGCCCCCAAGGCTCAGGCTGATATTAGTAAAAATATTAGCCTGAGTATTTAGTACACTTCTTACTCTAGGTATTCTGAATTACAGAAAGTATATTACTATAACCAGGATTTGTTGAAGAATGTTTGCAACAAGCGGAAAGAGATCAAAGCTCTCCGGCTTGAAAATGCACAATTGGAAGTTTCCAGGGATGAGGCCGAAGGTAAACATTCCGAAACTCAAGCCTTGTCTTGTATTGCATAGTCAATTTTTTTGTTCAACTGTTGTTCTTTTGACTTACAGCACTGGTAAAGCAGTCCTGTGCTATGATTGAAGAGGCCGAGAATCTTAAAACCCCGGTAGTGAAACACAAGGAACTCCGCCAAGAGCTGGATAAGCTTAAGGCGGATCATGAGAAGAGCATTGCTTAAATTCTCGAATCCACCTCCATGGCCAGCGAGGAGCGTGATCGTAAGATTATGCTTCAATATAATAAAATTTTGGATCTCAACAATGATCTTTTCAGAGAGAGGGACATTACCAAGGCACTTCGGGCTGAACTCTAGAGTCTTCGAGAAGAGAAGGCCAAAGTCGATGATGTCATCTTTGGTATGTTTCCCTTTTTCTGACTTATCTGCATCTTTCGACTTGTTGGAGTCCTAGTTTATTTGACTTACCCTTTGCATTATATGTGTAGGTCCTCTGAACTTAATGGACTCAGCCTCTGCCGAATCTCGCACCAACCGGCTTACCCAAGTTGGTGATTTGCTGCATGACTTCCGCCAATCCCTCGAAGATATTGACGAAGTTCTCAAGGTTCCGGACATGCATAGCATGTCCGGCTTTGAGGTGCGAGATAAGGCCAAGGCTATGCCGCAACTTGTTCAGGACTGGAACATGTCCTACGCGCGAACCGCAGTGCAAAACGCTCTCACCATGGTTATGAGCCACCATGGAAACATGGAAATCTGGCAAGTAACCAGAGGGTACTGCAAGGTGGATGAAGATGGACATGAGCAAGACATCAAGGCTATCATGGACTCCTGTGCCAGATATGGGTGCCATGTAGCTGATTTGACTAGCTACGACACTCCCTTCTTCACCCGCGTGGACACGCCGCCTCCGCCCTCCGAAGAAACAGCTGAAGTTTTCGACGATGATCAAACCATATCGGTTTTGAACATCTCGAAACGTTATCAAAAGGAGGCTGATGTGTCCAGAGAGTCGGCATCTCGTACCTCTCCCCCTGCATCATAGAGAATCAGAATGAACAATGTGTTATTCTGAAAATAATTTGGGTCTATAAATAAGTAGTATAATACTTTTGCTAGTGCTAAGCTTTATCTATTCAGCACTTTTGGCTTTAATATTATGTGCCTGAAATGTTTACATAAGCACTTGTATTTTTTGTCTGCACTTATTATTTATCTGGCTTTCCGCCTCGTCCCTTTCGTGAGCCGGCCAACTTTTAGCACAGAAACTTTGCCGAGCAACGGAGCTCAATTGCTAAACCAGTTTAAACTCGGAAACAAAACCGGCCTCCAGTACCAACAATTCACTACTCAGAAAATGCCCGCATCCAGCAATCAGACAAATAACCAAAGTATAGACTAGAAAATTTATATTTATACCCGAAGGTAGCAATTTTAGAATCGGAAATCTAAACCAGAACAAACATGAGCATAAAGTACTTTCAAGTATTCTGGGATTTTCGACTGTGACATGATCATTCAGAAATAAGATGGTAAAAACTTCTCAGAAAGATTTTGAGGCAACCAAGACTTTATTTCTCATTGAACATGTACACATATATGATTACAAAGAAAAATAAACTAAGAATAAAAGGGACGTAGCTGAGTAATATTCCATGGTCTGTCTAACTCATCCGGGTTTGTACTGCTCCAGCTCTCTTTCTCTTCTTAGTAGAAGGTCTTTCTTTGACTGGCCGCATATCAGTTAGGTAGTATGAACCATTGTGCAATACTCGACTAACTAAAAATGGCCCTTCCCATATTGGGGAAAGTTTGTGCTTTCTTTGCTGCACAAGCCGGAGAACCAAATCGCCCTTATTGAAAGACCGGTTTCTAACTCTCTGGCTATGATACTTGCGTAACTTCTGCTGATAGGCTATTGATCTCATCTCAGCAACGACGTGAACTTCTTCGACTAAGTCGAGATCATTTTGTCGAGAAATTTTGGCATCCTCTTCAATATATGCGGCCACTCTAGGAGAAGTGTGAATCAAATCACTAGGAAGAACTGCTTCTGTGCCATAGATCGAGAAGAAAGGTGTGTATCCAGTTGACCTGTTTGGAGTTGTTCGTAAGCTCCATATTACAGAAGGTAATTCCTCTGCCCAAGCCCCCGCAGCACGTCGTAGTGGTGCTTCGAGTCTTGGTTTTAGGCCTTGTAGGATTAAACCATTTGCTCTTTCAACTTGTCCATTAGCTTGTGGATGCACGACTGACGCAATGTCAAGCCGGATATTTTGTTCATTGCAGAATTCGGCAAGTTCTCCCATAGAAAAGTTTCTCCCATTGTCCGTGATAATGCTATGCGGATAATCGTATCGGATTATAACATCCTCAACAAATCTTCTAGCTATTGCTCCATCACAACTAGTGACGGGTTTAGCCTCAATCCATTTGGTGGATTTATCCACCATCACTAAGAGGTGAGTAAATCCACATGGAGCCCGTTTAAATGGTCCTACCATATCAAGCCCCTAGACCGCGAAAGGCCATGTTATAGGAATTGTTCGCAGCTGATCAGCCGGAACGTGAGCTTGTTTGGCATACTTTTGGCAGCCTTTGCACGTCTTGACTAGTCGTTCGGCATCTGCCTTGGCTATAAGCTAGAAAAAACCGTGTTGGAAAGCTTTTGCCACTAGAGATTTGGCTGCAGCGTGGCGACCACACTCACCTTCATGGATATCTCGTAAGATTTCCACTCCTTCTTCCAGAGATACACAACGCTGAAAGACTCCAGATGCACTCTGCTTATAGAGCTCACCACTAATTATAGTATAGGCTTTTGCTCGTCGGATGATCTGTCGGCTCAGAACTTCATCTTCGGGTAATATTCCGTCTACCAAGAAATCAAGGTAGGGTTGAGTCCAGCTAGGAATCACTGCCAGAACTGCTACTAAAGGTGAGTCGGATTTGGTCGGATATTTCTCGTCCACTCCCTTTATAGAGGGAACTTTGAGGTGCTCCAAAAAAGCGTCATCCGAGACCTTTTCCCGGCAGAGCCTATTTGAGATAGTGCAACTGCTTCCTCATTTTCTGTTCGAGGGATGTGTTGAACTTCAAACCCTTCAAACGATTTGGATAATTCATCCACGACAGCCCTATATGCTGCCATGTGCTTGTTTGCCTTACATATATCCGACACTTGTTGTGCAACAAGGTCCGAATATCCATAACACATTAAACATCGGATGCCGATGTCCTTAGCAATCCAGATTCCATGCAGTAATGCTTCATACTCGGCAATGTTGTTTGTCGCCGTGAAGTGTATCTGCAATACATAGAAAAGTTTATCTCCTTGGGGTGATTTGAGCACCACGCCAGCCCCCGAGCGCTTTAGACCCGTCAAAATGCAAGGTCCAGTATTCTGACTCTGGCAGGGTCATATTCTCCATTGTCTCTGTCCAATCAGCGACAAAGTCAGTAAGGATTTGGGATTTGATTGTTGTACGAGGTTTGTACCCAATGTCGAAAGCTGAAAGCTCTATGCCCCATTTGGCAACGCATCCTGTGGCGTCACTATTGTTGATTATATCTCTCATGGGAGCTGTGGTCACCATGGTAATTGGATGTTGCTGAAAATAATGTCGTAACTTACGAGATGCTGAGAGCACACCGTAAGCCAGCTTTTGATAGTGCAGATATCGCAGTTTTGATTCAGTTAAGACCTCGCTAAGATAGTAAGTTGGACGCTGCACCAGGTGTTCCTGATTTTCCTCCGATCTCTCCACCACCATGACGATACTAACGACTTTGTTTGTCGCAGCGAGATAGAGCAACATTGGTTCTTGTGGTTCCGATGCTGCAAGGATGGGAGCAGATGAGAGTACTGCTTTTAGGTCTGGTAGCGCAGCTTCAGCTTCATCGGTCCAAACGAATTTCTTGGTCTTTTTCAGGAGCTTGTATAGTGGTGCAGCTCTTTCATCGAGCCAGCTTACAAACCCACTGACTGCAGCAATGCAACCAGTTAGTCTTTGAACGTCCTTCAGGCGAGTCGGCCTAGAAATATTGAGTATAGCCTTGATTTTGTCTCGGTTTACCTCTATGCCTCTTTGAGACACGATAAAACCTAACAATTTTCCGGCTGGGATTCGAAAGAAGCATTTCTTCGGATTAAGCATTATGTTGTATTTTCGTAGATTGGCGAACATTTCCTCTAAGTAGGAAATCAAGGTTTCCTTATTTTTGGACATCACCACAATATCATCCACATATGCATGTACATTGCGTCTGATTTGATCGTGGAGGCAACGCTGCATAGTGCGCTGGTACGCAGCTCCTGCGTTCTTGAGCCCAAAGGGCATCGTAACAAAACATAAGGTTCCAAAGGGGGTTATGGACGAAGTTTTGACTTTGTCAGATTCCTTCATCCGGATTTGGTGATAACCGGAATATGTGTCGAGAAAACATAGAAGTTCCGAGCCTACCGTAGAATCGATAACTTGATCAATCCTAGGCAGAGCGAACGGATCTTTGGGACAAGCCTTGTTCAAGGCAGTATAATCAACACACATCCTTAAATAAGTGGTGTCCTTTTTAGGGACCATTACAGGATTGGCCGACCCCTCAGTGTGGATGACCTCTTCTATGAATCTGGCTAACTCTAGCCGGGCTAGTTCCTTAGCTATTGCCTTACGCTTTTCATCGCCAAAATGTCATAGAGACTGTTTGACGGGTTTAGCGTTCGGGTGTATATTTAAAGAGTGCTCAGCAAGTTCCCTAGGTACTCCGGTCATGTCAGATGGCTGCCATGTGAAGATATCTTGATTTGCTTAGAGGAACTTGACAAGCGCGCTTTCCTATGTACTATCTAGGACTACGCCTATCTGGGTCACCTTGGAGGGGTCATCATCCTTCAACGACGTCTTCTTCGTCTCTTCTGATGCCTTAAACTCTGGATTTGGCTTTGTCACCTCCTTCTTTGTCACGGGCATCTCGGACGGATCTATGGTCTTCTTGATCTCCTGGTACTCCTGGGCATGCAACACGACTTCAGCAAAGGTGGCATTTTCGTCCTTGCACTCTCGCGCCTTCTTTGGGTCTCCCCTGATGGTGAGCACGCCGTTGGGACCTGGAATTTTCATCATATTGTAAATGTAACACGGACGAGCCATAAAATCCCAGTAAGCCAGACGTCTGAATATAGCGTGGTATGCGCTCTTGAACGGGACCACTTCGAAAGAAAGTGCTTCTGTCTGGTAGTTCTTTGGAGTTACAAAGGTCACATCCAAAGTAATTTCTCCCAGGGGATTTGCTTGTCTTCCTAGGACAACTCCATGAAAGATCACGGAGCTGTAATTCAGCTGGGTCTCCGAGATCTTCATCCGACATAGTGTTTCGACATACAGAATGTTAATGCTGCTGCCGCCGTCCATGAGAGTCTTGGAGAAACCATAGCCGTCAATAAGTGGATTGATGACTAAGGCGTATTTTCCTTGCCTGTGCAACTTAGGCGGATGATCAGCACGGTCGAAGGTAATTGCCACTTCCGACCAGTCCAGGAACTGAGTGACAGCCGAAATTGTTGCGTTGAGCTCATGTAGAACTGCTTTCTTGACATTAGCTGGTTGAGATCCGAGGAAGGTGAAATAAGTGTCTTTCTTTGTCGGGAAGTTCCTTTTCCTTTCCGGCTTGGGATTTGAAGCATCGGCTTCCTCCATGTATGAATCTTCCTTGGTCTCTTTATCTTTTTTGGGATTCTTCTTTCCCTTCTTCTGCTTAGCCCTGTAACTAGCGGTATCGGCTTTCTTGATGTCGTCATTAAAACGCCACTCGGCGTTTCTGTGGGACGAGCCCCCATTGGCGTCTAAGTGATGCACACAAGGGTTATTGGTAATGTCGGACCAAGAGTAGGTTTTGCCAGGTTGCTGGTCTCCTCTACCTTGGATTCTTGATGTCCCACGACCGCGTCCAGGGCCACCGCCACGCCCTCCTCGTCCTCCAGACCCGAAACTAGTAGTGAACACTGCTATTTCCGTGTTGGGCTTTTCCTCCGAGGTGATCTTGCGCTTCTGCGCCTGCTGCTTTGGTTGTTTTGCCGACTGTGGCATAGCCAGGGCGTTAAGTAATACCTCTACATCGTCGTCAGCATCTGCATACTTGCTCGCTGTTTCTATCATTCTCCCAAATAAGTGACCTTGTCACACTTCAAGCGATGACGTAGTAAGCCAATTGAGAGTCCTGCAATTAAAGCTTCAATCGCAGTTTGGTCATTTACCCCTTCACAAGAGTTTTTAGTGTTGATCCATCATCCGAGATAATCCTGGCAAGTTTCTCCGGCTTTCTGGGTGCAACACTGTAGGTCTCCTACCGTACAGGGCCTCCGATATGTGCGTTCGAAATTCCGAAAGAACGCGCATTGCATGTCATACCACTTGTGGATGGTGTTCTCCGGAAGTTCATTGAGCCATGATCGTGCCGTCTTCCGCAACATGAGTGGGAGATATCGGGTCGCGACCAGGCTGTTTCTGCCTTTGGCGATACAGCAAGCCTGGAAAAAATCCTGGAGCCAAGTATTTGGCCAAGCCATACCGTCGTAGGCCTAAATGTTCCTTGAGATAGCAAATCCTTCCGGGAATTTTGTGGCTCTTATGCATGGTCCGAAGCACTTTGGGCCCATCTATATATCATCATTTTCGTAGCTTCACGCCTCTATGTTGGAGTTAATCCTGTGCCTTGCGTCACTTGGGGACAAAGATTGTCTTGAATGATGGCTATGGCTGCGGTGCCTTGGAGACGGACTTCGGCTTCTGCCACCACCTCCTCCGCCACGACGCCCTCCTTGGCCTCCTTGGGAGACGTTGTGATGGCTGCTTGGTGAAGAGGGTGGAGCAGCTGGATTGTTTCCGGCTGATCGCCGGCCTCCGTCCGGAGCGTCATCATTCCAGTTCTAGGGAGGATCTTCATTACGACGAGCCCCCTGCCGCTTGACTCATCATGGTGTCCATCGTTCCTTCGTCCGTCAGCCGGATGGCTTGTATGTCTAGGGGGTGGCATTCTTTGATGGTCCTCCTCCCGACGTTTCTCTTTGTCTTCTTCCCTGCGATCGTTCGACTCTCACCGGGGAGGATTCTTCGGATTCAGTGCAACAATTTCCTCTTGCTCCAACGCTGGGGTAACATTGCGCCAGTCACGTGTAGCTTTCTGATGTTGTCCTGAAGATCCGGTTCTTGAGTAGTTGTCTTCCCGACGGTCGGAGCACGTTGGGGTCTTACGTTGGGGTCTTACGACATTCCAGGACAGATCCGTGTGGCATTGGTCAGATTGGGAGACCAGTTTTCCGCTTCCGGATAGGGCGACCTTCTGTTGCTCCAGACCCTTGTTGAGTAGTTTAATTCCCAATCGAATCTGCTCTGGGCCTAGATTATTTGCTAGGATTTTTCGAGCCGCAACAGTGTTTTGCACTGGTATTGGATACACCCAGTCTCCCTTGTTGTCGAGTCGAGGCATCCCATGGTCTCCTCCAAAGAGGACTTTGTGAATTTCCGGGAATTGGTCATCACGAATGTGACGCTTCAGGGTCTTCTGATGCTGCCGAGAGATGTACTTCTCTGCAGTTGCCATGCATTTCTTTTCTTCCTCAATGTTTTTGGCCTCATCGAGGAGTACTTAGCGACGCGCTTCTAGGGCCTGGGCCCTTTCGTCCAGCTCTTCAGTAGTAAGTTCTGCAGCTGTAGGGATAGATGTGGTTAGTGCAGCATCGATGAGTTTACGCGCACCTACGGTGACCACGTGTCCATCCACCGGTTCTTCTTTAGGATCTTCTAGGATAAGTGCTCCATCCGAGTCTTCCTCGTATTCCTCAGCAATCACCTCCTCTGTTGGAAGTTCTTTTGCCAGGGTCTTGTTCTTCTTGTTCCTCTTCTTTGCCTTCTTGGCAGCGCCGGTAGCAAAGACGGCTTTGGGTCCGTTTCCTGGAGTCAAGCGCTGATCTGTACTTTCGGACATCTGGAGCTCGGGATTATCTCCGATCTCCATATCATCCTGCGCTTTGGGAGAATTTTCCCCGGATTCTTCATCCATGGCTTCTCCTTCTTCTGCAGCTTTGGAGGTGTACTTCTCTTCATACTCCGCGGAGAACTTTCGGAAATCCACCAACGTCGTCGAGTCATCCGAAGATGCGGGTAAGTTGGTGTTTGTTCCAATCGCCTCCAGCACCGAGTCGGTGTTGTCTCCAGCATCGGCAGAGCCGGATCCAGATCCAACGTATCCGACAAAGTGCGATGTGTGGGTCCTGAGGTAGTTGCGACTTTCCATGTGGGCTTCCTCGAATATCTTAATGGTTTCGAGAACCTCATCCACGCTTGCGTCTTGCATCATCATGCGCCTCAACGTGTGCCTCATGAACAGTTGATCTGTTCTGGCGTTGGCAGAGCCAGAACCAAGGTTGTTGTTGTGATCCTCCTGGATTTCGACCTCAACGAATGGATCGATTTGGGATTCGGCCTCGCTAGGGAGATCCACTCCAGATTTGACTTGAGCCGCGAGGTCTGCTTTAGGTCCGGATTTCTCCACTATCTCCGCAACGGGTGCGGGCTGGGTGGGATTAGGGTTTTGTGAGATCTGGAACTCTACCGCCTCCGTGGACAAAGGGGACCCAGAAGTTTCTTCTGCCTCTATCATCACCACTAGAGTGGGTGGGACAGGTTTAGCGAATCCGATGTAAACATTGATCTCGCCGAAAGACATGATGGTGTAGGCAGTCACGGCCTCCCTAGC
Organism: Avena sativa; assembly: GCA_916181665.1. Classification (NCBI taxonomy): domain Eukaryota; kingdom Viridiplantae; phylum Streptophyta; class Magnoliopsida; order Poales; family Poaceae; genus Avena; species Avena sativa. Next base: position 310,807,231 of record OV702291.1, read on the forward strand.
CGAAATCTAGGTCTCTTCGAGAACGATGAGAGGGACGTCGCTGGCATAGAGGATGCAGCCGACGGTGATAGTCTCGCCGATTCCGATTCTTGCAGATTCCGCTCGGAACGCAGATCCGAAGCTCACTTGCCCCACGGTGGGCGCCAACTGTCGTCGGATTGATGACAAGTACACCATGAGGGGGTCCTCGAGGCGTGTGGAAGAGAGGGCTGTGAGACGTATGGTATTCCGGGATGGTGAGCACACAAGTTTACCCAGGTTCGAATCCGCCAGCTTTGGACGGATCCTACTCCTTCTAGCAATCCAATAATACGGCAGAGCCGGAATATGGGTTACAAGGGTTTATCCTATGCGAGTTGAGATTGTAGACTATTGTGAGGGTGCCCTAAAGGCTCTCCCTAGGACGGCTTATATAGATATCCGACCTAGGGTTTACAGGAGAGACCTATCTGGCTACGACTAAGAGTCTGTTACAGAGTACATCTTGAACTACAAGTAACACTATGGGCTTATGTCGGTAAGTCTTCTAGGCCTTCCCGTAGCCGGACTGGACTCCGTCTCTTCTCCCTGACTAGGCCGCCCGTGAAGCAAAGCTCTAACCCTAAGTGGGCCACCCTGGTCAGTGATGTACTGTGAGGATACCCGGAAAGTATATCCCCAACAATGGGTGCATCTTCTTGTAGTAAACGATGCTGTCAGTGTGAATTTCCAACTATCGGGAAAGAACATTCTCAATTTTTCGAGTGATATCGAGATTATTCTCTCCTATAAAGGAAGTCCGAAGAATAAGGATCTAAATGCCACAAGCCAAGTTTTCACACATATATAGTGCACCAACATATTGTACTTATGATTTCCCATGTTTAATGAGTTCTCAAACATCCTATAGCCTATCGCTCTGCCCACTTGAATGACTTTATATGTTGATTAATCAAAATTAGGTCAAATTTGAACTATATACTACAAGTTTTGTAGGTTGCTATGAAAGTTATACAACAAAGCTTTTGTAGGTACCCATCAGGGGTTCACAATCAATATATGAGAAACAACCGAGAGGTTTGACAACTGGTTTGACTTTATGCTAAGATTTTGCATCATGACACTATTTAACGAAATTGGGTCAAACTTGAGATACAAAGTAAGCACGATAGATTTCTCTTGAAATATATGACTTTTCAGAGGTAGATGGGTGTATTTTCCTGTAGTTAATAATGTCGTTGGTGTGGTTTTCCAACTATCAGGAAAGAACATTCAATTCTCAATTTTTCGAGTGATGACGAGCGAGGTTGTTCTTTTCCGTAAAGAAATGTCCGAAGAATATTGGATCTGAATGCCAGAAGCCAAGTTTACCGACATATATAGTGGACCAACATGTTGTACCAACGATTCCCATGTTTTATGAGTTTTCAAACTTCCTAGCTAACTCTGCCCATTTGACCGAATGACTTTATGTCGATTTATAAGAATTAGGTCAAATTTGAAACAGCAAGTACATTATAGGTTGCTTTGGTAGTTTTACAAAAAAACTTTTGGAGGTACCCATCGATGGGTCACAATTAATATATCATAAAACACCGAGAGTTTTGATGATAGGATCAACTTCTTGCTAAGATTTTGCATCTTGACAATTTAACGAAATTAGGTCAAACCTGATCTACAAGTAATTAAGCGCGATAGATTGCTCTTGAAATTAAATGTATTTTCAGAGGTAGATCGGTGTATCTTGTTGTACTAAACAATGTCGTCAATGTGAGTTTCCAACTATTAGGAAAGAACATTCAATTCTACATTTTACAAGTGAAGATGAGCGAGGTTGTTCTTTTTCGTAAGAAGTCCGGAGAATATTGGATGTGAATGCCACGCCAAGTTTACAGACATATATAGTAGACCAACATGTTGTACCAACGATTCCCATGTTTTATTTATGAGTTTTCAAACTTCCTAGGTAACTCTGCCCATTTGACCGAATGACTATATGTCGATTTATAAAAATTAGGTCAAATTTGAAACTACAAGTAAACTGTAGGTTGCTTTGAAAGTTTTAAGAAAAATCTTTTGGCAGTACCCATCGAGGGGTCACAATTAATATATCTGAAAACAACGAGAGTTTTGACGATAGGCTCAACTTCTTGCTAAGATTTTGCATCTTGACAATTTAACGAAATTAATTAGGTCAAACTTGAGCTACAAGTAAGCGCGATAAATATCTCTTGAATTAAATGTCATTTCAGAGGTAGATGGGTGCATTTTCTAGTAGTAAGCAGTGACATGGGTGTGAGTGTCCAGCTACCACGAAAGAACATTGAATTCTATGTTTTCTGAGTGAAGATGAACGAGGTACCCATCGAGCCAAAAGGGAGTTCTGATGTCAGGTTCATCTTCTTGCTAATATTTTGCGTCTTGACAGTTTAATGAAATTAGGTCAAACTTGAGCTACAACTAAGTGAGATAGATTGCTCTTGAATTTAATGAAATTAGGTCAAACTTGAACTACATGTAATAAATTGTATGTTGCTTTGAAAGTTTTATGAAAGACGCTTTTGGAGGTACCCATCGAGTGGTTAATTAATATATTAGAAACCACAGAGAGTTTTGACGAGTGGTTCGACTTCTAGCTAATATTTTGCATCATGAAAATTTTGAACACCTTTTGAAAACAATCACATGAAATAGGGAGAGAGGGGAAATGATATTTCTATTCTCTATGGGCAACCCACAAGCTTGAGGTGCACCTTAGGCTTAAAGATAACTTTATTTTTTCCACTATGTATAAGGTGAACCTTAGCGGATGCCACATAGTAGGCCATTTTTTTAACGGGTAGTAGGCCATATTAAGGTGTGCTTTTTTACACAATGCGGGAGTAGTATATTTCTTTGCTTAGATATATGGTCACCTCTATCCAAGCGCTGTACATGCTGAGAGAATAAAACGTTGGTAGGGGAAGAGGGCAGCAGTGAAGAGAAGTTGAAGGCGGTTCCATGTCAGAGCAAAGTTATGATGGGTTTCTGACACGAGGTACTGCTGTGGCCTTATAGTGTACTATACTATGCTAGTACTAGTAAATTTCAGGACCTATGCACGCAAAACAAATTGTGTGTTTTGTCTCTCCTTTGCTGCCTCTCACCATCCATCCTCCCTCTCTCCTACCCTTTCCCCTCGCGCACCGGCCCGGCTGATCTCTTCCTCGTCCCCCGCATGGTGCTGCGCACGTGTGCCTTGGTACGGCGGCGCTGTGTCTTTGGCGTGTTCGGCAGCCGCTTTGGTGTGGAGTAGGGACGAGGAGTACATAGGAAGGAAACCACTTTGGTCCTTGGCGGCAAAAAATTTCAAAATTTTCCGGTTTTCGAAATTTTCACTTGCTTCCCAAATATCGGGAGGGAAGGTTACTCAAAAGATCGGCCATTCACAGTACTTCTTATCTTATCTTTATCTTGTCTTATCTCTTACAATACCATACCATAGCACTGTATAGTGTGTGGATAACTTCAAACACAGACAGTTGGATCAAGACCGGCAAATCCAAACATTGCTAACCATTGGATCTTCTTTTCCATTCTTAGCATCCACAAAGACTCTACTGATAGTCTTTAGCATGATGAACGCTAGTATGCGCAAACCTCAAAACACACACTTCATTGCTCAATTTTAGGGTCCTTGTGCTAAATGCATGGACTTGGGTGCAATTTTCATTTTTATGAGGTATTTGATGTAACTTGTACTTCCACCGACCGTGTTAACTCTCAAGCACGTAGCTCCTACGAGACCTACCACGGTTAAAAGAAAATGCAACCGCCCCAATTATCAAACAAACTGGAGCACAGTTTCTTATACGTAATACCCAAGTTTTTAGTACTAGAATTTTTCAAGCTTCCTAGATAACTTCGCACACTTCAGTGACTTCTTGTCGATTAACGAAATTAGGTCAAGCTTGAGCTACAAGTAAGCGCGATAGATTGCTCTTGAATTAAATGTATTTTCGGAGGTAGATGGGTGCATCTTCTTGTAGTAAACAATGTCGTCAGTGTGAGTTTCCAACTATCAGGAAATAAAATTCTCAGTTTTACGAGTGATGACAAGATGGTTCTTTTCCGTAAAGAAAGCTCGAACAAGAATATGGATCTCAATGCCATAAGCCAAGCTTCTAGACATATTAAGTGGACCAACATGTTTTCAAACTCCCTAGCTAATTAACTCCACCCACTTGAATGACTACATGTCGATTTATCAAAATTAGGTCAAACTTGAACTATAACTAAATTGTAGGTTGCTCTAAAAGTTTTACGAAAAAGCTTTTGGAGGTACCGTACCGATCGGGAGGGGTGTCACAATCAATATATGAGAAAAGACCGAGAGTTTTGACAACTGGTTTGCCTTCTTGCTAAGGTTTTGCATCACATGACACTATTTAACAAAATTGGGTCAAACATGAGCTACAAGTAAGCGCGATAGATTGCTGTTGAAATATATGACTTTTCAGAGAGGTAGACGGGTGCATTTTCTTGTAGTAAACAGTGCCATCGGTACGGTGTGATTTTCGAACTATATTAGGACATAAGATTAAATTATTCTCAATTTTTTGAGTGATGACAAGCAAGGTTGTTCTTTTCCGTAAAGAAATGTCCGAAGAATAATATTGGATCTGAATGCCAAAAGCCAATTTTACCGACATATATAGTGGACCAACATGTTGTACCAACATCCCATGTTTTATTTATGAGTTTTCAAGCTTCCTAGCTAACTCTGCCCATTTGACCGGATGACTTCATGTCGATTTATCAAAATTAGGTCAAATTTGAAACTACAAGTAAATTGTAGGTTGCTTTGAAAGTTTTACGAAAAATCTTTTAGAGGTACCCATCGAGGGGTCACAATTAATATATCATAAAACACCGAGAGTTTTGACGATATGTTCAACTTCTTGCTAAGATTTTGCATCTTCACAATTTAACGAAATTAGGTCAAACTTGAGCTACAAGTAAGCGCGATAGATTGCTATTGAATTAAATGTATTTTTGGAGGTAGATCGATGCACCTTCTTGTAGTAAACAATGCCGTCAGTGTGAGTTTCCAACTATCAGGAAATAACATTCAATTCTACATTTTCCGAGTGAAGACGAGTGACGATACTAGTTGTTATTTTTCGTGAAGAGAAGTCCAAAGAATATTGGATGTGGATGCCACAAGCCAAGTTGACAGACATATATATATATAGTGGATCGACAACATGTTGTACTTGCAATTCCCATGTTTTATGGGTTTTGAAGCTTCCTATAGCTAACCCCGCACATTTGAATAACTTTATGTCGATATCTCGGAATTAGGTCAAATTTGTAAACTACAAGTAAATTGTAGGTTTTGCTTTGATAGATTTCCGAAAAAGCTTTTGGACGTACCCATCGAGGGTTCAAAATTAATATACCAGAAACCAGCGAGAGTTTCGACGATAGGTTCAACTTGTTGCTAAGACTTTGCATACTGGTAATTTAACGAAATTAGGTCAAACTTGAGCTAGCTACAAGTAAACACCATAGATTGCTCTTGAATTAAATGTATTTTTGTAGGTATATCATCGGTACATCTTATTGTAGCAAACAGTGTCGTCGGTGTGAGTTTCCAACTATCAAGAAAGAACATTCAATTCTACATTTTCCGAGTGAAGAATACGAGCGAGGTTGTTCTTTTTCCTAAAGAAAAGTCCGAAGAATATTGGATCTCAATGCCACAAGCCAAGTTTACATACATATATATTGGACCAACATGTTGTACCAACGATTCCCATGTTTTATGAGTTTTCAAACTTTCCAGCTAACTCTGCCCATTAGAATGACTTTATGTCGATTTATCGAAATCAGGTCAAATTTGAAACTACAAGTACTAGTAAATTGCACGTGCCCTGCACGTGAGACTCGGATAATAGACATCTGGCATATCATCACTATATAAAATTATAATAGGCAAAGCGGAAAAAATATAATAGGTAAAATTTGAACTACTGCAAGTAAACCGTGTAGGTTGCTTTGAAAGTTTTACAGAAAAGCTGTTAGAGGTACCCATCGGAGGGGGCGTGCGGGGAGGGGGGGCAATTAATATACTATCAGGAACCAACAGAGAGTTCTGACAACAGGTTCATCTTCTGGCTAAGATTTTGCGTCTTGACAATTTAATGAAATTAGGTCAAACTTGACCTACAACTAAGTGCGATAGATTACTCTTGAATTTAATGAAATTAGGTCAAACTTGAACTACAAGTAATAAATTGTAGGTTGCTTTGAAAGTTTTATGAAAAAAGAATTTGGAGGTACCCATCGAGTGGTTAATTAATATATTAGAAACCACAAAGAGTTTTGACGAGTGGTTTGACTTCTAGCTAAGACTTTGCATCATGAAAATTTTGAACACCTTTTGAAAATGATCCCACGCATCCGGACATAGTTCGTGCCCCAAAATTTCAGATACTTCGAAATTCCCATTCGAACCCTATTAAATTCGGTAGGTGGGGGGCTTCACTCGTAATTTTCCCAGTATAATGCTAGCAGTACCTAAACCCAACCCCCCTCCCCCTCTCTCTCCTCCAGGAAAACGTCACCGACCGGATGATACGTCCAAAATGTATCTACTTTTCCGAACATATTTGCTATTGTTTTTCCTCTAAACTTGTGTGATTTGGATACAACTAACACGGATTGACGCCGTTTTCAGCAGAATTACCTTGGTGTCTAGTTTTTATGCAGGAAATCAACTATTAGGAAAAATCCCGGAAAATATGCCAAAAATCCTATTTCACCAGAAGACTCATGGAGCTAGAAGACGAGACAGAGTACGGCCACGAGGGGCCCACACCAACTGGCCGCGCGGGCCAGGCCAGGCCGCGCCTGGGGGTGGTGTGGCTGCCTCGGCTGCCCCCTTGGCCTCCCTATTCGCCTATAAGTTGCCTCTTGACCTAAAAACCAAGGGGGTTTCGACGTTTTTCCATAACGAGTTCCGCTACGCTGCCACCACTAAATTCTGCAATTCAGAACCAGAAACTCCGTTCTGACACCCTGTCGGGACGGGGAATTGGAGGAGATCATCGCCATCATCATCACCATCGCTTCTCCATCGACCATCCATGTTTCCTCCATCTATGAGTGAGTAATCCCCCGCTGTAGGCTATGGGGATGGTAGGGATTGGATGGGATCATTCATGTAATGGCATTAGATTGTTAGGGCATGGTGCCTAGTATCTATTATTAGTGCTTTTTGACTTTGTTGCAACTTGTTATGATTAATGCTTGTCACTAGGGCCTGAGTGCCATGATTTTAGATCTACATGTTATTGATTCATTATGATAGTATTGTTTATGGTCTTACCTGCAAGTTGTATACACATATTGTTGTCCGGAACCAAAGGCCCCGAAGTGATAGCAATCAGGATAACCAGAGGGAATGGCTTTGATGTGAGCAGCACATGTGTTCACGGAGTGTTAATCCTTTGCTCCGGTGCTCTATTAAAAGGAGCACCTTAATTGCTAGTAGTTCCCTTGAGGCCCCACTTCAAACGGGCTGGCAGGAGAAAAGATGTTGTGCAAGTTCTCATTGCGAGCACGTATGACTATATACGGAGCACATGCCTAGGATTATTTAGTACTTGGATGCTTTATCTTATTTATCTGCGAATGCCCTACGTTTTGATTGCCATATGAATTGTCTTGTCCATGCAATGCCCGTCCATCCATCCCTATGCCTACCGCGCTTTAATCCTACTGTTTAGTGCAATTGTTACTACTGTGTTTACTTTTACTACTGCTATTACTTTACTATTGCTACTACAAAACTGTTGCTACTGATAAACTGCTGTGAGCAAGATTGTTTCCAGGTGCAGCTGACTTGACAACTCAGTTGTTAAGGCTTATAAATATTCTTTGGCTCCTCTTGTGTCGAATCAATAAATTGGGTTTCACTTCCCTCGAAAATACTGCGATACACCCCCTATACTTGTGGGTCATCAAGATTATTTTCTGGTGCAGTTGCCGAGGAGCATAGCTTTATTTATCAAGTTCACTTGGAATCACTATTGTTCGCTGCCATCCATCCATCATGGGTAAGTCTCGTGATGGCAAGGTTCCTATTTTACCATCCACTACAAGAAGAGGTACGGTTGTAAGCACCGCTGTTGCTCTTGATTCACCATCTGTTATGAGTAAGCTCCTTACACCACCACACACATGCTACACATACTGCTACTACTCCTGAATCTGAAACTTCTGATACTTCTGATGCTGCTTCTACTATGCTTGATAAGAGTGGTTCATTAGGTCCTTTCCTAGATGCTACGATTGCTAGAACTATAGCTAGAAATACTGAAACTCCTAATGAAGACACTACTACACCTATCAGTTCACCTGAGTCTAGAGAGAGCTATGATATTGAAGACGGTTATATTGAGATGACCGATGAATTTATTAAAGAATGTCAAAACACCCATGATAGGAGTGTTGTTAAGAATCTCCTTGAGAGGCGTACTATAAAAGTCAAATTGTCTCCTAATGCTATGTTTGCTTCATCTCCCATAAACATTAAAGATAAGGATTATTATTTCTCTCTTGATCTATCTTACATAGCTATTGTTGAGAAAGAACCTTTTTGTGGGACTAAGAATGAAAGTGCGGTAGCACATATGACTGAGCTTTCTACCATGAGTGGCCTGTTTTCTGATGATATTAAGATGCGCACCTACTTTGTTGCTAAAATTTTCCCTTTTTCACTGAAAGGAGAAGCAAAAACTTGGTTTAATAATTTACCTCCTAGATCAACTGATAGCCCTGATTGCTTGATTAGTACTTTCCTGCAGAAATATTTTCCTCCTAGTGCTACATGCTATTTTGCAGGAACTTTTTGATTTTAAACAGGGAGAAAAAGAGATATTGCCTGAATCATGGGCAAGGTTTTGTGCTTTGGTTCATACACAAGCTGGATGTCCATTACCTAACAATGAGATTCTTGATATATTTTATAATGGACTAACTGAAGAATCTAGGACATACCTAGATAGTTGTGCTGATTGTGTTTTCAGGAATAGGACTCCCAAGGAAGCCGAGGAATTAATGGCTAAAATAAGCAAGAATTATGAAGACTAGACTCCTCCTGAACCAGCTACACCTGAAACAATTATACCTGAACCAGCTATACTTGCGCCTATACCAACATCGAAGAAGAGGGGAGTTATTGAACTAAATGATGAAGTGATGAAGGAAGCTAAGAAATGTCTTAAGGAGAAGGGAATTAAAGCTGCTGATGTCAATAATTTACCTCCTAGAGAAGAATTATGTAAGCCAATTCCCCACTCATCCACTATTGAGGTACACTCTCTCCAACATTTTGATGAAGGTGATATTCCTTACTCTAAACCTCCTGATCAATGCCTAGAAGAATTTGATGTTTTTATTGTTAAGCAAGATAATTTTAATAAAAGGGTGCAAAATCATCTAATGGAAAACTCTAGAGATATTGTTGAGTTAAAAGATATTGTGGAAAGAACCTCTAATGAGTTAAAATGCTTGTTAAACATTTTCAAATGGTTCAAACTCAAATTGATCAGCTTATTAAAGTACAAAAGACTTGCTAGTTAATGCTTCTAAAGAAAAACATGCTTATGAAATGAGAACTAGAAGTGGTGCTGCCACCCAGGATCCTCTATATCCTGAGGGGCGTCCTAAAAGAATTGAGCAGGATTCTCAACAAGCTAAAAATAGTGGTACTACTCCTAAGAAACGAAAGAAGGAACATAAAACTATAGTAGAACCTTCTGAACCTGCTAAATATCCTAATAGTATATCCGTCTCTGATGCTGAAACTGAAAGTGGTAATGAAGAAAATGATGTTCCTGATAAAGAAAAAGTTGAAGAAGAACCTGAAAAGCACACTAATAATACTAAATACACTAAAGAAGATTTTTTTGCTAAGAAACATGGTAGTGAAAGAGAACCTTGGGTCCAAAAACCTATGCCTTTCCCCGATAAGAAACACAAGTCAAAGGAAGATGAACACTATAACAAGTTTTGTGAGTGGATGAAACCTTTATTCTTGAAAATTCCTTTGACTGATGCTATTAAATTGCCTCCTTATCAAAGTATATGAAGGATATTGTCTCGAATAAAAGGAAGATCCCTAATGAAGAAATTTCTATGTTGCTTGCCAATTATTCCTTTAATGGTAAGGTTCCAAAGAAACTTGGAGACCTAGGGATTCCAACTATTCCATGCTCTATTAAAAATAGTTATGTTAGAACTGCTTTGTGTGATTTGGGAGCAGGAGTTAGTGTTATGCCTTTTTCTCTCTACAAGATACTTCAACTGGAAAAACTAATACCAACTGATATATCTTTGCAAATGGCTGATAAATATACTACTATTCCTGTTGGTATATGTGAGGATGTACCTGTTCAAGTGGCTCATAATTGCTTGATATTAACTGATTTTGTTGTGCTTGAAATGCCTGAAGATGATAATATGTCTATTATTCTTGGGAGACCTTTTCTTAATACTACAGGAGCTATTATTAATTGTAATCAAGGAAAGGTGACTTTGAATGTTAATGACAAGGAGCATACTATCTATTTCCCCAAGAAGATTAATAAGACTTACGGTTTGAATTCAATTGAACATGTTGAGGGCATTCAAGTTGGAGAAATATATTGTCCCATACCAAGAGAAAATATGAAACTATTATGATTGGGTCCATTTCTATCAAGGTTGAGGTAACATAATCATTAGTTGAATACAAAGTTTTGTTTCATATAAAATTGTTTTGGTAACAAGACCTGATCAACCTTGTTAACAAAAGGATTTCAATGAACAAAACAATGTTTTCACCATGATTATCTTTGTTTACTTTTATTTTATCCATTTTAGTTTTTGCTTTCGCTTAGTTACTTTTCTGTTGTTAGTTGCTTGCATGTTAGAGTGTCTTAGAACTTCTGAAGTTTTAGTTTTGTTTTGTCATTGCGTCTTTCGAGAAACTTTTTCTGTCAGAAAATCATTCATCTATACCTGAAAATTGCTCAAAAATAAAGTGTCTTGAAAAATTCCAAAAAATTCTTATTAAATTTTTACATAAAAAAGGGGGCAGAGAAGTGCCTGGAGAGTACCAGGGGGACCACCAGGAAGGCACACCACCTGGTGGCGCGACCAGCCCAGGGCCGCGCCTAGCCATGGTGTGGGCCACCCCTGGCCCTCCACTCACTCTCTCACTTCCCACTTCTTTCTCTCTCCCGAGAAAACATCAGTTCTTTGCTCGAAATCGCGTTCTTACTGTTCTTACCCACGATTTTTCGATCTCCTTGCTCAGCCCATCTTTGCTGCTGAAATTTGGAGCATTTGTTCTCCGGTATGTAACTCCTTTGCTTATCCAAGTAGATTTGTGTTTAGTGGTTTATATCTTGAGTATTTTGCTGTTGTAGGTGACAGGTTATGAGAGCTTGTAAGCTTGTTCAAAGCTTAGAGATATTGTTTTGATGCATGTTTAGGCCTCTTACAAGTCCCTATGAGTAGTTCTCTTCATTATGTATTCACTTTGCAATCACTTGTGTAATGGATGTTTAAATTTCAGAATATCAAAGATGAACAACCACACATTTGGAGAAATATTTGAGAGGGACACACCTAGGACGTCAAGGCCCTCAAGATCAGCCTCTCAGTTTAGGCCTTCGTACAATGAATATCTCATTGCACCGTGCTTTGGCAATGAAGGAGATGAGGGGGATGCTCACCGATCTACTTTTCCTTGTTATACATTCTTGCAAGCTATAGGGATCCTTGATGATTTCTTACTACTGGTTCAGAGGGTCGGTTTGACCTCTTACATGGAAGATGAGAGTGAGCAATATGCCCTGCTCACCAAAACTTTTGCTGAGAGTTTCGTTTTCACTAACACCCCCTATCAGTCAACTTTTTCTTTCAGAATTTATAATCTACCTATTACCATGTCGTTGGAAAGATTTTGCAGCATTATAGGTATAGGCATGACGGGGACCATGAAGAAGATCCAAGGGCGACCCGCTGATTTGCTAGAGCTCTATCGAAGTGTGACAAATGACGATGACCGCGTAGCTCAGCGAAGGAAGATAAGAAACATCCAACTCCTAGCTCTTAGATAATTTGCTTATTATCTTGCTACTAGCATTCTTGGTAGGGAGAATACAAGTAATATCTCCAATTATCATTTAGCCTTCCTCGATGATGTACTTAATAATGATACTCGGTACAATCTTGGCTCTCTCATTGCTCGCCGCCTAGCTGCTAGGGGACCTATTTATAGGGGCATTATTGCTTCACGTTTGGTTACTGCGTTAGAGCTTTCTGTGGATCCTAATGATATTATATTGGCACCACAAAGGCTTGACCTTGCTGCCATGAAAACACATCACTTTGTCACTGCTGACTCTGACACGGACAGTTTAGTATACAGGATGTTGTTTACTGATGGGGATGAAAGGGAGATTCCTTTGCTGCAGTCTACTTTGTTCAGTGTTCACAGGAGGCCGTGGTTGCGTTCCAAGGAGGAGGTGGACAAGCATGTCCTCCTGCTTGGTTTCCACAGGAAGCACCAGGAGGATGTGCCTTCTTATGACTACTCTGCGCACTACGGTGGGGCGTCCTCGAGCTCATACTAGGACAAGGGTACCTCCTCACCGTAGTAAGGAGGCGCTCCATCTTGGCCAGCTTGGGATTGATACACACTTAGGCCAAAAGCCTAAGCTTAGGGGGAGGTACACCGACATCACACTCATCTCCATATCATGTTTTGTCGATACTTTGTATATTCATGTTTCGTTCTCTTTTTAGTTTTCGTTCTTTCTTTACTTTTGCTTTCTAAAACACAAAAATACCAAAAATATTTCTGTTGTTTCTCTTTGTTTTCTTCTTCAACTTTTTGCCTTGGTTTGCTTTTTTCCTTTTGGCTTTGTCTTAATTATTCGAAAACCCAAAAACATTTTTCTTTGCTTGTTTTTCCTTTTTTTATTGCCTTTGAAAATTAAAAACACCAAAATATTTGTTGTTCTTCTTTGGTTTTGTGAAGTTTGTTGCAGGGTTCAGCAGTCCTCAGTGGAATTTGGTTTCATGTTATTATTCAAGCCACACAAGTGAAGGGCAATAATGAGGATTAATGACAACTTGAGGTGTGGTAAGAGGCTGGTAACGAACTCTATTTGTTTTCATTTTTGTACATATACTCATCATTGTGGGCATGCCTAGTCTGTTCATGTAGGGTGTATGTTATTTATGGATGCTTAGTAGTTCTTGCTTTCTTATGATTAACTCCAGCTTGCTAATAGTTTGTAGCATGTCATATGAATGTTTGCTTGCATTGCTCTATTCATAACTTGGTATGACACTGTGGTATCCTCCTCTGAATGTTTCACTTGAATCGACTTGTCACATGCTAATGCATGCATATGACTAAAACAAAAATGAGTTAAGCCTCGATGAATTATTTTGCCTCAGGGGTCTTGAATCACTTTCATGCCATGTATAGTCCTGTTTTGTTGCAAGCATGATTATGACAGTTATTTCTCTCTCATTTGTCGCTCCCTTACTATTGCTAGCCTTCACTTGCACTGAGTATAAGCTTTACTCGTGTTTCCAACTCCCTAAAACAAATGTTGCCAAAAGAGTCCACCATACCTACCTATTAGCATCATTTGCTATTCCGTGCATATTCAATATGCCTTGTTTTCTTCCGAATAAAATGTTTGCTTGTTATGAGAAAGTTAGTTAGTAAAGCTCTCACGAACTTGATGGCACACTTTATTTCTTGCAGTTAATAAACCTGAACCATTGTGACTTTCCATAAAAGATATATGCTTACAAATTATAGGCTGGGGATTAGCAGAACCGTGCTGTCACGAGGAACGCTTTCAATGCCTGTATATATATACCCAGTTGATATCATGCTCTTTTGTTTCCGGATGTCGTCGGTGTGAAATAAAAGGGGAGCTTGTAAGTCCATGGAGTTATGTATGTGTGTTAGAGAAACGCCTGGGTCGCTGGTCTAATCCATGCCTAATCATGGTGGAAACCTGCAGCGTAACCATAATGAGTATCTATGAAGCATTCTTCTTATAAAAAAAGAGATAACTATTGAGAAAAATAAAAAAAAGAGATATGAGAAAAGAGGAAAGAGAGAAAAAAGCACCATTTTCCCATGGTAAATAAGGAGATTGCTGAGATACTCGTTGTCTGCTTGCCTTGTCATTTTGATATGGGGATTCTTCCGTATCATCGGGCAAGGGGTACCCTGTTGGCGGTTCTCTATAATACGCACGTATTTACTATGACAAGAACTTACCGGTAACTAAAGTTGAGTAGCATGAGGAGCAGCCCTCGTACTCAAGGGACATGAGATTTCCAATTTATAGTCTGTCAAGCATATAACTTAGATTGGACCTCACTTTCACCTTAACTATTTAAAGATGCTTATGATAGGGGCAATGAGAGGTCAAAGCTAACGTGTACCATACTTTCAGAATTTGGAAGCCTTTCAAACTTTTCAAAACCTTTTCATTTCATTGTTGAGTCACCACATATTCTACGAGCACTTCCTTGAGAGTATTGTTGTCATTCTTAGTGTAATATGCTTGTCTCAAAACTTGATTAATTGTGTCATGACTATGATGCTTGTATCTTTGATATCTTTACTTCTAGTCTTCACTTGAACTTTAGAGGTGCCTTGCCATTTATGTTTGCTCTACAATCAAAGGCAAGCGAGATACCACTCAATCATACCTTTTTATGAGCATTGCAATGTTGCTTATGTTTATGTTTCATGCTACTTATTATTTTTGAGTTGGAATCTCTTCATAGCCTGCAATGACTATTAAGTAAACTTAGTTGCATACTCTTTATTATGAATTACCTGAGTAGTTGATCATATGCTGAGAATATATACATCTTATGAAGCAAATGTGTTCGTGAAAGTTTCTTTTATCGGACTCAGTTTTCAACTGAATTGCTTGAGGACAAGCAATAATCTAAGCTTGTGATTTGGATACACTAACACGGATTGATGCTGTTTTCAGCGGAATTACCTTGGTGTCTAGTTTTTGTGTAGAAAATCATCTATCAGGAAAAATTCCAGAAAATATGCCAAAAATCATATTTCACCAGAAGACTCACGGATCCAGAAGAAGAGACGGAGTAGGGCCACGAGGGACCCACACCACATGTCCGTGCGGGCTAGGCCAGGCCGCGCCTGGGGGTGGTGTGGCTGCCTCGGCTGCCCCCTCGGCCTCCTTCTTCGCCTATAAGTTGCCTCTTGACCTAAAAACCAAGGGGGTTTCGACGTTTTCCCAGAAAGAGTTCCGCTACGCTGCCACCTCCAAATTCCGCGATTCGGAACCAGAAACTCTGTTCTGGCACCTTGCCGGGACGGGGAATTGGAGGAGATCATCGCCATCATCATCACCATCACTTCTGCATCGACCATCCATGTTTCGCCCATCTATGAGTGAGTAATCCCCCGCTGTAGGCTATGGGGATGGTAGGGATTGGATGAGATCGGTCATGTAATGACATCAGATTGTTAGGACATGGTGCCTAGTATCTATTATTAGTGCTTTTTGACTTTGTTGCAACTTGTTATGCTTAATGCTTGTCACTAGGGCCCGAGTACCATGATTTCAGATCTGAACATGTTATTGATTAATTATGATAGTATTGTTTATGGTCTTACCTGCAAGTTGTATACACATATTGTTGTCTGGAACCAAAGGCCCCGAAGTGACAGCAATCAGGATGACCGGAGGGAATGGCTTTGATGTGAGGATCACATGTGTTCACGAAGTGTTAATGCTTTGCTCCGGTGCTTTATTAAAATGAGCACCTTAATTGACAGTAGTTCCCTTGAGGCCCCGCTGCAAACGGGCTGGCAGGACAAAAGATGTTGTGCAAGTTCTCATTGCGAGCACGTATGACTATATACGGAACACATGCCTAGGATTATTTAGTACTTGGATGCTTTATCTTATTTATCTGCAAATGCCCTACGTTTTGATTGCCATATGAATTGTCTTGTCCATGCAACACCCGTCCATCCATTCCTATGCCTACCGCGCTTTAATCCTACTGTTTACTGCAATTGTTACTACTGTCTTTACTTTTACTACTGCTATTACTTTACTAATGCTACTACAAAACTGTTGCTACTGATAAACTGCTGTGAGCAAGATTGTTTCCAGGTGCAGCTGAATTGACAACTCAGTTGTTAAGGCTTATAAATATTCTTTGGCTCCCCTTGTGTCGAATCAATAAATTGGGTTTCACTTCCCTCAAAAATACTGCGATACACCCCCTATACTTGTGGGTCATCACCGGAACATCCCCACTGCACTTTAGCCAGCGTAGCCACACACCTGATCTGCTCAACGAATCCTCTTGTCCGGCGCGCTGATCACATCATCGACCGCCTAGGATCTACTCCACGGACGCCGTGGTCCAGCATTTTGCTCGTATCCTTACCCGCCCAAGATCTGCTTCCCCGTCGTTGACACCCACTACGACCGTAGCACCTTCAGCGACCTCGACGTGACCCGTGAGGATGCGGAGGAGGCCTAGACGCCGCCCCGACTGAGGTAAAACCAGATCTCCCTGCATGATTTGTTTATTGGCAATGTACTGTATTCGTGCTAAATTTTCTAACTAACAGGTTCTTTACTTGATATACACCTGTTATATACTAAATTAACCTGTTGTGGTTACGCTTAAACTCCACGCATTGAACTATTTTAGCTCTGTTTCAAAATATAAGATACTTTAGCTTTATGAAAGAAGTGTATCCAGACTCATTTTAGTGTGTAGGTTCACTCCAAACCTAGATGAACCTACACACTAAAAGAGGTCTAGCTGCACTCTTTTCACAAAGCTAAAACATCTTATATTTTGAAATAGAGGGAGTACTAAATTAACCCGTTGTGGTTACGCTTAAACTCCACGCATTGAACTTTTTTATATACTGTACTATTTCATTGTGAATTATTAGTCACTTAATATATTTGTTTACATTCTCTATTGTACCTGTCCACATGAGATATGATTATATAATATCTCTCTCATTCGCCAATTTACAAACTATAGTATTTCCATCATGCTATTGTCCTGCTATCCTATACTACACGTTTACACACGTCATACTATTTGACCATTATGTACTGTCGATTTGATCCCTCTTAACCTGCAGCTCAAACTGCTTGTTGTTATTATGCAAGGAGCAGCCTCAGTTTGCACACAATATCATAGAGTGAATGGCTCCTATAATCTCGTAAGACCCCATCACTTTTGTTTCACTTCATGCCAACGTATATCATGTTGGAACCTGTTTGTATTTACAGTTGGAATTACCTTTATGCAGAGGAGCAACAATAAAGTACAAACTCCGCCTGTCCACACGAGCCGCCGTAGATCTCGTGTAACACCTACCGTAAGGCCCCCCACCCAAAGTTTGGTCCTTGCCACATTTTTTGTTTGCTTGAATTTACCATTTGTCTTTCTTGTTTTCATATTTTTTTTGCAAAAAATTAGCGTCAAACATTTTAGCCCCACTATGGTATGCTTTTGTTCCATGTGCTTAGTTCAATTTCCTAGATATGGAGAGGCTGGGTGTATTGCATCTGAGTTGTCTGATAATAAGAACAAGGACACACTAGCGATAAGATCCACACATGTATCATAAGGAACTCTGTGCAGTTCATCTCACTCTTGTATCTACTGTGTATCATAGTTAAATGAACTGGCTATTTTAATATGAGGCACTTGATGGTTCAGTTTGTTGTTCTCAGGCTACCGAAGCATTGAAATTATCTGGCTATTCATGAATAATTCAATGTATGATTGCTTGATTCATTGTTTGTCTAAAATTATCTGGGTAGCATATTCGAGGCTCACAATTGATGTGTTTTTATTGGTTGAGTTACTCTTTTTTTGTCTATGATTAAATTAGTGGTATATTTCGTTTTGTAGTTCCTGGCTAGTTTATATATGAGAAACATAATGGCTTAGTTTTAATATTCGTTTTATTCATGTTCTGCACATTCTAGTTTGAGCAGTCTGCATCAGGTACTTTGGTTGATTGCTCGCATTGTTATTCAAAATGAACTTGTAGTTTGTTTCCCAAGTCTATTGTTTAAGTAACTTGTTTTGTCTTGGTCTCAGCCATATTCAAGTAGAGCAATCATTTCACAGAGCAGCACATGCTCGCATCGCGCCAGCTAGTGCACTTATTCAAGAAGAAATAGATGTATGAGTCACCACTGTTAATTGCTTCCTTCCTTATATATTACCTAATTGACACATTTAAAATTCATGGTGGTGTGATTGCATGGTAATGCTGTTATCACTTTTTTTGTGTTTGTTTCAGGTTGCAAATGACCCTCTAAATGCCGAACAACTCCAAGTTTCAATTTTGTTTCACACAGCAGCAGTGACAATACCTATTGCTCATGGCACACCGCTTCGACTGATCCTCGTTTTCAGCCGAAAGATTATTTGAGGATGCCTTCCAAGATGCCCGTGATATTGTTGAGCAAGAAGCCAACAAAATAGATTCAGTAATCACCATAGAATGCAAAGACTTATATGAATTGAAAAACAGGCAAGCCTTAACGCATAACATACTTAATAATCTCAGTTGCAGCTCTCATGGGAAGCCAGTTGTTACATGTCTCGGGATGCAAGCTCCATAGAGACCTTTTCTATAACACGAGTTATGGTGTTTTTTTAGTTGTCTGGACTCTGCTGCAACTTTTATGCTTCATTTTATTATTATCAAGTTTACTGAGGATTGTAATAATCTACTGTAATTTTCAGTTGTAAGTTGTTTGAGGATTGTTGCAAACTGAGCATCTATCAGAATTACTACACACACATGAAAAAACAGTGAAATTGTAAGAGGTACAACACACGATCTACCGGAACAGGGAGAACGTCCATTGTATTACACGGACACCATAGAACTTGCAAAATTCATAGACGTTCACTCAACAAAGTGAACACATAAAGAGCAAAACTGAAGAGAATACATCAGGAGCAGACCCATACAATCCATAAATCTGATGGATAGCCGTCGTAGTAATCGTAGTGGGTGGTACCATCCTCGCCATATGGCGGTACCATCTGCAGCTCAGAATGCTCGACGATTCTGCAATACTCCGCCAATAATCGACCGAGTTCGAAAGGACGGTCATTCCATAATCCTCCTACTCCATACCCATATACAACGCTTGGCTCCTCTTCCCACGCAAGAGCCTCAAAGGTGTAAGATCTAATCTCGGATAGATCCGCATAGTATATGCTGCCGGCCTGCACCGTGGGTACCCTGGTGCTGTCGATACAGACGCACCGATTCTCAGCAACGAATAGAGCACGACTTTCAATGCCACTGACCGGCTGAAGGACATGGTTCTAGGTATCAATTCGGTAAACAACCGGCCTATCGCCGTAGACCAGTCCACTCACAACGAACAACAACTCCCCGTCGGACTCGATGAGGTAAAAACGATTCTCTAGGAACTGGCAGCCCGGAACAGGGCCTGCAACAGTGGGATGCATCTCCAGGGTTCGTGCGGAGCGCTGCAGCTGCACATCTCCATGAGCAGCATCACACATAGTCGAGAGGACAAACCCATATCTGTCTACGACAAAAACATCACCAATGTAAGAGGTCATGCTCTGGAGTTCCACGAAGTCATACGGCGAGTACCACCCTTCACCAAATGCCAGGCGACTCCCTTCCTCCATGCTCTCATCCGCCCACCAAATGGTGGTGTTCTGATTGTTTGATGTAAACACCATCAATGACGGGAACATCGTCACAACGACAGAAGCCACCCGCTCGGTCGGTATCTCCGCCCTCAAGCGCTTGATAGCACCCAAGAAGGGGTTGTACAACCGGGTCTTGTACGGCTGCACCCTCTGTCCAAGCACAAGGAGGCCGCCGGTTGTGCTACCGACATAAAAGTACCTTCAGGAGATAGAGGGAGGAGAAACAGAGATTCAGTCAAGGTAAACATACTGAAATTCAATCAAGGTAAACCATGGAGCAAAACCTTGGGCAACAAGTGGACGAAGAAACAGAACTTGAAAAATAGATATTATAGGATGTGAATGCAAAAAATGGATCACATATATACAGATGAATATAAAGAAAGCACCTGCGAAAAACCCAGATAATCTTCTTCTCAAGGTGGCGGCCAGTTCTCACGTTCAGCAACATGATCGCGACATCTTCTACCCGATACTCCTCGGACAACTAGTGCTCTAGAACAATCCAGTTGGCTGGCATAAAGCG
The DNA here is from genome assembly GCA_916181665.1 of Avena sativa. Classification (NCBI taxonomy): domain Eukaryota; kingdom Viridiplantae; phylum Streptophyta; class Magnoliopsida; order Poales; family Poaceae; genus Avena; species Avena sativa. The sequence goes on from OV702291.1 coordinate 310,827,548, forward strand.
CTCCTCCGTGAAGCCGCGCCAGGTCCTGCAGACTGCCTGAAAGGCGGCATAGTAGTCGAAGTCGTCTGTCAAAAGGAAGATGTCACCCATCTTCTGGACGAGTCCCTCAAGGAGACCAACCCATGTCGAGTCCTCCTACTTCTTGCCGGCCATGGATGATGGCGTTTATGTGGTCTTGGTCCCACCGACTAGCACAAGAAGCGGTTCCAAAGACACACATTTAAACAAAGGCCTGGGAAAGCCAAGCGAATCGTGTGAAAACGAGACGACGACATGCACACAGCAACCGCAAGCGCGTTTCATCAAACTAGCACGAGCACGCGCATGCGCACGCGCACTAATTACAGTACAACGGTTGTGCGCACACCATCTTTACGGCTCCTAGGGAGCACGCGAGTGTGTAGGTGTAGGATGATACTAGTAGTAATAGTATCATAATCTCATTGTATTTAATTATCCCAAAATCTAAGAAGAAAACATGTGCTCCTTGGTCCTCAGGGCACACGCAAACGCAGGGCATTTTCCATTTTTTGCATGGCATTTTCCATTTTTTAATTTCGCTTTTTAGCTGTGCCCTTGGATGCTCACCATGTGGCCGGATGGGGTGTATGCTCCGTGGAGCTAAAAACCTCATGTTCCCTCAATAGCACAGTTGTTAATTATTGAGGTATATGTGTTTTTAGTCCCACAACTTGCACTGCGGGAGCGTTTTAGTCCCACATCTTGGAAAGTGAGCAACACTAGCCCCACAACTTGTAACCAGGAATAATTTAGTCCAATTCAATCAAATTTCTGTGATTTTGTCCGAATTCGTCGTAATTAATTGTAGAAGTGACATGTGGCATCATATTTTTTGCAAAATGGCCCCTGTGTATTTTCTGCCTGCTAGTTGTGACCTTGGTATGACTTGACAGGAGGATCTGAATTAGAAAATAAATAAGAAAAACTACTAATGCATTGTAGGGTATCAAACTGATTACCTGCGCTACTGAAGAAATCAACCTTGCCACTATAACATGCACATAGAAGTGATTAACTGAAGAGCGCTCTGGCTGATGTGTTCTTTATTTTGGATATTCAAAAATATGTGTTATGGGGTACAATAAAAACTCAACTTTATTCCTTTTCATTTTTGCGAATAAGAAAAAACTCAAGTTTATTCTAGACACTGCAGCTAGCTATTAGGTTAACGCAAAGCTATACAATTGATATTATGGACCGTGCCAACATAGACGTGAGCATTTTTTGCGTTCGTATGTGCTTTTTAATTGTATAAATAATTACTTCCCCCAAGTACTCCTCGTCTGGCATAATTACGTCCTCTCAAGTACTCCTCGTCTCACATGAGTAGTCGTGGGCATCTACTGGCATAGTGACTTGTGTGTGTGTCGTTATACAAAAGTGTTAAGTTTGAATCCATTCTCCTCTTAGATATTTAACTATTTTATTTGTACGTCTACTAACAGGTGGCCCACTTATCAGTCCGCATAGGGACACAAATGACATAAAACATATAGAGGGGTCATTTTAAAAAAAATCAACGTCATTTGTGGACAAATTAAGTCAAATTCAATGAAATTTCATTAAATTGGAAAAAAATACTCTCGAGATATAAGTTGAGGGCCTAGTATTGCTCCATTTTCAATATGTGGGACTAAAACGCTCTCGCGGTGCAAGATGTGGGACTAAAGGTATATATACTGTACCTCTTAATTATTTTACAGCCTCAATTGCTAGGCCGGAGGACCAATTAATGCTCCTAGTTTTGCTCAATCACTCCTCTAGTTGACCGTAAAATATGAACCACCACGTCGTGTCATGCTCCTGGCCGATCATGTGGTTACAACGGGAGTGCATCCATTGGCTTGCATGTTTTCAATTAAATGCGGTGGCCACGAGCTTTGTCTGGATTTTAGGATTACTACTACATGCAATAACTAGCTATAGAGCGAGTAAGTGAAGTTAATTTTCCGAACTAGTACTACTCTGGCCTAGTAGTAATACCGAACACAGGGAGTACCTCAAGTGTGGTTATATGGATGATCGGTTGATGTGACTCTCGGCCATTAATTTCTGACCATATAGCCGTACGTTCTACCACCTTTTTTACTACTACTACTAGTAGTACATGGATGCTAGCAAAATTCAAAATCTCAATCGAGCGGCAAATCACACATACCGACTTCGAAGTATTTCCCGCCTAACCGTTTCAAAAACTTTGAGCCAAAATTTCCCACCTAAGGAGTACCATTTTTATATTATTATTATTATTATTATTATCAGATGGGCGCTTGCCAAATTCAAAATCTTAATCGAGCGGCAAAATCACACACCAATCTTGAAGCATTTCCCGACCCTCAGTTTCAAAAACTTTTGACTTCAAAATTCCGATTCCACCCATTGTTCTGATGTCCTATGGGCAAGCTAAAGTCGGTAGCTTGGGGGCACGATCGTAATTTATATTTCTATTCACCTCCTTAGTCCGGATTCGCCCAAATTTTCCGCTGGTCCTTCCAAAAATCCCAACCCCTCTCTCCCACGCCCTCACCTCTACGACCACGACGCACACCGGTCGGCAGAAATTCCACGTCGGCCGGACCCGCTTGAGTGGCGGTCTCGTGCACCGCCACGGAGCCGCTTCACCGATGCTCACCCACCAGATCTAGTTCACCGGGTCTCTCTGCCATTGCACCGGAGCTGCGGTGTTGTTCACCATGCCGATGGCGTCATCGACCTCCCAAGCTCTGCTTCCCGTCCGCCGAAAGCTACCCAACCGTACCGCATCCGCTTCACCGGTGTACACTAGACGTGATCTAGTTCTGGGAGTTCCATGTCCACCGCTCTAGACCAGCTGCTCTACCGTCGCCATTCACTGCACTGGATCAGCCTCGGCGACGCTCTCGTCCACCGTGCTCAAGCTGGCATCGACCGTCCAAGATCTGCTTCCCCGACGCCAACAGCTACCGCAACCGCAGTACCCTCGGTGACCTAGACGTCACCCGCACGGTACCGATGATGCTTAGACGCCTCTTCGACCAAGGTTAACCAAATCTGCAACCCGTTTTTGTTTTGTCAGTAGTATAGCAGGTTCAAGCCTATTGCAGTGAACTGCATTTTTGTCATCGTGCTCGTACATACAAGTAAGTGGGCATGCCTGTTCTTCGTGCTAGTACATACAAGGTCATTAGACATCTTGGTTTGCATGCGCTGCTCTACAAATTTCAAGTCATAGACATGTCTGTTATTTTGTCGTACACATGTTCTTAGCTACTCCATACAACAGTAATTGCCTTCTACCGTGTAATTCTTGCAAAATCTGAAGTCAGGGAAAAATATTAGTGTGGATTCCCTGCTCTATAGTTGCTTAATCTATCTGTTTTGTCCTGATATTAGTTCCTGCTATTATTTCCTCCATGTCATCGTTCTGCTATCATGTAGTAGCCGTTTAAACTCTTCATACTAATTCGATTATAATTTTGTTGTTGTCATCTGCTTCTTCAAATGCTACATCACTAACTATTTCCTTTTTCTTGCATATAGCTCCAAATGGAACAATGAACATGTTGGTTTGCATAGCCTATTCTACAGGTTCACAAGGGATGCCATTAATTCCTTATCTGGTGCTTGTTCGTCCTGACAACGGCATAATTGTCCTCTACTATGTAGTTCACTCGTGGTTTAATTCCTGCTCTAGACGTTCTCTTATGATGCCATTATAATTTCTATGGTTGATTCTTAGCTATGATAGCAACTATATGCCATTGCGTAGCTCACCGCAAATTCTGAGTCACCCAACGACTATGCATTCCAGGAGTTGCCACTCCTTCCATATATATTTGCTGAAATGACCTCGCTTATTTATATTTGCTAAAATTCTAAGAAACACTTTGTTTGATTGCTCATTTCATTCTAGGCACACTTGTATAATGCTTGTTTGTCCTGCTCTACAGGTTCACGAGCGACGCTATTATATCTTGCATCGGGTTCTGGTTCTGGTTCGTTCTAAGTCATGACATAACTATCCTCTATAATATATAGTTCATTCGTGGTTTGCATTCCTGCTCTACAAGTTCTCGTATGATGCGGTTATAATTTCTATCTGGTTCATTCTTTGCTATGACAGTAACTGCATGCAATTTTGTGTCTCAGCGCAAATTCCGAGTCACCCGACGTCTCTTGCATTTTAGGGTATAGAACTGCTTCCATATATTTTTGTTAAAAATGACCTAGCTAGTTTATTTTTGCTGAAGTTCTAAGCCACACACACACATTTTTTGATTGCTCGTTTCATGGTAGGCACACTTGTTTAATGCATGCTTGCTTGTCATGTTTGTTTGACGTGTTGGTCAATAATTGAACCATTGACCAGTTATAAACTCCAGATCATAGCTCCTGTCATATCAGTCAAATGAGTAGTTTGTCTTGTTTGATGTATTAACTTGTTATTACTTAGTTTCAGGGTGCAATTATTGCTATTGCCACCAAAGAGGGGGCTACAAGATCATGTCTCCTCCAATATAGCTATCACACTCAAAGGAAGATGCAGGTGATCAATTAAGGACTCTGCTATCAACTTGATTGTCAATTGTGCCAATTTTTCTTTCCCTTGATTTGATAATATGTAATAATTTTAAGAAGTTTGCAGCTGATGTAATATCTAGATAACTCGCATAGGCCATGTATGCATTTAGTTGATGCCGTCCACATATGCGTTAGTCGTTACGGTAACAACGCCAGGCAAGTCGATTAGGCAACATTACCGTGCTTTGTTATTGGCCCATCGTGTATTCGGCCGATGATGAACAGTAAAAAATGCTGGATTATATAAACATTTTATGATATTGTTATGGGCTTCAGAAAAGGCCGAAACTATAAAAGGCCGTAAACGTAATGGGCCGACCTACAAGTTATAACTGGACATAACAGTAACATGCCGTAAGAGTAACAGGTCATAACTATAACAGGCCATATCAGTAACAGGCCTTAATAGTAGCAGGCCGTAACAGAAATAGCCCATCGCTGTAACACGCAAGAAACCGTGAAATCCCAGAACAGTAATAGGACAAAACAGTAGCCGTCCGCAACAGTAATGAGCCGCAACAGTGAAAGGCCAGAATAGTGACAAGCCAGAACAGTAACGGCCCGACAAATTTGCAGGCTAGGGCAGTAACATGCCGACACATTTACCAGACTAGAACAGTAAAGGGCCGCTTGTGGGCCTGAATAGGTAAAGCCTCGAACAGTGAAAGGCCAGGACAGTAACATGCCTGAACAGTAACGGGCCATCTCAGACAAGGGCCGTTAGTATGCCGCCCATGATGGGCTGCGATAAACAGTGATGGGCCGCCCACAGGCCTTAAATGTACAGGAGCGACTTGGCACAGACTGCTAATTAGGCCGTAGAGTGTTGGATCACCATGGACGTTCTTTAGGCCGACATAGTATTGGGCCTGAAAGTTCGCGGGCCGCTGCCGGCTGCAACTTTGGGCCCATTTCAAACTGTATAGGACAAAACAGTAATGGGTCATCTTGTTATTGGGCTCCCTAAATGGGCTGGCCCAGTTATAATTTAGCAGGCCTTGGCTGGGACTGGCTTCTGCCATGGTTTCTATGGCCGTTAACGGCGGTAACTGACCACTAACAGTGGCTGCCACGTGGCAGTTTGCATGACGTCAGCAGTCAACGTGGCTAGTGAACAGATCTATGACGGAACAAGTTTTTGTGGCTAAAGGTTGTGATCTGTCACGATCAGGAAAAAACCGTGGTAGATTCTTTTGTGACGGGGCTTTTACCACGATGGTCATCCGTCGTAGAAGACTTTTTAGCCACGAAAAACGGGCCTTCAACCACGAAAATCGTCTATTGTAAAAGCCAACTTTTATTGTAGTGTCTTCCACACGCCTCGAGGACCCCTCATGGCGTACTTGTCCTTAATCCGATGACAGTTGGCGCCCACCATGGGGCAAGTGAGCTCTGGATCTGTGTTCTGAGCGGAATCTGCAAGAATCAGAATCGGCGAGACAATCATCATCGATCGCGTCCTCTACGCCAGCGATGTCCCTCTCGTCGTTCTCGACGAGACCTGGATTCCAGCTAGGAAGGTCGTGACTACCTACACCATCATGTCTTTTGGTGAGATCGATGTTTACATCGGTTTTGCTGAACCTTCCCCACCCACCCAGCGGTTTTGCAGAAGAAGCTTCCGGGTCCACTTTGTCCGCGGAGGCGGTAGAGTTCCGGTTCCTGGAAAACCCTAATCCCACCCAACCCGCACCTAACGCGAAGATAGTGGAGAAAGCTGAGCCTAAAGCATATCTTACTATGAACGTCGAATCTGGAGTGGATCTCCTCAGCGAGGTCGAATCCCAGATCGATCTTCCCAACGAGGTCAAAATCCAGGAGGAACAAAGCAACAACAACTCTGGTTCCGGCTCTGCCAACACCAGAATGGAGCAACCGTTCCTGAGGCACACGTTGAGGCGTATGATGTTGTATGATGCCAGCATGGATGAGATCCTCGAGACCATCAGGCGTTTCGAGGAAGCCCACGAGGAAAGCCGCAACTACCTCAGGACACATGTATCGCACTTTGTCGGATACGTTGGGTCCGGATCCAGCTCTGCCGATGCTGGAGACAACAAAGACTCAGTTCTGGAGGCGAGCAGAACAAACACCGACTTACCAGAATCTTTGGATGATTCGATGACATCAGTGGATTTCCGAAAGTTTTCTGAAGAATATGAAGAGGATTTTAACTCCAAAGCTGCAGAAGAAGGAGAAGCCATGGACGAAGGATCCGGAGAGAACTCTCCCAAAGCGCAGGATGATATGGATCTCGGAGACAATCTCGACGTCCAGATGTCTGAAAGTACTGATCAGAGCTTGACTCCAGGAAATGGACCCAAAGCTGTCTTTGCTACCAGCACCGCCAAGAAGGAAAAGAAGAAGAAGATTTTGGCAAAGGACCCTCCAGCTGAGGAGGTAGTCGCTGAAGAATACGAGGAAGACTCGGATGGAGCTCTAATCCCAGTTGAGCCGAAAGATACTCTGGTGGATGGACACGTGGTTACCCCTGGTGCCCATAAACTCATCAGAGACGCGCTAACTACTCCAATCCATACCACTGCAGAACTTACACCTGTAGAGCTGGTAGACATGGCCCAAGCCCTAGAGGCGCCTCGCCAAGTACTCCTAGATGAAGCCACCACTCTCCTTGAGGAGAAAAGGCGTATTGTGGCTATAGGACAGTTCAACTCCCTGCAGCACCAGAAGACCCGGAACAGCCCTGTGCGGGCAAACAAAAATCTGGAAGTCCACAAGACCCTCTTTGAGGGAGATGACGCCGTCAAGGGAGAACCTCGGCTCGATAGCAAGGGATATCTAGTGTATGGAACACCAGTGGAAAACACTGCTGCAGCTCGAGATATCCTAGCGAACAATCCAAACCCAGATCAAATCCGGGAGCAGAAAACTAGTCTCCAAATCCGACCAATGTCGCACGGATCCGGCTTGGCATGACATAAGGCCCCGACAGGACCCGGAACAGAATCACCGTCCCGACCATCGGGAGGAAAATTACTCAAGAACCGGATCTTCAGGGCAACAACACAGAGCCGCACATGACTAGAGTAATGTAGCTCCATTCGTAGAGCGAGACGCAGTTGCGGCACTAGTTCCGAGGCAACCTCCCCGGCATAGTCGAAAAATCGCAGGGAAGATGAAGAAGAGCGATGTCGCGAGGAGGACCGACAAAGGATTACACCTCCTAGACATACAAGTCGTCTGGCTGAACCTCATCACAATAGTGGAAATGATTGATGAAGGAACGACGGACACCACGCCGAGTCAAGCTGGTAGGGGGCTCGTCGTAATCAAGACCCTTCCCGGAACCGGCATAATGACGCTCCGGATGGAGGCCGGCGCTCAGCCAGAAATAATCCACCAGGACCACCCTCTCCACCCAACAACCATCATAGCGGCTCTCGAGGGGGCCAAGGAGGGCATCGTGGCAGAGGAGGTGGTGGCAGAAGTAGAAGTCCGGCTCCAAGGCACCGTAACCACAGTGAACAACCAAGACGACATTCTCTATCACCAAGTGACGCGAGGCACCGGATCAACTCTAACATAGAGGCGTGGCGCTATGAGTTAGACAATATCTATGTGGGTCCAAAATGCTTCGGACCGTGCATTCGATAAACAAACTTCCCGGAAGGATTTGCTATCTCAAGAAACATCCAACCCTACGATGGTGTGGCTCGGCCAGGCACTTGGCTTCAGGATGTTTTCTAGGCTTACTGCATCGCCAAAGGTGGACATAGCTTGGTCGCGACCCGGTATCTCCCACTTATGCTGAGGAAGACGGCACGATCTTGGCTCAATGAACTTCCGGGAAACACCATCCACAATTGGTATGACATGCAGTGCGCGTTCTTTCGGAATTTTGAAGGCACATATTGGAGGCCCTATATGGTAGGAGACCTACAGCGTTGCACCCAGAAAGCCGAAGAAACTTACCGAGATTATCTCAGACGATGAATCGACACCAAGAACTCCTGTGAAGGAGTAAACGATCAAACTGTGATTGAAGCTTTCATTGCAGGACTCCCAATTGGTTTACTACGTCACCACTTGAAGTGCGACAAGGTCACCGATTTGGGAGAGATGATAGAGACGGGAAGCAAGTATGCATATGACGATGATGATGCAGGACTACTGAATGTCCTAGCTGTGCCACAGTCGGCAAAACAGCCGAAGCAACAAACTCAGAAGCGCAAGAACACCTCAGAAGAAAAGCCCATCGCAAAAACAGCAGTAGTAAACGCTACTTTCAGGTCTGGAGGATGATGAAGGCATGGAGGCGGATGTAGACATGGTCGTGGGACATCCAGAGTCCAAGGTAGAGGAGATCAGCAACCTGGTAAAACCTACTTTTGGGCCGACATTGCCTATAATCCGTGTGTGCATCATTTAGATGCCAACGGGGGCTCGTCCCACACAAACGCTGAGTGTCGTTTCAATCACGACATCAAGAAAGTTGAATCCGCTGGCTATAAGGCCAAGCAAAGAAAAGGAAAGAAAAATTTCGAGAAAGAAAAAGAGACCAAGGAAGATTCCGAAATGGAGGAAGGAGAGCCTTCAAATCCCAAGTCGGATGGAAAGAAGAACTTCCAAACAAAGAAGGACACTTACGTCACTTTCCTTGGGTCTCAACCAACTAAGGTCAACAAAGCAGTTTTGCACAAGCTCAACGTAACTGTTCCGGCCGTCCCTTAGTTCTTGGACTAGTCGGAAGTGACAATCACATTTGATCGCGCTGATCATCCACCTAAGTTACACAGACGATGAAAATACGCTTGGCTATGGTTTCTCCAAGACCCTCATGGATGGCAGCAGTAGCATCAACATCCTCTACGTTGAAACGCTGCGTCGGATGAGGATCTCGGAAACACAGCTGAATTACAGCTCTGTGATCTTTCACGGAGTTGTCCCCGAAAGACAAGCAAATTCTCTAGGAGATATCACTTTGGACGACACTTTAGGAACTCCAAAGAACTACCGGACAGAAGCACTTTCTTTCGAAGTGGTCTCGTTCAAGAGCGCATACCACGCTATCTTTGGACGACCGACTTACTGGGATTTTATGGCTAGTCCATGTTATATTTATAATATGATGAAAATTCCAGATCCCAAGGGCGTGATCACCATTAGGGGATACCCGAAGAAGGCACGAGAGTGCAAGGACAGAAATCCTGCCTTTGCTGAAGTCGTACTGCATGCCTAGGAGTACCAGGAGATCAAGAAGACCATCGACCCCTTCAAGATGCCCGCGATGAAGAAGGAGGTGACAAAGCCGACTCTAGAGTTCAAGGAATCGGAAGAGACAAAGACGATGCTGTTGAAGGACGATGACCCCTCCAAGGTGACCCAGGTAGGTGTAGGTTTAGATAGTGCATATTAAAGCACGCTCGTCAAGTTCCTCCAAGCCAATCAAGATATCATCGCATGGAAGCCATCTGACATGACCAGAGTACCTAGGGAACTTGCCGAGCACTCCTAAATGTACACCCAAACGCTAAACGCACAAACAGTCCTTCCGATGTTTTGGCGATGAAAAGCGAAAGGCAATAGCTAAGGAACTAGCCCGGCTCGAGTTAGCTGGAATCATAGAAGAGGTCATCCACACTGAGTGGTCGGCCAATCCTGTAATGGTCCCTAAAAAGGACACCACTGAATTAAGGATGTGTGTTGATTATACTGCCTTGAACAAGGCATGTCCCAAAGATCCGTTTGCTCTGCCTAGAATTGATCAAGTTATTGACTCTACGGCAGGCTCGGAACTCCTATGTTTTCTCGACACATATTCCGGTTATCACCAAATCCGGATGAAGGAATCAGACAAAGTCAAAACTTCATTCATAACCCCCTTCGGAACCATCTGTTTCGTTATGATGCCTTTTGGGCTCAAAAACGCAGGAGCTACGTACCAGCGCACTATGCAGCGTTACCTCCATGATCAAATTGGACGCAATGTACATGCATATGTGGATGATATAGCGGCGATGTACAAAAAGAAGGAAACTTTAATTTTCGACTTGGAGGAAATGTTCGCCAATCTTCGCAAATACAACATAATGCTTAATCCGAAGAAATGCTTCTTTGGAATACCAGCCAGAAAATTGTTAGGTTTCATCGTGTCTCAAAGAGGCATAGAGGTGAACCAGGACAAGATTAAGGCTATGCTCAACATTTCCAGGCCGACTCGCCTGAAGGACGTACAAAGTCTAACTAGTTGCATTGCTTCAGTCGGTTTGTAAGCTGGCTCGATGAAAGAGCCGCACCACTAAGCTCCTAAAAAGGACCAAAAAATTCGTCTGGACTGATGAAGCTGAAGCTGCACTACAAGACCTGAAAGAAGTACTCTTGTCCGCCCCTATCCTTGCAGCGCCAGGACCTCAAGAACTGATGTTGCTCTATCTAGCTGCAATAAATAGAGTCGTCAGCATCGTCATGGTGGTGGAAAGACCAGAGGAAAAACAGGAACACTTGGTGCAGCGTCCGACTTACTACCTTAGTGAAGTCCTAACTGAATCGAAGAAGCGGTATCCGCACTATCAAAAGTTGGCTTATGGTGTGTTCTTTGCATCTAGGAAGCTACAACATTAATTTTAGGAGCCCCAAATTACCGTGGTGAGCACATCTCCCATGAGATACATAATTAACAACAGCGATGCTACATGACGTATCGCAAAATGGGGAATAGAGCTTTCAGCTTTCGACATTGAGTATAAACCTCGTATGGCAAACAAATCCCAAATCCTAGTTGACTTTGTCGCTGATTGGACAGAGACAACGGAGAATATGACCCTACCAAAGTCAGAATAATGGATCTTGCATTTTGACGGGTCTAAAGCACTCGGGGGCTGGCATGGTGCTCAAATCACCCGAAGGTGATAAGCTTTTCTATGTGTTGCAGATCCACTTCACGGCAACAAACAACATTGCTGAATATGAAGCACTGCTGCATGGAATCCGGATTGCTAAGGATATCAACATCCGACGACTTATGTGTTATGGAGATTCAGATCTTGTTTCTCAACAAGTGTCAGATCACTGTGAGGCAAACAAACACATGGAAGAATATAGGGCTGTCGTGGACGAACTATCTAAATCATTCGAAGGGTTTGAGGTTCAACACATCCCTTGAATAGAAAATGAGGAAGCAGATGCATTATCTAGAATAGGATCTGCATAAAAAAGGTCCCAGATGGTGCTTTTTTGGAGCACCTCAAAGTTACCTCTATCACAGGAGTTAATGAGGAATATCCGACCAAATCTGACTCACCTTTAGTAGCAGTTCTGGCTGTGATTCCTAGCTGGACAAAACCCTACCTCGATTTCTTGGTAGACAGAAAATTACCCGAAGATGAGGTTCTGAGCTGGCAGATCATCCGACGAGCAAAAACCTATACAATAATAAATGGTGAGCTCTATAAGCAGACTGTATCTGGGGTTTTTTAGCACTGCGTATCTCCAGAAGAAGGAGTGGAAATCCTAAGGGAAATTCACGAAGGCAAATGCGGCCATCATGTTGCAGCCAAATCTTTAGTGGCAAAAGCTTTTAGACATGGATTTTTCTGGCTTACAACCAAGGCAGATGCCGAACGATGGTCAAGACGTGCAAAGGCTGCCAAAAGTACGCCAAACAAGTTCATGTTCTGGCTGATCAACTGTGAACAATTCTGATAACATGGCCTTTCGTGGTCTGGGGGTTTGACATGGTAGGACCATTTAAATGGACTCCAAATGGATTTACTCACCTCTTAGTGATGGTGGATAAGTTCACGAAGTGGGTTGAGGCTAAACCTGTCACAAGTTGTGATGGAGCAACAACCAGAAGATTTGTTGAGGATGTTATGATACGATAAGGTTATCCGCATAGTCGAGGACAACAGGAGCAATTTTCTATGGGATAACTTACTGAATTCTGCGACGATCAAAAAATCCAGCTTAACATTGTGTCAGTCGCGCATCCACAAGCCAATAGACAAATCGAAAGAGCAAATGGTTTAATCCTTCAAGGCCTCAAACCAAGACTCGAAGCACCACTTCGTCGTGCTGCGGGGGCTTGGGCAGACGAACTGCGTCTATGATATGGAGCTTGAGAACAACTCCGAACAGGTCAACCGGATACACACCTTTCTTCTTGGTCTATGACGCAGAAGAAGTTCTTCCTAGTGATTTGATTCATACTTCTCCCCGAGTTGCTGCGTATATCGAAGAGGATGCTGAAATTTCTTGACAAGATGATCTCGATTTAATTGAAGAAGTTCACATTATTGCTGAGCAGAGATCAACAACCTATCAACAGAAGTTACGCAAGTATCATAGCCAGAGAGTCAGAAAACGGTCTTTTAATATTTGGTTCTTCGGCTCGTGCAAAAAAAAGAACAAACTTTCCCCAATTTGGGAAGGGGCCTTTTTAGTTAGCCGAGTATTACACAATGGTTCTTACTATCTAACTGATATGCGGCCAGTCAAAGAAAGGCCTGCTACTAAAAAGAGAAAGGGACCTGGAGGCAATATACACCCAGAAGAATTAGACAAACCGTGGAATATTGCTCAGCTACGTCCCTTTTATTCTTAAATTTTCTTTCTTTGTAATCATATATGTTTACACGTTCAATGAAAAATAAAGTATTGGTTGCCTCCATATTTTCTGAGAAGTTTTATACTACCATCTTATTTTCCGAATGATCATGTCACCGTCGAAAATCCCAGAATACTTGAAAGTACTTTATGCTCATGTTTGTTCTGGTTAGATTTCCGATTCTAAAAATTCTACCTTCGGGTATAAATCTAAAATTTTCTAGTTTATAATTTGGTTGTTTATCTGATTGCTAGATGCGGGTATTTTATGAGTAGTGAATTGTTGGTACTGGAAGCCGGCTTTGTTTCCGAGTTTAAACTGGTTTAGTAATTGAGCTTTGTTGCTCGGCAAAGTTTCCGTGTTGAAGATTTGCCTGCTCACGAAAGGGACGAGGCGGAAAGCCAGATAAACGATAAGTATAGACAAAACAAAAAGTGCTTATGTAAAATTTCAAGCATGTCAAAATAAAGCTAAAAGTGCTAAAAGGAAGTAAAAAGCATCAATCCTTACAAACTTAGCAGTAGCAAAATATTATACTACTTATTACAATCTGATTGTTTCAGAGTAACACATTGCTTTTTCTGGTACTCTACGATGCAGGAGCTGCCATCTCACTGGTGACATCACCTCCACCTTGGTATCTTTCCGAGATGAGCATATCACGGTTTGCTCATCGTCGGAAACTTCAGCTGTTTCTTCTAGAGGCGGAGGAGGCGTTTCCACGCGAGTGAAGAAGGGAGTGTTGTAGCTAGTCAGATCAACTATGTGACACCCATAGCCGGCACAGGAGTCCATGATATCCTTGATATTTTTCTCCTTGCCATCATCAATAGTCAAATAACCCCTGGTTACTTGCCAAATTTCCATGCTTCCATGGTGGCTCATAACCACTATTAGGGCATTCTGTGTTGCAATTCGCGCATACGACATGTTCCAGTCCTGGATGAGCTGAGGCATCTCTTTTGCCTTATCTCGCACTTCAAAGGCAGACATTCTATTCATATCGGAAATCCTTAAGGCTTTGCAAATATCCACCATTGACTGGCTCCGACTTCATTAAGCCGGCTGGTGCGAGTCTCGACAGAAGAAGAATCCAAAAAATTCAGAGGGCCTCCATATATAAAGCAAAAGTCAAAAATATATCCGAACTCCTGGAGTCGGAAGAAAGTAAAGTCAAAGACAGGAAAATTACCAAAGATGACGTCGTTAACTTTGGTCTTCTCCCCCCGAAGACTCTCTAGTTCATCTCGGAGAGCTTGGGTGATGTCCTTCTCCCTAGCCAACTCATCTCTGAGATCCAAGATTTTCTTAACCTGGATAGCGATCTTGCGATCACGTTCTTCGGTGGCCATGTTGGATGATTCAAGAACACTGTTAATACTGCACTCATGATCCACCTTAAGCTCATTCATCTGTCACCTTAAGTCGGCGTTCTCCACCTCCAGGGTCTTGAAATTCTCGGCCTCTTCAATCATTTTGCATGACTGTTTGACTAGTTCTGTAAACACAACAAAACAGTCGAATAAGAATTCGACTATGAAATCAAAAAGAGCAAGTATGAGGACTGAAATGATTACCTTCAGCTTCATCCTTGGAAATTTTAAATTGAGCATTCTCTAGGAGGAGAGCTCTGATATCTCTCTTCTTATTGTAGATATTCTTCAGCAATTCCTGGTTATAAGCATTAACTTTCTGTAAGTCAGAATAATACCCAGAGTCGGAAGTCTACTAAAGACTCGGGCTAATATTTTAACTAAGTTAAATATCAGCACGAGCCTTGGGGGCTATACTAGTTCGTTCTTTGGCATCCTATGAAAGCATAAATCCGGATTTCCTATTCAACTTCATGCTTGGGGGCTAGAGGATATGATATGAAATAAAGTAAAAGTAAAAGTGAGAGTCAAATTCTTACTTACATAATGTTCATGGGTTAGCTTGCTCAGACTCATGTTCACCTCAGAAAAAACCTTCTCGGCGAGAGTCAGAGGGATCACTGGTGCTGGCGGAGCCACGCCGGCCTTCATCTTGTCATCACGAAGACGAACTTGGTCAAGAAGCTCAGAGAGGTTTACATCCTCGGCTTCTTGCGCCTCTTCTTTAGCAGGGATGTTCCGGCAATCCAAGCATTGCTGAGCCAACTTTTGGATCTCTTCTGCAGTTTTTTGAGTAATGCCAAGTTTGGCGATACCTGGATTACTGAGAAGGTTGTCCACGAAAACCTCTGCTGAGGCATCATTACCCTTTAAGGGTTTACCCTTACCAGTTACCGAATCACTCATGGTGATGTCGGTCTGTGAGTCAAGGTTCGCTGGCTCAGAATGCTGAGCCGGATCTTCTAGAACACGAGGAGATGAAGTAACCTCCGGCGTTGTAGAAGGCGTTGGGGTAGGAGTCGAAGGCGAAGCTGCTGGCGAAGTCAAGTTTAACTTTGACTGGCGCAGGTGCTTTGACGAGGTTCCCTTCCCCTTGCTCTTGACGAGATGTTTAGCTCTAAAGAAGTGACAGTACAAGATCGTTACACTTCAGAAAGAATAAGAGATAAAATATAAGACCATGTGAGGAAAGTTACCTCTTCACAACAGGCACCTCTTTTGTGCCAATAGAAACAGTCGGAGTTTTGCGCTTGCGAGTAAGCGCCTCTAGCAGTAGTACAAGTTCTCCTTCCTCCTGAGAAATCTCAGGAGGATATCCCTCAAGAGGAGCAAGCTCTAACTCGGAGAGGTCAGCAAGCTGAAAGAAGAATCACCTCAGTATTGTGAAAAGATGTAACAAAGTACAGATGAACACATATTTGAGTATAAGAGTAACTGCTGGGAAACTTACTAGTGTCACGGGATCATCAGCCGTATACATATCCAGAGAGATGTCTGGAATCTTCCTCTCGATCCGCTCTTTGATCAACCATTTGATCTGGGACTCGTAGTCCTTTTCTGAATATGACTTTGAGCAGATCCAGAGAGAATCCGTCTTGCTCTTAGTGATCATATGCATGAGCCGGTCACCATGGTGCTGGAGGGGCTAGATCCGGTGTGCCAGCCAGAAGTGAATTAAGTCGGATCCTTTCAGACCCTTGTGCTTCACTAGGTACTCGATCCGCCTCTTGGTGAGAAGCAAATCATCGGTGAGAGCCGGAGCTTCAACGTCCCAGGACTCTTGGCGTGTGGTGGCGCCATCGACGAAAACCGGCAAAGGTGTTTCTTTGCCGGGAGCCGGTCTGTCCTTATGATAAAAAGAACATGGACGGCTAATTCTTCACGGACTCGCTAGCCTTAATTCTAGGATAGACTCGCTCTCTCCTAATAGTGAGGCTAAGAGTTCCGGTAATATAAGGATTACCGGAAGTGATAGAATTTCTCCGGATACCGAAGTAGTACTGGAATAAAACAAGACTCAGCCTAATTCCGAGATACCCCTCACACAAAGATGCATAAGTGCTCATTTCTAAGATTGAGTTCATGGGAAAGTTATGGAGTTTAACTCCGTAGTAATCTATAACCTTAGAAAAGAAATCTGAAGGAGGAAAACTCAAACCTCTATCAAGATGGGTGCCAAAGTGCACTCGCTCGTCGGCGTTGGGGGAGGGGATGGTTTGACTGTAGCCGCTCCGCCAGTCACCGACCCGGAGGAGGCCTTCCTTCTTGATGACATGAAGCTTGTCGTCATCAAGGACCCAGGAGATCCAGACCCTACAGAAGCTCTCTTTCTCCACTGCTGCGGAGGCCGTCGCCATTGTCTCCGTCGTGCCGGATGTTGAAGCATCAGCCATTTTTGTGAATGATGGTGACCTAGGATGGGCGGCGCTGTGTGTTTTGGGGGAGGCAGAGGAGATTTTGCGCGGTGGCATCGAGAGGAAGGCGACACTGGCGTTGGTAAAGAAAAACAAGGAAATCTTGACCCCTTATATCTCTCACGTACGCTAAGATTTGTGCAAAATAAACAGTAACCATGCCACGTGTCGTGGAAGGAGCTAGGTAACCTCCTCGTGAGTATTACACCGCCTCGATCTCCACGCACGTATTAAAACAACGCCTTAGTTCTGTTGCCGCAAAAATCTGCTGTGCAATACTAGGATAACTGTCATGCCTTCATGACGACGAACGGATGATTTTCGAGCAAATCAACAAAGAATTCCTCGCTTTCATGGAGGATATCCGACCGTTTTTCAGCGCAAACGGCAAAGATTCAACCAAACCCTAGATGGCTAGAGCTTGGCAGAGAAGAATGGCGGAAAATAACAGAACGTGAAAAACAATACATAAAGTTTGTGAATAGATCGATTGGGGGTCTCTCAACCGGCCATGACCTTGGTATTTATACCTTGTAGCTAGACTTGGCATATAGGAAACAAACTCCAAAATCGACTAGAATCTGACCATCATAATTGGTTATCACATGTAGCCTTCTAAATTAGCTAGATAACCATATCACGTGACACCCCTGGCCAAATTCATGTACAGTTACTCTTGCTTATGAATAAAATATTGTGACATACCGCTAATAACAATTGGTCGTATATATATATATATATATATATATATATATATATATATATATATCATGTGCATGCAATTTTTACCATCGTACCTTTCTTCAGGGTAAAATCCTTACAACTTGGTATCCAAGGTGAGGTGGTTCTTGTTCTCGCCACAGCTACATGCTGGCTCAGTTAATCCTAGAATTTGTACAAGACTTGTACTTTGTACGATCATTGTAGCTTAAACACCCCTGATTGTAGCTAAGATGTATCCTCCGTCTATGTAGAAAATCCTGATGCAATACTGAAATAACTTGTCAATAATATGAGTAACTTCACTGACTATTAGAATAATTTAGCCTACAAATATCTAGTAGCCAAAATATGTATTCAACACATGTCCCCCTATTTTTGTAACAATTGTATTTACCAAAAACATTACAATAATTACCTTGGGATGATGTCGCTATAAAAATGCTTAGGGCGATGTCCAAAAAACACATCGGCCAAATTTCTTAGGACGGTTTTTTAAGTAATATATTGTACAACATTTTCTTAGGACGGTACTCCAAATAATATATTGGCCATGACATCATTAAGCCTCCTGCCACATGCTAGGACAATTTTTTTTCAAGTATTTTCCATTGAGGGCCTTTGGCAATTTTACTCCCTGCAAAGGTTATACAAAATATGAATTTCCAGGAACAATCTCTACAATACTATATGGTCCTTCCCAACTCGGTGACCATTTGCCGAATTTTCTATCTCTAGTGTCAATAGGTAAAATCGTTTTCCACACTAAGTCTCCTATCTGAAATGATTTTTCCTTTACCTTTTTATTATAAGCCTTAGCTACTCTTAAGTTTTCTTTTTCAATCTCATGCAACGCTCTTATTCTTTCTTACGGAACATCGTCTATTCTATCAATCATCAAATTAATCCATAGCCGACAAATCATTTTGTCTGGCCACTCTAAGAGCTTGTAAATTAACCTCCATAGGCAACACTGTCTCATGTCCATACACTAGCTCATACGGTGTCACTTGAGTTGGTCCATGCTTAGATATCCGATGAGCCCATAATGCTTCCAAAAGCACCTCATGCCATGTTTTAGGATGCTCCTCAATTTTATTTTTTATAAGCTTAATTAGAGTCTTATTGCTAGATTCGGCTTGTTGATAGCGTGTCATTACAACTTTGTCATGCTCCATGGGGAACTATTAACTCCGCTGGCCAACAAACGATCTAAATGTGGGAAACCACTTGATTTCGGCTATTGAGTTATGTAAACGTCTGTAGAAACAATGCTATGATGTGTAAAATTTATAGTCTCCTCATGGTTTCATGTTCCAAGTGAAGTTGTAGTACTTCTTTGGCCCATTATTATTCAACAAAATTTATTGGCATGATCACGAGTGCACAACACAGCCCAAATTAACATGTTAAAATTAGTGGCATGATTTCTCTATGAAAGAGCTGAAGTTTTTGAAAGACAAAAGAAAGAAAAAGGTGCTTTGAGAGCCTTGAAATTTTGACATGGGAGTAGATGAGTTGTTCTTAAACTAAATGTTTTGATGCTAACTTAAGTACTCTTAATTGGTTAAATGAACAAGAACAAAAAGTTTTCATCTCTCAATAAAGAGAGGCACCAAAAGAATTTGTCTCACCTTCCTAGCTAAACTTTTGACACTTGCTTGTGCATATGATTTATTTGCTAACAGGATATACGTGGTTAGGAAGTGGACTCAGTGCAATCTTATGAATACTTGTATGATCATATTTAAGATTGCAGGGATTATGAAGAAAAGAATTTGACACCAATTCAAACTTGTGAGTTCCTTTATTTTCAGTCTTGAATCTCTGCTATTCTTCCTTATTTCCTTATCACTCGAGGGCGAGCAACATATAAGCTTGGGGGAGTTGATAGCTATGAGATTCGACACATTTTTGATGGCTTTTATTGATGGGTTTCTCCCGGATTTCATTGTTTTCTAGCTTTACCTAACGCTAATACTTCGGTAGCAAAGAAAACTTGGTTTTTAATATGTGTTTCAGGTTCTGAACGTCAACAGAAGGATTTAACTAGAGAAATACAATATTCTGGAGAAAACAAGCAAGTCTCACTTTGGAAGCACGCGAGGGGAGCTCACAGAAGCTTTAACGAGCAACTATACGGCGGGAATATTTTTCTGGCCATATAGTTCTCGCGGTATAGTTGCCGCCGCCTCTGTCTTGTCAAAAGGGACAACTTCTGTGAAGGAACCGAGAGCAAAAACACAACACAGCAGCCACCACACCATCCGGAAGGGAGAAAGAAGAGGTCCGGAATAGAAGGAGAAGACATTCTTCATCTCGCTCCACGATCTTCGACCTCCTAGCCAATACACCCCCATAGCCACTACTTGTACTTGAGAGAGAGAGGGATCTCCACCTTGCAAGACTAGGGTTTGAGATTGCTTCTTCCCATCTTGAATTGTGTTAGATATTTTTCTATTCTTATTGTGGATCTCCACGGTAATACCAAGATGAATTCCCTTTATTTGATTATATTGATGATCCTTTCTTCTCTCATGAGTGAGTAATTCCCTTGGACGTGGGAGATGTAGGGGATTGGTGAGATGTGATGTGCCTTCATATATTTTCCATTAGTTTGTGATTGATTCTAATTACTATATTATGTGTGCTTGACTATCTGTGGGATGCCTAATGCTTGTTGTAAAATTAACGGACCAGACAACATGATACTTTGTTCTACATAGATAAGATCTTGTACGCTAGTGGATCGGCCACCCCCGGGTGACACGTGGATATCGATGGAAAGCTAGTTGACACGAGGATAACGAGTAACCACTGTGCTTATTGCATTAGTCTGATCCAAGGAGCTTAATCTCTAAGCAACCTGAAGGGTCTTAATCGTCTAGTGTCTGACCATGGTTTTGGTAGCAGGCTAGTAGAATTATTGAAGTTGGGATGAAATCTACCAAGAGGAGTTCCGGCTAATTATGGGTCGCTCACCTACACATTTATCTATAAGATTATAATTGTTACATTTACCACTCGTCCACCTGGCACAATCACTATCACCATGAACTGAATTTCCCCGCGCCTTCTTTCGCCATATGTAGGAAACAACAAACAAGCAAAGTCGTTCTTTACTTTTATACTTTACATTTCTGAAGTTTACATTTTAGTTCTATTTAAATCTATCGCATTTAATCGAAATCTTATTCTTATTTCAACACTTGTAGTTAATTCACTCGAAGACCTGTGACAACTTCGGGTGTGACAGAGACTTCACCAATAAACACTTACCTTTGGGCTCCATGTGGGATCGATATCTGAATTTCGAAACTAGCTACAAACGATCTATGCTCTTGCAGACATCAAGCTATTTTCTGGAGCCGTTGCTGGGGAGCTAAGCGCTAAGTGTTTGTCTTTTGACATTTCAGGTGTTGCTACTACAAAATGTTCTCCTTAGGAGACAAAGGGTCTACACGCTCTGGTAGGACATACCTACTGGATTATATTGAGCGCGTGCTTGCTCAGAGGCGTGAATAAATTATTGAAAAACTATTAAGATCAAATAAAGTTGAAGTTGAAAACCTGAGTGATGTTATGGAAATAATGTCTATTTGTAGAACAACTCCTACGAAACCTGGGAAAATATCAGGGAATACAGTGCTCCAAGTTCTGAATTTCTTAAATAACCAACAAAGTTTCCTAATCCTGGAGTTAGAGAATATCGATTTGATGGTGGAATTATTAAAATTTTGCAGGAGAAAGCTTTCAGTGAAAGGGGAGATGAAGACCCAGGAAGACATATAAGAGAGTTTGATGATGTGATAACATCGCTTGGACCAAAAAGTTTACCGAGAGACTTTTCTCGTCTTAAATTATTTCGATGGTCTCTTAAAGGTAAAGCTCTAGACTGGTTATATTCTCTTCCTCGCCATTACATTAAATGTTGGGAAAACTGCATTACTAAATTCATAAACAGGTTTCTTCCTTTTAAAAAGGTAACTGAACTAAGAAAGAACATAGACAACTTTAGTCAGAACGTGGGAGAAAACTATCCACAAGCCTGGGAAAGATTCTTTGGAATGATCAATAGTATTTCTAATCATGGCTATTTTGAACTAACAATCTGCCATTTATTTTACCATGGTCTCAATACTCAATGTAGAGAATTGCTTGACTTCTCAGCAGGAGGATCAAAATACTTTAACTATTAAAGAATGTTTGGAGTTAATGCTACTAGGTCTAAGAATAATTCATTATATAATTCTGATTTTGGTACTAAGTCAGAAAAAGGGATACTTCACATAACTCCTGATCTTATGCCCGAGGTACGCAAAACTATGAAAGAAAAAAATATACCTTCTGAACTTGTTAAGGAAAATAAATTAGATTTGTTACAAGTTTTAACTGAAGAAGATGAAAACTGTAAAAGTTTTTCAAGAATTAAAACATCGACAAGTAAAATCTCATAATAACTTGCATAAGTATTTCCAAAAACACAAAAAGATTTTGGCGGAACTCACTAAAAATTATGATGAGATTGTCCAAGAAATAAAACTGTTTCACAAGTACCTTAGTATGATTGAAACCCAGTGCGAACAAATAGCATCTGGTTATAAAATGTTTCTTCATGAAGACGAAGATATTCCTGTTTCTGCTAATGTTCTCACAAGAAGGGGTGAAGTTGTTTCAGGACCCTTAGGACCACCGGAATATGAAGTCGAAAAAGAGCGAAAGGAAAAAGCCTTGCTCGAAGCAAGCCAAGAAGATGATACATTGGTGGATTCTCAAGATGAAACTGAAACGCAAGAACAAACCAAGAAGGACCAAAATGATGCACAAGATGATTATTATGACTCTGATGCAGAAACGGTTGATCTAAGAGAAGATAAAGAAATAAGTAAGGACGATGAAGTTCTTGTAGTAGAAAAGAAGAAAAGTAATAAGCTACAACAAAAGAAAGCAACGAAAGAGCCTGACCCCCCAAAAAAGGTAAAGGACAAGAGTAAGGGCCTGTTTGTTTGGGCCGTGGCTGGCTGATTGTGGCTAGTTGTGCTGCTGTGTAGGGAAAGCTACTTTTCCGAGTTCTACTGTTTGGCTAGTTGGCTGGCTGTTTAGCTATATACTAAGGAATTGTCTGAAATACCCAGAGAACATGTATAATTTTTAATTGATGTGTATAAACCTATCTATCACTCTAGAATACCATGAATTGAAAATATTAACACAAGAATAATTGATCAAATATAGCTTTGTCCAAAATACAAGAATAATTAATTCTATGTAAATTCCTAATTATTCATGTCTAGTGGGGATGGCCACGTATGCAAGATATTATTAATATCCACATGCATACTTTTAGAAGCAAAAGACGAACCGGCTAGCTTCTTAGATGAACCAAACCAACATTAGATCGACACAGAACTAGAGGCATTGTCGTGTGGTAGATAGAAACGGGGCTGAGGTCCAACGGCAGGAGAAGGTCGGTCGCTGGCGATGGTCTCACCTCTCTGGACTGGGACGAGGTCGACCATGGAGGAGGTCAAACAGGGACGAGGTTAGCTGAGCAGGGACAGGCAGGAGGTTAGCTGAGCAGGGACGAGGTTGGGCGGTCTTGGCGTGGCGGAAATCAGGCCAGTGCTGGACGGCGCGGCGGCGGACAGGAGGCATGTCGGCGGCAGGAGTCGAGCTGATGGCTAGCGAGCGAGAGTGGTAGCGCTCGCGATGAACCCCATCTCCTCGGTTGACGCGTGCGGTGGTAATGCGTGGCTATCTTCTTTTTCCAGATGGGTTCTTGGGGAATTTCTAGGCTAACAGATCGGGGTGGCATTCTATTGTAATTTTAGCTTAATGATATGCCCAATTGCAAAAACGATTCGCTTGCTAAAGGGCAAAGCTGTGGAAAGCTATGGGAAGCACCCCAGGACGTGCTTTTCCTAGTTTGCCTATTTCGTATAAGTGCTTTGGCAAAAGCCCAACGCGCAGCTACCATGTTTGGCTAGTTTTTCTAGATTTTTCCACTGGAAAGCTGCTAAAAGCCCAAACAAATACCCCCTAAGTCAGGTGAGAAAAAAATTCCTTATCCAGATCGAAAAAAGAAAGCACCAGATGAGGTAATTTATAATTCTTTTACAAAGGCACTTAGTGACCTCCATTTGAAAATTTCATTTACGGATGCAATTAAAGTTCCTACTTATTATAAACCTCCGTGATATTCTTAGTAGAAAGAAATAAATAACTGAAATTGTTGCTATGGTAACTAGCTATCCTGCTAATGGGAAGCTGTTGTCTAAGTCTGGAGATCTCGGAATACCAACCATTTCATGCTCAATAGGTAAAACTGATATTCACAATGCCTTATGTGCTATAGGAGCAGGAGTTAGTGTGATGACATACTCCCTCTATAAAAGGATAGGATTAGGGGAGTATTCTCCTACTACTATCACTTTACAGATGGCTGGCAAGTCCACTAAACAACCTATTGATATGATTGAGGATGTCTTACTTAAGATATATGAGCATGTTATTCCCACTGATTTTATTATTCTTGAAATGCCAAAAGACGAAAGGTTATCTATAATATTTGGAAGACCCTTCCTCAGTACTGCAGGTGCATCTGTAGATTGTGCTGAAGAAAAGATAATCTTCAATGTTTATGATGCTGAAATAATCCGGTATTTTCCAAAGAAGTTAAAAGCAGGCGAAAGATATGTCTCACCAAAATAATTTGTCTCACCTTCCTAGCTAAACTTTTGATACTTTCTTGGGCATATGATTTATTTGCTAACAAGATATACGTGGTTAGGAAGTGGACTTAGTGCAATCTTGTGAATACTTGTATGATCATATTTAAGATTGTAGGGGTTGTGAAGCAAAGAATTTGACACCAATTCAAACTTGTGAGTTTCTTTATTTTCAGTCTCGAATCTCTGATATTCTTCCTTATTTCCTTGTCACTCAAGGGCGAGCAACATCTAAGCTTGGGGGACTTGATAGATATGAGATTTGACACAATTTTGATGGTTTTTATTGATGGTTTTCCCCCGGATTTGATCGTTTTATAGCTTTACCTAACGCTAATACTTCGGGAGCGAAGAAAACTTGGTGTTTAATGTGTGTTTCAGGTTCTAAACGTCAACAGAAGGAGTTAACTAGAGAAATACAATATTCTGGAGAAAACAAGCAAGTCTCACTTTGGAAGCACGCGAGGGGAGCTCACAGAAGCTTTAACGAGCAACTATACGGCGGGAATATTTTTCCAGTCGTATAATTCCCGACGTATAGTTGCCGCCGCCTCTGTCTTGTCAAAAGGGACAACTTCCATGAAGGAACCGAGAGCGAAAACACAACGCAGCAGCCGCCACACCATCCAGAAGAGAGAAAGAAGAGATCCGAAGAAGAAGGAGAAGATGTTCTTCATCTCGCTCCATGATCTTCGACCTCCTATCCAATACACCCCCATAGCCACTACTTGTACTTGAGAGAGAGAGGGATCTCCATCTTGCAAGACTAGGGTTTGAGATTGTTTCTTCCCATCTTGAAATGTGTTGGATATTTTTTCTATTCTTATTGTGGATCTCCACGGTAATACCAAGACAAATTCCCTTTATTGGATTATATTGATGATCCTTTCTTCTCTTATGAGTGAGTAATTCCCTTGGTCGTGGGAGATGTAGGGGATTAGTGAGATGTGATGTGCCTTCATATATTTTCCATTAGTTTGTGATTGATTCTAATTACTATATTATGTGTGTGCTTGACTATCTGTGGGATGTCTAATTCTTGTTGTCTAATTAAGGGCCCATACAAGATGATACTTTGTTCTACATAGATAAGATCTTGTACGCTAGTGGACCGGCGACCCCTGGGTGACACGGGGATATTAATGGAAAGCTAGTTGACTCGAAGATAATGAGTAACCAGTGTGCTTATTACATTAGTCCGATCCAAGGAGCTTAATCTCTAAGCAACCTAAAGGGTCTTAATCATCTAGTGTCTGACCATGGTTTTGGTAGCAGGCTAGTAGGATTATTGAAGTTGGGATAAAATCTACCAAGAGGAGTTCCGGCTAATTATGGGTTGCTCGCCTACACATATATCTATAACATTATAATTGTTATATTTACCACTCGTCCACCTGGCACAGTCACTATCACCATGAACTGAATTTCCCTGCGCCTTCTTTCGCCATCTGCAGGAAACAACAAACAAGCAAAGTCGTTCTTTACTTTTATGCTTTACATTTCTAAAGTTTACATTTTAGTTCTATTTAAATATATTGCATTTAATCAAAATCCCATTCTTATTTCAATACTTGCAGTCAATTCACTCAAAGACCTGTGACAACTTTGGGTGTGACAGAGACTTCACCAATAAACACTTACCTTTTGGGCTCCCTGTGGGATCGATATCTGAACTTCAAAACTAGCTACAAACGATCTTTGCTCTTGCAGACATCACCTGTCCATTAGCTTGAGCATAATAAGGTGACGAATTCAACAACTTAATTCTAAACAATTTGGCAAACTCACGAAATTGATGGGACATAAAAGAAGAACCTTGATCAGTAGTTAGAGTTTGGAGAATACCTAATCTATGAATAATATGCTTTAAGACAAAACTAATCAACTCTACATGAGTCATATTTTTAAGGGAACCGCTTCAGTCCGTTTGGTAAAATAATCGCTGGTCACTAGGACGAAGCGATGTTTTTTTGAAGAAGAAGGGTGTATTTCACCAATAAAATCTGAGCCCCATCCCCTTAACGACCACGGCTTAATTATAGGATTCAACATAGACATGGGTGCTGACTGTATATTCCCAAATTTTTGACATGCTTCACACCCTCTATAGTACCAAAAACAAGCTTTTAATAAAGTCGGCCAATAAAAACCCGCTCTTTTTAATAACAATCGCATTTTATGAGCCGACTGATGTGTCCCACATATACCTTCATTGTTCGGTGATACAATTCGTCTTTTAACAAAGTATATTTTATAGCTTGTCACCGAATTTTCTATCCCTTGTTTTACTTGGATCCTTTAAATAATTTACTAACGGGACTCTCCAATCTCCAAGTTCTGAATTACCTACCAACTCGGTTACATGTGTCTCGTGTACCGAATCATGCTTTACTAATTGCTGACTTGAACCAAGACTAGATGTACCATGTACAAAATCAACGTCTAACTAATTGGATTCACTACCTGCAAGAGCTAGCATCGGTTTTTCTAAAATAAAGAATTTCCCTCTACTAATCTGATATCTAGATGCTTGTTGCGTTAGACAATTAGCTCTAGAATTTTCTTTCCTAGGAATATGATGGATAGTAAACGAATCTAAAGTCTTGATTATATCTAAACATCGGTCCAAGTAACTATTTAGTAAACTATCAAAACACGGAAATTCACCTTTAATTTGTTGCACTACCAAAAGTGAATCCCCAAAAGCATCTATATCTTTTACACCCATATCTACAAAATTTTGTAAACCAAATAATAAAGCCTCATATTCAGCTTGGTTATTTGTACAGTCATATTCTAAACAGACCAATGTTTCATAGACAACAATATTAGGTAAAATTAAAACATTGTCGATGCCTTGTCCGCCTGTCTCTACGAACCGATCTATTAAAATAAAGCTTCCATAGGAAAATGCTAACATAACTAATATCTTCCTCATCTTTAACTCTATGATCAACAATAAAATCAGCGATGACTTGACCCCTCCTAGCACGCAGGGATTTATATACTAAATTATATTCTATTAGTGCATACGTCCACTTTCCAATCCTACCTCTAAGAATCGGTCGTTGCAACATATACTCAATTACGCCAGCTTGACAAGCTACTACACATGTACTAGAAAGTAAATAAGGCCAAAATTTGGTACATCATAATATAAAGACAAGCATAATTTTTCAATAAACACATACCGAGTCTTGGTGTCGATCAAACGACGATTTAGATATACAATGATGTACTCCTTTCCGTCGTCTTCTTGTATCAACACTGCACC
This sequence comes from Avena sativa, assembly GCA_916181665.1. NCBI lineage: Eukaryota > Viridiplantae > Streptophyta > Magnoliopsida > Poales > Poaceae > Avena > Avena sativa. The sequence goes on from OV702291.1 coordinate 310,855,204, forward strand.
GATCACCGTATCTTGAGCAGCAATATATAACCTGAATGGCACACCAGACTTGGACGCTCGCAATACCGAAGGACTCAACAAGTATCTCTTTATATTATTAAAAGCATCCTGTTGTTCTGCCCCGCAAGTAAATTCGGCTTCATGCTTTAGCCGAAGTAAACGAACAAACGATTCAATTTTTCCTACAAGATTAGATATGAATCGTCTCAAGTAATTAATTTTTCCTAACAATTTCGGCACATCCTTTTTACATTTGGGCTCCTCCAACTTTCTAATCGACTCTACTTTTGTAGGATCAATCTCTATGCCTTGTTCATGAATAATAAAGCCTAAAAACTTTCTAGCCGACACGCCAAAAACACATTTGAGTGGATTCATTTTCAAACCATACCAGCGCATTCTTTCAAAAGCTAAACGAGATCGGCTAAATGATTATCAAACTCATCGGATTTAACAACTATATCATAAATATACACTTCTAGTACTATGCCTAAAAGATCATGAAATATCAAATTCATAGCACATTGGTATGTGGCGCCGACATTTTTCAAACCAAACGTCATAACGACCCACTCGAATAAACCAACAAAACCTGCGCAACGAAAAGCAGTCTTGGATATATCTTGTTCATCCATAAATATCTGATTATAACCAGCATTACCATCTAAAAAACTAATTACTTTATGTTCCGAAGCATCATTAATAAGCATGTCGGCTATAGGCATAGAATATTCATCTTTAGGAGTAGCTTTATTCAAATCTCTAAAATCAACGCATATCCTAATATGATTAGTGTTTTTCTTTTCAGCTGGCATAATATTAGAAACCCAATCTGCATATCTACATGGCTGAATAAACCCAGTTTTCATCAACCGGTCAATTTCCTCTTTGATGCGGTCATATAAATTAGAATTAAAACTTCTATGGGGTTGCTTATGCGGCCTAAAACCAGATTTAATAGGTAGTCTATGCTCAACTAATTCTCTACTCAAAACGGACATCTCGCTATAATTTCAAGCAAAGCAATCAACAAATTCTTTAAGTAACGCACATACCTCGCTTTTTTGATCGGCTTCCATATTAGCATTGATAAATTTAGGCCTTGGAATGCTTCCATCACCAATATCCACCCCTTCAAGTGGGTAAGCCGATAAAAATCCCTGTCCAAACTTCTCCATATCACCAAAATCTTCAATTGTCTCATGCATATCGTTCTTTCCGGAACGATACTCCTCTCTACGCTTTTGTGGCCACTTAATATTATCATATTTACTCATCATTTATATAGATAAATTGCTAAGCCGAGCTATGTTATCCGGTTGTGCGTTTATGGGTACAAAACCATCACTACCGATATTGATATAATCATAGTCTGATAAATCCCTACCAGTCAAACATCGCATCTTACTGTGTTTCCAATCAACCGGTGCCTCTGTCAAAGCAATGCAAATAGAATTATCCGCTTCAATTACCTCCACATCATCATCGACCCACTGAATTAAGCACTGGTGCAGAGTAGAAGGAATGCAATAACTCGCATGAATCCAGTCGCGTCCAAAAAGAATATTGTAGCGGCCTTTGACATCAACAACAAAAAACGCAGTCGGCAATGTTTTGCTTCCGACTATGAGCTCCATAGATATAACACCCTTCGCTTTAGATAATACTCCCGAGAATTCACTAAGTCCCATGTTGGTCTTAGCTCGCTCTCCTTTTGGTTCAGTTTAGAAAAGACCGAAAAAGACATAACATTAACAACGGCACCGCGGTCAACAAGCATGCGACCAATCGGCTTACCATCAATGTGGCCCTTGATGAACAATGGTTTTAGGTGATGTCCGTGCTTCTCCGGTTTCTCAAACATCGCATTTTTTGGACCAAGAGAAAGCTCTGTAACTTCAGCTTCCGGCGTACGAAAATCAGCAGGTAAGGCAAACACCATATTAACATCCATATCAGTAGGCGCCTGATATTTACTCTTTGAATATTAACAAGCAGGCGAGTCATCTGAATTTTTATTTTCCTCGGCTGCGATGCGTTTCTCCTTCTAAGTTTTCGTAGACACCGCCATTGGTCTAGCTCGATTGAACCACTCATTGCGCTTCTTGTCAGCCACCTCCTCTCTGATTTCCGACGCTCGTAGCCGCTGAACACGTCATTTCTGTGTATGTCTGAGACCCCTCGGGCACCACTGAGGTCCTGGCTTGGTTCCCGGCGCGACTGACCTGAATCTGTTGCCCACTGTATTCCCTGGCCTGTACGCAGGCACCACCATTTTTGGTGCAAATAAACTGTTCTTAGCCAAAGACATTTTATGCTGACCAACCCTGTCACTACCTATTAATCTCTGACTGTTACCAGTACGTGAGTTCCGGTATTGTGCAGATGTGCCAGCTCCAGATTTAAACCCAAGTGGTGAAACACTCTCGCATGCTCCTGAAGCAATACTTCCCATGGCTGAATTCACACATGCATTAACGGAATCAATTTGATTTGTACTAGCGCACACAACGGAAGCTTTATACTTTCCACTCTGTAAATGAGTCTTCAAACTAGTATCCTTCTTAGATTGATCAGAGCCTGTTTGCTTTAGCTGCACACCATTAGTATACTGAATCGATCCCATACCGTCAGCAGTGCCTTTTTCTGAACTATCAACAATAGCTTCAGCTGGCTGGTGTTCACCAATGGTCAAACCACAAGAAACATCTGAAGCTTCTGAAATTTTCTACAGGCCTCGGTTCAGCACATTTCGGTACCCAAATGCACTGATTGTCACCATTATAATTCTTGCCACCTACACCATGACTTGGCGATTGGTTCCTTTGTACGACGATCGCATCATGCGACCAGGCCTCATGATCGAAACGAGCTCTTTTATCATGCATATGTGATCTGGATGTAGGCCTCAGTGCAATCCATCCCGACTAAAAATAACCCGCTGGCCATGCAGGATATGGCTCCCACGGATTGAAGTCCCATGGAGGAAACTGAGGATTCATCGGAGATGGACACCCCCAACATGTCGGCTCCATTGGAAAATAGGGTCGCTGGTCATACGGATTCCCCTGCCGTTGCTCATGACCTCTAGGTCCAGAAGGAGACCTCGGGAGTTTATTACCTCCAAGCCGATTGAACTCATTGCCGATCTTGCGTGATGTATACTTCTCTAGCAGTATGCTAACAGTTGTCTTCGGTCTCGGAGCTAGTTTCTTTCTTCCATTGACTTTCCACACTCCTAATCGTGGATTTTTTGGCTTAATCATCCTCGGAGGAGCTTTATCATCAACAAGATTTTTCTCTCTCGCGGACTCGGCCTGATCCGACCGGATAAGCATCTTCTTTGTCTCAAATTCAATTACATTGATAGGAAACGGATCACTATCGAGTTTTATCTTAGAACCTTCTGTAAATGTTAATCGTCCGTCATTAATGGCCGATTGCACATGTCGACAAAACACATTACAATCATTAGTAGCATGCGAAAAAGAATGATGCCACTTACAATATGCTCGTCTCGCCAATTCTTCTGGACTCGAAATTACATGACCTTCTCTTAATCTAATTAATTTTTTCCTTGCAGTGACATATGAAATATTCTATCACACTTGCTAACATCAAAAGTGTATTTAATTTCCTCTCTTCTAGCAGGTGTAAGTTTTAAAGCAGGACATGTAAAAGGTTTTAACTTAGATGATTGGACCCATTCAGCTACACATATATCAATATCATCTTCACTAGACGAATCGTCATCACAATCTACAGCATTAACTGTACGGTTTTCCTTCTCATTTATTTATTATCTTTAAACCGACTATATTGTTTAATATCTTTAGCCCGGTTTTCTTGCGCCAAAGACTTTTGCAAAACCTGATTAACATCTGAAAATTCTTAACCTTCTAACTTATCCTTAATATAAGCGAGCAAACCCAAAAAAGCAAGATTAGCTAAATCCTTTTTGGCTATGTTAAGACTGAAACAACAGTTTTTAACATCTCTAAACCTCCTGATATATTCATGAACACTTTCATGATATTTTTTCCTAACCATAGTTAAATCTGAAAGTCGAAGTTCCGTTTCACCGCTATAAAAATACTCATGAAATTTATGCTCCAATAATGTCCATGTTGAAATAGAATTAGGAGAAAGCGATATAAACCAAGTAAATGCAGTACCGGACAAAGACAAAGGAAACAATTTTACCCTATAAACATCAGATGTGCCGACATCACTATATTGTGCTAAAAATTGTCCTATCTGTTCAAAAGTTAATCTACCATCCTCCCCCATAAACTTAACAAAATCTAGAATTCTAAAACCACGAGGATATGGCGTCAAATGAAAATAATCAGGATATGGATTTTGATATGCACTGCTCTATCATTAGGTTCTAAACCAAATTCTCTTAGTATATTAGCAAGTTGATCTTTAAAACTATCAGTGGATTGTGGAGAACTATTTTGTGGAACAGATGGAATAAAAGTACGTGGTGGCATCTTAGGCAAAGCAGTTTGAGCATATGTGGTTTGTTGCGGAGATGCATTAAAATATGAATCTGGTACCAGCCCATAAGGAACCCTGGTACCAAACGGTGGCAAAGGTGATGTATTATATGCTACCGTTTGATAACTAGGCTGCTGCAAATTAGAATTAAAACCCATGTTTTGATTATTGTTGTTGTAAGCTTGTGGAACCGAAGTCAAAACTATGGCAGGAGCAACACTAGGTATAAAATTATGGGCCAAACTGCTAGCATAATTTCAGCCATTTTGATTGTTGTTGAAATTAACATGAGGTTGTGCTACATTAATCGATGCACCAGGTGTATAAGTCTGACTAGTTAAATTAACGAATTCATTATTTTCCGAAAGCGTCAATAGTTTGTCGCGATGTTCATTATTGATTTGCGGCACTAATGAGCGAATCTGGCGAGATAAACTATTTTCGATTTTTTTTACTGAACTGCTCCTTCAACTCGACAAATTTACTAGCTAATTGAGTAACGGTGCGCGCCGCATCTGCCATGTCAAAACCGTACTTGCTAGCTACGGATATATCAATTAGATGAGCAATATCTTCGGTTGAATTAATTACCTTTGAGCCGAGTGCAGGAAAAGGGCTCGGCGCCATTACCTTTTTGACAGCAATGTTCCTCGTCTTGTAGTATCGCTTCAGCTTCTCGGCCTTATCCACTTCAAGCTGCCGCTCAAACTTGCGCCGCTCATCCTCGGACAGATCGTCAAGCGTGACGGGGATGATGTTGTCCTGGTTGATGTTGCATGAGTTCTTCGGATCAGAGTCCATCGTGTCTCATTTGTTCTTGGTCCCCAGCGGAGTCGCCAACTGTGTTGCCGCAAAAATCTGTCATGCAACACTAGGATAACCGTCGTGCTTTCGTGAGGATGAACGGATGATTTTCGAACAAATCAACAAAGAATTCCTCACTTTCGTGGAGGAGATCCGACCTTTTTTAGCGCAAAACGGCAAAGATTCAACCAAACCCTGGATGACTAGAGCTTGGCAGAGAAGAACGATGGAAAATAATAGAACATGAAAAAATACGTAAAATTTGTGAATAGATCGATTGGGGGTCTCTCAATCGGCCACGGTCTTGGTATTTATACCTGACAGCTGGAATTGGCGTATAGGAAACAAACTCCAAAACCGACTAGAATCTCTCCATCATAATTTGTTATCACGTGTAGCCTTCTAAATTAGCTAGCTAACCATATCATGTGACACCCCTGGCCAATTAGCTAGCTAACCAAATTCATGTACAAGTACTCTTGCTTATGAATAAAATATTATGGCATACCGCTAATAACAACTGGTCGTGTGTATATATATATCATGTGCATTCAATTTTCACCATCACACCTTTCTTCAGGGTAAAATCCTTCCAACTTGGTATCCGAGGTGAGGTGGTTCTTGTTCTCGCCACAACTACGTGTTGGCTCAGTTAATCCCAGAATCTGTACAAGACTTGTACTTTGTATGATCGTTGCAGCTCAAAACACCTCTGATTGTAGCTAAGACGTGTCCTCCGTCTATGCAGAAAATCCTGATGCAATATTGAAATAACTTGTCAATAATATGAGTAACTTCACCGACTATTAGAATAATTTCGCCTACAAATATCTAGTAGCCAAATTATGTATTCAACACACGAAAGGTGGACCCACCAACGATCATGTTGTTAGGAATGTCTGTCAGTGATGTGACTTGACCTTGACTGATATCAGGTTACGTCAGAGACCAAGTTCTGACTTAGTTTGAAATTCAAGTTGAAAACCGAATAATGTACTCATAGGTCCGGCTTATTTTTAAGACTCGAATCTTATCCTTTCTTTGAAGTTTCAGGAATCCTTCAAGATTCTGCAAGCCGAAGATGAATCAAGCTAGACGATCATGAAATCCGACTCTGGGTTTTGGAGGCTTCCGGGGGCTGCTGTTGGGGATAGACTTTTCGGGTATCCTCACTCTGCCTTGCTGACTAGGGTGGCGCACATCGGGATAGACCTTTGCTTCACAGGCGGCCTAGTCAGAGAGAAGAGACAGAGTCCAGTTCAACTACGGGAAGGCCCAGAAGACTAACCAATATAGGCCTGTAGTGTCACTTATAGTTCAAGATGTACTCTGTAACCGACTCTTAGTCATAGCCGAATAGGTCTCTCCTGTAAACCCTAGGCCGAATATCTATATAAGCCATCCTAGAGACCAGCCTTTAGGACACCCCACAATAGTCTACAATCCCAACTCGCATAGGAGAAACCCTTGTAACCCATATTCCGACTCTACCGTATTACTAGATTGCTAGCAGGAGTAGGATCCGTCCAAAGCCGGCGGATTCGAACCTAGGTAAACTTGTGTTCTCACTGTCCTGTAACACCATACGACCCACACTCCTCTCTTCCACAGCCTCGAGGACCCCCTCATGGCGTACTTATCCTCAATCCGACGACATCTGTTGTGGATAACGAGGTACCTAAACATGTTAAACTGTGTAGTAATGGGATAACTAAAGAAAGAGGCACTGTGTAGTAATGAGATAACTAAAGAAAGAGGCATTGGTGGGCGATAGCTGTTATTTGATTTTGAACCAGTCACTTATGTCCCGTAGGACCCAAGTACTTGATGCATGTTTCTTGACTATCGCACTATCCATATGTGGGAGACTTTATGGATCCCCCTTCGCTTGATCTTGATTCAAATCTTATTTCTTGGAGTCACAAACTAGTTTGGAGCTTTACTACTATTATTTACTTATGCCATACTTTACTATTTTATTTACTATCATTACTCGTGGAGAGAGAATTTACTAATGTATTGTTTAGGATTCGTGCCACGTTTCCGCTATATCGACAAGCCCAGTCACACTTTCGGGTTCCTAGTCGTTTCTAGCCGTCGCCACACATCCTGGGTCCATCGCGTAGCCGACTGACTTCGTCCCCGGGAACTTAGTGGGGTGGCCCCTGAAATCATTTTTAAATCTTGTGAATGCTTTGTTGTTATGCCTCATTGATTTTTATTTGGTTCTCCACGTGGTTTAGCGTGCATGTGTTGCTATTTATGCACACCTGCAAGGTAAATCTTTATGAAAACCGTGTCCACGGTTATGGAAGACTTGGAGTACAGTTTCTCGATCATAGATAACTATAACTAAAGTACTGTGTTTACCTTGACTAAACCTGACTAGTAATCGCCACAACATTCATGGAATGGTTAATAAAATTGCCAACAGATGGGGTATTCTTCCATCTTCTCGTTCGATAAGCGAGAAGGGGGATGGAATATTTTTAATTATGTTTCTTATATAACTGTTGGTTTCTAATTAACGAGCATCCGTCTATATTTGGTTAGGCAGATGTTGTAGCGTGTCTCTATAGAACTGTTAGCTATTTATATTTCGTTGCAATTGCGTCACCCTGCGGTTATGTACTCGTGCTGATTTGACTCTTAATCCATGCTCGGATCTATGTTTCCGCTTCTGCTTGATGATTTGTTGAGTGATGTATGAGGATATAATCCTAAAATATTATTACTACTATTTATATAATTTGGTTCTTATCGTAATGGAGTTACAATATTTCTATTTCTTTTAGATGGAATTGCTCTGATGTACTATTGTATGTCGCTGGCGTACATACTCACTTATGTACATTAGACTCATAGCCAGCCGGTCACGTTTCTTGCACTCAAAGCTATAACCATGAATTTTTTGGGGTGGATGGTTGGCCGGTACCATGCCCTGTCATTGTGGCCTGCTTGTGGGCGGCCTCACGGCCTCCATGGTAGTATGTCCTCCCTAGATTTGGGTTATACCGGCTTTTGATTTAGAAATGTGAGGTCCGGAGATTACATATGGGCAAGATGACCAAGACACCATTCACTGGTATGATGGAACAGGCTGCAGACCTATTGGGAGTCATACATTCAGATGTATATGGACCAATGAGCATCTCCATGTGCAATGGTTATCGTTATTTTGTCACATTCACTAATGATTTGAGTAGATATGGGTATTACTTGATGAAGCACTAGTCTGAAACCTTTGAAACTTTAAAGAATTTCAGAGTAAAGTTGAAAATCAACTCAACAAGAAAATCAAGCACTTTCGTACTGATCGAGAGGGTGAGTATTCGAGTTACGAGTTCGGCACACATCTGAAGACTTGTGGTATCGTACCACAACTTATGACAGCTAGAAAACCACAGTGTAATGGTGTGTCTGAGCGACATAATCACACCTTATTAGACAATAGGCGGTCTATGATGTCTCTCACCAACTTATATGTATCATTCTAGGGATACACACTGGAAACAACGACATTCATTTTAATTAGAGCGTCATCCAAGTCCGTGGAGACAACGTTGTATGAGATATGGCATGTCACAAAGCCAAAGTCGTATTTCCTAAAAGTTTAGGGATGTGAGGCGTATGTTAAGAAACTACAGCCTGATAAGCTCAAACCGAAATCAGAGAAGTGCATATTTATAGGATATCCAAAAGAAACTATTGGATATACCTTCCCCGAGAAAGAGTTCCTCGTGAAAGGTATAAGTGGAAGGAAAATCGAACTCGATGATATTGTTGACCCTGATCTTCAAATACCGAGTGGGGCAATGGAAGCTATTCCGAAACCGTCATCATCAATTGAAGTGGGAGCAAATGATGATGATCATGAACCTCATTAAGGGATAGCTATTGAACCTCGTAGGTCAACAAGAATACGTACTCCTCTAGAGTGGTATGGGCAAGTCGTGAACATGGTCATGATGATTAAACATGACGAGCCTGCGACTTACAAGGAAGTGATGGAACACCGAGCGTTCGAGAAATGACTTAAAGCCATGAAATCCGAAATGGGATCCATGTATGACAACCAAGTATGGACCTTGGTAGATATTTCTGAAGGCCGCAAGGATGTAGAGAATAAATGGGTCTTCAAGAAAAATACTGATGATGATGGCAACATCACCATCTACAAATCTTGACTTGTCGCGAAAGGTTTCCGGAAAATTCAAGGAATTGCCTACGAAGAGAAATTCTGTCTTGTAGCGAAGCTTAAGTCTATTCGCATTTTACTAGAAGTTGTTGAACATTTCGATTACGAAATATGGCAGATGGATGTAAGAACCGTATTCCTAAATGGAAACATTAAGGAAGAGTTGTATATGATGCAACCAGAAGGTTTTTTAGAACCAAAGGATGTTGGAAAAGTATGCAAAATTCAGCCTTCTATTTATGGACTGAAGCAAGCATCTCGAAGCTGGAATCTTCAGTTTTATCAGGTTATCAAAGGTTTTGGATTTGTCCAAAATGAAGAAGAAGCTTGCATCTATTAGAAAGTGAGTGGGATATCAGTGACATTTCTAGTGCTATATGTGGATGACATATTACTAATAGGGAAATGATGTGAAACTTCTGAATAGCATACAAGATTATTTACATAGTAAATTCTCTATGAAGGACATTGGTGAAGCTGCATATATACTAGGCATTAAGATCTATAGAGATATATCGAAGCGCTTACTAGCACTAGGTTAGAGCACTTATCTAGAGAAATTTCTGAAACAGTTCATAATGGATGGTGCAAAGAAAGGTTTTCTTCCCATCGTAAAAGGTAAACCATTGAGTGCGACTCAACACCCAGAAATGGTACAAGATAAGGAAACAATGAAAGGCATACCCTATGCATCTGACACTGGTTCCATCATGTATGCTATGCTGTGCACTTGAACAGATGTGGCCCTGGATCTTAGTTTGACAAGCCATTTCCAAAGTAACCCTATGATGGTACATTGGACCGTAGTTAAGAACATCCTCAAGTATCCGAGAAGAACTAAGGATATGGTTCTTGTCTTTGGAGGACGTGATGAGAACTTGCCGTAACTAGTTACGCGGATGCAATCTTCAATACTAATCTAGATGAATTGAAGTCTCAAACAAGTCATGTGTTTTTGGTGAACGGTGGCGTGGTAAGCTGCAGGAGTGGGAATCAATCCTTGGTGGCTCAATCTACAATGAAATCTGAGTACATTGCTGCTTTAGAAGCGGCAAATGAAGCTGTGTGGCTGAGGAAGTTCATTATCGAACTTGGAGTATTCCCAAGCGCACAAGACCCTATGTGCATCTATTGAAACAACATGGGGTTCATCGCTAATGTGAAGATCAGAGATTCCACTCCACTACCAAGCACATACTCTGACGTTACCATGTAATAAGAGAAGTTTGTTAGCGATGGTAACATTAGGGTTTGCAAAGTAAATACATATGTGAATGTAGCATATCCATTCACAATGCATCTACCACGGGCAAAGCATGATCAACACCGAAAGTCTATTGGTGTTAGATCATTTCTAGATGTAAACTAGTTTAATTATACTCTAGTGCAAGTGGGATACTGAAGGAGATATGCCCTAGAGACCGATAATAAAGTTCTCTTTATTAATACTAGATCTTTCTCTATGCCCACGGGGCACCTCCGGTAAATGTAACGTTCCACGAAACCTCGCGTACAACGAAACTTCATCTGATAAGAAGTAAGCGGTTGAGGTTATACACCGTGTAGCTCACGTTCACGCGCCAAACAGTCAGTATTTTTTACTATATTCTCGCTTGCGTCTTTGTTGTCTCGCGCACATGTTTCTTGTTCCTCCCACCGGAGCGTAGATGGTATACCAAACGTCTAACGATCAAACACAAGGTTTAAAATGGTACATCCGTAAATGCTCTAGAAATCATTTCTCTTTAGCATTCTTCACGTATAGTATACTTCTCTTTGCGCGTATAAGTGGGTCTGGGAAATTTCGAGCATATGAATAGCGCGTGGCACCCCCCATTTGGCGTCCGTAAGATATAACTTTTGATGAGGCAAAATAACTGCAGAAGAAATCACCAGAACAGAATAGTCAAAAAGTAGAACATCACGTGTACAATAGGTGAACATCAAAAAGTATAATGGGGAAGTCCGGCTAGCTGATGGAGGCGAAGAGGTCCTCCAGGACTTGAAGGCGCCATATAGAACTAAACCATTGCAACATAATTCCTATTTAGGTCAGAGTTCAGACGGTACGTAGGTAACAACATCTGTCGTGTCTGCATGATGCCTATAAGGAGCAGGCGTGGGCAGACCTTAACCTTCATAGTAGGTGTCTGCAAAAGAATATCCATGTTACGCACGCTCAATATACAATGTGAGTACATAAGATTTTTTTAGATCTATGGAGAAGCTTAGTATCACTATTCAACACGTGTGAACATGATAGTACCGACATGTTTTATGTGCGGACTTAGACGGTAAAGGAGAACGAAAGATGGTCAGACAGTCGCTAGCCAGACTAAAAGCACGATCGCATACAAAGAAGGGAGGAAGAAAAAAGTTAACAAAAGAAATTGCCTTCTTTCTTAGTAGCTGAAGAGGATGAAGAAAGAAGCTTTTTTGCACAGAAGCACTGACCTCCATCGCCGACGAAGAGGATGAAAAAAAACCTGCTAGAGCAAGCCAACCATGGTAGCTTCGCTTCGTTGTCTCGCGGTGTCAAACTGGCAAACGCAAAGTGAGGAGAGAGAGAGACCAGGCAAAATAAAAGGGTGAGAGGGAGAGCGAGAGCAAGAGCGATAGAGAAATAGTAAGGAATGGCACCTGGTGAAGAATCACTTTATAGCGGAAAAGCAAACAGGGAGAAGATGCCAAGTGGCCTTAAGATAAAAGAAATACAAAAAAACTACAAACATACATAACACGATACATACACGAAGCAACGTGCCTTGATATGAATGCAAAGCAATGCATGACAGCGACAGGAAAAAGACGATACGGAAACATACACTTGAACTTGTGCGTGACCAATCCTTAGGGACGCAGACATGACACATAAACATGTGGTCGAGACATTCAATTCGAGTTATACTCGATCACATGCACATATTTATTCATCATTAAACCTTTTACAATTATAGGTACAGGTACAGAGTTTACACTTACAATATAGCTACAAATTTTACACGTACAGTATTACATCGATTTCACGAGCTACCTAAACACATGCTAAATGACACATAGCTTGTCGCCTGATGCGCATGATGAACACGACCAACGTCCTTCGCTGTCACCGCAGAGAGACACCCGGGGTCCTCCAAGTCCGGCTCAAAACTGCTGGAAGGAGCGACACCTAGCGTCACTCGAGCACGGTAGCCAAAACGTGCAAGGCAATCAGTTGACTGCATTCACTGGCGCATACGCATACGTCTAAAAAGGGCACGGTCACAACAAAGCCTACGAAACATAAAAGAAAATAGATCAGCAAAATAAACAAAGTCGAATGATAAAAAATACCGAAACAAAATCAAACAGTACTGAAAGCTTGCCGTTTATGTTGCCAACCTCTTGCTGACGGAATCTGGACGATCGTTGTAACCTTTCCCGAGACAACCTACAAAATGAACATAGAAAAGTAGCACATGCGAGCGTTAAATAAAAACAGAGAAGGAAGAAATCTAAGAAGCAAATAAGGCTTACCGTTGAAGCCGAGGAATTCAAATCGTCCCTTTTCTCTACCGCATGTTCCTCTAGGTGGAATCTGCAAAAGCTAAAAATATCGGGAAAGATAAAAATACATAAAATCAAACATCGATGAATGAGTATAGATTAAACTCACCGCACAATCTTAGACCTTGTAGGTCGATCAGAAGAAGGCGTCATTTTGAGACGACCTATGCCGTACTCTGAGCTTTGGCAGTGCAAGGTGAACACCGAAAGCTGTAAAACAAGGAGGCAACAATTTAGCTATAAAAACAAAGTGTAAAAACAATGATAACAAAAGGAGAAGTGATGAAGCGACCTACACTCATAGTATACCAGCATCCACTAAAAGAATCTGGACGGTCCATGACGACCTGATTTCGTTGTGGATGAGGGGCAACACATCAGAGATGTCCATCTACGACGAAATCTACAGCGAAAAAAAGTTCATGAACCTCATGTCATAACTCGATCCATGACATTTTTCATGTCTGAAAATGTCACGCCCGTTCGTGACGTTCCTGTAATTTTGTCGCGGCTAATTGGACCGGCCCAGCCCAGGCCCGATCGTTCATGACGTTTTTTCCGTCACGATCTACGCCATGTGGCAGTTGGCACCGCAGGCGGCCGTCATCGACGTTTGCTGACGTCATGGTCGCCGTCTATGACATCATCAATGTCCTGACGTTTTTTCCGTCACAACTTGATTCTATTGTCTCCGCATCCGTGATGTCATCCAACCCGTTCATGACGGTATCCATCGCGTTTATGACATCACACGGGCCGTGACGAATTTTTTGTGTGGCCATATTTCGACGCCCTGCTGACACGTGGACGGTTGGCAGGTCCAATCTTGCACCAATCGGACGATGCCACGTGGACCAACTATAGAACGACGTGTGGGAAATTAACATGGGACACGTATCCCCTTCCTATGATGAACTCTGTGTGATGACAACATTGTTGGCCGTGACATTTTTGTTTCGTCTAGATAGTTGGACAATAAAAGGTGGCCACGTTGGTGTTTACCTGTGATAGAAATGTTTCATCAAGGACAATGGAGACGATTTTGTTTTCGCCACGGATGCATGCTGGCATCACTGTGAGATCAAGAGACCATTTGTGCATGTAATACTAGCGTGTAAATTTCTACTAGCCATAATCATTTGTGAACCATTTGACACCAAATGCATCAAATAATAGAATTTGACAATAAATTTCAGGATAAGTTTCCACATAAATTTCCACAGTAGTTTCTTAGCCAAAAGCCTCACAAGGTTCCACAGTCAAAAACTTTCCACAACTATTTATGAGACAAAAGCCCCACAAGTTTCTCTGCCCAAAAGATTCACAAGTTTCTATAACAATTAACTTTCTTAGCCCAGGAACTCACAAGTGTCAACCACAAGTTCACTTACCTTGCGACAGCTGAAGCTGCTACTTCTGCTGAGTCATCTGAGACAACACTTGCTGAAGTAAGTCGTTTGTATGGTTTTGTTTATCCCACATCTCTTATTGCTTCTTATGCATTTCTCTCATGTCTTTAGCATACTACAGCCTCTCTGCCTCGGCAGCTTCTTTCGCTCTCTACAATTCCTCTATGGTACAATGCAGTTTGTCACTCCCTACTCTCAACCAAAAGTTCCGCTTCAAGGCCATACCTGCTTCGTCTTGAAGTATTTGGATGGAGGCCGATGTTCTTCAGGAACGCTGGCTTTCTGATGTCCAACGAGAGTGCAAAGTGTACAACCTTGATGGAAAAAAGTGGTTCTTCCTTAGTGCCATATGGAGCCATCTTCTTTTCAATGATTGCCTACAGTATTAGGAATATAAGTGAACATTAGAAAAATTGCCAGCAAATTATAATCACATCATATACAAATTGAGAGATGAAGATAGCATTGAATTTTATGGAGATGAAAAGTATTCTAGAGGACATATAATTGCTTCCTGCACATTCTTAGTGTAGCCATTTATTGGGCTGCAATGCGTCTTTTTGAAGAGTTTGAAGGCATCGTCCTCCCCGTTGCACACAACCTCATAGCTACGGGAACATGTGGCAGCAGGGTACAAAACTTTGCTCCTGTTCATCTTGTTTATTTTACAAGTACTCTACACAAGCAGAAACCATACAGTATAAGAGGCAGTTCCAGTCAAACAATTCAAACACAGGCAGTAATAGTATAAGAGTAAATGAAAAGTAATCGCCTTCATGGGGTCAGACCAAGTATCGAGAAGCTTGCGCCACTGCTCATCGATAATGTGTTTCACTTCATGAGGATATTTCCTTGTAACTTGGTTCAGAGGGTAGGGATCAAAATACTTCTTCTTTAGAATATGCCGTTGATTCCTTGCATGCCTCATAAACTGATTTTTGCAAGCCTTCCACATGTCAGGCTGAGTTGTGTCCATGGCAAAATTTTGCTGAAATAAAACATGGAGCATCAGCATTTGCATGAACACAGAAATGGAAAGTTAAAGGACATCTAAGTCACAAAACATACATAAACTTTGCCTATGAAGACTACTTGGATATCAGCCTCCCCTTGTACTCTTTCCAGTGGGGGAAGATAGGCATGCTAGTTCTCACTGTTACTGCACACTCACTGGCAAACCTGGCAGCAACGCCCAGCTCGTCTGGTCTAGTTCTTCCTGGAATAATATTAAGTGAAAGCCTCCCTAGGGACAACTTGTCAAGCTTCTTCCCCATGTTTCCCCCCTCACCACCAGTGCTTGACCATTATGCACAACTATATCTTCAGAATTCTGTGTTTCGGTGTCTTCAGAACAAGGTGCATCAAAGTCTTGAGACAGCTGGTGGCCATCATCATCTACAAGAATACAATGTGTTGATTTAGTGTTCCACAGTAATATGATGGTATTAAATGGATTACTGTAGAGCAAGCAATCGGTTTAGCGCATTACCATGTTGAGACCAGTCACTCTAGTCTTGGCACGGTACTTCATGACTAGGATCAGATTCCCCATATTCGGTAACTGACTCATCGTATTGGGTAGCTGACCCCTGACCCTCAGATTGGGTACCAGAGTCCTCGTCGTCGATAACTGAACACAAATGTTGGGTAGCTAACGCATCGCCTTGGGTACCTAAGCCATCGGTTTGGGACGGTGCACGGTCGCTTTGGGGAGGTGCCCGCAGACAGCTGGGAGGTGGCTTCTGGCTTTGGAGAGGTGGCAACTCACCTTTGGGAGATGGTTGTGGGAATAAGGATGTGTACTTCATCACTTGGGAAGGTGGCTTCTTGAGTTGTAGAGGTGGCAGGTTGGCTTTGGGAGGTGCCAGAGGACGGAAGGATGTGGGTTGGGGTTCCAGACCTTGGGTATGTGGTTGCTGGCTTTGGGGAGGTGGATGTTGGCTTTGGGGGGTGGATGCTAGCTTTGGGGGGGTGCATGCTCACTTTCGGGAGGTGGCTGCTGGCTTTGGGAAGGTGGCGACCCGGCATACAGGCGGGTCGGAGGGAGTGGGCAGCTCGCCTTGGGTAGAGTGCTGCTCATGTTGGGCAGCTGCCAGCTCGCCTTAGGCAGCTGATTCCTTGCCTTGGGCTGCTGCCTTCTTGGCTTGGGTAGGTGGTAGATTGACGGCTGCTGGCTTCTCGCCTTGATGGGCATCAGGAACTGCAGCTTTAGCCACTTGGTCGGCATCAGGAACTGCAGCTTTGGCCACTTGGTGGGCATCAAGAACTAAAGGTTTGGCTACTTGCCCGACATCGGCAACTGCAAATTTGGATACTTGGTTGGCATCAGGAATGGCATCATTGGTCATAGGTGGGGAAAAATTAAGTGCATCTCTAGCCACCTCCAGGGAATTAAGAAGTGCAACTTTGGTAGTTTTCCCAGCATCAGAAGGTGCGGCTTTGGTCATTTGCCGGGCATCAGGAAGTTTGCCTTTGACAACATTCTGTGTTGCACTCCGAGTTTCTTGTGAATGGGTAACAGGACTTGCCGCTTTTGTTGTTCGCCGTGTGGAACCTGGAAGTGGAAGTCCTGCTTTTAGCGGATTCCGCTTGGACCTCGTGTTTCTCTCATTTTCTGTGTCCAGAGATACACTACTAGGGAAAACCCTATAGGAGACAAGTTTATAGGAGGCACATCCCAAACAAATGCGCCTCCACTAAATATACACGGCGCATGGATAAAGGGTGCACCTTCTATATTTGAATACTGAAGGCACATCTGTGAGGCATGCGTCGACTGTATTTCATGTATGAACCAGATCTAGCTACCCCCTTACTCGAGGCGCACCTGATCCATATGCGCCTCGAGTAGTTCAACTACTTGAGGCGCATACAAACTAGGTGCGCCTCGAATAAGGTGGGTGGGCCCGGTGGTGCTAGGTGCCCCGGTACTGGAGGCACACCTGACCATATGCACCTTGGGTATTTTCCGATATTGGAGGCGCATCACTGCCAGATGAGCCTCGAGTAACTGAGGTGGGCCCGAGGGTGGTAGACGCCAGATACTGGAGGCGCATCCCCTACAAGATGCGCCTCGAGTATTCTGGCCATCTTTTTCACATTTTGGCACATGCATGCAGCCACCTACACCCCACTCACTTCTCTCACTTGCTTATCCTCCACACAAGATAGATCTGGTCGGCCCCCTCCTCCTCCCCACCTCATTTTCTCCATTGTTTCACCATAGAAGCTTGCTAAATCTCTATTGGTTAACACACATATGTAAGTGAAAGATCTTGCACTTCTAGATCTACAAGATCTCACTTTACTTATCCTCCGGCTCTCCTACTCCTAGTTGTCGTTGGAGGCATCGTGAATGCATTGTTGCATGTATGTGAATTGTTAGCGACACCGACTAGATTATGTTGTGTGCTTCCTTTGTTTTTATAGAGATTTCATTTTGGGTTGCCAATGTTTCACCGGAATGTCGATTCATTTCTGTTCTGGCAAATTTCTGGCACCCAGTGGATGTCCTATTTTTAGGGAAGGTCATGCCGAATTTTTCCAACGATCTCGACGTCCATGCTCTAATTATTCTTTTGCTCTTTGTATACCGTGCAGGCGACAATGGTCCGACCACTGAGAACACCCCTCATGGATAGGTGGATGATATGTGCGAGGGCCGACATGGCACGGACAAACATGACAGAGATAAGATATCTGTGTCACGACTACAAACTGATGTATTTGATAAAGCATGATTGCGGAATGCTAGAGTCGCACCTGCTCTGGCGTGGTTTCATGGATGGCTACACTCGGTGGATACATGATGGCGAAGATGATGAGGATGTCAATAATGGTGAAGACGAAGATCAAGATGTCGACAGGTGACGAGGTTTAATCTCGTCAATGCCCATTGTTATGGACTTGGGTTTTGGAGAAGATGGGGATGCTGGAGATCGTGGCACGGTTAACAGAGAAGCAACCATGGGACACGAGATTTACCCAGGTTCAGGCCCCCGGAGGGAAAACCCTACTCCTGCTTGTCTGCTCTTTGATTACGGTGGAACCGAAGGTTACAGGGTGCACAGATTCGATCTGGCGTGGATGCGTGTGCGAAAGTATGAGTCTGGTCGATCTAGGACATGCCCTCCTGGCCTTTATATAGACTTAGGCAGATCCCGAGCGTAGTCCTAGTCGGTTACAAGTTCTAGGGTTTTACCCCTTTGAATTTCCTATCTCCGCTAGTCTTGCTCTCCAAGGATCGAAGGCGTCATGGGCCTTGGCCACCCGAAAATCTTCATGGGCCAGCGTATGTCTGCCGTGGGCCTTCCTTGGGCTGGACTAAGTATGCTGAAGTTACGTACCCGTAGGGTATAACCATGTCAGTAGCCCCCGAGTGATCAGTCGAATCGTAGATTCGGCTGAGGACTCTTCCATCCTTCAGGAGCAGTTATATGTTGATAGTATATGTGTGTAGGGATTGTTGATGCGTGTGCCTGACTCACCCGACAGATCAGGGTCAGTTAACTGTCTTAGGACGAAACAACACGATCTTCTTCAGGTTCGGGTCCCTCAACCCGGACCTGGAACATATGCTGGCGTAATTCGACTCGGGCCGCGGAGGACTTACAGGAGTGGAATTCCAGTGATTTTAATTGGTGTACCCAACGCGTCCATCGGGATTTTTCATCGTACCTGCTGGTACGGATTCATACTAGCAGAGCGCAGTCAGGTGCGTTGCCAGGCCATCAGATGATATCTGTAGGTCTTATCTTTGCGTCGCAGACGCAGCATCCGAATGTTTATCACCGCGGAGGTGTTTCGGGTGGCCAAGGAGGATGTTACTCACTTAGCATTAATTGGGGCAGAGTTGCCGAAAAGTTTTTCGTGCTGATCCGAAAGATCATAGTTGAAGATTTCATAGGGTGCGCGACCAGCGCTCCCTATGGGAGTAGCCCCCAAGTGTCTGTTCGAGTCGTAGACTCGAACGGAGACTTTTAGTTCAAGCATTGTTTCAATCATTAGGTCCACAGGACTCGAAAATTTTCGGATGCTTAAATCCATCCTCCCTATGGGAGTAGCCCCCGAGTCCGTAGTGGAGTCGTAGACTCGACGTAGGACTCAGACAAATAATTTTGTCCTCATTTGTCTGTCGGGTGTGCGGCCAGCGCTCCTGATAGGAGTAGCCCCCAAGTATTTAGTCGAATCGTAGATTCGAGTGAGTACTTTTTAGCTGTGGAGCCGAAGTGGTGCTAGTATAGCTTTTGATGACGTCAGTGCTTACGATCGATGACCTCAAGCGTCTGCTACGCCAGAGATGACTTGACTGGACGAAGCGTGGGTCCCACTTGCTGACTTTGAATTGACCGGTCACGCGCGGCGTGGAGATGAGTACGGCGTCTCCTCGATTTCCGCACGTAGTGGACGGCGTGGTAACAACGGTTCGTTTTGGTGCTGACACGTGTACGTCCAGATCTACCATTGGCGTTAGGTCTTCTCGATGGACGGCCAGCGTGCGTCGTCTTCGCTGTTATAATCCCTGGTGAAATCGTGGTTTGTTTTTCACCGTAGCAGTTCTTGTGTTTCACTGCCTCCTTGTGCTCGAGCGATTCTTGCTTCGCGCTGAGAGTTTCCTCCATATTTCCTTTGTCTTTCTTTGTTGGCAACGCCACCACCACCGTAGCGCCATGGGGAAACCAAAGAAGTCCTCATCTGCAGTTGGGACCAGCGCCGCCGGAGGCAAGAAGGGCACCGCCACTGCTCGCGTCACCGACGGTGGCTGGCGGCGATCAGAAACGCGGGAGAGCGATCTCCGCAAACTGCACGAGCGGAGCCTGATCCCGCAAGACACGACGGCCGTGAGACTCCCCGGCAATAAGGTAATCCCCCGTCCCCCATCTGGGTATCGGGTTATGTTTGTTGCCTTCATGATTCGCGGGTTTTCTTTTCCGGTCCATGACTTCCTTCGTGGACTGCTCTTTTTCTATGGGGTTCAACTCCATCATCTCTCTCCCAACTCCCTTCTTCACATTGCGTGTTTTATCACGCTTTGCGAGTGTTGGCTTGGCATTGAGCCGCACTTTGGCCTCTTTCGGAAGCTTTATTCCGTGAAGAGGCAGTCTGGTTCGGATGGTGTGTATCCCATTGGGGGTTTCATCATCTCCCTCAGTCCCAATGTGCAATTCTTTTCCTTTTCCATGTCCGAATCTGTCCAGTACTGGCGGAGGAAATGGTTTTACATCCGTGACTCCGTACTGCCTAGGCAAGATTTTGGTCTCGTTCCTTTTGACCCCTCCCAATTGATTGAGAAGAAAAGATCCTGGAAAAACCAAATCTTAGACGGTGAGGTGGCGGAGATAGAGGCCCTGTACCGTCGGGTGGAGGATCTCCAATTGATTCCTGAGAAGGAGGTGAACGGTGTCGACATCATCTGGACGTTTCTTGAGCGTCGGGTGCAGCCCCTCCAAGCGAGGGCGCATCCGATGTTTCTTTACTCTGGGCGCCGTGACCCGACGAGGGTTTCGAGTGAGAAAATCTCCGAGGTGGAACTTGACAAGGCTCTTCGCGTGCTGTTGAAGTTCAAGGTCGACGAAAAAATCCCGGGGAAGTCGCTGACTCCTCCCTTTTCTTCGACGTTGGTTGTACCGAAGGTGTAGATTTGCGCACGTAGTGCTTCCCTTTTGTTTTTGTCAGCTGTGTACTTTTTCCTTTGTTTGCTAACAAAGTTCCTTTTCCTTTTGCAGAGCTTCAAAGTGCCGGGCATGGCACCACCGTTGCCCGAGAGGTATCCGAATGCCCCGGATAATGAAGTGGTGGATTCCGTGTCCGAGCTACCGTTAGCGCGATCCCCAGCGGAGGATGCCGACGAATCAAGTGAGGACCATTCGCGCAAGCGGTCATGGAGTTCTAGCGAATCGTCAGATGCCTCGGCTCCTCCGACTCCCAGAAATCCTCTGGGCCTTGAGCGTCATGATGATGTTCATGGGGGTTCTTCCTCTCCCCTTCCTGCCATTCCTGTGCGGGCTGTTGCTCCGCACCCGCCAGCAAAGCGGAAGAAGGAAGAGAAGAAGGAGGAGAAGAAGGAAGAAAAGAAGGAGGAGAAGAGGGCCCGCAGGGCTTCTCCTATCTTCGACCTGAGCGCGTTGGGCTCGTAAGTTTTCTTGTTGCCACTGTTGTCCTTTTCTTTTTATGATGTTTGCACCTGTGCTGATTGGCTTCGTATGCAGGCAATCCTCCAACGGCTCCAGTGATGGTGCGGGGGAGATGATGGGGGAGTCGAACATTGTGTCGCCTCCTCCTCAGACGGTGGCGACTTTGGGTGGCGCTGCGCCAGTTCCCCCTGTGCAGGAGAGGCTGGTGGTTGCACCTCAGAATTTCACAGGCGGGCCTGCAGGTTCGCCGTCGGAGCACGTAAGTTTTTCTGCTTGATGTTACAGGGGGAGCTCCCGAGTGTCTTCGTATGCTGATGTTGTTTATGCTTCTTTGTGTTGGGCGTAGCCCCCAAGTCCTGCTTTTACTACTATTGCCTGTTGCTGCAGCCTTTTGTCCAAGAGGCCAAGCGGCTGGTGGAGGAACGCCTGACGCTGGAGGCAAAACTACGGCAGCTTCAAGGTATTCGTCTGCCTTGTAGTACTTCTCTTGCTTATCCTAGTCATGTTCTTTGACGCTTTCTTGTTGTAAATGCAGAGGAGCATAACGACTCTCTCCGTGAGGTCGATGCTCTGAAGAAGAGCCTTGGCCAATCGGAGCAGAAGGCCGAAGCTGCCGCTGGGGCGAGAGAGCGCCTTGAGCTGGAGCTGACGAAGGCAGCCGAAGCGAAAGAGCGTCTGCAGCAGGAGTCCGCAGATCGTGAGGAGCAGCTGGCCACCGTTGCGGCTGCTCGTGAAAAAGGGGTGGCGGAGAAGCTCATGGCTGCTGCCAAGGCTATTTCGGGTGAGCGTTAGCTTTTATACTTGCTCCTTTTTCTATGGATCTTCTTCTATGTTGCCTTTCTTCATGTTTTCTTCTTTTTTGTCTCAGATGCCGCAGACATTGAGTTTGACCGCGGTGCTTTGGAGCGCGGGAGTGCTCTAGATGATGCCACTGTAGCGGTCGAAGACCGCTGCAGCACCGTCGTCAATTCCCTTGCCAGTGCGAAAGAGGTCCTTGGTCGCTTCTACCAGGAGCTCTTCCCGAAGGGCGCGTCCCTTGAAGACATGGGTGCCCTGGCAGAGGCTCTGTCATCAGAAGCGCCTGCAGTGTACAAGCGCAAGCAGAAGGGCATCGGCGCGTCCGTCGGGCTGGCGATGGCCATGGCGGCTGGTGCAGAGCTGGACCTGCCCCAGATTACTTCACGAATGCCGACGGCTGCAGATGGATCCGAGGTAGCCTTCGCCGCCTACTCCGCTCGCTGCAGACGATATGGGCCCAAGCTCATTGACTTGCTGTCTGAGTACGCATTGCGGCAGCAGGGCGAGGCCAAAGCTAGGCAGTCTGGTTCTAAGGCGACTCAGTGCCCTCCGCCTTAGGCGTAGTAGACGTAGTTTATTTTTGTTGTGAATATCTTTTGTAGTACCATCCTTGTGCCACGTAGTGGCCTTATATAATTTAATGAATTCCTCCGAGTTGTGCTCTATCCTTGGCTGAATGTCTGTGTGCCTTCTTTTTTCTGCTGCTATAGGTTCCTTCGGGTGCTGACCCGGTTGACACTTCATCCGAAAGGCCCTTGCGAGCATCATTGGGTGATTCCTCGCAGCTCACGTTTCTTCGAGATCGCGTGCGCAACTTGGAGAGAGATTTGCTTGGGTTACGCGGTCACACTGACGTTTGGAAATCCAAAGCAGACAGTGGTGCAGCCAGAGAGGATTATTTGATGGCGGAGCTGGGTCGGCTGTCCGAGCAGCTACAATGTAAGTTGATCCTTCTTTCGGGCTGTAGCTCGGTTCTTCGGGTGAGCCTGCTGGCCTTACTCTTGTTTTGTGCGGTTGTCGCAGGTGCCAATCTTGCTCCGAGGGAAGAAAAGGAGCGTATTGCTGTTCGAGTCAATTGCTTGACTCAACAGGACATGGAGGCCGGCGGCTTCTTCTGGATGGATCGTGATCGTGCCATAGTTCTGGTGACGGTGCAGGATCGTGTCTACCAGGTTTCGCGGGTGCTCCGCCAGGTGTAGACATCGCTTTCCTCGGTGCTGCATGTCATGTTTTCGTTGGATGCCGTGCCAACGACCCTTGCAGGTCTTCTGACGAAGTTTCGGAGTGCCAGCAATGTCAAGGAGCTGGTGCGGCAGCAGCTCGTTGCAGGGGTGAAGGCTGCCTTGTCTCTTGTGAGGGTGCACCGCCCTGATGTGGATTTGACTGTTGTGGCGACTGGGCCACCTCCTCGACCAGATGGTGGCGAGTGGAATATGCGTCCGCATTACGCGGCTGTAAGGCAGTATGCCGAACAGATTGTAGATTTGTTTGAGCAGCGTGCTCAGGTTATTCTTCAGAATAGGTAGGACCTGAAAATAAACAAATAGATGTAAAATTTGTATATTGCGGCTGGGCGTGTATGTGCCCTTTGTTGTAAAGGTTTGCTTGTTTGCGAGCACGTAGTGCTTTGATTTAGTACGTGTCCTTTTCACTTGCCTGACGTGGTCAGCTACTCAGGTGTACACGTTTTGTCCTCAGTCGATGAAATCGTGAGATGGGGGAGCCCCCGAGTGCGTTTGTACCATGTGATAAAGTTGCAGAGAAATAGTCAACCGAAGGTTGGGGGCGAGACACTTAGCTTTATTTGTATCGTAATGGAGGAGGTACATGGTTCGGCTGAGTAGCCTTGGCTGTAAGCCTTATCGAAAAGGGGGTACATTGCTATGGGTAGAATCGTCACAGGTGCGAGATGTTCCATGGGTTGGAGTATGCGACTCCAGACTGCACGTGCTTGAGGCGATAGGCGCCACCTGGGATGACCTCGGTGATGGCATAGGGTCCTTCCCATGGTGACTCGAGTTTATTCGGTCGCTTTTGCTTAAGTCACAAGACGAGGTCTCCTTCGACGAAGGACCTTGGGCGTAGCCGGCGGCTATGGTAGTTGCGGAGACTTTGCTGGTACACCGCTGATCTAGCTGCTGCTATATCCCGTGCTTCGTCGAGTGTGTCGACGGCATCTTCGAGTGCAGCCGTGGATTCGGCTTCGCTGTAAGCGACGACTCGTGGAGCCTGGTGGCGTACTTCGGCTGGTAGCACGGCCTCAGCTCCGTGCACCATGAAGAACGGTGTGTAGCCGGTGGAGCTGTTTGACGTTGTCCGTAAGCTCCACAGGACAGACGGTAGCTCTTTCGTCCAGTTTCCGGCTTTGTGCTCGAGTGAGCTCATGAGGCACTTCTTGATGTCGGCGCCGATTAGACCGTTGGCCTTTTCCACCTGCCCGTTTGTTTGCGGGTGTGCCACTGAGGCATACGTGATGTTGATCCCGAGGCCTTCGCAGAAGTCCTGGAATTCTTCGGAGATGAAGTTCGATCTGTTGTCGGTGATGATGCTGTGTGGTACGCCGAACCTGTAGACAATGGATTCGAAGAATTTGACAGCAGTTTTGCCCTTCTGATTGGTGACTGGCATTGCCTCGATCCACTTGGTGAATTTGTCGACTGCGACCAGAAGGAAGACGTGTCCTCCCTTCGAAGATTTTGGTAGTTTGCTGATCATGTCGAGGCCCCATTGGGCAAAAGGCCAGGCTATGGGTATGGGTCGAAGTTCGGACCCAGGTGCGTGCGGTTTGTCGGCGAACCGTTGGCACCCGTTGCATCTTCGGACGATGTCTTTTGCGTCGCTCATGGCCGTTGGCCAGTAGAATCCTGCTCGCAGAGCTTTGGCGACGAGGGAGCGGCTACCTGCGTGGTGGCCGCAGATGCCCTCGTGGATATCTTGGAGTATGGCCTTGCCGTCATTGATGGTGACGCACCGTTGAAGTACGCCCGTAATGCTGCGTTTGTACAGCTCGCCGTTGATGATGGTGAAGGCTTTTGACCGACGAGATATGCGCCGGACATCTGTCGGGCTGTCTGGCAATTCTCCGTTTATCAGGAACTGGAGGTATGGACGTGTCCAAGTTTCGTCGACTGCCATGACCTGCATCAGGTTGACCATGGCAACTTCGGTATCCAACTTTTCAGGTCCTTCATGACCTTCGGGTAGCGTAGCCCCCGAGTGTTCTGCTTCTTCGGGTGATCCCTTGGGGAATTTCCGCTTGATGGATGGCACGCAGATCTGTTCGAGGAACACACCTGGTGGTACCTTTGCACAAGTGGAGCCGATGTTGGCGAGTCTATCGGCCTCCTCGTTGCTCTCTCTTCCAACGTGCCGAAGTTCGCAACCATCAAATTCTCCTTCGAGTGCGTTGTATAGCGCGCGGTACGCGATCATGTTTTCGGCGTGTGCGTCACACTCATTCATCGTCTGCTGTACGACAAGGTTGGAGTCACCGTAGATGACCAGGCGCGTTGCGCCACATATTTTGCCATCTTCATGCCATGGATGAGGGCTTCGTATTCGGCCTCGTTGTTGGAGGCTCTGAATTTCATCCGAAGGACGTACTTCATCTTGTCACCTTGCGGGGAGCTCAATATGACTCCTGCCCCTGCTCCGGCTTCACGTTTGGAGCTGTCAAAATGCATTGTCCAGGACTGCGACATGTCTGGGCTGTCAGGCAGCTGCAGCTCCATCCAGTGCACCAGGAAGTCCGGAAGGACTCAAGATTTGATTGCGTGTCGCTTCTCGTAGATGATGTCCAGGGGTGATAGTTCAATGCCCCACAGGGCCACGCGCCCTGTGGCCTCTGGGTTATTCAGGATGCTGTTTAGGGGTGCCTCGTTGACGACCATCACCTGATGTTCCTGGAAGTAGTGGCTCAGTGGTCGAGTCGTCATGAACACGCCGTAGGCCAGCTTCTGGTAGTGCGGGTACCGCTGTTTTGTTGGAGTGAGAACCTCGCTGAGGTAGTAAATTGGGCGTTGTACCCCGTGGGTCTTGCCTTCTTCGGGTCGTTCGACCACGAGTACTGTGCTGACCACCTGGTGTGTGGCTGCTATGTACAGCAACAGGAGCTCGCCCTCTTTTGGCGTGACCAAAACTGGCGAGGTGGAGAGGAGCCGCTTGAGGCTTTCGAATGCGTCGTTGGCTTCTGGTGTCCACTCGAACTTGTCTGCCTTGCGCAGCAGCTGGTAAAATGGTAGGGCCTTCTCGCCCATGCAGCTGATGAACCTGCTTAGTGCCGCTACTCGCCCTGCGAGCTGCTGAACGCCCTTGAGGTTTTTCGGCTTCTCCATTGTCATGATAGCTTTGATTTTCTTCGGGTTCGCTTTGATCCCTCGTTGAGAGATGAAGTACCCGAGCAGCTGACCCGAGGGGACGCCGAAGGCGCACTTTTCTGGATTGAGCTTGATCCTGTAGCGATCAAGGTTGTCGAACATCTCGCGGAGATCGTCGATAAGTGTTCTTGCCTCCTTGGTTTTTATGACTATGTCGTCAACATAGACTTGGACGTTGCGACCGATCTGGTCCTTCAGGCAGGCCTGCATGCATCGCTGGTACGTGGCACCCGCGTTCTTTAGCCCGAAGGGCATTGTGTTGTAGCAGTATACTCCGAACGGTGTGATGAATGCCGTTTTCTCTTGATCTTCGACCTTGAGTCGAATCTGGTTATAGCCTGAGTAGGCGTCGAGGAAGGAGAGTTTCTCACAACCTGCAGTCGAATCGATGATCTGGTCGATCCGAGGAAGAGGGAAGTGGTCCTTAGGGCAGTGTTTATTTAGTGACGTGAAGTCCACGCACATCCGCAGGATGTCCGTGTCCTTCTTCGGGACCATCACCGTGTTTGCCAGCCACTCGCTTTCCTTGATTTCCCGGATGAAGTCTGTTGCGAGTAATCTGTTGATCTCCTTGCCGATAGCTTCGGCTCGTGGCTCCGACAGTCTTCGGATGGACTGCTTGACTGGCTTGGTGTCTGGGAAGACATTGAGTGCATGCTCGGCGAATTCCCTGGGAACTCCTGGCATGTCCGCAGGACACCAGGCAAAGATTTCCCAGTGCTCACGGAGGAATTCGACGAGCGCGCCTTCCTATGCGGTGTTGAGGTCGTTGGCGATCAGCGCCGTCTTGGAGGCATCCGTTGGATGGACCTGCACTTTCTTGGTGTTGATGGTGGAGTCGAAAGACATGTCAGGTGCGTTCTGCTTTGTGACTGGGGGTAGCCCATTGTCCGTCACCTCGCGGAGCCTTACAAGCTCTTCTTGCATGCCGAAAGACTGGGAGATTTTATTGAAATCCCTGTCGCATTGGTCCGATTGGGTGAAGCTCCCGTGGACTGTGATGACGCCCCTCGGTCCTGGCATCTTGAGTAGTAGGTATGCGTAGTGTGGGACGGCCAGGAACCTTGCGAATGCTACACGTCCCAGGATGGCATGGTATTGCGACGGCCAGTCCACCACTTCGAATTCTAGGCGCTCCTGCTGAAAGTTGTCCGACTTCCCGAAGATGACGTCGAGCCCTATTTTGCCCAGGGGGAAGATGCCCTTCCCTGGGACAATGCCGTGGAACGTTGTGTCTGATTATTCCAGGCTGCATTGCGGGATCCACATAGCTGCTAGAGTGCTTGCGAACATTAGGTTGATGCCGCTGCCGCCGTCCATGAAGACGCGACTCATCTCGAAGCCTCCGATCTGCGCCTCCAGCACCAGGGCAGCATGACCTGGGCGAGGGATCTGGCAAGGGTGATCCGTGCGAGTGAATGTGATGCAGGACTCTGATCCGCTGAGGTACTCAGGTATTGCAG
Source organism: Avena sativa (assembly GCA_916181665.1). Taxonomy (NCBI): domain Eukaryota; kingdom Viridiplantae; phylum Streptophyta; class Magnoliopsida; order Poales; family Poaceae; genus Avena; species Avena sativa. The sequence goes on from OV702291.1 coordinate 310,883,434, forward strand.
GCGGAGTTGCCACAGCCAAGTTGATTTGTCGGGTGATTTTCTTCTGCACCCTGTTGGTGGGGCGTCCCTTCTGGATCATATTTAGCGCTCCCTTTGGTGGGGGGTATGCGACCCCGGCGTTGTTTTGCGCTGGTGCGATTGGTTGATTTGGGCCTCCAATAGGCGGCGGTGGAGGAGCTCCGTGTGCTATTTCGCCTGGCGCAGGTGCGTTTCCGAACGCAGGAATTGGAGCGTGTTGCCTCATCTGCATCATGCCTTCGCTGAGTTTCTGGAACTCGCGGCAGTCCTTGAGCATGTGGCTAGCTTTCTTTTTGACATCTTGTTTGTCGATGTAGAAGTGGATGGTGCATGGACTCGAAAGTTTGTCGAATGCTGAGGGCCCGTTGTCGCGGTCGCGGCGTTGCCACGACTGCGTTGGTCGTCCGTTGTCGCAGAAGTTTCCGCTGCGGTATCCTCCGTTGTTGCGGCTGTTGTCGTTACGGCGGTCGGCGTAGCCGGCTGCGACCATGTCGGGTCCGTCGCGGTCCTCATAGACGCGCGATCTCCTCTTGCTGCGGCGTTCGTGTCTTCGGCCGTAGTCGTCCTCTTCATCTGATTGCGCCCGCTGGATGCAATCTTCGCCGTCTGCCCAACTGTTGGCGATTTCCATGAGGTGGTCGAGTGTCTTGGGCTTTACACGCCCAAGTTCCTCCTTGAAGTCTGGGCGCTTGACGCCGTCCCTGAAGGCGTCGATGGCCCTTTCTTCAGAGATATGTGCTGCGGAGTTCTTGGTTGTAGACCAGCGTAGTATGTACGAGCGAATAGATTCACCCGTTCTCTGAGTGCAGGCTCGCAACTCTTCGATTGAGGCAGGCCTCTTGCTGGTGCCTTTGAAATTTCGGATGAAGCTATAAGCGAGCTCCTCCCAGCTTCGGATGGATCCTGATGATAGGCTGCTAAGCCAGACCCGCGCCGCGCCTGTCAGCTGCAGCTGAAGGCATTGCATGGCGGTTTCTTTGTTGCCTCCATGAAGCTTGACGGATGACAGATGGTCACTGAGCCATGACTTTGGATCTTGCGTGCCGTTGAACTTCGGAGTATCCGAAGGAAGCTTGAAGTTGCGTGGCATCTATGTTCGCCGGACGGATCTGCTGAAGCATCGAGCCCCGCAGAGTTCTCCTTCGTCTTCATCCATCTTAGATTCAGACGAGGATGCGCGTTTGGCGCGTGCTTTGTCGATCTTGCGCTGTGTAAGCTTGTCTCTGGCGTCGTAGTCACGTTTATGGCGGTGTGAGCTCTTCTTCCTTCGAGGAAGATTGTGTTCCTCTTCATCTTCGGATGAGGGAGTGGGGCTCCGGTCGCGCCTGGCCGGAGCTTTCTTCTTCGGCTTCGTAGGAGCGTCTTCGTGGAGCGCAGCTCCGATTAGTCCTAGTCCGGTGAGTGCGGACCTATGCATGGCCCTTTTCGGGTCCCCCTCCGGAGGTGGGTGAGCCGCGAGATACGTAGTGGCTGCCATGATCGCAGCTTGTGGCGTCTTCGGGGTGATGTTGCCGTCAGCGTCCATATCCATGAACGATGTATGGAGAGTTCGGGTCACGTCACGCCGCTCCTTCGGATCCATGTTTTCCACCCGAGAGTGGTGCTTGTTTCCCTGGTTTCCGTTTGTGCTAGAGCCGGGTCCTTTGGCGGAGAGCGCAGCTCGTTGTGCACTGGATTCAGAGGCTGCTTGCTTGCGTTTGTCGAGCGTCTCCTGCATCTTGACTTGTTTCTTGTGCTCCTCGATGAGGAGGTAGTGATATGCCATCAGTAGGTCACGTGAGGAGTCCAGAGGTAGGACTATTTCTCCTGCGACGGCGCGGCGTGCTTCGACCCATCCTTCTTTGCTAAGTTGGATGAGGTGGCCCCTGTTTTCCCCGTTTTCGCTGTTTCCACCGTTTTCGCCGTTTCTGTCCTGCGGGTTGGGGTTGGGAGGCGGGTTAGGCGTTTCCTCGTCGGTTTGGATGACTGCGGCGCACAGATAGCGCCTGCAGATTGGTTGGCTGCTGCCGCAGCTTTCGGATCCGGAACCGTAGGTCAGATCGAAGTTGCAGCTGCTGCTTCTGTAGAACTCATCTGTTGATGGTGACGTGCGTAACACGGGGTGTGGAGCCCACGAAGCGGGCCTGATTGACGGCACGGGCACCCGCTCAGGGAGGCGGAGGGTGCCAGTTTGTCCCACCTGGAAGCAGAAGCTCCCGAACAGAATTTCGAGTCCGTCGCCTACGGGCTCGAAATCCTTCATGGTATCCGGCGAGTGGGCGATGAAGTCGAAAGCGCCGAAGAGGAGGTGATTCTCCGTCGCCGCGGAGTTGTAGATCGATCGGGTCGGAACCTTCACGACCGCACAATCAGCAGCCCCGATTCCCACAGACGGCGCCAATTGACGAGGTTTAATCTCGTCAATGCCCATTGTTATGGACTTGGGTTTTGGAGAAGATGGGGATGCTGGAGATCGTGGCACGGTTAACAGACAAGCAACCAGGGGACACGAGATTTACCCAGGTTCAGACCCCCGGAGGGAAAACCCTACTCCTGCTTGTCTGCTCTTTGATTACGGCGGAACCGAAGGTTACAGGGTGCGCAGATTCGATCTGGCGTGGATGCGTGTGCGAAAGTATGAGTCTGGTCGATCTAGGACGTGCCCTCCTGGCCTTTATATAGACTTAGGCAGATCCCGGGCGTAGTCCTAGTCGGTTACAAGTTCTAGGGTTTTACCCCTTTGAATTTCCTATCTCCGCTAGTCTTGCTCTCCAAGGATCGAAGGCGTCATGGGCCTTGGCCACCCGAAAATCTTCATGGGCCAGCGTATGTCTGCCGTGGGCCTTCCTTGGGCTGGACTAGGTATGCTGAAGTTACGTACCCGTAGGGTATAACCATGTCAGCAGGGCAGGTGATCATGAAGATCAAGGTGGCGCCGGACATGAACATGAAGATCAAGATGGCACTAGGCATGAACATGAAGATCAAGGTGGTGCCGGGCAGGAACATGAAGGTCAAGCTGCCGGGCATGATTTGAGCTGGTTGCGAGACCCTCATTACCAAGAGCTACTTCTTAGGGAGACGAGTAACCCCAGAGCCGCCGCTAGAGAGAAAGCTAAGCTAGATCGAATGGAGAAAGACGAGCGCTACTCCATTCTTTGACAAATGCAATGACGGGGATACCCGTCTAAATGTACCGCTCAGGGCTCTAGAGATAAAGGCGAAACACAAAATGACCGACGAATGCTTCGACAACAACATGGAATTGTGGCACGATCATCTTCCCAAGAGGGGGAACACATGTCCGACTTGTATCGCTGAGGCCAAGAAAGTTGTGTGCCCTCTCGATCTACCGCACATGAAATACCACATCTACATAAATGATTACATCATCTACCAGGGCGAGGACACGGAGAATACCACGTGTCCGGTGTGCAAGACCTCTTAATACAAGAGAGGGATCAAGAAAGCTCCTAGAAAAGTGGTGTGGTACTTTCCTCTAACTCCTCGTCTGCAGCGGTATTTCGTGGACCCTAAGGAAGCACAGCTCATGCACTAGCACGCAGAAAGAAAGAGGCCAGAAGACGAAGATCCAAAAAAGGAGGAAATGATGAGGCACCCTTCGGATGCTAGCTAGTGGAAGGAGTTGGCACCAGGAAAGAAACAAAAGAAGCCAGAGCCGCTGTTGAGGGTTTGGAAGGCGAGGTCTGTTTTCTGGGACTTGCCGTACTAGATGCTGCTCTGCTTGCCTCATAGCCTTTATCTAATGCATCTCACGAAGAATGTGGGCGAAAGTCTGCTTGACACCATCCTTAACACCGACAAGACCAAAGATGAGCTGAAGGCAAGGAACGACTTGAAGCATATGGGCATCAGGAAGAACCTTCAACCACCACCTAGTGACAATGAAGCCGATGATCAGTCAGAGGAGGACGAGATGGAAACGCAAAATAGCCGTGATAAGGGCAAAAAGGTCAAGAAGGACAAGTTAAGCTCAAGGCCGCGTGCTTCACTCTAAGTAAGGAGGAGGCCACATAGTTTATGAAGTGCCTCCTCAGAGTCAAATTTCCAAGCGGCTACGCGAGGAAGGTAAGCAGATGGCTAGACAAGGGGAAGCAACGCTTCAGCGGGATGAAGTCTCACGATGTTGCCGTGCTGATGACGCGGGTGATTCCGGTTGTGACCCGAGGGAGAGTTGACAAGCACGTCCGTGAAATGCTGTTTGGCCTCTGCAACTTATTCGACGTCATCTCTCGGAAATCGATAGGCATTAAGTAGCTCACGAGGCCACATGAGGAGATCATGGTGATAATATGCGATCTCGAAATCTAATTCCCTCCCGCATTCTTCAGCATCATGCTTCATATGCTGATCCATGTCGTGGAGGATATCGTCCAACTCGAGCCTCCATTTCTGCGAAGCATGATGCCACTCGAAAGGCTGAATGGACACATCAAGGGATACGTTCGTAACATGTCCCATCCTGATGGAATCATAGCAAACGGCTACCTGGCAGAAGAGCACATCTCTTTTTGCTCGAACTTTCTACAAACCGAGACCCCTATTGGTCTGCCATTCAACAAGCACCTTGGGGGGCTCGCTAGATTGGGTCACCACGTGGGTCAGCGCGGAAAGCATGTCGACTTCGAGGATCGAACAAAGGACTTTGAAAGAGCAAACCTGGTCACACTACAAAACCTGCAGGTGGTCGATCCAGATATACAAGAGCACAAAGAATTTATCAAGAATAAGTACATGACCGTGGCCAGCTGATGATGGAGGAAGATGTAATCAAAGAGCACAACTCCAGTTTCACGCAGTGGTTCAGGAAGAAGGTTCTTGCTAATCCACCGTAGGGCGAGTCTTCGGAGGACGAGAAACTCATATTCGCCTTGTCACAGGGTGCCACGTACTACCTGATGACGTATCAGGCATACGATATCAACGGATACATGTTCTACACCGAGGAAAAGGACAATAACTATGATTACTAGAACTCAGGGGTAACGCGGATATTCTACACCGACGATGTCCCGGAAAGATACTATAGAAGGATCGAGGAGATATGGGAGCTTGACTATGTTATGCAGAAGGTTCCGATGTTCCGTGTCAAGTGGGCCAAGAGCTTCGAAAAAGAAGACCGGTATTTCACCACCATGGTTATACCACCAAAGTCAAAGACCACCGACTCGAACGTACCGGCGAGAAATGAGCCATGGGTTTTGGCTAGCAAAGTCGACCAATGCTTCTACATTACCGACCCGTCAAAGCCTATTCGGATTGCTGCCAGGAGAGGCAAAAGCAATATCATCGGAATGGATGGAGTCACCAAAGAGCAAGACTTTGACCAGTACGGCGACCCGAAGATGGAATATGGATATAGAGACCTAGCACCATACACCACAAGCCTACCTAAAAAAGGACTCCCGTTCAAGATAAGAAGTGAAGACATCCCGGGCCTAACCTATTCAACCGCGACAAAGAAGGGCAAGAAGACCATTGTCAAGAAATGCTAGCTAACTCCGATGAAGCACGACATGTGCCACGTGTGTGTGTGGCATTATTATGTATCGACATATTCTTAATTATCACTTTTGTGTGCTAATTGGATGGAATATTATGTTAGACAATTATTTAACAATTAAAATGTCTTTTAAAAAAAGACCAAAAAAGTGTGGACACCAGGAATCAAACCTGGGTGGCTAGAGAATGGAGGGCATTGAACTGCGTGGCTAGCCGCTAGGCTAATAAGTGTTTTGTGTTAGAACCAGTGACGTGCTCCTTTGGAGTATTCCAAAAAATTATACAAGACGCATCTTTCAAATATGCGCCTCGTGTAAGATTACTTTTGACTTGATCGACCCCGGCCCGCCGCCAGCGCATTCGTTCCCCTTCCTTCGTCCTTGCATCGACGTGGTCCTTCCCCACGTGCGACGCCGTCCAGAGGACGGCGCCGACAGGTTATCGACGCGGTCCTTTCCCTCCCCTCCCACCATCAAATTGAACCGGATCAGCGGGAAGTCCTTCTCTACAAGTTCCCGCGCCCGCCTGCCGCCTTCTCTGCAAGCTTCGAAGGCGCTGACCCTCGCTCGCAGGCACCAAAGAAAGAGGCCGTCAACTGGAGGCCTCGCGGGCCTCGACGCCCCCGCGCCCACTTGAACCGCGACACCGCAGCCTCCTCCGTCACCCTAAGGACTCCGTCAAGGTCGCCTCCACCGGAGCCAGGAGCTGCAGTTACAAGGAGCGTTGCCGCAGTCTTCTTCTCGGAGCTCCCCCGACCGCCGTCGCACGCTCCTCTCCTGCTGCTGCTTGCCGCAATCGCCGGCATCTGTGAACATCCTCTGCACTGCAACAAGGTGAGCCCCCTTCCCCCTTCCCCTCCTATTTCAGTTCTGCATCCTCTACATTACATCGAATTTCAGTTCTACTCCAAAGGGCCAAAAATAAACGGTGAGTATTGGATTTCTAACCTATTTCTTCATCATGCGCAAGTCAAATATTGTTGTCCTACTTGTAGGATTTGACCTGTCAATTTTCCCAGCTCTACGTCAGCTTAGCATGATTCGTGGATGAAATAATTTGATTATCTATACCTAATACCTAATAATAAAGGACGAAGTGTTTCTTTCGGTCCAACACTTGTTTGGATCGTTTTGTCCCTGTCAATTCAGATATATTATCCAGCATAGCACCTATGAGTAAAACTTAACGAGTCGGTAGTCAGTAGGTAGAGAAAAAATTGTAATTACAGGTATTGCCGTCGGTTAAGATTATGTCATCGGTCGTGGTATGTCACGGGAATTTCCTTGGTCCGTGGTTTCTCCCGCCCATGTGCCAAGACCTAAAGAAACCCACTCCGTTCTCCGTTTCCCAGGTCGGGTTTGCTATACGTTTTTATTTGGAAGGAGAAAAAGAGAAGGAGAGAGAAAGTATTTGCAATCGGTCTTTTCTATATCGGCATGTCTATAAAAAAGTTGTAATCGGGCATGTGTGGCGTTCTTTTGCTGATCAAGATGGACCCAGGATTATCATGCCACTGGACTTCAATCAATTGTCCCGCGGAGCCGAGAGGGAATATGGTCGGGTGTGAGCAATGGAGCAGGGACCGTGAACAACGGACGACATCACGTGCACATGGGTGCGAGACGTCAAGCACGCAGAGAAGTATGACACAGTTTCGGTTGGTGCAGTGCATGTGCGGAGGTTGTGGTCGGGATCATGGATGTCCGACAGAAGGCCGGCGACGCCAGGACATGCCATGGCGGCGATGTCGCTGGACATGGAGGGGCCAACTAGAGGCTTGTGGAGGCCGAGCCAACTTTGGAGGCGGACGCGCGGCCGTCGTCCCATGCGTGTGTGCTGAAGAAGAGGCACGGGGACATGCAGGGGCTGTGCTTGTGCCTCGCCTGGCCTGCAGGAAGGAGCGTCATGAACGTCCGACAGAAGGGTTGGCGACGCCAGGAAATGGCCATGGCAGCGATGTCGCTAGACATGGAGGGGGGCGACTAGAAGCTTGTGGAGGCCAAGCCAACCATGGAGGCGGACGCGCGGCCGACGTCCCATGCGTGTGGGCTGAAGAGGAGGCACGACCTTGGAGGTCGACGGGGACGTGTCTCGGCTATGCTTGTGCCTGGCCTAGCCTGCAGGAAGGAGCGGCCGGAGACGGACTGCAGGGGACATGAGTTGAGGAAGATCCAGCGGGACTACCCCCATATCGCTCCCACCTCCGAGATCCCAGGCCACGATAGCGTGACCAGATTGATGTCGCCCACCACCTAGCACAGCTCCTAGGCTCCCTAGATGCGTGGATATGCCCTCGCCTATGACCCATAGCCTGATAGCTGCTCCGGAGCAGGAGCTCCAGTGACGTTCGTGCTTCCGGGCCATCTGCTTATCATGCAAAGAAAGCGATCCCGTCATCATAGTACTATAGGATTTGCTTTAGTTACGATGACCACAGTATGCGGGCTTATTTGGTCGGCCGGATGGGCATGAGTAGGAGACATTAGGAAATGGAAAATAAAGGCCTATTAGAAAGAAAAAAAGAAAAAAGAAAAAGAGGGACGGCTTACACATGTTTAGTCCCACCTTACCTTCTTATAATGAGCCACACCAGTTTATATACTGGACAAATTGAATGCATATCAGCAAGAAGATGACTCGGAAATCAACAATATGATGGGATTAAATGGATTACTGTAATATGATGGGATTAAATGAATTACTGTAGAGCAAGCACTCGGTTTAGCGCATTACCATGTTGAGACCGGTCACTCTAGTCTTGGCACGATATTTCATGACTAGGATTAGCTTCCCCATATTCAGTACCTGACTCATCGTATTGGGTAGCTGACCCCTAATCCTCAAATTGGGTACCAGAGTCCTTGTCGTCGACAGCTGAACACAAATGTTGGGTAGCTGACGCATCGCCTTGGGTACCTAAGCCTTCGGTTTGGGACGGTGCACGGTCGCTTTGGGGAGGTGCCCGCAGACAGCTGGGAGGTGGCTTCTGGCTTTGGAGAGGTGGCAACTCACCTTTGGGAGATGGCCATGGGCGGAAGGATGCGTACTTCATCACTTGGGAAGGTGGCTTCTTGATTTGTAGAGGTGGTAGGTTGGCTTTGGGAGGTGCCAGAGGACGGAAGGATGTGGCTTGGGGTTCCAGACCTTGGGTATGTGGTTGCTAGCTTTGGGGAGGTGGATGCTGGCTTTGGGGGGGTGGATGCTGGCTTTGGGGGAGGGGTGCATGCTCACTTTGGGGAGGTGGCTGCTGGCTTTGGGAAGGTGGCGACCCGGCATATAGGCGGGTAAGAGGGAGTGGGCAGCTCGCCTTGGGCAGAGTGCTGCTCATGTTGGGAAGCTGCCAGCTCGCCTTAGGGAGCTGGTTGTTTGCCTTGGGCTGCTGCCAGCTCGCCTTAGGGAGCTGGTTGCTTGCCTTGGGCTGCTGCCTTCTTGGCTTGGGTAGGTGGTAGATTGACGACTACTGGCTTCTCGCCTTGATGGGCATCAGGAACTGCAGCTTTAGCCACTTGGCCGGCATCAGGAACTACAGCTTTGGCCACTTGGTGGGTATCAGGAACTGAAGGTTTGGCTACTTGCCTGACATCGGCAACTGCAAATTTGGATACTTGGTTGGCATCAGGAATGGCATCATTGGTCATAGGTGGGGAAAATGAAGTGCAGCTCTAGCCACCTCCAGGGCATTAAGAAGTGCAACTTTGGTAGTTTGCCCGGCATCAGAAGGTGCAGCTTTGGTCATTTGCCGGGCATCAAGAAGTTCGGCTTTGACAACATTCTGCGTTGCACTCCGAGTTTCTTGTGAATGGGTCACATAACTTGCCGCTTTTGTTGTTCGCCGTGTGGAACCTGGAAGTGGAAGTCCTTATTTTAGCGGATTCCGCTTGGACCTCGTGTTTCTCTCATTTTCTGTGTCCAGAGATACACTACTAGGGAAAACCCTATAGGAGACAAGTTTATAGGAGGCACATCCCAAACAAATGCTTCTCCACTAATTATACACGGCACATGGATAAAGGGTGCACCTTCTATATTTGAATACTGAAGGAACATCTGTGAGGCATGTGTCGACTGTATTTCATGTATGAACCAGATCTGGCTACCCCTTACTCGAGGCGCACCTGATCCATATGTGCCTCGAGTAGTTCAACTACTTGACGCGCATACATACTAGGTGCGCCTCGAATAAGGTGGGTGGGCCCGGTGGTGCTAGGTGCCCCAGTACTGGAGGCACACCTGACCATATGCACCTTGGGTATTTTTCGATATTGGAGGCGCATCACTGCCAGATGCGCCTCGAGTAACTGAGGTGGGCCCGAGGGTGGTAGACGCCAGATACTGGAGGCGCATCCCCTACACGATGCGCCTCGAGTATTCTGGCCATCTTTTTCACATTTTGGCACATGCATGCAGCCACCTACACCCCACTCACTTCTCTCACTTGCTTATCCTCCACACAAGATAGATCTGGTCGGCCCCCTCCTCCTCCCCACCTCATTTTCTCCATTGTTTCACCATAGAATCTTGCTAAATCTCTATTGGTTAACACGCATATGTAAGTGAAAGATCTTGCACTTCTAGATCTACAAGATCTCACTTTACTTATCCTCTGGCTCTCCTACTCCTAGTTGTCATTGGAGGCATCGTGAAGGCATTGTTGCATGTATGTGAATTGTCAGCGACACCGACTAGATTATGTTGTGTGCTTCCTTTGTTTTGTATAGAGATTTCATTTTGGGTTGCCAATGTTTCACCGGAATGTCGATTCATTTCCGTTCTGGCAAATTTCTAGCACTCGGTGGATGTTCTATTTTTAGGGAAGGTCATGTCGAATTTTTCCAACGATCTCGACGTCCATGCTCTAATTATTCTTTTGCTCTTTGTATACCGTGCAGGCGACCATGGTCCGACCACTGAGAACACCCCTCATGGATAGGTGGATGAGATGTGTGAAGTCCGACATGGCACGGACAGACATGACATAGATAAGATGTCCGTTTCATGACTACAAACTGATGTATTTGATAAAGCATGATTGCGGAATGCTAGAGTCGCACCTGCTCTGGCTACACTTGGTGGATACGTGATGACGAAAATGATGAGGATGTCAATAATGGTGAAGACGAAGATCAAGATGCCGGCGGGGCAGGTGATCATGAAGATCAAGGTGGCGCCGGACATGAACATGAAGATCAAGATGGCACTGGGCATGAACATGAAGATTAAGGTGGTGTCGCGCAGGAACATGAAGATCAAGCTGCCGGGCATGATTTGAGCTGGTTGCGAGACCCTCATTACCAAGAGCTACTTCTCAAGGAGACGAGTAACCCCAGAGCCGCCGCTAGAGAGAAAGCTAAGCTAGAGCAAATGGAGAAAGACGAGCGTTACTCCATTCTTTGACAGATGCAATGACGGGGATACCCGTCTAAATGTAACACTCAAGGCTCTGGAGATGAAGGCAAAACACAAAATGACCGACGAATGCTTCGACAACAACATGGAATTCTGGCACGATCATCTTCCCAAGAGGGGGAACACATGTCCGACTAGTATCGCTGAGGCCAAGAAAGTTGTGTGCCCTCTCGATCTACCGCACATGAAATACCACATCTACATAAATGATTACATCATCTACCAGGGCAAGCACACGGAGAATACCACGTGTCCGGTGTGCAAGACCTCTTAATACATGAGAGGGATCAAGAAAGCTCCTAGAAAAGTGGTGTGGTACTTTCCTCTAACTCCTCGTCTGCAGCGGTATTTCATGGATCCTAAGGAAGCACAGCTCATGCGCTAGCACGCAGAAAGAAAGAGGCCAGAAGACGAAGATCCAGAAAAGGAGGAAATGATGAGGCACCCTTCGGATGCTAGCTAGTGGAAGGAGTTGGACCTTGAGTATTAGCAACGATTTAGGAAAGAGTCAAGGAACCTCAGACTGGGAGTGAGGACCGATGGACTCAATCCATTCAAAAGCCAAAGCAACACACATAGCACATGACCCATGTTTGTATGGATCTACAACCTCCCTTGGATATTCATGAACAAGTACATAACCATGAGTATGCTAGTTCAAGGGCCAAAACAACCAGGTACAGACATCATTATGTATCTCACGCTGTGGAAAGAGGAGTTAGCCATGCTATGGGAATATGGAGCCCGTACGTGGGACACCACCACACAAGACTATTTCGATATGAGAGCGGCGGTGATCATGACGGTGCAAGACTATCCTGGTTACGAATACTTCTCGGGGCAGGTGGTCCAAGGATTCTTTGCGTGCGTTAGGTGCAAGGATAATACAACATATCTCCAGCTACAGAAAGATCCCAGGTCAGGGAAAACAGTGTTCCAGGGGTCTTGAAGGTAGCTTCCCAAGAATCACAGCTAGAGAAAGAAAGGACATCTGTTCGATGGGACAGTTGAGATCCAAGGAATCCCAGACTAGAGGAGTGATACATTGCAAATGTATCTATAATTTTTGATGTTCCATTGTTGGTTTTATCCACTTTCTTGTGTTTTGTTCCAACTTTGGAGTACTTTTCTTATGATTTCTTGGACTAACCTATTAACAAGAGCCACAGTGCCAGCTGCCTGTTTTCTGCTGTTTTTGGTTCTAGGAAAGTCAGAAAATGAATATTCTTGGAATTGGACGGGACAAAAGCCAAAGTGCCTATTTTTCCGAAAGGGATCAAGTGCCAGAATATGAGACGAAGAAGGGCCAGGGGCCGGCCACACCACCTGGCCGCGTGGCCAGGCTAGGCCCGTGCCAGGGGGTGTCGTGGTGGCTCCCGACACCCCCTCGGCCTCTCCTTCCGCCTATATATTGCCCTCGGGACGAAAACCCTAAGGACCCGATCAAAAATCCACGAAAGAGTCTGTAGCCGCCGTCATCTCCATCCCTATATCGGGAGGGATCTGAAGCTCTTCCCGGCACCCTGCCGGAGAGGGGAATTCACCCTGGAGGCCTTCTTCATCACCATGCAAGCCTCTGGTGTGATGCGTGAGTAGTTCATCCTTGGACTACGGATCCATGTAGTAGCTAGATGGCTGGTTCTCCTCCTTTGTGCTTTCATGTTTAGATCTTGTGAGCTCCGTTCATGATCAAGATCATCTATTTGTAATCATACATGTTGTGTTTGCGGGGATCCGATGGATATTGAGATGCTATTTCAGATTGATTATTGATTCTATCATGTCTTTATTATTTGTGATCTTGCATGCTTTCCGTTGTTAGTAGCTATCTTGGCCAAGTAGATGCTAGCAACTCCAAGAGTTAGTATTTATGCTCGATAGTGGGTTCATGCCTCTGGTAATCTAGGGAAGTGACATAAATCTCTAAGGTACTAGATGTGTTGTTGCTACTAGGGAGAAAACAACAATCCTTTGTTCATAGAACAATCGTATTTTTTACTTTACACGCAGTTCGTAAAGCAATAATCTATTGCTTGCAACTTAATACTGGAGGGGGTTCGGATGATAACCTGAAGGTCGATTATTAGTCATAGATGCAGTTGGATGGCGGTCTATGTAATTGTAATGCCAAATCAAGTCTCAAAGGAGTCAAGATGATTAGTAGATGCATGTATTGCTTTCTCGGTGTTTGTCAATTGCCCCGCTGTAATTTGTTCACCCAGCATGTTATCTATCTTAAGGAGAGCCACCTCTAGTGAACTATGGATCCCGGTCCTTGTCTTTTACATACAATCTACCATCTTTTACTGCTTTGTGTTTACTTTCTTCAAACTTTTACTTCTTTCCATTCGATACGTTTAATTCTTTGTTTTCCGCAAAACACGGTGAGATTGACAACCTCATCGCAAGTTGGGGACAAAGTTCTATGGTTATGTTGTGCAGGTCTCCACGTTGCTACTAGCACCGGTAGTGCCCCCTGCCAAAGCTCAGCTAGTAACACCTTTGGGGTGTTTCCTTGCTCCTACTGGTTCGATTAAACCTTGGTTTCATAACCGAGGGAAAACTTGCTGTTGTGCTCATCATACCTTCCTCTTGGGGTTCCCAACGAACTCTACGTCGAACGACGAGCACATCAAGGAGTGGCGTAGTAATCGATGAGCTGTTGAAAAACTGGAAAGAGTGCCCTGCACCGGGAAAGAAACAAAAGACACCAGAGCCGCTGTTGAGGGTTTGGAAGGCGAGGTCTATTTTCTAGGACTTGTTGTACTGGAAGCTCCTCTGCTGGCCTCATAGCCTTTACCTCATGCATATCACGAAGAATGTAGGCGAAAGTCTGCTTGCCACCATCCTTAACACCGACAAGACCAAAGATGGGCTGAAGGCAAGGAACGAACTTGAAGCATATGGGCATCAGAAAGGACCTTCAACCACCACCTAGTGACAATGAAGCCGATGATCAGTCAGAGGAGGAGGAGACGGAAACACAAAATAGCCATGATAAGGGCAAAAAGGTCAAGAAGGACAAAGTTAAGCTCAAGGCCGCGTGTTTCACTCTAAGTAAGGCGGAGGCCACATTGTTTATGAAGTGCCTCCTCGGAGTCAAATTTCCATGCGGCTACGCGAGGAAGGTAAGCAGATGGATAGACAAGGGGAAGCAACGCTTCAGCGGGATGAAGTCTCACGATGTTGCCATGCTGATGATGTAGGTACTTCCGGTTGTGACCCGAGGGAGAGTGGATAAGCACGTCCGTGAAATGTTGTTTGGCCTCTGCAACTTATTTGACGTCATCTCTCGGAAATCGATAGGCATTAAGTAGCTCACGAGGTCACATGAGGAGATCGTGGTGATAATATGCGATCTCGAGATCTAATTCCCTCCCGCATTCTTCAACATCATGCTTCATATGCTTCTCCATGTCGTGGAGGATATCGTCCAACTCGGGCCTCCATTTCTGCGAAGCATGATGCCGTTCGAAAGGCTGAATGGACACATCAAGGGATACATTCGTAACATGTCCCATCCTGATGGAATCATAGCAAACGGCTACTTGGCAGAAGAGCACATCTCTTTTTGCTCGAACTTTCTACAAACGGAGACCCCTATTGGTCTGCCATTCAACAAGCACCTTGGGAGGCTCGCTAGATTGGGTCACCACGAGGGTCAGCGCGGAAAGCATGTCGACTTCGAGGATCGAACAAAGGACTTTGAAAGAGCAAACCTGGTCGTACTACAAAACCTGCAGGTGGTCGATCCATATATACAAGAGCACAAAGAATTTATCAAGAATAAGTACATGACCGTGGCCAGCTGATGATGGAGGAAGATGTAATCAAAGAGCACAACTCTAGTTTCACCCAGTGGTTCAGGAAGAAGGTTCTTGCTAATCCACCACAGGGTGCGTCTTCAGAGGATGAGAAACTCATATTCGCCTTGTCACAGGGTGCCACGCACTACCTGATGACGTATCAGGCATATGATATCAACGGATACATGTTCTACATCGAGGAAAAGGATAATAACTGCGATTACTAGAACTCAGGGGTAACGGGGATATTCTACGCCGACGATGTCCCGAAAAGATACTACGGAAGGATTGAGGATATATGGGAGCTCGACTATGTTATGGAGAAGGTTCCGATGTTCCATGTCAAGTGGGCCAAGAGCGTCGAAAAAGAAGACCGGTATTTCACCACCATGGTTATACCACCAAAGTCAAAGACCACCGACGCGAACGTACCCGCGAGAAATGAGCCATGGGTTTTGGATAGCAAAGTCGACCAATGCTTCTACATTACCAACCCGTCAAAGCCTAGTTGGATTGCCGTTAGGAGAGGCAAAAGCAATATCATCGGAATGGATCGAGTCACCAAAGAGCAAGACTTTGACCAGTACGGCGACCCGAAGATGGAATATGGATACAGCGACCTAGCACCATACACCACAAGCCTACCTAAAAAAGGACTCTCATTCAAGATAAGAAGTGAAGACATCCCGGACCTAACCTATTCAACCGTGACAAAGAAGGGCAAGAAGACCATTGTCAAGAAACGCTAGCTAATTCCGATGAAGCACGACGTGTGCCGTGTGTGTGTGTGGCATTATTATGTATCGATATATTCTTAATTATCATTTTTATGTGCTAATTGGATGGAAAATTATGTTGGACAATTATTTAACAATTAAAATGTCTTTTAAAAAAAGACCAAAAAAGTGTGGACACCAGGAATCAAACCTGGGTGGCCAGAGAATGGAGGGCATTGAACTGCGTGGCTAGCCACGAGGCTAATAAGTGTTTTGTGTTAGAATCAGTGTTGTGCTCCTTTTGAGTATTCCAAAAAATTATACAAGACGCATATTTTATATATGCGCCTCGTGTAAGATTACTTTTGACTTGATCGACCCCGACCCGCCGCCAACGCATTCGTTCCCCTTCCTTCGTCCTTGCATCGACGCGGTCCTTCCCCACGTGCGACGCAGGCCAGAGGACGGCGCCGATAGGTCATCGACGCGGTCCTTTCCCTCACCTCCCACCGTCAAATTGAACCGGATCAGCGGGAAGTCATTCTCTGCAAGTTCCCGCGCCCGCATGCCGCCTTCTCTGCAAGCTTCGAAGGCGCTGACCCTCGCTCGCAGGCACCGGAGAAGGAGGCCGTCAACTGGAGGCCTCGCAGGCCTCGACGCCCCCGCGCCCACTTGAACCGCGACACCGCAGCCTCCCCCGTCACCCTAAGGACTCCGTCAAGGTCGCCTCCACCGGAGCCAAGAGCTGCAGCTAGAAGGAGCGCCGCCGCAGTCTTCTTCTCGGAGCTCCCCCAACCACCGCCGCATGCTCCTCTCCTGCTGCTGCTCGCCGCAATCGTCGGCATCCGTGAACATCCTCTGCACTGCAACAAGGTGAGCCCCCTTCCCCCCTTCCCCTCCTATTTCAGTTTTGCATCCTCTACACTACATCGAATTTCAGTTCTACTCCAAAGGGCCAAAAATAAACGGTGAGTATTGGATTTCTAACCTATTTGTTCATCATGCGCAAGTCAAATATTGTTGTCCTACTTGTAGGATTTGACCTGTCAATTTTCCTAGCTCTACGTCAGCTTAGCATGATTCGTGGATAAAATAATTTGATTATCTATACCTAATACCTAATAATAAAGGATCAAGTGTTTCTTCCGGTCCAACACTTTTTTGGATCGTTTTGTCCCTGTCAATTCAGATATATTACCCACCATAGCACCTATGAGTAAAACTTAACGAGTCGGTAGTCGGTAGGTAGAAAAAAATTGTAATTACAGGTATTGCCATCGGTTAAGATTATGTCATCGGTCGAGGTCTGCCACAGAAATTTCCTTGGTTCGTGGTTTCTCCAGCCCATGTGCCAAGGCCTAAAGAAACCCACTCCATTCTCCGTTTCCCAGGTCGGGTTTGCTATACATTTTTATTTGGAAGGAGAAAAAGAGAAGGAGAGAGAAAGTATTTGCAATCGGTCTTTTGTATATCGGCATGTCTATAAAAAAGTTGTAATCGGCCATGTGTGGCGTTCTTTTGCTGATCAAGATGGACCCAGGTTTATCATGCCACTGGACTTCAATCAATTGTCCCGCGGAGCCGAGAGGGAATATGGTCGGGTGTGAGCAATGGAGCAGGGACCATGAACAATGGACGACATCACGTGCACATGGGTGCGAGACGTCGAGCACGCAGAGAAGTATGACACAGTTTCGGTTGGTGCACTGCATGTGCGGAGGTTGTGGTCGGGATCATGGATGTCCGGCAGAAGGCCGGCGACGCCAGGACATGCCATGGCGGCGATGTCGCTGGACATGGAGGGGCCGACTAGAGGCTTGTGAAGGCCGAGCCAACCTTGGAGGCGGACGCGCGGCCATCGTCCCATGCGTGTGTGCTGAAGAAGAGGCACGGGGACGTGCAGGGGCTGTGCTTGTGCCTCGCCTGGCCTGCAGGAAGGAGCGTCATGGACGTCCGACAGAAGGGTCGGCGGCGCCAAGACATGGCCATGGCAGCAATGTCGCTAGACATGGAGGGGCCGACTAGAGGCTTGTGGAGGCCGAGCCAACCATGGAGGCGGACGCGCGGCCGACGTCCCATGCGTGTGGGCTGAAGAGGAGGCACGACCTTGGAGGTCGACGGGGACGTGCATCGGCTATGCTTGTGCCTGGCCTGCATGAAGGAGCGACCAGAGACGGATGCAGGGGACATGAGTTGAGCAAGATCGAGCAGGACTACCCCCATATCTCTCCCACCTCCGAGATCCCAGGCCACGACAGCGTGACCAGATTGATGTCGCCCACCACCTAGCACAACTCGTAGGCTCCCCAGATGCGTGGATGTGCCCTCGCCTATGACCCATAGCCTGATAGCTGCTCCAGGGCAGGAGCTCCAACGACGTTCGTGCTTCCGGGTCATCTGCTTATCATGCAAAGAAAGCGATCCCGTCATCGTAGTATTATAGGATTTGCTTCAGTTACGATGACCACGGTATGCGGGCTTATTTGGTCGGCCGGATGTGCCTGAGTAGGAGAAATTAGGAAATGGAAAATAAAGTCCTATTAAAAAGAAAAAAAGAAAAAAGAAAAAGAGGGACGGCTTACACATGTTTAGTCCCACCTTGCCTTCTTATAATGAGCCACGCCAGTTTATATACTGGACAAATTGAATGCATATCAGCAAGAAGATGACTCGAAAATCAACAAGCGGACACATCTTGCCAAAAGTGAGGAAACCGATTGTGGGCTTAATTAAAAAGTGAGAGAATCGATTGTGGGCTGCCTTGGACGCGTGCATGATGCATGACCGAATGAGTCTATCTAATGATGTATTTGCCTTGTCACCTTGTCGAGCGAATGACCAGGCTTTAACGTCAGAAAGTTAGCAGACTAAAGCTAAGGTTGCATGGGTTTGCTGGGACTGCCTCTCCTTTTTTTTTTCTCAAAGTATTTTTATTGTATTATTTCCATGTTTTAAAATAGATTGAAATTTGGAAAACATTGTACTCCTTCCGTCTTGAAATAGATGTCGAAAATTTGTCTAAATTTAAATATATCTAGACTAAAGCTAAGGTTGCATGGGTTTGCTGGGACTGCCTCTCCTTTTTTTTTCTCAAAGTATTTTTATTTTATTATTTCCATGTTTTAAAATAGCGAATATTAAGATTTGACTTAGGCTGATCAATCCATCACAACCAACAATTAAATCCATACGTGAAAAGCAGAATCAGCCTAACTCTTGAAAATTAAATTGGAGAATTGACAAGCAACGCTCGTGAAGGTTTAGAAGATCAGGCGGGGAAATAAAATGAAAGGTTTAAAAAATTTGAAATTTGGAAAACATTGTACTCCTTCCGTCTCGAAATAGATGTCGAAAATTTGTCTAAATTTGAATATACCTAGACACTAAACTTTACAACATCTATTTTGAGACTAAAGGAGTACTTCTTTTGAATAAGTTTTGAAAACATACCCAAACATTATTATTCAATTTTAATTAAAACATGATAAAGAAAGAATGAATAGATTCTATAAAATAAACCTGTAGCAACGCACGGACAATTTTGCTAGTGTTAGACCAAATCACGATTCCATACGTGCCAAAAGTGCAGGGTGATGAGGGGCCATTAGCACCCTATGTCCTTGGCCTGTGGTTGTATCAATAATGTTGGACTCATGCTTAGCTTAGCTACCTATTCATTATTTCTTAACTACAACTCCAGTGAGGACCACTGAATTTTCAGCTGTAGTAATTTATAACGGAGGGTTGGCTTAGAAGTAAAACCCTATTCAAAACACTCAAATTTCATAAGAATTCGAAAACATTAAACTGCAACGAGAAACTAGGGAGCTCACATGTTCCACGAGATTTCTTGGTCTAAATATTGTGGCGGGGTTCTTGGAGGTTTTTCTATATGTCAGCTTTTTTTTCTTTGTGTCAGCTAAGGTTTTCCTTTTTATTTTCGGCTATCATTATCATCCTAAACCAAAATGTCAGGCCCAGACCAAAATGGCTATTGGCAGAGCAGCAGCAAGCCATGTTTTTCCTGTTTCTAGAAATACTAAGTACCAAGTTAAAAATGAGATGATTTCAATTGCAACATGCTGGGCCTACTAGCTCAGGTCACAGCCATTTAGACTGTACAGGCTACAGAGCAGAGCAAGCAACACATTGGTTCAAATAAACCTGTGATGGTTTCATGTACAAATCCCATAGCATTGACCAGATGATGCGCTAAACATGTTTCCCAGGATGAGGCTTACATATAGACATCTTCAGGCTTCTTCAGTCAGGGTACAATTTTTTCAGAGGCTGAACACTGATTGGTTCTCAGCCTGTCAGGATGCATTGATATATAGATCTTTTAAGTTGTTATACACAATGATGCACATTGACCAATTTGTCGTCACATACACACTTTCTACATATCTTTTATATACTGTTGTTGTACATCTCTGTTGGGGGATAACCCCGGGTAGGGTCACGCCGGGGTATAAAGGCCGTGATAACCGAGGTACGGCAAGGTCAAAGCGTAAGCTGACCAAGTCACCTCAAGGCAGGATGACTTACGGTATGACCTGGCATGAAGGATGTTCGCCTAACATTATCTCGGGCGACATAAAATATATGTTGGCTAGCTCTTTGTAACTTGTTTGCAGGTACCCACAGGGGCGAGTTAACCAGGCCTGAGCCGGGTTACCACTTGGCTTACAAGGGAAGGAAGGAATCTTCTTGGTCAAAGGTTTTCTCTCTCCACTATAGCGTGAGCATAGCGGACAGAGGGATGAACCAGCGAGTACGGGCCGACAAAGGTTACGTTGCCCATGTCGAGTGACGTTGGCTATGTCGGATGATGCCGCGTCGCAGAGGGGATCAGAGAGGCTTACGCCCTGGGTCCGGATTAGCTTAGACAGCGAAAGGATGAACACCGCATTGCTATTTTGGAAAGGCATATTCAAAGAAAAGGCATATTCAGAGAATATGCCTTCCACATATGCCCTAACTTGTAACCCAGCCTCCCTTTTTGTAATGGGCGCTTTATTACTCAAGAGTAAAGTTTACACCCGGCCTCTGCATAACTAGGATGGACACAGCCGATCGATCACGAGACGAACCAAACTTAAGACAAAAATTACAGTCCGTAAAATAAAATAAAACTGCGTGCATCTAAAGCAGTTCAATCCGTAAATCACGCTGCCATCCATGTTGGAAGAAAATATCTCTCGCCGCATTCTCCAAGAACGTACACCCCTCCGCAAACAAATCGCGGAACTCCATACGCTGAAGCGGAATCCATGATCGTAGGATAGTCGTTGCGCGATAAACCACCTGTAAGGAAGAAGAAACTATATTATTAAAAATCTTGTCATTTCTACATAGCCAAAGCGACCAAATAATGGCAAGCGCCCCCACCCTAAATAAAGTCCCATATTTATCCCGAATCTCATATAACCAATTGCCGAATACATTGGCAACCGATCGCTGAGGAGATAAACCCGAGGCTACTTGCATGATTGACCATATAACACGAGCAAATTTACATTGGAAAAATAAATACCGTATTGTCTCATGATGATGACAAAATACACATTGTGTACTTCCATGCCAATTCCTCTTAACAAGATTGTCTTTAGTAAGAATTACCCCTTTTACGAAGGTACCAAGCAAAAATCTTCGTCTTAAGGGGTAACTTCATTTTCCAAATTTTACTATTGTTATCGAGAGAAATATCAGGTTGGATCAAAGCCCTATACATAGAGTCAACCGAAAATTTACCACTCTGAAGTAAATTCCATTTGAACTCATCCACCCCCTCAGACAGCTATACCATGGATAGTCTTAATACAAGATTGTTCCAAGATTCGAGCCTAGGTCCAATGAGGCTTCGTCTAAACGACACATTAGGAGGATAAGCTTCCAAAACTTTAGAAAGAGTCTCTCCTTTGTGTCTAACAATGGAGTAAAGAGCTGGATATTGATTCCGGAGGGGAGTTTGGCCAAGCCATTTATCTTCCTAGAATCTAATCTGTGATCCATCCTTAATATTAAACACACCAAATTGGAAGAAATGTTTTTTGGACGCCATAAGTCCCGCCCAAAAGTGCGAATCTCTAGGTTTCCAAACCACTTGAGATACTGCCTTAGAGCCTATATATTTCCTCCAAAGAATGGTTTGCCATACACCATCTTCAGTAAGTAGTTTGAACAACCATTTACCGAGAAGTGCGGTGTTTTTGACTTGCAAATCATGTATGCCCAGTCTACCGTATTCTTTTGGTCTGCAAACCACATTCCATCTGGCAAGTCGATATTTCTTTTTTTCACCATCCCCTTGCCAAAAGAATCTTGATCGGAAGTAATCCATTTTCTTCAAGACATCTTTTGGTAGTTGAAAAAACGAGATCATATACAGTACCGAGTACTGAGTTTATGAGAACAAGTCTTCCACCAAGTGATAGTAATTTACCTTGCCAACTGTTAAGTCGTTTTTGTAATCTTTCCTCAACGATTTTCTATTCAGTAATCGTGAGCCGCCGATAATGAATCGGGATTCCCAGATAGTTGATTGGAAATTGGCCCATGCTACAGCCAAAAAGTTCGGCGTATAGATGTGCCTCATTCTCAGCCTCGCCAAAACAATACAACTCACTCTTATGGAAATTGATTTTCAATCCAGAGAGAAGCTCAAATGCTGATAGTATTAGTTTTAGATTCGAAGCTTTCTCTAGATCATGTTCCATAAAAAGAATAGTATCATTAGCGTATTGAAATATAGAAATGCCACCATCAACAAGATGGGGAACTAGTCCTTCAATTTGGCCGGCAGCCTTGGCTCTCTCAATCATGATAGCTAGCATATCAGCTACTATATTAAATAGTATAGGCGACAGCGGATCCCCTTGTCTTAGCCCTTTTTTAGTCTGGAAGTATTTGCCAGTGTCATTATTGACACTGATGGCTACACTACCCCCAGTCACAAAGGACTGCATGCGATTGCACCACTCCTCTAAAAAGCCTTTCATTCGAAGTGTCTGCTGTAGAAAAGACCAATTAACCTTGTCATAAGCCTTCTCAAAGTCAATCTTGAACAATACACCATTTAGTTTTTTGGAGTGTAGTTCATGAATCGTCTCATGAAGGATTACTACACCGTCTAGGATGTTTCTTCCTTGCATGAAAGCAGTTTGAGAAGGTCGAACAACATGATCAACTACTGAATTCAGTCTAATAGTAGCAACCTTTGTAAAAAAATTGAAACCAACGTTAAGAAGGCAGATTGGTCGATACTTCTATATATGTTCCGCATTATTAACCTTAGGTAGCAAAATTATGTTGCCAAAATTTAGTCTAAATAGTTCTAGCTGATCAGCGTGCAGAAAGGAAAAGAGAAGCATCAGGTCCTCTCTAATGACTTCCCAGAATTCTTGGTAGAATTCTGCTGGAAAGCCATCAGGGCCTGGCGCTTTGTTATGTTCCATCTGAAAAACAGGACCCTTGACCTCCTCCTCAGTATAAGGAGCGGTTAAAAGGTTGTTTTAGTCAACAGAAAGCTGCGGGATATCCCCTGTTTGAGACTCATCCAACTCGAAGGAGTTTTATGACAAAGCCCCAAACAAGTCCTTGTAATAACTTGTAATATAAGCCTTTAGCTGCTCCTGGCCCTCAATCATACCTTCATCCTGAATCAGAGAGTGAATCAGTTTCTTCTTATGCTTGCCATTTGCGACTGCATGGAAGTATCTTGTATTCGCATCTCCTTCAAGGACAAATTTTGCCTTAGAGCGTTGGTACCATTTGAGTTCCTCCTTGCGAAGAAGTCTGGCAATTTCCGCATTTGATTGATTTTTTAGCTCAATCTCTTGTGCATATAATAGCCTAACTTCTGCGGAAGCCTCTAAATCGTTAATAATAGATGAAAGGCGTATTTTCTCCTTTTTGAGGATCCTGGCCGTGTGCATGGCCCAACCACGAAGGAACTTGCGTAAGGCACGCATTTTGCTGTTCCAGCGTTGTATGGGTGTTACAGCACTAACCGGTCTATTCCAAATAGCCTTCACCATATCATGGAACCCATCCCGCTCCATCCATCCATGTTCAAATTTAAACTTGTGTTTGGATTGGCGTAATGGTGTTCCCACCGTGAGAAGTAAAGGGGCGTGATCTAATAAAGCCTCTATAAGTTCCAAAGCACGAACAGTTACCATAGGGAATTTATCCTCCCAATAGGTATCCATAAGCACTCTATCTAATTTTTCGTATGTTGGCTCCGGAAGAATGTTCGCCCAAGTGCACTGTCTCCCCAGCATTGTAACCTCTCTTAAGTCCAAACTGTCAATAACAGCGTTGAACATGAAGGGCCAATGCTCATCATACCGTCCCCGACTTTTCTCATAAGGGAATCTCAGCAAGTTAAAATCACCACCTATGAGGATATGATACGGATTGTCTTTAGCCAGATTAACCAACTCACGCAAAAATTCATCCTTAAAAACTTTCTGGGTAGCCCCGTATACAGCGACTAGAGACCATGTAAAGTTATCAGCTTTGTTACGGATATGGAGTTTAATAAAAAAATCTCTACCCGAACTAGCTAAAACTTCCATCGTCTCATTTCTGCCGCCTAACAGGATTCCCCCGGATCTACCTCGTGGAGGCCGTGAAACCCACGTAACGTCTACTGCACCAGAAAGGCGATTGAGTAAGGCTTGTGAGGAATCACGTCTACCAGTTTCCGAAATTCCCAAAAAATCCAACTTATAATCTCTCACACAATCAGCATAGAACAAATGTTTAGCCAAGTCACGAAGACCTCTGCTATTTGAAAACATGCCATTCATTGAGAAACAATAGGAGATTTGGATACACGGGACCTCTTGCGAGTTTTTTGGCCTTTTGATTTCCGACCAGCAGCTTTCAGCTCATATAATGAACCTAGCCCGGTCTCGTCAAAAGCCACCTCCGACACTTCACCAACTAAGTGAGACAGAAGTTGACCATCTATTGTGGCATGCAACTCCTCCTCCTCAATTGGTAAAGTGTTAGGAACCAAGGAAACTTTAGGAGTAACCGTTAAACGGTCAACCTCCATATGTCCTAGAGTAGAACAAGAAAAATTAACTTCCTTAACAGATCTACCCATACTGATACCAACACTGGCTAACCTATCAACAATAACAGCGGTAGAAAAATTATTGAAAGATTTCGAAGAACTTGAAGTACCCTGAGAATCAAGATTGAATCCCGCCTTTCTCCTCATGGCCTTCACCAACGAGTCCGCATCAGTGGTAGAAGGGCCAAGGCCGTCAACACCATGACGAAGATTTCTACATGTCGACTTGCGAGGGAGAGAACCCGACACTGCCTGGGACAGGTTCTCCCCAACAGACCGCTCCACCGGGGCCTCTAAGGAGCCACCTTCCGGGAGGGAACCCGACCCCGCCTAGGCTAGGTCCTCCCTAGGCGACCACCCCGCCTAGGCATTGTCCGCCCCATCTAGGGGAGGGCCCAACCCCTCCTGGGCCAGGGCCTCCCCACCGTCAGTCACGCCCTCCACCAAATCGCCACCAGCCGTCGCAGAACCGGCCAGCCCACTCCCCACCTCATCAGTGACCACCTCCATCAACAGTGGCCCCTCCACAACGGGTCGCGGAATAGTACAGCCCATCATATTAGGCCGGCCGCGAGAGGGAGAGGGTGATAAACCAGCCGAACCCTTCGCCACCCTGATAGCTACCTACAACTAAGACGGAGTGACACATGTAGAAGCACTCACCCCGAAGGGGAGAGTCAGACGGTAGGGCATCAAGAAGCTCCTTTCCACGCCTCATAACAGGAGAGACATTGAAAGGAGTCACAGCATACACCTGCACAAGAACCTGTCTTGAAGATGCAGGAGCAGAATTCCCAGCCCCCGTCAACTGGCCAGTAGGCCCACCCAAAGCAGCAGACATGGACGGCTCAGAAATATCCATAGCATCATCACCCGAGTTACCATTGCCACCAGCATCAGGATTATCCTGATTCCTCTTCCACGGATATGGTGAGAAGTCAGGATCAGGCACATAACTATTAGGCTCAATTCTGAAGCGAAGCTCATATCCTTTTAACTTAACCACAGTGTCAGAGGTGAGATAAAAACCTAGAGCATCCTGCTTCTTATTGAACACAGTAATATCAAACATGCCAACCAAGATGCGAACAACGCCCCTCCGCCTCAGGAAAAGCAAGTCCACATCAATAGTTCTGCCCATCAGGGATCCTACCGCCCACAAACCAAGGAAAGTACGTAAGGAATGCGGCACCACCTCCACATGCAACCATACCTGATGCAAATCACACTTATGCGGCACCTCCTGAATCTTGTAAGCGGACACGGATAGCTGAGTTTTACTCATAGGAATAGAGAACTGACTACCATCCACCCTGTCAAGGTCAGCAAGGAGGGAAAGCTGACCAGGAACTCATTCTCTCTGTGCGGAAGAGCCTCCCACTTCTAGTGAGCCCGAACCTGGCACCTCCTGGCAATCTTCTTCACGATCACATCCGCAGAGACCACCTCACCAGAAACCTGAACCAAAGAAATAGGGGTCTTGCAAGCCCCCAAATCCTCACGAACCACACAATCAGGAATCTGAGCAAAACATGTCTTGTCATGACCAATGCCTGCCATATAAGCAGTGTGCCGAGGCTGCTTGAGCACCAGACATCTCAGAGTAGGGTGTGATGAAACATCACAGATATAGCAATAATGAGACACCTTGCAATCCTTAGATGCATGAGAATCCACAACACACTTCCAGCAGCGCACAACCTTCTTGTTTTTCTTTGTCGCCGGCACACCCAGCCCCTCAGTACTTGCATCCACTGTACCTGACACGGCCTCATACTGCTGGCCCTGAACATCAGCTGAGAAGTGATACTGATCCACATGAGATGGCTGCGCAAAGGACTGCTGAACCTTAAACTGTTGTTGCCCCAACATCTGCGTAGGATGCGCCTGCTGTGCCGAGAGCTGACCCGCAAGCAGCTGCGGATTGCCTTGCGTTGTCTTCTTCTTCTTCCGCTTGGGAGCCACCGCCCTAGCCGTACCAACACCCTGGGCAAACTTCTGCGGTCCAGATGGATGCCCCAGTTGCACGGGTGGAGCAGCGAACGCACCAGCTAGTCCACCCCCGGGCAAGGACGGAACCCCGCCAAAGTGCATAGGGGCTCCCCGGTCAGGCGGCTGCAACGGCAGGAGCTGGGCCGCCTGGGAGGCCGCCATGTACGTGGCAGGCGGCGGGAACTGGACCTTAGGAGGAAACCCTGGAGGAGCTCCATATGGCGACGGAGCACTAGCAGGAGCTAGGCCCCGCATGTTCGCGGTAGGACCCACATGCGGTCCACGCGGCATAGCTACAGGGGTGATGGCTCAATGCACGGCTCCCAGAAAAGTGCTGGTGCGGTGTTGATGTAGAGCTTGTTGGGAACCCCAAGAGGAAGGTATGATGAGCACAACAACAAGTTTCCCTCAGTTATGAAACCAAGGTTTAATCGAACCAGTAGGAGCAAGGAAACACCCCAAAGGTGTTACTAGCTGAGCTTTGGCAGGGCGCACTACCGGTGCTAGTAGCAACGTAGAGACCTGCACAACACAACCACAGAACTTTGTCCCCAACTTGCGATGAGGTTGTCAATCTCACCGTGTTTTGTGGAAAACAAAGGATTAAATGTATCGAATGAAAAGAAGTAAAATTTTGCAGAAAGTAAACACAAAGCGGTAAACAGTTTGTAGATTGTATGTAAAGAAAAGGACCGGAATCCATAGTTCACTAGAGGTGGCTCTCCTTAGATAGATAACATGCTGGGTGAACAAACTACAGCAGGGAAATTGACAAACATCGAGAAAGCAATACATGCATATACTAATCATCTTGACTCCTTTGAGACTTGATTGGGCATTACAACATAATACATAGACCGCCATCCAACTGCATCTATGACTAATAATCCACCTTCAGGTTATCATCCGAACCCCCTCCAGTATTAAGTTGCAAGCAACAGATTATTGCTTTACGAATTGCATGTAAAGTAAACTATACAATTGTTCTATGAACAAAGGATTGCTGTTTTCTCCCTAGTAGCAACAACACATCTAGTACCTTAGACATTTCTGTCACTTCCCCAGATTACTAGAGGCATGAACCCACTATCGAGCATAAATACTAACTCTTGGAGTTGGTAGCATCTACTTGGCCAAGATAGCTACTAACAACGGAAAGCATGCAAGATCACAAATAACAAAGACATGATAGAATCAATAATCAATCTGAAATAGCATCTCAATATCCATCGGATCCCTGCAAACACAACATGCAGAATTAAAAATAGATGATCTTGATCATGAACGGAGCTCACAAGATCTAGACATGAAAGCACAAAGGAGGAGAACCATCCATCTAGCTACTACATGGATCCGTAGTCCAAGGATGAACTACTCACGCATCACACCGGAGGCTTGCATGGTGATGAAGAAGGCCTCCAGGGTGAATTCCCCTCTCCGGCAGGGTGCCGGGAAGAGTTTCAGATCCCTCCCGATCTAGGGGTGGAGATGACGGTGGCTACAGACTCTTTCGAGGATTTTTGATCGGGCACTTAGGGTTTTCGTCCCGAGGGCAATATATAGGCGGAAGGAGAGACCGAGGGGGTGCCAGGGCTGGCCTTACCACCCCCTGGCGCGGGCCAGGTGGTGTGGTGGCCCCCTGGCCCCTCTCCGTCTCGTACTCTAGCATCTGATGACTTCCGGAAAAATAGGCACTTTGGCTTTTGTCCCGCCCAATTCCGAGAATATTCATTTTCTGACTTTCCTGGAACCAAAAACAGCAGAAAACAGGCAGCTGGCACTATGGCTCTTGTTAATAGGTTAGTCCAAAAAATCAT
This sequence comes from Avena sativa, assembly GCA_916181665.1. NCBI lineage: Eukaryota > Viridiplantae > Streptophyta > Magnoliopsida > Poales > Poaceae > Avena > Avena sativa. The sequence goes on from OV702291.1 coordinate 310,911,779, forward strand.
ATGAAAAGTACTCCAAAGTTGGAACAAAACACAAGAAAGTGGATAAAACCAAGCATGGAGCATCAAAAATTATAGATACATTTGCAATGTATCAACATCCCTAAGCTTAACTCCTGCTCGTCCTCGAGTAGGTAAGTGATAAAAAGAAAGAATAATTTTTGAGGTGACATGCACCATCAAAGACTTGATCAAAGTATTTGTAAAACATTCAAAGCTGGGATCATAGTACTTCAATCATAACATGAAAGACAAAGTTCTAGAAATAAGCAAAGAAACTATGATGCAACATGAAAAGGCACAAACAAAAGATTCATGAATAACAATGCTTTGCAAGACGTTTGTTTGTTTCACATAAAGAAAACATAGCATAATAGTAGTCAGCTTGTCCCTCAATAGAGTAGCAGATATAAATGCATAGGACACCTTCAAAGTTCATAAGAGTGACTAGATACAATAGTTTTAAACAAGCAATAACAAGTTATGCATCAATCAACTAGTCTTGGGACAATGCACATAGAACTAAGAATGACCACTATGCTCTCAAAGTAGGTGCATAAAGATAGAAGGTGGAGACTCAATATAATGGTGGAAGAAAGGCCTTTTTATAAAAGGAAGTAGGGATTCAAGTCTCATAAAGAGCTTCCAAAAATTATGGTACTTATAGCTTTCAGCCCTCATTGCCCCTATCATAAGCATCTTGTAGTGATTAAGGTTAAAGTGAACAAACTATGGTGTACATGCTTGACGAAGTATAAGTCAGAAATATCATGTCCCTTGTATACGAGGGCCGCTCCTCAGGCTACTCAAGTTTAGTCACCGGTAAGTTCTTATCATTGTAAGTACATGTGTATCATAGAGAACCGCCAACGGGGTACCCCTTGCCCGATGATATGGAAGAATCCCCATATCAAAATGACAAGGCAAGCAGACAACGAGCATCTCAGCATTCTTCTTATTTACCATGGGAATATGGTGCTTTTTTCTCTCTTTCCTGTTTTCATAGTATCTCTTTTTTTTTCTCTTTTCTCTTTTTTTCTCAATATAGGACTCTTTTTTTATAAGAAGAATGCTTCATAGACAGCTCATTATGGTTACGCTGCAGGTTTCCACCATGTTAGCATGGATTAGACCAGCGGCCTAGGCGTTTCTCTAACACATATACATAACTCCATGGACTTACAAGCTCCCCTTTAATTTCACACCGACGACATCCATATATAAAAGAGCATGATATCAACTAGGTACAAGTACCAAGTGAAATGTTGAAAGCGTTCCCCATGAAATCATGGTTCTGCTAATTCTCGACAAATAAGTGCAAGCATATACAACATAGATGACACAATGATTCAAGTTTATTAAGGTCAAGTAAAGTAAAGTGTGCCATCAAGTTCGTGAGAGCTTTAATCACTAGTTTTCTCATAACAAGTTTAATTCGGAAGGTAAACCAAAGTATGAATATACTTGGAATAGCATAAGCTAGTGCGTAGGTATGGTGGACTCTTTGGAATAACTTGGTTTAGGGAGTTGGATGCATGAGTGGAACTCATACCTTGTTGTGGAGGCTAGCAAAAGACTAGGAGCGACAAACTAAGAGAGCAATAATGGCCATAATCATGCAGAGCGACAAAACATCATTGATCAAAGCATAAAGTGATACTAAAAGTTGAAAACTAAAGGATCATAAAGGCTATGGTGATTTGAGATAGTCATAACATGGTGTGAGCATGCGCCAAGTCAACCCAAATAAAGCATCAAAGGAGAATACCACTATACTATGCTTTAATATGTTAAAACAACGCATGATTCATCCAAGGCACATTAAACAATCTCAATTGTTTATAACAATTCATGCTACATCAAATAATACTAAGCATAAAGCCAAAACAATATCAAGCATGGCATGACAAAGCATAGGCCACAGTTAAAAACGAGCTCTTTTTACCACAAAAGCATGAACTTTCCTACTCTTTTCCAAACCAAACCAAACTATTTGCAAGTCAATGTATGAAAGAGGGGGTCTAACCAATTTATTCAGAAAACTAAGCAAACCAAGCAAACGAAAAACCAAAAAAACCCGAAAAAGAAGACGCTCCAAGAACAACACAACTGTGCATGAAACAATAAAAATGAAGCGTTTGGAAGAAACCTGGGATTTTTATTGATGAAGAGGGGGATGACTTGGGCATCCCCAAGCTTTGACGCTTGTAATTCTTGGATATTTCTTGGGGTGACACGCGTGGCATCCCCAAGATTGAGCTTTAGTCCATCCTTTATCTCATTACTCATTCCTTCCATACACCTGAAATTTTTTCTTCATACAAAACTTCACACAATCTTTATTATCAACATTAGTACACTCAAGATAAATAAGTCTTAAGGTTCAGTTCTAACACCAAATAAACTTCCATTAGAACACTATATACTGTAGCACTTCCCTCAAAAATCTCAATTCCCCAAAAGAACTCAAAAAGGAACCAACAAGAAGCAAATGCAGAAAATGGTAGAAATTTGTCAAAACAGAACAGCAGGTAAGGACGATTTTTTTCGAAGACCTTCTGTTCCTCAAATCAAAAAGTGTTGAACTAACGAAAGTTAGATTACAACCTGGGTCAGAAGCACAAAAATTCACGCCTCAAAAATACGTTCAGAGATTTTACACAAATTTTTACGGTGAAGCATAGAAATCTGTTTTCGGTACAACAACTTTCCCAATCATTACTTCTCTCTCATTAGAGGTTACTCTTAGCACAAAAAGCAAATAAAAAGGATAAGGAGAGGTTATTACAGAGGTAATAACCTCCAAGACTCATCTAAAACTTTTGGGTTATCTCCCAATAAGTACTTTTCTTTAACGCCTTTCAGTTAGGCATAAGAAGCAAAAAAAGAATCAAGTGTTCTCAAATGAAGAAGCATTAAAACCAAATTTCTTGCCCTTACCTCTCTTACTTTTATTCTTAACCTTGGGGAAAATATGATTGTTTGGTGGAGAAGAAAGGTGCATGTTCCCCTTTCTCACATCTATTATTGTTCCAAGGAGTTCTAATAGGGACCTTCCAAGTGTAATTTGTCCTTTTCCTGCACATTCAATAACAAGATAATCAATAGAAATCATTTTCCCAAGGATCTTTGTAAACACTCCTTCAACTATTCCAAGAGGTAATATGGTAGTATTATTAGCAAGAGATATTTCTTTTCCTCCTTCAGTAAGCCCCCAAGTATTCAGAGATTCATAAATATCTTTGGGCATAAGACAAAATTCAGACATGATATCACAACGAGCTTGAAAAGTTTCAGTGTTTATCTCAATCTTTACTGTAGGGAGCCACTTTGATGGTTCAGAGTTTATTGGAACATAATTTTGATGCTCCCTAAGCGTATTATAGCAATTTTCTAAGCTAGTAGTGCTAGTCTCAAGAGTGTTCAACCAAGCAAATATTTTTGCGAAGGAAATATCAGTTTGGCTAGGCATGTTGTAAGTGAGGATCAACTTCTTTATAGCATTAATAGAATCATCCTCATTACATTGGAGGAAATCTCCTCCCACAACAGCATCTAAAGCATATCTATAGCAAAGAGCAATCCCAAGGTAAAAACTGCTAAGGAACAAGCTTTGAGTCATTTTAGGCTCAGTTTTTTCATGTAGATCAGAGATTCTAGACCAAGCTTCCTTAAAACTTTCCTCAATTCCTTGTTTAAAAGTGAAAATCATTTCCTCGGGTGACATAGTGATTGGAGGAAGGCTAGACATAATGGCAACTTAGGATAGGAACTAATTTTTTTAGTGATTTCAAATAAGAAAGCAAACTAGTAAAACTAATTTTTTTGTGTTTTTGATAAAGAAGCAAACAAAGAAAAAAGAAACTAAGCAAAACAAAAATAACAAAGTAAAGAGATTGGTTATGAGGGACTCCCCTTGTGAAGATGTCCTTGACTCCCCGGAAACCGCGCCAGAAAAATGCTTGATGGCTCAATGCACGGCGCCTAGAAAAGTGCTGGTGCGGTGTTGATGTAGAGATCGTTGGGAACCCCAAGAGGAAGGTATGATGAGCACAACAGCAAGTTTTCCTCAGTTATGAAACCAAGGTTTAATCGAACCAGTAGGAGCAAGGAAACACCCCAAAGGTGTTACTAACTGAGCTTTGGCAGGGCGCACTACCGGTGCTAGTACCAACGTGGAGACCTGCACAACACAACCACAGAACTTTGTCCCCAACTTGCGATGAGGTTGTCAATCTCACCGTGTTTTGCGGAAAACAAAGGATTAAACGTATTGAATGGAAAGAAGTAAAAGTTTGCAGAAAGTAAAGACAAAGCAGTAAATAGTTTGTAGATTGTATGTAAAGAAAAGGACTAGGATCCATAGTTCACTAGAGGTGGCTCTCCTTAGATAGATAACATGCTAGGTGAACAAATTACAGCGGGGAAATTGACAAACATCGAGAAAGCAATACATGCATATACTAATCATCTTGACTCCTTTGAGACTTGATTGGGCATTACAACATAATACATAGACTGCCATCCAACTGCATCTATGACTAATAATCCACCTTCAGGTTATCATTCGAACCCCCTCCAGTATTAAGTTGCAAGCAACAGATTATTGCTTTACGAATTGCGTGTAAAGTAAACAATACAATTGTTCTATGAACAAATGATTGTTGTTTTCTCCCTAGTAGCAATAACACATCTAGTACCTTAGAGATTTCTGTCACTTCCCTAGATTACCAGAGGCATGAACCCACTATCGAGCATAAATACTAACTCTTGGAGTTGCTAGCATCTACTTGGTCAAGATAGCTACTAACAACGGAAAGCATGCAAGATCACAAATAACAAAGACATGATAGAATCAGTAATCAATCTGAAATAGCATCTCAATATCCATCGGATCCCCGCAAACACAACATGAAGAATTACAAATAGATGATCTTGATCATGAACGGAGCTCACAAGATCTAGACATGAAAGCACAAAGGAGGAGAACCAGCCATCTAGCTACTACATGGATCCGTAGTCCAAGGATGAACTACTCACGCATCACACCGGAGGATGGCATGGTGATGAAGAAGGCCTGCAGGGTGAATTCCCCTCTCCGGCAGGGTGCCGGGAAGAGCTTCAGATCCCTCCCGGTCTAGGGATGGAGATGACGGCGGCTACAGACTCTTTCATGGATTTTTGATTGGGCACTTAGGGTTTTTGTCCCGAGGGCAATATATAGGCGGAAGGGGAGACCGAGGGGGTGCCAGGGCTGGCCTCACCACCCCCTGGCGCGGGCCAGGCTGGGCCGCGTGGCCAAGTGGTGTGGTGGCCCCTGGCCCCTCTCTGTCTCGTACTCTGGCATCTGATGATTTCCGGAAAAATAGGCACTTTGGCTTTTGTCCCGTCCAATTCCGAGAATATTCATTTTCTGACTTTCCTAAAACCAAAAACAGCAGAAAACAGGCAGTTGTTACTGTGGCTATTGTTAATAGGTTAGTCCAAGAAATCATATGAAAAGTACTCCAAAGTTGGAACAAAACACAAGAAAGTGGATAAAACCAAGCATGGAACATCAAAAATTATAGATACATTTGCAATGTATCAAGGGGCCCCCAAAGGGCGTGTCGGCGGAGCAGCGGTCGCCGCAGCGCCACGCGCTTGCGGAGGAGCAGTCGGCGTCGGGCCACGAGGCGGCTGCGACCCGGCTTGGCCGCGAGAGGGGAGGGACCCCTGTCCGTTCCCAGCCATGGACGGGGAGGGAGAGCGCAGGACCTCCGCAAAGGATCGGCTGGAGGACAGGGGCGATCGCAGGAGAGCCGGGGCGATCATAGGAGAGCCGGGAGTCGCGGTCGGTGAATCGAGGCGAGGCGGAGGTGCCCTAGACCACGCGTATCGAAGACGACACGCGATCGCTGTCCAGGAGTAGGACTCCGAAGCCCGCACAGTCGGTCCCGTAAGTATGGCGGGCCCAGCCTCCCCGATCGCCTTGTCCACGTCATCCGGCCCGGCCTCCGAAGCCACGTCGGCACGCGTAGATCCCGGAAGAACACGATCAAACGCCGCCAAGATCTGCCGGCCAACGAGCGGCGGCGCCGACACTCTTCGAGGTGGGAGCGGACTTCTCCATGGCTTCACCCGCACCCGACTTCTCCGAAGGATCGGAGACGCCGACCGCGTCCTCTCCAAAGCCACCACCGACGACTTCCCGGATGGCAAAGGAGAATGCACCGGCGTCATTTCCCAAAAACGCGACTCCACCATGGGGAATCCGATCTCCTCCCAAAATTGCTGCTTCAGCTCCTCGTCGGACTTTCAGCGCTGGCGTGATACGGTGGTCCACCCAAGCCGACCATCTTCATCCTCGAGACCCTCGAGCGCCACCCGAGCCGCAAAGGAATCATCCCCCTCCGAGCCATCGTCAGATCCGAGGCACTGGAACCGAGATCCAGACCCCCCCGTCCCCCGACACTGGCGAGGGGAAGGAGACCAGTGAGAGCTGGCCTAGGGCCATCGTGAGCCACCGTCTCCCCATTCCGCTAGGCAGGCATGCGTGTCTCTATTCGATCTAGCCCCCCCTATATGTGGAGGGGCAGGATCTCCATAGAGAATGTCAGCCAGTTTTACTAAGGGAAAACCCTAGAGAGTTGTACAGGTAGTAGAGAAGCTAGTCCTCTTCTTCCTCAAGAACAGCTCAAGGATCCCTTGTAATCCACCATTTATAAGAGAGAAATACAAACATCAGTTTGTGGAATCACCACACTATCCCTCCCTGGATACCTCTAGTGTGCATTGACCCCATATTTAGCCTATACATGGCATCTGCTGTGCCACCATCACGATAGTTGGCGCCCATCGTGGGGCTAGTGGCGATAGCAGGAGTGAAGATACGGACGGGAAACATCATCGTCGCCGGCAAACACATCGTCTCCGGGCTTGTTCTATGCTTTGGAGCGCTAGACTACGTCAGCGACAACGTTGGTAGCTTCGGCAGGCGCCCTCCACCACGCAAGGGCCTCTTCATCAACCTTGGCACCCACAATATCTACATCGGCGTCGATGAGTCCTGTGTTCACCCGCAGCGCGTCATCGAGGGAGGCGAACCACCTCTAAGCGCGGCATGTGGCTCACATATCACTCGCTCTGCTAGCTACGTTGAGGTCATGATGACATGGCCAAATGTAGGAGCAAGCAAGGATCCGACACCAGATTCAGACGCTACACCGAATCAGGCAAGGTCAAGATTCCCTCCACTAGAGAGGCCAGAGAATATGCTGCAATAGGCAATAGATAGCTTAGCTACTCCCATAGCACCTGTAGTAGATCCGGCTCAGGCACAGGCTGAGTTAGAGGAGACCCGGCAGAAAATGTTAGTTGGGGCGAAGAAAGTAGCTGAGTTGCAGCAGTCACTGAACATCACTTTGCGTGAGTACGCAAAAGCAAACCGTTTAGATGGAGTAAAAATTAGAGATAGAAACTTGATCACTGAGATAGTCAAGGAGTATGTGCCTAAGCCGAATCAAACAATTACACTAGTGACAACAGGGCTGGAGAAGTATAGTACCCCGGCAAAGAAACTTAGGGCTGCAGAGGCAGCACCGTCCGAGTTAGAGGGTCTAACTGGAGAAGCCCGAGAGAGGCAGCAGGAGAGAATAAACCACTTAGTGAGAGTGGCGAATAAGCAAAATGATGATATACTCAAAGCAAACCCGGCGATACCAGGAGGATCACACATAGTTCATTCGGTGAGGGGTAACCTAGCGAAGTCCGCTGGGGCTGCATCATCACCTCATGATGTCCCTTGAAGAGAAGAAGTGGTAACTCCAGGGAGAAAGGACAAACATATGGTCCCCTATGACCCGGCAAGGGTAGGGGAAAGAAAAGAAGTGCGAGTTGATGAGGATTGTCAAAGTGCCAGCCGGGGTGAAGCTGGCCGAGGTAACCGCGACCAAGGCAATGCCGGTCAAGGAAACACTACCAATGGCAATGCCGGACTGTGTAACTCGGTGGGAGCGGGGCAAAACCCACCTCGGCAACAACAACATCAATATGTACCTCGACATGAGAGAAGTGCTGGCCCGATAATGCAAGAACAATATGCTCACCCGAGTCAAGATAGATACAATGATGGTTATTCGGTGATGGCTGATGTTGGGTTTCTAAGGTCAGAAAACCATGTGATTGGATCAAGAGTGGAAAAAATGAACTTGCAGCCAGATCATGCAAGGCTAAAGTTGGACCAAATCTATAGGTCAGAGATGATTGAGGTACAAGGTCCTCAGGGTCCCGCATCCTTTGGACCTCAGATCATGAAAGAACCACCTATGGCAAACTTCCAGTTAGCCATAGGAACAAAAACATATGACGACAACACCAAGCCGGATGATTGGCTCATTGATTACGCCACTACAGTGAACATTTCCACGGGCAACTTGAGATGGACTGTGAGATATGTACCACATATGTTGGAAGGACCAGCAAGGGTTTGGCTGAACAACTTGCCGCCAGGAAGCATTAACTGTTGGTTAGATTTTGAGGTGTTGTTCATCAGCAACTTCTCAAGCACATACAAGAGGGCGAATAGGCCACAAACTTTGGCATTATGCAAGCAAAGACCGAATGAGACAGACTGGGAGTTCTTAACTCGCTAGTGCAATGTGCGTAACTCCTATGAAGGGGTGATTGAGTCACAAGCTATTGTGTGGTTCGCCCAAGGATGTAGATATGGGACTATATTGTGGCAGAGGTTGTAGAGAGATATGAAAACTACCTTGGCAGAAACAATTTCGGATCGTTGATTCGTATGCCTTGGGTGATCCAACCCAACCTCGGTTCATGTCAAGTGAGTCAAATGAAGAGTACTACAACAAAGATGGAACCGGGTCATCCCAGAGGAATGATTTCCGAGGTAAATAGAGAGATGAGCGGCCGGATTACCGGTACAGTTCACAACAAGTTGCGGAAGTAGATCAAGATCAGCCCAATGGCAGTGCTAGTCAACGTTAGAAAACTAGAGGACAACAGTGGCAACAAAGAAATGATGGCAAGAAAACTTGGATGCCAGAACAGAAGAAGCAGTGGCAGGAAAAGAAGGATAGACCGAGATACACGTACGAGTCCATGCTGGATCAGCCATGCAAGTTCCACACGCCAAATCCAAGTAACTCGGCGAATCATACGACTTGGTAATGTGAATGGATGAGGAAAATAGAGCAAAGTGTCTCGGGGAATGCTCAGGCACCTCGACATGATGCACCTCGGCATGATGGACCTCAGCACGATGCACCTCGAAATGATGCACCTCGGCAGCAACAACTTACTGGGGGAAATGGACAACAACTAATGTTGCCACCAGCTCCATCGACGTATGAGAACCATCAGAGAAGGGATGCAGTGCATCAGGTGAATAATCAGCAACAGTAGGACCAAGGGTATCACGGCAATGACGGGAGAAATGAATACAGAGAGCATCACCAGTTTCTGTGTGTTCACCATCGAGGAAACTGATAGAAAGAGCTTGCAGCGCCGACATATGGAGGTGAATACGGTTATGCCGGTGGGGACGAGGTATATGCCTTCGGAAGAACAAGAAATCACTTGGACTATCAAGGATCACTCCAGACTCATGCCGAGTCCTAGATCATATGCACTGGTGCTGGATTGATAATGGCAGTAGCATCAACATCATGTACAAGGACTCAATGCACATGTTGCGAATATCGAAGAACATGCTCCAAGCAACAAGGACAACTTTCCATGGCATTGTGTCGGGTATCTCCTATGAGCCCATTGGCAAGGTCTAGGTTGATGTGTTACTCAGCACAAGGGATAACTGCCGGACTGAGAACTCGGAGTTTGAGGTTGTGAACTTGGAAAGTGCGTATCATGCGTTACTCGGTGGGCCTACTCTCAACAAGTTTATGTCAAGTACTCACATCAGCTACTTGAAGATGAAATTGCCTGGGCCAAATGGAGTGATCACCATAGCTGGGGACTTCAGGTGTTCCATCGAGTGTGCTTCAGCCGGGTCTAACCTAGCAGAATCACTTGTGATTGCACATGATAAAAGGAAAATCCAAGATGTGGCGGCATTGGCTTAGTCCACGTAGCAGCATATGCCGGCTCTAACTAACCCGCATGGAAGTGACTCGTTTCAAGCGACAAAGGATACAAAGAAAGTGCCCATTGATGATCAGTTCCTCCGTTTAAGTGACAAATAGGAAAGTGAGCTCGTCCACTTCCTCCGTGAGAATCGGGATATCTTTGCTTCGTCCACACAGGATCTACAAGGTGTACCGAGGGAGTTGGACGAGCACTCTTTGCATGTGAGACCCAGAGCTAAGCCGGTGAAGCAACCTCTTTGCCGCTTTGCCGAAGACAGGAGAAAGGCAATTGGTGATGAGATAGCTCGACTCCTTGCAGCCAGGTTCATAATGGAAGTACTCTATCCGGATTGGCTCTCTAATCCGGTGCTTGTGGAAAAGAAAAAGGATGATCCCGATGTGGAAGTGGTATGGAGAATGTGTATCGATTACACAAACCTGAATAAGGCATGTCCAAAAGATCCATTTCCACTGTCAAGGATAGATCAGGTCATAGATTCGACCGCTGGGTGTGAGTTGTTATCATTTGGAGATGTGTACTCTGGTTTCTACCAGATACCCCTGAACCCATATGATCAAATAAATACTACTTTCATTACCTCGTATGGGGCTTATTCCTACCGGACTATGCCGTTTGGTTTGCATAATGCAGGTGCAACGTACCAAAGATGTATGCAAAAATGTTTGGATGATCAAATTGGATGAAATGTACAAGTCTATGTAGATGATGTTGTGATAAAAACAAAGGAAAGCAAAACGCTCATACAAGATATCCAGCAGACATTCGCGAACTTGAGAAGGTTCCGGATGAAGCTTAACCCGGAGAAATGTACCTTTGGTGTCCCGGCTAGGAAGTTACTCGGTTTTCTCTTGTCCAACTGAGGTATCGAGGCCAACCCAACTAAAATCTGAGCCATAGAAAAAATGGAGCCGCCGAAGTGCCTTAACGATGTGCAGAAGTTCACTGGTTGCCTGGCATCGTTAAGTCGGTTTGTATGTCAGTTGGGAGAGAAGACATTACCCCTCTATCAGCTAATGAAAAAGGTAGATAAATTTTTGTATGGACACCGCAAGATGATAGCGCATTTCATGAACTAAAAAAGATGCTAGCCTCTACACCAGTGTTAGCTTCACCACTATCCAAAGAGCCAATGTTCCTCTATATAGCAGCTACCAACCGAGTCGTAACTGCTGTGGTTGTAGTGGAGCGTGACGAGAAAGGTAAGTCGGTGCAGAGGCCAGTATATTACCTGAGTGAGGTACTGTCTACTTCGAAGTAGAATTACGCTCATTATCAAAAGATGGCGTATGGTGTGTACATGACAGCTAAGAAGCTCAAGCATTACTTTGAAGAACAACCTATAAAAGTGATATGTGAAGCGCCCATATCAGAGATAATGAGCAACAAAGATCCAAGTGGCCAGATTGCAAAATGGGCAATTGAGTTAGCCCCTTATGCACCACAGTTTGGTAGAAGGGATGCTATCAAGTCTCAAGCATTGGCTGATTTTTTCATGGATTGGGCCAAGATGCACTACGAACCACCTTTGCTGGACTCCAACTATTGGAGGATGCACTTTGATGGGTCAAAACTGAAAGAAGGATTAGGGGCCAGGGTAGTACTTACCTCTCCCAAGAAAGATCAACTGAAATATGTTCTCCAGATCCATTTCAGAGCATCAAACAATGTGGCCGAGTATGAAGCGCTCGTGCATGGACTTAAGGTGGCATAGGAATTGGGAATACGTCGGATACAGTGCTTTTGTGACTTGGATTTGGTGGTGCAGCAAGTGTCTGGCCATTGGGATGACTTGGATGCAAACATGGCCCTATATAGATTTCATGTCCAAAATATATGTGGGTTCTTTGAAGGATGCGAATTCCATCATGGACCTCGGCTTGAAAATGAAGCAGCCGCTGTACTGTCTAAACTGGGGTCATCTCGGCAGCTAATCCCGCCCGGAGTTTCCTTGGAGCACTTAAGAAAACCATCTATCACACCTTCACCAGAATCCGAGTCAATCTATGTCCCGACGCACTCCGGATCAGAAGATACCCCTATGGATATTGACTGGGGGAACACCTCAGCAAACCCGAGGACTACCTCGACAAACCTGAGGACTACCTAGCAGAACCTGGGGACTGTTCAGCTTGATCTGGTAGGAGTTATGTTGGTGGATGCAATGGAAATTGTCGAGGAGCTTTTCCCAGTTCGTGTTGTACCAACATGGGCCAAACTTATATTTGAGTTCTTGAAAGATGGAACTTTGCCAAGTGATGAGATATTTTCAAGGCAAATCCAAAGAGAGAAAAGGCATACACCATTATCAATGCCGAACTATACAAGAGAAGTGTCACAAGTGTTCTGCAGCGGTGTGTTGCCTGGAAGAAGGGCTTGATATCCTCCGAGATATACATCAAGGGGATTGTGGGCATCACGCATCATCCAGAGCCTTAGTAGCAAAAGCTTTACGGCATGGATTTTGCTGGCCAAGTGCCTTGGAGCATGCTGAGGATGTGGTAAATAAATGCAATGGTTGTCAGAGGTATGCCACCAAGACACACATGCCAATATCGGAGCTGAAAACTATACCTATCACTTGGCCATTTGCTGTATGGTGCTTACATATGGTTGGACCATTTAAGCCAGCAAAGGGCAACATGACTCACATCCTTGTCACAGTTGACAAATTTACCAAATGGATTGAAGTAAAACCAATCAAGAAATGTGATGGAGCAATACCTATGACATTACTCAAAGATATAATCTTGAGATACGGCTATCCTCATAGTATCATAACTGATAACGACACAAAATTTGCTGAAGGAGCATTTGTGAGATTCTGCCAAGAAAAGAAGATCCGGCTAGATATTGCATCAGTAACCCACCCCGCATCGAACGAACAAGTGGAAAAATCCAACGAACTAGTTTTGTCTGGGATAAAACCCTGGCTCATTGTGCCGCTGCAAAGATCAACGGGGTGCTGGATAGAAGAACTACCAGCAGTATTGTGGAGTTTAAGGAGAACTCCAAATCGATCAATAGGCTACATGCCATTCTTTCTGGTATATGGGGCATAAGTTGTATTACCAGCCGACATAGAGCATGACTCGTCTAGGGTCGCCCAATACACAAAAGCCGAAGTGCAAGAAACCCGCCAAAATGATGTTGATCTGCTGGAAGAAGCAAGAGAACTAGCCTTGTCCAGATCTGCCATATATCAACAAAATCTCCGACGCTACCATAGCCAAAAAGTAAACCCCCCGAGTCTTCCGGGAGGGTGATCTGGTACTTCGGCTGGTGCAGCGAACTGCTGGCATGCATAAGTTATCCTCTCCATGGGAAGGGCCATTCATTGTAAGCAAAGCATTGCACAATGATTCATATTACCTCATTGATGCATAGCCACAGGAGAAAAACAAGGCGGACAAGTCCGGCGAGGAATCTAAACGTCCATGGAATGTAGCTCTACTTTGCCCATTTTACACTTAGCAAAAAGTGTATGTATCTCGAACTCTCATATGTCGGTATGTATGTCGGCAATGAGCTAATCAATGAAACTTCGGCACCTCGAGAAGAAACTCGGGGACTTCCTTAATAATTTTCTTTTCTATATTTACTTTTTATATGTCAGCTAGCTTAAATTACTTACACCTTAGCAGGATTAGTAATGTGTAGGCACCAAAAACCTAACTCTTTGACTTGTTGCTGTCTAACAAGAATTGGCTTCATGGAAAGCAAGAGAACAAGTTTGGAATTGCTAAGCACATGAAAAACGACTAAGGAAAGGAATGTAATTGAGCCGACATTTGTGATTCCAACTAACCCCTGTATTTATTTTATTTCTGCTATGTTGAGTTATTTTGAGCTAATCCTAAAGTTTCAAGTATTGTTAAGTCAATTTTTTGAACCTCAGACTCGTAAGTCAAAAACTGAATCAAGGTAGACGTGAGCCGAATCACAAAATTGGGGGGATAAGAAAATGGAACTCGGGGACTCCGCCCAAGTTAATCTGACAGTAAAAACTTAGTAGTAGCAAAACATAACCATTGTGCATATTACATCTGCGCTCGGCATACCAGGGATTTAACAAATTTAAAGTGTTTTTGACTTCCGTTGCAGGTGGAGTAGCAGCATCCAAAGCATCTGTTGCAGGTGGAGGAAAGTCAGAATTAGTAGGGGGAACCTCGGTTTCTGCCTCATCGTTCGGGTTAGCCTCTGCGTATTCCGGATCTTCAGTTTCTTTAGCAAAATCCGAGGCTTCTTCCTCTTCGCCGCCCGATCGATTTTTGACATAACCCTCGTTGACGGAGTCAAGAAAGCTCGGCCCTTCATTCCAACTGTGGCAAAAGGCATACTTGATGAGGTTGTAGGTGCAAGCTTTGCGTTGAGTGATGCACTCCGGGTTAGTAGTCCACCTAGATCCGGTGCGCATGCAGTTAAGAACCTTCAAGTCCAGGCCCTCATACCATGACAACATGAAGCTCAACGTCGTGTCAGCTCCAGCACGCGCAGTAGATTCCCTCTAGAGGTCCAGTTGAGTCTCACACTTCATCAATTTTGCAATAAAGGGTGCAGAACCTTTGGGAGCAGGCTCATTGGGCCAAAGGGCATTGAAAATCCAGATAGCTGTAGTCATAATATGCGCACCATAGTTCTTCATGTTTTCAGCTCGGGCCACAAGGCTCACCAGCATGTCCTCCATATCATAAGGGATAGATTCGGTCCCAGGACCAACATGAGTGCCTCTCTTCAAGCGGAACTTGGTAACGGCAGCGGAAGCAATGGCATCGCTCCTTGGAAATTTTCCTAAAAATGAGACAAGTAACATCAGTAAGTAAAGCCACAAGACCCAGAGAAACGAATGTCAGCGGAAGAGAAAAAACTGACGAGAGATATAACTAAGGATTCAGGTCAGCTCCATGAGACAGTCAGCGTTCCGCTTTTTGAGCTTCTCATATTCTGTGATCACCGACTCAAACTTGATGTTAGCTTCCTTCAAAAAATCTTGGTTCTTTTCAAGCTGGGTTTTTCAGACACTTCTTTTCCTCGGAGAAGTTTTGGTCAGCCTTGTCCAGCTCAGCCTTGTGGAGATCTTTTAGTTTTTTCATCTTTGCGTTAAGCTGAGTAATCTCATCATCCTTGAGGCGGAGTTTGGCAAGCTCATCATCCTTATTTTAGAGTTCAGCCTGATGCTGCCCTGCTTGTAAAAGAAAGTGGAGCATCATGTCAAGAAAAGTCACGCTATCTTGAAGCGACATTGCAATAGTTTTTTGACCCGGCAGAGCCGAGGTATAATTTTCTGCCGAGTCAGAAGGAAAAAGGACAAATATTGAATAACCAAGACGACTTACCTCTGATCTCGGCTAAAATTTTCCTCATGATGATGTTTTCAGCCTCCACTTTGGCTACGCAATCTGAATAACAAGTTAGTTCAGATAACCAATAAGGAAGAGAAGTAAAAGTAAAAAAATTTGAGCAAGATAACTTACACTTATTCTTCAGCTCAGCGATCAACCCATTATGCTTTGAGCAAAGATCCTTATGTGTATCCAAGAGCCGCTGGAACTCGACGGTACGACATTTGGTGGTGTCTGAAAACAAGAATGTTAGCTAATATATCATAAGGAATATTTGAATCTACTAAAGACCCGGGCCAAGTGGAACTTAATCCGGCTCTAGGTGAGTGAATATTTGAATCTACTCAAGACCCGAGCCAAGTGGAACTTAACCCGACTCTAGGTGAGTGACTGTTTGAATCTACTCAAGACCTGGCCAAGTGGAACTTAACCCGGCTCTAAGTGAGTGAATATTTGAATCTACTCAAGACCCAAGCCAAGTGGAACTTAACCCAGCTCTAGGTGAGTGAATATTTGAATCTACTCAAGACCCGTGCCAAGTGGAACTTAACCCGACTCTAGGTGAGTGAATATTTGAATTTACTCAAGACCTAGGCCAAGTGGAACTCTGGATCTAGGTGATTCAGGATTTGAATTTACTCAAGATCCGGGCTAAGTGGAACTTAATCCGGGCCAATTTGAAACTACTAAGGAATTTGCCGCAACTAGAAAATAGTTCGGATTGGAGCATTCGGTCGAGTAACGCGTTACTACACCAAAGGCTCAGGGACTGGAGGATATATCTACAATTACTTGCGCCTATGTAAGGGCATGACGAAGAGGCTTACCTCCATCATTCGGCTGGCAAGGGAAATAGCCTTGGAAGCTGTGTTCATCGGAGCGCTGAACTCGGCGGGACCAAACTTCTCCGGGATTTCGTCGTTGAGGTTGACGAACTCAGCATCATTCCAATTGTTAACATATTAAATCAAAGGGCCATAGCTCTCCCCGCTGAGCGTCTAGGTTGCCACCAAACCTTTGGCATGAGCCTCTTTCCTAGCAATTTGTGCTGCAACCGAGCTGGTATGTAGAGTAAGCTGCTTACTGCCAGTAGACCCGAGACAGTGCTCCCCTTTTTCATCATGGACATGAGAGTACGCTGTCCAGACTCAATAGTTGATCCTTTAGGGGTTTTATTCTTGGCAACCTTGGTAGCTTGTTGGCCTTTGGAGGCATCAACACCTTTCTTGGCCTTGGTGCCTACTACTGTGAAGGCGTGTCTTGTGCTCCGGGTTTGTCCTGAGGTTTTTGCTAGAATACATCTTTGGCAGAAGCAGCTGGCTCGGGAGATTTGGCTGAAAGGTTGGTCTTGGTCTGGTCTTCTTGTCGAGTATTGGGAGACTTAGACGAGGTAGGAGGAACTGGAGTAGCAGAACTTGTAACTGGAGCTGGAGCTGATTCAGGTAAAACTTGGGTCGGTGCCATAACCGGCACCTCAGTGACAACTGGTTCGGTGCCGACATTGCTGGTGCCTTCATCATATTGTTGTGGCTATGCCGAAGAAGAGCTGGGCTGGTCCGGCATAGCCATATCCTCGGTAGCACCCAGTGGTGGAGCTGCATGCAACCAAGGGGGTTCACATGCACCAGGGTAAAAAATAATTTAACCTTGAAATCAGCTCCAAAACTAGTGTGTGCACCCCTGTAAAACATGATTAGTGCACCCCGGTGAGCCAAATCAGCCCATATTACTAGGTTGTGCATCCTGATTGAGTTTGGTCTAGCTCCGCCACTGGTAGCACCACTTCCCTCTGCACCGACATTGCCCTCCTCTTGACGAGATGGGCTAAGATCCGTAGAGGCCATTGAGCTCTCTAGAATAGGGCTCAGGGGGCATGCATTGTTGTTGCGAGGAGAAGGTGGAGCACCCCTGAGAGGTGAGGCAATGCTGCCAAATCAAACAAAATAAACTACAAGTTAGAACAGAGAGAGAAAAAAGAAATACATGAAGATAGTGCAATACAACTCAAAGGATAAGCAAGGAAGGAAAAAGAGGCTTACTCGGAGGAAGTAGGTGGCTCCCTAGGCTTCGGGGCTCTCCGGACCGTGGCCTTAGGCGCGGGCTTGCCGGCGCCCTTGACACTGGATTTCTTCTGCCTTTTCTTAGTTTGTGGCGGCTCGGAAGAGGGAGTCGAGGTGGCCACATGTTTCTTGGAGGGGGAAGGATCCGGATCACCCACAGCAAGAGGAGGATCATGGTGGACCTGACCCACTGGGTTAACTGAAGCCGGGTCAATGGGAAAGGCATATGAGATTGGCATAGGATCATATACCTCCAAGATCTCAATATGAGGGTCTTCGTCATCATCCGACCAATCCCTTAAGCCAGAGGTCTTACTAGAGGGTCATCTGAAGGTTGGATCCGGAGTGGGCAAGAAGTCCTCGGGGTCCAACTCCACCATGTCTGAGATAGTTCGGTCCTTACCCCACTTAAGGGATGGTTCCTTGCCATCTTCAACTGACTACTGAAGAAACAACTGAAAGCAATGTTGCAAAGAGATCAAGTAAGAGATATAATCCGACATAAAACATAACTTGGAGAAAGGGTCAAATAAGGAACATACCCCAGGAGGCAGCCTATCCCGGCAAAAGTGCTCGAATCCCCACTCCTAGTCCTCGTTGAACTGCTTGGCTATCTTGAACATAGCTTTGACCCGGCAGAAAATTTGGGTGTTATTAAGTTCGAAAGACGAGGCCCGGTTGGGGTCGAGGTGCCCACTCATATGGCAAAGTTTATGAGTTCACTTCTGCAGAGGGGAGATTCGGCTACGCACGAAGGTGATCATGATATCATTGCTACATAGCCTCAAATTGTTTAGTTCCTTGATCTGTTTTTCTACCTGAACCGTCAAGGCAGCGGATCTCCTTGTGATTTGGCCCCATAAGGTTCAATCGAGGATGCCGGGTGTGAAGGGGAGAAGCCAAATCAGGTCCACCTCAGTGTCATTCTTCACATAGAAGAATGTTCTGGCCCACCCCTTGCAGGACTCGAGGCCGGTGACTCGAGGGAAGATGAAGTTTTTTCGAGGATAAATAGAGGTCGCCACTCACTGAGTCAGGGATTTGTCGGCAGGGGCAACCAAAAGATCCGGGATAATGTTGGACCTAAAGCCAAAGAATTTCTACCAAAGTTGGATAGTGGGCCAGAGGCTGAGGTAACCCTCAATCCCGGAAGCAAAGGAGGAGAGGGAAGTGATGGCGTTAGCTGGCAGATGGTGTGGTTGGAGCTCGAAGGTAGTGATGAACTCATGAAAGAAATCACTAATAGGGAGGCCAAAGCCGCGCTGGAAATGCGAGAGGAAGACCACGAACTCACCTGGGTTGGGCGAGGGACTGATCTCCTAGCAGGGGAGGCGACACGAAACTCCGGCGGGGATGCAGCGGGTCTGGTATAGCCAATCGATGTCATCCTAGAAGACCCAGGAACCGGCTGAAGCTCCTCGTGTTCTTCAACGGCGACAACCTTGTAAATCCAATCCATAACAGGGGTAGAGGCCTAGATAGACGGGGCCCGATGGCGGCGTGGCTACGCTGGAGCGGCGGCCGTGCTATGGTGGAGAAGCATAGCAACGAGGCACAGCAGCAGCGGCGTGGCGCCTAAGCGAAGCAGAGGTGGCCGTGGCGGTGCTATGGCACCGAAGAGGAAGAAGAAGAGGCAACTGTGCGAGTGGGTAGGGGAAATGACCAACGGCGTCCCTCACCCCCTATTTAACCACGCCCCTAAGTGGGGTAGTGGGATCTGGCGGTGCGACAAAGCCACATGGTGTGGCCGTGTATCCACCGGATCGACCAATCAGAAGCAAGCCACAGGAAGGGCCACAAGGTACAACTGATCCCACGACAGGATGTGGCGTTGCAATTAACGAGGAAACAACAACGACATGACGTTCATAGCAATTATCCCTGATAGTGAATACAGTAACCGGCGCAGGCCCTTAAAATGAGGCAAAACAATGATTACTCTACACGTAGGACATGGGGAAGCGTACGAGAGAAGGAAAGGATCTAAGTGGGTAACCCGGATCTGAGGAAATAACCTGGCCAGCGAGAAGTATCTCGGAATGAGCCAAGGGAATGTCAAGTTGCAAAAAATGAGAAAGCTCGAGTTAAGGAGTGACTCGGCAAGAAGAGCAAAGAACTTAGTAGGTTGAACCTGCTGTGGACTTATCAGCTGAAGTTGCCAAGACAGCACCAACTTCGGGGACTAATGTTGGGGGGATAACCCCGGGTAGGGTAATGCCGGGGTATAAAGGCCGTGATAGCCGAGGTACGACAAGGTCAAAGCGTAAGCTGGCCGAGTCACCTCAAGGCAGGCCGACTTACGGTATGACCCGGCCTGAAGGATGTTCGCCTAACGTTACCCCGACCGACATAAAACATGTGTCGGCTAGCTCTTTGTAACTTGTTTGCAGGTACCCACAGGGCCGAGTTAACCAGGCCTGAGCCAGGTTACCACTTGGCTTACAAGGGAAGGAAGGAATCTTCTTGGTCAAAGGTTTTCTCTCTCCACTATAGCGTGAGCGCAGTGGACAGAGGGATGGACCAGCGAGTACGGGCCGACAAAGGTGACGGTGCCCATGTCAGGTGACGTTGGCTATGTCGGATGACGCCGTACCATAGAGGGGCTCAGAGAGGCTTACGCCCTGGGTCCGGATTAACTTAGACAGAGAAAAGAGGAGCACCAATTTGCTATTTTGGAAAGGCATATTCTCCGACATATGCCCTAACTTGTAACCCAGCCCCTCTATATAAGGAGGGGCATCATATCCATAGAGAAGGTCGGCCATTTTTACTAAGGGAAAACCCTAGAGAGTTGTACGGGTAGTAGAGAAGTTAGTACTCTTCTTCCTCAAGAACAGCTCAAGGAGCCCTTGTAATCCACCATTGATAAGAGACAAATACAAACATCTGTGTGTGGAATCACCACACTATCCCTCCCTGGATACCTCTAGTGCTCATTGGCCCCATCTTTAGCCTATACATGGCATCTGTTGTGCCACCACCATGAAAACCTCTTTCATGTACTGCTACACAATTAGAATAGATAGTTTTCTGTTACTTGGGACATGTACGACTGTTGTATATACCGATTATTTCTGCTGATTTGGTGATATTGGTTATACTCAAATTATTTCGATTTGCTAATATTGGTGGTTCTTCACTGTGTGTATCTTGGGATGGAAGAAGTAATAGCCAGGTGGTGTATGTGTCTTGCTGGTGGTGTTTGTGTCTATGTAGGCCATTTTTGTGTTGTTTTATTTCTTTTTGAGATGCCAATGTTTTGCCAGAATGTTGATTCATTTCCGTTCCTGCGAATTTCTGGCACTCCTAGGTTTAGAAAATTAGAAAAGGTCATGCCCAATTTTTTTTTGAATTTTGGTTCTTATTAGTTCCATTTCTTTTTGTGCTTAGATATGTCAGGTGGTGGACATCATGACGCCGAGCCAGGAACTTCTAGAAAGAAGGCCTATTGGGAGCAGTTGGAGGAGATGGTATCACTAGAGGACCCGGAATTCATTCAATGGGAGGATGAGGATACCTCGTCCGATGAGGAGATGGGGGACGCCGATGGCGAGGACGCCACTACCACTGATGGCGGTGGCGGTGGTGAAGCCACAGACGATAGCCAACCGAAGAAGGCCCGGAAGGATCGTATCCTGATCATGGTTGGCCTTAAAAGGTCCATCTTCACAAGAGTGAGCGATAAATGGGTGCCTTTGGAGCCGGAGGAATTTGTCACATCATACTCACTGCAGCTCTCTACAATTCTTCGGAACACCGTCATGATCAACACCAAGAATCTAAAGGCCCATGATAATGAATGCTACCGCCATCAGCTCTTCAGGTCGTTACACACAACATACGCGTACCCGGGTGATGAGCACAACAAATACAACAATGACAATCTCAAAGGGAATCCAGTAAACAGGTATGCCCTCAATACAATGACCAAGGCCTTGTTGAATTGGAAGGCGCGGGGTGAAGAGGCTGATTTACAAGGACACACAAAGTTATGAGCAGATCGTCAAGAAGGAGCCTCTGGTTACGGAACAAGACTTCAAGGTGTTCAAGGCCATATGTGACTCCGCTACGGGCAAGGCCAAGAGTCTGTACTTCAAGAAGTTGTGCGGGATGAACATTGGTACCCACCATCTCGGCTCCGATGGTTATAGAGCTGTGATTCCCAAATAGGAGAAGGAGGATGACGTAGCGCGTGAAAAGGAGAGATACCTCCCTTTGCCAATATCGCCGAAGTGCGGGCAAAGAACTTTTTGTCAAGCCCTGGTTTCACAAGCCAAAAGGGAGTTCTAAATATTCCTTAGAACCCTCCGACCCCTTCAGTCCGAAGGTGAAGGACTTCATGAATATATATATGTATGTAATTTGCATGCAAGTTGATTAATTGCATTCACAATTAATCAATGAAGTCCAATTTCTCAAATGCTTCATGTTCCTTATGCGCAGGACGAGGAATGTAAGAGCTCCTCATCCCAGGGGTCGGTGCTGGTCGCCAAGTAGGACACCACTTTTAATAGCACGCTGAACCTGGTCAAGGATGTCTAGCCCTAGGTGCCACCATCGTCGGCTGGACGTGTACCCGACTTTGGCGATATTCCATGGTCCAAATACTATGGCACCTCACCGCGGAAGGGAAAGAAGACTGAGAGTGCCGAGGTAAAACACCTAATGCAACAATTGGAGAAGTTTCTGCAGCTGCTCCAAGATACAGTGAAGGAGGCTGTGACGGCTGTCTAGACACAATTCCAATCACAAATCCAGACACAAGTGACCGAGAAGCTCAACACCATCCTTTCCGCCTACTTCGAATAGTACGCCAAGTGGAAGAAGAGTGGTAAACGGGGGCCGTGCCCGGTTCCCAACATCGTTAGTGCCCAATCGGACAACGTGGCGCTAGAGGTGTTGGTGACTCCTCCGGCGGGGCCCGAAGGTCCCGAGCTTACCTTGTCTGGTGTGGAGAAGGCACTGGCCCGCACCGTGCCAGCAAGCAGCCACTCCGCCACTTGCGCGCTTGATGTTGACGGTGGTGCCTCGACATTGGCCGAGCTCGACGCCCCCAAGGTAACAAATTAAAGCGAGAGTTGGGAGGCTCAACTGATAACTACATCTCCCTTCTCCTTGTTTTACTGACAACCGGCCTACATGTATTTCACAGGAAGACACTCCTTGCACTCTACTGCATTGGGTGAACAACGAGTTGAAGGATGTTGCAAAGGTTTCTATCGTTCAACCAACGAACCGCATCTTCCTCAGTAAACCAATGGCACCCGATGTGCCTAGGGTCAAATACAGTATGGTGCTTCCGGGCTATGAAGGCTTGGAACCTCCCTCTCAACCTCATGGATGGGATAGTGACGAGCCGACAGTCCTCAGTACCGGCTTCGGCTACATGTTCCTATGGCCGAAGAGCCAGATCCGTTTGGGGCGGAAGACCAGGGCACCACCCTAGAGGCAGCACAACCAACACATGAAGACATCGAGATGGCACAGAATCCCGCCGACGATGATGAAATTGATGAAAACTTTGGTGACTAGTTCTTGAACACAAGGTTTGGCGATGACTATGAGCAAGAGGGAGGCCAGATGTTCACGTAAAGGTTTTCGAGCCCAAACTAGCACCTGGACCCTCGGCGAAACCCACTTGCCAAGTGCGTCTCTTCCCATCTAGTTAGGAGATGCTGCCACCCACCTCCTTCACCGAGCCTTAGAGGCCAGCTCCTATGATCAGTCCCAACACCCTCCATAGGGCGGCTGGTGAGGAGATAGCGGTGGCTGATGACACCATAAAGGGCAAGAAGGGTCACAAAAGGAATCCTAAAGGTGTGAGCCAGAATCCAATGCCTTCCCGGGCTCAGGACGACCCTGTAGAAAATTCCAGGAAGCGGCTACACGAGGCAGGTACATCGATGCTTAGTGAATCGATGCTCATAGTCGCAGGCTCGCATATGTGTAGTATTGATCATGGATGTCTGTTTGTTGAGGAGCACCACATTCGAGAGGGCGATCAGTCGTACCTGGTTTACAAGGCTAAGGTGCCAAATGTGCCAGACTTCATCGTAGTATCCCTTGGGGATATTTTCTACCTGCGGCATACTGACCTCTTCGACATGTTGCAAGGATTCCGGCTACACGATACCCTGGTCCGGCTGTTCTCACTCAATATGGCCATGCAGGGCATTAGAGAAAAGACCCCAGGAATCATGATAGTGGATCCCTACTTCATGTGTAACGCCGTCTTGAGAACACTTAGGGACGTCCTAATGGCTACCGACTACCTCTCATGCTTCCTAGAAACAAACTCGGGCAAGGATGTGATTCTCATTCCCTACCATCCTGAGTCGGAGAGTGGTCACCAAGGATGCATTCTCATATCATTAAATGTGCAATGCTCATCAGCCTTGTATCTCGACTCGGGTAGTGCGACGAGGAAAAACTACTCCAATATCAAGAGAGTTCTTGATGATGCTCTCAACGACTACGTCGTAGCTGGAGGCACTATCCCTAGTAGGCCAGTTAAGAAGTACGACATGCACGTGTTTAGCCACACAATGGAGTTCCCCTATGTCAAGCAGCTGCCTAGCAGTGGAAAGGATGCCTTTTACGCCCTACACCACATGAAGGCGTTCGTATGGGACCAGCAGAACCACACGCTACCATCTGACCTTCGAAGGTGGGCTAAAGGTCTTGGACGTATACCAGATTGCAACCTCAGGATTGATTTCTTTGATATCTGATGGCTCAATACACGGCGCCCAGAAAAGTGCTTGGTGCGTGGTGTTGATGTAGAGCTTGTTGGGAACCCCAAGAGGAAGGTATGATGAGCACAACAGCAAGTTTCCCTCAGTTATGAAACCAAGGTTTAATCGAACCAGTAGGAGCAAGGAAACACCTCAAAGGTGTTACTAGCTGAGCTTTGGCAGGGCGCACTACCGGTGCTAGTAGCAATGTGGAGACCTGCATAACACAACCGCAGAACTTTGTCCCCAACTTGCGATGAGGTTGTCAATCTCACCGTGTTTTGCGGAAAACAAAGGATTAAACGTATCGAATGTAAAGAAGTAAAAGGTTGCAGAAAGTAAACACAAAGCAGTAAAAGATTGTAGATTGTATGTAAGGAAAAGGACCGGGATCCATAGTTCACTAGAGGTGGCTCTCCTTAGATAGATAACATGTTGGGTGAACAAATTACAGCGGGGCAATTGACAAACACCGAGAAAGCAATACATGCATATACTAATCATCTTGACTCCTTTGAGACTTGATTGGGCAATACAACATAATACATAGACCGCCATCCAACTGCATCTTTGACTAATAATCCACCTTCAGGTTATCATCCGAACCCCCTCAAGTATTAAGTTGCAAGCAACAGATTATTGCTTTACGAACTGTGTGTAAGGTAAACAATACAATTGTTCTATGAACAAAAGATCGTTGTTTTATCCCTAGTAGCAACAGCACATCTAGTACCTTAAAGATTTCTGTCACTTCCCCAGATTACCAGAGGCATGAACCCACTATCGAGCATAAATACTAACTCTTGGAGTTGCTAGCATCTACTTGGCCAAGATAGCTACTAACAACGGAAAGCATGCAAGATCTCAAATAACAAAGACATGATAGAATCAATAATCAATCTGAAATAGCATCTCAATATCCATCGTATCCCCGCAAACACAACATGTATGAATTACAAATAGATGATCTTGATCATGAACAGAGCTCACAAGATCTAAACATGAAAGCACAAAGGAGGAGAAACCAGCCATCTAGCTACTACATGGATCCGTAGTCCAAGGATGAACTACTCACGCATCACACCGAAAGCTTGCATGTTGATGAAGAAGGCCTCTAGGGTGAATTCCCCTCTCCGGCAGGGTGCCGGGAAGAGCTTCAAATCCCTCCCGATCTAGGGATGGAGATGACGGCGGCTACAGACTCTTTCATGGATTTTTGATCGGGTGCCTAGGGTTTTCGTCCTAAGGGCAACTTATAGGCGGAAGGAGAGGCCGAGGGGGTGCTGGGGTCGGCCAGACCACCCCCCGGCGCGGGCCAGGCCTGGCCGCGCGGCCAGGTGGTGTGGCCGGCCCCCAGCCCTTCTCCGTCTTGTATTCTGGCACTTGATCCCTTCCAGAAAAATAGGCACTTTGGCTTTTGTCCCGTCCAATTCCGAGAATATTCATTTTCTGACTTTCCTGGAACCAAAAATAGCAGAAAACAGGCAGCTGGCACTGTGGCTCTTGTTAATAGATTAGTCCAAGAAATCGTAATAAAAGTACTCCAAAGTTGGAACAAAACACAAGAAACTGGATAAAACCAAGTATGAAACATCAAAAATTATAGATACATTTGCAATGTATCAACATCCCCAAGCTTAACTCCTGCTCGTCCTCGAGTAGGTAAGTGATAAAAAAAAGAATAATTTTTGAGGTGACATGCACCATCAAAGACTTGATCAAAGTATTTGCAAAACTCAAAGCTGGGATCAAAGTACTTTAATCATAACATGAAAGACAAAGTTCTAGCAATAAGCAAAGAAACTAAGATACAACATGAAAAGGCACAAACAAAAGATTCATGAATAACATGCTTTGCAAGACGTTTGTTTGTTTCACATAAAGAAAACATAGCATAATAGTATTCAGCTTGTCCCTCAATAGAGTAGCAAATATAAATGCATAGGACACCTTAAAGGTCATAAGAGTGACTAGATACAATAGTTTCAAACAAGCAATAACAAGTTATGCATCAATCAACTAGTCTTGGGACAATGCACATAGAACTAAGAATGGCCACTATGCTCTCAAAGTAGTGCATAAAGATAGAAGGTGGTGACTCAATATCATGGTGGAAGAAAGACCTTTTGTAAAAGGAAGTAGGGATTCAAGTCTCATAAAGAGCTTCCAAAAATTATGGTACTTGTAGCTTTCAGCTCTCATTGCCCCTATCATAAGCATCTTGAAGGTGATTAAGGTTAAAGTGACACAACTAAGAGGATATGCTTGACAAGTTATAAACCGAAATCTCATGCCCCTTACTTACGAAGACCGAACCTCATGCTACTCAACTTCAGTCACAAGTAAGCCCTTGTCATTGTAAGTACATGTGTATCATTAAGAACCTCCAACGGGGTACCCCTTGCACATGATACGGGAGCTTCCCCATAATCAAAATGACAAGGCAAGCAGGCAATGAGCATCTCAACGATCTTTTTATTTGCTATTTACATAGGTTTTTATTGAGGATGCTTCATAGAGTGCTCACTATGGTGATGCTGCAAGTTTCCCCATGATTAGGCATGGCTTAGGCTAGCGGCCTAGGCGTTTCTCTAACACACATACAAACTCCATGATCATACAAGTTCCACATTTATTTCACACCGCTGGGATCCGTAAGCAAAAGAACATGATATCAACAGGGTACAAAGTACAAGTGCAATGTTGAAAGCATTCCCCATGAAAGATGGTTCTTCTAACTTCAACTTATAAAGCGCAAGCATATACGCAACAAAGAAGGACCCAATGGTTCAAGTTTATTAGAGGCAATAAAGTAAAGTGTGCCATCAAGTTCGTGAGAGCTTTAATCACTAGTTTTCTCATAACAAGTGAAAGGTAGACAAAAGCATGAATATACTTGGAATAGCATAAGCTAGTAGGTAGGTATGGTGGACTCTCTGGAAAAAACTTGGTTTAGGGAGTTGGATGCATGAGTGGGACTCATACTTGGTTGTGGAGGCTAGCAAAAGACTGGGAGCGACAAACTAAGAGAGCAATAATGGCCATAATCATGCAGAGCGACAAAACATCATTGATCAAAGCATAAGGTGATACTACAAAACATCATTGATCATTCAGAGCGACAAAACATCATTGATCAAAACATCATTGATCAAAGCATAAGGTGATACTAAAGGATCATAAAGGCTATGGTGACTTGTGACAGTCATAACATGGTGTGAGCATGTGCCAAGTCAACCCAAATAAAGCATCAAAGGAGAATACCACTATACTATGCATTAATATGCTAAAACAACGCATGATTCATCCAAGGCACATTAAGCTGTTGGGTCCGCAGCATAGAAAACAAAAAATTTCCTATGATGAGAACTACATTCCATGATCTATCTACTAGATACAGAGCAACGGGTGGACATACATCCATGGAGAACTTACCCTCGAAGACAACGAGCTTTGTTAATAAGTAGGAACTCATGGTTGATGTAGTCGTACACTTGCCGATCTCAAGATCGTGAGGAAGTCCGAGAGCCGCAACTCAGCAGCGCATACGCACTCGCACACATGTTCAAGCCACCGGACAACGTCCACCTCCTCGCTCCAGCGATCCAGCGGAAGAAGCAACTCCATCCAGACGAAATGCCACCGGGAACATGTATCTCGCTAATCCGAGACCATGGGGGAATAATTCTAGAGGGGGAAAGAGATCCTTCACAAGGAGGTGTAAGGATGAAGGAGGGAATGGGTGGTCTTTTATAGGAGGAGGGGGGTTCCCCCTCTCTCCATGGCCGGCGCATGGGGGAATAATTCTAGAGGGGGAGAGAGATCCTTCACAAGGAGGTGTAAGGATGAAGGAGGGAATGGGTGGCCTTTTATAGGAGGAGGGGGGTGCCCCCTCTCTCCATGGCCGGCGCATGGTGGGGGTGACCCCTCACCTCCCCCATTCATGTGGTGGTAACTCCTCCACATTAAAATGCCTCTTCACATTCCCTTTTAAAGTCTCCACTTTAAATGCATTAAATTTCTCCAAATTTAATACTCTCTCATTTAATAAAACTCTTTTTATTAAATTTATTCAGAATTTTGTTAATTACTTTAATTAACAAACATTCACATATAGCCCCTTCCAATATTTCAATATCACATGCAGAACCACCTTCTGCAATTTCACCCGAAACAATTTCCGGTTTCTATTGAAACAATTTTGCGCTTTGCAATTCTTTCGTCTGAAACATATGTTATCCAAAATGGTGTCCGGTAACTCTTAAGTGTGCCACCCTACGGTTCGCGAATAATGCAGACATGATCGAGACCCTTCTCCGATCAATAATCAACAGCGGGACCTGGAGATCCGTACTGACTCCAACACATTCAACGATGACTCCTGTGATCGTGAGAACCTTTAACGCTTGTAACTAAATCCCTTTGTCTCTCGATATATTACATGTCCGAGATTCGATCATCGGTATCTCCATACCTAGTTTGATCTCGTTATCGACATGCACTCTTTTCTCGTTCCCGTGATATAACATTCTAGTGATCACATCACTTGCTGGCAAGCTATCCTAATGTGATATCACCGAGAGGGCCCAGAGTATATCTATCCGTCATCTGGATTGACAAATTCCACTCTTGATCCATGAGCCTCAACATAACACCTTCGTAGCACTGAACCCATCTTTATAGTCACCCTGTTACGGTGTGACGTTTGATGTTATCAAGGTACTCTTCCGGTGTTAGCAATTAACATGATCTCATGGTCTAAGGATAAAGATTACTTCGTATGATGTTATAGCAATATAAACATAATGACTTGATCGTAATGCTATACTTTGGATGAATGTTCATCACATCATTTCACAAATGCTGTGACCTTGTTATTAACAACATCCAATGTCCATGATCAGGAAACCTTGATCATCTTGTTAATCAACAAGCTAGTCTATAAGAGAGGCATGACTAGGAACCCTTTTTGTTTATTAAACACACATGTATTGATGTTTCCTATCAGTACAATTATAGCATGCAAAATAAACAACTATCATATAAAAGGAATAGATAATAACAACTTTATTATTGCCTCTCAGGGCACATTTCCTTCAGTCTCCCACTTGCACTAGAGACAATAATCTAGTTTATACAGTGATAAATCTAACACCCATGGAGTTCTGGTGTTGATCATGTTTTGCCCTAGGGAGTACTTTAGTCAACGGATATGCTACATTCAGGTCCGTGTGTACTTTACAAATCTTTATATCTCCATCCTTGACATGCTCGCGGATGGAGTGAAATTGGCGCTTAATATGCTTGGAATTCTTGTGAGACCTTGGTTCCTTGGCGTTGGCTATGGCTCCATTATTGTCACAATAGATCACCATTGGGTCCAACGCACTAGGAACCACACCTAGTTCCGTTATGAACTCCTTCATCCAAACCGCTTCCTGCGCTGCTTCTGAAGTAGCAACATATTCCGCCTCCGTCGTTGATCCAGCCACCACAGGTTGTTTGGAGCTCCTCCAACTAACTGCTGCTCCGTTCAAGAGAAATACGTATCTGGATTGAGACTTAGAGTCATCCGGATCAGTGTTAAAGCTAGCATCGACATAACACTTAGCGACTAGCTCTTCTTCACCTCCGTATACAAGAAACATATCCTTAGTTCTTCTCAAGTACTTAAGGATATTCTTAACCGCTATCCAGTGTTCCGAACCTGAATCAGATTGGTACCTACTAGTCTAACTAATAGCATGTGCCACATCCGGTCTTGTACATAGCATGACATACATTATAGAGCCTATGGCTGAGGCATAGGGGATCTTATCCATTATCTCTCTTTCTTCCGCCGTAGCCGGACTTTGAGTCTTACTCAATGTCTTGCCTTGCAACATAGGTAAGTAACCCTTCTTACTTCTGTCCATATTAAACTTCTTTAATATCTTATCAAGGTATGTACTCTGCGATTGCCCAATTAGGCGTCTTGATCTATCTCTATAGATTTTAATGCCTAATATATATGAAGCTTCACCAAGGTCCTTCATCGAAAATTTGCTGTTTAGATAACTTTTAACACTGTTTAAAAGATCTAAATCATTTCCAATCAATAATATGTCATCCACATATAATATCATAAATGCCACATTGCTCCCACTCACTTTCTTGTAAATACAAGCCTCTCCATAAGTTTGGACAAATCCAAACTCTTTGATCACCTCATCAAAGCAGAGATTCCAACTCCGGGATGCTTGCTTCAGTCCATAGATGGATCGCTGAAGTTTGCACACCTTATCAGCATGCTTAGGATCGACAAAACCCTTAGGTTGTATCATATACAACTCTTCTTCAATATTACCATTGAGGAATGCAGTTTTGACATCCATCTGCCATATTTCATAATCGAAATATGCAGCAATTGCTAACATAATCCTAACCGACTTAAGCATCGCTAAGGGAGAGAATGTCTCATCGTAGTCAACTCCTTGAATTTGTCGAAACCCCTTTGCGACAAGTCGAGCCTTATAGATGGTTATATTACCATCAGCATCAGTTTTTCTTTTGAAAATCCATTTATTCTCAACGGCCTTTCGATCGTGAGGTAAGTCCACCAAGGTCCAAACCTGGTTTTCATACATGGATTCCATCTCGGATTTCATGGCTTCTAGCTATTTGTTGGAATCAGGGCTCATCATCGCTTCTTCATACGTCGCAGGGTCATCTATTTCATCAATCATGAAATTCATAACAGGATTGCCGTACAGTTCAGGAGCTGCACATGTCCTTCTTGACCTGCGAGGTTCGGTAGTGTCCTCTTTCGGAGTTTCATGATCAATATCATTAGCTCTCTCTTCATTAGGTGAAGTCAACTCCAAAACAACTTATGGAGCTGCGCTACTCGCCATTTCATGAAGAGAAGGTTCAATAACCTCTTCGAGTTCTACCTTCCGACTACTCACACCTTTCACGAGAAACTCCTTCTCAAGAAAGGATCCATTCTTGGCAACAAAGACCTTGCCCTCGGATCTGTGATAGAAGGTATACCCAATTGTTTCCTTAGGGTATCCTATGAAGACGCATTTTTTCTCTTTGGGTTCGAGTTTATCCGGTTGAAGTTTCTTCACATAAACATCGCATCCCCAAACTTTAAGAAATGACAGCTTAGGTTTGTTTCCAAACCATAAATCATACAGTGTCTTTTCAACGGATTTAGATGGTGCCTTATTTAAAGTGAATGCAGCGGTTTCCAGTGCATAACCCCAAAATGACAGTGGCAAGTCAGTCAGAGACATCATAGATCGAACCATATCCAATAAAGTACGATTACGACGTTCTGACACACCATTACGTTGTGGTGTTCCGGCAGGCGTGAGTTGTGAAACTATTCCACAGTCTTTCATATGTGTGCTAAACTCGTAACTAAGATACTCTCCTCCACGGTCAGACCGTAGAAAATTGATCTTTCTGTTACGATGATTTTCCACTTCATTCTGAAATTCTTTGAACTTTTCAAAAGTTTCAGACTTGTGTTTCATCAAATAGATATACCCATATCTACTCAAATCATCCGTGAAAGTAACAAAATAACGATATCCACCTCGCGCCGACACACTCATGGGTCCACACACATCAGTATGTATGATTTCCAATAAATCTGTCGCCCGTTCCATTGAACCGGGAAACGGCGTTCTAGTCATCTTGCCCATAAGGCATGGCTCACATGTATCAAATGATTCAAATCAAGTGATTCCAAAAGTCCATCAGAATGGAGTTTCTTCATGCCTTTAACGCCAATATGACCTAGACAGCAGTGCCACATATATGTAGATATATCATTATCAAGTTTAATCCTTTTAGCATCAACATTATGAATATGCGTAATACTACTATCGAGATCCAACAGAAATAAACCATTCAACACAGGTGCATGACCATAAAAGATATTATTCATATAAATCGAACAACCATTGTTTTCAGACTTAAATGAATAACCACTTTGCATCAAACACGATCCGGATACAATGTTCATGCTCAGTGCAGGCACCAAATAACAATTATTCAGGTTTATAACTAATCCCGACGGCATATGGAGAGGCAGCGTTCCAACGGCGATCACATCAACTCTTGATCCATTGCCGACCCGCATCGTGACCTCATCCCTTGCTAGTTGTCGCTTGTTTCGCAGCCCCTAAACCGAGTTACATATATTAGCAACCGATCCCGTATCAAATACCCAGGTGCTACTGCGAGTACTAGTCAAGTACACATCAATAACATGTATATCACATATACCTTTGTTTGCCTTGCCGGA
Source organism: Avena sativa (assembly GCA_916181665.1). Classification (NCBI taxonomy): domain Eukaryota; kingdom Viridiplantae; phylum Streptophyta; class Magnoliopsida; order Poales; family Poaceae; genus Avena; species Avena sativa. The sequence continues at coordinate 310,944,315 of OV702291.1, forward strand.
CTTCTTGTCCGCCAAATACTTGGGGCAGTTGCGCTTCCAATGGCTAGTCCCCTTGCAATAGTAGCACTCGGTGTCAGACTTAGGGCCAGCTCGGGGTTTCTTTTCAGGCATGGCAACAGATTTGCCACCCTTCTTTCCCTTGTGCTTGCCTTTCTTGTCCTTCTTGAAACCGGTGGTGCTATTGATCATCAACATTTGATGTTCTTTCCTAATCTACACTTCTGCAGTCTTAAGCATTAACAGAAGCTCGGGAAGAGACTTCTGCATGCCCTTCATATTATAGTTCATCACGAAGCTCTTGTAGCTAGGTGGCAGAGATTGGAGAACACGATGTATGCCTAAGTCAATGGGAATCGTTATTCCCAAGGACACAAGCTTATCGGCGTACCCAGACATTTTGAGTACGTGCTCACTAACGGAGCTGTTTTCCTCCATCATGCAGCTAAAGAACTTTTTTGTAGCATTATAACTCTCTACGGCAGCATGTGTATCGAAAATCATTTTCAATTATCCCATGGTATCAAAGGCATTGCCATTTTCGAAACGCTTTCGAAGTTCTGGCTCTAGCCCATACAGTATGCCGCAATGAACTAAGTTGTGGTCCTCCTGACGAGTTATATAGACGTTATTTTCCTCGTCAGGGGCATCAGGAGCTGGTGGGGGGCCCAGCGGCACATCTAGCACATATTGCTTTTGTGCAGCAGTGAGGAGAATCCTCAAATTCATAGCCCAGTTGGTGAAGTTACTACCATTCGCAGCAAGTTTCTCTTTCTCCATGAACACATTGAAATTAAAAGCAGGTGGTGCCATCTACAACAGAATTTGTAAAGTACATTTAGACTAAGTTTATGATAGATTGAGTTCAACTAATCCAAATTACTAATGAACTCCCACTCAAAAACGACATCCCTCGTGTCCTTTTGGTGATTACATGAACCAAATCCACTACACCAAGTCCGATCATCACGTGAGTCGGTTTAGCTTCAAAGGCGAGCATCTATATGGGAATCATATCAACTATATGACTCATGCTTAACCTTTCGGTCCGTGTTTCGAGGCCATGTTTGTACATGCTAGGCTCGTCAAGTAAGAACCTTAGTATTTGCGTGTGTAAAACTGTCTTACACCCGTTGTATGAAAGCATAGAGTCGAGAACACCCGATCATCACGTGATGCCTCAAAACACGATCCACAAAATGGTGCATACTTAAGGAAGAACACATTTTTATCTTGATATCTAAATGAGGGATCATCTTATAATACTACCAAAAGCGTCAAACTAGCAATATAAGATGCTAACATCTAATGTGTGAAGTGTGGTGATATGGTCCATGCATTTGATCTCTATCATTTGCATCATGGTATGATATCTATCATTACTTTGTGTGTAAGGCCAAGGTCTATGGAACTTACACGTTAAGTGAGTTGTAAGAGTATCTATTATACATCTACTTACAACAATACCATATCAAAACACTAGCCCAACAACGATCTAAACTAGACGCCTCTAATTTATCAATTGCAAGTTTTACATGGCTTAGGGCTTTCGGAGATAGAACCTGTCTAACCTATGAACATGAACCACAACGAGGATAACTAAGTTATTAGCAACTCGTTGTAAATCAGATATTGACTATAGTAGGAGAGACAGACACCCGCCAGCCACTTATGCAAAAAAAGTTACATGTCAGTCGTGGAACCGGTCTCATGTACGATGACATGTAAGGTTGGTCCGGGCCGCTTCATCCCACTATGCCACCAATATCCAAAGTACATAGAAGATGCAATAACATGATCATCATCGCCCACATATAAACATATGTGTACTACCCGTGCAAAGCACCTACGCATAGATCAGGCTCTGATACCACTGTTGGGTCTGCAGCATAGAAAACAAAAAATTTCCTACGATGATAACTACACGCCAAGATCTATCTACTAGATACAGAGCAACGGGTGGACATACATCCATGGAGAACTTACCCTCGAAGACAACGAGCTTTGTTAACGAGTAGGAACTCGTGGTTGATGTAGTCGTACACTTGCCGATCTCAAGATCGTGAGGAAGTCCGAGCGCCGCAACTCAGCAGCCGCATCCGCACTCACACACACGTTCAAGCCACCGGACAACCTCCACCTCCTCGCTCCAGCGATCAGCGGAAGCAGCAACTCCTTCCAGACGAAATGCCACCGGGAACATGTATCTCGCTAATCCGAGACCATGGGGGAATAATTCTAGAGGGGGAAAGAGATCCTTCACAAGGAGGTGTAAGGATGAAGGAGGGAATGGGTGGCCTCTTATAGGAGGAGGGGGGTGCCCCCTCTCTCCATGGCCGGCGCATGGGGGAATAATTCTAGAGGGGGAGAGAGATCCTTCACAAGGAGGTGTAAGGATGAAGGAGGGAATGGGTGGCCTTTTATAGGAGGAGGGGGGTGCCCCCTCTCTCCATGGCCGGCACATGGGGGGGTGACCCCTCACCTCCCCCATTCATGTGGTGGTAACTCCTCCACATTAAAATACCTCTTCACATTCCCTTTTAAAGTCTCCACTTTAAATGCATTAAATTTCTCCAAATTTAATGCTCTCTCATTTAATAAAACTCTTTTTATTAAATTTATTCAGAATTTTGTTAATTACTTTAATTAACAAACATTCACATATAGCCCCTTGCAATATTTCAATATCACATGCAGAACCACCTTCTGCAATTTCACGCGAAATAATTTCCGGTTTCTATTGAAACAATTCTTGCGCTTTGCAATTCTTTCGTCTGAAACATATGTGCTCCAAAATGGTGTCCGGTAACTCTTAAGTGTGCCACCCTATGGTTCGCGAATAATGCAGACATGATCGAGACCCTTCTCCGATCAATAATCAGCAGCGGGACCTAGAGATCCGTACTAACTCCTACACATTCAACGATGACTCCTGTGATCGTGAGAACCTTTAACATTTGTAACTAAATCCCTTTGTCTCTCGATATATTACATGTCCGAGATTTGATCATCGGTATCTCCATACCTAGTTTGATCTCGTTACCGACATGCACTCTTTTCTCGTTACCGTGATATAACATTCTAGTGATTACATCACTTGCTTGCAAGCTATCCTAATGTGATATCACTGAGAGGGCCCAGAGTATATCTATCCGTCATCTGGATTGACAAATTCCACTCTTGATACATGAGCCTCAACATAACACCTCCGTAGCACTGAACCCATCTTTATAGTCACCCTGTTACGGTGTGACGTTTGATGTTATCAAGATACTCTTCCTGTGTTAGCAATTAACATGATCTCATGGTCTAAGGATAAAGATTACTTCGTATGATGTTATAGAAATATAAACATAATGACTTGATCGTAATGCTATACTTCGGATGAATGTTCATCACATCATTTCACAAATGTTGTGACCTTGTTATTAGCAACATCCAATGTCCATGATCAGGAAACCTTGATCATCTTGTTAATCAACAAGCTAGTCTATAAGAGAGGCATGACTAGGAACCCTTTTTGTTTATTAAACACACATGTATTGATGTTTCCTATCAATACAATTATAGCATGCAAAATAAACATCTATCATATACAAGGAATACATAATAACAACTTTATTATTGCCTCTCAGGGCATATTTCCTTCATAAGCAATCTCAATTGTTTATAACAAGTCATGCTACAGCAAAGAATACTAAGCATAAAGCCAAAACAATATCAAGCATGGCATGACAAAGCATAGCCACAGTCAAAAACAAGATCTTTTTACCACATAAGCATGAACTTTCCTACTCTTTTCCAAACCAAACCAAACTATTTGCAAACCAATGTATGAAAGAGGGGGTCCAACCAACTTATTCAGAAAATCTAAGCAAACCAATCAAACTAAAAACCAAAACAAAAACAAAAATAAGACGCTCCAAGAAAAACACAACTGTGCATGAAACAATAAAAATGAAGAGTTTGGAAGAAACCTGTGATTTTTATTGATGAAGAAGGGGATGCCTTGGGCATCTCCAAGCTTTGATGCTTGTACTTCTTGGATATTTCTTGGGGTGACACGCGTGGCATCCCCAATCTTGAGCTTTAGTCCATCCTTCATCTCATTACTCATTCCTTCCATACACCTGGAAATTTTCCTTCATACAAAACTTCACACAATCTCATTACCAACATTAGTGCACTTAAGATAAATAAGTCTCAAGGTTCAGTTCTAACACCAAATAAACTTCCATTAGAACACTAGATAATGTAGCACTTCCCTCAAAAATCTCAATTCCCCAAAGGAACTCAAGAAGGAACTAACAAGAAGCAAATGCAGAAAATGGCAGAAATCTGTCAAAACAGACTAGCAGGTAAAGACGATTTTTTTGGAAAACCTTCTGTTGCTCAAATCAAAAAGTGTTGAACTAACGAAAGTTAGATAACAACCTGGGGCAGAATCACAAAAAATTACAGATCAATCCGACGTACATAGCTCTCTCAGGAATCTTTACGGTGAAGCACAGAAATCTGTTTCGGGACAGCAACTTTTCCAATCATTACTTCACTCTCATTAGAGGTTACTCTTGGCACAAAAAGCAAATAAAAAGGATAAGGATAGGTTATTAAAGAGGTAACAACTTCCAAGACTCATCTAAAGCTCTTGGGTTATCTCCCAACAAGTACTTTTCTTTAACGCCTTTAAGTTAGGCATAAGAAGCAAAGAAAGAATCAAGTGTTCTCAAATGAAGAAGCATTAAGACCAAATTTTGTTTTCATAGGAGAAGCAAAAGAAATATTTTCTCTCTTTTTAGGGAAGTGTTCTATACCTTTCTTGAGTGGGAGTTGATATTTAATGAAGCCTTCTTTCATATCAATGATGGCACCAACAGTTCTAAGAAAAGGTCTTCCCAAAGTAATAGGACAAGAAGCATTGTATTCAACATCCAAAACATAGAAATCAATGGGGACATAGGAATCATTAACCATAATAAGAACATCATTAAGACTCCCCATGAGTTTCTTTTTAGCACTAGCATCAAGTGGGACATTCAAATAACAATCTTCAAGAGGAGGCAAATCAAGCATATCATAAATCCTTCTAAGCATAATAGAAACACTACTATCAAGATCACACAAAGCTTTGAAATCAAAGTCATTCACTTTGATATTAATGATGTGTTCCCAACCATCTTCTTGCTTTATAGGAATAGAAGCTTTATGTTTCATCTTTTCTTCCTTAATCTTTATAAGAGCATCGGTAATGTGTTTTGTAAAGGCCATATTCATAGCACTAGCATTAGGACTTTTAACAAGCTTTTGTAGGAACTTAATAACTTCAGAGATGTTGCAACCATCAAGATCAAAATCAACTTTATCATCTAAAGTAGTAGAACTATTGCTAGCCTCAACACTAGTGGTGGTAATAGTAGAAACACTAATGTTTCTAGCAATTTCATCTTCTCTTTCCCACTTAGCATGTAATTCAGCTAATAGTCTAACATTTTCATCAATTCTTACTTGTATAGCATTAGTGGCTGCAAAGGGATTATCATTAGTTTCAGGTTTAGCAGCCATTTTATTCAAAGTAGATTGAGCTTCAGCCAAAGATGCTATATTTCTTTCAGCATTAGAGAGTTTTTCCTCAATAGTTTTATTGAAAGCAGTTTGTTTACTAATAAACTCTTTAAGCATAACTTCAAGTTCAGAGGGAGAACTCTTATTATTGTTGTAAGAATTTCCATAAGCATTACCATTGTTGGGAGGATATGGCTTATAATTGTTGTTACCAAAATTGTTCCTATAAGCATTATTACAATAAGCATTGTTGCCAAAGTTGTTATTTCTTTTGAAGTTCACATGAACTTGCTCTTCTTGAGCAACCAAAGAGGCTAAAGGGACATTATTTGGATTAATATGGGTTTTCCCATTAACTAGCATAGACATAATAATATCAATCTTATCACTCAAGGAGGAGGTTTCCTCAACAGAATTTACCTTCTTACCTTGTGGAGCTCTCTCAGTATGCCATTCAGAATAATTAACCATCATATTGTCCAAAAGTTTTGTTGCAGCACCCAAAGTGATGGTCATAAAGGTACCTCCAGCAGCTGAATCCAATAGGTTCCTTGAAGAATAGTTCAATCCTGCATAAAAAGTTTGGATGATCATCCAAGCAGTCAGTCCATGAGTGGGACAATTCTTTACCAAAGATTTCATTCTTTCCCAAGCTTGAGCAACATGCTCATTATCAAGTTGTTTAAACTTCATTATTTCACTTCTCATGGATATAATCTTAGCAGGAGGATAGTATTTTCCAATAAAAGCATCTTTGCACTTAGTCAGAGAATCAATACTATTCCTAGTTAAGGAATTCAACCATTCTTTAGCTCTTCCTCTCAAAGAGAAAGGAAACAATTTTAGCTTAATAATGTCACCATCTATATCCCTATGCTTTTGCATCTCACAAAGTTCAACAAAGTTATTTAGATGGGAAGGAGCATCTTCATTACCAATACCAGAAAATTGTTCTCTCATAACAAGATTGAGCAAGGCAGGTTTTATCTCAAAGAAAGTATTTTCAGCCACAGGTGGAGCAATGGGAGTGCTCATAAAATCATTGTTGTTGGTGATAGTGAAGTCACACAACTTAGTGTTCTCAAGAGTAGTCATTTTTTTTGGGTTTTCAAATAAGAAAGCAAACAAGTAGAACTAATTTTTTTGTGTTTTTTGAAGAACAAAACAAGCAAACAAAGCAAAAAGAAACTAAGCAAAACAAAAACAACAAAGTAAAGAGATTGGTTATGAGGGACTCCCCTTGTGAAGATGTCCTTGAATCCCCGGCAACGGCGCCAGAAAATCGCTTGATGGCTCAATACACGGCGCCCAGAAAATTGCTTGGTGTGTGGTGTTGATGTAGAGCTCGTTGGGAACCCCAAGAGGAAGGTATGATGAGCACAGCAGCAAGTTTCCCTCAGTTATGAAACCAAGGTTTAATCGAACCAGTAGGAGCAAGGAAACACCTCAAAGGTGTTACTAGCCGAGCTTTGGCAGGGCGCACTACCGGTGCTAGTAGCAGCGTGGAGACCTGCACAACACAACCACAGAACTTTGTCCCCAACTTGCGATGAGGTTGTCAATCTCACTGTGTTTTGCGGAAAACAAAGGGTTAAACATATCGAATGTAAAGAAGTAAAAGTTTGTAGAAAGTAAACACAAAGCAGTAAAAGATTGTAGATTGTATGTAAAGAAAAGGACCGGGATCCATAGTTCACTAGAGGTGGCTCTCCTTAGATAGATAACATGCTGGGTGAACAAATTACAGCGGGGCAATTGACAAACACCGAGAAAGCAATACATGCATATACTAATCATCTTGACTCCTTTGAGACTTGATTGGGCAATACAACATAATACATAGACCGCCATCCAACTGCATCTTTGACTAATAATCCACCTTCAGGTTATCATCCGAACCCCCTCAAGTATTAAGTTGCAAGCAACAGATTATTGCTTTACGAACTGTGTGTAAGGTAAACAATACAATTGTTCTATGAACAAAAGATCGTTGTTTTATCCCTAGTAGCAACAGCACATCTAGTACCTTAGAGATTTATGTCACTTCCCCAGATTACCAGAGGCATGAACCCACTATCGAGCATAAATACTAACTCTTGGAGTTGCTAGCATCTACTTGGCCAAGATAGCTACTAACAACAGAAAGCATGCAAGATCTCAAATAACAAAGACATGATAGAATCAATAATGAATCTGAAATAGCATCTCAATATCCATCGGATCCCCGCAAACACAACATGTATGAATTACAAATAGATGATCTTGATCATGAACGGAGCTCACAAGATCTAAACATGAAAGCACAAAGGAGGAGAAACCAGCCATCTAGCTACTACATGGATCCGTAGTCTAAGGATGAACTACTCACGCATCACACCGGAGGCTTACATGGTGATGAAGAAGGCCTCCAGGGTGAATTCCCCTCTCCGGCAGGGTGCCGGGAAGAGCTTCAGATCCCTCCCGATCTAGGGATGGAGATGACGGTGGCTACAGACTCTTTCGTGGATTTTTGATTGGGTGCCTAGGGTTTTCGTCCCGAGGGCAACTTATAGGCGGAAGGAGAGGCCGAGGGGCTGTTGGGGTCGGCCAGACCACCCCCTGGCGCGGGCCAGGCCTGGCCGCGCGGCCAGGTGGTGTGGCCGGCCCCCAGCCCTTCTCCGTCTTGTATTCTGGCACTTGATCCCTTCCGAAAAAATAGGCACTTTGGCTTTTGTCCTGTCCAATTCCGAGAATATTCATTTTCTGACTTTCCTGAAACCAAAAACAGCAGAAAACAGGCAGCTGGCACTGTGGCTCTTGTTAATAGGTTAGTCCAAGAAATCATAATAAAAGTACTCCAAAGTTGGAACAAAACACAAGAAAGTGGATAAAACCAAGCATGGAACATCAAAAATTATAGATACATTTGCAATGTATCAATATCCAGGAGGAGCTCTCCACAATCATGCACCAACAAGTCATAAAGTCCGGGGGCCTCTTCCACCGCGGTAATCCACCGCGCAACAAGGAGCTAGATGAACTCATAGCAAAGTAGGGTGATGGCAGGATGTTCATGACGTTAGCGGATGGAGCTAAACGGGGCTTCATCAATATCCCTGAACCGAGTCATCAACCGAAGAAATCTTGATGTTTGCCTAGCTAGCTATTAGTTCCGAATTTGTGTTGTAAACTTTATCCCTATTTTAACTTGCCTAGCAACCTCTAGATTATGTTTCGTAAACCATTGAAATTGATTGTGAGCGACGCTAGTTATTTGTGTTATGAACTATTTTAGTGCTTGGTCATATGTTGCTTTTCATTCGTTATTGCTGCCCTACTTCTTGGTTTGCTTTCCGTCTTTCTTTGAAATGCCGATGATTAAAACGTGTTGTGGCACTATGTGTGTGACTATACCGATGTGCATCCTCTACTTCCCACACCGGATCCATCAGCAGCATTGTTATTTTCGTGCCCAACCTAAGCATGAGGCACTAATCCAATTCATTCTTGGTTTGCTTTTTTGTCTTTCTTTGAAATGCTGATGATTAAAACATGTTGTGGCACTATGTGTGTGTGACTATACCGCTGCTGGATCTAGTGTGCCACGTAGACTTTTAGTTTGAGCCTCCTCTACTTGCCACACTAGATCCATCATCGGCATTGTTATTTCCATGCCCAACCTAAGTATGAGGCACCCATGTATATATGCATGATTTTATCTTGTGAACTGCTATTGTTTTCCACTAACATAGCTAATATTATCTATCTTGTGTACATGAGATGGTGAAGAAGTGCTTTGTCATTTACTTCGGTAGGGTTCCAGGTGTGTACGAGGAGTGGGAAGACTGCCAGAAGAAAGTGAACAACTTCTCGGGCAACAACTACAAAGGCTACATGAGTAGAGAGGTGGCGGGAGAGAAGTGGAGGAAGCACGGGAGGAAGAAGTGGAGGAACTTCGTCATGATCACCACCTTGATGTTCATGGTAGGTTGTGTGCTCTACTTAAACTAGAGATCTCTGTCGTGTAGCTGTAATGTGATTGTGAACTTGTACTAGGTCCCCGAGAGATGTGAACTTGGCATACACTTATTGGTTTTGTGTGATGTACTAGTTGGTTGATGTGTGAACTCATATGTCGCGGATTAATTCAAGTTGATATGTGATGTACTTGTATTTGTGTTGGTTCTACTATGTTTTGGCCAATTGCAACTTTCTGGAAATTCTGTGTTGTTTATACTGTATTCTGGACTGTATAATATTGTATTCTATACTGTATTCTGCACTGTAAAATTTGAATTTCAAAAATTCCATTCGAGGTGCATCTATAAGGCTATTGGAGGCGCATATATCAAAACTATGCGAGGCACATCTATAAAATATACGCGAGGCACATGTGGTATGTGCCGTGTATACCCTACAGCGCATATCGTATATGTAGGGTATACATGGCGCATATCAGATATGCCTCGGGTAAAAAATATTAGCAGCGCGGCCCTCAAGGCGCACATATCGATATGTGCCTCGCATATGTAGGGTATACACAGCGCATATTAGATGCGCCTTGGGTAAAAAAAAACTAGAAGCGCGGCCCTTGAGGCGCATCCCATATGTGCCTCAAATGGCATTTATAGTGCGCCTTGAGTAAGGTTTTCCCTAGTAGTGATATTACTGATGCCATGACGCACTTGCGAGATGATCCACCACCTGGGCCATCCTCCTGGGAGTTTTCTTCTCGAATTTTCTCTGCTTAAGCTACATATTTTACATGTAATAGTCAATTGGGGAAAATAAAGAGGAACAAAACATATGGCAAAAAGAGTAAGCAAACAATTTCATCCAAGATGATTTGGCAGCATCTTAATTGTGGAGAAATCATGACAAGATGGTGAGCTAGCAGGTAAGGGGACTACCTGCAACCCAGGGTGACTAGTGTTTCATCACCTGATAGGTCACCTTCACTGATACCCCCTCAGGATAATACTGAGTTCCGGAGGGATCACTGTTGCTCTTTTTAGGGGAGAATACAGTTGGGGATGCAACAACACTGGCTACGCACCTAATACCAAGTCGTTGCATCCATAGACTCTTTCTCATGATGGTTTTCATCCGAATTTCTTCCGTCGGTAGTATTTGTGGTTCTAACATGAATAAAGAATTCAATTAATCTAGAAATATAAAACTGGGTGCGATACCAACCTATGTTATATAGTACTCATCATTTAACAGGTCGCCATGAGAAATTTAAACAAAAAAGATCGTAGGCTGCCAAACTAATGCAACATACAAGATAATGTAACCTGGTCTAAAGCCTTCCTTTTTGCTACTTCTAGGGGGTGAATATAGATGGTGATACAATAACATATGCTAAGAACCTAAGAGCATGTATCATGAAAGATGCTTAGAGAAGTTCTTAGCGAAATAAACCGATTTTTGGTTAAGCAATGGTGCTTATTTATAACAGGATGATGTCTAAATTGGCACCTCTCGAATACAAATAAGCACTGGTTCTTACGAAAAAACTTGGATTATTTTTCTAAGAAACACCTCAAGCACCTTCCACTTTACATTTGTGTTTCTAACGTGTATAGGGAACTCCAAATATGGCTCAATATATAACATATGGTGTAGAATAGTCCACTACGAACAATTTATACTCTAATCATATGACATACGACGAAACAGCAAAACAAATGCAACATGGATTGCATGGTACTCCTACTATGGGTAGCCTAGTTGGTATTATACAGTAGTATCATCAACAAAATACTAGTGTATACAAACTTCCCACTATGACCAACCTATATGATGGTGTCTATGTTATAAGACATATGACACTGCTCACTATGGAGATAATATTAAGACCTAGTAACATGCTATGTTACTCCCACTATGACTAGACTTAGTATTATACACTACAATAATAAGAAGGGTAGGACAACTAAACGTAAGTAGTACATGCATCTATCATGGAATTAAATAGGCAATTAAGAAAAATATAACCTATGGTGTGCATTGTCCTATTGTAACCATCATGTAAAATAGTAAACTATGAACTAGTTATACTATGAACATAAGACATATCAGGAAGCAACCAAAGTTATGCAACAAACATGATAATGTAACCTTTATGACACGCAACCTGATAATAAGCCTAATAGTATACAAGCTGGACAATTCACCAGTTGGTTGCAATAATAAGGAGGGCATGGCAATTAAACATGAGTAGTATATGCATCTATATCTTGCCACTAAATAGGCAAGTAGGCAGAATATAACATATGTTGTTGATTGTCCAATAGTAATCATAAGTGTAAAACAGTGCACTGTGATTTTTTTTTATACTCTGATCATAATACATATGATGAAGAAGCCAAAATATTGCAACAAACAAGATAATGCAACCTTTATCTTCAACGAACAATATAACCAAACAACAGAAAATCAAGGTGAGTGTTTCCTTGTCTTCAGGCTATGGGGCCTTTTGCTTACTACTATTCCTGGCAGAACACTTAATTCTTGGCATCAAGGCTTGTCAGCGGACCTTGGTAGCAGACCTTATGGATGAGGTGGACGGTGAGGTGGCATACCTTGTCGACTAGGTGGACGGCGAGGTGCACGGCGAGTAGGCATACCTTGTAGTCAAGGTACGCGTCGAGCAAGCAGACCTTGACTGCGAGTGGGCAGACCTTGACGGCAAGGTGAAGGGATAGTGGGAAGACCTTGATAGTGAGGTGGAAGACCTTGTCGACGAGGTGCACGACGAGGTGGCATAACTTGTCGGTGAGGTGCACGTCGAGCGAGCAGACCTTGATCGCGGGTGGACAGACCTTGACATCGAGGAGGCAGACTTTGATGGTGAGGTACATGTCGAGGGGCGGGGATACCTTGACGGAGAGGTGCATAGAGAGTTGGGAGACCTTGATGGAGAGGTGCATGTAGAGGTGGAAGATCTTGTTGGTGACGTTGATGGCGAGGTTGTAGACATGCGAGCTTAACAGTTGACACGACATGGTGGAAAACCACGAAGGTGACGACGGGCTAGGTTTTTGGCTATGTTGATGACTAGCTATATACTGGAGGTAAGGACAGCTACATGGTGAGGAGGAGAATAGGGCGGCGAGGGGCAGAGGGAAGAACGACGACAAGTGGAGGAGGGACGGACAACGGCGAGGGTGAGGGTGAGGGAGGAGGAAGAGTATGGCGAGGTGAGGAAAATTGGATCTCATCCACTTTCGGCAAGGGAGGGGATAAGGAGGGTTTATTTTAGATTACCCAAATGCCCTCTACACGAATGATGTGTGGCGCTATGCTAAAGGGTTGATCGTTCTATCCTACACACGAAATTTAACTCATACGTGTGAAATTTTAGCGGGCCGTGTCGGTAAATTTTTTGGATGGCGTATCCTGACCGTATATTGCATGATGAGTGGCTCAAAAAAATTAATAATATATGATGCTAGTTTAAAAAGGGTACCTTTTGAAGAAATTTAGCAATTACTGGCCAAAAAATCAGGAAAAATTCCATTATATGTTGATTTTTGCCAAAATATTGGTATAGGTGAGATCCAAAGGGAGGTATGAAAATGATCTAGACAGTAGAACTACAGGGACTTGTGTAGGGTTTGAGCAGGGTGCACAAGCAAGCCAGAATCTCTTTACGGGTGAACCCCAAAGGGAAAACCTGTGGAATCATCAGGGATTTGCATTGGCCATGCATGTTGCTATGACCTAAACTAACAAGAAGAATGAGGGTAAAAGTCCATTGGTCAAACATCATTTGTTCATGGCAGGTCGAAGAGGGAAGATCATCTGTGTGGTGCACATATGCATGTTTTAGGGTTTCGCTGGAAATCGAGAAAAGAGCGCTAGAATACCTCCAATAAATCTTGCATGTGCGACACTATCATATGTATGAAAGTGTGGTGGGATGATGTTGATATCGGCAGAACCCAACCCCTAGGTGAGCCTGTTCACATGCATGCATGATAACACTAGAAAATTAACTAATAAACCCCCTGGGTGATGAGCCCAGAGGGAAATCTTCTGGAATTAGGTGTCAACCTTGGTCTCCCATGTTGCTATTTGTCAGCGTAATGAGATCAGGGGTCACTCGCATTGTGTTGTAGCGCGTGAGCTAGGACCCACCGGTCAGCGACTCAGTGAAAGCGTGGCCTGGCCGACAAGGGCGTCGTAAGGATTCGAGCACCGTGTGCTCCAAGCAGGTATGGTCTTGGCATGATGAGCCTATGGATACTAAGTATCAGCTATGATGTTGGTGCCTATGGATGAGATGAACGCTACACGACGAGCCTCGATCCGCTAGCCGGGCGAGGATAAGAAAGAAATGACAACGACGCACGCAAGGCGGTCCGACCCCTCCATCTGGGGCTGCCCTGGAAGGAGGGTAAATGCATGATTGGGGGCAGCAAGGCCAAGGAGCAGCCTCAGCTGAGCCCTAGAAGAACCACGGGACGCTTCTCCTAGGCCAGGCGCGGCCCGGGAACCGGAGTCAACCGAGCCTGACAAGGTGTGTTAGTCCTAGCCTTGGGAACTAGCGACATGCCAGCGCCGCTGGACATCATCATGGCGATGCAGTTCACTGCAGTGCGCCACTGACATGAGTGACAGCTTGGAGCCTGAGTTGTCACTCAGCCATCAAGTGCGCCTGTGCACCGCCCTTGGCCATCCATTAGCCACGGGCATCGCCCATTTGCCTGAAGACCACGTGGCACACCGCGATTGAGCCCGGGAACGCTCTTGGTGGTACTCCACTCTGGCCCTTGTAGTGACCCTTGGTGTATAAATGGGACACTTGGCCATAGGGATAAAGAGGTTTTTGGAGGGCAAGCCAGAGAGAAGGTTTTTGGAAGAGAAGCAAGAGGGAGGTTATCTAGAGAGGGGATAGGAGAGAGCTAAGAGATGAAAGGGCAAGAGAGCTTGCATAGAGTAGAGAGGGAGAGTGTGGATATCCTCCTCCGTGCCAAAGAGAAGGAAGAGAGGTAGAAAAGTGAGAGAGGAAAGAAAGAGGAAGCCCGGGAAGTGTAGAAGATGGAGAGAAAGCGGCTCCCGGCACCGTAGAGATCATCTTCTTGTACCATGATCCACCCCAGATAATCCACCAAAGCAGGACGTAGGGTTGTTAGCCAAAGGGCGACCTGAACCTGGGTAAAAAATTGACTGTGTGTGCTCTGTGTGTGCTCGTATCAGCAGGTTCCTTCGTCGATGTTGAGGCCGAAACGCCTTCGTTCCCACTACCAAAAAAATAGGGGGTGTCCAACATCCCCGATGTCAGCGTAGGCGAGACGCGACATCTGGCGTGCCAAGTAGGGGGCGCTCCTGTTTTTGGCTTTGGCAATCAGCTTCATCATCAAGAGCTTCATCTCGTCATCATCATCATCATCTTCACCGACGTTCGTTTCATCTTCGCGTTCAACACCGACATCGACTGCGCCATTGTTAGCCATGGTGCCGAGGAGAGGTGCTAGTGTCAGGACTAGCCCTGCCACGGTAGACTCGCCCACTGCACGGACTCGCTCCCATGCCCTTCCCACGATAGGGGGCTTGGATGCCGAGCCTCATACACAGCGCGTAAATACCATCGCAGGAGCCGACCCGCGTACAGGGCCAAGCGCAACTGCACCACCACCACGTCATCGCAACCGCACCCCGTGGTTGAGGAAGGCGAGCATGCTGGCGGAGGCGCATCTACGTGTGAAGTACCACCACCAAGCAACGCAGGAGGTGTCGTGCTCAAAGACCCCTTCATCGGTGATGCAGGAGGCACCGCCGTCAGAGTGCCTCTCCCTGGTGGCATAGGAGCTGCTGCTGGAGGGGGCCAGATGTTAGGAGGAATCGCACCGGTCAGGGCCAGAGGAGCTAACCCCGAGCTAGAGCATCAAGCAGCAACTCTAGCTCACGTCGAGACTTGCCTCACCGCAACAAGTACTAGCCGCCAACCCAGTCCCACCGCTCCGGGAACCGAACTTTGGAGGAAGCAGTTGCTGCTGCCCGTGCCATAGCTCGGCACCCACCAGCTCCTGGGATGGAGGAGTATGCAGCGTGGGGGGACGACCTCAACACACAACTAGAGTTCATCATCCTGCATCAGGAGTCCGCCCGTGCTTGTTCCTAGTCCAGCCTGGGGATGAGGCATGGGGTGGAGCATGCTCCCACCATCGCTGCATGGCCCATGCAAAACCCTGCCCCGAGGCCGTGTTCCCGGAACGCTAGCCCCGGGCCGGGGGCTGCTGGACCCCGTGATGGTGGAACAAGAACCGACAACCATGCCATGAGTCACTTGGCGGCTGGTGCCCGAGGCCTGTAGAGCAAGATCACGTCTCTGTGGGGTCATCTGCTGACCCCGTGCACAGGCGCGCTAAAGGACGCTGCGCCGAACGAGGCGCTAGTTCGAGATTACCTGATGCAGCTGCATCAACAGGTTGCGGGTGCAGCTGAGGCAAGGAGCGTGGCTTTGGGATACGGAAGCGGCTGCCCCGCCTTCTCTCCTGCCTTACGATAGATGGCGTGGTCGCTGAAATTCCGTCCCATTGTCCCCGTCAAGTTTGAAGGCAATACCAACCCGAAAAAGTTTCTGGCCATCTACTCCACCGCCCTGGTGGCTACGGGTGCTGATGAGAAGGTCATGGACAATTGGTTTTAAATAGACCTAAAGGGAATGACCTTGTCCTGGCTCATGCATCTACCTAAGGGGTCCATTCGTTCCTGGGACAAGTTGTGTAATCGCTTTGTGAGCGCATTCCAAGGAGCCTTCAAGCGCCCGGGAACACTCATTCATCTCCACACAGTGGTCCAGGGGAGTGGTGAGCGGCTACGAGACTTCATGCCACGATTTTCATAGATCGTACACACTATCCCTGAGGCGGAGGAGACCGCCATCATTGGCGCGTTCACCATGAATGTACACGACAGCAATATGCGGGTGAAGAGCTTAACATGCATCTCCTCAAGAGAACATGTGAGTTATTGGCGTTGGCTGACCTCTTCTCCTTAGCAGGGGAATGGCACCTTGCGCCCGAGGACGCTGCCAGGGAAGCTGCTAGATTGGCAGACCTGGGAAGCACTGCTACAAAGAAGAGTGTCTCGCGTAAGCGGGGCCTTTGACATGCTTTAGCTGCAGAGCCTAGTGCTCCCACCGGGGCTAAAAAGAAGACCCAACCGGAGGAAGAAGTGGCGGCTGCCAAGCCCACTATGAGGAAGTGGTGCCCTATGCACGAGTCCGACGAGCTTGACATTCGTAACTGCTTCTCAATCCTCGATTACACCGAGGGACGTAAGAGGCGCATCGCTGAGGAGGGGACTAATGGTACCTTTGGGAACTGTTACCGCTGCAACAAGGCTGGTGATGACCCACAAGTATAGGGGGTGTGTCGCAGTATTTTCGAGGGAAGTGAAACCCAATTTATTGATTCGACACAAGGGGATCCGAAGAATACTTATAAGCCTTAACAACTGAGTTGTCAATTCAGCTGCACCTAGAAACAATCTTGCTCACAGCAGTTTATCAGTAGCAACAGTTTTGTAGTAGGAGTAGTGAAGTAACAGTAGTAGTAAAGTAAAGACAGTAGTAACAATAGCAGTAACAGTAGGATTCGAGTGCGGTAGGCATAGGGATGGATGGACGGGCGTTGCATGGACAAGACAATTCATATGGCAATCAAGACATAGGGCATTTGAAGATAAATAAGATAAAGCATCCAAGTACTAGATAATCCTAGGCATGTGTTCCATATATAGTCATACGTGCTCGCAATGAGAACTTGCACAACATTTTTGTCCTACCAGCCCGTTTGCAGCGGGGCCTCAAGGGAACTACTGGCAATTAAGGTGCTCCTTTTAATAGAGCATCGGAGCAAAGCATTAACACTCCGTGAAGACATGTGATCCTCACATCAAAGACATTCCCTCCGGTTATCCCGATTTCTGTCACTTCGGGGCCATTGGTTCTAGACAACAACGTGTGTATACAACTTGTAGATAAGACCAAAAACAATACTATCAAAATGAATCAATAACATGTTCATATCTGAAATCATGGCACTCGGGCCCTAGTGACAAGCATTAAGCGTAACAAGTCGCAACAAAGTCAAAAAGCACTAATAGTAGATACTAGGCACCAAGCCCTAACAATCTGATGCCATTACATGAACGATCTCATCCAATCCCTACCATCCCCATAGCCTATAGCGGGGGATTACTCACTCATAGATGGTGGAAACATGGATGGTCGATGGAGAAGCGATGGTGATGATGATGGCGATGATCTCCTCCAATTCCCCATCCCGGCAGGGTGCCACAACAGAGTTTTTGGTTTCGCATCAAGGAATCTGGTGGTGGCAGCGGAGTGGAACTCTTTCTGGAAAAATGCCGACCCCCCCTGAGTTTTTAGGTCTGAAGGCAACTTATAGGCGAACAGGGAGACCGAGGGGGTGTCTGAGGCGACCAGACCACCCCCTGGCGCGGCTAGGCCCAGCCCGCGCGACCAGGTGGTGTGGCTGGGACCCAACCTCGCTCCGTCTCGTATTCTGGCTGTGGGAGTCTTCTGGTGAAATAGGATTTTTGGTATATTTTCCGGGATTTTTCCTGATAGTTGATTTTCTGCACAAAAACTAGACACCAAGGCAATTCTGCTGAAAACAGCTTCAGTCCATGTTAGTTGCATCCAAATCACACAAGTTTAGAGGAGAAACAATAGCAAAAGTGTTTGGGAAAGTAGATACGTTTTGGACGTATCAACTCCCCCCAAGCTTAGATTATTGCTTGTCCTCAAGCAATTCAGTTGAAAACTGAGTGCGATAAAAGAAACTTTCACGAACACATTTGCTTCATATGATGTATATATTCTCAGCATGTGATCAACTACTTAGACAATTCATAATAAGGAGTATGCAACTAAGTTTACTTAATAAGCATTGCAAGCTACGAAGAGATTCCAACTCAAAAATAATAAGTAGCATGAAACAAAAACATAAGCAACATTACAATGCTCATAACAAGGTATGATAGAGTGGTATCTCGCTTGCCTTTGATTGTGAATGCCAAGGCACCTCTGAAGTTCAGGTGATGACTAGAAGTAAAGATATCAAAGATACAAGCATCAAAGTCATAACACAATTAATCCAGTAATGAGAAAAGCATATTATACTAAGAATGACAACTCTGCTCTCAAGAAAGTGCTCATAGAATAGGTGATGACTCAACAAGGAAATGAAAAAAGTTTTGAATAGTTTGAAAGGCTTCCAAATGCTAAAAGTATGGTACTCATTAGCTTTGAGCTCTCATTGCCCCTATCATAAGCATCTTTAATATGGTTAAGGTGAAAGTGAGGTCCAATCTGAGTTATATGCTTGATAGACTATAAACTAGAAATCCCATGTCCCTTGAGTACGAGGGCCGCTCCTCATGCTACTCAACTTTAGTTACTGGTAAGTTCTTGTCATCGTAAATACGTGCGTATCATAGAGAACCACCAACGGGGTACCCCTTGCCCGATGATACGGAAGAATCCCCATATCAAAATGACAAGGCAAGCAGACAATGAGTATCTGAGAAATCTTCTTATTTACCATGGGAAAACGGCGATTTGTTCTCTCTTTCCTCTTTTCTCAAATCTCTTTTTTCTCAATAACTTTCTCTCTCTTTTTTATATAAGAAGAATGCTTCATAGATACTTATTATGGTTACGCTGCAGGTTTCCACCATGACAACATGGATTGGACCAGCCGCCCAGGCGTTTCTCTAACACACATACATAACTCTATGGACTTACAAGCTCCCCTTTTATGTCACACGGACGACATCCGCAAACAAAAGAGCATGGTATCAACTGGGTATATATTTATAGGTGTTGAAAGCGTTCCCCGTGACAGCATGGTTCTGCTAATCCCCAGCCTATAATTTGCAAGCATATAACTTTCATGGACAGTCACAATGGTTTAGGTTTATTAAGTGCAGGAAATAAAGTGTGCCATCAAGTTCGTGAGCACTTTACTAACTAACTTTCTCATAACAAGCAAACATTTTATTCGGAAGAAAACAAGGCATATTGAATATGCACGGAAATAGCAAATGATGCTAATAGGTAGGTATGGTGGACACTTTGGCAATATTTGGTTTTAGGGAGTTGGAAACATGAGTAAAACATACTCAGTGCAAGTGAAGGCTAGCAATAGTAAGGGAGTGACAAACGAGAGAGCAATAGTTGTCATAATCATGCTTGCAACAAAACAGGACTAATCATAGCATGAAAGCGATTCAAGACCCTCAAGGAAAAATAATTCATCGAGGCTTAACTGATTATTTTAGTCATATGCATGCATGAGCATATGCCAAGTCAATTCAAATGAAACCTTCAGAGGCGGATACCACGGTGTCATACCAAGTTATGAATAGAGTAATGCAAGCAAACATTCACAAGACATGCTACAAACTATTAGCAAGCTGGAACTAATCATATGAAAGAAAGAACTACTAAGCATCCATAAATAACATACACCTTACACGAATAGACTAAGCATGCCCACAATGATGAGTATATGTACAAAAATGAAAACAAATAGAGTTCGTTACCAGCCTCTTACCACACCTCAAGTTGTCATTAATCCTCATTATTGACCTTCACTTGTGTGGCTTGAATAATAATAATATTGAACCAAATTCCACTGAGAACTACTGAACCCTGCAACAAAACTCACAAAACCAAAGAAGAACAACAAATATTTTTGGTGTTTTCGATTTTTAAAACAAGAACCAAAAAGGAAGAACAAGCAAAGCAAAATCTTTTTATGTTTTTTGAATAGTTCAAAAAAAGCAAAAAGGGAAAAACAAACCAAGGCAAAAAGAAAAAGAAGCAAACAAAAGAGAAACAACAGAAACATTTTTGGTCTTTTTGTGTTTTAGAAAGCAAAAGCAAAGAAAGAACGAAAACTAAAAAGAGAACGAAACATGAATATACAAAGTACCGACACAAAATGATATGGAGATGAGTGCGATGTCGGCGTACCTCTCCACAAGTTTAGGCTTTTGGCCTAAGTGGGTATCAATCCAAATAAGAGTAAGGGTTCCAAGCAGGCGGATCATTGTAAGCATGATCGAAGTTGGGCCCTTGGGAAGAAGAAGAAGCTCCCCAATCATAGGTAGGCTGCTGATATGAAGACTCCCCCTCATTCGAGGGATGGACCGAATCATCCGTGACCTCCCTTCTAGTATCATGCTCCTGTTGAGAGAGCTCTCCCAAGTACATATCAAACTCCTCCTCAGTGAGGGACCATCCTACCATGTTATCAAGGTTAAACAAAATAGGTGCAGGCAAAAGAACAACATGCTCGGACTTGCTCCTTCTCCAACCAGCTTTGAGAAAGGTTATTTCATAAGACAATTCAATCAAACTAGCCCACGAGGAAACAAACTTATGTTGTATCATGGAATTAAAATCAAGCCTTTCTACGGGAAACTGTAGGTCTAGATGATGATGCACTAAACCATGCAATGCTAGTAAACGAGAAGCCATGAGGCCCCCACAAATTCCACCTTTCTCGTGGTTAGTAGCAAGACAGAAAGCTATCAAAGCACCCAAGTTATGAGACCTATCTCGTTTAAGAGCAGCAGAGATGAAAGCTAGATCATAAGAAGATAACTTATTGGCAGTTTTCCTAGCAAGAACACACTTGGCAATAAAGTAGGCAAAGTAGCGAATGGAGGGGAGATGAATGTTATGGATTTTCCCGCTCTCCTTTGAGAAGATGCTCCATTGGCAAATTTCTGTGTACAAATCCATGAGTGGTGTAGGTCGCTCCTTTATCCTTCCACATGATCACCACTGAGGTACCTTAATAGCTACACAAAAGTCATCAAGAGAGAGGTCGATAGCTATATTGTAAATTTTTTAATGGACCATAGCGTTAGGCAAAGAGTGACTAAATCGAAAGTCCTACACTACAGACATGGTTAGTTTCACAAATTGGCAGGGTTCATCCTCCACAAAGTGCTCCAATCCTGCATCAGCAACCAAAGTATGGAAGTCCAAGGA
The DNA here is from genome assembly GCA_916181665.1 of Avena sativa. Classification (NCBI taxonomy): domain Eukaryota; kingdom Viridiplantae; phylum Streptophyta; class Magnoliopsida; order Poales; family Poaceae; genus Avena; species Avena sativa. The sequence continues at coordinate 310,965,898 of OV702291.1, forward strand.
AATTCCTGCAGCCCCCATGAATTCATAACATGGATAGATGGAAGGAAAAACTTCCTCTTCTCGATGAACCTTCATAACCTTAGGCACCCTCAGTTCATGTTGGTTTAGTTGATGCTCATTCAGCTTCTATTCTAAAATTTAAACATCCATTAAACAAGTGATTGCTAAGTGAATATAATGAAGGGCACTACTCATAGGGACTTGTAAGAGGCCTAAACATGCATCAAAACCTGTCACCTACAGTAGCAAAATACTCAAGATATAAACCACTAAACACAAATCTACTTGGACAAGCGGAGGAGTCACATACCAGAGAACAAATGCTCCAAATTTCAGCAGCAAAGATGGGCTGATCAAGGAGATCGAAAAATCGAGGGCAAGCATAGCAAGAACGCGATTTTGAGCAATGAACTAGTGTCTACTCGGGAGAGAGAAGAAAGTGGCAAGTGAGAGAGTGTGTGGAGGGCCAGGGGTGGCCCACACCATAGGCAGGCGCGCCCTAGGGCTGGCCACGCCACCAGGTGGTGTGCCTGCCTGGTGGCCCCCCTGGTACCTTCCAGGCACTCCTCTGCCCCTTTTTTCACGTAAAAATTTAATATGAATTTTCTGGAATTTTTCGAGACACTTTATTTTTGGGAAATTTTCAGGCATAGATGAATGATTTTCTGACAGAAAAAGGTTTTTGGAATGACAAAACAAGGCTAGAACTGCAGAAGTTCTAAGACACTCTAACATGCAAGCAACTAATAACAGAAAAGAAAACTAAACGAAAGAAAAAACTAAAATGGATAGAATAGAAGTAAGCGGAGATAATCATGGTGAAAACATTGTTTTGTTCAATGAAAATCTTTTGTTAACAAGCTTGATCAGGTCTTGTTACCTTATATGAAACAAAACTTTGTATTCCACTAATGATTATGTTACCTCAACTTTGATAGCAATTGTCCCAATCATAATAGTTTCAAAATTTTCTCTTAGTATGGGACAATATATTTCTCCAACTTGAATACCCTCAACATGTTCAATTGAATTTAAACCATAAGACCTATCAATCTTCTTGGGGAAATAGACAGTATGCTCCTTGTCATTAACATTGAAGGTCACCTTTCCTTGATTACAATTAATAACAACTCCTACAGTATTAAGAAAGGGTCTCCCAAGAATGATAGACATATTATCATCTTCAGGCATTTCAAGCATAACAAAATCCGTTAATATCAAGCAATTATGAGCCACTTGAACAGGCACATCCTCACATATACCAACAGGAATAGTGGTAGATTTATCAACCATTTGGAAAGATATATTAGTTGGTATTAATTTTTCCAGTTGCAGTCTCTTATAGAGAGAGAAAGGCATAACACTAACTCTAGCTCCCAAATCACACAAAGCAGTTCTAACATAACTATTATTAATAGAGCAAGGGATAGTTGGAATCCCTGGGTCTCCAAGTTTCTTAGGAACCTTACCATTAAAGGAATAATTTGCAAGCAAAATAGAAATTTCTTAATTAGTGATCTTCCTTTTATTCGAGACAATATCCTTCATATACTTTGAATACGGAGGCAATTTAATAGCATCAGTCAAAGGAATTTGCAAGAATAAAGGTTTCATCCACTCACAAAAATTATTATAGTGTTCATCTTCTTTTGACTTGTGTTTCTTATCAGGGAAAGGCATAGGTTTTTGGACCCAGGGCTCTCTTTCACTACCATGTTTCTTAGCAATAAAATCTTCTTTAGTGTATTTAGTATTCTTAGTGTGCTTTTCAGGTTCTTCTTCAACTTTTTCTTTATCAGGATGATCATTTTCTTCATTACCACTTTCAGATTTAGCATCAGAGATAGATATACTATTAGGATCTTTAGCAGGTTCAGAGGGTTCTACAATAGTTTTATTTTTATTTTTTATTTTCTTACGAGTAGTACCACTATTTTCAGCTTGTTGAGAATCCTGCTCAATTCTTTTGGGATGCCCCTCAGGATATAGAGGATCCTGGGTAGCAGCACCACTTCTAGTTCTAATTTCATAAGCATGTTTTTCTTTCACAGCACTAACTAGCAAGTCTTTTTGCACTTTAATAAGTTGATCTATTTGAGTTTGAACCATTTGAAAATGTTTGACAATCATTTTAACATCATTAGAGGTTCTTTCCACAATATCCTTCAACTCAACAATAGCTCTAGAGTTTTCCATTAGATGATTTTGCACCCTTTTATTAAAATTGTCTTGCTTAACAATAAAAATATCTAATTCTTCTAAGCATTGATCAGGAGGTTTAGAGTAAGGGATATCACCTTCATCAAAGTGTTGAAGAGAGTGTACCTCAATAGTGGATGAATGGGGAATTGGCTTACATAATTCTTCTATAGGAGGTAAATTCTTGACATCTGCAGCTTTAATTCCCTTCTCCTTAAGACATTTCTTAGCTTCCTTCATCACTTCATCATTCAATTCAATAACTCCCCTATTCTTAGATGATGGTATAGGCGCCGGTATAGCTGGTTCAGGTATAATTGTTTTGGGTATAGCTGGTTCAGGAGGAGTCCAATCTTCATAGTTCTTGCTTATTTTAGCCATTAATTCCTCAGCTTCCTTGGGAGTCCTATTCCTGAAAACACAATCAGCACAACTATCTAGGTATGTCCTAGATTCTTCGGTTATTCCATTATAAAACATATCAAGAAGCTCATTCTTAGGTAATGGACTTCCAGCCTGTGCATGAATCAAAGCACAAAACCTTGCCCATGATTTAGGCAATATTTCTTTCTCCCTATTTAAAGTCAAAAAGTTCCTGCAAAATAGCATGTCTAGCACTAGGAGGAAAATAATTTTGCAGGAAAGTACTAATCAAGCAATCAGGGCTATCAATAGATCCAGGAGGTAAATTAGTAAACCAAGTTTTACCTTCTCCTTTCAGTGAAAAGGGGAAAATCTTAGCAACAAAGTAAGTATGCATCTTAATATCATCAGAAAACAAGCCACTCATGGTAGAAAGCTCAGTCATATGTGCTACCGCATTTCATTCTTAGTCCCACAAAAAGGTTCTTTCTCAATAATAGCTATGTAAGATAGATCAAGAGAGAAATCATAATCTTTATCTTTAATGTTTGTGAGAGATGCAGCAAACTTAGCAATAGGAGAAAATTTGGGTCTAATAGTACGCCTCCCAAGGAGACTCTTAGCAGCGCTCCTATCATGGGTGTTTTTACATTCTTTAATAAATTCATCGATCATCTCAACATAACCGTCTTCAATATCATAACTCTCACTAGACTCAGGTGAACTAACAGGTGTAGTAGTGTCTTCATTAGGAGTTTCAGTATTTCCAGCTATAGTTCTAGTAATCGTAGCATCTAGGAAAGGACCCAATGAACCACTCTTATCAAGCACAGTAGAAGCAACGTCATAAGTATCAGAAGTTTCAGATTCAGCAATAGTAGCAGTGTGTGTAGCATGTGTGTGTGGTGGTGTAACGAGCTTACTCATAACAGATGGTGAATCGAGAGCAACAGAGGAGTTCAGAACCGTACCTCTTCTTGTAGTGGATGGTAAAATAGGAACCTTGCCATCACGAGACTTACCCATGATGGATGGATGGCAGTGAACAATAATGAATCCAAGTGAACTGGATAAATAAAGCTATGCTCCCCGGCAACGGCGCCAGAAAATAGTCTTGATGACTCACAAGTATAGGGGGTGTATCGCAGTATTTTCGAGGGAAGTGAAACGCAATTTATTGATTCGACACAAGGGGAGCGAAAGAATAGTTATAAGCCTTAACAACTGAGTTGTCAATTCAGCTGCACCTGGAAACAATCTTGCTCACAGCAGTTTATCAGTAGCAACAATTTTGTAGTAGGAGTAGTGAAGTAACAACAGTAGTAAAGTAAAGACAGTAGTAACAATAGCATTAAACAGTAGGATTCGAGTGCGGTAGGCATAGGGATAGATGGACGGGCGTTCATGGACAAGACAATTCACATGGCAATCAAGACATAGGGCATTTGCAGATAATTAAGATAAAGCATCCAAGTACTAGATAATACTAGGCATGTGTTCCATATATAGTCATACGTGCTCGCAATGAGAACTTGCATAACATCTTTTGTCCAGCCAGCCCGTTTGCAGCGGGGCCTCAAGGGACCTACTAGCAATTAAGGTGCTCCTTTTAATAGAGCACCGGAGCAAAGCATTAACACTCCGTAAACACATCTGATCCTCACATCAAAGCCATTCCCTCTGATTATCCTGATTTATGTCACTTCGGGGCCATTGGTTTTGGAAAAACAATGTGTGTATACAACTTGAAGGTAAGACCATAAACAATACTATCATAATGAATCAATAACATGTTCAGATCTGAAATCATGGCACTCAAGCCCTAGTGACAAGCATTAAGCATAACAAGTCGCAACAAAGTCAAAAAGCACTAATATTAGATACTAGGCACCAAGCCCTAACAATCTGATGCCATTACATGAACGATCTCATCCAGTCCCGACCATCCGCATAGCCTACAGCGGGGGATTACTCTCATAGATGGCGGAAACATGGATGGTCGATAGAGAACCGATGGTGATGATGATGGCGATGATCTCCTACAAATCTCCGCCCCGGCAGGGTGCCAGAACGGAGTTTCTGGTTCCAAATCGTGGAATCTGGTGGTGGCGGCGGAGCGGAACTCTTTCTAGAAAAACGTCGAACCTCCCCTGAGTTTTTAGGTCAGAAGGTAACTTATAGGCAAACAGGGAGACCGAGGGGGTGTCTGGGGCAGCCAGACCACCCCCTGGTGCGGCCAGGCCCAGCCCACGCGGCCAGGTGGTGTGGCTGGGCCCTAGCCCCACTCCGTCTCGTATTCTGGCTTCGGGAGTCTTCTGGTGAAATAGGATTTTTGGCATATTTTCTGGGATTTTTCCTGATAGTTGATTTTCTGCACAAAAACTAGACACCAAGGCAATGCTGCTGAAAACAACATCAGTCCGTGTTAGTTGCATCCAAATCACACAAGTTTAGAGGAGAAACAATAGCAAAAATGTTTGGGAAAGTAGATACGTTTTGGACGTATCAGCTGGCCATCATGCGGAAGATTGCCCAATCCAGCCTAGCCCAGGCGCCCCCACTGGAGGTTACGGGGGAAACGTGGGCGCTACACAAGGAGAATATGGATGCGGTGGAGATGGAGCAAGAGCGGGGCGTAGAGGGGGCCGCAGCAACACAGCCCCTCAACCCGCCGGCAATGACCCTACTGTCAACCAAGGCGGCGACAACGACGAGTGCGGACAGTACCCAGAAGTACAGGACTGTGCGTGCGCACACAAAGGAGCTTACACCATGATTTCCCACGGGGATTTTAAGCATTTCTCCCATGAGTTGTGCGCCATACAACCCAGTCCGGAGGCGCAGCGGCCACTTCGGTGGTTGATACGTCCATAACGTATCTATACTTTCTGATGGTTTCATGCTAATAATATGCTTTTGACACTTCTTTTTGTATAAAGTTTATGATTTATTTGGACTAACCTACTAATAGTTGCAAAAGTGCACAATGTTCTTGTTTTACACTTTGATGTGTAGGAATTACCAAGAATACAAGTGGAAATCTTGTTGGAGTCAAATTGGGATTCTTCCAGAAATCTGTCTTGGAACTCTTTTTGAAGATGGTCACGTTTCAGATCGAACACGGCGTCAAACGAGAAACTCTTCAACTACAAAGTTGTTGGAAATTTCACGACAAACGTTCTGGACATAAAATTTAGATGATTCCAAGTCCGTACGGGCCTGGTAGGGCCGATTTACGGCAGCCGTGATGGGAATCCGAGAAGCTATACAAAGGGAGGAAACCTAATTCGCCCAGGGCATCTCCACCCACAAATTTGCAGCCACCAAAGACATGTTTTTGCCTCCCCCGGGATCCCATCTCCATGGGGGAGTGCTCCTAAGAAGCCATGAAGGAAGGGGGCAAAGGGCGGTGCTCCCCTATGATACCAGCGGCGGGGAAGGAGTCCCCCGCGCTGCCCCCGGCGCCGCCGCCACCCTCTTCACCATCTTCACCACCATCTCCATCACCTAATCCTCTTAGTATGCAGTGGTTCATCCTTCCACACACCTCTGTACCGTCCTATGTAAACATGGTGTTTGATGCTAAAAGTTATAATCCTATGATCTATGTCATGTTTGTGTAGTTTCTTTGTTCTTAGATTGAATGGTTGAACGTCTTTGGTTTATTAGAGTTGTATGTTGATATGGTACAGTCCTTTGGTGTCCATTATATGTGTGCGTGTATGGATTAAACATCATAGGGTTTGTAGTATGTGTAAGAGAAACGTGGGAGTTCTGTCGGAGTGACAAAAACCTGAGGACGCGAACCAGAACGTTGCACGTATGGGAGTAAGAGGACCATTAAACTTAAGGCTATGGTTAGGAAAACCTTAATGCATAGTTAGTAGTTACGTATGTTTGCTAACAATCCAATCATATAGTACATGTAATTCCAGGTAGTGAAGCGCATGTATATTTAGCCTCTCCCACATAGAAAACTACAGCAAAGACAATGAACCCGATTTATTCACTAATTAAACTTGGACAAAGCCACCACAATTACCACCACTATTCCACTGGTTCTGTTAGTTTAGTGTATTTTATTGCTGCAGCAACTAACTTTACTTTCTTGTTATTTATTATCATGCAAAGCTATCTCTAGTACACGTATTGTTACTCTAGTTTTATTTCCTAGATAATGCAAACGTTTAGTATGCGTAGAGTTGTATCAGTGGTTGATAGAACTTGAGAGAACATTTATCCTACATTTGGCTCCTCGTTGGGTTTGACACTCTTACTTATCAAAAAGGCTACACACGATCCCCTATACTTGTGGGTTATCAGTGGTCTCATGTGCGGATTAGCTTTGATGCGGGAGCTCACCTGGACTGCCTCGCCGGGGTCGGCACGCTACCCCTGGTGGTCTCCCCCATCATTAAGAATGTCAAGGTTACCAAGATACTGGTGGATGGAGGGGCTGGCCTCAACATCCTCTCGGCAACACTGCTGGATAAGCTCTAGATCATGGAGGATCAATTAGCCCCTACGGGGTATTTTCTGGGTGTAAGCCCAGGAGCTATCCAGTCGCGGGGGAAGATCAAACTGCCCATCACATTTGGCACTCAAGACAACTACCGCACTAAGAACATCATCTTCGATGTTGCGGACATTGCCCTGCCGTATAACGGCATAATAGGGCGCCCTGCCTTGGAAAAGTTCATAGTGGTCTCCCACCATGCCTACAAATTGCTCAAGCTTCTCTCCTCGTGGGGGACCATGACCATCAAAGGTGATATCAGGGACGTCGTGTTCTGCTTTGAACAACTATTCAAACTGGCAGCCACCACTTCTCCTGTGACTCACACTGATCCTTTGTCTGACTCAGACCAACCTTTCATCCCAATTCCCAGCTCACCTAGGCAAAGGCTGGGACCCTTTCCAGAACTTAGTTCCGATGACAATTCTGGTACTGGTGGCTCTCCGAGTAAGGTAAAAACTTCTCGCATCCACCCTACCAACTAAAAATCCCGGGAGCGTGCGTGGTGCTCCCGGCAACCTTAAAAGCCAGGGAGCATGTGTGGTGCTCCTATCAACCATAAAAGCCCGGGTGTGAGTGGAGGTTCCCCTGACAAATGAAAGCCCGAGAGCATGCGTGGTGCTCTCCGCAACCCTAAAAGCCCGGGAGTGAGTGTAGTACTCCAGGCAAATGCGATGAATACTAGCGTATCTGGACTAGCCCACCTATGTGTAAACCTCTTGTAACCCAGGGGTTGCTCCTGTTTTGGAATGAAAATCCTGTTGCTCTCGTTTTTCTGCCCATTTTCATTTGCCTAGCCTTTTTTGGGATTTTGCATTCCTTTGGATTTTCGTGGGACCAGACGTGGGTAACGAAGACTATGAGGCCAGGAAATGTCATACTCTAATGATTCGCTCTGAGGTATGAGTGTTGTTCTCTAGGCATTGCCGATGAGCACTAAATCGCGAAGACACACCTCCCATGTCAGGTTCCCGAGTTGGGAACGCCGTGCGCCCTGATCAAGCGCACGACATCCTATTTTAAACCTGAGGCATAGGTAATATGCCGTAAGGTGTGTTCATCGTGTTTTAGGATAAGGAGGAGATGGATAGGCAAGAAGAGGCCAAGGCAAGGTCTCGGCAAGGGTGTATGGCTCACCGCTAGGTGGGAATAGCAGCGACCACGTAGCTTCCAGGGGTGACTGGCCCCGTAAGAAAGGCATGAGTCGACCGCAAGGTTGGAACCAAGGGAATGGGAGCAAGGCGGCTGAGGTGATGAACAACGCCCCCACGAGCCCCGCGGTGGTATTAAGGAGGCAAGGGACAGACGAATGAAGGGCAGCCATGAGCATGACATGGCAGTGAAAAAGAGCAAATGACACAAAGGCAAAGTAAGTATGTTGATAATAGCCAATTGGCATTACATTTGACAAATGTACAACGCAGCAACCGGCGCATAAAAGACACTCAATGGAAGGGTGCAGGAAGAAGGCTGTGTGCTGGGGAAAGGGGCAAGTGCCACTCCCTACCGCTCCTAGCGGCGTCACATTTCTTGGATAGCCCCTCGCATCGCCTGCATCAAGGGGAGCGCCCCCTTGACCCCACGTCGTCAGGGAGGTAGGGGTAGTAGCTGTGGCAGCACATGGAGTCATCGAAGATCTTCACCGCGAACTGCATGTTCTCGCGGAAGCGGAGCTTCAGCACATGACCAGCCCAAAGTTGGTACCACTTCGCAAATGAAGGCCACCCCTTGCCCAGGAACATGCGGCCCTCTTCACCTAACTCCATTCGGAGGTTCCATATGGGCTGACCACTGCTTGACTCCCGTAGCTCCACATCATGCAACAGAATGCCTCTCAATTCATCAGCATGCAGGCGAGGAAGCACCAACCGCTACTTGTAGTTGGCGCCCAGGACAACCAAGAACTCAAATCCCACCAGGCCCGCCATGTACTCCTCCTAGGATTGGGAGGGGGAGAACGACGAATTGAGCTAGCGGGGAAGACGATAGCCGCCTGATGTCTGCAAGTGCACAAATCGTTTGTAGCTAGTTTCGAAGTATAGATATCGATCCCACGGGGAGCCCAAAGGTAAGTGTTTATGAATAAACTCTCTGTAACACTCAAAGTTGTCATAGGTCTTCTAGTGAATTGACTGCAAGTGTGGAAATAAGAATGAAATTTGGATTAAACTAGATGTATTTAAATAAAACTAAAATGTAAACTTCAGGAATAAAAAGCATAAAAGTAAAGAATGATTTGATTGTTTGTGGTTTTCTGCAGATGACAAAGAAGGCGCGGGGAGATACAGTTCATGGTGATAGTGAATGTGCCAGGTGCATGAATGATGAGTGTAACAATTATAATCTTATAAATATATGTGTAGGCAAGCAACCCATAATTAGCCGGAACTTCTCTTGGTATATTTCATCCCAACTTCCATAATCCTACTTGTCTGTTACCAAAACCATGGTCAGTCACTAGACGATTAAGATCCTTCAGGTTGCTTAGCAGTTAAGCTCCTTGGATCGGACTAATGCAATAAGCACAGTGGTTCCTTGTCATCCTCGAGTCAAACTAGTTTCCCATTGATATCCCCGTATCACTCGGGGGTCACCGGTCTGCTAATCAACAAGATCCTAGCTATGTAGAACAAAGCATCATGTTGTCTGGGCCCTTAATTGGATAACAAGTATTAGGCATCCCACAAATAGTCAAGCACACATAATATAATAATTAAAATCGATCACAAACTAATGGAAAATATATGGAGGCACATCACATCTCACCAATCCCTTACATATCCCATGCCCAAGGAAATTACTCACACATGAGAGAATAAAGCATCATCGATATAATTAAATAAAGGGAGTTCTTCTCGATATTACCATGGAGATCCACAATAAGAATAGAAAAGTAATCCAACACAATTCAAGATAGGAAAAAACAATCTCAAACCCTAATCTTTCAAAGTGAAGATCTCTCTCTCTCAAGTACAAGTAATGGCTATGAGGGTGTGATGGCTAGGAGGTCGAAGATCATGGAGCGAGATGAAGAACGTATTCCCCTTCTTCTCTGGATCTCTTCTTTCTCCTTTCTGGATGGGATGGCGGCTGTTGTGTTATGATTTCGCGTCTCTTCTCTTCATGAAAGTTGTCCCTTTTGACAAGACGGAGGTGGCGGCAACTATACGGAGGCAACTATACGACCGGAAAAATATTCCTACCATATAGTTGCTCGTCAAAGCTTCGAAAAAGAGACTTGCTTGTTTTCGCCTGAATATTGTGTTTCTCTTGTTAAAATCTTCTGTTGATGTTCAGAACCTGAAACACATATTAAAAACCAAGTTTTCTTTGCTACCGAAGTATTAGCGTTAGGTAAAGCTAGAAAACAATCAAATCCAGAAGAAAATCATCAATAAAAACTATCAAAAATATGTCGAATCTCACAGCTATCAACTCCCCCAAGCTTAGATGTTGCTCGCCCTTGAGTGACAAGAAAATAAGGAAGAATAGCGGAGATTCGAGACTGAAATAAAAGAACTTACAAGCTCGAATTGGTGTGAAATTCTTTTATTCTCAATCCCTACAACCTTAAACATGATCATACAAGTATTCATAAGATTACACTGAGTCCACTTCCTAACCACGTATATCTTTCTAGCAAATAAATCATATGCTCAAGCAAGTGTCAAAGGTTTAGCTAAGAAAGTGAAACAAATCCTTTTGGTGTCTCTATTTGTTGAGAGATGAAAAAAATTTGCTCTTGTTTCTTTAATCAATTAAGAGTACTCAAGTTGGCACCAAAAATTCAATTTAAGAACAATCATCTATTCCCACGTCAAAATTTCAATACTCTCAAAGCACCTTTTTCCTTTCCTTGTTTTTAAAAAACTTCAGCCCTTTGATGACCCACAAGTATAGGTGGTGTATCGCAGTATTTTCGAGGGAAGTGAAACCCAATTTATTGATTCGACACAAGGGGAGCCAAAGAATATTTATAAGTCTTAACAACTGAGTTGTCAATTCAGCTGCACCTGGAAACAATCTTGCTCACAGCATTTTATCAGTAGCAACAGTTTGGTAATAGCAATAACAAAGTAATAGCAGTAGTAAAAGTAAAGACAGTAGTAACAATTGCAGTAAATAGTAGGATTAAAGCGCGGTAGGCATAGGGATGGATGGACGGGCGTTGCATGGACAAGACAATTCATATAGCAATCAAGACGTAGGGCATTTACAGATAAATAAGATAAAGCATCTAAGTACTAGATAATCATAGGCATGTGTTCCATATATAGTCATACGTGCTCGCAATGAGAACTTGCACAACATCTTTTGTCCTACTAGCCCGTTTGCAGCGGGGCCTCAAGGGAACTACTGGTAATTAAGGTGCTCCTTTTAATAGAGCATCGGAGCAAAGCATTAACACTCCATGAACACATGTGATCCTCACATCAAAGCCATCCCCTCCGGTTATCCAGATTATTGTCACTTCGGGGCCTTTGGTTCCAGACAAAAATATGTGTAGACAACTTGCAGGTAAGATCACAAACAATACTATCATAATGAATCAATAACATGTTCAGATCTAAAATCATGGCACTCGGGCCCTAGTGACAAGAATTAAGCATAACAAGTTGCAACAAAGTCAAAAAGCACTAATAATAGATACTAGGCACCATGCCCTAACAATCTGATGCCATTACATGAATGATCTCATCCAATCCCTACCATCCCCATAGCCTATAGTGGGGGATTACTCACTCATGGATGGGGGATCATGGATGGTTGATGGAGAAGTGATGGTGATGATCTCCTCCAATTCATCGTCCCGGCAGGGTGCCAGAACAAAGTTGCTTGTTCTGAATTGCAGAATCTGGTGGTGGCGGCGTAGCGGAACTCTTTCTGGAAAAACGTCGAACCCTCCTTGGTTTTTAGGTCAAGAGGCAACTTATAGGCGAAGAGGGAGGCTGAGGGGGTGACCAAGGCGGCCACACCACCCCTAGGTGCAACCTAGCCTGGCCCGCGCGGCCAGGTGGTGTGGGCCCCTCATGGCCCTCCTCCGTCTCGTCTTCTGGCTCCGTGAGTCTTCTGGTGAAATAGGATTTTTGGCATATTTTCCGAGATTTTTCCTGATAGTTGATTTTCTGCACAAAAACTAGACACCAAGGTAATTCTGCTGAAAACAACATCAATCCGTGTTAGTTCTATCCAAATGACATAAGTTTAGAGGAGAAACAATAGCAAAAGTGTTTGAGAAAGTAGATACGTTTTGGATGTATCAAGTCCCCCCAAGCTTAGCTTATTGCTTGTCCTCAAGCAATTCAGTTGAAAACTGAGTGCGATAAAAGAAACTTTCACGAACACATTTGCTTCATAAGATGTATATATTCTCAGCATATTATCAAGTACTTGGTCAATTCATAATAAGGAGCATGCAAATAAGGTTAATCAATAGTTATTGCAAGCTATGAAGAGATTCCAACTCAAAAATAGTAAGTAGAATGAAACATAAACATAAGCAACATTGCAATGTTCATAAAAAGGTATGATAGAGTGGTATCTCGCTTGCCTTTGATTGTAGAGCAAACATAAATGCCGAGGCACCTCTGGTGTTCAAGTGAAGACTAGAAGTAAAGATATCAAAGATACAAGCATCAAAGTCATGACACAATTAATCAAGTTTTGAGGCAAGCACATCACACTAAGAATGACAACTATGCTCTCAAGAAAGTGCTCATAGAATAGGTGGTGACTCAACTAGGGAATGGAAAGGTTTTGTAAATTTTGAAAGGCTTCCAAATGCTGAAAGTATGGTACTCATTAGCTTTGATCTCTCATTGCCCCTATCATAAGCATCTTTAAATGGTTAAGGTGAAAGTGAGGTCCAATACGAGTTATATGCTTGACAGACTATAAACTGGAAATCCCATGTCCCTTGAGTACGAGGGCCGCTCCTCATGCTACTCAACTTTAGTTACCAGTAAGTTCTTGTCATAGTACATACATGCGTATCATAGAGAACCGCCAACGGGGTACCCCTTTCCCGATGATACGAAAGAATACCCATATCAAAATGACAAGGCAAGTAGACAATGAGCATCTCAGCAATCTTCTTATTTACCATGGGAAAATGGTGCTTTTTTCTCTCTTTCCTCCTTTTTCATCATCTCTTTTTCCTTTTTCTCAATAACTATCTCTCTCTTTTTTATAAGAAGAATGCTTCATAGTTTGCTCATTGTGGTTACGCTGCAGGTTTCCACCATGATTAGGCATGGATTAGACCAGCCGCCCAGGCGTTTCTCTAACACACATACATAACTCCATGGACTTACGAGCGCCCCTTTTATTTCACACCGACGACATCCGTAAACAAAATTGCATGATATCAACTGGGTATATATTTACCGGTGTTGAAAGCATTCCCCATGACAGCACGGTTCTGCTAATCCCCAGCCTATAATTTGCAAGCATATAACTTTCATGGATAGTCACAATGGTTCAGGTTTATTAAGTGCCAGAAATAAAGTGTGCCATCAAGTTCGTGAGGGCTTTACTAACTAACTTTCTCATAACAAGCAAACATTTTATTCAGAAGAAAACAAGGCATATTGAATATGCACGGAAATAGAAAATGAGGCTAATAGGTAGGTATGGTGGACACTTTGGCAATGTTTGGTTTTAGGGAGTTGGAAACATGAGTAAAACTTAATCAGTGCAAGTGAAGGATAGCAATAATAAGGGAGTGACAAACGAGAGAGCAATAGTTGTCATAATCATGCTTGCAACAAAATAGGACTAATCCTGGCATGAAAGTGATTCAAGATCCCTAAGGCAAAGTAATTCATCAAGGCTTAAGTGATTATTGTTTCAGTCATATGCATGCTTGAGCATGTGCCAAGTCAATTCAAGTGAAACATTCAAAGGAGGATACCACAGTGTCATACCAAGTTATGAATAGAACAATGCAAGCAAACATTCATATGACATGCTACAAACCATTAGCAAGCTAGAGCTAATCATAGGAAAGCAAGAACTACTAAGCATCCATAAATAACATACACCTTACATGAATAGACTAAGCATGCCCACAATGATGAGTATATGTACAAAGATGAAAACAAATAGAGTTCGTTACCAGCCTCTTACCACACCTCAAGTTGTCATTAATCCTCATTATTGCCCTTCACTTGTGTGGATTGAATGATAACATGAAACCAAATTCCACCGAGGACTGCTGAACCCTACAACGAACTTCACAAAACCAAAAGAAGAACAACAAATATTTTTGGTGTTTTTGATTCTTAAAGGCAACAGCAAAAAGGAGGAATACTGTAACATCCCAAAACTTTAATCCAAGCTTATCAAGATCCAAATCATCAAAATTTAGGGTTAACAAAAACTTTTCCAAATTAAAAATGAAAGCATTCATGTGTATGTGCATTTAAATTAGGAATTGATTTGAATTGCCATGGTTCTGGGATTCTTTGCTTGTAAAATGTTTCATAGGTGAAATAAACATCATCTACATCATTCCCAAATGTTTCCCAAAGAAGAACAACTCAAAATGAATAATTGAAGTGAATGGTCATTTTGGCCAAATTACCCCTTGATAGTACACATAATGAGGTACCAAGGCCAACTTTGTGATCTGCAAAAATCTTTCAAATTCTAATTTTAAATGATAGTTTAAAACTGAATCTATTTCATATGGGAAGATCCCACTATATCAAAAACCACTCAAACAAGCTCAATTTTCAAAACCCAAGCACCCATAGAGTCTCAATCTTATTCCTAGCAAACCCACCAAAAATCTTTTCAAAATTCAAAAGTTTATTTCATGCGGCCATTTCATCAAACACTTGGCAGGCATGATTTACACCCTAATCCTAGCTCACTGTTTTGAACAGGGTTTTGCCCCCAAATGATCTTCATTTAATCCCTTTATCCCCCAGGGTCTAACCATGCCATTAGCACCCATCCCCTACCCCTACTAGCAAAGCCATGCCATGCCGAGCCACCCCTCGCCGGCCGACCATGCACTCACCCCAGCAGACCACTTCCCTCTCTCTCGCCATGTCTAGGAGGTAGCCAGGACCTCACCGCCACGCTCTGTCTCCTGCCCGAGCCAAGCGCAGCAGTGGACCACCGAGGAGAGCCCGCGCCCACAGCCACCGCTCGCCGTGGACACCGCCGCCTCTGTCGCTCAGAGCGCTAGCTGCCCCCGACCGCATACTACCGCCCCTATGTCTGCATTGAGATCCTAGAGCACCGCCAGGAGACCGCCTGTCGATCGCCACCCTCAGCCATGCTGCTAGCCGCCCATAGCCACGTCGCCTCCGTCGCCTGCCCATCCCTCTCGGTCTCGCCGTCGAGCCTATAAAAGGAGGGCACCGCTAGCCGTTTGAAGCACACCACTCCACTCCCCTCATCTCACTGACCATTCCCCACCTCTAGCCGGAGCAGCGCGAGCACTTGCTCGCCGGAATTTGGCCGGAGTAGCCCGCAGCAGAGGAGGAAGGGGCGCCGTTGATTGCGACCACCCCCGGAGCTGCCTCGACCGTCCCTCAGCTCGCCGTCGACCACCAGTCCATTTGCCCACCTCGCCGACCTTGCTGGAGCCCTGGAACGCCCCCTATGCACCCCCACCGAGCCATTAGGGTTTGAGCTCGCCAGCGACAGGTCTGTCCTCGACGACAAGCCACAGCCGTTGATCCTCAGTCTAATCTAACGGCCCACATCGCCCCGCACCGCTTCACGCGTTATGATCCGCTGACTTGTGGACCCCCTATCAGTTGAGCCCCACACCGTGGAGTGACACTGGGCCGGCCCGTTAGGGTTTCCCGCGCGACCTAGTTAGTTTGAATTGGGATTTTTCTATTTAGTTTAAACTTAGTTCTGTCTCTGAGTTTGAAAATCAATTCAGAGAGATTTACAAATCCATTTTGCATGAAACCAATTTTGCCTGAAAGGTATTGAAATGATCTATCCAAGCCCATTGGATTTAATTCAATTAGAGTTATAGATCTCTCCTAGTAAAAATAACAAAACAGAAGCATTTGCACCTTGCAACATTTTTATAAAATCAACCAAGATAAGTTTTGAGTTGATTCCAACTCTCAAAAATCACATTTCACCATATATATCTAAATATGTAATAATATTAAGGTTTACATGCACTGACTTTGGACTAGTACCAAAATAATGCTATATAGGCATTTCTAGTCACTTTAAATCATTAAATATTGAACTTAAACCAAAGTAATTATGATCCAATCCTTAAATCACATCCCCAGATGTTGGAATATGTGGTGATGACATGTGTCCACATGATCCCATATTTTAAGTGGTGAATATTAAGTCTTAGTTAATTTTTCAATGAGTAGAAATTACTTTTCTAATTTAAAAAGAATGAAACTAGTGAATTAAACTTGTGATGCTTGTGATGATAATAGATCATCAAATGTGTGTCTTGGAATGCTAATTAGACTAGTTTAGTATTGTTTGGTGATTGTGTACTCCGTATGTATTTATAGACGATAGTACCGACCAAGTCTACGAGGAGGAGGAGTTCTACCAAGAAGAAGAAGAAAACTTCAACCACTGCACCAACCAAGGCAAGCCACCATTAGCAATGCAAGCTAACACTTGCAAGTATAATGCTTAGCAAGCTAGGATTAAACTAGATAGCTTAGCAAGATGCTATAGGCATGCTTGAGTCATATCACTTTGACTATTAGTTACCCCAAGTCTTATTTACAAGCTTTACTTCCTTTACTTTACTCAAAGTTCTCTACTTTTTTATGGTAGCATAAAAGAGTATAAAACTTGACCTATTTTAGAACCCTTTAGATGTCATTCTATGGCATGAGATTGAACCCATCATTTTCTACCTTAGTGAACACTCTTAACTTAGTAGTTTAGAGTAGATAAAAACTTGAGTCACTATAGATGGGAGCACTTGGTGAAAATGAATTATGAAATCCCTGGAATGATGAGTCATTCTATTGAGATGTTTTGACATGTGTTGAGAAACACAAATGGTTTATGATGATGAAAATGTTGAGGCATGAGCCTTAACTCTTTATAAAGCTGATGGTTGGATTCGGATGCAATACCATTCCAAATTTACCGTACAACCACACTACCTGAATTAGGTAAGGCTTAGCTCGAAATTTATATGCATTAGTATTAGTTCCCTCGCGGGAGAGGTTTGAGTTGAGGCTACCTCTCGTGATGTCCACCTACGTAGTGCCCAAGATGACTGATGGTCATGGTTGGGAGGCCATGCTCATAGGAGAGGTGCTTATACTAGGGTGTGTAAAGGGAAAGTTATGTTTGATTATCTTCATACTAAGTATGATGATTTAGGGTTATCACTGACAGATGTATCGAATCTTGTGGTGAAAGTGTACCACCTCTGCAGAGTGTCAAACTATTCGAATAGCCGTGTCCACGGTTATGGACAGTTGGAATGGCCATACTGTTTCGTTGTCAGATGTTTTCCAAACAACTTCAGATGAATGATGAATCTTGACTTGACCACAACAGGGTTGTGTTTATGATACTAGCTTCCCAACTTAAGTGATTCTAGAACTTTACTTTATCTTTCTTTGCTTCTGAACTCATCTTAGGTTTCAAACTTAACCTTATAGTTAAACATAGAGTTAGCACTTTGACTTAGAACTATTTTACTTGTTAGTGGTAGTTTGCGAGTACTAAAAGAGTACTCATGGCTTTTGTCCCTGGCTATTCTCATGGCTAGACTATGAAGGAGACTATCAAGATGATGGCCAGCAGGATGGCTATGATAACTAGGACTATCTACCTTCGTCAGCATTGCCTGTGCCCCTGAAGATGGACCCCACAGCTACGCTTACCTTTTATTTCCGCTGCTTGTTGTATTCAGACTGGATCATGAGATCCTTATTTGTGTAAGACCTTATGTATGGTTTGTAATGGATGATATACTGTGATATCCAATCCGTTATGTCTCGCAAAAATGGTAATCCTGGGATTGCGAGGTATGGCATAACGGGCATCTAGGATTAAAAATCTGGGTGTTGACAAGTTGGTATCAGAGCCATCCTGACCATAGGAGACCCTAGTTAGAATGGACGTCCGAACAAAAACTTAGTTTCAAAACCAAAGTGAGTATTTACGAAAAACTATCTCCTCGCTTATCCTTGGGAATTCTTCCTTTCTCAAAAATTCATGTTCCTCAAAATTCTTACATTACTACTTAAAATTGGACACACTTGATCACTTCACTAATCTCCTCATCCTTAATTCTTGTAGATGGAGACTCAGTTCAGCAAGTTCTACCAGTTGGGAAACGGAGGTCAGCTGATCTTCGAGAGGGACCTGGATTCACTGTCGAAGTTACTGGGATGCCCACATCCGTAGTTTCTTGGATCTCAACTTCTAGGACCCCCAGGAGGAGACCTACAGTGGCTAGTCACCGCAGATCTTAGAGGAAGCATCGAAGCACCCACTTCCGAGAGAATTCAGTTCTCCGTGAGAGAGAACAACTGGCTAGATGGATTAGCCAGGGCAATGCATGAAGCTCTCGCACGCCTATGTGCCCTCAACGTCAACAAGATCCAAGGAACCCGTTTTTCCCACTATGCAAGACGTGACTTCTTGGGAATGCCGATGGAGATGCCAAGTCACCCAGAGTTGAGGCGTCAAGTGGAGAATCTTGACTTCTTGCTGCACGACAGACAGCAGGAACTAGACAATGCCCGAGAGTTAGCCAACCAGAATCGTGCCATTGCCGACCAGAAGGCCCAGACTTTCGCACTGCTCGTCCAGGATCGCCAGTCTCTTTGCCGCCAGTGTGCAAAGAAGGATCGCACCATCGCCCATCTTTGCAAGAAGGTGGCCGACCTCGAGAATACCGTCAAGGAGTAGGAAGCTCAGCTTGCAGCCAAGGAAGAAGAAGATGAGGGTGAAGACATCCAAGGAGACATGGATTCTTACCTCAGCAACGATGATGACTTTCTGGAGGAGGATGACGTGGACTTCTACACTGATGATGAGGACTCTGACTTCATTGACGATGAGTAGATGCACTAGAGCACTGTCGTAGCATGAGATGTATCGGTCCCACTGTATCGTAGCTTGCAGAAAGGTTCTTCAAACCATCTGTTTTCCTTTGATTGTTGTGGTGTGTGTTGTATCGTGTGCTTGCTTGCATGAATGAAAATGAAGTTAGTTGAAAAACCTGAGTCTATCTCAAAGTTTTAGCTTTGAAAACCCCAAAACCATCACCATGAACCTTAGAATTTCCCTCTTACCCGTATATCTATCTCAATCTTTATATGACTCGTGGAAACCAAGGAGGGAGCAGCTCGTCGCAAGACCCCATGCTGCAAATCTTGCAGAATCTCATCGCAGACCATGAAGCAAGCAGGACAGAGCGCCAAGCCAACTTAGCAACATTGCAGCAGATCGCCCAAATGGCTCTCAACAACCAAGGGCATGGAAATCAGGATCACCAGGGATCCAAACTCAAAAAAATTCAGAACACCAATCCCCCAATCTTCAGCCAATCTGAAAACCCGTTAGATGCGGATGACTGGTTACAGACAATGGAAAACAACTTAGAAGTTGCAAGAGTTGATGAAAATGAGAAAGTTCTCTTCGCCACCCACTACCTGGAGGGAGATGCAAGAGCTTGGTGGAATAGTATCAGCAATATGAACCATGGTCAAGTGATGACATGGGAAGCATTCAAAGTCAAGTTCAGCCGCACCCACGTGCCGCAAGGTCTAGTCAACAGGATGAGGGATGAATTCCGTGAATTGAAGCAAGGAAGAATGACTGTGGTGGAGTACCGTGACAGATTCCTGTCACTTGCCAGATATGCACCTGATGAGATCAATATGGAGGCCAAGAAAAAAAGAGAGATTCCTGAACGGACTGCATGATGAGATGCAGACTGTCCTCGTCAATATCCGTTTCGAGGATCTCGAAGAACTAGTCGAATCTGCCATTCAGATGGAAGGGAAGATTAACCAGGCAAACGAAAATCGCAAGCATCGTATGATGCAGCAGTCTGGATCCAGCAGTCACCAGAAGTACCGTCCCAACCCTTCACCAGGATGTGCACCAAGGAACAACCGACCCCCAACGTATCGCCCAAGCTACCCCAACTGTAGCGGAGGCAATGTGAAGTCCGGAGGAAACAATCACAACTTCGGTAATGCCAACAATTTCAATCGTGCACCTCCCAAGAACAACAACAACAATACTGCACCTAGAACTGGCAGCAATGCTGTACCTGTCGCAGTCAAGGACAAGTCCCAGATCACTTGTTTTGAGTGTGGAGTGAAGGGTCACTATTCCAATGAGTGTCCCAAGAAGACTATAGTCAATGCCAATGTGAATGCCCCTGCTCAGCAGTAGCGTCGTGTTCAACCAGGAAGAAGATTTGCCCCAGGGAACCCTCACAACCGCAGCGGTCGTCACTTCCACATGAACACAGAAGAAGCCCAAGAAGCGCCAGATGTAGTGCTGGGTATGTTTTCTGTCAACTCAGTTTTAGCAAGAGTATTGTTTGATTTGGGAGCATCGCATTCATTTGTCACCGAAGAATTTGCATGCACTAGTAAGATTCACCCAACCAACCTGAAGCATGTCATGATAGTTCAAATCCCCGGTTCAACAACCAAAGCTAGAAAAATTTGCAAAGCTGTGCCTATCAGAATACATGGGATAGATTTTTATGCCAACCTAATTGTACTTGGAACAAAAGGATTGGAAGTAGTACTAGGTATGGACTGGATGTCAAGGCATAAAGGACTGATACACTGTGCTAAGAAAGCTATCACCATGACCAGTAGTTCTGGAGTAACAGTAGAGCATATCTCTAAAACCTTACCCCGTCAATTCAAGTGCAACAAGAGTGTAGCCCTTCCCACCATAGACCAAGTCAGAGTAGTCTGTGAATACCCCAACGTATTCCCAGATGAATTGCCAGGTATGCCCCCGGATAGGGATATTCAGTTCTTTATCGAACTAATCCCTGGAACTAGACCCATAGCCCAGAGACCCTATAGCATGAACCCCTCATAGTTAGTGGAATTGAAGAAGCAGTTGGATGCCATGTTAGAGAAAGGCATGATTCAACCAAGCGCATCGCCATGGAGATCACCAGTGTTATTCGTTCACAATAAAGATGGAGGCAACTGTCAATGCACAGATTACAGAAAGTTGAATGATGTCCCCATCAAGAACAAGTACCCCTTTCCAAAGATAGAGGATCTATTTGATCAATTGACTGGAGCCCAGGTATTCTCAAAGATTGATCTTAGGACTGGTTATCACCAACTTATGATTCGTGCAACAGATATTCTAAAGACCGCCTTTACTACTCGCTATGGTTTATACGAGTATACGGTTATGTCTTTTGGATTAACCAATGCCCCTGCTTATTTCATGAATCTCATGAATAAGATATTTATGAATTTCCTAGATAAGTTTGTAGTTGTGTTTATCGACGACATCCTTATCTACTCCAAATCAGAAGAAGAGCATGAGCAACATTTGAGAGTTATCCTAGAAACCCTGAGAGAGCATCAGTTATATGCCAAGTTCAGCAAGTGTAAGTTCCGGCTGAAAGAAGTAGGATTCCTAGGACATATTGTGTCTGCCGGAGGAGTCTCTGTTGATCTCGCCAAGATCAAAGATGTTGAAGAATGGGAATCCCCAACCACTCAAACCCAAGTCCGTGCATTTCTCGGATTAGCGGGATACTACCACACATTCGTAGAAGGATTTTCGAGCATCGCCAGACCCATGACCCAATTGTGGAAGAAGGACAAGAAGTTTGAATGGACTGGCAAATGTGAAGCTAGTTTCCAGGAGCTGAAGAAGAGATTGATACCAGCCCCAATTTTGGTCATGCCAGACATCAAGAAGCCGTTTGATGTGTATTGTGACGCATCTAAGATTGGTCTAGGATTGTATTGATGCAAGAAGGAAAAGTCATCGCGTATCTGTCTCGCCAACTGAAGCAGCATGAGCAGAACTATCCGACCCATGATCTTGAGCTAGCAGCTGTGGTTCTAGCATTGAAGACATGGCGTCATTATCTGATGGGTAATCGCTGTGAGATTTACTCAGATCACAAGAGCTTAAAATATATCTTCACTCAGAAGGAACTGAATATGAGGCAAAGGAGATGGATAGAGTTAATCAAGGATTATGATCTTGACATTCACTATCACCCCGGCAAAGCCAATGTGGTAGCGGATGCTCTTAGCGGATTGCCGTGTAGGCTAAATACCATGATCAAGGAGAAGCAACCAAGTTTGTATGAAGAGTTGGAGCAGTTCATGACTGAATTAGTTAGCAAAGGATTCTTAGCTAGCATTGAACTTCAACCCACTTTGATTAGCCAAATCAAGGAAGCCTAGAAGGGGAATGAAAGTATCGACGGAATCAAACGTCGTATTGGTACAGGAAAGGTACCTGGATTCACTAAAGACGAAGAAGGAGTACTGTGGTACAAAGGACGTATCTGTTTCCAGCAGATTCAGAGCTAAAGGAAGATATCATGAAGGAAGCTCATGATACTCTTTATTCTATCCACCCCAATGGAACAAACATGTATCAGGATTTGAAAGAGCAATTTTGGTGGCACAAGATGAAGAGAGAAATCGGAAGCTACATCGCCAAGTGTGAAATTTGTCAAAGACTCAAAGCAGAGCATCAGAGACCTGCAGGATTGTTGCAACCATTTGCAGATTCCGGAATGGAAATTGGATTCCGTCGGAATGGACTTTATCACCGGTTTGCCTACTTCTAGTAGGGGAAATTACTCAATCTGGTTCATAGTTGATAGACTGTCCAAGGTAGCTCACTTCATACCTGTCAAGACTAACTACCAGAGTGCGAAGCTAGCAGAACTATATATTGCTAGGATTGTCAGTCTGCATGGAACCCCCAAGACCATCGTATCAGATCGAGGAACCCAGTTCACCTCAAGATTTTTGCAGAAAGTCCAAGAAGGATTAGGAACCAAGTTGAACTTCAGTACCGCTTATCACCCACAAACTGATGGACATACTGAGAGAGTCAACCAGATCCTAGAAGATATGCTTAGAGCTTGTGTGTTGGAATACGGATCAAAATGGGAAGACTGCCTGCCTTTCGCAGAATTCTCATATAACAACAGTTATCAAGCTAGTTTGCAGATGGCACCCTTTGAATTCCTATACAGAAGGAAGTGTCGTACCCCTTTGAATTGGTCGCAAGTAGGAGAGAGTCAGATTTTTGGACCCGACATTTTCCGGGAAGCAGAAGAGAAAGTTCACAAAGTCCATGAGCACCTCAAGACCGCTCAATCCAGACAGAAGAGTTATGCTGACAAGAGAAGGAGAGACCTGACTTTCAATGTCGGAGATGTTGTATATCTCAAGGTTTCACCATTGAAGGGAACTCAACGCTTTAGTCTGAAGGGAAAGTTAGCCCCCAGATATATCGGACCTTTCAAGATTCTGAACCGTCGAGCAGAAGTATCGTATCAACTGGAACTGCCTAAAGAGATGCCAGCCATCCACAATGTGTTCCATATCACGTTACTTGGCAAATGCTTGGAAGTTCCCGAGAAGACTAAAGTTTTCAAGAACATCGATCATAGAGCTGTAGAAATCAACAATGACCTGACCTATCGGGAAGTGCCCATCCATATCTTAGAAGAAGCCTACAGAACCACCAGAACCCGGAGCATCAAGTTTCTCAAGATTCAGTGGAGCAACCATACCGAGGAGGAAGCCACTTGGGAGCGCGAAGATTACATTAGGATAGAGTTCCCAGATATGTTTAGTTCCTAGTTTTCTTTATAAATCTCGGGACGAGATTTTGTTTAAGGAGGGAAGGTTTGTAACATCCCAAAACTTTAATCCAAGCTTATCAAGATCCAAATCATCAAAATTTAGGGTTAACAAAAACTTTTCCAAATTAAAAATGAAAGCATTCATGTGTATGTGCATTTAAATTAGGAATTGATTTGAATTGCCATGGTCCTGGGATTCTTTGCTTGTAAAATGTTTCTTAGGTGAAATAAACATCATCTACATCATTCCCAAACTTTTCCCAAAGAAGAACAACTCAAAATGAATAATTGAAGTGAATGGTCATTTTGGCCAAATTAACTATCATGCCTACTTTGGCTATTCCTAGTACTCAAAACTTAACAGAAACATGTGTGTATCTTTACACCCCTTGATAGTACACATAATGAGGTACCAAGGCCCACTTTGTGATCTGAAAAAATCTTTCAAATGCTAATTTTAAATGATAGTTTAAAATTGAATCTATTTCATATGGGAAGATCCCACTATTTCAAAAACAACTCAAACAAGCTCAATTTTCAAAACCCATGCACCCACAGAGTCTCAAGCTTATTCCTAGCAAACCCACCAAAAATCTTTTCAAAATTCAAAATTTTATTTCATGCGGCCATTTCATCAAACGTTTGGCAGACATGATTTACACCCTAAACCTAGCTCACTGTTTTGAACAGGGTTTTGCCCCCAAATGATCTTCATTTAATCCCTTTGTACCCCCAGGGTCTAACCAGGCCATTAGCACCCATCCCCTACCCCCCTACTAGCAAAGCCATGCCATGCTGAGCCACCACTCGCCGGCCGACCATGCACTCGCCCCAGTAGACCACCTCCCTCTCTCTCGCCATGTCTAGGAGGTAGCCAGGACCTCACCGCCACCCTCTGTCTCTTTGCCGAGCCAAGCGCAGCAATGGACAACCGACGAGAACCCGCGCCCAGTGCCACCAAGCCATGCCGAGCACGCGCCAGAGCGCCGCACCCGGCACGTGTGCACAAGCAGCCGCTCGACCGCAGCCCGCGCCCACCGCTTCGCCACGACCCAGGGAACACGACGGACACGCCCGTTTGCCACCCAACGCACCACAGCCACCGCTCGCCGTGGACACCGCCGCCTCTGCTGCTCAGAGCGCCAGCTGCCCCCGACCGCATACTACTGCCCCTATGCCCGCATTGAGTTCCTAGAGCACCGCCAGGAGACCTCTTGTCGATCGCCACCCTCAGCCATGCTGCTAGCCGCCCATAGCCACGTCGCCTCCGTCGCCTGCCCATCCCTCTCGGTCTCGCCGTCGAGCCTATAAAAGGAGGGCACCCCCAGCCGTTTGAAGCACACCACTCCACTCCCCTCATTTCACTGACCATTCCCCACCTCTAGCCGGAGCAGCGCGAGCACTTGCTCGCCGGAATTTGGCCGGAGTAGCCCGCAGCAGAGGAGGAAGGGGCGCCGCTGATTGCGACCACCCCCGGAGCTGCCTCGACCGTCCCTCAGCTCGCCGTTGACCACCAGTCCATTTGCCCGCCTCGCCGACCTTGCTGGAGCCCTGGTACACCCCCTATGCACCCCCACCGAGCCTCTAGGGTTCGAGCTCGCCGGCGACAGGTTCGTCCTCAACGACAAGCCACAGCCGTTGATCCTCAGTCTAATCTAACGGCCCACATCGCCCCGTACCGCTTCGCGCGTTATGAGGCACTGACTTGTGGACCCCCTTTCAGTTGAGCCTTATGCCGCGGAGTGACATTGGGCCGGCCCGTTAGGGTTTCCCGCGCGACCTAGTTAGTTTGAATTAGGATTTTTCTATTTAGTTTAAACTTAGTTCTGTCTCTGAGTTTGAAAATCAATTCAGAGAGATTTACAAATCCATTTTGCATGAAACCAATTTTGCCTGAAAGGTATTGAAATGATCTATCTAAGCCCATTGGATTTAATTCAATTAGAGTTATAGATCTCTCCTAGTAAAAATTACAAAACAGAAGCATTTGCACCTTGCAACATTTTTATAAAATCAACCAAGATAGGTTTTGTGTTGATTCCAACTCTCAAAAATCACATTTCACCATATCTTTCTAAATATGTAATAATATTAAGGTTTCCATGCACTGACTTTGGACTAGTACCAAAATAATGCTATATAGGCATTTCTAGTCACTTTAAATCATTAAATATTGAACTTAAACCAAAGTAATTATGATCCAATCCTTAAATCACATTCCCACATGTTGGAATATGTGGTGATGACATGTGTCCACATGATCCCATATTTTAAGGGGTGAATATTAAATCTTAGTTAATTTTTCAACGAGTAGAAATTACTTTTCTAATTTAAAAAGAATGAAACTAGTGAATTAAACTTGTGATGCTTGTGATGATAATAGATCATCAAATGTGTGTCTTAGAATGCTAATTAGACTAGTTAAGTATTGTTTGGTGATTGTGTACTCCGTATGTATTTATAGACGATAGTACCGACCAAGTCTACGAGGAGGAGGAGTTCTACCAAGAAGAAGAAGAAAACTTCAACCACTACACCAACCAAGGCAAACCACCATTAGCAATGCAAGCTAACACTTGCAAGTATACTGCTTAGCAAGCTAGGATTAAACTAGATAGCTTAGCAAGATGCTATAGGCATGCTTGAGTCATATCACTTTGACTATTAGTTACCCCAAGTCTTATTTACAAGCTTTACTTCCTTTACTTTACTCAAAGTTCTCTACTTTTTGAAGGTAGCATAAAGAGTATAAAACTTGACCTATTTTAGAACCCTTTAGATGTCATTCTATGGAATGAGATTGAACCCATCATTTTCCACCTTAGTGAACACTCTTAACTTTGTAGTTTAGAGTAGATAAAAACTTGAGTCACTATATATGGGAGCACTTGGTGAAAATGAATTATGAAAACCTTGGAATGATGAGTCATTCTATTGAGATGTTTTGACATGTGTTTAGAAACACAAATGGTTTATGATGATGAAAATGTTGAGGCATGAGCCTTAACTCTTTTATAAAATTGATGGTTGGATTCGGATGCGATACCATTCCAAATTTACCGTACAACCACACTACCTGAATTGGGTAAGGCTTAGCTGGAAATTTATATGCATTAGTATTAGTTCCCTCGCGGGAGAGGTTTGAGCTGAGGCTACCTCTCATGATGTCCACCTATGCAGTGCCCAAGATGACTGATGGTCATGGTTGGGAGGCCATGCTCATAGGAGAGGTGCTTATACTAGGGTGTGTAAAAGGAAAGTTATGTTTGATTATCTGCATACTAAGTATGATGATTCAGGGTTATCCCTGAAAGATGTATCGAATCTTGTGGTGAAAGTGTACCACCTCTGCAGAGTGTCAAACTATTCGAATAGCCACATCCCCGGTTATGGACAGTTGGAATGGCCATACTGTTTCGTTGTCAGATGTTTTCGAAACAACTTGAGATGAATGATGAATCTTGACTTGACCATAACAAGGTTGTGTTTATGATACTAGCTTCCCAACTTAAGTGATTCTAGAACTTTACTTTATCTTTCTTTGCTTCTGAACTCAGCTTAGGTTTCAAACTTAACCTTATAGTTAAACATAGAGTTAGCACTTTGACTTAGAACTATTTTACTTGTTAGTGGTAGTTTGCGAGTACTTAAAGAGTACTCATGGCTTTTGTCCCTAGCTATTCTCATGGCCAGACTATGAAGGAGACTATCAAGATGATGGCCAGCAGGACGGCTATGATAACTAGGAATATCTGCCTTCGTCAGCATTGCCTGTGCCCCTGAAGATGAACCCCACCGCTAAGCTTACCTTTTATTTCCGCTGCTTGTTGTATTCAGACTGGATCATGAGATCCTTATTTGTGTAAGACCTTATGTATGGTTTGTAATGGATGAT
Organism: Avena sativa; assembly: GCA_916181665.1. Lineage (NCBI taxonomy): Eukaryota > Viridiplantae > Streptophyta > Magnoliopsida > Poales > Poaceae > Avena > Avena sativa. The sequence goes on from OV702291.1 coordinate 310,993,693, forward strand.
GTGCTGTGATATCCAATATGTTATGTCTCGCAAAAATGGTAATCCTGGGATTGCGAGGTATGGCATAACAGGCATCTGGGATTAAAAATCCGGGTGTTGACAAACACGCAAAGCAAAATCTTTTTGGTTTTTTCGAATAGTCCAATCAAAGCAAAAAAGGAAGAGGCAAACCAAGGCTAAAAAAAGATAAATAAGAAAATAAAGAGAAAGAATGAAAATATTTTTGGTCTTTTTGTGTTTTAGAAAGCAAAAGTAAAGAAAGAACGAAAACTAAAAAGAGAATGAAACATGGATATACAAAGTACCGACTGAACATGATATGTAGATGAGTGTGGTGTTGGTGTACCTCCCCTGAAGCTTAGGCTTGTGGCCTAAGTGGGTATCAGTCCCAAGCTGGCCAAGATGGAGCGCCTCTGTAGTACGGAGAGGAGGTGCCCTCGTCCTGATACGAGCTCGAGGACACCCTAGCGTAGTGCACAAAATATTCATAAGAGGGCACATCCCCTAGTGCTGCCCGTGGAAACCAAGCAAGCGGAGCTGCTCGTCCACCTCCTCCTTGGAACGCGACCATGTCCTCCTGTAAATACTGAACAAAGTGGATTGTGGAAAAGGAATTTCCCTCTCGTCTACGAACGTAAGCAACATCATGTATACTAATCCCTCCGTACTAGAGTCAGTAGTGACAAAGTGATGCGTTTTCATAGCAGCAAGATCAAGCCTTTGTGGTGTCAACACAGTATCATTAGGATCCACATAAAGTTAAAAAGCAGCAACCATACGTGAGGCAATAATGCTCCCATAAATAGGTCCTCTAGCGGCTAGGCAGCGAGCAATAAGAGAGCCAATATTATACTTGGTATCATTATTAAGTGCAGCAGCGAGGAAGGCCAAATGATAATTAGAAATATTACTAGTGTTCTCCCTACCAAGAATGCTAGTGGCAAGATAATAAGCAAAATATCTAAGAGCTGGGAGTTGAATGTTCCTTATCTTCCCGCGCTGAGCCGCGCGGTCATCGTCATTTGTCACACTTCGGTAGAGTTCCAGCAAATCAGTGGGTCGACCTTGGATCTTCTTCACTGTCCTAGTCATGCCTATGCCTACAATGCTGCATAATCTTTCCAATGGCATGGTAATAGGCAGATTATAAATCTTGAACGAAACAGTTGACTGATAAGGGGTGTTAGTGAAAATGAAACTCTCAACGAAAGTTTCGGTGAGCATGACATATTGCTCACTCTCATCTTCCATATAGGTGGTCAGCCCAAACCTCTGAACAAGAAGTAAGAACTCATCGAGGATCCCTGCAGCTTGCAAAAAGGTAAGACAAGGGAAGGTAGATGGGTGAGCATCTCCCTCATCTCCTTCGTTTCCAAAACGTGGTGCAATAAGATCTTCATTATATGAAGGACTAAACTGAGACACTGATCTTGAAGGCCTTGTCCTCCTGGGTGTGTCCCTCTCAAATATTTCTCCAAAATTGTGGTTGTTCATGGTTGATATTCTGAAATTTAAACATCCATTATACAAGTGATTGCAAAGTGATTACATAATGAAGGGAACTAATCATAGGGACTTGTAAGAGGCCTAAACATGCATCAAAACAATTTCTATAAGCATTGAACAAGCTTACAATTCACATAACCTGTTACCTACAGTAGCAAAATACTCAAGATAGAAACCACTAAACACAAATCTACTTGGACAAACGGAGGAGTCACATACCGGAGAACAAATGCTCCAAATTTTAGCAGCAAAGATGGGCTGAGCAAGGAGATCAAAAAAATCGCGAGCAAGAACAGCAAGAACGCGAGTTTGAGCAATGAACTGATGTTTTCTCGGGAGAGAGAAGGCAGTGGCAAGTGAGAAAGTGAGTGGAGGGCCAGGGGTGGACCACACAATGGCCAGGCGTGCCCTTAGGGTGGCCGCTCCACTAGGTGGTGTGCCTGCCTGGTGGCCCCCCTGGGTCACTCTAGGTACTCCTCTGCCCCTTTTTCACGTAAAAATTTAATATGAATTTTATGGAATTTTTCGAGACACTTTATTTTTTAGCAATTTTCAGGTATTAATGAATGATTTTTTGACAGAAAGTTTTTTTGGAATGATGCAAAAAGCAAAACAAAACTAAAACTTCAGAAGTTCTAAGACACTCTTATAAGCAAGCAACTAACAACAGAAAAGTAAACTAAGTGAAAGCAAAAACAAAAATGGATAAACTAGAAGTAAGCAAAGATAATCATGGTGAAAACATTGCTTTGTTCATTAAAATCCCTTTGTTAACAAGGTTGATCAGGTCTTGTTGCCAAAACAATTTTATATGAAACAAAACTTTGTATTCCACTAATGATTATGTTACCTCAACCTTGATAGCAATGGTCCCAATCATAATAGTTTCATATTTTTCTCGTGGTATGGGACAATATATTTCTCCAACTTGGATGCCCTCAACATGATCAATTGAATTTAAACCATAAGTCCTATCAATATTCTTGGGGAAATAGACAGTATGCTCCTTGTCATTAAAATTAAAAGTCACCTTTCCTTGATTACAATTAATAACAGCTCCTGCAGTATAAACAAAAGGTCTCCCAAGAATAATAGACATATTGTCATCTTCAGGCATTTCAAGCACAACAAAATCAGTTAATATCAAGCAATTATGAGTAATTTGAACAGGTACATCCTCACATATACCAATAGGAATAGTAGTAGATTTATCATCCATTTGCAAAGATATATCAGTTGGTATTAGTTTTTCCAATTGAAGTCTCTTATAGAGAGAAAAAGGCATAACACTAACTCCTGCTCCCAAATCACACAAAGCAGTTCTAAGATAACTATTTTTAATAGAGCATGGAATAGTTGGAATCCCTAGGTCTCCAAGTTTCTTTGGAACCTTACCATTAAAGGAATAATTAGCAAGCAAAGTAGAAATTTCTTCATTAGGGATCTTCCTTTTATTAGAGACAATATCCTTCATATACTTTGAATAAGGAGGCAATTTAATAGCATCAGTCAAAGGTATTTGCAGAAATAAAGGTTTCATCAATTCACAAAACTTATTATGGTGTTCGTCTTCCTTTGACTTGTGTCTCTTATCAGGGAAAGGCATAGGTTTTTTGACCCAAGGCTCTCTTTCACCACCATGTTTCTTAGCAGCAAAATCTTCTTTAGTGTATTTAGTATTCTTAGTGTGCCTTTCAGGTTCTTCTTCAACTTTTTCTTTATCAGGAACATCATTTTCCTCGTTACCACTTTCAGTTTCAGCATCGAAGACAGATATACTATTAGGATCTTTAGCAGGTTCAGAAGGTTCTACAATAGTTTTATGTTTCTTTTTCCTTTTCTTAGGAATAGTACCACTATTTTCAGTTTGTTGTGAATCCTTCTTAATTCTTTTAGGATGCCCCTCAGGATATAGAGGATCGTGGGTAGCAGCACCACTTATAGTTCTAATTTCATAAACATGTTTTTCTTTAGCAGCATTAACTAGCAAATATTTCCGTACCTTAATAAGCTGATCAATTTGAGTTTGAACCATTTGAAAATGTTTAACAAACATTTTAACATCATTAGAGGTTCTTTCCACAATATCCTTCAACTCAACAATAGCTCTAGAGTTTTCCATTAGATGATTTTGCACCCTTTTATTAAAATTATCTTGCTTAACAATAAAAACATCAAATTCTTCTAAGCATTGATCAAGAGGTTTAGAGTAAGGAATATCACCGTCATCAAAATGTTGGAGAGAGTGTACCTCAATAGTGGATGAATGGGGGATTGGCTTACATAATTCTTCTATAGGAGGTAAATTCTTCACATCTGCAGCTTTAATTCCCTTCTCCTTAAGACATTTCTTAGCTTCCTTCATCACTTCATCATTTAGTTCAATAACTCCCCTCTTCTTTGGTTTTGGTGTTGGTGTTGGCTCAGGAACAGTTAACTCAGGTGTAGCTGCCTCAGGTGTAGTTGGTTTAGATGAAATCCAGTCTTCATAATTCTTGCTTATTTTAGCCATTAATTCCTCAGCTTCTTTGGGTGTTCTCTTCCTGAAAACACAATTAGCACAACTATCTAGGTATGTCCTAGTTTCTTCGGTTAGTCCATTATAATATATATCAAGAAGCTCATTTTTAGGTAATGGACATCCAGCCTGTGCATGAATCAAAGCAAAAAACCTTGCGCATGATTCAGGCAATATCTCTTTCTCTTCCTGCTTAAAATCAAAAAGTTCCTGCAAAATAGCATGTCTAGCACTAGGAGGGAAATATTTCTGAAGGAAGGTACTAATCAAGCAATCAGGGCTATCAATAGATCTAGTAGGTAAATTATTAAACCAAGTTTTAGCTTCTCCTTTCAGTGAAAAAGGGAAAATTTTAGCAACAAAGTAGGTGCGCATCTTAATATCATCAGAAAATAAAGCACTCATGGTAGAAAGCTCAGTCATATGCGCTACAGCACTTTCATTATTAGTCCCACAAAAAGGTTCTTTCTCAACAATAGTTATGTAAGATAAATCAAGAGAGAAATCATAATCCTTATCTTTTATGTTTATGGGAGATGTAGCAAACTTAGCATTAGGAGATAATTTAGGTCTAATAGTATGTTTCTCAAGAAGACTCTTAATAGCACATTTATCATGAGTGTTTTGACATTCTTTAATAAATTCATTAGTCATCTCTATATAACCACCTTCAATATCATAGCTCTCTCTAGACTCAGGTGAACTGACAAGTGTAGTAGTGTCTTCATTAGGAGTTTCAGTATTTCCAGCTATAGTTCTAGCAATCGTAGCATCTACAAAAGGACCTAATGAACCAATTTTATCAAGCACAGTAGAAGCAGCATCATAAGTATCAGAAGTTTCAGATTCAGAAGTAGTAGAAGTGTGGGTAGCATGTGTATGTGGTGGTGTAAGGAGCTTACTCACAACAGACGGTGAATCAAGAGCAACAGAGGTGTTCAGAACCGTACCTCTCCTTGTAGTGGATGGTAAAATAGGAACCTTTTCATCACGAGACTTACCCATGATGGATGGATGGGAGCGAACAATAGTGATTCCAAGTGACTTGATAAATAAAGCTATGCTCCCGGGCAACGGCGCCAGAAAATTGAAGGAAATATGCCCTGAGAGGCAATAATAAAGTTGTTATTATGTATTCCTTGTATATGATAGATGTTTATTTTACATGCTATAATTGTATTGATAGGAAACATCAATACATGTGTGTTTAATAAACAAAAAGGGTTCCTAGTCATGCCTCTCTTATAGACTAGCTTGCTGATTAACAAGATGATCAAGGTTTCCTGATCATGGACATTGGATGTTGTTAATAACAAGGTCACACCATTGGTGGAATGATGTGATGAACATTAATCCGAAGTATAGCATTACGATCAAGTCATTATGTTTACATTGCTATAACATCATACAAAGTAATCTTTATCCTTAGACCATGAGATCATGTTAATTGCTGACACCGAAAGAGTATCTTGATAACATCAAACGTCACACCGTAACAAGGTGACTATAAAGATGGGTTCAGTCCTACGAAGGTGTTATGTTGAGGCTCATGGATCAAGAGTGGAATTTGTCAATCCAGATGACGAATAGATATACTCTAGGCCCTCTCGGTGATATCACATTAGGATAGCTTGCAAGCAAGTGATGTGATCACTAGAATGTTATATCACGGGAACAAGAAAAGAGTGCATGTAGGTAACGAGATCAAACTAGGTATGGAGATACCGATGATCGAATCTCGGACATGTAATATATCGAGAGACAAAGGGATTTAGTTACAAGCATTAAAGGTTCTCACGATCACAGGAGTCATCGTTGAATGTGTAGGAGTCAGTACGGATCTCCAGGTCCCGCCGCTGATTATTGATCGGAGAAGGGTCTCGATCATGTCTGCATTATTCGCGAACCGTAGGGTGGCACACTTAAGAGTTACCGGACACCATTTTGGAGCACATATGTTTCAGATGAAAGAATTGCAAAGCGCAGGAATTGTTTCAATAGAAACCGGAAATTGTTTCGGGTGAAATTGCAGAAGGTGGTTCTGCATGAGATATTGAAATATTGCAAGGGGCTATATGAGAATGTTTGTTAATTAAAGTAATTAACAAAATTCTGAATAAATTTAATAAAAGAGTTTTATTAAATGAGAGAGCATTAAATTTGGAGAAACTTAATGCATTTAAAGTGGAGACTTTAAAAGGGAATGTGAAGAGGCATTTTAATGTGGAGGAGTTACCACCACATGAATGGGGGAGGTGAGGGGTCACCCCCCCCCCATGCGCCGGCCATGGAGAGAGGGGGCACCCCCCTCCTCCTATAAAAGGCCACCCATTCCCTCCTTCATCCTCACACCTCCTTGTGAAGGATCTCTCTCCCCCTCTAGAATTATTCCCCCATGGTCTCGGATTAGCGAGATACATGTTCCCGGTGGCATTTCGTCTGGAAGGAGTTGCTGCTTCCGCTGGATCGCTGGAGAGAGGAGGTGGAGGTTGTCCGGTGGCTTGAACGTGTGTGCGAGTGCGGATGCGCTGCTGAGTTGCGGCGCTCGGACTTCCTCACGATCTTGAGATCAGCAAGTCTATGACTACATCAACCATGAGTTCCTACTCGTTAACAAAGCTCGTTGTTTTCGAGGGTAAGTTCTCTATGGATGTATGTCCACCCGTTGCTCTGTACCTAGTAGATAGATCTTGGCGTGTAGATCACACCGTAGGAAATTTTTTGTTTTCTATGTTGCAGACCCAACAGTGGTATCAGAGCCTGATCTATGTGTAGGTGCTTTGCACGGGTAGTACACATATGTTTATATGTGGGCGATGATGATCATGTTATTGCATATTCTATGTACTTTGGATATTGATGGCATAGTGGGATGAAGCGGCCCGGACCAACCTTACATGTCATCGTACATGAGACCAGTTCCACGACTGACATGCAACTTGTTTTGCATAAGTGGCTGGCGGGTGTCTATCTCTCCTACTATAGTCAATATCTGATTTACAACGAGTTGCTAATAACTTGGTTATCCTCGTTGTGGTTCATGTTCGTAGGTTAGACAGGTTCTATCTCCGAAAGCCCTAAGCCACGTAAAACTTGCAATTGATAAGTTAGAGGCGTCTAGTTTAGATCGTTGATGGGCTAGTGTTTTGATATGGTATTGTTGTAAGTAGATGTATAATAGATACTCTTACAACTCACTTAACGTGTAAGTTCCATAGACCTTGGCCTTACACACAAAGGAATGATAGAGATCATACCACGATGCAAATGATAGAGATCAAATGCATGAACCATATCACCTCACTTCACACATTAGATGTTAACATCTTATATTGCTAGTTTGGTGCGTTTGGTAGCATTATAAGATGATCCCTCATTTAGATATCAAGATAAAATGTGTTCTTCCTTAAGTATGCACCATTTTGTGGATCGTGTTTTGAGGCATCACGTGATGATCGGGTGTTTTCAACTCTACGCTTTCATACAACGGGTGTAAGACAGTTTTACACACGCAAATACTAAGGTTCTTACTTGATGAGCCTAGCATGTACAGACATGGCCTCGGAACACGGACCGAAAGGTTAAGCATGAGTCATATAGTTGATATGATGCCCATATAGATGCTCGCCTTTGAAGCTACACCGACTCACGTGATGATCGGACTTGGTGTAGTGGATTTGGTTCATGTAATCACCAAAAGGACACGAGGGATGTCGTTTTTGAGTGGGAGTTCATTAGTAATTTGGATTAGCTGAACTCAATCTATCATAAACTTAGTCTAAATATACTTTACAAATTCTGTTGTAGATGGCACCACCTGCTTTTAATTTAAATCTGTTCATGGAGAAAGAGAAACTTGCTGCGAATGGTAGCAACTTCACAAACTGGGCTATGAATTTGAGGATTCTCCTCACTGCTGCACAAAAGCAATATGTGCTAGATGCGCCGCTAGGCCCCCCACCAGCTCCTGATGCCCCTGACGAAGAAAAGAACGTCTATATAACTCGTCAGGAGGACCACAACTTAGTTCATTGCGGCATACTGTATGGGCTAGAGCTAGAACTTCGAAAGCATTTCAAAAATGGCAATGCCTTTGATACCATGGGAGAATTGAAAATGATTTTCGATACCCATGCTGCCATAGAGAGTTATAATGCTACAAAAAAGTTCTTTAGCTGCATGATGGAGGAAAACAGCTCCGTTAGTGAGCACGTACTCAAAATGTCTGGGTACGCCGATAAGCTTGTGTCCTTGGGAATAACGATTCCCATTGACCTAGGCATACATCGTGTTCTCCAATCTCTGCAACCTAGCTACAAGAGCTTCATGATGAACTATAATATGCAGGGCATGAAGAAGTCTCTTCCCGAGCTTCTGTCAATGCTTAAGACTGCAGAAGTGGAGATTAGGAAAGAACATCAAGTGTTGATGATCAATAGGACCACCGGTTTCAAGAAGGACAAGAAAGGTAAGCACAAGGGAAAGAAGGGTGGAAAGTCTGTTGCCACGCCTGAAAAGAAACCCCGAGCTGGCCCTAAGTCTGACACCGAGTGCTACTATTACAAGGGGACTGGCCATTGGAAGCGCAACTGCCCCAAGTATTTGGCGGACAAGAAGTCCAGCAAGGCAAACAAAGGTATATGTGATATACATGTTATTGATGTGTACTTGACTAGTACTCACAGTAGCACCTGGGTATTTGATATGGGATCGGTTGCTAATATATGTAACTCGGTTCAGGGGCTGCGGAACAAGCGACAACTAGCAAGGGATGAGGTCTCGATGCGGGTCGGCAATGGATCAAGAGTTGATGTGATCGCCGTCGGAACGCTGCCTCTCCATATGCCATCGGGATTAGTTATAAACCTAAATAATTGTTATTTGGTGCCTGCAATGAGCATGAACATTGTATCCGGATCGTGTTTGATGCAAATTGGTTATTCATTTAAGTCTGAAAACAATGGTTGTTCGATTTATATGAATAATATCTTTTATGGTCATGCACCTATGTTGAATGGTTTATTTCTGTTGGATCTCGATAGTAGTATTACGCATATTCATAATGTTGATGCTAAAAGGATTAAACTTGATAATGATATATCTACATATATGTGGCACTGCCGTCTAGGTCATATTGGCGTTAAACGCATGAAGAAACTCCATTCTGATGTACTTTTGGAATCACTTGATTTTGAATCATTTGATACATGTGAGCCATGCCTTATGGGCAAGATGACTAGAACGTCGTTTTCTGGTTCAATGGAATGGGCGACAGATCTATTGGAAATCATACATACTGATGTGTGTGGACCAATGAGTGTGTCGGCGCGAGGTGGATATCGTTATTTTGTTACTTTCACGGATGATTTGAGTAGATATGGGTATATCTATTTGATGAAACGCAAGTCTGAAACTTTTGAAAAGTTCAAGGAATTTCAGAATGAAGTGGAAAATCATCGTAACAGAAAGATCAAATTTCTGCGGTCCGACCATGGAGGAGAGTATCTTAGTTACGAGTTTAGCACACATATGAAAGACTGTGGAATAGTTTCACAACTCACGCCTGCCGGAACACCACAACGTAATGGTGTGTCAAAACGTCATAATCGTACTTTATTGGATATGGTTCGATCTATGATGTCTCTGATTGACTTGCCACTGTCATTTTGGGGTTATGCACTGGAAACCGCTACATTCACTTTAAATAGGGCACCATCTAAATCCGTTGAAAAGACACCGTATGAATTATGGTTTGGAAACAAACCTAAGCTGTCATTTCTTAAAGTTTGGGGATGCGATGTTTATGTGAAGAAACTTCAACCGGATAAACTCGAACCCAAAGCGGAAAAATGCGTCTTCATAGGATACCCTAAGGAAACGATTGGGTATACCTTCTATCACAGATCCGAGGGCAAGGTCTTTGTTGCCAAGAATGGATCCTTTCTTGAGAAGGAGTTTCTCACGAAAGGTGTGAGTAGTCGGAAGGTAGAACTCGAAGAGGTTACTGAACCTTCTCTTCATGAAATGGCGAGTAGCGCAGCTCCAGAAGTTGTTTCGGAGTTGACTTCACCTAATGAAGAGAGAGCTAATGATATTGATCATGAAACTCCGAAAGAGGACACTACCGAACCTCGCAGGTCAACCAGGACACGTGCAGCTCCTGAACTATATGGCAATCATGTTATGAATTTCATGATTGATGAAATGGATGACCCTGCGACATATGAAGAAGCGATGATGAGCCCGGATTCCAACAAATGGCTAGAAGCCATGAAATCCAAGATGGAATCCATGTACGAGAACCAAGTTTGGAACTTGGTGGACTTACCTCACGACCGAAAGGCCATTGAGAATAAATGGATTTTCAAAAGAAAAAACGATGCTGATGATAATGTGACCATCTATAAGGCTCAACTTGTCGCAAAGGGGTTTCGACAAATTCAAGGAGTTGACTACGATGAGACATTCTCTCCCGTAGCTATGCTTAAGTCGGTTAGTATTATGTTAGCAATTGCTGCATATTTCGATTATGAAATATGGCAGATGGATGTCAAAACTGCGTTCCTCAATGGTAAGATTGAAGAAGAGTTGTATATGATACAACCTAAGGTTTTTGTCCATCCTAAGGATGCTAATAAGGTGTGCAAACTTCAGCGATCCATCTATGGACTGAAGCAAGCATCACGGAGTTAGAATCTCCGCTTTGATGAGGTTCTCAAAGAGTTTGGATTTGTCCAAACTTATGGAGAGGCTTGTATTTACAAGAAAGTTAGTGGGAGCAATGTGGCATTTCTGATATTATATGTGGATAGCATATTATTTATTGGAAATGATTTAGATCTTTTAAATAGTGTTAAAAGTTATCTAAACAGCAAATTTTCGATGAAAGACCTTGGTGAAGCTTCATATATATTAGGCATTAAAATCTATAGAGATAGATCAAGACGCCTAATTGGGCTATCGCAGAGTACATACCTTGATAAGATATTAAAGAAGTTTAATATGGACGGAAGTAAGAAGGGGTTCTTACCTATGTTGCAAGGCAAGACATTGAGTAAGACTCAAAGTCCGGCTACGGCGGAAGAAAGAGAGATAATGGATAGGATCCCCTATGCCTCAGCCATAGGCTCTATAATGTATGTCATGCTATGTACAAGAACGGATATGGCACATGCTATTAGTTTGACTAGTAGGTACCAATCTGATCCAGGTTCGGAACACTGGATAGCGGTCAAGTATATTCTTAAGTACTTGAGAAGAACTAAGGATATGTTTCTTGTATACGGAGGTGAAGAAGAGCTAGTCGCTAAGTGTTATGTCGATGCTAGCTTTGACACTGATCCGGATGACTCTAAGTCTCAATCCGGATACGTATTTATCTTGAACGGAGCAGCAGTTAGTTGGAGGAGCTCCAAACAACCCGTGGTGGCTAGATCAACAACGGAGGCGGAATATGTTGCTGCTTCAGAAGCGGCGCAGGAAGCAGTTTGGATGAAAGAGTTCATTACGGAACTGGGTGTGGTTCCCAGTGCGTTGGACCCGATGGTGATCTATTGTGACAACAATGGAGCCATATCCAACGCCAAGGAACCAAGGTCTCACAAGAATTCCAAGCATATTAAGCGCCGGTTTCACTCCATCCGTGAACTTGTCAAGGATGGAGATATAAAGATTTGTAAAGTGCACACGGACCTGAATGTAGCAGATCCGTTGACTAAAGTACTCCCTAGGGCAAAACATGATCAACACCAAAACTCCATGGGTGTTAGATTTATCACTATGTGAACTAGATTATTGTCTCTATTGCAAGTGGGAGACTGAAGGAAATATGCCCTAAGAGGCAATAATAAAGTTGTTATTATGTATTCCTTGTATATGATAGATGTTTATTTTACATGCTATAATTGTATTGATAGGAAACATCAATACATGTGTGTTTAATAAACAAAAAGGGTTCCTAGTCATGCCTCTCTTATAGACTAGCTTGTTGATTAACAAGATGATCAAGGTTTCCTGATCATGGACATTGGATGTTGTTAATAACAAGGTCACACCATTGGTGGAATGATGTGATGAACATTCATCCGAAGTATAGCATTACGATCAAGTCATTATGTTTATATTGCTATAACATCATACGAAGTAATCTTTATCCTTAGACCATGAGATCATGTTAATTGCTGACACCAAAAGAGTATCTTGATAACATCAAACGTCACACCGTAACAGGGTGACTATAAAGATGGGTTCAGTACTACGAAGGTGTTATGTTGAGGCTCATGGATCAAGAGTGGAATTTGTCAATCCAGATGACGAATAGATATACTCTGGGCCCTCTCGGTGATATCACATTAGGATAGCTTGCAAGCAAGTGATGTGATCACTAGAATGTTATATCACGGGAACGAGAAAAGAGTGCATGTCGGTAACGAGATCAAACTTGGTATGGAGATACCGATGATCGAATCTCGGACATGTAATATATTGAGAGACAAAGGGATTTAGTTACAAGTGTTAAAGGTTCTCACGATCACAGGAGTCATCGTTGAATGTGTAGGAGTCAGTACGGATCTCTAGGTCCTGCTGCTGATTATTAATCGGAGAAGGGTCTCGATCATGTCTGCATTATTCGCGAACCTAGGGTGGCACACTTAAGAGTTACCGGACACCATTTTGGAGCACATATGTTTCAGACGAAAGAATTGCAAAGCACAGGAATTGTTTCAATAGAAACCGGAAATTGTTTCGGGTGAAATTGCAGAAGGTGGTTCTGCATGAGATATTGAACATTGCAAGGGGCTATATGAGAATGCTTGTTAATTAAAGTAATTAACAAAAGTCTTAATAAATTTAATAAAAGAGTTTTATTAAATGAGAGAGCATTAAATTTGGAGAAACTTAATGCATTTAAAGTGGAGACTTTAAAAGGGAATGTGAAGAGGCATTTTAATGTGGAGGAGTTACCACCACATGAATGGGGAGGTGAGGGGTCACCCTCCCATGCGCCGTCCATGGAGAGAGGGGGCACCCCCCTCCTCCTATAAAAGGCCACCCATTCCCTCCTTCATCCTCACACCTCCTTGTGAAGGATCTCTCTCCCCCTCTAGAATTATTCCCCCATGGTCTCGGATTAGCGAGATACATGTTCTCGGTGGCATTTCGTCTGGAAGGAGTTGCTGCTTCCGCTAGATCGCTGGAGCGAGGAGGTGGAGGTTGTCCGGTGGCTTGAACGTGTGTGCGAGTGCGGATGCGCTGCTGAGTTGCGGCGCTCGGACTTCCTCACGATCTTGAGATCGGCAAGTGTACGACTACATCAACCACGAGTTCCTACTCATTAACAAAGCTCGTTGTCTTCGAGGGTAAGTTCTCTATGGATGTATGTCCACCCGTTGCTCTATACCTAGTAGATAGATCTTGGCGTGTAGTTCACACCATAGGAAAATTTTTGTTTTCTATGCTGCGGACCCAACAAAAATAGTCTTGATGACCCACAAGTATAGGGGGTGTATCGCAGTATTTTCGAGGGAAGTGAAACCCAATTTATTGATTCGACACAAGGGGAGACAAAGAATATCTATAAGTCTTAACAACTGAGTTGCCAATTCAGCTACACCTGGAAACAATCTTGCTCGTAGCAGTTTATCGGTAGCAACAGTTTTGTAATAGCAATAGCAAAGTAATAGCAGTAGTAAAAGTAAAGACAGTAGTAACAATTGTAATAAACAGTAGGATTAAAGCGCGGTAGGCATAGGGATGGATGGACGGGTGTTGTATGGACAAGACAATTCATATAGCAATCAAGACGTAGGGCATTTGCAGATAAATAAGATAAAGCATCCAAGTACTAGATAATCATAGGCATGTGTTCCATATATAGTCATACGTGCTCGCAATGAGAACTTGTACAACATCTTTTGTCCTGCCAGCCCGTTTGCAGCGGGGCCTCAAGGGAACTACTGGAAATTAAGGTGCTCCTTTTAATAGAACACCGGAGCAAAGCATTAACACTCCATGAACACATGTGATCCTCACATCAAAGCCATCCCCTCTGGTTATCCCGATTATTTTCAGTTCGGGGCCTTTGGTTCTGGACAACAATATGTGTATACAACTTGCAGGTAAGATCACAAACAATACTATCATAATGAATCAATAACATGTTCAGATATGAAATCATGGCACTCGGGCCCTAGTGACAAGCATTAAGCATAACAAGTTGCAACAAAGTCAAAAAGCACTAATAATAGATACTAGGCACCATGCCCTAATAATCTGATGCCATTACATGCACGATCTCATCCAATCCCTACCATCCCCATAGCCTACAACGGGGGATTACTCACACGTGGATGGGGAATCATGGATGGTTGATGGAGAAGCGATGGTGATGATGGTGGCGATGATCTCCTCCAATTCCCCGTCCCGCCAGGGTGCCAGAACGGAGTTTCTGGTTCTGAATCGCGGAACCTGGTGGTGGCGGCGTAGCAGAACTCTTTCTGGAAAAACATCGACCCCCCTTGGTTTTTAGGTCAAGAGACAACTTATAGGCGAAGAGGGAGGCTGAGGGGATGACCGAGGCGGCCACACCACCCCAGGTGCGGCCTGGCCTGACCCGTGCGGCCAGGTGGTGTGGGCCCCTCGTGGCCCTCCTCTGTCTCGTCTTCTGGCTCCGTGAGTCTTCTGGTGAAATAGGATTTTTGGCATATTTTCCAGGATCTTTCGTGATAGTTGATTTTCTGCACAAAAACTAGACACCAAGGTAATTCTACTGAAAACAACACCAGTCCGTGTTAGTTCTATCCAAATTACACAAGTTTAGAGGAGAAACAATAGCAAAAGTGTTCGAGAAAGTAGATACGTTTTGGATGTATCACCCTTTCATAGAGAAATCATGCCACTATTTTTAACACGTTAATTGTGATTGTGTTGCACACTCGTGACCATGCCAATAGGTATATGTTGAGAAATAGTGGGTCAGAGGAGTACTAAAACTTCACTTGGAACGTGAAACCACGGGGAGACTAAAGTTTTACCCGTCATAGCATTGCCACTATAGACGCTTACATAACTCAATAGCTGAAATCAAGTGGTTTCCCACATTTGGATCGTTCATTGGCAAACGGAGTTAATAGTTCCCCATGGAGCCGAAGTGTTGTAATGACACGCGTAAAGCAATATCTTAATGTAATTATTAGAAAAAGCAGTGGCATAATCTCTACTACTTTGAAGCATCCATTTTATCAGACAATTCCATTCAAGAGTGATATCGAGTCCATTTACATTAAGCTCAAATGGGGTTGAGTAGTTCTAAAATCAAATCCTTTGGGCTAAACATGGACTCGAGTCATCTTTTGGATGCTTTTTCTTGTTGTAAAAATGTCATAAATATTTTTAACCAAGTTCATTGCTCATTATTTCAAATCTAAAAAGGAGACACTGGCAAAGGAATAGAATTTATAGGATAACAAGCTAAGTGGGGAGTGGCTCAAGTGCAAGCGAGTAAATAATTGTAGGGTCAAATTAAAGTTGCAGAAAAGTTGATGAAAGGAATGTGATACCACCTCTTGCTTGCTTCGTTCTCGTACTTGAGTCGAACCCCCTCTATATTTCCCTATTGCCAAGTCACCTGAAATTGAGCAATCTTCAAGAGAAACAAAGAAACAAATCCGCAATAAAAGTCACAACTAATTTTTTGTGTTTTTGGTTTAGGAATGCAAACTGAAAGTAAACATGCAATTTTGAAGAAGTAAAATAAATCAAAAGAAGAAATAAAAAATATGAATGCAAGGTTTGGAGGTTTTCAAACCTCCCCCAAGCTTAGGCTATTGCCAGGCTCAATTGTTGCCGTCGTTCGGCGGCTAGTGCGGATATTACTGGTAGTAGTCGGGGAAGTGGGTCATGAAGTGACTGAATTTATGAGTTAAGGCACTAACATCCTCATTCACTCCTTGTAGCGTGTGTTCAATCTCCCCAACATGCTGGTTGAGCTGCATAAACTCTTAATAGGGAACATTGTTGAACCCCTGCTGCTGCTGATTGGGCCATGGGTCCTAGGATCCCCCTGTTGCTACTGCAGTCCCTCCCAAGAAGGGTTGTATTCCTGCTCCTACTCCTGCTCATCCTGATCCTGCTGCTCTCCTTCTTCATCTTCTTCTTGAGCAGGCTGGAATTCAGCCATGATCTCCACCACTTGATCCTTGGTGAGGATCTAGTTGTACTTCTCTACAATCGTGAAGGCTTGTGGACAGGGCAACGGAACCTGCTCAACCTGTGCATCACCAACATAACCAAACTGATTTGCTCGAAGCCTCTTGTCAGCTCGATAAACACCGAGGAACCCAGAAGAAGTTAAATATTTGACATCCATAAGTTTGGAGCTATCAACTGGTTGCATCACAGGTAATGTAAGGTCCAATGCTAGGGCAAGGTGGGTTACCAATCCACCAATGCGAATGCCACCTTTATTTTTGTTGCTCTGGTGGCGAAGGTGCTGGAGGAGTAGAGCCGCAGGATTGGGGCTTTGTAGTGCATTGGGGAAGAGTGCCTTGGTGATCATAGCCATGTACGCAATGGCCATGGAACCGGTATCTCCTCTTCCCAATAGTGTGTTGGCGAGGAACAAGGCATAGTAGCGAATTGTTGGGTTCTGAATGGTGGGCATCTTCTTCTGGTAGAAGTCCTTGCCATCGTTAACAGAAGTAACCTCCCAAGTTTCTCCACTTGAGACGCTATATAAATTTGTAACAGTTTACTCCCCACCGTGGAGGACGCCAAAAGCATCACAAAATTTTTGGAAAGTAATTTCATATGGCTGTTGGTTTATGGTGAAGCTTACTGTGCACACATTACCTTTCTCCTTGTGGTCATCATAGAAAGAGGCGAGGAACTCATACGTGAGCTCGGTGTAGGTATTGTGGCCTGCGTAGGCGAGTAGTGATAGCCCTGCTTTTTCACACATGAGGTCGAAGTCCGCCCTCAACCCTGCCGTGGTGAGAAAGCTATCATCGGCCCAACATGTGCGCATCACCCTCCTTGATGAAACCATGGCCAACTTGCTGTTGAGCTTGGCCCGGAGACCCGAGCTCTCGCCATATTGGCGCTTGCTCTTGTGAAAAACGTTACCAATTTTGTTCATCTTGATGCACTGAAAAATTTCACCATGAAACCTTAGACATGTAGTTTCTACATGATATACAAATGATTCTACGTGGAAAAATTTAATCCTAATGTGAGAAATCAAAAGGAAAAACAAAATAAGCTTAAGTTCATCCACTAGATCAATGTGAGAGTTTTAACCATGGAATTCTGAAAATAAAGCATGGATAGGGAGAGAAACATACCAATATGTTGATTCCCCAACTCAAACCAATGAAATCCACGAAGAATCAAGAATTCTAGGTGGGTTTTGAGGGGTTTGGAGAGAGAATATGAGAGAAAAAGTGAGGAGGAGGACGAACCCTAGCCGCCCCGGTGCGATTATGTGGTCGCGCCGAACTATACGGCCGCAACTATACGGGCGGGATAAGTAGTTCCCATTGTATAGTTGCAGTGGCATCGACAATTAGGGTTTCTTTATGCCAGATCCCAGCTATACAGGCGCAACTATACGGCCGGATCAAAATGGTCCCCCCGTATAGTTGGTCGTCAAATCTTCTGTGTCCTCGAGATAAAATTTCTTAGATAGGCATCGATAACTATACGGCTGGAATTTTTATTCCCGTCTTATAGTTGGTCATTAAACCTTCAGTATCCTGGAAAAGAAATTTAACGAAGGCATCGATATCTATACGGCCCGAATTTTTATTCCCGCCATATAGTTGGTGGTTAAACTTTATGTTCCTAAGAGAGAAAATTTGTCGATGGCAAAGATATCTATATGGCTAAACTATACGTCCAGAATTTTTATTCCTACTGTATAGTTGGTCGTTAAACCTTCAGTAGACATCAAAAAAAATCTATTTCTTCGAGAATTCTTTCTTATCATGAAACTTAGCGAAACACCTTGTGTTTGACAGAAAAATGACAGTAAAAATTGTCGACCAACAACAACATGTAGAGAGCAGGATTTTTAGTACTACCGAACTTCTTCTGCTCAATAGGAGATTCACTTTTTAATCTAGACAAAATGATTAAGCTAGGTTTTGTAGATAAAACTCAAACTTTTATTTTTATACTTATTCTATGCTTGTTCAATCGATATTTCTACTACTTTTTGACAGCTGCATCTTCACGGGCGTGCTTCTGCAAGAATGTCTGTGAAAAGGTTGTAGGAGTGCGATGAACATTTTATTCTTTAGTTTATTTTATTAATGTGATGGGTTGACTCCCATTAATATAAGCATTTTATTAAGAACGGTTGAATAACTCAACTCCTTCTTTGTTCTTGAATTCTTACCTTGGGTTGCCCCTTATCAAAGGAACTTACCACATGAATTCGTTTTGCCAATGGAATATATCTTTCTCCTGCTTCCAGCTTCTTGGGAAAATACCGGATGATTTCAACATCATAAACATTGAAGATTATTTTTCCTTTAGCACAATCAACTGATGCTCCTACAGTACTAAGGAAAGGTCTTCCACGTATTATGGATAATTTTTCATCCTCTGGCATTGCAAGAATAATAAAATCAGTGGGAATAACATACTCACCTATTCTAAGTAGAACATCCTCAATCATACCAATGGGTTGTTTAGTGGACTTGTCAGCCATCTGTAAAGTGATAGTAGTAGGGGAATACTCCCCTAATCCTAACCTTTTATAGAGGGAATATGACATTACACTAACTCCCGCACCTAAATCACACAAGGCATTGTGAATATCTGTTTTGCCAATTGAGCACGAAATAGTTGGTATTCCGGGATCTCCTGATTTAGACAATAGCTTCCCATTAGCAGGATAACTAGTCACCATGGCAACGGTTTGAGTTATTTCTTTCTTTCTACTAAGAATATCATGGAGGAATTTAGAATAGGTAGGAACTTTAATTGCATCCCCAAATGGAATTTCTAGACGAAGATCACCAAGTGCCTTTTTGAAAGAATCATAGATTACCTGATCCGGTGCTTTCTTTTTTCGATCTGGATATGGAAGCTTTTGCTAACCTTTATAATTCTTGTCTTTTACCTTTTGTGGGGGATCAGGCTCCTTTATTGCTTTCTTTTGTTGTTGCTTAATGCTCTTCTTCTTTTCTACTACAACAACTTCATCTTCATTGCTTGTCTCCTTTTCTTATTTTGGATCAACTTTCTTTGCATCAGAGTCGTAACGGTCTTCATGTGCATCATTTTGGTCCTCCATGGTTTGATCTTGTGTTTCTTGAGCAGTTTCATCTTGAGGATCCACCAGTGTATCATCTTCCTGGCTTGCTTTGAGCAAGGCTTTTTCCTTTCGATCTTTTTCAGCTTCATATCCTGGTGGTCCTAATGGTCCTATAACAACTATAGCTCTCCTTATAACAACATTAGTAGAAACAAGAATAACTATATCATCTTGAAGAAACAATTGATAACCAGATGCTATTTGTTCACATTGGGTTTCAATCATACTAAGCTACTTGTGAAATAATTTTATTTCTTGGCCAATCTCATCATAATTTTCCGTGAGTTCTGCTAGAATCTTTTTATGTCTTTGAAAATGCTTATGCAGGTTATTATGAGATTTTGCTTGTCAATGTTTTAATTCTTGAAAAACTTTTCTAGTTTCATCTTCTTCAGTAAAAAATTGTAACAAGTCTACTTTGTTTTCCTTAACAATTTCAAAAGGTATACCTTTTTCTTTCATTGTTTTGCATACTTCAGGCATAAGATCAGGAGTTATACGAAGTATCCATTTTTTTAGGTTAGTGCCAACATTAGGATTATATAAAGAATCATTCTTAGGCCTAGTAGACATCAATTCCAAACATGCTTTATTAGTTAAAGTATTTATCGATCCTCCTGCTGATAAGTCAAGCAACTCTCTACATTGAGTATTAAGACCATGGTAAAAATAAATGGAAAATAGTTGATTCAGAATAGCCATGATTAGGAATACTATCGATCATTCCAAAGAATCTATCCCAGGCTTGTGGGTAGTTTTCTCCCACGTTCTGACTAAAGTTGCCTATATTATTTCTAATTTTAGTTACCTTTTTAAAATGGTTAAACCTGTTTATGAATTTAACAATATATTTGTCCCAACATTTAATGTAATGATGAGGGAGGGAATATAACCAGTCTAGAGCCTTACCTTTAAGAGACCAACGAAATAATTTTAGACGAGAGAAGTCTCTTGGCAAACCTTTTGGTCCAAGCGATGTTATCACATCGTCGTACTCTCTAAGATGTTTTCCTGGGTCTTCATCTTCCCTTCCACTGAAAGCTTTTTCCTGCAAAATTTTAATAATTCCACCATCAAATCGATATTCTCTAACTCCAGGATTAGGAAATTCTATTGGTTGTTTAAGAAAACCAGAATTTGGAGCACTGTATTCTCTGAGAATTTTCTCAGGTTTCTTGGGAGTTGTTGTGTAAATGGACATGATTTCCCTAAAATCACTCAGGTTTTCAACTTCAACCTTATTTTATCTTAAAAGTTTTTCAATAATTTCCTCGCGCCTTTGAATAGGCACGAACTCAATATAATCTAGTAAATAGGTCCTACCAGAGCGTGTAGACCCTTTGTCTCCTAGGGAGACCATTTTTTAGTAGTAACACCTGAAATGTCAACAGACAAACACTTAGCGCTTAGCTCCTTGGCAACAACGCCAGAAATTAGCTTGATGTATGCAAGTGCACAAATCATTTGTAGCTAGTTTTGAAATATATAGATATCGATCCCACAGGGACCCCGAAGATAAGTGTTTATGAATGAAGTCTCTGTCACACTCAAAGTTGTCACAGGTCTTCGAGTGAATTTACTGAAAGTGTGGAAATAAGAATGAAATTTGGATTAAACTGGATGTATTTAAATAAAACTAAAACGTAAACTTCAGGAATAAAAAGCATAAAAGTAAAGAACGATTCAATTGTTTGTGGTTTTCTGCAGATGACAAAGAAGGTGCGGGGAGATACAGTTCATGGTGATAGTGACTGTGCCAGGTGGATGAACGATGAGTGTAACAATTATAATCTTATAAATATATGTGTAGGTAAGCAACCCATAATTAGCCGAAACTCCTCTTGTTAGATTTCATCCCAACTTCAATAATCCTACTAGTCCGTTACCAAAATCATGGTCAATCACTAGACGATTAAGATCCTTCAGGTTGCTTAGCAATTAAGCTCCTTGGATTGGACTAATGCAATAAGCATAGTGGTTCCTCATGATCCTCGAGTCAAACTAGTTTCCCTGGCGGCCGCGGAGTGGCGGGGCCTTAGCGTGTGGTTGCGGGAGATCTGTGCTAGCAGTAGAGGAGATGCGGCGGCCCCGGCACCTGCGCCTGCACCGCGGCCTCTCCGACGAGGCCAGAGCCATCTCTCCGACCAGAGAAGGAGGATCGTCTTTAGCGGAGCTGCCTGACGCCATCGTCTTCGCCACCAAGCATGGAGTTGGAAGGGAGAGGCTGTAGGAGAGGTGGAGAGCAAGGCACAGCCCGCGCCTTCCCTCCCTTTTATAACAAACGAGGAGGCGAACGATGGCTTCCCACCTCGCCGGCTCGCGGGAGGGCAAAAATCACGCCCCACAATATTTTTTGCAGGAATTGAGGTGGGCGTAGTCAATGCGGGCGCAGTCAATGCAGGCTGCCGCTGAAGCCAAGGCATGGCCCCACAGTCCCGCAGCCACTTGAGTTTGTAGGCACACGCATGTTATCTCTGTGGGATGGGAAAGTGTGCCTTCCACTCATGTTGCGCTCATCGCGATTAGGACTATGCGCACGCGCTAATGAATGGAGAAGCCCGACAACAGCCTCTTCGTCGTACCACGACCAGCGTTGCAAGTTGTCATCCCTCGCCCGGGGGATTCTATTGGTGTAATGAGATCGAGGGTCCCTCACATAACGCCATAGCACGTGGGCCAGAACCCATCGGTCAGCGACTCAGCAAATGCGTGGCCTGGCCGACAAAGGTGTCGCAAGGATGCGAGCACCATGTGCTCCAAGCAGGTATGGTCTTGGCATGATGAGCCTATGAGACTAAGTATCAACTATGATGTAGGTGCCTATGGATGATACGAATGCAACATGATGAGCCTTGATCCGCCAGCCTGGCACGGACAAGGAAGAAAGGACAATGACACAAGCAAGTCGGTCCAACCCCTCCTTCCGGGGGCTTCCCGGAAGGAGGGCAAAGGCACGATTGGGGGCAGCGAGGACAAGGAGCGGCCTTGGCTGAGCCCCGGAAGGACCACGGGAGCGCTTCTCCTGGGCCAAGCATGGCCCAAGAACCAGAGTCAACCGAGCCTAACAAAGCGTGTCAAGCCCGGCTTGGGAACTGGCGACGCTCCAGCGCTGCTAGACATCATCTTGGCGCTGCAGTCCACCGTAGTGCGCCACCGATACGAGTGACAGATCGGAGCCTGAGCTATCACTCAGCCATCAAGTGCGCCTGTGCACCGCCCTTGGACATCCATTCGCCATGGGCACCACCCATCTTCCTGAAGACCATGTGGCACATTGCGATTGAGACCGGGAACGCTCTTGGCGGTACTCCACGCTGACCCTTGTAGTGACCCCTTGGTGTATAAAAGAAGGCACTTGGCCGTAGGGATAGAGAGAGGTTTTTTGGAGGGCAATCCAGAGAGAAGGTTTTTGGAAGAGAAGCAAGAGGGAGGTTCTCTAGAGAGGGGATAGGAGAGAGCTGAGAGATCAAAGGGCAAGCGAGCTCGTGTAGAGAGTAGAGAGGGAGAGAGTTGATATGCTCCTCCATGCGGGAGAGAAGGAAGAGAGGTAGAAAAGTGAGAGAGGAAGGAAAGAGGAAGCCTGGGAAGTGTAGAAGCTAGAGAGAAAGCGGCTCTCTGGCACCCTAGAGATCATCTTCTTGTACCACGATCCACCCTAGATAATCCACTAAAGCAGGACGTAGGGTTATTAGCCAAAGGGTGGCCCGAACCTGCGTAAAAAATGACTGTGTGTGCTCTATGTGTGTTGTGTGCTTGTATCAGCAGGTTCCTTCATCGATGTTGAGGCCGAAACGCCTTCGTGCCCACTACCGAACAAATAGGGGGTGTCCAGCATCCCCGACATCAGCGTAGGTGAGACGCGACACTATTACTACCTACACTAACAAGAATAAGGTATAAAAGTCCATTGGTCAAACCATCATTGTGGCATGTCAAAGGGGTAGATATATGGGGATTTCACATGGAAAACTGAGTACACGTGCGAGCACCAGAATCCCTCCAAAATCTTGAATGTGGCACTACATATATATGTATGAAAGTGTGGTGGGATGTTGATATAGGCAGAACCCAACCCTTGGGTTAGCCTGTTCTCACATGTGGGAGTTGCATATTCCAGGGGCATCATCCCATATGTGGCAGTTGCATTCCAAGGGATTTCTAGGCCCTTTGACCATGGTTGACACATGGAATATATATCTAGAGTAGTCTTGCATGTGTTCTTTTCCAAACCTCCTTGATCCACCTGACTACACACACTCCAATAAATGGATGTGGTGATGCAACTTCTGTAACACTGGTGCATCATCCATGCATGTGGCAGTTGCATTCCAGGGCTTTCTGACCATGGTTTGACACATGGAGTGTCTCTAGAGTCATTGCATGTGTTTTTTCCAAACCACCTTGATCTACATGGGCATACACACTCCAATGGATGTGGTGATAATGCAACTTATATCACACTAGTGCATCAGTCCAAGTGGCAGTTGCATTTCCAGGGGATTTTTGGGATTTCTAACTATGGTTACACATGGAGTCTCGCTAGAGTCATTGCATGTCTTCTTTTCTAAACAACCTTGATCCACATTACCATACACACTCCAATAATGGTTATGGTTATGCAACTTCTATCACACTGGTGTATCATTCCATGTGGCAGTTGCATTCTAGGGGCTTTCTGACCATGGTTTGACACATGGAGTCTCTAGAGTCATTGCATGTGTTCTTTTCTAAACCACCTTGATCCACATGACCACACAAACTCCAATGGATGTGGTGATGCAACTTCTATCACACTAGTGCATCATCCATGGCATGTGGCATTAATATTCCACGGATTTCTATTGGGCTTTCTGACCATGCTTTAACACATGGAGTGTCTCTAGAGTCATTATGTGTTATTTTCCAAACCACCTTGATCCATATGACCACACACACTCCAATAATGGATGTGGTGATGCAAATTCTATCACACTAGTGCATCTTTCCATGTGGTAGTTGCATTATTCCAGGGGCTTTCTGGGCTTTCTGACCATGGTTTGACACATGGAGACTCTAATGTCATTGCATGTGTGTTCTTTTCCAAACCACCTTAATCACATGACCACACACACTCCAATGGATGTGGTGATGCAACTCTATCACGTACTGGTGCATCATCCATGCATGTGGTAGTTGCATATTCCAGGGGCTTTTTGGGCTTTGTGACCATGGTTTGACACATGGGGTGTCTCTAGAGTCATTTCATGTGTTCTTTCCCAAACCAACTTGATCCGCATGACCACACACACTCCAATAATGGATGTGGTGATGCAACTTCTATCACACTGGTGCATCATTCCATGTGAAGTTGCATTCCAGGGTCTTTCTGCGCTTTCTGACCATGCATGGTTTGACACATGGAGTCACTAGAGTCACTGCATGTGTTCTTTTACAAACCACCTTGAGATCTACATGACCACACACACTCCAATGGATGTGGTGATGCAACTTCTATCACACTGGTGCATCATCCATGCATGTGGTAGTTGCATTCAAGGGCTTTTGGGGCTTTCTGACCATGGTTTGACACATGGAGTGTCTCTAAATTCATTGCATGTGTTCTTTTCCAAACCACCTTGGTCCACATGACCACACACACTCCAATGGATGTGGTGATAATGTAACTCAAACTGGTGCATCATCCATGCATATGAGGCAGTTGCATTCTAGGGTGCCTTTTGGGCTTTCTGACCATGGTTTGACACATGGAGTGTCTCTAGAGTCATTGCATGTGTTATTTTCCAAACCACCTCTATCCATATGACCACACACACTCCAATGGATGTGGTGATAATGCAACTTCTATCACACTGGTGCATTATCATTCCATGTGGCAGTTGCATTCCAGAGGCTTTTTGGGCTTTCTGACCATGGTGACACATGGAGTCTCTAGAGTCATTGCATGTATATAAAAGTGTGGTGGGATGATAGGAGAAGAACTAAACCCCTAGGGGAGACTTCACATGCATGTGCATGATCACACCTAAAAATTAATTAAGGTTTCTGCACACTAGTTGGTGGGGAAAAACACTGCATGCGCAGGTCGAGTGAACCAAAGGGAAAACCCCTATGGAATCACTAGGGGTCAACTTTGGCCATGCATGCATGTTGACCTAAACTAAGAATAATAAGGGATAAAAGTCCATATTGATGGTCAACCGTCATTGTGTGGCAGCAGGTCAATGGGGTAGAGATCTGTGGGGGCCATGTTTTGTTTAGGGTTTCTCACATGGAAAAGGTTCTGCATGAAACCCCGCCGACGTTGATATATGAAGAATTTGATCTAGAGAGGTAGACATTCCTAAAATTGATTTACTAGTAAATTATAAGAAATCGATTGGGTTTTGCATATTGACATGCCTAAAAATGATTAACTTCAAAAGAAATCAAGCTATACATGGTTTCCCACTCATGCGTTTTGCATTGACACGTGTGTTGTACACGTTTTCCACCCTGTGCGCTCCCACTGCCCAACTGCCCCATTGTCTCCCAGTCATTTAAAAGACCATCAACCACATCATTTCTCCATTTCTACACTCCATCCACACTCATCCCTCTGCACTCCAAAGAACAGAAGGAAATCCTAGCAACAAGTATGTGACACCCCAAGATTAATTCTAGACAAATCCTAGACCTCTGTCTGATATAAGCCTAATCTAAATCTCAAAAGCATACAGAGAGAGAACCGGTAACATTACAGTGACCCTATGACACAAAAATTATTACATTAAGCTCATAACTGAGCAAAGAACCAAAATATTACAAGCAGCGGTCACTGACCACAAAACATCAAACAACGGAAGGCAAATTATGCTATTAAGTATAGCAAACTTAACAAACGGCCTAAGAGGCCTAAAGCATAACAATGACGTCCCAATCCATATATTCCAGGCTGCCGACTGGGAACCCCAGACTACTCGTCGATGTTGAGGTTGTAACAAACTCACCTTATCTGGTAACACTTACCTGCTGCAAAAGTATCAACAAAGCAAGGCTAAGTACAAGGTGTACTCCTCAAGACTTATGGCTGGTGGGGTTACTTTGCATAAAGCTAACTTTCTTTGTAAAAGAGAGAGGAGAAGCTCGACTAATAGAACCTTTTAAAAGGGGATAAGAAAGTGATATCTCTAGCTTTGATCATCTTTTGATATCCACCGAATTTTTATCAACTGAACCTACCAACTAGGATCACCCCCTCGATCCCTGAGGAAGCATCCTTAAGCACACCTCACATCTCTTGTCAAGTTTTACGATTAGGTTATAGTTCTCTATGATCATCACGTCCGTTCCCAAGTCGTCCATAACCGTGGACACGGATTTTTGAAAAGATTATTACCCTCCAGGGGTGCACAAATTTACCCACATGTACCAACCGATTCTTAATGCCACTTAAGATTATCCCTCTTCCTTGGAAGGCCGACAGAGAGTGGTTAACCACGACCTTTACCTTGATTATGCCGAGACCATGAGTCACGCCCTAAGGAGATGCCATAACGGGTCAAGTCCCAAAGTCGGTCCCTAGAGATGTGTGCATTGTTCAAGATTACGGAGGTCGTGCCTCTCTTGTTCCCAACCACGCTTACCTACCTGTATGAATGCACCTCCTCCACCTCCTTCGAAAACAACCATAATGCATATGCCGAATGGAACGCCCGAACTATGTGACTCATGGAATCTACTAGGCAAGTTAGTTGGTCAGGGGGTTTCCAGGCCCCCGTGTGGCTATACGCTCATCTTGGTTCAAGAGGCAAGAACTCAAGTCCTAGTGGTGGCAAGTATGGGACTGCAAAAACCATAACCCAACATGGCCTCCCATACAAGCCTTAACATGTTTAACTTCCATCTCTGATCATACCATGTCATCCTGTCATAATAGATTCATTCGCAGCTCTGATTCATCAACTGGATGGACCAGCGATAACAACTAAGCTTGGCTAAGCACAATGGATATAACAACTCTACCTAAGCTCATAAGCTAAACCCTAGTTATGCTAGGAGCAGTGGATCAGGGAGTATAGGCTACAAAGGGAACATGCATCAGATAGGATTACTTTATTAATCGATAAAAGACTTTAGAATCGTATGCACATGGTAAGAATAAAATACTTTGAAATCATAGGATTATATCATGTGTGGAGTTTTGCTTGCCTTTGCCTATTGATACCCAACTATAGATCTTCGGGTTCATCTGCTTGACGTTGCTCATAGTAGATCAAATACTTCTCTTCGATGGTGTTAATCTCTATCTTTGATCTTGATCTCGATATCATATTCTACTGGGAGGAGGCAAACACCGGAAAGAAAGGGAAAACAATCAACACAAGACATCAATGCAATGCTCAAGCAAGGATGATGATATGACAAGTTAAATTGTATTGAAATGTAACCATATAGCATGCTTGGCAATTTAAAGGGGATCTGAAGGGTCCAAACCCTAATTCGGAGAAACCCCGAATGCACATGAGAGGGGTTATTTTGTTCTTCTAATTAAACTTGTCATGTAAGTTGCTTAACAATGCATGAGTATGAGTCTATTGTGTTGATCGCATTTTTATGAACATTTGGATATATTATACATATTTTCTGACTTAAAATGAATTAGTTATTATTTTTCCTAGTTTTAATCCATTTTTAAATCATTTTTAAAACAATTAAACATTTTTGGAATTTATTAAATTATATTCCAGCTAGCCCACATGTCAGACTTTTATTAATTTCAGAAATCATTTCCAAAAAGATTAACAACCTAACATTAGGGACCCACCTGTCAGCATTTTTATTTATTAAAACAATTTATATAAATTATTAAAAAAAGAAAAAGGCTTATGGCATCATGCTGACGTCAGCCGGTGGTTGATCCTCAGATCGATGATCGATCCGTCGATCGAGCAAGTGTGAGGTTGCAAGGTAGGCACGGTTCGATTAGGCGCCTCGCGCTGGGCCAGAAACTGGCAGCGCGGCTTGCGGATGGTCGCTAGAGCGTGGCCAGTGACGACGAACTATGGCGGCCACGACAGGTGCTCGATAGAGGCGAGCTGCAGAGCGAGAGGGAGAGAAGGAGGAGGTGTATGAGGACCATGATCTCACCCTGAGCACAGCGGTGGTGACGTCGAGGCGAGGTGAGGTCGGGCGGTGCCAGAATTCGTCGACAATCACGGCGGCCTGAGGCGGAGAAGAAGGCTCGAATTTGGCAATTTAGGGTGTGTCTGCTTGTGTGGTTGGTCGAAGACGAAGGAGGAGATGATGGCGGTTCTAGTGATGGTGTCAGCTAGAGCTGGGGTGGCTGGAATCGGTGGGGACAACGACGGCCGGCGAGCTAGGGTTTCAGCTAGAGACGGACGAAAAGCACTAGACACGGCTAGGGTTTCCTTGCAGCGCTAGGGTACTTGTAGATGACCAGGATGTCGGTAGTGGTGATCTTGGCGCACAACGAGTATCTCAGCGGGGCAGGGATGGTGTCGGTGGTGACAGCGAGGCAGTTCTTCATCGGGGACGAAGATGATGACGGACAGATGGGGCCGAAGCAATATGGGATCCAGTTGGGATGACTTGGGCCTGATTGGGCTGTAGAAAAGATTGCCAGGGCTACTGCTAGCTCCTAATGTTGTGCACGGGCAGAGAATAAGAAGAGAGGGAGTGGGCTGCTGGGCTGCGACTGCTGCTCTCTTTCTCTTCTATTTTTTTAGCAAAACATTTTATTCAGTTCTATTTTCTATTATCTTTTGTATTTTGAATCTCAAAATTGTTTTGAGTATTTTCAAATACCAGAGGTTGTTGTAAACATTTAAAATACTATGGAGTCCCTTTATAACCATTTGGGTTTCCCTATGTTTGGTAATTTTCAAAATTCAAAACATTTTTGAATTGATTTGAGAGAGAGAGGAAACTAGGGTTTTTAGGGTTTTCTTCTTTATCTTAATGCAAGATTTATCAAACCATGAGATGCATGCTATGCTCATGATGCACAAAACAAATCATAATTACTATTTGTAAAACTAGGGGTGTTACAAAGTACATGATCATTGTCACAAAGATGAAGAGATCAAGGTTGGTGGTTGCCGAGGACGCGCATGTCATCATTGACGAGGAGGCAGCCAAGGTCAACGTCAAGCAGGATGCAGAGAACAAGGTCGACGAGGAAGCGATTGCAGATCTGATAGTGGTGGAGAAGGTGGTCTACGATTACTCTGATGACAACAAGTATGAAGAACCTACGGATCCGTTCGCGTATGAGCAGGAAGTCAGCGACGGAGAACCGGAGGTAATTAGATCTATAATTGGAATGAGGTTTTCTGATTTTACTATTCATATTTTTATGGGGTTTCTAATCTTGTATATTAATTAATTTGTTCTGCGACTAGTAGTTCTATGCTCATCTTTTGTTGGTCGTTTTGATCTACCACTAATCATTCTAGTCGAATTTTTTTAGTTTGATTTGATATGCCCCTATTAGTTCTAGGCGAATATTTTGAAGTTCGATTGATGTGCCGTACATTCTAGTAATATAATTTTATGAGGAGTTCAGATCTATCTAGGTTGTGTTTATGTTGTCCAATGTATAGTTTGTTTTATATCATAGTCACATATATAATAATAATCATACGAGCTCCTGATTATAATAACAGAAATTTAATATTTCGTAACTTAAATTCAATGTCTAATTTATTGAAACCTTGTTAAAACTAACTTAACAAATTATTTGTTTTGATATATGAAGCACCATTTTGTTTTCTTAAGTGAATATATGTCTAACCTTCTTGCAATTGTAAAAATTAGTAGTAAGTATGTGTAACTTTTGTGCAGCAGTAACATTTGTGCCAACACATATGGAGTTCAGATTTAATATTTTCTATTTTAACTTAAGTAGAGTCACATATACATTAATGTATATGTTATATACTGGATCATGCATGTTATCCAATCTCTGTTATAGTTCTGTATGTATATGAATAGATGCATTAAAATGCTGATAAATGTATCTTTCTAATTCTGTTATATTTAGGGAAACAAATTGTTAGATTCCTAATTAATTGAGTATATTTAGGAGAAACAAGTTCCTATTTATACCATGTTCAAACTGAATAAAACTAGTTAGTCATAACTTCTTTTTGTTTTACCAATTTACTGATAAGATGAATGGAAAGAATTACTCCATCTGTCCTAAAAAGGATGTCTTGGTTTTGTTAAAATTTGGATGTATCTATATATACTAAAACTTGTATAGATTCATTCAAATTATTTGAAAGAACCAAGGGAGTATAATTTTATACAACACTTATTTGATCATATATGTATGCAGACAGATATATGTTTAATGGACTAGTTTGTTCAAAAGTTGGTTCAACTTGTGCGCACATGCTAAAATTAATCTCTCAACACAGTCCTTTCCTAGTTTGATCTCATGATTTTTGGGGAGTAATAGAAATTTCATCCAATGACTTCTTATATCTACTTGCTAATTCGCAGGAACGAGATAACAATGTCAGTGAAAGTATGTGGTCCAGGCACACAAAAAACCGCCACATCCTGAAGTAGATGAGGAATGGGAGGTTCCCCTTCTGCCGAAGTCCCAATGTGTACAGGTGCCCCTTATGTGTAGGAATCATTATGGAAGACCTGAGCAGCATCATGCAACATGCCAGGGGCATTGCCCGTGGAGGACATCGGCATGCGTCTTATACGAAGGCCAAGCATGTTGCCTTCATGGTTTACCTGAGCAAGTATGCCAAGCTCGGTCACATCACTCCGGGGACCTAACTAGTTAGCTCCCTGCCTACTACCTGTTGCTGCCTCCTGTTGCCTCTACTGCCTCCTGTTGCCTGTTGCTACCTCATGTTTATGTAATGGGTGTACTTATATATATATATATATATATCAGTTCGGTTGTGTAATTAAGTACTAGTAGTACTATTATATGCAACTAGTATGTGGTGGTTGTGATCGAACCTATTTAACTAGTAACTGTATATATCATTAGTAGCTTTTAATTAGTTTGTTATGATTGTTCTTGGTTGCACATATTTCCCACCTTTCAAAATATTTTTTAGTGTGAATCTTTGAGAAACACACATGATTGTTCCTGGTTTTGCAACAATATATAAAATCCATGGTTGTTCCTGGTTGTAACATGTTTGAAATCAACAAAAGATAAATACGCATTACTTGCAACCATGATTTTTCCTAGTTGCAACAAGCTTGGTACAAAAAATTAAAGACATCTCATGAATACTGAAAACAACTGAATAGATATCTAGCTAACTAAATAGCCAACAAAAGATCATTCTTCACAGCTACAGATGATCATTTCTTCTCAGAAGTTCTGACAGTGAGCATGAAACTCATTTCTCATACTGATTTCTAAAATCTCAAAACCAAGAGAATAATACATCCATAATTCAATACTTATTTCCACAATTTCCAACAAAAAAAGAAGAACACATCCTAAAGTCACTACCACACTAAGCATCATCATGAACCAAACATGCTTGCATTCATTTCTTTTCTTGTTTTCTTCAACCTCAATTTAGATATCTGTATATCCGTATCTCTATCTGCTAGCCTCAACACAATCATCAACTTATCATCGGCCTTCTTACATAGCTGGAAAAACATTCTCTGCATCTGTGGTGGTCATGGGTTGTCCATCTAGTACAAGAAACAACACACCTCATCTGGACAACCTAAAAATTTTCTGCCAATGTCTACACCATAGGAGGCAACCTTCCTAGCAGCAACATGGTTGCACTGGAATCTCCAACTAGGATCTAGCTCCTTCCCAGCAATCTCTTGATCTATGATAGAAATTGGGAGCTCCCCATCGATTCCAACCAAACTCTATAGAACAAGTCATCAAAAGTCTTAAATTCACCTAACTACTAGAACCCTAGGTAGAATAGATTCAGGGAGGAAGACTGAATTTACCTGGTCCACAATATCGCCCTCTCTTGTCAGCTCGTGCATCCCCATGTTAGCGCTCTTCCTCCACTATGGAAGCCGATATGGAACATCGACGGCAACAACGGTGGCGGCGACAGAGACGATGCGGTGCAATCTGGTGCGGTGTGGTGCACTACGGTGCGCTCTGGTGGAGTGCAGTCGGGGCAACATATCGTTATGGGGGCCACTCGTCAGCTCTAGTGTGGCCCCACTTGTCGGTGGGTGATATGGGTCCTTAGTTGCTCTCCCTTCCACTCGCCCAAATCCACTCACCTCCCAGCACTAGGAAAACCCTCTCTAGCGATGGCCAAATCCCTTCCCCGACCCTCTTTAGAGATGGACAAATTCCCTCGCCCCCTCCCCAATGTCGGAAAAATCCCATCCCCTCCCCGGGGATGACCAAATCCCCTCCCCTCCCCTATGATGGCCAAATCCCTTCCCCTCCCCTTCCCGACGATGACCTACTACCCTCCCCTCCCTATCGACGACGGTTGCAACGTAAGTGCTCCTCAACCTACTGCCCTTCACTGCGTCACCTCCTTATTCTAGGTTCACTGTGTCAGTGCTCCATCTAGGTCACCATAGATGGATCTTCGCATCCGTGTCACCTCCTAGTTCTAGGGCAGCACGCCGGTGTTGCTGTCTATGTCACTAGATGATCTTGAAGTAGTCACCAAATTAATTCTCCAAATTGGTGTTTTCATAGCTATATGTTAGTGCTAATGGATAATCTTATGATATTAACTGTTTACAACTGGCCAATTATGAAGATCTGGCACTTAGCATGTTGATAGGATGATTTGAATCTACTTAGTGTCTTTTTACAACCACTATGGCTCTACATATCCTTGGTAGATACAAATTCATCTCATTGACTTGTGTGTGTGATGGCTGTAATAATACAACACATTTTAGAAATATAAACTGTGTCATTTTCCTATCATGTCATGATCCATCTAACTATTGCTATGCCTAATATGCATGATTACTTATTTTTATTAAATTCAATATGAGCTCTGCACATTTAGTAGTTCAGGTAGAATTTTACCCCTCTGCATTGTCTTTTACATGTGTATAGGTGTTGATGATGATTATGGATAAAACAAAGGCAAAAGAAACAAAGAGAGCATAGTATGGAGGAGCTGCAGGGACCAGACTTAGCCATTTGAGGTGTTGGAAAAGTGAATTTTTCCAAGTTCTCAAAATAAATATCCAATACAACAAGGTTGTATCCCTCGATGATACGAACTCAACGAGCCAAGAACACCCAAAACGGAGTTCGTATGCAGAAATGGTGACCAAAATACTAAAGCATACACACGGTTTGACGACCAACTATACGGCGGGAGCAAAAATTCCAACCGTATAGCTTCTGCCGTATAGTTTCCAAAAAGGTAGCAAACGACAGGATTTTGCCCTCCAGAAGCTCCAGAACCTTCCCTAAGTCATATGACGGTATTGGGAGAACCCTAGGGCACCCCCAAGGCCTATATAAAGGAGGGAGGAGTCAAAGAAGATAGGAGGAAGCCACCATACACCATATACAAGATCTAGATCCCATTTACTGCCTCCACTGTGGCGCCCTGCCGCCGTGCCGCCTCCATAGCCTCTACAGCTCCACCAAGATCTAGATCTCCATCAACACCATCAAGCCATCCAAGCAAGAATAGGAGGAGAAGGAGGACGCCGCCATCACCATGTCGACGCCAACATCACCACGCCATCATCACCATCTCCATCGCTTCTACTCCTTCATCCTTCCCCAGCATGATCTCTGTGATGGGTTGTAACATGGCTTGAACCCCCTTTTACTAATATTATGATGATTTGAGTAATTGAAGTATGGTGTGTTCTTGTTAATTAATATGTTTTTGATTTCTCTTTACATTGTTCTATTCATGATATTATTCTAGTGATTGGAGACGTCCAATCCATTGTTGAGGAATTTACTAGGGATTCACGGAGTGTCACAAAACTTATCATTAGTCTCTACTCTTCCATGGGTACCTGACAAGTCCATGGGTAGAACTAATAGGATATTTGCTATAAGTGATTTGTGAAGGAAATAGCAGCTTAGGATGCACCGCCTAGAGTTCCTTCAAGATCACTCATGATATAGATAGGTATAGTGTTGCGAATTGCTTGACCCCAAAGTGATAGATGGGATATCTTGTGACTAGCACACTTGCTTAGGAGTATGGTTGTCCATAGAACTTAATGCCTTTGCTCTGGTTTACCTTGAATTTTCTTGTTACCTTAATACACTATTCTTTTACGAGATGACCCATGTCCAAAGAGGGTGTGGACAATTGAGTTATCTAGTTGCCACTTACCAATGGTGGGAGACAACGGTATATGAGGGACCGCCACAATTATAGTTAACAGCTATTCCATAAGCACTTATCATGCACACCAGTATTCACAACATTACTTGAGGAATCATAGCATTTATATTTCATCTTTTTGCATTCACCTCTTTTCAGTTTTACTTTTGTTCTAGTTTTCTTCCAGTCCTAGTAGTAGTTATTACAAAATAACTTAAATTCATTTATCCTAGCAACTTATAGAATAGGCTATTTCCAAACCATGGTTTGGGTGCGAATGTGGTCGCGTTGACAACGTGGTTGCGGGGTCATGTTCGCCGAGCTCCCATCGGGACAAACTATTTAAATATTTGCTGCTACAAGTACTACAATAACTATGTTATTGGTGCAGGAACCCAGTCATCAGTGTGCTATCTTACTATGGAGCCCACATTATATATTGATGTAGGTCATTGTCTTCTTCACACGTATTTGGTCAATGATTAAAGTGTGGCACTATCTATGTCTATGGGGTAATGTGCATATAGCATGTGTTCTGTACAAACACATTTTTTGTGCATGCTTCTTGATATATGTTCGATTATCTCGTTGAATTATGTGTTCTTTATTTGTATGAGGCCCAAATTAATGTTTCTCATAGCTATGTTAGTGCTAAGGGATAACCATATGATTTTCACTATTTACAACTGGTCAATGATGAAAATGTGGCACTTTGAATATTGATGGGATGATAGGCATCTACTTACTATCTTTGTATGCCACTATGGTTGTACATGCTTCTTGGTATATACAGATTCATCTCATTGGATGATGCTTGTAGTTGTGACCAAACCATATGCTTTTAAATTTGATTCTTGTAGTTCACTAATTATTATTTCTCTTATAGTTAGCAAGTCTCCAAATGGCTGCACTGTCAAGGGAATTAGAAAGAGGCGCCTGTAGAAACTGTGAATACTGCAAAATGGAAGGGCTAATGCAGAAGGAGAATACTGTACAGCATAGCATCGAAATGCAGGTTCTAAAATTGTTGCTACTAACTCTAAGATAGTAGTTAAACCTACTATACAACATCAAAACAAAACATTATAATTACTACAATGTCTATTTAGGTTTCTAAAACCAATGTTGGATTAATCGATTTCCCATCCGATGATGATGATGATTATGATGTGAAGCAACCTATAGTAAAGAGACCTACAAAAGCGAGGTTCAGATCATCTGATGATGATGTGAAGCAACATGTAGTCAAGAGACCTAAGAAAGCAAGGTTCAGAGCATCTGATGCTGTTGTTAGAATCAACAAAGCTAAGAAAAATCGGATCAAAACTTAGGTGTTTAAATTATAATGCATTTAATGTATATATAGTCTATTCCTTTTGAGAGTTTAGTTCCATATATCATTTAGACATTCATCATTTTTGCCTAATAGGATCTGGTGTCGGGTCTAGTATGCAAGAGCAATTGCAAATCCAGGTTGTCATCGGCCATGTCCTTTTGTATCTACTTGTTAGAGTCAGAGGGGTTCCAGAACTACGTTGTAAGTCTATAACCGTTTGTTTAATGTCTGATTCTTTTGTTTTTGGTGCATAGACTGTGCCATGCAATTCAAGGCTCATGTTCAATCTAGCCACAACTGAATGTGAGAGTGTGCCCTTCAAGGTTCTTGGGCGCACCTACAAGATTGACCTCGAGAAAATAAATAACAGGACTATCATGGGAGGTGAAGGATGGAAGCAATTCATTACACATAATGGTCTTACCGGGGAAGAAATGTAATGTTTTTCTTTGACAGGACCCATGCGAAGGATAATTGTTCTCTATATCTGTGGTCTTGGTGGCGAGGAAGATGTATATGAATCTACAGTTGTCGCCCAAAGATGCTACCTTACAGATGATGAGATAGAACACCTCCTAGATACCCTACCGCCAATCAACACCTTCATCGGGGTTCCATTTGTGACCCGTGATGGCTGCAAGTGCACATATCAATTGTAGCTAGTTTCAAAATAAGAGTATCATACCCATAGAGAGCTATTTGGTTAAGGTGTTTATGCCCCTCGTCACTTCCCACCACAGGATACTTATAAGCTGCCTTTGATCTCAAGGAAAGGGTGTTTGAAAGGTTTTTGGTTGAGTGCAAAAAAGTAATTAAAACAAGTAAAAGAAAGCAAGTAACAAGGTTGTGTGAAAATGTGGTTGAACTCAATAGGGTTAAAATGTTCTCGGGGATGTAGGATACACCACTAGCATAATATTATTATTATTAATTAAGATAACATACTTCTTGTGTCATGATATGTGGGGAGGGAGCTCCATAATAAGATGTTCACTACAAGGCTCGTAAGAAGCCACATTGTTGAGTCAAGAATGAGGTCACCTCTAAATAACCACTGTGATGTCTGAGATAAATCATCCATATAAACCACCGCAATTAAGGGTCTCCCCGTGGATATCGTAATTAGCTTAGGGAGTCTCTCTTTATCCTCCTTTGATCATGTAGGTTGCTAGATGGCGCCAATTGTCACCAAAATCTCCGGGCACACTTCCAAACACGTCCAAATGATTTCTCCCTCACTTTAGTCCCAAAGGAAAATTATATGTGGCCGACTACAAGTACCATCTAAAGAGAGATCAAACACAAATCATAAATTAATCATAGACCGGCTAGTCACATGGACACGAGAATAGATCATCTTTATTGCAACTTCATAATACTGCTAGGGTTTCTCCATCTCCCCAAGAACGAGGGAAAACTACTCACGCATGGAAGCAACCAATGACATCATCATAATCAAATGGATGGTTAAAAGTACGGGGATAAATCTAGTGCAAACCACAATTGAATTTAGAATTACAACAAGATCTAATAGATGATAGATGGGGGGAGTAATGGTGGTGGAGATGTAGCAGTTGATTATGAAGGGGAATATGTGATGTCCTCCAATGATCCGTGAAGCAGCAGGGATTTGCCCTTCTCCAAGTTCCTCCTTCAAATCCCTTTCTGGTGTGGTTTTCATGGTTTCTAGTGGCTGTGAATGTCAGATCTCTCCGTCGTCTTCGCCAGGAGAGAGTATTTGACAACACGGACGTGTTGTCGCGTGGTACGGGCAGACGGTACAGGCGGGATCTGCCAGAACCACTGGTCGTTATCACAAAAGATGCTTCCCTCATGTTTGGTATTCTCCTATGTGCGAAGGTAAATCAATAAAATGACTTTTATCACTTAAAAATATCATATTATTACATAATATGACAGTTCCAATTGATATGTTCATAAGAGACTTAGTAATCCGGGATCGTGTTGAAACAAGGATAAAAAGGTGCGCGCAAATGAATTGAAATACAAAAATCCCTATTCTATTTATGCAAAAACAAAAGGTAAATATGCTTCAAATCTTGTCCAACATAATATGGTATGACAACTACCTTTGTTTGTTCCTTAATTATATGGATCCATATATAACTTGTGGTGGTCGTTTGACATGATTACCTTTTTTTTAATCCAAGGCACGACATCACAGAGATTACATACGAAAGTGGTTTCCTCCATGGACATACCTGATGATGGCGTGGCTAGAGTACAGCTAGGAAATTTTGACATCACCCCAATTGCAAACAATACTGATGCAGAAGGCTATGGAGGGGGTGACGCTCCTTGCTGAGCGCGCCCCTGACTCCTTGCATCATCAAACTGGCTGGCGCGCCGCTCTGTTGGCACTAGAAGACAACTGCACCAAAGCACCAAAGCTGGAAGCTGAGCGAGGCGCTGTCGGCTGACTATAACATCCCAAAACTTTAATCCAAGTGATGAAGATCAAATCTACCCAATTTAGGGTTAACAAAACCTTTTTCTATTTAAAAATCTTTAAGCATTCATATGTGTATGCATTTAAAATAGGAGTTGTTTGAAATGCCATGTTTGAGTGATCTATTGATTGTAAAATGATTCTAAGGTGAATTACACATCATCTAGACCATTCCCAAACAAATCCCAAAGAAAAGGAAATCAAAAAGAATTAATTCAAGCAAATGGTTACTTTGGCCATTTTAATCACATAGCCTACTTTGGTTATTCCTAGAACTCAAATCTTAACAGAAACAATGGTGGTTCTTTGCACCCCTTGCTAGTACAAGTAGTGATGTGCCAAGGACCACTTTGTTTCATCCCAAAAACTTTCAAACACTAAATTTAATTGACATTTGAAAATTGAATGTAGTTCATATGCATAGATCACACTTTTTCAAAAATCACTCAAATGAACTCCATTTTTAAATCCTAAGAAAACCTAGATGCTTAAGCATAAGATGAAACACTCCACCAAAAATCTCCCAAAAATTCAAATATTTTCTTCATGCGGCCATTGTGTCGAACACCTAGCAGGCATATAAAAAGTGGCATAACTATTACTGTTGCTAGTTAAGCCCTTGTCCCCCTCTTAACCCTCTCTGCACTCCCCTGTCCCCCTAGCATCTAACCAAGCCCAGACCAGCACCCCCTTTACCCGCAGCACCAGTGCAGCGCCGCCCAAATGAGGTCACCGCCGACCGAACGTGGGCATCATGCCATAGACCGAGCCACGCCATTCCAGCGTGCCCGCTAGCTCCGCCCAACCCTACCACTGCCCATGGTCCACCCCTCGATCAACCCCAGCCCCTGGACCACTCCCCAGCCTCGCCGCCCTTTCTCTCTGTGAGCAAGCCAGAGCACGCCAGAGCGTGATCGCCGCCAGCACGCAGCAGACCGCGCCTTGACACCATATCGCGCATGCCACTCTGCCTCGACCCCAGCACCCCGCCAGACACGGCCGTGCACCGCCGCGCGACCCACAATCGCCGGGAGCCGCGTCGAGCACCGCCTCTGTCCCCCAGAGCGCATGAAGCCCCCGACCATATGCCACCGCCCCTAGCCACGCCATTGCACCCTAGCTGACCGCCAGCAGACAACCCATCGTCCGCCTACCTCGCCACGCCAGTAGCCCCCCTGTTTCGCCGTCACTGACGATCCGCGCCCATGCCTCTTAGTCTCACCATCGAGCCTATATAAGCAGGCCTCTCTAGCACCATCTCTTCACACGATTCCACTCCCCTCTCTCCACTGACCATTTCCCCTCTCTTGCTGGAGCCGCTCGAGCCGCCGTTTGCCGGAATTGCATCGGAGGAGGCCGTTGTAGAGGAGGAGATGCTGCCGTCGATTCCGTCCACCTCAGCCCCTGCCGCGACTTTGCCTGAGCTCGCCGTCACTGTCCAGTTCGATCGCCCGCCTTGCCGCACTAGCTGGAGCCCTGGTACGTCCCCAGTAGACCCCCACCAGCCGATTAGGGTTCGGTCTCGCCAGCGACAAGTCCGTCGTCGACGACGACCATGAGCCGTTGATCTGCGTTCTAATCGTGTGGCCCAGATCGCCCGATACCATTTCGGGTTTTTAAGTGTCACTAACAGGCGGACCCCCCTTGTCAGTCGCCCTCTGCGCCGCTGAGCGTCATTGGGCCGGTCTGTTAGTTTTATCGCGCTAGCCCACAAATTCATATAGGTGTTTTTCTATTTAGACTTAAAACCATTTCTATCCCTTAGTTCAAAAATCAATTCAGGAAGATTTACTAAACCAAATTGAGTGATTCCAATTTTGTTAGAAAGCTACGGAAAAGATATATCCAACCCCGTTGGATTTAAATCATTTAGAGGTAGAGATCTATCCTAGTTAAAATAACAAAACAGAAGCTTTTGCACATTCAAACATTTTTAAAAAATCAACCATAATAGTTTTTGAGTTGATTCCAACTCTCAGAAATCACATTTAACCATACCTATCTGAATATGTAATATTATTAAGGTTTGCATGTAGTGACTATGGACTAGTACCAAAATAATGCTATATATGTATTTCTAGTCACTTTAAATCATTAAATATTAAACTTAAACTTAATAAAATGTGATCCAACCCTTAAATCACATTCCCATGTGTTAGAATATGTGGTGATGACATGTGTCCACATGATCCCATATTTTAATTGGAGAATATTAAATCTTAGTTAAATTCAATGAGTAGAAATTACTTTTCTCAAATAAAAAGAATGAAGCTAGTTCATTAAACCTTGTGATGCTTGTGATGATAATAGATCATCAAATGTGTGCCTTAGTGTGCTAAGTGGACTAGTTAAGTATTGTTTGGTGATGTTGTACTCCGTATGTATTTATAGACGATATTACCCACCAAGCTTACGAGGAGGAGGAGTTCTACAAAGAGGAGGAGGAAGATAACTTCAACCTCTTCACTACCCAAGGAAAGCTAGCACTATACCAGTTAACCCTTGCAAGCTTTACTTGCAAGCCATCATTAACAATGCAAGCTAACCCTTGCAAGCTAGATAACCTAAGCCAGATGCTTTAGGCATGCTTTGGTTGTACCACTTTGACTTATACCTACTCCAAGTTTTATTTACAAGCTTTACATTCTTTACTTTACCAAAGTTCTTTACTTATTTAAAGGTAGCATAAAGAGTATAAAACTTGACCTATCTAGTTAGACTTAGATGTCATTCTATGGCATGAGATTGACATTAGCATCCCACTTTAGTGAACACTCTTAACTTAGTAGTTAGAACAAAACCCAAAACTTGATTCACTCAAGATGGGAATACTTGGTGCAAATGACTTGTGAAAACCTTGGAATGATGAATCATTCTATTGAGATGTTTTGACATGTATTGAGAAACACAAATGGTTTATGATGATGAAAATGTTGAGGCATGAGCCTTATCCCTTTTATAAATCTGATGGTTGGCTTTAGATGCGGTACCATTCCAATCTTACCGTACAACCACAATACCTGAATTGGGTAAGGCTTAGCTGGAAGTTTATATGCATTAGTATTAGTTCCCTCGCGGGAGAGGTTTGATCTAAGGCTACCTCTCAATGTTTTCCACCTATGCAGTTCCCAAGATGACAGATGGTCATGGTTGGGAGGCCATGCTCATAGGAGAGGTGCTTATACTAGGGTGTGTAAAGGAAAGGTTATGTTTGATTATCTACATACTAAGTATGATGATTTAGGGTTATCCCTGACAGATGTATCGAATCTTGTGGTGAAAGTGTACCACCTCTGCAGAGTGTCAAACTATTCGAATAGCCGCATCCGCGGTTCTGGACAGTTGGAGTGTCCATACTGTTCCGTTGTCAGATGTTTTCAAAACAACTTATGAAATGAATTGTGACATGACTTGATCACAACAGAGTTGTGTCTATGATGATTAAGTTCCCACTTAGGTGTTTTCAAACTTCTTTTATCTTTATTTGTTTCAGAACTCAGCTTAGGTTTCAAACTTAACTTTGCAAGTAAACTTTGAGTTCGCATTTCCTACTAGAACTATACTATTTGTTAGTGGTAGTTTGCGAGTACTTAAAGAGTACTCATGGCTTTTGTCTCTGGCTATTCCTATGGCCAGACTATGAAGGAGATTACCAAGATGAAGGACAGCAGGACGTCTATGATAACTAGGACTATCTCTCATCATCAGCA
The DNA here is from genome assembly GCA_916181665.1 of Avena sativa. Lineage (NCBI taxonomy): Eukaryota > Viridiplantae > Streptophyta > Magnoliopsida > Poales > Poaceae > Avena > Avena sativa. The sequence continues at coordinate 311,035,851 of OV702291.1, forward strand.
TTGCTTGTGACTCTGAAGATGGACCCCACCACTACGCTATTTATTCCGCTACTTGATTGTACTAAAGACTGGATCATGAGATCCTTATTTGTGTAAGACCTTATTGATGGTTTGTAATGGATGATGTACTATGATATCCAATCTATTATGTCTTGCAAAAATGGAAATCCTGGGATTGCGAGGTATGGCATAACAGGCATCTGGGATTAAAAATCCGGGTGTTGACAAGTTGGTATCAGAGCCATCCTAACCATAGGAGACCCTAGTTAGAATGGACGTCCGAACAAAAAACTTAGTTTCAAAACCAAAGTGAGTACTTATGAAAACTATTTCCTCTCTTACCCTTGAGAATTATTTCTTTCAAAAAAATTCATGTTCCTCCAAATTCTTACATTACTACATAAAAATTTGACACACCTGATCACTTCACTAACTTTCTCATCCTAAAATCTCATAGATGGAAGCTCAATACAGCAAGTTCTACTAGTTGCGCAACGGAGGCCAACTGACCTTTGAGAGGGATTTGGATGCACTATCTAAGTTCTTGGAGCGTCCTCATCCGGAATTCCTTGGAGCTCAACTTCCGGGTCCACCAGGAGGAGATTTACAATGGCTAGTGACTGCTGATCTTTGAGGCAAGATAGAAGCACCGGTATCTGGTAGGATTCAGTTCTCCGTGAGAGAGAACAACTGGCTAGATGGATTAGACAGGGAAATACATGAAGCTCTCGCACGTCTGTGTGCCCTCAGTGTCAACCTAATCCAAGGAACCCGCTTTGTTCACTATGCAAGGCGTGATTCCATGGGAATGCCGCTAGAGATGCCAAGTCACCCAATATTGAAGCGTCAAGTGGAGAACCTCGACTTCCTGTTGTACGACTGCCAGAAGGAGTTGGACAATGCAAGAGAGCTCGCGAACAACAACCTTGCCATTGCAGCCCAGAAGGCCCAGACTTTCTCACTGCTAGTCAAGGATGGTCAGTCTCTGCACCATCAACGCGCCAAGAAGGATCGCACCATCGACCGTCTTTGCAAGAAGGTGGCCGACCTCAAGAAGACGATCAAGGAGCAAGAAGCTCAGCTTGCCGTAAAGGAAGAAGAAGAGGAAGGTGAAGATATCCAAGGGGATATTGACTCCTACCTTAGCAAAGATGATGACTTTCTGGAGGAAGATGTCGTGGACTTCTACACCGACGATGACGACTCCGACTTCATCGAGGATGAGTAGATGCACTAGAGCACTGTCGTAGCATGAGGAGTATCGGTCCCATTGTATCATAGCTTACAGAATGGTTCTTAAAACCATCTGTTTTCCCTTTGATGTTGTGGTGTATGTGTGTTTGTATCGTGTGCTTTGTTTGAAGGAATGAAAAGAAGTTAGTTGCAAAAACCTGAGTCAAACTCAAAGTTTTAGCTTGAAATGAAAACCATAAACCATAGAATTTTCCCTCTTACCCCTTTATCTACCTCAATCTTCAGATGACTCGTGGAAACCAAGGAGGGAGCAGCTCATCGCAAGACCCAATGCTGCAGATTCTGCAGACTCTCATCGCAGACAGGGAAGAAAGTAGGGCAGAGCGCCAAGCTAATCTAGCAACACTGCAGCAGATTGCCCAGATGGCTCACAACAACTAGAACCATGCAAATCAGGATCATCATGGATCCAAACTCAAAAACTTCCAGAATACCAATCCCCCAATCTTTAGTACTTCAGAGAACCCACTAGATGTTGATGACTGGTTGCATACAATGGAGAACAACTTAGAAGTAGTTGGAGTAGATGCCAATGAGAAGGTTCTTTTTGCCACCCACTATCTGGAAGGAGATGCAAGAGCATGGTGGAACAGCATCCGCACAATGAACCATGGTCAAGTGATGACATGGGAAGCCGACAAAATCAAGTTCAGCCGCACCCACGTGTCGCAGGGTCTAGTCACCCGAATGAGGGATGAATTCCGAGAGTTGAAGCAAGGCAGAATGACTGTAGTGGAGTACCGTGACCGATTCCTGTCCCTTGCAAGGTATGCACCTGATGAGATCAACACGGAGGCCAAGAAGAAGGAGAGATTCTTGAACGGACTGCATGATCAGATGCAGACTATCCTCGTCAACATCCGTTTCCAGGATCTCGAAGAGCTAGTCGACTCTGCCATTCAGATGGAAGGAAAGCTTAACCAGGCAAACGACAACCGCAAACGTCGTATGATGCACTAAGCTGGATCCAACAGTCACCAGAAGTACCGCCCCAACCCTTCTGTGGGATATGCATCGAGGAACAACTGACCCCCAATGTCTCGCCCAAGCTACCCCAACCGTAGCGGAGGAAATGTGAAGTCCGGAGGAAACAACAGTCACCCCGGCAATACCAGCAATTTCAACTGTGCACCTCCCAAGAGTAACAACAACAACAACAACACTGCACCCAGGACTAGAAGCAATGTTGTGCCCGTGGCAGCGAAAGACAAGTCTTAGATCACTTGTTTTGAGTGTCGAGTGAAGGGTCACTATTCCAATGAGTGTCCCAAGAAGATTGCCGCCACTGCAAATGTGAATGCCCTAGCTCAACAGAAGCGTCGTGTTCAACCAGGAAGAAGATTCACCCCAGGGAACCCTCACAACCGCAATGGCCATCTCTTCCACATGAACGCTGAAGAAGCCCAAGAAGCGCTAGATGTAGTGCTGGGTATGTTTTCTGTCAACTCCGTTGTAGCAAGGGTATTATTTGATTCGGGAGCATCGCACTCATTTTTCACCGAAGAATTTGCATGCACTAGTAAGATTCACCCAACAAACTTGAAGCATGTCATGATAGTTCAAATCCCTGGTTCAACTACAAAGGCTAGAAAAAATTGCAAAGTTGTGCCTATCAGAATACATGGGATAGATTTTTATGCTAACCTAATAGTACATGGAACCAAAGGTTTGGAAGTAGTACTAGGAATGGATTGGATGTCAAAGCATAAAGGATTTATACACTGTGCCAAGAAAGCCATCACAATGACCAGTAGCTCTGGAGTCTCAGTAGAGCACATATCTGAAACCTTGCCCCGTCAATTCAAGTGTAACAAGAGTCTAGCCCTACCCACCATTGACCAAGTCAGAGTAGTCTGTGAATACCCTGATGTATTCCCAGATGAATTGCCCGGTATGCCCCCAGATAGGGATATTGAGTTCATTATTGAGCTAATCCCCGGAACCGGACCCATAGCCTAGAGACCCTATAGCATGAACCCCTCAGAGTTAGTGGAATTGAAGAAGCAGTTGGATGCTATGTTGGCAGCAGGCTTGATTCAACCAAGCGCATCGCCATGGAGATCGCTAGTGTTATTCATCGACAAGAAAGATGGAGGCAACCGTCTGTGCACCGATTACAGGAAGCTGAATGATGTCACCATCAAAAACAAGTACCCTTTGCCGAAGATAGAGGATCTATTTGATCAGTTGACTGGAGCAAATGTATTCTCTAAGATTGATCTTAGGACTGGTTATCACCAACTTAAGATTCGTGCAACGGATATTCCGAAGACCGCCTTTACTACTCGCTATGGTTTGTATGAGTATACGATTATGTCTTTTGGATTAACCAATGCCCCTGCTTATTTCATGAATCTCATGAATAAGATCTTTATGAATTTTCTGGATAAGTTTGTGGTGGTGTTTATCGACGATATCCTTATCTACTCCAAGTCAGAAGAAGAGCATGAGCAACATCTGAGAATCATCCTTGAAACCCTTAGACAGCATCGGTTGTATGCCAAGTTCAGCAAGTGTGAGTTTTAGCTGAAAGAAGTAGGATTCCTAGGACATATTGTGTCTGTCGGAGGAGGCGCTGTTGATCCCGCCAAGATCAAAGATGTCGAAGAATGGGAAGCCCCAACCACTCAAACCCAAGTCCGTGCATTTCTCGGATTAGCGGGATACTACCGCAAGTTCGTCGAAGGATTTTCAAGCATCGCTCGACCCATGACCCAATTGCTGAAGAAGGACAATAAGTTTGAATGGACCGACAAATGTGAAGCCAGTTTCCAAGAGCTGAAGAAGAGATTGATTTCAGCCCCAATATTGATCATGCCAGAGATCAAGAAGCCATTTGATGTGTATTGTGATGCATCCAAGATTGGTCTCGGATGTGTATTGATGCAAGAAGGCAAAGTCATCGCGTATCTATCTCGACAACTGAAGCAGCATGCGCAGAACTATCCTACCCATGATCTTGAGTTAGCAGTAGTAGTTTTGGCATTGAAGACATGGTGTCATTATCTGATGGGTAATCGCTATGAGGTTTACTCAAATCACAAAAGCTTGAAGTATATTTTCACTCAGAAGGAGCTGAATATGAGGCAAAGGAGATGGATAGAGTTAATCAAGGATTATGACCTTGACATTCACTATCACCCTGGCAAAGCCAATGTGGTAGCGGATGCTCTTAGCAGATTACCGTGTAGGCTAAACACCATGATCAAGGGGAAGCAGCCAAGTTTGTCTGAGGAGTTGGAGCAGTTCATGACTGACCTAGTTAGCAAAGGATTTCTAGCTAGCATTGAACTTCAACCCACTTTGATTAGCCAAATCAAGGAAGCCCAAAAGGGAAATGAAAGTATCGACGGAATCAAACATCGTACTGGTACAGGAAAGGTACCTGGATTTACCGAAGACAAAGAAGGAGTTCTGTGGTACAAAGGCCGTATCTATGTGCCAGCAGATTCAGAACTGAAGCAAGTTATCATGCAGGAAGCTCATGATATTCTTTATTCTATCCACCCCGGAGGAACAAAGATGTATCAAGATTTGAAAGAGCAATTTTGGTGGCACAAAATGAAGAGAGAAATCGGGAGGTACATCACCAAGTGTGATATCTGTCAAAGAGTCAAAGCGGAACATCAGAGGCCTGCATGACTGTTGCAACCATTGCAGATTCCGGAATGGAAATGGGATTCCATCGGAATGGACTTTATCACCAGTTTGCCTGCTTCAAGTAGGGGAAATGACTCAATCTGGGTCATCGTTGATAGACTGTCCAAGGTAGCTCATTTTATACCTGTCAAGACAACCTACCAGAGTTCGAAGCTAGCAGAGTTGTATATTGCTAGAATTGTTAGTCTGCATGGAACCCCCAAGACCATAGTATTAGATCGAGGAACTCAATTTACCTCGAGATTTTGGCAGAAAGTCTAGGAAGGATTAGGAACCAAGTTAAATTTCAGCACGGCTTATCACCCGCAAACTGATAGACAGACTGAAAGAGTCAACCAAATCCTAGAGGATATGTTGAGAGCTTGTGTGTTGGAGTATGGATCAAAATGGGAAGACTGCCTGCCTTTTGCAGAATTCTCATATAACAATAGTTATCAAGCCAGTTTGCAAATGGCACCATTTGAGTTGCTATACGGAAGGAAGTGTCGTACCCCTTTGAATTGGTTGCAAGTAGGAGATAGTCAGATTTTTGGACCCAACATTCTCCGAGAAGCCGGAGAGAAGGTTCACAAAGTCCGTGAGCACCTCAAGACCGCCCAATCCAGACAGAAGAGTTATGGTGACAAGAGAAGAAGAGACCTGACTTTCAATGTCGGAGATTTTGTGTATCTCAAGGTTTCGCCATTGAAGGGAACCCAGCATTTTAGTCTGAAAGGGAAGTTAGCCCCCAGATGTATCGGACCCTTCAAGATTCTGAACCGCCGAGGAGAAGTGTCTTATCAACTGGAACTTCCAGAAGAGATGTCAGCCATCCACAATGTGTTCCATATCTCGTTACTTTGAAAATGCCTTTAAGTGCCGGAGAAGACCGAAGTTTTCAAGAACATCGATCACCGAGCTGTGGATATCAACAAGGATCTGACGTATCGTGAAGTGCCCATCTGTATCTTGGAGGAAGCCTACAGAACCACCAGGACCAGGAGTATCAAATTTCTCAAGATTCAATGGACCAACCATACCGAAGAGGAAGCCACTTGGGAGCGAGAAGATTACATTAGGAGTGAGTTCCCAGATCTCTTTAGTTCCTAGTTTTCTTTCTTAAATCTAGGGACGAGATTTTGTTTAAGGGGGGGAAGGTTTGTAACATCCCAAAACTTTAATACAAGTGATCAAGATCAAATCAACCCAATTTAGGGTTAACAAAAACTTTTTCTATTTAAAAATCTTTAAGCATTCATATGGGTATGCATTTAAAATAGGAGTTGTTTGAAATGACATGTTTGAGTGATCTATTGATTGTAAAATGATTCTAAGGTGAATTACACATCATCTAGACCATTACCGAACAAATCCCAGAGAAAAAGAAATCAAAAGGAATTAATTCAAGCAAATGGTCACTTTGGCCATTTTAATCACATAGCCTACTTTGGCTATTCCTAGAACTCAAATCTTAATAGAAACAATGGTGGTTCTTTGCACCCCTTGCTAGTATAAGTAGTGATGTGCCAAGGCCCACTTTGTTTCATCCCAAAAACTTTCAAACACTAAATTTAATTGACATTTGAAAATTGAATGTAGTTCATATGCATAGATCACACTTATTCAAAAACCACTCAAATGAACTCCATTTTAAATCCCAAGCAAACCTAGATGCTTAAGCATAAGATGAAACAATCCACCAAAAATCTCCCAAAAATTCAAATATTTTCTTCATGCGGCCATTGTGTCGAACACCTGGCAGGCAGATAAAAAGGGGCCTAACTATTACTGTTGCTAGTTAAGCCCCTGTCCCCCTCTTAACCCTCTCTGCACTGCCCTGTCCCCCTAGCATCTAACCAAGCCTAGACCAGCTCCCCCTTTCCCCGTAGCGCCGATGTAGCACCGCCCAAATGAGGTCACCGCCGGCCGAACACGAGCAGCACGCTAGAGACCGAGCCGCGCCATTCCAGCGTGCCCACTAGCTCTGCCCAACCCTACCACCACCCACGGTCCACCTCTCTATCAACCCCAGCCCCTGGACCACTCCCCAGTCTCGCCGCCCTTTCTCTCTGCGAGCAAGCCAGGGCACGCCAGAGCGCGATCACTGCCAGCACGCAGCAGACCACGCCTTGACACCATATCGTGCACACCACTCCGCCTCGACCCCAGCACCCCGCCAGACACGGTCGTGCACCGCTGCGCGACCCACAGTCGTCGGGAGCCGCGTCGAGCACCGCCTCTGTCCCCTAGAGCGTGTGAGGCTCTCGACCATATGCTACCGCCCCTAGCCGCGCCATTGCGCCATAGCTGACCGCCAGCAGACCACCCACCGTCCGCCTACCTCACCAAGTCGGTAGCCCCCCTGTTTCACCGTCACCGACGAGCCGCGCCCATGCCTCTCGGTCTCACCGTCGAGCCTATATAAGCAGGCCTCCCTAGCACCATCTCATCAACCATTCCACTCCCCTCTCTCCACTGACCTTTTCCCATCTCTCACCGGAGCCGCTCGAGCCGCCGTTTGCCGGAATTGCGCCGGAGGAGGCTGCTGTAGAGGAGGAGACGCTGCCGTCGATTCCGTCCACCTCAGCCCCTGTCGCGACTTCGCCTAAGCTCACCGTCACTGTCTAGTTCGATCGCCCGCCACACCGCACTAGCTGGAGCCCTGGTACATCCCTAGTAGACCCCCACCGGCCGTTTAGGGTTCGGTCTCGCCGGTGACAAGTCCGTCGTCGACGACGACCATGAGCCGTTGATCTGCGTTCTAATCGTGGGGCCCAGATCGCTCGATACTGTTTCGGGTTTTTAAGTGTCACTGATAGGCGGACCCCCCTTGTCAGTCGCCCTCTGCGCTGCTGAGCATCACTGGGCCAGCCCATTCGTTTTCCCGTGCTAGCCCACAAATTTAAATAGGTGTTTTTCTATTTAGACTTAAAACCATTTCTATCCCTTAGTTCAAAAATCAATTCAGGAAGATTTACTAAACCAAATTGAGTGATTCCAATTTTGTTAGAAAGCTATTGAAAAGATCTATCCAAGCCCGTTGGATTTAAATCATTTAGTGTTAGAGATCTCTTCTAGTTAAAATAACAAAACAGAAGCTTTTGCACATTCAAACATTTTTATAAAATCAACCATAATAGTTTTTGAGTTGATTCCAACTTTCAAAAATCACATTTAACCATACCTATCTGAATATGTAATATTATTAAGGTTTGCATGTAGTGACTTTGGACTAGTACCAAAATAATGCTATATAGGCATTTCTAGTCACTTTAAATCATTAAATATTAAACTTAAACTTAATAAAACGTGATCCAACCCTTAAATCACATTCCCATGTGTTAGAATATGTGATGATCACATGTGTCCACATGATCCCATATTTTAATTGGAGAATATTAAATCTTAGTTAAATTCAATGAGTAGAAATTACTTTTCTCAAATAAAAATAATGAAGCTAGTTCATTAAACCTTGTGATGCTTGTGATGATAATAGATCATCAAATGTGTGCCTTAGTGTGCTAAGTAGACTAGTTAAGTATTGTTTGGTGATGGTGTACTCCGTGTGTATTTATAGACGATAGTACCGACTAAGCTTACAAGGAGGAGGAGTTCTACCAATAGGAGGAGGAAGAAAACTTCAACCACTGCACTACCCAAGGCAAGCTAGCACTATAACAGTTAACCCTTGCAAGCTTTACTTGCAAGCCACCATTAACAATGCAAGCTAACCCTTGCAACCTAGATAACCTAAGCCAGATGCTTTAGGCATGCTTTGGTTGTACCACTTTGACTTATACCTACTCCAAGTTTTATTTACAAGCTTTACTGTCTTTACTTTACCAAAGTCCTTTACTTATTTAAAGGTAGCATAAAGAGTATAAAACTTGACCTATATAGTTAGACTTAGATGTCATTCTATGGCATGAGATTGACATTAGCATCCCACTTTAGTGAACACTCTTAACTTAGTAGTTAGAACAAAGCCCAAAACTTGATTCACTCTAGATGGGAACACTTGGTGAAAATGACTTGTGAAAACCTTGGAATGACGAGTCATTCTATTGAGATGTTTTGACATGTGTTGAGAAACACAAATGGTTTATGATGATGAAAATGTTGAGGCATGAGCCTTAGACCTTCTATAAAACTGATGGTTGGGTTCGGATGCGATACCATTCCAATCTTACCGTACAACCACAATACCTGAATTGGGTAAGGCTTAGCCGAAAGTTTATATGCATTAGTATTAGTTCCCTCGCGAGAGAGGTTTGAGTGGAGGATACCTCTCAATGTTGTCCACCTATGCAGTGCCCAAGATGACAGATGGTCATGGTTGGAGGCCATGCTCATAGGAGAGGTGCTTATACTAGGGTGTGTAAAGGAAAGGTTATGTTTGATTATCTGCATACTAAGTATGATGATTCAGGGTTATCCCTGACAGATGTATCGAATCTTGTGGTGAAAGTGTACCACCTCTGCAGAGTGTCAAACTATTCGAATAGCCGCATCTGCGGTTATGGACAGTTGGAGTGGCCATACTGTTCTGTTGTCAAATGTTTTCAAAACAACTTATGAAATGAATTGTGACATGACTTGATCACAACAGAGTTGTGTCTATGATGATTAAGTTCCCACTTAGGTGTTTTCAAACTTCTTTTATCTTTCTTCGTTTCAGAACTCAGCTTAGGTTTCAAACTTAACTTTGCAAGTAAACTTAGAGTTCGCATTTCCTACTAGAACTATACTACTTGTTAGTGGTAGTTTGCGAGTACTTAAAGAGTACTCATGGCTTTTGTCCCTGGCTATTCCTATGGCCAGACTATGAAGGAGATTACCAAGATGAAGGACAGCAGGACGGCTATGATAACTAGGACAATCTCCCATCGTCAGCATTGCTTGTGACTCTGAAGATGGACCCCACCGCTATGCTATTTATTCTGCTACTTGATTGTACTAAAGAATGGATCATGAGATCCTTATTTGTGTAAGACCTTATTTATGGTTTGTAATGGATGATGTACTATGATATCCAATCTGTTATGTCTCACAAAAATGGTAATCCTGGGATTGCGAGGTATGTCATAACAGGCATCTGGGATTAAAAATCCGGGTGTTGACACTGACCGCCGAAGCTCCACCTGACCGTTAAAGCACTGGGTGATGCCTAAAACATCGGTGCTGGGACACTGTAGCGTTGTCCCCATGTACTGGAGGCTTGACTGGGTCCTGGCCCACCGGCTAGACCCCTCCAGCCGGCCCACTTTGTAAACCCAAAGCCCAGACAGTAAACCCTAGAATCCACATTGTAATTTACCTCTCCCATACAGTATATAAGGGAGGGTAGTGCTAGGGTTCTAGGTAAGATCATGTTCATTCTCATAGTTCACTAGTTCATCTTCTAACTCTGGATAGCAGCTAGGGAAACAGCTCAAGGAGCACTTGTACTAGGCGTTGGCCCTCGATATAGTAGATCCTTGTAGGAGTAGGAGTGTTACCTCGTCAAGAGGGCTGCGAACCTAGGTACATCGATGTGTCTGCGATATCTGTTCCCAAACCATTGTGAGTAGCCACTGATAGCATCCTGATTGTCCCCTGTCATGCCCTCCCCGATGGCACTACCATGTTCCACACCATGATAGTTGGCGCCCACCATGGGGCACAGCGTTTCGGTTGGGGTCATCTTTTGCACGGGACTTCCGCTTGTCGCCGGTGAGCGATTCGCCTCCAGCCTCATCCTCACTCTTGGCCCCTTCGACTGCGTCATCAACAACACATCGTGCTTCACCGAGAAGACTTTCCCTAGTGGAGGCTCTGCCATGCACTTCAGCGACCGCCGTGTCTACGTCACCACCATCGTCGAGGCTTTCCCTAGAGGAATCGGCACCATATCTGGCGCGCCACGTAGGTTTGCCACTAGTGGCAGTGTCAAGGTCATTATGGCCGGCTCAGGCGAAGGCCGCTGAACGCCTCTGGAGCGCAACGGGGGAGGCAACGGCTCCACCTCACATGGGCCAGACCAAGACCCGCTGACCACCTCCATCGAGCACCTTCGCAACCCTATCGTCCTAGAGGCAGATCCAATGACGGCTGCGCTAGAGGCCACACGCCAGAACCTTCTGGAGGAAGCCAACAAGGTCGACGCTGCCTAGTGCCGGCTAAATGCGACCATGCGTGAGTACAATACCGCCCACAGCTTCGCCCACTAGCCCGGTGCTAACCAGCAAGCTCAGCCCCAAGGACGAAACCTTGGTTCGGAGCTGGACCGTGCTGCTGACCTGCGCACTCCCGCAGTTCAGCCGATTTATAGTACTCCCGCCAAGAACATGAGGGTTGCAGAGGTGGCTGCCGCTGAGCTGAGCCACCTTGAGGGCGATAAGCTATGCCGCCAGCAAGCACGTGTCCAGCTCCTCGTGGCCATGGCCAACCAGCAGCAGGCCGAGGCACGTGCTAGCCTAGCAGGGAACAACAAGAGCTAGCCACTTTGCTGGACGGCGGATCTAGCACCCGATGGCAGCAAGGCTTCCTCCCTAAACGGAGCGAGGCAGAACAGCCACCCACACGGTGGATCGGCTAGCCACGGGCATCATCCCCATGACTCCATGGTGGTCACCGGTAGGAACCGTTCTCCGGCTGACGGAGCTAGACAAGGGCAATGTCACCATCCAGCTGACGAAGCCGAAAGAAGTCCCGCACCGCCCAAGTCCTGCCTGACGGGGCAACTCGGCCCGCGTGAGCCGGAAGCACGCGACGTGCATGCATGCATCGACCTCCTAATACAATCGCGCGTGTTGGAAAAGAAAAGTCCATATGGTCCAAGATATTTCGGACCGCGCATCTGGAACGAACGGTTTCCAAAGGGATTTTCGCTCCCAAGAGACACACCAAAGTACGACGGCTCAGTAAAACCGGAATACTGGCTGGTGGATTACGTCACCGTGATGGGCATAGCCACTAGCAACCGGTTGGTAGCGCTTCACTATGTCCCCCTCATGCTCCTCGACTCGGCCAAAACTTGGCTGAATAGTCTCCCCGACAACAACATCGATGTTTGGGTCGACTTCAGCGACTCGAACCTAGTGCTGCAATAGGTGTTGGGCGATTGGGAGGCCAAGGATGCGAACATGGCCCTATACCACTTCTTCGTGCAGCAGCTATGTGCCTACTTCAAGGGGTGCGAGTTCAACCATGTTCCTCAGGCAAACAACGAGGTCGCCGATGCACTTGCTCGTGTCGGCTCAACAAGGTAAACAATTCCACATAGAGTTTCTCTTGAGCACCTACGGAAGCCATCCATCACGCCGTCTCAGGAATCCGACTCCATCATCCTGGACGCGCACCCAGGGACTAGCGGCTCCAAGAGACCAGAGGCTATTTCAAAACTCCCAGGGACTGTCGCGTCAAACCCAAGGACTATCGCGCTAATCCTAGGGATAGTTGTATCGAAGTCCCTGACACCCCTTTCCGGCTCCGGCAGCCCGGGGGCAGCCGTCTCCGCTCTTCCACCCGGCAAGCCGCCCAATGAGCCTGACCTAGCCATGCGTGAGGAAGTCAACCTGATCATGCAGACGGTATACGCCATCCAGGAGACCCCTGCATGGCCAAGCCGTTCATGAACTTCCTGTCAAGGGGAGAGCTTCCCGACAAAGAGGTCGAAGCAAGGCAAGTAAAGCGCAGAGCAAGTGCATACATGATACATTGCAAATGTATCTATAATTCTTGATGTTCCATGCTTGGTTTTATCCACTTTCTTGTGTTTTGTCCATACTTTGGAGTACTTTTCATATGATTTCCTGGACTAACCTATTAACAAAAGCCACAGTGCCAGCTGCCTGTTTTCTGCTGTTTTTGGTTCCAGGAAAGTCATAAAATGAATATTCTCGGAATTGGATGGGACAAAAGCATGCCTATTTTTCCGGAAGTCATCAGATGCCAGAATACGAGACGGAGAGGGGCCAGAGGCCGGCCACACCACCTGGCCGTGTGGCCAGGCTTGACCCGCGCCAGGGGGTGGTGTGTTGGCCCCTGGCACCCCCTCGGCCTCTCCTTCCGCCTATATATTTCCCTCGGGACGAAAACCCTAAGTGCCCAATCAAAAAATCCACGAAAGAGTCTGTAGCCGCCGTCATCTCCATCCATATATCAGGAGGGATCTGAAGCTCTTCCCAGCACCCTGCCAGACAGGGGAATTCACCCTGGAGGCCTTCTTCATCACCATGCAAGTCTCCGGTGTGATGCGTGAGTAGTTCATCTCTGGACTACGGGTCCATGTAGTAGCTAGATGGATGGTTCTCCTCCTTTGTGCTTTCATGTTTAGATCTTGTGAGCTCCGTTCATGATCAAGATCATCTATTTGTAATTCTACATGTTGTGTTTGCGGGGATCCGATGGATATTGAGATGCTATTTCAGATTGATTATTGATTCTATCATGTCTTTGTTATTTGTGATCTTGCATGCTTTCCGTTGTTAGTATCTATCTTGGCCAAGTATATGCTAGCAACTCCAAGAGTTAGTATTTATGCTCGATAGTGGGTTCATGCCTCTGGTAATCTGGGCAAGTGACAGAAATCTCTAAGGTACTAGATGTGTTGTTGCTACTAGGGAGAAAACAACAATCGTTTGTTCATAGAACAATCGTATTGTTTACTTTACACGCAGTTCGTAAAGCAATAATCTGTTGCTTGCAACTTAATACTGGAGGGGGTTCAGACGATAACCTGAAGGTGGATTATTAGTCATAGATGCAGTTGGATGGCGGTCTATGTATAATGTTGTAATGCCCAATCAAGTCTCAAAGGAGTCAAGATGATTAGTATATGCATGTATTGCTTTCTCGATGTTTGTCAATTGCCCCGCTATAATTTGTTCACCCAGCATGTTATCTATCTTAAGGAGAGCCACCTCTAGTGAACTATGGATCCCGGTCCTTGTCTTTTACATACAATCTACAATTTTTTACTGCTTTGTGTTTACTTTCTGCAAACTTTTACTTCTTTCCATTCGATACGTTTAATCCTTTGTTTTCCGCAAAACACGGTGAGATTAACAGCCTCATCGCAAGTTGGGGACAAAGTTCTGTGGTTGTGTTGTGCAGGTCTCCACGTTGCTACTAGCACCGGTAGTGCGCCCTGCCATGGCTCAGCTAGCAACACCTTTGGGGTTTTTCCTTGCTCCTACTGGTTCGATTAAACCTTGGTTTCATAACTGAGGGAAACTTGCTGCTGTGCTCATCATACCTTCCTCTTGGGGTTCCCAATGAGCTCTACATCAACACCACACCAGCACTTTTCTGGCGCTGCACACTGAGCCATCAATACACCATCATCAACAACGAGTTGTACAAGCGCAACATTGGAGGAATTTATCAACGCTGTGTGAGCCAAGATGAATGAATTCGGCTGCTGGTGGACATTTGCCAAGGTGAGTGCAGCCACCACGCATCATCATAGGCCATAGTGGTCAAGGCATTCCGGTTTCTACTGACCTACTGCGTTAGAAGACGTCGAGCAAATGCTGAAGGCATGCAATGGGTACCAACATTTTAGCCAGCAAAAGCACACTCCGGTTGTGGCCCTCAAGAAAATCCCCATCACTTGGTCGTTTGCCGTCTGGGGGTTGGACATGGTCAACCCCTTCAAGACTACACGGTCTGGCATGACACACCTGCTGGTAGCGGTGGACAAGTTCACCATGTGGATTGAGGCCAAGCCCATCAAAAAGTTGGATGGGCCAACGGTGATCAAGTTCTTTACAGATATCATCACATGCTTTGGCTACCCAAACAACATCCTCACCGAAAATGGCACGAACTTCGCTAAAGGGGCCTCCATGCGCTTCTGTAGAGAAAAGGCCATCCGCCTATACCTTGCTTCCGTCGTGCACCCCCAGTCAAATGGGCAGTGCAAGCAAGCAAACGGCCTAGTCTGAGCCGGAATCAAGCCCAGGTTGATCGAACCACTGATGAGATCCCCCGTATGCTGGATAGAACAGTTGTCGGCTGTGCCGTGGAGCTTGCGCACCATGCCAAACTGCTCCACTGTCTACACACCCTTGTTCCTCGTCTACGGAGCGGAGGCGGTCCTGCCAACTTTGAGTTTGATGGACCTCGCCAACTATTATACACAAGGCAACAAGCCAAGGAAGCGTGTGAGGATAGCGTCAACCTCCTCGAGTAGGCATGCGAGCTGGCCTTGTCCAGATCCACCATCTACCAGCAGAACCTATAGCACTACCATGCTAGCCGGATCAGCCATGTCTCGTTCCGAGAGGGTGACCTAGTGCTGAGATTGGAACAAAACACCATGGGGGTGCACGAGATTTCTCCTCCTTGGGGGGGGCATTCATCGTTAGCCGAGCACTGCAGAATAGCTCATACTACCTCATCGAAGCCTGATAGCTGGAAAAGAACAAGATGGACCGTTCCGACAAAGAAACTGAGCGCCCATGGAACACGAACCTACTTCGCCCATTTTACACTTAAACAAGAAGTGTATGTATCTTACTTTTATGTAATGAACAAGTTGAGGAGCCTTGAAACAGTCTCGAGGACTCCGTAATCATTTGGCATTTCTTGCTGCATCATTTGGCATCTCTTGCTGCATTATTTTTTACCCTGACTCCGGCGATCTCTCCTGGGGACTCTCCGGCTGGCCCAGACAACCGCGCATTCCAAATGGTGAAGTACTGTATGTGTCTCTAAGGGCTCACTTTTCGGTTCTGGCTGTAGACCGAAATCCGGCTGCCAGTTCGGCATGAGCAAAAATCTTGAGGACCCCTACACAAAAAATCATAAGGAAGACAAAAACGTCTCGTTGTTCCGGTTGCGCTCGCTCGACACTGATAGCAGAAATCCGAAGTACCGTGCAGTATGCTCACTAGCTACCCCTTCGGTTCCAGTTGTAGACAGCTTAAACAACCTATGCTCACTAAGAAAAGGACAAAGTTGTTGGCCTAGCGTGAAGCGGCAAAGTTCCAACCTTAACGAATGAACTGCAAACTACGTTCTCCTCATACATATCTAACGCAGAACCCACCGTTTATCTTTGTTTTTTGCACGAGTCAAAACCACTCCAAGTACTAGGGTCGGTGCTGATCACCCCCCGCAGACGGCAGAACGCAGAAGGGAGTTTCGACCCAGCTGGATCCTCCAGCCGACCTAAACCTCGAGGACTACACCCAGTGGGTGCACTCCCGTGCCCCCACACAAAGACCTGCAGACGGCAACAATACAAAGGAGGTTCGACCCGGCTGGATTCTCCAGTTGGCCCGAACCTTGGGGACTACACCCAGTGGGTGCGCTCTCACGCCCCCACATAGAAACCCGCAAACGGTGAAATCAAATCAAGCAATCAGAAAGTGCAAACTCATGAGCACAAGACAAGATTATAACACAAAGGAGAGATGAAGCTCCCATCAGAATTCAAAGTACCACAAGTTGTTCACACATACAGATAAAAGACAAGTTTCAGGCAGTAAAAATACTCTTGGCATTCCAAGGATCAAGCCGGGGGCTCAGTAGAAGGATCGGAGGTGTCCGTTGAAGGCTGGCTACAAGAAGCGATGTCGGTTACGGCCGGTTCGGAGGTTGGTGCAGCCGGAGCATCAGTTTGCGATGGAGGCGGCACCAGAGTCTAGACGAACGGCTCTGTCCCAGCTGGGTTTCTGAAGTCCCAGTCCAACTGGACGTAGCTCGCGATCTTGACACCACAGGAGCAGATTTCAGGAATCTCAGTGCGAAGCTAGTCGCAGTTGGTCCCCTGCCGGAATCCCCGGGCAAGGCTCCGAAGATCCATACCCGGATACCAGGACTTGACAAGCGCAAGGGCCATCTCCACGCCTCCGCGTGTGGACCACTCCTGCCCCGTCTCGATGAGGTTGGCAGTCGACCCAAGCTCGGAGGCTAGCGCATCGATATTGGCGGGGGTAGTGGTGTCGGGCCAGAGATAGGTGAAGATGTCCAAGGCCTCCTGGCGCATCCGGTCAGCGTCCTTGCTCACCATCGAGACAAGTTCCTCGGGGTGCAGGTCGTGTCCAGCCTCCGCCCTAGACATGCGAGCAAGGGCCCGATGAGCTTCACCTAGCCAGACAACAACTATTACAAACCGGCAGCGGAAAACGGAGAAAGTTCAGCAAAGGAGAGGTAACTTACTGATGACCATCTCGGCAATGCGCACCAGCTGCACATGTGCGGCCTTCTCCTGAGCCTCCACCCTCTTCAGCCTCTCCTCCTACTTCTCGTAAAGAGCCTCAAGTCTCTTGAGAGCATCGTGGAAGATATTCGCAGTCTTCTTTGCTTGGTCGGCAATGATATTCATTTTCTTTTGATGCTCCACTAGGTCGTTGATTTGGCCCTACCATGTATTGTTGGAGTTCTACAGCCGGGTCACCTTCGCCTTTAGCCGGTCCACCTCCCGCTCCCTGTCCACTATCATGGCTACAGGAGGGTACCCGATGGTCAAAAAAAAGTAAGAAAAAATGTGCAATTGGGAAGACATGCAAGAGCGAACAATCTTATGCCCTAGGTCTTGCGTATTCTTGGTCATCTTAGAAAACGCTTTCTGTGGAAAAGGGATAGAAGTGAAAAAGAGAACGGGCAAAACAACTAAGGCGCGGGAGCGAAAAGCCTGAGGAGATGCTTACTCAAGAGAAACACCCAGCACCTTGGCCTTGCCGAGCCCCTGCTCCATCACCTCCACCAAGTGGCGCGCCCGGTCGAGGGAGACAGGCACTGACTCGGAGAGCTGGGCAAAGATGTCACCAGGCATGAACATAGCCAGAGCTAGATTATAGCTGGTGATCAGTACCTCAGCCTCATCATCGGTGGCGGCCTGTGGAGCCCCCGCCATGACCGCCTCGTCTCCGTCGCCTGCACCGCTGGAGCCGGAAGCCACCACCCCCCCCCCCCCCCCCGTTGTTGCCGGCAGCTGGCTATGCAGAGACGCCCGGCGCCAGCTCGTCTAGCTCCGCCACTCGGTAGGCAACCGAACCCGTCTAAGCCTCGCTGCCATCCAGGTTCGCCTCGGTCGTTAGCCGGAGTGGAGGAGTGGTGGCGGCACGCCCGGACGCGAGAATTTGAGCGAGCTTGGAGGCGGAGGAGGCATGATGCAGAGACGCTGAGGTAGTCGTCGGAGACGGTTCTGGCGCAGCAGTGACATCTCCAGCCAGCACGACGAGGGAGGGCCCATCCAGCCCAACCTGTCCCTCAGCTGAGGCCAGGGCGGACGTGGTGGCGACAACGCCAGAGCCATCCATCAACATCGCCTCGCTGGACAAAGAAAACAAGGCTAAGCAAATAAACAGCAGGTTAACGAGTGTACTGAGAAGAGCAAAGGCACGTACCTGAGAACTCTCGGCATGACGTTCACCGTCCTCTGCCGGAGAGGCTTCTTCACGCCGCTGCTGGCTGGAGCGGCGTTGGACGCCTCCCTCTTCCCCTTGACCCTCGCCATAGCGCCCGTAGCAGATGGGTTGTCGTCTCCGTGCACGACTACATGAATAGAAGCAAATGTCACCATCCGGCTGAAGAAAGAAGACCGGCGGACGAGCGCAAGAATAAAACACTCACCAGGTGGATCCTCACATCCCTCGTCGCCCCAGGTAGGGAAGCGCTCCGGCTCCGTCGGCGGGTACTTCGGCGACTTAAGGTTGGCCAAGAAGTTGGGGAGGTTGTGCTTACCCATAGAATCCTCCGCTAGCTATGTCAAGAAAATCTACTCAAAAGGGGCAGATAAGAAACGAGAAGAAACCCTTCCGGAATAATCCACCCTGCAGAGACAGAAGACTAACCTTAGGCGGCAGGCGGCCCTAATGATATGGTTGGAAGGACTAGCGCCAGCCCTCCTCCAGGGCCTCCTTCGAGATGGTGGTGAGCCAATCTTGGAGGGCCTCATAGGGAACCTCCATCCGGGAAAACCGTGTGGGGTCGTCAGGGCCGGAGAGGTGGCACATCTTGTGCGACCGCTACTGTAGCAGAAGCACCCGGCGAGCCATCTAGGACAAGCCGATGTCTCGGCCGGTTAGCCGCTCCGTCTCCGCCAGCACCTTCACCCAGATGGCCATCTGGTTGATGTCCGCCTGGGCACCCAACCCCCTCGCGGTCCAGGCCCTCCAGGTGGAGGGGACATTGGAGAAGACCGGAAGCCGGATCCAGACGACCTTTGTGACCTTGCGCACATAAAAATAGAGCGCTACCATAGCTTCACCGCGGGTATAGCCATAGCATCACGGACGATGGCTGCGGGTAGATCGCGCAGCATTCTGCCTCCACCAGCGGCCCGTCCTTCTGTAGCATCTAGGCCTTGAAGTTGAAGAACTTTAGGAGGTTTGCCGTGTCCGTGCGAACCCCCAAGTAAGACTCAGAGCAGGCCACGTGACGCAATAGCTGTGTGATGGCGTTCGCCCCAGATGGTGAAGCTGGAGGTCGAACATGCCGAAGAGCTCGAGGAGGGAGTTGCTCTCCGACAAGCCAAAGCTGCGGGCGAAGTGTGCGAGGAAGATGACAGCCTCGTCGTGCTGGGGGTTAGGGACACGCTCCCCCTCCGGCATAAGGCGGTGCTTCACCACCCGCTCTGACGGGAGGAATTTCCCCTGCCGGTACTTATAGATGAGCTCCTCGATGACGTAGGAGCCACACCACCCTTGACGCTGCGCAGGAGGCATCTCCTCCTCCACGGCGGCTGTGACGGAAAAATTGGGTCCGGTCGTCTCGAGGGAGCACGGCGGCACCGATGACCAGAATCTGGCGGCATAGGGAAAGTAGAAGAAGAAGAGCAAGGGCGATAAGGGCAAGAAAGGCAAGAGGCGGGAAGGAGGCGAAGTGGGGGAAAACCCCATCCCCGCGGCCCTATTTATCGCCACGGGCCGAGCAAGCCCCTTCCTCTCCCCTCCTCCATGTGGCAGGCAACCGTCCACCTCCCCCACGACGGTTCGGTTGCAGATCAAATGTTCTAGTGCATTCCCCACAAAAGATCCTGCAAGCATTACTGCAGGAGGCGAGGCGTGCGCATGATCCCCAAGAAAACGCAGCGACCAGACATGTGCGTGCTTACCAAAAACTGCTGCCTCAGAAGAAAATGGTCGAGGTAACACGACGTGCGTCAGAATTGCCAGGTGTGGCTGGCGCAAGTACTGACCTTAGCGACCAGGCGATTCACCTCCCTTTTCCGGTTGCGCCAGTTAGTCGATACAACCGCCGCTCACACCCAGTGGGTGGCCACCGATTCCGTAGCCGGTAAACTCTAGCCTGGAAACAACAAGCACCTCGAGCCGCAAAATGACAAGCACCTCGAGCCGAAAAACAACAAACACATCAAGCTAAATCTACAACCAATTTTTCAGCACTAACTATTTTAGTTCGATCAATGAGCATGCAAGAACTTCTCTGTGAGGCGAAGTCCCAATGCACTCGGGGACTAGTGTTAGAGGGATGACCCGCGGGTAGGCTACGCCAGGCCTAACGGGCCGGCTCCAGGAGTTCCTAGAAAGATAGCCGCAAGATAGAGGATCGCAATCGGGTGGACCACTCCAACCAGTCCGCCCTCCAGATTCCCCGGCTAGCCCATCTAGCCGGATGGCCAGAAGAACCGACTGGGTGGCCGCTTCCACCTGCCCCCCTCGATTCAGTGGTAAGGCTACGGAGGGGGTGATGCTCCTTGCTGAGTGCGCCATGACTCATTGCATCATCAAATAGGCTGGCGCGCCGCCCTGCCGGTGCTAGAAGACAACTGCGCCAAAGCACCAAAGCTGGAAGCTGGGCGAGGCATTGTTGGCTGATGCCAAAGCTCCAGCTGACCATTAAATCACCGGGTGACGCCTAAAGCACCGGCGCTGGGACACTGTAGCGATGTCCCCCTGTACTAGAGGCTTGACTGGGTCCTGGCCCACTGACTAGAGCCCGCCAGCCGGCCCACTTTGTAAATCCAAAGCCCAAACAGTAAACCCTAGAACCCATATTGTAACCTACCTCTCCCAGCCATTATATAAGGGAGGGTAGTGATGGCCCACAAGTATAGGGGGTGTATCGCAGTATTTTCGATAAGTAAGAGTGTCGAACCCAACAAGGTGCAGAAGGTGTTGACGGGTGGCTTGGAGCAGGAATTCACTGTAAATACTTAGCAAATGGATTTTTAGGTTTTTTTGATAATGCAGGTAAATAAAGTACGAGTAAATAAAAGACAATAATAATAAATGCAGCAAGTGGTCCAATCCTTTCTTTAGCAAAGTACAAGCTGGTTGTATTACTTAAGATGACCAAACGTTCTCAAGGACACACGGGAATATCTTCAAGTGCTTTCGCTTCATATAGTTGATTAATCTTCTTTAGTTTGACAAGTGTTGTGTGGGTGAACCTGTGCTAATGCACCGACCTTCCTAGGACTAATACATACTTGTGATTATACCCCTTGGAAGCATCCGCAAGTACAAGAAAGTAATTAAGATAGAAACCTAACCACGGCTTTAAACTCTAAGATCCTGACATCCCTTGTGCAAAGGTTTTCTAACGGGGGTTCAGGTTTCTGTCACTCCATCAACCCCTACGATTAGTAGCCAAATACACAATGCATTCCCCTAGGCCCATATATATGAAGTGTCATGTACTCGAAGTTCACATGACACCACTAGAAGAAATACACCACAACTTAAATATCAAACTATTGAATCTCTCTCAACACAATTCCAGTACTAACAACATGGCTGCTCCCATGTACTCAAGAACTAAACGAACTACTCACAAGACATCATATGGATCAAGATCAGAGATGATATAATTATATGTAACAATCTGAACATAAATGATAATTCAATGGTTCACTCAATAGCATCAACTACAAGGAGTAATCAACACCGAGAAAGTTTCCCCTAAGAACTATGCAAGATTCAACCAAATTGTTACAGAAGTATGAAGTGGTGATAATGGTGCTGCTGGAGATGATGATGGTGATGATGATGATGATGATCCCGATGAAGTCCAGCTTGATGGTGGTGTTGATGGCGACGATCTCCCCTCTCCGGGAAGGAATTCCCCTGGCAGAATTCTGTCTACCAGAGAGATCTTTCTATATCTGTATTTTCCGCCCCACAGAGGAGGCGGAA
The DNA here is from genome assembly GCA_916181665.1 of Avena sativa. Classification (NCBI taxonomy): domain Eukaryota; kingdom Viridiplantae; phylum Streptophyta; class Magnoliopsida; order Poales; family Poaceae; genus Avena; species Avena sativa. The sequence continues at coordinate 311,057,837 of OV702291.1, forward strand.
TCTTTCTGTGGTCACCCCCCAGGTATGAGGGTTTCAAGGGGATAATATACGCTAGAGGGGATAGCCTAGAGTGGGCCAGGGTGGCCACACCACCTGCTGGCATGGTCTAGGGCTGCCTGTGCCAGGGGGTGGTGTGGGCCCCCTATAGCCCATCTCCACTCCCCCTTCTAGCAATCTTCGTCTTCTGGAAAAATAGAATTTTCCATGTATTTTCCCGAATTTTCTGATCTTCGCGAATTTTGCCTCCAAACAGCACCTTTTCCATCAAAATCCTGACTACAGCGGTCCATGCTCCAAAAGTCATCAACCATGCAAAAACAGTTAAATAACATAATTATCATCTCTTAATATGAAATATATCAATGAATAACAGTAAATTATGATATAGAATAGTGATGCAAAATGGATGTATCAACTCCCCCCAAGCTTAGACTTCGCTTGTCCCCAAGAGAAAACTGAGCTCAATAAACATGACCTAAGTTTTATGGAGTGAAGAGTCGATAAAAGAATACGGACAAGAAGCATCACATTCATCAATACATAAATCATAATAGAATACAACTCACTATTATATAACTTAACTTGCAATAAGTAAAGGAAACACAATAAAGATACATAAAGTAAATCATAATTGGTAATGGCAAACTTAGCTCTTGGTCGAACAATAGTTGACAATTTGCAGGAGTTCACACATAAAGGGTTTTCAATGATAGCTTTCAAAGTAGTATTTACTAAGATAAAAGCAATGTGCAAAACAAGGAACATAAGAAACATGAGTGAATAAATCATCATATGAATGAATGAAACACAACAACTCAAAATACTTGCTGAGATAGAAGGGAATAGGTTTACTGACTCAACTAAAAATTAAAAGATAGGACATTCGCAGAGTGAAGCAGGGATTTCAAGTTTCATAAAGAGCTTCCAAAAATTATGATAATTATTAGCTTTTAGCTCTCATTGCCCCTATCATAGGAATATTTAGGTGATTAAGGTTAAAGTGATCAAATATGAGGATATGCTTGACAAGTTGTAAGTTGAAAATCTCATGTCCCTTGAATACGAGGGTCGCTCCTCATGCTACTCAAGTTTAGTTACCGGTAAGTTCTTGTCATAATAAGTACATGTGTATCATAGAGAACCGCCAACGGGCTACCCCTTGCCCAATGATACGGAAGAATCCTCATATCAAAATGACAAGGCAAGCAGACAACGAGCATCTGAGCAATCTTCTTATTTACCATGGGAAAATGGTGCTTTTTTCTCTCTTTCCTCTTTTATCATATCTCTTTTCTTTCTTTTTCTATTTATTTTTTTCTCAATCTCTATCTCTTTTTTTATAAGAAGAATGCTTCATAGATTGCTCATTATGGTTACGCTGCAGGTTTCCACCATGATTAGGCATGGATTAGACCAGCGGCCCAGGCGTTTCTCTAACACACATACATAACTCTATGGACTGACAAGCTCCCCTTTCATTTCACACCGACGACATCAAGTAGGTACAATGTACAAGTGCAATGTTGAAAGCGTTCCCCATGACAGCATGGTTCTGCTAATTCACAACTTACAAAGCGCAAGCATATACGCAACATAGATGGGCACAATGGTTCAAGATTATTATGTGCAAGAAAGTGAAGTATGCCATCAAGTTTGTGAGAGCTTTAATCACTAATTTTCACATGACAAGTTTAATTCGGAAGGTAGATAAAAACATGAATTTACTTGGAATAGCAATAATGCTAGTAGGTAGGTATGTTGGACACAAATGGCATAGGTTTTGGTTTAAGGATTGGATGCACGAGAAGCATTCCCTCTTAGTATAGGTTTTTGGCTAGCAAGGCTAGGTAGCAAGCATAAGAGTTGAAGGAAACAAACAAACATACAAATGATGAAAACAAACATGCAATCTTCCTTGGAAGCACAAAAGATCTTAACTAGAGAATACTAAACTCATGAGTAAAACAAGAAAGAAAGAAAGAAAGATGATGAAATTATATTTCTTTAGAGTACTTTTATCTTTTTCATTCAATTTTGAAAATAGTGTTGCTACTGACCGAGCCAGGTTTGCCAAAACCAACTAAATTTACTCAATGATCCCAAAGTGATACCAATACTAATAGCAAGATCAATCATATAATCATGAATTGTAAACTAAAATAAGATATGCAAAAGAGTAAATGATAGAACTTCTCATTAATATTCCATAACGGCAACTCACACCAAGGGATACATAGATATCTAACGAGAGGGGGGACACTTCCATAATGCAAACCATCCTACATGATAACTTCTCTATTCATGATATGACTCTATTAAAAAGGTAAAAAGATAGAAGATAGTGATGTGATACCGCGGCACTCCCCCAAGCTTGGAACAAACCAAGGGGATGCCAAAACCTGATAATGAATTACTCCTTCGGTGGTGGTAGTATTCTCTCGATGAGTTTTTCAATCAATTTCCTCAAGTCCTCAATCTCGAGGGTGAGAGTACGAATCAACTGTGAGTTTTGCTCAACGCGGCTCATGACCATGTCGAGTTGCGAATCCCAGCTCTTCCGATTCTTTCCCCACTCTTCCTCCTTGAAGTCTTCTTTTCCTGCATGATTAGAACGAGGCATATCCCAATTGGAGGGTAGTTTCTCCTTTGGCATATTCTGGAATTGATGATCATGCATATGGGTATGGAAGGGATTCTTGGTGCGTGGAGAAGGTGATCGTGGAGCCAAACAGTGACACGGAGGCTTCCCTCCAGTTGACATCCGTGCAGTCCTTCTGATCTTGGCAGGGTTTGCCAACACTCCAATGCTTGCAATGGTAGTGTCGGTGTGCGGATGCTGGCTTTTCTTTGCCTCCTCTTCATCGATCTCCTTCTCCTGCCCGGGGTCTTGGGGATCCTCCTCCGCAGGCTCCTTTCCCTTATCCTTGGCGGAGACCATTGTGCTTCTAAACTTTAAGAATAGTTCCTGGCAAAAAAAGATTGAAACGAAAACACGACGAGAATACGATATATGAACCTCGGGGGATTATATATTACGAATTTTACAACAAAAGGAAGGTACTGGGAGAAAACGGGTCGGAGACGGAGTCCGAGGTGGCCACACCACCTGCTGGCGCGACCAGGGGGCCGCGCCAGGGGTGGTGTGAGCCACCCTGGCTCCGTTTTCATCCCTCTTTCGCTTCGTTGCTTTCCTTATTCGATAAAAACTCCAAAAATATAACTGGACAGAATTTTCGCGGAACTTTTCTTACCAGAACTGTTACCTATTCGAAAACGGACTCTGCAGGTCTCTGAACTTGGTATTTAGTAGATTCTTCCGGAGTCACCGCTTGAATAACATCAATATATTCATCTTCATACACATGTTGCTTGAGTCATGAAACCTTTCACTTTCTTATTACACCATTTTCTCCAATAACCTGGAAATTTCTTTCACACAAAACTTTACACAATTCTCATTAGCAACATTAGTGTAAGCGAGGTAATAAACCTTTTAATTCCAATTTCAACTGAAATCCATCAAAACATAAGGTACTGTAGCAAATCCTTCCGAAAACCCAAAAAGAATTCAAAAAGGAAATCGATATAAGAGTCAAATGCAAGAGTGGCAAAAATCTGTCAAAACAGACCAGCAGGTAAAGATAAATTTTTTCGAAAATCTTTTGTTGCTCAAATCAAAAAGTGCAAAACTAACGAAAGTTAAATAACAACCTGGGGCATAAGCACAAAAAATTACATCTCAATACGACGTACAGATATCTCTCACGGATGTTTACGATGAAGCACAAAAATCTGTTTCGGGACAGCAACTTCCCCAAATCTTACTTCTCTCTCATTAGAGGTTGATCTTGACACAAAAACCAAACAAAAAGGATAAGGAGAGGTTATTACCGAGGTAATAACTTCCAAGACTCAAATAAACAAAAACAAACTTAAAGCAAAATAAATTGGGTTGTCTCCCAAAAAGCTCTTTCTTTATAGCCATTAAGATGGGCATGATAATTTTGAAGATGCTCACATAGCAATATGAATTGAGGTGAAAGAGAGCATTAAGAAGCAAAAATACACACGTTTAAGTCTAACCCACTTCCTATGCAAGGGAATTTTGTAAGCAAACAAGTTGTTGACACCAGGGACTGCTAGCATAGGAAGGCAAAACAAGTGCAACATAAAGACTTACAGCATAAAGCGCGGAAAATTAATATTATTGAGATGCATAAGAACAGCCTTCCCTCTCTCATAATAACTTTCAGTATAATGCATAAATTTAATGATATAAGTATCATGAGAACCATTGTAGCAATGATCACTTATCCTAACAGAAAACACAGGGACACTAGCTCTCATAACACTACTTTGTGAAACAATATTAGGGATATCCTTACAAAGGATAATGTGTCCCTCTTCTACATATTTAGTGACAAAGTATTTGACATTTGCTATTATAGGTTCATCATCCATTTGTTTATCAGGTTCAACAACTTTATTTGTACTTTCATTAACCATACGAGCTATCATAGAATGTTCCTTTACTTTAACCGGGAAAGGTATTTTCTCAATGTAAGGTTCAGGTAAAACATGATTAGCAGTATAAAATTTAGTATTTCATGCAGGAACAATACTAACAATGTATTTATAAGGTGCATGATACTTATTCCACTTCTTTTTACGAACTTCAATATAGGAAGCAAAAGCCTTAAAATAAGTTGCAATAACTTGAGAGTCTAAACCATAAGCATTTTTGATGTTTTGAAAGTCATCAGTTCCCATAAAAGATTAAATGCATTCATAATCATAATTTATACCTGACTTTCTTTCTTTATCATTCTCCCATGCTTCATCATTGTCTTGAATACGGTCTAGAAGATCCCATTAGCTTCTTCTTCCATGCGAGTGAATGATCCAGCACAAGAGGCATCCAATAAATCCTTATCATGAAGAGAGAGCCTTGCATAAAAGTTATTGATAATAATATTGTTGGGGAGCTCATGAATGGGACATTTGAGCATTAGTAACTCCAATCTCCCACAATCTTGAGTTGTACTCTCTCCATCAAGAGGCCAAAAGTTGTATATTTGATTCCGATCTTTATGAATCTCACTAGGAGGATAAAATTTAGAATAAAAGAGAGGCACTATTTCCTCCCATTCAAGAGATTGGCCATTCTTCAGCAGCTTATACCATTCCTCAACTCTTCCTTTCAGTGATAATGAGAATAACTTCTTCTTGACTTGATCTGTTGTAATACCTGCACACTTGAACAACCCGCATAATTCATATATAAAGAGCAAATGATCACCGGGATGAATAGTTCCATCTCCAACATAATAGTTATCCATAACACGATCAATAATTCTTGTAGGTATTTTAAAAGTATCATTCTCAGCAGGTGATGGTTCATCTACTACCTTAGCAGTGGTAGTAGCATTACGAAATAAGAAACTCAGCGAATTATCCATATTGAAATAAAGCAACTAACAGAAGTAAACAATACTCATAGTAGAAGTTTCCTTTACCAGTTCCACTCTCCAATAGTGCTTCACTCCCTGGCAACGGTGCCAGAAAATAGTCTTGATGACCCACAAGTATAGGGGGTGTATCGCAGTATTTTCGATAAGTAAGAGTGTCGAACACAACGAGGAGCATAAGGTGTTGACGAGTGGCTTGGAGCAGGAATTCTCTGTAAATACTTAGAAAACGGATTTTCAGGGGTTTTTGATAATGTAGGTAAATAAAGTACGAGTAAATAAAAGACAATAATAATAAATGCAGCAAGTGGCCCAATCCTTTCTTTAGCAAAGGACAAGCCGTTTGTATTAATTAAGATGACCAAATGTTCTCGAGGACACACGGGAATATCGTCAAGTGCTTTCGCTTCATATATTTGATTAATCTTCTTTAGTTTGACAAGTGTTGTGTGGGTGAACCTGTGCTAATGTACCGACCTTCCTAGGACAAATACATACTTGTGATTATACCCCTTGTAATCATCCGCAAGTACAAGAAAGTAATTAAGATAGAAACCTAACCACAGCTTTAAACTCTAAGATCCTGACATCCCTTGTGCAAAGGTTTCCTAACGGGGGTTCAGGTTTCTGTCACTCCGGCAACCCCTACGATTAGTAGCCAAATACACAATGCATTCCCCTAGGCCCATATAGGTGAAGTGTCATGTAGTCGACGTTCACATGACACCACTAGAAGGAATACACCACAACTTAAATATCAAACTATTGAATCTCTCTCAACACAATTCCACTACTAACAACATGACTTCTCTCATGTCCTCAAGAACTAAACGAACTACTCACAAGACATCATATGGATCAAGATCAGAGATGATATAATGATATGTAACAATCTGAACATAAACGATAATTCAATGGTTCAGTCAATAGCATCATCTACAAGGAGTAATCAACACCGGGAAAGTTTCCCCTAAGAACTATGCAAGATTCAACCCAATTTTTACAACGGTATGAAGTGGTGATGATGGTTGATATGTTGCTAACGTATCTATAATTTTTGATGTTCCATGTTTGGTTTTTATCTACTTTCTTATGTTTTGCCCACACTTTGCAGTATTTTTATACACTTTCTTGGACTAACCTATTAACAAGATGCCATAGTGCCAGCTGCCTGTTTTCTGCTGTTTTTGGTTCCAGGAAAGTCAGAAAATGAATATTCTCAGAATTGGACGGGACAAAATCCAAAGTCAGTTTTTCACCGAGGGGGACACGGAGCCAGAATACGAGACGGAGAGGGGCCAGAGGGCCGCCACACCACCTGGCCGTGTGGCCAGGCCTAGCCCGCGCCAGGGGGTGGTGTGGCCGCCTAGGGCACACCCTCGGCCTCCCCTTTCACCTATAAGATGCCTCCGATACAGAAACCCTAAGTACCCGATCAAAATTTCACGAAAGAGTCTATAGTCGCTGTCATCTCCATCCCTAGATCGGGAGGGATCTGAAGCTCTTCTCGGCACCCTGCCGGAGGGGAGAATTCGCCCTAGAGGCCTTCTTCATCACCATGCAAGCCTCCGGTGTGATGCGTGAGTAGTTTATCCTTGGACTACGGGTCCATGTAGTAGCTAGATGGTTGGTTCTTCTCCTTTGTGCTACCATGTTTAGATCTTGTGAGCTCCGTTCATGATCAAGATCATCTATTTGTAATCCTACATGTTGTGTTTGCAGGGATCCAATGGATATTGAGATGCTATTTCAGACTGATTATTGATTCTATCATGTCTTTATTATTTGTGATCTTGCATGCTCTCTGTTGTTAGTAGATATCTTGGCCAAGTAGATGCTAGCAACTCCAAGAGGGAGTATTTATGCTCGATAGTGGGTTCATGCCTCTAGTAATCTGGGGAAGTGACAGAAATCTCTAATGTACTAGATGTGTTGTTGATACTAGGGAGAAAACAACAATCCTTTGTTCATAGAACAATCGTATTGTTTACTTTACACGCAATGCGTAATGCAATTATCTGTTGCTAGCAACTTAATACTGGAGCGGGTTCGGATGATAACCTGAAGGTGGATTATTAGTCATAGATACAGTTGGATTATGGTCTATGTATAATGTTGCAATGCCCAATGTTTGTCAAGATGATTAGTATATGCATGTATGCTTTCTCGATGTTTGTCAATTGCCCCGCTGTAATTTATTCACCCAACATGTCATCTATCTTAAGGAGAACCACCACTAGTGAACTATGGACCCCGGTACTTTCTTTTACCATCAATCTACAACTATTTACTGCTTTCTGTTTACTTTCTGCAAGCTTTTACTTTCTTCCACACAATACGTTTAATCCTTTGTTTTCAGCAAAACCGATGAGATTGACAACCTCACTGTAAGTTGGGGGCAAAGTTCTGTGGTTGTGTTGTGCAGGATTCTAAGTTGGAAACAACACCTTGGAGGTGTTTCCTTGCTCCTACTGGTTCGATAACCTTGGTTTCATAACTTAGGGAAACTTGCTGTTGTGCTCATCATACCTTCCTCTTGGGGTTCCCCAACGAGATCGAGATATCTTGGGCCATCAAGCTATTTTCTGGCACCGTTGCCGGGGAGTCAAGGACATCTTCACAAGGGAGTCCCTCATAACCAATCTCTTTACTTTGTTATTTTTGTTTTGCTTAGTTTATTTTTGCCTTGTTTGCTTGTTTCTTTACCAAAAACACACAAAAAAATAGTTTTACTACTTTGCTTTCTTTATTAAAAACACAAAAATATTAGTTCCTATCTTAAGTTGCCATTATGTATAGCATTGCTCCAATCACTATGTCACCTGAGGAAATGATTTTCACTTTTAAACAAGGAATTGAAGAGAGTTTCAGAGAAGCTTGGTCTAGAATCTCTGATCTACATAAAAAACTGAACCTAAAATGACTCAAAGCTTGTTCCTTAGCAGTTTTTACCTTGGAATTGCTCTTTGCTATAGATATGCTTTGGATGATATAGTGGGAGGAGATTTCCTCCAATGCAATGAGGATGATGCTTTTAATGCCATAAAGAAGTTGATCTTTACTTACAACTTGCCTAGCAAATCTGATTCTTCCTTCATAAACATATTTTCTAGATTGAATACTCTTGAGACCAGCACTGCTAGTTTAAAAGATTGCTATAATACACTTAGAGAGCATCATGACTATGTTCCAATAAATTCTGAACCCTCAAAATGGCTTCCCACAGTAAAGATTGCTATAAATAATGAAACTTTTCATGCTCGCTGTGATATCATGTCTGAATTATGTCTTATGCCTAAAGATATATATGAATCTTTGAATCTTTGGGGACTTTCTGAAGGAGGAGAAGAAATATTTCTTGCTAATAATGCCACAATATCACCAATTGGAATAGCTAAAGGGGTGTTTACAAAGATCCTAGGGAAAATGGTTTCTACTGATTATCTTGTTATTGAATGTGTAGGGAAAGGACAAATTACACTTGGAAGATCCCTATTGAAACTCCTTGGAGCAACAATAGATGTGGAAAAGGGCACCATGCACTTTTCTTCTCCACCAAACAATCATATGTTCCCCAAGGTTAAGAATAAAAGTAAGAGAGGTAAGGGCAAGAAATTTGGTTTTAATGCTTCTTCATTTGATAACACTTGATTCTTTTTCTTGCTTCTTATGCCTAACTTAAAGGCGTTAAAGAAAAGTACTTATTGGATGATAACCCAAAAGTTTTAGATGAGTCTTGGAAGTTATTTCTTCAGTAATAACCTCTCCTTATCCTTTTTATTTGCTTTTTTTGCCAAGAGTAACCTCTAATGAGAGGGAAGTAATGCTTGGGAAAGTTGCTGTCCCGAAACAGATTTTTGTGCTTCACCGTAAAATTTCGTGTAAAATATCTGTACATCCTTTTGAGGCGTGAATTTTTGTTCTTCTGCCCCAGGTTGTTATCTAACTTTCGTTAGTTCAACACTTTTTGATTTGAGCAACAGAAGGTCTTCGAGAAATTGGTTTTTACCTACTGGTCTGTTTTGACAGATTTCTGCCATTATTTGCATTTGTTTCTTGTTAGTTCCTTTTTGGGTTCTCTTTGGGGAATTGAGCTTTTGAGGGAAGTGCTACAGTAGCTTGTGTTTTAATGGAAGTTTTATTGGTGTTGAAACTGAACCCAAAGACTTATTATCTTGAGTGCACTAATGTTGCTAATAAAGATTGTGTGAAGTTTTGTATGAAGGAAAAATTCCAGGTGTATGGACAGAATGATGTAATGAGGTGAAGAATGGAATAAATCTCAAGCTTGGGAATGCCACGCGTGTCACCCCAAGAAATATACAAGAAGTACAAGCGTCAAAGCTTGGGGATGCCCAAGGCATCCCCTTCTTCATCAATAAAAATCTCAGGTTTCTTCCAAAATACTTCATTTTTATTATTTCATGCACAGTTGTGTTGTTCTTGGAGCGTCTTTGTTTTTGTTTTTGGTTTTCCGTTTTCTTGGTTTTCTTAGTTTGCTTGAATAAATTTGTTGGACCCCCTCTTTCATACATTGGTTTTCAAATAGTTTGGTTTCGATTGGAAAGAGTAGGAAAGTTCATGCTTAAGTGGTAAAAGGAGCTTGTTTTTGACTATGGCCTATGATTTGTCATGCCATGCTTGATATTGTTTTGTCTTTATGCTTAGTGATATTTGCTTTAGCATGACTTGTTATAAACAATTGAGATTGCTTAATGTGCCTTTGAAGAATCATGCGTTGTTTTAGCTTATTAAAGCATAGTATTGTGGTATTCTCCTTTGATGTTTTATTTGGGTTGACTTGGCACATGCTCACACCATGTTATGACTATCCCAAGTCACCATAGCCTTTATGATGCTTTAGTTTTCGACTTGTAATATCACTTTATGCTTTAATTAATGATGTTTTGTCGCTTTGCATGATTATGGCCATTATTGCTCTCTTAGTCGATCGCTCCTAGTCTTTTGCTAGCCTCCATAACCAAGTATGAGTTCCACTCATGCATCCAACTCCTAAAACCAAGTTATTCCAAAGAGTCCACCATACCTACCTATTAGCATTTGCTATTCCAAGTATATTCATGTTTTTATCTACCTTCCGAACTTGTTATGAGAAAACTAGTGATTAAAGCTCTCACGAACTTGATGGCACACTTTACTTTTCTTGCCCTTAATAAACTTGAACCATTGTGTCATCTATGTTGTATATGCTTGCACTTATATGTTGGGGATTAGCAGAACCATGCTGTCATGGGGAATGCTTTCAACATTGCACTTGTACTTTGTACCTTTTTTTGAGGTGAAACAGTAGGGAGAATCCCCACTGCAGTTTTTTTTATTATAAGGTATGAGTATGTTACAAAGATAAATACAGATAGTCTATTGATCTAAGGTAGATCAAAACAGGAATATAAAGCCATTCTAAAGTGGGTAAAGTCTACCCTATCCCTAATCTAATTGCTAGTTCAGCCAGGCTTTGAATTTCTCCTTGTATTTTTTCTTGATTCTGAATTGTAACCATCTCATCTCTTGATAGAAGATTGCTTTCCATGTTTCAAGTGTGGGTCTTTTGTCATTAAAAATCTTCTCATTTCTGCATATCCAAATACCCAGGTAGTCATGATAATGATTTCCATTGCAAATGGCAGGTGTAACTTTTCTTTGATGTCTGAAATAGCTTCCAATCCTGATAGGTTTGCAGTTCTGTTTCTGTAAATATGGTCCCAGCCTTTGTTTGCAAATGGACATTCCCAGAATAGGTGGTTTACTGACTCTTCCAAGTAACAGTTGGATGTTACACAGTTGTAGTCAGGCGGGATGAACTGCTTTCTTTTCAGAAGATTCCTTGTATTCAATCTGTCCAGAAGCAAAAGCCAGAAGAAGAACTTGTGTTTATTTTGGCAAGAGGATGTCCATACTCAAGAGAAGTGTGGTGGTGATGGGGAGTATCCAATCATGGTTGCGTAGGCCTTTTTTACTTCATATTTATCTGACCCCCAAATATAGCTCCAATTATCATGGGTATCCCCATGAGTGGTATGCATGATTTCCTGGCATCTTTCTTCCATGATTACAAACTCAGAGTATGCTTGTTGAGAAAGTGGTAGGTGAAAATTATCCTCCAAGAAATCAGCATGTAAGAAATCATGTACACTGATATTTGAAGACTTAGCATAGGACAGAAGGTGAGGGAATTTATTCATCAGGCACTCATCTTGCCAAAGGTCAGACCAAAAATATGCAGACTTTCCTGAATTCAGATTGCACTTAGCCATGCCTTTAAAATTATTAATTAACTTGATATGAGATTTCCACCAGAATGATCCTTCAATGCTTCTTCCTGGTAATTTTCCATTTTTGTAGTAAGTTTCCATATGAGATGAACCCAAGGGATATCATGGTGATTGTAGAATTTGTCCAGATTTTTTAGAAGGAGGGCAATATTTTGAATCTGTAAGTTTAGTACCCCTAGACCCCCTGATTTTTAGGACGGCAGATTTTGTCACAAGACACCAGAGCTTGTCCTTTTGCCTGAACATCTCTAGTCTTTTTTCTCCACAGACAATGTCTCATGTATTTTATAATTTGATCCTTGATGGCAATTGGTACCTCCAAACAGCTCATGAAAAATAGAGGGAGTGAGGATAGAACAGATTTTACCAGTTGCAATTTTCCTCCATAGTTCAAGAAATCAGCTATACCACATAATCTTCTTTCAACTCTTTGAATAATGGGAAAAAAGTGTTCCATAGATGGTTTTGAAATGCTTAGTGGCAATCCAATGTAGGTGAAAGGAAGGCTACTAGTTTGACAATTGATTGTCGGAGCAAAATGCATTAACCTATCCTTACATAAGTTTATTGACATCATGCTAGATTTCAAGTAGTTGACTTTGAGCCAAGTGGAATCTGCAAATGTTTGAAGAAGTGCTTTCAAGCACAATAATTGAGTAGCATCTGCCTTAAGTACCACCAATGTATCATCAACATATTGAATAACAGGAAAATCACTGTTGGGGGGTCCATCTATAGGGGTAGTTAGAAGGTTCATATGCATGGCCTTATTCAAGACAGATTGTAGAAGGTCAGCAGCAAGAACAAATAGTAGTGGTCAAAGTGGGTCACCTTGTCTCACACCTCTCCTGGAATAGAATTTTTTCCCAGGCACTCCATTTAGTAGGATTTCATAGGATCCAGATTCAAAGATCATTTCTATCCATTTGATCTATTTCCTGCCAAATCCTCTAGCTTTGAGGATATTTATGATGGCAAAGTGATCAATAGTATCAAATGCCTTTGTACCTAGTTGATATCATGCTCTTTTGTCTATGGATGTTGTCGGTGTGAAATGAAAGGGGAGCTTGTAAGTCCATGGAGTTATGTATGTGTGTTAGAGAAACACCTGGGTCGCCGGTCTAATCCATGTTGTCATGGTGGAAACCTGCAGCGTAACCATAATGAGCTGTCTATGAAGCATTCTTCTTATAAAAAAAGAGTCAGATATTGAGAAAAAAAAGAGAGAAAAAAGAGAGAGATTTGAGAAAAGAGGAAAGAGAGAAAAAAGCACCATTTTCCCATGGTAAATAAGAAGATTGCTGAGATGCCTGTTGTCTGCTTGCCTTGTCATTTTGATATGGGGATTCTTCCGTATCATAGGGCAAGGGGTACCCCATTGGCGGTTCTCTATGATACACATGTACTTACTATGACAAGAACTTACCGGTAACTAAACTTGAGTATCATGAGGAGCGACCCTCGTATTCAAGGGACATGATATTTCCAACTTATACTTTGTCAAGCATATACTCCATAGTTTGTTCACTTTAACCTTAATCACTTCAAGATGCTTATGATAGGGGCAATGAGATCTGAAAGCTAAAAAGTACCATAATTTTTGGAAGCTCTTTATGAGACTTGAATTCCTACTTCCTTCTATGAAGGCCTTTCTTTTACTTTTATGTTGAGTCTGCACCTTCTATCTTTATGCACCTATTTTGAGAGCATATTGGCCATTCTTAGTTTAATGTGCATTGTCCCAAGACTTGTTGATCGATGCATAACTTTGATATTGCTTGTTCGTAAACTATTTGTATCTAGTCACCCTTATAAACTTTGAAGGTGTCCTATGCATTTATGTTTTCTACTCTATGAGGGACAAGTTGAATGCCACTATGCTATGTTTTCTTTATGTGAAACAAACAAACGTCTTGCAAACCATTGTTATTCATGAATATTTTGTTTGTGCCTTTTCATGTTGCAACATAGTTGTTATGTCTTATTGTTAGAACTTTATCTTTCATGCTATGTTGAAGTACTATGATCCTAGCTATCAATGTTTTACAAATAGTTTGATCAAGTTTATGATGGTGCATGTCACCTCAAATATTATTCTTTCTTTTTATCACTTACCTACTCGAGGACAAGCAGGAGTTAAGCTTGGGGATGTTGATACGTTGCTAACATATCTATAATTTTTTATGTTCCATGCTTGTTTTATCTACTTTCTTATGTTTTGCCCACACTTTGGAGTATTTTTATACACTTTCTTGGAATAACCTATTAACAAGATGCCACAGTGCCAGCTGCCTGTTTTCCGCTATTTTTGGTTCCAGGAAAGTCAGAAAATGAATATTCTCGAAATTAGACAAGCCTGGCCCGTGCCAGGGGGTGGTGTGGCCACCTAGGGCACCCCCTCGTCCTTCCCTTTCGCCTATAAGATGCCCTCGATACAGAAACCCTAAGTACCCGATCAAAATTCCATGAAAGAGTCTATAGCTGCCGTCATCTCCATCCCTAGATCGGGAAGGATCTGAAGCTCTTCCAGGCACCCTGCCGGAGGGGAGAATTCACCATGGAGGCCTTCTTCATCACCATGCAAGCCTCCGGTGTGATGCGTGAGTAGTTCCTCCTTGGACTACGGGTCCATGTAGTAGCTAGATGGTTGGTTCTTCTCCTTTGTGCTACCATGTTTATATCTTGTGAGCTCCGTTCATGATCAAGATCATCTATTTGTAATCCTACATGTTGTGTTTGCAGGGATCCGATGGATATTGAGATGCTATTTCAGACTGATTATCGATTCTATCATGTCTTTATTATTTGTGATCTTGCATGCTCTCTGTTGTTAGTAGATATCTTGGCCAAGTAGATGCTAGAAATCCAAGAGGGAGTATTTATGCTCAATAGTGGGTTCATGCCTCTAGTAATCTGGGGAAGTGACAGAAAACTCTAAGGTACTAGATGTGATGTTGCTACTAGGGAGAAAACAGCAATCCTTTGTTCATAGAACAATCATATTGTTTACTTTACACGCAATGCGTAATGGAATTATCTGTTGCTTGCACCTTAATGCTGGAGGGGGTTCGGATCATAACCTGAAGGTGGATTATTAGTCATAGATGCAGTTGGCTTACAGTCTATGTATAATGTTGTAGTGCCCAATCAAAGCTCATAGGAGTCAAGATGATTAGTATATGCATGTATGCTTTCTAGATGTTTGTCAATTGACCCGCTGTAATTTATTCACCCAACATGTCAGATATCTTAAGGAGAACCACCACTAGTGAACTATGGACCCCGGTCCTTTCTTTTACCATCAATCTACAACAGTTTACTGCTTTCTGTTTACTTTCTGCAAGCTTTTACTTTCTTCCGCACAATACGTTTAATCCTTTGTTTTCAGCAAAACCGGTGAGATTGACAACCTGACTATAAGTTGGGGGCAAAGTTATGTGGTTGTGTTGTGCAGGATTCCAAGTTTGCAACAACACCTTGGAGGTGTTTCCTTGCTCCTACTGGTTCGATAAGCTTGGTTTCATAACTGAGGGAAACTTGCTACTGTGCTCATCATACCTTCCTCTTGGGGTTCCCCAACAAGCTCAAGATTTCTTGGGCCATCAATGGTGCTGGTGGAGATGATGATGGTGATGATGATGATGATCCCGATGAAGTCCAGCTTGATGGTGGTGTCGATGGCGATGATCTCCCCTCTCTGGGAAGGAATTCCCTCGGCAGAATTATGTATGCCGGAGAGATCTTTCTCTCTGTGTTTTCTGCCCCACAGAGGCGGCGGAATCTTTTTGTGGTTGCCCCTTAGGTATTAGGGTTTCGAGGGGATAATATATGCCAGAGGGGAGAGCCTGGAGTGGGCTAGGGTGGCTACACCACCTGCTGGGCGGCCTAGGGTTGCCCGCGCCAGGGGGTGGTGTGGGCCCTCTGTGGCCCATCTCCACTCCCCCTTCTAGCAATCTTCGTCTTCTGGAAAAATAGAATTTTCCATGTATTTTCCTGAATTTTCTGATCTTCGTGAATTTTGCCTCCAAACAACACCTTTTCCATCAAAATCCTGACTGCGGCGGTCCATTCTCCAAAAGTCATCAACCATGCAAAAACAGATGAAATAACATAAGTATCATCTCTTAATATGAAATATATCATTGAATAACAGTAAATTATGATATAGAATAGTGATGTAAAATGGAAGTATCAGGTAGTGCTAAGGTTCTAGGTAAGCTCAAGTTCATTCTTATAGTTCACTAGTTCATCTTCTAGCTCTGGATAGTAGCTAGGGAAATATCTCAAGGAGCACTTGTACTGGGCATTGGCCCCTGATATAGTAGATCCTTGCAGGAGTAGGAGTGTTACCTCGTCAAGAGGGCTCCGAACCTGGGTACATCGTGTAACACCCTCGAGTCAGCCCTATGCAAGTTTTAGCGATTCCCGCCAAACCCGCATAGAAACGATTCAAAGACGCCCACCAGGCACTTTCGTGCGGGTGGAAAATGAAGTAATACCATTACACAACAGTCCTCGATGGACCCACATAACAGATATATACAACAACGACTCCATGAGTCAAGAATACAGATATACTATACAAAGATCCAAATAACCTTGAAAATGATATAGCGTCCGACTACGGACAAGATGCAAATGGGGCTAAGAGCCCTGAAGAATAACCAATGGCGTCCATAACCCTGCCCAGGCCAAGCCAGAAGGGTAACCCTGCTAACGACGTTGATCTCAAACCTGCTAAAACAAAAGGGGTGTCGACAAAGGGCAAAGGAAAAAGAGGAGCGTCTGTACTGAGGCCAGTACACGGCGAGGCTAGAATTCGGCGGCTCTCGCCTACATAGGTATGGTGGACTGAAGCGGCAGCGCGTCAGCACTAAACAACCTATAAAGACTCAGTAAAACTGGCAGCTATTAGAGAGAGATAAGAAAGACCTATCCGGATCCAACCTAATAGTAACACCAAACATACGCATCCTGGTATTCCCCCTCAAGACCAAACGAGGAAGTCAAACCGAGGAACTCACACAGTTAGCAGTTTTATCCATTCCGTTATAGTTGAAGCACTTACTAGTCAGATATAAATAGCATGAGTCATCTTGATAGCATAAGTAGTGGGCAGTTTTAGTTAACATTCCGTTATAGTTGGAACATTTACTAGCCAGATATAATTGTCCTGAGGAATCCCAAAACCCAGCAGTTGTTGGCACTTTTATCACATTCCATTGGAGTTGCAATACTTACTAGGCAGATATAACAAGACACAAGGAACCCCAGCTCCTCCAGTTGTTGGCATTTTTAATATCCATTCCGTCGTATTTGAATCTTATTACTAGTCACATATTAAGTCAAATTTATAGCACTACTTTAGTTATGCTTGTCTATGATTAAGATACGGTGCTCCGAGTCGTCCATAACCGCGGACACGGCTTTCAGAAAGTTTTACCCTACAGGGGTGCACAAATAGCAACACACACTCGATCAACCTCGGAAAAAACAACTCAAAACCCAACAAGGCTTTCACGACAAAGCAATCACAGGATTCATAAATATTTCAGGGGGCCACCCCATTAAGCTACCCGCAATGAAGTTGGCCGGCTCCGAGACGGACCCAAGGTTTGCGTCAATGGCTGTAAACGACTGGGAACCCGAAAATGTGACTGGGCTTGTCGATACCGTGAAAACACTCCGCGTCCAAAATAGTACAGGTGCTCCACGCACAATCGTAAACAAAGCAGTAAAGCATGGCATAAGTACATGATAGTAATAAAGCCCCAAACTAGTTTGTGGCCCCAAGAAATAGAAATGAATCAAGCTCTGGCTCAGGGGGGTCCACAAGGCCTCCCGGATGTGGATAGTGCGAATAGTCAAGGAACAGGAATCAAGTACTCGGGGCCTACGGGACACAAGTGGACATAAAAACCAAATAGCATATATTGCCCACCGGTGCCTCTTTCATTAGTTATACCAGCAATTTAATAGTTGTATTTAAAGTCATGGTCCTCTCCACCATTAAGCATGTGCCAACCTTCCAACAATGGTGGGACAACAACGACGCAAAGCAGCACCTGAGCAAGCAACTACGACTCGCAAGGCCGACTGTCTATCAAACAACAGGCAATAGGATGTGTCCAAGGCAATATAGAGGCTGCAGGGAATATAAATGGTACACGGAAACTAAAGCATCGCAACACGGATAGCAATAGATCAACAGGAGGAAATAAAGACTATAAGTGCAAAATAGGTAGAAGGGGGAGAGACGCTCGCCTGGGAAACACTGCCGAAGGTTCATATCCGAAGAACTTGTCGATACTCACATCCACTCATCGGCCTAATCCGCGAAGAAGAATACACTAGAAGAAACACCAGATGCAATATTTAATACTACAGCAGAAGATCCGGCATGATTATGATATGATGCAGATGCGGTGCAATTAGGCAGTATTAAGCGGAACCGGGGTCCCGATAATTAAATATAAGGTTCATATTATTTAACTACCCGGCAATTTAAATGTTGTCTTAACAGGGCAAAACATGGCATCGGTTCGCTATGCAATTTAAATGGAGTCCGGAATAAGACAACAATATCCCGTATATAGACTCCATATTTAATTATGAGGTGAATCGGCATAATGCCCCTAAATGACAAATTATGTGTGCAATCATGAAAATTTTAATATGCAACAAGATATATAATATTTTATAAAATAAGGATAGGCTCGGAGTCTTACGATTCGGTTCGAAGAGATGAAGATATTGTCTTCGGGTAGAAGTTGAAGCAGCGGAAGTAGCTGTCATCGTGGAAGTAGTCGAAGCCAAGGTGGTATATATCGAAGTAGAGGACCCCACGAATCGATACCAGATTGACTCGCACACTGGATCGAATAAAAACCAAACCAACACTCTTATGAGCATTTAATCAAACAGGTGCCGGACAAGCAGTCAAACGTCGCAACTGTAGATCCGAGACAAGACGGCAACGAAATAGTAGAGAAGAAGTGGTGCTACTGTTGTGTTGCACGAGACGGAGATAAGCTGGAAGAATTCGACACGCAGAGAGGCCTGGGTCGCACGGCGCTGGTGGATAGGACGCTAGAATTGAGGCTAGCTAGAGACTGTCTAAGCGCCAAGATGCTGGGCGGCTCGGAGTGGAGCGGCCAGGCCACCTCGGGGTCAAAACAGAAGTGGAGTGAACCGGGGTGGAGCGTCTCCTGCCCAAACCAAAGGGCGGGCGGGCATGCGGCGCTCGGCCAAGCTTGTTGTGGTGCACGAAAGGCAAGGCGGCGGCCACCTGCTTTGCTAGCTAGCTGCATCAAAGAGTGGCAGATTAAAGCAACATGAGGAGGTGGTGGAGTGTGTAGCTGGTTTCTGGTGGTGATCGATTGGAGCAAGGATTGGATCAGGTTGATTAGCTCAAGGATAAAAGCAAGGAACGAATGGAGACCTGGTGGTGGTTAATTGGACCAGCACGATGCGCACACGCTGAAGAAACAGATTGGATTTGCAAAATTGGGGAAAGAGAGAAACTTTTGGACAGATTTAGGGCTAGGGTTTGAGAAGGGAAAGTAGAGGATTAGAGTATTTATATAGTCCAAAGTAGACTAGATGGGACTAGTTTTGGGCCAAACTTTTAGACGGGCTTTTTGCCTATTTTTTTATTTTTAGTCAAATAAGAAAATCATTTGTGGTCACATAACGTACCAAAAATATTATTTTGTTTTAGTTTGAAAATAAGAAGAGTAAAACGGAATTAATAAAACCATAGGTTTGTAGCAAAATAGTTTGCAGTCAAAAATTGAGAACAAAAAAATATGAATGATGATGTCATGATGATGCACAGAATTAAAACAACACGCGATTTTCTAGTACCGGTTTTAGCGGGATGCTACAATTCGACACCACTAGAAGGGATCTCGCCCTCGAGATCCGCCTCATGATACCGAAAGAAGGCCGGCGATCTGAATCTTCTAGCTTCGTGTCGATCCTCGCGACACCACTAACAAAGGTTCCTTTTTCGTATTGAATCGGCGACACCACCAACAAGGGGTCGTTGCTTGTGTTCGTTGAGAGAACACTCCGGAGAAACAAAGATGAAGATAAAGGTCTCAAAAGATAAGGCCACCTTTAACTTTCGTGGAAGGAGTGAAAATTGCATTGGTCCTCCAATTCAATGTACAAAGCGAATAATAAGAGTAGTGGTATGGTAGCTACTCCATCCCGCACTCAAAGCATTACTCTGTACATGAACAAAAGATTCGTGCAACCAACTCTCAGAATTCAGACTGAAGATCTTGACAAGTGATGACCGGAGAACAAAGGAATGATGCAGGCTCTTCATTAGATCTGACATAGATGAGGTCATCGTGTCGGAAAACACCGGAAGGCACAAGAAGGAACAAAGAGAAGTCCAACAGATGAAGGATTCCTCGGATAGCACAAAGACCGGAT
Source organism: Avena sativa (assembly GCA_916181665.1). NCBI lineage: Eukaryota > Viridiplantae > Streptophyta > Magnoliopsida > Poales > Poaceae > Avena > Avena sativa. The sequence continues at coordinate 311,078,043 of OV702291.1, forward strand.
GAAGAAACACCGTTACCAAAAGAGGAAGCAAAACCCTAAAGGTACGACGGAAACCCAACCACGAGAATTCCTGGACTCGAAGAATGGGAAGTGAGCAGATTCAAAACATGCAGAGGTAAGAGGAGAATAGCAGAGGGGTAAGGAGTAAAAGTAGGCCTAATCAGATCTATCCAACCGTTTTTGAAAAATAGTTTTGACACTCTACTTCGGCTGTTAGCTAGGTTATCCTACAGGCTAGACTTGTGGGGTATCGCAACTTCTGAGCTCTGATACCACTCTGTAACACCCTCGAATCGGCCCTATGCAAGTTTTAGCGATTCCCGCCAAACCCGCATAGAAACGATTCAAAGACGCCCACCAGGCACTTTCGTGCGGGTGGAAAACGAAGTAATACCATTACACAACAGTCCTCGATGGGACCCACAGAACAGATATATACAACAACGACTCCATGAGTCAAGAATACAGATATACTATACAAAGATCCAAATAACCTTGAAAACGATAGAGCGTCCGACTACGGACAAGATGCAAATGGGGCTAAGAGCCCTGAAGAATAACCAATGGCGTCCATAACCCTGCCCAGGCCAAGCCAGAAGGGTAACCCTGCTAACGACATCGATCTCAAACCTGCTAAAACAAAAGGGGTGTCGACAAAGGGCAAAGGAAAAAGAGGAGCGTCAGTACTGAGGCCAGTACACGGCGAGGCTAGAATTCGGCGGCTCTCGCCTACATAGGTATGGTGGACTGAAGCGGCAGCACGGCAGCACTAAACAACCTATAAAGACTCAGTAAAACTGGCGGCTATTAGAGAGAGATATAAGAAAGACCTATCCGGATCCAACTTGATAGTAACACCAAACATACTCATCCTGGTATTCCCCCTCGAGACCAAATGAGGAAGTCAAACCGAGGAACTCACACAGTTGGCAGTTTTATCCATTCCGTTATAGTTGAAGCACTTACTAGTCAGATATAAATAGCACGAGTCATCCTGATAGCATAAGTAGTGGGCAGTTTTAGTTAACATTCCGTTATAGTTGGAATATTTACTAGCCAGATATAATTGTCCTGAGGAATCCCAAAACCCAGCAGTTGTTGGCACTTTTATCACATTCCATTGGAGTTGCAATACTTACTAGGCAGATATAACAAGACACAAGGAACCCCAGCTCCTCTAGTTGTAGGCATTTTTAATATCCATTCCGTTGTATTTGAATCTTATTACTAGTCACATATTAAGTCAAATTTATAGCACTACTTTAGTTATGCTTGTCTATGATCAAGATACTGTGCTCCGAGTCGTCCATAACCACGGACACGGCTTTCAGAAAGTTTTACCCTACAGGGGTGCACAAATAGCAACACACACTCGATAAACCTCGGAAAAACCAACTCAAAACCAAACGAGGCTTTCACGAGAAAGCAATCACAGGATTCATAAATATTTCAGGGGGCCACCCCATTAAGCTACCCGCAACGAAGTTGGCCGGCTCCGAGACGGACCCAGGGTTTGCGTCAATGGCTATAAACGACTAGGAACCCAAAAATGTGACTGGGCTTGTCGATACCACGAAAACACTCCGCATCCAAAATAGTACAGGTGCTCCACGCACAATCGTAAACAAAGCAGTAAAGCATGGCATAATGTCAACACCCGGATTTTTAATCCCAGATGCCCGTTATGCCATACCTCGCAATCCCAGGATTACCATTTTTGCGAGACATAACGGATTGGATATCACAGTACATCATCCATTACAAACCATACATAAGGTTTTACACAAATAAGGATCTCATGATCCAGTCTTTAATACAACAAGCAGCGGAAATAAACGATAAGCGTAGCGGTGGGGTCCATCTTCAGGGGCACAGGCAATGCTGACGAAGGTAGATAATCCTAGTTATCATAGCCGTCCTGCTGACCATCATCTTGGTAATCTCCTTCATAGTCTGGCCATAATAATAGCCAGGGACAAAAGCCATGATTAGTCTTTAAGTACTCGCAAACTACTACTAACAAGGGGTATAATTCTAAGTTAAAGTACTAAATCTAAGTTAACTATCAAGTTAAGTTTGAAACCTAAGCTGAGTTCAGAAGCAAAGAAAGATAAAGTAAGATTCTAGAATCACTTAAGTTGGGAAGCTATTATCATCAACACAACCTTGTTGTGGTCAAGTAAAAGTTCATCATTCCTTTCAAGTTATTTAGAAATCATCTGACAACGAAACAGTATGGCCATTCCAATTGTCCATAACCGTAGACGTGGCTATTCGAATAGTTTGACACTCTGCAGAGGTGGTACACTTTCACCACAAGATTCGATACATCTATCAGGGATAACCCTGAATCATCATACTTAGTATGCAGATAATCAAACATAACCTTCCCTTTACACACCCTACTACAAGCACCTCTCCTATGAGCATGGCCTCCCAACCATGACCATCAGTCATCTTGGGCACTACATAGGTGGACATCATTGAGAGGTAGCCTCAGCTCAAACCTCTCCCGTGAGGGAACTAATACTAATGCATATAAATTTCCAGCTAAGCCTTACCCAATTCAGGTAATGTGGTTGTACGGTAAATTTGGAATGGTATCGCATCCGAATCCAACCATCAGTTTTATAAAAGGGTTAAGGCTCATGCCTCATCATTTTCATCATCATAAACCAGTTGTGTTTCTCAACACATGTCAAAACATCTCAATAGAATGACTCGTCATTCCAAGGTTTTCATAATTCATTTTTACCAAGTGTTCCCATCTAAAGTGACTCAAGTTTTTGATCTATACTAAGGTACTAAGTTAAGAGTGTTCACTAAAGTGGAAAGATGGGATCAATCTCATGCCATAGAATGACATCTAAAGGTTTCTAAGTAGGTCAAGTTTTATAGTCTTTATGCTACCTTCAAGATTAAGTAAAGAACTTTGTGTAAACTAAGGGAGGTAAAACTTGTCAATAAGACTCAGGGTACTAATAGTAAAATGGGTGTGATCAAAGCATGCTTAAGGCATCTTTGCTAAACCATCTAGTTTTATTCTAGCTTGCTAACAATAGCTTGCTAAAGTATGTTTTGCAAGGGTTAGCTTGCCACTAATAGCTTGCCTTGGTTGGTGCAGTGGTTGAAGTTTTCTTCTTCTTCTTCTTCTTGGTAGAACTCCTCCTCCTCGAAAGCTTGGTCGGTACTAGCGTCTATAAATACATAGGGAGTAGACAATCACCAAACAATACTTAACTAGGCTAAGTAGCATTCTAAAACACACAATTGATGATCTATTATCATCACAAGCATCACAAGTTTAATTCAATAGTTTCAACCTTTTTATTTTGGAAAAGTAATTTCTACTCATTGAAATATTAACTAAAATTTAATATTCACCACCAAAATATGGGATCATGTGGACCCATGTCCTCACCACATATTCTAACATGTGGGAATGAGATTTAAAGGTTGGATCAATATTACTTTGGTTTAAGTTTATTATTTAATGATTGAAAGTGACTAGAAATGCCTATATAGCATTATTTTGGTACTAGTCCAAAGTCACTACATGTAAACCTTAATATTATTACATATTTATATAGATATGATGAAATGTGATTTTTGAGAGTTGGAATCAACTCAAAAGTTAACTTGGTTGATTTTATAAAAATGTTTCAAGTTGCAAAAGCTTCTGTCTTCTTATTTTCATTAGGAGAGATCTATAACTCTAATTGAATTAAATCCAACGGGCTTGGATAGATCATTTTAATACCTTTCAGAAAAAATTGGTTTCATGCAATTTGGATTTCTAAAACTCTCTGAATTGATTTCCATCCTAGTGGTCAGAAACTAGATTCAAACTAAAAGAAAAATCTAGATTTGAATCTGCGGGCTAACGCGGGAAAAGGAATGGGCCGGTCCAATGGCGCTCCGCGGCACGGGGCTCAGCTGATAGGGGGTCCCGCGTGTCAGCGGCACTTAACACGCGAAACGGTACGCGCGCTGTGGGCTGTGCGATTAGAGGCTAGATTTACGGCTGAGGGTCGTCATCAACGACGAACAGGTCACCGGCGAGCTCGAACCCTAGCGGCTCGGTGGGGGTCTACTGGGGGCGTACCAGGGCTCCAGCGGGGTCGGCGAGGCGGGCAAACGAAGTGGAAGACGGGCAAGGCGAGGCGTGGTCACGGTGGAGCTTGGGGTGGTCGCAATCAACGGCACCCTTCTCCTCCAGAGGCAGCGGCTCCGGCTCCAATTCCGGCGAGCTGCTGCTCCACTTGCTCCGGCGAGAGGTGGGTGAGGTTTAGAGAGGTGAGGGGAGTGGAATGGTGTGGAGAAGAATGGCTGGGGAGGGCTCCTTTTATAGGCCCGGCGGTGAGACCGAGCGGGATGGGCGGTCGACGGTGGCGACATGGCTACGGCGAGCTAGTGGCATTGCTGGGGATTGAGATCGATGGGCGGTCCCCTGGAGGTGCTCTAGGATTTAAATGCGGCCGTAGGGGCGGTGGTATGCGGTCTGGGCGAGGTGGCGCTCTGAGAGGCAGAGGCGGTGGTGTCCACGGCGAGCGGTGGCTGTGGGGCTTTGGGCGGCGAACGGGGGTGTCTGGGGTGTTCTCCAGGTCAAGGCGGAGCAGTGGGCGCGGGCTGCTGCCAAGGGGCGGTCTGTGCGAGCAGGGACAGTGCGCGCTCTGGGGGCGGCGTCGGCCTGCTCGACAAGCTCCGGGCGTGGCGGTTCCTGGCTGCTCTGCCCTCTGTCTCTGGCCTGGGGCTGGTTGGGCGGTGGAGGTGGACCACTGGCAAGATGCTAGACATGAGGAGAGGGGCTGGAGAGGGCTGCTGCTACAAGTGCACGGTCGGCCGGCGAGAGAGGGCTCGGCATGGCAGTGCAGTGTGGCTAGGGGGTAGAGAAGAGGCTGGGGTTGGTCTGGTCTGGCTTGAGGGGGGACAAGGTTATCAAAGCACTAAAGAATTGCTAGACAAAATCAGCCCAAAACAGTAATAGTTAGGCCTTAATGATCTTGCTAACAAGGTGTTTGACAAAATGGCCGAAAGAGAAAAAGTTTTGAATTTTGAGTTCAAAATTTTTGAGTGATCTCCACTAGTGATAGGTAGTCTCTGGTTGCAAGGGTTTTGAAAATGGAGCCCAAAAAGATGGTTTTTGAAATAGGGGTGATCTATGCATATGCATTAGATTCAATTTTCAACTGTCATTTAAAATAGCTAACAGAATGTTTTTAGCAGATCCAAAGGTGGGCCTTGGTACCTCATTATGTGTACTAGCAAGGGTTATAAAGATCAAGAATTGTTTCTGTTAAGAATTGAGTACTAGGAATATCCAAGGTAGGCATGAGAGTTAGATTTGTCAAAATGACCATTCTTTCTTTTTAATTCTTTTTTATTTGATTTTCTTTAGGAAAAGTTTGGGAATGATGTAGATGATGTTTAAATCACCTAAGAAACATTTTACAAGCATTGGATCAATCAATCATGGCAATTCAAACAACTCCTATTTTAAATGCACACATATATGAATGCTTTCATTTTAAATTTGGAAAAGTTTTTGTTAACCCCATTCTTGGATGATTTGATCATGATAAGCTTGGATTAAAGTTTTGGGATGTTACAAACCTTCCCCCCTTAAACAAAATCTCGTCCCGAGGTTTACAAAGAAAACTAGGAACTAAAGAGATTTGGAAACTCTGTCCTAATGTAATCTTCGCGTTCCCAAGTAGCTTCTTCCTCGGTATGGTTGCTCCACTGAATCTTGAGGAACTTGATACTCCTGGTCCTGGTGGTTCTGTAGGCTTCCTCTAAGATACGGGTGGGTACTTCCTGATAGGTCAGGTCATTGTTAATTTCCACAGCTCTGTGATCGATGTTCTTGAAAACTTCAGTCTTCTTAGGCACTTCCAAGCATTTGCGAAGTAACGAGATATGGAACACATTGTGGATGGCTGACATCTCTTCAGGAAGTTCCAGTTGGTACGATACTTCTCCTCGGCGGTTCAGAATCTTGAAAGGTCCGATATATCTGGGAGCTAACTTTCCCTTCAGACTAAAGCGTTGAGTTCCCTTCAATGGTGAAACCTTGAGATATACGAAATCTCCGACATTGAAAGTCAGGTCTCTCCTTCTCTTGTCAGCATAGCTCTTCTATCTGGATTGGGCGGTTTTGAGGTGCTCACGGACTTTGTGAACTTTCTCTTCTGCTTCTCGGAGAATGTCGGGTCCAAAGATCTGACTCTCTCCTACTTGCGACCAATTCAAAGGGGTACGACACTTTCTTCCGTATAGGAATTCAAATGGTGCCTGCAAACTATCTTGATAACTGTTGTTATATGAGAATTCTGCGAAAGGCAGGCAGTCTTCCCATTTTGATCCGTATTCCAACACACAAGCTCTAAGCATATCCTCCAAGATCTGGTTGACTCTCTCAGTTTGTCCATCTGTTTGCGGGTGATACGTGGTGCTGAAGTTCAACTTGGTTCCTAAACCTTCCTGAACTTTTTGCCAAAATCTTGAAGTAAACTGGGTTCCTCGATCAGATATGATGGTCTTGGGGGTACCATGCAGACTAACAATTCTAGCAATGTACAGCTCTGCTAGTTTTGCACTCGGGTAGGTTGTCTTGACTGGTATGAAGTGGGTTACCTTTGATAGTCTATCAACTATGACCTAGATTGAGTCATTCCCCCTACTGGAAGTAGGTAAACCGGTCATAAAGTCCATTCCGACGGAATCCCATTTCCATTCCGGAATCTGCAATGGTTGCAATAGTCCTGCAGGTCTCTGATGCTCTGCTTTGACTCTTTGACAGATGTCACATTTGGTGATGTAGCTTCCGATCTCTCTCTTCATCTTGTGCCACCAAAATTGCTCTTTCAAATCTTGATACATCTTTGTTCCTCCGGGGTGGATAGAATAAAGAGTGTCGTGAGCTTCCTTCATGATAACCTCCTTCAGCTCTGAATTTGCTGGCACACAGATACGTCCTTTATACCACAGTACACCTTCTTCATCTTCGGTGAATCCAGGTACCTTGCATGTACCAATATGACGTTTGATTCTATCGATACTTTCATTCCCCTTCTGGGCTTCCTTGATTTGGCTAATCAAAGTGGGTTGAAGTTCAATGCTAGCTAGGAATCCTTTTCTAACTAACTTAGTCCTGAACTGCTCCAACTCCTCATACAAACTTGGTTGCTTCTCTTTGATCATGGTGTTCAGCCTACACGGCAATCTGCTAAGAGCATCCGCTACCACATTGGCTTTGCTAGGGTGATAGTGAATGTCAAGGTCATAATCCTTGATTAACTCTATCCATCTTCTTTGCCTCATATTCAGCTCCTTCTGGGTGAAGATATACTTCAAGCTCTTATGGTCCGAGTAAATCTCACAACGATTACCCATCAAATAATGACGCCATGTCTTCAATGCTAGAACCACGGCTGCTAGCTCAAGATCATGGGTCGGATAGTTCTGCTCATGCTGCTTCAGTTGTCGAGACAGATACGCAATGACTTTGCCTTCTTGCATCAATACACATCCTAGACCAATCTTGGATGCATCACAATACACATCAAACGGCTTCTTGATGTCTGGCATGATCAAAATTGGGGCTGATATCAATCTCTTCTTCAGCTCCTGGAAACTGGCTTCACACTTGTCTGTCCATTCAAACTTCTTGTCCTTCTTCAACAATTGGGTCATTGGTCGGGCTATGCTCGAGAATCCTTCTATGAACTTGCGGTAATATCCCGCTAATCCGAGAAATGAACGAACTTGGATTTGATTGGTTGGGGCTTCCCATTCTTCGACATCTTTGATGTTGGTGGGATCAACAGAGACTCCTCCGGCAGACACAATATGTCCTAGGAATCCTACTTCTTTCAGCCAAAACTCACACTTGCTGAACTTGGCATATAACTGATGTTCTCGCAGGGGTTCTAGGATGATTCTCAGATGTTGCTCATGCTCTTCTTCTGACTTGGAGTAGATAAGGATGTCGTCGATAAACACAACTACAAACTTATCGAGGAAATTCATAAAGATCTTATTCATGAGATTCATGAAATAAGCAGGGGCATTGGTTAATCCAAAAGACATAACCGTATACTCGTATAAACCATAGTGAGTAGTAAAGGCGGTCTTCGGAATATCCGTTGCACGAATCTTAAGTTGGTGATAACCAGTCCTAAGATCAATCTTTGAGAATACCTGATCTCCAGTCAACTAATCAAATAGATCCTCTATCTTTGGCAAGGGGTACTTGTTCTTGATGGTGACATCATTCAACTTTCTGTAGTCTGTACACAGACGGTTGCCTCCATCTTTCTTGTCGACGAATAACACTGGTGATCTCCATGGCGATGCACTTGGTTGAATCAAACATGTTGCTAACATGGCATCCAACTGCTTCTTCAGTTCTACTAACTCTGAGGAGTTCATGGTATAGGGTCTCTGGGCTATAGGTCCGATTCCGAGGATTAGTTCGATAATGAACTCAATATCCCTATCCGGGGGCATACCTGGCAATTCATCTGGGAATACGTCAGGGTATTCACAGACTACTCTGACTTGGTCAATGGTAGGCAGGGCTACACTCTTGTTGCACTTGAATTGACGGGGTAAGGTTTCGGAGATATGCTCTACTGTTACTCCAGAACTACTGGTCATGGTGATGGCTTTCTTAGCACAGTCTATCAGTCCTTTATGCCTTGACATCCAGTCCATACCTAGTACTACTTCCAAACCTTTGGTTCCAAGTACAATTAGGTTGGCATAAAAATCTATCCCATGTATTCTGATAGGTACAGCTTTGCAAATTTTTCTAGCTTTTGTTGTTGAACCGGGGATTTGAACTATCATGACATGCTTCAGGTTGGTTGGGCGAATCTTACTAGTGCATACAAATTCTTCAGTGAAAAATGAATGCGATGCTCCAGAATCAAACAATACTCTTGCTAAAACTGAGTTGACAGAAAACATACCCAACACTACATCTGGCGCTTCCTGGGCTTCTTCTGCGTTCATGTGGAAGAGACGACCGTTGCGGTTGTGCGGGTTCCCTGGGGAAAATCTCCTTCCTGGTTGAACACGACGCTGCTGCTGAGCTGGGGCATTCACAGGGGCATTGGCGGCAGTCTTCTTGGGACACTCATTAGAGTAGTGACCCTTCACTCCACACTCAAAACAAGTGATTTGGGACTTGTCCTTGACTACGACAGGCACAGCATTGCTGTCAGTTCTGGGTGCAGTGTTGTTGTTGTTGTTCTTGGGAGGGGCACGGTTGAAGTTGTTGGCATTGCCGGAGTTGTGATTGTTTCCTCCAGACTTCACATTTCCTCCGCTACGGTTGGGGTAGCTTGGGCGAGAATTTGGGGGTCGGTTGTTCCTTGGTGCATATCCTGGTGAGGGGTTAGGACGGTACTTCTGGTGACTACTGGATCCAGATGCTGCATCATACGACGCTTGCGGTTGTCGTTTGCCTGGTTAATCTTCCCTTCCATCTGAATGGCAAAGTCGACTAGCTCTTCGAGATCCTAGAAAGGGATGTTGATGAGGACAGTCTGCATCTCATCATGCAATCCGTTCAGGAATCTCTCCTTCTTCTTGGCCTCCGTGTTGATTTCATCCGGTGCATATCTGGCAAGTGACAAGAATTTGTCACGGTACTCTACCACAGTCAATCTTCCTTGCTTCAGTTCACGGAATTCATCTCTCATCCTATTGACAAGACCTTGCGGCACATGGGTGCGGCTGAACTTGACCTTGAATGCTTCCTAGGTCATCACCTGGCCATGGTTCATATTGCGGATGCTATTCCACCAAGCTCTTGCATCTCCCGCCAGATAGTGGGTGGCGAAGAGAACTTTCTCATTCTCATCAACTCCTGCAACTTCGAGGTTGTTTTCCATGGTCTGTAACCAATCATCAGCATCTAATGGGTTCTTAGATTGGTTGAAGATTGGGGGATTGGTGTTCTGAAAGTTTTTGAGTTTAGATCCATGGTGATCCTGATTTCCATGTCCTTGGTTGTTGAGAGCCATTTGGGCGATCTGCTGTAATGTTGCTAAGTTGGCTTGACGCTCGGCCCTGCTTGCTTCGCGGTCCCGATGAGATTCTGCAAGATCTACAGGATTGGGTCCTGCGACGAGCTGCTCCCTCCTTGGTTTCCACGAGTCATCTGAAGATTGAGATAGATATAGGGGTAAGAGGGAAATTCTAAGGTTCATGGTTTTGGGTTTCCAAAGCTACAACTTTGAGTTAGACTCAGTTTTTCAACTAACTTCATTTTCATTCATGCAAGCAAGCACACGATACAACACACACCACAACAATCAAAGGGGAAAACAGATGGTTTGAAGAACCATTATGCAAGCTACGATACAAAGAGATGATACATCTCATGCTACGACAGTGCTCTAGTGCATCTACTCATCATCGATGAAGTCGGAGTCTTCATCATCAGTGTAGAAGTCCACAGCATCCTCTACCAGAAAATCGTCATCGTTGTTGAGGTAAGAATCCATATCTCCCTGGATGTCTTCACCCTCATCATCTTCTTCTTTGGCGGCAAGCTGAGCTTCTTGCTCCTTGACGGTCTTCTCGAGGTCGGCCACCTTCTTGCGAATACGGGCGATGGTGCGATCCTTCTTTGCACGCTGGCGACAAAGAGACTGGCGATCTTGGACGAGCAGTGCGAAAGTCTGGGCCTTCTGGTCGGCAATGGCATGGTTCTGGTTAGCTAACTCTCTGGCATTGTCCAGTTCCTGCTGTCGGTCATGAAGCAAGAAGTCAAGATTCTCCACTTGACGCCTCAACTCTGGGTGACTTGGCATCTCCATCGGCATTCCCATGAAGTCACGTCTTGCATAGTGGGAAAAATGGGTTCCTTGAATCTTGTTGACGCTGAGGACACATAGACGTGCGAGAGCTTCATGCATTGCCCTGGCTAATCCATCTAGCCAGTTGTTCTCTCTCACGGAGAACTGAATTCTTCCAGAAGTTGGTGCTTCAATGCTTCCTCGAAGATCTACGATGACTAGCAATTGTAGGTCTCCTCCTGGGGGTCCTGGAAGTTGAGCTCCAAGAAACTCCGGATGTGGGCGTCCCAGTAACTCCGATAGTGAATCCAGATCCCTCTCGAAGATCAGCTGACCTCCGTTTCCCAACTGGTAAAACTTGCTGAACTGAGTCTCCATCTACAAGAATTTAGGATGAGGAAGTTAGTGAAGTGATCAAGGGTGTCAAATTTTAAGTAGTAATGTAAGAATTTTGAGGAACATGTATTTTTGAGAAAGAATGAGTTCACAAGGGTAAGAGGGAAAATGGTTTTTCATAAATACTCACTTTGGTTTTGAAGCTAAGTTTTTGGTTTGGACGTCTATTCTAACTAGGGTCTCCTATGGTCAGGATGGCTCTGATACCAACTTGTCAACACCCGGATTTTTAATCCCAGATGCCCGTTATACCATACCTCGCAATCCCAGGATTACCATTTTTTCGAGACATAACGGATTGTATATCACAGTACATCATCCATTACAAACCATACATAAGGTTTTACACAAATAAGGATCTCATGATCCAGTCTTTAATACAACAAGGAGCGGAAATAAACGATAAGCGTAGCGGTGGGGTCCATCTTCAGGGGCACAGGCAATGCTGACAAAGGCAGATAATCCTAGTTATCATAACCGTCCTGCTGACCATCATCTTGGTAATCTCCTTCATAGTCTGGCCATAATAATAGCCAGGGACAAAAGCCATGAGTACTCTTTAAGTACTCGCAAACTACTACTAACAAGGGGTATAATTCTAAGTTAAAGTACTGAATCTAAGTTAACTATCAAGTTAAGTTTGAAACCTAAGCTGAGTTCAGAAGCAAAGAAAGATAAAGTAAGATTCTAGAATCACTTAAGTTGGGAAGCTATTATCATCAACACAACCTTGTTGTGGTCAAGTAAAAGTTCATCATTCCTTTCAAGTTATTTAGAAATCATCTGACAACGAAACAGTATGGCCATTCCAATTGTCCATAACCGCAGACGTGGCTATTCGAATAGTTTGACACTCTGCAGAGGTGGTACACTTTCACCACAAGATTCGATACATCTATCAGGGATAACCCTGAATCATCATACTTAGTATGCAGATAATCAAACATAACCTTCCCTTTACACACCCTACTACAAGCACCTCTCCTATGAGCATGGCCTCCCAACCATGACCATCAGTCATCTTGGGCACTACATAGGTGGACATCATTGAGAGGTAGCCTGAGCTCAAACCTCTCCTGTGAGGGAACTAATACTAATGCATATAAATTTCCAGCTAAGCCTTACCCAATTCAGGTAATGTGGTTGTACGGTAAATTTGGAATGGTATCGCATCCGAATCCAACCATCAGTTTTATAAAAGGGTTAAGGCTCATGCCTCATCATTTTCATCATCATAAACCAGTTGTGTTCCTCAACACATGTCAAAACATCTCAATAGAATGACTCGTCATTCCAAGGTTTTCATAATTCATTTTCACCAAGTGTTCCCATCTAAAGTGACTCAAGTTTTTGATCTATACTAAGGTACTAAGTTAAGAGTGTTCACTAAAATGGAAAGATGGGATCAATATCATGCCATAGAATGACATCTAAAGGTTTCTAAGTAGGTCAAGTTTTATACTCTTTATGCTACCTTCAAGATTAAGTAAAGAACTTTGTGTAAACTAAGGGAGGTAAAACTTGTCAATAAGACTCGGGGTACTAATAGTAAAATGGGTGTGATCAAAGCATGCTTAAGGCATCTTTGCTAAACCATCTAGTTTTATTCTAGCTTGCTAACAATAGCTTGCTAAAGTATGTTTTGCAAGGGTTAGCTTGCCACTAATAGCTTGCCTTGGTTGGTGCAGTGGTTGAAGTTTTCTTCTTCTTCTTCTTGGTAGAACTCCTCCTCCTCGAAAGCTTGGTCGGTACTAGCGTCTATAAATACATAGGGAGTAGACAATCACCAAACAATACTTAACTAGGCTAAGTAGCATTCTAAAACACACAATTGATGATCTATTATCATCACAAGCATCACAAGTTTAATTCAATATTTCAACCTTTTTATTTTGGAAAAGTAATTTCTACTCATTGAAATATTAACTAAAATTTAATATTCACCACCAAAATATGGGATCATGTGGACCCATGTCCTCACCACATATTCTAACATGTCGGAATGAGATTTAAAGGTTGGATCAATATTACTTTGGTTTAAGTTTATTATTTAATGATTTAAAGTGACTAGAAATGCCTATATAGCATTATTTTGGTACTAGTCCAAAGTCACTGCATGTAAACCTTAATATTATTACATATTTATATAGATATGATGAAATGTGATTTTTGAGAGTTGGAATCAACTCAGAAGTTAACTTGGTTGATTTTATAAAAATGTTTCAAGTTGCAAAAGCTTCTGTCTTCTTATTTTCATTAGGAGAGATCTATAACTCTAATTGAATTAAATCCAACGGGCTTGGATAGATCATTTTAATACCTTTCAGACAAAATTGGCTTCATGCAATTTGGATTTCTAAAACTCTCTGAATTGATTTCCAAACAAGTGTTCAAAAACTAGATTCAAACTAAAAGAAAAATCCAGATTTGAATCTCTGGGCTAACGCGGGAAAAGGAATGGGCCGGCCCAGTGGTGCTCCGCGGCGCGGGGCTCAGCTGACAGGGGGGTCCCGCGTGTCAGTGGTACTTAACACGCGAAACGGTACGCGCGCTGTGGGCCGTGCGATTAGAGGCTAGATCTACGGCTGAGGGTCGTCGTCGACGACGAACAGGTCGCCGGCGAGCTCGAACCCTAGCGGCTCGGTGGGGGTCTACTGGGGGCGTACCAGGGCTCCAGCGGGGTCGGCGAGGTGGGCAAACGAAGTGGAAGACGACGGCGAGGCGAGGCATGGTCACGGCGGAGCTTGGGGTGGTCGCAATCAACGACACCCTTCTCCTCCAGAGGCGGTGGCTCCGGCTCCAATTCCGGCGAGCTGCTGCTCCACTTGCTCCGGCGAGAGGTGGATGAGGTTCAGAGAGGTGAGGGGAGTGGAATGGTGTGGAGAAGAATGGCTGGGGAGGGTTCCTTTTATAGGCCCGACGGTGAGACCGAGCGGGATGGGCGGTCGACGGTGGCGACATGGCTACGGAGAGCTAGCGGCATGGCTGGGGATGGCGATCGATGGGCGGTCCCCTGGCGGTGCTCTAGGATTTAAATGCGGCCGTAGGGGCGGTGGTATGTGGTCTGGGCGAGGTGGCGCTCTGAGAGGCAGAGGCGGCGGTGTCCACGGCGAGCGGTGGCTGTGGGGCTTTGGGCGGCGAACGGGGGTGTCTGGGGTGTTCTCCAGGTCGAGGCGGAGTGGTGGGTGTGGGCTGCTGCCAAGGGGCGGTCTATGCGAGCGGGGACAGTGCACGCTCTGGGGGCGGCGTCGGCCTGCTCGACAAGCTCTGGGCGCGGCGATTCCTGGCCGCTCTGCCCTCTGTCTCTGGCCTGGGGCTGGTTGGGCGGTGGAGGTGGACCACTGGCAAGCTGCTAGACATGAGGAGAGGGGCTAGAGAGGGCTGCTGCTGCAAGTGCACGGTCGGCCGGCGAGAGAGGGCTCGGCATGGCAGTGCAGTGCGGCTAGGGGGTAGAGAAGATGATCAAAGCACTACAGAATTGCTAGACAAAATCAGCCCAAAACAGTAATAGTTAGGCCTTAATGATCTTGCTAACAAGGTGTTTGACAAAATGGCCGAAAGAGAAAAAGTTTTGAATTTTGAGTTCAAAAATTTTGAGTGATCTCCACTAGTGATAGGTAGTCTCTGGTTGCAAGGGTTTTGAAAATGGAGCTCAAAAAGATGGTTTTTGAAATAGGGGTGATCTATGCATATGCATTAGATTCAATTTTAAACTGTCATTTAAATAGCTAACAGAATGTTTTTAGCAGATCCAAAGGTGGGCCTTGGTACCTTATTATGTGTACTAGCAAGGGGTATAAAGATCAAGAATTGTTTCTGTTAAGAATTGAGTACTAGGAATAGCCAAAGTAGGCATGAGAGTTAGATTTTTCAAAATGACCATTCTTTCTTTTTAATTCTTTTTTATTTGATTTTCTTTAGGAAAAGTTTGGGAATGATGTAGATGATGTTTAAATCACCTAAGAAACATTTTACAAGCATTGGATCAATCAATCATGGCAATTTAAACAACTCCTATTTTAAATGCACACATATATGAATGCTTTCATTTTAAATTTGGAAAAGTTTTTGTTAACCCCATTTTTGGATGATTTGATCATGATAAGGTTGGAATAAAGTTTTGGGATGTTACACATAAGTATATGATAGTAATAAAGCCCCAAACTAGTTTGTGCCCCAAGAAATAGAAATGAATCAAGCTCTGGCTCAGGGGGTCCATAAGGCCTCCCAGATGTGGATAGTGCGAATAGTCAAGGAACAGGAATCAAGTACTCGGGGCCTACGGGACACAAGTGGACATAAAAACCAAATAGCATATATTGCCCACCGCTGCCTCTTTCATTAGTTATACCAGCAATTTAATAGTTGTATTTAAAGTCATGATCCTCTCCACCATTAAGCATCTCCACCATTAAGCATGTGCCAACCTTCCAACAACGGTGGGACAACAACGACGCGAAGCAGCACCTGAGCAAGCAACTACGACTCGCAAGACTGACTGTCTATCAACCAATAGGCAATAGGATGTGTCCAAGGCAATATAGAGGCTGCAGGGAATATAAATGGTACACGAAAACTAAAGCATCACAACACGGATAACAATAGATCAACAGGAGGAAATAAAGACTATAAATGCAAAATAGGTAGAAGGGGGAGAGACGCTCGCCTAGGAAACACTGCCGAAGGTTCATATCTGAAGAACTTGTCGATACTCGCATCCACTCATCAGCCTAATCCGCAAAGAAGCAAACACTAGAAGAAACACCAGATGCAATATTTAATACTACGGCAGAAGATCCGGTATGATTATGATATGATGCAGATGCGGTGCAATTAGGCAGTATTAAGCGGAACCGGGGTCCCGACAATTAAATATAAGGTTCATGTTATTTAACTACCCCGCAATTTAAATGTTGTCTTAATAGGGCAAAACATGGCATCGATTCGCTACGCAATTTAAATGGAGTCCGGAATAAGACAACAATATCCCGCATATAGACTCCATATTTAATTATGAGGTGAATCAGCATAATGCCCCCAAATGACAAATTACGTGTGCAATCATGAAAATTTTAATATGCAACAAGATATATAATATTTTATAAAATAAGGATAGGCTCGGAGTCTCACGATTCGGTTCGAAGAGATGAAGATATTGTCTTCGGGTAGAAGTTGAAGCAACGGAAGTAGCTATCATCGTGGAAGTAGTCGAAGCCAAGGTGGTATATATCGAAGTAGAGGACCCCACGAATCGATACTAGATTGACTCGCACACTGGATCGAATAAAAACCAAACCAACACTCTTACAAGCATTTAATCAAACAGGTGCCGGACAAGCAGTCGAACATCGCAACTGCAGATCCGAGACAAAACGGCAACGAAACAGTAGAGAAGAAGTGGTGCTACTATTGTGTTGCACGAGACAGAGACAAGCTGGAACAATTCGACGCACAGAGAGGCCTGGGTCGCAAGGCGCTGGTGGATAGGATGCTAGAATTGAGGCCAGCTAGAGACTGTCTCGCGTGCCAAGATGTTGGGCGGCTCGGAGTGGAGCGGCCAGGCCAGCTCGGGGTCAAAACAGAAGTGGAGAGAACCGGGGTGGAGCGTCTCCTGCCCCAAACCAAAGGGCGGGCGGGCATGCAGAGCTCGGCCAAGCTTGCTGCTGTGCACGAAAGGCAAGGCGGCGGCCACCTGCTTTGCTAGCTAGCTGCATCATAGAGTGGCAGATTAAAGCAACATGAGGAGGTGGTGGCGTGTGTAGCTGGTTTCTGGTGGTGATCGATTGGAGCAAGGATTGGATCAGGTTGATTAGCTCAAGGATAAAAGCAAGGAACGAATGGAGACCTGGTGGTGGTTAATTGGACCAGCACGATGCGCACACGTTGAAGAAACGGATTGGATCTGGAACATTGGGGAAAGAGAGGAACTTTTGGACAGATTTAGGGCTAGGGTTTGACAAGGGAAAGTAGAGGATTAGGGTATTTATATAGTCCAAAGTAGACTTGATGGGACTAGTTTTGGGCCAAACTTTTAGACGGGCTTTTTGCCTATTTTTTTATTTTTAGTCAAATAAGAAAATCATTTGTGGTCACATAACGTACCAAGAATATTATTTTGTTTTAGTTTGCAAATAAGAAGAGTAAAACGGAATTAATAAAACCATAAGGATATTTTAGTAAAACGAAAATATGTTTGTAGTAAAATAGTTTGCAGTCAAAAATTGAGAAAAAAAATATGAATGATGATGTCATGATGATGCACAAAATTAAAACAACACGCGATTTTCTAGTACTGGTTTTAGCGGGGTGCTACACATCGCTGTGTCTACGGTGTCTGTGCCTAACCCGTTACGAGTAGCCACCACTACCATCCTGATTGTTCCCTCTCATGCCAACCTCGATGGCACTTTCGTATTCCACACCATGATAACTGATCTGTGTGGTGGTGTTCCGGGTCCAATGATTGGAGGCTGCTACGGCCAGGCTTCATAGGCTTCAAGGGTATACCCTTATTACTCGCTAATTGTAGTTTATTGTGGATTCTTATGAGGGCTATTGAATGTGGTATATTAGCATGTTAGTTGTAAGAATATTGTGACAGAGGATTAGTAGTATATTTGTAGATTGTATTGTGTCCTAGTGCTTAGTATATGACGATTTACGGGTTTTTTAGGTCGGCAAAATATGTCAGATTTAGTAAAGTTCAGGTTTTACTACGGTAATGGTGTTGTCAGAAGAAATGATCAGGGAGTTGATCTAAGTGAGTTTCATTACATTGATAGAGTTGCCAGCCCCTCAAACATGGACCATTAGTTAGTTGAAGGACGAGTTGTATGGTTCCTTAGACCTTCCTCAAACAAATACCATTGGTGTGCATGCATTGTGATCAAATTCTAGATCACCACCTTTGTTTCATTTGAGACCAATAGAACATGATCCCTAAATGGTTGCGTTGGCTGAAAGGTTGTGAAACCAGGAGAGTTAACCCCGTGGCCTTAGTGCTTCATGTGGTGAAGGAGATCTCTTTGCCCGAACACGAGGAGGGTGGGTATGATAATGACCAGAGCAGTCAAGCCCAACCTGGAGGTGGCGGTTATGATTATGTTCAGATCAGTCAAGCCCAAGATGGAGGTGGCGGTTATGATTATCGTTAGGGAAGTTATGCACACACTAGAGGTGGTGGTTATGATTCTGGCTAGAGCAGTTATGCACACTCTGGAGGTCTTGGTTTTGAATCAGGGGAGAGTATTTAGGCAACATGAGAAGATATATTTAGTGGAGACGCGGATGAGGACGAGATATACGATGGTCTCTTGAAAAATTAGATTGAAGCGGAAGATTCAAATGGCAATAGTGATATCGCTAATTATTCCGATGAGTCTGATGAAGAATTAGAGGCACTGCTTCCTACATCATGGAATAATGACTTCTCGACAGCAATGAATGTGAATGATGGCATGATTCTTCCTGGCAGTATCACGAGAACAACATCTCCAAGGATGCCATGTATCCTAGCAAGAGACATTTGTAGGAAGAATTCATTGCATGGGCAATGTCCATGCAACGGGTCCTTAGAACCACAGTGTCATCTCAAAAATATTTGACAATGGTTTGCACGACTGTAGGTTGTACCGCATGGGTTCATGGCTACGTACCTAATTATGACACCAACTAGTAGTGCACACATGTCTACTTCCAAGTGTCCTTCAGGAGCATTGTAACCTTACTTCTGCACTCCTGGCTCGACTGTTATACACGGAAATACTAGAGAACAAAGTGATGAAGGTGAAATTTATCATCAAATAAAGTTGTTGTCAGATTTCGTTAAAAAAATTCATATGGTAAGGCTTGGAGGACTAAGCATAGGGTACTCAAGGAAAGATTTGGTTCATTTCTAGATGGATGTGACTATGTTGTTCGGATGCTCGATAAACTGCTGGCTAGGAACCTAGGCACCTATGTCGACATCCAACACTTTACGCTGCCACATGAACCTAATTTGGGGGTGCTACATTGAGTGTTCTTCTCTTTTTATATATGCATAGAAGCTTTCAATCACTACTGACTAGTGATATATGTAAATGGGACATTTCTCACTGGCAAGTACATGGGTCAGATCCTTACCGCCATTCGTCAAGACAGGAACAATCAATCGTTCCACTCGCTTTTGCTTTCATGGAGAGCGAGAACATAGAGAGCTGGGTATGGTTCTTCAAGCAGCTAAAGGTAGAAGTTGTTAAGGATAAGCCGAATGTGTGCATCCTTCATGACCGGCATTCGGGTATACTAAACACGATAAAGAAGCTAATGCAGCCACTCCTGATGAACTAACATCATGGCAGGACATGCAAAACCGTTGGTGCATGCAACATCTTGCAGCAAATTTTTACTCGTATTTCAGGAACAAGGCCCTTATGAACCTATTCAAGAAACTCTAGAAGCAGAACCAAGAGTGAAAGTATATCAAGGCACGCCGCTAACTTGATGAGTTCACGAAAAACATGTAAGGGCAAGAAAAGCTACACGAGCAGCAGCTGTCTTAGCTCATGCACAAGTAGTAGCTACATAGACAGCAACATGAGCAACACCAGTGGAGGAAGAATTTGTTGCTCTATGTGACTTGCCAGGATTTGACCAACCCAATACTAGGAGAAGGCCTGGGAAACAGATTAAAAATTTCCAAGAATGGATACAACACGAGCCTCTAGAGAGGTGGTCTTTGTTGCGCGACACTCATGGATCTAGGTTTGGCGTCATGACTACAAATCTCTCTAGAACATATAACTTCGTCCCGAGAGGAAGCAGGACTTTGCCACTTACAACCATTGTGGAGTGTATTTTCACCGGAAGTTTGAAGTATTTCAGGGACAGACACCAGATGGCCCATATGCATATCATTAACAACCCAAACACAAGGTACTATGATAACGTTATGAAATACATGAATGTCAATATGAAAAAACCTCGTTCTATGATTCTTAACACCATCGGTAATCAAGAAAGGACGTTTGATGTGTGCTTACCTTCCAATAGGATCGGAACTGGGAGGAGGTAAAGACACATGAGGTGAAGATAGGTAACAAGAATTGGCCAACATGTGAGTGAACCTACAACAAACTAGAGTTGCTTCACCTGCCTTGCTCACATGCACTTGCTGCGTGCAGCCAGCTAGGGATGGACGTGATCTCGTTTGTGTCTCCCTATTTTATTAAGAAGTCGGTGATCAATACATGGATTGGTGAGATGATGGGCTTTTGTGCAATGGGTTATTTTAACAAAGTAAACCTAGGTGAAAGGCTATACATTCCAGACCTAGGACTAATGTGGACAGGGAGAGGTAGATGCTAGTGTGTCCGCATCCGTAATGATATGGATGAATCTGAAGCTGGAGGGGCTACTAGGCAATGTTTTCTCTACAATGGATTTGGTCATAGGGACACTAATTGTGACATCTTTGGGACTGGAGGAGCAGCTCCCTGCGGACGAGGATCTCGAGAAAGGAGAGGCAGAGGAAGAAACTAGGTTTTAAATCTATAATATGTGTGGAACTATGTTATAAATTTGTATCATATGTGGAACTATGTTTTAAATTTGTAATATGTTTGGAATTAGTTTTTAAATCTGCAATACGTGTGGAACTATGTTTTAAATTTGTATCATGTGTGGAACTATGTTTTAAATCTGAAATATGTGTGGAACTATGTTTTATATTTGTAATATGGCTATGTGGAAATGTTGTTTTAAATCTTTAATATGTGTGGAACTATGGTTTAAATATGTGCAGATGGCAGGTACAAAACCTTTGCTTAATAATGCCATTGATGGGAAGCATTGTCATCTTCATCGTAGGCGGTGACTCGTGGTGAATCGTGTAGGATGTTAGTAGGTATGACCGCTTCTGCTCCATAAACCATGAAGAAGGGGGTATAGCCGGGGAATATCATTTTGCGGCCCGAAAGTTGGGGCACCCAGGCAATGCGGTACCCAAGTTGATTTTTATCACCACGATTCGAAAAGTTGGGGCGCCAATTGCTGGGAGGGGTCTTTCGAGTCAATGATGGCCAAACCTAATATTTTCAAATTGCGCCCATTAAGTCAGGATATTCCGTTACACTAGTTCCTGTTGTGCCCCTTCTTCGCTGGTCACTCTTCTTAGCCACCCTGCATGTGTCATAGGGGCAAATCCATTACTCTACTTTCCTAACTCTCGACACTGAATCTTGCTGCGACGGCGGCGGTCCCTTTTCTTCCCTTCCCTGACCCTAAATCTGCCGGCGGCGGAGGACCTTTTTTCTCCCTCCCTTGACACTGAATCCGACGGCGACAGCCTAGCATGTCTTGCAAGTTGAATGTTGTAGCTACGTTGCCGACTGATTCAGGTCCGTCGGGGCCCAAGTCTGGGGCTCAACGTGTAGCAGCGGCGAGGTCTTCAGCCCCGGTTAGCGAGGAGGCCAGCAAGGATTCTGCTCCCAAGGTACCTACGAGCAGCGGGTTGAAGAGAAAAGCAAGGCCGGCGGCGGATTGTTCGGCTCCGATGGGCGGATGCAACACCTAGATCTCAAAGAAAAAAACCCGGGAGAAGAGTGAGAGGTGAATTTTTCTTATTTGTGCCTTATCTTGCAAGTAGATTAGTTACGGCATAATAGAATCGAATGAACTGAAATGTTCCCCTTTTTAATCAAATTAGGCACAACTTTGATACAAGGGACCTATATGAGTTCACAGTTCATGTTCGGCAGTACACTGCAAAACTTGATTTTGGTTGCGAGAGGGTTGTGTTCGGGCAAGATGTGCATCTGCTTGTGAATTGCAAAGAGGTTGTGTCTGTTTCGCAGCTAGTAGATATGCTTGCCGCTAGAATTCCCTGGGGTTCTATACAGAGGACAAAATTGGTGTGGCGCAACATGAATGATACCTATCAGCAAATTGAGCACTCCCATGAGCTTGAGATGGTTTGGGAGTGTTGTGCAGCTAATCGTAAGGTGAAAGTTGAAGCGATGATTGATGATATGCATGCAGATGCTGGAGATCTTGCTGCCAGAGCTTCTGATCCTAGAGAATACGGACCAATAGATGTTGATCTAGATAAGTTTAGTATACGCATAGAGGTGGATTCATACATGGCAAAACTTGATGAGGGAGTTAATAAGCCAGTTTCGTCATGTACTATGGAGATCACTGTCGATTCCAAAAGCATAACTCTTGATGAAATGAGAGAGATGATCGGTAAGGAAATCAGTATTGGCCCTAAGCAGATGGCAAAAATCCGGTGGTGTCATCATAAGAAGCAGAAATTCATACATGTTTTGGATACTGAAGATCTTATGCAGATTATGCGACGAAAGAAGCGAACCAGGAAGGTGTTCTTCCTTGGTACCGTTTCTGATGTTGTTGAACAGTTTATAGTGGATGTAGATGCCCCTATAGTGGCTGACCAGAATGAGGTGGTCGACGTTGATGAGATCTGATGAGAGCTGCTACCCTAGGCTTGTCATATGGACCATGGGGTTCCCCTGCCTGTATTTGTAATATTGACTGTTGTTGCATTTAGAGCGTGTTTCTGTGATTATGTTTGTTGAGAGATTGTGATATAATGTTGTGCGAGCTGTTGAGATATTCGGACATGTCACTCACTAAAACCATCGTTGTTGTAATAAGACATAAGTACCTTGTAGTTGACATGATTATGTTTCTTAAGATGACGTACCGTACTTGTTTCTGTATTATGTTTGTTGGGAAATTGTAATGTAATGTTTTGTGAAACCATGACTGGACAAGTGATGCATAAATACATTGTAGTTTACATGATTATGTTTCTTGAGATGATGTACTGTACTTGTTTCTGTTATTTTGTTTGTTGAGAGATTGTAATGTAATGTTTTGCGAAACCATGACAAGACAAGTGATGTGTAAGTACCTTGTAGTCGACATGATTTTGATTCTTGAGTTGATGTAATATACTTGTTTCTGTGATTACGTTTGTTGAGAGATTGTAATGTGATGTTTTGTGAAACCATGTTGTGATTATGATTGTTGAGAGATTGTAATGTAATGTTTTGTGAAACCATGACTGAAGAAGTGATGCATAAGTACCTTGTAGTTGGCATGATTTTGTTTCTTTAGATGATGTAATATACTGGTATGTTTTTATTAGGCAATGAAATTGGGATGGACGGAGTGCAGGTTTAATATTTGAAATGAGAATGTGTGAACATAATCCATATTAGGCAGGAGACAGTAATCAAAGGAAAGGGCATGGTATCCATTAAACTATTGTAACATGCCATTAGTCATTGTGGGCTGCTCTTTCTCTCTCGCCGACACCGACGCTGATGCCGACACCGACACTTGCGATGACGCATTCGCCATGTTGTCCTTGAACGGCGAGGACGACCAGTCGAGCAACGACAACCTTCCCTCTGACATCGAGTAATCCTTCCACGATGTGAGTTCCTCTATTTTCTCGGGCTAGGGTTAGGCAATGATAAATCTCTCGATCTGAGCTCCATATGTGCATTTAATCGTGTTCGATTTCAACTTTGCGTTTACCTATAGGTACCACGGATGATCTACGACTCCGAATGGGAGGACCTAGATCTCGATGGAGAAGTGCCATGTGACCATGGGCTAAAACTGAGGAGATATGTTGTATTCGAAGGCAGTAACACTGGGAGAAGGTTTTTGGGTTGTACAAATCAGGTTTGTTTACATTATGTGCAACTGTGACATGAAGTAAAATATATCATGCATGTTCATAACACTATAGTGTGTGTGTTTTTAGGTTGGCCCGGTGTGTAAAGTAGTAGAGTGGGTGGATTTTGAGTGGCCAGATGCACTTAAGAAATGTTTGGCACAGTTATGGGAGATGTATGAGTTGGAAAGGTCGGGAAGATTTACTAATGTAAGTGATGCAGCTGAAAAAAATTACAAGCTGTCGGTACGAAATAAGGAGCTGGAACAAGAAATCGAGAATTTGCAGTCAGAGCTAACTGACAGAATCGATGGGAGCTTGGTTGTTGGAACTGCAAAGAAGCTTCAGGATAGTCACGGGTTGTTGATTCATAATGCGGAAAAGGAGAGGGATCAGCTCAGGGAAGACAAGAAGAAGCTAGAGTACTACATTGTGGATCTGTTGAAGGAACTGAAGAAGATGCGTGAGGGTGAACAAGGACAGACTATAGAGGATAAAGGAAATTCGAGATGAATAATTTATGTTGTGCCAATGCCTGAAACTAGTTAATTGTAAGACTTGCAATTGTGCTTTCCTAACTAAGCCAAACTCAATCCTCGAGCAAACTAATTTCAGACGAACACACATATCGTGCATAGAGTTAAGTTCACGCTTACAAAATCACCACTTCAGAGGATAAACCAGGCAGTTCAGTACTAAATAGACATATGTTGTGTTCAAGCGAGCCTGGCCCGGAGCTACCTGTTTTCCTCCCTAAGATTGGCTAGCTCCTTCAGTACTATGTCGTGCTTCAGCTGTAGGTTCCAGTGCTCTGTCACGGATTGGAGAATTTGGTCCATATCCATACGATTTTCCTTCAAGATCCCTTTCATGATCTCCGTGTGCTTCCTAGCCGAGGTGCGACCTTCACTGTGTAGCTTCGCCCAGCCGGCGTTTAACTCCTTCAGTTTCTGGCACTTGTCAGAAAGGACCGCGAGTTCAGCGCGCAGTTGGTCAAAGGCTAGTTTCTAGGAATTCTGCTTCTCCCTTTGGATTGCTATCTTGTCATTTAGCCTGGTCGCTAGGTCCTGGTCGATCTTTCGCCTCTTTCCGTGCAACAAAAATACATAGTATGGTTTGTTCAGTTCACCAGGACAAGCTGGTTAGTTTCCATAATTAATTGAATCGACTAGTGGCACTGTCATAATTTCAAAGAAGAAGCAATGTAGTACTAATCAATATTTTATGAATCGACTAGTGGCACTGTCATTATTTCAATTTCAAAAACAAATAAGATTTATCTACAGTTTAGTGTGCTCTGGGTTTTTCCCAATATCACCAAATAGTAGTAGGAGAGTGGCAAACTCATAATGCAGAAACCCATATCCAAATATATAATGGAAAGAGCACATGGTGTCCATTCATGAACATGAACACCAACACATGTCCAGATAGATAAGGAGTTGCCCTAGGATTCTTATTGCACACTATAATGGGAAGCAGACTTGGGCATTGCCCCCTAAACCCTAAACATTACAAAAGGAGTGGAGGACGAACTAATATTCGTGTCCCCGCTAATGGGAATTAGACTTGGGCATTGCTCCGATGCGCCTCTAGACATGCTCTTAGCTCCTCGTTCTCTTTCCGAACACCCTCGAGTACGGTGATCCCTCTGCTCATGTCCGCCTTATCTCCTTGACTGCATCCAGGCAACGGTTCCTATCATGGTAGGCTCGGATGGTAGATTTGGTGTCCTCAACGCGTCCTCTGAGTGCCTCGTTGACTTTGTCCTGCAGGAGAATGCACCTTTCCACGAGATTCTTCTTCTCCTCCATGAGCTCATTGATTATCTTGATGGCCTGTTCTTGCCTGTTTAAGTTACAGTCGAGCACTTTCTGCAGCCTGACAACGTCACGTGCAAAATCTAGCGAGATCTCCTTCTGCACAGATAATTGCTTACGTAGGCTCTCATTAGCTTGGGTGAGGGAGCATTGTGGCACCCTGCTAAAACCACTACTAGAAAATCGCTTTTTTTATATTTTCTTGCATCATCGTAACATTATCTTGCATCATCATCATGTTCATCATGCCACATTGCATGGAACATATGATTAAATTTTTTGCACTTGTATTTGGTTCTTGATAATTGTTTTAGGCCATTCACCATTTGCCTCCATCTATTCTACTCCCCTCTATTATACTTCTTGTTGGTGCCATACTTGATGGAGCCATAATGTCTAACTTTGAATTAATTGAGTCTTGATACTTTGTTTTTCCAACAATGCAAATTAAGTTGGAGACATATCTCTTTATTCCATTCCATCTACTAAACTTGTCACATGCCATCTTGCCTTTGATCTCATTCCTAAATTCTACCATACATATATATATATATATATATATATATATATATATATATATATGTGGGTCTTTATTTTTGGTGATGGTATTTATTTCATGCCCATATGTATTTGTGTGGATCCTTACCATCATATATTATCCATATTATCTTGCCTAAAATCTACCCTACATTGTCCATATGGGTTCTTATGTTTCTTTTCTTTGAATTTAAATCATGCCCATATGAGCGTGTGGATTATCCATTCGATTTTGCTCTATTTAAATCGTAATGTTCTTGTCCCTATCTGTCTCCGCCATCTTCATGTGTGTCATTCTTCTTGTTTAGAATTCTTTGAGGAATCGATTTGTTTGAATTTTGTTTAAATCCTAAAAGTAACCTCCTTGCCACTCTCGTTAGTTCGCTTCATGCATTTTTTTTCTTTTGCATTTTCTAAGCATAAAAGTATTTTTGCTCGAATATCCGCATGGTCTAATATATATTAAACCGTCATCTCTTTTTGTTATTTTAAATTAAAACAATATTTTTCGGTCCGTTACGTGACCATAAAATGTTTTCTTATTTTACTAAAAATAAAACTAGGCAAAAAGCCCGTCTAAATTTTTGGCCCAAAACTAGTCTCATCTAGTTTATTTTATACTATATCAATACTCCGATCACCTTTTTCCTCCCCAAACCCTAGCTCCCAAAATCTGGCCAAAAATCCCCACCAAATCCTCCCAATCGGCAATAGCTTAAATCTGTCCGCGGCCGCTTCCTCTTGATCCGCATGCGAGACATCAGAGTAAGAAAATCCCGTCGATTTGCATCACTAGCACCAGATACCATCTTGGTCCTTGAGCCAATCAATTCATTTCAGTTGTTCCAATCGAATCTCTACCAAGCCTGGTCAACTCCATGCGTCTCCACCAATCCTCAATTCCATAGACACCAACTCCACACGCAGCTGCAGAGAAAAATGTTACTTGTCCGCACGCACATACTCCTGGCCTTTTCCGATCCGTGCGTGCAGGGGCAGGTCCACCGCATCACCACCAAATTCTGCCTGCACGCAGTCGCCAGCCTCCTCTGTTGCTTCGTCGGCCAGCTTATGCTCAGATTCCGCACGCGCAGGCCGCGCCATGCACCAGCTTGTTGCCCCTTCGCACGCCCACCAGCCAGCCAAGGTCCAATCGGGCGCTCTGCTCCGTTCGTCTCCCGTCGCACATGCAGGCGCCGCCCCCCGGGTCGAGCCCCGCACGCCAGCAGAGCCAGCCTTCCTTTCTTCTTCCAGGCGCACCGTATATGTGCCCAGCTCATATGGTCGCCGCAGGTAGTATCTCGTTCTGTCGTGTATTCCGCTGCTAAGTCTGATCGACAACATGTTGTCTGCGTATTTTCGTCCAGTATCAAATTTTCTGTGATTCCGCTTTCAGGTGTGCAGATGGCTAATGCCTCCCAACCAGCGCATCGGTCATTTGCCCATCAAGTATTTGACAAAATGTCCGCAAGATATTTATCCTCGGATTCTCCTTCGCGGTGTTTATTCCGGCTACTTTGATTACTTTCGTGACTTCCTCTACTTCCGTCTCTTCCATACCAACCCGAAGATCATCTCTCTGTATCTTCAGTCCGAATAGTGAGACCCCGCCCCTAATCTTATTTTTGTGTAAATATGACATCTACCTTATTGCATTAAATCATTCATATTCACATACATATTGTTGTTTGGTGGGGGTGTTTAGGCGATTCACCTAAACTAAATATGGAGTCCATATGCGAGAAAATCTAGTCTTATATTGGCTCCATTTAAATTTGTGTAGCAAACTGATGTCATGTTTTGCCTTGTTAATACAACATTTAAATTGCGGGGTATCTAAATAATATGAACCTCTTAATTAATTGTCGGGACCCCGGTTCCGCTTAATATTGCCTAGGCGCATCGTATCTTTGCCATGTCATGCATCATATCATAAACATGCCGATTCTTCTGCCGTTGTATTAAATATTGCATCCGGTATTTCTTTTAGTGTTTTGTTATTCGCGGATTAGGCCGTTGAGTTGATGCGAGTATCGACAAGTTCTTCGGATGATGAACCTTCGACAATGTTTCCCAGGCGAGCATAACCCCTTTCTACCTATTTTGCTTTTATAGTCTTTACTTCCTCCTGTTGATCTATTGCTATCATTCCTTTGTTATCTGAATATCGCTTGTCAAGATCCTCAGTCTGAATTCCGAGAGTTGGTCGCATGATTCTTCTATTCATGTACCGAGTAATGTTTTGAGTGCGGGATGGAGTCACGACCATACCACTACTCTTATCATTTGCTCTGCACATTGAATTGGCGGGTCTATGCAATTTACTCCTTCCACTGAAATTAGAGGTAGCCTTGTAACCTCTTTCTTCGTCTTTGTTTCTCCGGAGTGTTCTCTCGACGGATGTGAGCAGCGACCTTGTTAGTGGTGTCGCGAGGATCTACATGAAGCGAGAAGATTCAGATCATCGATCTTCTTCCCGGTACCATGAGGCGGATCTCGAGGGCGAGATCCCTTGTTAGTGGTGTCGAATTGTGGCACCCTGCTAAAACCACTACTAGAAAATCTCTTGTTTTTTTATATTTTCTTGCATCATCGTAACATCATCTTGCATCATCATCATGTTCATCATGCCACATTGCATGGAACATATGATTAAATTTTTTGCACTTGTATTTGGTTCTTGATAATTGTTTTAGGCCATTTACCATTTGCATTCATTTATTCTACTCCCCTCTATTATACTTCTAGTTGGTGCCATACTTGATGGAGCCATAATGTCTAACTTTGAATTAATTGAGTCTTGATACTTTGTTTTTCCAACAATGTCAAATTAAGTTGGGGGCATATCTCTTTATTCCATTCCATCTACTAAACTTGTCACATGCCATCTTGCCTTTGATCTCATTCCTAAATTCTACCATACATATATATATGTGGGTCGTTATTTTTGGTGATGGTATTTATTTCATGCCCATATGTATTTGTGTGGATCCTTACCATCATATTTTTGGTGATAATGAACCTTCGACAATGTTTCCCAAGCGAGCATATCCCCCTTTCTACCTATTTTGCTTTTATAGTCTTTACTTTCTCCTGTTGATCTATTGCTATCCGTGTTACGATGCTTTAGTTTCCGTGCACCATTTATATTCCTTGCAGCCTCTATATTGCCATGGACACATCCTATTGCCTGTTGTTTGATAGATAGTCGGCCTTGCGAGTCGTAGTTGCTTGCTTATGTGTTGCTTCGTGTTGTTGTCATTCCACCGTTGACGACAAGTTGGCACATGATAAATGGTGGAGATGCTTAATGGTGGAGATGATCATGACTTTAAATGCAACTGTTAAAATGTTGGGAATAGATATAACTAATGCAGAGGCATCGGTGGGCAATCGATGTTATTTGGTTTTTCCACGCTCACTTGTGTCCCATAGGACCCCGAGTACTTGATACCTGTTCCTTGACTATCGCAACTATCCGCATATGGGACCATGAATCCCCTTAGCCAGAGCTTGATTCATTTCTTATTTCTTGGGGCCACAAAGTAGTTTGGGGCTTTATTACTATCCTGTACTTATGCCATGCTTTACTGCTTTATTTAAGATTGTGAGTGGAGCACCTGTACTGTTTTGGATCGTGCCACATTTTCGCGGTATCGATAAGCCCAGTCACACTTTCGGGTTCCCAGTCGTTTACAGCCGTCGTCAGAAACCCTGGGTCCGTTCCAGAGCCGTCCAACTTCGTTGTGGGTAGCCTAGTGGGGTGGCCCCCTGAAATATTTTATGAATCCTGTGATTGCTTTGTCGTGAAAGCCTCGTTGGGTTTTGATTTGGTTTTTCCGAGGTTGATCGTGTGTGTGTTGCTATTTGTGCACCCCTGCAGGGTAAATCTTTCTGAAAGCCGTGTCCACGGTTATGGACGACTTGGAGCATAGTATCTCGATCATAGACAAGCATAACTAAAGTAGTGCTATAAATTTGACTTAATATGTGACTAGTAATCAGCTTCACTACAATGGAATGGATAATAAAAGTGCCAACAACTGGTGGAACTGGGGTGTATCGTGTCATGTTATACCTGCCTAGTAAGTATCGCAACTCCAATGGAATGAAATAAAAGTGCCAACAACTGCTGGGTTTGGGATGTCACATGCTAATTGTATCTGACTAGTAAGTACTGCAACTACAACTGAATGATTAACTAAAACTGCCCACTACTTATGCTATCAGAATGACTCATGCTATCTATATCTGATTAGTAAGTGCTTCAACTATAATGGAATAAATAAAACTGCCTACTATGTGAGTTCCTCGGCTTGACTTCCTCGTTTGGTCTCGAGGGGGAAATACCAGGATGGGTATGATTGGTGTTAGTATAAGGTTGGTTCCGGATAGATCTTTCTTATCCCTCTCTAGTAGCCGACAGTTGTATTGAGTCTCTATAGGTTGATTAGTGCATGCTTCGCTGCCGCTTTAGTCCACCATACCTATGTAGGCGAGAGCCGCCGAATTCTAGCCTCGCCGTGTACTGGCCTCAGTACTGACGCTCCTCTTTTTCCTTTGCCCTTTGTCGGCACCCCTTTTGTTTTAGCAGGTTTGAGATCGACGTCGTTAGCAGGGTTACCCTTCCGGCTTGGCCTGGGCAGGGTTATGGACGCCATTGGTTATTCTCTAGGGCTCTTAGCCCCATTTGCATCTTATCTGTACTCGGATGTTGTATCGTTTTAAGGTGATTTGGATCTTTGTATTATATATTTGTATTCTTGACTCATGGAGTCATTGTTGTATATATATGTGTTGTGGGTTCCATCGAGAACTACTGTGTAATGGTATTACTTCGCTTTTCCACCCGCATGCAAGTGCTTGGTAGGCATGTTTGAATCGTTTCTATGCGGGTTTGGCAGGAATCGCTAAAACATGCATAGGGCCAATTCGAGGGTGTTACAAGCATGCAAGCTCATGTTGGTTGACAATCTTAGAACTGATCGCGGCCACCTTGTCACTATACTCGGCCTTCGATCGCTGCATCGTTCATGTTAATTGAAATAAGAATTCTATAATTACACTCCAAGTCCCAGGTGAATACTAATATAGATCAAAAAAATCCCCGTTGAATCTATTGACCACAGTGTTAAAAAATGGACCTAGAGATCTATTCATGACCACGATAAACTAATCCTAATCACAAAAAATCCATAGTGAATCTATGAACAGCGATATTAAGGAAAGACCAAGAGATCCAGTCATATTCATGAAAACTAATACAACTTGCAAAAGAATAAGAAAAACCAATGCGGGGCGGACAGGATCTAAGAAATCCACATCACAACTCGGAGAAATAACAGCGTGGAGATTTGCTACCTCACTGAGACATGGAATGGGTCCGAACGGGTCCTGCAACGCCTCTGTCGTGGTGGATTCGGGCTCCACGGCCGTCCTGTAATACGTATAAGAGGAAGAGCAAGAAGAAGAAGAAAATCAAGAAGAAGCTGAATAAGATCATGATGGAGAGGGAGATGGAGAATAAGTAGAACAAGAAGACCGTACCGGGAGGAGCCCTCCCCTGCTAGAACATTCGGCGCCATTGTCGGGGGAGATTGGGCCTCGATGAGAGGGTGGGCTTGAGCGGCTGGTAGAGCAAGAAGTGCCTCGCGACGATTTCTCTCCCTTTTCTCCGCGAGGATCGTCGACCGGCCTCTCCCCCTCCTCAGTGGAGCCATGGCTTGCAGGGTGAGGGTGGCGGCGGCAGGAGGAAGGAGATAGTGATTAGTGTGGGAGAAGAGTCAAAGAGTATAGGTCGTGGTCCAGTAGTACTAGTACTATTATACAAGACCACCGTGTATGGTCTACCTTCTCAAAGAAGCCAGGGAGGCAGGGGTAGGGAATCGATGGGACTTGTCTTTATTGGGATGAACACTTCAATGGTCTTCAGTGCCGCCCAAAATCCAGTATATAATAAGGGGAGTGCGAGCTAGGTGGTCATCACGGGAATCGGCACGCATATCCCGCGTGCGTGTGTCACGTGTTGATGGGGCAATGACGCGTGCAACTGCTACACGATCACGTCGGCACGTTGAACTCCGTCGAACTCCACGTGACAGGCACGCACGGGATATTTACGAGTCTAGAATACGTTGTGCCACTTTTGTTGTGATCAAATTATGTTCAGTACGCGAGATATTACTTCTTTCTTCTTTATTTTGATAATCGACAAATGCATGCATGGACACGACGCACGAAAAAGCTGCTCATCCTTGATCAGATTGGCACCCCACTCTATGTACCCGCCATCGACCATTCGGAGCAACTACCTCGAGCACGATGCCCCCTCGTCGTGGCAATGGTAGGTCCAAGCCATCCACTTACCATCCTGCGTTCTCGGCTCTTCGCTGCATCATTCGCGCTCACGAGTCGCCTGCTGAGGCAGCACGACGTGTCCGACCGTGCTGGGATCCATCGACATCGGCACTCGAGGACACCGCGATATCGAAGCTCGTACTGGCCGCGCAGGAGGAGCATGGGGTACCTGCAGCGTCGGACGAGCGCAAAGCAGCAGCAAGGACGGGGGCGCGTGTTGCACTGGCGAGTACGGACAAGAAGAGGAACGAGAAGAAGACCAGGAAGAAGAGAGGAGATAGCTATTTGGACGAGTCCGACTCGGCCAACGAGGAGGCGTTCATCGATCAGTTGGAGGCAGAAGCGGAGGAGAGTGACATGGACCCGTGGGACTACGAAGAGGAGGAGGAGGAGGACTCCGACGAGGAGATAGCGCGCTTATTCGATGAAGGGGGCGGTGTCGAGTCGTCAGAGGAGGACACCGACGGCGGCGATGGTAGGGACCATGGCGTTGACGAAGACGAGGACGAACAGGAAGACGAAGACGATGGCTTCTTCAAAATATGATCATTTATTTTATTTATTTTAGTTAGATAGATGGATTTTCACTTGTTTAGGGAGGTAAAGTATCGGTGGCACGGATAGAGAGGTGGCATAGATTGACCATGCATAAAAAAAGTGGAGAAGGGAGGGGTTATCCTGCCCGTTGGATCACATAGGATCAACGGTTGGTGGAGACGATCCGTGTGACATCTGTGTCAACCAATTAGGGCATAGCACCCAGAGTGAGCACATGTTTGGGATCTCCACACGTTTGGGCTTTTGTGAGATTTGTAAGCGAGAGAGAGGGCAAATCTCTTTTCACCATCCGCCTATGGATCCACCAGTGTCATTGAAATGTATGTTCTCTTCAAAGACCACACATGGATCCACCAGTGTCATTGCATGTGTGTTCTTTTTACTAACAACAACCAGAGTCATTGCATGTGTGTTCTTTTCACATACCACATATGGATCCACCGGTGTCATTGCAATGTGGGTTCTCTTCAGAGACAACACATGGATCCACCAGTGTCATTGCATGTGTGTTCTTTTTACTAACAACAACTGGAGTCATTGCATGTGTTTTCTTTTCACATACCACATATGGATCCACCAGTGTCATTGCATGTGTGCTCTTTCAACAATCCACCTATGGATCCACCGGTGTCATTGCATGTGTATTCTTTTTACTAACAACAACCAGAGTCATTGCATGTGTGCTCTTTTCACAATCCACCAGTGTCATGGCATGTGTGTTCTTTTCACATACCACATATGGATCCACCAGTGTCATTGAAATGTGTGCTCTTCTTACTAACAACAGCTACAGTCATTGGATGTGTGTTCTCTTTAGATACCACACATGGATCCACCAGTGTCATTGCATGTGTGTTCTATTTACTAACAACAACCAGAGTCATTGTATGACTATTATTTTCACATACCACCTATGGATCCACCAGTGTCATTGCATGTGTGTTCTCTTCAGAGACCACACATGGATCCACCAGTGTCATTGCATGTGTGTTATTTTTACTAACAACAACTGGAGTCATTGCATGTGTGTTCTTTTCACAATCCACCTATGGATCCACCAGTGTCATTGCATGTGTGTTCTTTTTACTAACAACAACCAGAGTCATTGCATGTGTGTTCTTTTTAGAGACCACACATGGATCCACCAGTGTCATTGCATGTGTGTTATTTTTACTAACAACAACTAGAGTCATTTTATGTGTGTTCTTTTTACATACCACATATGGATCGACCAGTGTCATTGAAATGTGTGTTCTCTTTAGAGACCACACATGGATCCACCAGTGTCATTGCATGTGTATTATTTTTAGTAACAACAACTTGAGTCATTGCATGTGCGTTCTTTTCACATACCACATATGTGTCCACCAGTATCATTGCATGTGTGCTCTTTTCACAATCCACCTATGGATCCACTAGTGTCATTGGATGTGTGTTCTTTTCACATGCCACATATGGATCCACCAGCTTCATTAAAATGTGTGCTCTTCTTAGTAACAACAGCTAGAGTCATTGGATGTGTGTTCTCTTCAAAGACCACACATGGATCCACCAGTGTCATTGCATGTGTGTTCTTTTCACTAACAACAACTGGAGTCATTTCATTTGTGTTCTTTTCACATACCACATATGGATCCACCAGTGTCATTGAAATGTGTGTTCTCTTCAGAGATCACACATGGATCCACCAGTGTCATTGCATGTGTGTTCTTTTTACTAACAACAACTGGAGTCATTGCATGTGTGTTCTTTTCACATATCACATATGGATCCACCAGTGTCATTGCATGTGTGTTCTTTTCACAATCCACCTATGGATCCACTAGTGTCATTGCATGTGTGCTCTTTTTACTGACAACAACCAGTGTCATTGAAATGTGTGTTCTCTTCAGAGACCAAACATGGATCCACCAGTGTCATTGCATATGTGTTCTTTTTACAAACAACAACTGGAGTCATTGCATGTGTGTTATTTTCACATACCACATATGGATCCACCAGTGTCATTGCATGTGTGCTCTTTTCACAATCCACCTATGGATCCACCAGTGTCATGCCATGTGTGTTCTTTTCACATACCACATATGGATCCACCAGTGTCATTGAAATGTGTGCTCTTCTTACTAACAATAGCTAGAATCATTGGATGTGTGTTCTCTTTAGAGACCACACATGGATCCACCAGTGTCATTGCATGTGTGTTCTTTTTACTAACAACAACCATAGTCATTGTATGACTATTATTTTCACATACCACCTACGGATCCACTAGTGTCATTGCATGTGTGTTCGCTTCAGAGACCACACATGGATCCACCAGTGTCATTACATGTGTGTTATTTTTACTAACAACAACTGGAGTCATTGCATGTGTGTTCTTTTCACAATCCACCTATGGATCCACCAGTGTCATTGCATGTGTGTTCTTTTACTAACAACCAGAGTCATTGCATGTGTATTCTTTTCACATACCACATATGGATCCAACAGTGTCATTGCATGTGTGTTCTTTTTACTAACAACAACTAGAGTCATTTCATGTGTGTTCTTTTTACATACCACATATGGATCCACCAGTTTCATTGAAATGTGTGCTCTTCTTAGTAACAACAGCTAGAGTCATTGGATGTGTGTTCTCTTCAAAGACCACACATGGATCCACTAGTGTCATTGCATGTGTGTTCTTTTTACTAACAACAACTAGAGTCATTTAATTTGTGTTCTTTTCACATACCACATATGGATCCACTAGTTTCATTGAAATGTGTGTTCACTTCAGAGACCACACATGGATCCACTAGTGTCATTGCATGTGTGTTCTTTTTACTAACAACAACTGGAGTCATTGCATGTGTGTTCTTTTCACATATCACATATGGATCCACCAGTGTCATTGCATGTGTGTTCTTTTCACATTCCACCTATGGATCCACTAGTGTCATTGCATGTGTGCTCTTTTGACTGACAACAATCAGTGTCATTGAAATGTGTGTTCTCTTCAGAAACCACATATGGATCCACCAGTGTCATTGCATGTGTGTTCTTTTTATTAACAACAACTGGAGTAATTTCATGTGTGTTCTTTTCACATACCACATACGGATCCTCTAGTGTCATTGAAATGTGTGTTCTCTTCAGAGACCACACATGGATCCACCAGTGTCATTGCATGTGTGTTCTTTTTACTAACAACAACTGGAGTCATTGCATGTGTTTTCTTTTCACATACCACATATGGATCCACCAGTGTCATTGCATGTGTGCTCTTTTCACAATCCACCTATGGATCCACCAGTGTCATTGCATGTGTGTTCTTTTTACTAACAACAACTAGAGTCATTTTATGTGTGTTCTTTTCACATACCACATATGGTTCCACCAGTGTCATTGCATGTGTGTTCTTTTCACAATCCACCTATGGATCCACCAGTGTCATTGCATGTGTGCTCTTTTTACTAACAACAACCAGAGTCATTGGATGTGTGTTCTCTTCAAAGACCACACATGGATCCACCAGTGTCATTGCATGTGTGTTCTTTTTACTAACAACAACTGGAGTCATTTCATGTGTGTTTTTTTCACATACCACAGATGGATCCACCAGTGTCATTGAAATGTGTGTTCTCTTCAGAGACCACAGATGGATCCACTAGTGTCATTGCATGTGTGTTCTTTTTACTAACAACAACTAGAGTCATTGCATGTGTGTTCTTTTCACCTAACACATATGGATCCACCCGTGTCATTGCATGTGTATTCTTTTCACAATCCACCTATGGATCCACTAGTGTCATTGCATGTGTGCTCTTTTTACTGACAACAACTAGTGTCATTGAAATGTGTGTTCTCTTCAGAAACCACATATGATTACACAAGAGTCATTGCATGTGTGTTCTTTTTATTAACAACAACTGGAGTCATTTGATGTGTGTTCTTTTCACATACCACATATGGATCCACAAGTGTCATTGAAATGTGTGTTCTCTTCAAAGACCACACATGGATCCATCAGTATCATTGCATGTGTGTTGTTTTTACTAACAACAACTGGAGTCATTTCATGTGTGTTCTTTTCGCATACCACATATGGATCCACCAGTGTCATTGAAATGTGTGTTCTCTTTAGAGACCACACATGGATCCACTAGTTTCATTGCATGTGTGTTCTTTTTACTAACAACAACCGGAGTCATTGCATTTGTGTTCTTTTCACATACCACATATGGATCCACCAGTGTCATTGCATGTGTGTTCTTTTCACAATCCACCTATGGATCCACTAGTATCATTGCATGTGTGCTCTTTTTACTGACAACAACCAGTGTCATGGAAATGTTTGTTCTCTTCAGAGACCACACAAGGATCCACCAGTGTCATTGCATGTGTGCTCTTTTTACTAACAACAACCAGAGTCATTGCATGTGTGTTCTCTTTAGAGACCTCACATGGATCCACCAGTGTCATTGAAATGTGTGTTCTCTTCAGAGACCAAACATGGATCCACCAGTGTCATTGCATATGTGTTCTTTTTACAAACAACAACTGGAGTCATTGCATGTGTGTTCTTTTCACATACCACATATGGATCCACCAGTGTCATTGCATGTGTGCTCTTTTCACAATCCACCTATGGATCCACCAGTGTCATGGCATGTGTGTTGTTTTCACATACCACATATGGATCCACCAGTGTCATTGAAATGTGTGCTCTTCTTACTAACAACAGATAGAGTCATTGGATGTGTGTTCTCTTTAGAGACCACACATGGATCCACCAGTGTCATTGCATGTGTGTTCTTTTTACTAACAACAACCAGAGTCATTGTATGACTATTATTTTCACATACCACCTATGGATCCACCAGTGTCATTGCATGTGAGTTCTCTTCAGAGACCACACATGGATCCACCGGTGTCATTGCATGTGTGTTATTTTTACTAATAACAACTGGAGTCATTGCATGTGTGTTCTTTTCACAATCCACCTATGGATCCACCAGTGTCATTGCATGTGTGTTCTTTTTACTAACAACAACCAGAGTCATTGCATGTGTGTTCTTTTTAGAGACCACACATGGATCCACCAGTGTCATTGCATGTGTGTTATTTTTACTAACAACAACTAGAGTCATTTCATGTGTGTTCTTTTTACATACCACATATGGATCGACCAGTGTCATTGAAATGTGTGTTCTCTTTAGAGACCACACATGGATCCACTAGTGTCATTGCATGTGTGTTATTTTTAGTAACAACAACTTGAGTCATTGCATGTGTGTTCTTTTCACATACCACATATGTGTCCACCAGTGCCATTGCATGTGTGCTCTTTTCACAATCCACCTATGGATCCACTAGTGTCATTGGATGTGTGTTCTTTTCACATACCACATATGGATCCACCAGTTTCATTGAAATGTGTGCTCTTCTTAGTAACAACAGCTAGAGTCATTGGATGTGTGTTCTCTTCAAAGACCACACATGGATCCAATAGTGTCATTGCATGTGTGTTCTTTTTACTAACAACAACTAGAGTCATTTCATTTGTGTTCTTTTCACATACCACATATGGATCCACCAGTGTCATTGAAATGTGTGTTCTCTTCAGAGACCACACATGGATCCACCAGTGTCATTGCATGTGTGTTCTTTTTACTAACAACAACTGGAGTCATTGCATGTGTGTTCTTTTCACATATCACATATGGATCCACCAGTGTCATTGCATGTGTGTTCTTTTCACATTCCACCTATGGATCCACTAGTGTCGTGCTCTTTTGACTGACAACAATCAGTGTCATTGAAATGTGTGTTCTCTTCAGAAACCACATATGGATCCACCAGTGTCATTGCATGTGTGTTCTTTTTATTAACAACATCTGGAGTCATTTCATGTGTGTTCTTTTCACATACCACATATGGATCCTCTAGTGTCATTGAAATGTGTGTTCTCTTCAGAAACCACACATGGATCCACCGGTGTCATTGCATGTGTGTTCTTTTTACTAACAACAACTAGAGTCATTGCATGTGTTTTCTTTTCACATACCACATATGGATCCACCAGTGTCATTGCATGTGTGCACTTTTCACAATCCACCTATGGATCCACCAGTGTCATTGCATGTGTGTTCTTTTCACATACCACATATGGATCCACCAGTGTCATTGCATGTGTGTTCTTTTCACAATCCACCTATGGATCCACCAGTGTCATTGCATGTGTGCTCTTTTTACTAACAACAACCAGAGTCATTGGATGTGTGTTCTCTTCAAAGACCACACATGGATCCACCAGTGTCATTGCATGTGTGTTCTTTTTACTAACAACAACTGGAGTCATTTCATGTGTGTTCTTTTCACATATCACATATGGATCCACCAGTGTCATTGCATGTGTGTTCTTTTCACATTCCACCTATGGATCCACTAGTGTCATTGCATGTGTGTTCTTTTTACTAACAACAACTAGAGTCATTGCATGTGTGTTATTTTCACCTAACACACATGGATCCACCCGTGTCATTGCATGTGTGTTCTTTTCACAATCCACCTATGGATCCACTAGTGTCATTGCATGTGTGCTCTTTTTCTGACAATAACTAGTGTCATTGAAATGTGTGTTCTCTTCAGAAACCACATATGGATACACAAGTGTCATTGCATGTGTGTTCTTTTTATTAACAACAACTTGAGTCATTTCATGTGTGTTCTTTTCACATACCACATATGGATCCACAAGTGTCATTGAAATGTGTGTTCTCTTCAGAGACCACATATGGATCCACCAGTGTCATTGCATGTGTTTTCTTCTTACTAACACCAACTGGAGTCATTTCATGGCTATTCTTTTCACATACCACATATGGATCCACCGGTGTCATTGAAATGTGTGTTCTCTTCAGAGC
The DNA here is from genome assembly GCA_916181665.1 of Avena sativa. Classification (NCBI taxonomy): domain Eukaryota; kingdom Viridiplantae; phylum Streptophyta; class Magnoliopsida; order Poales; family Poaceae; genus Avena; species Avena sativa. The sequence continues at coordinate 311,118,121 of OV702291.1, forward strand.
CCACACATGGATCCACTAGTGTCATTGCATGTGTGTTCTTTTCACATACCACATATGGATCCACCAGTGTCATTGCATGTGTGTTCTTTTCACAATCCACCTATCGATCCACTAGTGTCATTGCATGTGTGCTCTTTTTACTGACAACAACCAGTGTCATGGAAATGTTTGTTCTCTTCAGAGACCACACATGGATCCACCAGTGTCACTGCATGTGTTCTCTTTTTACTAACAACAACCAGAGTCATTGCATGTGTGTTCTCTTTAGAGACCTCACATGGATCCACCAGTGTCATTGAAATGTGTGTTCTCTTCAGAGACCACACATGGATCCACCAGTGTCATTGCATGTGTGTTCTTTTTACTAACAACAACTGGAGTCATTGCATGTGTGTTCTTTTCACATATCACATATAGATCCACCAGTGTCATTGCATGTGTGTTCTTTTCACATTCCACCTATGGATCCACTAGTGTCATTGCATGTGTGCTCTTTTGACTGACAACAATCAGTGTCATTGAAATGTGTGTTCTCTTTAGAAACCACATATGGATGCACCAGTGTCATTGCATGTGTGTTCTTTTTATTAACAACAACTAGAGTCATTTCATGTGTGTTCTTTTCACATACCACATATGGATCCTCTAGTGTCATTGAAATGTGTGTTCTCTTCAGAGACCACACATGGATCCACCAGTGTCATTGCATGTGGGTTCTTTTTACTAACAACAACTAGAGTCATTGCATGTGTTTTCTTTTCACATAACACATATGGATCCACCAGTGTCATTGCATGTCTACTCTTTTCACAATCCACCTATGGATCCACCAGTGTCATTGCATGTGTGTTCTTTTTACTAACAACAACTACAGTCATTGCATGTGTGTTCTTTTCACATACCACATATGGATCCACCAGTGTCATTGCATGTGTGTTCTTTTCACAATCCTCCTATGGATCCACCAGTTTCATTGCATGTGTGCTATTTTTACTAACAACAACCAGAGTCATTGGATGTGTGTTCTCTTCAAAGACCACACATGGATCCACCAGTGTCATTGCATGTGTGTTCTTTTTACTAACAACAACTGGAGTCATTTCATGTGTGTTCTTTTCACATACCACATATGGATCCACCAGTGTCATTGAAATGTGTGTTCTCTTCATAGACCACAGATGGATCCACCAGTGTCATTGCATGTGTGTTCTTTTTACTAACAACAACTAGAGTCATTGCATGTGTGTTATTTTCACCTAACACATATGGATCCACCTGTGTCATTGCATGTGTGTTCTTTTCAAAATCCACCTATGGATCCACTAGTGTCATTGCATGTGTGCTCTTTTTACTGACAACAACTAGTGTCATTGAAATGTGTGTTCTCTTCAGAAACCACATTTGGATACACAAGTGTCATTGCATGTGTGTTCTTTTTATTAACAACAACTTGAGTCATTTCATGTGTGTTCTTTTCACATACCACATATGGATCCACAAGTGTCATTGAAATGTGTGTTCTCTTCAGAGACCACACATGGATCCACCAGTGTCATTGCATGTGTTTTCTTGTTACTAACAACAACTAGAGTCATTTCATGGCTATTCTTTTCACATACCACATATGGATCCACCAGTGTCATTGAAATGTGTGTTCTCTTCAGAGACCACACATGGATCCACTAGTGTCATTGCATGTGTGTTCTTTTCACATACCACATATGGATCCACCAGTGTCATTGCATGTGTGTTCTTTTCACAATCCACCTATGGATCCACTAGTGTCATTGCATGTGTGCTCTTTTTACTGACAACAACCAGTGTCATGGAAATGTTTGTTCTCTTCAGAGACCACACATGGATCCACCAGTGTCATTGCATGTGTTCTCTTTTTACTAACAACAACCAGAGTCATTCCATGTGTGTTCTCTTTAGAGACCTCACATGGATCCACCAGTGTCATTGAAATGTGTGTTCTCTTTAGAGACCAAACATGGATCCACCAGTGTCATTGCATATGTGTTCTTTTTACAAAGAACAACTGGAGTCATTGCATGTGTGTTCTTTTCACATACCACATATGAATCCACCAGTGTCATTGCATGTGTGCTCTTTTCACAATCCACCTGTGGATCCACCAGTGTCATGGCATGTGTGTTCTTTTCACATACCACATATGGATCCACCAGTGTCATTGAAATTTGTGCTCTTCTTACTAACAACAGCTAGAGTCATTGGATTTTTGTTCTCTTTAGAGACCGCACATGGATCCACCAGTGTCATTGCATGTGTTTTATTTTTACTAACAACAACCAGAGTCATTGTATGACTATTATTTTCACATACCACCTATGGATCCACCAGTGTCATTGCATGTGTGTTCTCTTCAGAGACCACACATGGATCCACCATTGTCAATGCATGTGTGTTATTTTTACTAGCAACAACGGGAGTCATTGCATGTGTGTTCTTTTCACAATCCACCTATGGATCCACCAGTGTCATCGCATGTGTGTTCTTTTACTAACAACAACCAGAGTCATTGCATGTGTATTATTTTCACATACCACATATGGATCCAACAGTGTCATTGCATGTGTGTTCTTTTTACTAACAACAACTAGAGTCATTTAATGTGTGTTCTTTTTAAATACCACATATGGATCCACCAGTGTCATTGAAATGTGTGTTCTCTTTAGAGACCACACATGGATCCACCAGTGTCATTGCATGTGTGTTCTTTTTAGTAACAACAACTCGAGTCACTGCATGTGTGTTCTTTTCACATACCACATATGTGTCCACCAGTGTCATTGCATGTGTGCTCTTTTCACCATCCACCTATGGATCCACTAGTGTCATTGGATGTGTGTTCTTTTCACATACCACATATGGATCCACCAGTTTCATTGAAATGTGTGCTCTTCTTAGTAACAACAGCTAGAGTCATTGGATGTGTGTTCTCTTCAAAGACCACACATGGATCCACCAGTGTGATTGCATGTGTGTTCTTTTTACTAAGAACAACTGGAGTCATTTCATGTGTGTTCTTTTCACATACCACATATGGATCCACCAGTGTCATTGAAATGTGTGTTCTCTTCAGATACCACACATGGATCCACCAGTGTCATTGCATGTGTGTTCTTTTTACTAACAACAACTAGAGTCATTGCATGTGTGTTCTTTTCACCTACCACATATGGATCCACCCGTGTCATTGCATGTGTGTTCTTTTCACAATCCACTTATGGATCCACTAGTATCATTGCATGTGTGCTCTTTTTACTGACAACAACCAGTGCCATTGAAATGTGTGTTCTCTTCAGAAACCACATATGGATACACCAGTGTTATTGCATGTGTGTTCTTTTTATTAACAACAACTGGAGTCATTTCATGTGTGATCTTTTCACATACCACATATGGATCCACCAGTGTCATTGAAATGTGTGTTCTCTTTAGAGACCACACATGGATCCACCAGTGTCATTGCATTTGTTTTCTTGTTACTAACAACAACTGGAGTCATTTCATGACTATTCTTTTCACATACCACATATGGATCCACCAGTGTCATTGAAATGTGTGTTCTCTTCAGAGACCACACATGGATCCACCAGTGTCATTGCATATGTGTTCTTTTTGCTAACAACAACTGGAGTCATTGCATGTGTGTTCTTTTCACATACCACATATGGAACCACCAGTGTCATTGCATGTGTGTTCTTTTCACAATCCACCTATGGATCCACTAGTGTCATTGCATGTGTGCTCTTTTTACTGACAACAACCAGTGTCATGGAAATGTTTGTTCTCTTCAGAGACCACACATGGATCCACCAGTGTCATTGCATGTGTGATCTTTTTATTAACAACAACCAGAGTCATTGCATGTGTGTTCTCTTTGGAGTCCTCACATGGATCCACCAGTGTCATTGAAATGTGTGTTCTCTTCAGAGACCAAACATGGATCCACCAGTGTCATTGCATATGTGTTCTTTTTACTAACAACAACTGGAGTCATTGCATGTGTGTTCTTTTCACATACCACATATGGATCCACTAGTGTCATTGTATGTGTTCTCTTTTCACAATCCACCTATGGATCCACCAGTGTCATGGCATGTGTGTTCTTTTCACATACCACATATGGATCCACTAGTGTCATTGAAATGTGTGCTCTTCTTACTAACAACAGCTAGAGTCATTGGATGTGTGTTCTCTTTAGAGACCACACATGGATCCACCAATGTCATTGCATGTGTGTTCTTTTTACTAACAACAACTAGAGTCATTTCATGTGTGTTCTTTGCACATACCACATAGGGATCCACCAGTGTCATTCAAATGGGTGTTCTCTTCAGAGACCACACATGGATCCACCAGTGTCATTGCATGTGTGTTCTTTTTACATGCAACAACTAGAGTCATTGCATGTGTGTTCTTTTCACATACCACATATGGATCCACCAGTGTCATTGAAATGTGTGTTTTCTTCACAATCCACTTATGGATCCACCAATGTCATTGCATTTGTGCTCTTTTTACTAACAACAACCAGAGTCATTGCATGTGTGCTTTTTTTACTAACAACAACCAAAGTCATTGCATGTGTGCTCTCTTCAGAGACCACACATGGTCCACCAGTGTCATTGCATGTGTGTTCTTTTTACTAACAACAACTGGAGTCATTGCATGTGTCCTCTTTTCACAATCCACCTATGGATCCACCAGTGTCATTGCATGTGTGTTCTTTTTACTAACAACAACACAAGTCATTGCATGTGTGTTCTTTTCACATACCACATATGGATCCACCAGTGTCATTGCATGTGTGTTCTTTTCACAATCCACCTATGGATCCACCAGTGTCAGTGCATGTGTGCTCTTTTTACTAACAACAACCAGAGTCATTGCATGTGTGTTCTCTTCAGAGACCACACATGGATCCATCAGTGTCATTGCATGTGTGTTATTTTTACTAACAACAACCAGAGTCATTGCTTGACTATTATTTTCACATACCACCTATGGATCCACCAGTGTCATTGCATGTGTGTTCTTTTCAAAGACCACACATGGGTCCACCAGTGTCATTGCATGTGTGTTCTTTTTACTGAAATCAACTGGAGTCATTGCATGTGTGTTCTTTTGTCAATCCACCTATGGATCCACCAGTGTCATTGCATGTGTGTTCTTTTTACTAACAACAACCAGAGTCATTGCATGTGTGTTATTTTCACATACCACATATGGATCCACCAGTGTCATTGCATATGTGTTCTTTTTACTAACAACAACTAGATTCATTTCATGTGTGTTCTTTGTACATACCACATATAGATCCACTAGTGTCATTGAAATGTGTGTTCTCTTCAGAGACCACACATGGATCCACCAGTGTCATTGCATGTGTGTTCTTTTTACTAACAACAACTGGAGTCATTGCATGCGTGTTATTTTCACATACCACATATGGATCCACCAGTGTCATTGCATGTGTTCTCTTTTCACAATCCACCTATGGATCCACTAACGTCATTGCATGTGTGTTCTTTTCACATACCACATATGGATCCACCAATGTCATTGAAATGTGTGCCCTTCTTACTAACAACAACTAGAGTCATTGGATGTGTGTTCTCTTTAGAGACCACACATGGATCCACCCGTGTCATTTCATGTGTGTTCTTTTTACTAACAACAACTAGAGTCATTTCATGTGTGTTGTTTTCACATACCACATATGGATCCACCAGTGTCATTGAAATGTGTGTTCTCTTTAGAGACCACACATGGATCCACCAGTGTCATTGCATGTGTGTTATTTTTATTAACAACAACTGGAGTCATTTCATGACTATTCTTTTCACATACCACATATGGATCCACCAGTGTCATTGAAATGTGTGTTCTCTTCAGAGACCACACATGGATCCACCAGTGTCATTGCATGTGTGTTCTTTTTACTAACAACAACTGGAGTCATTGCATGTGTTTTCTTTTCACATACCACATATGGATCCACCAGTGTCATTGCATGTGTGCTCTTTTCACAATCCACCTATGGATCCACCTGTGTCATTGCATGTGTGTTCTTTTTACTAACAACAACTAGAGTCATTTTATGTGTGTTCTTTTCACATACCACATATGGTTCCACCAGTGTCATTGCATGTGTGTTCTTTTCACAATCCACCTATGGATCCACCAGTGTCATTGAAATGTGTGCTCTTCTTACTAAGAACAGCTAGAGTCATTGCATGTGTGTTCTCTTCAGAGACCACACATGGATCCACCAGTGTCATTGCATGCGTGTTCTTTTTACTAACAACAACTGGAGTCATTTCATGACTATTATTTTCACATACCACATATGGATCCACCAGTGTTACTGAAATGTGTGTTCTTCTCATTAACCACAGCTAGAGTCATTGGATGCGTGTTCTCTTCAGAGACCACATATTTATCCACCAGTGTCATTGAAATGTGTATTATTTTGAACTACAGCCATTGGCCACAAACAATCGGGACGCAGAGCTAACCAGCAACCGCTTTGGGCTTCTAGAAGACTCGATCCCCGATTGTTAGGCGCCGTTGGATCGGGGTGCGTGGATGATAAGGATGTCCTTCGCGAGGGCGATCCGCGAGAAGTCTGTTCTGCGAACTGATTGGCAGTGGCAATGACATTGGGCCTACGTCCTTGCCCTTATCCCCTTAACCTCGGGGCCAAAGATCAGATCGTGTTCCTTCATCACCATGGAGAGGGAGAGGCCCAAACTCAGCTTGCACGAGGCTCAGATGTTCGCCCACTACGACATACTCGCGCCGCTGTTCGCGAGGCTTTTGGCCGGCTTCGAGCTCAGCTACGCTGGGGTTCCTATCGCGCCGCTCTTGCGTGACAACGCATTGGCGAGGTAGATCGAGGAGCGCCGCCGCCAGCTGTCGGAGCGGAAGAGAGCAATGGCGCGGTACTCGCGCACGAGCGCGTACTGGCGAAGGTTGTTCAAGAAGGAGCGGGCTGTGTTGATTGAGCTATGTGGAACCCACCGGGGGGAGATCCACCCGGATCTGCGCAACCCTGAAGGGAGGCATCGCTTCTAGGCAGTGCCTGGGCGTACGACCTCCACCATTATCGATGCAGCGCGCCGTGAAGAATCCATGAGGAGGAGGAACGCTGCCGGGAACGTCGGCATTGATTTCGACACGGAGGAGGCTGGCGGCGACACGGACAACGTCGTCAATGATGGAGACCGCGGGAGCGTCATAGTCGATTAGGGGCACTTAAGCATAAATTAAATCTATGTACGGTATCTTAATGCGCACCTTGGATCGGGGTCACTTGAGTCATGGTCGATTATCGTCAGAATCTATATATGTTGGCCATGTTTTAGTTGTTCTTGTCTTTGAAACTAGTCGACAGAAACTCGTCCGATCCTGAAAATGAAGTTCGTGCGTTCCTGGCATATCTGATGGGACAATACGCTGACTCTGCTCCTAGCACTTGATGGCACAACCATAATTTGGAGTGCGCCAGAGGAGAAGGGATCGAGCGTGTTGTAATAGTGTACTACTCCTGTCCAGATATAACTGACTTAGTTTTTTTTAGATATTTAATAAATGTGTCTATACCCAAAACATGTCTAGATACATGTTTTAGGTTTCTCTGTCTTTCAAACTAATCAAAAGTCATCAAATTCTGAACAAACAAAGTCATTGCGTTCATATCTGATGGGACAATACGCTGACTCTGCTACTTAATGGCACAACCATAATTCTGGAGTGCGCCAGAGGAGATGGAAATGCAAGGGAGATGGGAACTAGTAGCCGCGTCCAAACGCAGGAAAAAAAATTAATGTAATAATATTTAAAAAAATTGTAGTCTGGTCCACATGAACCCATCACAGACACGTTGCACGCGCCAGATATAAATAAAGACGACATGGCTAGTTTAGTTTCAATGGTATAATTCAACATACGGCGTTACTATGCCCGCATCTTTCTACTCCTCTTATTAGTCTGCTAGCCCACACTGCATTAAGCATCAGTTGATGAGGATAAAAAAATGATAAAATAGCAAATAAAACAATTTTTAAGCTTACCTTTCATCTGGAGAATCGTACAAAGATGAAATTGGCAGGGATTTATTATTTCTCCTGCAGTTAGCCGAAAGATCCTCAAGAACATCCTCAATCACCCCTGCAACTTCTTCATATTCTAATACACCTCCGTTATTTGCCCTTTCCTCCCTGTTCCGCTTACCCTTTTGTTTCTTTTCACACCCTTTTCTCACCGGCACCTCCACTTCTTCATAAATTGGCAGCTTACGTACGTTTTCCTCCGAGTGCTCATCACCGTCTTTGCTCTGCTCTTCCTCTAGTTCTGGCTGACAAGCCTCATTTTCTGCCACCGGGGTGTGAACAGGGACAATATCATGTGTAACTGGGTTTTTGCACAACCTCTTGATATGGCCGAATCCGCCATAACGTTTGCATTTCCTTTTCCTAGCTCCTAGCCTTGAACCTTTATCGGTGGAGGCTTCGATCCTTAGATTTCTAGGCCTCCCAGGTGGCCTCCTAAGAACTGGTGGTTAAAGTTTGAACCCTGGATCAACAATCTCCCAATCATTTTCATCGGCCATAGGTGGTACGTTTTCTGCATAAGTTGCAGAAAACTTGTCCATGGAGAAATAGTTGTCGACATAGTTCTCTATTTCAGCTCCGCTACCTCTAAGCTTTAAGATGAAGTAAATTGCATGGTGACATGGCAGACCAGTAATCTGCCACCACCTGCATGAACAAGTCTTGTTTCTAATGTCTATAGTGTACCTCCGTTCACTTCCACGCTTGTATTCTGCATAAACCTCAGCCAATGTTCTGGAACTTCTGACCATCCTCATCTTTATCGTTCTCATTGCCCTGGTTCTTGCACTCAGTAACATAACCACCTTTGGAACTATTTTATGGCCTAAACATTTTCTTGCACAAATTCTTTGCCTTAAATCTATCTTCACCATTATGCACTGTCTTATTGCATCCAACAAAATAACAATTCCAAGTGTCTTCATGCCCGAAATCTTATCATTGAAACTCTCTGCCAAATTATTGCAAACAAAATCCACCTTGCTTAACTCACCAAACTTGCTTCTGGCCCATAGCTTGGTGTGATGTTCTTCAAGGTATTTTTTTCACCTTTGGCACTACATACATGTTCTGCAAGTAAGTAGCATGCGTGCTTGGGGTGTATGTGTATGCTGATAGACACAATCCTCTTCAAAGATCTTTCCTTTGAACTTCTTCCTGAAGTTAGTAGCGAGGTGCCGCATGCATTCCCGATGCTCAACCCTAGGAAACACAGCATCAACATCATTCTCAAGACCCTCGCATGCACCGGTGTATATCACCAAGCCTTCAGGGTGACCAATTACTTCCCGTAGTCTCTGCATGAACCATGTCCAGCTTTCATTTGATTCACCCTCAAGGACAGCATAAGCTATGGTAGAAGCCATTTATGCGCGTCCAAAGCACAAGCAGAAGCAACATGTCCCCTGAACTTCCCTGTTAAAGAAGTTGCGCCTATTGCCAAGTATGGCATGCAGCCGTCTAGGAACCCGTTCCAGCATGCCTTCAGGCAGACAAAACATCTCCTGAAGCATATCTTATCTGCCTGCTTATACCTGACCCCCCTCGAGACCTTTTCTCTTCCTTTTAAAACCTCATAATCGATGTCAACAAAACTACCAGGTGATGTTTTCTCTACCCGAGCTTTGAAACTATACAACATATGAAAATTGTCATTCCACTTGCCTTGAATGAAGTCTAGAGCCATCTCCTTCCCATCAAAGACTCTGTGGTAAGGAATCAGAACGTTAAACTTTTTGCTAATCTTTGCTCTGAGTTCAGCAGGTCCAATGTTATGATCCTGCCTCACCCAGTCAAGTACAGTAGCAGCAATCCACTTGGTAGTCACCGGTCTAATTTTATCACTTAAAGAAGTATTAGGCAGTTGTGTTTCTTCGTGTTTACTTTGATCTGCATTCGATAAGAATCCAAATAATTCATAGCTAGTTATCAGCAGAATAAATATGAGAAAGACTGAAACTAAATGTAGCTATTACAACCTGAAATGGGTGTCCATCCCGCATTGGAGATACATGTAATCTCCATTTACACACATTACTTTCCCTACAATGCACCCTAAGTCTCTTTTGGTTGCTCTTTTCAATGATAAATTCGAACCCAACTCTGATTGCATAGGTTGCAACTGCATATCTACAGTCCTCCACATTATCAAAGACAGTCCCCTCATCAATTGTAGGATTGTCCGTGTCAAAGTGTATCACTGGCCTGTCCTCGTATTCGTCGTCGTATCTACATCCCATTTCCACATCTTCACATTCCTCTTCCTCATCAGTCCCATAGTCAGGCTCAAAGTTCGAATCAACCAAATATTCCCTACTCTCCATCCTATTAGGGTCAGCAGCCACGTCTGGATATGCTTTCTCATCATCATCCGCACCGCCACACATATCAGTGCCTTCATGCTCGCTTGACAAAGCATCATGCTCAAGGACAAGCTGTACAGACGTTCTGCGGTTATCAACACATATCCTTGCCATCACCATGGGACTAGAAACGCTAATTGGGGTATGCAGAAAAGGAATCACAGTTCTTACCCTTCAATGTGGACGCATGGCACCTTCTCCGGGCTCCATACCTCCAAAGCTCTACACCCCACTTCCTCTCTCCCTGTTTCGTTGTCCTCTGTGCTCTCCAGACTTGAAGGAGATTCCGTGCTCTCCAACCGTGCAGGACCCATATCCGTGCTCTCAAGCCTCACAGGATCCATCTCCGAGCGGGATCCGGATCACCAGCGTTGTTGGGCCCCTAACCCAACGGCCGACTCTCAGTTTTCGTTTCCAGACGCGCCTAGGCGGAGGACGGCAGCAAGGAGACAGGGTAGGGAGGGGAGGGGAGGGGACGTGAGGGGATGGCAGGGAGGGGAGGGCGGGAGGACGACGACCCAAGGGGACGATGAGAGCGGTGCACGACTGAGCGGAGTGGCAGCGGCAGGAGCAGAGGAGCGGAGCGGAGAAGAGCTGGTTGCGACAAAGCATGGAAAATTGCACAATAATGTGTTCGTGGGCGGCACCAGCCCTCGAACCTGGGACGGTCGCGCTGTCGAAGGTGGAGGAGGCGGGCCCGCCAGTCAGAAAACATGCCACCTGTCAGCGCACTATGCATGGTAGCACTTCACAGAATTTTTTAGGAGGTCCCACATGTCAGTCTGTTTGATCAAAACTTGCATGAAGTGCATGGCTGGTTCACGCGCTAGTTCCAAAAAAAGCCCGTTGATCCAAACTTGAAGTGGCAGTTCTGCTTCTTCTCCCTCGTCTCCTCACAGTGGCAGTTCCGCTTCGTCTCCCTTGTCTGTTCTCCTCTTCTTCTTCTCCTCTCAGTGGTAGATCTTTCTTCCTCAATCAAAACATTCCCACACGTAAGCCATGGCCAGTAGCCGGATGAAGAGGAACTTGTCCGATCTCCCGACCGACCCACTTCGTAAGATCACCGACTACTTGCTGGAGAAAGAGGAGTACATCGACACCTATGCTGCTTGTCGGGAAGTCTGCACCGATTAGCGCCGCACTTTAAAGGTGTCCGAATTCCATCTCAATAACTGGATCATGATAGATCACACACTTCTAGACGTTGGTGACTTCACCTTCCTCAACCTCGCCACTGGTCGCTGCTTCAGGACAAATCTAATGGACGTCCATCACAGGTTCACATTCACATCCGATATTTATTGGTATTTTCCATTGTAAACATCTTAGTGCTAACTAATGCCCTCTTCTTCCAAAAGATTCTACGTCGTCGGTGTTTCTCGTGGCGTCATCGTGCTTGCTCAGAGGGTGGAGCCGTACCAGATTCGGCTTCTGAACCCAATCACTCATAAGCCTACCACTGAGTTTTAACCACACATACCATCTGGTCTTCTGCAATCTATCGTCGTGACGAAGTCCCCGATGATGGTGTTCCTTTGCATTGATTATCCAGATCATATTGCATGGGCCGATGAGAGCACCCCAACAGGGCAAATCAATGAATCATTTGGAGAAGGATTGTATTCGCCACCTCCTGTTATGCTTCTGGACTGCATAACGGCATTCCGAGGGGAAGTATATGCATTACTTGAGAATGGAGACATCTTGTCGACCAACATCCAGTTAGAGCAGCGCGTGAGCACAGTCACGATGGCCAAAATAATTTCGGCCCCAGTCTTTGAACAGTACGTGGAACTTATAAATTTTACCTTGTGGAGTCAGATGGTGATCTGCTTCTTGTGTTGAACGAGGATTTCGCCAAAGGGCAACCGGTGTTGTACCGGGTGGACACGGAGAACCGCTCTCTCGAGGCCGTCGGTGACATTGGAAGTCGTGCCCTCTTTGTTGATTACAATCGGTCTATCTCCATTGATAGCAGGTTACACCCCACAGTCAAACCCAGTTGCATATACTACAGGAATTATATCAGACTGTACGATCATGAGGTTCAAGCCTGAGAAGAGGAACCAACAATGACGTATGGCTTAAGTCTGGAACATACACCAAGGCCTTACCCTCTGGACGAGATACTAGCAGCACATTGCAAACGGAGAGACTTCTCTGAATATGTGTTGCAGCACGCGGGAGCCGACGACAACGAAATATATAGGGGAGAATGAATCCTATATTCATCCTAGGTTATTTGCTAGCATTTTCACATCTATTTCTCGAAGTAGAAATTTGTACTGTATTTATATTATTTCGATCAGCAGTATGCGTATTACCTTTCAGACAAAATTGTAATGTATTTAATTTTAGTACTTTCAGAATTCAAAGTATTTATTTTTAGTAGCTTCTTTCAGAATTCTGTGTTCGACATGGGCATCAGCTCAGCACCGGAATTCAGGTTCCACATGGAAAATTGCACAATAATGTGTTGGTGGGCAGCACCATCCCTCGAACCTGGGATGTACGCCGTCGAAGGTGGAGGAGGCAGGCCCGCCAGTCAGAAAACATGCCACATCGGCATCCCCTGTTTCTGATGCCCTTTAAAAAAAAGAAAACATGCCACATCGTCATCCCTTATTTCTGATGGTGTTGCTACAATCGATGGTACATGGTGGCATATAAATAATATCGTATAAATATAAGGGCACAGTCATCAACATTTCTAAAATGAAACCTGGTCCTGTCTCCTACTTGTCCTGGTACATTGCCCGATGAGCCACGACCGATCTTTCTAATACGTTCGCACTCTTATGCCGAGAAGAGAAATAAAGATTGAGCGCTTAATGCAACGAGTGTCGAATTATTACCCTCTAAGGAAATGGGAGATGGTTATTTTCACGCGTGCCCGTAGTCCAAACCTACTGTCAGTCTTTCACTTCCCTTCTCCGACAAACCACAGTTCATCTTGCGCAGCTCCTCCACGCCGCACCAACTAGGGTAACATCGCCCTACCTAAGCAGCCGCCGCCGCCACGACAGCCGCTGAAACTGGGGTATCTAGCCCCTCTAAGGCAGGTCATGAAGCTCTACTTCAAGGCCGGTCTCCCATTGCCCTGCCAGGCGGATGATTTCCCCAAATGTGCCGAATCAGCCGCGACGGTGACGGCGGCGTCGTCGGCACCAGATGCATCAAGCAGGGCCAAGAGAGCGATGTGGAGAAATCGCGCGGCGGCATTACAGCATGCTCTAGGCAGTGGGAACAAGGTACGTATCAAATCGTTCACGAGAGCATGCCGCCGAGGGTACACACCCTCGAACAGGGCAGCGCCAAGGTCTAGAAACTCTCGCGTGCACGCTTCAGCGCGGACTACCTTACCGCAGTGGGGGAGGCTGGGAGCACGCCGGCTGCGGCAAAGACGCTCCATCCTATGCACCGTTGGAGGCCGTACCGTGGCGGCGACTAAGCGTCTACACTCAGAATGCTGGATTGTTCGATAGCCGAAGCCGGCGGCGGGCATCAGCTCAGCCCCGGAATTCAGGTTCGAGTTCAAACGGACCTACCATCCCAAGAAGGAGATGTCAAATTTCAGTTTCGAAGAAATCATTGCGGCGGCGTGGATGGTCCAACTGAACCGGGACTGGCGCACGCAAATCGCTTGTGCATGAACGATGCAAATTTCTTGTAGTTTGGCGAGAAGGCAATAGATCAGTTTGGGTTAAATGATCAAAGAACTTATATCCTCTCAAGGTAATTGGCCAGCCAACTTTTCTAGTGGAGATCTGTAGTTTCTTCAGTGTAGAATAGTTAAGTTCAGACCGAAGAATGACTTTTGTAGATGAAATGCTGACGAATTGTTCTATAAACTAATAGGAAGTTTAGCCCACTTTTGTGCAGGTATAAGACCCTTTTGTATGGAAGTACTACTATTGTAACCAAATACTATCAAGTATCTATTTCCTTCAATTACTAGTCGTGGTTAAATCCAGTTAACTGGCATCTTTTTATCCCAGACTACAGATTTTGCGTTTGCTGTCTGTGCTGTAAACCATTTTTACTTTGTCTTCTATTGCCTACAAAATGGTCCTGCAGTTCAACGTGTTACAAATGTAGCTACCTTGTACTTGAAGAGGAGATGGACTACATTTTCCTGGCATCCACAGAATTGACATTGCTCATTGCTAGACCATCCTCTTTTCATGAGGTTGTCCTTGGTTATTCACAGAAATTATAAAGCACGGTGTTCAACTACATCGATTCAAACTATTACACACACACAGTACATCAAATTCATTACCCACACATACTACATCGATTCAAACTATTACACACACATACTACTTCAAACTATTACACACACATACTACATCGATTCAAACTATTACACATTTTTAGTCGATGCTAACTTCCTGCTACGCTCTCCATACTACAAATTCATTAGCCACACATACCATGGAAATTCACTAGAGCTCTGTCTTCACTCGAGGGAAATCAGAACCACCAGCTCATCCAAGCCCGGTTCCCCCATCAAAACTATGTGCGCCAACGCGAAACGGTGGTGGTCCTGTGTCATCGATCCTTCCAGGCCAACACTGCAGGCGACAAGGACACTTTCTGGCAGCCTCTTCGAGTCCCTGAATGCCATGTACCGATTCCAGAACCTCCTCCAGATGGATGATGACCGGGTGCTTCTAGCAAAGTTGTCGCCCTGCCCTGCTTGGAATCTGCACCTCGTACATCTTAGGAACGGCGTCAGGATCTTTCAGCCATGCCTTTACCTCGATGACCCATTTGTCGCTCGGTGGCATGATTTCTACCAGCTCGCTGCCAAGGCTACTGACGACCTGCTTGAGGGCCTCCGGCTCCCAAGCATCCAATGGGAGGCCGTCAAAGCCGAGTTTGGAGAAGAAACGAAGCTGCCCCAAGCAATCGTCCCACCCACAGGCGCGATGCCAACGCATGAAGCTCATTTTGTCCCCGCAGCACTCGAAAGAATGGGAAGAATGCAGAACGCACTCGGTGTCTGAGCTGTGCTCGAACCGGACGAAAAAAATCGAATGGCGGCGCGCATACCTCAATCTTGACCTCATTTCGTCTGATCCCAAAACGAGACCTGAAAGCCAACAGCAACTCTGCCGGCGACACGGCGGGACGGACGCCTAGCACAGTGGCCATGAGAGCGTGGTCGTCGAACTGCTGTGCCAGGGCTACCATGCCTGGGGTGCACGGCAGCACGCAACTTCCCGAGGCCGGTCCCCGGCCTAGATCGCCCGACGGGACGCGCTCCGCCGTGCGAGAAGGACTAGCTAGAGGTGAGATATTAGTCCGGGGACGCGAAGCCCCGATATGACAGACGATGCGACAGTGACCTGCGAGCTTCGATTAGAGGCGTGGGAGGTTGACCGGACATGGCAGGGATGCAAATTAGAGCAAGTGCGAGCTCCGATCTGAGACGAGTAGCCGGAGCTGAGCAAATGTTATGGGGAGGGGAGTAGGGGAGAAGACCAGAGCAGAGCAAAGAAATAGATCTGGTCTACTCAGGGATCTAGTCCACGTAGGGGTAAGCTAGTCCATGACCGCAAAAGGGAATACTGACATGGCGAGCCAAGAAGAGTTGACCTAATGACGGTATTTGAGTTCAACCATTTTTCGTCTGGTTCAAACGACCGTTTGGCTGTTAGATTTGTATTCACCCCCATTTGGCCCTTCTGGACAACTGGCGATTCTACTACGGCCCCTCCGTGCGATTGATGACAACTCGGGTACCGTGGTGCACTCACCCGGGAAGTTTGGTACCGCAAACGAACATTCCCATATAGCCGGTAGATCTGTTAAGAGTTGTTCTCAAGATCCATAACACAGATGGTAATTCTTCCGCAAAGGCTCTAGCAGTATGATGCAGTGGTGCCTCTAAGCGTGCCTTGATTACTTGCAGAATTAGTCCATTGGCCCGTTCAACTTGACTGTTAGATTGTGGGTGTGGCATAGATGATAAGTCAAGGAAGATCCCCTTGGAGTGACAGTAAGCCTCTACTTCTCCGAGCAATAAGTTGTTGCCATTATCGATTATAATGCTGTGTGGGAGACCAAATATCACCACTAAATCCCAGACAAATTTGTTTCTAATGGGTTTAGCTTCATCCATTTTGTGAATTTATCAACTGCTACTAGCAAATGAGTAAACCCACAAGGCGCCGTCTTCAAGGGTCCAACCATGTCAAGCCCCAAGACTGCAAACACCCAAGTAATTGGTATAGTTCGCAACTCTTCAGCTAGTACATGTGGTTGTGTTGCATAGTATTGACACCCGAGGCATGTCTCAACTAGCTTGCCTGCATCTGTCTTAGCGATAAGCTAGTAAAACCCTAGCCTAAATGCTTTGTAAACTAACGATCTGGGAGCGGCGTGATGTCCGCAATCACCGAGATGGATTTCCCTTAGGATCTCAATGCCTTTCTATTGAGATACACATCTAATGCATGTAAAATGCATACATGAACTTTGTAGTTTGTTAACATGTTTTCCCACATATTTGCATCATATATAATGTTATATCCATGTTTTATATTGATTTTTTGGTGATTTACCAATGATCCCCTTTATTTTGGTTATAACACTGTAGGGCAGGAAAACCCTCTTTTCAATGTTTTCGATGTTTCAGGACCTATACGAAGTCAAATGGACCTGCACTTTTGGGAATGCCAATATTTATCCACGAGAAGCATATGGAGCACTGGAATCTCCTAGGAGGGCCAGGAGGGACAAACGAGCCCAGGTGGGGGCGCGCCACCCATGCTCGTTTGCTCCTCGACCATCCGATCGACTTGATTATTTTGCCCACGATGTTCTCTTGACCTAAAAACCCCATATATAAGGACCTCCTGGGGTTTCCTCGAAAAAAGAGCGGCGAGAAGTCACCAGAGACGAAAACATTACCAAACAGAGTCAGATCTAGCGAAGGTTGGAGGTGGAAACTCCACCAGATCCACCTCCGGGGAGATCTCCACCCTCTCTAACATCTCTAGCTTCATCACCATGATGAAGAGGGAGTAGTCCACCTCCGGGCTATGGGTTTGTGGCAGTAACTTGATCTATTTCTCTCTTGTTCTTCATAGATCTAGTACCATATGAGCTACCCAACATGATTATGGTCATATTTATAATTCCTATGTGGTGGATCTTTGTTCTATGAGATATTTGAGAATGGAATCTATTTTGTGTAAGATGTTTTAATAGATGCATATCATGCACCCGTTCTTCATTACTTGTTCTGATCCAACTTGTATGCACACTACTAGGAAATACCTTATCAGTGGCGCACCTTTTTTCACTCCCTGTGACACATATCTGATGCGCCACTAATACTTCGCCACTGATATTTATTTCTATGGCGCATATTAAAATGCGCCACAAAAATCTCAAATTTCTGTGGCGCATATTGCCAATATGCGCCACATAATATTTTTTCCAAAATTCAAAAAAAAGGCGGGCCAGAACTCAAATTTCTGTGGCGCATATGGCCAATATGCGCCACAGAATGTTTTTTCAAATTTCAAAAAAAGCGGGCCAGATCTAGATCTGGCCGGAGGTGGTGGTGGTGGCTGGAGGAGGGCTAGGAGGAGTGGGTCGTCGGAGGTGGTGGCCGGAGGAGAAGGAGGAGGAGGCCACCGCTAGAGGTGGTCGAAGTAGGAGTAGGAGTCCGCCGAAGGTGGAGGAAGGTGTCGCCGGAGGTGGAGGAGGAGGCCGCCAGAGGTGCTGGTGGAGGAGGAGGAGGAGGTCGCTGGAGGAGGATGAGAAGGAGGAAGAGGAGGTTGCCGAAGGTGGCGGAGGAGGTCAAGGAGGATACGGAGGAGGTCACCATGGTGGAGGAGGAGGAGGTCACCGGGGTGAAGGTGGAGGTCACCGGAGAGTGGAGAAGGAGGAGGGAGGAGAAGGAAAGAAGTGTGGAGGGGAGGAGAAGTGAGGAGGGGATAAGAAGTGGGGGGAGGAAAAAAGAGAGGGATTCGGGCGCCGGCGGGCCCGCCCAAGACTTCTGTGGCGTGTATGGGAGAAATGCGCCACAAAAGTTTCTCCCTCCTTTTTTTGCAGGAAAAAATCTTCTTTCTGCCATAACTTTTTACTCTTTTAGAATTTGGGGAATCTGTAAAGTCTTCAACGGCTTCGTTGAAATTGAGTAGGAAATTTCGAGACGATTATTTTGATATATTAAACTTTTTTCCGACATTGTATGCAAAAGTTATGGCTATTTTACCGTGTCATGACCTTTTTTTGTAAAATACATCGAAATTCATGTTTTTCAATTTTTCCTACAACTACACCCCAAAATATAACTACATCTCAAAGGAATTATTTTTTTGAAGTTTTTATCATTTTCATTTATTTTTTATAAAACTGAAAAGGCGATCCACTAGGGGGATCTGTTTTCCCACTTTCTGTGGCGCATATAGGCATATGCGCCACAGAATTGTCTCCCCTCTTTTTTGGTTCTGGGTCCCATCAACTTTCTGTGGTGCATATGTCTATATGCGCCACAGAATCATCATTTTCTATGACGCATACTGGTTCCGTGCGCCACTGAACTGCCAAATTTCAGTAGCGTTTTTTTCTGTATGCGCCACTAATATTTTTATGTGGCGCATGGTTCTGTATATGTGCATAGAATAGCTTGTCAATCTATAGTTGTTTTCCTAGTACTAACAATAACTTGTATGGGGAGAAGTGTGTGTTAGATAGAGTAGCATGGGGTGGAGATTGAATTGTGGCACATAATATTTAAGATGTACTTTGGTTTTTACCTTTCTTTTGCTGCCGACGACGGGTGGGGGGGTGTGTGTGTGTCTGGCTTCTTCTTTTTCTTGTAGCTGGTAGATATTTTCTTCCCATGGCAAATAAATCAATGTCTGGATCCGGTGCCTTCTCTGAGTTCTCTGCCCCTTCTTTCCCTTTGGATCATAGTGATGACCATGAGGCAAGGAGATGTGAGATGCATAAGTGGAGGTACTTATGCCTTCGCAGCTCTGCTAGATCCATGGCGATGGTTTGATTCCTGGGCCGCCGCTCACCATCCTCTATGCCAATTTCTTTCTAATAAACTTGATGGTCGTGTGTCCCCTCTCTGTTTGCTATACTGCGTCCATGGTGGTCGGAGTATGGCGTGCTCAAGGAGGATTCATGGCTTCAACTATTCTCTGCGGCTCAGATCTGAAAGACTCGGCTGATTCTTCTCATGTTTTCTACCATCGTAGGTATGGTGGACTTGAATAAGACGGTTTTAATTTTTCTCTCGATCTGTGCTGTGGGGATTTTAGGCTGCAAATATTCTCTAGAGTTCATCAGCAGTGGATTTTCGATGGCAGTCGTCGTCTCGTCTCTGCTTCCTATGGCCAAAGGGCGACCCTCCTCAGCCAGGTGACACTGACTGTTCTTCCTCCTGGCATGATGTCGACAAGGAGGATCTTCAACTCCGTCCGGACAGCACTCAGCTATGCCGCCCCAAGTGGTTCGTCCATGGTGACGGCGACGCTGGTTTGGGCGTGGAGTTTGTCTCGTCGTTGCGGTGGAAAAGGGATCGATTGCGTTTCCTAATTTCTTCTCAGGGTCCTTGTTGTAAAAGCACATGTCTGTTGTAATTTTTTTCTTTATGGACCTTTGTGTAATATGTATGCCCACCACTAGAGTTTAATGCAGCTTCCTGGTCCTTCGGGATGGGCCTTAGTATCTAGAATACTTGACCAGCGAGACTGTGGAAGATGGTTGGTGCCTCTATCCCTTTTGATCCTGGTTGAGGCATGTCTCTAATTTGATCTTTTTTGTTTTTTTATTTTCTTTGGCTATCTCTGTACTTTGGTTCTCTCATCTCTACTCAATGAATTTAGCTGTTGGTCTGCTAACATTTCAAAAAGGTTGTTGTTTTCCGTGAAAGAAGAAATACCTTCAAGTTACTTAAAAAAAGGCCAGCGCTAGCGCCCCCGGACGATGGGGGTTTCTCATCGTCCTCCTCCCCTGCGCGCCACGTGTCCGAAAAATACCCTAAAATCCCGGTTTTGCTGCAGAACACCTTCTTTTTGCTACAAATGTTCCCGGTTTTGCTTCCGAAGCAAAAAACGGTTCGTTCCAGAAAATAGAACATCCCGCCAGAGACTTCGCTGGAGACCTCGCCGGAGACCATGCAGCAAAAAAATTATGCTAATGTAGCAAAAACGACTTCGCCGGAGAGATCGTCGGAAAAAACTCGCCGGTAACTTTTGCTGGAGACCTTGTAACAAATAGTTGACACTGTTGTAGCAAAATCACAAGACAGTTGTAGCAACAAACTTCTTCTAATGTAGCAAAAAAACTAACTTCGCCGGATACATGGTTGCAGACCATGTAGCAAAAAAAAGTTTGGTAGCAGAGGTTGCCGCTGTCGGTAGCAAAGCACCTCGCGGTCGGTAGCAGAGGCTGCCGTCGTCGGCAGCGAGCACGCCTCTGTCGCTAGCAGGGCACGTCACGGTCAGTAGCAGAGGCCGCCTCCGTCGGCAGCAGAGCGCGTCGCGGTCGGTAGCAGAGCATGTCGCCGTCGGTAGCAGTTACATGCGCCGTAGATAGCAGAGCCCGCAGCCATGGGTAGCAGCTCCTGGCCCGAGGTTGAGGTCGCCGTCGTCGAGGGCCAGGGCCTCCGACTCGTGGTCGAGCACCCATCGCGGAGGAAGGCGTCGCGGAGGAACTGGCGGAGGAGGGCACATCAGAGGAGGGCGTCACGGAGGAGTTCGCCGGACCGCACCTAACGGATCAGACCCGTTCCCTCCCTGTAGAAGGCGCGGAGGAGAAGACGGCCATGGCGTAGGCTGGGGCGCGGATCTGTAGAGGTGTGACGGCGGCGAGCTATAGGACGGCGATGGCGACGCGCTACAGGAGGGAGGCGGCAGCACGAACTGCAGGAGGGCGGCGGCACGAGCTAAAGGGGCGCAGCTGGCTAGAGGAGCAGCGTCGGGGCGAGGTCGTCGACCACGGCGCCTGGTTGGAGAAGATAAGGTAGGCAGTTTTTTTTTCATGGAGAGCCGCGTGCGGGATATACCGAGATCGGAACGTGCGATCTCGGGAGAACTGTATCATTTTCCTTAAGAAAAAATATAAATGCCGGATAAGATTCTCGTTCCCGTAGAGATAAGATTCCAATTTAAAATGAGGACCGGGACCGGGATCGGGGTACCTTCCTGCAAACCCGGAACCAAAAGCAGAGCATACCACCCACCTCCTCACCCTCTTCGTCCATTCCCTGATCCCCCCACTCTCCCCCATTTGCTCCAAGAATCAAGGAAACCGACCACGAATCAGGACTAGGAAGGAGACCTGACGGGAAGACAATGCTGGAGGGGAAGGCGCTGGTGCAGGACACGGACATGCCGGCGCGGATGCAGGCGGCGGCGACGTCGGCCGCCTCCCACGCGCTCGACCTCTTCGACGTCGCCGACTGCCGTGCCATCGCCGGCCACATCAAAACGGCACGTCCTCCTTCCGCCCATCTCTATCTCCCTATTGATTCGTCATCGCTGAAGATCTGGTCTTGATTCGGTGGAGCCGTGTGACAATCGACGTTTCTTCCCCGCAGGAGTTCGACAAGCGGTACGGCGTCGGGTGGCAGTGCGTGGTGGGCGCCAACTTCGGGTGCTTCTTTACCCATTCCAGCGGCACCTTCATCTACTTCTCTCTGGAGCGCCTCACCTTCCTCCTCTTTAAGGCCGCCGCCGTTGCCGCGGCTTCGTGATAAGTCGGCGACATCTTCATCAGCTCGTCTCCAACCTGGGAGAGATTCATTCGCCGGCGACCCACGGATTCGATTCCGCGACCTGCAAGACCATCTTCAGAGATTGCCCATGTATGCTCGCTCAACTCAAATGCGCCCAATTCTGTACATAGACAATGTTCGCGCGGTTGTGGAATCTTGACAAGCTCCCTGGATGCTATTCTTGATCTCGATTCTATCGGTTTCAACTTGTGAAGGTGCCACATTTGTTGGATTTCTACTTTCGGTTCAGCTCTTATGCCCCGAATTAGGAAATATTCATGGATGTGTAGATGATATGTCTAGACTAGATTCGATTCATAGCCGAGGGGTAAAATTAAATCGTGCCAAAACGAAAGAAGAATACTGATATGACAAAATACTCAAGAAAGCGGCTTGCTTAACATGATTTCCCCCATCCCATTTTGAAGCTGAAGATGCAGCTGAAATCGCACAACAACCGATCTGTGGTGATTCCATCACCCGGAGACAGAGAAAGCTCCATATTTTTCTCAACGTTTTATATTTATTAGGAGCTTGGCACTTCCATGTGACAGCTCTAACTGAATGACGATGCTGGCTCCGGGGTGGAGCTTTCTCTGTCTTTTTATCCAATCTCACAATGTTGCTCTACAAGGCTACAACTAAATAGGAGAGTTATCGCCCCACCCCCACCCCCCACCCCAGGTAGAGACAATCTTGCAAAACATGGATGTAAACTATGTTTTTTTAGCACCGTAATACTAGATTAATTAGACATATTTTTGTAGAATTCAAGTTCATTTCCGCAGGTTAATTATGTAAGCACTCACTCCGTCCAAAATAATTGAAGTTCGTGGTTTATTCTAAATCAAACTAATTTTAGCTTAACCAAGTTTCTAGAAAATATAGGAGTAATATTTATAGCACTAGTATAGTTTTATTAGATGCATCATACAATATAATCTCATACTATATAGATTTGGTGCTGCAGGCAGTGACACATTTTCAAAAGCTGGTCAAACCTTAGAACTTCACTTATTTTGAAACATAGGGAGTAACACCTAATTTATATCAACCTGGAGTATCTCAATACGTTGGGTAATAAGCTAGGAGATTACCCTCTAAATATATATATCTCATGTCCTTGTTGGGGTGGTGGCCTTACGGTGGGATTTGTGGTTTTACCTATATGATGTGGTGTTTGACAAAAAAAGAAATTCATCTTCACTGTAAGTTATTTACTCCTGTTTGGGATTTGTGGTTTTACCTGAATGATGGGGTGTTTGAGAACATAAGAATTTTGTTTCCACTGTAAGTTATTTACTCATGTATGCATTTGCGTTGGCCACATGCCCAAATTCCGTGGGCAACTCCAACAACCCCTTATTTTGGACAACAATTCAGATCTGAATCGGTTAGTTTGTGGTGGCCCACGGACAACCTCTAGGCCTCTGTCTGGCCAGCAGGTGCCACTGCACCCAACGGGCCGCCCCATTCGTTGGGTTTGTTGTCCGTGGAGTTGTCTGCCTGTCCCGCGGGCACTAGCTACTACAATAATGGTGGTTGGGGTGCCTCCCACCCTGCGCGCCACCATTTCCCGCCCGCTGATAATCCCCAAGAGTAGGAAATTACAGTAGCATAATTCGATAAGTATTTGAGTGTCGAGCCCACGAGGAGCTGAAGGTAAACTATCTATTCTCTAAATCCCTAAAACCCACTTATATGGTCTCTTTCGTGCAATGCAATGAACTAGAATGTTTTAGGTACTTTTTACTTCTAACTAGAAAATTGTAAAGTGCTGAAAGTAAATACAGAAACCAAAGTAGTGCAAGTAAATATAAAAGCAAGTAACTCAAGGGGGAAGTATCCTAGCAAGTTGTTATTTCATTAATTTTGGTTGTCACAATTAGCTAGATGCATAAGTACGAAATACTGTGAAGCATAAAGAACCTGGTGATTAAAACCCCAGGCCTAGACAGTAGTGCACAATAGGTTATTTAAGGAAAAAATGTCTAGCATCAACACACCTAACCATAACATATAACTTTTATAAAGATAATCTGTTGTTTTTTCTATAGAGGAATCATAAATAGGTGCAGCTTTGTAACCGTGCAATTACACCCCTAGTGATTGATTCCAAGATGGTTTATGTGCAAGAAGGGAGTTATTAAAACATAAAGTCCAACCACCACTATAAGTTTAAAGGCCTCCATAATTTATCCCCCATGTTAATTAATCATGAATAAATATAGCATGCATATTTAAGATTTGGGACACGGTTTCTATCAAGTGCCTCCGACCATCCCTCCTCCTAGCAACATGCAATGGTGGCAACCTTATGCATTCCCAACATATGTATACACTCATACATCAGTATATAAGACCATCATAGAAGATAACACAGTTGTATGTAACCAACAAAGAACTATTTCACAATTGTCATAAAGAGATCACTACTCAAAAATAGACATAGAGACACAATAGATCATGGAAAAACAATAGATTGCATCACACATCATTTTTGCCAGAGATTACATTTGGGAGATGAAGAATGTGTTGTTGTAGAACATGATGATGACCACACCAGATGCCGGTGGAGCCAACTGGATGCAATTCTGGCAGTGGTTCACCTTCCAATCTCCGTCAGCGACGGACTATAGACTCTTTGTTTATGTGTTCTCGATCTCTGCCCCCGTGCGTCTCGAGAAAGGTTGCTAGGGAGTTTATATAGATGGTTTTAGCTCAAAACAAGGAGAATGCTGTGGAATTGATGGCATCGGATCTTCGACGTGGAAATGAGAGGCAGTGGCATGACCTACTAGGCTGACAGCGCCATGGGCCCTCATTCCTATCCCAATAACCTCCTGATGACCCACTAAAATTCCAAAGTGTGCTCTTTGACCTTGTCCTTTTTGGAGTCCCGAAGCTCCTCAAAACTCAAAATACTAATAGAAGGTTTTTCTGCTAGACAGAGTTAGAATCGAAAGAGAGGGGATTGTTTAGAAAATCCCTGAAATCATTAAGAAAATTGGTAATAACTACTAATATGATGCAAATATGTTGAAATATGCGACAATAAACTACAAAGTTCATGTATGTATTTTACATGCATCAACATCCACAAGCGTAACCTATACTTGTTCTCGAGCATTAGGTGATAAAACTAAACATGGACTTTGGAGTTTGTTGTTTATGTTGAACACCATAAGTCATGATCATTGCTAGATAAAGTTACATACTTCATCCTTTTAAGAATGACACAGAGCACTTACCTTGTAAAGTGATATTTCTTATTCATCATCTATGCTTACTAATAAGTCAATCTTGTAAAAATGCACAAAGTACTATGGGCCATTAAGCATGCAAAGTTCAAGTGAAAGTGCATTGTCTATTGTCCTACTTTGGTATTTAGAATCATGCCTATCTATCATATATGTAAACACTTGAAGAAGTAGAAAGTAAGCAAGGATTAAACATGTACAAGTGATATTTAGCTCCAAACACTACCCCTTAAGTTTATGATTGAACCATAGTACATCACCAGTGTTTGCTTCCATTGTCCCTCATCTCTTAGATTCTTTTGGTATTTTTATTTTTGGACTCTTTTTTCTTCTTGTCTCAGCACCTATATATTGTAACCGGGTACATATGAAAAAAAAACCTTTAACTTTAACAATTTTGCTTGCATACTCACTCTCTCACTCATGATAAATTTCTTGAAGGGTTTGTGCCTTTATCTTAGTGGTAACACCCCTTCTCAAAGGTATTTTCCCTCATCTTTTGGGAATGAATATTTTATGGGAAGCGTTGGGCGTCCCCTGGGGGATCAAACCCCCCGGAGGGATCAAAGCGTTTTCCATTTTTTATTTACTACAAGGGAGCTTATGCTTTATGAGTTTGTGGTCACGTCACAACCAACTTCTTATGACAACCATAACCATAAACAATGCCACTTGGAAGCTAAATAAAACCCACACATGAAAATATACTTGGAATAGAATTTTGCTATACAGGTATAGATATGGTGGACACTACTAGAATAACTTGGTTTTAGAAGGATTATGGATGCAAAATTCTTTGTTTGTTTTCATTACTGCACTAGCAAGAGGGAGATACTTGATCATCTACAAGCATACAAAAGTGTCCATAGTACTAATCATTTTTTAATAGACAAGATCAACTTAAAGTTAAACATCTATGCAGTAAATAAGAAATAGCATTAAATAAGACACTTATAAACTGCCACTCATTCAAATAAATGAAGCAAATAACAAAGTGTGACAACATGCATAACTTGTAATGTAATTATTCTTACTTTTACCCATATTTTTAACAATGCATCCAATTTATTTTACTTCTACAACAACTTTATTGATAGTGGTCTTTACAACATAAATAAAATGCAAACTTAACATAAAAGTAAAGATATAGACACTCCGAGTTTATGCGGAAATGATATGTTCCTCGAAGAACAAAATTTAGAGGTGTGCAAATAGTGAGTGTAATAGATCTAGTGTAGTACCCTGTGCATCCCCGATCTTATAATTTTCACCATTTTTGGATAGCTCATGGTATGATGTCTCTCCATTCCCTATAAAACCCTTTAACACAAAACTTTGTCCCATTTTTCTACGGAGGTGACGTTAGTGGTACAAAGATAAATATTTTGGTGTGATCAAGACCCAAATAAAACTTGGTTTCAAATGTCTAGAGAGTTTTTCAAGTGGCTAACATGCTAAAAATCAAAAATACCCAAAAAGAATCAAGTAGAAACTCAAAATAGTTCGTCTTGCAACAAAAGATAGAAATTGTTAAGAAAAGCAGCAGCTAGAAAACATGCAGATCTGACCCACTTAGAAATGTCAAAAAATTATTAGCCATTTTTTTTACATGTAGAGGATGAAAAGTTGTAAATTCAGTTGAAATTTGAGCCCAATTGAAGCTACCAAACAACATACCTGCTAATAAGTCCCTCCCTTAAATCAAGGCTGCTAAGGTCGTACTCTTACCCATATCTTTGGTTTTTCATGGCCTTCCCGCTGCTAAGGATTTTTTCTCCTGAAAAAGAGCGTGTAGGAATCTGCAACGCCGCATATGTGTTTAAACCTTATCATCCAAAATGGTTAAAACTCAGTATTTTATTTTTGAGAAATGTAAAATTAAACAAAAAAACCTTATTTTAACAGAAAAGGAAAGTTCAAAGACCAAAAAGCAAGAATAATCAAAAAGAACCAATAAAGAATCAAGAGAAACAAACAAAGAAGAAAAGAAGAAAAGAAAAACTTTTTGTTGTTTTGTTTTGCCAGAAAGACAAACAAGAACCAAATAAGAACCAAATAAAGAAACATAAAATCTTTTGGGGAATTTGGTTTTATAAACAAGAACCAAAAGAAAAGAATAAATAAAACAAAAGGCAAATAAAAACATGATTTCGACAAATATGTAGAAGTCATGGTCATTAAACTAGAACATGGGTTTGGAATAGTAAAACCCGAGATTACTTGAAAGAATAGGGGGATGCATGGGCATTACCAAGCATGTGGTTTTGCTAATTCTTATCTTCTACTCCTTTCTCATCATATCATGTTTCATATCAAACAAAGAAATTTGTTCATCTTCATGGTACTTTTAGGGCTTGGAAAGTGGTTAGTTCTCCAAACAAATGATATAATAGTTTCAACCAAGATGCAAATTCTAGTAATTATTGGGAAACCATTTTATTCAAGAAGTAAATATATACAAAAAACTCTTTTTATTTTGGTTTGTTATGGGAATACTTTTAATTATATAGACTTTCATTGGTTCCATTGATATTAACAACACATGCTCAAGATCGACCCCAACTTCTACACTATTGATCCTTCTCATTTACTTACCAAATTTTTAGTTTTAGTTAAAATCCTAAACTAATCATCAGAAAATAGTAGCTAAAGTTATTTTACATGTTATAAGGATACAAAGGTGTGCTCAAACTAAATATTATTTGAAAGCTTATGGAACAAACCACAAAGCACATAAGCATAAACTTTTAAGTCTAACTCTCTTCCGATGCATTGACATTTCGTATATGAATAAATAGTAGTAATTTTCTAGTAGCCAATGAATATAATTTTCAGTATCTTGTATTTTAAATAAATCAAAAACATAAATAGGAATCTTATCTCTTCCTATTTCATAATATTTGCAAGCATCAAGGGTAAACTCAACCACATAGTTTTTAATAGAACCACCACATAAATACTTTTCATCTAATTAGCATAAGTGATCATCTAACTCAACTATATCACTTTCATCCTCCAATATATTAGACACAATTGTTCCACATAGAGGACTATCAGGTAATAAAGGATCATCATCTATAGCACTATCAAAGTAAAACTCCTCATCTTTATTTTTAATAGGAGGGCTAGTACTAATAGAATCATTTTTATCCTTTACAAATATATTTTCTATCCAACTATCATGTGGTTATCCATAGAAAGCATTTACATCAAAAGATTCATCAAGTAGGGTCCATCAGAATAGATATCATCATTACTTAAATTAGTGTAAGAAGGGTTGTTAATGAGAATTTCTGTGTTACCATTGTTGGGCGTAGAAGATGGGTAGCTACTCCATTGTTTTTCCCGTTGTTCTTCATTGTCCTCTTATTGGGGTTGCATGGGCATGCCCAAACTTATGCTTTTATCATCCTACTTCTGCAAAACATTTGTGCTCTCTTGGGAAATAATGACCCTCTTATTAAATTAAAAAACATATATATTTTTCATGAAGTTGGTTATTGATGTATGGGTTCCTGTGATCAACAAAAGGGTAATTACAGTACTTGTAGCGGCAATTATTTATTAGAAAGTTTGTCCAATGGAAGCTTTGCAAATGTTAACAACACAATCCCGCAGCCACGTTGTCAGTGAGGCCACGTTCGTATCCAAAACGGTGTTTGAAAATAGTCTACACTATAAGTTGCTAAAATGGCAATGAACATGTGAGGTTTAAAGTAACTAGTAACAAAGTAAATAACAAAAGTAAACTAAAGTTAGAGAGTGTTTATGTAGTATGATATAATGTGATTGAGGGATTTTCAAGGAGTGTATGATTCACCCCTAGCATTGGAGAATTATGTATGATTAGGATAATCTATGTCTTTTGTCATGATATGTGTGGAGAAAGCTCAATAATAAGATGCTCACTACAAGACTCGTGGGCAGTCACTTTTCTTGAGTGAGGTAATGAGGTTATCTATAATTAACCACTACGATGCCTGGGAGCAATCAATCATACATACCACCACAATTAAGGATTTTTCCATGAATATCATAATAATATTAGTGAGTCTCTCTTAATTCCCCCTTTGACTGTGTAGGTTATAAGCCAATTTTTACTATCACCACTTTGCACTAGGCATACTCTCATACACTGTTTTCTCTATTTACCTTTTAGCTTTTATTTCGTTTTCTCACTATTCTCTTTTTTTGGCTTTTTTTATTTACTTCGTGTTTTCCTTTTGTTTGTTTTGTATGTTCTGTTTTCTTATTTCTCTCTTTTATTCTTGGTTATTTCCTTTTTGGTGTTGGCGTTCTTGCCTCCAGTTTTTTTATGTCTTTTCCTATGGTCTTTTCTTCGTTCATTTTTTCCTTTTTGTACTTCTTAGTGTTGTTTTTTGAACTCGCAGTTTTATTGCGTTTGTTTACCTTACTATTTTTGTATGATTTTTTCGCTTCTTACGCTTTTGTATATACCAAGAGTAAAACATGTAAAGGTACAAAATGAAATGAACGCTCTCACGATTATCAATGATGAGCTAACATGATCGATCGTGATAAATGCGTACCACTCTCGCAAACATAAATAACGAGCAAACTCTCGCAAACATAAATGGCGAGAAAACATGATCAAACATGATAGCTGTCTGGTGACGCGAATGACAGCCAGCTTCATCACCATTTACAGAACGCCCTGATGGCGGGTTGAGCCATATGAAGCATCTAAGACGAATAAAGATTGTGTGTTGCTGACGAGGTTCTTTCTATGAATTCTTGCTGCAGTCGATGACAGAACGGCGGTTGTTGCATCCACACCACGCTAAGGCTGTTCAACTTGTCAACATTTTACCCTTTTTTGACATAGTTTCTGCTATTTGCAGTATAAAATGTAAATCTAGATCGCGAATATGTACTATGATTTATACAAACAGGCCATGTATACGTGTTCTATGTACGGTTAACACGGAAACGCCTGCCGTAATACATATACGTATATAAATAGAAAATAGTTTGTGTACTACTTTACACTATGTGTACTTTTTGGATTCTTACGATTTGTACAAAATTTCTGTCTTGACAACTTTCTGTCTTGCAGTTTGGTCTTACAGGAAAGTCACGTGTGTGTTTTCTATGTATGTTTTCTACAGAAACGTCTGCTGGGTTCTTATATTTTTACGGTATTTTTATCTTGCCGTTTAGACTTGACGTCTTGCAGTTTTGTGTTGTAAACACGCTTGTACTACGAGTAGAACCTCATAAGCGCGTATAATTTTGGGATGTGAAAATTTATCTCCATTGTGAACACGTATTGTGTACCTCGGAATATAGAGCTAACAACCTTATAATACACCGAAGAAAAAATATCGTTGTCCTTTGTTGGCGCGCCTATGGTGGCTACGACATCGTCTGGGATGAAAAAAGGTATAAAGAATCGTCCACTATAAAAAAGACGCATGTACAACAACATTGTGATGCTCAGATTTGGCACCGACTCAACTTTACACTACGTGTTTCTGAAGACTCTCATATACGTGAACGGTTTCCAGTCGCAGCGTGATCACGATTTCAGAACAACATGCTATTACTTAGCGTTTCTAGACCATATATTTTGTCTTGCATGTAGATGTAGCACGATCATATCATAAAGTATTCTGTATACCGACCACGCCCCGGGAGGCGCAGAGAGAAGGCTAAGATAAGTCTAGTATATGTAAGACATATAGTGAATGGTGTTATTTGTATTAGTGATATTTAAATCAGTAAATATTTTGTAAATAAAGTTTAACAAAATATTAAACATTAAAATCTATCGAGATAGATGGACATTAGCATAAAAAATGTTTCATTTAGAATCTGAAGAAAGTTCAGAATATCCTAGATTGGATTCTGAAGTAGTTCAGAAAGGAATAGGCGAAGATAGATGTTCATACTTATAAAACGAGGAAAAACATTGGGTATAGACAACGATGGTTGAAAAGGAAGAAAGAGGATGACCCTCATCCGATATGTCTCGTCGTATGTATTTTCCATACTTGGCAAAAATGTGACCCACAGTCTTAACTAGAATAACAGGTTTTGAGGTGATTCATAAATAAATCACTAAACTAGGATTGGGCATATCATTGGACCTTAGTGAAAAAAGGAAGAATCTACATTGATATTAAAGTAGGTGACTACTTCAGAAATAGGTAGTATGGCAAAGTTTGGCTAATGAAGTTCGACTTCAACTGAGTGTGTTTCCGGTATACATGACAACATTAAAAATTCAATTAACTGATTGACCTTCATTGTAAACACTGGGAAACAAATTCTCGCTCAGTCGCCAAACAGATACTTTGACACATTATGTGATAATGGTGTAAATTTTAAAATTAGGTGATATTAACGATTTGCAAAAGACATATGATCTGGTAATATAGATTTTCCATAAGCATGCATGATCAAAAACACGATCAAAAACACACTATGTAAGACCGTGTTTATGATTAGTAACAAATGCAACTAGATTATTTATACTCTAGTGCAAGCGGGAGACTGAAGGAGATATGCCCTAGAGGCAAATAATAAATGGGTTTATTATTATATCTTAATTAGTTCATAATATTTTTGTACCATGCTATAACTGTATCAGGCAGAAACATCAATACCGGTGTGGTATATAAACAAACCAAATTCCTAGTAGACTCTATACAACTAGTTCATTGGGGCAATCGATGATCAAGGTTTCCTGATCATGGAGCTTCTACGCCAGTTGATCATGAAGTCATATCATTAGAGAATGATATGATGGACATTACCCACATAAGTATTGCGATGTGATCAAGTCACATGGTTTATCGTCTCCATAGTTAGAAACTAAGTGACCTTTCCTTAGACCTTGAGATCATATTTAATCACTATCACCCGCAGCTGCTTAGACTGCATCAACCGTCACACCGTAATAGGGTGATCATGAAGGTGTATGTTGGGCTTTCCAAAGGGACACGTTGAGGCATCTGCATCAAGATCGAAATTTGTTCACCCGCATGACGGGAAGATACATTGAGCCCACTCGATGATATTGTATCCAATAAGTTGCAACGAATGACTAGGTCATAGGGATACAATATACAGGTGACGAGTTAAGTAGATTTAAAAGTAACAAGACTAGTATGTTGATACTAAAGATCAAATCTCGGACAAGTCATGTATCGAAGAAACAAAAGGAATCAGACTCGGAGTTTATGGTTCAAACAACAATGTATCATGGAATGCATAGGGGTCATTATGGGCATCCCAGTCCTGCTAATGATCATTGATATGAGATGGTTCTGTGACATTACCAAACCGTAGAGTAACACACTTAAAGGTCTTACAATATTCTGAGATCATTATGGAATCATGGGGATTACTGATGGAAACTAGAGATAAAACCAGAAGTGTTTAGGGTAAAGTTCGAAGATGTTCGGATTGATCAAAAAGGAGTTTTTGACCACGAGGAAATGTTAAATATGTTTTTGATATTAATTACTGGAATTAATAATAAAAAATCCTTAAAATTAATTTTATTGGGCAACTTCCACTAATGGGCGAAATCCCTAGAGGAAAAGGCTGAAGAGGGAGCCACCCATGCAACAACTACCACCATCGCCTAGGGCACCCGCCGGCCGGCCTTGGTCGAAAGAAGTGTCTTTCACCTACTTTTGAAAAAATAGTGTAGTTTGACATTTCCATTTGTTTAAAATTCAATAGGTGACATGCTCATACGGGACTATAAGTTGTGGTTAAGAACATTCGGAAAATGGGAGGCACAATTCTAAATGGAAACCGCATTATAGAACATACTTTCTAAGCATGATCTCTAAAACTTGATTCACTCTCATGGTTAGGAAACAAGAGTAGGAATGATATAGGTTGTGACAAGTTCACCTAGAAACAACCTCTTTTTCCTCGAAATAGGCTTTCGCCCCACTTTATAAATAAAGCAACCATCCACACAATGTTAAGGTTCAAATGAAATACAAAATACAGTTTGCTGGCGCCACAGCACAACACGACCAAAGTAAAGGAGAGCAAAGACATGCTCTTGAGAGCGTAACAACCAAAAAAGTTTGTAATTCAGAGAACTCCCACGAAGAAAGGTAGGTTCATTGGGATACCAAAGAGTGCCCATCTGATCATCAAAACAAAAATCACCGAACTGATTACACAAGTGATCCCATTGTCAGAGTAGATAATATTGTTGTGTCCTTCCCCTATTGTATAAGGGGTTTTCTGCATATTACACACACATTGTACATCTATATATGTGGGCCTTTGCCCCCCAAGGAATACAAGTTTCTAGAGATAGAAGATGTGTCCCAAAGAAGTGGTCACCACCATTTGTGGAAACCACCCGAGGAGTCATCCAGCGCGAGGAGTCAACAAAGAGAGGCCTAGATATGCCACGAAGAAAGTCAACAAAGAGAGGCATAGATAAGCCACGCCAGTCGATGTAGAGCGACCAAGAGAGGCCACGAAGACAACCAATGAAGAGCGGCATAGAGAAGCCACGACTGTCGATGTAGAGCGGCCAAGAGAGGCCACGAAGACAGTCGACGAAGAGAGGCATAGAGAAGCTATGACAGTCAACATAGATCGGCCTGGATAGGCCACGAAGATAGTCAACAAGGAGTGACATAGAGAAGCCACAACATCGATATAGAGCGTCCCAAAGAGGGCACAAAGACAGTCGATGAAGAGCGGTATATAGAAGTCGCGATAGTCAACATAGAGCGACCATGAGAGGCCATGAATATTATTGACGAAGAGAAGAGAACAACACATAGCTAGCAAGCATCTAGAAAAACCTAGAACAACAGGAAGCTAGCAAGAATGGAAGAGGAGCAGCAAGCAGGAGAGCGACTAGAGAGAGAGCAAAGAGCAAGCATGGAAAGCACGGAACAACACATAGCTAGCAGTAGTGGAGCACACGTGTGCGAAGGGATCCGATTTCTCTTATTTTTCTTTTTTGAAAGGTCAACAATCAGAATGAGCTAGGACAAAACAGATCTAGCCGAGCCAGAGATGCTCAACCACAAGCATGAGCACGAGGCTCACTCGAGACAGCAGGGAAGGCAGATATGGCCAGAGCCACGTAGGGGCAGCGGAAGACGGGCCGGTGGCCGGACAGAGACCGGTGGTGACGATCGGAAACGGGTTGTTGATGGACGGAATCGGTTTAGAGGAGGCTGAATCGGGTGGTGCCGTGCGGAAATGGGCATACGGTAGCCGGATCTACTTGATTCGGACTTGCGCAGACAGGGAGCAGCACACAAAGTGCAGAAGATAGCATCAACGACCAGATGGAGGTGGCGGTTGGGCGAATGGAGTAGCAACTTGCTGAATCGAGGAGGATGTGGCTGGATTAGAGTGCCAGCGGTCAAAATCGACCGGATCTTGAGTAGAGCAAGGGGATTTTGGGAGGAATTCATGAGTGGAGAGTAGAAGAAGAACATTAGGGAGAAGAGGATGAACAGCAACAACAACACTACAACACCACATGAAGTGCAAGGAAAGCAAGAATGACTTACTGGAAGAGTGTTGGCAACAGCGGCAGAGACAACATGAATGGGAGCGACACAAGAATTACAAAAGAGGGCTAGAGGTAGGAGAAGCAGGAATGAAGTGGGGGATGACAAACAGCAACAAATCTCGATCTGCAGGGTAGCATCACACTTGGTGTAGGAATGGAGGAGCACATGTGGATGCAGGCGAGGAGCGGCAGCGGAGATTAAGTAGCAACCAGAAATGGCGGCACGCGAGAGGAGAAGCAACCAGAGGGGAGCGACACCGCATAGCGGAGAAAGCACGGAAGTTGTGGCGTGCCTTAGGAACCCTAACCTGGGATTTGATAACACGTTGGAGGATTTGGGAAATGCACAACTTGTATTCCTTGGGGCCAAATGCCAACATATATAGATGTGCAATGCATGTGTAATATACAGAAAACCACTTATACACTAGGGGAAGGACACAACACTATTATCTACTGTAACACCCATGAGCATGATGAAACAACACTACTTGAGAGGATTGAGCAATAGGTCCCCAATTGACATTGGTCTTTGACGAGGGGTAACCTCAGCAATGACCATGGTTATGGACTTAGGGTTTCGAGGAAAAGAGAACGCTAGGGATTTTGTCGGATGTTAGACAAACAAGGGAGTCAAAGTCGTATGATTATTGATGGACAATGCTATTACAGATTGCTTAAGTGTTTTTCCGGTACCTCTCCGCAGGCTCCTCCCAGCCTATATATAATAGGATGGGTCCCAAAGCCGTATACGGATATGTTACGTATTTATGATTACAACACAAATACAATATCGATTTCTATTCCCTTATGACTTCCGTCGGATGCTTCCTAGGCCTTCTTCGTTGGTCTTGATGGACCGTGAGCTTCCATGTAGCTAGGGTAACCAAACATAAGCACCCGAGTAATCATACCCATGTCAGTAGCCCCAAGACTCTATCCGAATCATAGATTCGGGTTGAGTCTCCAAGATATTTTCAGTATTTATGATGGAAGTTTTACGAGATATTTTATCTTTGTTTTATCTTTTAGCTTTATAGGGATTTGGTACAACAGGCCTGATGCATCCGACGGATCGGAAATCAGTTAATTGCTCATGGACAAAAACACTGTAGACCTACATCAAATTCAAGTCCATAGGGTTGAACTCGGAATTTTACTGGCGTAATCTAGTTTGAGTCGTTCAGATCTTATCGAATACTGAATTCCCATTCTATTATATCGGGTACCCAACATGTCCATCGGGATTTTTCATCATATCGTCAATCCGTATAATTTACTGGCAGAGTGTATTCTTGTGCGATTACCAGGCCACACAAGACGAATCCCGAGGTCTTATCTTCATACCGTGGACATGACATTCAGAGTTTTACCGTGTTAGGCGCGATCCGAGATTTTTGTATGATTTTATCGACTGCCTTGTTTGGCAATTGGAATTGCCGAGGTTTATCAGTTTTTTGCTTTCTCGGATGATGTTTTGTAGACACTCCCGATGGGAGTAACCTCTCGAGTATACACTGATGTAAAACTCATAGGCGCGGATAGTGTTTCTTTGGGTAATATTTTTTAACCTTATATGCATACCATAGTTTTCTATCGGGTGCACGGCAGCGCTCCCGATGGGAGTAGCCCCCGAGGCTATGTTTGGATGCCTGCATTGGGACATAGGCTCATAATTGTTTTTGTTAGTTTAACCAAAACAATGTTCGCAAACATTTCTGAATATTTTGCTTGTGATAATAAACAATAAAGCCCCTACTATGGGTAAAGTAATAATGTAGAAAAAATAAATCTATGTTTGCGAAACTTATCTTTTATTTAAAGCCCGAAGAAGAAGATACATGTTTTGGCGCACTTGCCTGGCAGTTGGCCTTATTGAATAATTTTGTGGCTAAGAACCCGGGTCGTAGGCCTAATGTACATTGCAAGAAAAGTAAATTCTAAGCGTAAAAACGTCGTAGTTGTGCGACGTTCCATGGATTGGAGTATTGAACTCCTGTCTTCTTATCTTGAAGCCGGTATGATTCACCAGGGATTACTTATGTGATGATGTAAGGACCTTTCCAAGGTGACTCTAGTTTACGGTGACCATCTTGCTTGAGGCGAAGGACCAGGTCTCCTACGACGAATGACCTAGGATGCAATCGTCGGCTGTGGAAGTTGTGTTAGTTCTATTGATATATGGTGGCCTTTTGTAAGGAAAAATCACAAGCTTCGTCAAGTGCGTTGTAGCACCCCGATAAAACCACTACTAGAAAATTGCTGTGTTTTTGTTTTGCGCATCATCATGACTGCATGCTCATGACATCATGTCATATTGTATTTGAGCATCATCATCATGCATATGTTTATCTAAAACTATTTTGCAAAAACCTATTTTGTTTTTCAGATATCCCCCTCTTTTAATTTGAAATCAAACTCCGACCTTGTTCGGATCTTTTATTTGTATAACAAATAATTACAAAAGTCTTTTAAAATCAAAAGAGATAAATAAAACTATTTTACCTGGGGAGACCGCCACCGGCCAGACCCAAAGGGCCAGATCTATCCTGGATCAAACCCTAACCCTAGACTCAAACCACACACACCCGGTCCAACCCGAGCTACAACCGACGCCAGCTACCTAACCTGCCTCGACCGTGCGACACAACCCACCCCACCTCGTCACACTACACGCGCGACATGATGTAGCAGCGCACACACACAGCGGACGTGCGCACGTCCTGCACCCCAGCCCCACTTCCTCGCTGTGGTGCATAGCAGCGCCCCGTCCCGCACCCCCGACGCAAGCACACGCGACCCCGCCCGCTCTTCCACCTACCGCGACGCGGGCCCCACCGCACCGACGCGCTCCCACCTCTCCTTCCCCATCGCCAATGCCCCCGTTCTCTCGATCCCATCGCTGCCGTTTTCTCCCTAGCGCCGTCGCGCGCCATCGCCCCTTACCTCGTCGGACCCAGCCTCGCCTCGCCCCTCTCGCCTTGGAGCGCCGCCGCCTGGACCCGAGAAGGCCGCCGCCGCTCACGAGCTGTAGGGGTTCGTAGCATGGAAAACAAAAATTTTCTATCGCATACAAACAAACAAGCCAAGATCTATCTACTAGATTGTAGCAACGAGTCGATGGAATAACTCACCCTCGAAGATTCCAAAGTGTTTAACGAGAGCAGATTCTCGTGGGTGATGTAGTCGTACTCTTTCCGATCTCAAGATCGCGTAGACGATCCTTCCGGCGCCGCGTTCCCGCAGCGCTCCCGCAGTCGGTCACACGTTCGGTACTCGACGAAGACCTTCCTCTCCCTTGTTCCAGCAGGCAGCGGAGGTTGTAGCACTCTCCTCGTGATTCCGGCAGCACAACGGCGTGGTACCGGAGGTAGAGGGGAAATCCCGCAGGGCTTCACCTTAAGCCGGTGCGAGTATGGTGGAGCTTATGAGAGAGGCTATTAGTGGTCTAGTAATTAGACACACCAATTAGAAGGCTCTAAACCAATTAGAAGGCTCTAAACCGAATAGCTCTAAACCGGGGTCTAGATCTAGGGTTTAGTTTAGAGGATAGGAAACTTGTGTGTACTAGGAGGGGAGGCCCTGCCCCTCCCTTTATAGGTGGGAGGGCCGGCGGCCAAGGGGAGGAGTCCCTCCCCAAGTCGGCCTTGGGAGGCGCGCCGGCCAAGGGGACTCCTCCCCCAAGTCGGTCTCCACCTCCTCCTCTTTTCCCACTTCCCAAAACTGCCGTTTGACTTTCAAACTAGCCGTTTGACTTTTCAATTTAGGATTTTAAATAAATCCTTTATTTGGGACAGCAAGAACACTTAGTACATGATGCAATCATTCCAATATGCAATGACACACTCATGTACCCTTCCCCCTCCGGAGTGCCGGACATTCCGGGACCTTCTAGAATGTTCCCGATGAAAACACCGGAACCATTCCCCAACTCCAAAACGGGACTTTCCTTATATGAATCTTATTCTCCGGACCATTCCGGATCACCTCGTGATATCCCGGATCCCATCCGAGACTCCGAACAACATTCGGTCTCTTTCTCATAATACCATAACTACTCAAACAACGTCGAATCCTTAAGTGTGTCTCCCTACGGTTCGTGAATTATGCGGACATGATCGAGACACTTCTCCGAACAATAACCAATAGAGGAATCTGGAAATTCATATGGCTCCCACATATTTCTACGATTACTTTGCGATCGAATGAACCACTTACATACGATACCAATTTCCCTTTGTCTCACGATATGTTACTTATCCGAGGTTATGATCGTCGGTATCTCTGCATACCTAGTTCATCCTCGTTACCGATAAGTACTCTTTTCTCGTTCCCGTGATATGTGATCCCTTGTGACCAAGTCACATGCTTGCAAGCTAATTGGATGACATTTCACCGAGAGGGCCCAGAGAATATCTATCCGTCATGTGGATGGACAAATCCCACTCTTGATCCATGTGTTTCAACCAATACTTTCCGAACACTCAATGCCACCTTTATAGCCACCCTGTTACGGTGTGGTGTTTGATGACATCAAAGCATCCATCCAGCAAAGGTGATATGCATGATCTCATGGTCGAAGGAATTAGGTTACTATGTATCAAAAAGCATATAGCAATTGAACTATTGAAATGACTTGATCTTTATGCTACGCTTGTCTATAGGAGTATGTCCACCATATCATTCTCCTAACGATATGATCTTGTTGTTGATAACATCTCAATGTTCATGACAAAGAAACCACATCATCAATCAACCAACAAGCTAGTGAAGTATAGAGGCTATACTAGGGACTTCAAATTAAGTTTACAAATCACACAAGTATTAATGGTTTCCTTGTTAATACTATTATAGCATGAATGCAAACATTTATCATAAACACAAAGATATATAATAATAAATAACTATATTTATTATTGCCTCTAGGGCATATCTCCAACAGTCTCCCACTTGCACTAGAGTCATCTAATCTAGATTACATGGTAATATACCGAACACCCATGGCAGTTTGGTGTTGGTCATGTTTTGCCCTCGGGAGAGGTTTAGTCAACGGATCCGCCACATTCAGATCTGTGTGTACTTTGCAAATCTTTATATCCCCATCCTGGATATGTTCTCGAATAGCGTGAAAACGCAGCTTGATATGCTTCAGCTTCTTGTGTGACCTTGGTTCTTGCGCATTGGCTATGGCGCCCATGTTATCACAGTAGATAGACATTGGGTCCAGCGCACTTGGAACCACACTCAGCTCTGTAATGAACTCTTTCATCCATATCGCTTCTTGTGAAGCCTCCGAAGCAGCCATGTATTCCGATTCAGTTGAAGATCTCGCCACAACGCTTTGCTTTGCACTCCTCCAGCTAACTGCTGCACCATTCAAAATAAATACGTATCCAGATTGTGATTTAGAATCATCCGGATCGGTGTTCCAACTAGCATCGGTGTAACCATTAACAACGAGCTATTCATCACCTCCATAAGAAAGAACCATATCCTTAGTTCTTCTCAAGTACTTAAGGATGTTTTTGACCGCTGTCCAATGATCCACTCCTGGATCACTTTGATATCTGCTAGTTAAACTAACAGCATATGCAATGTCGGGTCTAGTACATAGCATGGCATACATTAGAGATCCTATGGCTGAGGCATAGGGAGTCTTACTCATTCTTTCTCTATCTTCTGCCGATGTCGGACTTTGAGTTTTACTCAAGGTCGTATTGGGCAACATGGGCAAGAACCCTTTCTTGCTATCTTCCATTCCAAACCTCTTTAGAACTTTGTCCAAATATGTACTTTGTGACAATGATATTTGGCGTTTCGATCTATCTCTATAAATCTTTATGCCTAATATGTAAGCTGCTTCGCCAAGATCCTTCATTGAAAAACTATTATTCAAATACTCTTTGACACTATTAAGAAGGTCTACATCATTCCCAATCAACAATATGTCATCCACATACAGTATTAAGAATGCTACAGAGCTCCCACTCACTTTCTTGTAAATACAAGCTTCTCCATAAGTTTGTATAAAACCAAAACTTTTGATTACCTTATCAAAACGTTGATTCCAACTTCGGGATGCTTGCTTCAATCCATAGATGGACCGTTGAAGCTTGCATACCTTGTTAGCATCTTTAGGATCGACAAAACCTTTGGGTTGTATCATATACAACTCTTCATCAATGTCTCCATTGAGGAATGCTGTTTTGACATCCATCTGCCATATCTCATAATCATAATATGCAGCGATTGCTAACATAATCCTCACAGACTTTAGCTTCGCTACCGGTGAGAAAGTCTCATCGTAGTCAACTCCTTGAATTTGTCGAAACCCTTTTGCGACAAGTCGAGCTTTATAGACAGTAACATTACCATCAGCATCTGTTTTCTTCTTGAAAATCCATTTGTTCTCGACAGCCTTCCGGCCATCCGGTAAGTCCACCAAAGTCCATACTTGGTTTTCGTA
Organism: Avena sativa; assembly: GCA_916181665.1. Taxonomy (NCBI): domain Eukaryota; kingdom Viridiplantae; phylum Streptophyta; class Magnoliopsida; order Poales; family Poaceae; genus Avena; species Avena sativa. Next base: position 311,159,641 of record OV702291.1, read on the forward strand.
CATGGATCCAATCTCGGATTTCATGGCTTCTTGCCATTTATTGGAATCTGGGCTCATCATCGCTTCCTCATATGTCTCGGGGTCATCGGTGTTGTCCACCAACATGACATTCATAACGGAATCATACCAATCTGGAGTGGTACGAGTTCTCGTTGACCTCCGAGGCTCTGTAGCAACTTCAACCGAAGTTTCATGATCACTATCATTAGCTTCCTCTCTTATTGGTGCAGGCACCACAGGAACTTCTTCCGGTGCTGCGCTACTCGCAATTTCGAGAGAAGGTTCGACAACCTCGTCAAGTTCTACTTTCCTTCCAGTCACTTCTTTAGAGAGAAATTCCTTCTCTAGAAAGGATCCATTCTTGGCAACGAAGATTTTGCCTTCGGATCTATGATAGAAGGTATACCCAATAGTTTCCTTCGGGTATCCTATGAAGACGCATTTTTCCGCTTTGGGTTCAAGCTTGTCCGGCTGTAACTTCTTTACATAGGCTTCGCATCCCCAAACTTTAAGGAACGACAATTTAGGTTTCTTCCCAAACCATAATTCATACGGTGTCGTTTCAACGGATTTAGACGGTGCCCTATTTAAAGTGAATGCGGCTGTTTCTAATGCATAACCCCAAAATGATAGTGGTAAATCTGTAAGTGACATCATAGAACGAACCATATCTAAGAGAGTTCGATTACGACGTTCAGACACACCATTACGCTGTGGTGTTCCCGGCGGTGTCAACTGCGAAAGTATTCCACATTTCCTTAAATGCTCGCCAAACTCGTAACTTAGATATTCACCTCCACGATCAGAACGTAGAAATTTAATCTTCTTGTTACGTTGATTCTCTACCTCACTTTGAAACTCCTTAAACTTCTCGAAAGTTTCAGACTTATGTTTCATGAAATAGATATACCCATATCTACTCAAGTCATCCGTGAAGGTAAGAACATAACGATAACCACTGCGCGATGCTACACTCATTGGACCACACACATCGGTATGTATGATTTCCAATAAGTCTGTAGCTCGCTCCATCATACCAGAAAATGGAGTCTTAGTCATTTTACCCATCAGACATGCCTCGCATCTTTCAAGTGATTCAAAATCAAGTGATTCAAGAAGTCCATCGGAATGGAGTTTCTTCATACGCTTCACTCCAATGTGACCAAGATGACAGTGCCACATATAGGTCAAATTATCGCTTGATTTCAAACGTTTAGCCTCAATGTTATTAATATGTGTATTTCTACTATCGAGATTCAATATGAATAGACCATCTATCAAAGGTGCATGTGCATAAAACACATTACTCATATAAATCGAACAACCATTATTCTCGGATTTAAACAAGTAACTGTCTCGCAATAAACAAGATCCTGATATAATGTTCATGCTTAATGCAGGCACCAAATAACAATTATTTAAGTATAAAACTAATCCCGATGGTAGATGAAGAGGTAGCGTGCCGACCGCGATCACATCAACCTTTGATCCGTTTCCTACGCGCATCGTCACCTCGTTCTTCACTAGCTTCCGTTTATTCTGCAGCTCCTGTTTCGAGTTACAAATATGAGCAACCGAACCAGTATCAAATACCCAGGCACTACTACGAGTACTAGTGAGATACACATCAATAACATGTATATCAGATATACCTTTCTTCTTGATGTTGCCGTTCTTCAAATCCGCCAAGTACCTTGGGCAATTCCGCTTCCAGTGACCTTCTCCCTTGCAGTAAAAGCACTCAGTTTCAGGTTTAGGTCCAGCCTTGGTCTTCTTCGTCGGCGTGGTAACTTTCTTACCACCCTTCTTGAAGTGTCCCTTTTGCTTAGACTTGCCTTTCTTGAATTTGGTGGTCTTATTGACCATCAACACTTGGTGCTCTTTCTTGATCTCCACTTCTGCAGATTTTAACATAGCAAATAGTTCTGGCAACTCTTTGTTCATGTTCTGCATGTTGTAGTTCATCACAAAGTTCTTGTAACTTGGTGGTAGTGATTGGAGGATGCGGTAAACTCCCAAAGTATTAGGAATCACTATACCCAAACTTTGAAGTTTATTTGCGTGCCCAGACATCTTAAGCACATGCTCACTGACGGAGCTACCCTCTTCCATCTTGCAGTTAAAGAACTTTTCAGAAGCTTCATAACTTTCAATTGCCGCATGAGTCTCAAAGATTAATTTGAGATCCTCGACAATATCATATGGATCTGACTCTTCAAACCTTTTCTGAAGCTCCGATTCTAAACCATACAAGATAGCACACTGAACTATGGAGTACTGATTCTTCCGAGCAAGGTAAACATTCTTTACTTCATCGGTAGCATCAGCTGCAGGTGGGTCACCTAGCGGTGCATCCAGCACATAGGTCAAATTACCAGCTGTGAGGACAATCCTCAAATTGCGGAACCAATCCGCGAAGTTGCTTCCATTGTTTTTCAACTTTTCTTTCTCTAGGAACGCATTAAAATTGATGGTAGGGGCTGCCATTGATCTACAACATATTTGCAATAGTTTAGACTAAGTTTATGACAAATTGAGTTCAAATTAATTAATGAAATTAAACTAGGTGAACTCCCACTCAAAACAACATCCCTCACATTGTTTTAGTGATCACACGAACCAAATCCACTACATCAACACCGATCATCACGAGAGCTGATATAGTTTTAATGGCGAACAATCATCATGTTCATCATATCTACTATATGATTCATGCTTTGCCTTTCGGCGATCCGTGTTCCTGAGGCCATGTCTGTACATGCTAGGCTCGTCAAGATCAAACCTTAGCTACCGCATAAGCAAATCTGGCTTGCTTACGTTGTATTCACCCGCGGAATCAAAGACACCCGATCATCACGTGGTGCTTCGAAGCAGCAAGCTTTGGCAACGGTGCATACTAAGGGTGAACACTTTAGAACTTGAAATTTATGTGCATGAGGGATCATCTTATAATGCTACCGTCGTCTACTAAGCAATACAAGATGCATAAAGGATTAACATCACATGCAATTCATAATATGTGATATGATATGGCCTTTCTTCTTTGTGCTTCCGATCTCCATCTTCAAGCACGAATATGATCTCCATCATCACCGGCATAGCATCAAGGTCAATGACGCTTCTCCATGGTTGTCGTCCACCAGCTTCAACTATTACAACTATTTTGAATAGACACGCAGGTCTTAACAGAAATTAAAGACAACCATATGGCTCCTGCCGGTTGCCAACTTACAATAAGGAACATTGCATACATCAGATATAATCACAATCATGGCCATATCACATCACTGCACACCCCTGCAAAACAAAGTTAGACGCTTCTACTTTCTTTGCATATTTTACGTGGTTTGGGGCTTTCCATAAGTGTCGTTCTAACTTACGAACAATAACCACAACATTGATACTAGCATTGTTGATCACCCGTTGTAAATTGGATCTTTACTATGCTAGGAGAAACAGGCACCCGCAAAGCCACTTATGCAAAACGAGTTGCATGTCAAGCGTGGAGCAAGTCTCATGAACGATGTCATGTAAGGTTAGCCCGGGCCGCTTCATCCCAACATACCGCAAGATGCAAAGTACACAAAAGGCAATCTACAATAAAAGCATCAATGCCCACAATGACCATTGTGTTCTACTCGTGCAACAGATCTACATATAGACACGGCTCTGATACCACTATAGGGGTTCGTAGCATGGAAAACAAAAATTTTCTATCGCATACAAACAAACAAGCCAAGATCTATCTACTAGATTGTAGCAACGAGTCGATGGAATAACTCACCCTCGAAGATTCCAAAGTGTTTAACGAGAGCAGATTCTCGTGGGTGATGTAGTCGTACTCTTTCCGATCTCAAGATCGCGTAGACGATCCTTCCGGCGCCGCGTTCCCGCAGCGCTCCCGCAGTCGGTCACACGTTCGGTACTCGACGAAGACCTTCCTCTCCCTTGTTCCAGCAGGCAGCGGAGGTTGTAGCACTCTCCTCGTGATTCCGGCAGCACAACGGCGTGGTACCGGAGGTAGAGGGGAAATCCCGCAGGGCTTCACCTTAAGCCGGTGCAAGTATGGTGGAGCTTATGAGAGAGTCTATTAGTGGTCTAGTAATTAGACACACCAATTAGAAGGCTCTAAACCAATTAGAAGGCTCTAAACCGAATAGCTCTAAACCGGGGTCTAGATCTAGGGTTTAGTTTAGAGGATAGGAAACTTGTGTGTACTAGGAGGGGAGGCCCTGCCCCTCCCTTTATAGGTGGGAGGGCCGGCGGCCAAGGGGAGGAGTCCCTCCCCAAGTCGGCCTTGGGAGGCGCGCCGGCCAAGGGGACTCCTCCCCCAAGTCGGTCTCCACCTCCTCCTCTTTTCCCACTTCCCAAAACTGCCGTTTGACTTTCAAACTAGCCGTTTGACTTTTCAATTTAGGATTTTAAATAAATCCTTTATTTGGGACAGCAAGAACACTTAGTACATGATGCAATCATTCCAATATGCAATGACACACTCATGTACCCTTCCCCCTCCGGAGTGCCGGACATTCCGGGACCTTCTAGAATGTTCCCGATGAAAACACCGGAACCATTCCCCAACTCCAAAACGGGACTTTCCTTATATGAATCTTATTCTCCGGACCATTCCGGATCACCTCATGATATCCCGGATCCCATCCGAGACTCCGAACAACATTCGGTCTCTTTCTCATAATACCATAACTACTCAAACAACGTCGAATCCTTAAGTGTGTCTCCCTACGGTTCGTGAATTATGCGGACATGATCGAGACACTTCTCCGAACAATAACCAATAGAGGAATCTGGAAATTCATATGGCTCCCACATATTTCTACGATTACTTTGCGATCGAATGAACCACTTACATACGATACCAATTTCCCTTTGTCTCACGATATGTTACTTATCCGAGGTTATGATCGTCGGTATCTCTGCATACCTAGTTCATCCTCGTTACCGATAAGTACTCTTTTCTCGTTCCCGTGATATGTGATCCCTTGTGACCAAGTCACATGCTTGCAAGCTAATTGGATGACATTTCACCGAGAGGGCCCAGAGAATATCTATCCGTCATGTGGATGGACAAATCCCACTCTTGATCCATGTGTTTCAACCAATACTTTCCGAACACTCAATGCCACCTTTATAGCCACCCTGTTACGGTGTGGTGTTTGATGACATCAAAGCATCCATCCAGCAAAGGTGATATGCATGATCTCATGGTCGAAGGAATTAGGTTACTATGTATCAAAAAGCATATAGCAATTGAACTATTGAAATGACTTGATCTTTATGCTACGCTTGTCTATAGGAGTATGTCCACCATATCATTCTCCTAACGATATGATCTTGTTGTTGATAACATCTCAATGTTCATGACAAAGAAACCACATCATCAATCAACCAACAAGCTAGTGAAGTATAGAGGCTATACTAGGGACTTCAAATTAAGTTTACAAATCACACAAGTATTAATGGTTTCCTTGTTAATACTATTATAGCATGAATGCAAACATTTATCATAAACACAAAGATATATAATAATAAATAACTATATTTATTATTGCCTCTAGGGCATATCTCCAACACGAGCTCCCCTGGCGTCACGCCTCTGCCACGCCATCACCTCCCCGTCGTCCGTCCCCAACCCCGCGACCGCCTTCTCTCTGGTCGTTGCTGGCTGGCTCGTCGCCATCGCCCCGCCTAGAGCTTCGTCCTGCGCGCCGGCCGCTCATCTCTGCCACCGCCTCGCTGTTCGAGCACGACCCCGACCCTGCATCGAGCTCCTCTCTGCCGCCGCCTCCATGTTCCCCTCCCGCACGCGCCAAGGCCATCCCCGGCACCTCCCTGGACCGTGCTCGCCCTCGCCTCTGCCTGGCTCGCCCTGCCGTCGTGCGCGTGCTTCAGCAGTCACGAGGGCGCCCTCCTGACTGCTGCTTCCTCGCCCCGCGCAGGTCCTGTAACGTGCGTCCGTGGCCGCAGAGCCCATGTTCCTCTATGTTGAACTCGATGATTCTAGGTGCGGATGACATGGTGAAGAAGTGGAGTGGCGATGCTATTGTTTGATAGTGAAGTGGTGTATGGGGGATAGTATGATGCCCTTGTGGTGATGATACTAGTTGCCTCGACAACATCTTGACAAGATCTTCACCACCACCAGAGATACAAGACCGACCCTGTAATGAGTGCATCGATCCCCTTTTATCGCCAAGATCTTCGCGTCGACAAGACCAATCCATTGCCGTGTCTTCTACATGGAACACAACGACCTCCCACATGGATCCGATGGCCGAGGCCCGAAGAATCCCGGATGCCAAGATCGCCCACACGAAATCGGAGCCCGATCCGAAGACCGATCCCCCCGAAACCCTCCAAGCCCCTAAGATCTTTGATCCGAGATGTGTAATTCCCTATCTGAGACCCCTATTTTTATAATATTGACATATACTTGTTGCATAATTAATTCATCCATATTCGCATACATGTTTATTTGTTTGGGGGAACTTTGTTGACTCACCTAATAATTAAATATGGAGACAATATGCGGGCTATTCTAGGCTTATATCGGCTCCATTTAAATTTGTGTAGCGAACCAATGTCATATTTTGCCTTGTTAACACAACCTTTAAATTGCTGGGTAGCTAGACAACATGAACCATCTAATTAATTGGCAGGACCCTAGCTCCGCTTAATATTGCACCGCATCTTTGCCATGGCATGCATCATACATACATCATGCTGGATCTTTTGCCGTAGTATTAAATAGTGCATCCGGTGTTTCTTTTAGTTCTTTGCTTCTTCACGGATTAGGCCGTTAAGTGGATGCGAGTATCGACAATTTCTTCGGATAATGTATCTTCGGCAGTGTTTCCCAGGCGAGCAATCTCCCCCTTTCTACCTATTTTGCATTTATAGTCTTTACTTCCTCCTATTGATCTATTGCTATCCGTATTGTGATGCTTTAGTTTTCGTGCACCATTTATATTCCTTGTAGCCTCTATATTGCCTTGGACACATCCTATTGCCTGTGTTTGATAGATAGTCGGCCTTGCGAGTCGTAGTTGCTTGCTCAGGTGCTGATTCACGTCGTTGTTGTTCCATCGTTGTTGGAAGGTCAGCACATGCTTAATGGTGGAGATGATCATGGCTTTAATTACAACTTGATATTAAAATACTGGGAATAGATATAACTAATGCAGAGGCACCGGTGGGCAATAGCTAATATTTGGTTCTTCCACGCTCACTTGTGTCCCGTAGGCCCCGAGTACTTGATACCTCTTTCTTGACTATTCGCACTATCCACATACGGGAGACTCTATGAATCCCTCTTTGTCTGAGCTTGATTCACACTTTATTTCTTGGGGCCACAAACTAGTTTTGGGTTTTATTACTATCCTGTACATATGCCATGCTTTACTGCTTTATTTACGATTGTGCGTGGAGCACCTGTACTGTTTTGGATCATGGCACAATTTCGCGGTATCGACAAGCCCAGTCACACTTTCGGGTTCCTAGTCGTTTACAATCGTTCTCGTAAACCCTGGGTCCGTTTCGGAGCCGGCAAACTTTATTGCGGGTAGCTTAGTGGGGTGGGCCCCTCAAATGATTTATGAATCCTGTGAATGCTTTGTTGTGAGGCCTCGCTGCGTTTTATTTGGTTCTTCCCGAGGTTGATCGTGTGTGTGTTGCTATTTGTGCACTCCTGCAGGGTAAATCTTTCTGAAAGCCGTGTCCACGGTTATGGATGACTTGGAGCACAGTATCTCGATCATAGACAACCATAACTAAAGTAGTGCTATAATTTTGACTTTGACATGTCTATTAATCAGTTTCACTACAACGGAATGAGTAAATAAAAGTGCCAACAACTGCTGAAGTTGGGATGTCTCATGCTAATTGTATCTAACTAGTAAGTATGGCAACTACAATGAAATGGTTAACTAAAACTGCCCACTGCTTATGATATCAGGATGACTCGTGCTATCTATATTTGACTAGTAAGTGTTGCAACTATAATGGAATGAATAAAACTGCCAACGGTGTGAGTTCCTCGGTTTGACTTCCTCGTGTGGTCTCGAGGGGAAAATACCAGGATGGGTATGTTTTGGTGTTACTATCAGGTTGGATCCGAATAGGTCTTTCTTATCCCTCTCTAATAGCCGACAGTTGAATCGAGTCTATATAGATTGTTTAGTGCATGCCGCGCTACCGCTTCAATCCACCATACCTATGTAGGCGAGAGCCGCCGAATTCTAGATTCGCCGTGTACTGGCCTCAGTACTGACTTCTCCCTTTTTCCTTTGCCCTTTGTCGGCACCCCTTTTGTTTTAGCAGGTATGAGATCGACGTCATTAGCAGGGTTACCCTTACGGCTTGGCCTGGGCAGGGTTATGGACGCCATTGGTTAATCTTCAGGGCTCTTAGCCCCATTTGTATCTTATCCGTACTCGGATGTTGTATCGTTTTCAAGGTGTTCGGATCCTTTGTATTGTATATCGGTATTCTTGGCTCATGGAGTCGTTTGTTGTATATATATGTTCTGTGGATTCCATCGTGGACTATTGTGTAATGATATTACTTCGTTTTCCACCTGCAGGCAAGGGCCTGGTGCACATCTTTGAATCGTTTCTATGCAGGTTTGGCGGGGATCGCTAAAGTCTGCATAGGGCCGATTCGAAGGTGTTACATGCGTCAATGTCATCGTCGAGGGATTCTCTAGATGCTTCCTCTTCATATTCAACGACCGGTGGAGACTCGTGAGTTACTTCGACTGGAAGAACAACTTCGACACCGTGGACCAGACAGAAAGGTGTTTCAAGCTAGACCAGGTGCGAAACTAAATGCTGAGTACTCGTACATCAGCTAAAAACTAGCAAAAATAAAGAGTTCAACAGAAGGCCGAGACCAAATGAGCTATTGTCAACACCCGGATGTTTAATCCTAGATGCCTGTTATGCCATACATCGCAATCCCAGGATTACCATTTTTGCGAGACATAACAGATTGGATATCACAGTACATCATCCATTACCAACCATAATAAAGTCTTACACAAATAAAGGATCTCATGATCCAGTCTTAATACAAACAAGTAGCAGAATAAATAGCATAGCGGTGGGCTCCATCTTCAGTGTCATAGGAAATCCTGATGATGGGAGATAGTCCTAGTTGTCGTAGCTGTCCTGTTGTCCTTCCTCCAGATAGTCCTCCTCATAGTCTGGCCACGGGAATAGCCAGGGACAAAGCCATGAGTACTCTTTAAGTATTCGCAAACTAGCACTAACAAGTAAGGTAGTTCTAGTAGGAATGCTAAGCTCTAAGTTTATTTACAAAGTTAAGTTTGAAACCTAAGCTGAGTTCAAAAACAAAGAAAGATAAAATAAAGTTCTAAATCACCTAAGTGGGAACTTAGTTTTCATAGTCACAACCCTGTTGTGGTCCAGTCAAGTCACAATTCATTTCATAAGTCATTTTGAAAACATCTGACAACGGAACAGTATGGCCACTCCAACTGTCTATAACCGTGGATGCGGCTATTCGAATAGTTTGACACTCTGCAGAGTTGGTACACTTTCACCACAACATTCGATACATCCGTCAGGGATAACCCTGAATCATCATACTTAGTATGTGGATAATCAATCATAAACTTTCCTTTACACACTCTAGTATAAGCACCTCTCCTATGAGCTTGGCCTCCCAGCCATGGCCATCTGCCATCCTGGGCACTGCATAGGTGGAAAACATCAAGAGGTAACCTCAGCTCAAACCTCTCCCGTGAGGGAACCAATACTAATGCATATAAACTTCCGGCTAAGCCTTACCCAATTCAGGTATTGTGGTTGTACTGTAAAGTTGGAATGGTATCGCGTCCGAACCCAACCATCAGTTTTTATAATGGGCTAAGGCTCATGCCTCAATATTTTCATCATCATAAACCATTTGTGTTCCTCAACACATGCCAAAACATCTCAATAGAATGACTCATCATTCCAAGGGTTTCATAAGAATTTTTACCAAGTATTCCCATCTAGAGTGATCAAGTTTTTGGTTTAGCTCTAATCACTAAGTTAAGAGTGTTCACTAAGGTAGGATGCTAATCTCAATCTCATGCCATAGAATGACATCTAGTATAGGCCAAGTTTTATACTCTTTATGCTATCTAAACTACTTGCTAAAGTCTCACGAAGCATTACTAGAAGTAAAGAAACTTTGGAAAGTAAAAGGCAAAACTTAGGATGGGTATAAATCAAGATTTATAACCAAAGCATGCCTAATGCATCTTGATTAGGTTATCTTGTATAATTCTAGCTTGCTAACAATAGCTTGCCTTTATTGGTGAAGTGGTTGAAATTCTCCTTGTCTTCTTCGGGGTAGAACTCTTCCTCCTTGTGGACTTGGTCGGTTCTATCGTCTATAAATATATACGGAATACACAATCACCAAACAATACTTAACTAGTCTATTTAGCACACTAAGGCACATATTTGATGATCTAGTATCATCACAATCATCACAAGATTTAATGAACTAGTTTTATTTATTTTATTTGAGAAAAGTAATTTCTACTCATTGAAATTAACTAAGATTTAATATTCTCCAATTAAAATATGGGATCATGTGGACACATGTCATCACCACATATTCTAGTGCATGGGAATGTGATTTAAATGTTTGATCACATTTTATAAAGTTTAAGATTACTATTTAAATGATTTAAAGTGACTAGAAATGCCTATATAGCATTATTTTGGTACTAGTCCAAAGTCACTGCATGCAAACTAAATATTATTACATATTCAGATAGGTATTGTCAAATGTGATTTTTGAGAGTTGGAATCAACTCAAAATCTATTATGGTTGATTTTTGAAAAATGTTTGAATGTAGAAAAGTCTCTGTTTGTTATTTTTTCTATATGTGATCTATAACTCCAACTGATTTAAATCCAATTGGCTTGGATAGATATTTGAATTATCTTTCTATCAAAATTTGAATCATTCATTTTGGTTTAGTAGAACTCTCTGAATTGATTTCTAAACTAGTGGACAGAATTATGTTTAAATCTAAAAAGGAAAATCTTTATTTGAATCTGCGGGCTAAGGCGGGAAACTAAATGGGCCGGCCCAGTGGCTCTCCGCGGAACAGAGGGCAACTGATAGGAGGGTCCAGACGTCAGTGGCTGACTCTAACGCGAAGCAGTACAGGGCGATGTGGGTCGTGCGATTAGAATAGAGATCAATGGTCGTGGCTCATCATCGACGACGAACAGGTCGCCGGTGAGACTGAACCCTAGCGGCTCGGTGGGGGACGATCCAGGGCTTACCAGGGCTCCAGATAACATGGCGATGGGGGCGATCGGACTGGTGGACGACGGCGGACTTAGGCGTGGTCGCGGTGGCTCCTGGGGTGGTCGCAATCGACGGCCCCCTTTCTCCTCTGCTGCCGCGAGCTCCAGCACAATTCCGGCAACTGAGGGCTCGAGCGGCTCCGGGGATAATTGGGAAATGGTCAGGGGTGAGAGGGGAGGTGAATGGTGTGGAGAAATGGGACAGGGGTGCCCTTCTTTTATAGGTCGACGAGGAGACCATGGGGTGCGACGGTGAGCTCGGCGGTGACGATGGTACAGAGGGCTAATGGCATGGCGAGGTAGGAGGACGGTGCTCTGCCTCCTGGCGGTCAGCTACAGCTTAATTGCGTGGCTAGGGGTGGTGGCGTTTGGTCGGGCGTGGCTGGCACTCTGCACGGAAGTGGCGGCGTTCGACGCGGCTCACGGCGGGTGCTGGTCGCACGGCGGGAAATGGGCATGTCTAGGAGTGTGCTGGGGTCAAGGCGGAGCGGAGCGCGTGGGCTGTGGTCGAGGGGCGGCGTGTGCTGCCTTGTCGGCACGGCGCTCTGGCATGGTCTGTGCACGGTGCAGAGGCAGAGAGCGCGGGTTGTCTGCGGTGGTCTAGGGCTTGGCATTGCTCGGGGAAGGGACAATGGGCGGCGGTGCTATCACACCTACCTCCCAGGTACGGCGGAAAGGGTCTGGATGGTCTTCTGCGAGCTTCCCGTGCTCGACCCGCGGGCATGGCCTCGGGGTGGCGTGACACTGCTGCTAAAGGCTAAATGGTAGCTCCTTGATGGCATGGTTAGAACTAGGGGAGACCAGGGGAGTGAATTGAGGTCAAATGGGTCGACAAAGCATTGATCAAAACAATGTTAGTTAGGAAGGTTTATCTGTGATCACAAGGTGTTCGACATAATGGCCACAAGAAAATTTTATTTGAATTTTGAAAAGATTTTTGGTGGGTGTATTAGTCATATGCTTGAGCATCTGTGGTTGGTTGGGATTGTCAAGGTGAACTCATTTGAGTGGTTTTTGAAAAAGTGGGATCTATGCATATGAAATGGATTCCATTTTCAAATGCCATTTAAAATTAGTGTTCAAATGTTTTTGTAAGATTTCAAAGTGGGCCTTGGTATATCTTTACTTGTACTAGCAAGGGGTGAAAGATTTGAGCATGTTTTAATTTGAAATTGACTTCTAGGAACAACTAAGTGGCATAGTCGATAAAAATGGCACAAATGACCATTTGCCTTTATTAATCTTATTTGATTTCTTTTTCTTTGGATTTGGTTTTTAAATGGTCTAGATGATGTGTCATTCACCTTTGAATCATTTTACAACCATTAGATCAAACAAACATGGCATTTCCAAACAATTCTATATTAATGCAACACACATATGCATTCTTAATTATTTTAATGATAAAAAGTTTTTGTTAACCATAAATTGCGTGATTTGGATCTTGATAACCTTGATTGAAGTTTTGGGATGTTACAAACCTTCCCCCCTTAAACAAAATCTTGTCCCGAGATTTAAGAAAAACTAGGAACTAAAGAGATCTAGAAATTCAGTCCTAATGTAATCTTCTCGCTCCCAAGTGGCTTCTTCTTCGGTGTGGTTGCTCCATTGGATCTTGAGAAATTTTATACTCCGGGTCCTAGTGGTTCTGTAAGCTTCCTCCAAGATACGAATGGGCACTTCATGATACGTCAGATCCTTGTTGATATCAATGGCTCGGTGATCGATGTTCTTGAAAACTTCGGTCTTCTCCGGCACTTCTAGGCATTTGCGAAGTAACGAGATATGGAACACATCATGGATGGCGGACATCTCTTCTGGAAGTTCCAGTTGATACGATACTTCTCCTCGACGATTCAGAATCTTGAAGGGTCCGATATATCTGGGGGCTAACTTTCCTTTTAGACTAAAACGTTGCGTTCCCTTCAACAGCGAAACTTTGAGATACACAAAATCTCCGATGTTGAAAGTCAGGTCTCTACGTCTCTTGTCGGCATAACTCTTCTGTCTGGATTGGGCGGTCTTGAGGTGCTCATGGACTTTGTGAACCTTCTCTTTGGCTTCTCGTAGGATGTCGGGTCCAAAAATCTGACTCTCTCCTACTTGCGACCAATTCAAAGGGGTACGACACTTTCTTCCATATAAGAACTCAAATGGGGCCATTTGCAAACTGGCTTGATAACTGTTGTTGTAGGAGAGCTCTGTGAAAGGCATACAATCTTCCCATTTTGATCCATACTCTAACACACAAGCTCTCAACATATCTTCTAAGATTTGGTTGACTCTTTCAGTCTGTCCATCGGTCTGCGGGTGATAAGCTATGCTGAAATTCAACTTGGTCCCTAATCCTTCTTGGAATTTCTGCCAAAATCTCGAGGTAAATTGGGTTCCTCGATCCGATACTATGGTCTTGGGGGTGCCATGCAAACTGACAATTCTAGCAATGTATAGCTCTGCTAGCTTTGAACTCTGGTAGGTTGTCTTGACAGGTATAAAATGGGCTACCTTGCACAGTCTATCAACTATGACCTAGATTGAGCCATTTCCCCTACTAGAAGTAGGCAAACCGGTGATAAAGTCCATTCTGACGGAATCCCATTTCCATTTCGGAATCTGTAATGGTTGAAACAGTCCTGCGGGTCTCTGATGTTCCGCTTTGACTCTTTGAAGATATCACACTCGGTGATGTAGCTTCCGATTTCTCTCTTCATCTTGCGCCACCAAAATTGCTCCTTCAAATCCCGATACATCTTCGTTCCTCCCGGGTGGATAGAATAAAGAGTATCATGAGCTTCTTGCATGATAACTTGCTTCAACTCCAAATCTGCTGGCACACAGATACGTCCTTTGTACCACAGAACTCCTTATTCGTCTTCGGTGAATCCAGGTACTTTTCCTGTACTAATACGATGTTTGATTCCGTCGATACTTGCATTCCCTTTCTGGACTTCCTTGATCTGACTGACCAAAGTGGGTTGAAGTTCAATGCTAGCTAAAAATCCTTTGCTAACAAGATCTGTTCTAAACTGCTCCAACTCTTCATGCAAACTTGGCCGGTTCTCTTTGATCATGGTGTTTAACCTACACGGCAATCTGCTAAGAGCATCCGCTACCACATTGGTTTTGCCAGGGTGATAGTGAATGTCAAGGTCATAATCCTTGATTAGCTCTATCCATCTCCTTTGCCTCATATTCAGCTCCTTCTGAGTGAAAATATACTTGAAGCTCTTGTGATCCGAATAAATCTCACAGCGATTACCCATAAGGTAATGACACCATGTCTTCAAGGCTAAAACTATGGCTACTAGCTCAAGATCATGGGTAGGGTAGTTTTGCTCATGCTGCTTCAGTTGTCGACACAGATATGCGATGACTTTGCCTTCTTGCATCAATACACATCCGAGACCAATCTTGGATGCATCACAATACACATCAAACGACTTCTTGATATCTGGCATGATCAATATTGGGTCTGAAATCAATCTCTTTTTGAGCTCTTGGATACTTGCTTCACATTTGTCGGTCCATTCAAACTTCTTGTCCTTCTTCAACAATTGGGTCATGGGTCTTGCGATGCTCGAAAATCCTTCTACGAACTTGCGGTAATATCCTGCTATTCCGAGAAATGCACGAACTTGGGTTTGAGTGGTTGGGGCTTCCCATTCTTCAACATATTTGATCTTGGCGGGATCAACAACGACTCCTCCTACTGACACAATATGTCCGAGGAATCCTACTTCTTTTAGCCAGAACTCACATTTGCTGAACTTGGCATACAATTGATGCTCTCTTAGGGTTTCAAGGATGGTTCTCAGGTGTTTCCCATGGTATTCTTCTGACTTGGAGTAGATAAGAATATTGTCGATAAACACTACGACAAACTTATCCAGAAAATTCATAAAGATCTTATTCATGAGATTCATGAAATAAGCGGGGGCATTGGTTAGTCCAAAAGACATGACCGTATACTCATATAATCCATATCTGGTGGTAAAGGAGGTCTTTGGAATATCCATTACACGAATCTTAAGTTGGTGATGACCAGTCATAAGATCAATCTTAGAGAACACACTGGAACCAGTCAACTGATCAAATAGATCCTCTATCTTGGGCAGAGGGTACTTGTTCTTGATGGTGACATCATTCAGCTTTCGGTAATCTATGCACAAACTGTTGCCTCCATCTTTCTTGTCGATGAACAACACGGGCGATCTCTATGGCGATGCGCTTGGTTGAATCAAACCTTTCGCCAGCATAGCATCCAATTGCTTCTTCAGCTCCACTAACTCTGAGGGGTTCATGCTATAGGGTCTTTGAGCTATGGGTCCGGTTCCAGGAATTAGTTCAATAATGAACTCAATATCCCGATCTGGGGGCATACCGGGCAATTCATCTAGGAATACGTTGGGGTATTTACAGACTACTCTGACTTGGTCTATGGTGGGTAGGGCTAGACTCTTGTTGCATTTGAATTGACGGGACAAGGTTTTAGATATATGCTCTACTGATACTCCAGAGCTACTGGTCATGGTGATGGATTTCTTGGCACAGTCTATCAATCCTTTATGCTTCGACATCCAATCCATTCCTAGTACTACTTCCAAACCTTTGGTTCCAAGTACTATTAGATTGGCATAAAAATCTATCCCATGTATTCTGATAGGTACAACCTTGCAAATTTTTCTAGATTTTGTGGTTGAACCATGTATTTGAACTATCATAACATGCTTCAAGTTGGTTGGGTGAATCTTACTAGTGCATGCAAATTCTTCGGTAACAAACGAGTGCGATGCTCTGCGATGCTCCAGAATCAAACAACACTCATGCTAACACTGAGTTAATAGAAAACATACCCAGCACGACATCAGACGCTTCTTGGGCTTCTTCGGCGTTCATGTGGAAGAGACGGCCATTGCAGTTGTGTGGGTTCTCTGGGGCGAATCTTCTTCCAGGCTGAACACGGCTCTGCTGCTGAGCTGGGGCATTCACATTGGCAGTGGCGGCAATCTTCTTGGGACACTCATTGGAGTAGTGACCCTTCACTCCACACTCGAAACAAGTAATCTGAGACTTGTCGTTGGCTGGAACAGGCATGGCATTGCTTCCAGTCCTTGGGGCAGTATTGTTGTTGTTGGACTTGGGCGGGGCACGGTTGAAGTTGTTGGAGTTGCCGGGGTGGTTGTTGTTGTTCCCTCCGGACTTCACATTTCCTCCGCTACGGTTGGGGTTGCTTGGACGAGACATTGGGGGTCTATTGTTCCGCGGGGCATATCCTGCAAACGGGTTGGGGCGATACTTCTAGGCACTGTGGGACCCAGATTGGTGCATCATCCGACGTTTGCGGTTGTCATTTACTTGGTTGATCTTTCCTTCCATCTACAGGGCAGAGTCGACTAGCTCTTCGAGATCATCAAAACGGATGTTGACTAGCACCGTCTGCATCTCATCATGCAGTCCGTTCAAGAATCTCTCCTTCTTCTTGGCTTCAGTGTTGATCTCATCCGGTGCATACCTGGCGAGGGACAAGAATCTGTCACGGTACTCCACTACAGTCATTCTGCCTTGCTTTAGTTCTTTGAACTCATCTCTCATTTTGGTGACTAAACCCTGTGGCACATGGGTGTGGATGAACTTGACTTTGAAGGCTTCCCACGTCATCACTTGACCGTGGTTCATTGTGCGGGTGCTGTTCCACCATGCTCTTGCATCTCCTGCCAGATAGTGGGTGACAAACAGAACTTTCTCGTTGGCCTCCACTCCTGCGACTTCTATGTTATTCTCCATGGTCTATAACCAATCATCAGCATCGAGCGGGTCTTCAGACTTGCTAAAAATAGGGGGATTAGTATTCTGGAAGTTTTAAAGCTTGGATCCATGATGATCCTGATTTCCCTGGCCTTGATTATTGTGGGCCATCTGGGCGATCTGCTGCAGGGTGGCTAGATTTGCTTGGCGCTCTGCTCTACTAGCTTCGCGGTCCGAGACTAGCATCTGCAGAATCTGCAACATCAGGTCCTATGATGAGCTTCTCCCTCCTTGGTTTCCATGAGTCATCTGAAGATTTAGATAGATAATGGGGTAAGAGGGAAAGTTCTAAGGTTTATGGTTTTGGTTTTAAAGCTAAAACTTTGAGTTTGACTCAGGTTTTGCAAACTAACTTCTTCTCATTCACTCAAGCAAAGCACACGATACAAACACACACACACCACAACAAAAGGAAAACAGATGGTTTTAAGAACCATTCTGTGAGCTAAGATACAATGGGACCGATACTTTTCACTCCTACGATAGTGCTCTAGTGCATCTACTCATCATCGATGAAGTCAGAGTCATCATCGTCTGTGTAGAAGTCCATGGCATCATCCTCCAGGTAGTCATCATCATTGCTGAGGTACGAGTGAATATCCCCTGGATGTCTTCACCTTCTCCTTCTTTTGCTACAAGCTGAGCTTCTTGCTCCTAGATGGTCTTCTCGAGGTCGGCCACCATCTTGCAAAGACGAGCGATGGTGCGATCCTTCTTCTCGTGTTGCCGGCGAAGTGCCTGACGATCCTTGACGAGCAGTGAGAAAGTCTGGGCCTTCTAGGCGGCAATGACAAGGTTGTGGTTGGCGTACACTCGAGCATTGTCCAATTCCTTATGTCTGTCATAAAGTAGGAAGTCAAGGTTCTCCACTTGGCGTCTCATCTCCGGGTGACTTGGAATCTCTAATGGCATTCCCATAGAATCACGCCTTGCACAGTGAGCAAAGCGAGTTCCCTGGATCAAGTTGACATTCTGTCCGCAAAGACGAGCGAGAGCTTCATGCATTGCCTTGGCTAATCCATCTAGCCAGTTGTTCTCTCTCACGGTGAATTGAATCTTCTCTGAAAGTGGTGCTTCCATCTTGCCTCGAAGATCAACAACTATCAGCCATTGTAAATCTCCTCCTGGGTGGTCATTGAGTTGAGCTCCGAAGAATTCCGGATGCGGATGCTCAAGGTACTCAGACAGTAGATCAAGATCCCTCTCGAAGATCAGTTGGCCTCCGTTCCCCAACTGGTAGAACTTGTAGTACTGAACTTCCATCTATAAGAATTTAGGATGAGAAAGTTAGTGAGGTGATCAAGTATGTCACGTTTTATGTAGCAATATAATTTTTTTTGAGGACATGAATCTTTTTGAAAGAATCCCAAGGGTATGAAGATACATCTTTTGGCGCATTTTCCTGGCAGTTGGCCTTATCGAATAATTTTGTGGCTAAGAAGCCGGGCCGTAGGCCGTATTTTAATGTACATTGCAAGGAAAGTAAATTCTAAGCGTAAAAATGCCATAGTTGTGCGACGTTCCATGGATTGGAGTATTGAACTCCTGTCTTCTTATCTTGAAGCCGGTATGATCCACCAGGGATTACTTATGTGACGATGTAAGGACCTTCCCAAGGTGACTCTAGTTTACGGTGACCATCTTTCTTGAGGCGAAGCACCAGTTCTCCTACGACGAAGGACCTAGGATGCAGTCATCGGCTGTGGAAGTTGTGTTAGTTCTGTTGATATATGGTGGCCCTTTGTAAGGCAACATCACAAGCTTCGTCAAGTGCATCAATGTCATCTTCGAGGGATTCTCTAGATGCTTCCTCTTCATATTCAACGACCGGTGGAGACTCGTGAGTTACTTCGACCGGAAGAACAACTTCGGCACCATGGACCAGAAAGAAAGGTGTTTCAAGCCAGACCAGGTGCAAAACTAAATGTTGAGTACTCGTACATTAGCTAAAAAGTAGCAAAAACAAAGAGTTGAACAGAAGGCCGAGACCAAATGAGCTATTGTCAACACCCGGATTTTTAATCCCAGATGCCTGTTATGCCATACATCGCAATCCCAGGATTACCATTTTTGCGAGACATAACAGATTGGATATCACAGTACATCATCCATTACAAACCATAATAAGGTCTTACACAAATAAAGGATCTCATGATCCAGTCTTAATAAAAATAAGTAGCGGAATAAATAGCGTAGCAGTGGGCTCCATCTTCAGTGTCATAGGCAATCCTGACGATGGGAGATAGTCCTAGTTGTCGTAGCCGTCCTGTTGTCCTTCCTCCTGATAGTCCTCCTCATAGTCTGGCCACGGGAATAGCCAGGGACAAAGCCATGAGTACTCTTTAAGTACTCGCAAACTATCACTAACAAGTAAGGTAGCTCTAGTAGGAATGCTAAGCTCTAAGTTTATTTACAAAGTTAAGTTTGAAACCTAAGGTGAGTTCAGAAACAAAGAAAGATAAAATAAAGTTCTAAATTACCTAAGTGGGAACTTAGTTTTCATAGTCACAACCCTGTTGTGGTCAAGTCAGGTCACAATTCATTTCATAAGTCATTTTGAGAACATCTGACAATGGAACAGTTTGGCCACTCCAACTGTCTATAACCGCGGATGCGCCTATTCGAATAGTTTGACACTCTGCAGAGGTGGTACACTTTCACCACAACATTCGATACATCCATCAGGGGTAACCCTGAATCATATACTTAGTATGTGGATAATCAATCATAACCTTTCCTTTACACACTCTAGTATAAGCACCTCTCCTATGAGCTTGGCCTCCCAGCCATGGCCATCTGCCATCCTGGGCACTGCATAGGTGGACAACATCAAGAGGTAGCCTCAGCTCAAACCTCTCCCGCGAGGGAACCAATACTAATATATATAAACTTCCGTCTAAGCCTTACCCAATTCAGGTATTGTGGTTGTACGGTAAAATTGGAATGGTATCGCATCTGAACCCAACCATCCGTTTTTATAAAGGGCTAAGGCTCATGCCTCAACATTTTCATCATCATAAACCATTTGTGTTTCTCAACACATGTCAAAACATCTCAATAGAATGACTCATCATTTCAAGGTTTTCATAAGCATTTTCACCAAGTATTCCCATCTAGAGTGATCAAGTTTTTGGTTTAGCTCTAATCACTAAGTTAAGAGTGTTCACTAAGGTAGGATGCTAATCTCAATCGCATGCCATAGAATGACATCTAGTATAGGCCAAGTTTTATACTGTTTATTCTATCTAAACTATTTTCTAAAGTCTCATGAAGCATTACTAGAAGTAAAGAAACTTTGGAAAGTAAAAGGTAAAACTTGTAAGTAAAACTTGGGATGGGTATAAATCAAGAGGTATAAGCAAAGCATGCCTAATGCATCTTGCTTAGGTTATCTTGTATAATTCTAGCTTGCTAACAATAGCTTGCCTTGATTGGTGCAGTGGTTGAAATTCTCCTCGTCTTCTTCGGGGTAGAACTCCTCCTCCTCGTAGACTTGGTCGGTACTATCGTCTATAAATATATACGGAATACACAATCACCAAACAATACTTAACTAGTCTATTTAGCACACTAAGGCACATATTTGATGATCTAGTATCATCACAATCATCACAAGATTTAATGAACTAGTTTCATTTATTTTATTTGAGAAAAGTAATTTCTACTCATTGAAATTAACTAAGATTTAATATTCTCCAATTAAAATATGGGATCATGTGGACACATGTCATCACCACATATTCTAATGCATGGGAATGTGATTTAAATGTTTGATCACATTTTATAAAGTTCAAGATTAATATTTAAATGATTTAAAGTGACTAGAAATTCCTATATAGCATTATTTTGGTACTAGTCCAAAGTCATTGCATGCAAACCTACATATTATTACATATTTAGATAGGTATTGTCAAATGTGATTTTTGAGAGTTGGAATCAACTCAAAAGCTATTATGGTTGATTTTTGAAAAATGTTTGAATGTAGAAAAGTCTCTGTTTTGTTATTTTTGCTATATGTGATATATAACTCCAACTGATTTAAATCCAACGGGCTTGGATAGATATTTGAATTATCTTTCTATCAAAATTTGAATCATTCATTTTGGTTCAGAATTAAGTTTAAATCTAAAAAGAAAAATTTTATTTGAATCTACGGGCAAAGGCAGGAAACTAAATGGGCCAGCCTAGTGGCGCTCCGCGGCGCAGAGGGAAACTGACAGGGGGGTCCACACGTCAGCGGCTGACTCTAACGCGAAGCGGTACGGGGCGATGTGGGCCGTGCGATTAGAATAGAGATCAACGGTCGTGGCTCGTCGTCGATGACGAACAGGTCGCCGGCGAGACTGAGCCCTAGCGACTCGGTGGGGGTCGATTGGGGGCTTACCAGGGCTCTAGCTAACATGGCGATGGGGATGATCGGACTGGTGGATGACGACATACTTAGGCATGGTCGCGGCGGCTCCAGGGGTGGTCGCAATCGATGGCCCCCTTTCTCCTCTACTGCGGCGAGCTCTGGCACAATTCCGGCGACTGAGGGTTCGAGCGGCTCCGGGGAGAAGTGGGGAATGGTCAGGGGTGAGAGGGGAGGTCAATGTTGTGCAAAAATGGGATGGGGTGCCCTCCTTTTATAGGTCGACAAGGGGACCGTGGGGTGCGACGGTGAGCTCGTCAGTGACGATGGTACAGAGGGCTAATGGCTTGGGTGAGTGATGACCCACAAGTATAGGGGTGTATCGCAGTAGTTTTCGATAAGTAAGAGTGTCGAACCCAACAAGGAGCAGAAGGTACTGGCTAGTGGTATGGATCAGGAATTCTCTGCAAATACTTAGCAAAAGGATATTTAGGTTTTTTTTTGATAAAGCAAGTAAATAAAGTACGAGTAAATAAAATACAGTAAGAATAAATGCAACAAGTGTACCAATCCTTTATTCAGAAAAGGTCAAGCCGGTTGTATTACGTAAGATGATCAAACATTCTCGAGGACACACGGGAATTCTGTCAAGTGTCACTTCGTATAGTTGATTAATCTTCTTTAGCTTGCTAAGTGTTGTGTGGGTGAACCTGTGCTAATGTACCGACCTTCCTAGGCTAATACATACTTGTGATTATACCCCTTGCAAACATCCGTAAGTACAAGAAAGTAATTAAGGTAGAAACCTAACCACATCTTTAAACTCTAAGACCCTGACATCCCTTGTGCAATAGTTTCCTAACAGGGGTTCAGGTTTCTGTCACTCTGGCAACCCCTACGTAGTAGCCAAATACACAATGCATTCCCCTAGGCCCATATAGGTGAAGTGTCATGTAATCGACGTTCACAAGAAGTACAACACCACTTAAATATCAAACTATTGAATCTTTCTCAACACAACTCCACTACTAACAACATGACTTCTCCCATGTCCTCAAGGACAAAACGAACTACTCACAAGACATCATATGGATCATGATTAGAGATGGCATAATGATGTATAATAATCTGAACATAAACAATAATTCAATGGTTCACTCAATAGCATCAACTGCAAGGAGTAATCAACACCGGGAAAGTTTCCCCTAAGAACTATGCAAGATTCAACCCAATTGTTACAGCAATATGGAGATGGTGATGAGGGTGCTGCTGATGATGATGGTGGTGATTATGATGATGATCCCGATGAAGTCCAGCTTGATGGTGGTCTGGATGGCGATGATCTCCCTTCTCCGGGAAGGAATTCCCCCGACAGAATTCTGTCTGCCGGAGAGATCTTTGTCTCTTGGTTTTTTCCACCCTGTAGAGGCGGCGGAATCTTTCTGTGGTCGCTCCCCGAGTATTAGGGTTTCGGGAAGATTATATACGCTAGAGGGGAGAGCTGGAGGTGGGCTAGGGCGGCCACACCACCTGGTGGCGTGGCCCAGGGTGGCCCGCGCCAGGGGGTGGTGTGGCCCTCCTGTGGCCCATCTCCGCTCCTCCTTATGACTTCCTTCCTCTTCTGGAAAAATAGGATTTTCCGTATATTTTCCCGGATTTTCTGATCTTCGTGAATTTTGCGTCTAAACAACACCTTTTCCAACAGAATCCTGATTGCAGTGGTCCATGCTCCAAAAGTCATCAACCATGCAAAAACAGGTAAAATAACATAAGTATCATCTCTTAATATGAAATATATCAATGAATAACACTAAATTATGATATAGAATAGTGAT
The DNA here is from genome assembly GCA_916181665.1 of Avena sativa. NCBI lineage: Eukaryota > Viridiplantae > Streptophyta > Magnoliopsida > Poales > Poaceae > Avena > Avena sativa. The sequence goes on from OV702291.1 coordinate 311,182,983, forward strand.
GCAAAAATGGACGTATCAACTCCCTCAAGCTTAGACATGGCCTCAGGTTTATGGAGTGAAGAGTCGATAAAAGAATACGTACAAGAAGCATCACATTCATCAATACATATATCATAATAGAAGACAACTCAGTATTATATAACTTAACTTGCAATAAGTAAAGGAAACACAGTAAAGATACATAAAGTGAATCATAATTGGTAATGGAAAACTTAGCTCTTGGTCGAAGAATAGTTGACAATTTGCTGGAGTTCACAAATAACTGATTTTCAATGATAGCTTTCAAAGTATTAATCACCAAGATAAGAGCAATGTGCAAAACAAGGAACATAAGAAACATGATTGAATAAATCATCATATAAATGAATGAAACACAACAACTCAAAATACTTGCTGAGATAGAAAGGAATAGGTTTACTGACTCAACTCAAAAGTAAAAGAAAGGCCCTTCGCAGAGGGAAGCAGGGATTTCAAGTTTCATAAAGAGCCCCCAAAAATTATGATACTTATTAGCTTTCAACTCTCATTTCCCCTATCATAGGCTTCTTTAGGTGATTAAGGTTAAAGTGATCAAATACGAGGATATGCTTGACAAGTTGTAAGTTGAAAATCTCATGTCCCTTGAATACACGGGCCGCTCCTCATGCTACTCAAGTTTAGTCACCGGTAAGTTCTTGTCATCGTAAGCACATGTGTATCATGGAGAACCGCCAACGGGGTACCCCTTGCCTGATGATACGGAAGAATCCCCATATCAAAATGACAAGGCAAGCAGACAACGAGCATCTCAACAATCTTCTTATTTACCATGGGAATATGGTGCTTTTTTTTCTCTCTTTCCTCTTTTCATATATTTATTTTTTTATTTTTATCTTTTTCTCAATCTCTATCTCTTCTTGATAAGAAGAATGCTTCATAAATGCTCATTATGGTTACGCTGCAGGTTTCCACCATGACAGCATGGATTAGACCGGCGGCCCAGGCATTTCTCTAACACACATGCATAACTCCATGGACTTACAAGATCCCCTTTCATTTCACACCAACGACATCCATAGACAAAAGAACATGATATCAACTAGGTACAAAGTACCAGTGTAATGTTGAAAGCGTTCCCCATGACATCATGGTTCTGCTAATTTACAACTTACAAAGCGCAAGCATATACGCAACATAGATGGGCACAATGGTTCAGGTTTATTAAATGCAAGAAAGTAAAGTGTCCCATCAAGTTCGTGAGAGCTTTAATCACTAACTTTCACATAACAAGTTTAATTTGGAAGGTAGATAAAAACATGAATTTACTTAGAATAGCAATAATGCTAATAGGTAGGTATGGTGGACACAAATGGCATAGGTTTGGTTTAAGGATTGGATGCAGGAGAAGAATTCCCTCTCAGTACAGGTTTTTGGCTAGCAAGGCTGGGTAGCAAGTATAAGAGTTGAAGGAAACAAACAAACATATAAGTGATAAAAAACAAACATGCAATCTTCCTTGGAAGCATAAAAGATCTTAACTAGAGAATACTAAACTTATGAGCAAATCAAGAAAGAAAGATGATGAAATTATATTTCTTTAAGAGTACTTCTATCTTTTTCATTCAATTCTCAAAAATAGTGTTGCTACTGACCAAGCCAGGTTTGCCAAAACCAACTAAATTAACTCAATGATCCCAAAGTGATACCAATACTAACGACAAGATCAATCATATAACCACGAATTGAAAACTAATATAAGATATGCAAAAGAGTAAATGATAGAACTTCTCATTAATAATCCATAACGGCAACTCACACCAAGGGATACATATCTAACGAGAGAGGGGACACTTCCATAATGCAAACCATCCTATATGATAACTTCTTTATTCATGATATGACTCTACTAAAAAGGTAAAAGGATAGAAGATAGTGATGTGATACCACGTCACTCCCCCAAGCTTGGAACAAACCAAGGGGATGCCAAACCTGATGATGAATTACTCCTTCGGTGGTGGTGGTATTCTCTCGGTTGGCGTGAGGAAATCTTCCAGCATCTTGTGAAGCCTATTATTCTCCTCTTGAAGCATATCCACCTTCCTCCTCAAGACTCGGTACTTGTCGCAGAACTCATCAGTGACTTGTAGAGCTTCCACTGCTACAGGGCAAGAACTGAGATCTAGAGTTGGAGGTATCAGCCTCTTCATGCCTGTTGTCATGTCCTTTACTTCCTCCCTGCCGTTTCGATCCATGTCTTCGCGCCTAGTTGCGATCCTTTCTTCTTCCACCCATCCTACTAAGGTCTTCTGTTCAAGATTGCGATGGAGCTCGAGACGGCGTCACAGCTCGTAATCCTTTGAAGATGAACCCCTGAACGACATCTGAACAAAACAGACCGAAACAAAAACACGACGAGAACATGATATACGAAACTCGGGGGATCTAGGGGATTATATATTACGAAGTTGTACAACAAAAGGAAGGTACTAGATGAAAACGGGTCGGAGACGGAGTCCGAGGTGGCCACACCACCTGGTGGCATGGCCAGGGGTGGGCTCGTGCCACAGGGTGGTGTGAGCCACCTTGGCTCCGTTTCCATCCCTCTTTCGCTTCGTAGCTTTCCTTGTTGGGTAAAAACTGCAAAAATATAACTGGACAGATCTTTTGCGGAACTTTTCTTATCAGAACTGTTACCTATTCGAAAACAGACTCTGCAGGTCTCTGCGTTTGGTATTTAGTAGATTCTTCCGGATTCACCACTTGAATAACATCAATATCTTCATCTTCATACACTTACTGCTTGAGTCATGAAACCTTTCACTTTCTTATTACACCATTATCTCCACTAACCCTGAAAATTTCTTTCACACAAAACTTCACACAGTTCTCATTAGCAACATTAGTATAAGTGAAGTGATAAAACCTTTTGAGTCCAATTTCAACTGAAAACCATCAAAACATAAGCTACTGTAGTAACTAATTCCGAAAATCCAAAAAGAATTCAAAAAGGAAATCGATTAAAAAAGCAAATGCAAGAGTGGCAAAATCTGTCAAAACAGACCAGCAAGTAAAGATCATTTTTTAGAACATCTTCTGTTGCTCTAATCAGAAAGTGCAAAACTAATGAAAGTTAAATAACAAACTGGGGAAGAAGCACAAAAAATTACAGCTCAATCCGTCATACAGAGAGATCTCACAAAATTTTATGGTGAAGCACAAAAATCTGTTTCGGGACAGTAACTTCCCCAAATATTACTTCTCTCTCATTAGAGGTTGATCTTGACACAAAAACCAAACGAAAAGGATAAGGAGAGGTTATTACCAAAGTAATAACTTCCAAGGCTCAAAGAAACAAAAACAAATTGAAAGCAAAAATAAATTGGGTTGTCTCCCAAAAAGCTCTTTCTTTATAGCCATTAAGATGGGCATGAAAATTTTGATGATGCTCACTTAGGAGTATGAATTGAAGTGAAAGAGAGAATTAAGAAGCAAAAATACACACGTTTAAGTCTAACCCACTTCCTATACAAGGTAATTTTGTAAACAAACAAGTTGTTGAAACCATAAACTGCTAGCATAGGAAGGCAAAAGAACTGCAACATAAAAACTTTCAGCATAAAACAAGGAAACTTGATATTATTGAGATGCATAAGAACACTTTTCCCTCTCTCATAGTAACTTTCAGTATCATGCATACACTTAAAAATATAACTATCACAAGGACCATCGTAACAATGATCACTTATTCTAACAGAAAACACAGGAATACTAGTTCTTATAATACTACTTTGTGAAACAATATTAGAGGTATCCTTACAAAGGATAGTGTGTCCCTCTTCTACATATTTAGTGACAAAGTCTTTCACATTTGCTATTATAGGTTCATCATTCATTTGTTTATCAGGTTCAACAGCTTTATTTATACTTTTACTAACCATACTAGCTATCATAGAATGTTCCTTTATCTTAACTGGGAAAGGCATTTTCTCAATGTAAGGTTCATGTAAAACATGATTAGCAGTATAAACTTCAGTATTTCTTGTAGGAACACACTTGGCAACATCTTTATAAGGTTCATGATACTTATTCCACTTCTTTTTAGGCACTTCAATGTAGGAAGCAAAAGCATTAAAATAAGTTGCAATAGCTTGACAGTCTAGACCATAAGCATTTTTAATATTTTGAAAGTCATCAGTTCCCATAAAATATTCAATGCATTCATAATCATAATTTATACCTGACTTTCTTCCTTTGTCATTCTCCCATGCTTTAGCATTATCTTGAATACGGTCTAGGATATCCCATTTAGCTTCTTCTTCCATGCGAGTGAATGATCCAGCACAAGAAGCATCCAATAAATCCTTATCATGAAGAGGGAGCCTTGCATAAAAGTTATTGATAATAATATTGTTGGGGAGCTCATGAATGGGACATTTGAGCATTAGTAACTTCAGTCTCCCCCAAGCTTGGGCTGTACTCTCTCCATCAAGAGGCCAAAAGTTATATATTTGATTCCGATCTTTATGAATCTCACTAGGAGGATAAAACTTTGAATAAAAGAGAGGTACTATTTCCTCCCATTCAAGAGCTTGACCATTCTTCAGCAGCTTATACCATTCCTCAACTCTTCCTTTCAGCGATAATGAGAATAACTTCTTCTTAACTTGATCTGTTGTAATACGTACACACTTGAACAACCCGCATAATTCGTGTATAAAGAGCAAATGATCACCGGGATGGACAATTCCATCCCCAACATAGTAGTTATCCACAACACGATCAATAATTCTCGTAGGTATTTTAAAAGTATCATTCTCAGCAGGTGGTGGTTCATCTACTACCTTAGCAGTGGTAGTAGCATTACGAAATAAGAAACTCAGCGAATTATCCATAACAAAAATAAAGCAACTAACACAAGTAAACAATACTCATAGTAGAAGTTTCCTTTACCAGTTCCACTATCCAATAGCGCTTCACTCCTCGGCAACGGTGCTAGAAAATAGTCTCGATGACCCACAAGTATAGGGGGTGTATCGCAGTATTTTCGATAAGTAAGAGTGTCGAACCCAACGAGGAGCAGAAGGTGCTGGCTAGTGGTATGGATCAGGAATTCTCTACAAATACTTAGCAAACGGATATTTAGGTTTTTTTTTATAAAGCAAGTAAATGAAGTATGAGTAAATAAAAGACAGTAAGAATAAATGCAGCAAGTGGCCCAATCCTTTATTCAGCAAAGGACAAGCCGGTTGTATTACTTAAGATGACCAAACGTTCTCGAGGACACACGTGAATTCTGTCAAGTGCTTTCGCTTTGTATAGTTGATTAATCTTCTTTAGATTGCTAAGTGTTGTGTGGGTGAACCTGTGCTAATGTACCGACCTTCCTAGGACTAATACATACTTGTGATTATACCCCTTGCAAACATCCGTAAGTAATTAAGGTAGAAACCTAACCACATCTTTAAACTCTAAGACCCTGACGTCCCTTATGCAATGGTTTCCTAACAGGGGTTCAGGTTTCTGTCACTCCGGCAACCCCTACGATTAGTATCCAAATACACAATGCATTCCCCTAGGCCCATATAGGTGAAGTGTCATGTAGTCGACGTTCACATGACACCACTAGAAGAAGTACACCACAACTTAAATATCAAACTAGTGAATCTTTCTCAACACAATTCTACTACTAACAACATGACTTCTCCCATGTCCTCAAGAACAAAACGAACTACTCACAAGACATCATATGAATCATGATCAGAGATGGAATAATGATGTATAACAATCTGAACATAAACAATAATTCAATGGTTCACTCAATAGCATCAACTACAAGGAGTAATCAACACCGGGAAAGTTTCCCCTAAGAACTATGCAAGATTCAACCCAATTGTTACAGCAATATGGAGATGGTGATGAGGGTGCTGCTGCTGCTGCTGATGATGATGGTGGTGGTGGTGATGATGATCCCGATGAAGTCCATCTTGATGGTGGTGTTGATGGCGACGATCTCCCCTCTCCAGGAAGGAATTCCCCTGGCAGAATTCTGTATGCCGGAGAGATCTTTCTCTCTTGGTGTTTTCTGCCCCGCAGAGGCGGCGGAATCTTTCTGTGGTCACTCCCCAAGTATTAGGGTTTTAGGAGGATTATATACACTAGAGGGGAAGCTGGAGGAGGGCCAGGGCAACCACACCACCTGGTGCCGCGGCCCAGGGTGGCCCGCTCCTAGGGGTGGTGTGGTCCCCCTATGGCCCATCTCCACTCCTCCTTCTGGCTTCCTTCGTCTTCTGGAAAAATAGAATTTTCCGTATATTTTCCTGGATTTTCTGATCTTCGCGAATTTTGCCTCCAAACAGCACCATTTGCATCAGAATCCTGACTGCAGCGGTCCATGCTCCAAAAGTCATCAACCATGCAAAACTAGGTAAAATAACGTAAGTATCATCTCTTAATATGAAATATATCAATGAATAACAGTAAATTATGATATAGAATAGTGATGCAAAAAATGGACATATCAGCGAGGTAGGCGGACGGTGCTCTGCCTCCTGGCGGTCAGCTACGGCGTAATGGCGCGGCTAGGGGCGGTGGCGTTTGGTCGGGCGTGGCTAGCGCTCTGAGCGGAAGCGGCGGCGTTCGACGCGTCTCACGGCGGGTGCTGGTCACGCGGTGGGAAATGGGCATGTCTAGGAGTGTGCTGGGGTCAAGGTGGAGCGGCGCACGCGGGCTGTGGTCGAGGGGCGGTGTGTGCTGCCTTGTCGGGCGCAGCGCTCTGGCATGGTCTATGCACGGTGCAGAGGCGGAGAGCGTGGGCTGTCTGTGGTGGTCCAGGGCTTGACATTGCTCGGGGAAGGTACAATGGGCGGCGGTGCTATCACGCCTACCTCCCAGGTATGGCGGAAAGGGGCTGGGTGGTCTCCTACGAGCTGCCCGTGCTCGACCGACGGGCATGGCCTCGGGGTGGCGCGACACTACTGCTAAAGGCTAAATGGTAGCTCCTTAATAGCATGGTTAGAACGAGGGAGACCAGGGGAGTGAATTGAGGTCAAATGGGTCGACAAGGCATTGATCAAAATTGTGTTAGTTAGGCAGGTTTATCTGTGATTACAAGGTGTTCAACACAATGGCCGCAAGAAACTTTTATTTGAATTTTGAAAAGATTTTTGGTGGGTGTGTTAGTCATATGCTTGAGCATCTGTGGTTGCATGGGATTGTCAAGGTGAACTCATTTGAGTGGTTTTTGAAAAAGTGGGATCTATGCATATGAAATGGATTCCATTTTCAAATGCCATTTAAAATTAGTGTTCAAATGTTTTTGTAAGATTTCAAAGTGGGCCTTGGTAGATATTTACTTGTACTAGCAAGGGTGAAATGAGCTGAGAATGTTTCTGTTTGAAATTGACTTCTAGGAACACCTAAAGTGGCCTAGTGGATAAACATGGCACAAATGACCATTTGCCTTTATTAATCTTATTTTATTTCTTTTTCTTTGGATTTGGTTTTTAAATGGTCTAGATGATGTGCCATTCACCTTTGAATCATTTTACAACCATTAGATCAAACAAACATGGCATTTCCAAACAATTCTATATTAATGCAACACACATATGCATTCTTAATTATTTTAATGATAAAAAGTTTTTGTTAACCCTAAATTGGGTAATTTGGATCTTGATAACCTTGATTAAAGTTTTGGGATGTTACATCTATCCTTGAATAGGCTCGCTCCACTCCAAGGCATTTGAGAAGCTTGAGATGAACCAAAATGGAGTCTCCGACCATATCCAGTGAGTGTTGGTGTGGAAACCAACATCTGCATCACCATTCAGACTGAAGCAGCAAATTTCAGGACGCGGCCTGTACTCGTAGCCAATTTCTTAGTGTGATGTGTAAACACAGTTCTTTCTTGTCAGATGTCCTGACAGTCATTTGCATCGCCTACTGCAATGTTAATCGGATAGTTCATGCCAAGGAAAAGAGAATATGATCCAAGGTCAGTAACCCTTTTCCATTGGTTAGCTGCAGTTAACTGGCTTGTGTCCATTGAGAACACCATGCACTCAAACCCAGAAGGATAGGTGCGAGCGGTGCGACCATAGTGAACAACAGTAGTATCATCAGCAATTGCATTGCCTGAGACACCATATGTATAGACCAGAAGAAGACTTGAACCACCGGCAGATCTTGCTAACCACCACCTACCAGGATCCTCCTCATCATCATCCTCAGCAAACCCATGTGTTAGGTAAAGCACATCGCATGGCGACAGAATAAGGAAATGACCTTCAAAGGGAAAGGAAATGTAACATGGAAATAATACTGATATTGATCTGACATTGTAGAAGTTGATATACAGTACTATTTTCAAAAATCTTGATTATACTTAAGATGTTTGATTGCGTAAAAAATGCCAACCTAGGGAGATGCTATGGAAATTCTAATTCTTTTCAAAATGGGGATATGCTATGGAAATTCTCCTATGGACACAGTTTGGTTCATAGGATCAAATAAAATAGGAAATAATCCTATAAATGTACTGTTCATAGGGAAAAAAGCAAGGTTGGATCCTACAAGATTTTGGTGTCTTATATACCAAAAGAAAACCAACAAGGATTATTTCTAGGAGGTTTAATATCTTATCTTATCTTATCTTACCACTATATAGTGTATAAATAACTTTGAATATTAACTGTTGGATCAGGACTTGTGAATCCCAACATTGCCAGCCCTTGGATCTTCTTTTCCATTCTAGCATCTACTTGAAGATTCTATTGATAGTCTTTAGCACAATGAACGCTATGCACAAGCCTCAAAACACACTTCTCCATCATTCTAGAATCTTCTCCTTCATTTCTCAAGACCATGTTAACAAAATTTACAAGTACTAGTACCTAATAAACATTGAGTTCTACATGATACAAAATACAAGAACTAAATATGCACCCATACTTTATAGATGTCGATCAAATTTATAATTTTTTAAGATTTACGTAGTATTATAATTCTATATAGTGATGATATGTCATATGTCTAGTATCTGAGTCTCACGTAAGTACTACTAGTAGATACCTTATATTTCATGGATATTCTAGTACTAGGAGACAATGCAATACTATCAGCAGCACTCAATCCTATGAATCAAATTACTTATATGTAAGAAAACTTAGTAAGGATTGCATTCCTCTGAAATTCCTATGAAATTCGTACGAATCAAAGAGGATAAAATTCCTATGAAATTCCTACTAACAAACGAAAGTTCAGAAAATAGAGCTTACATCAATTCAAGAATAATATCTGAGTCTCACATAAGTACTACTAGTAGATACCATATTTTTCCATTGGATGTACTAGGAGACGAAGCAATACTATTAGCAGAACTCAATCATATGAAACAAACTACTTATATGTAAGAAAACTTCCTAAAGATTGCATTCCTCTGAAATTCCCAGGGAATTCTTTCGAATCAAAGAAACTATTTTTTTATGGAATTCCTACTAACTAATGAAAGTTCAGAAAAATTAGATTGCATCGATTCAGGAATAAAGCTAATAAAATATGTAGGGAGGAGAATTTACCAAGTTCCAGAGACTTCCATGCATAAACATAGCCGTTCTCGGTCACGGCGAACACACGATCGTGTTGGATAATAGCATCACAGTATCTGAAGTAGCCCTGGAACTTGTTCACACAAACTGACAATCCATGACTATCATTCCCGTTAAGGACATCAATCTTGAATTCGAAAATGGCGACAAGAGAGAAGTCTTTGTATCCCCTAGCAGCTGTTGGAACTTGGCAAATTACTATCTTCTACAGTTTAGTATGTCGAGCTTCATCAACATCATCCTGAAATGTAAGTGCAGAACCTTCGGCCGGTTCAAACTCTGACACTTGCGGAATAACAATCTTCCGACGAGTGTACACATTGACAAGGTCCCACGTGAAATCGGGCCCAACTGTGATGATCCAATCTCCATTTATCGCCTGCTGGCTGCTCATCAAAACCATTTGGCATCACAACATCGAAGGAGAACCTGTCCAGCAGCGTTAGCTTACACGGGCTGCCCGCCACTTTGAAGCAGTCTTTGGATTCCCATGGTCTCACCGTCGGGTGAGAATGAAGAACACATGGGAGGCCAAACGGATGAGAAGAAGGCATAGTTCCGCTCTCTTTTGCTGATTGAAGAATATGTTTGGACAAACCGACAAGGCTCACGATGGTGGTGGCGGTGCAATGGTTGATGAGTACTTGAATGGGGCCTTCGGTGAACACCTTCTGAAACCGCTTAGGATCTTTCCAGACCTTGCTCGATCTCACCATGGAAGGACATTGAGATGGTGTTTTGGGGGCTTTCTTTGGGGTGGGGTTGGGGAGGGATGGAAGATCATTGGTGGGAGCTGGCGGCTGGGGTGAGATGGAGAAGACAAAGGATGATGGTGCGTAGTTGTACTACTAGTACTGCAGAAGGTGGGCGAGTGGGGGGTAGGGCTCTAATTGAGGCTAGTTGCACAAACATCCAACAATTAGAGCCGTAATTGTAAAGAGCTCCAACTGTAGAGCCCCGGTTATGTAAGAAATAATGTTAAGAGGGCTAATCAAAAAATTTGTGCTATCTAAAACATTTGTACCCAAAAGTAATTGTAGTAGTTTCTTGCAACTATACTATCCTGATTATCTGGAGTTACCTGCAATTTAAAATCTAATTGTTTTAGGTTTGTGCAGTTCCCTCCCTCCTCATGTTTCGAGGAAGCTCTATGACCCTATGTTCAAACAAAAAATGATCAAAGACAAAAAAAGGAAGACCATCTCTCAAGGCTCGTTTGATTTGCAGGATTCTCAAAACATAGAAAGAGGAAACTATTGGAATTTGGATCAAGTATGTGTTTGAATCACAGGGAAATCAACACAATTATACCATGAGATTGGAGTCGATGGAAATTTTCCTAAAAAATAGAGGGCAAAGGAATAATTTGAAGGAATCTCAATTCCCGCGTTTTTCCTATTTCTATATTTTTCCTATCTTGTGTTCCAAATGGGACATAATTCCTATATATTGGAATCCTATGAATCAAAAAACAGCATAGGATTATTTCCTAAGGGACAAAATCCTTCACAAATCCTTTGAGTTTTATTTGAATCAAAGAAGGAATAAAAAAGGTTTCCTCTCTCAGAAAAAAGGAACTCCACCTCTTGGACAATTCAGTGTGACGAGAGTAGCTACTAGATTCTATGTCTAGTACTAGCCGTAGGACCGAATCGTAGCACGTTATTACTAGTACTAGTACATATCAGTCTTTGCAAGTCCCTCGAAGGAAACAAAATAAAGCTCTGCAGGTAATAAATAGCCATGTAAATTTCCAAGATACACAATCTTTTGCTTGTTCATTTTGATCTGGGCGATAACTGGAGGATAGAGGAGTACTAGCTGCTTCGTGTCTTGAGCCATCGAGTTGGAGTAGAAATTTGGATATCTAAAAACCTAAATTTTCCCGTCAAACTAATTCTCATTGCATGCAACTTGACCAAATAGACTTACTGCACTACTTTACCGCGTGTCCGAAAAACTACGGAGTATAGTAATAGTACTACTACCATGTAGTACGTACTACAAGAAGTACTAGTACAGTAATGTTACATAGTGAGTTCCACATTCATCTTGTAGCGCCAAAAGCCGAAGTTGTGCCAATATAGTACTGTAGTAGTCACGTCCACGTTGCCTTACAGAAAAAAACTAGTACGGTGAGCAACAAGATCTATCTATTTATGTACTCCTATTTGCATATACTAGTAGTACTATTCAGGAACAACACAAGCATGTGTTCCACTAGTGTGCCTCCGCACGTAGGGTAATCCAGTACTACTAGTATGTAGTAGATCGCGACCGCACGGTCGCATGATTATTATGCACTGAGCCATGCCCTAGTCATGGGCATGTGCCGTAGCAGTAAAAAAATTGTGAAAAATCGAATACTCATGAATAATTACTCCCTGCATCCTAAAATAGTAGTAACTGACTTGGCTTTTTTCTAGATACACATGTATTTCGACGATTTTTGTACTTAGATGCTCCCTCATTTCCAAATTAGAAAGCATACTAGATTTTGTAATCACTCAGTTAGATGACTAAATCAAAGCATCGTAAGAACGGTTAGTGTGTTTATCTCTGGTCCATGTCGTAGAAGTGAACAATTACATAAAAATCGTAATAAACCCCTAAATACTCCATAATAACATTAGCAACAAACTTAGTTTACATCCAAAATGCATCCTTCCTAGTACCAAAAGAGAACCTACATGCGACTACTACTAGTAATCTAGAGTAGTCAAATAGTACTACTAGTAGTACTATTTATCTGCTAATACACCATTACAGTCTTAATCATCAGCCATAGTTTAAGATCATTTTTCCTGTCAATGCAAATCCAGAAAGATACATGGGTGGACTGTCTAACCTTCATCAGGAACCACCGCGGCACCCGAGGTACATCCTGAGCTTGTCGGAAGGGAAGTTGGCCAGCAACGAGCTGCTCGTGAGCTCGATTATCGCATTAAGGCTCTCGACCATCGAGAGGTCCACTGACCCCAGCAGGATAGGCGCACACAGTTTCACCATGTATCGCAGCCACAAGCACATGTCCAGCCTGATGCACACCAAGGACATGACGGCGGCCGGGCCGAGCACACTGCTGGTCAGGCTGAACACGGCACCGTCATCCCCGTAGAGGAAGCACGTGATTTCCCTCATGCTTGTTGGTGGCGGAATCAGGATGAGGCAAAAGAAGGTGCTGCCGTAGATGGCCCTGGTTACTATGACCCCGTGGGCCTCCTTAGGGAGAAGTCAGTTGATTCTTCTGAAGAACAGGAAGCGAAGCGCTATGTCGGGGCGAGGAGACGCGAAAAGAAACAACTCTGAAGAAAGATATTGGGGTTCCCAATACTTCTCCACGCCCAATCAGATGCACCAACCTCTAGATGCTTTACTCCTAACCCCACGGTGGTTCCGAGACAGAGCTTAACCCAAGTCTCGATTAAGAACGATGATGATCTACGTTTCACACTGCCCATGATTCCATGGGTAGTTTCATTCGAGATCGTGATGGAGCTCATAGCTTACGATCCGAGAGGGTAGTTATGCAAAATCTGATAAAAAATCTCTCAATCTTCCTACTCCTAGACCCTATTTTGCTCTGGCTTTTAGGTTAGATTCGATCTTATTTTCTTTCAATCTTTCTCGCCCTGCCGGTGAGGCAATGAAATCACAGGCGGGATCCATGCAGGAGCACGGGCCGCACGAGCACACGATCTTGTGCTCGTCGAGCTTGTCAAAGGCGACCAATCTAAAGCAGCCGTTGTAGGGGCACTCAATCATCGCCTCAGAATCGATGGCATCCGTAGCAGCCGGCTCACGGTCGAATCTGCCGACGCGGTACACGAACTTGTGGGAGTGGTTACAAAGGGAAGGTCGACTCACCGACGTAGTGCCCGCCGGCCAGAAACCCAGGTTGGATGGGTATATTGAAGAGTATACTGATTGAGTTTCGTACTATACGGGTACAATTGTACAGGAATACGCTAGGCATAGGTGCACTGGCGGCGGCTAAGGCTCTGCACTTGGCCACTTTTTTCTTAGACAGTGTCCACACGTTGTACATGCTTCGTCAAAACAAAAAGGCTGCAGAAAGTTGAAAGGTGAGTAAAGCACGTGTCACGTTGTACTGTACCAGACAGTACAGTACAGACAGACGAGGCAAGAAGATCCACTTGAGAGGCAAGACGATCTACTCTTGGAGAGAGACAAAAATCCCGCGGCCTAGTGCATGGTGTACAGTGCTGCAGGGGATAGACCAAGACTGTATGCATGTCTTCGACACCAAGCTATAATTAACTTTTTTGGTCTTATCAAATTTAAATCGACTTAATCATCCTAGACAGAGGGAGTACTAGTACTAGTACTAGTACTAGTAGTATACATCTTTGAACAAATCAGACAAAGTAGTACTACATTTATTAGTGATACTTTTTTAAGAAATTATTATTATTAGTAGTACTTAGATATTTGAATAACCAATCCAAATTACTAATCTAATATAGGGTACGATCACTCTATTTTATGGATTCTTGTTTACTATACGTATTAGTAGTAAAAGTTAGAATTTAGATTATTTAAGAACAAATTTTGGCTCTACAATATCTAAAATACGCGCAAACCTCAAAATACACTTCATTGCTTAGTTTCAGGGATCTTGTGCTAAATGCATGGACTTGGATGTAATTTTCATTTTTTATGAGGTCCTTGATGTAAGTTGTACTTCCACCGATCGTGTGTTAACTAAAGCACCTCGCTCCTACGGGACCTATCACAATTAAAAGAAAATTACGCTTCCTCGATTATCAGACAAAGTGGAACATGGTTTTTTATAATTCCAACGTTTTTAGAAATAGGATGTTTCAAGCTTCCCAGCTAACTTCACACACTTTAGTGACTTTTTGCCGATTTAACGAAATTAGGTCAAACTTTTGATACACAAGTAAGGGCAATTGATTCTATTGAATTAAATGTATTATTTTCAGAGGTAGATGGGTGCATCTTCATATAGTAAACAATGTCGTCGTTGTTAGTTTCCAACTATCACGAAAGAACATTTAATTCTCAATTTTTCGAGTGATGACAAAATTGTTCTTTTATGTAAAGAAACTCTGAATAATATGGATCTGAATACCACAAGAAAAGTTTTTAGACATAAATAGTAGACCAACATGTCGTACTGACGATACCCATATTTTATGAGCTTTCAAACTTCCAAGCTAACTCCGCCAACTTGAATGACTTTATGCCAATTATTTATCGAAATTAGGTCAAATTAGAACTACAAGTAAGTTGTAGGTTGCTTTGAAAGTTTTATGAAAAATCTTCTGGAGGTACCCATTCGGGGTCAATTAATATATCAAAAACCACCGATAGTTTTGACGACACGTTCAACTTCTTGCTAAGATTTTGCATCTTGATAGTTTAACAAAATTAGGTCAAACTTGAGCTACAAGTAAGCGCAAAAGATCGCTCTTGAATTAAATGTCTGTCGATATTCGAATGACTTCCTAGCTAACTCTGCCAATTTGAATGACTTTATGTCGATTTATCGAAATTAGGTCAAATTTGAAACTACAAGTAAATTGTAGGGTTGCTTTGAAAGTTCTACGAAAAAGCTTTTGGGGGTACCCATCGAGGGGTCACAATCAATATATCAGAAACCACCGAGAGTTTTGACGATAGTTTCAACTTATTGCTAAGATTTTGCATCCTGACAATTTAACGAAGTTACGTCAAACTTCAGCTACAAGAAAGTAAGCTTCCTAGATTTCTCTTAAATTAAATGTATTTTTGGAGGTAGATGGGTGCATATTCTTGTAGTACACAATGTTGTCAGTGTGAGTTTCCAACTATCAGGAAAGAATATTCTCAATTTTCCAAGTAATGTCAAGATTATTCTCTCTTGTAAAGGAAGTTCGAAGAATATGGATCTGAATGCCACAAACCAAGTTTTCACACACATATATAGTGGACCAACATATTGTACTTACAATTTCATCTGTTTTATGAGTTCTCAAACTTCCTAGATTATCGCTCTACCCACTTGAATGACTTTATGTCGATTAATCAAAATTAGGTCAAATTTGAACTATATACTACAACTAAATTGTAGGTTTCTCTAAAAGTTTTACGAAAAAACTTTTGGAGGTACCATACCGATCGGGGGGGGGGGTCACTAGCAATATATGAGAAACAACCAAGAGTTTTGACAACAAGTTTAACTTCTTGGTAAGATTTTGCATCATGACACTATTTAACGAAACTAGGTCAAACTTGAGCTACAAGTAAGCACGATAGATTGCTCTTGAAATATATGAATTTTCAGAGGTAGATGGGTGCATTTTCTTGTAGTAAACCATGTCGTTGGTGTGATTTTCCAACTATTAGGAAAGAGTATTCAATTCTCAATTTTCGGAGTGATGAGGAGCGAGGTTGTTGTTTTCCGTAAAGAAATGTCCGAAGAATATTGGATCTGAATGCCATAAGCCAAGTTTACCAACATATATACTGGACCAACATGTTGTACCAATGATTCCCATGTTTTATGAGTTTTCAAACTTCCTAGCTAACTCTTCCCATTTGACCGAATGAATTTATGTAGATTTATCGAAATTAAGTCAAATTTGAAACTACAAGTAAATTGTAGGCTACTTTGAAAGTTTTATGAAAAAGATTTTGTTGGTACCCATCGACGGGTCACAATTAATATATCAGAAAACACCGAGAGGTTTGACGATAGGTTCAACTTCTTGCTAAGATTTTGCATCTAGAAAATTTAACGAAATTTGGCCAAACTTGAGCGACAAGTAAGCGCGATAGATTGCTTTCGAATTAAATGTATTTTCAGAGGTAGATCGGTGCATCTTGTTGTAGTAAACAATGCCGTCAGTGTGAGTTTCCAACTATTAGGAAAGAAAATTCAATTCTATATATTTTGAGTAAAGACGAGCGATGTTGTTCTTTTTTGTAGAAGTCCTAAGAATATTGGATGTGAATGCCACGCCAAGTTTATAGACATATATAGTGGACCAACATGTTGTACCAATGATTCCCATATTTTATGAGCTTTTAAACTTCCTAGCTAACTCTGCCCATTTTAATGACTTTAAGTCGATTTTTCGAAATTAGGTCAAATATGAAACTACAAGTAAATTGTAGGTTTTGCTTTGAAAGTTTTGCGAAAAAGCTTTTAATTTGGAGGTACCCATCGAGGGGTGACAATTAATATATCGGAAAACAACGGGAGTTTTGACGACAGGTTCAACTTCTTGCTAAGATATTGCATCTTGACAATTTAACAAAATTAGGTCAAACTTGAGCTACAAGTAAGCGCGATAGATTTCTCTTGAGTTAAATGTCATCTCAGATTTTCTGGTCATAAGCAGTGCCGTGGGTGTGAGTGTTCAACTACCAGGAAAGAACATTCAATTCTACATTTTCCAAGTGAAGACGAGCGAGGTTAGGTATTCTTTTCCGCAAAGAGTAGTCCAAAGAATATTGGATGTGGATTCCACAAGCCAAGTTTACATACATAGATAGTGGATTGACAACATGTTGTACTTGTGTTTCCCATGTTTTATGAGTTTTCAAGCTTCCTAGCTAACCTGTCCATTTGAATGACTTTCTATCAATATCTTGGAATTATAGGTCAAATTTGAAACTACAAGTCAATTGTAAGTTTTGCTTTCATAGTTTTACGATAAAGCTTTTGGAGGTACCCATCGAGGGGTCAAAATTAATATATCAGAAACCAGCAAGAGTTTCGACGATAGGTTCAACTTCTTGCTAAGACTTTGCATCTTGACAATTTAATGAAATTAGGTCAAACTTTAGCTAGCTACAAGTAAACAGCATAAATTGCTCTTGAATTAAATGTCTTTTTAGAGGTAGATCAGTGCATCTTCTTGTACTAAACAGTGTCGTTGGTGTGAGTTCCCAACTATCAAGAAAGAACATTCAATTCTACATTTTCCGACTAAATAGGAGCGAGGTTGTTCTTTTTCCTAAAGAAAAGTCCGAAGAATATTGGATCTGAATGCCACAAGCTAAGTTTACAGACATATTTATTGGACCAACATGTTGTACCAATGAATCCCATGTTTTATGAGTTTTCAAACTTCCCAGCTAACTCTGCCCATTAGAATGACTTTATGTCAATTTATTGAAATTAGGTCAAATTTGAAACTCCAAGTACTAGTAAATTGCACGTGCCCTGCACGTGAGACTCAGATAATAGACGTCTGACATATCATCACTATATAAAATTATAATAGGTAAAGGAAAAAAATATATAAATTTGATCAACATCTATAAAGTATGGGTGTATATTTGGTTCTTGTACTTTGTATATCATGTAGAAGTCAACGATTATTAGCTATCTAAAACTTGAAAATTTTGGTAACATGGTCCAGAGAAATGAGGGAGAAGATTCTAGAATGATGGAGAAGTGTGTTTTGAGTTTTGTGCATAGCATTCATTGTGACAAAGACTATAAATAGAATCTTCTAGATGCTACTCCCTCCATTTCAAAATATAAGATGTTTTAGCTTTGTGAAAGAAGGGTACCTCTTTTAGTGTGTAGGTTCATCTAGTTTTGGAGTGAACCTACACACTAAAAGTAGTCTAGATGCACACTTTTCACAAAGCTAAAACATCTTATATTTTGAAATGGAGGGTGTAGAATGGAAAACAAGATCCAGCGGCTGGAAATGTTGGGATTCACGAGTCTTGATCCAATGGTCAATATTCAAAGTTATTCGTACACTATATAGTGGTAATAAATTGTAGGTTGCTTTGAAAGTTCTACTAAAAAGATTTTGGGGGTACCGATTAGGGGGTCACAATTAATATATCAGAAACCACCAAGAGTTTTGACAATAGTTTCAACTTCTTGCTAAGATTTTGCATCTTGAGAATTTAGCGAAATTAGGTCAAACTTGAGCTACAACCAAGTAAGCGCGATTGATTTATATTGAATTAAATGTCTTTTCGGAGGTAGATGGGTGCATCTTCTTGAAGTAAACAATGCTATCAGTGTGAGTTTCCAACTATCATGAAAGAACATTCTCAATTTTCCTAGTGATGACGAGATTGTTCTTTCAGGTAAAGAAAGTCCTAAGAATATGGATCTGAATGCCACAAGCCAAGTTTTCACACATACATGGTGGAGCAATATGTCGTACTTACGATTTCCCAAGTTTTATGAGTTCTCAAATTTCTTAGCTAACTTCACCCACTTGAATGACTTTATGCAGATTTATCGAAATTAGGTAAAATTTGAACTACTACAAGTAAACTATGTAGGTTGATTTGAAATTTTTACGAAAAATGTCTTGGAGGTACCCATCGGAATGGGGGGTCAATTAATATATCAGAAACAACAGAAAGTTCTGACGACAGGTTCATCTTCTTGCTAATATTTTGCATCATGACAGTTTAATGAAATTAGGTCAAACTTGAGCTACAAGTAAGCGCGATAGATTGCTCTTGAATTTAATGAAATTAGGTCAAACTTGGACTACAAGTAATAAATTGTAGGTCGATTTGAATGTTTTATGAAAAAAGCTTTTGGAGGTACCCATCGAGCGGTTAATTAATATATCAGAAACCATAGAGAGTTTT
Source organism: Avena sativa (assembly GCA_916181665.1). Classification (NCBI taxonomy): domain Eukaryota; kingdom Viridiplantae; phylum Streptophyta; class Magnoliopsida; order Poales; family Poaceae; genus Avena; species Avena sativa. The sequence continues at coordinate 311,202,173 of OV702291.1, forward strand.
GACGACTGGTTCGACTTCTAGCTAAGATTTTGCATCATGAAAATTTTGAACACCTTTTGAAAATGATCACATGAAATAGGGGAGAGGGGAAATGATTTTTCTATTATCTATGGGCAACCCACAAGCTTGAGGTGCACCTTAGGCTAAAAGATACAAACTTTATTTTCTCCACAATGTATATGGTGAACCTTAGCAGATGCCACATACTAGGCCTTAAGGTGTGCTTTTGTACACATTGCTGATGCCCTTATTAGGGAAAAATCAAATAGTATAGTACACTAGTAGTAGTACTCATTTCTTTTCTTAGACATATGCTCACCTCTATCCACGCGTTGTACATGCTGAGAGAATAAAACGTAGGCAGCAGCGAAGAGGAGTTGAAGGCAGTTCGACGTCAGCGGAAAGTTATGATGGGTTCTTGACATGAGGTACTCCTACGGCCACTCTACTAGTAGTAAATTTCAGGACCTATGCACGCAAAGCAAATTGTGTGTTTTCTCTCTCCTTCGTTGCCTCTCACCATCCATCCTCCCTCTCTCCTCCCCTTTCCCCTCGCGCACCGGCTCAGCTGATATCTCCCTCGTCCACAGTGTGGTGCTGCGCATGTGTGCCTTGTAACGGCGTCTCTGTGTCTCTGGCGTGTTCGGCAGACGCGTTGGTGTGGAGTAGGGACAAGGAGTACATAGGAAGTAAACTAGTTTCGTCCTTGGCGGCAAAAAAATTCAAACATTTCCGGTTTTCAAAATTTTCACTTGCTTCCCAAACATCGGGAGGGAAGGTTACTCAAAAGATCGGCCATTCGCAGTACTTCTTATGTTATCTTTATCTTGTCTTATCTCTTACAATACCATACCATACCACTGTATAGTGTACGGATAACTTTGAACATTGACCGTTGGATCAAGACTGGCAAATCCAAACATTGCTAACCATTGGATCTTCTTTTCTATTCTTAGCATCTACAAATATTCTACTAATAGTCTTTAGCACGATGAATGCTAGTATGCGCAAACCTCAAAACATACACTTCATTGCCCAGTTTTATGGTCCTTGTGCTAAATGCATGGACTTGAGTGCAATTTTCATTTTTATGAGGTCCTTGATGTAACCTGTACTTCCACCAACGTGTTAACTCTCAAGCACCTCAATCCTACAAGACCTATCATAGTTAAAAGAAAATGCAACCGCCCCAATTATCACACAAACTGGACCTGGGTTTCTTATACGTAATACCCAAGTTTTTAGTACTAGGATTTCTCAGGCTTCCTATCTAACTTCTCACACTTCCGTGATTTCTTGTCGATTAAGAAAATTAGGTCAAACTTGAGCTACAAGTAAGCGTGATAGATTGCTCTTGAATTAAATGTATTTTCGGAGGTAGATGGGTGCATCTTCTTATAGTAAACAATGTCATCGGTGTAAATTTCCAACTATCAGGAAAGAAAACTCTCAGTTTTCCGAGTGATGACGAGATGGTTCTTTTCCGTAAAGAAAGTCCGAAGAATGTGGATCTCAATTCCATAAGCCAAGCTTCTAGACATATTAAGTGGACCAACGTGTTTTACTTACGATTCCCATATGTTTTTTGAGTTTTCAAACTCCCTAGCTAATTAACTCTGTCCACTTGAATGACTACATGCCGATTTATAAAAATTAGGTCAAACTTGAACTATAACTAAATTATAGGTTGCTCTAGAAGTTTTACGAAAAAACTTTTGGAGGTACCGTACCGATCGGGGGTCACAATCAATATATGAGGAACAACCGTGAGTTTTGACAACATGTTTGACTTCTTGCTAAGATTTTTCATCATGACAATATTTAACGAAATTGGGTCAACAACTTGAGCTACAAGTAAGCACGCTAGATTGCTCTTGAAATATATGACTTTTCAGACGTAGATAGGTGCATTTTCTTGTAGTAAACAATGGCGTTGGTGTGATTTTCCAACTATTAGGAAAGAACATTTAATTCTCAATTTTCTGAGTGATGACGAGAGAGGTTATTATTTTCCATAAAGGAATGTTCGAAGAATATTGGATTTGAATGCCAAAGGCCAAGTTTACCGACATATATAGTCGACAAACATGTTGTACCAACGATTCCCTTGTTTTATGAGTTTTCAAACTTCCCATCTAACTTTGCCCATTTGACCGAATGACTATATGTCGATTTATCGAAATTAGGTGAAATTTGAAACTACAAGTAAATTGTAGTTTGCTTTGAAATATTTACAAAAAATCTTTTGGAGGTACCCATTGACGGGTCACAATTAATATATCAGAAAACACCGAGAGTTTTGATGATAGGTTCATCTTCTTGCTAAGATTTTGCATCTTGACAATTTAACAAAATTAGGTCAAACTTAAGCTACAAGTAAGCGCGATAGATTGCTCTTGAATTAAATGTATTTTCAGAGGTAGATCGGTGCATCTTGTTTTAGTAAACAATGCCGTCGGTGTGAGTATCCAACTATGAGGAAAGAACATTCAATTCTACATTTTTAGAGTGAAGACGAGCGAGGTTGTTCTTTTTCGTAAGAAGTCTGAAGAATATTGGATGTGAATGCCACGCCAAGTTTACAAAAATATATAGTGGACCAACATGTTATACCAATAATTCCCATGTTTTATGAACTTTCCAATTTCCTAGCTACTACTCTGCCCCTTTTAATGACTTTAAGTCGATTTATCGAAATTAGGTCAAATTTGAAACTACAAGTAAATTGTAGGTTTTGCATTGAAAGTTTTACAAAAAATCTTTTGATTTGGAGGTACCCATCAAGGGGTCACAATTAATATATTGGAAAACAACGAGAATTTTTACGATAGGTTCAACTTCTTGCTAAGATTTTGCGTCTTGACAATTTAACGAAATTAGGTCAAACTTGAGCTACAAGTAAGCGCGATAGATTGCTCTTGAATTAAGAGGTAGATGGGTGTATTTTTTGGTAGTAAGTAGTGCCGTGGGTGTGAGTGTCCAACTACCAGGAAAGAACATTCAATTCTACATTTTCCGAGTGAAGACGAGCGATGTTAGTTGTTATTTTATGTAAAGATAAGTCCAAAGAATATTGGATGTGGATGCCACAAGCCAAGTTGACAGACATATATAGTGGATCAACAACATGTTGTACTTGAGATTCCCATGATTTATGAGTTATCAAGATTCCTAGCTAACCCCGCCCATTTGAATGACTTTATGTCGATATCTCGGAATTATAGGTCAAATTTGAAACTACAAGTCAATTGTAGGTTTTGCTTTGATAGTTTTACAAAAAAGCTTCTAGAGGTACCCATCGAGGGATCAAAATTAATATATCAGAAACCAGCGAGAGTTTGACGATAGGTTCTACCTCTTGCTAAGACTTTGCATCTTGACAACTTAACCAAATTAGGTCAAAATTGAGCTAGCTACAAGTAAACGCCATAGATTGCTCTTGAATTAAATGTCTTTTCAGAGGTAGATCGGTGCATCTTCTTGTAGTAAATAGTGTCATCGGTGTGAGTTTCCAGCTATCAATAAAGAACATTCAATTCTACATTTTCCGAGTGAATATGAGCGAGGTTGTTCTTTTTCCTAAAGAAAAGTCCGAAGAATATTGGATCTGAATGCCACAAGCCAAGTTTACATACATATATATTGGACCAACATGTTGTACCAACGATTCCCATGTTTTATGAGTTTTCAAACTTCCGAGCTAACTCTGCCCATTAGAATGACGTTATGTCAATTTATCAAAATTAGGTCAAATTTGAAACTCCAAGTACTAGTAAATTGCACGTGCCCTGCACGTGAGACTCAGATAATAGACGTCTGACATATCATCACTATATAAAATTATAATAGGTAAAGCAAAAAATATAAAAATTTGATTAACATCTATAAAGTATGGGTGTATATTTGGTTCTTGTACTTTGTATATCATGTAGAAGTCAACGATTATTAGCTATCTAAAACTTGAAAGTTTTGGTAACATGGTCTAGAGAAATGAGGGAGAAGATTCTAGAATGATGGAGAAGTGTGTTTTGAGTTTTGTGCATAGCATTTATTGTGACGAAGACTATCCATAGAATCTTCTAGATGCTAGAATGGAAAAGAAGATCCAACGGCCAGAAATGTTGGGATTCCTGAGTCTTGATCGAGTGGTCAATATTCAAAGTTATTCGTACACTATATAGTGTTAAGAAATTGTAGGTTGCTTTGAAAGTTCTACGAAAAGCTTTTGGGGGTACCCATCAGGGGGTCACAATTAATATATCAGAAACCACCAAGAGTTTTGACGATAGTTTCAATTTCTTGCTAAGATTTTGCATCTTGACAATTTAATGAAATTAGGTCAAACTTGAGCTACAAGCAAGTAAGCGTGATTGATTTATCTTGAATTCAATGTCTTTTCAGAGGTACATGGGTGCATCTTCTTGTAGTAAACAATGCTGTCAGTGTGAGTTTCCAACTATCAGGAAAGAACATTCTCAATTTTCCTAGTGATGACGAGATTTTTCTTTCAGGTAAAGAAAGTTCGAAGAATATGGATCTGAATGCCACAAGCCAAATTTTCACACATATATGGTGGAGCAATATGCCATACTTTTGATTTCCAATGTTTTATGAGCTCTCAAATTTTCTAGCTAACTTCTCCCACTTGAATGACTTTATGCAGATTTATTGAAATTAGGTAAAATTTGAACTACTACAAGTAAACTGTGTAGGTTGCTTTGAAAGTTTTACCAAAAAGCTCTTGGAGGTCCCCATCGGAGGGGGGGGGCAATTAATATATTAGAAACCACAGAGAGTTCTGACAATAGGTTCATCTTCTTGCTAAGATTTTGCATCTTGGCGGTTTAATGAAATTAGGTCAAACTTGAGCTACAAGTAAGCGCAATAGATTGCTCTTGAATTTAATGAAATTAGGTCAAACTCGAACTACAAGTAATAAATTGTAGGTTGCTTTGAAAGTTTTATGAAAAAAATCTTTTGGAGGTACCCATCGAGCGGTTAATTAATATATCAGAAACCATAGAGAGTTTTGACGACTGGTTCGACTTCTAGCTAAGATTTTGCATCATGAAAATTTTGAACACCTTTTGAAAACGATCACATGAAATAGGGAGAGAAGGTAAATAATTTTTCTATTCTCTATGGGCAACCCACAAGCTTGAGGTGCACCTTAGGCTTAAGATAGAAACTTTATTTTCTCCACAATGTATATGGTGAACCTTAGCAGATGCAACATCCTAGGACTTAAGGTGTGCTTTTGTACACATTGCTGATGCCCTTATTAGGGAAAAAGAAAATAGTATAGTACACTAGTAGTAGTACTAATTTGTTTGCTTAGACATATGCTCACCTCTGTCCTCACGTTGTACGTGCTGAGAGAATAAAATGTAGGCAATAGTGAAGAGGAGTAGAAGGCGGCTCGATGTCAGAGGAAAGTTATGATGGGTTCCTGACACGAGGTACTCCTGCAGCCACTCTACTAGTAGTAAATTTCAGGACCTATGCACGCAAAACAAATTGTGTATTTTCTCTCTCATTCGCTGCCTCTCACCATCCATCCTCCCTCTCTTCTCCCCTTTCCCCTCGCACATGGCCCGTCTGATCTCTCCCTCGTCCACAACGTGGTGCTGCGCATGTGTGCCTTGGTACGGCGTCTTTGTGGCTCTGGCATGTTTGGCAGCCGCATTGGTGTGGATCAGGGATGAGGAGTACATAGGAAGGAAACCACTTTGGTCCTTGGCGGCAAAAAATTCATACTTTTCTGGTTTTTGAAATTTTCACTTGGTTCCCAAACATCGGGAGGGAAGGTTACTCAAAAGATCGGCCATTCGATGTACTTCTTATCTTATCTTTATCTTGTCTTATCTCTTACAATACCATACCATACCACTATATAGTGTAAGGATAACTTCGAACATTGACCATTGGATCAAGACTGGAAAATCTAAACATTGCTAACCGTTGGATCTTCTTTTCCATTCTTAGCATCTACAAAGATTCTACTAATAGTCTTTAGCACGATGAACGCTAGTATGCACAAACCTCAAAACACACACTTCATTACCCAGTTTGAAGGTCCTTGTGCTAAATGCATGTACTTGGGTGCAATTTTCATTTTTATGAGGTCCTTGATGTAACTTGTACTTCCACCGACCGTGTTAACTCTCAATCACCTCGCTCCTACGAGACCTACCACAGTTAAAAGAAAATGCAACCGCCCCAATTATCACACAAACTGGACCATGGTATCTTATACGTAATACCGAAGTTTTTAGTACTAGGATTTTTCAAGCTTCCTAGCTAACTTTGCACACTTCAGTGGATTCTTGTCGATTAACGAAATTAGGTCAAACTTGAGCTACAAGTAAGTGCGATAGATTGCTCTTGAATTAAATGTATTTTTGGAGATAGATGGGTGCATCTTCTTGTAGTAAACAATGTCGTCGGTGTGAGTTTCCAACTACCAGGAAAGAAAATACTCAGTTTTCCGAGTGATGACAAGATGGTTCTTTTCCGTAAAGAAAGTCCGAAGAATATGGATCTCAATGCCATAAGCCAATCTTCTATACATATTAAGTGGATCAACATGTTTTACTTATGATTCCCATATTTTTTTTTGAGTTTTCAAACTCCCTAGCTAATTAAATCTGCCCACTTGAATGACTGCATACCGATTTATCGAAATTAGGTCAAACTTGAACTATAACTAAATTGTAGGTTGCTCTGAAAGTTTTACGAAAAAACTTTTGGAGGTACCGTACCAATCGGGGGGGCATGTTCGTCTGCGGTACCAAAGTTGGTAGGCCATCGCATGACGGTACCTAAGTTGCCTGAAATTACCGCGTTTCGAAAAGTTGGGCCACCAACTTACGAGAGGGGCCATTTCGATGCAAACTCGTCTCACCCCTACCAAATCCAAACATGCCGTGAAACTGCCCCGTGAAGTAGACGGTCGGGACCCTCATGTTAGTAATATTTCCGTGACGCGAGCGCCAACACGGCAACCACGTAGGTGAAACGAGATACTAAAGGAGCATCATGCGTTGACCAAATTCACAAATCCACCCCTCCCTCCTTTCGCATGAACCCTAGCACCGGCGGCGTCGAAATCCCCTCTCCAACCAGAATGATCTCTTTGGTTATTTGACTTCCGGCACCAAGTTTCTGCGCCTACTCGCTGCTACCGAGCTCTAATGCCGAATGCCGTGCCAGCCGTTGCGACGATCTAGCCGGCCTCTAACACCGACGAGCTGAGCAGCGCGGAGGATGGCAAATCCATTTGCCGTGGAAGAAGTACTTCTGGCTAATTTCGGGTGAGCTACTATTCTCTTTGCTATTCGCACTACCTATAACTGCTAGCTGGCTATTTGCATTACAGAGATATATCGAACATAGAATTGTTTGCTAGCATGACGCTGACAAACAATTCTTATCTTTTGTCTCCAATTTTCTGTCAATTAGGATCTCCGCTGAACCCAACTACACGGTAATGGGCACCATCTACGGCTACCTCATTAAATTAGCACATGGGATGAGCACGTGGAAAGAAGCTCAGAATCTGAAGATGGAAGTAGCGCCTGTGCAGTTATTCACTATCCCTGGTTTGGTTGCTGCTGTGCGTGAACTTGCTGAAATGAGGCCGGAGCAGACTGCACAGTTTAGCCTCCTTGATGAACGAGGCTTCAAGGTTCCTATAGCCTGTGACAGTCAGCTAATTGGGTTGATGAAACAGCATGTTAGGCTTCGCATGGTTATGCTGGTATGTAACATAGTGGATGAGGAAGCTCCTACTACTGGGAGTCGCCCAGCTATTATTGGACAGGGAGGTCTAACTCGAACCCCTGCTGTTGTTGAGAAAAATGTGGTTCCTCGTGCGCGACATGCTTCTGTTAGGCAACCTCCTCGTAGGAGTCCCCGTATTGCTGTTGTGGAAAACTCTGCTCTAGAATCTGCTAGTACTGGTCGTCCCCTTCCTTGTTCCCGTGTTGCTGCGGCTGCTGCTCACCCAATCCATGCCGTTGTTGAGCAAACTAAGGCGTCCGGAGGCTGCCCCGCTGTTGTTGCCAAGACCGCCGCCTTGTGTGCTGCTCCTCCTCGAAACCGTCCTCAAGTTGTGCGAACCCGTGCTCTAGAATCTGCTGGTACTGGTCGTCCTCGTGTTGTTGTTGATCTGGACGCTGTTGACCCAATCCCTGCCGCTGTTGAGCAAACTAAGGCTTCCGGAGGCTGCCCCACTGTTGTTGCAAAGACCGATGCCTTCTCTCCTCCTCGAACCCGTGCTCGGGTTCAGCGAGCTGCTGGTCTGAAGCCAGCTCATGGTCTGGACTCTGCTAGCACTCAAAACACTTATGTTGTGGGAACTGCTCCTGATCGTCGAGGTGGCATGGCAGCAGCTGATCCTATTGTGGCTGCGGTTAGAAGGGGCCCTGCCTGTCCACCATGTAATGTAGCTCCTGCTGCTAAGGGCCCTCGCCTTGTTCCTGGTCCTGGTACTTCCACCGAGGTTGATCCAGCTAACGATGACGCTGGTGATGGCGGCGGCGGCATTGGGGCTGGGTCTGATGGTGTCATTCCATCTCTCGAACCTCTCGGATGTTTCTATCCTGAAGAACCTGATGATGGCAAAGTAATCGTTCGTATCGGTGTCGCGGATTATACTGCAAAATTAGATGATGGCACAGAAAAATTCAATGACGAGTTTGATGTAATCCTTGGCAGATACGACCCTGAAGTGGTAGAGTTATCTGACCTGATGGCATTGTTACGTGTGAAGGTGCTGTGGGGGTCCTCCCAGGAAGCACGTTTGTTATATTATGGTTACAGGAGCAAAAAGGCTATCGAAGTGAAAGATACCAGGGATTTAGTCGTACCGTTTACAAGGAAACATTATAGAGGTGAAGTTTACTTCCACTTGGTAGTGCTCATGGTTGGAGAGGAATTGGAACTCGACAATAGAGATGATGGACTTTTAGAAGGCATGCATGACCTGATCCATGGCATCACTGGGGCTGCTGCGATCGAGGGTGGCTTCGAACAGAGGAGAGTCTTACAGAGGAGCGTCATAAAGAGGAGTAGGAAGAGCATCCCCAGAAAGGGCACCCCGAAGAAGAACGTCACCAAGGAGACCACGCTAGAGAAGAGGATGCCCAAGAGTCGCACGACAAAAGGCACCATGCCACAGAGTACACCCCTGAGATCCAGTCAAAATGCCACACCGAACGATAGCAGCAAAAACACTAAGAGGGCTAGCACGGTGGTGAACACTCGCAGGAGTGGTAGCAAAGAGGCGAAGATGGCCAGCAAGGAGGCTACCACACCCAGTGGGAGCAGAAAAAACACTAATTTGGAGCGGAACACGCCGCTGTCAGGGAATTATGCCAGCATGAAGGAGAACATGCCCAATAGTAGCAGCAAAAGGGCTAATTTGGAGCAGAACATGCCGCTGAGGTCAGGCAATAATGCCAGCACGAAGGAGAAGACACCCAATAGTAGCAGCAAAAGGGCTAATTTGGAGCGGAACACGCCGTTGGGGTCAGACAATAATGCCAGCACGAAGGATAACACGCCCAATAGTAGCAACAAAAGGGCTAATTCGAAGAAGAACACGTCGCAGAGGTCAGGCAATAATGCCAGCACCCTAGAGCCAACACCCGTGAGGGGAGGCAGTAAGGAGATCACACCCAAGAGCGGCAGCAAAAGGCCTAGTTCGATGGGGAATGGAACGCGGATGTCAAGCCCTACTGATACCATCAGGAAATATTACATCAGGAAGGAGGATGTACACAGGAAGAGCAAGAGGGTTCTATACACTCAAGATGAAATTGATTCTGACTGCTGTTTGTCCACTGAAGTACCTGGGATGCGTGCAAACATAAGACCACCCCATGTGGTTGCAGCAGAACCAACCGAGTGTCTTGGAGAAAACAGAGTTGCCAGTGAGGTGGACTAGGGAAATGTTCCTGTCCATCCGGGTGGAGACGATGGTGCAGCCCCACCCATGGGAGTCAATATGATGTGTGCAGTACTAGGCATTAGAGACGATGGCGAAGATTCTGAATCAGATGAAGAAGCAGGCACTGTAGAGGATCAAGAATCCGGTGATGATGAAATAGACGAGGAACTTAACAATGAGGCTGGTATTCCAGTCGATGATTTGGGTGTTGAAGTAGAAGAAATGAAACATGACCATGAGTATCCTATAATTTTGGTCGGCACCGAGTTCAGGAGCATGCATGAGTTCAGGATGTCATTCCGGCATTTTTGTATCAAGGGGGTGTTCGACGTTTATCGACTGAAGAACTCTGCCGAGAGGTATGAGGCCGTTTGCAAGTTAACGTGGATGAATGGACGGGCCGAGGTACATTGTCCATGGAGGATCACAGCAAGATCCTAACCTATGTCGACTGTAATTAGGGTATTGGGGCAATGAATGCAGCAAACCATTAGAACTCTCTCTCTCTCTCTCTCTCTCTCTCTCTCTCTCTCTCTTTTCACTCTATAACTACAATTGATGTGCGATATCTTTCTGGCAACTAGTCGACTCTGCATATATTTTAAATAAATCTGTGTTGCAGGTGAACAGAATGGGCCCTCCACACATGTGTTCGACAGGCAGCAAACTGAAATCCTCAATGGCTGATACACAGTGGGTGGCTATGCAATCTATGTCCATACTAAAGGATAACCCTAAGGAGACCGCGAAGAATATTCAGACTAGCCTCGGTTCTAAATACAACATTGTCCTTCCGTATTACACGGTTTGGAAAGGTAAAGAGAAAGCTCTGGGGGTCTTGCATGGGGATTGGACCAATAGCTTCAGGATGCTGTACAACTTCAAGGCGGAGGTACAAGCTAGGTGTCCGGGGAGTGTTGTGGAGATTGACACTGAATCAGAAGGTGGTAAAATATATTTCAAAAGATTTTTCATGGCGCTTAAACCTTGCATCGATGGATTCAAGGGCGGCTGTAGGCTGTATCTGAGTGTAGACAGCACTGTCCTAACTGGCAAATGGAAAGGCTGCCTGCCATCTGCCACAGCACTTGATGGTCACAACTGGATGTTCCTACTGGCATTCGGGCTATTTGAAACATAAACGGAGGAAAACTGGGTCTGGTTTATGAGGCAGCTCAGGAGATCAATAGGCCACATGGATCCATTGCCTATATCCACGGATGCATGCAAAGGGCTGAAGAATGCAGTGAAGGAGGTGTTCCCGCGAGCTGAAGGTAGAGAATGCCATGCCCATATGATGCTCAACTTGTACTCACACTACACAGGCAGCGTATTTCGTTACATGTTTCCTGCTGCTAGAGTTTATAAACCTAGTAGCAGCGAGTATTTCATGAGCAAGATTTTTGCCGAAGCCCCTGAACTTCCAGAGTACTTAGCCATCCATCATTCGCAGCTATGGAAGAGGAGTCAATTCAACCATGACATCAAAGTTGATTACATAAACAACAACCTTGCAGAATGCCTGAATAACTGGGTGAAGGACATAAAAGTGCGTCCTGTTCATATCTTGATGGACAGCATACGTGGTATGATCAAGAAGCTGTTAAATATAAGGAGAGAGATCGGTAGGAGACTTAGAGGACATATGCTACTGTCAGTTGTACATCAACTACACAAGAGAAGCCGAGGACTTGCTCATCTTAAGGTTCTCCCGTCAACTAGCAGAAGCTGTGAGGTGGTCGATGAAGGAAATATGCCCTGAGAGGCAATAATAAAGTTGTTATTATGTATTCCTTGTATATGATAGATGTTTATTTTACATGCTATAATTGTATTGATAGGAAACATCAATACATGTGTGTTTAATAAACAAAAAGGGTTCCTAGTCATGCCTCTCTTATAGACTAGCTTGTTGATTAACAAGATGATCAAGGTTTCCTGATCATGGACATTGGATGTTGTTAATAACAAGGTCACACCATTGGTGGAATGATGTGATGAACATTCATCCGAAGTATAGCATTACGATCAAGTCATTGTGTTTATATTGCTATAACATCATACGAAGTAATCTTTATCCTTAGACCATGAGATCATGTTAATTGCTAACACCAGAAGAGTATCTTGATAACATCAAACGTCACACCGTAACAGGGTGACTATAAAGATGGGTTCAGTGCTACGAAGGTGTTATGTTGAGGCTCATGGATCAAGAGTGGAATTTGTCAATCCAGATGACGGATAGATATACTCTGGGCCCTCTCGGTGATATCACATTAGGATAGCTTGCAAGCAAGTGATGTGATCACTAGAATGTTATATCACGGGAACGAGAAAAGAGTGCATGTCAGTAACAAGATCAAACTAGGTATGGAGATACCGATGATCGAATCTCGGAAATGTAATATATCGAGAGACAAAGGGATTTAGTTACAAGCGTTAAAGGTTCTCACGATCACAAGAGTCATCGTTGAATGTGTAGGAGTCAGTACGGATCTCCAGGTCCCGCTGCTGATTATTGATCGGAGAAGGGTCTCGATCATGTCTGCATTATTCGCGAACCATAGGGTGGCACACTTAAGAGTTACCGGACACCATTTTGGATCACATATGTTTCAGACGAAAGAATTGCAAAGCGCAGGAATTGTTTCAATAGAAACCAGAAATTGTTTCGAGTGAAATTGCAGAAGGTGGTTCTGCATGTGATATTGAAATATTGCAAGGGGCTATATGTGAATGTTTTTAATTAAAGTAATTAACAAAATTCTGAATAAATTTAATAAAAGAGTTTTATTAAATGAGAGAGCATTAAATTTGGAGAAACTTAATGCATTTAAAGTGGAGACTTTAAAAGGGAATGTGAAGAGGCATTTTAATGTGGAGGAGTTACCACCACATGAATGGGGGAGGTGAGGGGTCACCCCCCATGCGCCGGCCATGGAGAGAGAGGGGGCACCCCCTCCTCCTATAAAAGGCCACCCATTCCCTCCTTCATCCTCACACCTCCTTGTGAAGGATCTCTCTCCCCCTGTAGAATTATTCCCCCATGGTCTCGGATTAGCGAGATACATGTTCCCGGTGGCATTTCGTTTGGAAGGAGTTGCTGCTTCCGCTGGATCGCTGGAGCGAGGAGGTGGAGGTTGTCCGGTGGCTTGAACGTGTGTGCGAGTACGGATGCGCTGCTGAGTTGTGGCGCTCGGACTTCCTCACGATCTTGAGATCGGCAAGCGTACGACTACATCAACCACGAGTTCCTACTCGTTAACAAAGCTCGTTGTCTTCGAGGGTAAGTTCTCTATGGATGTATGTCCACCCGTTTGCTTTGTACCTAGTAGATAGATCTTGGCGTGTAGTTCACACCGTAGGAAATTTTTTGTTTTCTATGCTGCGGACCCAACAGTGGTATCAGAGCCTGATCTATGCGTAGGTGCTTTGCATGGGTAGTACACATATGTTTATATGTGGGCGATGATGATCATGTTATTGCATCTTCTATGTACTTTGGATATTGGTGGCATAGTGGGATGAAGCGGCCCGGACCAACCTTACATGTCATCGTATATGAGTCCGGTTCCACGACTGACATGCAACTTGTTTTGCATAAGTGGCTGGCAGGCGTCTGTCTCTCCTACTATAGTCAATATCTGATTTACAACGAGTTGCTAATAACTTGGTTATCGTCGTTGTGGTTCATGTTCGTAGGTTAGACAGGTTCTATCTCCGAAAGCCCTAAGCCACGTAAAACTTGCAATTGATAAATTAGAGGCATCTAGTTTAGATCGTTGCTGGGCTAGTGTTTTGATATGGTATTGTTGTAAGTAGATGTATAATAGATACTCTTACAACTCACTTAATGTGTAAGTTCCATAGACCTTGGCCTTACACACAAAGGAATGATAAAGATCATACCACGATGCAAATGATAGAGATCAAATGCATGAACCATATCACCTCACTTCACACATTAGATGTTAGCATCTTATATTGCTAGTTTGGCACGTTTGGTAGCATTATAAGATGATCCCTCATGTAGATATCAAGATAAAATGTGTTCTTCCTTAAGTATGCACCGTTTTGTGGATCGTGTTTTGAGGCATCACGTGATGATCGGGTGTTTTCAACTCTACGCTTTCATACAACGGGTGTAAGACAGTTTTACACATGCAAATACTAAGGTTCTTACTTGACGAGCCTAGCATGTACAGACATGGCGTCGAAACACGGACCGAAAGGTTAAGAATGAGTCATATAGTTGATATGATGCCCATATAGATGCTCGCCTTTGAAGCTACACTGACTCACGTGATGATCGGACTTGGTGTAGTGGATTTGGTTCATGTAATCACCAAAAGGACACGAGGGATGTCGTTTTTGAGTGGGAGTTCATTAGTAATTTGGATTAGTTGAACTCAATCTATCATAAAATTAGTCTAAATATACTTTACAAATTCTGTTGTAGATGGCACCACCTGCTTTTAATTTCAATGTGTTCATGGAGAAAGAGAAACTTGCTGCGAATGGTAGCAACTTCACAAACTGGGCTATGAATTTGAGGATTCTCCTCACTACTGCACAAAAGCAATATGTGCTAGATGCGCCGCTAGGCCCCCCACCAGCTCCTGATGCCCCTGACGAGGAAAAGAACGTCTATAAAACTCGTCAGGAGGACCACAACTTAGTTCATTGCGGCATACTGTATGGGCTAGAGCCACAACTTTGAAAGCGTTTCGAAACTGGCAATTCTTTTGATACCATGGGAGAATTGAAAATGATTTTCGATACCCATGCTGCCGTAGAGAGTTATAATGCTACAGAAAAGTTCTTTAGCTGCATGATGGAGGAAAACAGCTCCGTTAGTGAGCACGTACTCAAAATGTCTGGGTACGCCGATAAGCTTGTGTCCTTGGGAATGACGATTCCCATTGACTTAGGCATACATCGTGTTCTCCAATATCTGCCACCTAGCTACAAGAGCTTCGTGATGAACTATAATATGCAGGGCATGAAGAAGTCTCTTCCCGAGCTTCTGTCAATGCTTAAGACTGCAGAAGTGGAGATTAGGAAAGAACATCAAGTGTTGATGATCAATAGGACCACCGGTTTCAAGAAGGACAAGAAAGGCAAGCACAAGGGAAAGAAGGGTGGCAAGTCTGTTGCCACGCCTGAAAAGAAACCCCGAGCTGGCCCTAAGTCTGACACCGAGTGCTACTATTGCAAGGGGACTGGCCATTGGAAGCGCAACTGCCCCAAGTATTTGGCGGACAAGAAGTCCGACAAGGCAAACAAAGGTATATGTGATATACATGTTATTGATGTGTACTTGACTAGTACTCGCAGTAGCACCTGGGTATTTGATACGGGATCGGTTGCTAATATATGTAACTCGGTTCAGGGGCTGCGGAACAAGCGACAACTAGCAAGGGATGAGGTCTCGATGCGGGTCGGCAATGGATCAAGAGTTGATGTGATCGCCGTCGGAACGCTGCCTCTCCATATGCCATCGGGATAGTTATAAACCTAAATAATTGTTATTTGGTGCCTGCACTGAGCATGAACATTGTATCCGGATCGTGTTTGATGCAAAGTGGTTATTCATTTAAGTCTGAAAACAATGGTTGTTCGATTTATATGAATAATATCTTTTATGGTCATGCACCCATGTTGAATGGTTTATTTTTGTTGGATCTCGATAGCAGTATTACGCATATTCATAATGTTGATGCTAAAAGGATTAAACTTGATAATGATATATATACATATATGTGGCACTGCCATCTAGATCATATTGGCGTTAAACGCATGAAGAAACTCCATTCTGATGGACTTTTGGAATCACTTGATTTTGAATCATTTGATACATGTGAGCCATGCCTTATGGGCAAGATGACTAGAACGCCGTTTTCCGGTTCAATGGAACGGGCGACAGATCTATTGGAAATCATACATACTGATGTGTGTGGACCAATGAGTGTGTCGGCGCGAGGTGGATATCATTATTTTGTTACTTTCACGGATGATTTGAGTAGATACGGGTATATCTATTTGATGAAACACAAGTCTGAAACTTTTGAAAAGTTCAAAGAATTTCAGAATGAAGTGGAAAATCATCGTAACAGAAAGATCAAATTTCTGCGGTCTGACCGTGGAGGAGAGTATCTTAGTTACAAGTTTAGCACACATATGAAAGACTGTGGAATAGTTTCACAACTCACACCTGCCGGAACACCACAACGTAATGGTGTGTCAGAACGTCGTAATCGTACTTTATTGGATATGGTTCGATCTATGATGTCTCTGACTGACTTGCCACTGTCATTTTGGGGTTATGCACTGGAAACCGCTACATTCACTTTAAATAGGGCACCATATAAATCCGTTGAAAAGACACCTTATGAATTATGGTTTGGAAACAAACCTAAGCTGTCATTTCCTAAAGTTTGGGGATGCGATGTTTATGTGAAGAAACTTCAACCGGATAAACTCGAACCCAAAGCGGAAAAATGCGTCTTCATAGGATACCCTAAGGAAATGATTGGGTATACCTTCTATCACAGATCCGATGGTAAGGTCTTTGTTGCCAAGAATGGATCCTTTCTTGGGAAGGAGTTTCTCGCGAAAGGTGTGAGTAGTCGGAAGGTAGAACTCGAAGAGGTTATTAAACCTTCTCTTCATGAAATGGCGAGTAGCGCAGCTCCAGAAGTTGTTTCGGAGTTGACTTCACCTAATGAAGAGAGAGCTAATGATATTGATCATGAAACTCCGAAAGAGGACACTACCGAACCTCACAGGTCAAGCAGGACACGTGCAGCTCCTGAACTGTACGGCAATCCTGTTATGAATTTCATGATTGATGAAATGGATGACCCTGCGACATATGAAGAAGCGATGATGAGCCCAGATTCCAACAAATGGCTAGAAGCCATGAAATCTGAGATGGAATCCATGTACGAGAACCAAGTTTGGAACTTGATGGACTTACCTCACGACCGAAAGGCCGTTGAGAATAAATGGATTTTCAAAAGGAAAATTGATGCTGATGGTAATGTGACCATCTATAAGGCTCGACTTGTCGCAAAGGGGTTTCAACAAATTCAAGGAGTTGACTATGATGAGACATTCTCTCCCGTAGCGATGCTTAAGTCGGTTAGGATTATGTTAGCAATTGCTGCATATTTCGATTATGAAATATGGCAGATGGATGTCAAAACTGCGTTCCTCAATGGTAAGATTGAAGAAGAGTTGTATATGATACAACCTAAGGGTTTTGTCGATCCTAAGGATTCTAATAAGGTGTGCAAACTTCAGCAATCCATCTATGGACTGAAGCAAGCATCACGAAGTTGGAATCTCCGCTTTGATGAGGTGATCAAAGAGTTTGGATTTGTCCAAACTTATGGAGAGGCTTGTATTTACAAGAAAGTGAGTGGGAGCAATGTGGCATTTCTGATATTATATGTGGATGACATATTATTGATTGGAAATGATTTAGATCTTTTAAACAGTGTTAAAAGTTATCTAAACAACAAATTTTCGATGAAGGACCTTGGTGAAGCTTCATATATATTAGGAATTAAAATCTATAGAGATAGATCAAGACGCCTAATTGGGCTATCGCAGAGTATATACCTTGATAAGATATTAAAGAAGTTTAATATGGACGGAAGTAAGAAGGGGTTCTTACCTATGTTGCAAGGCAAGACATTGAGTAAGACTCAATGTCCGGCTACGGCGGAAGAAAGAGAGATAATGGATAGGATCCCCTATGCCTCAGCCATAGGCTCTATAATGTATGCCATGCTATGTACAAGACCGGATGTGGCACATGCTATTAGTTTGACTAGTAGGTACCAATCTGATCCAGGTTCGGAACACTGGATAGCGGTCAAGAATATCCTTAAGTACTTGAGAAGAACTAAGGATATGTTTCTTATATACGGAGGTGAAGAAGAGCTAGTCGCTAAGTGTTATGTCGATTCTAGCTTTGACACTGATCTGGATGACCCTAAGTCTCAATCCAGATACATATTTCTCTTGAACGGAGCAGCAGTTAGTTGGAGGAGCTCCAAACAACCTGTGGTGGCTAGATCAACAATGGAGGCAGAATATGTTGCTGCTTCAGAAGCGGCGCAGGAAGCGGTTTGGATGAAAGAGTTCATTACGGAACTGGGTGTGGTTCCCAGTGCGTTGGACCCAATGGTGATCTATTGTGACAACAATGGAGCCATAGCCAACGCCAAGGAACCAAGGTCTCAGAAGAATTCCAAGCATATTAAGCGCCGGTTTCACTCCATCCGCGAACATGTCAAGGATGGAGATATAAAGATTTGTAAAGTGCACACGGACCTGAATGTAGCAGATCCGTTGACTAAAGTACTCCCTAGGGCAAAACATGATCAACACCAGAACTCCATGGGTGTTAGATTTATCACTATGTGAACTAGATTATTGTCTCTAGTGCAAGTGGGAGACTGAAGGAAATATGCCCTGAGAGGCAATAATAAAGTTGTTATTATGTATTCCTTGTATATGATAGATGTTTATTTTACATGCTATAATTGTATTGATAGGAAACATCAATACATGTGTGTTTAATAAACAAATAGGGTTCCTAGTCATGCCTCTCTTATAGACTAGCTTGTTGATTAACAAGATGATCAAGGTTTCCTGATCATCGACATTGGATGTTGTTAATAACAAGGTCACACCATTGGTGGAATGATGTGATGAACATTCATCCGAAGTACAGCATTACGATCAAGTCATTGTGTTTATATTGCTATAACATCATACGAAGTAATCTTTATCCTTAGACCATGAGATCATGTTAATTGCTAACACCGGAAGAGTATCTTGATAACATCAAACGTCACACCGTAAAAGGGTGACTATAAAGATGGGTTCAGTGCTACGAAGGTGTTATGTTGAGGCTCATGGATCAAGAGTGGAATTTGTCAATCCAGATGACGGATAGATATACTCTGGGCCCTCTCGGTGATATCACATTAGGATAGCTTGCAAGCAAGTGATGTGATCACTAGAATGTTATATCACAGGAACGAGAAAAGAGTGCATGTCGGTAACAAGATCAAACTAGGTATGGAGATACTGATGATCGAATCTCGGAAATGTAATATATCGAGAGACAAAGGGATTTAGTTACAAGCGTTAAAGGTTCTCACGATCACAAGAGTCATCGTTGAATGTGTAGGAGTCAGTACGGATCTCCAGGTCCCGCTGCTGATTATTGATCGGAGAAGGGTCTTGATCATGTCTGCATTATTCGCGAACCGTAGGGTGGCACACTTAAGAGTTACCGGACACCATTTTGGAGCACATATGTTTCAGACGAAAGAATTGCAAAGCGCAGGAATTGTTTCAATAGAAACCGGAAATTATTTCGAGTGAAATTGCAGAAGGTGGTTCTGCATGTGATAAATATTGCAAGGGGCTATATGTGAATGTTTTTTAATTAAAGTAATTAACAAAATTCTGAATAAATTTAATAAAAGAGTTTTATTAAATGAGAGAGCATTAAATTTGGAGAAACTTAATGCATTTAAAGTGGAGACTTTAAAAGGGAATGTGAAGAGGCATTTTAATGTGGAGGAGTTACCACCACATGAATGGGGGAGGTGAGGGGTCACCCCCATGCGCCGTCCATGGAGAGAGAGGGGGCACCCCCCTCTTATAAAAGGCCACCCATTCCCTCCTTCATCCTCACACCTCCTTGTGAAGGATCTCTCTCCCCCTCTAGAATTATTCCCCCATGGTCTCGGATTAGCGAGATACATGTTCCCGGTGGCATTTCGTCTGGAAGGAGTTGCTGCTTCCACTGGATCGCTCGAGTGAGGAGGTGGAGGTTGTCCGGTGGCTTGAACGTGTGTGCGAGTGCGGATGCGCTGCTGAGTTGCGGCGCTCAGACTTCCTCACGATCTTGAGATCGGCAAGCGTATGACTACATCAACCACGAGTTCCTACTCGTTAACAAAGCTTGTGGTCTTCGAGGGTAAGTTCTCTATGGATGTATGTCCACCCGTTTGCTTTGTACCTAGTAGATAGATCTTGGCGTGTAGTTCACACCGTAGGAAATTTTTTGTTTTCTATGCTGCGGACCCAACAGTCGATATGTCCAAGAGTGGCAAAAGGGATGATGTGAACATCCAGCTACGAGAATGCACCTGCTTAGAGTGGCAGCATACCGGGAAACCTTGCGACCACGCCTTGGCCTTCTTGGTGAAGAAAAGAACTCTACCACATTTGGATCAATATTTGTCAGACTACTACTCTATGGAAAAGTTTAGAGCTGCGTACGCTGGATCCGTCGAGCCATGTACAGACCCATCTCAGTGGCCTCAAGTCCAACTGTCTTTCGAGCTTTGCCAGCCAGTTACAAAAAGGGGCAGAGGAAGACCCCAGGTGAATAGGTTTAATAATTTTCTCGAGAAGAAGGGTTCGGCTTTCTGTGCTACAAAGAAGGGCAAAAATAGATGCAAGACCTGCCATCTTATAGACCATAGAGCAGCTGGATGTCCCCTTAATGCTCCCAAACCTAGGTATGAGATGGTACATTCACACAAAAAAATTGTTTATAGTCTGTAGATATAGGGTAGTAATCCATGTACTGTTTTTTTACAGGAAGCGCAAGGTAAGAAACAAGACAGCGGACTCAGTGATTTTGCTGCGGGAAGAAAACCAAAACGAGTGGAGTGATGATGCTAGACAAGATTCTGGTGCTGATTGGCCTGACTTCCCTCGGCCTAGAGATGCAGGGTACGTGAAGGTAAGAAAATTGGCACCCAGGAAGAGGAAGAAGGCAGGAGATGAAGAAGCCAGTGGACGTGAAGGAAAGAGGAAGAAAGTTGGCACCCAAGCAGAGAAAGAGGGCTAGCAGTGTAGCAGCCTAATGATGTATTGAACTTGAACCTATATATGTAGTTCGGTTAAACTCTGGAGTTGTGTGCGTGGAACTTGTCGGGCGAAACAATCTGCCTCCCATACTTGGAGTAAAATGTATCGCGACTTTAGTATTTGATACGGCCGAGGCCACTAGTCAAATCCAAAACTATGACTCTGCCACTACTGTCTGAACAATCACGATAGCTGAGTGGTTAAATCCTCTCCAAAATCAATGGGTGTTAGTGGCACAGACATGATTTATTTATAGGCGCTTAATAAATCCCTGTTGTTGGCATTACACTTATGATAAGTTTCTGGGATGGAAAACAATTTCTTAAGCTGGCCGCTACACTCCACGAAGCAGCAACTTATTTCAGCTGCTGGACAACGACATGGCAACATAAACTGCAAATGCAACAGATAATGCCCAGATAATGAGGAAATTGTGTCCACTATCTGGCCTAATCTTGAGCCCGTCTGTCTCACCACCTCCCTGCCCCTGC
The DNA here is from genome assembly GCA_916181665.1 of Avena sativa. NCBI lineage: Eukaryota > Viridiplantae > Streptophyta > Magnoliopsida > Poales > Poaceae > Avena > Avena sativa. The sequence goes on from OV702291.1 coordinate 311,223,524, forward strand.
CTCCCCTGCACCTGGCGAAGCTCCCGGATATCTCGCTCCATCGCACGAATCTCCTCTTTCTTGTCCCACATAGCATCATGCAGATCCTGAACAAGCTCTCTGTGAAAACCTATCAGTGGCTTTTCGATCCACATAAACTTGTCACAGCCAATCCCCCTCCCTTCCTGCGTAGTAGATCGAAGGAAACAAAAAAAAGAATTACATTATGCTTTCCTGATCTGGGTTACCATTGTACCTACAGTAGGAACTTACCGCTCTGATGCTGCAGTTGCTGAATTTTCCTGCAGTATTTTCGTCGATCCACGAAATCCGTCTCAGCATCTTCTCACCACACAAACACAGCATATCGGGGTAGTAATCGTAGGGCGCCCTCCGGTACTTGATGGGGGAACCCGCCTGACGGCGTTGAGCCATCCCTGATTCCGCCCAAGACGAACTGCACGAGCTGCGAGCCATGAGCGCGGGGAGAGATGGCAGAGGAAAGAGGATCCTTTGGATGTCAGGGTAGTGGTGAAGCGTGATTTATCCCTACTTAATAACTCGGGCAGAATCCTATTGTCCACATTCGGCTGACAGGTGGGGGACCTAGCGTGTGGACTTGTCAAAAAAAATGCGCGCCTTCGTGGTTCAAAAGCCATGTCGCGTGCATTGGACGAAATGTTTTGGTACCTTGCCCGCGTACATATCACTGGGAGGTCTTGCTCAGGAACCAGACACGCCTGGCCCACAATCTTACACCCTTCTAGGATCTTTTCATGGCATGCACCGGCAGATCCATCCGCTCCACCGCTTCTGGTAGGGCTCACCGCGGCGGATCCACCCCAAGATCCTACCGTCGCAGTATCAAATGGCCATGGTTTCTTGAGAGGAGCGACGATGCTACGTATGTGACCTCGGCCCCTCCTACCTGTAGAAGGATTGATGCGGCGTCGAGCTCGAGCAGGAGCCTCCGGGCGCGACGGCGCTCGGTCCATGCCAACCCCGTCACCTTCATCATTGTCGATTCCGATGTGGAGGGCGACGGGGACGAAGCTCTGCAGAACGCCATTGTTGCCTCCTTGGCGAAGGGCAAGCCATGGGCAGGAGTGGATGTCGCCGGGAAGGGCACGGCGGTGTCACCAATCGAGGTGGACTTTGACGACAGCTGTGTGATGTGGGTTTAGATGTTTTTTAGGATGGTTGCAATTTTGGTTGTGTTTAGTGCGAGTACAATTATTGTAATGTGTTTGTCGAGCTATATTGAGAAATATGTGCAATAGCAGCGTGTGAGTGCTTCCACTTTAGAAATTGTGTCTGTGCCATTTGCATGTTGCATTATCAACGTAGATTACTTGTAAACAATCCAACGAAAATCATCAGATTACAACCATCAGACAGGAGTGGTAGGATGGAAGAGAAGTTGGGACAGTGGCTTTGAGGGGAAGGACACTGGCAGGTGGGCCCTCGAAACACGTGACACTGACATGCGGGAGCGGGAGCACACGGTATTGCCGGTCTGTCCAAAGCAAGCGGACTTTGCAACATGACAACAGCAAGCTGATTGGACCAATATAATAACTCGTCGAAGTATTAAGGAGTACTGAAAACTACAACTGGGGTACATTCGCACAACACGTATGCTCTAAACACGTGAGAAGCATCGCTTAAGTCTAACAGTAACGATAGCACAAGTACTACATTTGTCTGTCGGTCTTCTCGATACAAATGTAGAAATGCATCTGCCTGTTCGGTCCAGCACCGACAAGGTACTGAGATGGCATGCATAGGATCGCCCTTAGGTCCACATACTCCACCTCCCGCGGCGTCGGGCAGCTCGGCGCCTCGGCTAGCACAAGAATGCTATCCGACGACGGCGGCTGGGCATTCGCCCACATGCGCACCGTGTATACGGGACAGGCACATGAGACCGACCTGACACATACGACACCCACGACGGTGGGCCCGGCTCTGGTTCCCGGAACACTGGCGGTGATGGTCAGGACGAAAACAGAGCCGCCCCCCTGGAAAATTAGCAGGCGGCATGCCGAGTCAGTGAACGACACCTGCTCTTGGAGAAGTTGGGCTTGCCCGTACGAGATCCTAATCACTTTGATCAAGTGCCCATCTTCAAGGTGGACGACGAGCTCTACCGGCGGGCCGGTGTAGTTGCAGCCCGGCTCCGTGCAGGCGCACGCGCCGTGTGGGCACGCGAGCTCATAGAGAGGGAGCTCGCGGTAGGAGTAACGGCGAAAGCATCCTGGGTGGGAGCACACGAGCGGGAACGCCGCTGCGAAGTTGCACGCGAGGATCTCTAGATTCTTGGGCTCCCACATCTGCCACATCTGAAGTTCGTCGAGAAATCAGAAAAAAGATCAGCAGTTAGATTGGCAAATAGCAGGAATGTGTAGGATAAGTTCAAAAGCTTGTAAAATGATTCCTTACCATGAAGGTAGCGATCGGAGAATTGGCAGATGTCGTCGGCTTGCGGCTACGGCAGGATGGAAGTGAAGCAGGGAAAGTGGCTTCGAGGGGAAGGAAGAGAAGTACGGGGAGGAAGAGAAGTAACGGGGACGTGACACTGGGATATGGCCCACTGAACTCGTGAGTCGTAACACTCGCAACTTGCCAGTTTGTCCAGAGCAAGCGTGGCCAATCATGCCGCAGAACAGCCTACTCAAGGATCACTCTCGCGAAGACCATCCCAATCGTCCAAGCGCCCCAATCGAACGGTATGTAACAATCATCAAGCAGAACAACTGTGTCATGGCGTGCCTTCTACAAGACTCGGTCTAACGGTGGATCCATTGGGGGGTAGTGCTAGTTTTAATATAAGAACAAGCATGAAATGACTCAAATGGATCCATGTGTGGTTTGTGGAAATAACACACATGCAATGACTCTAGTGGTTGATCCATGTGTGGTTTGTGGAAATAACACACATGCAATGACTGTAATGGATCCATAAGTGGTTTATGGAAAAGAACACACATGCAATGACCACTGGTTGATCTATATGTGGTTTATGGAAACAACACACATGCAATGACCACTAGTAGTTGATCCATGTGTGGTTTGTGGAAAGAACACACATGCAATGACAGTGGTGGATCCATGTGTGGTTTGTGAAAAGAACACACATGCAATGACTCTAGTGTTGGTTTTAGTATAATAACACACATGCAATGACTCTAGTGGATGATCCATGTGTGGTTTGTGGAAATAACACACATGCAATGACTCTAGTGGTTGATCCATGTGTGGTTTGTGCAAATAACACACATGCAATGACTCTAGTGGTTGATCAATGTGTGGTTTGTGGAAATAACACACATGCAATGACTATAATGGATCCATAAGTGGTTTATGGAAAAGAACACGCATGCAATGACCACTGGTTTATCCATATGTGGTTTGTGGAAAGAACACACATGCAATGACTCTAGTGGTTGATCCATGTGTGGTTTGTGGAAAGAACACACATGCAATGACTCTAGTGCTAGTTTTAGTATAAGAACACACATGCAATGACTCTAGTGGGTCCACATGTGGTTTGTGAAAAGAACACACATGCAATGACCACTGGTTGATCCATAAGTTGTTTGTGGAAAAGAACACACATGCAATGAGTCTAGTGGATCCATGTGTGGTTTGTGGAAAAGAACACACATGCAATGACTCTAGTGCTGGTCTGTGGTTTTAGTATAAGAACAAACATGCAATTACTCAAATGGATCCATATGTGGTTTGTGGAAAGAACAGACAAGCAATGACTCTAGTGCTAGTTTTAGTATAAGAACACACATGCAATGACTCTAGTGGGTCCACAGGTGGTTTGTGAAAAGAACACATATGCAATGACCACTGGTTGATCCATCAGTTGTTTGTGGTTTTAGTATAAGAACAAACATGCAATTACTCTAATGGATCCATATGTGGTTTGTGGAAAGAACACACATGCAATGACTCTGTTTGATCCATACGTGATTTGTGGAAAGAACACACATGCAATGACCACTGGTGGATCCATGTGTGGTTTGTGGAAAAGAACACACATGCAATGACCACTGGTTGATCCATGTGTGGTTTGTGGAAAGAACACACATGCAATGGCAGTGGTAGATCCATGTGTGGTTTGTGAAAAGAACACACATGCAATGACTCTTGTGTTGGTTTTAGTATAAGATCACACATGCAATGACTCTAGTGGTTGATCCATGTGTGGTTTGTGGAAATAACACACATGCAATGACTCTAGTGGTTGATCCATGTGTGGTTTGTGGAAATAACACACATGCAATGACTCTAGTGGTTGATCCATGTGGTTTGTGGAAATAACACACATGCAATGACTGTAATGGATCCATAAGTGGTTTATGGAAAATAACACACATGCAATGACCACTGGTTGATCCATATGTGGTTTGTGGAAAGAACACACATGCAATGACTCTAGTGGTCGATCCATGTGTGGTTTGTGGAAAGAACAAACATGCAATGACAGTGGTTGATCCATGTGTTGTTTGTGGATAGAACACACATGCAATGACTCTAGTGCTAGTTTTAGTGTAATAACACACATGCAATGACTCTAGTGGGTCCACATGTGGTTTGTGAAGGGAACACACATGCAATGAGCACTGGTTGATCCATAAGTTGTTTGTGGAAAAGAACACACATGCAATGAGTCTAGTGGATCCGTTTGTGATTTGTGGAAAAGAACACACATGCAATGACTCTGGTGCTGGTTTGTGGTTTTAGTATAAGAACAAACATGCAATTACTCAAATGGATCCATATGTGGTTTGTGGAAAGAACACACATGCAATGACTCTGGTTGATCCATATGTGGTTTGTGGAAAGAACACACATGCAATAACCACTGGTGGATCCATGTGTGGTTTGTGGAAAAGAACACACATCCAATGACCACTGGTTGATCCATGTGTGGTTTGTGGAAAGAACACACATGCAATGACAGTGGTGGATCCATGTGTGGTTTGTGAAAAGAACACACATGCAATGACTCTAATGTTGGTTTTAGTATAAGAACACACATGCAATGACTCTAGTGGTTGATCCATGTGTGGTTTGTGGAAATAACACACATGCAATGACTGTATTGGTTGATCCATGTGTGGTTTGTGGAAATAACACACATGCAATAACTCTAGTGGTTGATCCATGTGTGGTTTGTGGAAATAACACACATGCAATGACAGTAATGGATCCATAAGTGGTTTATGGAAAAGAACACACATGCAATGACCACTGGTTCATCCATATGTGGTTTGTGGAAAGAACACACATGCAATGACTCTAGTGGTTGATCCATGTGTGGTTTGTGGAAAGAACACACATGCAATGACAGTGGTGGATCCATGTGTGGTTTGTGGATAGAACACACATGCGATGACTCTAGTGCTAGTTTTAGTATAAGAACACACATCCAATGACTCTAGTGGGTCCACATGTGGTTTGTGAAAAGAACACAGATGCAATGACCACTGGTTGATCCATAAGTTGTTTGTGGAAAAGAACACACATGCAATGAGTCTAGTGGATCCATGTGTGGTTTGTGGAAAAGAACACACATGCAATGACTCTAGTGCTGGTTTGTGGTTTTAGTATAAGAACAAACATGCAATTACTCAAATGGATCCATATGTGGTTTGTGGAAAGAACACACATGCAATGACTCTGGTTGATCCATATGTTGTTTGTGGAAAGAACACACATGCAATGACCACTGGTGGATCCATGTGTGGTTTGTGGAAAAGAACACACATGCAATGACCACTGGTTGATCCATGTGTGGTTTGTGGAAAGAACACACATGCAATGACAGTGGTGGATCCACGTGTGGTTTGTGAAAAGAACACACATGCAATGACTCTAGTGTTGGTTTTAGTATAAGAACACACATGCAATGACTCTAGTGGTTGATCCATGTGTGGTTTGTGGAAATAACACACATGCAATGACTCTAGTGGTTGATCCATGCGTGGTTTGTGGAAATAACACACATGCAATGACTCTAGTGGTTGATCCATGTGTGGTTTGTGGAAATAACACACATGCAATGGCTTTAATGGATCTATAAGTGGTTTATGGAAAAGAACACACATGCAATGACCACTAGTTGATCCATATGTGGTTTGTGGAAAGAACACACATGCAATGACTCTAGTGGTTGATACATGTGTGGTTTGTGGAAAGAACACACATGGAATGAACTCTAGTGGATCATATCTTGGCATAATTTGATGTATGCCATGATGCATTTCATTGTAAAAGACACCCACTTTCCATTTTTATACTACTCAGCTTCCCTCCCTCTCTCTCTCTGTCGTAGAAGCCCAAACCTGTGTCCACTCTGTCTGCTACGTCCTGATTGGTTGTCACAGCTGTCACGCGGATCGTGCGCACCAACCGTTGATCCTGTGTGATCCAACGAGGCTCGTTGCACACGTCGTGCCCTTCACAGGACAGCGCGAGACAACACGGACGTCTCCCTCAACGAGAGTTCTACAAGAAGGAACACGACGCCGTCCATGGAAAAAGTGGTCGAGTGGTCATGTCATGTTTAATCTAGTCTGCAAAGGCTACAAGTCTACTACACGACAACTAGTCATCCACGGACCACCGGCTATACCATTTTTACTATGCAGCGCGCCTGCACTCTCACTTCCGTCAGGCCCCCACCACTCGAACCTTCCACGCGGCAGTCGCAGTCGGAAGAGCTGTCAACCGGGGCCCTCGAGTAGGCCTAAACATCCCCGCATTAAAAACCCAGCCTATCGGGTCCTCCATTCGCACTCATCCACTACTCTCTCTTCCCTATCTAGCAAAACACCACAATCTTGAATGTACTTGCACGAACCTTCTCCATGAAACCAGTGCGTGGGGGTGAATGTCCGGGCATCGCCGCCGGGGTGGTGCTTCACACGGCAGATCTGGAGGAGCATCACGCAGCACAGGCCGAGGAGGACGTGCAGTTCAACCCCTTGGGGGACCATGTGCACGCCGATGCTGACGACTTTGGAGGAGCCGATAAGGGCATGGAGTTCGACGAACACGCTCCGCTCGTGTACCCGGAGGTACATCTATTTCTACATGTTTCATATTTTCTGCTCGAGCTTAATCTATCCAGGTGTCATAAAAAAATCTAGTCCTAATGATTAGATGCAACGTACGAACCGGTACATGGAGAGATCTAGTATGTTCTGAATGAATCCACATTATTTGTTTATTAGTAAGTTACCAAGAACACAAACCACATTAATTTAGGAGCAAGCTAGAGAGACGACCGTAATGAACTGCTGAACCTGTATAGACATGTTATTGCATCGAAAGTAACTTGGAATGGTGGAAGGAATATATATTTATTATTTTTCTCATTTCGGATTTTATTCCATACATTACAGGTGTACTCAAGTGAGATGGACTTTGACAAGGAGACCAGGGACAACAAGAGCCGCCATGTCATGAAGAAGATCAAGAGCGGGATAATACCTTTCCTCACTCGACTTGGAGAGCTCAGGTGCCTTTTCTGTAAGAAAGGAGTCAACCCGAGGATTGCCAGCTTGATTTCGCATGCGGTTGGCATCGGTAAAAGCCCGACTAGTAAACACAAGTCGGTGACCAAGGCTAAGCACGTTGCTTATGGCAAGTTCCTGAGGGAGTATGTCAAGACCGGCCTAGTCTCCCCTTACTTAGGAATCAGCAACTCCTAGCTGACCAACCCCGTCACTATGTTGGCCCGGCCACTAATAATATTTAGTTCTCTTACTGTATCTAGACCCTTAAACTATGTTGATTTCTATTTTCATACCCTTCAAAATATATTCAAGTTCATCTGTTTATGTTGTTAAAGTTCTGGTGGCATACTCGTTATTTTGCATGGATAGAGGGGTGCCCCCGACAGATATAAGGGTTATCATGTCCGCTAGATCACAGAGGATCAACGGTTGGTGGGAAGAACTGAGTACAACTGAATCTCCATGGTTAGACACGAGAGAAAAAAATGTGACTCACGGTACGCGTGTGCGGTGCACGGGGCGGTAGTGGACACGTGTGGCCGTGCACGGTGCATTAGCCTACGCGGTGCACGGTAGTGCAACGATACGCCGCTTCCCTTCTCCTTTAATAGAGGCCTCCCCACTCCCACTCATCACGCACTCGCTCACTCAACCGTCTCCACTATCCCATCACCTTCTGCAAACGCCCAACAAAACCCCAACCACGTCGGTGATGGAGAAGATCGGCGCGGTGGCCATCGACGCCTCCAAGGCAGCCGGCGAGGAGCCCCTCGTCCCTGTCCCTGCATTCGCCGTAGCCTCCGGCGAGGTGGGCCCCGCCGGTCTCGGACAGATCCCGCTTGGCTAGGACCCCTACGAGGAGGTCGTCTACATAAGGCCGGAGAACCCCTACGAACGAGCATCGCCGACCCGTGGTCTGAGGTAACCAGGGTTTTCTCCCCTTCCCTTGTTCTTCCCCCGTTTCCATCGTTGGATGCTAGATCATATGTTATTAGGGCTCGGTTGTTCGTATTTTTTAAGTAGCTAATCCTATTGTGTTAGATCTCGATTTTCGATTAATCCCCATGTTCGTAGTTGGGATTAGTATTCGATTTGGTTTGAGATTTGGGGAATAATCGGGAGATCTCATTCGGTTAATTTATGCAAAAAATCAATCCTTATAATCAAAGTATCTCAATCATGTCCTTATTTCACTCTACTGTTTTTTTCCAACAGGAAGATAGCAGCGACCTCCGCAGCGACCACGAGTCGCAGGACACCAAGACTCGTCATGTGCTGAGGAGGCTAAAGTCCGGTCAGTACAACAACTTCTTTGTCGGCGATGTGTACAGGTGCCCCTTCTGCCCCACCAGGAGGCTCTGCGGCACAGACTTCAACTCCCTCGTGAAGCATGCCGAGGACATGAGGACCTGCGGCGAGTCCGTGAACGTCCACGGCTTCAGGGCCAAGCACTAGGCACTCGGTCTTCACCTCCGCAACCTCCAGAAGGTGGCTATCAAGGAGGGTCGCATGCCCCTGATCAGACCCAAGGTGCCCAAGGTCAAGGGGCTAGGCAGCAAGAAGTGGAGGAGGCGCCAGAGGGAGGAGGCGCATACCCTCCTGGCAGAGGCCACGAGGGGCCACTGATCAGCTGCTGCTGCTGCTGTAAAGCGGCTTCTTTTGTCTTGTCTGTGTTGAAGCAGTCCGCTGCTGCTGCTGAGCAGCCTAATTGTCGAACCTCGTTAAGTACCATACTATATAACCTATATTAGCTGCTTTATCTACATCTGCTCTGTTTACTGAATTTATTTATGATGCTGGTATGTTTTGCTGCTCTAGATTTGCTACCAGATTGGGGAAAAACGATCGCAAAAGGAACAATGAATAAAGAGAGAAGTTGCTCTAGATTCCCTACCTTTTTGGGCAAAAAAACACAACTGTTAGAGAGAGGGGAAAGGCGCTCTTAAAAAGGCCAAATAACAAAAAAAAAACTTCCACTTTAGGCATCATGGCGCACGTAACGTCCAAGCCTTTGACCAGACGGCACCCCCTCCGAGCGCATGTGAGGGCTTTGGAATATCGGGAGGGCAAAAGTGAGGACAAACGAGACACAATGTTTCTATAGCTAAATCTTACAAAAAGTTGAATTTGGCTTTACCATGCAATTTGGCTAAAGCTCCAGAATGTAGCTATTCTAAATCCCTAAACTATGTTGTGTGTTGAAACCTAATGCTTTTCCACCGACACGTGTGTTGCAAAGTTGCTTGATCATGCATGCTTACACAAGTGGCCTACAAAGAAACTTATAGAAGCATGGGCAAACGAGCTTCATTTTGGCAAATTCGGGACAAGCTTTGCACAATCGGCAGGCCTGATCGGCTGGGCGGCTGCCCCGGGGTGCAGGGATGCTAGGTCCATATCTATGCTTAGACTTCTTAAACTTGTTAGGAATTAATAATAACTGTACATTTCCTTCTGTCCTATCACGTTACGTCGTGTCAGCACCACGCACCCGCTGCGGATCGGCAACAGGACGGTGGTCTACGTGACCGGTCTTTGCCACGCCAAAGCCACGTCGCACACCCGTCCCATCGCCTACTGGGACGAACGCCGAATTTAATCGCTAGGATTAGAAACCATCGGTGCTCGCCCGGTCAAACTTGCTTCCGCATGGGTATGACCGGAATATTGGTAAACGGAATTTAAGCATCGCCTTCTGTCTCCTCAGCACATCACTATGCAAAAATCCCCAACTCATTCCTTCCGCCGGCGCCGCCACCGCAAGAACCATCGACGCTGCCGCAGGCACCGCCTCCGCCTGGCCATACCACCGCAACAAATCACTCCACCTCCACGCCCAGTCCTAGCCACCGCTACCGACCCTAGGCCACCGCTGCTGCATTAGCTGCTGCCATAGACGCATAGTACGGCGTGTTCGGTGACGGGAGAGACTACACCGACGAGTACACCGTCACCGCCCATGGCACCACCAAGCTGACGGTCGTCCACACAAATGCGTCAGTGGAGGTGGACAAGGTCATCGCAATGTACGAGCGGTGGCTACAAGATCTGATGGACAGGTACAAGATTGTCGGCCTTGACCTCGAGTATACTAGAGATAGGAAGAGGACGACGCTTTTGCAGCTGTCCATGCGCAACCACTGCCTACTATATCAGGTATGTAGGGCCAAATCTGTATGCCCGGAGCTTCGCGAGTTCCTACACAGGAGGGAGATCTACTTCGACAGCGTCGACACCAAGAACGACACTCCGAAGCTAGAACGGGATCTCCTCGTTCATGTCGTCAATCACGTCGATCTCCAACGTTTGTGGACGTAGCCGGATGGCAGTACGGGGAAAGCCGGCATGGCTAGACTCGCTTCCGACATCATCGACCGCGAGTACGCCGGCATGAAAATCGAGTTCCTGAAGCACCTGCACGAGCGATGGGAGTGGAGGCACCTGGATTACGATGCGATCAAGTACGCAGCCAAGGACGTGTATGTCTTCTACGAGATGCTCAACAGGATCTGGCGGGTGGGTGAGTGTGTTGTTTACCACTACTAGTTTCGCATTTCGTTCCTAGTTTTATCTCGCCTATATTTTATCTCGCATGTATTTTCTAAGCATTCTGTGTGTAAGAACCAAGCTCGTATGATCCCTGTGCTATTAGCTACTTAACCTGTATGAATTACATTCCCCCTTTTGTATGCTCAACATTCATTCTTACAAATTCTGTCTATACCATTTGCATGTGGCAGAATCTAGGACTGTATAAGGTGTGATACAGTCATAAGTCATAACCAAACCCAGATTATAGAGAAGGATACAGTCATAAACCAGATTATAGTTTGACAAAGGTAATACACAGCAGTTCGTAATTGCTCACATAGTGTACTTACGAAATAACATGTTTTCATAAACACAACAATCATGCACTAATAGTCTACATCCCAGCCTATTGGAGAAGGCAACCGATCCCAGGATGCCTTCAGTCGCTTGCCCCGGTTTGTAGATTCATCTACGATCTGGTATATGGGACAAACAACCTGCCTTGGTGGTGGTTCAATGATGTGATGCCTAGAACGAGATTTTACAATCTGGCGGTACAACTCGTGGCTAACATACCCGTCAATTGCAGCATACTTCAGATTAGGTTCAGAAAGTGGCTTATCCTCCAAATAATCGTGCCCTAAACGCCTCCACGAACATCTCAGCAATCTGTCCTTCATGTCAGTGTACCACGGGTCTATGAGTTCGGAGGCAAGAGCGGCCATCCCGGTCTTGCCGCCCTTCGTCCCTGGGATCCAGTAAATTTCCTGGATGTCCACTCTGCACTCCTTTGGGATTCTAATGTTGACACTCGGGCTTTCAACCAGTTTACTATCATTCGTGATGTCAACGCTGGTAAATGTTATGTGTTGGTTCACGAGAAAGTCATGAAACAGATCCCTAATGCTTTCACCCCACCAGCATGACAATGAATTTAGACAAATAATATAGCAATAACTTTTGCAAATAGACGGTTTAGGAACAGAAAGACAACAAAGTCTACCAGATCCCGTCAGCCCCCTTCTCGCAAAAAGGCTGGTATACGAGGACGTGCGCCTTCATGGAGAGTTGCACCATGATGATCCTACGGCAATCGCGGCTGTACTCGAGGTCGAGACCTACGAACCTGTTTTCTTCGAACTACATCCAACTCGTGAAATTATTCAGAGTGTTCCTCACCGTTCGAGGGTCGGTGGTGTAGACGACATCGATCTTCTTCCCGCCATGTACTTCGATGTTAAAGTGCGCAGTTTCTTGCCTGCCGTTGTTTCGGACGTCCGGAGCATCCATGACTACAGGCAAGAGGGAAAGGATACGGAGGAAGAGGGTGATGCGGTGGTGGAGGAAATGGATGAGGCCGTGGAGGAGAAAGATGATGAGGCCGTGGAGGAGGAAATGAGACGGAGAAGTGAAAGATTAGAACCGCCCTTACCAATATCTGGAATGGTGCACGACCGTTCGTAGTAGGGTGAAGGTGGCGAAAAAAGGCGGTTTTACACGTCGACGCTAGCACTTCCTAAAAAAAATTCTGCGCCACTTGCATGCGGTGGAATCAATTCAAACGTAGGCACGTTTACGCGTGCCGACCTTCACTCACTGACAGGCGGGCCGCACATTTCCCTTTTACGATTTATTTTTTCACTTCCTCTAGACGGTTCCGGTGCCCGCCCTCAATAATTACCCCTCCTTCTTTTCTTCCACGCGGACGAGAACTAGCGGCGGCGGCGGTTCCTTGCAGATTCGCTCCCCACTCGAACAACTGCCCCCATCCCTGATTCCACCCCCTCTCGAATCCATCCGCCTCCTTATCACAACGCCTCCATTAATCTACCGGATTCCAGACTCCATTTGCCGCTATGGGTAGAGCTTGGGGTAGCAGCAGGCTGAAGCGAAAGGCATGCGATGATGACGCGGATGGCCAGGGCGACCGCTACCGTGAGGATTGGGGATGGCTGAACCTCAGCGCCACGAACGTGCACAGGATCGCCTCGGAGTTGGACATCATCTCAGTCGGCCACCTTGCTCACGGCATCCTTGGCTACTGCGTGACGATGCGGAACATGGACGAACAACCGTTCGGCACGCCAGGTCTTCTTTAACCCGATAACAGCAAATGGCCAGACGACCGTGATGGCCACGTAAGTTCCAGTATCTAGCTTATTCGTTCAGTCATATCGTTGATTCATATGTCCTGAACTCTCATCGGAATCCTATGTTCCTTTCATCGAATGTGTTGTGTGCATGCGCGGTTTGAACAAATCGAACCATTTAAGACTATTCTGTACAGCGGAAGCTCTGCTCGTACCTGATATTCTGTTATTTTCGTAGTGACACAGTCTTACTTTAGGTGATAGACGAGTTGTCAATTTCGATTTTGCAATAGAATGCCTGCTATGTGATATTCTGTTTCCTAAAATAAAAACAAACAGATTAGACGATTTAAGGCTGTTATGCCCCGAGCTGTTTAATTATGATCATCATCAGGAGTTTGTTCTAGGGGGCTCTGCTCCTACTCCATATATTGAGTATCTTCGTAGTGACACAGGCACAATTTAGGCGATATCTGAGGAGACACTCGTATTTAGGCGATATTTTGTGTACTTTAATCTAAAGGTCCAGTTGTCAAATTGTATTTGCATTGGATACCATGCTAGGTGATTGTACCAACTGACAACAAACTCTGCAGAATATTCATGCAAAACTGATGCTGCTGGATAAGTGGTCGGAATCAGTAGTGGTGAATATCAAGGAAGAAGAAGAGACGGAAATGGGAGATAACCAGAACTGGGTGGGTGGCAATGGAGAGTGGCTGGTCCTTTTATCCTAGGATGGGAGTACTTGGACTCTAAAAAATTGCTACAGATCGAAGAGACTTGCAGTGCCATCTTTGAAGGGTGTCGACATTACTGCATTCAACAGCTGGTGGCCGCTGCACATTTCCGAATTCGCTTACAGGTTCAACATGGCAGAACTTGAGATCGTGAAGGTACAACTCCCACATAGACCACGGGAGGGGGCGTGGAAGAACTGGGAGTATGACCTCTTAGCGGTGTTCGACAAGGCAATCGCATTCATTAGATGCCCAGAAGACAAGGAATGGATAGTCTTGCGCGACGACTTCCTGCGGCCGGAGAAGTATGTCGACGCCGTCTTCACCTATGGCTACTCTTCGTACAAACCGCAACACATTTATGCGGTCACTGAACCTAGCGGCGATGTGCGTGTTTGGGAGCCGTCCATTTGGGGTGAGTCATGGTGTCATATAGCATGTAAAATCCCATTCAAAATTCTGCTTACTGACTGTTAGTAACACGCTGGTACCCACGCAGCCCCGCGCATAATTCCAGCTCCAGTCATCGAAGATGCAGTAGCAGATGCTAAACTTGGGACACGGTGCTGGTTCCTGGCACCTCTCGGAGACAACACGGAACAACATGGTGAACTCCTGTGGATTCATATCAGGGGAGCACTAAACTGCGTTGGTGATACAATAGAACATATGGGGACACAACTTTCTTCATACCCATTGCTGCGGTGTCACGTTTTCTCGAGGTCCGCATGCCCATCCGAAGACCCAGTAGAGCAAGTCTGGAGCAGAGTCAACAATCTGAAGGGACAATCTGTGTTTCTTGGGATCAACTACCCTTTCTTTGTCGGAGCCGCTGGAGCTGTTGAACCTGTAATTGCTCAGGCAGCCCTGGCCCCTGATGCTGCTGCTGTTGGTGGTGGTGGTGGTGGTGTTGGTGGCGGTGGAGCTGACGAAGAACTAGCTGCTGCTGCTCCTGGTGAAGCTGACGAAATACTTGGTGATGCTGCTTCTGGTGAAGCTGACGAAATACTTGCTAATGCTGCTGCTGGTGAAGCTGACGAAATACCTGTTGAGGCTACTGCCAGAGTCCAGGAAGAACATGCTGGTGTTGTTGCTGAGGTGCCAGCACTTCCAGTGTTGATAGCAGACTGTGTGTTTGCTGCACACTCACGCGCCTATCATGTTGACACTCCAGATCCGACCTGGAGCCGAATCCACGTCGGGGGGAGGGGCCTACAATTGGCTCATCAGTGGGGTCGTACTATTTGAAGGAGAATGAAAGACGGCCAAACGCGGCATTCTGGTTCGTTCCGACGATACAACCAGCTCCAGGGACCTAGTGCTCATACTGGCAGATCCGATGAACCATTTGTCTTTATCTTTATCATTAGTTATGCTTATGTGTGTAAAGACTAAGTTGTGCTTATTTATGTAAGACTAAGTTAGGCCTAACTGCGTAATATTCAGTGAAGCCCAGCTTTTCTTTCCACGCCCATAACAACAGAATTGCAGCATAGAACATACAAATGTAATGTGCATACCAGGCATTTTTGCTCAGGATAACAACCAGTTCAAGCAAATGATACATCATGTACGCATTTGAACGCATCACTAGAATGTGCCACCTATTGATGATTGACGACATGGATCTAGCTTTTTTGCGCTTATTTGCATTGAATCGCTCATTGATTTGTTCACATATTTTTTGGCAATGGCTGATGAACTCCACTCTCTTGGTAACTTGCTTCGTCAGCAAGCACTTGTTGATGCAATGCAAAGTACAGAACATGGTCGTCATCATCATTCCATTTAGGTTCTCTATGTTTCGTCATCACGGAGCTACGAATTTCAAATGAAAATCTAGTAAACAATATATGTGTACATTGTTAGAGTATGCTACGGCCACGGTACATACATGTTTTTCTACAATCACAAGAAGAAAACTTGATGCATTTTAACCTTGTTGGCGTTGTGCCGAACTGGGTGGATGTGGCTTTGGGGTTCAGAGAGGAAGGCGCCGTGGCTGGTGCGTGTGCGACCACGGCGACGACGAGCTCGGATTTTGGAGGAGACCAACAGGACCGAGCATGGTCGGCATGGGTACAGATCTCACTCGGGAATGAATTCCCGTCCCTGTGCCGTGCCAATGGTGCGGTCATGGTGAGGGCGAGCTATGATTCGGGATGGGGAGGAGAACGGGCCGAGCAGGTTTGTCCAAGTCCTAGCTCCGCGCCATGGCTGTGACCACAGATTGCCGCCCCGGAGGAAGAAGCAGACACGTAAAGGATGCATGCGCCAACGCTGCAAGCCTACATGGCAGCAACGACGGCAGCGACATAATGGCGCAAGCTGACAGGGGGGACCCAACTTGACGACCGTTGGCCTGATGTTTTGTATTGAAACGTAAAGTTGATTTCGGGACAAAAATGACCCTCTGAGTATTTGGCACGCCAACTATAGTCATCGCGGATGATATCAGGGAACTCGGGTACCGTGTTGCCTGGCCACCCCAACTTTCGAGCCGCAAAATGATATTCTCCAATCGGGGGGTCATAATCAATATATGAGAAACAACCGAGAGTTTTGACAACATGTTTGACTTCTTGCTAAGATTTTGCATCATGACAATATTTAACGAAATTGGGTTAACAACTTGAGATACAAGTTAGCGCGATAGATTGCTCTTGAAATATATGACTTTCAGAGGTCGATGGGTGCAATTTCTTGTAGTAAACAGTGTTGTTGGTGTGATTTTCCATCCATCAGGAAAGAACATTCAATTCTCAATTTTCTGAGTGATGACGAGCGAGGTTGTTCTTTTCCGTAAAGAAATGTCCGAAGAATATTGGATTTGAATGCCAGAAGCCAAGTTTACTGACATATATAGTGGACCAACATGTTGTACCGACGATTCCCATGTTTTATGAGTTTTCTTCCTAGCTCACTCTGCCCATTTGACTAAATGACTTTATGTCTATTTATCGAAATTAGGTCAAATTTGAAACTACAAGTAAATTGTAGGTTGCTTTGAAAGTTTTACGAAAAAAATTTTGGAGGTACCCATCGACAGGTCACAATTAATATATCAGAAAACACCGAGAGTTTTGACGATAGGTTCAACTTCTTGCTAATATTTTGCATCTTGACAATTTAACGAAATTAGGTCAAACTTGAGCTACAAGTAAGCATGATAGATTGCTCTTGAATTAAATGTATTTTCACAGGTAGATCGGTGCATATTGTTGTAGTAAACAATGCCGTCAGTGTGAGCTTCCAACTATCAAGAAAGAACATTCAATTCTACATTTTTTGAGTGAAGACGAGCGAGATTGTTCTTTTTTGAAAGAAGTCCGAAGAATATTGGATGTGAATGCCACGCCAAGTTTACATACATATATAGTGGACCAACATGTTGTACCAACATGTTGTACCAACAATTCCCATGTTTTATGAGCTTTTCAAACTTCCTAGCTAACTCTGCCCATTTTAATGACTTTAAGTTGATTTATCGAAATTAGGTCAAATTTGAAACTACAAGTAAATTGTAGGTTTTGCTTTGAAAGTTTTGTGAAAAAGCTTTTAATTTGGAGGTACCCATCGAGGGGTGACAATTAATATATCGGAAAACAACGGGAGTTTTGACGACATGTTCAACTTCTTGCTAAGATATTGCATCTTGACAATTTAACAAAATTAGGTCAAACTTGAGCTACAAGTAAGCGCGATAGATTGCTCTTGAGTAAAATGTCATTTCAGATTTTCTGGTCGTAAGCAGTGCCGTGGGTGTGAGTGTTCAACTACCAGGAAAGAACATTCAATTGTACATTTTCCAAGTGAAGATGAGCGAGGTTAGATATTCTTTTCCGTAAAGAGAAGTCCAAAGAATATTGGATGTGGATGCCACAAGCCAAGTTTATAGACATAGATAGTGGATTGACAACATGTTGTACTTGTGATTTCCATGTTTTATGAGTTTTCAAGCTTCCTAGCTAACCCCGCCCATTTGAATGACTTTATGTCGATATCTCGGAATTATAGGTCAAATTTGAAACTACAAGTCAATTGTAGGTTTTGCTTTGATAGTTTTACAAAAAATCTTTTGGAGGTACCCGTCGAGGGGTCAAAATTAATATATCAGAAACCAGCGAGAATTTCGACGATAGGTTCAATTTCTTGCTAAGACTTTGCATCTTGACAATTTTACAAAATTAGGTCAAACTTGAGCTAGCTACAAGTAAACGCCATATATTGCTCTTGAATTAAATGTCTTTTCGAAGGTAGATCGGTGCATCTTGTAGTAAACAGTGTCGTCGGTGTGAGTTTCTAACTATCAAGAAAGAACATACAATTCTATATTTTTCGAGTGAGTACGAGCGAGGTTGTTCTTTTTCCTCAAGAAAAGTCTAAAGATTATTGGATCTAAATGCCACGAGCCAAGTTTACAAACATATATATCGAACCAACATGTTGTACCAATGATTCCTATGTTTTATGAGTTTTCAAATTTCCTAGCTAACTCTATGTCAGTTTATTAAAATTAGGTCAAATTAGAATGACTTTATGTCGATTTACTGAAATTAGGTCAAATTTGAAACTACAAGTACTAGTAAATTGCACGTGTCCTGCACGTGAGACTCAGATAATGGACGTCTAACATATCATCACTATATAAAATTATAATAGGTAAAGTAGAAAAAAATATAAATTTGATCAACATCTATAAAGTATGGGTTTATATTTGGTTCTTGTACTTTGTATATCATGTAGAAGTCAATGATTATTAGCTATCTAATACTTGAAAATTTTGGTAACATGGTCTAGAGCAACGAGGGAGAAGATTCTAGAATGATGGAGAAGTGTGTTTTGAGTATTGTGCATAGCATTTATTGTGACGAAGACTATCAATAGAATCTTCTAGATGCTAGAATGGAAAAGAAGACCCAACGGCTGGAAATGTTGGGATTCGCGAGTCTTGATCCAAAGGTCAATATTCAAAGTTATTCGTACACTATATAGTGGTAAGAAATTGTAAGTTGCTTTGAAAGTTCTACGAAAAAACTTTTGGGGGTACCCATCAGGGGGTCACGATTAATGTATCAGAAACCACCGAGAGTTTTGACGATAGTTTCAACTACTTGCTAAGATTTTGCATCTTGACAATTTAACGAAATTAGGTCAAACTTGATCTACAAGCAAGTTAGCACAATTGATTTATCTTGAATTAAATGTCTTTTCGGAGGTAGATGGGCGCATCTTATTGTAGTAAACAATGCTGTCAGTGTGAGTTTCCAACTATTAGGAAAGAACATTTTTAGTTTTCCTAGTGATGACGAGATTGTTCTTTCAGGTAAAGAAAGTTCTAAGAATATGGATCTGAATGCTACAAGCAAAGTTTTCACACATATATGGTGAAACAATATGCCGTACTTATGATTTCCCATGTTTTATGAGTTCTCAAATTTCCTAGCTAACTTTGCCCACTTGAATGACTTTCGGACATATATAGGGGATCAACAACATGTTGTACTTGCAATTCCCATGTTTTAGGAGTTTTCGAGCTTCCTAGCTATATAACTCCACTCACTTGAATGACTTTATGTTGATGTATCAAAATAAGGTCGAATTTGAACTACAAGCAATAAATTGTAGGTTGCTTTAAAAGTTTTATGAAAAAGCTTTTGGACGTACCCATGGAGAGGCCAGTTTATATATCAGAAACCACAGAGAGTTTTGACAACTGGTTCGACTTCTAGCTAAGATTCAGAATCTTGAAAATTTTGAACCCCTTTTGAAAACGATGACATGAGAATAAGGAGAGGGGAAATGATTTTTCTGTTTTTCTATGGGAAACCCATAAGCTTTTGAGGTGCACCTTAGGCTTAAAGATAACTTTATTTTCTCCACACTGTATAAGGTGAACCTTAATTAGCGGATGCCACATAGGCCTTAAGGTGTGGTATTTTACACATTATGGATGACCCTAGAGCATCACCTATGTATGTAAAAAAACTTGTTGATAAGATGGCTCCCAACATGATCGTGAAATGAATATGAGTTGGAACTTGCAGATTTGCATGATTGTATAACATCATCCTCCCAACATGATGTAATTTATCTCATATTTTTTTGAAACTCCTAAGTATGATATCTATTCTTCTTCGAGATCCTGAGCATTGTGAGTACGTCCATGGATGATCAGTTGAGGTGTTGGATTGAGGGAGTACGGCCTTGCATTCCTGAACACAGAGGGAGTACGGCCTACCAATTTTCTATTATTACATGGACCATGACCAAATTCAAAACCAAAATAAAGCGGTAAAATATCCCGCATATCTGGACATAGTTCGTGCCCCAAAATTTTAGATACTTCGAAATTCCCATTTGACCCCTATTAAATTTGGTGGGTGGGGGGATTCACTCGTATTTTTCCTAGTATAGTGCTAGAAGTACCTAAACCCTACCCCTCTCTCCTCCTAGAATACGTCACCGGCCGGAACATCCCTGCTGCACTTAAGCCGGCATACCCACCACACCTGATCTGCTCAACGAACCCTCTTGTTCAGCGTGCTGAGCACATCATCGACCGCCTATGATCTACTCCACAGATGCCGTGGTTCAACGTTCTGCTCATATATTCGCCCGTCCAAGATCTGCTTCCCCGTCGTCGACACCCACTATGACCGTAGCACCTTCGCGACCTCGACGTGACCCGTGAGGATGCGGAAGAGGCCTAGACGCCACCCCGACCGAGGTAAAACCAGATCTCCCTACAAGATTTGTTTGTTGGCAATGTACTGGATTCGTGCTAAATTTCCTAACTAACAGGTTCTTTACTTGATATACCTGTTATGTACTAAATTAACCTGTTGTGGTTATGCTTAAACTCCATGCATTGAACTGTTTTTATATACTATTTCTTTATGAATTATTAGTCACTTAACATATTTGTTTACATTCTCTGATGTACATGTCCACATGAGATATGATTATATAATATCTCTCTCATTCTCTGAGTTACGAACTATAGTATTTCCGTCGTGCTATTGTCCTACTATCCTATACTACATGTTTACACATGTCATACTATTTGACCATTATGTACTGTCGATTTGATCCCTCTTAACCTGCGGCTCAAACTGTTTGATGTTCTTATGCAAGGAGCAGCCTCAGTTTGCACACAATATCATAGAGTGAATGGCTCCTATAATCTTGTAAGACCCCATCACTTTTGTTTCACTTCATGCCAACGTATATCATGTTGGAAACTGTTTGTATTTACAGTTGGCCTTACCTTTATACAGAGGAGCAACAACGGAGTACATACTCTGCCCATCCACACGAGCTGTCGTAGATCTCGTCTAACACCTACCGTAAGGCCCCCCACTCGAAGTTTGGTCCTTGCCACTTTTTTTTTCTTAAATTTACCATTTATCTTTCTTGTTTCATATTGTTTTGCCAAAAATTGGCGTCACACATTTTAGCCCCACTATGGTCTGCTTTTGTTCCATATGTTTAGTTCAGTTTCCTAGATATGGAGAGGCCGGGTGTATTGCATTTGAGTTGTCTGATAATAAGAACAAGGCCACACTAGCGATAATAAGGAACTCTGTGCACTTCATCTCACTCTTGTATCTACTGTGTATCATAGTTACATGAACTGGCTATTTTAATATGAGGCACTTGATGGTTCAGTTTGTTGTTCTTAGGCCGCCGAACCGTTGAAATTATCTGGCTATTCATAAATAACTCAATGTATGATTGCTTGATTCATTGTTTGTCTAATATTATCTGGCTAGTATATTCGAGGCTCACAATTGATGTGTTTTTGTTGGCCGAGTTACTCTTTTTTGTCTATGATTAAACAAGTGGCAGATTTCGTTGTGTAGTGCCTAGCTAGTTTATATATGAGAAACATAATGGCGTAGTTTTCATATTCGTTTTATTCATGTTCTGCACATTCTAGTTTGAGCAGTCTGCATCAGGTACTTTGGTTGATAGCTCGCATTGTTATTCAAAATGAATAACAAGTTTGTTTCCCAAGTCTGTTGTTTAAGTAACTTGTTTTGTCTTGGTATTAGCCAACTTCAAGTAGAGAAGTCATTTCACAGAGAAACACATGCTCGCATCGCTCCATGGTGCCAGCTGGTCCAGTTATTCAAGAAGAAATTGATGTATAAGCCACCACTGTTAATTGCTTCCTTCCTTATATATTACCGCATTGACACATTTAAAATTCATGGTGGTGTGATTGCATGTTAATGCTGTTATAACTTGTTTTGTGTTTGTTTCATGCTGAAAATGACCCTCTGAATGCCGAACAAAGACCCGCTTCTCCAAGTTTAGATTTTGTTTCACACAGCAGCAGTGACAATACCTATTGCTCATGGAACACCGCTTCAAATGATCCTCCTTTTCTAGCCGAAAGATAATTTGAGGATGCCCTCCAAGATGCCCATGATATTGTTGAGCAAGAAGCCAACAAAACAAATTCAGTAATCACCATAGCACTCAAAGACTTATATGAATTGAAAAACAAGCAAGCTTTGACGCAGAACATACTTAATAATCTCATCTGCAGCTCTCATGGGAAGCCAGTTGTTACATGTCTCCTGATGCAAGCTCCATAGAGACCTTTTATGTAACTCCAATTATGGTGTTTTTTTAGTTGTCTAGACTCAGATGCAACTTTTATGCTTCATTTTATTACTATCAAGTTTACTGAGGATTGTAATAATCTATTGTAATTCGCAATCGTAAGTTGTTTGAGGATTGTTACAAACTGAGCATCTATCAGAATTACTACATGCACATGAAAAAATAGTGAAATTGTAAGAGGTACAACACACAATCTTCTGGAACATGGAGTACATCCATTGTATTACACGGGCACCATATAACTTGCAAAATTCATAGACGTTCACTCAACAAAGTGAACACATAAAGGGATGTCCTGAAGAGAATACATTAGGAGCAGACCCACACAATCCATCGATCTGACGGAGAGCCATTGTAGTAATCGTAATGGGTGGTACATCCTCTCCATAAGGCGGCACCATCTACAGCTCAGAATGCTCGACTATTCTGCAATACTCCACCAGCAATCGATCGAGTTCGAAAGGATGGTCATTGATCCATAATCATCCTACTCCATACCCATATACAACCCTTGGCTCCTCTTCCCATGCAAGAGTCTGAAAGTTGTAAGATCTAATCTCGGATAGGTCCATGTAGTATATGCTGCCAGCCTGCACCGTTGGTACCCTGGCACTATCGATGCAGACACACTGATTGTTAGCAACGAAGAGAGCACGACTTCCGATGCCTCTGACTAGCTGAAGGACATGGTTCTGGGTATCAACCTAGTAAACAACTGGCCTGCCGCCATAGACCGGTCCACTCACAATGAACAGCAACTCCCCATCAGACTCGACGAGGTAAAAATGATTCTATGTGAACTGGCAGCCCGAAACAAGGCCTGTAATGGTGGGATGCATCTCCAGGGTTCGTGCGGAGCGCTGTAGCTGGACATATCCATAAGCAGCATCACACATAGTCGAGAGGACATGCACGTATTTGTCTGCGACAAAAACATCACCGGTGTAAGAAGTCATGCTCCGGAGTTTCGCAAAGTCATACGACTGATGACTTCAAATGTACAGATCTTTTGTAGCTAGTTTCGAAATAAAGATAACGATTCCACAGGGAGCAGGAGTCTGAAGTCTAATAACTCTTGAAATAAATATTACGATAGAAATGCTAAATAAAGTTCTAAGTAACAAGATAAAATGTGAGTATTGTGTAAAAGGGTGTTTTGGGGTTTTAGGTATAAGATCAACAATAAAGTAAAGTAAAACAACAGAATGCAGAAAGTAAGTATCACGTATGTAAGAGAGATTAGAACTGCAATAGGGAAAAAGCATTCTCAGAGAGTAGCGGATACACCACTAGCATTATAAGGAGCTAAGATAAAGATTATTATCATGAACATTCTCAACTATCTATGTCTGGGAGGAACTCTGTATTTGGACAAATAGGCAAGAACCACTGCTCACATCATCCTCATAACCACAACAGTCAGCAATCGACATCTATCGAATTACTACGCTATTAAGGGACGTAATCCCGTAGGACGTATCCCATGGCATGGATAGTGTTCTGTGAGTTTCCTTGGTTTCCCAAGTTGATACGTAAGGAGTGCCAGCAGCTTTATAGTCACTGTAAGTCCTGACACGCCTCCATCTACCAACAAGTAGTTCCCTCCATCAAGTCCCCATAAGAGGCAAATATTGAGAGGTCGACTTCTCTCAACATCAAGATGAAGACAATCTAACACATGGTCACAGCAATGAATATCATAATAGACTTTATCTAATTTCAATCTCATACTAGGGTTTCTCCATCTCCCCAAGAACTAATGATCTACTCAGACATGGAGGAAATCAACATCATGGCAATATCAATGGAACCTATCAGAGATGAATAGTACTTGTATAAATCCAAAATGAGTATGGAAATTACAACAAGATCTAGATAAGATGTAGATGGGATGGATGGATATGGTGGTGATTGATACGTCCAAAACGTATCTACTTTCCCGAACACTTTTGCTATTGTTTCTCCTCTAAACTTGTGTGATTTGGATGCAACTAACGCGGACTGACGCTGTTTTCAGCAGAATTTCCTTGGTGTCTACTTTTTGTGCAGAAAATCAACTATCAGGAAAAATCCCGGAAAATATGCCAAAAATACAAGACGGATAAGAGCCAGGGGGTGGCCATACCACCTGGTGGCGCGGGTCAGGCCAGGCCGCGCCAGGGGGTGGTGTGGGCCCCCAGGCACCCCCTCGGTCTCCCTCTTCGCCTATAAGAAGCCTTCTGACCTAAAAACTCTAGGGGGTTTGACATTTTTCCAGAAGGAGTTCCGCTCCGCCGCCACCACCATATTCCACGAAACAGCACCAGAAACTCTGTTCTGGCACCCTGCCAGGACGGGGAATTGGAGGAGATCATCGCCATCATCATCACCATCGCTTCTCCATCGACCATCCATGTTTCCCCATCTATGAGTGAGTAATCCCCTGCTATAAGCTATGGGGATGGTAGGGATTGGATGAGATCATTCATGTAATGGCATCAGATTGTTAGGGCATGGTGCCTAGTATCTTTTATTAGTGCTTTATGACTTTGTTGCAACTTGTTATGTTTAATGCTTGTCACTAGGGCCCGAGTGCCATGATTTTAGATCTGAACATGTTATTGATTCATTATGATAGTATTGTTTATGGTCTTATCTGCAAGTTGTATACACACGTTATTGTCCGAAACCAATGGCCCCGACGTGACAGAAATCGGGATAACTGGAGGGAATGGCTTTGATGTGAGGATTAAATGTGTTCATGGAGTGTTAATGCTTTTCTCCGGTGCTCTATTAAAAGGAGCACCTTAATTGCTAGTAGTTCCCTTAAGGCCCCGCTGCAAACGGGCTGGCAGGACAAAAGATGTTGTGCAAGTTCTCATTGCAAGCACGTATGACTATATATGGAACACATGCCTAGGATTATCTAGTACTTGGATGCTTTATCTTATTTATCTGCAATTGCCCTATGTTCTAATTGCTATATGAATTTTCTTGTCCATGCAACGCCCGTCCATCCATCCCTATGCCTACCACACTCGAATCCTACTATTTACTACTATTGTTACTGCTGTCTTTACTTTACTACTGCTGCTACTTTGCTATTCCTACTATAAAACTGTTGCTACTGATAAACTGTTGTGAGCAAGATTGTTTCCAGGTGCAGCTGAATTGACAACTCAGTTGTTAAGGCTTATAAATATTCTTTGGCTCCCCTTGTGTCGAATCAATAAATTGGGTTTCACTTCCCTCAAAAATACTGCGATACACCCCTATACTTGTGGGTCATCAAGACTATTTTCTGGCGCCGTTGCCGGGGAGCATAGCTTTATTTATCAAGTTCACTTGGATTCTCTATTGTTCGTTGCTATCCATCCATCATGGGTAAGTCTCGTGATGGCAAGTTTCCTATTTTACCATCCACTACAAGAAGAGGTACGGTTCTGAACACTTCTGCTGCTCTTGATTCACCATCTATTATAAGTAAGCTCGTTACACCACCACATACACATGCTACACACACTACTACTACTGCTGAATCTGAAACTTCTGATGCTTATGATGCTGCTTCTACTGTGCTTGATAAGAGTGGTTCATTAGGTCCTTTCCTAGATGCTATGATTGCTAGAACTATAGCTGGAAATACCGAAACTCCTAATGAAGACACTACCACACCTGTTAGTTCACCTGAGTCTAGTGAAAGTTATGATATTGAAGATGGTTATGTTGAGATGACCGATGAATTTATTAAAGAATGTAAAAACACCCACGATAGGAGCGCCTCTAAGAGTCTCCTTGAGAGGCGTACTATTAGACCCAAATTGTCTCCTGTTGCTAAGTTTGCTGCTTCTCCCATAAACATTATAAATGAAGATTATGATTTCTCTCTCGATCTATCTTACATAGCTATTGTTGAGAAAGAACCTTTTTGTGGGACTAAGAATGAAAGTGCGGTAGCACATATGAATGAACTTTCTACCATGAGTGGCTTGTTTTCTGATGATATTAAGATGCGTACTTACTTTGTTGCCAAGATTTTCCCCTTTTCACTGAAAGGAGAAGCTAAAACTTGGTTTAATAATTTACCTCCTGGATCTATTGATAGCCCTGAGTGCTTGATTAGTACTTTCCTGCAGA
The DNA here is from genome assembly GCA_916181665.1 of Avena sativa. Lineage (NCBI taxonomy): Eukaryota > Viridiplantae > Streptophyta > Magnoliopsida > Poales > Poaceae > Avena > Avena sativa. Next base: position 311,250,152 of record OV702291.1, read on the forward strand.
AATATTTTCCTCCTAGTGCTAGACATGCTATTTTGCAGGAACTTTTTGATTTTAAACAGGGAGAAAAAGAGGTATTGCCCGAATCTTGGGCAAGGTTTTGTGCTTTGATTCATGCACAGGCTGGAAGTCCATTACCTAAGAATGAGCTTCTTGATATATTTTATAATGGACTAACCAAGGAATCTAGGACATACCTAGATAGTTGTGCTGATTGTGTTTTCAGGAATAGGAGTCCTAAGGAAGCTGAGGAATTAATGGCTAAAATAAGTAAGAATTATGAAGATTGAACTCCTCCTGAACAAGCTATACCTGAAGTAATTGTACCTGAACCAACTATTCCTGTGCCTATCCCAACATCAAAGAAGAGGGGAGTTATTGAATTAAATGATGAAGTGATGAAGGAAGCTAAGAAATGTCTTAATTAGAAGGGAATTAAAGCTGCAGATGTCAAGAATTTACCTCCTATTGAAGAATTATGTAAGCCTATTTCCTACTCATCCACTATTGAGGTGCACTCTCTCCAACACTTTGATGAAGGTGATAGCCCTTACTCTAAACCTCCTGATCAATGCTTAGAAGAATTCGGTATCTTTATTGTTAAGCAAGATAACTTTAATAAAACGGTGCAAAATCATCTAATGGAAAATACTAGAGCTATTGTTGAGTTGAAAGATATTGTGGAAAGAACCTCTAATGATGTTAAAATGATTGTTAAACACTTTCAAATGATTCAAACTCAAATAGATCAACTCGTTAAAGTGCAAAACGCCTTGCTAGTTAATGCTGCTAAAGAAAAACATGCTTATGAAATTAGAAATAGAAGTGGTGTTGCTACCTAGAATCCTCTATATATCCTGAGGGGCATCCCAAAAGAATTGAGCAGGATTCTCAACAAGATGAAAATAGCGGCTCTACTCGTAAGAAAAGAAAAAAGAAACATAAAACTATTGTAGCACCCTCTGAACCTGCTATAGATCCTAATAGTATATCTATCTCTGATGCTAAAACTGAAAGTGGTAATGAAGAAAATGAAGTTCCTAATGAAGAAAAAGTTAAAGAAGAACCTGAAAACCACACTAAGAATACCAAATACACTAAAGAGGATTTTATTGCTAAGAAACATGGTAGTGAAAGAGTACCTTGGGTCCAAAAACCTATGCCTTTCCCTGATAAGAAACACAAGTTAAAGGAAGATGAACATTATAATAAGTTTTGTGAGTGGATGAAGCCTTTATTCTTGCAAATTCCTTTGACTAATGCTATTAAATTGCCTCCTTACTCAAAGTATATGAAGGATATTGTCTCGAATAAAAGGAAGATACCTAATGAAGAAATTTCTACTTTTCTTGCTAATTATTCCTTCAATGGTAAGGTTCCTAAGAAACTTGCAGACCCAGGGATTCCAACTATCCCTTGCTCTATTAAGAATAGTTATGTTAGAACTCTTTGTGTGATTTGGGAGGTGGAGTTAGTGTTATGCCTTTCTCTCTCTATAAGAGGCTTCAACTAGAAAAATTAATACCAACTGATATATGATGGCTCAATGCACGGCGCCAAAAAAGTGCTGGTGCAGTGTTGATGTAGAGCTCGTTGGGAAACCCAAGAGGAAGGTATGATGAGCATAGCAGCAAGTTTCCCTCAGTTATGAAACCAAGGTTTAATCGAACCAGTAGGAGCAAGGAAACACCCCAAAGGTGTTACTAGCTGAGCTTTGCCAGGGCGCACTACCGGTGCTAGTAGCAACGTGGAGACCTGCACAACACAACCACATAACTTTGTCACCAACTTGTGATGAGGTTGTCAATCTCACCATGTTTTGCGGAAAAAAAAGGATTAAACGTATCGAATGGAAAGAAGTAATAGTTTGCAGAAAGTAAACACAAAACAGTAAAACATTGTAGATTGTATGTAAAAGACAAGGACCGGGATCCATAGTTCACTAGAGGTGGCTCTCCTTAGATAGATAACATACTGGGTGAACAAATTACAGCAGGGCAATTGACAAACATCGAGAAAGCAATACATGCATATACTAATCATCTTGACTCCTTTGAGACTTGATTGGGCATTACAACATTATACATAAACCGCCATCCAACTGCATTTATGACTAATAATACACCTTCAGGTTATCATTCGAACTCCCTCCAGTATTAAGTTGCAAGCAACAGATTATTGCTTTACGAACTGCGTGTAAAGTAAACAATATGATTGTTCTATGAACAAAGGATTGTTGTTTTCTCCCTAGTAGCAACAGCACATCTAGTACCTTAGAGATTTTTGTCACTTCCCCAGATTACCAGAGGCATGAACCCACTATCGAGCATAAATACTAACTCTTGGAGTTGCTAGCATCTACTTGGCCAAGATAGCTACTAACAACGGAAAGCATGCAAGATCACAATTAACAAAGACATGATAGAATCAATAATCAATCTAAAATAGCATCTCAATATCCATCGGATTCCCGCAAACACAACATGTAGAATTACAAATAGATGATCTTGATCATGAACAGAGCACACAAGATCTAAACATGAAAGCACAAAGGAGGAGAACCAGCCATCTAGCTACTACATGGATCCGTAGTCCAAGGATGAACTACTCACGCATCACACCGGAGGCTTGCATGGTGATGAAGAAGGCCTCCAGGGTGAATTCCCCTCTCCGGCAGGGTGTCGGGAAGAGCTTCAGATCCCTCCCGATCTAGGGATGGAGATGACGGCGGCTATAGACTCTTTCGTGGATTTTTGATCGGGCCCTTAGCATTTTCGTCCCGAGGGCAATATATAGGCGGAAGGGGAGACCGAGGGGGTGCCAGGGGCCAGCACACCACCCCCTGGCGCGGGCCCAGCCTGGCCGCGTGGCCAGGTGGTGTGGCCGGCCTCTGGCCCCTCTCCGTCTTGTATTCAGGCACTTGATGACTTCCGAAAAATAGGCACTTTGGATTTTGTCCCATCCAATTCCGAGAATATTCATTTTCTGACTTTCCTAGAACCAAAAATAGCAGAAAACAGGCAGCTGACACTGTGGCTCTTGTTAATAGGTTAGTCCAAGAAATCATATGAAAAGTGCTCCAAAGTTGGAACAAAACACAAGAAAGTGGATAAAACCAAGCATGGAATATCAAAAATTATAGATACATTTGCAATGTATCAACATCCCCAAGCTTAACTAATGCTCGTCCTCGAGTAGGTAAGTGATAAAAAGAAAGAATAATTTTTGAGGTGACATGCACCATCAAAGACTTGATCAAAGTATTTGTAAAACATTCAAAGCTGGGATCATAGTACTTCAATCATAACATGAAAGACAAAGTTCTAGCAATAAGCAAAGAAACTATGATGCAACATGAAAAGGCACAAAAAAAAGATTCATGAATAACAATGTTTTGCAAGACGTTTGTTTGTTTCACATAAAGAAAACATAGCATACTAGTATTCAGCTTGTCCCTCAATAGAGTAGCAAATATAAATGCATAGGACACCTTCAAAGTTCTAAGAGTGACTAGATACAATAGTTTAAAACAAGCAATAACAAGTTATGCATCAATCAACTAGTCTTGGGACAATGCACATAGAACTAAGAATGGCCACTATGCTCTCAAAGTAAGTGCATAAAGATAGAAGGTGGAGACTCAATATAATAGTGGAAGAAAGGCCTTTTTATAAAAGGAAGTAGGGATTCAAGTCTCATAAAGAGCTTCCAAAAATTATGGTACTTATAGCTTTCAGCTCTCATTGCCCTATCATAAGCATCTTGAAGTGATTAAGGTTAAAGTGAACAAACTATGGTGTACATGCTTGACGAAGTATAAGTTAGAAATCTCATGTCCCTTGTATACAAGGGCCGCTCCTCATGCTACTCAAGTTTAGTCACCGGTAAGTTCTTGTCATCGTAAGTACATGTGTATCATAGAGAACCGCCAACGGGGTACCCCTTGCCCGATGATACGGAAGAATCCCCATATCAAAATGACAAGGCAAGCAGACAACGAGCATCTCAGCAATCTTCTTATTTACCATGGGAATATGGTGCTTTTTTCTCTCTTTCCTCTTGTCATGATCTCATTTTTTTCTTTTTTTCTCAATATAGGACTCTTTTTTTATAATAAGAATGCTTCATAGACAGCTCATTATGGTTACGCTGCAGGTTTCCACCATGTCAGCATGGATTAGACCAGCGGCCCAGGCGTTTCTCTAACACATATACATAACTCCATGGACTTACAAGCTCCCCTTTCATTTCACACCAACGACATCCATATACAAAAGAGCATGATATCAACTAGGTACAAATTACCAAGTGCAATGTTGAAAGCGTTCCCCATGAAAGCATGGTTCGGCTAATTCCCAACAAATAAGTGCAAGCATATACAACATAGACGACACAATAGTTCAAGTTTATTTAGGGCAAGTAAAGTAAAGTGTGCCATCAAGTTCGTGAGAGCTTTAATCACTAGTTTTATCATAACAAGTTTAATTTGGAAGGTAAACAAAAGCATGAATATACTTGGAATAGCATAAGCTAGTAGGTAGGTATGGTGGACTCTTTGGAATAACTTGGTTTAGGGAGTTGGATGCATGAGTGGAACTCATACCTTGTTGTGGAGGCTAGCAAAAGACTGGGAGCGACAAACTAAGAGAGCAATAATGGCCATAATCATGCAGAGCGACAAAACATCATTGATCAAAGCATAAAGTGATACTACAAGTTGAAAACTAAAGAATCATAAAGGCTATGGTGACTTGAGATAGTCATAACATGGTGTGAGTATGTGCCAAGTCAACCCAAATAAAGCATCAAAGGAGAATATCATTATACTATGCTTTAATATGCTAAAACAACACATGATTCATCCAAGGCACATTAAACAATATCAATTTTTTATAAGAATTCATGCTATAGCAAAGAATACTAAGCATAAAGCCAAAACAATATCAAGTATGGCATGACAAAGCATAGGCCACAGTCAAAAACGAGCTCTTTTTACCACATAAGCATGAACTTTCCTACTCTTTTCCAAACCAAACCAAACTATTTGCAAACCAATGTATGAAAGAGGGGGTCCAACCAATTTATTCAGAAAACTAAGAAAACCAAGCAAACTAAAAACCAAAACAAAAACGAAAAAGAAGAAGCTCCAAGAACAACACAACTGTGCATGAAACAATAAAAGTGAAGCGTTTGGAAGAAACCTGGGATTTTTATTGATGAAGAGGGGATGCCTTGGGCATCCCCATGATTTGATGCTTGTACTTATTAGATATTTCTTGGGGTGACACACATGGCATCCCCAAGCTTGAGCTTTAGTCCATCCATCATCTCATTACTCATTCCTTCCATACACCTGAAATTTTTCCTTCATACAAAAATTCACACAATCTTTATTAGCAACATTAGTGCACTCAAGATAAAAGGTCTTAAGGTTCAGTTCTAACACCAAATAAACTTCCATTAGAACACTAGGTACTGTAGCACTTCCCTCAAAAAGCTCAATTCCCCAAAAGAACTCAAAAAGGAACCAACAAGAAGCAAATGCAGAAAATGGCAGAAATCTATCAAAACAGACCAGCCGGTAAAGACGAATTTTTTCGAAGACCTTCTGTTGATCAAATCAAAAAGTGTTGAACTAACGAAAGTTAGATAACAACCTGGGTCAGAAGCACAAAAATTCACGCCTCAAAAAGACGTTCAGATATCTTACACGGATTTTTACGGTGAAGCACAGAAATCTGTTTCGGGACAACAACTTTCCCAATCATTACTTCTCTCTCATTAGAGGTTACTCTTGGCACAAAAAGCAAATAAAAAGGATAAGGAGAGGTTATTACTGAAGTAATAACTTCCAAGACTCATCTAAAACTTTTGGGTTATCTCCCAATAAGTACTTTTGTTTAACGCCTTTAAGTTAGACATAAGAAGCAAGAAAGAATCAAGTGTTCTCAAATGAAGAAGCATTAAAACCAAATTTCTTGCCCTTACCTCTCTTACTTTTATTCTTAACCTTGGGGAAAATATGATTGTTTGGTGGAGAAGAAAGGTGCATGGTCCCTTTTCCCACATCTATTATTGCTCCAAGGAGTTCTGATAGGGACCTTTCAAGTGTAATTTGTCCTTTTCCTACACATTCAATAACAAGATAATCGATAGAAATCATTTTCCCAAGGATATTTCTAAACACTCCTTCAGATATTCCAAGAGGTAATATGGTAGTATTATGAGCAAGAGATATTTCTTTTCCTCCTTCAGTAAGCCCCCAAGTATTCAGAGATTCATAAATATCTTTGGGCATAAGAAAAAATTCAGACATGATATCACAGCGAGCTTGAAAAGTTTCAGTGTTTATCTCAATCTTTACTGTAGGGAGCCACTTTGATGGTTCAGAGTTTATTGGAACATAATTGTGATGCTCCCTAAGCGTATTATAGCAATTTTCTAAGCCAGTAGTGCTAGTCTCAAGAGTGTTCAACCTAGCAAATATTTTTGCGAAGGAAATATCAGTTTGGCTAGGCATGTTGTAAGTGAGGATCAACTTCTTTATAGCATTAATAGCATCATCCTCATTACATTGGAGGAAATTTCCTCCCACATCAGCATCTAAAGCATATCTATAGCAAAGAGCAATCCCAAGGTAAAAACTGCTAAGGAACAAGCTTTGAGTCATTTTAGGCTCAGTTTTTTCATGTAGATCAGAGATTCTAGACCAAGCTTCCTTAAAACTTTCCTCAATTCCTTGTTTAAAAGTGAAAATCATTTCCTCGGGTGACATACTGATTGGAGCAAGGCTAGACATACTGGCAACTTAGGATAGGAACTAATTTTTATTGTGTTTTCAAATAAGAAAGCAAACTAGTAAAACTATTTTTTGGTGTTTTTGATAAAGAAACAAGCAAACAAAGCAAAAAGAAACTAAGCAAAACAAAAATAACAAAATAAAGAGATTGGTTATGAGGGACTCCCCTTGTGAATATGTCCTTGACTCCCTGGCAACGGCGCCAGAAAAATGCTTGATGGCTCAATGCACGACGCCCAGAAAAGTGCTGGTGCGGTGTTGATGTAGAGCTCGTTGGGAACCCCAAGACGAAGGTATGATGAGCACAACAGCAAGTTTCCCTCAGTTATGAAACCAAGGTTTAATCGAACCAGTAGGAGCAAGGAAACACCCCAAAGGTGTTACTAGCTGAGCTTTGGCAGGGCGCACTACCGGTGCTAGTAGCAACGTGGAGACCTGCACAACACAACCATAGAACTTTGTCCCCAACTTGTGATGAGGTTGTCAATCTCACCGTGTTTTGCAGAAAACAAAGGATTAAATGTATCAAATGGAAAGAAGTAATAGTTTGCAGAAAGTAAACACAAAACAGTAAAAGATTGTAGATTGTATGTAAAAGACAAGGACCGGGATCCATAGTTCACTAGAGGTGGCTCTCCTTAGATAGATAACATGCTGGGTGAACAAATTACAGCGGGGCAATTGACAAACATCGAGAAAGCAATACATGCATATACTAATAATCTTGACTCCTTTGAGACTTGATTGGGCATTACAACATTATACATAGACCGCCATCCAACTGCATCTATGACTAATAATCCACCTTCAGGTTATCATCCGAACCCCCTCCAGTATTAAGTTGCAAGCAACAGATTATTGCTTTACGAACTGCGTGTAAAGTAAACAATACGATTGTTCTATGAACAAAGGATTGTTGTTTTCTCCCTAGTAGCAACAACACATCTAGTACCTTAGAGATTTATGTCACTTCCCCAGATTACCAGAGGCATGAACCCACTATCGAGCATAAATACTAACTCTTGGAGTTGCTAGCATCTACTTGGCCAAGATAGCTACTAACAACAGAAAGCATGCAAGATCACAAATAACAAAGACATGATAAAATCAATAATCAATTTGAAATAGCATCTCAATATCCATCGGATCCCGGCAAACACAACATGTAGAATTACAACTAGATGATCTTGATCATGAACAGAGCTCATAATATCTAAACATGAAAGCACAAAGGAGGAGAACCAGCCATCTAGATACTACATGGATCCGTAGTCCAAGGATGAACTACTCACGCATCACACTGGAGGCTTGCATGGTGATGACGAAGGCCTCCAGGGTGAATTCCCCTCTCTGGCAGGGTGCCGAGAAGAGCTTCAGGTCCCTCCCGATCTAGGGATGGAGATGACGGCAGCTACAGACTCTTTCGTGGATTTTTGATCAGGCCCTTAGGGTTTTCGTCCCGAGGGAAATATATAGGCGGAAGGGGAGACCGAGGGGGTGCCAGGGGCCACCACACCACCCCCTGGTGCGGGCCCATCCTGGCCGCACGGCCAGGTGGTGTGGCCGGCCTCTGGCCCCTCTCCGTCTCGTATTCTAGCACTTGATGACTTCCAGAAAAATAGGCACTTTGTCTTTTGTCCCGTCCAGTTCCGAGAATATTCATTTTTTGACTTTCCTGGAACCAAAAACAGCAGAAAACAGGCAGCTGGCACTGTGGCTCTTGTTAATAGGTTAGTCCAAGAAACCATATGAAATGTACTCCAAAGTTGGAACAAAACACAAGAAAGTGGATAAAATCAAGCATGGAACATAAAAAATTATAGATACATTTGCAATGTATCAATATATCTTTGCAAATGGCTGATAAATCTACCACTATTCCTATGGGTATATGTGAGGATGTACATGTTCAAGTGGCTCATAATTGCTTGATATTAACTGATTTTGTTGTGCTTGAAATTCCTGAAGATGATAATATGTCCAATATTCTTGGGAGACCTTTTCTTAATACTGCAGGAGCTGTTATCAATTGTAATCAAGGAAAGGTGACCTTCAATGTTAATGACAAGGAACATACTGTCTATTTCCCCAAGAAGATTGAAAGGACTTATGGGTTGAATTCAATTGAACATGTTGAGGGCATTCAAGTTGGAGAAATATATTGTCCCATACCAAGAGAAAAATTTGAAACCATTATGATTGGGACCATTGCTATCAAGGTTGAGGTAACATAATCATTAGTGGAATACAAAGTTTTGTCTCATATGGAATTGTTTTGGTAACAAGACCTGATCAACCTTGTTAACAAAAGGATTTCATTGAACAAAACAATGTTTCCACTATGATTATCTCCGTTTACTTCTATTCTATCCATTTTAGTTTTTGCTTTTGTTTAGTTTTATTTTTGTTGTTAGTTGCTTGCATGTTAGAGTGTCTTAGAAATTCTGTAGTTCTAGATTTGTTTTGTCCTTGCATCATGTTTCCAAAAAAATCTGTCTGTCAGAAAATCATTCTTTTATGCCTGAAAATGCCGAAAAATAAAGTGTCTCAAAAAATTCCAAAAAATTCATATTAAATTTTGCGTGAAAAAAGGGGCAGAGGAGTACCTGGGAGGTACCAGGGGGACCCACCAGGTAGGCACACCACCTGGTGGCACGGCCTGCCCTAGGTGGTGCCATGCCCTGGTGTGGTCCACCCCTGGCCCCCCACTAACTCTCTCACCTGCCACTTTCTTCTCTCTCTCGAGTAAGCTCCAGTTCGTTGCTCAAAATTGCATTCTTGTTGTGCTTGCTCTCGATTTTTTTCGATCTCCTTGCTCAACCCATCTTTCTTGCTGAAATTTGGAGCATTTGTTCCATGGTATGTGACTCCTCCCCTTGTCCAAATAGATTTGTGTTTAGTGGATTATATATTGAGTATTTTGCTGCTGTAGCTGACTGGTTATGGGAGCTTGTAAGCTTGTTTGATGCTTAGAGATATAGTTTTAATGCATGTTTTGGCCTCTTACAAGTCCCTATGAGTAGAATCCTTCATTATATTCACTTTGCAATCACTTGTTTAATAGGTGTTTAAATTTCAGAATACCAAGCATGAACAACCATACTTTTGGAGAGATATTTGAGAGTGATGCACCTAGGAGGTCGAGGCCCTCAAGATCAGCCTATCAGTTTAGGCCATCATACAACGAAGATCTCATTCCAACTCGTATTGGTAATGAAAGGGATGATGGGGATGCTCACCCATCCACTTTTCCTTGTTTTACTTTCTTACAAGCTGCAGGTATTCTTGATGATTTCTTGCTACTGATTGAGAGGGTTGGTTTGACCTCATATATGCAAGATGAGAGTGAGAAATACGCTATGATCACTAAAACCTTTGTTGAGAGCTTCACATTTACTAACACATCCTATCAGTCAACTACCTCTTTCAAAATTTATAATCTGCCCTTCACCATGCCTTGGAGAGATTTTGCTGTATTGTAGGTGTAAGCATGACAGGGACCGTGAAGAAAATTCAAGGGCGACCCGCTGATTTGTTGGAGCTTTACCGAGGGGTAACCAATGATGATGACCGCGTGGCGTAGCGCAGAAAGATAAGAAATATCCAACTCCCTACTCTTAGATACTTTGCATATTATCTTTCTACTAGCGTACTTGGTAGGGAGAACACAAGTAATATCTCCAACTATCATTTAGCTTTCCTTGCTGCTGCGCTTAACAATGATACTCGGTACAATCTTGGCTCGCTTATTGCTCGCCGCCTAGCTGCTAGGGGGCCTATCTATGGGGGCATCATTGCCTCCCATATAGTCAATGCATTAGGTATTTTAGTGGATCCGAATGATGCTATACCGGCACCACAGAGGCTTGACCTTGTTGCTATGAAAACTCATCACTTTGTCACTTCTACTTCTGATTTGGACAGTCTAGTATATAGGATGCTTTTCACTGACAGGGATGAAAGGGAGATCCTTTTGCCACAGCCTTCTTTGTTTAGCGTTCACAGGAGACCGTGGTCGTGCTCCAAGGAGGAGGTGGACGAGCAGCTTTACTTGCTGGGTTTCCACGAGCACCACAAGGAGGATGTGCCCTCCTATGATTTCACTTTCATGGCATGATTAGTCCTGTTTTGTTGCAAGAATGATTATGACAGCTATTGCTCTCTCGTTTGTCGCTCCCTTACTATTGCTAGCCTTTACTTACACTTAGTGTTTTACTCATGTTTCTGATGTCTACGCACTTCTATTCTTGTAGACAGTTGTTGGGCCTCCAAGTGCAGAGGTTTGTAGAACAGCAGCAAGTTTTCCCTTAAGTGGATCACCCAAGGTTTATCGAACTCAGGGAGGAAGTGGTCAAAGGTATTCCCTCTCAAGAAATCCTGCAATCAAGATACAAGAAGTCTCTTGTGTCCCCAACACACCCAATACACTTGTCAGGTGTATAGGTGCACTAGTTCGGCGAAGAGATAGTGAAATACAAGTGGTATGGATAAAGTGGTAACGGTGATAGAAGATAGCTTGATGGCGTGGAAAAGACTGAAGTAACACTGAAATAAAGATGGAAGCAAGCAAAAATGTAACAGATCTAATTGCAAATGGTGTATCAATGCTTAGAAACAAGGCCTAGGGATCATACTTTCACTAGTGAACACTCTCATATAAATATATTCTTCTTTATGATACTACGTTGAACTACTCTCCAGTTGGACACTCTAATCGATGGTAGGGCTATAACAGCACACCTCAAAGTAAGCCTTTCCCATCTAGATAACCCCACACTGTCACCTTGAGCACTAGATGGTTCCAACAAACACCACGATTTCTTAAAGGCATCCAACTCCAAATATAACTCATAACAAGTATTTGTAATCTCTAGCCTAAGTGCCACCATGGTGTGCATGCTGTCACTTTCACACACATGGGGAGAGCAGAGATCTATTAAAGCACTTGAGTAGCTAGGTAGATCTAGTTGATTACAAAGCTCATGATCATAATATGATCATGCATAGAGAGAGAGATGAACACATAGTTACCGGTAGAACCTTTAGCCTCGAGAGAGAACTACTCCCTCCTCATCATGGGAATCAGCAACGGTGATGGAGATGGTGGTGGAGATCGATGGAGATGGCTCCGAGGGCACTTCCTCATCCTGGCAGGGTGCCAAAACAGAGACTTTCTGTCCCCCGAATCTCCCCTTCGGTGGCGGCGACGCTGCGGAACTTTTCGTGGCTGGAGGCTAGACTATTTAGGGTTTCTGTATCGGGGGATCTTATAGGCGAAAGGGCAAGGTCGGTGGAGGCCGGAGGGGCCCACACCACCTGGTGGCGCGGCCAAAGGGGACCTGCGCCACCCTATGGTGTGGCTGGCCCCTGGCCCCTCTCCGTCTCGTCTTCTGGCTCCGTGTTCCCCTCGGTGAAATATTGACTTTTGCTTTTTTCCCGTCCAATTCCGAGAATATTCATTTTCTGACTTCGTAGAACCAAAAACAACAGAAAACAGGCAGCTGGCACTGTGGCTCTTTGTTAATAGGTTAGTCCAAGAAATCATATGAAAAGTACTGCAAAGTGTGGACAAAACACAAGAAAGTAGATAAAACCAAGCATGGAACATCAAAAAATTATAGATACATTTGCAATGTATCAACATCCCCAAGCTTAACTCATGCTCGTCCTCGAGTAGGTAAGTGATAAAAAGAAAGAATATTTTTTTAGGTGACATGCACCATCATAAACTTGAAAGTATTTTTAAAACATTCAAAGCTGGGATCATAGTACTTCAATCATAACATGAAAGACAAAGTTCTAGCAATAAAGAAACTATGCTGCAACATGAAAAGGCACAAAAAAATATTCATGAATAACAATGCTTTGCAAGACGTTTGTTTGTTTCACATAAAGAAAACATAGTATAATAGCATTCAACTTGTCCCTCATAGAGTAGCAAATATAAATGCATAGGAAACCTTCAAAGTTCATAAGAGTGACTAGATACAAATAGTTTAAAACAAGCAATATCAAGGTATGCATCAATCAACAAGTCTTGGGACAATGCACATAGAACTAAGAATGGCCACTATGCTCTCAAAGTAGGTGCATAAAGGTAGAAGGTGGGGACTCAATATAATTGTGGAAGAAAGGCCTTTATAAAAGGAAGTAGGGATTCAAGTCTCACAAACAGCTTCCAAAAATTACGGTACTTATAGCTTTCAGCTCTCATTGCCCCTATCATAAGCATCTTGAAGTGATTAAGGTTAAAGTGAACAAACTATGGAGTATATGCTTGACAAAGTATAAGTTGGAAATCTCATGTCCCTTGAATACGAGGGCCACTCCTCATGCTACTCAAGTTTAGTCACCGGTAAGTTCTTGTCATCGTAAGTACATGTGTATCATAGAGAACCGCCAACGGGGTACCCCTTGCCCGATGATACGGAAGAATCCCCATATCAAAATGACAAGGCAAGCAGACAACGGGCATCTCAGCAATCTTCTTATTTACCATGGGAATATGATGCTTTTTTCATCTCTTTCCTCTTTTCATAATCTCTTTTTTTTCTCTTTCTCTTTTTTTCTCAATATAGGACCCTTTTTTATAAGAAGAATGCTTCATAGACACCTCATTATGGTTATGCTGCAAGTTTCCACCATGTCAGCATGGATTAGACCAGCGACCCAGACGTTTCTCTAACACATATACATAACTCCATGGACTTACAAGCTCCCGTTTCATTTCACACCGACGACATCCATATACAAAAGAGCATGATATCAACTAGGTACAAGTACCAAGTGCAATGTTGAAAGCGTTCCCCATGAAAGCATGGTTCTGCTAATTCCCAACAAATAAGTGCAAGCATATACAACATAGACGACACAATGGTTCAAGTTTATTAAATGCAAGAAAGTAAAGTGTGCCATCAAGTTCGTGAGAGATTTAATCACTAATTTTCACATACCAAGTTTAATTTGGAAGGTAGATAAAAGCATGAATATACTTGGAATAGCATATGCTAATAGGTAGGTATGGTGGACTCTTTGGAATAACTTGGTTTTAGGAGTTGGATGCATCAGTGGAACTCATACTTGGTTACGGAGGCTAGCAAAAGACTGGGAGCGACAAACTAAGAGAGCAATAATGGCCATAATCATGCAGAGCGACAAAACATCATTGATCAAAGCATAAAGTGATACTACAAGTTGAAAACTAAAGGATCATAAAGTCTATGGTGACTTGATATTGTCATAACATGGTGTGAGCATGCGCCAAGTCAACCCAAATAAAGCATCAAAGGAGAATACCACTATACTATGCTTTAATATGCTAAAACAACGCATGATTCATCCAAGGCACATTAAGCAATCTAAATTGTTTATAACAAGTAATGCTACAGCAAAGAATACTAAGCATAAATCCAAAACAATATCAAGCATGGCATGGCAGAGCATAGGCCACAGTCAAAAACAAACTCTCTTTACCACTTAAGCATGAACTTTCATACTCTTTTCCAATCCAAACCAAACTATTTGAAAACCAATGCATGAAAGGGGGGTCCAACCAATTTATTCAATAAACTAATCAAACCAAGCAAACTAGAAACCAAAACGAAAACGCTCCAAGAACAACACAACTATGCATGAAACAATAAAAATGAAGTGTTTGGAAGAAACCTGAGATTTTTATTGATGAAGAAGGGGATGCCTTGGGCATCCCCAAGCTTTGACGCTTGTACTTCTTGGATATTTCTTGGGGTGACACGTGTGTTCCCCTCGGTGAAATTTGACTTTGGCCTTTGTCCCATCCAATTCCGAGAATATTCATTTTCTGACTTCCTGGAACAAAAAACAGCAGAAAACAGGCAGCTGGCACTGTGGCTCTTTGTTAATAGGTTAGTCCAAGAAATCATATGAAAAGTACTGCAAAGTGTGGACAAAACACAAGAAAGTAGATAAAACCAAGCATGGAACATCAAAAATTATAGATACATTTGCAATGTATCAGTTTCCAACTCCCTTAAACCAAATATTGCCAAAGTGTCCACCATACCTACCTATTAGCATCATTTGCTACTTCCGTGCATATAAAATGTTTGCTTGTTATGAGAAAGTTAGTTAGTAAAGCTCTCACGAACTTGGTGGCACACTTTATTTCCTACACTTAATAAACCTTAACCATTGTGACTCTCCATGAAAGTTATATGCTTGCAAATTATAGGCTAGGGATTAGCAGAACCGTGCTGTCACGAGGAACGCTTTCAACACTTGTAAATATATACCCAGTTGATACCTTGCTCTTTTGTTTGCGGATGTCGTCGGTGTGAAATAAAAGGGGAGCTTGTAAGTCCATGGAGTTATGTATGTGTGTTAGAGAAACGCCTAGGCCGCTGGTCTAATCCATGCTGACATGGTGGAAACCTGCAGCGTAACCATAATGATATCTATGAAGCATTCTTCTTATAAAAAAAGAGAGATAGCTATTGAGAAAAAAAAGAGATTTATGAAAAGAGGAAAGAGAGAAAAAAGCACCATTTTCCCATGGTAAATAAGAAGATTGCTGAGATACTCATTGTCTACTTGCCTTGTCATTTTGATATGGGGATTCTTCCGTATCATCGGGCAAGGGGTACCCCGTTGGCGGTTCTCTATGATACGCACATATTTACGATGACAAGAACTTACCGGTAACTAAAGTTGAGTAGCATGAGGAGCGGCCCTCGTACTCAAGGGACATGGGATTTTCAGTTTATAGTCTGTCAAGCATATAACTCAGATTGGACCTCACTTTCACCTTAACCACATTAAAGATGCTTATGATAGGGGCAATGAGAGCTCAAAGCTAATGAGTATCATACTTTCAGCATTTGGAAGCCTTTCAAAATTATTCAAAACCTTTTCCTTTACTTGTTGAGTCTCCATTTATTCTTTGAGCACCTTCTTGAAAGCATAGTTGTCATTCTTTGTGCTTGTCCCATTACTTGATTATTTGTGTTATGACTTTGATGCTTGTATCCTTGATATCTTTACTTCTAGTCATCACTTGAACTTCAGAGGTGCCTTGATATTCATAATCAAAGGCAAGCGAGATACCACTCTATCATACCTTTTTATGAGCATTGTAATGTTGCTTATGTTTATACTTCATGCTACTTATTATTTTTGAGTTGGAATCTCTTCATAGCTTGCAATGCCTATTAAGTAAACTTAGTTGCATACTCTCTATTATGAACTGTCTAAGTAGTTGATCACATTGCTGAGAATATTTACATCATATGAAGCAAATGTGTTCGTGAAAGTTCTTTTATCGCACTCAGTTTTCAACTGAATTGCTTGAGGACAAGCAATAAGTTAAGCTTGGGGGAGTTGATACGTCCAAAACATATCTACTTTCCCGAACACTTTTGCTATTGTTTCTCCTCTAAACTTGTGTGATTTGGATGCAACTAACACGGATTGACGCTGTTTTCAGCAGAATTGCCTTAGTGTCTACTTTTTGTGCAGAAAATTAACTATCGGGAAAAATACCGGAAAATATGCCAAAAATCCTATTTCACCCGAAGACTCCAGGAGCCAGAATACGAGATGGAGAAGAGCCAGGGGGTGGCCACACCACATGGTGGCGCGGGCCAGGCCAGGCCGCGCCAGGGGGTGGTGTGGGCCCCCAGGCACCCCCTCGGTCTTCCTCTTCGCCTATAAGAAGCCTTCTGACCTAAAAACTCCGGGGCTTCGACATTTTTCCATAAGGAGTTCCACTCCGCCGCCACCACCAGATTCCACGAAACAGCACCAGAAACTCCGTTCTGGCACCCTGCCGGTACGGGGAATTGGAGGAGATCATTGCCATCATCATCACCATCTCTTCTCCATCGACCATCCATGTTTCCCCCATCTATGAGTGAGTAATCCCCTGATATAGGCTATGGGGATGGTAGGGATTGGATGAGATCGTTCATGTAATGGCATCAGATTGTTAGGGCATGGTTCCTAGTATCTTTTATTAGTGCTTTATGACTTTGTTGCGACTTGTTATACTTAATGCTTGTCACTACGGCCCGAGTGCCATGATTTTAGATCTGAACATGTTATTGATTCATTATGATAGTATTGTTTATGGTCTTATCTGCAATTTGTATACACACATTGTTGTCCAGAACCAATGGACCCGAAGCGACAGAAATTGGGATAACCGGAGGGAATGGCTTTGATGTGAGGATCACATGTGTTCATGGAGTGTTAATGCTTTGCTCCGGTGCTCTATTAAAAGGAGCACCTTAATTGCCAGTAGTTCCCTTGAGGCCCCACTGCAAACGGGCTGGCAAGACAAAAGATGTTGTGCAAGTTCTCATTGCGAGCACGTATGACTATATATGGAGCACATGCCTAGGATTATCTAGTACTTGGATGCTTTATCTTATTTATCTGCAATTGCCCTATGTTTTGATTGCTATGTGAATTATCTTGTCCATGCAACACCTGTCCATCCATCCCTATGCTTACCGCACTCGAATCCTACTGTTTACTGCTATTGTTACTGCTGTCTTTACTTTACTACTACTTTGCTATTCCTACTATAAAACTGTTGCTACTGATAAACTGCTGTGAGCAAGATTGTTTCCAGGTGCAGCTGAATTGACAACTCAGTTGTTAAGGCTTATAAATATTCTTTGGCTCCCCTTGTGTTGAATCAACAAATTGGGTTTCACTTCCCTCGAAAATACTGCCATACACCCCCTATACTTGTGGGTCATCAGTGATGCAGCGGTGGATGATGAAGATCAATGCCTTAGGCTCCCAGATCTGCGCAGGGAAAAGATGGATCCCCGGTGGATGAGTTCCCCCTCTAGATGCCTTCTAGAGGTGAGGTTTCGGTGATTTCTGGGTGTTCTATATGTCGTCTCCCTGATCCAGTTGCACATGGTGAAACTATTTGAGGAGGCGGAGGCGGCGCGAACTATACGGTCAGAACTATACTGCCGAAAAATTTATTCCGGTTGTATAGTTGGTCGTTGAACTCTTTGTCTCCTTTATTCGCTTCTAGTTTTCTTTTGGTATTATTAATATTTCCAAAATAAGTGATTTACATTGTTTTTGACTCCTTTTCTCCATAGTACAACTGCTCCATGAATTGTATCCATTGGGTCCATCATCTATCCTGATCTTGGTGAAAACAGACATAAAATGTGCGTGCGAGCGTCGTAAAATACCAAGATCCTACATCTACAATGCAAAATAATAGTGTAAAACATGATGCAAACTTGCAATCATCAACGACGAGTAACACCCTTCACCAAACACCAGGTGACTCCCTTCCTCCATGTCCTCATCCGCCCATTGAATGGTGGTGTTCTAATGGTTTGATGTAAACACCATCAATGACGGGAACATCGTCACAGCGATAGAAGCCACCTTCTCGGTCGGTATCTCCACCCTTAGGCGCTTGATAGGACCCAAGAAGGGGTTGTACAACAAGGTCTTGTATGGCTACACCCTCTGTCTAACTACAAGGAGGCCGCTGGTTGTGCTGCCGACATAAAAGTACCTTCCAGAGAGAGAGAGAGAGAGAGAGAGAGAGAGAGAGAGAGGAGAAACAAAGATCCAGCCAAGGTAAACCATGGAGAAAAACCCTGGGCAACAAGTGGACGAAGAAATAGAACTTGAAAAACAGATAGTATAGGATTTGAATGCAAAAAAAGGATCGCATATATACAGATGAATATCAAGAAAGCACCAGCAAATAACCTGACTAATCTTATTCTCAAGGTGGCGGCTAGTTCTCACGTTCAGCAACGTGATGGTGACATCGTCTACCCGATACTCCTCCGACAACTGGTGCTCTAGAACAATCAGTTGGATGGCATAAAGCGCTCCTCTGTGAAGCCGCGCCAGGCGCTGCAGACTGCCTGGAAGGTGGCATAGTAGTCGAAGTCGTCCGTCGAAAGGAAGATGAATAGTACTTGTATAAATCCACAACAAGTATGGAAATTACAACAAGATCTAGACAAGATATAGATGGGATGGATGGAGATGGTGGTGATGCAGCGGTGGATGATGAAGATCGATGCCTTAGCCTCTCGGATTTGTGTAGGGCATAGATGGATCCCCGGTGGATGAGTTCCCCCTCCAGATGCCTTCCGAAGGTGAGGTTTTGGCGATTTCTGGGTGTTCTTTATGTCGTCTCCCTGATCTTGTTGCACGGGGTGAAATTATTTGAGGAGGCGGAGGCAGCGCCAACTATACGGCTGGAACTATACGACCAGAAAATTTATTCCGGTCGTATATTTGGTCATTGAACCCTCTATCTCCTTTATTCTCTTCTGGTTTTCTTTTGGTATTATTCATATTTCCCAAATAAGCGATTTATGTTGTTTTTTACTCCTTTTCTCCATAGTACAACTGATCTAAGAATTGTATTCATTGGATCCATCATCTATCCTGATCCTGGTGAAAACAGACATAAAATGTGCACGCGAGCACCATAAAATACCAAGATCCTACATCTACAATGCAAAATAATAGTGTAAAACATGATACAAATATGCACTCATCAACTTCCCCAAGCTTAGACTCTTGCTCGTCCCGATCAAGTTTAGCTTAATGGATGTGATCCTCATATTCATGAAGCTGAGTCGATTAAAATAAATGAGGCAGTTGCAGCATGTGTTTATCATATACGATACATAGGAATAAGTTCATGAATAGTACCTTACTCGAACCATCTGTGTAGTATTAGCAGGCTTCCACACCTTAGTGATCAATAGTTCATAAAAGATGAATCTCAACATAATGTAAAAGTATCCAGTTAAACCGAATGAGTTAGTGAGGTAGTCCCAAGTGTTTTAGGATCAACATATCCACTTGGGATTCAAAATCTCAAAAGTGTCTCTTTGTCATACTACAATACAGTGGTATATGCCTATTTTCTCTTTGCACACTTTCCCTTTTTCTTCTTATTATTTTCTCTTTTCTTTATATGCTCACACTTTTGTTTAAGTGTTGTGCAAAGAAGCTAGCCATACATTCCACTTCATGTAGGAATCCAAAGTTTAACGATCTCAATTATCAAATTCCAATTGTATATGAAGCATTTTTATGACTTGAAGATTCTACCTCGACTTGTTCTCACTCTATTTTGATAGCACTTTCATTTTCCTTTGTTCAAGGTTCCTTTTTCAACTTAACTGTATAGATAATTTTTCTTTGTAAATCAAACCGTAGACTTACAACATATTGACCAAATTATCTTTATATGTTCCATTAATACCAATAGTGTGGAAGACTCCTATTGCTATCATAAAGTGCAAGTAAAATTATACTCAAGCCATTCATATATCCAATAAAACAAACACAAACTCAAGATTGCTCCATATATAATAATAAACTCGAAATTTCATAAAAGGGATTGACTATTCCAGAAGGGAATTCTAATGATGCAGACTTATTGCTAGTGCAAAAATAGTAAATAAAAACAAATAAGATAGATTACAAGGTCTTAAAGATCTCCCCAAGCTTGGAATCAAGCCAGGCGGGATCAAATAATCCCTTGCAATTATATGATACCGTGATTATTGTAGATCATTATGGAGCCATGGCATGTAACACCACGGTGCGTAGCTTCTTGTTGGTATCCTCCATGGTAGTGATGTGGCTGTAGCACCTGCGCAAATCAGATTGTAGAGTATCCACTCTATCTGCGAGCTTACTCACCAATGGAAGGAGGTCTTCCTTCTTCTCCATCTCATTGAGATGGTGATGGACTTCAACGCGATGGAGTAGCTCCTACTTCTGATATATCTCTAGTGCCCACACATGATCCTTGGTCTTGGGGACAACTTCTTCTTCCTCATCCATAATGGATGGATTGGGGAAGTGGAAACCGTACCTCCACTCTTCTGGAGGCTTAACCTTCATCCGAGCACCAATGGTTGGCTCCACGAGTGGTGCCTTTGCTCCCTTGCTAGCACCTGCACCAATATTAGATAATTCCTTACGCTTGTGCGGCCTAGGATAGGTGGTGATGAACTTGACCGTCTCCACACGCCCTTTTCCATGCGGCTTGCGATCTTCTCTCTCTTGTTAAGCTTTCTTCATCGCCGCCCAATCGATCTTCGGTGGATCATAGATGTCACGGCAGATGTAGACATCAACCACGTCATTATCGGAATCATTGTTGAAGTATCTTGGCTCGATGTACTCCTTGTACCTCGGGCTAAACCTCTCCACCTCCTCATCATCGTACTCCATGGGTGGGCTGCTAGAGCGGTCCCTAGAAGGAGAAATGAGCCCCATGGGTTTCCCACGGCCTGGGGCAGGATAGCACATCGCTAGATTGGTTCCTGTAGATGATTAGAGAGAGAGAGACAATGGCAGTATATAAGGGGGGTCAGAGGTCGGTAAAACTCGCGAGAAACACCAAATTGTCGCCCAAGAAAAGAATCTTAACCAAACAGGAAAAGAAATCACGGATTTGGAAAAGTCCTGTCGTGTAACGACCAACTATATGGGTGCGGCCCGTATAGCTCCGGCCGTATAGTTGGTTCTGAGCAGATATTTCCAAATATCTCGAGTCCAAGTCGATTAAATCACGACTCAGAACCGACAATAACATTTTTTATTTATAATATCAATAAAAATCAAAAGACAAAACGAAAAGTGTCTGAGAGTTTAACGACCAACTATATGGCCAGAAAATTGGCTCTGGTCATATAGTTGCGACCGTATAGATACATACACCAAAAATCAAAAGTATCTGAGAGTTTAAAGACCAACTATGCAGCCAGAATTTTGGCTCCGGTTGTATAGTTGAGACCATATAGTCTCAGATATCAAAAACAATTTCACGACGATGATGCATAGAGTTTAACGACCAACTATACGGCAGGATCTTCCTCTCCGGTCGTATAGATGCACCCGTATAGTTGGTAAAAACCCTCAAAAACTTCAGAAAAACACAAGGAATTCAAAGGCAAAAATTTCAGAAGTAAAATTTGTGAAAACGAATCACTTATTTAGGTAAGAATACTTACCTCAAACTTACTGTTTGTTTATTCGGGGATGAAAAGCTGCTCCAACAACAAAGACTTCTTCTCTTTGGGAGGAATTGATCTTAGTTCATTGAATAATTCTTGTAAACAAAAATCACCAGGATGAAAGTTCCTCTCAATAAGATTGGTGTCTTGTTGGGAAAACATGGACACTGTATCCAACATCTTTATTTCTTGCCTCTGCATAATCTGCAACTCAAATTCTTAAAGTGAAAGAATCTAACGGATCCGTCTTGGCTTATGCTCTTTCTTATCAAGGAGTTCTTTTAAACCATCACGATCCGTATGAACTCTTACCTTTGCATCTACTATGTAATA
Organism: Avena sativa; assembly: GCA_916181665.1. Lineage (NCBI taxonomy): Eukaryota > Viridiplantae > Streptophyta > Magnoliopsida > Poales > Poaceae > Avena > Avena sativa. The sequence continues at coordinate 311,272,298 of OV702291.1, forward strand.
ACAAAATTTATCACAAGAGGAAAATCTAGCCAAAAGTTCCCTTTCATCCTTAGGGTAATTCTTCTGAGCACCATTCAGAGTTCTACTAGCATGATATATAATGTTAAATCTGCGACCAATGTGTTGTCCCAGAGTTACTCCTACATTATCATCACTAGCTTCACATATTAAGCCAAAGGTTGTATCCCAGATAGGTGGTTTAATAATGGGAGCACGGCATAAAGCATTTCTGACTTTATCAAAGGCTTCAAGACATTTATCATCAAACTTAAATCTTACTCCCTTTGGCAGGAGCTTAGTCAAAGGTTTAGATATTCCAGAGAAATTTCTAATGAACCTTCTATAGAAACCCACATGACCAAGGAAAATTCTTATGCCTTTAATATCCCTAGGTTGTGGCATTCTCTCTATTGCCTCAACCTTAGCTCTATCAACTTGAATTCCCTTACCTGATACCTTGTGTCCAAGGACTATACCTTCTTTGACCATAAAATGGCACTTCTCCCAGTTTAGAACAAGATTGGTTTCTTCACAATGCTGCAAAACTCTTTTGAGATTATCCAAACAACTAGTAAATGAAGTTCCATGGACAGAAAAGTCATCCATAAATACTTCCATTATAAGTTCTATAAAATCCGCAAAAATAGCAGTCATGCATCTTTGAAAAGTAGCTGGAGCATTACATAAACCAAAAGGCATACGTCTATAATCATGTAAACCATAAGCACTAATGAAAGTTGTTTTAAGTTGGTCATCTGGATGAATAGCTATTTGAGAAAAACCAGAGTATCCATCCAAGTAGCAAAAATGAGTATGGTTTGCTAACCTTTCTAAAGTTTGATCTATGAACGGTAAAGGATAGTGATCTTTCCTGGTTTCTTTATTTAATTTTCTAAAGTCTGTGCACATCCTATGACCAACAATAGTTCTAGTAGGTATCAATTCATTGTTTTCATTAGGAACAACAGTAAAACCACTGTTTTTAGGGACACAATGAACATGACTTACCCATTCACTTTCCTTAACATGATAGATTATACCTGCGTCCAATAGGCATACAATTTCTTTCCTTACCACTTCCTTCATTTCAGGCTTTAATCTTCTATTAAATTCCACAACGGGTTTAGAACCTTCTTCCATGAATATCTGATGGACGGTTATCATGGAACTAATGCCCTTCAAATCATCCATTGAATACCCAAAAGCTTCACGATGCTCCTTAAGTATCTTCATAAGTTCTTCTTCTTCTTCTCCTGAAAGTTTAGCACTAATAATAATAGGAAATTTATTTGTATCATCTAAAAACCTGTATTTAAGATTATCTGGTAGAGTATTCAACTTTGGGGGTGGTAATTCCTCGTCCCCTCTCTTTTTTGGCTCTTCAAAAGCCTCATCAGTTGGAGGTCCCATAATGGGAAGTGAATCGAATTCATCTTCTAGTTCTCCAAGGGACTTATCCTTCATAATTATTTGTTCATAATTTGGATCTTCATTTATTTCTTCTTCTTGATTATTAAAGAAAAGAGCTGCCATTTCCTCAATAGTTCTCTCTTCCTCTTCTTCTTGTATTTGTGGAGGCCTGTCTTTAAATTTGGAAAAGTGGAATTCATTTTCCACTCCCCCAAGCTTAAGAGACACAATATCCTTCTTGAAATTAAGATAGGCACCAATATCACCCAAAAAGTTCCTTCCAAATATAATTGGGCAAAGAGTGTCAGCTAGCATATCAACAACTACAAAATCGATAGGAATTTTTTTATTGCCAATTGTGACAGCTGCATATCCAACTACTCCCATTGGAATTCTAAGATTCTTATTGGCTAACATAATTGTCATATCAGTATTTTCAATTGTAGCCGGTTCTATTTCTTCTTTTATTTCTAAGTAGAAACCATAAGATATAACATTAAATTCGGTGCCAAGATCGCATAAACCATAATGCGAGGTTTCTTTAAATATGCAGGGAAGTATAGGCTTACCCACATCTTGTACCTTCATTTTACCTTCAACCAATACGGAAGTCTCTTCATCAAGTTCAACTATGTTACAATGTGCGTACATAGCCATAATCACTTCCTTGGTTACCTCTTCATCTTTGGTTTCTTCTAGATGTTCCATGACTTCTGGCATACTTTCTTCTTCTTTCTTTTCCTATACTGCTTTGATCCGTTCATATTCAAAAATATGCTTTTGTGTAGTGTTAGGGAAAGGCATCTCATTTGTTGGTTCTAGGGAGGCCAGTGTTGCTTTATCTTCTGTTTTCTTCTCAGGTTCGGGTGGTGGATCATACTTGACCGGACCCTCTTTTGGATCTTTGCTATGTTCTGTAAAAGCTTTAACAACTTGCAACACAAGATCTGAATTCAAATAAAGTTCTTTAGATAATTCTTTAACATGGCCTTTTTTTATTATAGTCATGAATACAATCATGTTCTATTTCTACGCCTCCTTCACTTTCTAAACAAAAATTTCATCAAACTCTATGATCATGAATTCTATTAAGTAAAGTCCAAGCTTTAGGTATAGGAAGATTCATAAAGGCTCCTTCTGTGAAAGAGTCTAGTTCAATTTTATTAGGTTCAATTAAACCTCCATAAAAGATATGCAATAAATACCATTCAGGCAAATCATGATGAGGACATAGACGTAGTAAATATTTAAATCTGATATAAGATCTTACTAGTCCTTTATTAGAGCGATTCATCCAAGTAATTATAAGACGCCTGATTCCAAAAGATTTTGATAATGGATAATATTTTGATAGAAATTCATAGGCTAGATTATCCCAAGTAGTAGTGGCTTTAGGGGGTAGAGATATATACCATGAGAGAGCTGTATTTGTCAAAGTTTGAATAAAAAGTTTAACCCTTACCTCATCGGCGGTATATCCTGTCAATTGAAAAGTGCCACATATATCTTTGAAACATGCTATATGCTCATATGGATCATGATCTTCTTCATCTCCAGTAAATTGCTTCTTGTGTAAAATACCAAGTAGTAGGGGATTTATTTCAAACTCCCTTGTCTTCTCATTGGAGTTGTCTCTTTTATAAATATCATAGAGCTTTCCAAAGTAGTTGAATGGGTTAGCACTAGTCATACGTTCAAACTCCATCATGTTGGTGGAAACCTGTAACTCAAAACAAAACTTAGCAAGACAAAAATAAATAAGCAAAAACTAGAAGACCTACAATGCTTAGCTCCCTGGCAACAGCTCTAGAAAATAGCTTGATGACTGCAAGTGCACAGATCATTTGTAGCTAGTTTCAAAATAAAGATATCGATCCCACAGGGAGCAGGAGTCTGAAGTCTAATAACTCTTGAAATAAATATTATGATAGAAATGCTAAATAAAGTTCTAAGTAACAAGATAAAATGCGAGTATTGTATAAAAGGGTGTTTTTAGGTTTTAGGTATAAGAGCAACAATAAAGTAAAGTAAAACAATTGAATTCAGAAAGTAAGTATCGCGCATGTAAGAGAGATTGTAACTGCAATAGGGAAAACGCGTTCTCAAGGAGTAGCGGATACACCACTAGCATTATAAGGAGCTAAGATAAATATTATTATCATGAACATTCTCAACTATGTATGTGTGGGAGGAACTCCGTATTTGGACAAATAGACAGCAACCACTGCTCACATTATCCTCAGCAGTCAGCAATTGACATCAATTAAATTACTGCGCTATTAAGGGGCGTAATCCCGTAGGACGTATCCCATAGCATGGATAGTGTTCTGTGAGTTTTCTCGGTTTCCCAAGTTGATACGTAAGGAGTGCCAACATCTTTATAGTCACTGGAAGTGCTAACACGCCTCCATCTACCAATAAATAGTTCCCTCCATCAAGTCCCCATGAGAGGAAATATTGAGAGGTCGACTTCTCTCAACATCAACATGAAGACAATCTAACACATGGTCACAACGATGAATATCATAATAGACTTTATCTTATTTCAATCTCATACTAGGGTTTCTCCATCTCCCTAAGAACTAATGATCTACTCAGACATGGAGGAAATCAACATCATGGCAATATCAATGGAATCTATCATAGATGAATTACTTGTATAAATCCACATTGAGTATGGAAATTACAACAAGATCTAGACAAGATGTAGATGGGATGGATGGAGATGGTGGTGATGTAGCGGTGGATGATGAAGATCGATGCTTTAGGCTCCTAGATCCGCACAAGGCGAAGATGGATCCTCAGTGGATGAGTTCCCCCTCCAGATGCCTTCCGGAGGTGAGGTTTCGACGATTTCTGGGTGTTCTGTATGTCGTCTCCATCATCCAGTTGCACATGGTGAAACTATTTGAGGAGGCAGAGGCGGCGCGAACTATACGGTCGGATCTATACGGCCGAAAAATTTATTCCGGTCGTATAGTTGGTCGTTGAACCCTTTGTCTCCTTTATTCACTTCTGGTTTTCTTCTGGTATTATTAATATTTCCAAAATAAGCGATTTACATTGTTTTTGACTCCTTTTCTCCACAGTACAACTGCTCCATGAATTGTATCCATTGGATCCATCATCTTTCCTGATCCTGGTAAAAATAGACATAAAAATGTGCGTGTGAGCATCGTAAAATACAAGATCCTACATCTACAATGCAAAATAATAGTGTAAAACATGATGCAAATATGCAATCTTCAACGATGAGTACCACCCTTCACCAAAGACCGGGTGACTCCCTTCCTCCATGTCCTCATCCGCCCATCGAATGGTGGTGTTCTGATGGTTTAATGTAAACACCACCAATGACGAGAACATCGTCACAGCGATAGAAGCCACCTGCTCCGCCAGTATCTCCGCCCTCAGGCGCTTGATAGCACCCGAGAAGGGGTTGTACAACCAGGTCTTGTATGGCTGCACCCTCTGTCTAAGTACAAGGAGGCCACCGGTTGTGCTACCGACATAAAAGTACCTTCCAGAGAGAGAGAGAGAAGAAACAAAGATTCAGTCAAGGTAAACCATGGAGCAAAACCCTGGGCAACAAGTGGACGAAGAAACAGAACTTGAAAAACAGAAAGTATAGGATTTGAATGCAAAAAAAGGATCGCATATATACAGATGATTATCAAGTAAGCACCAGCGAATAACCCGGCTAATCTTATTCTCAAGGTGGCAGCTAGTTCTCATGTTCAGCAACGTGATGGAGGCGTCGTCTACCCAATACTCCTCCGATAACTGGTGCTGTAGAATAATCCAGTTGGCTGGCATAAAGCGCTTCTCTGTGAAGCTGCGCCAGGCGCTGTAGACTGCCCGGAAGGTGATGTAGTAGTCGAAGTTGTCCGTCGAAAGGAAGATGTCACCTATCTTCTGGACTAGTCCGTCAGGGAGACCAGCCTATGGCAAGTCCTCCTGCTTCTTGCCGGCCATGAATGATGGCGTTCGTGTGGTCTCACTCCCGTCGACTGGCACAGGAAGCGGTTCCAGAGACACACATTTAAAGAAAGTCCTGGGAAAGCTAAGAGAAGCGTGTGAAAATGAGACGATGACATGCACACATCAACCAAAAGCGCGTTTCATCAAACTGGCATGGGCACGCGTATGCGCACGCGCACTAATTACGGGACAATGGTCGTGCACACCAGCGTACGACTCTTGGGAGCACGTGAATGTGTAGGTGTATGATGATACTAGTAGTAGTAGTATCATAACCTCATTGTATTTAACTATCCCAAAATCTAAGGAGAAAACGTGCGCTCCCTGGTCCCTCAGGGCACACGCAAACGCAGGGCATTTTCCATTTTTGCATGATATTTTCCATTTTTCAATTTCGCTTTTTCGCTATGCCGTTGGATGCTCACCCTGTGGCCGGATGGGGTGTATGCTCTGTGGAGATAAAAAGCTCATGTTCGCTTAATAACACGGTCGTTAATTATTGAGGTATATACGTTTGTAGTCCCATAACTTGCACCATAGGAGCATTTTAGTCCCACATCTTGCAAAGTAAGCAACACTAGTCCCACAACTTGTAACCCAGGAGCATTTTAGTCTTATTCAATCGAAATTCTGTGATTTTGTCCGAATTCATCATAACTCATTCTAGAACTAACATGTGGCATTATAATTTTTGCAAAATGACCCCTATGTATTTTCTCCCTGCCAGTTGTGACCTTGGTATGACCTGACAGGCGTATCTGAATAAGAAAACAAATAAGAAAAACTACCAATGCATTGTAGGGTATCGAACCGATTACCTGCGCTACTTAAGAAATTAACCTTGCCACTACAGCATGCACACGGAAGTGATTCACTAAAGAGCGCTCCGACTGATGTGTTCTTTATTTTGGATATTAAAAAATACGTGTTCCGAAGATATGAAAAAATCTAAAAAAAAGATACAAATTCTCAATTCAAAATAATTTGTGTTCTGGGCTACATTTACAACTCAAGTTTATTTCTTTTCATTTTTGCGAATAAGAAAAAACTCAAGTTTATTATAGACACTGCATCTAGCTACTAGGTTAACGACTAGGCTATATAGTAGATATTATGGATCATGCCAACATGCACATGACAAAATGTTTCGGTATAAATGCAGAAGATTATACTGGCAGTAGACGTGAGAATTTTTGCGTTTGTGTGTGCTTTTTTATTGTATAAATAATTACGTCCTCCTAAGTACTCCTCGTCTGGCATAATTACGTCCTCTCAAGTACTCCTCGTGTGACAGGAGTAACAACTAGCATCTACCGGCATAGTGGCTTGTGCCTGTGTGTCATTGTACAAAAGTGTGAAGTTTGAATCCATTCTCCTCTTAGAGATTTAACTATTTTATTTGTACGTCTACTAATAGGTGGCCCACTTGTTAGTCCGCATAGGGACACAAATGACATAGAAAAATTTAGAGCAGTCAATTAAAAAAATCAACGTCATTTGTGGACATATTAAGTCAATTTATTGAAATTCAATTAAATTGGACTAAAATGCTCTCGAGATACAAGTTGTGGGACTGGTATTGCTCATTTTTCAATATGTGGGACTAAAACGCTCTTGCGGTGCAAGATGTGGGACTAAATGTGTATATACCTCTTAATTATTTGTACAACCACAATTGCTACGCCGGAGGACCAATTACTACTCCTAGTTTTGCTCAATTACTCCTCTAGTTGACCAAAAAATATGAACCACCATATCATGTGATTCTCCTGGCTGATCATGTTGTTAAAACGGGAGTGCATCCATTGGCTTGCATGTTTTCAATTAGATGCGGTGGCCATATGCATTGGTTGGATTTTAGGATTACTATCGCATGCAATAACTAGCGATAAAGCGAATATGTGAAGTTAATTCTCGGAACTAGTACTACTCCGGCCTAGTAATACCAGACACAGGGAGTACCTCAAGTATGGCTATATGGATGATCAGTTGATGTGACTCTCGGCCATGAATTCCTAACTAGATAGCCGTATGTTCTACCACCTTTTTTAGTACTACTACTAGTACATGGACGCTAGCCAAATTCAAAATCTCAATCCAGCGGAAAAATTACACACACCAACTTCGAAGCATTTCCCACCTAACCATTTCAAAAACTTTGAGCCAAAATCTCCCACTGGGAGAGTAACATTTTTATATATTATTATTATTATTATTATTATTAGATGGACACTAGCCAAATTCAAAATCTCAATCGAGCGGAAAAACTGCGCACTGACTTTAAAGCCTTTCCCGCCCCACCATTTCAAAAACTATGAGGCAAAATCTCCCATCGGGTGAGTATCATTTTTATATTATTATCACATGGGCGCTAGTAAAATTCAAAATCTCAATCGAACGGCAAAACCACACACCGACTATGAAGCATTTCCCGCCCCTCTGTTTCAAAAACTTTGAGGCAAAATCTCCCACCGGGGAGTACCATTTTACATTATTATCAGATGGGTGCTAGTCAAATTCAAAATCTTAATTGAGCGGCTAAACCATACACTAACTTTGAAGCATTTCTCTCCTCCCAGTTTCAAAAACTTTGAGGCAAAATATCAGACTAGGGAAGCACCATTTTTATATTATTATTAGATGGATGGTCGCCAAATTCAAAATCTCAATCAAGTGCCAAAATCACACACCAACCTTGAAGTATTTCATGCCTCTCCGTTTCAAAAACTTTTGACTTCAAAATTCCCACTCTACCCATTGTTCTGATGCCCTATGGGCAAGCTAAAGTCGGTAGCTTGGGGGCACAATCGTAATTATGTTTCTCTTCACCTCTTTAGTCCCGATTCACCTAGATTTCCCCGCTGGTCCTTCCAAAAATCCCAGCCCCTCTCTCTCCCACGCCCTCACCTCCACGACCACCACGCGCACCAGCCGGCAGTGATTCCACAGCGACCGGAGCCGCTTGAGCTGCGGTCATGTGCACCGCCGTGGAGCCGCTTCACCGATGCTCACCCACCGGATCTGATTCACCGGGTCTCTCTTCCACTGCACCGGAGCTGTGGAATCGTTCACCACACTGATGGCGTCATCGACCGCCCAAGCTCTGCTTCCTGACCGCCGAAAGCTACCCAACCATACCGGATCTGCTTCCCCTGGTGTACACCGGACGTGATCTAGTTCAAGGAGTTCTATGTATACCGCTCTAGACCAGCTGCTCGGCCATCGCTGTTCACTGCACTGGATCTGCCTCAGCGACGCTCTCGTCCACCGCGCTCAAGCCGGCATCGACCGCCCAAGATCTTCTTCCTCAATGCCAACAGCCACCGCAACTCCAGCACCCTCGGTGACATGGACGTCACCCACACGGTACCGACGATGCTTAGACGCCTCTCTGACCAAGCTTAATCAAATCTCCAACCTGTTTTAGTTTTGTCAGCAGTATAGCAGGTTCAAGCCTGTCGTAGTGAACTACATTTTTATAATCGTGTTAGTACATACAAGTCACTAGGCATGCATGTTCTTCGTGCTAGTACATACAAGGTCATTAGACATGTTGGTTTGCATTCGTTGCTCTACAAATTTCAAGTCATGCACATGTATGTTATTTTCACACACATGTTCTTAGCTACTCCATACAACAGTAATTGCCTGCTACCGTGTATCTTTCAAAATCTGAAGTCAGCAGAAAATATTAGTGTGGATTCCCTGCTCTACAGTTGCTGAATCTATCTAGTTCGTCCCAAGATCAGTTCCTGCTATTATTTCCTCCTTGGTATCATTCTTCTATCCTATAGTAACCATTTAAACTCTTCGTACTAATTTGATTATAATTTTATTGTTGCCATCTGGTTCTTCAAAAGCTGCATCACTAACTATTTCCTTTTTCTTGCATAGAGCTCAAAATGGAACAATGAACATGTTGGTTTGCATAGCCTATTCTATAGGTTCACAAGGGATGCCATTACTTCCTTATCTTGTATTGGTTCGTCCTAAGCAACGGCATAATTGTCCTCTACTATGTAGTTCACTTGTGGATTGCATTCTTGTTCTAGAAGTTCTCTTATGATGCCATTATAATTTCTATCTGGTTGATTCTTAGCTATGACAGTAACTACACGCCATTGTGTAGCTGACCGCAAATTCTGAGTCACCCAACAACTCTTGCATTACAGGAGATACCACTTTTTCCATATATATTTTCTGAAATGACCTGGCTAGTTTATATTTGCTGAAAGTTTAAGAAACACTTTGTTCGATTTCTCATTTCATTCTAGGCACACTTGTCTAACGCTTGTTTGTCATGTTCTACAGGTTCACGAGCAATGTCATTATATCTCACATCTAGTTCTGGTTCGTCCTAAGCAATGACATAACTATCTTCTACTATATATAGTTCATTCTTGGTTTGCATTCCTGCTCTACAAGTGCTCTTATGATGCGGTTATAATTTCTATTTGGTTCATTCTACACTACGACAGTAACTGCATGGCATTTGTGGCTCAGCGCAAATTCTGAGTTACCCAACATCTCTTGCATTTTATGGTGTACAACTAATTCCATATATATTTGTTGAAATGACCTGGCTAGTTTATATTTGCTGAAATTCTAAGCCACACACACACACATATTTTTTGATTGCTCGTTTCACGGTAGGCACACTTATTTAATGCATGCTTGCTTGTCCTGTTTGTTTGACGTGTTGGTCAATAATTGAACTATTGACCAGTTGTAAACTCCAATTCATAGCTCATGTCATATCAGTTAAATGAGTAATTTGTCTTGTTTGATGTATTAACTTGTTTTAGTTTCAGACTGCAATTTTTGCTATCGCTGCCAAAGAGGGGGTTGCAAGATCATGTCTCCTCCAATGTAGCTGTCACACTCAAAAGAAGATGCAGCTGAATGATTGAGAAAGCAAATTGAGGACTCTACTATCAACTTGATTGTCAACTGAAATGTCGATTTTTCCGTTGAGTTGATAATATATAATAATTTTAAGAAGTTTGCAGCTGATGTAATATCTAGATAACTCGCATAGGCCATGTAGGCATTTAGTTGACATCATCCACACATGGAGGTAGTCGTTACGGTAACTACGCCAGGCAGGTCGATTAGGGAACAGTACCGTGCTTTGCTATTAGTGAAGGGAATATGCCCGAGAGGCAATAATAAAGTGGTTATTATCTTATTCCTTGTTTATGATAAATGTTTATTTTGCATGCTATAATTGTATTAATTTGGAAACGTTAATACATGTGTGTTTAATAAACAAAAGGAAAGTTCCTAGTTATGCCTCTCTTATAAACTAGCTCATTGATTAACAAGATGATCAAGGTTTCCTGATCATGGACATTGGATGTCATTAATAACAAGGTCACAACATTGGTGGAATGATGTGACGAACATTCATCCGAAATATAGCATTACGATCAAAGTCATTATGTTTATATTGCTATAACATCATATGAAGTAATCTTAGTCCTTAGACCATGAGATCATGTTAATTGCTAACACCGGAAGAGTATCTTGATAACATCAAACGTCACACCGTAACAGGGTGACTATAAAGGTGGGTTCAGTGCTACAAAGGTGTTATGTTGAGGCTCATGGATCAAGTGTGGGATTTGTCCATCCCGATGACGGATAGATATACTCTGGGCCCTCTCGGTGATATCACATTAAGATAGCTTGCAAGCAAGTGATGTGATCACTAGAATGTTATATCACGGGAATGAGAAAAGAGTGCATGTCGGTAACGAGATCAAACTAGGTATTTGGATACCGATGATGGAATCTCGGACATGTATTATATCATGAGACAAAGGGATTTAGTTACTAGCGTTAAAGGTTCTCACGATCACAGAAGTCATCGTTGAATTTGTAGGAGTCAGTATGGATCTCTAGGAACCGCTTCTGATTATTGATCTGAGAGGAGTCTCGATCATGTCTGCATTATTCGTGAACTGTAGGGTGACACACTTAAGGGATATCGACACCATTTGGAGCAAATATGTTTCAGATAAAGATTTAAGAAAGTGCTAGAATTATTTCAATAGACACCAAAACTGTTTCGGGTGAAATTGCTGAAATTGGTTCTGCATGTAATATTGAAATGTTGCAGGGGGTTTTATGTGAATGTTTGTTAATTAAAGTAAGTAAAAAAATTCTGAATAAAATTAATAAAAGAGTTTTATTAAATGAGAGAGCATTAAATTTGGAAAAATTTAATGCATTTAAAGTGGATACTTTAAAAGAGAATGTGAAGGGGCATTTTAATGTGGAGGGGGTTACGACCAATGAATGGGGGAGGTGAAGGGACACCCTCTCCTCCTCCTATAAAAGGCCCCCCTCACACCCCTTCTTCCTCACACCTCCTCGTGAAGGATCTCTCTCTCCCCCTATAGTATTATTCCCCCATGGTCTCGGATTAGCGAGATACATGTTCCCGGTGGCTTTATCTGGAAAGGAGTTGCTGCTTCCTGATACATTGCAAATGTATCTATAATTTTTGATGCTCCATGCCTGGTTTTATCCACTTTCTTTTGTTTTGTCCACACTTTGGAGTACTTTTCATATGATTTCTTGGAGTAACCTATTAACAAGAGCCATAGTGTCAGTTGCCTGTTTTTTGCTGTTTTTGGTTCCAGGAAAGTCAGAAAATGAATATTCTCGGAATCGGACGGGACAAAAGCCAAAGTGCCTATTTTTCCAGAAGACTCCAGGAGCCAGAATACGAGACGGAGAAGAGCCAGGGGCTGGTCACACCACCCCCAGGCGCAGGCTGGGCCTGGCCACGCCAGGGCATGGTGTGGGCCCCTCAGTCACCCCCTCGGTCTCCCTCTTCGCCTATAAGTTGCCTTCTGACCTAAAAACTTCGGGGGGTTCGATGTTTTTCTAGAAGGAGTTCCGCTCCGCCGCTACCACCAGATTCCACGAAACAGCTCCAGAAACTCCGTTCTGGCACCCTGCCGGGACGGGGAATTGGAGGAGATCATCGCCATCATCATCACCATTGTTTCTCCATCGACCATCCATGTTTTCCCCATCTATGAGTGAGTAATCCCCTGCTGTAAGCTATAGGGATGGTAGGGATTGGATGAGATCGTTCATGTAATGACATCAGATTTTTAGGGCATGGTGCCTAGTATCTTTTATTATGCTTTATGACTTTGTTGCGACTTTTTGTGCTTAATGCTTGTCACTAGGGCCCGAGTGCCATGATTTCAGATCTGAACATGTTATTGATTCATTATGATAGTATTGTTTTTGGTCTTATCTGCAAGTTGTGTACACATGTTGTTGTCCGGAACCTATGACCCCGAAGTGATAGAAATCGGGATAACCGGAAGGGAATGGCTTTGATGTGAGGATCACCTGTGTTCATGGAGTGTTAATGCTTTGCTCTGGTGCTCTATTAAAAGGAGCACCTTAATTGCCAGTAGTTCCCTAGAGGCCCCGCTACAAACAGGCTGGCAGGACAAAAGATGTTGTGCAAGTTCTCATTGCGAGCACGTATGACTATATATGGAACACATGCCTAGGATTATCTATTACTTGGATGCTTTATCTTATTTGTCTGCAATTGCCCTATGTTCTGATTACTATGTGAATTGTCTTGTTCATGCAACGCCCGTCCATCCATCCATATGCCTACCGCACTCGAATCCCACTGTTTACTGCTTTTGTTACTACTGTCTTTGCTTTACTACTGCTGCTACTTTACTATTCCTACTACAAAAATGTTGCTACTGATAAACTGTTGTGAGCAAGATTATTTCTAGGTGCAGCTGAATTGACAACTCAGTTGTTAAGGCTTATAAATATTCTTTGGCTCCCCTTGTGTCGAATCAATAAATTGGGTTTCACTTCCCTCGAAAATACTGCGATACTTGTGGGTCATCAAGACTATTTTTTGACGCCGTTGCTGGGGAGCATAGCTTTATTTATCAAGTTCACCTGGATTCACTATTGTTCAAGCTAAGTTTATTTTTCCCTTGTTTTCTTGTTTCTTTCTCAAAAATACAAAAAAAGTAGTTCCTACTCTAGTTGTTATTTTCGTTGGCCTGTTATTGTCTTGCTTTATCATGCTTGTGGTCAATGGTTAGTTTCTTTGAAACTGAATCTTATTGGCAAGGTGGGTTCACGGAAGATCAAAAATATTATTATAAGGAACACCTCTTGTCACAAAAAGGGAAACACTTATGGGAACAAAATGATAAATTGTATACCATTGCTAGAAACGTGTGCTCTACTTATAATGTTACTTATTGCTGTGATAAATCTTGTTGCAGAAAGAGGTATAAACACCTCCCTTTTCAATGTGAGTATAATGATAATGATACCATATCTTCTTATGCTAAAGGAATTTATGACTTTTATGATGCAGAACAGATTGAAGAATTTATTGCTTGGAAAGGGGCTTTTGAACTTGCTAGTTTGCTTGAAAATATTGATGATTCACCTTACAAATATGAGGTTTATGGTATACTTAAATTTTGCTTTGACAATTACAAGTATGAAAATGGCTATATTCTTGAATATTTTAATAGATGCTTTCCACAAATGGAAGAGACTAATTCCTTGAAGGATCCTATGGAAGAAGAAACTGATGAACCTGAAATCACATTAGATGAAAAAGAGGAGGAGAGTGATGAACAAAAGGAGGAAGAATGGATTAGCTACCCATGCCTACCTTCTAATGAGAGTAACTCTTTATCCCTTACATTATTTGATTGTCCTCCATGCTTGCTAAAGGAGGATGATTGTTATGTTCCTGAGGATTCTCTTGAAAATGTTTATAATAAAGCTCTAGTGCTTGTAGATCATGAAAAGCATGCTTTATGTGATAGTTATATTGTTGAGTTTATTCATGAGGCTATTGAGAATTATTATGAGAGAGGAAAATATGGTTATAGAAGTTTTCATGGCATTGAAGCACCTCTCTATGTGCTGAAAGTTTTGAAGTTACTCTTGTTTTATCTTCCTATGCCTGTCACTTTGTTATTTGCATACACGATTCCTATGCATAGGAAGTGGGTTAGACTTAAATGTGTTTTGAATTTGCTTCTTGATGCTCTCTTTTACTTCAACTCTTATTTCTTATGAGAGCATCCTCTCAAACTATTATGCCTGAAGATGATAATATGTCTATTATTCTTGGGAGACCTTTTCTTAAACACTACATATGGGGCCCCGGATTAATCCTCCGAGAATCCATGTTATGCATACAACCACGATCCCATGACCAGTTAGTCGTGGCACATAACCGACAAGTATCATTACAACATCCGAGACATACCGAATTTACAAGACTTACATGGATGCCGTTATGGCTACATCACTAATCATCAGCGGAGCTTCATCACGCGTAGATCCCAATCCATGCCTTAACCTACAGACAACTGACTGGGAGAACGTCCTAGCTCGCATAGTTGCCAACGCCATCTTCTTCTTGATATCTGACCAAGTTAATAGCCAGTGACAATGCTAGTGAGTACATTGAATGTACTCGCAAACCACCTCAAGAAAATAATAATAACAAGAGGATATGCAATATGGTTGTGGTAGAAGGAGGGCTCCAAGAGGGGTTCTTTTAAAAATAGTTTCTCTTGTAGATATAGCATCTACATATCTTTGTTGAAAATTTTTGTAAATCATTTTGGAAACTGTTTTGGAAAGTTTTGGAAAAACATTAGGACTGGGTCACCCATTTGTTCCCGTTTTCAGGTCGTCCCACGACCAAGCTCCTTCCATACCTCTCTGACCATCCCATGGTCAAAGAAGGTATCCTTCCCGACCATCCCATGGTCAAAACCTTTCTTTTCCGAAATCCTTTTTGAAAACAAAACCAGCACCGCTCTACAACAACCTTCCCAGCCGTCCATGACCACAGACGCGACTATTCGAATAGATTTACACTCTGTAGAGGTTGTACACTTTACCCACATCATCCGGGTACACTACCCTGATCTTCACTGATCGTGGGTCGAGTAACCGATCAAGACTCTCCGGATGCCCACTCCAATACAAGTGCCTACCCTATGAGTGTTAATCCCCTTATCACCGGGACGTCGGGCGAGGACCAACCGGAGCGCTTAGTGCATGTCCCACATGCGCACTTTCAATGAGGGGCTCATAGTAACATGTGGAGGCCTGCCGACCCTTTGTTCCTTCTCCATGTTGATGTTTCACATGGACCTATATCGGAGAAGGCCCACCCTCCAGGGATCCCCGATCCCCTGTAGTTGTTGCGAGGCAGCTCATGCCGGAATAAACAACCTTCAAATCCAGCCCTGTCCCATACCAGAGTAATGTGGTTACACGGGTTAATTGTTCTAGCAAAACTGCAGAGAACTAGGTGTGTTTTTGTAAACCTTTTTCCTCCGATTTTCCTCCAGCATTTTGTAAAACCAAAACCTTTTTCTTTCTCAACGTCTCTTGGGAGGTCCCACCTCACCAAGGTTTTATCTTAAAACATTTAGTAAAACTTTTCCGGGGTCTTCCCATCCTCTAGCTTTGTTTCGGCTAAATCAGGGGTCTCCAAAGGAGTATGGTGGATATGCACCATCTATTCTACTAGGGACAGGTAGGTGTCACCAAGGGGGCTGTACTTAATAGTACAAAGGTATAATGGTTCGGAGGAGCCAAACCACTACCATAGATATATATATACTTCAATATATAGCAAAACAATGCAGTTTTAGTAAGCAGTGGGTAAAACATGCAATAAGTAAAATAGTAGGACAAGGCTTATGAGCAAGAAGGTGGCTTGCCTGAGATCAGCAATATGGCATAATTGTCCCTGGACTTCTTCTTTAGATCAACCCAGAATACCGATATCAATAATAAGGACCACTTCTTCCGCTCTCCGATTTCATCGCAACTATCGTCGTCCAGACAACACATGCAAACAAACCAAGCCACAATCAACACCAGACTAACAAGCACCATTACATACAGCAAACAATGAATAACACCATATTAAGATTCAGATGGTTTTGGAGATAGGAGATTGAGATGGTCTTGGAGAAGGGGATGAAAATCCCTTAGGATTTATAGTCTAGAACTTTCTTAAGAGATGGATTTTGGACCCAGACATATTCTGTATGAAATCATTGTAAAAACATGATACCAACAGATAGGTATTGATAAGATGAAACCAACAAAAGTGGTTTCACTATTTTATCACTTTTCTTGAAATACTTATGAATATTCTAGTGCTAAAGGCTCTAGTTTTAGGAGATAATTCACCAGAAAGGTTCTGGAGATTCAAAAATTATTTCCTTGGATGGTTCAGTAGGGTTTTCTGTACTTGTTCACTGAGAGTTGGAATCAGGTCAAGAAAATTACCAGAATGCCCTCAGGAAATTCCCAAAGGCAGTTCTATGAGTTTTTTTGTCTTTTTCACCAAATTAAATCTACAGTGGCTTTTGATTTGATTCCAACGGCATAGGGTAGGTATTTGGAATACCTTTCTGTAGCAATTGGAATCAACCTTTTTGGAGCCGTATAGCTACTGTAGTGAATTTAGAGGTGAATAAACCATGCACAGAACAGTTTAATTCACAGACAAATATCTAAGGCTCAATAAATCATGGGCTCCTGGATTTGGATAGGCCTTAGTGTACCACATCACAGGGAGTTGGATTTAGGTCAATAACTATGTTGGTTTGACCTGGAGAAATTCCTAAAGGCTGATTAGAGCTATTTTTGTTATTTTGACTACAGGCAAGCTATTGTTCACCTTGGCAAGGGACTAAGAACATGAGATAGGTACAGGTAGTACCTACCAGGGGCACTTGGGTTTACCCTATTTCGAGTTGTGAAACTCCCAGGGGGATTTTCTTAGTAGAGTATGATACAATTTTGCAGCAGATTTAGTTTAACTAATATGAGCAAAAATTTGAGGCAGACAAAGGTACTGCATGATAGAGTAAATCTTCAGTAACCCTAGGAAATTTAGATCTAGGCAATTGGAACTGGTTTCCATTGTCAAATTGATTTAATCTAACGAGTCAATTTTCTGGATTAACAGATCTATTAAAAGAAAAAGAACAGAGGGTGCGGTGGGCCGGAGCTGCAAGGGAATTGGGCCGAGGAAGAGGATTCGGCCCACCTGGGCGCCTCCTTGCACGGGATGGAGGTTTAAATGGCCTGGCAGGCGGGGCCCGCCCGTCAGCGGGCGCCAGCGGCCGAAACAGTATCCGCGGATACTAGCCGTTGGATCGAACGGAGATCAACGGCGCCTGGCCATCGTCCTCGCAGAACAGAGCGCCGCCGGGGCAGAAACCCTAGACGGCGTCGGGGTCGTACTGGGAGCTTACCGGAGGGGCGACGGGGAGGCCATGGGGCGACGCGGTCGACGACGGGGACCTTGGGGATGGGCGACAGTGGCGGTTTTGGTGCCGGGATGAAGCTCGCGCGGGAGCCATGGCGACGCACGTGGCAGACCTTGTCGGCGATGCTTCAAGGGGTTATCCTGGCCAAACAAAAACATGGGGCAAGTCAGGAGAGGTAGGGGAGTATGATAGGATAACATGCAGGGGGTGAGAGAGAGAGCGGGGAGCTACGCTCGAGTTTCTGAAAGAGGCCGAGATCTCCATTTCTTCATCTCTCGAGCAGCAGAGCAAGAGAGAGCTCTCGGTACTTTGGGGAGGGGAGTACTGAGGTAGGAGAGTCTTTTGGCCGCAGTGGAGGGTTTCGGGGTGGTTGGAAACGAGCACGAGCTCGGGAGCTCGAGAATGGCCGAAGGGAGGTTTTCCTTTCTCTCTAGGGCATTGGAGGAGGAGGGAGGGGGCAGGAGCGAGTGGGAGTGGTGCTCTGGGTTCTAGGGGAAGGAAATGAGGGAGCAGGGGCAGGGGTGATAGCCTCTGGCCTTAAGAACCGAGAGGGAGAGGTCCACCATGGACTTGATCCATGGAGCTTGTGGAGGGGGGAGGTGAAACCAGGGCTGGTATTACTGTGGGCGTGGAGGTGGGTTTCTGGTCGAGCTAGAGCAAAGAGGGGGAGTGGGATGGCTGCTGCAAGAATAAAGAAAAGGCTATGACTAAGGGGGTGCCTGTCTCCTTCCTCCAAGCACTAAAGGACAAGGGGAAGGGGTGCTATAGTGCATTTCTACAGTGGAACTCAACCAGAGATGAGTGCTGGGTGTTATGGTACCTTGTCTTGCAAGAGTGCTGGTGTTTTGATCTAGGTTTAGTTCATTTCTAGCTAGACTTGCCAAATTGGGGGAATAGATGGTTGTGAAACAAGTTCAGAAACTTGCATTGTCCAAGATGAGGAAAAGGTACTAGTAGAAGGGTAAGGTTAATATACACCTCTAGGAATTATTTGAGATTTTTCAGAGGAGTTTTAGTTCACTTAAAATCATTTATTCAAAAACTGCAGAAGTAGTTTCTAGAGGATCATTTGATAAATTTGCATTGGACAAGGGTGGATTTTGATGTGGAAGGGTCCCAAATGTGAATACACACTTAGGGAAATTTTCCCAAGATTTATTGAGGCATAAAAGTATTTAAAACAATTATTATCCAATTTAGCCATTTAAGGAAATGGGCAGAAAGAAATAATAAAGCTTCTCAAAAATATTTATTTTTGAGATGAAAAGATAGGATATGATTTGGGGAACTCACATGAGTCAAAAGTTTGGGAAGTGGTTTGGTAAAAACCAAACTTTCCTTTATGGAGGGAGTTTTGGAGATTTTGACTATTTAAGTAATTAAATAGTTTTGGGGCCACAATAATTAGGGTTAATATTTGGTAAATCTTGTTGATCAATATAGATGATATAGACAAGGTGTAGCAAGCGTTTGCAACCTTGTGGAATGAAATTCCAACTAGAAAAGGATGGAAAACAATGAGTTGATGATCTAGGGTGGTGTTATTTTTATACCACCAAAACATGCTTGCATCTTGGAGCTGAGATCTCACCTTGGTGCAAGTGATAGATGGGGAGAAAAAACAGGTCATATAGATTATCATGGCAGAAAGAGTTTGAATTAACTGTATTTGAGGTGTTCTAGAAGTGATGGCAAACTTTGTTGAAAATAAGGTTGCCATACAAAATGAGTCATGAAGCCTTATAAACCATGTGGGTTTAATAATCTCAAAGGTCCACTTGGGACAAGGGAAGTAGGTTTAGATAGACATCAATGAGTAGAACACAACCATGCAGAGAGTTGGTCCATAGGAGTTTGGATGGTGGTGTGAGCTTCTACCAAAGTAGGCATGATGACTAATTTTGCAGGAAATGTTATTTTCTTGTCTGCAAAACCATCATGGACAAGTGGGTTTGAGGAGGATCTAGCCAAAGGAAAATGTGGGCCTTGGTATTCCTTAGGGTGGTTAACAAGATGGTTCAGGTGCATTTCCAAAAATGCACATGGTTTGAGAAAAGGAAGCATTCAAAAAGGTGATGCTGAATCTGTTTCCAGACTTAGCCAAATTTGGCAGTTTTGAGGATTTTGACTAGAGTAGGAGAGGGAATGTTCTTGGAGGAGTTGCAAGGTATAAGGGCTTTACAAAAGGGTGGATATGTAAGTATAGAGTGAGTAGAAGGGATCCATGCTTGGTATTGGTCCTCATTGACTTGGAAGCTTCTAGAAGGCATATCTTCAGAATTGATCTGGTTAAGGGTTTCAGATGATCTCTAGTAGCTGGAGATTTGTTCTTGCTTTGCATTCTTGCTTAGGGTGGGATGAGTTGGAGACATCTTGATCCTAGTGATGAGCTCCTAGAGTAGCTCATACTATCTCCTAAGCAGACAATTCAAACAGCAGATCAAGGCAACTCATCTTACAGACAAATCAACTACTACTAGGGTTACCTCCAAGCTTACTTGAGGTAAGGATGGGTATTTTGAAATAGGTTGGAGTTTGAACAAGGTAAGGTCCTTGGTATCTCTACCAAGAGTAGAACTCAAATCTTTAAAAAGAGTTTTCGGGAAACCTAGAGATAAGAATAGTTGAAGGTTCTGTCTTTAAAACATAAGGAGATTATGTTATATAGCTCTCCATAGTTTTGTCAATAGAAGCTACTAAAATAGTTTTGGTTACATAAGCATCTTGGCTCATGTTTTGAAATGCCAGAACATTTGAGGGTATGAAGATTGAGCCAAGACAATTTTGGGAAGTAGCTTTTGTCAACTGGTGTTGAGGTAAGGAGTGTATCATCTAATACACATTCATATGCATAAGCATATCCAAACAACAAGCAAACACTTCAGCACTCAATAAGAAAAAGTTTTTGTTCCCCCTAATTTTTGCATTCTGGACAACTAATCAGGGTTGCGGAAATTGGGATGTTACACTACAGGAGTTGTTATTAATTGTAATCAAGGGAAGGTGACCCTCAATGTTAATGACAAGGAACATACTGTCTATTTCCCCAAGAAGATTGAAAGGACTTATGGTTTGAATTCAATTGAACATGTTGAGGGCATTCAAGTTGGTGAAATATATTGTCCCATACCAAGAGAAAAATATGAAACTATTATGATTGGGACCATTGCTATCAAGGTTGAGATAACATAATCATTAGTGGAATACAAAGTTTTGTCTCATATGAAATTGTTTTGGTAACAAGACCTGATTAACCTTGTTAACGAAAGGATTTCATTGAACAAAACAATGTTTTCACCATGATTATCTCCGCTTACTTCTATTCTATCCATTTTAGTTTTTGCTTATGCCTAACTTAAAGGCGTTAAAGAAAAGTACTTATTGGGAGATAACCCAAAAGTTTTAGATGAGTTTTGGAAGTTATTACTTCAGGAATAACTGCGCCTTATCCTTTTTATTTGCTTTTTGTGCCAAGAGTAACCTCTTATGAGAGAGAAGTAATGATTGGGAAAGTTGCTGTCCCGAAACAGATTTATGTGCTTCACCGTAAAAATTCGTGTAAAATCTCTGAACGTCTTTTTGAGGCGTGAATTTTTGTGCTTCTGCCCCATGTTGTTATCTAACTTTAGTTAGTTCAACACCTTTTGATTTGAGCAACATAAGGTCTTCGAAAAATTCGCCTTTACCTGCTGGTCTGTTTTGACAGATTTCCGCCATTTTCTGCATTTGCTTCTTGTTGGTTCCTTTTTGAGTTCTTTTCGGGAATTGAGCTTTTTGAGGGAAGTGCTACAGTAGCTAGTGTTCTAATGGAAGTTTATTTGGTGTTATAACTGAACCTTAAGACTTATTTATCTTGAGTGCACCAATGTTGCTAATAAAGATCGTGTGAAGTTTTGTATGAAGGAAAATTTTCAGGTGTATGGAAGGAATGAGTAATGAGATGAAGGATGGACTAAATCTCAAGCTTGGGGATGCCACCCGCGTCACCCCAAGAAATATCTAAGAATTACAAGCGTCAAAGCTTGGGGATGCCCAAGGCATCCCCCTCTTCATCAATAAAAATCCCAGGTTTCTTCCAAACGCTTCATTTTTATTGTTTCATGCATAGTTGTGTTGTTCTTGGAGCGTCTTCTTTTTCATTTTTGTTTTGGTTTTTCGTTTGCTTGGTTTTCTTAGTTTGCTGAATAAATTGGTTGGACCTCCTCATTCATACTTTGGTGTTCAAATAGTTTGGTTTGGTTTGGTTTGGAAAAGAGTAGGAAAGTTCATGCTTAAGTGGTAAAGAGAGCTTGTTTTTGACTGTGGCCTATGCTTTGTCATGCCATGCTTTATATTGTTTTGGCTTTATGCTTAGAATTATTTAATGTAGCATGACTTGTTATAAACAATTGAGATTGCTTAATGTGCCTTGGATGAATTATGCGTTGTTTTAGCATATTAAAGCATAGTATAGTGGTATTCTCCTTTGATGCTTCATTTGGGTTGACTTGGCACATGCTCACACCATGTTATGACTATCCCAAGTCACCATAAGCCTTTATGATCCTTTAGTTTTCAACTTGTAGTATCACTTTATGCTTTGATCAATGGTGTTTTGTCTCTCTCCATGATTATGGCCATTATTTCTCTCTCATTTGTCGCTCCCTTACTATTGCTAGCCTTCACTCCCACTGAGTGTTTTACTCATGTTTCCAACTCCCTTAAACCAAATATTTCCAAAGTGTCCACCATACCTACCCATTAGCATCATTTGCTACTTCCGTGCATATTCACTATGCCTTGTTTTCTTCCGAATAAAATGTTTGCTTGTTATGAGAAATTTAGTTAGTAAAGCTCTCACGAACTTGATGGCACACTTTATTTCCTGCACTTAATAAACCTGAACTATTGTGAACTCTCCATGAAAGTTATATGCTTGCTAATTATAGGGTGGGGATTAGTAGAACCATGCTGTCACGGGGAACGCTTTCAACAGTTGTAAATATATACCCAGTTGATACCTTGCTCTTCTGTTTGCGGATGTCGTCGGTGTAAAATAAAAGGGGAGCTTGTAAGCCATGGAGTTATGTATGTGTGTTAGAGAAACGCCTGGGCCGCTGGTCTAATCCATGCTGACATGGTGGAAACCTGCAGCGTAACCATAATAATATCTATGAAGCATTCTTCTTATAAAAAAAGAGAGATAGTTATTGAGAAAAAGAAAAAAAGAGATTTATGAAAAGAGGAAAGAGAAAAAAAGCACCATTTTCCCATGGTAAATAAGAAGATTGCTGAGATACTCATTGTCTGCTTGCCTTGTCATTTTGATATGGGGATTCTTTCGTATCATCGGGCAAGGGGTACCCCGTTGGTGGTTCTCTATGATACGCACATACTTACGATGACAGGAACTTACCGGTAACTAAAGTTGAGTAGCATGAGGAGCGGCCCTCATACTCAAGGGACTTGGGATTTTTAGTCTATAGCCTGTGAAGCATATAACTCAGATTGGACCTCACTTTCACCTTAACCACATTAAAGATGCTTATGACAGGGGCAATGAGAGCTCAAAGCTAATGAGTATCATACTTTCAGCATTTGGAAGCCTTTCAAACTTTTCAAAACCTGTTCATTTCCTTGTTGAGTCTTCACACATTCTATGAGCACTTTCTTGGGAGCATAGTGGCCATTCTTAGTTCTATGTGCATTGTCCCAAGACTTGTTGATTGATGCATACCTTGATATTGCTTGTTTTAAACTATTTGTATCTAGTCACTCTTGTAAGCTTTGAAGGTGTCCTATGCATTTATGTTTGCTACTCTATGAGGAACAAGTTGAATGCCACTATGCTATGTTTTCTTTATGTGAAACAAACAAACGTCTTGCAAAGCATTGTTATTCATGAATCTTTTGTTTGTGCCTTTTCATGTTGCATCATAGTTTCCTTGTCCTATTGTTAGAACTTTGTCTTTCATGTTATGATTGAAGTACTATGATCCCAGCTTTGAATGTTTTACAAGTACTTTGATCAAGTTTATGATGGTGCATGTCACCTCAAAAATTATTCTTTCTTTTTATCACTTACCTACTCGAGGACGAGCAGGAGTTAAGCTTGGGGATGTTGATACATTGCAAATGTATCTATAATTGTTGATGCTCCTTGCCTGGTTTTATCCACTTTCTTGTGTTTTGTTCACACTTTGGAGTACTTTTCATATGATTTCTTGGACTAACCTATTAACAAGAGCCACAGTGCCAGCTGCCTGTTTTTTGCTGTTTTTGGTTCCAGGAAAGTCAGAAAATGAATATTCTCGGAATTGGACGGGACAAAAGCCAAAGTGCCTATTTTTCTAGAAGACTCCAGGAGCCAAAATACGAGACGGAGAAGATCCAGGGGCTGGCCACACCAACCCCAGGCGCGGGCTAGGCCTGGCCGCGCCAGGGCATGGTGTGGGCCCCCCGGGCACCCCCTCGGTCTCCCTCTTCGCCTATAAGTTGCCTTCTGACCTAAAAACTTCGGGGGGTTCGACGTTTTTTCTATAAGGAGTTCCGCTCCGCTGCCACCACCAGATTCCAGGAAACAGCACCAGAAACTCCGTTCTGGCACCCTACCGGGACGGGGAATTGGAGGAGATCATCGCCATCATCATCACCATCGCTTCTCCATCGACCATCCATGTTTCCCCCATCTATGAGTGAGTAATCCCCCGCTGTAGGCTATGAGGATGGTAGGGATTGGATGAGATCGTTCATGTAATGGCATCAGATTCTTAGGGCATGGTGCCTAGTATCTTTTATTAGTGCTTTATGACTTTGTTGTGCTTAATGCTTGTCACTAGGGCCCGAGTGCCATGATTTCAGATCTGAACATGTTATTGATTCATTATGATAGTATTGTTTTTGGTCTTATCTGCAAGTTGTGTACACACGTTGTTGTCCGGAACCTATGGCCCCGATGTGACAGAAATCGGGATAACCGGAAGGGAATGGCTTTGATGTGAGGATCACATCTGTTCACGGAGTGTTAATGCTTTGCTCCGGTGATCTATTAAAAGGAGCACCTTAATGGCCAGTAGTTCCCTAGAGGCCCCGCTGCAAACGGGCTGGCAGGACAAAAGATGTTGTGCAAGTTCTCATTGCGAGCACGTATGACTATATATGGAACACATGCCTAGGATTATCTAGTACTTGGATGCTTTATCTTATTTATCTGCAATTGCCCTATGTTCTGATTGCTATGTGAATTGTCTTGTTCATGCAACGCCCGTCCATCCATCCCTATGCCTACCGCACTCGAATCCCACTGTTTACTGCTTTTGTTACTACTGTCTTTGCTTTACTACTCCTGCTACTTTACTATTCCTACTACAAAACTGTTGCTACTGATAAACTGCTGTGAGCAAGATTGTTTCCAGGTGCAGCTGAATTGACAACTCAGTTGTTAAGGCTTATAAATATTCTTTGGCTCCCCTTGTGTCGAATAAATAAATTGGGTTTCACTTCCCTCGAAAATACTGCGATACACCCCCTATACTTGTGGGTCATCACTTCCACTGCTTTGCTGGAGAGAGGGACGGAGGTTGTCGGGGTACCGGACGTGTGTGCGATCACGGATGCACCGCTGCTTTGCGGTGCTGGACTTGGTGGTGCTGGACTTGCTGGAGCTGGATCTGATGGACGTGCTGCAGCCGGACCTGCTGGACTTCATCACGATCTTGAGATCAGCAAGTGTACGACTACATCATCCACGAGTTCCATCTCGTTAACAAAGCTTTGTTGTCTTCGAGGATAAGTTCTCTATGGATGTATATCCACCCGTTACTCTGTATCTAGTAGATAGATCTTGGCGTATAGTTCTCATCGTAGGAAAATTTTTGTTTTCTATGGTGCGAACCCAACAGTGGTATCAGAGCCTGATCTATGCGTAGGTGCTTTGCAAGGGTAGTACACATATGTTTATATGTGGGCGATGATGATCATGTTATTGCATCTTCTATGTATTTTGGATATTGATGGCATAGTGGGATGAAGCAGCCTAGACCAACCTTACATGTCATCGCACATGAGACCGGTTCCACGACTAACATGCAACTAGTTTTGCATAAGTGGCTGGCGGGTGTCTGTCTCTCCTACTATAGTCAATATCTGATTTACAACGAGTTGCTAATAACTTAGTTATCATCATTGTGGTTCCATGTTCATAGGTAAGACTGGTTCTATCTTCGAAAGCCCTAAGCCACATAAAACTTGCAATGGATAAATTAGAGGTGTCTAGTTTAGATTGTTGCTGGGCTAGTGTCATGATATGGTAATGTTGTAAGTAGATGTATGATAGATACCCTTACAACACACCTAACGTGTAAGTTCCATAGACCTTGGCCTTACACACAAAGGAATGATAGAGATCATACCACAATGCATATGATGGTGATCAAATGCATGGACCATATCATCCTACTTTACACATTAGATGTTTGCATCTTATATTGCTAGTTTGGCGTTTTAGTAGCATTATAGGATGATCCCTCATTTAAATATCAAGATAAAATGTGTTCTTCCTTAAGTATGCACCATTCTATGGATCGTGTTTCGAGACATCACGTGATGATCGGGTGTACTCGACTCTACGCTTTCATACAACAGGTGTAAGACAGTTTTACACACGCGAATACTAAGGTTCTTACTTGGCGAGCCTAGCATGTACAAACATGGCCTCAGAACACGGACCGAAAGGTCAAGCATGAGTCATATAGTTGATATGATGGCCATATTGATGCTCGCCTTTGAAGCTACACCAACTCACGTGATGATCGGACTTGGTGTAGTGGATTTGGTTCATGTAATCACCAAAAAGGCATGAGGGATGTCATTTTTGAGTGGGAGTTTATTTCTAATTTGGATTAGTCGAACTCAATTTGTCATAAACTAAATCGAAGTGAATTTGCATAATTTGTTGTAGTCATTGGCGTCTCTTCACTACCTTATGCTTAGTTTTAATTGAGATAATAGAACTATAGAATTCTGGATATTTACTTTACGAACTGGTATCATATTGTTTTGAATGTCAATTTAAATTTTATAAGTCCTATTGCAAACTTTCAGCAAACTCTATTTACTCCATGAAGTTTAATAAGTAGTATTAAATCAAGAGTAAGAATTGCAATGTTAGTATCTAAAGTATCATGTTTGCCTCCATGATTATTGATATTCAAAAGTTGTTTTAATATCAAGATTATATAGGAGCTAAAAATTGTTTCAGAAACCATCATGTGTGAAAGATATTGTGATATCTAAAACAATGTTTTTTGTTGCATTATGATAGAGTATAATTTAGCAAAATACATGTTCTCATATTGTATGAGAATTTGTGAAGGACGGAGATGCTAAGCATCCGGATCTCCCAAAAAGGTTTTGGGAACTAACATTATACTCGTGATTCTTCCTTATAGGCTATAGTAGCTTGATCATGAAAGTTGTCATGATAAGGATGAATAGAAGAGGTAAGTAAATGTTTACTACACTAATAGATTACTAAATAATGGATTTTTGAAAGAACACCAAACATTTGATGATGGTGATCCACTTCAAAGTGCAAGTTCAAAGGTATTAGTATTTGACTATATACACTTTGTACTATGTGTCATGTGAATGACACCACTATTGATGTTGATAGATTCTTTAAAAAAAGGAATTGTTGAAAGAGAATCTATAAAATATTTGGCAGAAAAGAAGAGGTTGGAGATGTCCAACTTAGGTATATAGAATCTATACATGTTATGGCTGTATTCCTTGCTTGTTAAACAATGTGGTTCTGAGGTATTGGATACCGGTATTGGATACCGGTATTGGATACTGAATTGCTTGGTATGAAGTGTCATATAGTACAACGCAATTCATGAACTGCATTGGCCTAAGTTACTAGCAAGAGAATAAGTGATAATGTTCATCGAAAACACATAAAGTGTTATTGTGTTTTTTGTTGTCGTCAAACCTAGCCTTCAAGATTTGTTTTAGTAATTGTTATTTTGTTCCGGTATTACGAGAACAATGGTTGTTCAAATAATTACCATATTCCATAAAGGATGGATGAACTTTTACAAGTCTAGTGGGAGAAATCACATCCATAAACACTATTTCTAAAATGTCGCAAGACAAATGATTGAAAGATCACTTATAAAGTGACATCGTTGTTTAAATTATATTGGAAAGAAAACATGAAGAAACTCGAGTCTTTGATTTTGATCAATTGACGCTTGTGAAACTTTCCTCGAGATAATTGAAACTCCGTCCATAGGCCAAAGAGGAACGGATGACTAACTTATTGGTTATTATACATATTGATGTATATAGTCCATTATATGTAGCCATATGCGATGGATCTTTTCTTCTTCATATACTTTCTCCATAAATTTAAGTGAATATAACTATATATTTACTTAATAAGGAAGAAGTATGAAACATTTGAAAATTGTTCAAAGACTTTCAAGATGAAGTGAAAAATCATTATAACAAGAAAATAAAATAGTTTATAATTTGATCATAAAGGAAGATATTTGAGTTACATGTTTAGCAAAACAATTAAGATTTGAGGAATTGTTCCATGATTTGTGTTTCCCGGTAAACCATAGGAGTATGGCATATTCGAGAGATGAAATCAAACCATGTTTGACATGGTAAGATCAAAGGTGTCATTTATAAAACTGCCATTATGTTTTAAGGATTGAAGCTTTAGAGACTATCGCTTTTACACTGAAAAGAGCACCATCGTGATCCGTTGAAATGACACCACATAAGTTATGGTTTGGGATAAAACGCAAATTGTCTTTTCTTAAATTTTGGTATGCTATGCATAAGTAAAATTTACAACCAAAGTCGGATAAGCACGTCTTTGTAGGTTATCCCAAATAATTTGTTGGGAATTTATCCATAACACCGAGGACAAAAGAGTTTGTTACTTGGAACGTCAAGTTTCTTGAGAAGGAATTTTTCGCGAAAAGTTAAGTGGGAGGACAATATAACTTTGATAAGGTTTTTGAACCTTAGCTATATGTGCTAAGTAGCACAGCGCCGGAAAGTGTCTCGGTAGCGGCCACAATGCTCATGGATCCCGTGATTACAAAGGTTGTAATCTCGGAGATTAGAGTTAATATTGAACCGTGTGCGTCGGTAAGAATCAAATAGTGATATTTGATAAACAAGTCATTATTGTTTTGACAATGATGAACCGACTACATGCAAAGAAGCAATGATGGGCCCTGACTCCATAAAATGACTAGAAGTCATAGAATCCTTGATAGTATCCATACACAAGAATCAAGTTTCTGAACTTGGAAGACCCTCTAAAAAGGCGTAAAGCCTATCGGTCGTGTTTGGATCTATAAAGAAATAGACATGGAAATTTAACATCTATGAAATAGTCGACATGTCGGAAAGAAGTTTACGACAATGTTCAAGGAGTTGACTATGACAAGATTTGATCTTTCATAGCGATATATAGTCTTGACGGATTAATGTAGAAGCCACTACATATAATTTGATGTATGGTAGTTGAACAAACAAAACAATGTTCTTCTACTAGAATGGTTACCTAGGACGTGTCCAAGACACGGTCCGAAGGTTTTTGTTAATTCAAAGGATGCTAAAAGGGCATGCAAACTTCAATAGTTGAAGTAAGCATAGCGGAGTTGGAATATTCACCATGATGAAACTGTTAAAAGAGTTTAAATTCATCGGAGATGATGAATATGCTTGCATTTGCAAGAAATTAAGTGGGAGCACTGAGACATATTTCTAATGCATTACGTAGAGAACATATTGTTGATTGGAAATGATGTATCTTGTATTGACACAAGTTAAGAATTTCATTAAAATAAGATTTCAATGAAAGACTTGGGCAAACCCGGAATATTTGGCATCAATATCTATCTGGATAGATTGAGGCGCTAATATGGTTGTGCCAGACATACATATATGAGATATTGAAAGGGTTCAATATGGAAACAACAAGAAAGGTTCTTGCTACATGGAAAGGATTGTATCAAGATTCAAGTGTTTCAACACTTGGTGAGTAAAATCACATGAAGATTTTGATCGATTATACCATGATATGTATATACCCAGAATGTCCTATGCTCTAAATGTTATGAGCACATACCAGAATGATTCATAAGATGATCATTGGACAATAGTAAAGATATTCTTATGAGCTTTGGAAGAACTAAGAATATATCATGTCTAAGTGACAAATAGTTAAAGGTAGTTCATTGTAAAGTGTTACATTGATACTAGTTTTGTCACAAGATACAAATTAAATTTATCTCAATTTAGACTATGGGCGGCACAATGTAATGGAAAGGATGTTCCATGATGGATTTGGATAAGTTCCAAAGTTAAGACATTGTGACGGATACTACAACAAAAGGCTAAGTATATGACTGCTATAGTAGCAGCAAAGGAGGGCATTTGTGTTAAGTAGTTTGTTATCAAACTAGGTGTGGTTCAAAGTGGTCTAATACTATGAAGATATATTGTATGACAATAATATCAACATATTTTAACTCAAACGAACTAAAGGTCTCACCAAAGGACCAAATTTATACAATGCCATCTCATTTGAGAATGAGTGATGCGTAGAGACGCAAAGACATGCAAATACACACGGACCTGAAACTGTCAGAGCCGAATATTATGTTAACCACTAGAAATCACGTATACACAACACCAGAAAGCCATAGGTGTTCAATACGCAAAGTTTTTCAAACTAGATTATTTACTCTAGTGCAAGTGGGAGACTGAAGGGAATATGCCCGAGAGGCAATAATAAAGTGGTTATTATCTTATTCCTTGTTTATGATAAATGTTTATTTTGCATGCTATAATTGTATTAATTTGGAAACGTTAATACATGTGTGTTTAATAAACAAAATGAAAGTTCCTAGTTATGCCTCTCTTATAAACTAGCTCGTTGATTAACAAGATGATCAAGGTTTCCTGATCATGGACATTGGATGTCATTAATAACGAGGTCACAACATTGGTGGAATGATGTGATGAACATTCATCCGAAGTATAGTATTACGATCAAAGTCGTTATGTTTATATTGCTATGACATCATACGAAGTAATCTTAATCCTTAGACCATGAGATCATGTTAATTGCTAACACTGGAAGAGTATCTTGATAACATCAAACATCACACCGTAACAAGGTGACTATAAAGGTGGGTTCAGTGCTACAAAGATGTTATGTTGAGGTTCATGGATCAAGAGTGGGATTTGTCCATCCCAATGACGGATAGATATACTCTAGGCCCTCTCGGTGATATCACATTAAGATAGCTTGCAAGCAAATGATGTGATCACTATAATGTTATATCACGGGAACGAGAAAAGAGTGCATGTCGGTAACGAGATCAAACTAGGTATTTGGATACCGATGATCGAATCTCGGAGATGTATTATATCATGATACAAAGGGATTTAGTTACTAGTGTTAAAGGTTCTCACGATCACAGAAGTCATCGTTGGATGTGTAGGAGTCAGTATGGATCTCCAGGTCCCGCTTCTGATAAAGATTTAGTTACTAGCGTTAAAGGTTCTCACGATCACGAAAGTCATCGTTGAATGTGTAGGAGTCAGTATGGATCTCCAGATCACTTAAGGGATACCGACACCATTTGGAGCAAATATGTTTCAGATAAAGATTTAAGAAAGCGCTAGAATTATTTCAATAGACACCGAAACTGTTTCGGGTGAAATTGCTGAAATTGGTTCTGCATGTAATATTGAAATGTTGCAGGGGTTTTATGTGAATGTTTGTTAATTAAAGTAATTAACAAAATTCTGAATAAAATTAATAAAAGAGTTTTATTAAATGAGAGAGCATTAAATTTGGAGAAATTTAATGCATTTAAAGTGGAGACTTTAAAAGAGAACGTGAAGGGGCATTTTAATGTGGAGGGGTTACCACCACATGAATGGGGGAGGTGAAGGGACACCCTCCCCTCCTCCTATAAAAGGCCCCCCTCACACCCCTTCTTCCTCACACCTCCTCGTGAAGGATCTCTCTCCCCCTCTAGTATTATTCCCCCATGGTCTCGGATTAGGGAGATACATGTTCCCGGTGGCTTTATCTGGAAAGGAGTTGCTGCTTCTGCTGCTTTGCTGGAGCGAGAGACGGAGGTTGTCGGGGTACCGGATGTGTGTGCTATCACGGATGCACCGCTGCTTTGCGGTGCTGGACTTGGTGGTGCTGGACTTGCTGGAGCTAGATCTGATGGATGTGCTGGAGCCGGACCTGCTGGACTTCATCACGATCTTGAGATCGGCAAGTGTACGACTACATCATCCACGAGTTTCATCTTGTTAACAAAGCTTTGTTGTGTTCGAGGGTAAGTTCTCTATGGATGTATATCCACCCGTTGCTCTTTATCTAATAGATAGATCTTGGCGTATAGTTCTCATCGTAGGAAAATTTTTGTTTTCTATGCTGCGAACCCAACAATTAGCCCTTCTTGTATTCAGCCAACGATGAATAGTAAAAAATGTTGGCTTATTATATACGTTTATGATATTGGCATGGGTTCAGAAAGGCCGAAACTGTAAAAGGTCGTAAACATAATGGGCCAACCCACATGTGGTAATAGGCCCTAACAGTAACATGTCATAATAGTAACATGCCATAACAGTAGCAGGCCAGAACAGAAACAACCCATCATAGTAACAGGCAGGAAACTATAAATTGGTAGAACAGTAACGGGCCAAAATAGTAGCGGGCCTCAACAGTAAAGGGTGGCAATAGTAAAAGGCCAAAGCAGTTAAAGGCTAGAACATTGACGAGCCTGAACAGTAACGGCCCAAGAAATTTCCAGACGAGGGAAGTAACATGCAAACAAATTTACCAGGCTAGAACAATAACGGGCCTCTTGTGAGTCTGAATAGTTAACAGCCGGAACAGTAAAATGCCAGAACAGTAACAGAGCATCTCAAAGAAGGGTTGTTAGTAGGCAACCCACGATAGGCTGCGATAATAGTGATGGGCTGACCGCAGGCCTTAAGTGTATAGAAGCGACTTGGCATAGGTTTCTAATGGGTCGCACAGTGTTGGACCAACATGGGCCTTCTGTAGGCCAAAACAGAATCGGGCTTGAAAGTTTGCGGGCCGCTGCTGGCTGCATTGTTGGGCCCATTTCAAGCAGTGCAGGACAAAACAATAACGGGTCATCTTCTTGTTGGGCTCTCCTCATGGGTCATCCCATTTAGTATTTAGCAGGCCTTGGCTAGGCCTGGCTTATGCCATGGTTTTTGTGACTGTTAACGGTGGTAACCGGCCGCTAACAATGGTTGCCATGTGGCATTTTGCATTGCATCAACAGTCAACGCGGCTGGTGAATAGATCTACGGTGGAACAAGTTTTCGTGGTTGAAGAGTGCGATCTGCCACGGTCGGAAAAAATCCATGGTTAATTCATTTGTGATGAGGCTTTTACCACCAAGGCCATCCGTCGCGGAAGACTTTTTGGCCATGAAAAACGGGCCTTCAACCACAAAAATCATCCGTTGTAAAAGCCATTTTTTCTTGTAGTGTGGTAACCATGCGAAATTCTCCTAGTGCTCACGAAGGAACTCGATGAGTGTGCTTTCCTATGAGGGACCAAGGTTGGAAGCAATGAAGGTTGCCTTCTTTGGGTCGGTAGGGTGGGTCTGGACTTCCTTTGTATCTTTTGTGGTGTCAAAAGCCTGATCGGGATTGACACGTGCTACTGCCATAGATTCTGCATTTTCTGAAATTTTTAGTTGCTCAAACTTGGTTGCCATCCCGAAGGATTCGACATTTTGTTGAATTCTCAATCGCAATTGTCGGAACGTGTAAAACTACCCTTCACTATAATGACCCCTTTGGGGGCTGGCATTTTCATGACCAGGTACACATAATGTGGTACTGCCATGATTCATGCGAAAGCTGGGCGACCCAGGTTCGCATGATACTGTGATGGCCAGTCCATGACCTTAAACTCGAGCTTTTCGC
Organism: Avena sativa; assembly: GCA_916181665.1. Taxonomy (NCBI): domain Eukaryota; kingdom Viridiplantae; phylum Streptophyta; class Magnoliopsida; order Poales; family Poaceae; genus Avena; species Avena sativa. Next base: position 311,306,032 of record OV702291.1, read on the forward strand.
ACCTGAAGTTTTCTTTGGATTCAAAAACAACGTCAAGAGATATTTTACCTAAGGGAATTTCAGCTTTACTTGGGACTATACCATGCAAGGATGTTTCTGTTGGTGCTAAATTTGCTAAGGAGAAATTCATCGCCTTGAGTGTCTTTGCATAAATTAGGTTGATGCTACTCCCTGTATCCATGAAAACTTTACTCATATCAAATCCACCCACTTGCGCTTCTACTATTAGGGCCGAGTGGCCCAGTCATGGGACTTGAAGGGGATGATCAGCTCTGTTGAATGCCATTTCCTGCTCTGACCAATGGAGATATTCGGGTGTGGCTATTGGCACCATTTCTGCCATGTTGACTTGCCGTGTAATCAATTTCTGGATCCTATTGGATGGGTTCCCTTTCTGAATCATCGACATTGCGCCCTTAGACCCGGGGTATTCATTTTCTTGATTTGTTGTGTTTTGCGGCTGCCTGATGGAGGATGTACTAGCGGTGGTGGTGGTGCACCAATGGCTAAAGTGCCGGGTGTAGTGGAGTATCCTCAGCTTGCTGCTTTGGTTGCCTTTGCATTGCGTACCTCTTGCATCTTTAAAAACGTTCAGCAATCCTTCATGAGATGGTTAGATCGCCTTTTTCCCATTGAATCGATACAGTAGTGCATATTGAAGGGTACCCTCCAATGTTGTTGTGTTGGTTGGCTTCCTCCAATGTCGTCTATGTTGTTGTGACACCCGCTGCTGTGATCGTCATTTCTTCGGTTGTCCCCTCCTGAGAAACTTGCTGCAACATAGCTTGGTACGCCGTATCCATCATTGCTTCGTCGTCTTCTATCATTGTTGCACCTATCCATGTCTTCTTTGGGTAAATGGGCTCGCTTATTGTGTACCGCGTCTTCTCCATCAGCCTAGCGATTTGCCATATCCATCAGCTGTGAAATTGTTTCGGGGTTGACCCATCCCATCTCTTCTATGAATTCTCATCAGCGAAGGCCGTCATTGAAGGCGTCAATTTCCCTTTTGTTGGATATAGCTTCACTCGAGTTTTTTATGATGTTCCACCACTATATGAGGGCTCGTATTGATTTTCCAGATTTCTGCTTGCATGCTCGCAATTGCTCCAATGATGCGGTCGCTTAAACATGGAGTGGAAATTTCAGATGAACATGTCCTCAAGATCATTCCAGCTGCTGACGGATTCTTTGGGTAACTGCCTTAGCCAGGACCAGGCGACACCGGTTAGGTGCAGCTGCAGGCTCTACATTACCGTGGCCTTGGAGCCACCTTGTAATTTAACGGTAGCCAAGTAATCTGCCAACCAAGCTTCGAGTTCCTGGAGGTCATCGTACTTCTGGCGGTCATGAGGGAATTTAAAACCCTTGGGTACTGGAGTCTTGTGAACCCATAGGGTAAAGTATTTGGCTCCGCATAATTCATAGTCATCCTTGCTATCATCATAGTATCTTCGCCTGCCGCACTCCTCCCTGGATCTGTCGATCCTATGTTGTGTGATATCGTCTCTTGCATCGTTTCATGGCTCGCAGCCCGAAAAGTGTACCCGATGTGGCGACCGCGATCATCAGGTGTGCCCCACTTGCCGAGGGATGCTGCGACGGCGTGGGGATCTGTCAGGTTGTCGCGTGATTCCTTGTTCCACTTGCGCAAGAGATGCGCCCACCATACCGAGGTTCATGAGAGCGGAGCGATGGAGAGCTGCACGGGGATCGTCGGGTGCGGGTTTTGTTGTGATCAGATATGTTTACGCGGCTACAATTGCGGCTTGAGATGTTTTTGCTTTGATGTGTCCTATTTGATCTACTGACATAAACGATAGATCGAGGTCTCAGGTCAGTTCGTTTCTTTCGGCATCGGAGATGTTCTGCAGTCGTGAGGCTCCTCTTCTTGGTTGTGCTCCTCCAGTTACACTGCCTGATCCTCGGGTAGAACTTAGCTGAGGCCGCGAAGACTGGATCCGTCGGCTAGCCTTTTTCTCTCGTCGCGTTGCCCTCTGCATCCTTAGTAGATCCCTTTTCTTGTGATGGAGCAGCTATTGGTAGGCCATTAGTTCTTCACGTGTAGCATCAGTCATCATTGGGACAGCACCCAATATTGCGTCCCTTGCTTTTTTCCATGCTCCGGGTGTTGTCGGATTGATGACAAGTACGCCATGAGGGGGTCCTCGAGGCGTGCGGAAGAGAGGGGTGTGAGACGTACGGTTTTCCAGGACGGTGAGCACACAAGTTTACCCAGGTTTGAATCCGCCGGCTTTGGACGGACCCTACTCCTACTAGCAATCCAGTAATACGGCAGAGCCGGAATATGGGTTACAAGGGTTTCGCATGTGCGAGTTGAGAGTCTAAAGTGTTAGGTGTTCCCTAAAGGCTCTCCCTAGGACGGCTTATATAGATATCCGGCCTAGGGTTTACAAGAGAGATCCATCCGGCTACGACTAAGAGTCGGTTACAGAGTACATCTTGAACTACAAGTAACACTATGGGCCTAAGTCGGTAAGTCTTCTGGGCCTTCCCGTAGCCGGATTGGACTCTATCTTTCTCTCTGACTAGGCCGCCTGTGAAGCAAAGCTCTAACCCGAAGTGGGCCACCCTGGTCAGTGAGGAACTGTGAGGATACCCAGAAAGTATATCCCAAACAGCAACCCCCGGAGGCCTCCAAGATCCAAAGTCGGATTTATCATCGTCTAGCTTGATCTTCGGCTTGCAGAATCTTGAAGGGTTCCTGAAACTTCACAACAAAAAATACGATTTGGGTCTTAAAAAATAAGTCAGACCTATCAACAGGTTACTCGGATTTTCCAGCTTGATTTCAAACTAAGCCGGAACTTGGTCTCTAACGCCACCTGACACAAGTCATGGTCAAGTCGCGTCATCTGACAGGCATTCCGTCAGCACGACCATTGGTGGGTCCGCGGTTCACGGAACCGAGGCGCTGTTTCAATGCGTGCACGGAGATCGAGGCAACATAATCATCGCGTGGGTCCTTCCCAGTTCCTTCCACGACGCGTGGCGGTTACACTATAGCATTTGCACGGATCTTGGTGCTGTTAGGTAGATATAAGGGGTTAGGATTATCTCCTTCTCCATTCACCTGTCCTTTGCCTTTTCCTCTCCTCCCAATCTCTCTGTGCGCACAGAGCTCCTCCGTTCCTCCACCAAAAACTCCCAGCGCCGCCCATTCTAGGTCAACCGCTCGCCGGAGAAATGGCTTCTTCTTCCTCCTCTGGCTTGGCGGCAGCGGCGGCGATGGCGGCGACGGAAGCGGTGGCGAAGAAAGAGAGCTTCCGTGGGCTCTGGATCCCTTGCGTGCTCGACGACAAGAAGCTACAGAACATGGAGAAGGAAGGGCTCCTCCGTGCCGGCGACTGGCGGAGTGGCTTCGAGGAAACCGTCCCCAACCCGCACGCCGGCGAGCGGGTCCATTTCGGCACCCACCTCGACAGAGGTTTGTCGTTTCCTCCCTCGGAGTTCTTCTCCGAGGTCATTGATCATTACATATTTCAACTCCATCATCTTCCTCCCAACTCTCTCTTAGAGATGAGCGCTTACACTTCTTTGTGTGAGGGCTTTCTCGGCATTAGGCCGAGTTTGACTCTATTCCGGTACTATTTTCATGTCCGGAGAAACTCTATTACTGTCGGTGTTCCTTATATCACCAATACTATTAGTTTTTCACTTAGACGCGAGCGCGCGTATCCCAAAGTCCTAGCCAGTGACTCGGTCAAACAATGGCCAGCCACATTCTTTTACCATAGGGATATTCTGGCTCCCGGCAAAGCCACTGCTTTGCCGGCTTTCATCGACGGAGCTGCCACGGCCCAACCGTCCTGGGACGAGGCTCCTCCGGCTCTCACCGATGATCTGATCCTCGCTAAGAGGCGGATCGAATACTTGATCAAACACAAGGGACTGAAGGGATCCGACTTCGTCCAATGCTGGGTCTCACGCCGGATCTAGCCCCTTCAGTACCACGGAGATCGACTGATGCATTCCATCACGTCATCCAAGAAAGACTCCCTCCGCATCAGCCCCAAAGCCTACACCACGCAGGGCTATATAAGCTAGATCAAGTGGCCGATCAGGGAGCGGATCGAGAGGAGGATCCCGGAGGTTTCTCTGGATATGCATACGGCGGATAACCCCGTAGTGCCGGTAAGCTTCTAACAGTACACCTTTTTATGTGTTTCAATCTTCGAGTTACATTGCAATACTGATATGTTTTCTTCTTTTCAGCTTGCTGACCTCCCCGAGTCGGAACTTGCTCCGCTCGAAGGAAATCCTACGGAGTTCTCTCAGGAGACAGAGGTGGTCCCATTGCCGGACCTTGCACGCAAGAAGCACAAAGCTCCGACAGTGGTTGTTGGCACAAAGGAGGTGCCCGTCGTGAAGAGGTAACTTTCAATCACAACTTCCGCCTTTGTGCTTTACTCGAATTTCTTTCCGAGATGTAATGTTTCCGACTTTACTACATTCTCAGAGCAAAACCGCTCATCAAGGGCAAGGGGAAGGGAATTTCTTCGAAGCCCTTGCGTCAGACGAAGCTTACCATAGCTTCTCCTGCCGTGGCTCCTCCGACTCCTGCCCCTCAACCTTCTGCAACGCTGGTGACCATACCTTCTCCGGTCGTCGCAGAAGATCCGGCTCCTTCAATGGAGCCTGTGATCCTTGAATCGCAAACTAACGTCACCATGGGTGAGTCAAATTTAGATAAGGGTGAACCCTCTTTGGGTAATGATCCCTCGGCAGAAACCTTCGCCGAAAACCTTATCAGCAATCTGGGACTTGCCAAGTTTGGCCTGTCCCGAAAATCTGCTGAAGAGATCCAGCGGCTAGCCAGGCAATGCCTAGAGAAAAGAAACTTATCTGCCGAAGAAGAAGCGCAAGAAGCAGAGGACATCAAGTTCTCCGACCTTCTTGCCCAGGTGCGCCTTCGCGACGAGAGGATAAGGACCGGTGAGCTTCCAACAACACTAGTGATTCCTCTGACTCTCGCTGAGAAGGTTGCCGTTGAAGTGAACGCGAGTTTCGATAAACTCACTCGCGAACAATATGTAAGTCGGAATTCCAACTCCTGTTTTTCCTTTGTTTTATATCATATCCTCTAGCCCCCAAGCATGAAGTAGGATAAATAATCTGGGTTTATGCTTCATTAGGATGCCAAAGAATGAACTAGTGTAGCCCCCAAGGCTCGTGTTGATATTAGCAAAAATATTAGCCCGAGTCTTTAGTAGCTTTCTGACTTTGGGTATTCTGACTTACAGAAAGTATGTTCCTATAACCAGGATTTATTGAAGAATGTCTGTGATAAGCGGAGATAGATCAAGGCTCTCCGACTTAAAAATGCTGAACTTAGAGTTGCCAAGAATGAGGCCGAAGGTAAACATTCCGAGACTCAAACCTTGTCTTTGTATTTTTAATGTTGAATTTTTCCTGAACTGTTGTTCTTTTTGACTTACAGTGCTGGTAAAACAATCCTGCGCCATGATTGAAGAGGCCGAGAACCTCAAGACCTTGGTGGTGGAGAATAAGGAGCTTCGCCAAGAGATGGATAAGCTCAAGGCGGATCATGAAAAGAGCATTGCTCAAGTCCTTGAGTCCTCCTCCATGGCTACTGATGAGCGTGATCGCAAGATCGCTGCTCAAGATAAAACAATCTCGGACCTCAAAAATGAGCTTAGCTGAGAGAGGGACCTTTCCGAGGCGCTCCGGGTGAACTCCAGAGTCTTCAGGAAGAGAAGACCAAAATCGACGACGTCATTTTCGGTACGTTCTATCTGTCTGACTTTTCCGCTTTCTTCAACTTCTATCAATGTCGGATTTTTTCCTGACTTATTTTGTGTATAGGTCCTCTGACTTTGACGGACTCTTCCTCCTCCGAGCCCCGCGCCCACCGGCTTACCCAAGTTGGTGACCTGCTTCATGACTTCCACCAATCCCTTGAGGACATCGGCGAAGCTCTCAAGATTCTGGACATGCACAGCATGTCGGATTTTCAGGTGCGGGACAAAGCAAAGGAGATGCCGCAACTTGTTCAGGATTGGAACATGTCCTACGCGCGGATTGTGGCGCAGAACGCTCTCACCATGGTCGTGAGCCACCATGGAAACATGGAAACATGGCAAGTGACCAGAGGGTACTGCAAAGTAGATGAAGACGGCCAGGAGCAGGATCTTCAAGCCATCACGCACTCCTGCGCCGGATATGGGTGTCACGTGGCTGATTTGACCAGCTATGAGACCCCTTTCTTCACCCGCGTGGACACTCCGCCTCCTTCTCTAGAAGAATCAGCAGAAGTTTCCGACGATGAACGCACCATCTCGGATGTGGACATCTCGGAACGATACCAAGGCGGCGTATCCAGCGAGCCGGCAGCTCCTTCCTCTCCTGCATCATAGATTAACAGAAATATTTGTATTATTCTGAAAAACATGATGGGCCTGTAAATATGCAGTACTATGATTTTGCTAGTGCTAAGCTTTTGATCTATTCAGCACTTTTGGCTTTAATTTTTTGTGTGCCTGAAATGTTTACATAAGCACTTGTATTTTTTCGTCTATACTTATCGTTTATCTGGCTTTCCGCCTCATCCCTTTCGTGAGCCGGCTAAACCTTCTGCCGGAAACTTTGCCGAGCAACGGAGCTCAATTGCTAAACCAGTTTAAACTCGGAAACAAAGCCGGCTTCCAGTACCAACAATTCACTACTCGAAAAATGCCCGCATCCAGCAATCAGACAAATAACCAAAGTAAAGACTAGAAATTTTTAGAGTTATACCCGAGGGTAGCAGTTTTAGAATCGGAAATCTAGACCAGAATGAGCATGAGAATAAAGTACTTTCAAGCATTCTGGGATTTTCGACTATGACATGATCATTCGGAAATAAGATGGTAAAAACTTCTCAGAAAAGATTGAGGCAACCAAAACTTTTATTTCTCACAGAACATGTACATATATATGTTTACAAAGAAGGATAAACTAAGAATAAAAGGGATGTAGCTGAGCAATATTCCACGGTCTATCTAACTCATCCGGATTTGTACTGCCTCCAGCTCTCTTTCTCTTCTTAGTAGCAGGTCTTTCTTTGACTGGCCTCATGTCAGTTAAGTAGTACGATCCATTGTGCAATACTCGACTAACTAAAAAGGGCCCTTCCCATACTGGGGAAAGTTTGTGCTTTCTTTGTTGCACAAGCCGGAGAACCAAATCACCTTTATTGAAAGATCTATTTCGGACTCTCTGGCTATGATACTTGCATAACTTCTGCTGATAGGCTATAGATCTCATTTCGGCAACGACGCAAACTTCTTCGACTAAGTCGAGATCGTTTTGTCGAGAAACCTTGGCATCCTCTTCAATATATGCGGCCACTCTAGGAGAAGTGTGAATTAAATCACTAGGAAGAACTGCTTCTGCACCGTAGACCAAGAAGAAAGGTGCGTATCCTGTTGACCTGTTTGGAGTTGTTCGTAAACTCCATATTACAGAGGGTAATTCCTCTGCCCAAGCCCCCGCAGCACGTCGTAGTGGTGCTTCGAGTCTCAGTTCTAGGCCTTGTAGGATTAAACCATTTGCTCTTTCGACTTGTCCGTTAGCCTGTGGATGTGCGACTGACGCAATGTCAAGCCGGATATTTTGCTCGTTGCAGAATTTAGCCAATTCTCCATAGAGAAGTTACTCCCGTTGTCCGTGATAATGCTATGTGGATAACCATACCGGATTATAACATCCTCGACAAATCTTTTGGCTGTTGCTCCATCACAACTAGTGACAGGTTTAGCCTCAATCCATTTGGTGAATTTATCCACCATCACTAAGAGGTGAGTAAATCCACTTGGAGCTCATTTAAAAGGTCCTACCATATCAAGCCCCCAGACCGCAAAGGACCATGTTATAGGTATTGTTTGCAACTGATCAGCCGGAACATGAGCTTGTTTGGCGTACTTTTGGCAGCCTTTGCACGTCTTGACTAATCGTTCGGCATCTGCCTGAGCTGTAAGCCAGAAAAATCCCTGTCTAAAAGCTTTTGCCACTAAAGATTTGGCTGCAGCGTGTTGACCACACTCGCCTTCGTGGATTTCTCTTAAGATTTCCACTCCTTCTTCCGGAGATACACAACGCTGAAAAACCCCAGAAACACTCCGCTTATAGAGCTCACCTTTAACGATAGTATAGGCTTTTGCTCGTCAAATAATCTGCTGGCTCAGAACCTCGTCTTGGGGTAATTTGTCATCTACCAAATAATCGAGGTAGGGTTGAGTCCAGCTGGGAATTATAGCCAGAACTGCTATCAAAGGTGAGTCGTATTTGGTCGGATATTCCTCATCTACTCCCTTTATTGAGGGAACTTTGAGGTGCTCTAAAAAAGCGCCATCTAGGACCTCTTTCCGCGCAGAACCTATCCGAGATAATGTGTATGCTTCCTCATTTTCTGCTCGAGGTTTGTGTTGAACTTCAAATCCTTTGAACGATTTAGATAGATCATCCACGACAGCTTTATATGTTGCCATGTGTTTATTTGCATTACAAATATTTGACACTTGTTGAGCAACAAGATCCGAATCTCCATAACACATCAAACGTCGGATGCCATTATCCATAGCAATCCGGATTCCATGCAGCAGTGCTTCATACTCGGCAATATTGTTTGTCGCTGTGAAGTGGATCTACAACACGTATAAAAGTTTATCTCCTTGGGGTGATTTGAGCACCACGCCAGCTCCTGAGCCCCCTCGAGCCTTAGACCCATCGAAAAAGAGGGTCTAATATTCCGACTCAGGGAGGATCACGTTCTCCTTCGTCTCTGTCCAATCAGCGACAAAGTCGGCAAGGATCTAGGATTTGATTGTTGTCCGAGGTTTATACTCAATATCAAAAGCTGAAAGCTCTATGCCCCATTTGGCGACGCGTCCTGTGGCGTGACTGTTGTTGATTATGTCTCTCATGGGAGCTGTGCTCACCATGGTAATTGGATGCTCCTGAAAATAGTGTCGTAACTTACGAGATGCTAGAAAAACACCGTAAGCCAATTTTTGATAGTGCGGACACTGATGTTTTGACTCTGTTAGGACTTCACTGACAAAGTAAGTCCGACGCTGCACCAGGTGCTCCTGATTTTCCTCTGGTCTCTCCACTTCCATGACGATACTAACGACCTTATTTGTTGTAGCAAGATAAAGCAACATCGGTTCCTGAGGTTCTGGCCCTGCAAGGATAGGAGCAGATGAGAGTACTTTCTTCAGGTCTTGTAGTGCAGCTTCAGCTTCATCAGTCCAAACAAAATCCTTAGTCTTTTTCAGGAGTTTATATAATGGTGCGGCTCTTTCACCAAGCCGGCTTATAAATCGGCTGACCGCAACGATGCAACCAGTTAATCTTTGTACGTCCTTCAGACGAGTTGGCCTGGAAATATTGAGTATAGCCTTGATTTTGTCCCGGTTCACCTCTATGCCTCTTTGAGACACGATGAAACCTAACAATTTTTCGGCTGGTATACCAAAGAAGCACTTCTTCGGGTTAAGCATGATGTTGTATTTTCGTAGGTTGGCAAATGTTTCCTCCAAGTCGGAAATCAGCGTTTCCTTCTTTTTGGACATTACTGCAATATCATCCACGTATGCATGTACATTGCGTCCGAGTTGGTCATGGAGGCAACGCTGCATCGTGCGCTGGTACGTAGCTCCTGCGTTCTTTAGCCCAAAGGGCATCATAACAAAACAGAAGGTTCTGAAGGGGGTTATGAATGAAGTTTTGACTTTGTCAGATTCCTTCATCCGGATTTGGTGATAACCGGAATATGCGTCGAGAAAACAGAGGAGTTTCGAGCCTGCCGTAGAATCGATGACTTGACCAATTCTAGGCAGAGCGAACGGATCTTTTGGACAAGCCTTGTTCAAGGCAGTATAATCAACACACATCCTTAAATCAGTGGTGTCCTTTTTAGGAACCATTACAGGATTGGCCGACCACTCAGTGTGGATGACCTCTTCTATGAATCCGGCTAACTTGAGCTGTGCTAGTTCCTTAGCTATTGCCTTACGCTTTTCATCGCCAAATCGTCATAGGGACTGTTTGACGGGTTTAGCATTCGGGTTTACATTTAGAGAGTGCTCGGCAAGTTCCCTAGGTACTCTGGTCATGTCAGATGGCTGCCATGTGAAGATATCTTGATTTTCTTGGAGGAATTTGACGAGCGTGCTTTCCTATGCGCTACTTAGGCCTACGCCTATCTGGGTCACCTTGGAGGGGTCATCATCCTTCAGCGGCGTCTTCTTCGTCTCTTCTGATGCCTTGAACTCCGGATTTGGCTTTGTAACCTCCTTCTTCGTTACGGGCATCTCGGACGGATCTATGCTTTTCTTGATCTCCTGGTAATACTGGGCATGCAGCACGGCTTCGGCAAAGGTGGCATTTCCATCCTCGCACTCGTGCGCTTTCTTCGGGTCTCCCCTGATGGTGATCACACCATTGGGACCTGGAATTTTCATCATATTGTAAATGTAACATGGACGAGCCATAAAATCCCAGTAAGCCGGACGTTCGAATATAGCATGGCACACGCTCTTGAACGGGACCACTTCGAAGGAAAGTGCCTCCATCCGATAGTTCTTTGGAGTTCCAAAGGTAACATCCAAAGTGATCTCTCCCAGGGAATTAGCTTGTCTTCCTGGGACGACTCCGTGAAAGATCACAGAGCTATGGTTCAGCTGAGTTTCCGAGATCCTCATCCGACGTAGTGGTTCGACATAGAGAATATTGATACTACTACCACCATCCATGAGGGTCTTGGAAAAACCATAACCGTCAATTAGTGGATTGACGATTAAGGCGTATTTTCCTCGCCTATGCAACTTAGGCGGATGATCAGCGCGGTCAAATGTGATTGCCACTTCCGATCAGTCCAGATATTAGGGGACAACCGGAACTATTGCATTGAGTTCGTGCAGAACTGCTTTCTTGACCTTTGCTGGTTGAGATCCAAGGAAAGTGACATAAGTGTCCTTCTTGGTGGGGAAAGTTTTCTTCCCTTCTGGCTTGGGATTTGAAGCATCATCTTCCTCCATGTCGGAATCTTCCTTGGTCTCTTTTTCTTTTTCGGGATTCTTCTTTCCCTTCTTCCGCTTAGCTTTATAGCCCGCGGTGTCATCTCTTTTGATGTCGTCATTGAAACGACATTCGGCGTTGGTGTGGGACGAGCCCCCATTGGCGTCTAGGTGATGCACACATGGGTTATTAGCAATGTCGGCCCAAGAGTAGGTTTTGCCTGGTTGCTGTTCTCCTCTACCTTGGACCCTTGAAGTCCCCTGGCCACGCCCGCGGCCTCCGCCGCGTCCTCCTCGTCCTCCAGACCCGAAAGTAGCAGTGACCACTGTTGTTTCCGCGTTGGATTTCTCTTCCGAGGTATTTTTGTGCTTCCGAGCCTGTTGCTTTGGTTGTTTTGCTGACTGAGGTACAGGTAGGGCATTGAGCAATCCCTCTACATCGTCGTCAGCATCTGCATACTTGCTCGCTGTTTCTATCATCTCCCCCAAGTCAGTGACCTTGTCACACTTCAAGCGATGACGTAGTAGACCAATTGGGAGTCCTACGATGAAAGCTTCAATCGCAGTTTGATCATTTACTCCTTCGCAGGAGTTCTTAGTGTCGATCCATCGTCCGAGGTACTCTTGGCAAGTTTCTCCGGCCTTCTGAGTGCAACGCTGTAGGTCACCGACCGTATAGGGCTATCTATACGTGCCTTCGAAATTCCGAAAGAACGCACTTTGCATGTCATACCAGTTGTGGATGGTGTTCTCCGAAAGTTCATTGAGCCATGATCGTGCCGTCTTCCGCAACATAAGTGGGAGATATCGGGCTGCGACTAGGCTATTTCCGCCTTTGGCGATGTAGCAAGCTTGGAAGAAATCCTGTAGCCAGGTATCTGGCCGAGCAATGCCGTCGTAGGCTTGGATATGTCTTGAAATAGCAAATCCTTCCGGGAATCTTGTAGCTCTGATGCGTGGTCCGAAGCACTTTGGGCCCATGTAGATATCATCGTTTTCATAGCGCCACGCCTATATGTTGGAATTGATCATGTGCCTTGCGTCGTTCGGGGATAGTGATCGTCCCGAATGTCTGCTGTGGCTGTGGTGCCTTGGAGCCGGACTTCGGCTTCTGCCACCACCTCCTCCACCATGTCGTCCTCCATGACCCCCTTGAGAGCCGTTGTGATGACTGCTTGGTGGAGAGAGTGGGGCAGCTGGATTATTTCCGGCTGATCGCCGTCCTCCATCCGGAGCGTCATTATTCGGTTCCGGGGAGGGTTTTGACTACGACGAGCCCCCTGTCGGCTTGTCCCGGCATGGTTTCCGTCGTTCCTTCGTCCGTCATTCCCACTACGGTGAGGCTCAGCCGGACGGCTTGCATGTCTAGGAGGTGGCATTTTTTGACGATCCTCCTCCCGACGTTTCTCTTTATCTTATCCCCTTCGATCGTTAGACTCTCGTCGGGGAGGATTCCTCGGGTTCAGAGCAGCGATGGCCTCTTTATCGACCGCTGGGGCGACATTGCTCCAGTCACGTGTAGTCCTGCAGTGCTATCCTGACGATCCATTTCTTGAGTAATTGTCTTCCCGGCGCTCAGGGCGATGATACTGCTCTGGGACGCGCTGGGGTCTTACGTCCGCCCATGCCAGATCTGTGCGACATTGGTCGGAATCTGAGACCAGTTTTTGACTTCCGGACATGGCGACCTTTTGCTGCTCCAGTCCCTTGTTGAGTAGTTTGATTCCCAACTAGATTTCCTCTGGTCCTGGATTAGCCGATAGAATTTCTCGGGCCGCCACGGTATTCTGTACTAGGGTTGGATATACCCAATCTCCTTTGCTATCTTTCCGTGGCTTCCCCATCTCATCTTCGAAAAGGACGGCACGGATATGTGGGAATTGGTCGTCATTGGTGTGACGCTTCCGTGTCTTTTGATGCAATCAAGACATGTAATCCTTGGTTGCCATGCGTTTCTTCTCCTCCTCGATGTTTTTGGCTTCATCCAGGAGTTGTTGACGACGCGCTTCTAGGGCTTGGGCCCTTTCATCCAGTTCTTCAGCAGTAAGTTCTGCAGCTGTAGGGATAGGTGTGATTAGTGCAGCATCGATGAGTTTACGCGCACCTTCGGTGATCACGTGTCCATCCACCGATTCTTCTTTTTCTGGCTCTTCTAGGATAAGTGCTCCATCCAAGTCTTCCTCGTATTCCTCGGCAATCACCTTCTCTGCCAGAGGGTCTTTTGCCAGGGTCTTGTTCTTCTTGTTCTTCTTCTTTGCCTTCTTGGCAGCGCCGGTAGCAAAGACGGCTTTGGGTCCGTTTCCCGGGGTCAAGCTTAGATCGGTACTTTCGGACATCTGGACTTCAGGGTTATCTTCGACGTCCATGTCATCCTGTGCTTTGGGAGAGTGTTCCCCGGATCCTTCATCCATGGCTTCTCCTTCTTCTACAACTTTGGAGTTATACTCCTCTTCATATTCCGCGGAGAATTTCCGGAAATCCGCTGACATCATCGATTCATTCGAGGATGCGGGTACGTCGGTGTTTGTTCCAATTGCCTCTAGCACAGAGTCGGTGTTTTCTCCAGCATCGGCAGAGCCGGATCCAGATCCTACATATCCGACAAAGTGCGACGCGTGCTTCCTGAGGTACTTGCGGCTTTCGCGGTCAGCCATGTCGAAAATTTTGATGGTCTCGAGGATTGCATCTGCGCTTGCATCTTGGAGTATCATACGTCGCAGTGTGTACCTGAGGAAAGGCCTGTCTGTCCCGGCGTCATCACGAGCCGGAATCAGTGTCGTTGATTTGCTCCTCCTAAATTTCGACTTCCACGGGTGGGTCGATCTAGGATACGGCTTCTCCAAGGAGATCCACTCCAGATTCGACTTGAACCGCTAGGTCATCTTCAGGCTCGGATTTCTCCACTATCTCCGCAACTGGTGCGGGTTGGGTGGGTTTAGGGTTTTCTGAGATCCGGAACTCTACCGCCTCCACGGACAGAGGGGACCCAGAAGATTCTTCTGCCTCTATCATCACCGCTGGGTGGGTGGGGCAGGTTCAGCGAAACCGATGTAAACATCGATCTCGCCTAAAGACATGATTGTATAGGTAGTCATAGCCTCCCTAGCGGGATCCAAGTCTCGTCGAGAATGATGAGAGGGATGTCGCTAGCGTAGAGGATGCGACCGACGACGATAGTCTCGCCGATTCCGATTCTTGCAGATTCCGCCCAGAACGCAGATCCGAAGCTCACTTGCCCCACGGTGGGCACCAACTGTCATTGGATTGATGACAAGTACGCCATGAGGGGGTCCTCGAGGCGTGCGGAAGAGAGGGGTGTGAGAAGTACGGTATTCTGGGACGGTGAGCACACAAGCTTACCCAGGTTCAAATCCGCCGGCTTTGGATGGACCCTACTCCTGCTAGCAATCCAGTAATATGGCAGAGCCGAAATATGGGTTACAAGGGTTTCGCCTGTGCGAGTTGAGAGTCTAAAGTGTTAGGTGTTCCCTAAAGGCTCTCCCTAGGACGGCTTATATAGATACCTGGCCTAGGGTTTACAAGAGAGATCCATCCGGCTACGACTAAGAGTCAGTTACAGAGTACATCTTGAACTACAAGTAACAATATGGCCTAAGTCGGTAAGTCTTCTAGGCCTTCTCGTAGCCGGATTGGACTCCGTCTTTCTCCCTGATTGGGTCATCCGTGAAGAAAAGCTCTAACCCGAAGTGGGCCACCCTGGTCAGTCAGGAACTATGAGGATACCCGGAAAGTATATCCCCAACACCGGGTGGTAACCGGAAGGTTTGTCGCTCGCCTTCACGTGGTTCTCCTCCTCCTTGGACTATGCGGTTGTTTGTCGGGTCTCCTTCATTTCTGTGATCTCCTGCATTGTCATCTGACAAAATATCATTGGGATCAAGGATGGGGTTACCGTTGGAGTCGCGCTGAGTTGAGGCTTCCTCGATGATCACACACACTTGGCGGTGTGTTATATATGAACTAGTGACATCGTCGTTGGATCTAAGGGAGACATTGTTTGGGGGATCAGTGAAGTCTAGCAGTTTCTGTTCTGGGTAGATTTTGACCATCCTGATTCTGAAGTCGATACTTTCGTCACTTTCTTTGGGTTCAACGTTTATTGGGATTGATCCTCGTGGTGGCATTAGCTGGCAGTCTGATCCGAGGGAGAGACCATCATAGAGACCGTCAAGATCCCCCATATCTGCTGGTTCCCTAGAGTTTTCTCTGCCGCTTGCCGACTGTGGTGTGATGTAGGATGCAAGCATCGCCATAGGTGCAATTTTTCCGACCGACTATCCCGACGAGATCGGATCCAGTAGGCGTGATTCTTCTGGTTCCTCCATGCAAAAGTGGAACCTTCCGATGATAAGATCGGACCCGTCTGTTGAAGTCGGCGGGAACCGAGACAGGGGTGGGTTGGCGTGGTTCTGCTTCTGTTGATTTGTTGCTTGATGAGAGGGGATCCGTCGAATCCATGACTCCAGCGTTCAGGTTTCCCACAGACGGTGCCAATTGACGATGGGTAACCTCGACAATGCCCATGGTTATGGACTTAGCGTTTCGAGGAAAAGAGAACATTGGAGATTTCGTCGGTTGTCAGACAAACAAGGGAGTCGAAGTCGTCTGATTATCGATAGACAATATTGTAATAGATTGCTTGGGTGTTTTTCCGGTACCTCTCCGCAAGCTCCTCCCATCCTATATATAATAGGTTGGGTCCCAAATCCATATAGGGATAGGTTACATATTTATGATTACAACACAAATACAATGTCAGTTTCTATTTTCTTATCTAAAAAAAACCATGACTTCTGTCGGATGCTTCCTGGGCCTTTTTCTTTGGTATTCATGGACCGAGAGTCTTCATGTAGCTAGGGTAACCAAACATAAGCACCCGAGTAATCATACCCATGTCAGTCATTTTATGGATCATGAATTCCACGCCAATCTCATAACCATCCCGGTCGAGACAAAGGCAAGGGGCAATTTTTCCTGCAACCTATGATACTCAATTCTCGCATGATGCCAATTAATTGTCATATACAACAAGGTGCCGAGAAATCACCATAATGATCATGCCCAAGCAGTGTGAGGTTTTCTATGGTTTTTAGTACTATCTATATATCTTATAAAGAAAGCCCGCCATGATTCATTTAGATATAGCCTATCTCCACATTTAACCTATCCATATCATCAAATAATCAGAGCCATCCGATTCTCTATCATCTAATCCATCCATTTTGTTGTAGCGAAAGAATATTGTATTAAATAATCATATAGTCATTACAATCTTGTGCGACACAGTCGAGAAGAAATTCAGGAATCGAACCTAACCACACTTGAGTATTTTGTTCTGATATGCCAAACCTAGCTAGATCATGACTAGCAGTGTTCCTTCCTCAAGGGATTTTAAATCGAAGAAATACGATCAGAGGCCATAAGAAGTCTAAGATCATCTACCAGATGTCCCAAGACAGATCCATCCCTTGATATGCTTGTCGCCATTCTCACTAACTCCAGACAATCAGTTTCTATCATAATGTGGTCATCTTACTGTCTCAAGTCAAGAGCAAAGCGGACTCCCTCCATGCAAGCAAGAAGCTCCGCTTCAAGAGCTGAGGAACACATCTGGACTAATCCATCACTACACCGAAGAATCATGCCCACTCCAGCTGAGCCCGTCTGGATAACAAATGCTCCATCCATATTTAACTTAAGAACACCATAAGGGGGTCTATCCCATACCTCCTTCACCACTCTACTCACATGAGAAGGACGAACAACGAACTGTCCTGCACAAGGTTGCTTTCCCTTGATTATACCCTCAGTAGACGTTTGCTTCATAATATCCAAGGAGTGGACATAGCTGCAGATAAATCTTTCTAAACCTTCTATTGCTGGTGGTGGATTATCATGAATGATTTCATTATGTGCAAGCCAAACACGCCAATAAATCATCAGGGGCACAAGTCTGCATTGGCCTCTGGAGCAGCCAATTCTCAAGCCAGTCATATCCCTTCTCAGTTATTTTCAAAATGTTCCAAACCTCACCCATCGCATCCCATAGTGCCGACGCATGAGGACAGTGTACTAAGGCGTGATATGTATCTTCCCTCTCAAAACCACATATACGACAAGATCCATCCCCTGGAATATGCCAAATCTTGTTGTCCTCAGTCACTAACGCATTGGATAATGCCTTCCACACAAATATACGCACCTTTGCTGGTATGTTGCATTTCCAAATCACCTTCCAGATTGGCCGATCTCCCAGTGGCGCTGAGCTAGATGTAGTACTCGCACGATCTCGCTGACTCATTTATTATTTGTGGTGTCAGGATCTTCAGGATGCAAAGTAGTCCCATACAACCTTAAAATAATTTTAGTTATGTACTCTCTCCGTCTCAAAATAGACGTCGCAAATTTTTCTAAATTTGAATGTATCTAGTACTAAGTAGTATCTAGACACATTCAAATTTAGAGAGAACTAGATGGACTTTGTGTGCTTTGCTGCGCCCGTTTTTTCTCTAGTATGTGTTTTCCATTTCTGTGTGATGTCCTCGACCATGCAATTTTGTTGGGTGGCTTTGTGGGCACCTATTTTTTTGTTTTACGAAACGGCTCGAGAGCTAATGTGTCACGGAGGCGTCTAGGAATTATGTGAAGACACGCCCCAACAGTATGACACAATTAGCACTCTGTTTACTGCTACAACGGTACTCCCTCTGTCTCAAAATATAAGACGTCTAAGGATTAGTCAAAAGCCAAGTCTTGCTAACTTTGGGCAAATATTTTAAAAAAATATCAACATCTACAATAATAAATTGACACGTTAGTAAAATATACTTTATGGTGAATTTATTAATTAATAATGATTTAGTATTGTAAATGTTTATGTTTTGTGGATAAACTTGGTCAAACTTAGAAAATATTGACTTTTGACTAATCCTTAGGCGTCTTATATTTTGGGACAGGGGGAGTATAAAACACTGTAACTTCAGCTAAGCACTATGTAAAGCTAAAAGATTAGGCAAGTTCCATATAGCAGCAGCAATATATGTAATAGCACTTTGTTTGCTGCTACACCGGTATAAAACAGTGAAACTTCTATTAAATGTGACTCCGTGGAACTAAGTGATGCAATGTAGAAAGTCAAATGTAAAAAAAATTAAAGAGTTCTAAGACGTGTATGGTTTACCAAAGGAAATTTTATAGCTTCAATGGTTATACATTTTGTCATGAAGAAACTGAATATCTCAAGAAGTGACAAATCCTTCTTTTGCATACTATCTAAATCAGAACAAAACCATCGAAAACTGATAAGCTGTCACAAGTACTCATAATTACAACTTAGCTACAGATGGCACTTACATCTATTTACCGAAACCAAGTTGGAGAGCAACCATGGCAATAGCTGCAACGAAAGTTACAAATGTTCACGAGTTCAAATATTACATAGGCTTGATAAACAGCTGACTGAATAGGGATTGTTTAGAGTGAATATTACATGGAATGATAAACAACTTACGGAACAGAGATCCTTCAGAGTGAACCTATGCCAATGAAAAGGAAAATAAAATATCTACTCCCTCCGATCCGTAATAAGTGTCACTGATTTAGTATAACTTTGTACTAAATTAGTGAGACTTATTCTGGATCGGAGAGAGTATTAGAAATATAATAAAATCTTCACAATTCATAATTGTGGGATCTCATGTAGTATTTTAACTAAGCTAAAGAAGTTGTGTAAATTCACACTGACTTGGTATTCTCCCATGAGGTGAGATATCCAATGAGGCATCTTCATCGGCTCTAGTGACAAAATAATACACCGAGTTCTTCGGAGCATGGCGAAAACCGATGCCAAATTCTTTAATAGCACCTATAGTTTGCTAAATCTGGAGGCATTATTATTCAGTTTGCTAAACCTGATGCACATTGTTTGTTAGATAGTTTTTTCCTACAACTAACAATGAACTCGCCTGAATAAATTGATTCATTTTTCACCAACTGGCTAGAGGTGGGAAGGATTGCATTGACCAACCTTTCACAGATTTTGCCACCAGTATAGCACTGAAGTAGTTAAACTCATTCAGATAGAGTCAAGCATGCTTGTGTATAGTTCAGATAAGTGCCTTCCAAAAAGTTTAGCTTTCAGATAAATAACTGACTTCCGGGCAATCGAGATGGGCTCTCCATGTGATCCCAAATCAGCATCCTCGCTACAACTGTTCATCCATCTCAACGCATCTGTAAGATTTACTATCAGCTCCTCTATGCACCGATTGGAGTGTCCTTTAGGCATTGAGTTTATTTAAGTACAGATGCCAATCCCTCAATGTTTGGAAGCTCAATAATGTTGCCAGTGATTCCAAACATTTATGCAAGGGTAAAGAAACCAAGAAAATGTTCCCGGTACCACATCAGGAACTAGCAACAACTCTAAATGTTCTTACAGTATTGCATAGCATACATATGGAGTGTACAATCTACATGATTAATCAAGTAGAGAAATCTCGAGGCTTTCTACGCCTTCAGTAATCAAACATCGTATATTTATAGTTCCATTAGCCACTGGACATTAATTTGAATCATAATTCTGGTCCACAAAAGTGCACCACAAAACTGATAGGTGACTAATTTACCATCAAGATCATTTTTGGCGGTATGCAGTGTCAATTCGTACCAAATCTTTGTCTGAAATTACCATCGAAGCTGCAAAACAAATTGCTATCTGTTGGTACAAAATAAACTAAGGAATGAGCTGTGCATTATTTTGCGTAGACATCATCGCTCAAATCTTCTCGCGACAACTGATCGTCTTAAATTAGGTCAGCACCTCTTGGTGCATCATGATTTGCCTCTGTCGAAAGCTTAATTAAACTGGGAACATAACTAATCGAGAGAGTAGAAGGGAGAAGACTGCTCACGAACATGATCTTCTCTTACCCTCATGGCCACATCTCTGGCAAGGAGGCGCTGGCCCATATCCTGGGGCTTGCTAACTGGTAAGGTCCCTCACGTCTGCTTTCATTGCAAGGGATTGACGCCGCCGTTGCTGTGATTTGACAAAACATCCCTCCTTCTCCAGCGGGCACCAGACTCCCTCGCTGGACCCCCTTCTTACGACGACCGTTTCTCCATCCCCACATCTTCTCCGCCCGTCCTCTACCTTCCTCATCCAAGTAGCTGTTGGTTGGAGTACAGAGACAACATCGGTCACGCAACCCCAAGGCGAGCCGTCCTCAAGCGGGGCAGGCCTGCCTTCTGTCGAGGTTTTCTGCTCCATTTGGGACTCACCAACAGAGCAGGGGAGATCGTAGCGGAGCAATTGGCCGAGTGGGGCGGACCGCAACTGCTCCGCGACGGAGACCGTGGAGGCACGTCAGCTGGTGGCAAGAGGGATTGGAGGAGGTGAACGACACGTGGGTGGAGCAGTCGATCGTGCCCACTGGATTTGGTTTGTCAAGTCCTAGAAAACCGCCTAATGAACCGCTTTTACAATTCTGTTCCATTGACCACGATCGTGGACTGTAGAGCTAGCAAAATTAATACGCGTCTGGACACCAGAGAGCAAAATCACTTGGACACCTGGACATACGAGCGCCCACGAATTCTAGGGAGCTAGAGCTCCTTAGAGATTTCCGATATCTATTTTGAGACGGAAGGAGAACATGTTTTATGAAGAAAAAAGCATTGGTCTAGAAAAATAAAGAATACCCTGCTAAATGCATAGTTATTTTCTCAACTTTGGCCTTTGGATGACCTTTATGCAACAAATAGTATTTTACACTCATCAAATCATTCCTCGAGAGAAACTCACAAAAGTACCCAGAGGTTGTGGTGGAGATGAAAAGTGACCAACTTATATCACTTTCAAAGGCAATATCACATAGCTATCGGAGGATAATCTATTTAGACACGTCAAGTATATCTTTGAGTATATAAAAAAGGAACCTCATATGTTCAAATTGTTCTCTCATCCGTAAAAATAAAAAATATGTTATTTATATTCAGTAGAGATTTTCCAATAATATAATAATCAAATATAGTATACTGTATATTGTATGTATTTAGTATATTGTATGTATTTCCTGTTAGATTTTTTATACTATTCCTCTATGTATTCCTCTTCCATCAAATAAGTTGCGAGGAGCAAGTTGATTTTTAAAATATACATATATTTCTTCTTTAAATATTTTGATGAAATGATCAAGAGACTCGCAGTCAAGGAATATGAAAAGACACCTAAAGTTATAAGGAAATAAGCTATTCAAAAAGTGTAAAGCCAACCATGTTGTAAACTCATATAAACAAATGATTAATTTGACACCATTAATAGTCAAAAATAAAAGAAACAATCTCCTTAGAAGAACAATTCTCTTTTATTGTATTCAGCTAGAACATTTACAAGTAATAACAATGACCAAACAAATACATTTTCAGTGTGCAACTCCCAAACGAGTCAAGTACGTACATAGAGGAAAAAACCGATGAATTTAAGATATATCTGCGAAAAGTCCTCTATCACAGTCCAAACGGCAATAGGAATTCTCACCGAGTACGCATTTTGGTCTGACCATGTCAAACTGCCAAATGTGTACCCACCTTGAACTCTTTGCTTCGCCGTAAACATTACTTTAAATGTCACACTTCTACTACCACCTGCGGTGAAACTGATTATGGACGGCTCCACGGACAAGGCTACCCTGCCGGAGCTTCAACAGCTGCTCTGTAAGTCAGCTTCCACCGGACCGACGTTTGTGATAGTGCGCCACACTGTGACCCGGTTCTTCAGGTCCAGAACGGCGATTGACGGTAGATTAAGATTGAGTTAATAGGATTCACATCCATCTAACCACCCAAGAGTACAATTGAAGAACTTGTTGTACTCCTTTGGATTCACGTCGTAAACCAAGCCGGGGTCGGCAGCCCGGTCTGGGTTAATATGGCCACCGCCAAAGTCAAAAGGGTCGGCTAGTTTCCTCGGGACCGCATCTGCTTGTATCGGCATACCATAACAATCTGTCACTGAGGCTGCAAGTGATCATGATCATAGTTAGTCATATTTTATGATGATTTATGTGGTACAATTTCCATATGTCTTGGCGCGTACCTGTGGTGATAATGGAAGACTTTATCATGGAAGGCGACCAATCAGGGTGAACCGACTTGATCAGCGGGGTGACTGCCGAGACATGTGGGCACGCTATGGATGTCCTGAATTTGAGCACGTAGGATCCGCCCTCGGCTGCTAAGATGTCGACTCCGGGTGCAGTTATATCGGGCTGTCCAAATACACAGACACGAGTTTTAGAGGCAGGATAAAGATGTCGTGAGTAAACTTTTTGCGGATATTACATTTTGAACGGTTTGTATGTCATCCAGAATTAAGATGTTGATATATACCTTGAGTAGGCCAGGGAAGGCGGGGCTTGGCCCTCTCGACGAGAACGAGGTAACTCTTGGCGACAACACCCCATCTCCAACGACGGTTACGGTACGCGGGAACTTCACCACCGGACTCCTATCATGACCCAAGGAGACATACATGAATACTAGGAGAACGAAAAATACAAGTTCATCCAGTTTCAGACAACAGGACAATTGAGCTCTCACCCTGCCATCTTCAAATACGATACGATTCTTTGCACGATCTCAAAATCCACCAGTACCCTGGGCATAATGCGTTCTTTCCCAGCCAGGAAATCAATGACGTTGGCAGCATACTGTGCAAAGATGAGGCCCTTCGCGCCAGCCAAAGAGGTAAGATTGAAGGCATCCAGAAGTGCTACCCTGGGCGGCGTGGACTTCGCATCCGCTGGTGCATAGCACAGGACGATTTTGCCGGTGACATTTCTTGACACCACTGACTCGGAGTCGCAGCTACACAAATGTTTAGTTCATAAATCAAGATAGCTCAGTCCTGATTAACTACAAAATTTGTGTGCCAACTGACTGCCTTGATTCATTTACCTCCCCGCATAAACTAGGTCCTTAAAGTTGCTGCTGATCAGAGATGCATTGTACATAAGAGATTGCCCCTGCGTTTCAAAGCAAGAACACATTAAGAATCAATAAAGGAATTATCAAAGCTTCACAGACGAGAAAAAATTATTGTTTGCTTCAACGGCCTCAGCAGAGTCAAGTTTTACTAGTCAAATCCATATGATTGATTGATTATCCGTGCACGATAGAGTTCATCTGAGCCGAGCCGAGTAAAGTTGACCATAGTTTATCAATCCCACACACAAAATAATTATTTAATTATTTTTGTACTTACCACAATCTTTTCCTTGTTCCTGAGCGATATCAATGTCGGGAAAGCCCGGTCAATTGTGCTAGCAGCCACCGTCGTGACCCACGGCACTGCATTCGTCACCGTCTGTGGAACGGGGCCTTCGTTCCCGCCGGCGAACTCAAGTGAGATCCCTTTTTGTACAACATGTAACGTTCCAGAGTACTCATGACCAGGCCCTCCAAGCGAAAGCGACAACACATCCACACCATTGTGTATGGCATCGTCAATGGCCGCGAGGACTGCCACGTCAGGGCAACCCGCGTCCTCCCAGCACACTTTTGTAGATAGCAAGCCGCGCACGCGACGCCCCACCACGTGCCACGCCAGTGGCTAGGCCTCCATAGCTCACACCTTGCACCTCCACGCCAGCGATTGTCGAGGCGACATGAGTGCGTTACCGTTGATGTCCCTAGGCGAGTTTTAGTCTCTCTTGAGCGACTCATCGCTAATTCCATGGTGCCAATGATCTTTCTGTTGCAACCCGTGGTGTTGAACCTCTCACCTGTCTGGCATTCCCCTTTCCATCGTGCCAGCACAGGTCCATACCCGTTGTCATCAAAGCTTCGTGATTCAGGCCATATGCCTGTTGTAATAGAACCATATGCATATGCATGGGGTCAATTGGTGCTCAATTTCTAGTTTTCTCATGTTTTAGATTTATAGTTGAGGTGAGAGTACAAACCTGTATCAATGACACGGATGATTATATTTTCACCATAGTTCGCTTTTTGGAGGAGGTCCGGTTGCTGTGGTGCTTTGTAGTAGTCAAGGCCAAGGAAGTCCCAGCTCCGAGTTTTGTGTAGTTCATGGAAAATGTTACGTTTTACAGTGACAACTTCAGGGAATTCTACAATCAAAATATTTGATTAGTTTAGTCGATCATGCAAGTAAAATATAAATAGGCCATCTCAAGATCGACAGATTACTCACTTGCAAGTGTCTCGGCTTGAGATTCAGTGAGCATTGCCGCGAATCCAGAAAATCCGTGTTTGTAACTATAAACTATCGACCTCAAGGCTTTATCCTTGCTGTTGAAGATTAAAAAAAAAATTAGAAATTGCTTCTGCTTCGTGCTAACAATATGTAACATGAATTAGTGTGAGCTAGTACCTCCACAGCGCAGAGGTTAGTACGTCAGGTGGGAACCGGTGACCACGGATGGATATGTTATGGTCGGCGTCCCGTATACGACAAAGAGGCTCGATAGTGGGGCAAATTAGGGGCTTAGCCAGTTTATTTTATTATATAAGAGTTGTAATCAGATATTGATAATTAAGCAATAATTAAAACATTATTGCCGACTCCTGAAGGAGTCGGTCTTCTCCCAGCCCTAGCCGCCGCCTGTCCCCTGCGCCGCCTCCCCTCCCTCACGCGACGGTGCCCCGCCGCCGGCGCCGCTCCCTCGCAGCTCACTTCCACCCCTACAACCTACGCCCTAGATCCGGTAGACCTCTAGCCTCTACCAATTTGG
The DNA here is from genome assembly GCA_916181665.1 of Avena sativa. Lineage (NCBI taxonomy): Eukaryota > Viridiplantae > Streptophyta > Magnoliopsida > Poales > Poaceae > Avena > Avena sativa. The sequence continues at coordinate 311,330,849 of OV702291.1, forward strand.
TATCAGATAGCTCTAGATTGATCATGTCTTCGGACCTTCCCACCACCTCCGTCGCCGGCACCGCCGGCGAGCCCGCGACCACCACGGCTGCGCCACCAGCATCGACCCTCGAACCAGGCGCCGTTCTCTCTCCGGCGGAGCTTTCGACGGATGTCCGTGATCTAACCCCGACGGTCTCGAACCTCTGGACGTTTCTTCAAGGGTCCTAAGCGTCTGTGCTGCCAGTCCCGGGGACCGCCGCACCACCACCATCGCCCCTGGCCGCGACAACCGCCCCACCACCATCCGCCGCCACCCTCAACCAGGGGGTCCCAATCACTCAGATCAAGTTCCCGCCATCGTCGTACCAACGCCCGGCCTGGGTCGACGCGCCCATCTTCATGCCGGCACCCACCCAGCCGACCGTGCTCCAGCCGGCCGTGCTAAACGCGGCCTCCACCTTCGGCGGCTTCACCAGCTACGGCGACCCGTATGCGGGGGGAGGGGGGAGGGGGGTCAATGACCTACTCGTGCCCTGCCGCGCCGGCTCGTCATGAGGGCGCCTACGCCGCCGGTCCGCACGTCCAGCAGCCTCCACGCTTCACCAAGCTGGAGTTCACCACCTATGACGGTACCATCGACCCCCTGAACTGGCTCAACCAGTGCGACCAGTTTTTTGGGGGCAGCGGACACTGGCGTACGACCGCACGTGGATCACCTCCTACCACCTCCGCGGTGCCGCCTAGACATGGTACTACTCTCTCGAGCAGGACAAGGGCGGGATGCCTCCATGGGAGCGCTTCCGTGATCTGTGCTTCCTTCGGTTCGGCCCCCCGATACGCGGGAGCCGTCTTGCCGAGCTCGGCTGCCTGCCTTTCACCTCCTCGGTGCAGGACTTCGCCGACCACTTCCAGATGTTGGCGTGCCATGCACCTGGCGTCACGGCTCGCCAGCACGCCGAGCTCTTCGTCGGTGTCCTTCCCGACGACATCTGCGTCGACGTGGAGATGCGGGACCCACCGGACCCGCAGACGGCCATGTACTACGCACGGGCGTACGAGCAGCGCGCCCTCGCTCTACATTAGTCCCTCCAGGGCCAAGGAGCGTGTCCTCTCCCGCGTCCTGCACTGACGCCCCCGGCGCGCCCCGCGCTGCCGACCGCCCCCGCGGCCCCCGCAGCACCCACGCGCCCGTTCCGCCGACTGACATCGGCCGAGCAGCTCGAGCGGCGTCGCAAGGGCCTCTGCTTCAACTGCGACGAGCCCTATGCGTCGGGTCACGTGTGCGCTCGCCTATTCTACTTGGAGACCGTCAATGACGGGGACGTGTAGGCCTCCACCGCGGAGCTCGACGGCATGACCTCCCCCGAGCCAGGCGCCACGACCTACGGACCGGTCGACGCGACAGCCTTCGTCGTCTCTCTACATGCGCTGGCGGGCATCAAGACGGTGAAGACCATGCTTCTTCCGGTGACGATCCACGGGGAGCGCCTCACCGCACTTGTGGACATGGGCTCGACGCACAACTTCTTGTCCGGGGACGCCATGCGCCGTCTAGCACTGCAGCCGTCGGGAGCCGAGCAGTTCAGCGTCACCGTCGCCAACAGGGGCCGCCTTACCTGCTAGGGCGTGGCTCGGCAGGTTCCCATCTCCATCGGCGACGAGCACTTCTCCATCGACTACGTCGGCATCAACATGGGCTGCTACGACTTCATCCTCGGCGTCGACTTCCTATCCACACTCGGCCCCATCCTCTGGCACTTCGACGCACTGACCCTCATCTTCCGGCGCGAGGGCGGCCGCCGCGTCCAGTGGGCGGGCATCGGCAGTACAGGGCCAGCGACCCCTCAGCTCACGATGATGGAGGCCGCGCTCGACGAGGCGCACCCCCTCCTGGACGACCTCCTACAGCAGCACAGCGACATCTTCGACGAGCCACAGGGCCTACCACCGGCGTGGCCCTATGATCACCACATCCACCTGCTGCCGGATATAGTGCATGTCGCCATGCGGCCATACCGCTACCCCCAGCTGCAGAAGGACGAGCTCGAGCATCAGGTGGCGGCCATGCATGCGTAGGGCATCATTCGGATTCCGACATCGCCGTTCTCCACGCCGGTGCTCCTGGTGCGCAAGCCCGACAGCACGTGGCGTTTCTGCATCGACTATCGCGCCCTCAACGCGTTGACGTCCAAGGACAAATTCCCCATCCCCATCGTGGATGAACTCTTGGATGAGCTACATGGGGAGCGCTTCTTTACCAAGCTAGACCTGCGCTCCGGCTATCATCAGGTGCGGATGCATCCTGACGATATCGAGAAGATGGTGTTCCGGACACATCACGACCACTTTGAGTTCTTGGTGATGCCATTCGGCCTCTCCAATGTGCCGACAACGTTCCAGGCTTTGATGAACGATGTGCTCAACCTCTACTTATGCTGCTTTGTGCTTGTTTTCTTTGATGATATTCTGATCTACAGCTCATCGTGGGCGGAGCACTTGCAACATGTGGCCATCGTCTTTAACAAACTTCGAGCGCATTGTTTTCACCTCAAGCGCTCGAAGTGCTCGTTTGGCACGACCTCCGTCGCGTACCTAGGACACGTTATTTAGGCGAACGGCGTCGCGATGGATGCTGACAAGGTCGCCGCCGTCGCTGCGTGGCCGACCCTACAGTCACCGCGGGCTCTTCGTGGCTTCTTAGGCCTCGCGGGCTACTACCGGAAGTACATCCAGGACTTCGGCCTCATCGCCACGCCTCTGGCCCACCTTCTGCGCGCTCACAACGGGGCCCGTGCTCTAGATGCCAGACTTCAACCGGCCGTTCATCGTGGACTACGACGCCTCCGGCATCGGCTTCAGCGCCGTCCTCCATCAGGGCGATGGGCCGCTGGCCTTCTTCAGCCACCCGTTTGTAGCTCGCCATCACAAGCTCACGGCGTACGAGTGCGAGCTCATCAGGTTGGTCCAGGTCGTGCGTCATTGGCGGCCCTACCTATGGGGGCGGACTTTACGTGTTCGCACGGATCACTACAGCCTGAAGTTCTTGCTGGACCAGCGTCTCTCCACCGTGTCGCAGCACCAGTGGACCAGCGTCTCTCCACCGTGCCGCAGCACCAGTGGACCAGCGTCTCTCCACCGTGTCGCAACACCAGTGCATCTCCAAGGGCTATGGAACAGAGGAGGTCATTGAGTTCTGTGTGGACTTTATTCCTGACCTTAAGCCGATTGGTGTTCCTGAATCACGGCATGAGGGGAGACTGAGTGGAAAAGGCACGCTGGGAAAGAAAGCAATGATATGTAGGGATGGACAATCTTTCACTCAAGCACACTACACGGTTCTATAGAATTTCACCTTGGCAGCTCCGTATATCGGGGAACACAAGAATATTATACGCTCCAACAACCCGGAAAAGCCAGACTCCTAGATTAGATATGAACACATGAAGACTTTCAACAATTGGTTGCGAACACATCTAATGAATGACATCACTGTTTGAGATCAGCTCTACTTGTTGGTTCCAAGGGTACGAGATAAATGGGAATACATTTTACACGATCGTCCAAGATAAAAAGAGCACCAACCAGAACAGTGGTGTCCTCTTTGATGCAACCGACGAGAATGGCAAAATGGACATATACTATGGTTACATAGAGGAGATATGGGAACTTGACTATGGATTTTCTTTTAAGGTCCCTTTGTTTCGGTGCAAATGGATTAACCTGAATGGAGAAGGGGTAAAGGTAGACCAGTTGTACGGAATGACAACAGTAGATCTCAACAATCTTGGTTACAGAGACAAACCATTTTTCCTAGCCAATGATGTGGCACATGTTTTCTATGTGAAGGACATGTCCTCCATACCAAAAAAAAGAAAAAAAATAAGCAAACGAATACACCACACGATGAGCCAAAGCGTCACATAGTTCTTTCAGGGAACAGAAATATCGTGGGAGTCGAGGACAAGACAGACATGTCAGAAGATTATAATAAGTTTGACGAAATTCCTCCCTTCACAGTGAAAACTGACCCAAGCATCCTGTTAAGCAAAGAAGATGCTCCATGGTTATGGCCGAAGCGACCATAAACGGGCATAAGAAATTAAAAAACGGTCCGAACAATGTAAATCCTTCACGTGGTGTCATATTATATGACATAGTTGCAATGAAAAATACCAAACTTGGTAAATTGATTATGTCTCAAAAAAACCTTCACAAAATGACCTATCATGTTCGAGATTTCATGGCTTTTGGTCCAATTGACCAATGTTATGTGCATAATCGTTGCATAGTTTGTGATACTATGCCCATATTGTGCATGCATGTGCATCTTGGGATGACTAACAATGTTGCAGGAGGAAGTTTTAGTTTTCGTCGCATGGAAAAGCAATTTTCTATTTTCCGAGTGCCAAAATCGGGGCGTTTTGTGTAGCAACACCAAACGTTAAATAAATAAAATGGTACCACCCCATTTTTCAAAAATACTAGACCACCTTACATAAACAATGTCCTAACTAGGGATTTTAAAACCTTTCCATCCACCCCTAGAGAAAACGAGAAATGTCTACCAAATCAGTAGGAAGTGGGTCCGGTTTGACCTACAGGTACATGATATAATGCTCGTGAGTTTTTGAAAAAATCATTTTCAGACTCATAATGTGATGTTTCTTCAGAGATCGAATGCTCGTGGTTTCTTCAGAGATCCATCCCCTATGGCCAGCTTAAGGGAGATGCTTGAGGACTAGATCCTCCGGCATCTCCCTGAAGCTGGTCGTAGTATTGTCCCTGCTCTCGCACACCATCTTGGAGTTTATAAATTTTCTAGCTAGATCAATATGCCAGGTAGCTAACTAATTTCCCATATTAGAGAGTGCCTCTATGGCCAGTTTGTTGGAGATGTCGGAGGATTGGGCTCTACCGGCATCTCCCTCAAACTGGCCGTAGTAGTGTCTCTGCTCTCACACAACATCATGTTTGTGTTTGATGACTTCACAAGGATGCTTATTTATAGATTAAGTAGCACAACATAGTGTCGACACTCACGATATAATGTCGACACTCTTGTCGATAGTCCCGGTTGGAGGCACTAACCAGGACTAAAGATATTTCCCGCCATTTCCCACCGCTTCCTGCTATGCTTTCCCGCCCTTTTCCTCTAACCGGGTCTTTTAGTCCCAGTTGGAGCCACTAACCGGGACTAAAGATATTTCCCGCCATTTCCCACCGCTTCCCACTATGATTTCCCGCCCTTTTCCTCTAACCGGGTCTTTTAGTCCCACTTGGAGCCACTAACCGGGACTAAAGATATTTCTCGCTATTTCCCACCGCTTCCCGCTATGTTTTCCCGCCCTTTTCCTCTAACCGGATCTTTTAGTCCCAGTTGGAGCCACTAACCGGGAATAAAGATATTTCCCGCCATTTCCCACCGCTCCCCGCTATGCTTTTCCACCCTTTTCCTCTAACCGGGTCTTTTAGTCCCAGTTGGAGCCACTAACCGGGACTAAAGATATTTCCCGCCATTTCCAACCGCTTCCCGCAATGCTTTCCCGCCCTTTTCCTCTAACCGGGGCTTTTAGTCCCAGTTGGAGCCACTAACCGGGACTAAAGATATTTCCCGCCATTTCTCATCACTTCTCGCTTTGTTTTCCCGCCCTTTACCTCTATATCTAGGTCGACTGTGCCATGGCTATCCACACATCCACACCTTCATCTCTCAACAATGGACACTGCATACTGGGCCATTCTCACACTCGAAGAGACCGAGGCGCTGTGCGCCTCCAGCTACCCATGCCCGCCAGGCTACCGGGTGCCCACTGACTGGATGCTGAGCGTTGCAGGAGTTCATGTCCCTCCTATGCCTCAAGGTTCTACCCGTCAGGCGGCCATCACGAACCACTTCTACCTAGAGCTCACGGCGGAGCAGCGGATGGATCCCCATTGAGATCCCGACAACTATGACACCTGGAATGCCTTCTTTGCTAACCGGCAGGAAAGGGAGCTCGCTAGGTACAAGGGTGACGGCCCGCCCCCGGTAAACGACAATGAAACCGGTCCTCGCCTTTGGTAGGCAAATCGGACTATCGCCAGTGTGATGCACTACATCACTGAGGGAGATCATCCTCGCCTGTGGTACCCACACTTGCACCCGCCACAAAGCCACAATAAGGGTGCTTCTGGTGAAGGCCGCGAGCGTAGCGACATTGTCATCCGGGAGCCCCCTCCCACCTGCGTCGTGCATCCGAGGCTCGAGTGGCAGGTGCTCCCAGAATATGTCATGGTTCACGGTCCCCGGTTCCCCCCTACACAAGCTGGGGAAGGTCTAAGGATCCCCGGAATATGCCATAGCGACTGATGGCTCAAAATATATCGATATCATTGGGGAACCCCAAGAGGAAGGTATGATGAGCAAGTAGCAAGTTTTCCCCCAGTTATGAAACCAAGGTTATTGAACCAGTAGGAGCAAGGAAACACCTCCAAGGTGTTGTTTCCAACTTGGAATCCGGCACAACACAAACCATAGAACTTTGCCCCCAACTTACAGTGAGGTTGTCAATCTCACCGGTTTTGCTGAAAACAAAGGATTAAACGGATTGTGTGGAAGATAGTAATTGCTTGCAGAAAGTAATCAGTAAATAGTAAATAGATTGTAGATTGATGGTAAAAGAATGGACCGGGGTCCATAGTTCACTAGAGGTGATTCTCCTTAAGATAAATGACATGTTGGGTGAACAAATTACAGCGGGGCAATTGACAGACACCGAGAAAGCATACATGCATATACTAATCATCTTGACTCCTATGAGTTTTGATTGGGAATTACAACATTATACATAGACCATAATCCAACTGCATCTATGACTAATAATCCATCTTCAGGTTATCATCCGAACCCCCTCTAGTATTAAGTTGTAAGCAACAGATAATTGCATTAAGAAAAGTGTGTAAAGTAAACAAAATGATTGCCCCATGGACAAAGGATTGATGTTTTCTCCCTAGTAGCAATAGCACATCTAGTACCTTAGAGATTTCTATCACTTCCCCAGATTACTAGAGGCATGAACCCACTATCAAGCATAAATACCCCCTCTTGGAGTTGCTAGCATCTACTTGGCCAAGGTAGCTACTAACAATGGAAAGCATGCAAGATCACAAATAACATAGACATGATAGAATCAATAATCAATCTGAAATAACATCTCAATATCCATCGGATCCCTGCAAACAGAACATGTAAGATTACAAATAGATGATTTTGATCATGAACGGAGCTCACAAGATCTAAACATGGTAGCACAAAGGAGGAGAACCAACCATCTAGCTACTACATGGACCCGTAGTCTAGGGATGAACTACTCATGCATCACACCGGAGGTAGGCATGGTGATGAAGAAGGCCTCCAGGGTGATCTCTCCCCTCCGGTAGGGTGCCGGGAAGAGCTTCAGATCCCTCCCAATCTAGGGATGGATATGACAGGGGCTACAGACTCTTTTGTGGAATTTTCATTGGGTACTTAAGGTTTTCGTCCTGGGAGGCTTTTATAGGCGGAAGGGCAAGGTCGGTGGAGCACCAGGGGGCCCACACCCCCTGGTGGCACGCCCCCCAGGCCGCGTCGCCACCAGGTGTGACCTCCCTGGTGCGCCACTTCGTCTCCCCTCCGAACTCCGTGTTCCTTCAGATAAAATATTGACTTTGGCTTTTGTCCGGTCCAATTTCGAGAATATTTCCTTACTAGCTTTTCTAAAACCAAAAACAGCAGAAAACAGGCAATTGACACTGTGGCATCTTGTTAATAGGTTAGTTCTAGAAAATGTATAAAAATACTCCAAAGTGTGGACAAGACATAAGAAAGTAGATATAAAATAAGCATGGAACATCAAAAATTATAGATACGTTTGCAACGTATCAGCGACGATGACGAAGATGATCCTGAAGCTGTGTACTATAGGGCTAGACATGATTATGACTAAATCCATTGTCTAGGACGAATGGTTCGGTTGTGTACCCATGATTATCGAAAGATCCACTATTTTCAATTTCAAATTCAAATTCAAATTCATGTTGAAAGTGTTTTGAAATTCAGATTTAATAGTTTGAATAATTATTTTATAAGACAGAAAGTTTTTTCAAATTCAAATCATTTAAACGTGAACACCTAAATAAGAAATAAGAAATAAGCCGGGAACAACTAAAAAGTTTAAAAAACTTTTAAAAAAAAGGACTTTTAGTCCCGGTTGGTGCCACCAACCAGGACTAAAGGTCCTCTGCACGCCCCTACGGTGGCCATCATACGTCCCAGTTGGTGGCTCCAACCGGGACGTATGCTCTGGCCTTTCTACCTGGTTGGAGCCACCAACCACGCCGGAGGACCGCCGCCACCGTCGTTGCCCTGGCAAGCTGCGGCACCACCAGCAGGTGCGCCCGCGCGCACCCTCTCTTCCCCTTCTCTGTTTCTCTCTGTTTAGTTAGGTTAGTTTCATTAGTTTAGTTTAATTAGTTATTTTAGTGTAATTAGTTAGTTAGTAGTAGTAGTTAGTTAGTAGTATATTAGGGTAGTAGTAGTAGTTAGTTAGTAGTAGTAGTTATTAGTTAGTAGTATTAGGGTAGTAGTAGTAGTAGTTAGTTAGTGGTAGTAGTAGTAGTAGTTAGTTAGTAGTAGTTAATTAGTAGTAGTAGTAGTTAGTAGTATTAGGGTAGTAGTAGGCGATTTTTTTAAAATAATACACTTTTTTTAATTAATTTGACAAGTGTTGCACAAATTTGGGATATTACACATCTAGTTCTTTGTCGGCGAGGGCGTCGCCGATTGCAACCATTCGGCCCGGGCCTCGCCGAGTGAGCTCTTGGCTGACATGGGATGACATGCCACCTGCAATCGGCCAGGCCGTGGCCCATTGGACCAGTCGTTAGGCCCTAGCCGACTAGGTTGGCCCAATCGATCAGGCCAAAACCGAATGCCCCTTTCGGTCAGGCCTAGGCCGACTGGACAAGTCAGCTTGCCCCTAACCAAATCCTGCATGATCAATGCTTACCGTAGTAGTAGTAGTTAGTTAGTAGTAGTAGTAGTTATTAGTTAGTAGTATTAGGGTAGTAGTAGTTAGTTAGTGGTAGTAGTAGTTAGTTAGTAGTAGTAGTAGTAGTAGTAGGGATGGCACCCACCGGGTTTGGGGCCGGGTCCGACCCCCATACGCGCCCCATTTAATTAGTCGGGTCTCATATTTTACCAGACCCATAACCCGGCCGGGTTCGGGGCCCCAACGGGTACCCTCCAGCGCGTGAGACTTGGCAGGTCGAAATTTTTACCAAACCCTCCCTGTTTAAGGTGGGTACCCGTCGGGTTTGAGGGTTTCGGAAGTTACTGCTTTTCCCCTTGGAGTTACATGATCCTGCCGGCGTTTGAGGTTAGGGACGAGCGCGGCGACACGCGCCGTATAAGTACGATGAACAGGCGTGGCAACGCACGCCATATAGGGACGATGGACAGGCACGACAACATCCGTCATATATTAGGGTTTCTTCGAATTATGGTTTACATCCCTAGCCCGTCAAACCATGCCTACCTAACCTCCTCGCTTGGCCCCTTCGACTCATCCGCTTTTCCCCTTTTGCAGAAATATGGAACCTAGAGACGAAGAAAAGGAAATGGCACTTGAGGATATGATCAATGAGGGAGGACATATCGATAATGTTGTCACCTTGCTATATCTGAAGAACTCCGGTGAGGGAGATCCGGGTTTCGACCGAACAGACGGCTCCAGCGAGAGAGAAGCCGACGTGGGAGCCGACGTGGGAGAAGATCACCATTAGAGAATGGAATAGGTCGTCAAAGGATCCAGAGTCTCTATATGTCAGTGCCTTAGCCAAAGACACTCTTTGGAAAAACCTCATGGTTAATTTCACCCTACCAACGTTAGAGGTGTATCCAGATGACTACGCTCCACATGAGGAGATTCCAACTGAGGAGGAACTACAGAAACACATGGAGCAACATGTCAAGGAGTACACTCTTAAGAAGATGGTCCAGTAATTCAACAATTGGAAGAAAAAATTGCACCTTGACTTTGTCGTGAAAGAGAAGACTCCGGATTTCACTACTGGAGCGTATGAGAAGATAAAAGACTACTGGGTTGATTTTGTGGCATACAAGACATCGGCGCCAGCTCAGCAAAGGTCTAAAATGAATAAGCAAAATGCTGCTAAAAAGCAGTATCACCATACTATGGGGCAAGGTGGCTACAAGGCTAGCAAGCCTAAGTGGGAGAAACTCGTGTCCAACCTGATGGCTAAAGGGATCACCCCAAAGCCATACAATTGGATCGAACGGGTAAGGAATTAGTTTTACGGGCATGGGGGCACGTTGGACTCAGAAGGGAAGTGCATATATAACATAAGACATAAAGAAACTCCCATACCCATCGAAGACATTAGAAATGCAGTAAAGGCTGTTGGAGATGGGGAGTTCATTCCCGATAGAGAGAATGACGAGCTCGCACTTGCCCTTGGGAACAAGGAACACGAGGGACGAACACGAGGCACATAAGGCTCCAAACCATGGAACCTTGGTTTTGCCGACCATAGGAAGAAATATCCCGATAAAAGCCTTCAAAGGAGAAAGGAAAGGGAGGAACTTGAAGTAATGAAGCAGAAAGACCGGATGCACGAAATAGAACAACAATTAAAGTAGCATCAGAATCAACTTGACAAAATTAGCCAGCAAGCTACCGGCCCATCTTAGCGGCACATGGTAGACGAAGCTGCCTTCGATGCTACCAGCCCATCAATTATCAAAAAAGCAGCGTGGCTTCCACAGAGCTTACCGGTGATGATGCTGAGGATGCATCGGCGATGGCTCCTCTTCGCTACCCAGTGGATGATATCATGGAGATGACACATTGTGAGCTGCATGTGAAAGTTGTCAACATAACCATGAAGGTGGCGGTCGGCTATGCCTTACCATTAGTTGGACCGATACCAACTTACCATTGTTGTCCGGTTCCATAGGGCTACGCTATTGCCGGGATGGATGAAGTTATGGACGGATTCGCGTAGCTCAAGCTTGCCTACCCTACAGGTAAAGGGGATGTGACTGAGCTGGGAGAAGCAAAAAACATGACCATTCTATGGCGAAAGGAACACCTCGTTCTTTCAAATCGGACGCCAAGGCCATCCACTCCTAAGAGAACAACTCCATCTTCGTCGCAGCCTCACCCGTCTCTAGCGCATCAGCCGTCTTTGCTGTCGCCACGACAGGCGCCGTCTCTGCCACCGCGTCAGCCGTCTCCAGCACGGCCGTCTTCGCCGCTGCGTCAGCCGTCTCCAGCACGGCCGTCTTCACCGCCACGTCAGCCATCTCCAGCATGGCTATCTTCACCGCCGCGTCAGGCGTCTCACCACCTCCCAAAAGTACAAAAGGGTCAGGGCCAAAAGCGAAAGTGTAACCGATCACCAAAGCATCTATCAGAGCCCCTCCCAAAACTACCAAAGGTTGCTCCCAAGAGAGCTTACGACTATACTGAAGAGAAGAATGCGGTGATCGCAAGGGCCCAAACACAACAGTGGTTTGATAGCCTCAAGCAGCCGAAAGAGCCACAGTTCCCCAGCACTAAAGAAGAAAAATCCAAAGTACAAAAAATGTTGAAGACCCTTCATCAACCCGAGCCGAAGCTTTCATCAGACTATGACATCTCTATTGTCAAGTCACATCAGTCAATGGTGCGGTCGAAGAGCACTAGTGCAGGCGGGAATTCAGTTCCCCAGCTTGGTTTACAGAAAAATAAGGAATGCCCCCCGCTCAGAGTGATTTCCGATACCATGGTGGAGTCGAGCAAAGCTGCAAACGGCCAGTATGTTCCAGAAATTGTTGCACTATATGGAGAAGCGGGCGCTGCTCAAGGTATGACTATTGCTCAGTACTTAGACCAGTTAGATTTCCCCGTGGCTTAGGAAGCATACAAATACGAGTACGGGAAACCTCTCTTCAGACCCGAGGACGTCAAGTATCTACCAAGAAAAATGCGAAGATTGCATAATTGGTACATTAAAGCCACAAAGGAAGGGGCAAACTGGATAGTGATCGGAGTTCGAAACAAGCATTACGGGTATGGAGATGCCCAAATACTGATTGAATTTCCTGAACTACATCAGTTTTTCAACCAAGACGCCCTCGACAAATCGATCGTTAGTGCCTACTGTTTGTAAGTATTATTTCTCTAATAGTTAAGTCTCTAGTTAGCTCACCTCGTTTGTATCGCATGTATAATCATACTCACTATATTATGCAGACTGAAGATTCTCGAATGCAGAAGAGGACAGATCTATGACATTGGGTTCATTCACCCATATTGGGTTCATGAAATTACTGTGAAACTTAATCCCAAGGACACAGAAGATAAAATTGTAATGGCTCTAAGGTTTCAAGAAACCAAAAGGGAAATATTATTACCTTACAACTTCGAGTGAGTGTTATTGTGTTCTACACATTCTATTTCGCTTACTCGATGTTAAGTGTATAAATAATGAGTTATGCATGCATAGATTCCATTATATTCTTCTAATCATTCAACCTGATAATGGAGTAGTACAAGTCATGGACTCTAAACGTAAACCCCTTGAGAAGTGGGAACCCATGCAAGATATGCTCCAGCGATAATTTCAGTCATTATGACACTATATCGGCAACTTTCGTTCATTTACATGCATCAAGTAATTAATAACTCATTTCATTCATTTTCTTTGCTGGGCAGCGCTTGGAAACAATTCAAGAACAAGGCTAAGGGTGCCTGGAAAGAGAAGCTTAGATTTAAACCACTAAATGTAAGTACTACTAGCTAGATCCGTGCATCTCTTTGATTCTAGTTTCGATACCATTATCATGATTAATTATTATTGTTTTGATTAAACTTTGTTCTCGTAAAGTGTCTGAGGCAGCCAAACAGAAATAACTTATGTGGATACTATGTCTGCGAGTTCATTCGTCAGACGACCTGTGAGAAGGGCAGAAACTTAGAACAACTTCAAGTATGTAACAATATTCAGAAATTTGATTTATTACCATCAATTGTGTTTAGTTTTATTCATATATGTTGACTCATTCTTTTTAAATTGGATCGAACGGTTGTGGGACAATCTTCTACCAAAGGATCGCATACAAGCAATCCAAGAGGAAATTGCGGGATTCTTAGATGCAGAGGTCCTAGATCCAAAAGGAGAATACTATCAGAAGATTATGATAATATAATAGGGATCATAAAACACTTTATATTGTACATATGCATGAATGTAATATATTCGATACTTGCTATGTAATATAATCGGGGGATGTTTTGTAATATAATGGTTCCCTTAAGGTAGATGACACTTACCCCAGCACTATGTTGTGAGGAATGCTCGTCCTCATAGTAGATGGTGCGAGGTTGATGTTACCGAAAGTGGATTTGCATGGAGGCATGGTGCGGATTTGATGTCCCTCAAATCCACACCATGCCTCCATGTGAATCCACTTTCGGTAACATCAACCTCGCACCATCTACTGTGAGGACGAGCATTCCTCACAACATAGTGCTGGGGTAAGTGTCACAAAATAAATGCTGCCCAAAACACAAAAGGAAATAGATAAAGGGGAACCAAAATAAATGAAAAATATACAAAAAAAATCTCTGCCGTGGCACAAAAAGTGCACAAAATGCTGTCGCGGCAGAGACGCATAGATCCCGGTTCGTATTACAAACTGGGACAAATGCCCCTCCCCTAGCGACAGCCAGCGGCCACGTGGACCGCCCTTTTGTCCCGGTTCACAGCCCAACCGGGACTAAAGGGTTGGGGCTTTAGTCCTAATTACCCCATCCTGGTTGGACACCGGGATTAAAGCCCCTTACAAACCGGGACAAAAGGCCCTGTTTCTATCAGTGCGCGCATGTACACGGCCTGCGTGGTCTCCGCGCACGGACGCAAAGGCGTCGTGGTAGCATGTGCTGCTCCCATAGGGGTGGGGTTCTTAGAGGGTGTACATACTTTCTGTAACTGGTAGGTAGCTGGATAACACTTGACATGGTATTTTTGATAGAAGGTGTTGGCATAATAGATATCTCAATACAGACTATCCGCTTCATCAGTTTGGAACTTCTTTCCTTCACTAATTTGGTGATTGCTGCATGGAGAAAAGTTCAGAATTGGTGTCTTTTGTTGTGCTGAAAGCCTGAAACCCTTTTTATGCCATGGGAGTAGATGTGGAAGATAGAATAACCAACTAGACGAAATATATGAATACTATGTCTGGTTCGCTCAAAATGTGCAGCGATGAGATCTAAGAAATATCTTAAGTGCATACTCTTTACGACAACCAATGAAATGAACACTGCAAAGAAAGAGGAGTCGTTTTAATTTCTGAATGAAAAGTGCATATGAAGCTATGTCTAGGTTTGTAAATGTACCTGCAACCATGATATGATCTCAAGTGCATACTCGTACAGATGCACCAGTCCTGCACCAGTAGTTGGCACACCATTTTCGTCTATTCGACGCATTTTTAATCCTTTTCTTGATGCGACTCTTCAGAAGTTGTCCATGAGAAAATACAAATATTGGTAAACGAGCACCTACATTGTCCAACATCTAACCCTGGATTTTATTGATTGTCATGGCATAACAAAGATGCACTGGATATTGACGATGCTGGAACAGAAAAGGCCACCTTGGTGATGGTGCATTCAACACCATTCTTGATATCAATACGCACTGACCTTTATTATTTTCTGTCATAATTTATGATCTTAAAACCCATTTGCCGAACCTTGTAACCACGAGAGGTGTTCCATTGCATAACCTAGTCCATCGATTGATTCTTGTCAACAGCATTATAGACACACCAACCTTCAAAGAGATTTTTTGATCTGGAAAATTACTAAGGTAACTGTGTTGAGAAATTCCAATGGAACAATAAATCAGCATTACCAACATGATCCATTTATCCAATTCCCTTGTAATCCTAGTAAAGAACCTTGCGCCAAATAGGATGAATCTGGACAATTTTCTGAAAATAAATCATAAACTGCATCAAACTATAGCAAACACATGATCATAGTATGGTATCAACATCACATCAGGAGGTATATATATCTAAGGAGTGGTTTCTGCTTCTTTTGTGCTCATTGGTTAATAAAACATGTCAATCATCTAGAAATTCATTGCAAAGTCCATTGTACTAATTAGGAGATGAACTTGAGAGTCACATCTCCTATATTCAAAAGGGTACTTACATTAATATATCTAATGAAACAGTATAACTAGAAAAAATGAGTTGTATCCGTCCCTAATTTTCATGCTTACTACTATCATTTTTCATGTCAGTTTCTTAGAAAATTCTTTATGATTCATATCTCGCTCATTGTTTTTCATTATGGTTAGGACAGGTAGTCTTGCCAACGAAAAGCTACCAAATTCCAACAAACTATGGATGCTTCATCTAATCCACTATTTATTCCCAGCATGCCTAAATTTATCTGTCGTTTGTTTGGCAGGTAAGGTGCTTTGGAGTTCAGCACGGCTTCGTGTTGATATAGGGCACATAGCCAGAAAACGTACATGGGACGGTTTCCGTATACATGCATAAGGTAAACACAAACAAAATAAGAATTACATTAATACTCCCCCTTAATCTGAACCTTCTGAAAGGTTTAGATTACTCTTGAATTCATCTAGCTTTTTAACTAGAAGTGCTTTTGTGATGCCATCTGCAACTTGATCTTTGCTTGAGATAAACTTGATGTCTAGAAGATTCTTAGCAACTCTTTCTCTAACAAAGTGAAAATCAATCTCACTCTGCTTGGTTCTAGCATGAAACACTGTTTGCAGACAAATAGGTAGCACCAAAATTATCACACCAAAGACATGGTTTTTTCCTTTAGTTTAATTCCAAGTTCACCAAGAAGAGCTTCAACCCATATTAGTTCAGTTGTGGCATTTTCTAAAGCCTTGTATTATGCCTCAGTACTGGATCTAAACACTGTGTCTTGTTTTCTGGCAATCCAAGAGACCAAGTTTGGTCCAACAAATCTGGCAAAACCACCAGTGGAACGCCTATCATTAAGAGAGCCTGCCCAATCTGCATCTGAAAAGGCACTAAGAAATATAGAGGAAGACTTGGAGAATGAGATTCCAATATCCAGTGTGTCATGTATATATATCTGAGTATGCGCTTAATAGCTGTCCAATGTTCTATAGTTGGAGCATGAAGAAACTGACAAACCTTATTCACAGCAAAGGATAAATCTAGATGTGTCAAAGTCAAATACTGCAGGTCTCCAACAATGCTTCGATATTGGGTATTGTCTTTAGTACCCAAAGGTGTGCCATCAGTGAGAGACAACTGCTCTATGGAGGATAGGGGTGTAGGAGCAGACTTACACTCACGCATGCCCACCTTGACAAGTAATTCATAAGCATATTTCTCATGTGTCAAGACCAATCCATTTTCTAGTTTCTTGACCTCAATACCAACAAAAAAATGTAAATCACCTAAATCTTTGATGGCAAAATTCTCATTAAGTTCTCGAAGCAGAATAGTGATTGCATGATCAGAGGAACTTGTCACTATAATATCATCAACATAAATAAGCATGTATATGATGACACTTCAGCAGTTATAGAGAAATAGTGAAGTATCAGCTTTTAAGGGTGTAAAGCCAAGATCACAAAGCTTGGAACTCAGCCTGGAATATCATGCTCGAGGTGCTTGCTTAAGTCCATAAAGAGCCTTATCAAGTTTGCAGATGTGATGTGGAGCGGAAGGATTTTCAAAACCAGGAGGTTGTTTCATATATACTTCCTCTTCCAGAACACCATGAAGAAACGCGTTCTTGACATCTAGCTGTCGTAAGCTCCATCCACGAGAGATAGAGACAGACAAAACAATTCTAATAGTAGAAACTTTAACCACAGGACTAAAGGTGTCCTCATAATCAATGCCATACCTTTGTTTAAAACCTTTTGCAACTAGTCGTGCTTTGTATCTGTCAATAGAACCATCTACTTTCTTATTTATACGATAGACCCACTTATGGTCAATTAGATTCTTGTTGCTGCTTGGAGGTACAATATGCCATGTCTTGTTTTCAATTAGTGCATTATACTCTTCTTCCATAGCTTGATGCTAACTGGGATCATTAAGGGCTTCAGTCAGAGTATGGGGTTCTCCTATAGAAGATAGCAAGTCATATCTAACTGTGTCGTCAGTATACTTTTTGGGGTTACATATACCTTTTTGAAGACGTGTGCATGCTTCTGGAGCCGGTATAGTAGACTGTACAGCAGCAGGTTGAACTGGTGGCAGTTGTATTTTAGGCGATGAATTTTCGGAAGAAGCAGCAGAAGCAGCATCGTGTTCTCCACCAGCACCAGCCACAGAAGATCCATCACTAGAACCTGCAGCAGACAGCGAGCCGGTTCGGCATGGCGTGGGCGATGGCGATCTAGGCGCTGGCGTCGTGGGGGACAGCGGGCCAGGCGAAAGGGACATGGGGGACAGCGACCCACGCGGGGTCACCGCATCCTCCCCATCACTACTAGCTGGCGACCCTCCATTGGCGCCAGGCGGCGTGTGTCAGAGCAACGCACGCTCTCCACGCGCAGCCTTGGGAGAGGCACTGGCGCGACGCGGAGACGGCGTCTGGGCAGGAGAATCTGCCTCAGGAATGTGCACCTTGGAAGCTTCCTGATCAGAGGAATGTCAAGGAGAATCCACCTCTGTTTCAGCGTCTGTTTCGTCATTTTGTGGATGGTTTTGAACATCAATTTCAGAACTCGTTTGGGCATCATTTTGACTAGAATTTTCGTCTGCAGCTTCATCCACCTGCTGCACATTAGTAATTGGCATAATAGGAGACATATGGTTATCAATATTTTGTTCACCCTCATGGGAGGAAGATGTGGATGATGGAAGGAGCAATATTTGTTGTTTGAGGAGAGCACCAACATTTGGATGTAGAGAGGCAAAAGGAAAAACATTCTCATCAAAAACTACATCTCGAGATATATAGATTCATCCCGTTGAAACATCTAGGCATTTAACACCCTTATGAAGAGGGTAATACCCAAGAAAAACACACCGTTGTGAACGGAAAGCAAGTTTACGTTTGTTGTAGGGACGGAGGTTGTGCCAACATGCACAGCCAAAAGTTCGAAGAGAGTCATAATTTGGTGCCACATGGAGAAGGCATTTAACAGGGGTGTCAAAATTTAGAACCTTGCTAGGTAAAAAGTTTATTAGAAATGTGGCAGTGAGAAAAGCTTCATCCCGAAATTTTAGAGGCATGGATGCATTTGCTAGTAATGCAAGACCAACTTCAACTATGTGACGGTGTTTTCTCTCAGCAGAACCATTTTGTTGATGAGCATGAGGACATGAGACATGATGAGTTATGCCAACTTTTTAAAAGAAACCATTTAGTTTCTTATACTCGCCCCCAATCAGTTTGCATAGTAATAATTTTCCTATCAAACTTGCGCTCAACATATTGCTAAAAATTAAGGAATACTTGATAAACATCAGAACGCTTTTTAAGAAAATAGATCCAGGTAAACTTGCTAAAATCATCAATAAAGCTTACATAGTATGTATGTTTACCACAGAAAGAGGAACAAGGCCCCATACATCAGAAAATACTTGCTCCAAAGGAGCAGTAGAGACACTAGAGGATATGAGATATGGCAACTGATGGCTCTTGGCTAGCTGACAAGAGTCACATACATATGGAGTACTTTCTAGGATGTAAGCTATTTTATTTCTTCTAAGAACTTGTTGAACCACAAATGAAGAAGGATGTCCTAAGCGACGATGCCACGTGGAGGAGGACGGCTTTATTGTAATGAAAGCATGCTTGGAGGTCTCATGAAACATGGGCACCATATGATAGAGACTACCATATCAAGGGCCTCTAAACAGAACTCTTCATGTTGCTTGGTCATTAATTAAGAAGAGAAAGGGATGAAACTCAATAAAGGCATGATTATCAAGTGTGAATTGATCAACAGATAGAAGATTTTTTGATGCATTAGGAACATGGATATTAAGAGTAAAGGAACCATGAGTGGTACTCAATATTGAATCACTAATATGACCAATTTCCATACCTGTGCCATCGGCAGTGTGAACCTTGTATTTCCCATGATACTTGTTGGCTATGAGAAGCTTGTTCAGCTCACTAGTGAGGTGCTCGGTGGCGCCAATGTCAGGATACCAGTTGGTATCAACTCTAGAGGATGCAAGATGTGAACCCTTCTCCCCATCATTCCTCTCCTTCCTATCCTCAGAGCAACTCCACCAACAGTCACGTGCAGGATGACCATGTATCTTGCATATTTGATAGTCGGTGTTCACATAGAGGGTGGGGACATGATTTGGACGATGCCTACCACCACCATCAGCACGGTGGTAGAGATCACCACCATCATCATCACGACGCATGTCACGTCAATCACCACAACGCTCATCACGGCACTGGTTGCACCGGTCATCATTGTATCGGTCACAGTAGTCAGGGTTCCCACCCCCACGGTAGGCACCTCGATCAGGGCTACGAACACATGGAGGAGGCGTGCAGTCACGGGGAGGAGTTGTACGACCATAGGGGTGCTCACGGTCAGAACCACAGTGCGCTAGGTTCACTGAGGAGATGTAAGCGGTGGCGGCGGCAGGAGCTAGATCGCGGAAGAGCTGCGCTCTGATACCATATCGTTTGTTTGGCAGGTAACGTGCTTTGGAGCTCAGCACGGCTTCGTGTTGATATAGGGCACACAGCCAGAAAACATACATGGGACGGGGGTATACATGCATACGGTAAACACAAACAAAATAAGAATTAAATTTAACATTATCTTCACCAAGTGAATACTTTGGCTATATCAAATCATGGCATATCTTAGACACATGAAAAAAAGTGATACAATGATGCATAAAGGGAACTCTTCACTGAAATTAATGATGGGTTCGTAGGAGGGAAAACAAAAAAATTCTACCGCAAGAACGAACAAAAAATAAGATCTAGTCTATGGAAAAGCCAAGATCTAATCTATGAGATAAGTGCAACAAGATAGATTTGTACTAACCCTTGTAGATCCAAAGCCTTGTTCAAGATCGGATCTCATGGTTGATGTAGACGATCACTTGCTGATCTCAAGATCGAGTATACGATGCTTCCGACACTGTGTTCCGACAGCACTTCCGCTGACGGTCACACGTGCGGAGTCGATGTAGACCTTCCTCTCCCCTTTGCAGCAAGCAGCAGATGTGGTAGATCTCCACGGAATCCCAGCAGCACGACGGCGTGGTGGTGGTGGTGGAGAAGGATTTCTGCAGGGCTTCGCCTAAGCCGTAGTAGGAGGATGGTGGAGGGGAGAGGCGGCCAGGGTTTTGGGGTTGAAGGGGCAAAGGGGAGGCGCCCCCACCCCTCTTTATATAGAGGGGGTGCGGCCTAGGGCTGGCCCCCTTGGCCCTCTAGGTCCGACGCGCCAAGGGAGGGGCGAGTTTTCTTCCCCCCAAGTATTCCCCTTTCTTTCTTGGTTTTCAAGTAAACCCTATGGAACCTTCTAGAACTTTTTGGAACACTCCGAAACCTTCTAGAACCTCCATATGAATACTCCGGAACATTTCCGAAACCCAGAAAATGATCTCCATTATATGAATCATATTCTCTGGACAATTTCTTATCTCCTCGTGATGTCCCGGATCCAATCCGAGACTCCGAACAACATTCGGTCTCCAACGCATATTCCATATCTACCTAAAACAACATCGAACCTTAAGTGTGTCACCCTACGGTTCACGAATATGTAGACATGATCGAGACACCTCTCTGATCAATAACCATCAGCAGGATCTGGAGATCCATAATGGCTCCCACATACTCAACGATGACTTTGTGATCGATAGAACCATTACCATACGAAACCAATTCCCTTTTTCACGCAATACTATACTTATACAAGGTTTGATCATCAGTATCTCCATACCTAGTTCTACCTCGTTATTGATAAGTACTCTTTACTCGTTCCGTGATATGTCATCCCTTGTGACCTAGTCAGATGCTTGCAAGCTAATTAGATGACATTCTACCGAGAGGGCCCAGAGCATATCTATCCGTCATATGGATGGATAAATCCTAGTCTTGATTGATGACCCACAAGTATAGGAGGTGTATCGCAGTATTTTCGAGGGAAGTGAAACCCAATTTATTGATTCGACACAAGGGGAGCCAAAGAATATTTATAAGCCTTAACAATTGAGTTGTCAATTCAGCTGCACCTGGAAACAATCTTGCTCACATAAGTTTATCAGTAGCAATAGTTTTGTAGTAGTGATAGTAAAGTAATAGCAGTAGTAAAGTAAAGAAAGTAGTAACAATAGCAGTAAACAGTAGGATTCGAGCGCGGTAGGCATAGGGATGGATGGACGGGCGTTGCATGGACAAGACAATTCACATGGCAATCAGAACAAAGGGCAATTGTAGATATATAAGATAAAGCATCCAAGTACTAAATAATCCTAGGCTTGTGTTCCATATGTAGTCATACGTGCTCGCAATGAGAACTTGCACAACATCTTTTGTCCTGCCAGCCCATTTGCAGCGGGGCCTCAAGGGAACTACTGGCAATTAAGGTGATCCTTTTAATAGAGCACCAGAGCAAAGCATTAACACTCCGTGAACACATGTGATCCTCACATCAAAGCCATTCCCTCCGGTTATCTCGATTTCTGTCACTTCGGGGCCATTGGTTCCGGACAACAATGTGTGTATACAACTTGCACATAAGACCATAAACAATACTATCATAATAAATCAATAACATGTTCAGATCTAAAATCATGGCACTCGGGCCCTAGTGACAAGCATTAAGCATAACAAGTCGCAACAAAGTCAAAAAGCACTAATAGAAGATACTAGGCACCATGCCCTAACAATCTGATGCCATTACATGAACGATCTCATCCAATCCCTACCATCCACATAGCCTACAGCGGGGGATTACTCACTCATAGATGGGGGAAACATGGATGGTCGATGGAGAAGCGATGGTGATAATGATGGCGATGATCTCCTCCAATTCCCCGTCCCGGCAGGGTGCCAGAACGGAGTTTCTGGTTGCAAATTGTGGAATCTGGTGGTGGCGGCGGCGCGGAACTCTTTCTGAAAAAACATCGACCCCCCCTGAGTTTTTAGGCCAGAGGGCAACTTATTGGCCAAGAGGGAGACTGAGGGGGTGTATGGGGCGGCCAGACCACCCCCTGGCACGGCCAGGTGGTGTGGCCTGGTTATACGTTGCTAACGTATCCATAATTTTTGATGTTCCATGCTTGGTTTTATCTACTTTCTTATGTTTTTCCACACTTTGGAGTACTTTTCATATGATTTCTTGGACTAACCTATTAACAAGATGCCATAGTGCAAGCTGCCTATTTTCTGCTATTTTTGGTTTCAGGAAAGTCAGAAAATCAATATTCTCGAAATTGGACAGGACAAAAGCCAAAGTCGATATTTTACTGGAAGACTCATGGAGCCAGAAGACGAGACGAAGAGGGGCCACAGGGTGGCCACACCATATGGTGGCGCGGGCTAGCCCTGGCCGCCCACCGACCTTGCCTCTTTGCCTATAAGATGCCTCCCGATGCAAAACCCCTAAATCATCAAGCCTCCAGCCACGAAATGTTCTACAGCGCCGCCGCCACCGAAAAGGAGATTCGGGGGACAGAAAGTCTCTGTTCCGGCACCCTGCCGGGACGGGGAAGTGCCCTCGGAGCCATCTCCATCGATCTCCACCACCATCTCCATCACCGTTGCTGATTCCCATGATGAGGAGGGAGTAGTTCTCTCTTGAAGCTAAGGGTTCTACCGGTAGCTATGTGTTCATCTCTCTCTCTCTCTCTCTGCATGATCGTATTGTGATTATGAGCTTTGTAATCAAGTAGATCTACCTTGCTACTCAAGTGCTTTAATAGATCTCAGCTCTCCCCATGTGTGTGAAGTTGATAGTGTGCACACCATGGTGGCACTTAGGCTAGAGATTACAAATACTTGTTAAGAGTTATATTTGGAGTTGGATGTCTTTATGAAATTGTGGTGTTTGTTGGACCCATCTAGTACTCAAGGTGACAGTGTGGGGTTATCTAGATGGGAAAGATGAACTTTGAGGTGTGCTGTTATAGCCCTACCAACAATTAGAGTGTCCAACCGGAGAGTAGTTCAGCGTAGTATCATAAAGAAGAATATATTTATATGAGAGTGTTCACTAGTGAAAGTATGATCCCTAGGCCTTGTTTCTAAGCATTGAAGCATCGTTTGCAATTAGATCTGTTACATGTTTGCTTGCTTCCATCTTTAGTTCAGTTTTTCTTTAGTCTTTTCCCACATCAACGACACGCCATCAAGCTATTTTCTAGCACCGTTACCACTTATAATTATCCATACCACTTGTATTTCACTATCTCTTCGCCGAACTAGTGCACCTATACACCTGACAAGTGTATTGGGTGTGTTGGGGACACAAGAGACTTCTTGTATCTTGATTGCAGGATTGCTTGAGAGGGAATACCTTTGACCACTTCCTCCCTGAGTTTGATAAACCTTGGGTGATCCACTTAAGGGAAAACTTGTTTCTGTTCTACAAACCTCTGCACTTGGAGGCCCAACAACTGTCTACAAGACTAGAAGTGCGTAGACATCACCTCGGCCCAGCCCCACTCCGTCTCGTATTCTGGCTCCGAGAGTCTTCTGGTAAAATAGGATTTTTGGCATATTTTCCAGGATTTTTCCTGATAGTTGATTTTCTGCACAAAAACTAGACATCAAGGTAATTCTGCTGAAAACAGCGTCAGTCCGTGTTAGTTGCATCCAAATCACACAAGTTTAGAGGAGAAACAATAGCAAAAATGTTCGGGAAAGTAGATACATTTTGGACATATCAACTCCCCCAAGCTTAGCTTATTGCTTGTCCTCAAGCAATTCAGTTGAAAACAGAGTGCGATAAAAGAAACTTTCACGAACACATTTCCTTCATATGATGTATATATTCTTAGCATGTGATCAACTACTTAGACAATTCATAATAAGGGGCATGCAACTAAGTTTAGTTAATAGGCATTGCAAGCTATGAAGAGATTCCAACTCAAAAATAATAAATAGCATGAAGCATAAACATGAGCAACATTACAATGCTCATAACAAGGTATGATAGAGTGGTACCTCGCTTGCCTTTGATTATGAATGCCAAGGCACCTTTGAAGTTCAGGTGAAGACTAGAAGTAAAGATATCAAAGGTACAGGCACCAAAGTCATAACACAAATAATCAAGTTTTGAGACAAGCACATTATACTAAGAATAAAAACTATGCTCTCAAGAAAGTGCTCATAGAATAGGTGGTGACTCAACAAGGAAATGAAAAAGGTTTTGAATAGTTTGAAAGGCTTCCAAATGCTGAAAGTATGGTACTCATTAGCTTTGAGCTCTCATTGCCCCTATCATGAGCATCTTTAATATGGTTAAGGTGAACGTGAGGTCCAATCTGAGTTATATGCTTGACAGACTATAAACAAGAAAACTCATGTCCCTTGAGTACGAGGGCCGCTCCTCATGCTACTCAACTTTAGTTACCGGTAAGTTCTTGTCATCGTAAATACGTGTGTATCATAGAGAACCGCCAACGGGGTACCCCTTGCCCGATGATACGGAAGAATCCCCATATCAAAATGACAAGGCAAGCAGACAATGAGTATCTCAACAATCTTCTTATTTACCATGGGAAAATGGTACTTTTTTTTTCTATTTCCTCTTTTCTCAAATCTCTTTTTTTTCTTTTTCTCAATAGCCATCTCTTTTTTTTAAGAAGAATGCTTCATAGATACTCATTATGGTTACGCTGCAGGTTTCCACCATGATTAGGCATGGATTAGACCGGCGGCCCAGGCGTTTCTCTAACACACAGACATAACTCCATGGACTTACAAGCTCCCCTTTTATTTCACACCGACGACATCCCGCAAACAAAAGAGCATGATATCAACTGGATATATATTTACAGGTAATCCCTAGCCTATAATTTGCAAGCATATAACTTTCATGGACAGTCACAATGGTTCAGGTTTATTAAGTGAAGGAAATAAAGTGTGCCATCAAGTTTGTGAGAGCTTTACTAACTAACTTTCTCATAACAAGCGAACATTTTATTTGGAAGAAAACAAGGCATATTGAATATGCATGGAACAGCAAATGATGCTAATAGGTAGGTATGGTGGACACTTTTGGCAATATTTGGTTTTAGGGAATTGGAAACATGAGTAAAACATACTCAGTGTAGGTGAAGGCTAGCAATAGTAAGGGAGCGACAAATGAGAGAGCAATAGCTGTCATAATCATGCTTGCAACAAAACAGGACTAATCATGGCATGAAAGTGATTCAAGACCCCTGAGGCAAAATAATTCATCGAGGCTTAACTGATTATTTTAGTCATATGCATGCGTGAAAATGTGCCAAGTCAATTCAAGTGAAACATTTAGAGGAGGATACCACAGTGTCATACCAAGTTATGAATAGAGTAATGCAAGCAAACATTCATATGAC
Organism: Avena sativa; assembly: GCA_916181665.1. Taxonomy (NCBI): domain Eukaryota; kingdom Viridiplantae; phylum Streptophyta; class Magnoliopsida; order Poales; family Poaceae; genus Avena; species Avena sativa. The sequence goes on from OV702291.1 coordinate 311,356,430, forward strand.
ATACTACAAACTGTTAGCAAGCTGGAACTAATCATATGAAAGCAAGAACTACTAAACATCCATGAATAACATACACCCTACATGAACAGACTAAGCATGCCCACAATGAGGAGTATATGTACAAAAATGAAAACAAATAGAGTTCGTTACCAGCCTCTTACCACACCTCAAGTTGTCATTAATCCTCATTATTGCCCTTCACTTGTGTGGCTTGAATAATAACATGAAACCAAATTCCACTGAGGACTGCTAAACCCTGCAACAAACTCACAAAACCAAAGAAGAACAACAAATATTTTTGGTGTTTTCGATTTTTAAATACAAGAACCAAAAAGGAAGAACAAGCAAAGCAAAATCTTTTTGGTTTTTTTTGAATAGTTCAAACAAAGAAAAAAGCAAACCAAGGCAAAAATAAAAAGAAGCAAACCAAGAGAAACAACAAAAATATTTTTGGTCTTTTTGTGTTTTAGAAAGCAAAAGCAAAGAAATAACGAAAACTAAAAAGAGAACGAAACATGAATATACAAAGTACCGACACAAAATGATAAGGAAATGAGTGCGATGTCGGCGTACCTCCCCCCAAGCTTAGGCTTTTGGCCTAAGTGGGTATCAATCCCAAGCTGGACAGGATGGAGCGCCTCCTAGTACAGTGAGGAGGTACCCTCGTCCTGGTGCGAGCTCGCAGACGCCCCACCGTAGTGCGCAAAGTAATCGTAGGAGGGCACATCCTCCTGGTGCTGCCTGTGGAAACCTAGCAAGCGGAGCTGCTCGTCCACCTCCTCCTTGGAGCGCGACCACGGCCTCCTGTGAACACTAAACAAAGTAGATTGCGGCAAAGGAATCTCCCTTTCATCCCCGTCAGTAAACAACATCCTATGTACTAAACTGTCCATATCAGAATCAACAGTGATAAAGTAATGTGTTTTCATGGCAGCAAGGTCAAGCCTTTGTGGTGCCAATATAGCATCATTGGGATCCTCAAAAAGCTCTAAAGCATTGACCATACGTGAAGCGATGATGCCCCCATAAATAGGCCCCCTAGCAGCTAGGCGGCGAGCAATAAGAGAGCCAAGATTGTACCGAGTATCATTGTTAAGCGCAGCAGCAAGGAAGGCTAAATGATAGTTGGAAATATTACTCGTATTCTCCCTATCCAGAACGCTAGTAGCAAGATAATATGCAAAGTATCTAAGAGTAGGGAGTTGGATGTTTCTTATCTTCCCGCACTAAGCTACGCGGACATCGTCATTGGTCACCCCTCGATAGAGCTCCAGCAAATCAACGGGTCACCCTTGAATCTTCTTCACGGTCCCTTTCATGCCTACACCTACAATACTGTAAAATCTCTCCAATGGCATGGTAAAGGGCAGATTATAAATTCTGAAAGAGACAGTTGACCGATAGTGGGTGTTGGTGAAAACAAAACTCTCCACAAAAGTTTTGGTGAGCATAGAGTATTGCTCACTCTTGTCTTGCATATATGAGGTCAAACCAACCCTCTGAATCAGTAGCAAGAAATTATCAAGAATCCCTACAGCTTGTAAGAAAGTAAAACAAGGAAAAGTAGATGGGTGAGCATCCCCATCATCTCCTTCATTACCAATACGAGGTGCAATGAGATCTTCGTTGTATGATGGCCTAAACCGAGAGGATGATCTTGAGGTCCTTGACCTCCTAGGTGTATCCCTCTTAAATATTTCTCCAAAGGTATGGTTGTTCATGTTTGATATTCTGAAATTTAAACATCTATTAAAGAAGTGATTGCAAAGTGAATATATAATAGAGAGCACTACTCATAGGGACTTGTAAGAGGCCTAAACATGCATCAAAACTATATCTCTAAGCATCAAACAAGCTTACAAGCTCTCATAACCTGTCACCTATAGCAGCAAAATACTCAAGATATAAACCACTAAACACAAATCTACTTGGACAAGCGGAGGAGTCACATACCGGAGAACAAATGCTCCAAATTTCAGCAGCAAAGATGGGCTGAGCAAGGAGATCTAAAAATCAAGGGCAAGCACAACAAGAACATGATTTCGAGCGATGAACTGGTGTTTACTCGGGAGAGAGAAGAAAGTGGCAAGTGAGAGGTGAGTGGAGGGCCAGGGGTGGGCCACACCATAGGTAGGCGCTCCCCTAGGCTGGCCGCGCCACCAGGTGGTGTGCCTGCCTGGTGCCCCCCCTGGTACCTTCCAGGCACTCCTCTACCCCCGTTTTCACATAAAAATTTAATATGAATTTTCTGGAACTTTTTGAGACACTTTATTTTTGAGAAATTTTCAGGTATAGATGAATGATTTTTAAACAGAAAGATTTTTTTGGAACGATGCAATGACAAAACAAGGATAGAACTACAGAAGTTCTAAGACATTCTAACATGCAAGCAACTAACAACACAAAAGAAAACTAAACGAAAGCAAAAACTAAAATGGATAGAATAGAAGTAAGCGGAGATAATCATGGTGAAAACATTGTTTTGTTCAATAAAATCCTTTTGTTAATAAGGTTGATCAGGTCTTGTTACCAAAACAATTTTATATGAAATTTGTATTCCACTAATGATTATGTTACCTCAACCTTGATAGCAATGGTCCCAATCATAATAGTTTCAAATTTCTCTCGTGGTATGGGACAATATATTTCTCCAACTTGAATGCCCTCAACATGTTCAATTGAATTCAAACCATAAGTCCTATCAATCTTCTTGGGGAAATAGACAATATGTTCCATGTCATTAACATTGAAGGTCACCTTTCCTTGATTACAATTAATAACAGCTCCTGCAGTATTAAGAAAAGGTCTCCCAAGAATAATAGACATATTATCATCTTCAGGCATTTCAAGCACAACAAAATCAGTTAATATCAAGCAATTATGAGCCACTTGAACAGGTACATCCTCACATATACCAACAGGAATAGTGGTAGATTTATCAGCCATTTGCAAAGATATATCAGTTGGTATTAGTTTTTCCAGTTGAAGTCTCTTATATAGAGAAAAAGGCATAACACTAACTCCTTCTCCCAAATCACACAAAGCAGTTCTAACATAACTATTCTTAATAGAGCAAGGAATAGTTGGAATCCCTGGGTCTCCAAGTTTCTTTGGAATGTTATCATTAAAGGAATAATTAGCAAGCAAAGTAGAAATTTCTTCATTAGGGATCTTCCTTTTATTCGAGACAATATCCTTCATGTACTTTGAATAAGGAGGCAATTTAATAGCATCGGTCAAAGGAATTTGCAGGAATAAAGGTTTCATCCACTCACAAAACTTATTATAGTGTTCATCCTCCTTTGACTTGTGTTTCTTATCAGGGAAAGGCATAGGTTTTTGGACCCAAGGCTCTCTTTCACTACCATGTTTCTTAGCAACAAAATCTTCTTTAGTGTATTTAGTATTCTTAGTGTGCTTTTCAGGTTCTTCTTCAACTTTTTCTTTATCAAGAACATCATTTTCTTCATTACCACTTTTAGTTTCAGCATCAGAGACAGATCTACTATTAGGATCTTTAGCAGGTTCAGAGGGTTCTAGAATAGTTTTATGTTTCTTTTTTATTTTCTTAGGAGTAGTACCACTATTTTCAGCTTGTTGAGAATCCTGCTCAATTCTTTTAGGATGTCCCTCAGGATATAGAGGATCGTGGGTGGCAGCACCACTTCTAGTTCTAATTTCATAAGCATGTTTTTCTTTAGCGGCATTAACTAGCAAGTCTTTTTGTACCTTAATAAGCTGATCAATTTGAGTTTGAACCATTTGAAAATGTTTAACAAGCATTTTAACATCATTAGAGGTTCTTTCCACAATATCTTTTAACTGAATAATAGCTCTAGAGTTTTCCATTAGATGATTTTACACCCTTTTATTAAAATTATCTTGCTTAACAATAAAAATATCGAATTCTTCTAAGAATTGATCAGGAGGTTTAGAGTAAGGGATATCACCTTCATCAAAGTGTTGGAGAGAGTGTACCTCAATAGTGGATGAATGGGGAATTGTCTTACACAATTCTTCTATAGGAGGTAAATTCTTGACATCTGCAGCTCTAATTCCCTTCTCCTTAAGACATTTCTTAGCTTCCTTCATCATTTCATCATTCAATTCAATAACTCCCCTCTTCTTAGATGATGGTATAGGTGCCGGTATAACTGGTTCAGGTATAATTGTTTCAGGTATAGCTGGTTCAAGAGGAGTCCAATCTTCATAATTCTTGCTTATTTTAGCCATTAATTCCTCAGCTTCCTTGGGAGTCCTATTCCTAAAAACACAATCAGCACAACTATCCAGGTATGTCCTAGATTCTTCAGTTAGTCCATTATAAAATATATCAAGAAGCTCATTCTTAGGTAATGGACATCCAGCTTGTGCATGAATCAAAGCACAAAACCTTGCCCGTGATTCAGGCAATATCTCCTTTTCTCCCTGTTTAAAATCAAAAAGTTCCTGCAAAATAGCATGTCTAGCACTAGGAGGAAAATATTTTTGCAGGAAAGTACTAATCAAGCAATCAGGGCTATCAATAGATCCATGAGGTAAATTACTAAACCAAGTTTTAGCTTCTGCTTTCAGTGAAAAAGGGAAAATCTTAGCAACAAAGTAGGTGCGCATCTTTATATCATCAGAGAACAAGCCACTCATGGTAGAAAGCTCGGTCATATGTGCTACCGCACTTTCATTCTTAGTCCCACAAAAAGGTTCTTTCTTAACAATAGCTATGTAAGATAGATCAAGAGAGAAATAATAATCTTTATGTTTAATGTTTATGGGAGAAGCAGCAAACATAGCATTAGGAGACAATTTGGGTCCAATAGTACGCCTCTCAAGGAGACTCTTAGCAGCACTCCTACCATGGGTGTTGTGACATTCTTTAATAAATTCATCGGTCATCTCAACATAACCGTCTTCAATATCATAGCTCTCTCTAGACTCAGGTGAACTAACAGGTGTAGTAGTGTCTTCATTAGGAGTTTCAGTATTTCCAGCTATAGTTCTAGCAATCGTAGCATCTTTGAAAGGACCTAATGAACCACTCTTATCAAGCACAGTAGAAGCAACATCATAAGTATCAAAAGTTTCAGATTCAGCAGTAGTAGCAGTGTGTGTAGCATGTGTATGTGGTGGTATAATGAGCTTACTCATAACAGATGGTGAATCAAGAGCAACAGAGGTGTTCAGAACCGTACCTCTTCTTGCAGTGGATGCCATCACGAGACTTACCCATTATGGATGGATGGCAGCGAACAATAATGAACCCAAGAGAACTTGATAAATAAATCTATACTCCCCGGCAACGGTGCCATAAAATAGTCTTGATGACCCACAAGTATAGGGGGTGTATCGCAGTATTTTTGAGGGAAGTGAAAACCAATTTATTGATTGGACATAAGGGGAGCCAAAGAATATTTATAAGCCTTAACAACTGAGTTGTCAATTCAGCTGCACCTGGAAACAATCTTGCTCATAGTAGTTTATCAGTAGCAACAGTTTTGTAGTAGCGATAGTAAATTAATAGCAGTAGTAAAGTAAAGACAGTAGTAACAATAGCAGTAAACAGTAGGATTCGAGCGCGGTAGGCATAGGGATGGATGGACGGGCGTTGCATGGACAAGACAATTCACATGGCAATCAAAATAAAGGGCAATTGCAGATAAATAAGATAAAGCATCCAAGTACTAAATAATCCTAGGCATGTGTTCCATATATAGTCATACGTGCTCGCAATGAGAACTTGCACAACATCTTTTGTCCTGCCAGCCCGTTTGCAGCAGGGCCTCAAGGGAACTACTGGCAATTAAGGTTCTCCTTTTAATAGAGCACCGGAGCAAAGCATTAAGACTCCATGAACACATGTGATCCTCACATCAAAGCCACTCCCTCCGGTTATCCCGATTTCTGTGACTTTGGGGCCATTGGTTCCGGAAAACAACATGTGTATACAACTTGTAGGTAAGACCATAAACAATACTATCATAATGAATCAATAACATGTTCAGATCTGAAATCATGACACTCAGGCCCTAGTGACAAGCATTAAGCATAAGAAGTCGCAACAAAGTCAAAAAGCACTAATAGAAGATACTAGGCACCATGCCCTAACAATCTGATGCCATTACATGAACGATCTCATCCAATCCCTACCATCCCCATAGCCTACAGCGGGGGATTACTCACTCATAGATGCGGGAAACATGGATGGTCGATGGAGAAGCGATGGTGATGATGATGGCAATGATCTCCTCCAATTCCCCATCCCGGTAGGGTGCTAGAATGGAGTTTCTGGTTCCGAATTGTGGGATCTGGTGGTGGCGGCAGAGCGGAACTCTTTCTGTAAAAACGTCGCCCCTCCCCGAGTTTTTAGGTCAGAAGGCAACTTATAGGCGAATAGGGAGACCGAGGGGGTGTCTGGGGCGGCCAGACCACCTCCTGGCACGGCCAGGTGGTGTGGCCTGGGCCCAGCCCCACTCTGTCTCGTATTCTGGCTCCGGGAGTCTTTTGGTAAAATAGGATTTTTGGCATATTTTCTGGGATTTTCTTGATAGTTGATTTTCTGCACAAAAACTAGACACCAAGGTAATTCTGCTGAAAACTGCGTTAGTCCGTGTTAGTTGCATTCAAATCACACAAGTTTAGAGGAGAAACAATAGCAGAAGTGTTCGGAAAAGTAGATACATTTTGGACGTATCATTGATCCATGCGCTTCAACACATACTTTCAGAATACCTAATGCCACCGTTATAACCATCCAGTTATGAAGCGGTGTTTGATGTCATCAAAGCACTCATCCGGTGATGGCGATTAACACAATCTCATGGTCGAAGGATTAGGTTACTATGTATTTGAAAGCTTGTAGTAAAACGAACTTAATGACTTGATCTTATGCTATGCTTACTATGGGTGTGTGTCCATCACACCATTCTCCTAATGATATAATCTTGTTATTAATAATATTCTTTGTCCATGATCATCTATTAATCAACAAGCTAGTCTTAACAAGAAGCTTACTAGGGAACCTTTTATGTTTACAAAACACACAAGTATTAGTGTTTCCTAAGAATACAATTATAGCATGGGATGTAAACATTCATCATAAACGCAAAGATATAATAATAACCATTTTATCATTGCCTCTTGGGCATATCTCCAACAATTATTACCTGCATGGATCGAATCATTTTAGATGCCTTTTTCTCTCTATGGAAATCTCAGCTACTCGTGCTTCGACCATTTAGGCTTCAACTCGACCAAAAATAACAGCGTACATGCAATTTATTGTAAAATATTGCAAAACTCTTATAGTGCTCTCAACATTAAAAAGTTTATTTAGTACCATCCCAACTGTCATAGAATCAGTATTCACTTTAACCATCTAAACCATGACAACTGCTTGGTCTTGATGTGCACAAGCCGGTCTTGATACATATATTGCTACAACCATAAGAAATGATCATGCTTGGAAGATTCTTTAGAATCAGATCGTCCAATTTCATGTTAACTTACAATTGGACATATATGCATGAATATTTGTACAATAAGGTATAGAACATTGAACATTAAACATGCACTTTTTATATCTAATTTTCAGACATTTAACATAGGAAGAGGAAAGATTATACACTTCCATGCCACTATAACCAAAAACAAAGCACATACTTAGGTGTGTCCCCTCTAATCTGAACAACAATGAAGACCCAAATCTGATATCTATCTAGCAAAGCCAGGAAATTGAAATATTTTCCACTAAAATTCCAGAATGCATGCAAGACTATTGTCAATCGGAAGTTGGGAAAATTTAAACGGCTCGACAGAAACAGAAAGTAATCGGATCAAAGAAAGTTTTCAACAACTAATTTCCTTACTGCAGTAGACAAAGAATCTTAATGCAAGGGACATTCAGTTATGTGATGTTGTGGTGGAATTAATCAAAAATTGGATAAACGGTGGTAATAATGATATGACCTACGAATCATGCAAAATAAAATGAATATCATGTCTATGTGGTTTCCAATGTACTACACCAGAATAAAGGCATACAAGTATCACATGTTGTCAACATAGTTCTCTATTTCAGCTCTGTTGCCTCTAAACTTTAAGATGAAGTACAGTGCATGGTGACATGGCAGACCAGTAATCTGCCACTGCCTGTATTAATAAGTCTTATTTTCAATGTCTACATTGTACCTCCGTTCAGTTCCATGCTTGTATTCTGCATAAACCATAGCCAATGTTCTAGAACTTCTGACCATCCTCATCTTTATCATTCTCATTACCCTGGTTCTTGCGTTCAGTAACATAACCACCTTTGGAACTAGTTTATGGCCTAAAAAAATCATGCACAAATTCTTTGCCTTAAATTCACCATTATGCACCATCTTATTGCATCCAACAAAATAACAATTGCAAGTATCTTCATGCTCGAAATCTTAGCATTGAAACTCTTTGCCAAATTATTGCAAACAAAATCCACCTTGCTTAACTCACCAAACTTGCTTCTGGCCCATAGCTTGGTGTGATGTTTTTCAAGGTATTTTTTCACCTTTGGCACTACATACATATTCTGCAAGTAAGTAGCATGCGTGCTTGGGGTGTATGTGTATGCTGATCGCCACAAGTCCTCTTCAAAGATCTTTTCTTTGAACTTCTTCGTGAAGTTAGTAGCGAGGTGCCGCATGCATTCCATATGCTCAACCCCAGGAAACATGGCATCAACAGCATTCTCAAAACCCTTGCATGCACCAGTGTGTATCACGAAGCCTTCAGGGTGACCAATTACTGCCCGTAGTCTCTGCATGAACCATGTCCAGGTTTCATTTGATTCACCCTTAAGAACATCATAAGCTATGGATAGAAGCCAATTATGTGCATCCAAAGCACAAGTAGAAGCAACATGTCCCCTGAACTTCCCTGTTAAATAAGTTGTGTCTATTGCCAAGTATGGCCTGCAGCCGTCTAGGCACCCCTTCCAGCATGCCTTCAGGCAGACAAAACATCTCCTGGAGCATTTATTATCTGCCTGCTTATACCTGACCCCCCTTGAGACCTTTTCTCTTCCTTTCACAACCTCGTAATCAATGTCAACAACACTACCAGGTGATGTTTTCTCTACCTCAGCTTTGAAACTATACCACATGTGAAAACTGTCATTCCACTTGCCTTGAATGAAGTCTAGAGCCATCTCCTTCCCACCAAAGACTCTGTGGAAAGGAATCTGAACGTTAAACTTTTTTGCTAATATTTGCTCTAAGTTTTGCAGGTCGAATGTTATGATCTTGCCTTGCCCAGTCAAGTACAGTAGTAGCAACCCACTTAGTAGTCGCCGGTCTAATTTTATCACTTAAAGAAGTATTAGGGAAGTTGTGTTTCTTCGTGTTTATTTTGATCTATATTTGATAAGAATCCAAATAAATCAGAGCTAATTATCAGCATAATAAATATGAGAAAGACTGAAACTAAATGTAGCTATTGCAACCTGAAATGGGTATCCACCCCGCATTGGAGATGCATGTAATCTCCATTTACACACATTACTTTCCCTGCAATGCACCCTAAATCTCTTTTGGTCACTCTTTTCAATGATAAATTCGAACCCAACTCTAATTGCATAGGTTGCAACTTCATATATGCAGTCCTCCATAGTCTCAAAGACAATCCCCTCATCAATTATAGGATTGTCCCTGTCAAAGTGTATCACTGTCCTGTCCTTGTCTTCATCATCGTATCTACATCCCATTTCCACATCTTCACATCCCTCTTCCTCATCAGTCCCATAGTCAGGCTCAAAGTTCGAATCAACCAAATATTCCCTACTCTCCATCCTATCAGGGTCAGTAGCCACGTCTGGATATGCTTTCTCATCATCATCTGCACCACCACACATTTCAGTGTCTTCATGCTCGCTTGACAAAGCATCATGCTCAAGGACAAGCTGTACAGACGTACTATAGTTACCAACACATATTCTTGCCATCACCATGGGACTAGAAATGCTAATTGGGGTATGCAAAAAAGGAATCACAGTTCTTACCCTTCAATGGGGACGTACGGCACCTTCTCGGAGCTCTATACCTCCAAAGCTCTGCACCCCGCTTCCTCTTCCTCTGTTTCATTCTCCTCTGTGCTCTCCAGACTTGAAGGAGATTCCGTGCTCTCCAGCCGCGCAGGATCCATCTCTGTGTTCTCAAGCTGCGCAGGATCCATCTCCGAGCGAGATCTAGATCACCAACGTTGTTGGGCGCCTAACCCAATTGCCGACTCTCGGTTTTCATTCCCAGATGCGCCTGGGCGATGGACAGTGGCAAGGAGACAGGGCAGGGAGGAGAGGGGACATGAGGGGATGGCAAGGAGGGGAGGGCGGGAGGACGATGGCCCAAGGGGAGTACAAGAGTGGTGCACGACTGAACTGAGTGGCGGTGGCAGGAGCAGAGGAGCGGAGCGGAGCTGGTTGCGACAAAAGATGGAAAATTGCACAATAATGTGTTGGTGGGCGGCACTAGTCCTCGAAGGTGGAGGAGGCAGGCCCGCCAGTCAAAAAATATGCCATGTCATAATCCCCTGTTTCTGGTGCACTTTAAAAAAAGTAAACATGGCACGTCGTCATCCCCTGTTTCTAATGGTGTTGCTACAATTCGACGGTACATAGTGGCACAGAAATAATATAGTATAAACATAAGGACACAATCGTCAATATGTCTAAAATGGAACCCGGTCTCCTACCTGTCCTGGTACATTGCCCGATCAGGTGGATATCCACGACCGATCTTTTTAATACGTTCGCACTCTTACGCTGAGAAGGGAAATAAAGGTTGAACGGTTAATGCAATGAGTGTCAAATTATTACCCTCTCAGGAAATGGGAGATGGTTATTTTCACATGTGTCCGGAGTCCAAACCTACTGTCAGTCTGTCACTCCCCTTCTCCGACAAACCATAGTTCCCCTTGCGCAGCTCCGCCATGACGCACCACCTAGGGTAACATGGCCCCACCTAAGCAGCTGCCACCGTCACCGCGACAGCCGCCAAAACTGGGGTGTTTAGCCCCTCTAAGGCAGGCCATGAAGCTCTACTTCAAGGCCGGTCTCCCATTGCCCTTTTAGGCGGATGATTTCGCTGACTGTGCCGAATCGGCTACGGCAGTGGCGACACCGGCTGCGGAGAGCAGGGCCAAGAGAGCGCTATGGAGAAAGCACACAGCGACATTATGGCATGCTCTAGGAAGGGGGAACAAGGTACGTGTCAAATTGTTCATGAGAGCATGCTACCGAGGGTACACACTCTCGAACAGTGCAGAGCCAAGGTCTAGGAACTCTCGCCTCCATGCTTCGGCGTGGGCGACTTTACTGTAGTGGGAGAGGCTAGGAACACGCCGTCTGTGACAAAGATGCTAAATCCAACACACTGTTGGAGGCCTTACCGTGGCAGCGACCAAGCATCTACACTCAACCTATTGGATTGTTCGACAGCTGGAGCCGGCGACGGGCATCAGCTCAGCACGGAAATTCAGGTTCGAGTTCACATAGACCTATGATCCCCACAAGAAGATGCCAAATTTTAGGTTCGAAGAAATCATTGTGGTGGCACGGATAGTCCTACTGAACCGGGACTAGCGCAAGCAAAGCGGTCGTGCATGAATTCTTATAGTTTTGCAGGAAGGCAATATATCAGTTTGGGTTAAATGATCAAAGAATTTATATCCTCTCAAGGCAAGTGGCCAGCCAACTTTTCTAGTGGAGATCTGCAGTTTCTTCAGTGTCGAATAGTTAAGTTCAGACCGAAGAATGGCTTTTATAGATGAAATACTAACGCATTGTTCTATAAACTAGTAGGAAGTTTACCCCACTTTTGTGCAGATATAAGACCCTTTTGTATGGAAGTACTACTGTTGTAAACAAATACTATCAAGTATCTATTTTCTTCAATTACTACTCGTGGTTAAATCCAGTTAACTGCCATTTTTTATCCCAGACAGATAAAATTCAGACGGCAGTTTATGTACAGATTTTGCGTCTGTTTTCTGTGATATAAACCATTTTTCATCTGTCTTGTGTTGTCTACAACATGGTCCTGTAGTTCAATGTGTTACAAAACCAGTAGATAGTGTTATAAGGATCATCAGGTAATCTTAGTTTTAAACAAGAATCATTTATTGTCTTCCGGATCAATCATCATTTGGCATAATAATCTAGCTACCTTGTACTTGAAGAGGAGATAAACTACATTTTCATGGCATCCATAGAATTGCCATTGCTCATTGCCAGTCCACCCTCTTTTCATCAGGTTGTCCTTGGTTATTCATAGAAATTATAAAGGATGGTGTTCAACACAGATGCATTAGAAACATATACTTCAAATTCATTACCCACACATACTACATCGATCCAAACTATTACATATTTTTAGTCGATGCTAACTTCCTGCTATGCTCTCCATACTACAAATTCATTAGCCACACATACTACATCAATTCACTAGAGCTCTATCTTCACTCGAGGGAAATCAGAACCACCATCTTGTCCAAGCCTAGTTCCCCCACCGAAACTGTGTGCGCCGTTGCAAAATGGTGGTGCTCCTGTGCCATCGATCCTTCCAGGCCAACACTGCAGGCGATGAGGACGCTTTCTGACCGCCTCTTCAGGGTCCTGAATGCCATGTACCGATTCCAGAACCTCCTCCAGGTGTATGATGACCGGGTGCTTCCAGCAAAGTTGTCGCCCTACCCTGCTTGGAATCTGCACCTCGTACATCTTAGGAACAACGTCAGTATCTTTCAGCCACACCTTTACCTCGATGACCCATCTGTCGCTCGGTGGCACGATCTCCACTAGTTTGCTGCCAAGGCTACTGACGACCTGCTTGAGGGCCTCCGGCTCCCCATCATCCAATGGGAGGACGTCAAAGCTGAGTTTGGAGAAGAAACAAAGATACCCCAAGCGATTGTCCCACCCACAGGCACGATGCCAACGCATGAAGCTCATTTTGTCCCCGCAGCACTCGAAAGAACATGAAGAATGCAGAACACGCTCGGTGTCTGAGTTGTGCTTGAACCGGACAAAAAAATCGAATGGCGGCGCGCATACCTCAATCTTGACCTCATTTCGTCTGATCCCAAAATAAGACCTGAAAGCCGACAGCAACTCTGCTGGCGACACGGCGGGACGAATGCCCAACACGGTGGCCATGAGAGCATGGTCGTGAAACTGCTGTGCCAGGGCTACCATGCCTGGGATGCGCGGCAGCACGCAACTACCTGAGGCTGGTCGCCGGCCAGGATCGCCCGACGGGACGCGCTCCACCATACGAGAAGGACTAGACAGAGGCGAGATACTAGTTTGGGGACGCGAAGCTCCGATATGGCAGACAATGCGACGACGACGGCTGCGAGCTTCGATTAGGGGTGTGGGAGGTTGACCGAACATGGCGGGGATGCAAATTAGAGCAAGTGCGAGCTCTGATCTAAGACGAGCAGTCGGAGCTGAGCAAAGGTTATGGGGAGGGGAGCAGGGGAGAAGAGTAGAGCAGAGCAAAGAAATAGATCTGGTCCATGCAGGGGTAAACTAGTCCACGACCGCATAAGATAGCAGGGAATACTAACAGGGCGGGCCAAGAAGAGTTGACCTAATGGTGGTATTTGAGTTCAACCATTTTTCATCTAGTTCAAACGACCATTTGGCTGTTAGATTTGTATTCACCCCCATTTGACCCTTCTGGACAATTGGCAATTCTACTACGACCCCTCCGCGAGATTTCAGCCAACTCGTGTACCGGGATACACTCGCCTGGGAACTTTCGGGCCGCAAACCAATAATCCCTCGCTGGGCCCCCTTCTTACGATGACCGTTTCTCCATCCCCACATCTTCTCCGCCCGTCTTCTATCTTCCTCATCCAAGCAGCCGTTGGTTGGAGCACAGCGGCAACATCAGTGGCGCAACCCCAAGGCGAGCCGTCCTCGAGTGAGGTAGGCCTGCCTTTTGTCGAGGTTTGCTTCTCCATTAGGGAACAGGGCCGGCTCAATATTTTGCATGTATATCTTTATTTTCAGTTGCAAAAGTAAAAAAGTTAATATCTATTCATACGTTCATAATCCGAGATGTTCATAAATAATTATCAAGGACAAAAGTGTAACATTACTATAAGTTCATAGATTAATAGTAATGAAATTTATATTTACAAATCTTAAAAGATAAAACCCTAATTAAAGTACTACATCACTTTCATAGATTAATAGAAATGGAATTTATATTTACAAATCTTAAAAGATAAAGCCCTAATTAAAGTACTACATCACTTACTTGATGAAGGAGTACAAGAACATTGCATCGTTGCCGAGAGAAGATGAAGATAAAATTTAGAAGAAAACTTACAGCAGGTTGGGGGCAGGGGCAGGGGCACAAGCAACCAGACGAGCACGATCAAGCAGGGCTGCAGTGGTCGGCTGGCCGCCTCAGCGTGTCGGATTCAAGTGGTGACTCGTGAGGATTGAGGAACAGAGGCGACAAATAGAGAAGAGGAGTCAACTCATGTCAACACCCAGATTTTTAATCCCAGATGCCTATTATGCTATACATCACAATCCCAGGATTACCATTTTTGCGAGACATAACAGATTGGATATCACAGTACATCATCCATTACAAACCATAATAAGGTCTTACAACAAATAAAGGATCTCATGATCGAGTCTTAGTACAATCAAGTAGCGGAATAAATAGCGTAGTGGTGGGGTCCATCTTCAGAGTCACAGGCAATGCTGACGATGGAAGATAGTCCTAGTTATCATACCCGTCCTGCTGTCCTTCATCTTGGTAGTCTCCTTCATAGTCTGGCCATAGAAATAGCCAGGGACAAAAGCCATGGGTACTCTTTAAGTACTCGCAAACTACCACTAACAAGTGAGATAGTTCTAGTAGGAATGCTAACTCTAAGTTTATTTGTCAAGTTAAGTTTGAAACCTAATCTGAGTTCAGAAACAAAGAAAGATAAAATAAAGTTTGAAAACACCTAAGTGGGAACTTAGTTATCATAGTCACAACTCTGTTGTGGTCAAGTCATGTCACAATTAATTTCATAAGTTGTTTTGAAAGCATCTGACAATGGAACAGTATGGCCACTCCAACTATCCATAACCGCGGACGCGGCTATTCGAATAGTTTGACACTCTACAGAGGTGATACACTTTCACCACAAGATTCGATACATCTGTTAGAGATAATCCTGAATCATCATACTTAGTATGCAGATAATCAAACATAACCTTTCCTTTACACACCCTAGTATAAGCACCTCTCCTATGAGCATGGCCTCCCAACCATGACCATCTGTCATCTTGGGCACTGCATAGGTGGACAACATTGAGAGGTAGCCTCAGCTCAAACCTCTCCCGTGAGGGAACTAATACTAATGCATATAAGTTTCCGCTAAGCCTTACCCAATCCAGGTATTGTGGTTGTATGGTAAAATTGGAATGGTATCGCATCCGAACCCAACCATCAGTTTTGATAAAAGGGCTAAGGCTCATGCCTCAACATTTTCACCATCATCATAAACCATTTGTGTTTCTCAACACATGTCAAAACATCTCAATGGAGTGACTCATCATTCCAAGGTTTTCACAAATCATTTTCACCAAGTATTCCCATCTAGAGTGAATCAAGTTTTGGTTTAGCTCCAAACTACTAAGTTAAGAGTGTTCACTGAGGTGCGATGCTAAGATCAATCTCATGCCATAGAATGACATCTAAGTCTAACTAGATAGGTCAAGTTTTATACTCTTTATGCTACCTTTAAACAAGTAAAGAACTTTAGTAAACTAAAAGGGAGTAAAGCTTGTAAATAACACTTGGAGTAGGTATAAGTCAAAATAGTATAACCAAAGTAGGTCTAATGACTTTGCTTGGTTATCTAGCTTACAAGGGTTCGTTTGCATTGTTAATGATGGCTTGCCTTGTGTAGTGAAGGGTTATCTAGCTTGCAAGGGTTGAAATTCTCTTCCTCCTCTTCTTGGTAGAACTCCTCCTCCTCGAAGACTTGGTCGGTACTATCGTCTATAAATACATACGGAATACACAATCACCAAACAATACTTAACTAGTCTACTTATCACACTAAGGCACACATTTGATGATCTATTATCATCACAAACATTACAAGGTTTAATGAACTAGTTTCATTTATTTTATTTGAGAAAAGTAATTTCTACTCATTGAAATTAACTAAGATTTAATATTCTCCAATTAAAATATGGGATCATGTGGACACATGTCATCACCACATATTCTAATATATGGGAATGTGATTTAAATGTTGGATCACATTTAATAAGTTTAAGTTTAACATTTAATGATTTAAAGTGACTAGAAATGCCTATATAGCATTATTTTGGTACTAGTCCAAAGTTACTGCATGTAAATCTTAATATTATTACGTATTCAGATAGATATGGTTAAATGTGATTTTTGAGAGTTGGAATCAACTCAAAATCTATTAGGGTTGATTTTATAAAAATGTTTGAATGTGCAAAAGCTTCTGTTTTGTTATTTTAACTAGGAGAGATCAATAACTCTAAATGATTTAAATACAATGGGCTTGGATAGATATTTTCAGTATATTTCCAACAAAATTGGAATCACTCAATTTAGATTTGTAAAACTCCCTGAATGGATTTCTGAACTAAGGGACAGAACTAAGTTTTAATTAAAATAGAAAAACCTATATTTGAATTACTGGGTCAGTGCGGGAAACTAAATGGTCCGGTCCGTGTACACTCTGTGGCGCTGAGGGCTGCTGACAAGGGGGTCCCGCCTGTCAGTGACTCATCAAACGCGAAGCGGTATGGGGCGATAAGAACGACACGATTAGAATAAGATCTAACGGTCCACGGTCGTCATCGACGACGGACTCGTCGCCGACGAGACTGAACCCTAGTGCGATCGGTGGGGGTCTACTGGGGACGTACCAGGGCTCTAGCTAGTGCGGCGAGGCGGGCAAACGAATTGGTGGACCACGGCGGGCTCACGCGAGGTCGCGACAGGGGCTGAGGTGGACGAAATCGACGGGGACTTCTCCTCCTCTGCTGCGGCTGACTCTGGCGGAATTCTGGCGATGGGATGCTCGAGCGGCTCCGGCGAGAGAGGGGAAACGATCAGTGGAGAGAAGGGAGTGGAATGGTGTGGCGATTGAGGCTGGGGTGGCCTCCTTATATAGGCTCGACGAGGGGACCAACGGGTATGGGCGGAGCTCGTCGGTGACGGCGATACAGGCATCTACCGGTGTGGGCGAGGTAGGCAGACGGTGGGCGGTCTGCTGGCGGTCCTCTACGGCGTAATGCCGTGGCTAGGGGCGGTGGCAATTGGTCGGGGGCTTCCCGCGCTTTGGGAGACAGAGGCTGTGCTCGACGGTGCTCCTGGCGACTGTGGGTCGTGCGGCGGTGCACGGCTGTGTCTGGGTGGTTGGTGTGGTCAAGGCGGAGCGGCGCACGCGGTCTGGTGTCGAGGCTCGGTGTGTGGCGTGCTAATGGCGAGGGTGCTCTAGCGTGCTCTGGAGCGGCATAGAGAGGGTAGTGCGGCGCGGTTCTGGGGTGGTCCAGGGGCTGGCTTTGGCCGTGGGGTGGACAGGGAGTCGTGGTAGGGTTGGGCGGAGCTAGTGGGCAAGCTGGAATGGCGCGGCGCGATCTGCTACGAGCTGCGCATGCTCGGCCGGCGGTGACCAAAAACGGGCGGCACGCAACTGCTGCTCCAAGCTAAAGGGTAGGCCGGTGAGGGTTTGGTTAGAGCTGGGGGAGACAGGGGAACCAAATGGAGGCTAAAAACTCGACAATGCATCGATCACTAAATAGTATTAGTTAGGCGGAAAAATCTTTCCTGCCACCTGTTCGACCAAATGGCCGCATGAACAAAATATTTGAATTTTTCAAAGATTCTTGGTGGAGTGGTTTATCTTATGCTTAGGCATCTAGGTTTGCTTGGGATTTTGAAATGGAGTTCATTTGGATGGTTTTTGAAAAAGTGTGATCTATACATATGAACTAGATTCAACTTTCAAATGTCATTTAAAATTAGAGTTTGAATATTTTTGGAAGATCAGAAAGTGGGCCTTGGCACATCACTACTTGTACTAGCAAGGGGTGCAAAGAACCACAATTGTCTCTGCTTGAAATTGAGTGCTAGGAATAGCCAAAGTGGGCTAGGTGATTAAAATGGCAAAAGTGACCATTTCTTTATTCGATTCTTTTTAAATTCTTTTCCTTTGGGATTTACTTGAGGATGATCTAGATGATGTGTAATTCACCTTAGAGTCATTTTACAACCAATACATCACTCAATTATAGCAATTCAAAACAACTCCTATTTTAAATGCACACACATATGAATGTTTAAATAATTTTAAATAGAAAAAAGTTTTTGTTAACTCTAAATTGGGTAGATTTGATCTTGATCACTTGGATTAAAGTTTTGGAATATTACAACTCAGTAATCAGTGAAGATGAATAGACTATCCTAAATTCTCGCTATCGCTGATTACTTGTCCCGCCCCGGCCGTCCGTGAGTCCCGGCTGGAATTGAGCTGACTCCCGATCGATCTCCCTGGTCCTGTGTCAAGGTGTGCCAATTTTCTTTTGGTCCATTAGAAAACTAACCAGCCCAGCCGGAATAGCAACTATATACAGTCTATATCTTGAGCCCCCAGTTTCATGGGCCCTTGGACGCCGCCCAACCTGGCCTAGGTCAGAGCCGGGCCTGTTAGGGACTCACCAATAGAGCAGGAGAGATTATAGCAGAGGAGTTGGCCGTGTGGGGTGGACCACAACTGGCTCCACGATGGAGACCGTTGAGGCGCGTGGCTGGTGGCAAGAGGGATTGGAGCAGGTGGACGATGCGTGGGTGGAGCGGTGGATCGTGCCCGCTGGATTTGGTTTATCTTAAGTCCTAGCAAACCGTACAATGAACCGCTTTTACAATTGTGTTCCATTGACCACGGTCGTGGACTGCAGAGCTAGCAAAATCAATATGCGTTTGGACACCAGAGAGCAAAATTACTTGGACACCTGGACGTATGAGCGCCCACGGATTCTAAGGAGCTTAGAGCTCCTTAAAGATTTCCGGCATTTATTTTCAGACGGGGGAGTGCATGTTTCATGAAGAAAAAAAGCATTGGCCCAAAAACATAAAGAATATCCTGCTAAATGCATAGTTATTTTCTCAACTTTGGGCGACCTTTATGCAACAAATAGTATTTTACACTCATCAAATCATTCCTAGAGAGAAACTCACAAAAGTACCCGGAGGTTGTGCTGAAGATGAAAAGTACTATGAACTGACCAACGTTATATGACTTTCAAAGGCAACATCACATAAAAAGAAACCTCGTATGTTCAAATTGTTCTCTCATCCGTAAAAATAAAAAATATTTTATTTATATTCAGTAGAGATTTTACAATAATAAAATATAGTATACGGTATATAGTTTCCATTTGATTTTTCATACTATTCCTCTATGTATTCCTCTTCCATGCAATAGATTTTGGCAGAAACACGTATAAAGGAGATGCTAGTATAACTAAACTAAGTTGCAAGGAAACAAGTTGATTTTTAAAATATACATATATTTCTTCTTTAATTATTTTGATGAAATGATCAAGAGACTCCCAGTCAAGGAATATGAAAAGACACCTAAAGTTATAAGGAAATAAGCTATTCAAAAAGTGTAAATCTAACCATGTTGTAAACTGATATAAACAAATAATTCATTTGACACCATTAATAGTCAAAAATGAAAGAAACAATCTCCCTAGAAGAACAATTCTCTTTTATTGTATTTAGCTAGAACATTTACAAGTAATAACAATGAACAAATAAATACATTTTCAGTGTTTTCACAACTCCCAAATAAGTCAAGTATGTACATAGAGGAAGAAAACCGATGAATTTAAGATGTATCTGCGACGAAGTCCTCTATCACAGTCCGAACGACAATAGGAATTCTCACCGAGTATGATTTTTGGTCTGACCATGTCAAACTGCCAAATGTGTACCCACCTTGAACTCTTTGTTTCGCCATAAACGTTAGTTTAAATGTCACACTTCTACTACCACCTGTGGTGAAACTGATTATGGATGGCTCCACGGACAAGGCTACCCCTGCCGGAGCTTCATCAACCGATGTGTAAGACGCTTCCACCGGACCGACGTTTGTGATAGTGTGCCACACTATGACCCGGTTCTTCAGGTCCGGCACGGCGATTGATGGTAGATTAAGATTGAGTTGATAGGATTCACAACCATCTAACAACCCAAGGGTGCAGTTGAAGAACTTATTGTACTCCTTCGGATCCATGTCGTAAACCAAGCCAGGGTCGACAGCCCGGCCTGGGTTCATGTGGCCACCGCCGAAGTCAAAAGGGTCGGCTGGTTTCCTCGGAACCGCATCAGCTTGTATCAGCATACCATAACGATCTGTCACTGAGGCTGCAAGGGATCATGATCATAGTTAGTCATATTTTATGATGATTTATGTGGTACAACTTCCATATGTCTTGGCGCGGACCTGTGGTGACAATGGAAGACTATCATGGAAGGCGACCAATCAGGGTGAACCGACTTGATCAGCGCGGTGACTGCCGAGACATGCGGGAACGCCATGGATGTCCCGGATTTGAGCACGTAGGATCCGCCGTCAGCTGCTAAGATGCTGACTCCAGGTGCAGTTATATCAGGCTGTCCAAATATACAGACACGATTTTTAGAGACAAGATAAAGATGTCGTGCAGATATTACATTTTTGAACAATTTGTATGTCATCCAGAATTAAGATGTTGATATATACCTTGAGTACGCCGGGGAAGGCAGAGCTTGGCCCTCTCGAAGAGAACGAGGCAACTCTTGGCGACAACACCCCATCTCCAACGACGGTTACAGTACGCGAGAACTTCATCACCGGACTCCTATCATGACCCAATGAGACATACATGAATACTTGGAGAAAGAAAAATACAAGTTCATCCAGTTTCGGACAACAGGACAAATGAGCTCTCACCCTGCCATGTTCAAATACGATACGATTCTCTGCGCGATCTCAAAATCCACCGGTACCGCGGGCATAACGCGTTCTTTCCCAGTACTGTGCAAAGATGAGCCCCTTCGCGCCAGCCAAAGAGGTAAGATTGAAGGCATCCGGAAGTGCTACCTTGGGTGGCGTGGACTTTGCATCCGCTGGTGCATAACACAGTACAATTTACCAGTGACATTGCTTGATGCCACTGACTCGGCGTCGCAACTGCACAAATGTTTAGTTCATGAATTAAGATGGCTCGGTCCTGATTAACTACAAAATTTGTATGCCAAGTGACTGCCTTAATTAATTTACCTCCCCGCATAAACTAGGTCCTTAAAGTTGCTGTTGATCAGAGATGCATTGTACATAAGAGATTGCCCCTGTGTTTTAAAGCAAGCACACATTAAGAGTCAATAAAGGAATTATCAAATCTTCACGGACGGAAAAAACATTCTTGTTTGCTTCAACGGCCGGCCTCAGCAAAGTCAAGTTTTACTAGTCAAATCCATATGATTGATTGATTATCCATGCACCATAGAGTTCATCTGAGCCGAGCAGAGTCAAATTGATCATAGTTCATCAATCCCACACACAAAATAATTATTTAAAACTTTTTGTACTTACCACCAGCTTTTCTTTGTTCCCGAGCGATATTAGGGTCGGGAAAGCCTGATCAATTGTGCTAGCAGCCATCGTCGTGACCCACGGCACCGCATTCGTCACCGTCTGCGGAACGGGGCCTTCGTTCCCGCCGGAGAACACGAGTGAGATCCCTTTTTGCATAGCATGCAACATTCCAGAGTACTCATGACCAGGCCCTCCAAGCGAAAGGGACAACACATCCACACCATCGTGTATGGCATCGCCAATGGCCGCGAGGACTGTCGCGTCAGGGCAACCCGCACCCTCCCAGCACACTTTGTATATAGCAAGCCGTGCACGCGGCGCCCCACCACGTGCCACGCCAGTGGTTAGGCCTCCATAGCTCACACCTTGCACCTCCACGCCAGCGATTGTTGAGGCAACATGAGTGTCATGGCCGTTGATGTCCCTAGGCGAGTTTTAGTCTCTCTTGAGCGACTCATCGCTAATTCCACGGCTGTATGACCGTGCACCAATGATCTTTCTGTTGCAACCCGTGGTGTTGAACCTCTCACCTCTCTGGCATTTCCCTTTCCATCGTGCCGACACAGGTCCATACCTGTTGTCATCAAAGCTTCGTGATTCAGGCCATATGCCTGTTGTAACAGAACCATATGCATATGCATGGGGTCAATTGGTGCTCAATTTCTAGTTTTCTCATGTTTTAGATTTATAGTTGAGGTGAGAGTACAGACCTGTATCCATGACACCGATGATTATATTTTCACCATAGTTCGCTTTTTGGAGGACGCCTGGTTGCTGTGGTGGTTGGTTGTAGTCAAGGCCAAGGAAATCCCAGCTCCGAGTTGTGTGTAGTTCGTGGAAAATGCTACGTTTCACAGTGACAACTTCAGAAAATTCTACAATCAAAATATTTGATTAGTTTAGTCGATCATGCAATTAAAATATAAATAGGCCATCTCAAGATTGACAGATTACTCACTTGCAAGTGTCTCGGCATGAGATTCAGTGAGCATTGCCGCGAACCCAGAAAATCCGTGTTTGTAACTATAAACTATCGACCTCAAGGCTTCATCCTTGCTGTTGAAAATAAAACAAAAAAAAATTAGAAATCGCTTATGCTTCGTGCTAACAATATGTAACATGAATTATTACGAGCTAGTACCTCCCCAGCACAAAGGTTAGTATGTCACGGTGGGAAACGGTGACCACGGATGGATCATCATGTTTCTTGTCCCCCATATACACTATGTAAAGCTGGGATTTTGATGCAAAAGATTGTCGAGGAACAACGATATCAGAACAAGCCGGCTTAATGCAGACACAACAGCAATGTAAGTCTTTTGAACAAAGAATAAACAACTTGATTGCTCGACGCATCAGCCGAAAGAGGCAACAGTGTCATCAGTAGCAGAGCACAACAGAATCCGGTTCTGAAACCCATGTCTGATTTCGAGAATAGTGTTATGTTTTTGTGTTCTATTGTCTGTGTGTATGGTATGTATATATAGCAGCCAGGAATGATCATGGGGTGCAAAAGCAGTTCAAAGGAACTTGTCTGCGCGTTGTTTGGTGACACACGTGCAAAAGAAAGACCAAATCAATGTCATTAGAGGAAGCACCGTACATTTTCTTGAGAGGAAAAATCAACTTGCTTTGATCTAGTCTAGCTATGATTAAACAACTAAGTACCAACCGGATATAAGTGTTCTGATTTCTGATGTAATGAGACCTGATCGACTCCCATAGAAGCTTATGCGGCTGCTAATCAGGCATAAAACATTGGCTGCTTCTTTCTTTTATTTTGCTAAAAAAACACAGGCTGCTTAAGTACGCGTCGGTAGGTAATACGTAACAAAGTCGGCAAACGCGACCTGACTTTCAAAAATATACTCCACGGTTGGCTGACCCATTTCATCAAACACTTTTATTTACAAAGTCCAAAACTTTATTAATGTGTAGTATCGTTAGTTGCCGCCGCCCCTGTGCAAATATTTGCTGTGTTGAGTTGCAGTAGCACACAGAAATTCAGGAGAAGCAGTATACGAGTGATTAGATTAAGCAGTGATGACTGGGCAGAACCCCTGGTTACCTAGAATTTGTGAATTTCATACTTATTTATATTCACGGTGAACTGCATCAGACAGGTTCTTACAAAATACTCTCTCCGTTCATAATATAATATGTTTAGCTTTTCTGAAACGATGCTTACACACTAAAAGATGTCAAGACACATTCATTTCACAAAAGATAAAATAACTTATATTTTGAAAGGGAGGGAGTACATTACAAAATAAGCTAAGTTGCTACTTACAGTGATTTGTACTCCTTTGCAGCCGCAATGTGCGACGTTGAGTGTCTCGTGGTCGTGAGCCGGGCAGCTGGCTCGCCACTAGTAGAAAAACTAGCTTTGGTTCGCATCGGCCGAGAGCATTAGTTCTGGTTCCTCCTCGAACCGGGACTAATGCAGCATTTGTCCCGGTTCGAGGGGACTGAGGACGCACGGGAGCCTGGGGGCATACGTCCCGGTTCGTAATACGAACCGTGTCTAAAGGTCCGGCCCCAGACACGTGGCATGTCGCCGATCTTTAGTCCCGATTCGTATTACGAACCGGGACGAATAGCCCGCCTATAAATGCGCCGCCCCAGCCAGCGTCCACCCTCTGTTTTTTCTCTTGGTTGAAGGAGTGAGGTGTGGTGTGCTAGTTTTTTCTTATACACATTAGGTGTTCGACGAAATGTTTGAGAGAATAATACGCTTCATTTCACATAAAATAAAAATGATATGAGGTGTCCGAGCCATACTTAAGTCTTTCTCCTCTTTCTTTCCATCTTGATCGAGGTTAGCAACCTTATCCTTTATCTGTCATTGATATAATAATGCATGCGCTGACGTAAAGTGGTCATCTCACTATTCATGATGTTCTGTAATGATGCAGATGAACCGTCGGGGATGGATGTATAGTGACCGACGTGAATCCGTGAACATTCAAGGCGTGGATAAATTTATCGATGTGGCTAAGGCAAACAAAGAGAATGGATTTATGTGTTGTCCATGTTTTGGTTTCATGCCTATACTCAGCAGATACTGAATGTTTTGGTTTCAATAATTAAATAAATGCCGTATGCATTTCTTCAATACAGAGGCCGGGGCCATGTCCCCATTTCGAAAAAATGTGTTGTCCATGTGTTCAATGTCGGAACATCAAGGCATACTCTTCCTCGAAAATCATTCGCGGGCACCTGGTTCGGAGAGGTTTCATGCCCACCTATAATTGCTGGACCAAGCACGGAGAAAGAGGGGTTATGATGGAAGACATTGAAGAAGAAGAAGAAGAGGATGATGACAACTATTGTCATATATTCCCTGAATACGATGATACTGCAATGGAAGAGAATGCAGAAGAAGGAGGTGAAGAACGGGCATCAGATGAGCCCATTGCTGATCTTGGTCGGGTCATTTCTGATGCAAAGCGAGACTGTGAAACAGAGAAGGAGAAGTTGAAGTTAGAGGGCATGTTAGAGGATCACAAAAAATTATTATACCCAAATTGCGAAGATGGGAACACAAAGCTTGGTACCACACTGGAATTGCTAAAATGGAAGGCAGAGACTGGTTTATCTGACAAGGGATTTGAGAAGTTACTGAAAATAGTTAAGCCGAAGCTTTCAAAGGATAACGAATTGCCCGAGAGTACTTAGGAAGCAAAGAAGATTCTCTGCCCTCTAGGATTAGATGTGCAGAAGATACATGCATGCATAAATAACTGCATCCTCTACCACGGTGAGGAGTACGAGAATTTAGATAAATGTTCGGTATGCACTGCACTGCGCTATAAGATCAGACGAGATGACCCTGGTGATGTTGATGGCGATGACGAGCCTCCCAGGAAGAGGGTTCCTGCTAAGGTTATGTGGTATGCTCCTATAATACCAAGGTTGAAACGTCTGTTTAGAAACAAAGAGCATGACAGGTTATTGCGATGGCACAATGAAGACCGTAAGAAAGACGGGAAGTTGAGACACCCCACTGATGGGTCGCAGTGGAGAAAATCGAGAGAGAGTTCCCGGACATTGCAGGTGACACGAGGAACTTATGGTTTGGTCTAACTACAAATGGCATGAATCCTTTTGGGGAGCAGAGCTGCAGTCACAACACCTGGCCTATGACTCTATGTATCTACAACCTTTCTCCTTGGTTGTGCATGAAGCGTAAGTTCATTATGATGTCAATGCTTATCCAAGGCCCGAAGCAACCCGACAACGACATTGATGTGTACCTAAGGCCATTAGTTGAAGAACTCTTATAGTTGTGGGGAAAACCAGGTGTACGTGTATGGGATGAGCACAAACAGGAGCCATTTGACCTATGAGCGCTGCTTTTCGTAACCATCAATGATTGGCCTGCTCTTAGTAACCTTTCAGGACAGACAAACAAGGGATACAAGGCATGCACACACTGTTTATATGATACTGAAGCTACATATTTGCATAAATGTAAGAAGGTTGTGTACCTGGAGAATTGTCGATTTCTTCCGATCAATCATCAAGTAAGAAAGAAAGGTAAGCATTTCAAAGGTGAGGCAGATTACCGGAAGAAGCCTGACCTCCCTACAGGTGATGATGTATTTGGTATGGTCAAGTACATAGAAGTAATCTTTGGAAAGGGTCCTGGCGGTTAACCTGTTCCAAACGATGTCGCTACCAGACACGCGTCCATGTGGAAGAAGAAATCTATATTTTCTGAGCTACCCTATTGAAAAGTCCTACGTCTCCGCTCTTCAATCGACATGATGCACGTGACGAAAAATCTATGCGTGAACCTGCTAGGCTTCCTGAGCGTGTATGGGAAGACAAAAGATACACCAGAAGCACGGGAGGACCAACAATGTATGAAATACCCACAAAACATGCATCCACATAACAAGACGGATAAAGGGCGTCATTTAAGTCCTACCAGCTATGCTCTTACAAAAGCAGAGAAGGAAATATTTTTTGAAGTCCTTACAGTATCAAGGTGCCATCTGTATTCTCGTCTAACATAAAGGGGATAATAAATATGGTAGAGAAAAAAATTCCAAAACCTGAAGTCTCATGACTGTCACGTGATTATGACGCAGTTGCTTCCGATTGCACTGAGGGAGCTTTTACCGGAAAATGTTCGACTACCCATTATGAAGCTATGTGCATTCCTCAATGCAATATCTCAGAAGGTGATCAATCAAGATATTCTCACAAGGTTACAGAAGGATGTGGTCCAATGTCTTGTTAGTTTTGAGTTGGTGTTCCCACCATCCTTCTTCAATATTATGACGCATCTACTGGTTCACCTAGTCGAAGAGATTTCCATTCTCGGTCCTGTATTTTTACATAATATGTTCCCCTTTGAGAGGTTCATGGGAGTGTTAAAGAAATATGTTCATAACCGTGCTAGGCCAGAAGGAAGCATCTCCAAGGTCTATGGAACAGAGGAGGTCATTGAGTTCTGTGTTGACTTTATTCCTGACCTTAAGCCGATTGGTGTTCCTGAATCACGACATGAGGGGAGACTGAGTGGAAAAGGCACACTGGAAAATAAAGCAATGATATGTAGGGATGGACAGGCTTTCACTCAAGCACACTACACGGTTCTACAGAATTCCACCTTGGCAGCTCCGTATATCAGGGAACACAAGAATATTGTACGCTCCAACAACCTAGAAAAGCCAGACTCCTGGATTAGATATGAACAGATGAAGACTTTCGGCAGTTGGTTGTGAACACATCTAATGAATGACACCACTGTTGGAGATCAGCTCTACTTGTTGGTTAGGTCACCATCTTCTACTATATTGAATTACCAAGGGTACGAGATAAATGGGAATACATTTTACACGATCGTCCAAGATAAAAAGAGCATCAACCAGAACAGTGGTGTCCGCTTTGATGCAACCGACGAGAATGGAAAAAGGGACATATACTATGGTTACATAGAGGAGATATGGGAACTTGACTATGGAGTTTCTTTTAAGGTCCCTTTGTTTCGGTGCAAATGGATCAACCTGAATGGAGAAGGGGTAAAGGTAGACTAGTTGTATGGAATGACAATAGTAGATCTCAACAATCTTGGTTACAGAGACGAACCATCTGTCCTAGCCAATGATGTGGCACAGGTTTTCTATGTGAAGGATATGTCCTCCATACCAAAAAAAATTAAAAAATAAGCAAACAAATACATCACACGATGAGCCAAAGCGTCACATAGTTTTTTCGGGGAAAATAAATATCGTGGGAGTCAAGGACAAGACAGACATGTTAGAAGATTATAATAAGTTTGATGAAATTCCGTCCTTCACAGTGAAAACTGACCCAAGCATCCCGTTAAGCAAAGAAGATGCTCCATGGTTACGGCTGAAGCGACCATAAGCGACCATATACAGGCATAAGAAATTCAAAAACGGTTCGAACAATGTAAATCCTTTGCGTGGTGTCATATTATATGACATAGTTGCAATGAAAAATACCAAACTTGGTAAATTGATTATGTCTCGAAAAACCTTCACAAAATGACCTATCATGTTCGAGGTTTCATGGCTTTTGATCCAATTGACCAATGTTATGTGCATAATCGATGCATAGTTTGTGATATTGTGCCCATATTGTGCATGCATGTGCATCTTGGGATGGCTAATAATGTTGTAGGAGGAAGTTTTATTTTGCACCACATGGAAAAACAATTTTCTATTTTTCAAGTGCCAAAATCGGGGCGTTTTGTGAAGCAACACCAAACGTTAAATAAAAAATGGTACCACCCCATTTTTCAAAAATACTATACCACCTTACATGAACAATGTCCTAACTAGGTATTTTAAAACCTTTCCGTCCACCCCTGGAGAAAAAGGCAAATGTCTACCAAATCGGTAGGAAGTGGGTCCGGTTTGACCTACAGGTACATGATCTAATGCTCTTGATTTTTTGAAAAAATCATTTTTAGACTCATAATGTGATGTTTCTTTAGACATCCAATGCCCATGGTTTCTTCAGAGATCCATCCCCTATGGCCAGCTTAAGGGAGATGCTTGAGGACTAGATCCTCCGGCATCTCCCTGAAGCTGGTCGTAGTATTGTCCCTGCTCTCGCACACCATCTTGGAGTTTATAAATTTTCTAGCTAGATCAATATGCCAGGTACCTAACTAATTTCCCATATTAGAGAGTGCCTCTATGGCCAGTTTGTTGGAGATGCCGGAGGATTGGGCTCTACCGGCATCTCCCTCAAACTGGCCGTAGTAGTGTCTCTGCTCTCACACAACATCATGTTTGTGTTTGATGACTTCACAAGGATGCTTATTTATAGATTAAGTAGCACAACATAGTGTCGACACTCACGATATAATGTCGACACTCTTGTCGATAGTCCCGGTTGGAGGCACTAACCAGGACTAAAGATATTTCCCGCCATTTCCCACCGCTTCCTGCTATGCTTTCCCGCCCTTTTCCTCTAACCGGGTCTTTTAGTCCCAGTTGGAGCCACTAACCGGGACTAAAGATATTTCCCGCCATTTCCCACCGCTTCCCACTATGATTTCCCGCCCTTTTCCTCTAACCGGGTCTTTTAGTCCCAGTTGGAGCCACTAACCGGGACTAAAGATATTTCCTGCCATTTCCCACCGCTTCCTGCTATGCTTTCCCGCCCTTTTCCTCTAACCGGGTCTTTTAGTCCTAGTTGGAGCCACTAACCAGGACTAAAGATATTTCCCGCCATTTCCCACCACTTCTCGCTATGCTTTTTCGCCCTTTTCCTCTAACCGGGTCTGTTAGTCCCAGTTAGAGCCACTAACCGGGACTAAAGATATTTTTCCCGCCATTTCCCACCGCTTCCCGCAATGCTTTCCCGCCCTTTTCCTCTAACTAGGTCTTTTAGTCCGAGTTGGAGCCACTAACCGAGCCTAAAGATATTTCCCACCATTTCCCATCGCTTCCCGCTTTGTTTTCCCGCCCTTTACCTTTATATCTAGGCCGACCATGCCATGGCTATCCACACATCCACACCTGCATCTCTCAACAATGGACACCGCATACTGGGCCATTCTCACACTCAAAGGGACCGAGGCATGGTGCGCCTCCAGCTACCCATGCCCGCCGGGCTACCGGGTGCCCACTGTCTAGATGCTGAGTGTTGGAGGAGTTCCTGTCCCTCCTGTGCCTCAAGGTTCCGCCCGCCAGTCGGCCATCATGAACCACTTCTACCTAGAGCTCATGCCGGAGCAGCGGATGGATCCCCATTGGGATCCCGACAACTACGACACCTAGAATGCCTTCTTCGCTAACCGGTGGGAAAGGGAGCTCGCTAGGTACGAGGGTGATGGCCCGCCCCGATGAACCACAACGAAACTAGTTGTCGCGTTTGATGGGCGAACCGGACTATTGCTGGTGTGATGCGCTACATCACTGAGGGAGATCATCCTCGCCTGCGGTACCCACACTTGCACCTGCCTCAAAGCCACAATAAGGGTGGATGTAGTGAAGGCCGCAGGCATAGCGGCATCATCATCCAGGAGCCCCCTACCCCTGCGTCGTGCATCCGAGGACGGAGTGGTAGGTGCCCCCGGAATATGTCATGGTTCACGGTCCCCGGTCCCCCCCTACAGAAGCCGGGGAAGGGCTGAGGATCCCCGGAATATGCCATAGCTACTGATGGCTCAAAATATATCGAGCTCGTTGGGGAACCCCAAGAGGAAGGTATGATGAGCACAACAGCAAGTTTTCCCTCAGTTATGAAACCAAGATTATCGAACCATTAGGAGCAAGGAAACACCTCCAAGGTATTATTTCCAACTTGGAATCCTGCACAACACAACCACAGATCTTTGCCCCCAACTTACAGTGATGTTGTCAATCTCACCGGTTTTGCTGAAAATAAAGGATTAAATGTATTGTGTGAAAGATAGTAATTGCTTCCAGAAAGTAAATAGTAAATAGATTGTAGATTGATGGTAAAAGAATGGACCAGGGTCCATAGTTCATTAGAGGTGATTCTCCTTAAGATAGATGACATGTTGGGTAAACAAATTACAGCGGGGCAATTGACAGACACCGAGAAAGCATACATGCATATACTAATCATCTTGACTCCTACGAGATTTGGTTGGGCATTACAACATTATACATAGACTGTAATCCAACTGCATCTATGACTAATAATCCACCTTCAGGTTATCATCCGAACCCCCTCCAGTATTAAGTTACAAGCAACAGATAATTGCATTAAGCAAAGTGTGTAAAGTAAACAATACGATTGCCCCATGGACAAATGATTAATGTTTTCTCCCTAGTAGCAACAACACATCTAGTACCTTAGATATTTTTGTCACTTTCCTAGATTACTAGAGGCATGAACCCACTATCGAGCATAAATACACCCTCTTGGAGTTGCTAGCTTCTACTTGGCCAAGATAGCTACTAACAACGGAAAGCATGGAAGATCACAAATAACATAGACATGATAGAATCAATAATCAATCTGAAATAGCATCTCAATATCCATCGGATCCCCGCAAACACAACATGTAATATTACAAATAGATGATCTTGATCATGAATAGAGCTCACAAGATCTAAACATGGTAGCACAAAGGTGGAGAACCAACCATCTAGCTACTACATGGACCCGTAGTTTAGGGATGAACTACTCACGCATCACACCGGAGGCAGGCATGGTGATGAAGAAGGCCTCCAGGGTGATCTCTCCCCTCCGGCAGGGTGCCGGGAAGAGTTTCAAATCCCTCCTGATCTAGGGATGGAGATGGCGGCGGCTACAAACTCTTTCGTGGACTTTTGATCGGGTACTTAGGGTTTTCATCATGAGAGGCTTTTATAGGCGGAAGGGAAAGGTCGGTGGAGCACCAGGGGGCCCACACCTTTGGTGGCGCCCCCAGGCCGTGCCACCACCAGGTGTGGCCGCCCTGGTGCGCCACTTCGTCTCCCCTCCAGACTCCGTGTTGCTTCGGGTAAAATATTGACTTTAGCTTTTGTCACGTCCAATTTCGAGAATATTTTCTTAATAGCTTTTCTGAAACCAAAAACAACAGAAAACAGGCAATTGACACTGTGGCATCTTTTTAATATGTTAGTTCCATAAAATATGTAAAAATACTCCAAAGTGTGGACAAGACATAAGAAAGTAGATATATAACTAGCATGGAACATCAAAAATTATAGATACGTTTACAATGTATCAGCGATGACGATGAAGATGATTCGGAAGATGACCCTGAAGCTGTGTACTATAGGGCTAGACATGATTATGACTAAATCCATTGTCTAGGACGAATGGTTCGTTTGTGTACCCATTATTGCCGAGAGATCCACCGTTTTCAAATTCAAATTCAAATTCATGTCGAAAGTGTTTTCAAATTCAAATTTAATAGTTTGAATAATTATTCTATATGACAGAAAGTTTTTTTCAAATTCAAATCATTTAAATATGAACACCTAAATAAGAAATAATAAATAAGACGGGAACATCTGAAAAGTTTGGAAAACTTTTGAAAAAAAGGACTTTTAGTCCCGGTTGGTGCCACCAACCAGGACTAAAGGTCCTCTGCGCGCACTCCTACGGTGGCCATCATACGTCCAGGTTGGTGGCTCCAACCGGGACGTATGCTCTAGTATTTCATCCCGGTTGGAGCCACCAACCGGGATGTATGGCCTTTTACATCCCGGTTGTTGGCTACAACCGGAACGTATGGCCCTCCCATACTTAACCGCGCGCCCATGTTCTCCTTCCCCATCGTTTCAACACTCTCTGCAGCACAGACGACACGCGATTTGGAAGGAGCTCAGGAGTGTTGCCAGGATTCCACATCGGCAGGCTGCCCGAGCTCGCCGTCCGGACCTCCCTGCCACCATCGGACTGCCCCGCCACCACCGGACCGCGCCGCCACCACCGGACCGCCCCCGGACCGCCCCGCGTTCCACCACCCGACCACGCCACCACGCCGGAGAGGACCGCCCCGCCGTCTTCCACAGCAACTATGCCACTGGAGGACCGTGCCACCACGCCGGAGGACCGCCGCCGCCGTCGTTGCTCCGGCAAGCCGCGCCACCACCCGCAGGTTCTCCCACGCACGCCCTCTCTTCCCCTTCTCTGTTTCTCTTTATTTAGTTAGGTTAGTTTCATTAGTTTAGTTTAATTAGTTAGTTTAGTTTAATTAGTTTGTTAGTAGTATTAGTAATAGTTAGTTAGTAGAAGTAGTTAGTTAGTAGTATATTAGGGTAGTAGTAGTTAGTTAGTAGTAGTAGTTAGTAGTTAGTAGTATTAGGGTAGTAGTAGTTAGTTAGTGGTAGTAGTAGTAGTTAGTTAGTAGTAGTAGTAATAGTAGTAGTAGTTAGTAGTATTAGGGTAGTAGTAGTAGGCGATTTTTTTAAATAATACACTTTTTTTATTAATTTGACAAGTGTTGCATGAATTTGGGATATTACACATGTAGTGCTTTGTCGACGAGGGCATCGCTGAATGCAACCATTCGGCCTAGGCCTCGCCGAGTGAGCTCTCGGCTGACATGGGCTGACATGCCACCTGCAATCGGCCAGGCCGTGGCTGATGGACCAGTCAGTCAGGCCCTAGCCGACTAGGGCTAGCCCAATCGGTCAGGCCGAATCCGAATGCCCCTTTCGGTCAGGCCCAGGCCGAGTGGACAAGTCAGCTTGCTCCTAACCAAATCCTGCATGATCAATGCTTACCCTAGTAGTAGTAGTAGTTAGTTACTAGTAGTAGTTATTAGTTAGTAGTATTAGGGTAGTAGTAGTAGTTAGTTAGTGGTAGTAGTAGTTAGTTAGTAGTAATAGTAGTTAATTAGTAGTAGTAGTAGGGATGGCACCCGACGGGTTCGGGGCCAGGTCCGCCCCCATACCCGACCTGTTTAATTAGTCAGATCTCATATTTTACCAGACCCGTGACCCGGCCAGGTTCGGAGCTCCAATGGGTACCCGCCAGCGCGTGAGACTTGGCGGGTCGAAATGTTTACCAAACCCTCCCCGTTTAAGGTGGGTACCCATCGGGTTTGCGGGTTTCGGAGTTACTGCTTTTCCCCTTGGAGATACATCATCCCGCCGGCGTTTGAGGTTAGGGACGGGCGTGGCATCACACGCCATATAAGGACGATGGACGGGCGCGACAACGTGCACCATATAGGGACGATGGACGGGCGCGGCAACATGCGCCATATATTAGGGTTTCTTCGAATTATGGTTTACATCCCTAGCCCGTCAAACCAAGCCTACCTAACCTCCTCGCTTGGACACTTCGACTCATCCGCTTTTCCCCTTTTGCAGAAATATGGAACCCGGATACGAAGAAAAGGAAATGGCGCTTGAGGATATGATCAATGAGGGAGGACATATCGATAACGATGTCACCTTGCTATATCTGAACAACTCCGGTGAGGGAGATCCGGGTTTCGATCGAACAGACGGCTCCGGTGAGAGAGTAGCCGACGAGGGAGAAGCCGGTGAGGGAGAAGCCGGCGAGGTGCATATATATATAAATAAATTAAGCCTTTGTTGTATATATACATATATATTAACACTCTTTCTTCTTTTAGCCCTCCGGATCAAGCAAATCTTCCAAAAAGAATAAACGAGACCCAGCCAAAAAGTTGGGAGACCATGAAAGGTACAGGATCAAAGAAGTCGCTCTAGACAGCGAACCGAAGGCTCCCAATGATGCTGCAAATAAATTTATAAGCCAGTGTGGAGCTATTGTTACAGACTACATCCCAATCACCGTCAGAGAATGTAATAGGTCGTTAAAGGATCCAGAGTCTCTATATGTCAGTGACTTAGCCAAAGACACTCTTTTGAAAAAGCTCATGGTTAATTTCACCCTACCGACATTAGAGGTGTATCCAGATGAATACGCTCTAGATGAGTATATTCCAACTTAGGAGGAACTATAGAAACACATGGAGCAACAAGTCAAGGAGTACGCTCTTAAGAAGATGGCCCAGCAATTCAACAAGTGGAAGAAAAGATTGCACCTTGACTTTGTCGTGAAAGAGAAGACTCTAGATTTCACTACTGGAGCATATGA
Source organism: Avena sativa (assembly GCA_916181665.1). Taxonomy (NCBI): domain Eukaryota; kingdom Viridiplantae; phylum Streptophyta; class Magnoliopsida; order Poales; family Poaceae; genus Avena; species Avena sativa. The sequence goes on from OV702291.1 coordinate 311,391,149, forward strand.
GAAGATAAAAGTCTACTGGGTTGATTTTGTGGCGTACAAGACATCAGCGCCAACTAAGAAAAGGTCTGAAATGAATAAAAAATGCTACTAAAAAGCAGTATCACCATACTATGGGGCAAGGTGGCTACAAGGCTAGCAAGCCTAAGTGGGAGAAACTCGAGTCCGACCTGTTGGCTAAAGGGATCACCCAGAGCCATACAATTGGATCGAACGGGTAAGGAATTGGTTTTACGGGCATGGGGGCACGTTGGACTCAGAAGGGAAGTGCATATATAACATAGGACATAAAGAAACTCCCATACCCATCGAAGCCATTAGAAATGTAGTAAAGGCTGTTGAATATGGGGAGTTCGTTCCCGATAGAGAGAATGACGAGCTCGCACTCACCCTTGGGAACAAGGAACATGAGGGATGAACACGAGGCACAGAAGGCTCCAAACCATGGAACCTTGGTTTTGCCGACCATAGGAAGAAATATCCTGATAGAAGCCGTCAAAGGAGAAATGAAAGGGAGGAACTTGAAGTAATGAAGCAGAAAGACTGGATGCACGAAATAGAACAACAATTAAAGCAGCATCAGAATCAACTTGACAAACTTAGCCAGCGAGCTACCGGCCCATCTCAGCGGCACATGGTAGACGAAGCTGCCTTCGATGCTACCAGCCCATCCACTAATCGAAAAAGCAGCATGGCTTCCACAAAGCTCCCCGATAATGATGATGATGCACCGGCAATGGCTCATCTTCGCTACCCAGTGGATGATATCATGGAGATGACACATTGTGAGTTGCATGTGAAAGTTGTCAACATAACCATGAAGGTGGCGGTCGGCTATGCCTTACCATTAGTTGGACCGGTACCAACTTACCATTGTTGTCCGGTTCCACAGGGCTACGCCATTGCCGGGGTGGATAAAGTTATGGACGGATTCGCGCAGCTCAAGCTTGACTACCCTGTAGGTGAAGGTTATGTGACTGAGTAGGGCGAAGCAAAAAACATGACCATTCTATGGCGAAAGGAACACATCGTGCTTTCAAATCGGACGCCAAGGCCATCCACTCCTCAGAGCACAACTCCATCTTCGTCGCAGCCTCACCCGTCTCCAGCGCATCAACCGTCTTTGCCGTCGCCGCGATAGGCGCCGTGTCCGCCACCGCGTCAACCATCTCCAGCATGGCCGTCTTCGCCGCCATGTCAGCCGTCTCTAGCATGGCCGTCTTCTCCACCGCGTCAGCCGTCTCCAGCACGGCTGTCTTTGCCGCCGTGTCAGCCGTCTCAGCACCTCCCAAAAGTACAAAAGGGTCAGGGCCAAAAGCGAAAGAGTAACCGATCACCGAAGCGTCTACCGGAGCCCCTCCCAAAACTACCAAAGGTTGCTCCCAAGAGAGCTTACGACTATACTTAGGAGGATAATGCGGTTATCGCAAAGGCCCAAACGCAACAGTGGTTTGATAGCCTCAAGAGGCTGAAAGAGCCACAGTTCCCTAGCACTAAACAAGAAAAGCCAAAGCGCAAAAAATGTTGAAGACCCTTCATCAACCCGAGCCAAAGCTTTCATCAGACTATGACTGCTCTATTATCAAGTCACATCAGTCAATGCTGCGGTCGAAGAGCACTAGTGCAGGCGGGAATTCTGTTCCCTAGCTCGGTTTGTAGAAAAATAAGGAATGCCCCCCCACTCAAAGTGATTTCCGATACCATGGTGGAGTCGAGCAAAGCTGCGAACGAGCTGTATGATCCGGAAATTGTTGCACTGTATGGAGAAGCAGGCGCTGCTCAAGGTATGACTATTGCTTAGTACTTAGACCAGTTAGATTTCCTCGTGGCTGAGGAAGCATACAAATACAAGTATGGGAAACCTATCGTCAGACCTAAGGACGTCAAGTATCTACCAACAAAAATGCAAAGATTGCATAATTGGTACATTAAAGCCACAAAGGAAGGGGCAAATTGGATAGTGATCGGAGTTCGAAACGAGCATTACGGGTATTGAGATGCCCAAATACTGATTGAATTTCCTGAACTACATCAGTTTTTCAATCAAGACGCCCTCGACAAATCAATCGTCAGTGCATACTGTCTGTAAGTATTATTTCTCTAATAATTAAGTCTCTAGTTAGCTCACCTCATTTATAACGCATGTATAATCATACTCACTATATTATGCAGACTGAAGATTCTCGAACACAGAAGAGGACCGATCTATGACATTGGGTTCATTGACCCATATTGGGTTCATGAAATTGCTGTGAAACTTAATCCCAAGGACACAGAGGATAAAATTGTAATGGCTCTAAGGTTTCAAGAAACCAAAAGGGAAATATTATTACCTTACAACTTCGAGTGAGTGTTATTGTCTTGTACACATTCTATTTCGCTTACTAGATGTTAAGTGTATAATTGATGAATTATGCATGTGCAGATTCCATTATATTCTACTAATCATTCAACCTGACAATGTAGTAGTACAAGTCATGGACTCTAAACATAAACCCCTTGAGAAGTGGGAACCCATGCAGGATATGCTCCAGCGGTAATTTCAGTCATTATGACACTATATCGGCAACTTTATTCATGCATCAAGTAATTAATAACTCATTTTATTCATTTTCTTTGCCAGGCAGTGCTTGGAAACGATTCACCAACAAGGCTAAGGGTGCCTGGAAAGAGAAGCTTACATTTAAACCACTAAATGTAAGTACTACTAGCTAGATCCGTGCATCTCTTTGGTTCTAGTTTCGATACCATTATCATGCTTAATTATTATTATTTTGATTGAACCTTGTTCTCGTAAAGTGTCTGAGGCAGCCAGACGGAAATAACTTATGTGGATACTATGTCTGCGAGTTCATTTGTTAGACGACCTGTGAGAAGGGCAGAAACTTAGAACAACTTCAAGTATGTAAACAATATTCAGAAATTTGATTTATTACCATCAATTGTGTTTAGTTTCATTCATTTATGTTGAATCATTCTTTTAAATTAGATCGAACGGTTGCGGGACAATCTTCTACCAAAGGATTGCATACAAGCAATCCAAGAGGAAATTGCGGGATTCGTAGATGAAGAGGTCCTAGATCCAAAAGGAGAATACTATCGGAAGATTATGATAATGTAATAGGGATCATAAAACACTTTATATTGTATATATGCATGAATGTAATATATTCGATACTTGTTGTGAAATATAATCGGGAGATGTTTTGTAATATAATGGTTCCCTTAAGGTAGATGACACTTACCCCAACACTATGTTGTGAGGAATGCTCGTCCTCATAGTAGATGGTGTGAGGTTGATGTTACGGAAAGTGGATTCCACTTTCGGTAACATCAACCTCACCCCATCTACTATGCCTCCATGCGAATCCACTTTCGGTAACATCAACCTCACACCATCTACTATGAGGACGAGCATTCCTCACAACATAGTGCTGGGTTAAGTGTCACAAAATAAATGCTGCCCAAAACACGAAAAGGAAATAGATAAAGGGGAAACAAAATACATGAAAAATATACAAAAAAAATCTCTGCCGCGGCACAAAAAGTGCCCAAAATGCTGCCATGGCAGAGACGCATAGATCCTTGTTCGTATTACGAATCGGGACAAATGCCCCTCCCCCCTAGTGACAGCCAGTGGCCACGCAGACCACCCTTTTGTCCCGGTTCACAGCCCAACCGGGACTAAAGGGTTAGGGCTTTAGTCCCAATTGCCCCGTCTCGGTTGGGCAACCAGGACAAAAGCCCCTTAAAAATCGAGAAAAAGGCCCTGTTTCTACTAGTGCACGCACGTACACGGCCTGTGTGGTCGCCGCGCACGGACGCATAGGCGTCGTGGTAGCATGTGCTGCTCCCATAGGGGTGGGGTTCTTAGAGGATGTACATACTTTGTACAACGGTAGGTAGCTGGATAACACTTGACATGGTATATTTGATAGAAGGTATTGTCATAATAGATATCTCAATACAGACTATCCACTTCATCAGTTTGGAAACTTCTTTCCTTCACTAATTTGGTGATTGCTGCATGGATAAAAGTACATAATTGGTGTCTTTTGTTGTGCTGAAAGCCTGAAACCCTTTTTATGCCATGGGAGTAGATGTGGTAGATAGAATAACCGACTAGACGAAATAGATGAATACTATGTCTGGTTTGCTCAAAATGTGCAGCGACGAGATCTAAGCAATATCTTAAGTGCATACTCTTTAAGACAACCAATGAAATGAACACTACAAAGAAAGAGGAGACGTTTTAATTTCTGAATGAAAAGCGCATATGGAGTAAACTCAGTGTCTGCATGTGTCCTTGTCTTCAGGGAACTGAAGTTTCTGGCCTTCTGGTGAGGGAATTCCCGTTGGTTTGGGGTAGGGTCGACTAGATTAGTTGGTCTCCTAAGGTGGTTGGAAGGTCTAATATACCAGAGGTCAACATAGTTAGGTCTTCACTTCTTGTCTTGGTAGACATTTCTGATGGTTTCTTGGGGATATTGAGGATCCTTCGGTGATTGACTTCTGGCTTCAACGGGATTCTTGCTATAGTAGACTGAGGAACAAGGGAGTGTGGTTCTATTTACGAGTCTTGCGAGGTGAGTTTGACGAGGTATGCCGTCCTGCTGAGGTGAAATCTTCGAGTTGATTCTAACTTGATGATGTCGAACTCCTGGTTCTTCTGATGCTTTTCCTCTCATTTACTCTCGAGGTTAGTCTGGGTCTCATTACTGACATCTAACACAGGGGTTTCCTGAGTTACTAGGTGGGTTATCGCTCCTCGAGTCACATTTTGAAGGAGGTCAAAGCAAACCAGAGCATACAAACAAGGCAAACAGAGCGAGGGGATCACAATGTCTTCGGCAAACGACATACATCAATCAACACAAGATGCACTTAGGCAAGCAAACACGGTCAACGCTAGGGACCAAGGAGTTAATTACTCGCGATGTAGGGGAATTCTATTCTTAGGACTATTGACCCTAGATATCGTCTTTCTTCAGGTCAGAGCCACTATCTTGCAGATGAAGCCTTCGTTGTATCTTGGACGCTTCTTGATAGTGCAACACTTGATGTCTTCTTCTTATCGGATTCTGCTGGGAGAGCGATATTGTAGTCTCCTTGTGTTTGCTGGTAGTTGCTTGGCTTCATCATGTTCTCATTGTCTTCACCGGGTTCTAGATCCTAGTTATTTAAAATCCGTAGTTTTGAAGTTTGGACGAGAGTTAGAGGAAACCATTTTCGAAAGCATTTACTTAGAGTAAGAGAAGAAGTAGAACTTTTTGAAACTCATTGAGAAACTAGTTTTCGAAAGCCGAGGTTTTCAAAATAAGGTTCTTGTCTAACGACCATGCTAACTAAGTTTCTCCTACAGTCAGGATGGCTCTGATACCAAGTCTGTGGGGCCCCCGGATTAATCCTCCGAGAATCCCTGTTATGCATACAACCATGATCCCATGGTCAGTTAGTCGCGGCACATAACAAACAAGTATCAAAGTAAACATCCAATACATAATGAATACCTGTCATACCTTATTTTGCCATTATGGCTACATTGATCAATCATCAACAGAACTTCATTAAGTGTAGAGCTCGAGCCATGCCTTAACCTACAGGCAACTGACTAGGAGAACGTCCTAGCTCACGTAGCCGTCAACTTCATCCTCTTCTTGATATCTGACCAAGTTAATAGCCAGGGAAAATGCCAGTGAGTACTTTGAATGTACTCGCAAACCACCTCAAGAAAATAATAATAACAAGAGGATATACATTATGGCTGTGGTAGTAGGAGGGCTTCAAGAGAGGTGCTTTTCTCAAATAGTTTCTCTTGTATATATAACATCTACATATCTTTGTTGAAAACTTTTGTAAAACATTTTGGAAACCTTTTGAAAAGTTTTTAAACACTAGGATTGGGGTACACATTTGTTCCCGTCCTTAGTCGTCCCACGACCAAACTCCTTTCTCCTCCTTCCGACCATCCTATGGTCAAAACATTTCCAAAGCCATTTCTTTTACGAAATCCTTTTTGAAAACAAAACCAGCACCGCTCTACAGCAACCTTCCCAACTGTCCATGACCACGGACACGGCTATTCAAATAGATTTACACTCTGCAGAGGTTGCACACTTTACCCACACCATCCGGATACACTACCCTGATCTAAACCGATCGTAGGTCGAGTAACCGATCAAGACTCTCCAGATGGCAACTCCAATATAAGTTCCTACCCTATGAGTGTTGTTTCCCATCAACACCGGGACGTCGGGTACCGAGGACCAACCAGAGCGCTTTTTCCACTTCCCAAGTGTGCGCTTTCAATGAGGGGCTCATAGTAACGCGTGGAGGCCCACAGACCCTTCGTTCCTTCTCCAGGTCGATGTCTCACATGGACCCTTTCAGGAGAAGGCCCACACTCCAGGGATTGTTATATCGCCCTGTAGTAGTTGCGAGGTAGCTTATACCAGAATAGACAAACATCAAATCCATCCCTGTCCCATACCAGAGTAATGTGGTTGCACATGTTAAGTTGTTATAGCTAAACTACAAAGAACCAGGTGCGTTTTCATAAACCTTTTTCCTCCAGCTTTCCTTCAGCATTTTGTAAAACAAAACCTTTTTCTTTCTCATCAACTCTTGGGAGGTCCCAACTCACCAAGGTTTTATCATAAAACATTTGGTAAAACTTTTTTCGGGGTATTCCCATGCTCTAGCTTTTCTTTGGCTAAAACAGGGTCTCCAAAAAGGGGTATGGTGTATTACACCATCTACCATACTAGGGGCAAGTAGGTATCGTCAAGGGGTTTATACTTAGTAGTACCAAAGTGTAATAGTTCGGAGGAGCCAAACCACTACCATATATACATCAACATATAGTAAACAATGCAGTTTTGATAAACGGTAGATAAAACATGCATAAGTAAAACAGTAGGACAAGGCCTCTGAGCAAGAAGGTGGCTTTCCTAATGATCAACAATATGGCAATATGGCAATATGTCCCTGGGCTTCTTCCTTTGATAATCCAAGAATACCAATATTAATAATAAGATCTCTTCTTCTCGGTGTCAATACAAGCGCAATTATCGTCGTCATCGAGTATACATGCAAACAAGCAAGACCACAATCAAAACAAGGCATACAAGTGGGCATTCACACAACAAGAAAGTGGACAATACACGTTGATGATTCAGTAGGTTTTGAGAAGATTGGATTGGTTGTAATTGGAATTACTTTAATTGCCCTTGTGGTCTTTGTTTTATGGTTTATTTTTGTCCAAATAACACCTATTAAGGGGATTTAGAACTAGGCTTGGGTCTATATGATATCAATATGCAAATATGATACCATCAGGTAGGTATTGATAAAATGAAGCCAGCAAAAGTGGTTTCACTAGTTTATCAATCTCCCATGATTTATAAAGCATTTTCTAGTGATTAAAACTCTAGTTTTAAGAAATAATTCACCAGAAATTTTCTGTATGTCCAAAAATTATTTCCTTGGACGTTTTTGTAGGGTTTGATGTACTGATTATCTGAGAGTTGTACTCGCTCCAAAATAATTATCAGAATGCCCTCAGGAAATTCCCAAAGGCAGTTCTGGAGCTGTTTTGGCTTTTTCACCAAATTAAATCTACAGAATCTTTTGATTTGATTCCAAGGGAACATTGTAGATATTTAGAATAACTTTATGTGGAAATTGGAATCAACCTTTTTGGATCAACAGAACATCTGTAGTGATTTTTCTAGTGAGAACATTATAAACAGAACTGTTTAATTCCTTAAAAATCAACAGTGGCTCCAGAAATTACGATCTCCTAGGTTTTTGTAGATATTTTCATACCAAACAAATTAGAGTTGGGATTAGGTCAATACCTCTTCTGGTTTGACCTAGAAAATTTTCTAGAGGCAGATAAGGCTTGTTCTTGTTATTTTCACTAAGGTAAAACCATAGTTCACCTTGACTTGAGATAAAGGCTAACTTGTAGGTATAGCACAATAATTTCAGGGGAACTTTGTTTCATACCATTGGGATATGTGAAACTCCTTGGAAGAATTTTTGATTGATAAAGGTACTATTTACAATATTTATTGCTTAGAAATAATCAAAAATTATTTGAGGCTGGTGGTTTGGTCTGTATGTTTTATATAACATGTGGTCACATGGGTAAATTTATATTTGGGCATAACTCGCCATTTTTAATTTTCATTTTGATTTAAACTGGGGTGCCTAATTCTAGATCTTGAAAAGCATTTAAACAAAAGAAAAACTGGGAGGGCCAGCTTGGGTCGGATTCGCAGCGAAATGGGCCACTTAGAGCAAAGCCGGCCTATTAGGGCGTCAACGTGCGCGGGAGGGGCCGCCTTTAAAAGGCCTGGCAGACCCACGCGTCAGCGGCATAAGGGTCAAAGCGGTACCCAGCTGCAGGGGCCGTCCGATTAAAATGAAATCGACGGCCTTGGGCTCGTCTCCTTCCTCTCAACGGGGTGGCGCAGAGGAAACCCTAGGTCTCGTCGGGCGGCGGCGGGAAGCTTGGCTGCGGTGCCGGGAAGGTGATGTGGAGCGGTGGAGACGACGCAGTCGGATGTGGCAACCTCGGGGAGGGGCGGCACAGGGGAGGTTGGTGCTCATGCGGCAGCGACCGTCGGGGTGGCCTTGGAGTTTGCCGGCGATGTCCTCTGGTCGTCTGCATGTCGAGGAAAAGGAGGGGATTAGATGGTTCTTTCGGAGGGGTTCACTCTAGGACGAAGAGGAAGGGTGAGGGAGGCATGGGAAAGGTCAGGCGAGCCCAACCATGGGAATGGCTGAAGATTTTTCTCTGGCCTCTCTTGGCCAGCAGAGGAGGAGAGAGGCCTGGGATGCCTGGGAGGATGGAGTTGTGAGGTGAGGGAGGGTGAAGCGAGAAGAGGGAGTGGCTAGGATGGTCTAGGTCTTATCCCCAAGGAGGGGATGTCTACGGTGGTCTTGGCTCATGGAGGACAGAGGGGGAGGTGGGGAATCCTTGGTTGGTCAACAGGGGCGATGGAGAGGAGGGTGTGGTGCCAGGGACCAGAGGAGGGGCGGCATCTCTTCCCTAGGAGACTTGGGGGCTCCTCCCTTTTTACCTCGGGTGAAAAAAAAAGAACTGAGGCAGAGTGGGCTAGGGGGAGCTAGGGAGGCTCTTAGTGGTGCAGAGGGGAGGGAAGTGGGGTCATGAATTGACTAGAGAGGGAGAGAGGCGTGCTGCAGCTACTATGGTGATTACTCCATAAGATATTGAAGATATGGTGTTTCTCTCACTTGCTTTCTCCAAGAGCTAAAGACAAAAGGATGGCCTTGCTATAGTGTAGTGCTACAGGGATCACGACTAGGGGTGTGATGGGTGCTGTAGAGAGGTGCTGGTCAAGCTTTTGATGAGGGTTGGAGGTGGTTTGAGTAGTGGATTTGATTAGTTGGCATAATTGGTCAATTTAATGGTTATGAAGGAAGTACAGGAATGTAGCCTTTATAAAATGAGGGAGTGGTACTAGTGGGTAGATATAGTCAAGGTACCCCTCCTACAATTATTTGAGATTTTTCCAAGGAGTTTTAGTCCACTTAAATCCATTTATTCAAAAACTGCAGAAGTGAAGTATTGGAGCTCATTTGATATTTTTACATTGGACCTTGTTGGATTTTTATGTGAGGTGGTCCCAAATGTGAATACACACTTAGGAGAATTTTCCCGAGATTTATTGAGGAATAGAAGTATTTAAAACAATTATTATTCCAATTCAGCCATTTAAGAAAATGGGCAAAAAGAAATAATAAAGCTCTTCAAAAATATTTATTTTTTAAGTGGGAATATGGGGTATGATATCTGGACCTCGATTTAGCCAAAATTTGGGGAAGTGTTTTGGCAAAAACCAAACTTTCCTTTATGGAGGAAGTTTTGGAGATTTGGTCTATCATAGAGATTAATTAGATTTGGAGCCATAATAATTATGGATAGTATTTGATGAATCTTGATGATCAAGGTACATGATGTAGACAAGGTGTAGCAAGCATTTGCAACCTTGGGAATTGTTTGTCCAACTTGAATTAGATGGGAAAAACAACGAATTGAGGATCTGGGTGATGTTATTTTCATACACCAAAACCTTGTTGGATCTTCGGCCTCAGATCTCCCCTTGGCGTATGGGATAGATGGATGGATAGACCAAGTGATGTACATCAACATGGTATAGAGGTTTGATCTTGATCTTTCTTGAGTTCACCAAGAATTGATTCAAACTTTGAATAAAATAAGCCTGCCAAAGCAGATTATCAACTAGCCTTCAAAACCTTGTGGGTTTTAGAAGCATAAAGATCCACATGGAACAAGTGAAGTAGATATTGATAGAACTATATGAGTAGTACATAACCATGCAAAGAGTTGGTCCATAGAAGGTTGGATGATGGTGTGACCTTCTGTGAAAGTAGGCATGTTGACTAGATTTGCAGGAATAGTTAGTTTCTTGCCTGCAAAACCATCAAGAACAAGTGGGTTGGAGGATGATATAACCAAGGGAAAGAGTGGGGATTGGTAGTCCTTAGGATGGTCAAAAAGATGGTTCAAAATCATTTTCAAAAATGCACAAGGGTTGAGAACAAGAGACATTCAAAAAGGTGATGTTGAAACACATTCCAGACTTTGCCAAATTTGGTAGATTTAGGGTTTTTGACTAGAATGTGGGCGGTGATAATTTTGATGGGATGCAAGGTACCAAAGCATCATAAAGTGGCTGATGTTGAAGTGTAGAGGGAGTAGAAAGGATCCATGTTTGATATTGGTCTTCATTAACTTGGAAGCTTCTAGAAGGGATATCTTCAGAATTAATCTGGTTAAGGGTTTTAGATGTCACCTAGTATCTAGAGATCAGATCCAGCTTTGTATTCTTGATTAGGGTGTGGTGATTTGGAACCATCTTGATCCTAGTGATGAGCTCCTAGAGCAGCTCATACTATCTCCTAAGCAGACAAATCAAGCAGTAGATCAAGGCAACTCATGTTACAAACCAAGCAAACCTACTACTAGGGTTACCATCAAGCCTAGATCGAGGTAAGGATAGGTATTTTGAAAAGGTTGTGGTTTGGGTAAGATGAGAGTCCTTGGTATCTTTACCAAGAGTAGAATTCAGAAGCTTTAAAAAGAGGTTTTGGGAAACCTAGAGATAAGAATGGTTGACGGTTCTGTCTATAAAACATAAGGAGATTATAGTAGGTTGCTCTCCATAGTTTAGGAAAACAGAAGCTACTAAAATAGTTGGTTTGTAAAGGCTTCTTGGCTTAGGTTTTCAAGTGCCCGAACATTTGAGCATATGGAAATTAAGCCAAGACAGTTTTGGGAAGTAGCTTTTGTCAACCGGTGTTGAGGTAAGAAGTATATCTTCTAATACACAATCATAATCATAACCATAGTCAAACAACAGGCAAAAAATTCATCACTAAACAAGAAAAAGTTTTTGTTCCCCTTGATTTTTGCATTCTGGACAACTAATCAGGGTTGCTAAAACTGGGATGTTACAAACCGTATTGATGGAGTGAAAATCCGGGGCAGAAACCTGATCACTGAAATTGACTAGGAGTACAAGCCTAGGCCGAGTCAGACAGCCACAAGAATTACAGGAGGGTTGGATCAGTAAAGTACCCCGGCAAAGAACCTCAGGGCAGCAAATGCGGCCGCATCCTAGGGTAAATAACTTGTTAAGAGTTGCATGACAACAAAATGAAGAAATAAACAAGGCTAACCCGGCACCACTAGGGGCCTCACAGGTGGTACATTCAGCCAGAAATTACCCGGCAAGATTCAGAGGAGCCGCGTCGTCTCCGGGTCATAATCCCAGGAGAGAAGAGGTAGTGGACTCTGAAAGAAGAGGAAAGCAAATGGTTCCTTATGACCCGGTAAGGGCTGGAAAAGGCAAAGCAGTGCAAGTTGATGAGGACCGGCACAGTACCAGCCGAGGTGTGGCTGCCCGAGGTAACCGTGACCAAGGCAATGTTAGTCAAAGAAATGCTGCCAACGGCAATACCGGATAGCGCGATCTCGTGGGAGCGGGGCAAAATTTACCTCGGACACAGCAACAACGTGTACCTCGGCAAGAGGGGAGTGCGGGACAAGCAGCACAACAACATCATCCACATCCCGATCAGGAAAGATACAATGATGGTTATTTGGCTATGGTCAACGATGGATACCCCAGACCTGATCACCACGTAATTGGATCATGGCTGGGAAGCAAGAACTTGCAGCCAGATGATGCAAGGTTGATGTTGGATAGGATTTATAGGTCGGAGCAAATCAAGATACAAGGTCCACCGGGTCCAACATGTTTCGAGCGCCGGATCATGAACGAGCCACCAGTGTCGAACTTTCAGCTGGCTAGAGGAACCCAAACTTATGATGGTAGTACCAGGGCAGAGGATTGGCTGATTGACTATGCCACAACAGTCAAGATCGCAACAGGAAATTTGAGATGGGAGGTGAGGTATGTACCACAGATGCTGGAAGGACCAGCGCGAGTTTGGTTGAACAATTTGCCAGCAGGAAGCGTTAACTGTTGGTTGGATTTCCAGGAGCTGTTCGTTAGCAATTTCTCAAGCACTGACAAGAGACCCAAGAGACCACAAACCCTTGCATTATGCCGGCAGAGACCGAATGAGCCAAATAGAGATTTCCTGACTCGGTGGTGCAATGTGCGAAACTCGTGCGAATGAGTAATTGAATCACAAGCTATTGCGTGGTTCACTCAGGGATGCAGATATGGAAGTATGTTGTGGCAAAGATTACAATGAGATATGCCAACTACCTTGGCTGAGACAATCTGGATCGCAGATTCATATGCCTTGGGAGATCCAACGCAACCCCGGTTAATGTCTAGCGAAGCAAACGAAGAGTATTACGACCGAGATGGCCCCAGATCGTCAAGGAGGAATGATTTTCGAGGAAAAAGAAGGGATGAGCGTCCAGATTATTGGTATAACTCGCAGCAGGTCACAGCAGTGGACCAGGATCAATCCAATACCGGAGCCAGTCAATGCCAAAAAACTGGAGGGCAAACCTGGCAGCAGAAAAATGAGGGGAAAAAACCTTGGACCCCGGATCAGAAGAAGCAGTGGCAAGAGCGCAAGGATAGATCGAGGTATACATTTGAGTCTATGCTAGATCAACCTTGCAAGTTCCATATGCCAAGACCGAATAGCCCGGTGAATCATACAACCTGGCAGTGTGAATGGATGAGGAAATTAGAACAGGGAAGTTTAGGGAATGCTCAGGCACCTTGGAACGAAGCACCTAGAAATGAAGCACCCCGGCCACCATTACTGACAGGGGGAATGGACAGAAACTGATGCTGCCACCACCTCCTCCAAGGTACGAGAATCCGGAAAGAAGGGATGCTGTACATCAAGTGGGCAATAACCAGCAACAAGGTCAAGGTTACAACGAGAATGAGGGAAGAAGTGAGTACAGGGAACATCATCAAAGCTACTGTGTGTTCACCATGAAAGAGAATGACCTAAAAATCTTGCAGCACCGGCATATGGAGGTAAACATAGTAATGCCAGCGGTGGTGAGGTATATGCCCTGGGCAGATCAGGAGATTACATGGAGTGTCAAGGATCACCCAAAGATCATGCCAAGCCTATGAACCTACGCTCTGGTCCTGGATCCGACGTTCATTGGGTCGAATCTCAATGTAAGATTTTCCAAGGTATTGATTGACAGTGGCAGCAGTATCAACATTATGTACAAGGATACCATGCACAAGATGGGGATAACTGAGAACATGTTGCAAGCAACAAGGACCATCTTTCATGGCATTGTGCCGGGTATTTCTTGTGAACCAATTGGTAAAGTCCGGGTGGACGTGTTATTCAGCACAAGAGACAACTGCCGCACTGAGAACTTGGAATTCGAAGTGGTGAATATGGAGAGCGCTTATCACGCGTTACTCAGTAGGCCAGCGCTAAACAAATTCATGGCAACTACCCACATCAGTTACCTTAAGATGAAGTTGCCCGGACCAAGGGGTGTGATAACTATATTAGGGGACTTCCGGCGTTCGATCGAGTGCACCTCAGCCGGATCCAATTTAGCGGAGTCACTCGTGATAGCTCAAGGAAAAAGGAAGATACTAGAAGTGGCGGCATTGGCTCAATCTACGCAACAACATATGCCAGCCCTGACCAACCCGCATGGGAGCGTATCGTTCCAAACAACTAAGGACACGAAGAAGGTGCCAATAGATGATCAGTTCCCTGAACGCACAGTCACAATTGGTGCCGGGTTAAGCAACAAATAGGAAAGCGAGCTCGTCAACTTCCTCCGTGAGAATCGGGATATCTTTGCTTGGTCTACTTAGGATCTGCAAGGTGTACCGAGGGAGTTGGCTGAGCACTCATCAAACGTAAGGCCCAGGGCTAAGCCGGTGATGCAACCACTCCGGCGTTTCGTCGAGGACAGGAGGAAAGTCATTGGAGACGAAATATCCAGACTCCTAGCAGCCGGATTTATCATGGAAGTACTCTATCCGGATTGGCTCTCTAATCCGGTGCTGGTAGAGAAGAAGAAAGATGATCCGAACGTGGCTGTGGTATGGCGCATGTGTATTGACTACACGAAGCTGAATAAGGCGTGTCCTAAAGATCCATTTCCGCTCCCTAGAATAGATCAAGTCATAGACTCAACGGCTGCATGTGAGCTACTGTCATTCATTGACGCGTATTCTGGTTTCCACCAGATACCCCTGAATCCGGATGATCAAATAAAGACTGCATTTATTACCCCGTACGGGGCTTATTGCTATCGCACTATGTTGTTTGGATTATGTAATGCAGGAGCAATTTACCAGAGATGCATGCAAAAATGCTTACATGATCAGATAGGTCGGAATGTGCAAGTCTATGTGGATGATGTGGTAATAAAGACCAAGGAAAGCAATACACTCCTTGAGGATATCCAGCAGACATTCGCGAACTTAAGTTGGTTCCGAATGAAACTAAACCCGGAGAAATGCACCTTTGGCGTACCCGCCGGAAAGTTACTCGGTTTTTTGGTGTCTAGCCGTGGCATTGAAGCTAACCCGACAAAAATCCGGGCCATAGAAAGAATGGAACTGCCAAAATGTCTTAATGATGTGCAGAAGTTCACTGGTTGTCTGGCATTGTTAAGTTGGTTCATCTGTCGGTTGGGAGAGAAGGCCTTGCCCCTCTATCAGCTAATGAAAAAGGCAGACAAGTTCACATGGTCGCCATAGGCAGATCTTGCATTTCGAGAATTGAAAACGATGTTATCTACCACGCCAATTCTAGCTGCACCACTACCTAAGGATCCAATGTTGCTCTACGTAGCCGCGACCAACCGAGTCATAAGTGCACTAATCATAGTGGAGCGCGAAGAGGAAGGAAAATCCGTGCAAAGGCCAGTGTACTATCTGAGCAAGGTATTATCAGCCTCAAAACAGAACTATCCTCACTATTAGAAGATGGCATACGGCGTATATATGTCGGCCAAGAAACTCAAACACTATTTTGAGGAACACCCCATCAAGGTGATATGTGAGGCACCCATTTCGGAGATTATGAGTAACAAATACGCAAGAGGCCGAATAGCAAAGTGGGCAATCGAGTTAGCTCCTTGTGCGCCACAATTCGACAGAAGGGATGCAATCAAGTCACAAGCCGTGGTGGATTTCTTTATTGATTGGATCGAGATGCAATACGAACCACCCCTGCCGGACTCTAATTACTAAAGAATGCATTTCGACGGATCAAAAATCAAAGATGGATTGGGCACCGGAATAGTGCTGACCTCGCCCAAGAAGGATCAGCTGAAGTATGTCCTCCAGATCCACTTCAATGCCTCGAATAATGTGGCGGAGTACGAAGCGTTAGTACATGGTCTCAAAGTAGCAAAAGAAGTGGGAATACGTCGGATACAATGCTTTGGAGACTCGGATTTGGTGGTACAACAAGTGTCTGAAAATTGGGATGCCCTGGATGCTAACATGGCGTTATATATATTCCATGTTCAGAAAATAAGCGGGCTCTTCGAAGGATGTGAGTTCCATCACATACCTCGGATTGAAAACGAGGAAGCAGATATGCTGTCCAAGCTAGGCTCATCCTGGCAACCAATTCCGCCAAACGTGGCTTTGGAGCACTTGAGAAAACCATCTATCACACCGTCACCCGAATCTGATTCAATTTATATCCCATCACTTCGCGGATCAGGAGCTGCACCTATGGAGATAGAGTGGGGAAATACCTCTGCAAACCCCGGGACTACTTCAGCAAACTCGGGGACTGCCTCAGCAAACCCGGGGACTGATCAGCCTGATCCGGCAGGAGTTATGTCGATAGATGTGATGGAAATTGAGGAGGAGACGTTTCTAGTCCGGCTATACCATCTTGGTCCAAGCCAATATTTGATTTCTTGAAAGAAGGAATTCTACCGGATGATGAGTTAAGCTCAAGGCAGGTCCAGCGAAGGGCAAAGGCCTATACAATTATTAATGCCGAACTATACAAGAGGAGTGTGACAACAATACTACAACAGTGTGTTAATCCGGAGAGGGGACTTTACATACTCTGGGATATTCACCAAGGGGAGTGTGGTCACCACGCTTCCTCAAGGGCATTAGTGGCAAAAGGTTTCCGGCATGGATTTTATTGGCCTAGTGCTTTGGAGCAAGCAGAGGACTTGGTGAGAAAATGCAATGGTTGTCAAAGATACGCAACGAAAACTCACCTACCAATGTTGGAGATGAAAACTATCCCTATTACATGGCCATTTGCGGTATGGTGCCTAGATATGGTAGGACCATTTAAGCCGGCCAAAGGAGGGATGACCCATATGCTGGTCATGGTGGACAAGTTTACCAAATGGATTGAAGTGAAACCAATTCGGAAATGTGATGGGGCGACAGCAGTAAGATTCCTCAAGGATATAATCCTAAGGTACAACTATCCCCATAGCATAATAACTGATAATGGGACAAATTTCGCCGAAGGAGTGTTTGCAAGATTCTGCCGAGAAAAGAAGATCCTGTTAGATGTCGCCTCAGTCGCCCACCCCGCATCGAACGGGCAAGTGGAAAGATCCAACGGACTAGTATTGTCCGAGATAAAACCCTGGCTCATAGAGCCACTGCAAAGATCAGCGGGGTGCTGGATAGAAGAACTACCAGCGGTACTATGGAGTTTAAGAACAACTCCTAATCGATCAACAAGCTATACTCCATTCTTTCTAGTATATGGGGTAGAAGCTATATTACCAGCCGCCATAGAGCATGATTCGCCAAGAGTCACCCAATACACAGAAGCCCAAGTGCGCGAAGCCCGGCAAAATGATGTTGATCTGCTGGAAGAAGCGAGAGAACTGGCCTTGTCCAGATCCGCCATATATCAGCAAAAACTCCGACGCTATCATAGCCGGAAAGTAAACCCCCGAGTTTTCCGGGAAGGTGATTTGGTACTCCGGTTGATACAGCGCACTGCTGGCATGCATAAGTTATCCCCGCCTGGGAAGGACCTTTCGTTGTAAGCAAAGCCTCGCACAATGACTCCTACTATCTCATTGATGCACAGTGATACATTGCAAATGTATCTATAATTTTTGATGTTCCATGCTTGGTTTTATCCAGTTTCTTGTGTTTTGTTCCAACTTTGGAGTACTTTTCATATGATTTATTGGACTAACCTATTAACAAGAGCCACAGTTCTAGCTGCCTGTTTTTGGTTCCAGGAAATTCAAAAAATGAATATTCTAGAAATTGGACGGGACAAAAGCCAAAGTGCCTATTTTTCCAGAGGGGATCAAGTGCCAGAATACGAGACAGAGAGGGGCCAGGGGCCGGCCACACCACCTGGCCATGCGGCCAGGCTTGGCCCACGCCAGGGGGTGGTCTGGCCGATCCCAGCACCCCCCTCGGCCTCTCCTTCCGCCTATAAGCTGCCCTCGAGACGAAAACCCTAGGTACCCGATCAAAAATCCACGAAAAGCGTCTGTAGCCGCCGTCATCTCCATCCCTAGATCGGGAGGGATCTGAAGCTCTTCCCGGCACCCTGCCGGGCAGGGGAATTCACCCTGGAGGCCTTCTTCATCACCATGCAAGCCTCCGGTGTGATGCGTGAGTAGTTCATCCTTGGACTATGGATCCATGTAGTAGCTAGATGGCTGGTTTCTCCTCCTTTGTGCTTTCATGTCTAGATCTTGTGAGCTCCATTCATGATCAAAATCATCTATTTTGTAATCCATACATGTTGTGTTTGCGGGGATCCCATGGATATTGAGATGCTATTTCAGATTGATTATTGATTCTATCATGTCTTTGTTATTTGAGATCTTGCATGGTTTCCGTTGTTAGTAGCTATCTTGGCCAAGTAGATGCTAGCAACTCCAAGAGTCAGTATTTATGCTCGATAGTGGGTTCATGCCTCTGGTAATCTGGGGAAGTGACAGAAATCTCTAAGGTACTAGGTGTGCTGTTGTTACTAGGGAGAAAACAGCAATCCTTTGTTCATAGAACAATCATATTGTTTACCTTACACGCAGTTCGTAAAGCAATAATCTGTTGCTTGCAACTTAATACTTGAGGGGGTTCGGATGATAACCTAAAGGTGGATTATTAGTCATAGATGCAGTTGGATGGCGGTTTATGTATTATGTTGTAATGCCCAATCAAGTCTCAAAGGAGTCAAGATGATTAGTATATGCATGTATTGCTTTCTCGGTGTTTGTCAATTGCCCCGCTGTAATTTGTTCACCCAACATGTTATCTATCAAAGGAGAGCCACCTCTAGTGAACTATGGATCCCGGTCCTTGTCTTTTATATACAATCTACAATCTTTTACTGCTTTGTGTTTACTTTCTGCAAACTTTTACTTCTTTCCATTCGATATGTTTAATCCTTTGTTTTCCGCAAAACACGGTGAGATTAATAACCTCATCGCAAGTTGGGGACAAAGTTCTGTGGTTGTGTTGTGCAGGTCTCCATGTTGCTACTAGCACCGGTAGTGCGCCCTGCGAAAGCTCAGCTACTAACACCTTTGGGGTGTTTCCTTGCTTCTACTGGTTCGATTAAACCTTGGTTTCATAACTGAGGGAAAACTTACTGCTGTGCTCATCATACCTTCCTCTTGGGGTTCCCAACGAGCTCTACGTTGAAAGTCGAGTGCATCAAGATCTTTTCTGGCGCCGTTGCCGGGGAGTGAAGGACATCTTCACAAGGGGAGTCCCTCATAACCAATCTCTTTACTTTGTTGTTTTTGTTTTGCTTAGTTTCTTTTTGCTTTGTTTGCTTGTTTTGTTCTTCGAAAACACAAAAAAATTAGTTTTACTTGTTTGCTTTCTTATTTGAAAACCCAAAAAATGACTACTCTTGAAAACACTAAGTTGTGTGACTTCACTAGCACCAAAAACAATGATTTTATGAGCACTCCAATTGCTCCACTTGTGGCTGAAAATACTTTGTTTGAGATAAAACCTGCTTTGCTCAATCTTGTTATGAGAGAACAATTTTCTGGTATTGGTAATGAAGATGCTGCTTCCAATCTAAATAACTTTGTTGAACTTTGTGAGATGCAAAAGCATAGGGATATAGATGGTGATATTATTAAACTGAAATTGTTTCCTTTCTCTTTGAGAGGAAAAGCTAAAGAATGGCTGAATTCCTTAACTAGGAATACTATTGATTCTTGGACTAAGTGCAAAGATGCTTTTATTGGAAAATACTATCCTCCTGCTAAGATTATATCCATGAGAAGTGAAATAATGAAGTTTAAACAACTTGATAATGAGCATGTTGCTCAAGCTTGGGAAAGAATGAAATCTTTGGTAAAGAATTGTCCCACTCATTGACTGACTGCTTCGATGATCATCCAAACTTTTTATGCAGGATTGAACTATTCTTCAAGGAACCTATTGGATTCAGCTGCTGGAGATACCTTTATGACCATCACTTTGGGTGCTGCAACAAAACTATTGGATAATATGATGGTTAATTATTCTGAATGGCATACTGAGAGAACTCCACAAGGTAAGAAGGTAAATTCTGTTGAAGAAACCTCCTCCTTGAGTGATAAGATTGATATTATTATGTCTATGCTTGTTAATGGGAAAGCCCATATTGATCCAAATAATGTTCCTTTAGCCTCTTTGGTTGCTCAAGAAGAGCAAGTTGATGTGAACTTCATAAGAAATAACAACTTTGGCAACAATGCTTATGGTAATAATGCTTATAGGAACAATTTTGGTAACAACAATTATAAGCCTTATCCTCCCAACAATGGTAATGCTTATGGAAATTCTTACAACAATAATAAGAGTGCTCCCTCTGAACTTGAAGTTATGCTTAAAGAGTTTATTAGTAAACAAACTTCTTTCAATAAAACTATTGAGGAAAAACTCTCTAATGCTAGAAGAAATATAGCATCTTTGGCTGAAGCTCAATCTTATTTAAATAAAATGGCTGCTAAACCTGAAACTAATGAGAATCCCTTTGCAGCTACTAATGCCATACAAGTAAGAATTAATGAAAATGTTAGACTATTAGCTGAATTACATGCTAAGTGGGAAAGAGAAGATGAAATTACTAGAAACATTAGTGTTTCTACTATCACCACCACTAGTGTTGAGGCTAGTAATAGTCCTACTACTTTAGATGATAAAGTTGATTTTGATCTTGATGGTTGCAACATCTCTGAAGTTATTAAGTTCCTACAAAAGCTTGCTAAAAGTCCTAATGCTAGTGTTATGAACATGGCTTTTACAAAACACATTACTGATGCTCTCATAAAAATTAAAGAAGAAAAGATGAAACATAAAGCTTCTATTCCTATTAAGCAAGAAGATGGTTGGGAACCCATCATTAATATGAAAGTGAATGACTTTGATTTCAGAGCTTTGTGTGATCTTGATAGTAGTGTTTCTATTATGCCTAGAAGGATTTATTATATGTTTGATTTGCCTCCTCTTGAAGATTGTTATTTGAATGTCCCACTTGATGATAATGCTAAAAATAAACTCATGGCGAGTATTAATGATGTTCTTATTATGGTTAACAATTCCTATGTCCCTGTTGATTTCTATGTTTTGGATGTTGAATACAATGCTTCTTGTCCTATTACTTTGGGAAGACCTTTTCTTAGAACTGTTGGTGCCATCATTGATATGAAAGAAGGCACCATTAAATATCAACTCCCATTCAAGAAAGGTATAGAACACTTACCTAAAAAGAGAGAAAAGATTTCTTTTGCTTCTCCTATGAAAACAAAATTTGGTTTTAATGTTTTTTCATTTGAGAACACTTGATCCTCTTTCTTTGCTTCTTATGCCTAACTTAAAGGCGTTAAAGAAAAAGTACGTGTTGGGAGATAACCCAAGAGTTTTAGATGAGTCTTGGAAGTTATTACCTCTGTAATAACCTCTCCTTATCCTTTTTATTTGCTTTTTGAGCCAAGAGTAACCTCTAATGAGAGGGAAGTAATGATTGAGAAAGTTGTTGTCCTGAAACAGATTTCTGTGCTTCACCGTAAAAATTCCTGAGAGAGTTATGTACGTCGGATTGAGCTGTAATTATTTGTGCTACTTACCCAGGTTGTTATCTAACTTTCGTTAGTTCAACACTTTTTGATTTGAGCAACATAAGGTCTTCGAAAAAATTCGTCTTTACCTGCTGGTCTGTTTTGACAGATTTGTGCCATTTTCTGCATTTGCTTCTTGTTAGTTCCTTCTTGAGTTCCTTTGGGGAATTGAGCTTTTTGAGGGAAGTTCTACAGTACCTAGTTTTCTAATGGAATTTTATTTGGTGTTAGAACTGAACCTTGAGACTTATTTATCTTAAGTGCACTAATGTTGCTAATGAGATTGTGTGAAGTTTTGTATGAAGGAAAATTTTCAGGTGTATGGAAGGAATGAGTAATGAGATGAAGGATGGAATAAAGCTCAAGCTTGGGGATGCCACGCGTGTCACCCCAAGAAATATCCAAGAAGTTCAAGCGTCAAAGCTTTGGGATGCCCAAGGCATCCCCTTCTTCATCAATAAAAATTCCAGGTTTCTTCCAACTGCTTCATTTTTATTGTTTCATGCACAATTGTGTTTTTCTTGGAGCGTCTTCTTTTTCGTTTTTGTTTTTAGTTTGCTTGGTTTGCTTAGTTTTATGAATAAGTTGGTTGTACCCCCTCTTTCATACATTGGTTTGCAAATAGTTTGGTTTGGTTTGGAAAAGTGTAGGAAAGTTCATACTTTTGTGGTAAAAAGAGCTCATTTTTTACTGTGGCCGATGCTTTTCCATGCCATTCTTGATATTGTTTTGGCTTTATGCTTAGTATTATTTGTTGTAGCATGACTTGTTATAAACAATTGAGATTGCTTAATGTGCCTTGGATGAATCATGCGTTGTTTTAGCATATTAAAGCATAGTATAGTGGTATTCTCCTTTGATGCTTTATTTGGGTTGACTTGGCACATGCTTACACCATGTTATAACTTTCACAAGTCACCATAGCCTTTATGATCCTTTAGTTTTCAACTTGTAGTATCACTTTATGCTTTGATCAATGATGTTTTGTCGCTCTACATGATTATGGCCATTATTGCTCTCTTAGTTTGTCGCTCCCAGTCTTTTGCTAGCCTCCACCACAAAGTATGAGTTCCACTCATGCATCCAACTCCCTAAACCAAGTTATTCCAAAGAGTCCACCATACCTACCTACTAGCTTATGCTATTCCAAGTATATTCATGCTTTTGTCTACCTTTCACTTGTTATGAGAAAACTAGTGATTAAAGCTCTCACGAACTTGATGGCACACTTTACTTTATCGCCTCTAATAAACTTGAACCGTTGGGTCCTTCTTTGTTGCGTATATGCTTGCGCTTTATAAGTTGAAGTTAGCAGAACCATGTTTCATGGGGAACGCTTTCAACATTGCACTTGTACTTTGTACCCTGTTGATATCATGTTCTTTTGCTTATGGATCCCAGTGGTGTGAAATAAAAGTGGAACTTGTAAGATCATGGAGTTTGTATGTGTGTTAGAGAAACGCCTGGGCTGCTAGCCTAAGCCATGCCTAATCATGGTGGAAACTTGCAGCATCACCATAATGAGCACTGTATGAAGCATCCTCAATAAAAACCTATGCAAATAGCAAATAAAAAGATCGCTGAGATGCTCATTGTCTGCTTGCCTTGTCATTTTGATTATGGGAAAGCTCCTGTATCATGTGCAAGGGGTACCCCGTTGGCAGTTCTTAATGATACACATATACTTACAATGACAAGAGCTTACTCGTGACTGAAGTTGAGTAGCATGAGGATCGGTCTTCGTAAGTAAGGGGCATGAGATTTCGGTTTATAACTTGTCAAGCATATCCTCTTAGTTATGTCACTTTAACCTTAATCACCTTCAAGATGCTTATGATAGGGGTAATGAGAGCTGAAAGCTATAAGTACCATAATTTTTGGAAGCTCTTTATGAGACTTGAATCCCTACTTCCTTTTACAAAAGGCCTTTCTTCCACCATTATATTGAGTCTCCACCTTCTATCTTTATGCACCTACTTTGAGAGCATAGTGGCCATTCTTAGTTCTATGTGCATTGTCCCAAGACTAGTTGATTGATGCATAACTTGTTATTGCTTGTTTGAAACTATTGTATCTAGTCACTCTTATGAACTTTGAAGGTGTCCTATGCATTTATGTTTTCTACTCTATTGAGGGACAAGCTGAATACTATTATGCTATGTTTTCTTTATGTGAAACAAACAAACGTCTTGCAAAGCATGTTATTCATGATTCTTTTGTTTGTGCCTTTTCATGTTGCATCATAGTTTCTTTGCTTATTGCTAGAACCATGTCTTTCATGTTATGATTGAAGTACTATGATCCTAGCTTTGAGTGTTTTGCAAATACTTTGATCAAGTCTTTGATGGTGCATGTCACCTCAAAAATTATTTCTTTTTATCACTTACCTACTCGAGGACGAGCAGGAGTTAAGCTTGGGGATGTTGATACATTGCAAATGTATCTATAATTTTTGATGTTCCATGCTTGGTTTTATCCACTTTCTTGTGTTTTGTTCCAACTTTGGAGTAAATTTCATATGATTTCTTGGACTAACCTATTAACAAGAGCCACAGTGCCAGCTGCCTATTTTCTGCTGTTTTTGGTTCCAGGAAAGTCAGAAAATGAATATTCTCGGAATTGGACAGGACAAAAGCCAAAGTGCCTATTTTTCCGGAGGGGATCAAGTGCCAGAATACGAGACGGAGAGGGGCCAGGGGCCGGCCACACAACCTGGCCACGTGGCCAGGCATGGCCCGCGCCAGGGGGTGGTGTGGCCGACCCCAGCACCCCCTCGGCCTCTCCTTCCGCCTATAAGTTTCCCTCGGGACGAAAACCCTCGGTACCCGATCAAAAATCCAGAAAAGAGTCTGTAGCCGCAGTCATCTCCATCCCTAGATCGGGAGGGATCTGAAGCTCTTCCCGGCACCCTGCCGGAGAGGGGAATTCACCCTGGAGGCCTTCTTCATCACCATGCAAGCCTCCGGTGTGATGCGTGAGTAGTTCATCCTTGGACTACGGATCCATGTAGTAGCTAGACGGCTGGTTTCTCCTCCTTTGTGCTTTCTTGTTTAGATCTTGTGAGCTCCATTCATGATCAAGATCATCTATTTTGTAATCCATACATGTTGTGTTTGCGGGGATCCCATGGATATTGAGATGCTATTTCAGATTGATTATTGATTCTATCATGTCTTTGTTATTTGAGATCTTGCATGGTTTCCGTTGTTAGTAGCTATCTTGGCCAAGTAGATGCTAGCAACTCCAAGACTCAGTATTTATGCTCGATAGTGGGTTCATGCCTCTGGTAATCTGGGGAAGTGACAGAAATCTCTAAGGTACTAGATGTGTTGTTGCTACTAGGGAGAAAACAACAATCCTTTGTTCATAAAACAATCGTATTGTTTACCTTACACGCAGTTCGTAAAGCAATAATCTGTTGCTTGCAACTTAATACTGGAGGCGGTTCGGATGATAACCTGAAGGTGGATTATTAGTCATAGATGCAGTTGGATGGCGGTCTATGTATTATGTTGTAATGTCCAATCAAGTCTCAAAGGATTCAACATGATTAGTATATGCATGTATTGCTTTCTCGGTGTTTGTCAATTGCCTCGCTGTAATTTGTTCACCCAGCATGTTATCTATCTAAGGAGAGCCACTTCTAGTGAACTTTGGATCCCGGTCCTTGTCTTTTATATACAATCTACAATCTTTTACTGCTTTGTGTTTACTTTCTGCAAAATTTTACTTCTTTCCATTCGATACGTTTAATCCTTTGTTTTCCGCAAAACACGGTGAGATTGACAACCGCATCGCAAGTTGGGGACAAAGTTCAGTGGTTGTGTTGTGCAGGTCTCCACGTTAGTACTAGCACCGGTAGTGCGCCTTGCCAAAGCTCAGCTAGTAACACCTTTGGGGTGTTTCCTTGCTCCTACTGGTTCGATTAAACCTTGGTTTCATAACTGAGGGAAAACTTACTGCTGTGCTCATCATACCTTCCACTTGGGGTTCCCAACGAGCTCTACGTTGAAATCGAGTGCATCACACATCCCCAAGATAAGAATAAGGCGGACAGGTCCGGAGAAGAATCCAAAAGACCGTGGAACGTAGCACTGCTTGGTCCCTTCTACACCTAAGAGGTGAATGTATCCGAGCTAATCCTATGTCGGTATGTATGTCGGTAGCGGGTTTATCAATAAAATTTTCACCACCCCGGGCAGAGACTCGGGGATTGCTATTTTAGTTATCTTTCGTTTTTGTATTTTTGTGTCGGCTGGGTTAAGTCTCTTATATCTTAGTTGGATTAGTAATGTGTGAGCACCAAAAACCTAACTCTTCGACTTTGCTTCTGTCCAACAAGAATTGGCTTCATGGCAAGCAAGAGAACAAGTTTCGAATGGCAAAGCACATGAAAAATGACTAAGGGAAAGAACTTAAGCGAGCCGACATAGGTTTTTTGACTAACCCTTATTTTGTTATATTCACTAAAATGATGAATCATTTTAAGCTAATCTCAAGGTTTCAAGTATTGTTAAGTCAATTTTTTGAACCTCGGACTCGTAAGTCGAAAAACCGGATCAAGGTAGACGCGAGCCGAGTCAAAAATTGGAAGAACAAGAAAATGAAACTCGGATCAAGGTAGACACGAGCCGAGCCCTTGCAAGATTCGAGTCCGCTGACCCGGGGGAACACGGACTACTTCTGGAGAGAAATGGAGGCGGCGCCGCACTGGGTCAAGTGCTTGTCCTCCAGGGCACACACCTTGTTTGGAACTACATTCCTCCGGAGTCCAAAGAACTTGATCCAAAGTTCTTTGGTTAGCCAGAGGCCGATGTACCCCTCGATGCTAGAAGCAAAGGAGGACAAAGAGGTAATGGCGTTTGCAGGGAGGTGATGCGGTTGCAACTTATATGTAGAAATGAAATCAAAGAAAAAATCAGAAGTGGGAAGGCCGATACCACGCTGGAAATGCGACAGAAAAACAATGTACTCCCTAGATTTGGGGGAAGGAGTGACTTCACCGGAGGCGAGGTGGCAGGCGACACCAGCGGGGATGCGCCGCGTGGAGTGGAGCCAATCGAGGTCCTCCTCGCGGACGGTGGAGCCGTCCCAATAGTCGCGCTCGCGGCCCTCTGCTCCTTCTTCTTGCTGCGCCACCACCGCTGCCTCCGCCTCTGACATGGTGGATTCGAGGTCTTCCAGGGAGTAATCGGAGTAGAGATAGCCGGAGGAAGGAAAGAGGGAAGCGCAAGGCCCCATGATGGAAAGTTTGAATGGGAACAGCGGCGCGGATGTGAGTGGCTGCCTGAGCGTGGTCGCGGTGGCGCTCGTGGAGCAGAAAACTGGCGGCGGCGGCGGCGGAGTTGCTGCGAAAGAGAAAGGCTGGGAAGCGAGGAAGAAATGGGGGAATTTCCCCTGAAATCGCCCCACGCCTCCTACTTAACCGCGCAACACGGGCGTCGTGGGATCCTTTGCGGGCAACACGCCGCGCGCAATGAGCGTTTGCGCGGCCAGAATAGCCAATCAGAGCAAGGCCACAGGAAGGGCTACATGAGCAGATAACCCCACGACGTGATGTAATGTTACGGTTAACGAGGCGCTGAAGTGAAGAGACGTTTACAGTAGTTATTCCTGACATTGCGACAGTAACCAACGCATTAAATGCACGTGGCCGTTAAAATGAGGCAAAATGATGATTACCCTCCACGTAGGATGTGGAGAAGCGTACAATATAAGGAAATGTAACCCAGATAAGCAAGCAAAAGAGCTAGCCAACGAGGAATAACTCGGAATGAGCAAAGGATCGCAAGATGATAAACTCCGGGATAAGAGGTAACTCGGCCTAAGGAGTAAATGATCCGGATATGGGA
Organism: Avena sativa; assembly: GCA_916181665.1. Lineage (NCBI taxonomy): Eukaryota > Viridiplantae > Streptophyta > Magnoliopsida > Poales > Poaceae > Avena > Avena sativa. The sequence goes on from OV702291.1 coordinate 311,418,566, forward strand.
ACCTGCTGTGGCCTTAAGAACTAAAAGTTGCTAAGATCGCACCAGCTTCGGGGACTAATGTTGGGGGGATACCCCCGGGTAGGGTAATACTGGGGTATAAGGGCTGAGTTAGCCGGGGTACGGCGCGGTTAAAGCAATTGCTGACCGGGTCACCTCGAGGCAGGCCGAATCAAGGTGTGACCTGGCCCATGGAGAATCTCCTTGCCTATGGTCCGGTCGGCATAAGATTTATGCCGGTCCTGTCTATCTCTTTTGCAGATAGCTTGGTAGCCTGGATTAGCTGTACGCTACCCAAATTATCTTAGCTTCCAAGAGAAGGAATCCCCCGCTGGTCAAAAGGTGGCTTTATTAGCTGTAGCATGAGCAAAGTAAAGTAAAGAAGAGGACCAGCGAGTCAGGGGCAACCAAGGTGACGCGGGCAGAGCCGGATGACGTAGCCCGTGTCTGGTGACGCCAAAAGACAAGGATGACGCTGTGGGTTACGTCCAAAGTCCAGACGAGCCGTTAAAGAGAAATAAAGAAGCATCTATCTTTAGACGAGGAGCATATTCTATGAATATGCTGCCACGTGTGCCCTAAGTTTGTAACCCGGGCTACCCTATATAAGGAGCATCGGGGCCTCCATATAGGGGGCCGACCGGTCGACTGATCATTCTCTGTCTAAGGTAGAACTCTAGGGCTAGATAGTAGAGGGTAAGAGACGTCGTCTCCTTCCTTCTTGGAGCCTCAAAAGCACTTGTAAACACGATTGATAGAGAAATTATAAGAACTTCTGTGCGTGTAATCATCACGTTCTCCCTCCCTGGATTCCCCTAGCACTCATTGGCCCCATCTTTAGCCTATCCATGGCATCTGCCGTGCCACCACCACGACAAGAAACTTAGAGAAGGAACCTTCATCAATCAAGCAAAATACATCCAAGACATGCTCAAGAGATTCAAGATGACGTATCTTAATGGCGTCGCCACTCCGATGCAAACAAAATGTCATCTTGAACTTAATCCCCATGGTAAAGATGTGGACCAAAAGGTATACCGGTCCATGATCGGCTCTCTTGTTTACCTCTGTGCATCTAGACCCGGTATTGTGTTGAGTGTAGGGGTGTGTGCAAGATATCAAGCAGCTCCTAAAGAAAGCCACTTAGTGGCGGTTAAGAGGATCTTCCGATATTTGGCTCATTCCCCTAATTTTGGTGTATGGTATCCCAGGGGCTCAAATTTCTCTCTATATGGTTCTACTGATTCAGATTGGGCTAGTGATAAGGATGATAGGAAATCAACTTCTGGAGCTTGTCAGTTCTTTAAAGGAATATGGTGTCAATTGTGACAAAGTGCATCTTTATGCGATAATGAAAGTGCAATCAAAATTGCGTACAATCCAGTACAAGACATAAGGACGAAGCATATTGAGATTCAGAATCATTTTATTCCGGACCATGTAGCTCGAGGCGATATTGATCTATCTTTTGTGAGCACAAAGAACCAACTTGCTGATATATTCACGAAGCCACTTGATGAAGCAAGGTTTTGTTACTTGAGGAATGAGCTAAATATCGTTGATTCAAGGATCTTGTCTTGATTACCCATGCACTCACTCTTACATCTTAGTCTTATTTGGTCTAGGTATGGGCATGGAAATAGGGGGAGTGTGGTCCTAATTGATTGGGCTAACCCTCCCCCCATAATACCGAAAGCAAGTCAAATCATTTCTCTTAATATCATTTTGTGATATGTGAGCTTATTGATGAGTATTAGTCATGAACCCAAGATATATCTTCGCGGTGTCATACCATACACTCCAACAAGGTGGCTTCGGCCACCGCCCTCTTCCATGAGAAGAGTTGGATTTATATGGATCTTTTTGGATTTTTGCTCATCTCATGTTCTTATGGGAATCACACTCAATTTTGGCTTTTAGTTGATTTGATTCTTGCAATCTTGGGTGTGTAGTACCATCTCAGTGTGGCTCTCTCAACCCAAGCCTCTCCCCACCTCTAAGCCATCCTAGCACGCAAGTCCATTGTCTACCTTGTGGGGGTTTTGTTTGGGGACATGTGGGCCTGAATCCGCGGCCATTGCTGGTGATGAGGAGGATGACACCGAGGAGCTTTAGGATGAGGACGAGGACGAAGACGAAGACGGGGACGAGGATGAGGATGAGGACTACGAGTGATCCCTTGGGGCGTTAGCATCGCTCTTCTTCCTTTTTGGTGTCTCGATGCCAAAGGGGGAGAAGTAGTTCTATTAGGTCTCCGAGGATTTGCATGGGTCGGGCGCAAGCTTTTGCACTTTATCTATTCGTTGTTTTTTCTCGCTTGTGCCCATTTAGCATTGAACCTTCATTTCTGAATTGGTTTGTATGAAACTATGTGTCTGTGTGGCTCTGGATTTAGCTCTTGGATTACTCCTATGGATTCATCTATCATATTGGATATCTATCTCAAGGAAGGCGTTTATAATGGTTATCACATTGGTAATACTGGCTATCTTAAGGACGCCTCTCTCTATCTCGGTGGTATGATTATGTTGTTTATATTTCAATGAAATAGACTCGTACCTATTTGTGTGCATTTGTATTCAAATGCAAATTTTTAGTATGCACACATTAAGGGGGAGTCTCTTTCATGCATTGTTTGTTGGTGGTCGTGTGAACTTTCTTGCAAGTCCTAGTATTGTCATCTAACACCAAAAAGGGGGAGATTGAAAGAACATTTCATGATTCCCTATGTTTTGTATGTTAGATAACAATACCATGGAGTTTCTAATGTGCACCAAGTGTTGTAGGAAAGCTTTTGGATGTTTGGGGCCAGATGATCTGCCCCCATCATGGGCCGGATAATCCGGCCTGACCATCTTGGCCAGGGCTGGCTGCGCACGAGCCTCTGTCTAGGGACAGATTTTCCCCCGAACAGTCCGGCTCTAGGGCAGATTTTCTCCCTGGACCCGATAATCCGACCTTACTGTTGGGCCGGATAATCCGGGACAAAGGGAATCACCCTAGGGAGTGTTTGCGCGAGCTTCTGTCTGGGGGCAGAATTTCTCCCGGATATTCCGTGGCTGGGGCGGAATTTTTCCCTAGCTGGATAATCCGGCCCTCCCCTAGGGCCGAATAATCCGATCCCCATGAGAAGATGCCAAGAGCCGCCGTGTGCGAGGTTCTGTTCGAAGGCGGATTATGTGCCGGATAATCCGAGTCTGGGGCAGAGTTTTCCCTAGGCCGGATAATCCGGCCCTCACTTGGGTCGGATAATCCGGGCCCCAAAGGCTCCAATGGCTCAGTTGGGGCAGGGGGTATAAAAGCCCCATCATCTCCTTCGTTCAGAACTCTTGATTCATTCGAAAAAGGCCAGACCTGTTGTAAGAGCTCTCTCTAGATCTCCCACTTCAACCACTCGAAGGCTTTTATCTTTGGGGGAATTGAAGGAGGAGACAACCTACATCGTCATCACGAATCAAGTGCATCAACTCCTCTCCATTCACTTGGGAGAAATCCCCGATCTAGTATTCCCGTTAATATCTAGATCTTGTCTTTTGTTATTGGTAACTTGTTCTTGTGGCAGCTTGTTGTCATTACGGGATCCTCCACTTTGGTTGTGGAGTTGTTCCCCGCTAGTTGTGTAAAGGCACCGGTTCCCGCCTCGAAGGGTTCCTATAGTGGAAAGGTGGATCAGGCCTTTGGTGGCGGGATCCATCAGAGAACAGGGTGAGGCCTATTGTTGCATGGTGGTCTTAGTACCGCCCACACCTCCAACGCAGATGTACTTCCCTTAACAAGGAAGGAACTGCGATAAAACAAATCCCGCGTCTCCACGTGCTCCACTACGGTTTACTCATTCTCTATCGCACTCTCCTTTACTCGCTAGTAGTTAGGTTTGCATAAAGGTAAATTCTATATAATAGCATATCTAGAGAATTTACCTTTTGTGTCGAGCCTAAAATTTAAAAAGCATTAAAATTTGAAGTAGCACCTATTCACCCCCCCTCTAGGTGCCCATACGATCCATTTCACTGAGGGCTTCAGCCTAGCCATGTAGCTTTTGTGCATGTTATTTATCATATATGGGATCATGTATTAGTTTGTATGACATTATGATTATTGTATCCTCTCTTTCCTCAATCCAAGGACTTGTCAGGTACCAAAGACCCCGAGGATTTAGCCAGGTATAGGGAGTATGAGTAATGACTAATCTGCAGGTTGGGAACCCCAGTGATAGAAGGGGTAGTATGGCTGGATGTGAGGGATTTACTTGGTATTAACGATGACATCATTATGCATATCATTAGTTCTCTTTCTTCTATGGATGAGACTAGTAGGCTATTTCTATAAGAGGTTGCGGAGGCAATAGCAATTATGGATGCACTGCCCACATATAACTATCTTGCTCTAACAATTACATGCATACTTTATTATTGTCTTATATCCCCATCAGATGTTTTGCACAGCAATAGGTGAAACCGAAGGCCCTAGGCCCTCTCTCTCCATCATTGACAACAATAAAAGACAGCAAACTCTTGGTCCGGTGAAACACAAAAACAATTCTAAAAATTCCGAAGGTCCGTTAAAGTAACTTCACTAATCTTTCTGCTTCCTGAGGATTCGATAACCTAGGTCTACTAGCGAAAAAGTGAAGGGAATAAGCCGTGAGAGGCAATAATAAAGTTATTATTATGTATATTACAAGTATATGATCGATGTTTATTTTGCATGCTATAAGTGTATTAATATGGAAATGTTAATACATGTGTGTTTAATAAACAAATATAAAGTTCCTAGTTATGCCTCTCTTTGAACTAGCTCATTGATTAACAAGATGATCAAAGTTTCCTGATCATGGACATTGGATGTCGTTAATAACGAGGTCACAACATTTGTGAAATGATGTGATGAACATTCATCCGAATTATAGAATTACGATCAAAGTCATTGTCTTTATATTTCTATAACATCATACGAAGTAATCCTAGTCCTTAGACCATGAGATCATATTAATCACTAACAACAGAAGAGTATCTTGATAACATCAAACGTCACACCGTAAAAGGGTGACTATAAAGGTGGGTTCAGTACTACGAAGGTGTTATGTAGAGGCTCATGGATCAAGAGTGGGATTTTTCCATCCCAATGACGGATAGATATACTTTGGGCCCTCTCGGTGATATCACATTAAGAATAGCTTGCAAGCAAGTGATGTGATCACTAGAATGTTATATCACGGGAACGAGAAAAGAGTGCATGTCAGTAACGAGATCAAACTAGGTATTTGGATACCGATGATCGAATCTCGTACATGTAATATATCATGAGACAAAGGTATTAAGTTACTAGCGTTAAAGGTTCTCACGATCACATAAGTCATCGTTGAATGTGTAGGAGTCAGAATGGATCTCCTGGTCCCGCTTCTGATTATAGATCTAAGAGGGGCCTCGGTCATGTCTGCATTATTCGCGAACCATAGGGTGACACACTTAAGGGTTACCAAACACCATTTGGAGCAAATATGTTTCAGTCAAAAGAATTGCAAAGCGCTGGAATTATTTCAATGTACACCGGAATTGTTTCGTGTGAAATTGCTGAAATTGGTTCGGCATGCGATATTGAAATATTATAGGGGGTTTTATGTGAATGTTTGTTAATTAAAGTAATTAACAAAATTCTGAATAAAATAAATAAAACAGTTTTATTAAATGGTAGTTGAATTAAATTTGGTGGAAATTTAATGCATGTGAGTGGATGTGTGAGTTGTGGCATGTTTATGTGAGTGGAACTTCCACCACATGAATGAGGAAGAGGTGGGGGCACCCCCCTTGGGTGCCAGCCATGGGAAGGGGAGAAGCCCCCCTCTCCTCCTCACAAAGCACACCTTCTCGTGAAGGATCTCTCTCCCCCTCCAGATATCTCCCATGGTCTCGGATTAGCAAGATACATGTTCCCGGTGGCATTTCGTCTAGAAGAAGTTGCTACTTCTGCTGATTTGCTGGAGCACGGAGGTGGAGGTTGTTCGGTGGCCTGAATGTGTGTGCAAGGATGGATGCGCTGCTGATTTGCGGCGCTAGGACTTCCACACGATCTTGAGATCGACAAGCGTTCGACTACATCATCCACGAGTTCCATCTCGTTAACAAAGCTTTGTTGTCTTCAAGGGTAAGTTCTCTATGGATGTATATGCACCCGTTGCTTGTATATAGTAGATAGATCTTGGCGTATAGTTCCCATTGTAGGATTTTTTTGTTTTATTTTCTACGAACCCCAACAAAAAGACCTATACTACATTTCTAATCTGGATCGAAGGTATCACGCGCTATATAGCATTTTTAGCACGCCATGATATCACGCGCCTGTTAGACTTTCTCTAAGATCTATATGGGTTGGATAACATTTTTATAGAGAGTATTTCAGGTTCGGAAAACTGAAGAACGTCACCCGTTTCCTGCGAGATTGAGGGACATTTAGATGATGCTTGCAATCAAACTACTGCACAATTGAGAGTGATGGCTTGTTAGAAAGGTGGTATATAGGAATGAATTCGGATCAAGAATATTCGAAAGAGGCGGAGTGTGAAGCACGTGGTCTTGCGACGAATAGGAAACCAAAAACAGGCGGTGCAGGCGATGTCTGGTGGTGGAAAGAGTAAGAACGATGATGCTCCGGCCGATGGTTTGGACGGAGGGGAGTGATGGCCCAAAATATATCGAGCTCACTGGGGAACCCCAAGAGGAAGGGATGATGAGCACAGCAGCAAGTTTTCCCTTAGTTATGAAACCAAGGTTATCTAACCAGTAGGAGCAAGGAAACACCTCCAAGGTGTTGTTTCCAACTTGGAATCTTGCACAACACAACCACAGAACTTTGCCCCCAACTTACAATGAGGTTGTCAATCTCACCGGTTTAGATGAAAACAAAGGATTAAACGTATTGTGTGGAAGATAGTAATAGCTTGCAGAAAGTAAACATAAAACAGTAAATATATTGTAGATTGATAGTAAAAGAAAGGACCGGAGTCCGTAGTTCACTAGTGGTGATTTCCCTTAAGATAGATGACATGTTGGGTGAACAAATTACAGCGGGGAAATTGACAAACATCGAGAAAGCATACATGCATATACTAATCATCTTGACTCCTATGAGATTTTATTAGGCATTACAACATTATACATAGACCGTAATCCAACTGCATCTATGACTAATAATCCACCTTCAGGTTATCATCTGAACCCCCTCCAGTATTAAGTTGCAAGCAACAGATAATTGCATTAATCATTGCGTGTAAAGTAAACAATACGATTGTTCTATGAAAAAGGATTGCTGTTTTCTCCCTAGTAGCAACAACACATCTAGTACCTTAGAGATTTCTGTCACTTCCCCAGATTCCTGGAGGCATGAACCCACTATCGAGCATAAATACTCCCTCTTGGAGTTGCTAGCATCTACTCGGCCAAGATAGCTACTAACAACGGAGAGCATGAAAGATCACAAATAACAAATACATGATAGAATCAATAATCAATCTAAAATAGCATGTCAATATCCATCGGATCCCCGCAAACACAACATGTAGGATTACAAATAGATGATCTTGTTCATGAACGGAGCTCACAAGATCTAAAGATGATAGCACAAAGGAGAAGAACCAACCATCTAGCTACTACATGGACCCGTAGTCCAGGGATGAACTACTCACGCATCACACCGGAGGCTTGCATGGTGATGAAGAACGCCTCCAGGGTGAATTCTCCCCTCCGGCAGGGTGCCGGGAAGAGCTTCAGATCCCTCATGATCTAGGGATGGAGTTGATGGCAGCTACAGACTCTTTCGTTGAATTTTGATCGGGTTCTTAGGGTTTCTATATCGGAGGCATCTTTTAGGCGAAAGGGGAGGCCGAGGGGTTGCCCTAGGTGGCCGCAGGACCCCCTGGTGCGGGCCAGGCCTGGCCGCGCGGCCAGGTGGTGTGGCCGGCCGCTGGCCCCTCTCTGTCTCGTCTTGTGGCTCCATGTCCCCCTCGGTGAAATATTGAGTTTGACTTTTCTCCCGTCCAATTCCGAGAATATTCATTTTCTGACTTTCTTGGAACCAAAAATAGCAGAAAACATGCAGCTGGCACTATGGCATCTTGTTAATAGGTTAGTCCAAGAAAGTGTATAAAAATACTCCAAAGTGTGGACAAAACATAAGAAAGTAGATATAAAACAAGCATGGAACATCAAAAATTATAGATACGTTAGCAACGTATCAGCGAGCACAAAGAGATGCAGCACGATGAGTCACAGTTCCAGGACATCGCTGGCGATGATGTAGATGTCAGTACTGGAGGGAGCTTTCAAGGGCGGCCGAGAACCGCGGTGCATGCAGGGTGTTCGACAAAAAAGGGACGGTGGTAGGGATGCAGATGGCGCATGAGGATATCTGGCAGTTTAGAGTATCTCCACAAGCATTCCCAGGAGGGCTTTACCAGGCCATTTTGTTTCATCCAGACGACGATAATTCGCCTACCCGCGTTCTCAGGCGCAGAGTTGTTGCCGGATTTGGTCCATTTTACATCAGGGGTTCCCAGGCCGAACCCGGGGCGCCTAGAGTCGCCTAAAAATGCTAGATGAAGCAAAATCGGTGGGAAAGGAAAAAAATCGCGTGGTGGACCCGCCCTGTCAGCGTGTGAACCGAGTCCTCCTCATCCCGTCACCGTGGCTCCCGCAATGGATCGCCGGGCAATGACCGCCTGTCCTTGTCTAACACACGTCGTTGTAATGGCGCACCACTGCCCGCCTACCTTCCTGCCGTTTCTACTTTTCCCGCCCACACCGCTATAACCCTCCCGCCCTTGCTGCTGTTTCCTCTTTCAGCTATAAATTCCGCCTGCTCTCGCCGTCACCAGGCTGCACACTCTCTCCCACATTCCCCCAGCCCACAAACTTCACCTTCCAACAGCGAGAAGAAGAGAAATGGCAGAGCGATACCCAGGCAACCCAGCAGCGGCAAAAGGCTTCGGCTGGCGATCCCTATCGCCGTGAGAGGCACAGCTGCTCCGACGATGTCGGCTACCCGGCGCCACCTGACTTTCGCTGCCTGCCAATAAGGAGGCTCAGTGCGGGCGGCGTGCCTGTGCCACCGCTGTTAGAGGGCGATGAGCTCGTCGATGAGATCCAGGCCTCCAAGCTAGCATGGAGGACCCTGAGCTCGCCGAGGACCTGGGAACCTCGTGTAATAGGAGAAGTACTTTGTCGAGTGGCGAGAGCAGCAGCTTCTTGCCTATGACAGCGCAGGCCAGCCGCCCACGAGGAACAACTCGGCGGGGCGGTGACGGTGATTAGAGTGCACCCGACTGCATTGTAACATCCCAGCATTAGAGCTTAGAAATAAGCTGATATGAGGTGTGTGCATTGCATTCATGCATAGAAAATCTAGATAATTTTCGGGCTTTTAAATAAAACTTGTCAAAAGTGATTGAAGCTTCTCTTAACTTGGTGGAAATGAAGTAGATCATCAAGTTGACTATGATAAGTTTCAATATGACCTTTGCTAAAACCTTATATTTGGGTAATATAATTTGATCTAAGGGTAGATCAAATGTAATAAAACTAAGTCACAACACACTACTTAATAAGGAGTACTTGATCTTCTAGAGATCATTACATGGAATTCCATACCACAACTCAAGGATGAATACTTAATATTCTAAAGCTGATATCAATGTATTATCTACCACAAACCCTGAATACCAAGTAAAGTATATAACTTAAGTAAAAGAAACCCATAACTAAATCGTGAAACACTTGTTTGCCATAGTTACTCCTACCATGGGTATCATGGTAGTTCTTAAACATTAACTCTTATCACCAATAGAGTATAAAGGGAAGACAAGTTAATACCATCCATCACATACCCTTAGTGTCATGTTAATAGATGGCAATCCTATTTAACCAAGTCCTAGTGTCTATTTATCACCAATGTGTGTCATCAATTCTGGACCTAGCACTTATTGACTCTTAGCCTTTGACCTATTATACTGACCTTCCAAAGACCTTAAGTAAATTAATATGAAGGAGAAACTAGTTATGCTAGAGTGTGCCATCATCAATGGAATGTGATCCTTAGTGGAGATCAAACCATTTCATGTTGGAGGAGTTAACTCACAGTTGAGTTAACTAGAGGAAGTATTTAAACCCAAGAGTTTAGATAGTAATTATGGAGCCATTAGAAAGCTGGAATTATTAGAGTATCCAGTGATAATCTTATTAAGCCAAGTGGGTATAAACCTAAAGTAAGTTTCCTTAACAAGATAAGTCTTATAGAGAGACTAGTACAAGTCTACTGCTTAGTGTTAATAGATCTTGATCAGACAAATAGATGTCTAAGCTTTGAATGATCAAAGGTCTGGTGGTCATTATTCTCAAGTCATTTGAGAATAGATGATCAGCTAATAAAGAAGAGTTGTGAGTATAGAAAATTAAGTAAAGCTCTAGTAAGATGAATCATCTAGCTTGATCATGAGAGGTCAAGCTAGAGTATGATGAAGTATATAACATAGGTTGTATGGAGTAGTTGGAGGCATAGTAGCTTAGCCAAGCTGATACAAGAACAAACTTGTATTATGAAGCATAGTACCATACATATTCTAGAGGATTGATATCACATGTGATATAGAGAGGATTGTAATCTTGCAAGCCTTGGAAGTAAATGCAAGATGGATAAAAAGGGAGTTAATGGATGGAGTTAGTAGTAGCTACATTGATAGGTGTATCAATCACTACAAGAAAAGTTGGCTTTTACAACGGACGATTTTCGTGGTTGAAGGCCCCTTTTTCGTGGCTAAAAAGTCTTCTATGACGGATGCCCTTCGTGGTAAAAGCCCCGTCACAAAAGAATCTACCACGGTTTTTTCCTAACACTGGCGGATCACAACCTTCAGCCATGAAATCTTGTTCCGTCGTTGATCTGTTCGCCAGCCGCGTTGACTGCTGACGTCATGAAAACTACCACGTGGCAGCCGCTGTTAGCAGCCAGTTACCGCTATTAACGGGCATAGAAACCATGGTATAAGCCAGGCCCAGCCAATGCCTGCTAAATACTAACTGGGTCAGCCCATTAGGGGAGCCCAATAAGAAGATGGCCTGTTACTATTTTGTCCTACATTGTTTGAAATGGTCCCAAAGTTGCACCTAGCAGCGGCCCGTGAACTTTCAGGCTCAATTCTGTTTTGGCCTAAAGAAGGCCCTTGATGGTCCAACACTCTGTGGCCCATTAGCATCCTGTGCTAAGTCGCTCCTGTACATTTAAGGCCTGTGGGTGGCCCATCACTGTTTATCGCAGCCCATCATGGGCCGCCTACTGACGGCCCTTGTCTGAGATGGCCCGTTACTGTTCAGGCCTGTTACTGTCCTAGCCTTTCACTGTTCCAGGCACCTGTTCAGGCCCACAAGCGGCCCTTTACTGTTCTAGTCTGGTAAATGTGTCGGCCTGTTACTTCCCTCGCCTGGATATTTCTTAGGCCGTTACTATTCTGGCTTGTCACTATTCAAGGCTTTCACTATTGCAGCCCTTTACTGTTGAGGCTGGCTACTGTTCTAGGATTTCACCATTTCTTGCCTGTTACTGCGATGGGCTATTGCTGTTATGACCTGCTACTCTTAAGGCATGTTACTGTTATTGGCCTGTTACTGTTATGAAATGTTACTCTTACGTCTTGTTACCATTACGGCTTGTTACTGTTACGTCTAGTTACAACTTGTAGGTCGACCCATTACATTTACGGCCTTTTACAGTTTTGGCCTTTTCTGAAGCCCATGCAAATATCATAAAACATCTATATAATCCAGCATTTTTTACTATTCATCATCGGTCAAATACACGATGGGCCAATAACAAAGTAAGGTACTGTTCCCTAATCGACCTGCTTAGCGTAGTTACCATAATGACTACCGCAATGTGTGGACGACGTCAACTAAATGCATACATGGCCTACGCGAGTTATCTAGATATTAAATCAGCTACAAACTTCTTAAAATTATTACATATTATCAAATTAAGGGAAAGATAAATCGGCATTTCAGTTGACAATCAAGTTGATAGCAGAGTCCTCAATTTTCTTTCTCAATTGATCACTTGTATCTTCCTTTGAGTGTGACAGCTACATTGGAGGAGAGACGATCTTGCAGCCCCCTCTTTGGTGGAGATAGCAATAATTGTACGCTAAAACTAAGTAATAACAAGTTAATACATCAAACAAGACAAACTACTCATTTGACTAATATGACGTGAGCTATGATCTGGAGTTTACAACTGGTTAATGGTTCAATTATTGAACAACATGTCAAACAAGTAGGACAAGCAAGCATGCATTAGACAAGTGTGCCTACCGTGAAACGAGCAATCAAAAAATGTGTGTTTGTGGCTTAGAATTTCGGAAAAAATAAACTAGCCAGGTCATTTCAACAATTATATATGGAAACAGTTGTATACCCTAAAATGCAAGAGACATTGGGTGACTCGGAATTTGTGTTGAGTCACAAAATGGCATGCAGTTACTGTCGTAGCGAAGAATGAACCAAATAGAAATTATAACCGCATCATACAAGAACTTGTAGAGCAGGAATGCAAACCACGAATGAACTATATATTGTAGAGGATAGTTATGTCGTGACTTAGGACGAACCAGTCCCAGAACCAGATGCAAGATATAATGGCGTCGCTCGTGAACCTGTAGAGAAGGACAAACAAGCATTAGACAAGTGTGCCTAGAATGAAATGAGAAATCACACAAAGTGTTTCTTAGAATTTTAGTAAATATAAACAAGCATGGTCATTTCAGCAAATATATATGGAAGCAGTGGCATCTCCTGGAATGCATAGTCGTTGGGTGGCTCAGAATTTGCGGTGAGCTACACAATGGCATGTAGTTACTGTCATAGCTAAGAATCAACCAGATAGAAATCATAATGGCATCATAAGAGAACTTCTAGAGTAGGAATTCAAACCACGAGTGAACTACATTGTAGAGGACAGTTATGCTGTTGTTAGGACACACCAGCACCCGATAAGGAATTAAGGGCATTCCTTGTGAGCCTATAGAATAGGCTATGCAAACCAATATGTTCATTGTTCCATTTTGAGCTATATGCAAGAAAAATGAAATAGTTAATGATGGAGCTTTTGAATAAGCAGATGGCAACAACAAAATTATAATCGAATTAGTACGAAGAGTTTAAACGGCTACTACAGGATAGTAGAACGATGCTAAGGAGGAAATAATAGCAGGAACTGATCTCAGGACAAACCAGATAGATGCAACAACTATAGAGCAGGGAATCCACACTAATATTTTCCGCTGACTTCAGATTTTGCAAGAATTACACGGTAGCAGGCAATTACTGTTGTATGGAGTAGCTAAGAACATGTGTATGACACAATAATAGACATATCCATGACTTGAAATTTGTAGAGCAGCGAATGAAAATTGACATGTCTAATGACCTTGTATGTACTAGCACGAAGAACAGGCATGCCCACTGACTTGTATTATGAGCACGATCACAAAAAAGCAGTTCACTTCGACAGGCTTGAACCTACTATACTTCTTAAAAACAAGAACGGATTGCATATTTGGTTAACCTTGGTCGGAGAGGTGTCTAAGCGTCATCGGTACCGTGCGGGTGACGTCCAGGTCACCGAGGGTGCTGCGGTTGTGGTGGCTGTTGGCGTCAGGGAAGCAGATCTTGGGCGGTCGATGCCGGCTTGAGCGCGGTGGACGAGAGTGTCGTTGAGGTATATCCAGTGCAGTGAACAGTGACAGCTGAGCAGCTGGTCTAGAGCGATCGACATGGAACTCCATGAACTAGATTACATCCGGTGTACACCGGTGAAGCGGATCCAGTACGGTTGGGTAACTTTCGACGGCCGGGAAGCAGAGCTTGGGCGGTCGATGACACCATCGGTGTGGTGAACGACACCGCAGCTCCGGTGCAGTGGCAGAGAGATCCGGTGGGTGAGCATCGGTGAAGCGGCTCCGCGGTGGTGCACGATACAACCACTCAAGCGGCTCCGACCGTCGTGGAATTGCCGCCGGCCGGTGCGCGTGGTGGTCACGGGGGTGAGGGTGTGGGAGAGAGGGACTAGGATATTTGGAAGGACCGGCGGGAAAATCTAGCTATATCCATCCTAAGGAGGTGAACAGAAACATAAATTACGATCGTGCCCCCAAGCTATCTACTTTAGCTTGCCCATAGGGCGTCAGAACAATGGGTAGAATCAGAATTTTGAAGTCAAACGTTTTTGAACTAAGAGGCAGGAAATTTTTCAAGATCAGTGTGTGATTTTGCCGCTTGATTGAGATATTGAATTTGGTGACCTTCCATCTAATAATAACATAAAAATGGTACTGCCCCGGTGGGATATTTTGCCTCAAATTTTTTGAAACTAAGGGGCGGGAAATGCTTCAAAGTCAGTGTATGGTTTAGCCGCTTGATTGAGATTTTGAATTTGACAAGCACCTATCTGATAATAATACAAAAATGGTACTTCCCCGGTGGGAGATTTTGCCTGAAAGTTTTTGAAACGGAGGGGTGGGAAATGCTTCAAAGTGGGTGTGCGGTTTTGCCGCTCGATTGAGATTTTGAGTTTGGCTCGCATCCATCTAATAATAATAATATAGAAATGGTACTCCCTAGGTGGGAGATTTTGGCTCAAAGTTTTTGAAACGGTTAGGAAATGCTTCAAAGTTGGTGTGTGTGATTTTGCCGCTCGATTGAGATTTTGAATTTTGATAGCATCCATATACTACTAGTAGTAGTAGTAGTAAAAAAAGGTGGTAGAACGTACGGCTATATGGTCAGGAATTCATGGTCGAGAGTCACATCAACTGATCATCCATAAAACAACACTTTAGGTACTCCCTATGTTTGGTATTACTAGGCCGGAGTAGTACTAGTTTGGTGAATTAACTTCACCTACTCGCTTTATAGCTAGTTATTGCATGCAGTAGTAATCCTAAAATACAGCTAATGCACGTGGCCACCGCATCTAATTAAAACATGCAAGCCAACAGATGCACTCCCGTTTTAACAACATGATCGGCTAGGAGAATTACACAACGTGGTGGTTCATATTTTACGGTCAACTAGAGGAGTAATTGAGCAAAACTAGGAGCATTAATTGATCCCCCGGCCTAGCAATTGAGGATGTAAAATAATTAAGAGGTATATACACCTTTAGTCCCACATCTTGCACCGAGAGCGTTTTAGTCCCACATATTGAAAAATGAGCAATACTAGTCCTACAACTTATATCTCGAGAACATTTTAGTCCAATTTAATGGAATTTCAGTGATTTTGACTGAATTTATCCACAAATAACGTTGATTTTTTTTAAATGTCCCTTCTATATTTTTTATGTCATTTGTGTCCATATGCGGACTAATAAGTGGGCCACCTATTAGTAGACGTACAAATAAAATAGTTAAATCTCTAAGAGGAGAATGGATTCGAACTTAACATTTTTGTACAACGACAAACACACCCACAAGATACTATGCCGGTAGATGCCCACGACTACTCATGTGAGACGAGGAGTACTTGAGAGGACGTAATTATGCCAGACGAGGAGTACTTGGAGGGAAGTAATTATTTATACAATAAAAAAGCACATACAAACGCAAAATATGCTCACGTCTATGTTGGCACGGTCCATAATATCACTTGTATAGCTTTGTCGTTAACCTATTTAGCTAGCTATAGTGTCTAGAATAAACTTAAGTTTTTTCTTATTCACAAAAATGGAAAGGAATAAAGTTGAGTTGTTATTGTAGCCCAGAACACATATTTTTGAATATCCAAAATAAAGAACACATCAGCGAGAGCGCTCTTCAGTTAATCACTTTTGTGTGTATGTTGTAGTGGCAAGGTTAATTTCTTCAGTAGCGCATGTAATCAGTTTGATACCCTACAATGCATTGGTAGTTATTCTTATTTGTTTTCTTATTCAGATCGTCCTGTCAAGTCATACCAAGGTCACAACTAGCAGGCAGAAAATACACAGGGGTCATTTTGCAAAAATTATGATACCACATGTCACTTCTAGAATTAGTTACGATGAATTCAGAAAAAATCACAGAAATTCGATTGGATTGGACTAAAATGTTCCTGGTTACAAGTTGTGGGGCTAGTGTTGCTCACTTTGCAAGATGTGGGACTAAAACGCTCCTGTGGTGCAAGTTATGGGACTAAAAACGTATATACCTCAATAATTAACGACCGTGCTATTGAGAGAACATGAGGTTTTTAGCTCCACGGAGCATACACCCCATCCAGCCACATGGTGAGCATCCAAGGGCACAGCCAAAAAGCGAAATTGAAAAATGGAAAATGTCATGCAAAAAATGGAAAATGCACTGCGTTTGCGTGTGCCCTGAGGGACCAGGGAGCGCATGTTTTCTTCTTAGATTTTGGGCTAATTAAATACAATGAGGTTATGATACTAGTACTACTAGTGTCATCCTACATCTACACACTCGTGTGCTCCTAGGAGTCATAAGATGGTGTGCACGACCGTTGTACCGTAACTAGTGCACGTGTGCATGCGATTGCCCGTGCCAGTTTGATGAAACGTGCTTGCGGTTGTTGTGTGCATGCCATCGTCTCGTTTCCACACGATTCGCTTGGCTTTCTCAGGCCTTTGTTTAAATGTGTGTCTCTAGAACCGCATCCTATGCCAGTCGGTGGGACCGAGACCACACGAACGCCATCATCCATGGCCGGCAAGAAGTAGGAGGACTCACCATGGGCTGGTCTTCCTCAGGGACTCGTCCAGAAGATAGGTGACATCTTCCTTTCAACGGACGACTTCCACTACTACGCCGCCTTTCGGGCAGTCTGCAGCGTCTGACGTGGCTTCACGGAGGAGCTCTTTATGCCAGCCAAATGGATTGTTCTAGAGAACCAGTTGTCGGAGGAGTATCGGGTAGAATACACCGCTATCATGTTGCTGAATGTGAGAACTGGCCGCCACCTTGAGAAGAAGATTAGCCGGGTTATTCGCAGGTGCTTTCTTTATATACATCTATACATATGCGATCCTTTTTTTGCATTCACATCCTATAATATATGTTTTTCAAGTTCTGTTTCTTCACCCACTTGTTGCCCAGGGTTTTGCTCCATGGTTTACCTTGATTGAATTTCAGTCTGTTTACCTTGACTAAATCTATGTTTCTCCTCCCTCTCTGGAAGGTACTTTTATGTCGGTAGCACAACCGGTGGCCTCCTTGTGCTTGGATAGAGGGTGTAGCCATACAAGACCCGGTTGTACAACCCCTTCTCGGGCGCTATCAAGCGCCTGAGGGCAGAGATACCGACCGAGCATGTGGCTTCTATTGCTGTGACGATGTTCCCGTCGTGGATGGTGTTTACATCAAACTATCAGAACACCACTATTCGGTGGGCGGAAGAGAGCACGGAGGAAGGGAGTCGCCCGGTCTTTGGTGAAGGGTGGTACTCACCGTATGACATCGCGGAACTCCGGAGCATGACTTCTTAAGTCGGTGATGTTTTTGTCGTAGACAGATATGGGTTTGTCCTCTCGACTATGTGTGATGCTGCTCATGGAGATGTCTAGCTGCAGCGCTTCGCACGGACCATAGAGATGTATCCCACTATTGTAGGCCCTCTTCTGGGCTGCCAGTTCCCAGAGAATCGTTTTTACCTCGTCGAGTCTGAAGGGGAGTTGCTGTTCGTGTGAGTGGACCGGTCTATGGTGGCAGGCCGGTTGTTTACCCGGTTGATACCGAGAACCGTGTCCTTCAGCAGGTTAGAGGCATCGGAAGTCATGCTCTCTTCGTTGCTGACAATCGGTGCGTCTACGTCGATAGCACCAGGGCACCCACGATGCAGGCCGGCGGCATATACTATGCGGACATATCCGAGATTAGATCTTACGACTTTGAGGCTCTTGCGTGGGAAGATGTGCCAAGCGTTGTATATGGGTATGGAGTAGGAGGATTATGGATCAATGACCGTCCTTTGGAACTCGATCGATTGCTGGCAGAGTATTGCAGAATCATCGAGCATTCTGAGATGTAGATGGTGTCGCCTTATGGCGAGGATGGTACCACCCACTACGATTACTACGACGGCTATCCATCAGATTGATGGATTGTGAGGGTCTGCTCCTAATGTATTCTCTTCAGGTCAGCTCTTTATGTGTTCACTTTGTTGAGTGCACGTCTATGAATTTTGCAAGTTATATGGTGCCCATGTAATACAATGGACGTTCTCCCTGTTCCGGTAGATCGTGTGTTGTACCTCTTACAATTTCATTGTTTTTTCATGTGTGCAGTAATTCTGATAGGTGCTCAGTTTGTAACAATCCTCAAACAACTTACAACTGCAAATTACAGTAGATTATTACAATCCTCAGAACTGGTGTGATAGTAATAAAATGAAGCATAAAAGTTGCATCAGAGTCCAGACAACTAAAAAAACACCATAACTGTTGTTATAGAAAAGGTCTCTATGGAGCTTGCATCCTGAGACATGTAACAACTGGCTTCCAATGAGAGCTACAGATGAGATTATTAACTATGTTCTACGTTAAAGCTTGCCTGTTTTTCAATTCATATAATTCTTTGCGTGCTATGGTGATTACTGAATCTGTTTTGTTGGCTTCTTGCTCAACAATATCACGGGCATCTTGGAGGGCATCCTCAAATAATCTTTCGGCTGAAAAAAGAGGATCAGTCGAAACGGTGTGCCATGAGCAATAGGTATTGTCACTTCTGCTGTGTGAAACAAAATCTAAACTTGGAGAAGCGGGTCTTTGTTCGACATTCAAAGGGTCCTTTCCAGCCTTAAACAAACACAAAAAAAGTCATAACGACATTACGATGCAATCAAACCACCATGAATTTTAAATGTGTCAATGCGGTAATATATAAGGAAGGAAGTAATTAACAGTGGTGACTCATACATCTATTTCTTCTTGAATAAGTGGACCAGCTGGCACCATGGAGCGATGCGAGCATGTGGTGCTCTGTGAAATGACTGCTCTACTTGAAGATGGTTGAGACCAAGACAAAACAAGTTACTTAAACAACAGACTTGGGAAACAAACTACAAGTTCATTTTGAATAACAATGTGAGAAATCAACCAAAGTACCTGATGCAGACTGCTCAAACTAGAATGTGCAGAACATGAATAAAACGAATATTAAAACTAAGTCATTATGTTTCTCATATATAAACTAGCAAGGAACTACACAATGAAATCTGCCACTGATTGAATCTTAGAAAAAAAGAGTAACTCAGCCAACAAAAACACATCAATTGTGAGCCTCGAATATGCTAGCTAGATAATTTCAGACAAACAATGAATCAAGCAATCATACATTGAATTATTCATGAATAGCCAGATAATTTCAATGCTTCAGCGTCCTGAGAACAACA
Source organism: Avena sativa (assembly GCA_916181665.1). NCBI lineage: Eukaryota > Viridiplantae > Streptophyta > Magnoliopsida > Poales > Poaceae > Avena > Avena sativa. The sequence goes on from OV702291.1 coordinate 311,437,984, forward strand.
AACTAAACCATCAAGTGCCTCATATTAAAATAGTGAGTTCATGTAATTATCATACACAGTAGATACAAGAGCGAGATGAAATACACAGAGTTCCTTATGATACATGTGTGGATCTTATCGCTAGTGTTGCTTTTTTCTTATTATCAGACAACTCAGATGCAATACACCTGGCCTGTCTATATCTAAGAAATTGAACTAAGCACATGCAACAAAAGAAGACCATAGTGGGGCTAAAATGTTTGACGCTAATTATTGGCAAAAAATATGAAAACAAGAAAGACAAATGGTAAATTCAAGCAAACAAAAAATGTGGCAAGGACCAAACTTTGGGTGGGGGGCCTTACGATAGGTGTTACACGAGATCTACGACGACTCGTGTGGACGGGCGGAGTTTATACTCCATTGTTGCTCCTCTGCATAAAGGTAAGTCCAAATGTAAATACAAACAGGTTCCAACATGATATACGTTGGCATGAAGTGAAACAAAAGTGACGGGGTCTTACGAGATTATAGGAGCCATTCACTCTATGATATTGTGTGCAAACTGAGGCTGCTCCTTGCATAATAACAACAAACAGTTTGAGCCGCAGGTTAAGAGGGATCAAATCGACAATACATAATGGTCAAATAGTATGACGTGTGTAAACATGTAGTATAGGATAGCAGGACAATAGCACGATAGAAATACTATAGTTCGTAAATCGGCAAAGGAGAGACATATTATATAATCATATCTCATGTGGACAGGTACAAAAGAGAATGTAAACAAATATGTTAAGTGACTAAAATTTCACAAAGAAATAGTAAAGTACATAAAAATAGTTCAATGCGTGGAGTTTAAGCATAACCACAACGGGTTAATTTAGTACATAACATGTGTATATCAAGTAAAGAACCTGTTAGTTAGGAAATTTAGCACGAATATAGTACATTGCCAACAAACAAATCGCGCGGGGAGATCTGGTTTTACCTTGGTTGGGGCGGCATCTAGGCCTCCTCCGCATCCTCACGGGTCACGTCGAGGTCGCCGAAGGTGCTACGGACGTAGTGGGTGTCGATGACGGGGAAGCAGATCTTGGGCGGGTGAGGATACGAGCAGAACACTGGACGACGGCGTCCATGGAGTAGATCCTAGGCGGTCGATGATGTGCTCAGCTTGCCGGACAAGAGGGTTCGTTGAGCAGATTAGGTGTGTGGGTACGCCGGCTAAAGTGCAGCAGGGATGTTTCGGACGGTGACGTATTCCTGGAGGTGAGAGAGGGGGAGGGGGTGGGGTTAGGTACTGCTAGCACTATACTGGGAAAATTACGAGTGAAGCCCCCCACCCAGTGAATTTAGTAGGGGTCAAATGGGAATTTCGAAGTATCTGAAATGTTGGGGCATGAACTATGTCCGGATGCGCAAGATCGTTTTCAAATGGTGTTCAAAAAATTTATGATGCAAAATCTTAGCTAGAAGTCGAATCACTTATCAAAACTCTCTGTGGTTTCTGATATATAAATTAACTGCTCGATGGGTACCTCCAAAAGCTTTTTCATAAAACTTTCAAAGCAACCTACAATTTCTTACTTGTAGTTCAAGTTTGACCTAATTTCATTAAATTTAAGAGCAATCTATCGTACTTAGTTGTAGCTCAAGTTTGAACTAATTTCATTAAACTATCAAGACACAAAATCTTAGCAAGAAGATGAACCTGTTGTCAGAACTCTCTTTTGGTTTCTGATAGTATATTAATTGACCCCCCCTCCCCCGCGCCCCCTCCGATGGGGTACCTCTAAGAGCTTTTCTGTAAAACTTTCAAAGCAACACAGTTTACTTGTAGTAGTTCAAATTTTACCTATTATATTTATTTTGCTTTACCTATTTATAATTTTATATAGTGATGATATGCCAGATGTCAATTATCTGACTCTCACGTGCAGGGCACGTGCAATTTACTAGTACTTGTAGCTTCAAATTTGACCTAATTTCGATAAATTGACATAAAGTCATTCTAATGGGCAGAGTTAGCTGGGAAGTTTGAAAACTCATAAAACATGGGAATCATTGGTACACATGTTGGTCCAATATATATGTATGTAAACTTGGCTTGTGGCATTCAGATCCAATCTTTTTCGGACTTTTCTTTAGGAAAAAGAACAACCTCGCTCATATTCTTCACTCTGAAAATGTAGAATTTATTGTTCTTTCTTGATAGTTCGAAACTCACACCGATGACACTGTTTACTACAAGAAGATGCACCAATGATCTACCTATGAAAAGACATTTAATTCAAGAGCAATCTATGGAGTTTACTTGTAGCTAGCTCAAGTTTGACCTAATTTCGTTAAATTATCAACATGCAAAGTCTTAGCAAGAAGTTGAACCTATCGTCGAAACTCTCGCTAGTTTCTGGTATATTAATTTTGAACCCTTGATGGGTACGTCCATAAGCTTTTTCGTAAACCTATCAAAGCAAAACCTACAATTTACTTGTAGTTTCAAATTTGACCTAATTCCGAGATATCGACATAAAGTTATTCAAATGTCCGGGGTTAGCTAGGAAGTTTCAAAACCCATAAAACATGGGAATCATAAGTACAACTTGTTCTCGATCCACTCTATATATATATGTTTGTCAACTTGGCTTGTGGCATCCACATCCAATATTATTTGGACTTCTCTTTATAGAAAAGAACAACTAACCTCGTTCGTCTTCACTCGGAAAACGTAGAATTGAATGTTCTTTCCTGGTAGTTGGACACTCACACCCACGGCACAACTTCCTACTTGAAAATGCATCCATCTACCTCTGAAATGACATATAATTCAAGAGTTATCTATTGTGCTTACTTGTAGCTCAAGTTTGATCTAATTTTGTTAAATTGTCAAGATGCAAAATCTTAGCAAGAAGTTGAATCTATCATCAAAACTCTCGTTGTTTTCAGATATATTAATTGTGACATGTCGATAGGTACCTCCAAATTAAAAGCTTTTTCATAAAAATTACAAAGCAAAACCTACAATTTACGTGTAGTTTCAAATTTGACCTAATTTCGATAAATCGACTTAAAGTCATTAAAATGGGCAGATTTATCTATGAAGTTTGAAAGCTCATAAAACATGGGAATCGCAAGTACAACATGTTGTCGATCGACTATATATGTCTGTCAACTTGGCTTGTGGCATCCACATCCAATATTCTTTGGACTTATCTTTACGGAAAATAACAACTAGCCTCACTCGTCTTCACTCGGAAAATGTAGAACTGAATGTTATTTCCTGAGAGTTGGGAACTCACACTGACGACATTGTTTACTACAACAAGGTGCATCGATCTACCTCTAAAAATACATTAAATTCAAGAGAAATCTATCGCGCTTACTTGTAGCTCAAGTTTGACCTAATAAATCTTAGCAAGAAGTTGAACATATCATCAAAACTCTCGATGTTTTATGATATATTAATTGTGACCCCTCAATGGGTACCTCCAAAAGATTTTTTGTAAAACTTTCAAAGCAACCTACAATTTACTTGTAGTTTCAAATTTGACCTAATTTCAATAAATCGACATAAAGTCATTCGGTTAAATGGGCAGAGTTAGCTAGAAAGTTTGAAAACTCATAAATAAAACATGGGAATCGTTGGTACAACATGTTGGTCCACTATATATGTTGGCAAACTTGGCTTCTAGCATTCAGATCCAATATTCTTCGGATATTTCTTTATGGAAAAGAATAACCTCGCTCGTCATCACTCGGAAAATTGAGAATAATTGAATCTTCATTCCTGATATAGTTCGAAAATCACGTTGTACCGACGACACTGTTTACTACAAGAAAATGCACCCATCTACCTCTCTGAAAAGTCATATATTTCAACAGCAATCTATCGCGCTTACTTGTAGCTCAAGTTTGACCCAATTTTGTTAAATAGTTTCATGCGATGCAAAATCTTAGCAACAAGTCAAACCTGTTGTCAACACTCTTGGTTCTTTCTCATATATTGATTGTGACACCCCCCCGATCGGTACGGTACCTCCAAAATATTTTTCGTAAAACTTTCAGAGCAGCCTACAAATTAGTTATAGTTCAAGTTTAACCTAATTTCGATAAATCAACATGTAGTCATTCAAGTGGGTGGAGTTAATTAGATAGGGTGTATGAAAACTCAAAAAACATATGGGAATCGTAAGTAAAACACGTTGGTCCACTTAATATGTCTATAAGCTTCGCCTATGGCATTGACATCCATATTCTTCGAGCTTTCTTTACAGAAAAGAACCATCTCGTCATAATTCGGAAAACGGAGAATTTTATTTCTTGATAGTTGGAAACTCACACTGACGACATTGTTTACTACAAGAAGATGCACCCATCTACCTCCGAAAATACATTTAATTCAAGAGCAACCTATCATGCTTACTTGTAGCTCAAGTTTAACCTAATTTCGTTAATCGACAAGAAGTCACTAAAGTGTGTGAAGTTAGCTAGGAAGCTTGAAAAATCCTAGTACTAAAAACTTGGGTATTACATATAAGAAACTGTGGTCTAGTTTTTTTGATAATTGGGGCAGTTGCATTTTGTTTTAACTGTGGTAGGTCTCGTAGGAGCGAGGTGCTTGAGAGTTAACACGGTCGGTGGAAGTACAAGTTACATCAAGGACCTCATAAAAATGAAAATTGCACCAAGTCCATGCATTTAGCACAAGGACCCTGAAACTGAGCAATGAAGTGTGTGTTTTGAGGTTTGTGCATACTAGCGTTCATCGTGCTAAAGACTATCAGTAGAATCTTTGTAGATGCTAAGAATAGAAAAGAAGATCCAACGGTTAGCAATGTTTGGATTTGCCGATCTTGGTCCAACGGTCAATGTTCGAAGTTATCCGTAAACTATAAAGTGGTATGGTATGGTATTGTAAGAGATAAGACAATATAAAGATAAGATAAGAAGTACTGCGAATGGCCGATCTTTTGAGTAACCTTCCCTCCTAATGTTTGGGAAGCAAGTGAAAATTTCGAAAACCTGCAAAGTTTAAATTTTTTGCTGCCAAGGACCAAAGTGGTTTCCTTCCTATGTACTCCTCGTCCCTACTCCACACCAACATGGCTGCCGAACACGCCAGAGACATAGAGCCGCCGTACCAAGGCACACATGCATAGCACCACGCTATGGATGAGGGAGATATCAACCAGGCCGGTGCGCGAGGGGAAAGGGTATGAGAGAGGGAGGATGGATGGTGAGAGGCAGCAAAGGAGAGAGAAAACACACAGTTTGTTTTGCGGGCATAGGTCCTAAAATTTACTAGTACTAGCATAGTGCAGTACACTGTAAGGCCGTAGGAGTACCTCGTGTTAGAAACCCATCATAAATTTTCTCTGACATGGAACCGCCTTCAACTTCTCTTCACTGCTGCCTCTTCCCCTGTCAATATTTTATTCTCTCAGCATGTACAGCGCATGGACAGAGGTGACCATATGTCTAAGCAAAGAAATATACTACTCCCGCATTGTGTAAAAAAGCACACCTTAATATGGCCTACTATGTGGCATCCGCTAAGGTTCACCTTATACATTGTGGAAAAAATAAAGTTATCTTTAAGCCTAAGGTGCAACTCAAGCTTGTGGGTTGCCCATAGAGAATAGAAATATCATTTACCCTCCCTCCCTATTTCATGTGATCATTTTCAAAAGGTGTTCAAAAGTTTCATGATGCAAAATCTTAGCTAGAAGTCGAACCACTCGTCAAAACTCTCTGTGGGTTTCTGATCTATTAATTAACCGCTCGATGGATACCTCCAAAAGCTTTTTTCATAAAACTTTCAAAGCAACCTACAATTTATTACTTGTAGTTCTAGTTGAGCTAATTTCATTAAATTCAAGAGCAATCTATCACACTTAGTTGTAGCTCAAGTTTGACCTAATTTCATTAAACTGTCAATACGCAAAATCTTAGCAAGAAGATGAACCTATCGTTAGAACTCTCTTTTGGTTTCTGATAGTACATTAATTGACCCTCTCCCCGCCTCCTCCGAAGGGTACCTTGATGACCCACAAGTATAGGGGGTGTATTGCAGTATTTTCGAGGGAAGTGAAACCCAATTTATTGATTCGACACAAGGGGAGCGAAAGAATATTTATAAGACTTAATAACCGAGTTGTCAATTTAGCTGCACCTGGAAACAATCTTGCTCGCAGCAGTTTATCATTAGCAACAGTTTTATAATAGAAATAGAAAAGTAATAGCAGTAGTAAAAGTAAAGGCAGTAGTAACAAGTGCAGTAAACATTAGGATTAAAGCGCGGTAGGCATATGGATGGATAGACGGTCGTTGCATGGACAAGACAATTCATATGGCAATCAAGACATAGGGCATTTGCAGATAAATAAGATAAAGCATCCAAGTACTAAATAATCATAGGCATGTGTTCCATATATAGTCATATGTGCCCACAATGAGAACTTGCACAACATATTTTGTCCTGCCAGCCCGTTTGTAGTGCGTCCTCAAGGGAACTACTGGCAATTAAGGTTCTCCTTTTAATAGAGCACCGGAGCAAAGCATTAACACTCCGTGAACACATGTGATCCTCACATCAAAGCCATCCCCTCCGGTTATCCCGATTATTGTCACTTCGGGGCCTTTGGTTCCGGATAACAATATGTGTATACAACTTGCAGGCAAGACCATAAACAATACTATCATAATGAATCAATAACATGTTCAGATCTGAAATCATTGAACTCGGGCCCTAGTGACAAGCATTAAGTATAACAAGTTGCAACAAAGTCAAAAATCACTAATAATAGATACTAGGCACGATGCCCTAACAATCTGATGCCATTACATGATGATATGTCCAAAACGTATCCACTTTCCCGAACACTTTTGCTATTGTTTTTCCTCTAAACTTGTGTGAATTGGATGCAACTAACACGGACTGACGTTGTTTTCAGCAGAATTACCTTGGTGTCTAGTTTTTGTGCAGAAAATCAACTATTAGGAAAAATCCCAGAAAATATGCCAAAAATCCTATTTCACCAGAAGACTCCCGGAGTCAGAATACAAGATGGAGTGGGGCTGGGGCCTGGCCACACCACCTGGCCATGCGGGCTGGGCCTGGCCGCGCTAGGCGGTGGTCTGGCCGCCCTAGACACCCCCTCGGTCTCCCTCTTCGCCTATAAGTTACCTTCTGACCTAAAAACTCAGGGGGGTCGACGTTTTTCCAGAAAGAGTTCTGCTCCGCCGCCACCACCAGATTTGGTGATTCGGAACTAGAAACTCCGTTCTGGCACCCTACCGGGACGGGAAATTGGAGGAGATCATCGCTATCATCATCACCATCGCTTCTCCATCGACCATCTATGAGTGAGTAATCCCCCGATGTAGGCTATGGGGATGGTAGGGATTGGATGAGATCGTTCATGTAATGGCATCAGATTGTTAGGGCATGATGCCTAGTATCTTCTATTAGTGCTTTTTTTGACTTTGTTGCAACTTGTTATGCTTAATTCTTATCACTAGGGCCCGAGCGCCATGATTTCAGATCTGAACATGTTATTGAGTCATTATGATAGTATTGTTTATGGTCTTACCTGCAAGTTGTATACACACGTTGTTGTCCGGAACCAAAGGCCCCGAAGTGACAACAATCGGGATAACCGGAGGGAATGGCTTTGATGTGAGGATCACATGTGCTCACGGAGTGTTAATGCTTTGCTCTGGTGCTCTATTAAAAGGAGCACCTTAATTGCCAGTAGTTCCCTGGAGGCCCCACCGCAAACGGGGTGGCAGGACAAAATATGTTGTGCAAGTTCTCATTGCGAGCACGTATGAATATATATGGAACACATGACGAGGATTATTTAGTACTTGGATGCTTTATCTTATTCATCTGCAATTGCCCTATGTTTTGATTGCCATGTGAATTGTCTTGTGCATGCAACACCCGTCCATCCATCCCTATGCCTACAACGCTCTAATCCTACTGTTTACTGCAATTGTTACTACTGTCTTTGCCTTTACTACTACTATTACTTTACTATTGCTACTGATAAACTATGTGAGCAAGATTGTTTCTAGGTGCAGCTGAATTGACAACTCAGTTGTTAAGGCTTATAAATATTCTTTGGCTCCCCTTGTGTCGAATCAATAAATTGGGTTTCACTTCCCTCGAAATACTGCGATACACCCCCTATACTTGTGGGTCATCAAGACTATTTTCTGGCGCCATTGCCGGGGAGCATAGCTTTATTTATCAAGTTCACTTGGATTCATTATTGTTTGATGCCATCCATCCATCATGGGTAAGTCTCGTGATGGCAAGGTTCCTATTTTACCATCCACTACAAGAAGAGGTACGGTTCTGAACACCTCTGTTGCTCTTGATTCACTGTCTGTTATGAGTAAGTTCCTTACATCACCACATACACATGCTACACACACTGCTACTACTGCTGAATCTGAAACTTCTGATACTTATGATGTTGCTTCTACTGTGCTTGATAAGAGTGGTTCATTAGGTCCTTTCCTAGATGCTACGATTGCTAGAACTATAGATGGAAATATCGAAACTCCTAATGAAGACACTACTACACCTATTAGTTCACCTGAGTCTAGAGAGAGCTATGATATTGAAGACGGTTATATTGAGATGACCGATGAATTTATTGAATAATGTCAAAACACCCATGATAGGAGTGTTGCTAAGAGTCTCCTTGAGAGGCGTACTATTAAACCCAAATTGTCTCCTAATGCTAAGTTTGCTGCTTCTCCCATAAACATTAAAGATAAAGATTATGATTTCTCTCTTGATCTATCTTACATAGCTATTGTTGAGAAAGAACCTTTTTGTGGGACTAAGAATGAAAGTGCGGTAGCACATATGACTGAGCTTTCTACCATGAGTGACCTGTTTTTTGATGATATTAAGATGCGCACCTACTTTGTTGCTAAAATTTTCCTTTTTTCACTAAAAGGAGAAGCTAAAACTTGGATTAGTAATTTACCTCCTGGATCTATTGATAGCCCTGATTGCTTGATTAGTACTTTCCTGCAGAAATATTTTCCTCCTAGTGCTAGACATGCTATTTTGCAGGAACTTTTTGATTTTAAACAGTGAGAAAAGGAGATATTGCCTGAATCATGGGCAAGGTTTTGTGCTTTGATTCATGCACAGGCTGGATGTCCATTACCTAAGAATGAGCTTCTTGATATATTTTATAATGGACTAACTGAAGAATCTAGGACATACCTAGATAGTTGTGCTGATTGTGTTTTCATGAATAGGACTCCCAAGGAAGCTGAGGAATTAATGGCTAAAATAAGCAAGAATTATGAAGATTGGACTCGTCCTGAACTATCTATATCTGAAACAATTATACCTGAATCAGCTATGCCTGTGCCTATACCAACATCTAAGAAGAGGGGAGTTATTGAACTAAATGATGAAGTGATGAAGGAAGCTAAGAAATGTCTTAAGGAGAAGGGAATTAAAGCTGCAGATGACAAGAATTTACCTCCTATAGAAGAATTATGTAAGCCAATTCCCCATTCATCCATTATTGAGGTACACTCTCTCCAACACTTTGATGAAGGTGATATTCCTTACCTTAAACCTCCTGATCAATGCTTAGAAGAATTCGATATTTTTATTGTTAAGCAAGATGATTTTAATAAAAGGGTGCAAAATCATTTAATGGAAAACACTAGAACTATTATTGAGTTAAAAGATATTGTGGAAAGAACCTCTAATGATGTTAAAATGATTGTTAAGCATTTTCAAATGGTTCAAACTCAAATAGATCAACTTATTAAATTGCAAAAAGACTTGTTAGTTAATGCTGCCAAGGAAAAACATTCTTATGAAATTAGAACTAGAAGTGGTGCTGCTACCCAGGATCCTCTATATCTTGAGGGGCATCCCAAAAGAATTGAGCAGGATTCTCAACAAGCTGAAAATAGTGGTACTACTCGTAAAAAAAAGAAAAAAGAAACATAAAACTATTGTAGGAACCTCTGAACCTGCCAAAGATCCTAATAGTATATCTGTCTCTGATGCTGAAACCGAAAGTGGTAATGAAGAAAATGATGTTCCTAATGAAGAAAAAGTTGAAGAAGAACCTGAAAGGCACACTAAGAATACTAAATACACTAAAGAAGATTTTGTTGCTAAGAAACATGGTAGCGAAAGAGAGCCTTGGGTCCAAAAACCTATGCCTTTCCCCGATAAGAAACACAAGTCAAAGGAAGATGAACACTATAATAAGTTTTGTCAGTGGATGAAACCTTTATTCTTGCAAATTCCTTTGACTGATGCTATTAAATTGCCTCCTTATTCAAAGTATATGAAGGATATTATCTCGAATAAAAGGAAGATCCCTAATGAAGAAATTTCTACTTTGCTTGCTAATTATTCCTTTAATGGTAAGGTTCCAAAGTAAGTTGGAGACCCAGGGGTTCCAACCAGTCCTTGATCTATTAAAAATAGTTATGTTAGAACTACTTTGTGTGATTTGGGAGCAGGAGTTAGTGTCATGCCTTTTTCTCTCTATAATAGACTTCAACTTGAAAAACTAATACCAACTGATATATCTTTGCAAAAGGCTGATAAATCTACCACTATTCATGTTGGTATATCTGAGGATGTACCTGTTCAAGTGGCTCATAATTGCTTATTATTAACTGAATTTGTTGTGCTTGAAATGCCTGAAGATGATAATATGTCCATTATTCTTAGGAGACCTTTTCTTAATATTGCAGAACCTGTTATTAATTGTAATCAAGGAAAGGTGACCTTTAATGTTAATGACAAGGAGCATACTTTCTATTTCCCCAAGAAGATTGATAGGACTTATGGTTTAAATTCAATTGAACATGTTGAGGACATTCCAGTTGGAGAAATATATTGTCCCATACCAAGAGAAAAATTTGAAACTATTATGATTGGGAACATTGCTATCAAGGTTGAGGTAACATAATCATTAGTGAAATACAAAGTTTTGTTTCATATAAAATTGTTTTGCTAACAAGACCTGATCAACCTTGTTAACAAAACGATTTCATTGAACAAAACAATGTTTTTACCATTATTATCTCCGCTTACTTTGATTCTATCCATTTTAGTTTTTTATTTCGTTTAGTTTACTTTTCTGTTGTTGGTTGCTTGCATGTTAGAGTGTCTTAGAACTTCTGAAGTTCTATCCTTGTTTTGTCATTGCATCATTCCAGAAACTTTTTTCTGTCAGAAAATCATTCTTATATACCTGAAAATTGCTCGAAAATAAAGTGTCTCAAAAAATTCCAGAAAATTCGTATTAAAGTTTTATGTGAAAAAAGGTGTAGAGGAGTGCCTGGAAGGTAACCGGGGCCCCACCAGGTAGGCACACCACATGGTGGCGCGGCCAGCCCAGGGGCACGCCTGCCCATGGTGTGGGCCACCCCTAGCCCTCCACTCATTCTCCCACTTGCCACTGCTCTCTCTCTCCCGAGAAAACACTAGTTCATTGCTCGAAATCGTGTTCTTGATGTTCTTGCCCTCGATTTTTTTATCTCCTTGCTCAGACCATCTTTGCTGCTGAAATTTGGAGCAATTGCTCTCTGGTATGTGACTCCTCCGCTTGTCCAAGTAGATTTGTGTTCAGTGGTTTATATCTTGAGTATTTTTCTATTGTAGGTGATAGGTTATGAGAGCTTGTAAGCTTGTTCATTGCTTAGAGATATAGTTTTGATGCATGTTTAGGCCTCTACAAGTCCCTATGATTAGTTCCCTTCATTATATTTTCACTTTACAATCACTTGTTTAATAGATGTTTAAATTTCAGAATATCAAAGATGAACAACCATACCTTTGGAGAAATATTTGAGAGGGACGCACCTAGGAGGTCAAGGCCCTCAAGATCAGCCTCTCAGTTTAGGCCATCATACAACGAAGATCTCATTGCACCTCGCATTGGTAATGAAGGAGATGATGGGGATGCTCACCCGTCTACTTTTCCTTGTTATACCTTCTTGCAAGCTACAGGGATTCTTGATGGTTTCTTGCTACTGATTCAGAGGGTTGGTTTGACCTCATACATGCAAGATGAGAGTGAGAAATATGCTATGCTCACCAAAACTTTTGTTGAGAGTTTCATTTTCACTAACACCCCTACCAGTCAACCGTCTCTTTCAGAATCTATAATCTGCCTTTTACGATGCCATTGGAAAGATTTTGCAGCATTATAGGTGTAGGCATGACGGGGACCGTGAAGAAGATTCAAGGGAGACCCGTTGATTTGCTGGAGCTCTATCGAGGGGTGACCTAATGATGATGATCGCATAGCTCAGCGCGGGAAGATAAGAAACATCCAACTCCCTATTCTTAGATACTTTGTCTATTATCTTGCAACTAGCATTCTTGTTAGGGAGAATACGAGTAATATCTCCAATTATCATTTAGCCTTCCTTGTTGCTGCACTTAACAATGATACTCAGTACAATCTTGGCTCTCTTATTGCTCGCCTCCTAGCTGCTAGGGGACCTATTTATGGGGGCATCATGTATGGTTAGTGCATTAGAGCTTTCGGTGGATCCCAATGATACTATAATGGCACCACAAAGGCTTGACCTTGCTGCCATGAAAACACATCACTTCGTCACTTCTGATTGTGATATGGACAATCTAGTACACAGGATGTTGTTTACTGACAGGGATGAAAGGGAGATCGCTTTGCCACAATCTACTTTGTTTAGTGTTCACAAGAGGCCGTGGTCGCGCTCCAGGGAGGAGGTGGACGAGCAGCTCCGCCTGCTGGGTTTCCACAGGCAACACTAGGAGGATGTGGCCTCCTACGATTACTCTGTGCACTACGTTGGGGCGTCCTCGAGCTTGCACCAGGACGAGGGTACCTCCTCACCGTACTACGGAGGCGCTCCATCCTGGCCATCTTGGGATTGATACCCACTTAGGCCAAAAGCCTAAGCTTGGGGGAGGTACACCGACATCGCACTCATCTCCATATCATTTTGCGTCGGTACTTTGTATATTCATGTTTCGTTCTCTTTTTAGTTTTCGTTCTTTCTTTGTTTTCGCTTTCTAAAACACAAAAAGACCAAAAATATTTCTGTTGTTTCTCTTTGTTTGCTTCTTCTTATTTTTGCCTTGGTTTGCTTTTCCCTTTCTTTGCTTTGTTTGAACTATTCGAAAAACCCAAAAAGATTTTTCTTTGCTTGTTCTTCCTTTTTGGTTCTTGCTTTTAAGATAAAAACACGAAAAATATTTGTTGTTCTTCTTTGGTTTTGTGAGTTTGTTGTAGGGTTCAGCAGTCCTCAGTGGAATTTGGTTTCATGTTATTATTCAAGCCACACAAGTTAAGGGCAATAATGAGGATTAATGACAACTTGAGGTGTGGTAAGAGGCTGGTAACAAACTCTATTTGTTTTCATTTTTGTACATATACTCATCATTGTGGGCATGCTTAGTCTGTTCATGTAGGGTGTATGTTATTCATGGATGCTTAGTAGTTCTTGCTTTCATATGATTAGTTCCAGCTTGCTAATAGTTTATAGCATGTCATATGAATGTTTTCTTGCATTACTCTATTCATAACTTGGTATGACACTATGGTATCCTCCTCTGAGTGTTTCACTTGAATTGACTTGGCACATGCTCATGCATGCATATGACTGAAATAATCAGTTCAACCTTGATGAATTATTTTCCCTCAGGGGTCTTGAATCACTTTCATGCCATGATTAGTCCTGTTTTGTTGCAAGCATGATTATGACAGTTATTGCTCTCTCATTTGTCGCTCCCTTACTATTGCTAGCCTCCACCTGCACTGAATATAAGCTTTACTCATGTTTCCAACTCCCTAAAACCAATATTGCCAAAAGTGTCCACCATACCTACCTATTAGCATCATTTGCTACTTCCGTGCATATTCAATATGCCTTGCTTTGTTCCGAATAAAATGTTTGCTAGTTATGAGAAAGTTAGTTAGTAAAGCTCTCACGAACTTGATGGCACACTTTACTTTCTTGCACTTAATAATCTTGAACCATTGCGTCCATCTTTGTTGCATATATGCTTGCGTTTTATAAGTTGAAGTTAGCAGAACCATGCATCATGGGGAACGCTTTCAACATTTCACGGGTACTTTGTACCCCATTGATATCGTGATTCTTTTGCTTATGGATCCCGTCGGTGTGAAATAAAAGGGGAACCTGTAAGATCATGGAGTTTGTATATGTGTTAGAGAAACGCCTGGGCCGCTAGCCTAAGCGATGCCTAATCATGGTGGAAACTTGCAGCATAACCATAATGAGCATTCTATGAAGCATCCTCAATAAAAACCTATGAAAATAGCAAATAAAAAGATCGCTGAGATGCTCATTGTCTGCTTGCCTTGTCATTTTGATTATGGGATAGCTCATGTATCATGTGCAAGGGGTACCCCGTTGGCGGTTCTCTATGCTACATATGTACTTACAATGACAAGAGATTACTCGTGACTGAAGTTTAGTAGCATGAGGTCCGGTACACGTAAGTAAGGGGCATGAGACTTTAGCTTATAACTTGTCAAGCATATCCTCTTAGTTGTGTCACTTTAACCTTAACCATTTAAAGATTCTTATGATAGGGGAAATGAGAGCTCAAAGCTAACGAGTACCATACTTTTAGCATTTGGAAGCCTTTCAAACTATTCAAAACCTTTTTTGTTTCCTTGTTGAGTCATCACCCATTCTATGAGCACTTTCTTGAGAGCATAGTTGTCATTGTTAGTGTAATATGCTTGTCTCAAAACTTGATTATTTGTGTTATGACTTTGATGCTTGTATCTTTGATATCTTTACTTCTAGTCTTCACCTGAACTTCAGAGGTGCCTTGGCATTCACAATCAAAGGCAAGCGAGATACCACTCTATCATACCTTGTTATGACCATTGTAATGTTGCTTATGTTTATGTTTCATGCTACTTATTATTTTTGAGTTGGAATCTCTTCATAGCTTGCAATGACTATTAAGTAAACTTAGTTGCACACTCCTTATTATGAATTGCCTAAGTAGTTGATCACATGCTAAGAATATATACATCATATGAAGAAAATGTGTTCGTGAAAGTTTCTTTTATCGCACTTAGTTTTCAAGTGAATTGCTTCAGGACAAGCAATAAGCTAAGCTTGGGGGGAGTTGATACGTCCAAAACGTATCCACTTTCCCGAACACTTTTGCTATTGTTTTTCCTCTAAACTTGTGTGAATTGGATGCAACTAACATGGATTGACGTTGTTTTCAGCAGAATTACCTTGGTGTCTAGTTTTTGTGCAGAAAATCAACTATCAGGAAAAATCCCGGAAAATATGTCAAAAATCCTATTTCAACAGAAGACTCCCGGAGCCAGAATACGAGACGGAGTGGGGCTGGGGCCTGGCCACACCACCTGGTCGCGCGGGCTAGGCCTGGCCGCGCCAGGGGGTGGTCTGGCCGCCCCAGACACCCCCTCGGTCTCCCTCTTCGCCTATAAGTTGCCTTCTGACCTAAAAACTCAGGGGGGTTCGATGTTTTTCCAAAAAGAGTTCTGCTCCGCCGCCACAACCAGATTTCATGATTTGGAACCAGAAACTCTGTTCTGGCACCCTACCGGGACAGGGAATTGGAGGAGATCATCACCATCATCATCACCATCGCTTCTCCATCGACCATCCATGTTTCCCCCATCTATGAGTGAGTAATCCTCCACTTTAGGCTATGGGGATGGTAGGGATTGGATGAGATCGTTCATGTAATGGCATCAGATTGTTAGGGCATGGTGCTGAAGGAGTTATGCCCTAGAGGCAAATAATAAATAGGTTTTTATTGTCATATCTCAATTAGTTTATAATAGTTTCATATTGTGCTATAACTGTGCCAAGTAGAAACATTGGTACAGGTGTGGTATGAAACAACAAAGTCCCTAGTAGCCTCTATTCATACTAGTTTGTTGGTCACGAAGATGATCTGGGTTTCAAGATCATGGGCATTTATGCCGACTGACAACGGGATCATATCATTGGAGAATGATGTGATTGGACATTCCTCGAAGTATTGCAACACGATCAAGTCACATAGTTCATTGTTGCAACAGCTATACCTAGACTCCTTCTCCTTAGACCGTGAGCTCATATTACTCACTGTTTCCCTAGGGTGCTTAGACTGCATCAACCGTCATCTGGTAATACGGTGGCGACAAAGGTGTACGTTGGGTATTCCGAAGGAATAGTAGATGACATGTGACTGCAAGAGCGGGATTTGTTCACCCACATGACGGGTAAAGATACATATGGCCAGCTTGGTGAGATTACATCCATAAATGTTGCAACATGTGACTAGGTCACGGGGATGTAATATCATAGTAACAAGAAAACAGAACTTGTTGTGAACGAGATTGAACAAGGTCTGGGATACCAATAATCGGATCTCGGACAAGTTGTATCGAGAAACAAAAGGAAGAGGATGCTACATTTAGCGGTTCAAACGACATTGTCATCAGGAATGCATAGGGGCACATGGATATCCCTGGTCCCTCTGTTGATCATTGATACAGATCATGTCTAGAGCATTCCTGAGCCGTGAGAGGATACACTTAAGGGTACGATGAGAGAGATCATTCGTAAGACGGAATCACAGTAGAGAAAGAGATAAAGCCGGAATCGTTCCGTAGAGAGATCCGAAGTTGTTCGGAGAAAGAATAAAGGAAAAACCCGGAAAAGTGTTTTCGGATAAATGGGAATTTAAATATATATTTATTATATGTTAATTATGAATTTATATATTCTAAATAATATTTAAGTTAAGATTTATAAAACCAACTTTTATATTATGCCAAATCCCAGATGGAAAAGGCCTAGAATAAAAGCTGCAGAAAAATAAATGGAAAATGGAAAAGAAACAACCCACATGGGCGTTTTTTATTAACCGCATGATGGGGGGCAGACCACAGGTACCAGCCGCCGGGGGGTGAGCTGGGTCGTGGGGCGAGCTGGGCCGCGGGGGAGAAACCGGCCCACCTGGGCGCAAGCCGCTGCCACGAGCTGGGCCGCTGGCGCGGGACAGGCCCACCCGGGGTCGCTGGCCCCAGCAGGCCGCCGCCTCGAGGGAGGGAAGCTGAGCACGGGGTGGGCCACGCCAAGGCCCACCCAGCCAGCCCCTGTCTGCTGCCCCTTTTTCTTTTTATTGTTATTTTCTGTTTAGCTATTGGGCTGAGTTCTTTTGGCCCATCCGGCCAGGACGAAAATATCTGTTATTTTCTTTTGCCTATTAATCCCACATGGCTAACCCAATGGGGAGGGCACACCCCCTCCGTCTATAAAAAGAGGTGCCCATGGGTGGGATTAAACACACAGAATTGGAGAAGTCCTTTGGTTGACTTTCTCCTCCTTCCTCTCTCTATACCTTGTGACCATGGCCTCAAGTCTAGGCTGTGCGATCAAGGCACACCTGCAGTATGCCGTTGCGCTGCAGGGATTCCTAGACGGATATCAACTTCCGCACTCCCGGCGAGATCGGGGAGCCGGAGGTATCATCGTGCACCGGATGTGTGTGAAGACACGAGGCGCAACACTTGGCGCGCTTAAATGTCATGAGCCGAAGCTATTGCACGATGAAGATGAAGAAGGAGCAAGGGGTGACCTACGAGGAGCTTCGCAACCTTGAGGTCGGCTTCGAGTACGACTACTTCAACCATGTTCCCCGCAGAACGTTAACCACGTATGGTCTACAAGGGTATGTATTCTCTATGCTCCGGTTGTTACTGCATTACTACGTATATAGATCCTAGGCAGTTTCTAGGGTTACATTGTAGGGAAATTTTTGTTTTCCGCACTGATCCCCAATAGTGGTATTAGAGCCGATCTATGCGTAGGAGTGCTGTACGGCCAGTACGCACAAGTATTGTGCGGGCATTGATACCTTAGTTGTTACCCTCTAACGTGTACTTGTTTATATCGCGGTATTGTTTGATGAACCGGCCCAGACCGACCTTATGCGTATTCGTACGCGAGACTGGTTCCATGCTCAATATACAGCTTGTACCGTATAAGTGGCTAGCGGGTGTCTGTCTCTCATTCAATAGTTGATATAGCATTTATAATGGAGGGCCCCGAAAGGGGTGTAATAGAGACAACTGTTGGATCTATGTTGTGGTTAGAACGTTCGTAGTTTAGAAACGGTTCTCGTGCGAAAGCCCTAACAATCATGTAAAAAACTTGCAATAGATAAAGTAGAGGCGTCTAACTTTATTTTGCAGGGGGCATGTGATTATGATATGGCATTGGTCGTTGCGAAGGTAAAGTATTTTACTTTTCTATTGCTAAGTAGTATAGTAATAGTCATCGTTCCGATGGACGACCTGGTGGAGGCGTCGTGGACTTGGCATCAAACCAAGGACAGGATGGAGATCATGCCGGAGCGCTCGATGGAGATCAAGGCGCAAGAAAGACCATATCATATCACATTATACATATGATGTTGATACCAGTTTTTACATCTTATTGTGTGCTAGTATTTATATACTCAACGGTAGCAAATAAGATAATCCCTATTTAATTCCAATGTTCCGTGTTCCCCTTGTGTGTGCACCACCAAGAAAGTTCTTCGACATGAGGCGATCCAGGGTTACAGGCCTGGGTGTCAGACATATCTATGTTCGCATACAGTGGGTGTAAGCCATGTTGCACAGCGAATACACACAAGTTAGATTTGGCGAGCCTAGCATGCCATAGAAGCGTGGCCTCGGAACACAAGAGATCGAAAGATCGAGCATGAGTCACATGGATGATGTGATTGGCATTAGTGAATGTCTACCTTTGATAATGCATAGATGGCTGTGTAACACGGGGGATGTGCAGAGGATAGGGATCATGCGATCACTAAAATCGTCCAGGGGATGACAATTTTAGTGGAGACCAATTATAAATTGATATCTTATTATAAACTTAGTCTAGATGTCTATTTGCAAATAACTTAGTAGATCTTGGCCTATCCCATTGAGGTCCTTTGCGACCATGGGAATATATTGCTTAATTTGGAACTTAGCAAAAGGGTCCAACATCATAGATTAATACCCATGCCTGAGGAATATCCTCATAAAAGGTGATCTTCTCTTCTTGATACAATAACCATTAGGAGATAATTCGATGACTCCAGAAAGTTTGGAGAAACACTTAGTGATCTTGCATTAGAGTTGAGAACTCTTAGAAGGGCTTGATTGCAAATGGAGTCATGGACGAAAAGGTATATGTAAGATATACATATTATAAATGTGGTTCTTGCAGAACTCGTTGCGGTTTGCAAAGTACTTGATACTTGCCCCGTTTTATGAAAATAGGATGATCTGCTTGAGAATTGCTGAATTTGAGGCAACGTGACTTGATCACGGCAAGTAAAATAGTTGATGGCCAACATCACCTCTTTCCTCAAAGTTTGTCATTTGGATTAGTGGACTTGAATATAAATTTGTAATCCATGTTTGTGTGTGTTGCTTATGGCGAGACGATTATTCATATGAACAAGTTAAAAACCAGTTTGTACTATTCTTATGAACAATACCTTATGGTCACATTACGATTACAAATAAGTTATTCTCATCACTATGTTAATGATAATAGTTTAAACATTTATAAAGGATTAGAATGCTAAAAGATATCCAAAGAATAATAATGAAATAACACTACAGTTTAAGTCATTTTGGTTATTGCAGGTTCTTTATGAGAGATCGGGGTCCTAGATACTTAATCTAGAGACTTTGCAAAACCATGCCTCCTAGGTAGAATGACTAAAACTCCGCATTCTGGTAAAACGGTGATATACGAAGAAATGTTGAATCTTATACATAGTGATGTATCATATTTTCAGCAAGTAGTGGAAATCATTTATTGTGGACTTAAGTGAATAAGTGTATTTACTTAATGAAACATGAAGTTTGAAATGATTTGAATTGTTCAAATGAGTTCATAACTAAATGTGATATTGAATTAACAAGTATCTTCGATTTGATCAACATGACTAAGGTATTCAAGTTAAGTTTAGCATAAAAGGAACTTGTGAAATATGTTTCACAAATTATGATAATTGGACGAATTCAAACTATGTTGAAATATCTAAACATCATAAACATTATGTATTAAGATACAAATGGTATAGTATTATCTCTTATAGGGGTTATAGTTGTCGTTTAGAGTTAGAGATCGAAATAAGCAAAACACTCATTTAAAATACAAAGGAACATCTAAAGATTCCTGGAAACAACACCATAAGTCTTATGGCACGTTCGAGTTTCTGGAGATTTCGATAAGTCGAAATCGTGGCGAATAAACAAGTCTTTGTTGAGCATTTTTAGGAAGCTATGAATGCATCATCCACAATGGGCGAACCAGTTGTTGTCCGAAGCTGACGTGTCTTGATGAAGACACATGTGGAAGAAAGTAAAAGATCAAAACAAGGTATTTGACCTTACCTCTGGACTGTTGAGTGGCGCAGCGGAATTTGTTTCGTGAAACCAAACTCTACAAATAGAGGAGAAACCAATGATAATGATCATAAATTTTCAGTGAATACTTTTACTAAAGTAAGTAGGATTCAACTATATATTCTACAAGTTTGTGGAATTATATTATTGATTCACTTGGCATGTTTTGAACAAGACATACCTACGAATTACAAAGAAGCGTGATGGACCTAAGTACGAGAAATGAATGGTCATTGAAATCTCGTTAGTGGAATTCTCGATTTGATGATGATCAAAGAATTTTGGAATATCCAAGATTATCGAGAGGACCTAGATTTGAGTGGGAGCAAATCAGCTTGGCTAAATCATAATATGTAGCTGACATATTTTGAGTGGGAGCTAAGTGAAATCCCTGGATCTCAAACATGAATGTCATATTTGAGTGGGAGTGTGAAATCATTCTGGGATATGTGGACGACATATATGAATGATGTGATTGGTGTTAATAACGTTGAAGTTAGATAAATAAGGATGAAGTTGAAATTATTAAACAATAAGATCTATCGAGATAGATTGGTAAGTTTAATAAACACTAAATGTCAAATGCTTCCTGGACTTGATTTTGAAAGATGTTCAGAATGTCCTAAGCAAGATTCTTAAGAAGTTCAGAATAGAACAAGGTAATAAAGAAGTTCTTACTATATGAAGCATTGAGTATTGCAACTATGGTTGAAAGAAAGAGATGCGTTGCATCTCCTATGCCTCTGCCATAGGTTCTTCCATATAACCATGTTGTATACTTGACATAAAATGACTCGAGGTTCTGGTTGGTAGGACAAAGTCTTAACAGTAAGAACATGTCTTTAAGTGATTCCTGAGTTGATCACTGAACCAGAATTAAGTTTGTACACAAATGGCAAGGAGCAATGTAAGTGGCATAGTTGCATTTCATGCACTAGGATCTACATAGATATAGAAGTATAAAGGCTGCATCTGATGTGATGTATAATGTTGTGGCAGGGCTAGTTCGATTTTAACGTAGAATGCTGTGTCCCAGGGCCCAATGACCATGAGAAAGCCCTCGAGGTTGATCTAAAGTCACTGTAAGCTCTTGGAATCCGGCCTCGTTCTGCTGCCATAACTATAGTATATACACAAAGGATAGCAAAGTGTGTTTCGAAGTTTAGATGACAACAGTGAAAATGACCGTCATCATAAACTCTAGAAACAAAGTCTCACTTTGTCGCCAAACAAATACTTCAACCCATTATATGATAATGGTGTGAATGTCAAAATTAGGAAGACATTAACGATTTGCAAAAGACATAATGATCTAGTAAAACAGAACATGGACATGATGTTTCCCATGAGCATGCATGATCTGTAAACGCATATGGTATATGGTTTATATGAGTAAAATGCAAGATGGTTTATTTGTACTCTAGTGCAAGTGGGAGACTGAAGGACATATGCCCTAGAGGCAAATAATAAATAGGTTTTTATTGTCATATCTCATTTAGTTTATAATAGTTTTATATTGTGCTATAATTGTGCCAAGTAGAAACATTGGTACATGTGTGGTATGAAACCACAAAGTCCCTAGTAGCCTCTATTCATACTAGTTCGTTGGTCACGAAGATGATCTGGGTTTCAAGATCAAGGGCATTTATGCCGACTGACAACGGGATCATATCATTGGAGAATGATGTGATTGGACATTCCATGAAGGATTGCAACACGATCAAGTCATATAGTTCATTGTTGCAACAGCTATACCTAGACTCCTTCTCCTTAGACCGTGAGCTCATATTACTCACTGTTTCCCTAGGCTGCTTAGACTGCATCAACCGTCATATGGTAATAAAGTGGCCATCAAGGTGTACATTGGGTATTCCGAAGGAACAGTAGATGACATGTGACTGCAAGACCGGGATTTGTTCACCCACATGATGGGTAAAGATACATACGGCCGGCTTGGTGAGATTACATCCATAAATGTTGCAACATGTGACTAGGTCACGGGGATGTAATATCACGGCAATAAGAAAACATAACTTGTTGTGAACGAGATTGAACAAGGTATGGGATACCAATGATCGGATCTCAGACAAGTTGTATCGAGAAACAAAAGGAAGAGGATGCTACATTTAGAGGTTCAAACGACATTGTCATCAGGAATGCATAGGGGTCACATGGATATCCGTGGTCCCTCTGTTGATCATTGATATAGATCATGTCTAGACCATTCCCGAGAGGTCAGAGGATACACTTAAGGGTACGATGAGAGCAATCATTCATAACACAGAATCACAATAGAGAAAGAGAGAAAGCCGGAATCATTCCGCAAAGAGATCCGAAGTTGTTCGGAGAAAGAATAATGGAAAAGACCCGGAAAAGTGTTTTCAGATAAATGGGAATTTAATTATATATTTAATATGTTAATTATGAATTAATATATTCTAAATAATATTTAAGTTTTGATTTATAAAAGCAACCTTTATATTAGGCCAAATCCCAGAGGGAAAAGGCCTAGAATAAAAGCTGCAAAAAAATAAATGGAAAAAGGAAAAGAAACAGCCCACGTGGGCGGTTTTTATTAACCGCCGCACGGGGGCGGATCACAGCTACCAGCCGCCGGGGGGTGAGCTGGGCTGCGGGGGGAGCAACCGGCCCACCCGGGCGCCAACCGCCGCCATGAGCTGGGCCACCAGCGCGGGACAGGCCCACCCGGGGTCGCTGGCCCCAGCAGGACGTCGCCTCGAGGGAGGGAAGCTGAGCGCAGGGTGGGCCACGCCAAGGCCCACCCGGCCAGCCCCTGTCTGCTGCCCCTTTTTCTTTTTATTGTTATTTTCTGTTTGGCTATTGGGCTGAGTTCTTTTGGCCCATCTGGCCAGGACGAAAATATCTGTTATTTTCTTTTGCCTATTAGTCCCACATGGCTAACCCAATGGGGAGGGCACACCCCCTCCGCCTATATAAAGGGGTGCCCATGGGTGGGATTAAACACACAGAATTGGAGAAGTCCTTTGGTTGACTTTCTCCTCCTCCCTCTATCTATACCTTGTGACCATGGACCCAAGTCAAGGCTGTGCGATCAAGGTACACCTGAAGTATGTCGTTGCGCTGCAGCGATTCCTAGCCGAATATCAACTTCCACACTCCCGGCGGGATCGTGGAGCCGGAGGTCTCATCATGCACCGTATGTATACGAAGACACGAGGCGCAACACTTGGGGCGCTTAAATGTCGTGAGCCGGAGCTGTTGCACGATGAAGATGAAGAAGGAGCAAGGGGTGACCTGCGAGGAGCTTCGCGACCTTGTGGTCGGCTTCGAGTACGACTACTTCAACCACGTTCCCTGCGGAACGTTAACCGCGTACGGTCTACAAGGGTATGTATTCTCTATGCTCCGGCCGTTACTGCATTACTACATAGATAGATCATAGGCAATTTATGTGGTTACATCGTAGGGAAATTTTTGTTTTCCGCACCGATCCCCAACAGGTGCCTAGTATCTTCTATTAGTGCTTTTTTACTTTTTTGCAACTTATTGTGCTTAATGGTTGTCACTAGGGCCCGAGTGCCATGATTTTAGATCTGAACATGTTATTGATTCATTATGATAGTTGTGGGCTCCCCGGATTAACCATCCGAGAAATCCCTGTTATGCATAAATCCACATTCCCATGATCAGTGAGCTGTGGAACATAACCGACAGGTATCATTACATCATCCGAACATACGAATTACAAGACTTACATAAATGCCATTCTGGCTATAACATCCTTAGCAGCGGAATATCATCATACACAGAGCCCAATCGTGCCTCAACCTACAGGCAGCTGACTGGGAAGACGGCCTAACTCGTTGGACGTCACCTGAATCTTCCGAAGTCGAACCTCTGAAAGTCTGGCCAAGTAAATAGCCAGGGACACAGCCGCGAGTACATTGAATGTAAACGCAAGCCACCAAGATAAGTGAAACAAGGAAATGCAATTCTGGCTGTGGCGAGATAGCTCTATCTGGGGTTGCTTTTGAAAAGCCTAAACTAACTTTTGAAGTTATGG
The DNA here is from genome assembly GCA_916181665.1 of Avena sativa. NCBI lineage: Eukaryota > Viridiplantae > Streptophyta > Magnoliopsida > Poales > Poaceae > Avena > Avena sativa. The sequence continues at coordinate 311,462,494 of OV702291.1, forward strand.
CATCTCCATATCTTTGTTGAAAAAGAATGTTGAAAACATGCTTCTGTTTTATAAAATCAAGACATCTCCATATCTTTGTTGAAAAAGAGTTTTGAAAACAGTTTTGTAGTAAAAACCCTTTTTAAACCTCTTCGACCACCTCGGGTCAAAAAAAAGCTTTCGAACTCGGGTTCCCCTGGAACCTTCGTCCTCTTCGTCCTTGTGTCCCACACAAGCACAGTTGGGTACTCCTAGCCAACACCTTTACAACCGTCCTTGACCGTGGACACGGCTATTCGAATAGATTATACTCTATAGAGTTTGCGCACATTCCCCACAAGAATCAATACATCCACCGGGATTCAACCACGGCCCACTACCACTGTAGATGGGGGTCCGGATAATCAAACCTAACCTTTCGCTTGTCGACCCTAGCAAAGGCATGCTTTTCCTTTTGGGTTTGTTCTCCCCGGCAACAAGTATGTGGCTCCCAACCATAGTCCTGCCTTCCGTACACGTGCATACCCAAGCCGCAACTTGGCGTATACCTTAAATCTGGTGACTCCACTTCCTTCCGTACTCCAAGTCATACCGTCCGTGGGAGACCCAATTGTTGCACTAGTCTCCTGCAAGTTCAGGCTCACTCTTGCCTAAGCAAGCGATAGGCTTCAGATCCGTGATCTGGTGGCGCCTGCCCGGAATTCCAGGGATCTCTCCCTATAAGCATGGTAGAAGCTGCCTCGGCTAATGCGGACAAACTACGAGCTAAGCCCCAGCACCTGGGGTAATGTGGTTGCATGGATAAAAATTGTTCCGGTAAAGGCGTAGAACATCCCATCACCTTCTCATTTCTCATCATCACCATTTCTTTCGTTAAAACATCCGCTAGGAACGATGCCTCTTCCCAAGGGTTTTACAAAATAGTTTTAAAACATTTGTAGTGGGTATATCCCAAAACGGTTTATTTTCTCAAAAACTGGGGTTTCCAACAAGGTAGGATGCTAACCATCATACTCTCGATCTAAAGGGGTAAAATGGTAGGTTCATCGGGGTGGTGCCTCGAGGGGCACATAGTCATAACTTGGAGGAGCCAAGTTACTATCGCAGTATTTGTAAAACAAGACATGCAGGTAGATAATGCAATTTATAAAGAGGATATAAAACAGGTAAAAGAGAGTAGGACATATATTAGAGTTCAGGAATGGTGGCTTGCCTGTGATCAGCAATAAGTCCCTGTACTTCTTTATAAAACCAAGAATACCCAATAAACAATTAATAAGAAGTCCCTTCCTTCTTGTCGTTAGACACACACTATCGTCGTCATAGGTACACATGCAAGCAGACAATACCACAATCAATACAAGGTAAACAAGCATCAAACCATACAGCAAGCAAACATACTGAACACTACTGAACTTGGGAGGTTTTGGAGAAGTTGGGTTTTATTGGCGTGAATTTACTAGATTGCCATTGTAGTGTTTCTCTCTTGGAAGATAGGTGTCTAGGATAGAGATCTTGAACTTAGAGTGGGGTTCTGAGGTCTGTAGGATACCAATGTGCAAAATTGATATCCTCAGATAGGTCTTGACAAGACAAAATCAACACAAGTGGTTTCACTTGAATATCAATTTCCTAGATTTAATTATGATTTTTATAGTGGTAATAACTCTAGTTTGAGGGAATAATTCACCAGAATTTATATGGAGCTCCAAAAATTATTTCCTTGCATAGTTCGGTAGTATTTGCTTGACTAAACCACCTAGAGTTGGAATTATGTCAAAAGAATTACCAGAATGCCCTCAGGAAATTCCCAAAGGCAGTTCTATATAGTTATTCTCTTTTTCACCAGATTAATTCTACGTAAGCTATTGGTTTGGTTTCAAGGGAAGGTGGTAGACAGTTGGAATACCTTTCTGTAGGAATTGGATTCACCCTTTTTGGAGTTGTCAAACTCCTGGAGTGATTTATTTAGTGAAAATACCCATTGCAAAAGTATTTAATTCACTAAACTTTAACCAGACCTCAATAAATTCTGAGCTGCTAGGATTTGATATATATTGATAATATGAGGTACTGGGAGGTGGAATTAGGTCAACTCTACACTTGGTTTGACCTAGATAATTTATCGAAGGCAGAAAGTTGCAATTTTTGTTATTTTTGTTAAAGGCATCCTTTTGTTCACCACTGCATAGGACCTGTGCTGGATGATAGGTATGTCAAATAACTCTCAGTAGGGCTTGGTTTCATCTCAAATGAGTAAGGCTAGCTCCCATAGAAATTTTTTTAGTGCAAAGTAAACATTTTAGCATAATAAATTCCAGTAAATAATGGAGTTTATTTTGGTCTTGGGGTTGCCTCTGTATGTTTGAGAAAACATCAGAGAACCATCAAAGATTTATATTTTTGCATTTGGATTGTATTTCCATTTTCAAAAGGATTTAAACCAAACAGCCATTCTAGCAGATCTGGTGGAAAAACAAAAGAAAAAGGCAAGCCATGCTGTCTAGGCTTGATTTGTGCGAGGAGGTGGGCCGCCGAGTCAATTTAGCCCAGCAGGGGAGGGGGTCACCGGCAGTGGAATTTGAATCCCGCTAGGAGGGGCCTAGTTGTCAGTGAGGGCGGCAGGTGAAGAGGTATCGGAGGTTCCTGGCCGTTAGATTAGAGAGGGGATCGACGGCTGGGAACTCGTCGTCCACCTCCGACGAGCGGCAGCGCGCAGAAACCCTAGGGGCGAATGGGCGGTGCGGGGAGCTCACCTGAGGCCGTCTCCGGCGAAGGGGAAGGGCGTAGGTGACGCGGCGGTGCTCGATGAGCCCAGGGATGAGCGGCAGGGGCAGGTGCTACCTCGGCAGTAGCCTCGCGCGACGATGATGGCGGTGCTCACTCGGCAGCTCTTAGGTGCCGCTGCTAGGGTGCATGCATGTCGAAGAGGAGGGCCGGGGAGGTTAGTGTTGGATCCGAGGAGGCCAAGAACGCCAATGCAGAGAGTAGGGGAGTAGGAGGGAGACCACCAGGTCGAGTTCTTGGAGAAACCCGAGAGGAGGCTCTCTCCTTCTCTAGGTCGAGATAGGTGCTGGGAGGACCTCTGGAGCTTGGGGGAGGTGGATCTAGGGTAGAGGGTTGCAGTGAGTCCACATGCAAGTGGAGGGGAGCAGGGAAGAAGGTACTGCAAGCTTGAGCTCAAAAATGGCCGAGAGGGGTGGTTTTTCTTCTTGGGGGCAGAGGGGAGGGGATGAGGGGATGGGGATCTCGGGGGAGGTGAGTCAGGAGGAGAGGGGGCAAATGAGGGGCAGGGGGCATGCTGGGGTGGGCTGCTGACCTTGTAAGATTGCTAGCCAGGGATGGTCCAGGGGTCGATGGAGAGGGGTAGGATGGGTATTTGGTCGAGCTGGATCAGAGAGGGAGGTGGTGGCAGCTGTGGTAATTAACTAGGGGTGAATCCTTGTAAGATTGTGTTGTCTCTCTCTCTCTTTAGTACTACAAGGGCAAAATGGGGAATGCTAAGGTAGAGCTACAGTGGTGTTCGACCATGGGAGTGTCTGGTGCTGGGGAGGTGCATTGAGCAGTATTTGATGAGATTTGGAAGTGATTTGAGTAGTTGCTTTGCTTACTTGGCAATATTGATCCAATTGATGGTTTTTAAGGAAGTCCAAAAACTTGCATTGGACCATAGTAGGAAATGGTACTGGTAGATAGATGAGGTTAAAAGACCTCCCTAGGAATTAATTGGAATTTTTTAGAGGAGTTTTAGTCCACTTAAATCCAATTAAACAAAAAGGGCAGATGTAGATTCTAGAAGATCTTTTGATAAGTTTCCATTGGACAAGGTTGGTTTTTCATGTGGGAGGGTCCCAGAGGTGAATACACAGTTAGGGGAATTTTCCCAAGATTTATTGAGGCATAAAAGTATTTAAAACAATTATTATTCCAATTCAGCCATTTAAGCAAATGGGCAAAAAGAAATACTAAAGCTTCTCAAAAATAATTATTTTTTAGATGGAAAGATAGGGTACGATATATGTAACTCACCTGAGCCAAAAATTAGAGAAGTGTTTTGGCAAAAATCAAACTTTCCTTTATGGAGGGAGTTTTGGAGATTTTGACTATTTAAGGAATTAAATAGTTTTGGGGCCATAATAATTATTGATAAACCTTGGTGATCAATGGAGATGAGATAGGCAAGGTGTAGCAAGCATTTGCAACCATGTGGACTGAATTTCCAACCTAAAAAGGACGGAAAACAAGGAGTTGGTGATCTTGGGTGGTGTTATTTTTATACCACCAAAACATGGTTGCATCTTGGAGCTCAGAGCTCACCTTTGTGCAAGGGATAGATGGGTCGGTAGACCAGGTAATATATATGATCATGGCAGAAGAAGTTTGGATTAAAAGCATTTGAGGTGATCTAGAGGTGATGGCAAACTTTGTTGAAATTAAGGCTGCCAGGCAAAATGAGTCATGATGCCTTATAAACCAAGTGGGTTTAAGCAGCAAAGAGATCCACTTGGAGCAAGGGAAGTGGTTTTGATAGACATCAATGAGTAGATCACAACCATGCAGAGAGTTTTTTTTTGAAAGAAACCATGCAGAGAGTTGGTCCATAGGAGGTTGTATGAGGGTGTGAGCTTCTACCAAAGTAGGCATGATGACTAGTTTTGCAGGAAATGTTAATTTCTTGTCTGCAAAACCATCATGGACAAGTGGGTTGGAGGAGGATCTAACCAGGGGAAAATGTGGGCCTTGGTAGTCCTTAGGATGGTTAACAAGATGGTTCAGGTGCATTTCCAAAAATGCACATGGTTTGAGAAAAGGAGGCATTCAAGAAGATGATGTTGAAACTATTTCCAGACTTAGCCCATTTTGGCAGTTTTGAGGATTTTGACTAGAGTAGGAGAGGGAATGCTCTTGGAGGAGTTGCAAGGTATCAGAGCATTAACAAGTGGGTGATGTTGAAGTGAAGATTGAGTAGAAGAGATCCAAGCTAAATATTGGTCTTCAAGGACTTGGAAACATCTGGAACGGAGATCCTCATAATTGATCTGGTTAAGGGTTTTTAGATGACCACCTAGTGGCTAGGGATCACGTCTGGGTTTGTAATCTTTCTTAGGGATTGATGATTTGGAAACATCTTGATCCTAGTGATGAGCCCCTAGAGTAACTCATACTACTTCCTAAGCAAACAAATCAAACAGCAGATCAGAACAACTCATCAGACAGCAGATAAAGGCAACTCATCTTATACTAAGCACAACCACTAATGAGGTTACCATCAAGCCTAGCTTGGGGTAAGGTTGCATCATTTTGAAGAGGTTAAGTTTTGAGTAAGGGGAGAGTCCTTGGTATCTCTACCAAGAGTAGGATTCAAATATGTTTGGAAAGAGGGTTTTTGGGGAAACTAGAGATAAGATTAGTTGAGTGTTCTGTCTTGAAAACATAAGGAGATTATATTATATATCTCTCCATAGTTTTGTCAATAGAAGCTACTGAAATGGTTTTGGTTGCATAAGCATCTTGGCTCATGTTTGGAAATGCCAGAACGTTTGAGAATATGTAAAATGAGCCAGGATAGTTTTTGGTAAATAGCTTTTGTCAACTGAGGACGAGGTAAGGAGTATCCCAACATACACTCTCATAAGAACAAGTGCAAACAAACAACAAGCAAGCACTGCACCAAAGCACACGAAAAAGTTTTTGTTCCCCCTGATTTTTGCATTCTGGACAACTAATCAGGGTTGCTGAAATTGGGATGTTACAATAGTATAGTTTATGGTCTTACCTGCAAGTTGTATACACACGTTGTTGTCCCTAACCAAAGGCCCCGAAGTAACAGCAATCGGGATAACCGGAGGGAATGGCAATCGGGATAACCGGAGTGTTAATGCTTTGCTTCGGTGCTCTATTAAAAGGAGCACCTTAATTGACAGTAGTTCCTTTGAGGCCCCACTGCAAACGGGCTGGCAGGACAAAAGATGTTGTGCAAGTTCTCATTGCGAGTACGTATGACTATATATGGAACACATTCCTAGGATTATTTAGTACTTGGATGCTTTATCTTATTTATCTGCAATTTCCCTATGTTTTGATTGCCATGTGAATTGTCTTGTCCATGCAATGCCCGTCCATCCATCCCTATGCCTACCACGCTCTAATCCTACTGTTTACTGCAATTGTTACTACTCTCTTTGCCTTTACTACTGTTGTTACTTTACTATTGCTACTACAAAACTGTTGCTACTAATAAACTGCTGTGAGCAAGACTGTTTCCAGGTGCAGCTGAATTAACAACTTAGTTCTTAAGGATTACAAATATTCTTTGGCTCCCCTTGTGTCGAATCAATAAATTGGGTTTCACTTCCCTCGAAAATACTGCGATACACCCCCTATACTTGTGGGTCATCACATGAAAGATCTCATCCAATCCCTACCATCCCCATAGCCTACAGCGAGGGATTACTCACTCATGGATGGGGGAATCATGCATAGTCGATGGAGAAGCGATGGTGATGATGATGGCAATGATCTCCTCCAATTCCACGTCCCGGCAGGGTGCCAAAACGGAGTTTCTAGTTCTGAATCATGGAATCTGGTGGTGGCGGCATAGCGGAAATCTCTCTAGAAAAACGTCGACCCCCCCCTCGATTTTTAGGTCAACAGGCAACTTATAGGCGAAGAGGGAGGACGAGGGGGTGACCGAGGCGGCCACACCACCCCCAGGCGCGGCCTGTCCTGGCCCGTGCGGCCAGGTGGTGTGGGCCCCTCGTGGCCCTTCTCCGTCTCGTCTTCTGGCTCTGTTAGTCTTCTGGTGAAATAGGATTTTTGGCATATTTTCCGGGATTTTTCCTTATAGTTGATTTTCTGCACAAAAACTAGACACCAAGGTAATTCTACTGAAAACAATGTCAGTCCGTGTTAGTTGTATCAAAATCACACAAGTTTACAGGAAAAACAATAGCAAAAGTGTTAGGGAAAGTAGATACGTTTTGGACGTATCAACTCCCCCCAAGCTTAGCTTATTGCTTGTCCTCAAGCAATTTAGTTGAAAACTGAGTGCGATAATAGAAACTTTCACGAACACATTTGCTTCATAAGATGTATATATTCTCAACATATGATCAACTACTTAGGCAATTCATAATAAAGAGTATGCAACTAAGTTTACTTAATAATCATTGCAAGCTATGAAGAGATTCTAACTCAAAAATAGTAAGTAGCATGAAGCATAAACATAAGCAACATTGCAATGCTCATAAAAAGGTATGATAGAGTGGTATCTCGCCTGGCTTTGATTGTAGAGCAAACATAATGCCAAGGCACCTCTAAAATTCAAGTGAAGACTAGAAGTAAAGATATCAAAGATACAAGCATCAAAGTAATGACACAATTAATCAAGTTTTGAGACAAGAACATTACACTAAGAATGACAACTATGCTCTCAAGAAAGTGCTCATAGAATAGGTGGTGACTCAACAAGGGAATGAAAAGGTTTTGAAAAGTTTGAAAGGCTTCCAAATGCTGAAAGTATGGTACTCATTAGCTTTGAGCTCTCATTTCCCCTATCATAAGCATCTTTAAATGGTTAAGGTGAAAGTGAGGTCCAATACGAGTTATATGCTTGACAGACCATAAACTAGAAATCTCATGTCCCTTGAGTACGAGGTCGCTCCTCATGCTACTCAACTGTAGTTACCGGTAAGTTCTTGTCATAGTAAATACATGCGTATATAGAGAACCGCCAACGGGGTACCCCTTGCCCGATGATACAGAAGAATCCCCATATGAAAATGACAAGGCAAGCAGACAACGAGCATCTCAGCAATCTTCTTATTTACCATGGGAAAATGGTGCTTTTTTCTCTCTTTCCTCTTTTCTCATCATCTATTTTTTCTTTTTCTCAATAACTATCTCTCTCTTTTTTATAAGCAGAATGCTTCATAGATTGCTCATTATGGTTACGCTGCAGGTTTCCACCATGATTAGGCATGGATTAGACTAGCCGCCCAGGCGTTTCTCTAACACACATACATAACTCCATGGACTTACAAGCTCCCCTTTTATTTCACAGCGACGACATCCGCAAACAAAAGAGCATGATATCAACTAGGTATATATTTACAGGTGTTGAAAGCGTTCCCTGTGACAACACGGTTCTGCTAATCCCCAGCCTATAATTTGCAAGCATATAACTTTCATGGACAATCACAATGGTTCAGGTTTATTAAGTGCAAGAAATAAAGTGTGCCATCAAGTTCGTGAGAGATTTACTAACTAACTTTATCATAACAAGCAAACATTTTATTTGGAAGAAAACAAGGCATGTTGAATATGCACGGAATAGCAAATGATGCTAATAGGTAGGTATGGTGGACACTTTTGGCAATATTGGTTTTGGGGAATTGTAAACACAATTAGAGCTCATACTCAGTGCAAGTGAAGGCTAGCAATAGTAAGGGAGCGACTAACGAGAGAGCAATAACTATCATAATCATGCTTGCAACAAAAGAGGACTAATCATGGCATGAAAGTGATTCGAGAACCCCGAGGCAAAATAATTCATTGAGGCCTAACTGATTATTTCAGTCATATGCACGCGTGAGCATGTGCCAAGTCAATTCAAGTGAAACATTTAGAGGAGGATACCACAATGTCATACCAAGTTATGAATAAATCAATGCAAGCAAACATTCATATGACATGCTACAAACCATTAGCAAGATGGAGCTAATCATAGGAAAGCAAGAACTACTAAGCATCCATAAATAACATAAACCTTACATGAACAGACTAAGCATGCCCACAATGATGAGTATATGTACAAAAATGAAAAAAAATATAGTTCGTTGCTAGCCTATTGATACGTCCATTTTGCATCACTATTCTATATCATAATTTACTGTTATTCATTGATATATTTCATATTAAGAGGTGATACTTATGTTATTTCATCTATTTTTGCATGGTTGATGACTTTTGGAGCATGGACCGCTGTAGTTAGGATTCTGATGGAAAAGGTGCTGTTTGGAGGCAAAATTCGCGAAGATCATAAAATCCGGGAAAATATATGGAAAATCCTATTTTTCCAGGAGACAAAGGAAGCCAGGAGGAGGAGTGGAGATGGGCCACAGGGGGCCCACACCACCCCCTCGCACGGGACATCCTAGGCCGCGCCACCAGGTGGTGTGGCCACCCTGGCCCACCTCTGGCTCTCCTCTCTGGCGTATATAATCCTCCTGAAACCCTAATACTCTGGGAGCAACCACAAAAAGATTCCGCCGCCTCTGCGGGATGGAAAACACTGAGAGAGAAAGATCTCTCCGGCAGATAGATTTCTGCCGGGGGAATTCCTTCCCAGAGAGGGGAGATCGTCGCCATCAACACCACCATCAAGCTGGACTTCATCGGGATCATCATTATCATCACCACCATCAGCACCATCATCACCATCTCCATATTGCTGTAACAATTGGGTTGAATCTTGCATAGTTCTTAGGGGAAGCTTTCCCGGTGTTGTTTACTCTTTGTAGTTGATGCTATTGAGTGAACCATTGAATTATTGTTTATGTTCAGATTGTTATACATCATTATTCCATCTCTGATAATGATCCATATGATGTCTTGTGAGTAGTTAGTTTAGTTCTTGAGGACATGGGAGAAGTCATGTTGTTAGTAGTGGAATTGTGTTGAGATACATTCAATAGTTTGATATTTAAGTTATGGTGTACTTCTTCTAGTGGTGTCATGTGAATGTCGACTACATGACACTTCACCTATATGGGCCTAGGGGAATGCATTGTGTATTTGGCTACTAATCGTAGGGGTTGCCGCAGTGATAGAAACCTGAACCCCCGTTAGGAAACCATTGCACAAGGGATGTAAGGGTCTTAGAGTTTAAAGCTGGGGTTAGGTTTCTACCTTAATTACTTTCTTGTACTTACGGATGTTTGCAAGGGGTATAAGCACAAGTATGTATTAGTCCTAGGAAGGTCGGTACATTAGCACAGGTTTACCCACACAACACTTAGCAAGCTAAATAAGATTAATCAACTATATGAAGCGAAAGCACTTGACAGTCTTCCTGTGTGTCCTTGAGAACGTTTGGTCATCTTAAGTAATACAACCAGCTTGTCTGTTGCTGAATAAAGGATTGGGCCACTTGCTGCATTTATTCCTACTGTCTTTTATTTACTCGTACTTTATTTTACTTTCTTTATCAAAAACCCCTAAAAATCCGTTTGCTAAGTATTTGCAGAGAATTCCTGATCCATACTACTAGCTAGCACCTTCTGCGCCTCGTTGGGTTCGACACTCTTACTTATCGAAAATACTGCGATACACCCCCTATACTTGTGGGCCATCAAGACTATTTTCTGGCGCTGTTGCCGGGGAGTGAAGCGCTATTGGAGAGTGGAACTGGTAAAGGAAACTTCTACTGTGAGTATTTCTGTTAGTTGCTTTATTTTCATTATGGATAATTCGTTGAGTTTCTTATTTGGTAATGCTAATACCACTGCTAAGGTAGTAGGTGAACCACCACCTGCTGAGAATGATGCTTTTAAAATACCTACAAGAATTATTGATCGTGTTATGGATAACTACTATGTTGGGGATGGAACTGTCCATCTCGGTGATCATTTCCTCTTTATACACGAATTATGCGGGTCGTTCAAGTGTGCAGGTATTACTATAGATCAAGTTAAGAAGAAGTTATTCTTATTATCACTAAAAGGAAGAGCTGAGGAATGGTATAAGCTGCTGAAGAATGGTCAAGCTCTGGAGTGGGAGGAAATAGTACCTCTCTTTTATTCAAAGTTTTATCCTCCTTGTGAGATTCATAAAGATCGGAATCAAATATACAACTTTTAGCCTCTTGATGGAGAGAGTACAACTCAACCTTGGGGGAGATTGAAGTTACTAATGCTCAAATGTCCCATTCATGAGATCCCCAACAATATTATTATCAATAACTTTTATGCAAGGCTTTCTATTCATGATAAGGATTTATTGGATGCTTCTTGTGCTGGATCATTCACTCGCATGGAAGAAGAAGCTAAATGGGATCTTCTGGACCATATTCAAGACAATGCTAAAGCTTGGAAGAATGACAAAGGTAGAAAGTCAGATATAAATTATGATTATGAATGCATTGAATATTTTATGGGAACTGATGACTTTCAAAATATTAATAATGCTTATGGTCTTGATTTACAAGTTATTACAATTTGTTTTAAGGCTTTTGCTTCTTATATTGAAATCCCAACAAAGGGATGGTGCAAGTACCATGCACCTTATAAAGATATTGTTGACTGTGTTCCTGTTGGGAGTACTGAGTATTGCACTATTGATCATGTTTTACGTGAACCTTACATTGAGAAGATACCCTTCATATATAAGGTAAAGGATCATCCTATGATAACTAGTGTAATCACTAAAAGTGAAAAGAGAACTGTAAAACCCGATGAACAAATAAGCATTGAACCTGTTGTAGCAATTGTTAAAGATCTTGTAACTAAAAGTATAGAAGATGGGAACACAGTTTTTTGTGAGGACGCTTCTTCTCGTGGTGGTGTCACGGCAGATGCCATGGATAGGCTAAAGGTGGGGACTAATATGCGCTAGGGGAATCCAGGGAGGGATAGTAGAGTGATTCTCCACACAGAAGTTTGTATTGCAATATCTCCAAGATTACAAGTGCTCCTTGAGCTGTATTGGCAAGAGGAGGAAGAAGGTTCTCTCTTACTCTAGCCTACTATCTTGCCCAAGAACCCTAGACCAGCTAGTGCTCAACCAACTAGAGTTCCCTCAATCAGCCAGCCCCTTCTACCAGAGCCCTAACCCCCCTTATATAGAGGTGGTTCCGTCCTCTCAAAGTAGTAACCCGACAGGGGTGCTTTTCCCCCACGTCACACTTGCTTTAGCAACGTAAGCCGACGTGAGCATCGTCACCCTTGTCGGCGACGGTCCGGTGGTCCTGCCCTTGCTTTATCCGCTCAGCCAGTATGTACCGGACCCTCCTTTTTGACCAGAGAGATTCCTTCCTTCTCCTAGAAGCCAAGCAAGGATCCGGATCACAATAGATCCGGCCACACCTGTTCCTGCATATAAATTAGACAAGCATTTCTGACTTACTCCTTAAGTCGGACGAGACTACGTGAGGCGACCCCCCTGGTCTGGGTTACTCCGTGATCCGGCCTGCCTTGAGGTGACTTGGCCAGCATCCGCTTTGACCTTGCCGAACCTCGGCTAACTCGGTCCTTATACCCCGGAGTGACCTTACCCGGGGGTATCCCCCCAACATTAGTCCCCGAAGCTGGTGCGGTCTTAGCTGCCTCGGCCGCTAAGGCCACATCAGGTTCATTTATGTCTGAGCCTCAGACATTTACTTCCGAGCCAGCTCCTTATCTCGGATTACATGGATTTACGTTCCCTTCGCACGCTCCAAGTTTTCACTTGCCGGCCGTGTCACCACTTTGGCTCGGATCCCATGGTTTTACTTTCCCTCTGTAGATTTCAGGTTTTCACTTGCCGGCCGGGTTACCATTGTGGCTTGGATCCGAGCCTTGCTTCCTTATATCATACGCCAACCCACGTGGAGACTAATCATTACGTTGCCTCATTTTAAGGGCCTGCACAGTAACCGCCGCAGTAATTGTCAGTTTTACAGTACGCGGGTAACGTCATGCCTGTCTCCTCATTTACCACAACGGCACGTCGCGTCATGGGATCTCGTCCACCCTGTGGCCCCCTGTGTGGCTTCTCTGTGATTGGCTGATGCCGGTAATACACGGCCACATCGCGTGGCTCGCGGGCGCAGAGCGATCCCACTCATCGATCACTGCGGGCGGTTAAATAGGGGAGGGGGCGTCCCTTTGCATTTTTCCATCCCCGCGTCCCTTTGCCCATTCCCCTTCTTCTCCTTCGTCTTCCTCGCGACTGCGCTGCCGCCAGTGCTCGTAGCAGCAGCGCCGCCGCCGCACCTTCTCCGTGCCTCCGCACCGCAGCCCCCACTGCGCAGTTGCTTAGCCACGGGTCCCCGTCAATCTAGACCACAGACCCCCGCTGCCGCTTGCTCTAGCGAGGACAGCGGATACGAAATGACTGAAGAAGAGCTCATCATCGTCGAGCAGGAGATGGAGGAGGACGCCGCCGCCACGGACCGCGGCGCGTGGGCCGGTTCGTGGGTCTGCCAAGACGACATCGACTGGCTCTACCGGACCAGGCGTATTCCCTCCGGCGTCGCCGCTCGTCTCCCCTCCTCGGAATTGGCCCCCTCACCCAATCCGGGTGAGTTTGTTGTTTTCCTATCCCATTTCCAACGGGGATTTGGTCTTCCGGTGAGTGATTTCTTCCGGGACTGGGTCCGGACCTATCACTTGCAACCACATCATCTCCTGGCGAACGCCATCACCTCTCTGTCCGCCTTTGCCTCTATGATTGAGGGCTACACCGAGCTATGGCCCATGAAGGAGCTATGGATCTGGTTCTTCGGCCTCCGTCGCAACGTCGTCCCAACATCCACGTTGAGTCGGAGGGCAAGCAGATCACCCAGTTCGGGGCTGCTTCCATCTCGCCCCAGAGGCTTTCAGTCTTTCCCCGGGTCACCGGGCTCGACTCCTGCAAAGGATGGGCCCGGACCTTCTTCTACGTCCGGAACGAGGGTTCCGAAGACTTGATCCGGTTGCTGCCCTACGCTTCGGGTCTCCCTGACACGGATCTCTGGGAGGAGGTCCCCAAGAAGCCTACCGCTCTGGCCAACCAAGTCAACAAGAGGTTCGCGGAGCTGAAGAAGCTCGGATTGCGCAACGAGGATGCTATGATCACATTCGCGTGCAACCTAATCTCTCCCCTCCAGAAGTGCTCCCATAAGTTGTGCCACATGAGCTTCAGCCGCGACCCCAACCGAACCTCCTCCTTCAAATTGAGTAATACAGAGATCTTCCGCCGGGTCAAGGCTCTGTTCACCACTCACAAGGATTTCTCCACCGAATGGGCGTGGGGAATCGAGCATTACTGCCGTGACAGGCTCCCTCCCGCGGTAAGCTTCACGGGGTAAACTTATTTCGGATCAATTATGTGTCGGTTTTCCGTCATATTTTTGACTCTGCTCTTTGTGCTTTTTCTCAGCTGTTTCTCCAGCAAACTCTTGAGGATGGCACGGATCCGACCCTTAAGTGGGCACTGGACCGAGAGATCCCGGATGAGGTGGAGCCGGACCAGGAGATGTTCCTCCCTATGACCGACGCTACCAGATGTCCCAGCGGTAAATTCTCCTCTTAGAGATTGGCCCGATGATGAGGATGACTCGAATATCGACGTGATTGAACCCGTTGAGGCTGTCCCTCTTTCCTTTGCCTTTCCGACATCAGCTAACCCCGGTGGACATATCCACGAGGATCCTCCACTTGCCTCAGGCGAGCCGGTTCTGGTGGCGTCGAAGAAGAAGCGCGGATCCGCGTCAAGTTCTTCCTCCGAACTTTCTCAGCCCACCAAAAGGCAAAAGAAGGCCGGAGACAAGACTGCCTCCAAGCGAGCAGGCAAAGCCCCGACACGGAGGGCCCGGAAACCTAAGGAGGCCGAGACCTCGGACACGTAAGTCATTTTCTAATGTGCAACTCACTTTTCCTCGCATCGTGGTAATTTCACACCTGACCTTATTCTCTTTTTCAGGCCGCCTGTGGAGGTCCCTCAGAGCGGATCGAGCATATCTTCTCCCCTTCGGTCCAGTCCTTCCCCTCCTCGTGACGACGAGTCACGCCCGCTGAGCCCTATTCCGGAGGGCTCTACGGCTGCTCCGGGTTCCGCAACCTCGTCAAGAGGAACGCGACCTCGGATCAGGAGGGGTCGGTTCAGCCGAGGCGACGGTGTCCGCCACTTCGGCATTGCCACAACCAGCAACCACCAAGTCTACCGCAACTCTAGCACTAGCAGCAGCCCCAGCACCAGCTTCCGAACCAGTGCCTGTCCCGGCAGCCAGGAAACCCACAGCAGCTCCAGTACCAAGTTCCTCTGTTTCTTCTGAGTCATCCCAGCCCCGGCGAGGAACCATTCCCGCAACTTCCAAGGGGAAATCCGTCGTGGTTACTTCTTCCCATCAAGCTAAAGGAAAGAAGGCTCCGGATGCTGCCAAGTCTACCTCCGTCGAGGCCGGGCAGCGAACCTTGTCGTCAATGCTTCCAAAGAAATCACCAGCAGCGACGGATCCTCCTGCCGAGCCAACTGATACGCAGCAGATGGTTCTTCACACCATCCCAGCTCTTGCTCTAATTGAGAGGAAGGAAGCTCATGCGAAGGGCTTGGTGGCACCCCACATGCCCACTGGTGAACGGTACCCTCCGAGCCTTATCGAGTTCGTCATGAACTGGAACAAGGCAGAGTTCGTCTACAACGACGATCTCCCAGAAAAGTTCGGCCCTGCAGAATTTTCTGCCCAGATGAACACTGCTGCCAAGGCAATTAACCTCGCGGGGCGAATGATGGAGGTATGTCGTTTCCCCTTTACATGCTGTAGATAATAACCATTAGTCCCCGAGCCTCCGGCGGAGTAACTTGTTACTCGGCCGGATGCTCCTTAGAAAATTAACATAGCTGCATGTAAACATCAAATATGCACCCACCTAGAGTCGGGTTAAGTTCCACTTGGCCCAGATCTTACATACTTCGAATATGCACACACCTAGAGCCGGGTTAAGTTCCACTTGGCCCGGATCTTACATACTTCGAATATGCACACACCTAGAGCCGGGTTAAGTTCCACATGGCCCGGATCTTGCACACTTCGAATATGCACACACCTAGAGCCGGGTTAAGTTCCACTTGGCCCGGATCTTGCACACTTCGAATATGCACCCACCTAGAGCCGGGTTAAGTTCCACTTTGCCCGGATCTTGCACACTTCGAATATTCATCAAGTTAATGTCACACTTCTGTGCTCCTTTCAGGTGACCACCAACCGTCGGAGCGCCGAATTTCAATGCCTGCTTGATACCCACAAGATCCTGCGTGCAAAACATATTGCACTTGGCGTAGAGCATGAAAAGAGGGGTAATTTTCTCCCTCAGCACTTCTCCGTTTTTCTTTACTTGTTTCCGCCGAACTAATCTCCTCATTCGGTTTTTTGCAGCTGGGGTGGAGGCTAAAAACAAAATTATGCGGAAGAACTTGGAGGAAATCCGAGGTATGTCCTCTTTCGTTCTACCTTGTTGTGTTTTCCATTTCTTCTTCTCCTTGGCTCGGCAAACATTCACTCCTCGGCTCTGCCGGGTCAACACATTATTTCAGCATTGCTTGAGGATAGTGTGCCCGTGCCTGATATGATGCTGCATTTTCTCGAACAAGCAGGACAGCATCAAGCTGAGCTGAAGAAGAAGAATGATGAGCTTGCCCTCCTCTGGACCAAGGACGCCGAGATAGCTAAGCTCAAAGCTGAGATGGAGAAGATGAAGGTCCAACACAAAGCTGAGCTCCAAAAAGTTTGCCAGAACTTCACCGAAGAGCACGAGCGCCTTGCTCTCCAGATCTCCAAGGACCAGGACCTGCTTAAGGAATCCGAGGTCCAGCTTGGGTCGGCGCTCACTGAACTTGAACAACTTCGCCAGAGACGCGACAACTGCATCAAGGAGTTGACCCGGATCCACCGCCATATCTCACGTAAGTTTCTTTCCCTTATCCGACATGTGCCTTTGCTCATATGCCTTTCCGGGTTAGCTCATATGCCTTTGCTTCAGCATCTTCGCTTTCCTTGTTTCCAGATCACTTTCCCGAGAGTACTCCCATTGCCAGTGCTGCTGTTGCCAAATTCCGCCGAGAAAGGGGTACTCCCATCGCTCCTGATGGTGAGAGCATCCCCTTAGACATGGAGGACCTATTGGTCAGCGTGTCAGGTCGCGTGGAAACCATCACGAACTATGGGAAAGATCTCCTCGATGTTGCAGTCCAGATCTACAACACCTTCTGGCCAAGCGAAAGTGCTCCGGAGAGGATCACACTCCTTGCCGAAAAGCTGTTGGAAGTTGAGACTCAGCTTGACCTCTGGAGGGAGTCCGCCGGGCGTGCCGCAGCAGATACCCTCCTTCATCATATTCTTACATGGTACGAGAAGATCGACCTGAGCCTCCTCACACGTCGGTGCACCGGATCTAGATGGACCGATGATCCGGAGTGGGTAGCTCGGCGCCAGGCTTGCGCCTACAGCCTCGTCGAATATTCTACGATCCATGACTGGGTTGAGGGACCGAGCTTTCTGGAGTCCGGTGGGGATGAGCCTAATGAGAATGTCGAAGATGGGTCGGATGAGGACGGGGAAGATGATGCTTCAGATATTAAAGACATCGACGACGACGCCGAACCTGCTCCTCCTGCTGCTCCTTAGTTACTTCTTAGCTAAGTGTAGAAGGGACGAAGTAGTGCTACATTCCACGGTCGCTTGGATTCCTCTCCGGACCTGTCCGCCTTGTTCTTTTCCTGTGGCTTTGCATCTATAATATAGTAAGAATAATTGTGCAACGCTTTGCTCACAATGAACGGCCCTTCCCATGGGGGTGATAGTTTATGCATGCCAGCAGTATGTTGTACCAACCGGAGCACTAGATCGCCTCCCCGGAAGACCCGGGGGCACACTTTCCGGCTATGATAGCGTCGGAGGTTTTGCTGATATATGGCGGATCTGGATAGTGCCAGTTCTCTCGCTTCTTCCAGCAGATCAACATCATTTTGCCGGGCTTCTTGCACTTCAGCTTCTGTGTATTGGGTGACCCTAGGCGAATCATGCTCTATGTCGGCTGGTAACACAGCTTCTGCCCCATATACCAGAAAGAATGGCGTATAGCCTGTTGATCGATTCGGAGTTGTTCTTAAACTCCATAGTACCTTTGGTAGTTCTTCTATCCAGCACCCTGCTGATCTTTGCAGCGGCTCAATGAGCCGTGGTTTTATCCCGGATAATACTAATCCGTCAGATCTTTCTACTTGTCCGTTCGATGCGGGGTGGGCTACCGAGGCGACGTCGAGTCGGATCTTCTTATCTCGGCAGAAACACGCAAATGCTCCTTCCGCAAAATTTGTTCCATTATCAGTTATAATACTCTGTGGATAACCGTATCTCAAGATGATGTCTTTGAGAAATGTCACGGCCGTATTCCCATCACATTTTCTTATAGGTTTCACTTCAATCCATTTTGTGAACTTGTCCACCATGACCAAAATGTGTGTCATGTTTCCTCTTGCGGGTTTGAACGGGCCAACCATGTCCAAGCACCATACAGCAAATGGCCATGTAATTGGTATGGTCTTGAGTTCCGACATAGGCATATGTGTCTTGGTGGCGTACCTCTGACAACCATTGCACTTTCTCACCAGATCTTCTGCTTGTTCCAAGGCACTTGGCCAGTAGAATCCATGCCGGAACGCCTTTGCCACCAAGGCTCGGGATGAGGCATGATGCCCACATTCCCCTTGGTGTATATCTCAGAGGATGTCAAGTCCTTCTTCCGGGTCAACGCATCGTTGGAGGACATTAGTTACACTGCGTTTGTATAACTCGGAATTGATGATTGTGTATGCTTTTGCTCTCCTCTGCGTTTGCCTGGATAACACCTCCTTAGCGGGTAACATTCCGTCTTTCAGGAATTGGAATATAGGCAGTGCCCAAGCTGGTATGGCTCATGGAGGGAATATCTCCTCATCAATTTCCATCCGATCCACTGGCATAACTTCAGCCGGATCACGCTGAGCAGTCCCCGGGTCTAGCAAGGTAGGCCCCGGGTTTGCCGAGGCAGTCCCCGGGTCTCGCGTACCACCTCCCATGTCAATGTCCATGGGCTCAGCTCCGGATTCTGTATTTTCCGGGACATAGATCGAGTCGGTTCCTGGGGACGGCCTGATAGATGGTTTTCTGAGGTGTTCCAATGCTACGCCTGGTGGAATTGCCTGTCTGGTCGATCCGAGCTTCGACAACATGTCGGCAGCCTCGTTTTCTGCCCGGGGTACATGGTGAAATTCACACCCCTCGAAGTAACCAGATATCTTCTGCACGTGAAACTTGTATAGTGCCATGTTTGGATCCAGGGCGTCCCACACTCCGGACACCTGCTGCACCACCAGGTCCGAGTCGCCGAAGCATATTATCCGACGTATGCCAATCTCCTTTGCCACTTTGAGCCCATGCACAAGATCCTCATACTCAGCGACATTGTTCGATGCCGCGAAATGGATCTGCAATACGTACTTGAGCTGATCCTTTTTTGGCGAGGTAAGCACTACCCCGGCGCCTAATCCGGTTTTAGGTTTCGACCCGTCAAAGTGCATCCTCCAGTAATTCGGATCTAGTGGTGGTGGTTCGTATTGTACCTCGGCCCAATCCACGAAAAAGTCCGCCACAGCTTGAGATTTGATCGCTTCTCTTCTGTCGTATTGGGGCGCATAAGGGGCTAGCTCAATTGCCCATTTTGCGATTCTGCCACTCGCATCCTTGTTACCCATTATCTCGGATATGGGAGCTTCACATATTACTTTGATGGGGTGCTCCTCAAAGTAATGCTTTAATTTTTTCGCCGCCATATAGACACCATATTCCACCTTTTGAAAGTGTGGGTAGTTCTGTTTTGAGGCAGACAATACCTCGCTCAGGTAATACACTGGCCTCTGCATCGACTTACTCTCTTCATTGCGTTCCACTACGATCACCACACTCACAACTCGGTTGGTTGCGGCTACGTAGAGCAACATTGGCTCCTTTGATAGTGGAGAGGCTAACACTGGCGCAGTGGCCAACATCTTTTTCAAGTGGGCAAAAGCTTCATCGGCTTGTGGCGTCCAAATGAATTTATCCGACTTTTTCATGAGTTGGTAGAGAGGCAGTGCCTTTTCTCCCAACCGACATACAAACCGACTCAATGACGCCAGGCATCCAGTGAACTTCTGGACATCGTTAAGACACTTCGGCAGCTCCATTCGTTCAATGGCTCGGATCTTAGTTTGATTAACCTCGATACCTCGGCTGGAGACGAGAAATCCGAGTAGCTTTCCAGCCGGGACACCGAAGGTACATTTTTCCGGGTTAAGCTTCATCCGGAACCTTCTCAAGTTCGCGAATGTTTGTGTTATGTCGTCAAGGAGCGTTGCGCTTTCCTTGGTCTTGATAACCACATCATCCACGTATACTTGTACGTTTTGACCTATTTGGTCATGCAAACATTTTTGCATACATCTTTGGTACGTTGCACCTGCATTACGTAAACCGAACGGCATAGTGTGATAGAAGTAAGCCTCGTACGGGGTAATAAACGCCGTTTTTATTTGATCATCCGGGTTCAGGGTTATCTGGTGAAAGCCAGAATAAGCGTCAATGAATGACAACAGTTCGCATCCTGCGGTTGAGTCTATGACCTGATCTATCCTCGGTAGTGGAAATGGATCTTTCGGACACGCCTTGTTCAGGTTCGTGTAATCGATGCAAATGCGCCAAACCACTGCCACGTTCGGATCGTCCTTCTTCTTTTCCACCAGCACCGGATTAGAGAGCCAATCCAGATACAGTACCTCCATGATGAATCCTGCTGCTAGCAACCGAGCTATCTCGTCTCCAACGACTTTTCTCCTATCCTCGGCGAAGCGGCGGAGAGGTTGCTTCACCGGCCTTGCTCCAGGTCTTACATTCAAAGAGTACTCGGCCAACTCCCTCGGAACAACTTGCAAGTCCTGTGTAGACCAAGCAAAAATATCCCGATTCTCACGGAGGAAGTTGACGACCTCACTTTCCTATTTGTCAGTCAACCCGGCACCAATCGTTACGGTGC
Source organism: Avena sativa (assembly GCA_916181665.1). Taxonomy (NCBI): domain Eukaryota; kingdom Viridiplantae; phylum Streptophyta; class Magnoliopsida; order Poales; family Poaceae; genus Avena; species Avena sativa. Next base: position 311,483,259 of record OV702291.1, read on the forward strand.
GCTCTGGGAACATGTTATCAACCGGGATCTTCTTGGTGTCCTTTGCGGCTTGAAATGAAACACTCCCATGCGGGTTACTTAATGCCGGCATATATTGCTGCACGGACTGAGCTAACGCTGCCACCTCTTGGATTTTTCTCTTCTGTTGCACGATCACGAGTGACTCGGCTAGGTTGGACCCGGCTGAAGCACACTCCATGGAACGTCGGAAATCTCCAGCAATGGTAATCGCTCCATTTGTCCCGGGCAACTTCATCTTCAGATAACTGATGTGACAGCTTGCCATAAATTTGTTCAATGCTGGTCTTCCGAGTAACACATGATATGCACTTTCCAAGTTCACCACTTCAAACTCCAGATTTTTGGTTCGGCAGTTGTCCCTTGTCCCGAATAACACGTCGACCCGGACCTTGCCTATGGGCTCACAAGAAATACCTGGTACAATGCCATGGAAAGTTGTTCTCATAGCTTGGAGCATGTTCTCCGAGATCCCCAACTTGCGAATCGTATCCGCATACATGATGTTAATGCTACTGCCATTATCAATCAAAACCTTGGAGAACCTCACGTTGATGTTCGGTCCAATGAATGTCTGATCTAGCACTAGCGCGTATGAACCTGGGCTCGGCATAAGTTTAGGATGATCTTTGATGTTCCAGGTGATTTCCTGGTCCGACCAAGGCATGTACCTCGTCACCGCTGGTATGACCGCATTGACCTCCATATGTCGGCGCTGCAAGCTTTTTCTATCTGTTTCCTCAGTCGTCAACACACAATAACTCTGGTGATGTTCCCTGTACTCGTTTCTTCCCTCGTTTCCGGGGTACCTCTGATCCGATTGTTGCTAATTTTCCACTTGATGCACTGCATCCCTTCTTTCATTGTTATCATACCTCGGTGGAGGGGGAGGCAATATTAGCTGCTGCATGTTTGCTCCGGAAAGCAATTGCTGCCGGGGTAACTCCTTCCGAGGTTGATCATTCCGGGGTGCCTGAGCATTCCCCGAGCCACCTTGCTCTATCTTTCGCATCCACTCACATTGCCTCGTCGTGTGACCCGCCGGGTTATTCGGATTTGGCGTGTGAAACTTACACGGCTGGTCCAGCATCGACTCATTGGTATACCTCGGACGGTCTTTCTTTTCCTGCCACTGTTTCTTCTGCTCCGGAGTCCATGTTTTCTTGCCATCATTCCTTGGAGTCCACTGCCCTCCAGTTCTCTGGCGTTGGTTACTTCCTCCTCCAGGTTGATCTTGATTCACTGCTGCAACTTGTTGCGAGCCATAGCGATTGTCATCTCTCCTTTTTCCTCTGTAATCATTCCTCCGGGACGACCCAGCTCCTTCCCTCTGATAGTATTCCTCGTTTGACTCACTTGACGCGAGCCTAGGTTGAGTCGGGTCGCCCAATGCATACGAATCAGCAATCCGGATCATCTCTGCTAGCATAACTGTCATTTTCCTTTGCAGTTTCATCCACAGCTCACTGTCGTATCTGCACCCTTATGCAAACCACGCAATGGCCTGTGACTCTATGACGCCCTCACACGAGTTTCTTACGATACACAACTGGGTCAAGAATTCATGATCCGTCTTGTTGGGTCTTTGCTTGCACATTGCCAGGGTCTGCGGTCTATTCGGCCTCTGGTACATACTTGAGAAGTTTCTGATAAACATTTCTTCAAAATCTATCCAACAGTTGATGCTTCCGGGCGGCAAGTTATTCAGCCATACTCTGGCCGGGCCCTAGAACATCTGGGGCACGTAACGCACACCCCATCTCAAGTTGCCAGTCGCAATTTTCACCGCCATAGCATAGTTTATCAACCAATCCTCCAGCTTAGTACTGCCGTCATAGGCCTTCGTGCCCCTGGGTAATTGGAAGTTGGGTACCGGAGGTTCCTTCATGATCCGGGGTCCAAAGCACGCTGGACCCGGAGGACCTTGACATTCGATCTGTTCCGACCTATATAGGCGATCCAGTTTTAACCTGGTGTCATCCGGCATCAAATCCCTACTCCCCAATCTTGACCCTATTACATGGTAGTCCGGTCTGGGGTATCCTGCGTTCACCATCTCCGAATCACCGTCGTTGTATCGGTTTTGCTCTCGTCGCACGTCTTTCTGCTGCATACCTCGGCCGGTGCTTTGCTCTTGCCTCGGTATATTCCGCTGCTGCGGTTGTCCTGCTCATGCGGAGTTGCGCTATCCGGCATTGCCATTGGCAGTAATCCCTTGACCGGCATTGCCTTGGTCGTGATTACCTCGGCCAGCTTCACCTCGGCTCACACTCCGTCGATCGTCATTTTTGCGCGTTTCTTTTTCTTTTCCTGCACGTGTCGGGTCGTACGGGACGATCTGTTTGTTCCGTCTGGCCGAGGTTACTACTTCTTCCCTCCTTGGACCGCCATGAGGCGATGATGCGGCTCCAGCGGATTTCTCCGGGTTACCCACCACCGAATGGACGATCTTGGAAGCCCTAGCTCTCCCTGGGTTAGCTCTCAGTAGCTCCTCATTCTGCCTGCTCGCGATCCGAACCAGCTCGTTAACCCTATCTTGCTGTCTTTGACGGGCCTCACCCGTCAGACCCTCTATCTCGGATGCTGCGGCATCTGCTGCTCTGAGGTTCTTCGCCGGTGTGATGTACCTCGGCAACCCCACAGACAGATAGTTTTCCGACCCTTCTGCTCCATATCACCTTCTCTGTTCATCTCACTCATGAGATTTTTCCCTTTTACCCTTACTGCATCAACCTTGTTTGCCTTCGCGTACTCGCGCAGCGTCATGTTCAGCGACTGCTGAGCCGCGGCTATTTTCTTTGCACCCTCCAGTATCTTTTGCCGAGTTTCCTCTAGCTCGGCTTGTGCCTGAGCCGGATCTACCACTTCTGCTACTGGGTTAGCCAAGCTATCCATAGCTTCCCTCAACACGTTCTCAGGCCTCTCCAGTGGAGGTCCTCTACCTTTCCTTGGTGCCTTAGGTGTTACCTCCTGGTCTGGCGCTGGATCCTTGCTTGCGTCCGCACCCGGGGCAGTCATCATCACGTCCACGCGGTCCGGGGAGCGAGCGATATGCGCCCCGCGAGCCACAGTGAGGGGTGGTTCCCCCGCATCGACGACGCGACGCGGATGAACGCACGAGACGTCCACAGCAACGTAGACCTTGTGCGCGCTGAGCTTGACGAAGAGGCCGTTGCACGGAAGCGAGCGCGTGCCAAAGCAGCCAGCGTTGTCGCTGACGAAATCCAGCGCTCCAAAGCGCTGAACGAGCCTGGAGACGATGCGTTCGCCAATGACGATGAAGTTTCCCGTCCGGATCTTCACCAATGCTAGCGCCGCTAGCTCCACGGTGGGCGCCAACTGTCGTGGTGGTGTCACGACAGATGCCATGGATAGGCTAAAGGTGGGGACTAATATGCGCTAGGGGAATCCAGGGAGGGATAGTAGAGTGATTCTCCACACAAAAGTTTGTATTGCAATATCTCCAAGATTACAAGTGCTCCTTGAGCTGTATTGGCGAGAGGAGGAAGAAGGTGCTCTCTTACTCTAGCCTACTATCTTGCCCAAGAACCCTAGACCAGCTAGTGCTCAACCAACTAGAGTTCCCTCAATCAGCCAGACCCTTCTACCAGAGCCCTAACCCCCCTTATATAGAGGTGGTTCGGTCCTGGCCTAGGGCACAAGTGGAGGCATATTCCAAAGAATATGCCCCCTCCCAAAGTAGTAACCTGACAGGGGTGCTTTTCCCCCGCGTCACACTTTCTTTAGCGACGTAAGCCGACGTGCGCGTCGTCACCCTTGTCGGCGACGGTCCGGTGGTCCTTCCCTTGCTTTATCCGCTCAGCCAGTACGTACCAGACCCTCCTTTTTGACCAGAGAGATTCCTTCCTTCTCCTAGAAGCCAAGCGAGGATCCGGATCACAGTAGATCCGGCCACACCTGTTCCTGCATATAAATTAGACAAGCATTTCCGACTTACTCCTTAAGTCGGACGAGACTACGTGAGGCGACCCCCCTGGTCCGGGTTACTCCGTGATCCGGCCTGCCTTGAGGTGACTTGGCCAGCATCCGCTTTGACCTTGCTGAACCTCGGCTAACTCGGCCCTTATACCCCGGAGTGACCCTACCCGAGGATATGCCCCCAACACTTCTAATGTTGTCTCACATCCTAATAGAACTAAAAAGGCTAGTGTCCCTGTGCTATCTGTTAGAATTGGTGATCATTGCTATTATGGTTTGTGTGATATTGGTGCAAGTTCAAGTGTTATTCCTTATGAGCTTTATAAATAAATTATGCAAGAAATTAGTCCCAGCGAGTTGGAAGAGATTGATGTGGTTATTCACCTTGCTAATAGAGAAACCATCTCTCCAATTGGTATTGTGCGGGATGTAGAAGTTCTTTATGGTAAGATTAAATATCCTGCTGATTTTCTAGTACTTGGTTCCGCTGCTAGTAAAACTTATCCCATCATTTTTGGTAGACCTTTCTTGAGTACTTGTGGAGCTATTATAGATTGCAAGAGGGAGAAAATCTTAACTAAGTTTGATGGGGAATCTTATGAGTTTAACTTTTCGAAATTTACTAAAGAACCTTGTGAAAATTTAACCCATAATGAGGATTTTCAAGTTGAACAACTTGCGTCTATTTCTCTTGCTCCTAACAATGCTTTGAAGGAATTTATGGAAGACCACGAAAGTGAGATCTTCATGGAAGAAAGGAATGAGATTGATGAGATTCTCTGTCGTCAACCCAAGATGCTTAAGCATAACTTGCATGTAAAAGACTTGGGTACCACGTTGCCACCTAAAAAGGATCCGGTATTCGATCTAAAACCTCTCCCTAGCGATCTTAAGTATGCTTACATTGATGATAAAAAGATATATCCTGTTATTATTAGCTCTAAACTTTCAGGGAAGGAAGAAGAAAGGTTATTAGAGGTTTTGAAGAAACACCGAGGGGATATGGGCTATACTCTGGATGATTTAAAAGGGATTTCACCTATTATATGTCAGCATGCTATCAATATAGAACCAGATGCAAAGCCAGTAGTAGAGCACCAACAGCGTTTAAATCCTAAGATGAAGGAAGTGGTAAGAAATGAGGTATTGAAACTCCTTGATGCTAGTATTATTTACCCTATTGCTGATAGTGAATGGGTTAGTCCTGTTCATTGTGTTCCTAAAAAAGGAGGAATTATCGCTGTTCCTAATGATAATGATGAGCTTATTCCCCAAAGAATAGTAGTGGGCTATAGGATGTGCATTGATTTTAGGAAAGTTAACAAAGTTACTAAGAAAGATCATTACCCGCTTCCTTTTATTGATCAAATGCTAGAAAGGTTGTCTAAAAAGACCCATTTTTGTTTTCTTGATGGATATTATGGTTTCTCTTAAATTGTTGTTAAACAAAAAAACTACTTTTACATGTGCTTACGGAACCTATGCTTATAGACGTATGCCTTTTGGTTTATATAATGCTCCTGCTACTTTCCAAAGATGCATGTCTGCTATCTTTCATGGTTTTTGTGAGGAAATTGTGGAAGTGTTCATGGATGATTTCTCCGTCTATGGAACTTCTTTTGATAATTGTCTGCACAACCTTGATAAAGTCTTGCAGATGTGTGAAGAAACTAATCTTGTTCTTAATTGGGAGAAATGCCACTTCATGGTTAATGAAGGGATTTTCCTTGGGCATAAGGTGTCTGAAAGAGGCATAGAGGTGGATAGAGCTAAAGTTGAGGCAATTGAGAAAATGCCCTGCCCAAGAGACATCAAAGGTATTCGTAGTATCCTTGGTCATGCTGGTTTCGATAGAAGGTTTATTGAATATTTCTCTAAGATATCAAAACCCCTCACTAATCTTCTTCAAAAAGATATACCCTTTGTTTTTGATGATAATTGTAAGGAAGCTTTTGAAACTCTTAAGAAGGCTTTAATTACAGCTCCTATCGTTCAACCACCTGATTGGAGTTTACCCTTTGAAATAATGTGTGATGCTAGTGATTTTGCTGTAGGTGTTGTCCTTGGGCAACGAATTGATAAAAAGTTAAACGTTATTCATTATGCTAGTAAGACTCTTGATGCTGATCAAAGGAATTATGCTACTACTGAAAAAGAATTCCTGGCTATCGTTTTTGCTTGTGATAAGTTTGGACCTTATATTGTGGACTCAAAACTCACCATTAATACTGATCATGCTGCTATTAAGTACCTTATGATGAAGAAGGATGCTAAGCCTAGGCTTATTAGATGGGTGCTGCTTTTACAAGAGTTTGATCTTCATATTGTAGATAGGAAAGGTGCTGAAAAATCCTATAGCTGATAATTTATCTCGATTGGAAAACCTATCTTTTGATCCTATGCCTATTAACGATAGCTTCCCAAATGAACAGTTGGCTGCAGTAGGGGTGAGATCGCGAGGGAGCCCTTGGTATGCTGATTATGCTAACTTTATTGTCTCCAAGTATTTGCCTCCAACTTTCACAGCTCATCAAAGAAGGAAGTTCTTTTACGATTTGAGGCATTATTTTTGGGATGACCCACACTTATATAAAGAAGGAGTGGATGGTATTTTGCAAAGATGTGTTCCAGAATATGAACAAAAGGAGATATTGCATAAATGTCATGGTAGTGCTTATGGAGGACATCATGCAGGAGATAGAATTGCGCAAAAGGTGCTACAATCAGGTTTCTACTGGCCTACCCTTTTTAAAGATGCAAGAAAATTTGTTTTATCTTGTGATGAGTGTGAGCGTGTTGGTAATATTTCTAGACGCAATGAAATGCCTATGAACTACTCTCTAGTTATTGAACCCTTTGATTGTTGGGTATTTGACTTTATGGGTCCTTTTCCTCCCTCAAAAGGCTATAATCATATTCTTGTTGTTGTTGATTATGTTACTAACTGGGTAGAAGCCATCCCTATGAAGAGTGCTGACGGGGCGACCTCTCTAAAAATGCTCAAGGATGTTATCTTTCCTAGGTTTGGAGTGCCTAGGTATCTTATGACTGATGGAGGTTCTCATTTCATTAATGGTGGTTTTAGAAAGACCCTTGCTAAATATGATGTTAATCATCGAATTTATTTAGCTTATCACCCCAAACTAGTGGGCAAGTAGAGTTACGAAATAGAGAAATTAAATCCATCTTGCAAAAGACTGTTAATAGATCTAGAAAAAACTGGGCTAAAAAGTTGAATGATGGTTTATGGGCTTATAGGACTGCCTACAAAAACCCTATGGGGATGTATCCTTATAAAATGGTTTATGGGAAAACTTGTCACCTACCTTGAGAATTACAACACAAAGCTTACTGGCAGTTAAAGAACTCAATAGAGATTGTAAGCTTGCTGGTGAGAAAAGATTATTTGACTTAAGTTCTATAGATGAATGGAGGAGTGAAGCCTATGAGAATGCTAGGCTCTTTAAGAAAAAAGTTAAAAAATGGCATGACAAGCAAATACTTAAGAGAGAATTTCATGTTGGTGAGAAAGTTCTATTGTATAGGTCTCGTCTCAGATTTTTTTGAAGGAAAACTAGTGTCAAAATGGGAAGGACCTTTCGTTATTGAAGAAGTGTACCATTCGGGAGCAATAAAATTTTCTTCTTTAAAAGATAATACTACACAAGTAGTGAATGGGCAGCGACTCAAGCACTATATTGCTGGAGATTCTTACAATGAAGATGTTGATGCCTTTCAAGTTATAAGTCCGGAAAAATTTATCAAGGACCAAATTCAGAGACGTGCAGACTCCGTTTTTAAATAGGTAACAGTTATGGTTAGAAAAGTTCCGCGAAAGATCTGTCCAGCTATATTTTTGCAGTTTTAGTTAATAAGGAAAGCTATGAAGCGAAAGAGGGATGGAAACAGAGACAGGGTGGCTCACACCACCCTATGGCGCAGGCCCACCCCTGGTCGCACCACCAGGTGGTGTGGCCACTCCAGACTCCGCCTCCGACCCGTTTTCTCCCAATACCTTCCTTTTGATGTGAAACTTCGTAATATATAATCCCCCGGATCTCCCGACATTCGTATATCGTGTTATCATTGTGTTTTCGTTTCGATCTGTTTCTGACAGGTAGGGTCCCAGATTTGGAGCCACAATGTCTTCCTCTGGATCAGCCAAGGAAGATTCCTTAGAAGATATCATCAACCCGTACATGAGAGAGTTGAAGATTCATCCCAAGGAGTTGTTGCTTGAAGATGGGGAGGTCCAGATAAACGAGGTTCAAGGCCCTAAAGGTGAAGGAAGTTGATGGCCCAAATATATCGAGCTCGTTGGGGAACCCCAAGAGGAAGGTATGATGAGCACAACAGCAAGTTTTCCCTCAGTAAGAAACCAAGGTTATCAATCTAGTAGGAGCAAGGAAACACCCCAAAGGTGTAGCTAGCTGAACATTGGCAGGGCGCACTACCGGTTCCAGGAGCAACATGGAGACCTGCACAACACAACCACAGAACTTTGCCCCCAACTTGCGATGAGGTTATCAATCTCACCAGTTTTGCTGAAAACAAAGGATTAAACGTATCGAATGGAAGGAAGTAATAGTTTGTAGAAAGTAAACACAAAGCAGTAAACAGTTTGTAGATTGTATGTAAAAGAAAGGACCGGGGTCCATAATTCAATAGAGGTGTCTCTCCTTAAGATAGATAACATGCTGGGTGAACAAATTACTGCGGGGCAATTGACAAACATTGAGAAAGCATACAAGCATATACTAATCATCTTGACTCCTTTGAGACTTGATTGGGCATTACATCATTATACATAAACCACCATCCAACTTCATCTATGACTAATAATCCACCTTCAGGTTATCATCCGAACCCCCTCTAGTATTAAGTTGCAAGCAACAGATTATTGCTTTATGAATTGTGTGTAAAGTAAACAATACGATTGTTCTATGAATAAATGATTGTTGTTTTCTCCCTAGTAGCAACAACACATCTAGTACCTTAAGATTTCTGTCACTTCCCCAGATTACCAGAGGCATGAACCCACTATCGAGCATAAATACTAACTCTTGGAGTTGCTAGCATCTACTTGGCCAAGATAGCTACTAACAACAGAAAGCTTGCAAGATCACAAATAACAAAGACATGATAGAATCAATAATCAATCTGAAATAGCATCTCAATATCCATCGGATCCCCACAAACACAACATGCAAAATTACAAATAGATCACCTTGATCATGAACGGAGCTAACAAGATCTAGACATGAAAGCACAAAGGAGGAGAACTAGCCATCTAGCTACTACATGGACCCGTAGTCCAGAGATGAACTACTCACGCATCACACCGGAGGTTTGCATGGTGATGAAGAAGGCCACCAGGGTGAATTCCCCTCTCCGGTAGGGTGCTGGGAAGAGCTTTAGATCCCTCCCGATCTACGGATGGAGATGATGGCGGCTACACACTCTTTCGTGGATTTTTGATCGGGTACTTAGGGTTTTGGTTTTGGAGGCAATATATAGGAGGAAGGAGAGGCCGAGGAGGTGTTGGGGTCGGCCAGACCACCCCTTGGCGTGGGCCAGGCCTGGACGCACTGCCAGGTTGTGTGGCCGGGCCCCAGCCCTTCTCCGGAAAAATAGTGACTTTGGCTTTTGTCCCATCCAATTCCGAGAATATTCATTTTCTGACTTCCTGGAACCAAAAACTGCAGAAAATAGGCAGCTGGCACTGTGGCTCTTTGTTAATAGGTTAGTCCAAGAAATCATATGAAAAGTACTCCAAAGTGTGGACAAAACACAAGAAAGTAGATAAAACCAAGCATGGAACATCAAAAATTATAGATACATTTGCAATGTATCAACATCTCCAAGCTTAACTCCTGCTCGTCCTCGAGTAGGTATGTGATAAAAATAAAGAATAATTTTTGAGGTGACATGCACCATCATAAACTTGATCAAAGTATTTGTAAAACATTCAAAGTTGGGATCATAGTACTTTAATCATAACATAAAAGACAAAGTTCTAGCAATAAGACAAAGAAACTATATTGCAACATGAAAAGGCACAAACAAAAGATTCATGAATAACAATGCTTTGCAAGACGTTTGTTTGTTTCACATAAAGAAAACATAGCATAGTAGTGTTCAACTTGTCCCTCATAGAGTAGAAAATATAAATGCATAGGACACCTTCAAAGTTCATAAGAGTGACTAGATACAAATAGTTTAAAACAAGCAATATCAAGTTATGCATCAATCAACTAGTCTTGGGACAATGCACATAGAACTAATAATGGCCACTATGCTCTCAAAGTAGGTGCATAAAGGTAGAAGGTGGAGACTCAATATAATGGTGGAAGAAAGGCCTTCATAAAAGGAAGCAGAGATTCAAATTTCATAAGAGCTTCCAAAAATTACGGTACTTATAGCTTTCATCTCTCATTGCCCCTATCATAAGCATCTTGAAGTGATTAAGGTTAAAGTGAACAAACTATGGTGTACATGCTTGACGAAGTATAAGTTAGGAATCTTATGTCCCTTGAATACGAGGGCCGCTCCTCATGCTACTCAAGTTTGGTCACTGGTAAGTTCTTGTCATTATAAGTACATGTATATCATAGAAAACCGCCAACGGGGTACCCCTTGCCCGATGATACAGAAGAATCCCCATATCAAAATGACAAGGCAAGCAAACAACGAGCATCTCAGCAATCTTCTTATTTACCATGGGAATATGGTGCTTTTTTCTCTCTTTCCTCTTTTCATAATCCCTTTTTTTCTCTTTTTTCTCAATATAGGACTCTTTTTTTATAAGAAGAATGCTTCATAGACAGCTCATTATGGTTACGCTGCAGGTTTCCACCATGTCAGCATGGATTAGAACAGTGGCCCAGGCGTTTCTCTAACACATATACATAACTCCATGGATTTACAAGCTCCCCTTTCATTTCACACCGACAACATCCATAGACAAAAGAGCATGATATCAACTAGGTACAAAGTACCAGTGCAATGTTGAAAGCGTTCCCCATGACAGCATGGTTCTGCTAATCCTCAACAAATAAGTGCAAGCATATACAATATAGACGACACAATGGTTCAAGTTTATTAAGGGCAAGAAAAGTAAGGTGTGCCATCAAGTTCGTGAGAGCTTTAATCACTAGTTTTCTCATAACAAGTTTAATTCAGAAGGTAAACAAAAACATGAATATACTTGGAATAGCATAAGCTAGTAGGTAGGTATGGTGGACTCTTTGGAATAACTTGGTTTAGGGAGTTGGATGCATGAGTGGAACTCATACTTGGTTCTGGATGCTAGCAAAAGACTGGGAGCGACAAACTAAGAGAGCAGTAATGGCCATAATCATGCAGAGCGACAAAACATCATTGATCAAAGCATAAAGTGATACTACAAGTTGAAAACTAAAGGATCATAAAGTCTTATGGTGACTTGGTATAGTCATAACATGGTGTGAGCATGCGCCAAGTCAACCCAAATAAAGCATCAAAGGAGAATACCACTATACTATGCTTTAATATGCTAAAACAACGCATGATTCATCCAAGGCACATTAAGCAATCTCAATTGTTTATAACAATTCCTGCTTAATAATATCACCATCTACATCCCTGTGCTTTTGCATCTCACAAAGTTCAACAGTAAAGAATACTAAGCATAAATCCAAAACAATATCAAGCATGGCATGACAAAGCATAGGCCACAGTCAAAAACAAGCTCTCTTTACCACTTAAGCATGAGCTTTCCTACTCTTTTCCAAACCAAACCAAACTATTTGAAAACCAATGTATGAAAGAGGGGGTCCAACCAATTTATTCAGCAAACTAAGCAAACAAAGCAAACGACAAACCAAAACAAAAACGAAAAAGATGACGCTCCAAGAACAACACAACTGTGCATGAAACAATAAAAATGAAGCGTTTGGAAGAATCCTGGGATTTTTATTGATGAAGAGGGGGATGCCTTGGGCATCCCCAAGCTTTGAAGCTTGTACTTCTTGGATATTTCTTGGGGTGACATGCGTGGCATCTCCAAGCTGGAGCTTTAGTCCATCCTTCATCTTATTACTCATTCCTTCCATACACCTGAAATTTTTCCTTCATACAAAACTTCACACAATCTTTATTAGCAACATTAGTGCACTCAAGATAATAAGTCTTTAGGTTCAGTTATAACACCAATAAACTTCCATTATAACACTAGCTACTGTAGCACTTCCCTCAAAAATCTCAATTCCCTAAAAGAACTCAAAAAGGAACCAACAAGAAGCAAATGCAGAAAATGGCAGAAATCTGTCAAAACAGACCAGCAGGTAAAGATGAATTTTTTCGAAGACATTCTGTTGCTAAAATCGAAAAGTGTTGAACTAACTAATGTTAGATAACAACCTAGGGCAGAAGCAAAAAAAGTCATGCCTCAAAAAGACGTACAGAGATTTTACACGAATTTTTACGGTGAAGCACTGAAATCTGTTTCGGGACAGCAACTTTCCCAATCATTACTTCTCTCTCATTAGAGGTTACTCTTGGCACAAAAAGCAAATAAAAAGGATAAGGAGCGGTTATTACTGAAATAATAATTTCCAAGTCTCATCTAAAACTTTTGGGTTATCTCCCAATAAGTACTTTTCTTTAACGCCTTTAAGTTAGGCATAAGAAGCAAGAAAAAGAATCAAGTGTTCTCAAATGAAGAAGCATTAAGACCAAATTTTGTTTTCATAGGAGAAGCAAAAGAAATATTTTCTCTCTTCTTAGGGAAGTGTTCTATACCTTTCTTGAGTGGGAGTTGATATTTAATGGTGCCTTCTTTCATATCAATAATGGCACCAACAGTTCTAAGAAAAGGTCTTCCCAAAGTAATAGGACAAGAAACATTGCATTCAACATCCAAAACATAGAAATCAACGGGGACATAGGCATTGTTAACCATAATAAGAACATCATTAATACTCCCCATGAGTTTCTTTTTAGCATTATCATCAAGTGGGACATTCAAATAACAATCTTCAAGTGGAGGCAAATCAAGCATATCATAAATCCTTCTAGGCATAATAGAAATACTACTATCAAGATCACATAAAGCTTTGAAATCAAAGTCATTCACTTTCATATTAATGATGGGTTCCCAACCATCTTCTTGTTTTATAGGAATAGAAGCTTTATGTTTCAACTTTTCTTCTTTAATCTTTATGAGAGCATCCGTAATGTGTTTTGTAAAGGCCATGTTCATAGCACTAGCATTAGGACTTTTAGCAAGCTTTTGTAGGAACTTAATAACTTCAGAGATGTTGCAACCATCAAGATCAAAATCAAATTTATCATCTAAAGTAGTAGAACTATTACTAGCCTCAACACTAGTGGTGGTAATAGTAGAAACACTAATGTTTCTAGCAATTTCATCTTCTCTTTCCCAACTAGCATGTAATTCAGCTAATAGTCTTACATTTTCATCAATTCTTACTTGTATAGCATTGGTAGCTGCAAAGGGATTATCATTATTTTCAGGTTTAGCAGCAATTTTATTCAAAGAAGATTGAGCTTCAGCCAAAGATGCTATATTTCTTTGAGCATTACAGAGTTTTTCCTTAATAGTTTTATTGAAAGCAGTTTGTTTACTAATAAACTCTTTAAGCATAACTTCAAGTTCAGAGGGAGCACTCCTATTATTGTTGTAGGAACTTCCATAAGCATTACCATTGTTGGGAGGATATGGCTTATAATTGTTGTTACCAAAATTACTCCTATAGGCATTGTTGCTAAAATTGTTATTTCTTATGAAGTTCACATCAACTTGCTCTTCTTGAGCAACGAAAGAAGCCAAAGGAACATTATTTGGATCAATATGGGCTTTCCCATTAACAAGCATAGACATAATAATATCAATCTTATTACTCAAGGAGGAGGTTTCCTCAACAGAATTTACCTTCCTACCTTGTGGAGCTCTCTCAGTATGGCATTCAGAATAATTAACCATCATATTGTCCAGAAGTTTTGTTGCAGCACCCAAAGTGATGGTCATAAAGGTACCTCCAGTAGCAGAATCCAATAGGTTCCTTGAACAATAGTTCAATCCTGCATAAAAAGTTTGGATGATCATCCAAGCAGTCAGTCCATGAGTGGGACAATTCTTTACCAAAGATTTCATTCTTTCCCAAGCTTGAGCAACATGTTCATTATCAGATTGTTTAAACTTCATTATTTCACTTCTCATGGATATAATCTTAGCAGGCGGATAGTATTTTCCAATGAAAGCATCTTTGCACTTAGTCCAAGAATCAATACTATTCTTAGTTAAGGAATTCAACCATTCTTTAGCTTTTCCTTTCAAAGAGAAAGGAAACAATTCCAGCTTAATAATATCACCATCTACATCCCTGTGCTTTTGCATCTCACAAAGTTCAACAAAGTTATTTAGATGGGAAGCAGCATCTTCATTACCAATACCAGAATTTTTTTATCTCATAACAAGATTGAGTAAAGCAGGTTTTATCTCAAAGAAAGTATCTTCAGGCACAGGTGGAGCAATAGGTGTGCTCATAAAATCATTGTTGTTGGTGCTAGTGAAGTCACACAACTTAGTGTTTTCAAGAGTAGTCATTTTTTTGGGTTTTCAAATAAGAAAGCAAACTAGTAAAACTATTTTTTTTGTGTTTTTGATAAAGAAACAAGCAAACAAAGCAAAAAGAAACTAAGAAAAACAAAAATAACAAAGTAAAGAGATTGGTTATGAGGGACTCCCATTGTGAAGATGTCCTTGACTCCCCGGCAACGGCGCCAGAAAAATGCTTGACGGCTCAGTACACGGCGCATAGAAAAGTGTTGGTGCGGTGTTGATGTAGAGCTCATTGGGAACCCCAAGAGGAAGGTATGATGACCACAACAGCAAGTTTCCCTCAGTTATGAAACCAAGGTTTAATCGAACCAGTAGGAGCAAGGAAACACCCCAAAGGTGTTACTAGCTGAGCCTTGGCAGGGCGCACTACGGTGCTAGTAGCAACGTGGAGTCCTGCACAACACAACCACAGAACTTTGTCCCCAACTTGCGACGAGGTTGCCTATCTCACCGTGTTTTGCAGAAAATAAATGATTAAATGTATCGAATGGAAAGAAGTAAAAGTTTGTAGAAAGTAAACACAAAGAAGTAAACAGTTTGTAGATTGTATTTAAAAGACAAGGACCGGGATCCATAGTTCACTAGAGGTGGCTCTCCTTAAGATAGATAACATGCTGGGTGAACAAATTACAGCGGGGCAATTGACAAACATCGAGAAAGAAATACATGCATATACTAATCATCTTGACTCCTTTGAGACTTCATTGGGAATTACAACATTATATATAGACTGCCATCCAACTGCATCTATGACTAATAATCCACCTTCAGGTTATCATACGAACCCCCTACAGTATTAAGTTGCAAGAAACAGATTATTGCTTTACAAACTGCATGTAAAGTAAACAATATGATTGTTCTATGAACAAGAGATTGTTGTTTTCTCCCTAGTAGCAACAGCACATCTAGTACCTTAGAGATTTCTGTCACTTCCCCAGATTACCAGAGGCATGAACCCACTATCGAGCATAAATACTAACTCTTGGAGTTGCTAGCATCTACTTCGCCAAGATAGCTACTAACAACGGAAAGCATGCAAGAAGACGAATCAAGTGTTCTCAAATGAAGAAGTATTAAGAGAAAATTTTGTTTTCATAGGAGAGGCAAAAGAAACCTTATCTCTCTTCTTAGGAAAATGTTCTATACCTTTCTTGAGTGGGAGTTGATATTTAATGGTGCCTTCTTTCATACCAATAATGGCACCAACAGTTCTAAGAAAAGGTCTTCCCAAAGTAATAGGACAAGAAGCATTGCATTCAACATCGAAAACATAGAAATCAATGGGGACATAGGCATTGTTAACCATAATAAGAACATCATTAAGACTCCCCATGAGTTTCTTTTTAGCATTATCATCAAGTGGGACATTAAAATAACAATCTTCAAGTGGTGTCAAATCAAGCATATCATAAATCCTTCTAGGCATAATAGAAACACTACTATCAAGATCACATAAATCTTGGAAATAAAAATCATTCACTTTCATATTAATGATGGGTTCCCAACCATCTTCTTGTTTTATAGGAATAAAAGCTTTATGTTTCATATTTTCTTCTTTCATCTTTATGAGAGCATCAGTAATGTGTTTTGTAAAGGACATGTTCATAGCACTAGCATTAGGACTTTTAGCAAGCTTTTGTAGGAACTTAATAACTTCAGAGATATTGCAACCATCAAGATCAAAACCATAATTATCATCTAGGGTAGTAGAGCTATTACTAGCCTCAACACTAGTGGTGGTGATAGTAGAAACACTAATGTTTCTAGAAATTTCATCTTCTCTTTCCCACTTAGCATGTAATTCACCTAATAGTCTAACATTTTCATCAATTCTTACTTGTATGGCATTAGTAGCTGCAAAGGGATTATCATTAGTTTCAGGTTTAGCAGCCATTTTATTCAAAGAAGATTGAGCTTCAGCCAAAGATGCTATATTTCTTTCAGCATTAGAGAGTTTTTCCTTAATAGTTTTATTGAAAGCAGTTTGTTTACTAATAAAGTCTTTAAGCATAACTTCAAGTTTAGAGGGAGCACTCCTATTATTGTTGTAGGAATTTCCGTAAGTATTACCATTGTTGGGAGGATATGGCTTATAATTGTTGTTACCAAAATTATTCCTGTAGGCATTGTTGCTAAAATTGTTATTTCTTAAGAAGTTCACATCAACTTGCTCTTCTTCAGCAACCAAAGAGGCTAAAGGAACATTATTTGGATCAAGATGGGCTTTCCCATTAACAAGCATAGACATAATAACATCAATCTTATCAATCAAGGGGGAGGTTTCTTCAACAGAATTTACCTTCTTACCTTGTGGAGCTCTTTCAGTATGCCATTCAGAGTAGTTAACCATCATATTACCCAGAGGCTTTGTTGCAGCACCCAAAGTAATGGTCATAAAGGTACCTACAGCAGCAAAATCCAATAGGTTCCATGAAGAATAGTTCAATCTTGCATAAAAGTTTGGATGATCATCCATGCAATCAGTCCATGAGTGGGACAATTCTTCACCAAAGATTTCATTCTTTCCCAAGCTTGAGAAACATGTTCATTATTAGATTGTTTAAACTTCATTATTTCACTTCTCATAGATATAATCTTAGCAGGAGGATATTATTTTCCAATGAAAGCATCTTTGCATTTATTCCAAGAATCAATACTATTCCTAGTTAGGGAATTCAACCATTCTTTAGCTTTTCCTCTCAAAGAGAAAGGAAACAATTTAAGCTTAATAATATATCCATCTATATCCCTATGATTTTGCATCTCACAAAGTTCAACAAAGTTATTTAGATGGGCAGCAGCATCTTCATTACCAATACCAGAAAATTGTTCTCTCATAACAAGATTGAGTAAAGCAGGTTTTATCTCAAAGAAAGTAGCTTCAGGCACAGGTGGAGAAATAGGTGTGCTCATAAAATCATCGTTGTTGGTGCTAGTGAAGTCACACAACTTAGTGTTTTGAAGAGTAGTCAATTTTTTGCGTTTTTCGATAAAGAAAGCAAAGTAGTAAAACTAATTTTTTTTGTGTTTTTGATAAAGAAACAAGAAAACAAAACAAAAGTAAACTAAGAAAAACAAAAATAACAAAGTAAAGAGATTGGTTATGAGGGACTCCCCTTGTGAAGATGTCCTTGACTCCCCGACAACAGGGCCAGAAAAAGTTGTTGATGGCCCAAATATATCGAGCTCATTGGGGAACCCCAAAAGGAAGGTATGATGAGCACAACAGCAAGTTTTCCCTCAGTAAGAAACCAAGGTTATCTATCTAGTAGGAGCAAGGAAACACCCCAAAGGTGTAGCTAGCTGAACGTTGGCAGGGCGCACTACCGGTTCCAGGAGCAACATGGAGACCTGCACAACACAACCACAAAACTTTGCCCCCAACTTGCGATGAGGTTGTCAATCTCACCGGTTTTGCTGAAAACAAAGGATTAAACGTATCGAATGGAAGGAAGTAATAGTTTGCAGAAAGTGAACACAAAGCAGTAAACAGTTTGTAGATTGTATGTAAAAGAAAGGACCGGGGTCCATAGTTCACTAGAGGTGGCTCTCCTTAAGATAGATAACATGCTGGGTGAACAAATTACTGCGGGCCAATTGACAAACATCGAGAAATCATACAAGCATATACTAATCATCTTGACTCCTTTGAGACTTGATTGGGCATTACAACATTATACATAGACCGCCATCCAACTTCATCTATGACTAATAATCCATCTTCAGGTTATCATCCGAACCCCCTCCAGTATTAAGTTGCAAGCAACAGATCATTGCTTTACGAATTGCGTGTAAAGTAAACAATAGATTGTTCTATGAACAAAGGATTGTTGTTTTCTCCCTAGTAGCAACAGCACATCTAGTACCTTAGAGATTTCTGTCACTTCCCTAGATTACTAGAGGCATGAACCCACTATCGAGCATAAATACTAACTCTTGGAGTTGCTAGCATCTACTTGGCCAAGATAGCTACTAACAACGGAAAGCATGCAAGATCACAAATAACAAAGACATGATAGAATCAATAATCAATATAAAATAGCATCTCAATATCCATCGGATCCCCGCAAACACAACATGCAGAATTACAAATAGATGATCTTGATCATGAACGGAGCCCACAAGATCTAGACATGAAAGCACAAAGGAGGAGAACCAGCCATCTAGCTCCTACATGGACCCGTAGTCTAGAGATGAACTACTCACGCATCACACCGGAGGTTTGCATGGTGATGAAAAGGCCTCCAGGGTGAATTCCCCTCTCTGGTAGGGTGCCACGAAGACCTTCAAATCCCTCCCGATCTATGGATGGAGATGATGATGGATACAGACTCTTTCGTGGATTTTTGATCGGGTACTTAGGGTTTTGGTATCGGAGGCAACATATAGGCAGAAGGAGAGGCCGAGGGGGTGCTGGGGTCGGCCAGACCACCCCATGGCGCGGGCCAGGCCTGGCCACGCGGCCAGGTTGTGTGGTCGGGCCCCATCCCTTCTCTGTCTCGGATTCTGGCTCCAGATGTCTTCCGGAAAAATAGTGACTTTGGCTTTTGTCCCGTCCAATTCCGAGAATATTCATTTTCTGACTTCCTGGAACAAAAAACAGCAGAAAATAGGCAGTTGGCACTGTTGCTCTTTGTTAATAGGTTAGTCCAAGAAATCATATGAAAAGTACTCCAAAGTGTGGACAAAACACAAGAAAGTAGATAAAACCAAGCATGGAACATCAAAAATTATAGATACATTTGCAATGTATCAAAAGTATGGAGAACAGGATGGAAGCACTGGAGCAAGAAGTCTTTAGGTACAAGAAGATGGCGGAACGCGAAGTGGATATCATCCATAAGATTTGTTCCGAACTCATCGCCGATCACCAAAAGGAGACTCCTGAGCTCAAGGATGAAGTCCTCTCACTCCGCTAAACAACCAACAAACTGCAAGCACATCTCTCCGACATTCAAAATCAAAACTATGAGTATGAGGTTAGGTTTAAACGCATAAGTGCTGCTGCAAGTTTCAGGATGCTGGAGACCACGATGTCCTTTGTTGATGGGGAACCCTTACCCTGGAAGTCGGATGATGATGAGAGGATACCACCACCACCAAAGGAGTAATTCGTCATCAGTTTTGGCACCCCCTTGGTTTGTTCCAAGCTTGGGGGAGTGCCGCGGTATCACATCACTATCTTCTATCTTTTTACCTTTTTAGTACAGTCATATCATGAATAGAGAAGTTATCATGTAGGATGGTTTGCATATGGAAGTGTCCCCTCTCTCGTTAGATATGTATCCCTTGGTGTGAGTTGTCGTTATGGAATATTAATGAGAAGTTCTATCATTTACTCTTTTGCATATCTTATATTAGTTTTCCATTCATGGTTATATGATTGCTCTTGTTGTTAGTATGGGTATCACTTTGGGATCATTGAGTAAATTTAGTTGGTTTTGGCAAACTGGCTTGGTCATTAGCAACACTATTTTTGAGAGTTGAATGAAAAAGATAAAAGTACTCTAAAGAAATATAATTTCATCATCTTTCATTATTGATTTGCTCATAAGTTTACTATTCTCTAGTTAAGATCTTTTGTGCTTCCAAGGAAGATTGCATGTTTTTCTTTATCACCTGTATGTTTGTTTGTTTCCTTCAACTCTTATACTTGCTACCCAGCCTTGCTAGACAAAAACCTGTAATGAGAGGGAATTCTTCTCGTGCATCCAATCCTTTAAACCAAAACATATGCCATTCATGTCCACCATACCTACCTATTAGCACTATTGCTATTCCAAGTAAATTCATGTTTTTATCTACCTTCCAAATTAAACTTGTTATGTGAAAATTAGTGATTAAAGCTCTCACGAACTTGATGGCACACTTTACTTTCTTGCATTTAATAAACTTGAACCATTGTGCCCATCTATTTTGCATATATGCTTGCGCTTTGTAAGTTGTGAATTAGCAGAACCATGTTGTCATGGGGAACACTTTCAACATTGCACTGGTACTTTGTACCTAGTTGATATCATGTTCTTTTGTCTATGGATGTCGTCGGTGGGGAATGAAAGGGGAGCTTGTAAGTCCATGGAGTTATGCATGTGTGTTAGAGAAACGCCTGGGCCGCCGGTCTAATCCATGCTATCATGGTGGAAACCTGCAGCGTAACCATAACGAGCATCTATGACGCATTCTTCTTATAAAAAAAGATAGAGATTGAGAAAAAGAGAAAAAAAGAGATTATGAAAAGAGGAAAGATAGAAAAAAGCACCATATTCCCATGGTAAATAATAAGATTGCTGAGATGCTTGTTGTCTGCTTTCCTTCTCATTTTGATATGGGGATTCTTACATATCATCGGGCAAGGGGTACCCCGTTGGCGGTTCTCTATGATACACATGTGCTTACGATGACAAGAAATTACCGGTGACTAAACTAGAGTAGCACGAGGAGCGGCCCTCGTATTCAAGGGACATGAGATTCTCAATTTACAACTTGTCAAGCATATCCTCATATTTGATCTCTTTAACCTTAACCACCTAAAGATGCCTATGATAGGAGAAATGAGATCTGAAAGCTAATAAGTATCATAATTTTTGGGAGCTCTTTATGAAACTTGCAATCCCTGCTTCCCTCTACGAAGGGCCTTTCTTTTACTTTTAAGTTGAGTCAGTAAACCTATTCCCTTCTATCTCAGCAAGTATTTTGAGTTTTTGTGTTTCATTCATTCATATGATGATTTATTCAATCATGTTTCTTATGTTCCTTGTTTTGCAAATTGCTCTTATCTTGGTGATTACTACTTTGAAAGCTATCATTGAAAACCAGTTATCTGTGAAATCCAGCAAATTATCAACTATTGTTCGACCAAGAGCCAAGTTTGCCATTACCAATTATGATTCACTTGATGTATCTTTATTGTGTTTCCGTTACTTATTGCAAGTTAAGTTATATAATAGTGAGTTGTCTTCTATTATGATCTATGTATTGATGAATGTGATGCTTCTTGTCCTTATTCTTTTATCGACTCTTCACTCCATAAACCTGAGGCCATGTTCATGGAGCTCCGTTTCGCTTGGGGACAAGCGAAGTCTAAGCTTGGGGGGAGTTGATACGTCCATTTTGCATCACTATTCTATATCATAATTTACTGTTATTCATTGATATATTCCATATTAAGAGGTGATACTTATGTTATTTCATTTGTTTTTGCATGGTTGATGACTTTTGAAGCATGGACCGCTACAGTCAGGATTCTGATGGAAAACGTGCTATTTGGAGGAAAAATTCGCGAAGATCAGAAAATCCGAGAAAATATACGGAGAATCCTATTTTTCCAGAAGACGAAGGAAGCCAGAAGTAGGAGTGGATATGGGCCACAGGGGGGCCACACCACCCCCTAGCACGGTACATCCTAGGCCGCGCCACCAGGTGGTGTGGCCGCCCTGGCCCACCTCTGGATCTCCCCTCTGGCGTATATAGTTCTCCCGAAACCCTAATACTCAGGGAGCGACCACAGAAAGATTCCGCCACCTCTGTGGGGCGGAAAACACCGAGAGAGAAAGATCTCTCCAGCAGACAGATTTCTGCCGGGGGAATTCCTTCCCGGAGAGGGGAGATCGTCGCCATCAACACCACCATCAAGCTGGACTTCATCGGGATCATCATCATCACCACCACCATCATCACCATCAGCACCATCATCACCATCTCCATATTGCTGTAACAATTGGGTTGAATCTTGCATAGTTCTTAGGGGAAACTTTCCCGGTGTTGATTACTCTTTGCAGTTGATGCTATTGATTGAATTGTTGAATTATTGTTTATGTTCAGATTGTTATACATAATTATTCCATATCTGATCATGATCCATATGATGTCTTGTGAGTAGTTCGTTTACTTCTTGAGGACATGGGAGAAGTCATGTTGTTAGTAGTGGAATTGTGTTGAGAAAGATTCAATAGTTTGATATTTAAGTTGTGGTGTAATTCTTCTAGTGGTGTCATGTGAACATCGACTATATGACACTTCACCTATATGGGCCTAGGGGAATGCATTGTGTATTTGGCTACTAATCGTAGGGGTTGCCGGAGTGATAGAAACCTGAACCCCGTTAGGAAACCATTGCACAAGGGATGTAAGGGTCTTAGAGTTTAAAGCTGTGGTTAGGTTTCTACCTTAATTACTTTCTTGTACTTACGGATGTTTACAAGGGGTATAATCACAAGTATGTATTAGTCCTAGGAAGGTCGGTACATTAGCACAGGTTCACCCACACAACACTTAGCAAGCTAAAGAAGATTAATCAACTATATGAAGCGAAAGCACTTGAGAGTCTTCCCGTGTGTCCTCGAGAACGTTTGGTCATCTTAAGTAATACAACCGACTTGTCCTTTGCTGCATAAAGGATTGGGCCACTTGCTGCATTTATTCCTACTGTCTTTTATTTACTCGTACTTTATTTTACTTGCTTTATCAAAAACCCCTAAAAATCTGTTTGCTAAGTATTTGCAGAGAATTCCTGATCCATACTACTAGCCAACACCTTCTGCTCCTCGCTGGGTTCGACACTCTTACTTATCGAAAATACTACGATACACCCCCTATACTTGTGGGTCATCACCTCTTACCACACCTCAAGTTGTCATTAATCCTCATTATTGCCCTTCACTTGTGTGGCTTGAATAATAACATGAAACCAAACTCCACTAAGGACTATTGAACCCTGCAACGAACTTCACAAAGCCCAAGAAGAACAAAAAATATTTTTGGTGTTTTTGATTTTTAAAGGCAAGAACAAAAAGGAAGAACAAGCAAAGTGAAATCCTTTTGGGTTTTTCGAATAGTTTAGACAAAGCTAAAAGAAAGAGGCAAACCAAGGAAAAAAGAAAAAGAAGCAAACAAAGAGGAACAACAGAAATATTTTTGGTCTTTTTGTGTTTTGGAAAGAAAAGAAAGTGAAACATGGATATACAAAGTACCGACTAAACATGATATTTAGATGAGTGTGATGTCGGTGTACCTCGCCCCAAGCTTAGGCTTTTGGATTAAGTGGGTATAAATCCCAAGCTAGCCAAGATGGAGCGCCTTTGTAGTATGGCGAGGAGGTGCCCGCGTCCTGATACGAGCTCGAGGACGCCCCAGCTTAGTGCACAGAATAGTCGTAAGAGGGCACATCCCCCTGGTGCTGCCCGTGGAAACCAAGCAAGCGGAGATGCTCTTCCACCTCCTCCTTGGAACACGACCATGGCCTCCTGTAAATACTGAACAAAGTGGATTGTAGCAAAGGAATTTCCCTCTCGTGTCAGTCAGTAAACAACATCTTGTATACTAAACCCTCCGTACTAGAGTCAACAATGACAAAGTGATGCGTTTTCATAGCAGCAAGATCAAGCCTTTGTGGTGTCAACACAGTATCATTAGGATCCATAGAAAGTTCTAAAGAAACAAGCATAAGTGAGGAAATAATGCCCCCATAAATAGGTCCTCTAGCGTCTAGGCGTCGAGCAATGAGAGAGCCAAGATTATACTTGGTATCATTATTAAGTGCAGCAGTGAGGAAGGCCAAATGATAATTAGAAATATTACTAGTGTTCTCCCTACCAAGAATGCTAGTGGCAAGATAATAAGCAAAATATTTAAGAGCTAGGAGTTGAATGTTCCTTATCTTCCCGCGTTGAGCCGCGCGGTCATCGTCATTTGTCACACTTCGGTAGAGCTCCAGCAAAGCAGCGGGTCGACCTTGGATCTTCTTCACTGTCCCAGTGATGCCTATGCCTACAATGCTGCAAAATCTTTCCAATGGCATGGTAATAGGCAGATTATAAATCTTAAACAAAATAGTTGACTGATAAGGGGTGTTAGTGAAAACGAAACTCTCAACGAAAGTTTTGGTGAGCACGGTATATTGCTTACTCTCATCTTCCATGTAGGTGGTCAGCCCAACCCTCTGAACAAGAAGTAAGAACTCATCGAGGATCCCTGCAGCTCGCAAAAAGGTAAAACAAAGGAAGGTATTCATTGCCAAAGCGTGGTGCAATAAGATCTTCATTGTATGATGGCCTAAACTGAGAGGCTGATCTTGAGGGCCTTTCTCTCCTGGGTGTGTCCCTCTCAAATATTTCTCCAAGTGTGGTTGTTCATCTTTGATATTCTGAAATTTAAACATCCATTATACAAGTGATTGTAAAGTGAATACATAATGAAGGGAACTACTCAAAGGGACTTGTAAGAGGCCTAAACATGCATCAAAACAATTTCTCTAAGCATTGAACAAGCTTACCAATTCTCATAACCTGTCACCTATAGTAGCAAAATACTCAAGATATAATCCACTAAACACAAATCTACTTGGACAAGTGGAGGAGTCACATACCGGAGAACAAATGCTCCAAATTTCAGCAGCAAAGATGGGCTGAGAAAGGAGATCGAAAAATCATGGACAAGAACAGCAAGAACGCGATTTCGAGCAATGAACTGATGTTTTCTCGAGAGAGAGAAAGCAGTGGCAAGTGAGAGAGTGAGTGGAGGGCCAGGGGTGGCCCACACCATGGCTAGGCGCGCCCCTGGGGTGGCCGCACCACCATGTGGTGTGCCTGCCTGGTGGGCTCCCTGGGTCACTCTAGGTACTCATCTGCCCCTTTTATCACGTAAAAAATTAATATGAATTTTCTGGAATTTTTCGAGACACTTTATTTTTGAGCAATTTTCAGGTATAGATGACTGATTTTCTGACAGAAAGATGTTTTTGAAAAGATGCAAAAGCAAAACAAAACAAAAACTTCAGAAGTTCTAAGACACTCTAATATGCAAGCAACTAGCAACATAAAAGTAAACTAAGCGAAAGAAAAAAACTAAAATGAATAAAATAAAAGTAAGCAAAGATAATCATGGTGACAACATTGTTTTGTTCATTAAAATCCCTTTGTTAACAAGGTTGATCAGGTCTTGTTACCAAAAAAATTTATATGAAACAAAACTTTGTATTCCACTAATGATTATGTTACCTCAACCTTGATAGCAATGGTTCCAATCATAATAGTTTCATATTTTTCTCGTGGTATGGGACAATATATTTCTCCAACTTGGATGCCCTCAACATGTTCAATTGAGTTTAAACTATAAATCTTATCAATCTTCTTGGGGAAATAGACAGTATGCTCCTTGTCATTAACATTAAAAGTCACTTTTCCTTGATTACAATTAATAAAAGCTCCTGTAGTATTAAGAAAAGGTCTCCCAAGAATAATAGCCATATTGTCATCTTCAGGCATTTCAAGCACAACAAAATTAGTTAATATTAAGCAATTATGAGCCACTTGAACAGGTACATCCTCACATATACCAACAAGAATGGTAGTAGATTTATTAGCCATTTGCAAAGATATATCAGTTGGTATTAGTTTTTCCAATTGAAGTCTCTTATATAGAGAAAAAGGCATAACACTAACTCCTGCTCCCAAATCACACAAAGCAGTTCTAACATAACTATTTTCAATAGAGCATGGAATAGTTGGAATCTCTGGGTCCCCAAGTTTCTTTGGAACCTTACCATTAAAGGAATAATTAGCAAGCAAAGTAGAAATTTCTTCATTAGGTATCTTCCTTTTATTAGATACAATATCCTTCATATACTTTGAATAAGGAGGCAATTTAATAGCATCAGTCAAAGGTATCTACAAAAATAAAGGTATCATCCACTCAAAAAACTTATTATAGTGTTCACCTTCCTTTGACTTGTGTTTCTTATCAGGGAAAGGCATAGGTTTTTGGACCGAGGGCTCTCTTTCACTACCATGTTTCTTAGCAACAAAATCTTCTTTAGTGTATTTAGTATTCTTAGTGTGCCTTTCAGGTTCTTCTTCAACTTTTTCTTTACCAGGAGCATCATTTTCCTCATTACCACTTTCAGTTTCAGCATCAGAGACAGATATACTATTAGGATCTTTAGCAGGTTCAGAGGATTCTATAATAGTTTTATGTTTGTTTTTCCTTTTCTTAGGAGTAGTACCACTATTTTCAGTTTGTCGA
This sequence comes from Avena sativa, assembly GCA_916181665.1. Taxonomy (NCBI): domain Eukaryota; kingdom Viridiplantae; phylum Streptophyta; class Magnoliopsida; order Poales; family Poaceae; genus Avena; species Avena sativa. The sequence goes on from OV702291.1 coordinate 311,509,858, forward strand.
GAATCCTGCTCAATTCTTTTAGGATGCCCCTTAGGATATAGAGGATCCTGGGTAGCAGCACCACTTCTAGTTCTAATTTCATAAGCATGTTTTTCTTTAGCAGCATTAACTAGCAAGTCTTTTTGTACTTTAATAAGCTGATCAACTTGAGTTTGAACGATTTGAAAATGTTTAACATGCATTTTAACGTCATTAGATGTTCTTTCCACAATATCTTTTAACTCAATAATAGCTCTAGAGTTTTCCATTAAATGATTTTGCACCCTTTTATTAAAATTATCTTGCTTAACAATAAAAACATCAAATTCTTCTAAGCATTGATCAGGAGGTTTAGAGTAAGGAATATCACCTTCATCAAAATGTTGGAGAGAGTGTACCTCAATAGTGGATGAGTGGGAGATTAGCTTACATCATTCTTCTATAGGAGGTAAATTCTTGACATCTACAACTTTAATTCCCTTCTCCTTAAGACATTTCTTAGCTTCCTTCATCACTTCATCATTTAGTTCAATAACTCCCCTCTTCTTTGATTTTGTTGTTGGTGTTGGCTTAGGCACAGTTAACTCAGGTGTAGTTATCTCAGGTATAGTTGGTTCAGGAGGAGTCCAATCTTCATTATTCTTGCTAGACATTAATTCCTTAGCTTCTTTGGGAGTTCTATTCCTGAAAACACAATCAACACAACTATCCAGGTATGTCCTAGGTTCTTCCGTTAGTCCATTATAATATATATCAAGAAGCTCATTTTTAGGTAATGGCCATCCAGCCTGTGCATGAATAAAAGCACAAAACCTTGCCCATGGTTCAGGCAATATCTCTTTTTCTCCCTATTTAAAATCAAAAAGTTCCTGCAAAATAGCATGTCTAGCACAATGAGGGAAATACTTCTGAAGGAAGGTAGTAATCAAGCAATCAGGGCTATCAATAGATCCAGGAGGTAAATTATTAAACCAAGTTTTAGCTTCTCCTTTCAGTGAAAAAGGGAAAATTTTAGCAACAAAGTAGGTGCGCATCTTAATATCATCAGATAATAGGCCACTCATGAGCTAAGTCATATGTGCTACAGCACTTTCATTCCTAGTCCCACAAAAAGGTTCTTTCTCAACAATGGTTATGTAAGATAAATCAAGAGAGAAGTCATAATCCTTATCTTTAATGTTTATGGGAGATGCAGCAAACTTAGCATTAGGAGATAATTTAGGTCTAACAATATGTTTCTCAAGAAGACTTTTTATAACACTCCTATCACGGGTGTTTTGGCATTCTTTAATAAATTCATCAGTCATTTCAATATATCTGTCTTCAGTATCATAGCTCTCTCTAGACTCAGGTGAACTGACAGGTGTAGTAGTGTCTTCATTAGGAGTTTTAGTATTTCCAGCTATAGTTCTAGCAATCGTAGCATCTAGGAAAGGACCTAATGAACCACTCTGATCAATCACATTAGAAGCAACATTATAAGTATCAGAAGTTTCAGATTCAGCGGTAGTAGCAGTATGTGTAGTATGTGTATGTGGTGGTGTAAGGAACTTACTCATAACAGATGGTGAATCAAGAGCAACAAAGGTGTTCAGAACCGTACCTCTCCTTGTAATGGATGGTAAAATAGGGACCTTGCCATCACGAGACTTACCCATGATGGATGGATGGCAGCAAACAATAGTGATTCCAAGTGAACCTGATAAATAAAGCTATGCTCCCCAGCAATGGCGCCAGAAAATAGTCTTGATGACCCACAAGTATAGTGGGTGTATCGCAGTATTTTCGAGGGAAGTGAAACCCAATTTATTTATTCGACACAAGGGGAGCCAAAGAATATTTATAAGCCTTAACAACTGAGTTGTCAATTCAGCTGCACCTGGAAACAATCTTGCTCACAGCAGTTTATCAGTAGCAACTGTTTTGTAATAGCAATAGAAAATTAATAGTAGTAGTAGTAAAAGTAAAGGCAGTAGTAACAATTGCAGTAAATAGTAGGATTAAAGCGCGGTAGGCATAGGGATGGATAGACGGGCGTTGAATGTACAAGACAATTCATATGGCAATCAAGACATAGGGCATTTGCAGATAAATAAGACAATGCATCCAAGTACTAAATAATCATAGGCATGTGTTCCATATATAGTCATACGTGCTCGCAATGAGAACTTGCACAACATCTTTTGTCCTGCGATCCCGTTTGTAGCGAGGCCTAAAGGGAACTACTGGCAATTAAGGTGCTCTTTTTAATAGAGCACCGGAGCAAAGCATTAACACAGCGAGGCCTAAAGCCATCCCCTCCGGTTATCCCGATTATTGTCACTTCGGGGCCTTTGGTTCTGGACAACAATATGTGTATACAACTTGCATGTAAGACCATAAACAATACTATCATAATGAATCAATAACATGTTCAGATCTGAAATCATGGCACTCAGGCCCTAGTGACAATCATTAAGCATAACAAGTTTCACCAAAGTCAAAAAGCACTAATAATAGATACTAGGCACCATGCCCTAAGAATCTGATGCCATTACATGAAAGATCTCATCCAATCCCTACCATCCCCATAGCCTATAGTGGGGATTACTCACTCATGGATGGGGGAATCATGGATCGTCGATACAGAAGCGATGGTGATGATGATGGCGATGATCTCCTCTAAGTCCCCGTCCCGGTAGGGTGCTAAAACAGAGTTTCTGGTTCTGAATACCGGAATCTGGTGGTGGCAGCGTAGCAGAACTATCTCTGGAAAAACATTGACCCCCCTTGGGGTTTTAGGTCAAGAGGCAACTTATAGGCGAAGAGGGAGGCCGAGGCGGTGACCGAGGCGGCCACACCATCCCCAAGCGCGGCCTGGCCTGGCCCGCACAGTCAGGTGGTGTGGGCCCCTCGTGGCTCTCCTCTGTCTCGTCTTCTGGCTCCGTGAGTCTTCTGGTAAAATAGGATTTTTGGCATATTTTCCAGGATTTTTCCTGATAGTTGATTTTCTGCACAAAAACTAGACACCAAGGTAGTTCTGCTGAAAATAGCGTAAGTCCATGTTAGGTTTATCCAAATCACACAAGTTTAGAGGAAAAACAATAGCAAAAGTGTTCGGGAAAGTAGATATGTTTTGGAACTATCATACCTCTAAGAGCTTTTTCGTAAAACTTTCAAAGCAACCTACACAGTTTACTTGTAGTATTTCAAATTTTAACTATTATATTGTTTCCTCTTTACCTATTATAATTTTATATAGTGAGGATATGCCAGATGTCTATTATCTGAGTCTCATGTGTAGGGCACGTGCAATTTACTAGTACTTATAGTTTCAAATTTGACATAATTTTGATAAATCGACATAAAGTCATTCTAATGGGCAGAGTTAGCTGGGAAGTTTGAAAACTCATAAAACATGGGAATCGTTGGTACAACATGTTGGTCCAATATATATGTATGTAAACTTGGCTTGTGGCATTCATATCCAATATTCTTTGGACTTTTCTTTAGGAAAAAGAACAACCTCACTCGTATTCTTCACTCAGAAAATGTAGAATTGAATGTTCTTTCTTAATAGTTGGAAACTCACACCAACAACACTGTTTAGTACAAGAAGATGCATCGATGATCTACCTATGAAAATACATTTAATTCAAGATCAATCTATGGTGTTTACTTGTAGCTATTTCAAGTTTGACCTAATTTCGTTAAATTATCAATATGCAAAGTCTTAGCAAGAACTTAAACCTATCGCCAAAACTCTCGCTGCTTTCTGGTATATTGATTTTGAACCCTCAATGGGTACGTCCAAAAGCTTTTTCGTAAATCCATCAAAGCAAAACCTACAATTTACTTGTAGTTTCAAATTTGACTTAATTCCGAAATATTGACATAAAGTTATTCAAATGTCCGGGGTTAGCTAGGAAGCTTCAAAACCCATAGAACATGGGAATCGTAAGTACAACATGTTGTCGATCCACTATATATATATGTCTGTCAACTTGGCTTGTGGCATCCACATCCAATATTATTTGGACTTCTCTTTATAGAAAAGAAGAACTAACCTCGTTCGTCTTCACTCGGAAAACGTAGAATTGAATGTTCTTTCCTGGTAGTTGGACACTTACACCCACGGCACTTGTTCCTACTTGAAATGCACCCATCTACCTCTGAAATGACATTTAATTCAAGAGCTATGTATCGCACTTACTTGTAGCTCAAGTCTGGCCTAATTTCATTAAATTGTCAAGATGCAAAATCTTAGCAAGAAGTTGAACCTATCGTCAAAACTCTCGTTGTTTTCAGATATATCAATTGTGACCCCTCGATGGGTACCTCCAAATTAAAAGCTTTTTCGTAAAAATTACAAAGAAAAACCTACAATTTACTTGTAGTTCCAAATTTGACCTAATTTCGATAAATTGACTTAAAGTCATTAAAATGGGCAGAGTTAGCAAGGAAGTTTGAAAGCTCATAAAACATGGGAATCACAAGTACAACATGTTGTCGATCGACTATATATGTCTGTCAACTTGGCTTGTGGCATCCACATCCAATATTCTTTGGACTTCTCGTTACAAAAAATAACAACTAGCCTCGCTCCTCTTCACTTGGAAAATATAGAATTTAATGTTCTTTCCTGATAGTTGGAAACTCACACTGCCGGCATTGTTTACTACAACAAGGTGCATTGAACTACTGCTGAAAATACATTTAATTCAAGAGCAATCTATCGTGCTTACTTGTAGCTCAGGTTTGTCCTAATTTCGTTAAATTGTCAAGATGCAAAATCTTAGCAAGAAGTTGAACATATTGTTAAAACTCTCGGTGTTTTATGATATATTAATTGTGACCCCTCGATCGGTACCTCCAAAAGATTTTTTGTAAAACTTTCAAAGCAACCTACAATTTACATGTAATTTCAAATTTGACCTAATTTTGATAAATCGACAAAAAGTCATTCAATCAAATTGGTAGAGTTAGCTAGGAAGTTTTAAAACTCATAAATAAAACATGGGAATCGTTGGTACAACATGTTGGTCCACTATATATGTCGGTAAACTTGGCTTCTGGCATTCAAATCCAATATTCTTCGGACATTTCTTTATGGAAAAGAACAACCTCGCTCGCCATCACTCGGAAAATTGAGAATAATTGAATCTTCTTTCCTGATATATCTCAAAAATCACACCGTACGAACGACACTGTTTACTACAAGAAAATGGACCCATCTACCTCTCTGAAAAGTCATATATTTCAACAGCAATCTATCATGCTTACTTGTAGCTCAAGTTTGACCCATTTTGTTAAATAGTTTCATGTGATGCAAAATCTTAGCAAGAAGTCAAACCTATTGTCAAAACTCTCGGTTGTTTCTCGTATATTGATTGTGACACCCACCCGATCGGTACGGTACCTCCAAAAGCTGTTTCGTAAAACTATTAGAGTAACCTACAATGTAGTTATAGTTCAAGTTTGACCTTATTTCGATAAATCGATATGTAGTCATTCAAGTGGGTGGATTTAATTAGCTAGGGAGTTTGAAAACTCAAAAAACATATGGGAATCATAAGTAAAACATGTTGTCCACTTAATATGTCTAGAAGCTTGGCTTATGGCATTGACATCCATATCCTTCGAGCTTTCTTTATGGAAAAGAACCATCTCATCATCACTCGGAAAACTGAGAATTTTATTTCCTGATAGTTAGAAACTCACATTGACGACATTGTTTACTACAAGAAGATGCACCCATCTACCTCCGAAAATACATTTAATTCAAGAGCAATCTATCATGATTACTTGTAGCTCAAGTTTGACCTAATTTCCTTAATCGACAGGAAGTCACTAAAGTGTGCGAAGTTAGCTAGGAAGCTCGAAAAATCCTAGTACTAAAAACTTGGGTATTACGTATAATAAACTATGGTCCAGTCTGTTTGATAATTGGGGCGGTTGCATTTTTCTTTAACTGTGCTAGGTCTCGTAGGAGCGAGGTGCTTGAGAATTAACACGGTCGGTGGAAGTACAAGTTACATCAAGGTCCTCATAAAAATGAAAATTGCACCAAGGTCCATGCATTTAGCATAAGGACCCTGAAACTGAGCAATGAAGTGTGTGTTTTGATGTTTGTGCATAGTAACATTCATCGTGCTAAAGATTATCAGTAGATTCTTTATAGATGCTAAGAATGGAAAAGAAGATCCAACAGTTAGCAATGTTTGGATTTGCCAGTATTGATCCAACGGTTAATGTTCGAAGTTATCCGTACACTATAAAGTGGTATGGTATGGTATTGGAAGAGATAATACAAGATAAGATAAGAAGTACTGCGAATGGCCAGTCTTTTGAGTAACCTTCCCTCCTGATGTTTGGGAACAAAGTGAAAATTTCAAAAACCAGAAAAGTTTGAATTTTTTTGCCGCCAAGGACCAAAGTGGTTTCCTTCCTATGTGCTCCTCATCCCTACTCCACACTAACGTGGCTTCCAAACACGCCAGAGACACAAAGCCACCGTACCAAGGCACACGTGTGCAGCACCATGCTGTGGATGATGGAGAGATCAGCCGGGCCGTTGCGCGAGGGGAAAGGGTAGGAGAGAGGGAGGATGGATGGTGAGAGGCAGTGAAGGAGAGAGAAAACAAACAATTTGTTTTGCGTGCATATGTCCTGAAATTTACTAGTACTAGCATAGTTTAGTACACTGTAAGGTCGCAAGAGTACCTCGTGTCAGAAACCCATGATAACTTTGCTCTGACATGGAATTGCCTTCAACTTCTCTTTGTTGCTGCCCTCTTCCCCTGCCAACGTTTTATTCTCTCAGCATGTACATCGCGTGGACAGAGGTGACCATATGTCTAAGCAAAGAAATATACTACTCCCGCATTGTGTAAAAAATCACACCTTAATATGGCCTACTATGTGGCATCCGCTAAGGTACATCTTATACGTAGTGGAAAAAATAAAGTCATCTTTAAGCCTAAGGTGCACCTCAAGCTTGTGGGTTTCCCATAGAGAATAGAAATATCATTTCCCCTCTCTCCCTATTTCATGTGATCATTTTCAAAAGCTGTTCAAAATTTTCATGATGCAAAATCTTAGCTAGAAGTCAAACCACTCGTCAAAACTCTCTGTGGTTTTTGATATACTAATTAACCGCTCGATGGGTACCTCCAAAAGCTTTTTTCATAAAACTTTCAAATCAACCTACAATTTATTACTTGTAGTTCAAGTTTGACCTAATTTCATTAAATTCAAGAGCAATCTATCGCGCTTAGTTGTAGGTCAAGTTTGCACTAATTTCATTAAACTGTCAAGACGCAAAATCTTAGCAAGAAGATGAACCTGTCGCCAGAACTCTCTTTTGGTTTCTTATAGTATATTAATTGACCCCCCCCCCCGCGCGCCCCCTCCGATGGGTACCTCTAAGAGCTTTTTCGTAGAACTTTCAAAGCAACCTACGCAATTTACTTGTAGTAGTTGAAATTTTACCTATTATATTTTTTCTGCTTTACCTATTATAGTTTTATATAGTGATGACGTTCTAGATGTCTATTATCTGAGTCTCATGTGCAGGGCACGTGCAATTTACTAGTACTTGTAGTTTCAAATTTGGCCTAATTTCGATAAATCGACATAAAGTCATTCTAATGGGCAGAGTTAGATGGGAAGTTTGAAAACTCATAAAACCTGGGAATCGTTGGTACCACATGTTGGTCCAATATATATGTATGTAAACTTGGCTTGTGGAATTTAGAACCAATATTCTTTAGACATTTATTTAGGAAAAAGAACAACCTCGCTCGTATTCTTCACTCAGAAAATGTAGAATTGAATGTTCTTTCTTGATAGTTGGAAACTCACACCGATGACACTGTTTACTACAAGAAGATGCACCGATGATCTACCTATGAAAAGATATTTAATTCAAGAGCAATCTATGGTGTTTACTTGTATCTAGCTCAAGTTTGACCTAATTTTGTTAAATTGTCAAGATGCAAAGTCTTAGCAAGAAGTTGAACCTATCATCAGAACTCTAGTTGGTTTCTGATAATTTAATTTTGACCCCTCGATGGGTCCTCCAAAAGCTTTTTTGTAAATCTATCAAAGCAAAATCTACAATTTACTTGTAGTTTCAAATTTGACCTAATTCCGAGATATCAACATAAAGTCATTCAAATGAGCGGGGTTAGCTAGGAAGCTTGAAAACTCATAAAACATGGGAATCGCAAGTACATCATGTTGTCGATCCACTATATATGTCTGTCAACTTGGCTTGTGGCATCCCCATCCAATATTATTTGGACTTCTCTTTACGGAAAAGAACAACTGGCCACGCTTGTCTTCACTCAGAAAATGTAGAATTGAATGTTATTTCCTGATAGTTGGAAACTCACACTCACGACATTGTTTAGTACAACAAGATGCACCGATCTACCTCTGAAAATACATTTAATTCAAGAGCAATCTATTGCGCTTACTTGTAGCTCAAGTTTGACCTAATTTTGTTAAATTGTCAAGATGCAAAATCTTAGCAAGAAGTTGAACCTATAGTCAAAACTCTTGGTTTTTTTGATATATTAATTGCAACCCCTCGATGGGTACCTCCAAAAGTTTTTTCGTAAAACTTTCAAAGCAACCAACAATTTACCTGTAGTTTCAAATTTGACCTAATATCGATAAATCGACATATAGTCATTCGATCAAATGGGCATAGTTAGCTAGGAAGTTTGAAAACTCATAAATAAAACATGGAAATCATTGGTAAAACATTTTGGTCCACTATATATGTCTGTAAACTTGGCGTGGCATTCACATCCAATATTCTCCGGACTTCTTACGAAAAAGAACAACCTCTCTCGTCTTCACTTGGAAAATGTCGACTTGAATGTTCTTTCCTGATAGTTGGAAACTCACATTGACAACATTGTTTACTACAACAAGATCCACCGATATACCTCTAAAAATACATTTAATTTCAAGAGCAACCTATTGCGCTTAATTACTTGTAGCTCAGGTTTGACCTAATTTCGTTAAATTGTCAAGATGCAAAATCTTAGCAAGAAGTTGAACCTATCGTCAAAACTCTCAGCGTTTTATGATATAGACCCGTTGATGGGTAGCTCCAAAAGTTTTTTTGTAAAACTTCCAAAGCAACCTATAATGTACTTGAAGTTTCAGATTTGACCTAATTTTGATAAATCAACATAAAGTCATTCAGTCAAATGGGTAGAGTTAGCTAGGAAGTTTGAAAACTCATAAAACATGGGAATCGTTGGTACAACATGCTGGTCCACTATATATGTCGGTAAACTTGGCTTTTGGGATTCAGATCCAATATTCTTCGGACATTTCTTTACGGAAAAGAACAACCTCGCTCGTCATCACTCGAAAAATTGAGAATTGAATGTTCTTTCCTGATAGTTGGAAATGTTGGGTCTGTAGCATAGAAAACAAAAAATTTCCTACGATGAGAACTATACGCCAAGATCTATCTACTAGATACAGAGCAACGGGTGGACATACATCCATGGAGAACTTACCCTCGAATACAATGAGTTTTGTTAATGAGTAGGAACTCGTGGTTGATGTAGTCGTACACTTGCCGATCTCAAGATTGTGTGGAAGTCCGAGCGCCGCAAATCAGCAGCGCATCCATCCTCGCACATACGTTCAAGACACCGGACAACCTCCACCTCCTCGCTCTAGCGATGCAGTGGAAGCAACAACTCCTTCCAGACGAAATGCCACCAGGAACATGTATCTCGCTAATCCGAGACCATGGGGGAATAATTCTAGAGGGGGAGAGAGATCCTTCACGAGGAGGTGTGAGGAAGAAGGAGGAAGAGGGGGGCCTTTTATAGGAGGAGGGGGGTACCCCCTCCATGGCCGGCGCCTCATGGAGGTGACCCCTCACCTCCTCCATTCATGTGGTGGTAAATCCCTCCACATTAAAATGCCTCTTCACATTCTCTTTTAAAGTCTCCACTTTAAATGCATTAAAATTCTCTAAGTTTAATGCTCTCTTATTTAATAAAAATCTTTTATTAAATTTATTCAGAATTTTGTTAATTACTTTAATTAAAAAACATTCACATAAAACCCCTTACAACATTTCAATATCACATGGAGAACCACTTTCTGCAATTTCACCCGAAACAATTCCGGTTTCTAGCGAAACAATTCCTGCGCTTTGCAATCCTTTCGTCTGAAACATATGTGCTCCAAAATGGTGTCCGGTAACCCTTAAGTGTGTCACACTACGGTTCGTGAATAAAGCAGACATGATTGAGACTCCTCTTAGATCAATAATCAGAAGCGGGCCCTGGAGATCCATAATGACTCCTGCACATTCAACGATGACTTCTGTGATCGTGAGAACCTTTAATGCTAGTAACTTAATCCCTTTGTCTCATGATATAATACATGTCCGAGATTCGATCATCGGTATCCAAATACCTAGTTTGATGTTGTTACCAACATGCACTCTTTTCTCGTTCCCGTGATATAGCATTCTAGTGATCACATCACTTGCTTGCAAGCTATCTTAATGTGATATCACCGAGAGGGCCCAGAGTATATCTATTCGTCATCAGGATTGACAAATTCCACTCTTGATCCATGAGCCTCAACAAAAATTCCACTCTTGATCCATGAGTATATCTATCCGTCATCGGGATAGTCACCCTGTTACGGTGTGACGTTTGATGTTATCAAGATACTCTTCCGATGTTAGCAATTAACATGATCTCATGGTCTAAGGATAAAGATTACTCCGTATGATGTTATAGCAATGTAAACATAATGACTTGATTATAATGCTATACTTCGGATGAATGCTCATCACATCATTTCACAAATGTTGTGACCTTGTTATTAACAACATCCAATGTCCATGATCAGGAAACCTTGGTCATCTTGTTAATCAACAAGCTAGTCTGTAAGAGAGGCATAACTAGGAACCCTTTTTCTTTATTAAACACACATGTATTGACGTTTCCGATTGATACAATTATAGCATGCAAAATAAACATCTATCATATACGAGGAATACGTAATAACAACTTTATTATTGCCTCTTAGGGCATATTTCCTTCAGTCTCCCACTTGCACTAGAGACAATAATCTAGTTCACATAGTGATAAATATAACACCCATGGAGTTCTAGTGTTGATCATGTTTTGCCCTAGGGAAAACTTTAGTCAAGGGATCTGCTACATTTAGGTCTGTGTGTACTTTACAAATCTTTATATCTCCATCCTTGACATGCTCGCGGATGGAGTGAAACCGGCGCTTAGTATGCTTGGAATTCTTGTGAGACCTCGGTTCCTTGGCGTTGGCTATGGATCCATTGTTGTCACAATAGATCACCATTGGGTCCAATGCAGTAGGAACCACACCTAGTTCCGTTATGAACTCCTTCATCCAAACCTCTTTCTGTGCCGCTTCTGAAGCAACAACATATTCCGCCTCCATCGTTGATCCAGCCGCCACAGGTTGTTTGGAACTCCTCCAACTAATTGCTGCTCCGTTCAAGAGAAATACGTATCCGGATTGAGACTTAGAGTCATCCGGATCGGTGTCAAAGCTAGCATCGACATAACACTTAGCGACTAGCTCTTCTTCACCTCCGTATACAAGAAACATATCCCTAGTTCTTCTCAAGTACTTAAGGATATTCTTGACCACTATCCAGTGTTCCGAACCTAGATCATATTGGTACCTACTAGTCAAACTAATAGCATGTGCCACATCCGTTCTTGTACATAGCATGGCATACATTATAGAGCCTATGACCGAGGCATAGGTGATCTTATCCATTATCTCTCTTTCTTCCGCCGTAGCCGGACTTTGAGTCTCGCTCAATGTCTTGCCTTGCAACATAGGTAAGAACCCCTTCTTACTTCCGTCCATATTAAACTTCTTTAATATCTTATCAAGGTATGTACTCTACGATAGCCCAATTAGGCGCCTTGATCTATCTCTATAGATTTTAATGCCTAATATATATGACGCTTCACCAAGTTCTTTCATCGAAAATTTGCTGTTTAGATAACTTTTAACATAGTTTAAAAGATCTATATCATTTCCAATAAATAATATGTCATCCACATATAATATCAGAAATTCCACATTGCTCCCACTCACTTTCTTGTAAATACAAGCCTCTCCATAAGTTTGGACAAATCCAAACTCTTTGATCACCTCATCAAAGCGGAGATTCCATCTTCGGGATGCTTGCTTCAGTCCATAGATGGATCGCTGAAGTTTGCATACCTTATCAGCATCCTTAGGATTGACAAAACCCTTAGGTTGTATCATATACAACGCTTCATCAATATTACCATTGAGGAACGCAGTTTTGACATCCATCTGCCATATTTCATAATCGAAATATGCAGCAATTGCTAACATAATCCTAACCGACTTAAGCATCGCTACGGGAGAGAATGTCTCATCGTAGTCAACTCCTTGAATTTTTCGAAACCCCTTTGCGACAAGTCGAGCCTTATAGATGGTCACATTACCATCATCATCAGTTTTTCTTTTGAAAATCCATTTATTCTCAACGACCTTTCGATCGTTAGGTAAGTCCACCAAGGTCCAAACCTAGTTTTCGTACATGGATTCCATCTCGGATTTCATGGCTTCTAGCCATTTGTTGGAATCCGGGATCATCATCGCTTCTTCATACGTTGCAGGGTTATCTATTTCATCAATCATGAAATTCATAATAGGATTGCCGTACAGTTCAGGAGCTGCACGTGTCCTACTTGACCTGTGAGGTTCGGTAGTGTCCTCTTTCGGAGTTTCATGATCAATATCATTAGCTCTCTCTTCATTAGGTGAAGTCAACTCCGAAACAATTTCTGGTTCTACGCTACTCGCCCTTTCATGAAGACAAGGTTTAATAACCTCTTTGAGTTCTACCTTCTGACTACTCACACCTTTTGCGAGAAACTCCTTCTCAAGAAAGGATCCATTCTTGGCAACAAAAACCTTGCCCTCAGATCGGTGATAGAAGGTATACCCAATCGTTTCCTTAGGGTATCCTATGAAGACGCATTTTTCTGCTTTGGATTCGAGTTTATTCGGCTGAAGTTTCTTCACATAAACATCGCATCCCCGAACTTTAAGAAATGACATCTTAGGTTTCTTTCCAAACCATAATTCATACGGTGTCGTTTCAACGGATTTAGATGGTCCCCTATTTAAAGTGAATGCAGCGGTTTCCAGTGCATAACCCCAAAATGACAGTGGCAAGTCAGTCAGAGACATCATAGATCGAACCATATCCAATAAAGTATAATTACGACGTTCCGACACACCATTATGTTGTGGTGTTCCGGCAGGCGTGAGTTGTGAAACTATTCCACACTCTTTCATGTGTGTGCTAAACTCGTAACTTAGATACTCACCTCCACGGTCGGACCGCAGAAATTTGATCTTTCTGTTACGATGATTTTCCACTTCATTCTGAAATTCCTTGAACTTTTCAAAGGTTTCAGACTTGTGTTTCATCAAATAGATATACCTGTATCTACTCAAATCATCCGTGAAAGTAACAAAATAACGATATCCACCTCGCGCCGACACACTCATTGGTCCACACACATCAGTATGTATGATTTCCAATAAATCTGTCGCCCGTTCCATTGAACCGGAAAACGGCGTTCTAGTCATGTTGCCCATAAGGCATGGCTCACATGTATCAAATGACTCAAAATCAAGTGATTCCAAAAGTCCATCAAAATGGAGTTTCTTCATGCGTTTAACGCCAATATGACCTAGACGGCAGTGTCACATATATGCAGATATATCATTATCAAGTTTAATCCTTTTAGCATTAACATTATGAATATGCGTAATACTACTATCGAGATCCAATAGAAATAAACCATTCAACACAAGTGCATGACCATAAAAGATATCATTCTTATAAATTGAACAACCGTTGTTTTCAAATTTAAAGGAATAACCACTTTGCATCAAACATGATCCGGATACAATGTTCATGCTCAGTGCATGCACCAAATAACAATTATACAGATTTATAACTAATCCCGATGGCAAATGGAGAGGTAGCGTCCCAACGGCGATCACATCAACTCTTGATCCATTGTTGACCCGCATCTTGACCTCATCCCTTGCTAGCTGTCGCTTGTTCCGCAGCCCCTGAATCGAGTTACATATATTAGCAACCGATCCTGTATCAAATACCCAGGTGCTACTGCGAGTACTAGTCAAGTACACATCAATAACATGTATATCACATATACCTTTGTTTGCCTTGCCGACCTTCTTGTCCGCCAAATACTTGGGGCAGTTGCGCTTCCAATGGCCAGTCCCCTTGCAATAGTAGCACTCGGTATCAGACTTAGGGCCAGGTCAGGATTTGTTTTCAGGTGTGGCAATAGATTTTCCACCCTTCTTTCCCTTCTTCTTGCCTTTCTTATCCTTCTTGAAACTGGTGGTCTTATTAATCATCAACACTTGATGTTCTTTCCTAATCTCCACTTCTACAGTCTTAAGCATTGATAGAAGCTCGAGAAGAGACTTCTTCATGCCCTGCATATTATAGTTCATCACGAAGCTCTTGTAGCTAGGTGGCAGAGATTGGAGAACACAATGTATGCTTAAGTCAATGGGAATCGTTATTCTCAAGGACACAAGCTTATCGGCGTACCCAGACATTTTGAGTACGTGCTCACTAACGGAGCTGTTCTCCTCCATCATGCAGCTAAAGAACTTTTCAGAAGCATTATAACTCTCTATGGCGGCATGGGTATCGAAAATCTTTTTCAATTCTCCCATGGTATCAAAGGCATTGCCATTTTCAAAATGCTTTCGAAGTTCTGGCTCTAGCCCATACAGTATGTCGCAATGAACTAAGTTGTGGTCCTCCTGACGAGTTATATAGACATTCTTTTCCTCGTCAGGGGCATCAGGAGCTGGTGGGGGGCCTAGCGGCGCCTCTAGCACATATTGCTTTTGTGCAGCAGTGAGGAGAATCCTCAAATTCATAGCCCAGTTGGTGAAGTTGCTACCATTTGAAGCAAGTTTCTCTTTCTCCATGAACACATTGAAATTAAAAGCAGGTGGTGCCATCTATAACATAATTTCTAAAGTTTATTTAGACTAAGTTTATGATAGAATGAGTTCAACTAATCCAAATTACTAATGAACTCCCACTCAAAAACGACATCCCTCGTGTCCTTTTGGTGATTACATGAACCAAATCCACTACACCAAGTCCGATCATCACGTGAGTCGGTGTAGCTTCAAAGGCGAGCATCTATATGGGCATCATATCAACTATATGACTCATTCTTAACCTTTTGGTCCGTGTTCCGAGGCCATGTTTGTACATGCTAGGCTCGCCAAGTAAGAACCTTAGTATTCGCGTGTGTAAAACTGTCTTAGACCTGTTATATGAAAGTGTAGAGTCGAGTACACCCGATCATCACGTGATGTCTCAAAACACGATCCACAGAACGGTGCATACTTAAGGAAGAACACATTTTATCTTGATATCTAAATGAGGGATCATCTTACAATGCTACAAAAAGCGCCAAACTAGTAGTATAAGATGCTAACATCTAATGTGTAAAGTGAGATGATATGGTCCATGCATTTGATCTCTATCATTTGCATCGTGGTATGATCTCTATCATTCCTTTGTGTGTAAGGCCAAGGTCTATGGAACTTACACGTTGAGTGTGTTGTAAGAGTATCTATCATACATCTACTTACAACAATACCATATCAAGACACTAGCCCATCAACGATCTAAACTAGACGCCTCTAATTTATCAATTGCAAGTTTTACGTGGCTTAGGGCTTTCGGAGATAGAACCGGTCTTACCTACGAACATGAACCACAACGAGGATAACCAAGTTATTAGCAACTCGTTGTAAATCAGAGATTGACTATAGTAGGAGAGACAGACACCCGCCAGCCACTTATGCAAAACAAGTTGCATGTTTCACCCGAACTTGGTTATACGAGGAATACATAATAATAACTTTATTATTGCCTCTCAGGGCATATTTCCTTCAGGAAAATCACACCAACGACACTATTTACTACAAGAAAATGCACCAATCTACCTCTGAAAAGTCATATATTTCAAGATAAATCTATCCCGCTTACTTTGTAGCTCAAGTTTGACCTGATTTCGTTAAATAGTGTCATGATGCAAAATCTTAGCATAAATTCAAACCAGTTGTCAAAACTCTCGGTTGTTTCTCATATATTGATTTTGACCCCTCGATGGGTACCTCCAAAATCCTTTTCGCATAACTTTCAAAGAAACCTACAAAACTTGTAGTATATAGTTCAAATTTGACCTAATTTTGATTAATCGGCATATAAAGTCATTCAAGTGGGCATAGCGATAAGCTATAGGAAGTTTGACAACTCATAAAACATAGGAAATCATAAGTACAATATGTTGGTCCACTATATATGTGTGAAAACTTGGCCCGTGGCATTCAGATCCTTATTCTTCTGACTTCCTTGATAGGAGAGAATAATATCAATTTCACTCGAAAAATTGAGAATGTTCTTTACAGATAGTTGGAAACTCACACTAACATCATTGTTTACTACAAGAAGATGCACCCATCTACCCTTGAAAAGACATTTAATTCAAGAGAAATCTATCACGCTTACTTGCTTGTAGCTCAAGTTTGACCTAATTTCGTTAAATAGTTAGGATGCAAAATCTGAGCAAGAAGTTGAAACTATCGTCAAAACTCTCGGTGGTTTCTGACATATTGATTGTGACCCCTCGATGGGTGCCCCCAAAAGATTTTTCGTAGAACTTTCAAAGCAACCTATAATTTACTTGTAGTTTCAAATTTCACCTAATTTTGATAAATCGACATAAAGTCATTCAAATGGGCAGACTTAGCTAGGAAGTCATTCAAATATTGACAAACATTTAATTCAAGAGCGATTTTTCGCGCTTACTTGTAGCTCAAGTTTGACCTAATTTTCTTAAACTGTCATGATGCAAAATCTTAGCATGAAGTTGAACATGTCATCAAAACTCCCGGTAGTTTATGATATATTAATTGTCCCCTGAATAGGTACCTCCAGAAGAGTTTTCATAAAACTTTCAAAGCAACCTACAATTTACTCGAAAAATTGAGAATTAAATGTTCTTTCATGATAGTTGAAAACTAACACCGATGGCATTGTTTACTACATCACCCATCTACCTCTAAAAATACATTTAATTCAATAGCAATCAATTGCCCGTACTTGTGTAGCAAATGTTTGGCCTAATTTCGTTAAATCATCAAAAATCACTAAAGTGTGCAAAGTTAGCTGGGAAGCTTGAAACATCCTATTTCTAAAAACTTTGGAATTATAAGAAACCATGTTCCACTTTGTCTGATAATCGGGGAAGTGTAATTATTTTTTAATTGTGGTAGGTCTCGTAGGAGCGAGGTGCTTTATTAGTTAACACGCGGTCGGTGGAAGTACAAGTTACATCAAGGACCTCATAAAAATGAAAATTACATCCAAGTCCATACATTTAGCACAAGATCCCTAAAACTAAGCAATGAAGTGTCTTTTATGGTTTGTGCGTATGCTAGATATTTTAGAGCCAAAATTTGTTCTGACATAATCTATATTCTAGCTTTTACTACTAGTACATATAGTAAACAAGAATCCATAAAACAGAGTGATTGTACTCTCTATTGGAGTAGTAACTTGGATTGGTTTTTCACATATCTAAGTACTACTAATTATAATTTCTCAAAAAAAAGTACCACTAATAAATGCAGTACTAGTTTGTTTGATTTGTTCTAAGATGTAGTACTACTATTATTACTAGTACTCCATCTGTCTGGGATTATTAAGGCCATTTAAATTTCATAAGACCAAAAAAGTTAATTACAGGTTGGTGTTGAAGACATACATGCAGTCCTCGGTCTCTCCCCTATAGCACTGTACACCCTGCAACAGGCCGCGGGCTTTTCGTCTCTCTCCAGGAGTAGATCTTCTTGCCTCTCACTCACCTGGAACTTCTTGCCTCGGTCTCTCCCTCTGTCTGTACTATATTGTCTAGTACAGTACAACGTGACACCTGCTTTATTACTCACCTGTCAACTTTCTGCATCTTTTTTGTTTTGACGAAGCATGTACAGCGTGTGGACACTGTCTAAGAAAAAAGTGGCCAAGTGCAGCCGCCGCTGGTGCACCGATGCCTAGCGTATTCTTGTACAATCGTGTAAGTATAGTACGAAACTCAATCAGTATACTCTTCAGTATACCCATCCAACCTGGGTTTCTGGCCAGCGAGTACTACGTCGGCTAGCCGATCTTCCCTCTGTAACCACTCCCACAAGTTCGTGTACCGCGTCGGCGGATTCGACCGTGAGCCGGCTGCTATGGACGTCGTCCAGTATGAGGCAATGATTGAGTGCCCCTACGACGACTGCTTTAGCTTGGTCGCCTTCGACAAGCTCGACGAGCACAAGATCGAGTGCTCGCACGACCCATGCTCCTGTATTGATTCCGCCTGTGATTTAATTGCCTCACCGGCTGGGCTCCTTCCCCACATTGAGGAGGCCCACAAGGTCATAGTAACCACGGCCATCTACGGCAGCGCCTTATTTTGCCTCATCCCAACTCTGCCACCAACAAGCACGAGGGGATTCACGTGCTTCCTCTGCGGGGATGACGGTGCCGTGTTCGTCCTGACCATCAGCACGCTCGGCCCGGCCGCCATTGTGTCCTTGGTGTGCATCAGACAGGACATGTGCTTGTGGCTATGGTACACGGTGAAACTGTGTGCGCCTAGCCCGCCGGGGTCGGCGGATTTGTCGATAGTCAAGAGCCTTAATGCGGTAGTTGAGCTGATGAGCAGCTCATTGCCGGACAACTTCCCGTCCGACAAGTTCAGGACGTACCACGGGATGCTGCCGTGGTTCTTGATGAAGGTTGGATAGTCCACCCATGTATCTTTCTAAATTTGCATCGACAGGAAAAAATGATCTTAAACTACGACTGATGATCAAGACTATAATGGTGTATTAGTAAATAAATAGTACTACTAGTAGTACTATTTTACTACTCTATTTTACTAGTAGTAGTCGCATGTAGGTTCTCTTTTGGTCTTAGGACGTAAACTAAGTTTGTTGCTAATGTTATTACGGGGTATTTAGGGGTTTAGTACGACTTTATATAATTGTTCACTTCTACGACATGGACCAGAGATAAACACACTAACCGTTCTTATGGTGCTTCGATTTTAGTCATCTAACACAGTGATTACGGAATTTTATGCCCAAACTTGTCAATTCAACTTGATTTAAGTCTTGAACCAAGATTTTCATCAAAATTGCGCTGGTGTGGACGACGCATCGACGTGGGTCCAGCGTGCAGGATAGGCTGTCATGGAATTTTGCCTAAATATCTACAAAATAATATGAACATCTATGACATCAACTCAATGTTATCAAAATCATCACGAACCATGTTTTCATATTATATGTGTTTGGTATTATGTAAGTTAGTATGTTTGTACATATAGTTGGTCAAACTTTATAAATATTGACTTTGACAAAACCTAGTATGCTTTCTAATTTGCAAATGAGGGAGCATCTAAGTACTAAAATACGTCGAAATACATGCGTATCTAGACAAAGCCAAGTCAGTAACTACTATTTTAGGATGGAGGGAGTAATTATTTATGAGTAATCTATTTTTCACAATTTTTTTACTGCTACGGCACGTGCCCACGACTACAGCATGAACCAATGTATAATAATCACGCGACCATGTGGTGGCGATCTACTCCATACTGGATTACCTTATGTATGGAGGCGCACTAGTGGAGCACACGCTCATGCCGTTCCTGAGTACGTAGTACTACTAGTATGCGCAGATAGGAGTACAAAAATAGATAGATCTTGTTGCTCATCGTACTATTTTTTTCCTGTAAGGCAACCTGGACATGACTATTATAGTACTATATTGGCACAACTTCTACTTTTGGCGCTATAAGATGAATGTGGAACTCTCTGTGTCCATTCAAAAAAAACTCTTTGTATAACATTACTATACTAGTACTTCTTGTACTCCCTAGTTTTTCGGACGTGTAGTAAAGTAGTGTAGTAAGTCTGTTTGGTCAAGCTGCATGCAACGAGCATTGGTTTGACAGGACAATTCAGGTTTTTAGATAATTTCTACTCCATCTTGATGGCTCAAGACACGAAGCATCTAGTACTTCTCTATCCTCCGGCTGTCGCCCAGATCAAAATGAACAAGCAAAAGATTGTGTATCTTGGAAATTGCCATAGCCATTTATTACCTGCAGAGCTTTATTTTGTTTCCTTCGAGGCACCTACAAAGACTGATACTATACTAGTGTACTACTAGTAAATAACGTGCTACGGTTAGGCCCTACAGCTAGTACTAGACATAGACTTTAGTAGCTACTCTCGTCATAGTGAATTGTCCAAGAGGTGGAGTTCATTTTTTTCCCTAAGAGGTGGAGTTCCTTTTTTCTCCAATAGGAGGAGTTCCTTTTTTTCCTGAGAGATGAAACCTTTTTTATTCCTTATTTGATTCAAAGAAAATTCAAAGGTTTTGTGAAGGATCTTGTCCCTTAGGAAATAATCCTACGCTGTTTTGTTTGATTCATAGGATTCCAATATGTAGGAATTATGTCCCGTTTGGAACGCAGGATGGGAAAAATATAGGAATAGGAAAAACACGGGAACTGAGATTCCTTCAAAGTATTCCTTTGCCCTCTATTTTTAGGAAAATTTCCATGCACCCCACCTTATGGTATAATTTCTTTGCTTTCCCTGTGATTCAAACACATACTTGATCCAAATTTCTGTAGTTTCCTCTTCTTATGTTTTGAGAATCCTACAAATCAAACGAGCCCTAAGAGATGGTCTTTCTTTTTTTGTTTGTCTTTGATTATTATTTTTGTTTGAACATAGGGTCATAGAGCTTCCTCGGAACACGAGGAGGGTGGAAATTGCACAAACCTGCAACAATTGGATTCGAAATTGCAGGAACTCCAGATAATCAGGAACAATTACTTTTGGGTATAAATGCTGCACACACAAAATTCTTGATTATCCCTCTTAAGATTATTTCTTACATACCTGAGGCTCAATAGTAGGAGGTCTTTGCAACTACGGCTCTAATTGTTGGAGGTTTGTGCAACTAGCCTCTATTGGAGCCCCACCCCCCACTCGCCCACCTTCTGCAGTACTACTAGTAGTACTACTACGCACCATCAGCCTTTGTCTTCTCCATCGCACCCCGGACGCTAGCTCACGCCAACGATCTTCCCACCCTCCCCCACCCCACCCCATCCCACCCCAAAGAAAGCCCCTCAAACACCATCTGCAGCCTCCTTCCATGGTGAGATCGAGCAAGGTCTATAAAGATCTTGAGCAGTTTCAGAAGGTGTTCACCGAAGGCCCTCTTCAAGTACTCATCAACCATTGCGACGCCACCACCGCCACGAGCCCCGTCGGTTCGTCCAGGCATATTCTTCAATCAGCAAAAGAGAGCGGAAATACAACTTCTTCTCATCCGTTTGGCCTCCCATGTGTTCTTCATTCTCACCAGACGGTGAGATCGTGGGAATCCAAAGACTGCTTCGAAGTGGCAGGCAGCCCGTGTAAGCTGGCGCTCCTGGACAGGTTCTCCTCTAATGTTGTGATGCCAATTGGTTTTGATGAGCAGTGAGCAGGTGACAATGGAGATTGGATCGTCATAGTTGGGACAGATTTCATGTGGGACCTTGTCAACGTGTACACTCGTCGCATGATTGTTATTCCGCAAGTGTCGGGGTTTGAACCGACCGAAGGTTCTCCACTTACATTTCAGGATGATGCTGAGGAAGGTCGATGTCCTAATTGCAGAAGATAGTCATGTTCCAAGTTCCGACAGCTGCTGGGGAATACAAAGATTTCTCTCTAGTCGCCATTTTTGAATTCAAGATTGTTGTCATCAACGGGAATGATAGTCATGGATGGACAGTTTGTGTGAACGAGTTCTAGGGCTACTTCAGATACTGCGATGCTATTATCCAACACGACCGTGTGTTTGCCGTGACCGAGAATGACTGTGTTTATGCATGGAAGTCTCTAGAACTTGGTAAATTCTCCTCCCTATGTATTTTATTAGCTTTGTTCCTGAATCGATGCAAGCTATTTTTTCTGAACTTTCATTGCTTAGTAGGAATTCCATTAAAATTTTAGTTTCTTTGATTCAAAGGAATTCCCTAGGAATTTCATAGGAATGCAATCTTTAGGAGGTTTTCTTACATATAAGTAGTTTGTTTCATATGATTGAGTTCTGCTGATAGTATTGCTTCGTCTCCTAGTACATCCCATGGAAAATATGGTATCTACTAGTAGTAAGTACTTATGTGAGACCCATATATTATACCTGAATCAATTTAAGTTATTTTTTCTGAAGTTTTGTTGGTTAGTAGGAATTTCATAGGAATTTTAACCTCTTTGATTTGTACGAATTCCCTAGGAATTTCAGAGGAATGCAATCCTTACTAATTTTTCTTGCATATAAGTAATTTGATTCATAGGATTGAGTTCTACTGATAGTATTGCCTTGTCTCCTAGTACTAGTACATCCATGAAAAATATGGTATCTACTAGTAATATTTACGTGAGACTCAGATACTAGACATATGACATATCATAACTATATAGAATTATAATACTAGTTAAAGCTCAAAAAATTAGAAATTTGATCGACATCTATAAAGTATGGGCGCATATTTAGTTCTTGTATTTTCTATCATGTAGAAGTCAATGCTTATTAGGTACTAGTACTAGTAAATTTTGTTAACATGGTCTTGAGAAATGAAGGAGAAGATTCTAGAATGATGGGGAAGTGTGTTTTGAGGATTGTGCATAGCGTTCATTGTGCTAAAGACTATCAGTAGAATCTTTAAGTAGATGCTAGAATGGAAAAGAAGATCCAATGGCTAGCAATGTTAGGATTCGCATGTCCTGATCGAACAATGAATATTCAAAGTTATTCATACACTATATAGTGGTAAGATAAGATACAATAAGGTAAGATATTAAACCTCCTAGAAATAATCCTTGTTGGTTTTTCTTTGGTATATAAGACACCAAAATGTTGTAGGATCCAACTTTGCTTTTTTCCCTATGAACTTTACATTCAAGATCCTATAGGATTATTTCCTATTTCATTTGATCCTATGAATCAAAATGTGTCTCTAGGAGAATTTCCATAGCATATCTCCATTTAGAAAAGAATTAGAATTTCCATAGCATCTCCCTAGGTTGGCATTTTTTATGCAATCAAACATCTTAAGTATAATCAAGATTTTTGAAAATAGTACTGTATATCAACTTCTACAATGTCAGATCAATATCAATATTATTTCCATGTTACATTTCCTTTCCCTTTGAAGGTCCTATCCTTATCATGTCGCCATGTGATGTGTTGTACCTAACACATGGGTTTGTTGAGGATGATGAGGAGAATGATCCTGGTAGGTGGTGGTTAGCAAGATCTGCCAGTGGTTCAAGACTTATTTTGGTCTATACATATGGTGTCTCAGGCAATGCAATTGCTGATGGTACTAGTGTTGTTCACTATGGGCGCACCGTTTGCACCTATCCTTCTGGGTTTGGGTGCATGGTGTTCTCTATGGACACAAGCCAGTTAACTGCAGCTAATCGATGGAAAAGGGTTACTGACCTTGGATCATATTCTCTTGTCCTTGGCATGAACTATCCGATTATCATTGCAGTAGGCGATGCAAATGATCCGCCAGGACATCTGACGAGAAGGAACTGTATTTACACATCACACCAATAAATTGGCTACGAGTACAGGCCGCGTCCTAAAATTTGACGCTTCAGTCTGAATGGTGACGCAGTTGTTGGTTTCCACACCAACACTCGCTGGACATGGTCGGAGACTCCATTTTGGTTCATCCCAAGCTTCTCAAACGCCTTGGAGTGGAATGAGCGTGTTCAAGGATAGCTCATTTGGTCTCGGCCTTCTATTGAACTCTTTCTTTTGGCTGGTTTTTAGCTGATGTACGAGTACTCAGCATTTAGTTTTGCACCCGGTCCGGCTTGTAAAATACTCCGTATGACCAAAAACCCCTTTTGTACACTTGGCAGTTTCTCCAGTATGTATATTTCACCAAGCTTGTAAAAGAACCTTATTAGGAGTAAAATTGTACTCTACTACTACTATTCCATACATAATTTCTTCCAGAATGTTGTATAATAGTAGTATTGTTAGTATTACTCCTTGCAGGTTCGTAGTTTTGTTTCTTTCACTGTAGTTTGGGTCCTGTAAGCCTAAGTTGGATGTGCTGGTAAGTACTTCGCTTAGAAACTGCACACGGTGGAAGGAACATGATGTTTCTAGGTTTACCAGTAAAAACATGTCGCTCATCATGGCATCACTAGTGATTTGACAAGGTAATACTGTACGATGGTGTGCTAGTCTAGTTTTTTCTTCTTCTAAACAAGTATTGCTTGTCTACCTAGTAGTAGTAGTAGTAAAGGTCTACTAGTAGGAGTACCCGAGAACTCGATGAAGCTAGCTGCAGTACTACTGTCAGTAGCTGCCGCAGAAGAGATATTGAAGGAGTTTTGCACACGCTGGTGCACGTGGTAGTGTGTTCCTTCTGAGACAAGCTGGATTTAACTCCCTCACTGGCCTCCCCCCACACAACCTCTTTTACACAGTCTCTTCTTCCCATCCACTACCGCCCCCTAGCCTCTCGCTCCATATTGTTGCCGACCAGCTCCTCGGCTCCATCCTCTATAGGTGGTGGCGAGATCGGCACGACAACCTTCTGTAGGGCGGTGGAGCATCCGTCATCTCTGTCCCGCGCCAGCAATGGCGGTTTGTGAAATACTAGAACACTCGTACCTATTCCCTCCATTTCATAATATAAGATGTTTTAGCTTATGTGGAACGAGTGTATCCAGATTCACTCCGAACTTACATGATAGAGTTGATGATGCGGTTAAATTTTGATTGTCAATTGCGCAGCATTGTCATGTATAGAGTAGTTCTTATCTCGGGTATGCATCCTTTTTTTGTAGACTAGGATTGCATAGAAGCTTGTTTTCTAGGATAGATCCCATAACTAAGAACAGCGGGGATCCATTCAAAGTTGGTAGTTCGACAGCGCAAACTTTTGAACATTTGCATATATTTGTCAATCAACATCATGTAATCAATATTATAACTTACTGTATAAGGAGATTGGGGAAGGAGCGAAAAAGAGGATTCTTGATGAAATAAGTTCAAATCTTGTGACTTCTGCTATCCCAGATGACAAGGTAAATCAATAGAATGACATATGTTCTTGTCATCCCGCATAGATACTTTCGATGTAATCTCTGTTTATCTTGTAACCAGAGAAGCACAAAGTTGAAGAAGACTCAGTTTCCTGATGATGGAGTACAAAATGGCTGTCATATTTCCACACCTAAGATGCCTCCTTGTTTACCTTCTGTGGAGACTGATGCAGTTGCAGCTACAGCTGGTATTGATGAGCCTGCACCTTCCATCGTCGTGCCAGATGAAGGAGGTGGTCAATTGGTTTTACCATCCGCGAAGACTTGTGCGGCTGGAGCTAGCAATGAAGAGCCTTCAGTGGACATTGTGGTGCTCGATAGTTCACCTATTGTGGAGACTCATGCTACCGGTGTTGGCGCTGTTGTTGGTGTTGCTGATCCCGCTCCTGAAATTATCATGCCACCTGAAGGCGGCGGTGATTTGGGTTTACAATCTGTAGAAACTATTGCAATTGAAGGTGGTGAACTGTGATGCGGAGCTTTCTTTCTTATGATTTGTATGCTTTTCTCTGGAACCTGTATTATGGAACTACCTTGCACATTTCTTACACTTTTGCGTGTTGAACTGTCGTGTGGAACTGGAACTACTTCTAGTATGTAATCATAATATTCGGATGCTTGAGTATTATCGATGATAAACCAATGCTAGCTAAGCTGCACGAGAATTGGCCTCTGCCACTTGCAGGTGTGGTTCTTGGCTCATCTCCTTTTCACAAGCACGGTGAAAAGCTGGTTCTGTCCTTTTCTTGCAATGTCATTATGCTTGTATTATTGATCTAGCAGTTTTATGCTAATTTTGTGACCCAATCCGCATTTATGTCTCTACATACTAACATATTTGTTCACATGACTTGAACAAAAAATAGTATCTTCTTTCTATCGACTAACACAAGGAGACATGCAAATATTTATTTATTTTTGAAACAAGGCAAATGATATGCCATTTTTATTGATAGAGAGGGACATGCAATTCAATTAAACTACGATAACTACTCGTACAAGTCATAGAATGGTAGGGATTGCCATAGGAAATCATCACCTCCAGCATCTTGTTGTACATAAGGCGTTATTACCAGATCCACAACCTTCTTTTCGTTGGGACGACAATGTCAAGTGCAAGATTTCGAATCTAAACGCAATCTAGTGCACGTTCATCAGGGCAACCTCTAGCTGTGTCAGTCTCCACACAAGGTACATCAGCGCTATGGCAGACACTGTTGGAAATGCAAGTTGAAGCTATTGTTATACTCCTATCAGGACCACAGATAAGGGCCAGAAATTCAAGCTCTGAAACCTAGCGTTACAAAATAGACAAGAGGTTACCCCATCTAGACAATTCATAGACAATTCACGGTGCAATTTGAGCGTTTTACATGATCCTTAGAACTTAGTCCATCTGGTCTTTTTACTGGTGGAACGAAATTTGCTGGTACTTTTATTTCTGCGAAGAACCTACAAAACATAGCCAAGTCAGACATCTGAATATATCTAACTTTTCTATAGTCTTATATGTGAAGATATCTTTGCATAACACTCACTTATCAAAATGTCTACGGATATCTTCCTGCTCCTTGGAAATGCAAAGTCGACGTTCAATAGGGTATGTCCATCTATATTGTACTGTACCTCTAAGTACTTTCTCGTCACGTACATCAACAGCCAAATGCTCCATCATATCAAAGAAGGATGGGGAATATATCAGGTCAAAAGCTTGCACAGGATCTCTGCCAAGTCCTTTTTAAGATGTTTTCGAACTCTTATGTCTAAAGCTTTACTATAGATTTACCTAAAGAACATACCTACCCAAATAGGCAAGCACCTTGTAAATCTAGATGGTCATAAGCTTTAACTATTTATAGGAGAGGTGGAGAACAAACCAAAGCCAAGAAGAATGTCCAGTCCCTGAATCTAGCAGGCGAAGCGTGGGGATCGCCCAACTGACCGCCGCCCGGTGCGTCTCGTGAAGAATGGCACGGCCAATGGTGGTAGGCCGGAACTGTTGATAGAAAGGCGTTGAGAAGTTGTTTTTAAGGCGTGGAAAATTTTGCGTCCTGGTTCTAATCCGGTGCATCTCCCATAAGAACGGCGCAAAATTTGAAGATATGGAGTTGGTCGCTCGATTGAGGGCAGACTTAGGAAACTTTGGGGTCTCGGCGGAAAGTTTTGGCGGGCGCGGGGTGTTTGTCCATAATTTTCATAGAAATATCTGTGAATATTTTATCGGATTTGCCAGTTCTCAAGAGTCACCTCTCTCGCCATTGGATTTACCTCGCGATTCGTGCAACGTGAGGGTTACACATGCGTTGCCATAGCTTGTAACTGGGAATTTAATGAGTTGCAACTACTAGGTTACAACTAAGTATTAGCACAATTAGTAGGATGACATCAGCTCCTTAACATAACAAGTTCTCAGGCGCTTGGGATCTAGGCGCTCATATTTTATACCTTTTTTCCTTGTTGATGGCTTTGTTTCGAATTCGGCCTAGCCCCAGCACGTACCTTGGGATTTTAACTATCAAGCCCAAGAAATTAGCCCATCTGGCCTCATTATAGCCCAAGACCTTCTAACTCGGCCATGTTTTCGGTCATGGCCACGCAAATCACCCAATTAGATTGGGCGAGAGCCCATGAAAAATAGCCCATCAATCCCTGCTTAGCCCATTTTTCTTCAATTCTGCCTTTTTGGGCACCGTCCATCCACCCCTAAAAGAACTCCGCTATCCATGTTTTTAAATACTACCTACTACATCATCAATGGAATGTGATCCTTAGTTGAGATTAAACCATTTGATGTTGGAGGAGTTAACTCACTCCTGAGTTAACTAGAATAAGTATTTAAACCCAAGAGTTTAGATAGTAATTATGGAGCCATTAGAAAGCTGGAAGTATTAGAGTATCCAGTGATAATCTTGTTAAGCCAAGTGGGTATAAACCTAAAGTAAGTTTCCTTAACAAGATAAGTCTTATATAGATACTAGTACAAGTCTACTACTTAGTGTTAATAGATCTTGATTAGACAAATAGAAGCCTAAGCTTTGAATGATCAAAGGTTGGTGGTCATTATTCTCAAGTCATTTGAGAATAGATGATCAGTGATAAAGAAGAGTTATGAGTATACCAAATTAAGTAAAGCCCTAGTAAGATGAATCATCTAGCTTGATCATGACAGGTCAAGCTAGAGTATGATGAAGTATATAACATAGGTTGTATGGAGTAGTTGGAGGCATAGTAGCTTAGCCAAGATGATACAAGAACAAACTTGTATTATTAAGAGTAGTACCATACCTATTCCAGAGGATTGATATCACATGTGATATAGAGAGGATTGTAATCTTCCAATCCTTGGAAGTAAATGCAAGCTGGATAAAAAGGGAGTTAATGGAAGGAGTTACTACTAGCTACATTGATAGGTGAATCAATAGTAGTTAATTAAGAGAAGTTATATACTAGGAGTAAGAATGGAGTAATGTTGAAGTGGCATGACCATCTCATCATATGATGATTGATATGGTAGAGCCAGATAACTAGTTTATTTAGGCACAAGAGATCCTAGTGAAGCAGAGGAGAGATTTAAATAGAGTATATTTAGGAAAGGAATTCCTTAACTATGATCCAATGTTAGTGAAGTGTTAGGATAGGAATTCTTTAGAAGTCTTAATCAAGATCATATCAACCAAGACAAGACCCATGTCTACTTCTTTGTCTAAAACCCTAGAACTAAGATGGTAGTAAAACCAATTCCTATTTTTAGGCAGCCAATGGACAGTAGCTCTTAGTCAAATAAAGTTTCCAAGAGATAATTAGAGAACTAGATAAGTGTTCAGGGATGAAAGTCTTGTCCACAAAATTATATTTGAAATGAAATTGTGAAAACAGAAAATCAAAATTAAATAAAAGAAAAAGGAAACAAGCAGCCAGCCGCCAGGTCCACATCCCAACAAGCTCCTACGTTACCTACCGTTCGCAAGCAGCAGAAGGAATAATTCACTCGCTCTACCGCAGCCTAGCACCAGCCCAGCCCATGTACTGGTTCGTCGTCGTCACTTCCACACACACACACTGCTCGCTGGAGGACCTCATCGCCGCCCAATACCGCCCGCCACCGTCAGCAGGCTTGGACCAACACGATGCACGCCGCCATCTTCCGAGGGGATAAGAACGCCACCGTAGAGCCTCTCTGTCCTCATCCTCTCACTGCCTCCCTCGCCTCTGCTATATTCCTCTCTATCCTGCTCAGACGAGCAAACCCTAGCTTGTCGGGGATCATCATCCTCGCCGTCTCCGGTCGCCCTAGGTTCCGCTGAAGCCACCACTGGACGCGCCAGTGTGTCCTCATTCATCTCCGACAAGTCTCACAAGCTAGCGCGCCACGAGTGGTGCGGAATAGATCCCGGAGTATCATCGGCCACCATGGCCATTACAGGCGATTCACCGTCACCGGTCCTCCCCACGCCTCGTCGACTCTACCATCAGCATCCCGGTGAGCCAACGGTGCCTAAGCACCTTTCCATTTGTCTTCTCCCGCTTTGAATCGTTGTAGCCTCGTGCACCATCATCGTCCGCCGCAACAAATGGACGCCGAAGTAACTCCGATGACCAAATAGGGGCAGCGACACCACTCCTAGACTCGCTTTGATGCCCTCCATCGAACACGCCCCTCTGTTTTGCCCCGCGAGCCCCCGATCGACGAATCGATCATCCACCTAGGAGGATCAAACTCGAGTGACATTAGCATGACATCCTACTGATGTCATCAGGACGTTTTAAGTATTATTTTTAGTTGTTGGTAATGACATGGTGATACGTTGCAAACATATCCATAATTTTTGATGTTCCATGCTTGGTTTTATCTAGTTTCTTGTGTTTTGTCCACACTTTGGAGTACTTTTCATATGATTTCTTGGACTAACATATTAACAAGAGCCACAGTGCCAGCTACCTGTTTTCTATTGTTTTTGGTTCCAGGAAAGTCAGAAAATGAATATTCTCGGAATTGGACGGGACAAAATCCAAAGTCAGTTTTTCACCGAGGGACACTTGGAGCCAGAATATGAGACGGAGAGGGGCTGGGGCCCGGCCACACCACCTGGCCACGCGGCCTAGCCTGGCCCACACCAGGGGTTGGTCTGGCCGCCCAGGCACCCCCTTGACCTCTCCTTCCGCCTATAAGTTGCCTTCGATACAGAAACCCTAAGTACCCGATCAAAATTCCACGAAAGAGTCTATAGCCGCCGTCATCTCCTTTCCTAGATCAGGAGGGATCTAAAGCTCTTCCCGACACCATGCCAGAGAGGGGAATTCACACTGGAGGCCTTCTTCATCATCATGCAAGCCTCTAGTGTGATGCGTGAGTAGTTCATCTTTGGACTACGGGTCCATGTAGTAGCTAGATGGATGGTTCTCCTGCTTTGTGCTTTCATGTTTAGATCTTGTGAGGTCCGTTGATGATCAAGATCATCTATTTGTAATTCTGCGTGTTGTGTTTGCGGGGATCCGATTGATATTGAGATGCTATTTCAGATTGATTATTGATTCTATCATGTCTTTGATATTTGTGATCTTGCATGCTTTCTGTTGTTAGTAGCTATCTTGGCCAAGTAGATGCTAGCAACTCCAAGAGTTAGTATTTATGCTCGATAGTGGGTTCATGCCTCTGGTAATCTGGGGAAGTGACAAAAATCTCTAAGGTACTAGATGTGTTGCTGCTACTAGGGAGAAAACAACAATCCTTTGTTCATAGAACAATCGTATTGTTTACTTTACACGCAATTCGTAATGCAATTATCAGTTGCTTGCAACTTAATACTAGAGGGGGTTCGGATGATAACTTGAAGGTGAATTATTAGTCATAGATGCAGTTGGATTACGGTCTATATATAATGTTGCAATGCCCAATCAAGTCTCAAAGGAGTCAAGATGAGTAGTATATGCTTGTATGCTTTCTTGATGTTTGTCAATTACCCCGCTGTAATTTGTTCACCCAACATGTTATCTATCTTAAGGAGAGCCACCTCTAGTGAACTATGGACCTCGGTACTTTCTTTTACCATCAATCTACAATTAACTGTTTACTGTTTTGTGTTTACTTTCTGCAAACTATTACTTTCTTCCACTCGATACGTTTAATCCTTTGTTTTATGCAAAACCGGCGAGATTGACAACCTCATCGCAAGTTGGGGACAGAGTTCTGTGGTTATGTTGTGCAGGTTTCCACGTTGCTGCTGGGACCGGTAGTGCGCCCTGCCAAAGTTCAGCTAGCTACACCTTTGGGGTGTTTCCTTGCTCCTACTGGATTAAGAACCTTGGTTTCATAACTGAGGGAAGCTTACTACTGTGCTCATCATACCTTCCTCTTGGGTTCCCCAACGAGCTCGTTATTACACGATTTAGCAAGTACTTTTTCTGGCGCTGTTGCCGGGGAGTCAAGGACATCTTCACAAGGGGAGTCCCTCATAACCAATCTCTTTACTTTGCTGTTTTTGTTTTTCTTAGTTTACTTTTGTTTTGTTTGTTTCAATATCAAAAGCACAAAAAAATAGTTTTACAAGTTTGCTTTCTTTATTAAAAACACAAAAAAAATTAGTTCCTATCTTAAGTTGCCATTATGTTTAGCATTGCTCCAATCACTATGTCACCTGAGGAAATGATTTTCACTTTTTAACAAGGATTTGAAGAGAGTTTCAAAGAAGCTTGGTCTAGAATCTCTGATCTACATGAAAAAACTGAACCTAAAATGACTCAAAGCTTGTTCCTTAGCAGTTTCTACCTTGGAATTGCTCTTTGCTATAGATATGCTTTTGATGTTGTTGTGGGAGGATATTTCCTCCAATGCAATGAGGATGATGCTGTTAATGCCATAAAGAAATTGGTCTTTACTTAAAACTTGCCTCGCAAATCTGATTCTTCTTTCATAAACATATGTGCTAGATTGAAAACTCTTAAGACCAGCACTGCTAGTTTGAAAGATTGCTATAATACGCTTAGAGAGCATCATAACTATGTTCCAATAAATTCTGAGCCCTCAAAATGGCTTCCCACAATAAAAATTGCTATAAACAATGAAACTTTTCATGCTCGCTGTGATATCATGTCTGAATTTTGTCTTATTGTCGTGGTGGTGTCACGGCAGATGCCATGGATAGGCTAAAGGTGGGGACTAAATGCACTAGGGGAATCCAGGGAGGGATAGTGTGGTGATTCCACACACAGTAGCTTTGTATTCAATTCACTTCCAAGGATTACAAGTGCTCCTCGAGCTGTATTAGGGAGAGGAGGAAGGAGAACTCTCTTACCCTCATCACAAGCCAAACTCTGCTCTCTATGAGACAACTAGCAAAACCAACTCAATAAAGATCAACCCTTTCTACAGAAGCCCTAGCCCTCCTTATATAGGGGCCGCTAGGTCTGCACTTAGGGCATACGTGGAGGCATATTCCAGAGAATATGCCTCTTCCCAAAATAGTAAGCCGACCGGGTCACTTTTCCCCCGCGTCACCCATGCAGAGGCTACGTGAGCCTCTACGGCGCCCGCGTCAGCCGACTTTGGCATCGTCACCTTTGTCGGCCACGCCTCGGTGGTCCTGCCTCTGTCCGCTTCACTTATGCTCTACGTACAGGGGTCACCTTTGACCAGCGAGATACCTTCCTTCTCCTACAAGCTTGATATGACCCGGATCGTACATAGTTGATCCGGCCACACCTGTTCCTGAATACAAGTTAGATTCATCTGTCCGACTTACAGCTTAAGTCGGTTGAGACCCAGTTAGGTGAACATCTCCTGGTCCGGGTTACCCCGTGATTCGGCCTGCCTTGAGGTGACTCGGCCAGCATCCGCTTTGGCCTTGCCGAACCTCGGCTAACTCGGACATTATACCCCGACGTGACCCTACTCGGGGGTATCCCCCCAACATTAGTCCCCGAAGCTGGTGCGGTCTTAGCTTCCTTGGCCGCTAAGGCCACAGTAGGTTCAATTTCACTGAGCTTTGAGTTCCTTTTCCGAGTTACCTCCTTATCTCGGATTCCATGGGTTTACTTTCCCTTGGCACATTCCAAGTTTTCACTTGCTGGCCGGGTTACCACATTCTCATCCGGGTCATTTTTCCTTCTCTCGTACGCTTCCCCACGTGGAGGCTAATCATTAGCTTGCCTCATTTTAAGGGCCAGCAACAGTAACCGCCACAGTTATTGTCAGGAGTTACTGCGCGCACGTCACATCGTGCCCGCCTCCTCGTTAACTGCATCATGACGTCGCGTCATGGGATCCGCTGTGTCCTGTGGTCCTTCGTGTGGCTCACTGCTGATTGGTTGATCCGGGTTGTACACGGCCACACCGTGTGGCACACCCGCACAACATGATCCCACTACCCCCTCGAGGAAGTGGTTAAATAGGGGAGGGGCACGCCCCTTGGGTCTTTTCCCCACTTCCGCGCCCCTCTGCCTCTACTTCTTCTTCTTCTCCTGCGACAGTGCCACCGCCACCGCGCCTGAGTAGCAGCAACGCCGCGGCACTGCCTCCACGCTCACCAGCGTCGCCGCTGCCTCCGCGCATCTCTTCCGCCAGGGGTCGCTGCCAGTCTAGGCCACTGCCACCCACCGCCGCTAGCGCCAGTGAGGGCAGTGAACTCAAGATGACTGAGGAGGAGCTCGCCATTGCCGAGCAGGAGATGGAGGAAGATGCTGTGAGCGCCGACCGCGACGCGTGGGCAGGCTCCTGGGTCTGCCAGATGACCTGGATTGGCTCTACCGCACCAGGCGCATCCCGGAGGGCGTCACTGCACGCCTCGCTTCCTCCAAGCTTCCCCCTCACCCAATCTGGGTGAGTATGTGGTGTTCCTATCTCATTTTCAACACGGATTTGGTCTGCCAGTGAGCGAATTTTTCCACGACTGGTTAAACACATAGGAGCTCCAGCCGCACCACCTTCCATCCAATACCATCACATCTCTCTCCGCCTTTGCCTCCACCATCGAAGGTATGCCGGACTGTGGCCCACGAAGGAGCTCTGGATCCGGTTCTTTGGCCTTCACCGGAACGTGATTCTGAACATCCAGCTTGACCCGGAGGACAAGCAGCTCACGCAGTTCGGCGCCGCGTCAATTTCTCCCTGGAGGCTGTCTGTCTTCCCTCGAGTCACTGGCCTAGACTCTTGCAAGGGATGGGCCCGGATTTTCTTCTATGTCCGGAACAGCACCACCGATGATCAGATCCGGCTGCGCCCCTATACTCCGGGTCCTCCTAACCCGGAATTGTGGGACATTATTCCCATGAGCAACACAGAGATCTATCGCCGGGTCAAGGCCCTCTTCACCACCCACAAGGACTTTTCCTCTAAGTGGACGTGGGGAATGGAACATTTTTGCCGAGATAGGCTTCCTCCTTCGGTAAGTCTCGTGTCCCAAACTTTTTCTGAGTTAAATCATATGTCGGTATTTGTTGTTGGTTTTAATCATGTTGCCTTTTCTTTCCCTTAGATGTTTCTTTAGCAAACCATCGAGGATGGCACCGAGCCGTCCCTCAAATGGGCGCCTGACCTAGATACCTCGGACGAGGAGGAACCGGACTAGGAGATGTTCCTTCCTGTGGCCGTTGCGACCAAGCGACCCACCGGTAAACTCTCTTCTATTAGAGATTGGCCCGACGATGAAGATGATTCGGATGTTGAGGTGATGAAAGCATTTGACATTGTCCCCCTTTCTTATGCTTTTCCGTCATCAGCTAACCCCGGTGGGCAGATCCATGAGGACCCTCCCCATGCCATGGGTGATCCTGTTCCGGTCGTGCCGAATAAGAAAAGGGGATCCGCATCAACTTCTTCCTCCGGACCTTCTCAGCCAGCCAAAAGGCGAAAGAAGTCCGGGGACAAAACTGCCACCAAGCCTGCAACCAAGGCCACAACACGAAGGGCTCGGAAGCCCAAGGAGCCCCTGACCTCGGATGAGTAAGCCTCTTTTCCCTTTGCATTTACTTGTTCTTCTATTGTTATAGTTTCTCATCCGACAATGTTTGATTCGGCAGGACCGCGGTGGAGGTCCCATAGAGTGGGTCCGGCATTGCCTCGCCACTCCGGCATAGCCCTTCTCCCCCTCATGGCGACGATTCACGCCCATTGAGCTCCATTCTGGAGGGTTCAGTGGCTGCTCCGGGTTCTAACCCACCTCGTCAAGAGGAGGGCAACCTTGGAGCGGGGGAGACTGGCCCTACCGAGGCAGCGACAACCACCACTTCGGCTCCGCCGCAACCAGCTACCACCGAGGTTACCTCAGCACCTCCACCGAAGAAGAAACCAGCACCAGCACCCACTCTAGTACCAGCAGCAAAAGCAACAGCAGCAGCAGCAAGCCCCTCCGCCTCGTCCGAGTCTTCTCAGTCTCGGCAAGAAAGCACCAAGGCAGCTCCCAAGGGTAAATCTGCTGCAACAACTTCCACTCCTCAGCAACAACCTAAGGGCAAGAAGGCCCCTGACGCCACCAGGGCAACGTCCATCGAGGCTGGACAGCGCACACTCGCGTCCATGCTTTCGAAGAAAACTCCACCACCGAAGGACGCCCCTGCCGAGCCAACTGACGTGCAACTTGTTTTGCACACCAGCCCGGCCCTTGCCCAGGTTGAGAGGAGAGAGGCGCATGCCAAGGGTTTTGTGGCGCCCCACATGCTTAGCGGCGAACGACACCCTCCGACCTTGATCGAGTTTTTAAATAACTGGAACAAGGCGGAGTTCATCCACAACGACGATCTCCCTGAGAAGTTTGGTCCCGCCGAGTTTGTTGCGTAGATGAATACTGCCGCCAAAGCCATCAACCTTGCGGGTCGAATGATGGAGGTACTTTACTTCACCTTTTCCTTAGCATGTTGTAGATATTAGTGATATAACCATTAGTCCCCGAGCCTCCGGAGGAGTAACTTGTTACTCGGCCGGATGCTCCTTAGAAAACTAACGTAGCTCCTTTATAACTTCGAATATGCACACACCTAGAGCCGGGTTAAGTTCCACTTGGCCCGGATATTGCACACTTCGAATATGCACACACCTAGAGCCAGGTTAAGTTCCACTTGGCCTAGATCTTGTACACTTCGAGTATGCACACACCTAGAGCCGGGTTAAGTTCCACTTGGCCCGGATCTTGTACACTTCGAGTATGCACACACCTAGAGCCGGGTTAAGTTCCACTTGGCCCGGATCTTGTACACTTCGAATATGCACACACCTAGAGCCGGGTTAAGTTCCACTTGGCCCGGATTTTGTACACTTCGAATATGCACACACCTAGAGCCGGGTTAAGTTCCACTTGGCCCGAATTTTGTACACTTCGAATATGCACACACCTAGAGCCGGGTTAAGTTCCACTTGGCCTGGATTTTGTACACTTCGAATATGAACACACCTAGAGCCGGGTCAAGTTCCACTTGGCCCGGATTTTGTACACTTCGAATATGCACACATCTAGAGCAGGGTTAAGTTCCACTTGGCCCAGATTTTGTACACTTCAAATATGCACACATCTAGAGCCGGGTTAAGTTCAACTTGGCCTGGATTTTGTACCCTTCGAATATGCACAAGGCTAAGCTATATTTTTGTACTCTTTTCAGGTGACCACCAACCGCCGGAGCACTGAGTTTCAGCATTTCCTGGATACTCACAAGATGCTACGCGCAAAGCATAATGCACTTCTCGCTGAACACGAGAAAAGGGGTAAGTTCTCTTCTTGACATTTTCCCGTTTTCCTTCATCTTTTTCTGCCGAACTAATCCATCATTCGGTTTTCGCAACTGGGGTGGAAGTTGAGAATACCATCATGAGGAAGAATCTTGACCAGATCAAGGGTAAGTTACTTTTGTGCGACCTTGATATGCTTTCTATCTCCTTTTCTCCCTGGCTCGGCAAACATTCATACCTTGGCTCTGCCGGGTCAACAAACTATTTCAGCATCTCTTGAAGATAGTGTGCCCGTGCCTGATATGATGCTGCATTTGCTCGAACAAGCAGGGCAGCATCAGGCCGAACTTAAAAAGAAAGACGATGAGCTTGCCCTCCTCCGAACCAAGGATGATGAGATCGCCAAGCTCAAGGCATACATGAAGAAATTGAAAGCACGACACCAATCCGATCTTCAAAAGGCTGGCCAGGACTTCACTGAAGAGCGCGAGCACCTCAACCTCCAAATTGCCAAGGATCGAGAACTTCTCCAGGAGGCCGACGTCAAACTTGAGTCGGCGAATACTGAACTTGTGTAGCTTCGCAAAAGGCATGATGACTGTACCAAGGAGTTGACCCGGATCCACAGCCATATTTCACGTAAGTTCGTTTCCCTCATCCGACATATTTCTCCAGGTTACTTCACATGTCTTTTCTTTACCTGCTGCTCTTGTCTTGTTTTCAGGCAAATTTCCAGAGGGCAATGCCATTGCGAGCACCGCTGTTGCTAAGTTCCACCGAGAGAGGGGTACCCCCATTGCTTCTGACGCTGAAGAGATTCCCTATAACATGGAGGACCTGTTGGTCAGCTTGTCTTCTCGCGTGGAAATTGTGAAGAACTATGGCAAGGATATCCTTGACGTGGCAGTCCGAATCTTCAACACCTTTTGGCCTACAGAAGACACTCCGGAGGGGACCGCAGTTCTTGTTGATAAATTGATGGAATGCGAGACCCAGCTCGACCTTTGGAGGGAATCCGCTGGACGTGCCAGAGCTAAGATCGTTCTCCACTACGTGCTTACGTGGTACGAGAAGATCGACCTCAACCTCCTAGCGTGCATGCGTACTGGATCAAAATGGACCAGTGACCCGGAGTGGATAGCTCGGTGCAAGGCTTGCACCCATAGCCTCATCGAATATGCCCCCATTCATGAATGGAATGAGGGTCCAAGCTTCCTTGGTGGCGTGGATGATGAAAACGCTAAAAATGTTGAAGATGGCTCGGATGAGGACGAAGAGGACGAGGCTTCAGACGTCGAGGAAGACGAAGATGAAGCTGAAGCCGAAGCTGGGGCTGCACCCGCTGGCGCCGAACTACCTCCTCCTGCTGCTCCTTGAGCGAAAAAACTCTTAAATTTCATCAGATCCCCGGTATGCCGGGTGGAATTGTATCAAGTACACAAGTGATATTTTGCTACTAAGTTCTTATGCCGGATTAACTTGGGCGTAGTCCCCGTGTTTCATTTTCTTGTTCATCCAATCTTTTGGCTCGGCTCGTGTCTACATTGATTCGGTTTTACGACTGACGAATCCAAGCTTCAAAAATTGTCTTAACAATACTTGGAAACTTTAGGCTTAGCTCAAAATAATTCAGCATAATAATTCGAATGTAAACACAAGGTTAGTCCGAAAAACAAACGATGACTCGATTAAATTCCTTTCCTTAGTCGTTTTTCATGTGCTACGCAATTCTAAACTTGTTCTTTTGCTTGCCATGAAGCCAATTCTTGTTGGACAGCAGCAAGTCGAAGAGTTGGGTTCTTGGTGCTCACACATTACTAATCCGGCCTAAGTAGAACAACTTATGCCAGCCGATGTATAAACAATAAATACAGAAGACAATAATCATTATTAAGGCAGTCCCCGAGTTACTGCTCGAGGTGCCAACATTTCATTGATAAGCTCATTGCCGGCATACATATCGACATATGAGAGACTCGGATACATACACTTCTCTGCTAAGTGTAGAAAGGACGAAGTAGAGCTACATTCCATGGATGCTCAGATTCCTCGCCGGACCTGTCCACTTGTTCTTTTCCTGTGGTTTTGCATCGATAAGATAGTAAGAATCATTGTGCAATGCTTTGCTCACAATGAATGACCCTTCCCATGGGGGGATAACTTATGCATGCCAGCAGTACGTTGTACCAACCGGAGTACCAGATCACCTTCCTAGAAAACTCGGGGGTTTACTTTCCGGCTATGATAGCGTCAGATATTTTGCTGATATATGGCGGATCTAGACAATGCCAATTCTCTCGCTTATTCTAGCAGATCAACATCATTTTGCCAGGCTTCTTGCACCTCGGCTTCTGTATATTGGGTGACCCTAGGCAAGTCATGCTCTATGTCGGCTGGTAAGACAGCTTCTGCCCCATATACCAGAAAGAATTGCGTATAGCCTGTTGATCGATTCGGAGTTGTTCTTAAACTCCACAATACCGCTGGTAGTTCTTCTATACAGCACCCCGCTGATCTTTGCAGCATCTCAATGAGCCACTACTAGGAAACAGGTTGTTAGTGGCGCACCCGAAATGCTCATCCGTGCAGTGCGCCACGGGCCTTGCGCTACGGCTATCTCTCAGCCGTGGCGCACTGCCTAGTGCGCCACGGTTGTGTAGAGATAGGCGTAGCGCACCTCCTAGTGCGCCACAGAAGTTTGGGATGGTGCGCTACCCCTGGGATCTTCTGTGGCGCACTACCTAGTGCGCCACTAAACTTCCATAGTGCGCTTTAGGTATAGTGCGCCACAGAAGGTAGACCATGTGCGCCACAAATGTATTTTTTGTTTTTTTAATTTCCAAGCCAGATTATATGCAATACAGATTATATACAATATTACAGCAGATATACACACAGATACCAGATATAAAATTATATATATAAATACTCAATATGAAAAACAAGATTGAAACAAATACATATAGATAAGTCTCATACATGAATACATAGTCTAAGTTACATTGTTTCGATCATGTTACAAAGTAGTAGTTGGTGACATGCTAATACATGTGTCGATCGAACAAGTTAGAGCTCGGAAGCTCGCCTAGACATCTAAACTAGCTAGCTAGACACAAACGCGGGATAAATAACTAAAGAAGATAAGCATGATCACCGCCGCGACGAAGGTGTAGGTCTTCATCCGGTTCCTTGTCCTAACTCCCGCTAGATAGCGCGTGTATCTAGCTTCCGCCTCCGCCATAGTGTTGTACCCTTTGTAGCTATTGCCGCTGAAACGGTGCACCTGTCTCCGGTAGTCTTCCCAATCATCGTAGACTCCGGGAACCCGTCCCTTGTACACGACGTACCACGTCATCTATAAGTTGACAATAATAATTAACCGACTATTGAAAAAAACATATATAATTAAAGTCGCATATGAAGATACACTTATAGAAAGTACTCCTATATAGTGTGCCACGACATTTCAATCATCGGCATTATTCTCGAAAAATACCAAAGTAACTCAAAAAGCATGCCTCATATATATACATAGGTCGTTGGACACAGGAATATGCTACGATGGAACCGTACGCCAAGTAGGATGCACAACACCTGGACTTGTGCATAGCACAAGGCGTACAATCCTATCGTAGCACATTCACATATATAGTGTGCCACGACATTTCAATCATCGGCATTATTCTTGAAAAAGACCAATGTAGCTCGAAAAGAATGCCTCATATATAACTAGCTAGGTCGTTGGACACAGGAATATGCTATGACGGAACGGTTAGCCAAGTAGGATGCACAATTCCTGGACTTGTGCATATCACAAGGCTAACTATCCCGTCATAGCACATTCACATATATATTGTGCCACGACATTTCAATCATCGGCATATTCTCGAAAAAGACAAAAATAACTCGAAAAGAATGCCTCATATATATACATAGGTCGTTGGACACAGGAATATGCTACGATGGAACGGTGAGCCAAGTAGGATGCACAAGACCTGGACTTGTGCATATCACAAGGCTCACAGTCCCATCGTAGCACATTCACATATATAGTGTGCCACGACTTTCAATCATCGGCATTATTCTCGAAAAAATAGTAAGGAAAAAAAGAAGGACCAAATTGAGCAAAGGACCAAAGAGTAAGCAAAAAAACCAAGCATTGATTGATATATAATAATAATAAGCAAAATAAGTTCACTTGTCGTCCACACACACACATAAAGGTCATCTATAGTTTGTAACTACAACTAGGCCAACATCAAGCCTTCTGGCTCGGCTTAGGGAACGGGAGGACGCCTTGTCTCGTCATGAACTTCCTATAGTCACCCTGCATCTCTAGGCGATCTTCTATGTCACGGTTATTCGGGATATTTCCTCCGTAGAAGATCCCCCCCGAAGTCATGACATCACGAAAGATGATTGCCCCAAACTGCTGCTGGATGCGATACATCTCTTGTCTAATATCCGAATCATTGATCTTGGCCTTTGCTTCGGCCCACTGTTTGAGATGATCTGGCAGCGTAGAATTCTGCTGGTCAAGTAGGAACGCCCTCATGTGATGGAGTGCGTAGTAGGCTTCCTTCTTACTGTTTTCCGGCTGCTTCACGCAGGGGAACTCCGTTACGTGGTTGAAGACGTGCCTGCCGAACTTGACCTTCTTATGCACGAAGCTGGTGCCTTCCGTCGAGGCAAAGCCAGTGAGAGCATCATCCAGAACTTCCTTGATCTTGTCGTAGTTTTTCTTCTTTTCTAGACTCCCCGAGTCGAAATACGTGGCGTGGGAATGCTTCGGCGATAAGGAGATGAGCGTGCAGTGTTCATCTCTGCGCAAAAAATTCAAATGGAATATGTTGGAAAAAGAATGATGATGATCTAATAAAGCCAATCGACGGTGGCGAGTGAATAACGACTTACTTGGGAAAGTAAGGCACGAGAATGTATTCCTTTGTCTTGTTCGCCACGAGGATTCTTTTTAGGTACAAGGCCATGATACGTCGTTCGGCGGGGGAACCCAAGCAGCCGTCACGCATGTAGTAGGGGTCCACTATAGCGATGCCCGGTGTGTTCTCTCTAATGATCTGCATGGCCAGGCTGAGAGAAAAGAGACGGACCATGGTATAGTGCAGCGGGTATAGGTGGAACATATTGAAGATGTCCTCGAATCGCAGGAAGAATAGATCCACGGGGGCAGTGTCGACGAAGCCCAAGCCTGGTGGCACCTTAACCACGAATACCGGGTGCGAGGGATCTTTCTCCGATAGTAGGCGTCTCTCTATCGTCAGCACGCCGTCATGCAAACTCTGCAGTTCCGAACTGGCGAGCTTCCGCAAATTCTTAGGTAGCATGGGCTCACCCGCCACATGAATCCTCCACATAATACCCTCGGGTCTTGGTGGCCCGTCCCGAAACCTGATCGGATTCGCAGTTGTTGACGCCACCGGCTGGCTCAAGCTGCTAGATTTTCTTTTCCTGCCCTTTTTTCCTTTTGGAGAGCGGGCAGGCACCGCAATCTGAGCACTGGCCGCCCTATGTAGTGTGTCAGGGCTTAGAATAAAGGGCCGGTTGGTTGTATCAGCTGGCTCTGTAAAGGCGCAAGCTAGAGGCGTCTCCTGAGAACCAAACAGACGCTTGGTCATAGTGGCTTTCTCTATGGGGCCACCAGCTAGGTCTTCTTCGTTGCCAAACTGAGTGCTGAAGAAGTGATCATTCCAGTCTTCGTCGTCCTCGGCCGGATCCTGCGCCATGTGCATATCATCAACATGATCATCCGACCCACCGTGTGGAGGTGACGGCGAGGGCGGTAAGGGGGCCTTGCCACCGCTTGTCGCTGGCACGATAGGCGGTGCTGTTGTCTGTGGCGTGATGGCCCCCGCCGTCCCCAAACAGATCATGCTCTTTGGCCATAGCAAGAATAAGCCGAAGCAACTTCTGAGGACAGACGACTCTTCTTCATCCGCTCCTGGGGGTTGAATGGGAGGTTCCAGGTCGTCGCAGCCCCTTAGCACCCGACTAATTTTAACCCTGTGCACGCTATCTGGCATCGGCTTTGAGTGGAACGTGCGCTGCAAGGGTTGAACGATGGTACCCTTGGCAACATCCCTCAGCTCGTTGTTCACGTAGAATAAGAGAGTGCAAGGAACATCCGTCTGCGGAAAACATGTACGGCGTCGTCAGAGCGAGATGCCATAAGAGTAATAGATGGCATGAAAGGCGGTAATTAAAGCAATTTGTTTACCGTGATGGCGTCGAGATCGGCTAATGTCGACGCACTGCATACGTCGACGGGCGT
The DNA here is from genome assembly GCA_916181665.1 of Avena sativa. Lineage (NCBI taxonomy): Eukaryota > Viridiplantae > Streptophyta > Magnoliopsida > Poales > Poaceae > Avena > Avena sativa. The sequence continues at coordinate 311,553,126 of OV702291.1, forward strand.
GCAAGAGACGGAAGGGCTGCTTGATGGCGCGGTGCTGGCCGCCGGTGTATTCTCCCTACCGATGGGTGCTTGGAGCTCCGGTGCCACCGAACGATGGCAGGGGGCACCAACATGTACTCCGGCGCCGCGGTGATGGCAGGGGGAGTCACCAACACTTGCGGCGCCGCGGTGCTAGCGGGCGGAGTCACGAACACGTAGTTTGCCTGATTCGTCGGCGCCACGTTGTTCGAGTGGCTGCTGACCATGCTTGGAATCGGGCACGGCCCTACTCGACCACCCGCACTCCAGTTCGCTATTGACTCCACCAAGGTAGGCAGGAAGGACGTGAGGGTGATTGCCATGTTGTCTTGGACGATCTGCGGGATCCACGCCACTTGTGCCTTAAGTTCTTGAACCTCTCGGTTTTCCTCCTCGCTCCTTCCCGACGGCGCCACATGCGTCCTCGACGGTGGACCAAAATGATCCACCCAATTCTTACCCCCGAGGCCGGCCAGACGGCCAGCCGACGACGGCTTCTTCGTAACCGGCTCTATTTTCTTGGCCCGGTTCATCGCCCTGTTAAAAGGGTTATCCCACCGGGTGGCCGCCGTCGACCCCTGGGATGAGGAACCCTGGGATCCATGACTAGCAACAATTTCCTCCTCCTGCAGAAGAAGTAACAGTGAATCATTTAGATCATCGATTAGATTGCAATCGTGTTGATCCGCGGTAATTAGATTATACTTACCACAATTTCCTCGAATTCCTTCACCGCAGGATCCGCGGTGAGTTGTTTGGTTTTTGGGTCCACATGGTAACGGGCCCTGATGAAGTTTCGAACCTGCCCGGGTTCGAATTTAGCAAAGGGGTTTTCTATCCCCTTGGATCTATACTCTTCGTCCTCCTTATTCCATTTGGCCTCCGCGGTTCTATATCCACCAGATCCGAGATGGTGATGACCTATATTCATCGCCTGCAGCACCTTTCCCCGATTACTATTGGCCAGGGCTCTTTCGGATTCACACCTCTCCTTGAACTCCCGGAACTGATCTTCGGTGATCTGCAGGTCAATCTTCTGGTTCTCCTCGAGACTTTTGCCTTCTTTATAGATCTTCTGCTTTATCCGGGTTCTCTAGCTGGCCAGGGCGGTGCTCATCTTTGTGACGGCGGATTTGTTTACTTCGTTCCCATGATAATTTGTGTTCTGATACTTAGCGGGGAACTTGTATCTTGCGTGCAGCTTCTCGAAGAGGAGTGTGCGCAAGTGGCCATTATCTTTATGCCGGAGATTCTCGGTGTTGATCGAGATGGTTGTCCGGGTGATCGCCGCCACTTTCCCACCGTACCCTTTGACGACAAGGGCGGGCTCCAAAGGAACCCCTGATGGGCTCACTTCGGTAATTTCCTCCCTGACCATGCCGACCGTGTTCGGGCGCCGGTCCTTCGGCTTCTTCTTCTTATTAGGAGGGTTGCTACCACTCCCTGTGCCCTCGCCGCCATCAGTGGTTTCATCGTCCGCCGTTCCTTCGGCTTCTTCCTCCGCGTCTTCCATCTCATCATCCTCGCTCTCCTGGGGATGGTATTCTTCATCGTCTTCTAGACGCTGGGCCGCCTCCCAGAATGTCAATTGTTTATTCGGAGGTCTGAGTTCTCCTTCAGCGCTGATGCGCTTAGAACATCCAGCCTCGTCGTTGTCACACATCTTTGCACTAATAAAAAACAAATAATTGGTTAAATGCACGGAAAAATCCGGCATGACCTTTGCTAATTTTCTTAAACTAGGAGTGCCCGATTTCTGCCGAAACGGAAGTTAATCAATATTCCGGCAAAAATCAGGACTCATTTCATACAAGAACCTGCATACACAACATAATAAAGTGCTTCATATACAAGCACAAGCACAATTTCAAGTGCTATAATTATATCACCACAGATTATATCAACTATCATTGATGACATCAAGCAAATACATGCAGATTATAGCACCTGTCATTATATGACAGTATGGATCATCAGTAAATGTGTACACATTTTTTGTACACATTGTTTATGACAGCAAATATGACAGCAAATATGACAGCAAGTATGGATTATATGTCACCAAGTATATGACAGCAAATATGATAGAAAATAACAAGTTCATCAGTATATACACATTGTTTGTAGTTGCTGGATCAACCACAAACTAGGGGGTGCACCCAGGAGTGCAAAACAAGATGCTAGGGGGTGCACCTCTGATACAAGCTAAATTTGGATAAACCCGAAGCTAGGGGTGCACCCAGGAGTGTCCACCTAGGAGTGCAAAACCAGATGCTTTTTACCAAGCTAAATTTGCTAACCCTAGCTAGCTTCTTGTACATAGACTGTCCATGAGATGATTTTATCTTGTCTAATCATTTATATAAACAATCATTGCAAACTTTTGTAATATCTAAGCCAGAAATGGACATCTACTTGAAAGAAGGATCTTACTACCTTGCACATACATACAATCTACACATTAAAGAACAACACAAGGTAATAAATAAGACTATCTGACAATGCAATGCAAGCCAGATAGATTTGATCAAATAAAACAATATGACAAAGCAAGATATATTTTCACAGTATTGTTTCAAGTACTCATATCATGCTTTGTTTCACAGTATTGTTTCAAGTACTCATAAAACACAGTATAAAATAGGAAACATAATCCACAACTAAAGAAGCTTGGATACAAACACATATCATGTTCTGCTACAGAGAATTTCACAACCCCAAGCCCTAAACATAGGTACTGCTAGCTCTGAACCTTACTCTAAGGCTAAGCTACTCTGAACCTTACTGTAAGCTACTTTGAACCTTACTATGAACCCTAAGCTACTCTGAGCCCATCTACCAAGCTTACTATGAACCCTAAGCTACACTGAACCTTGCTATCTACCAAGCTTACTCTGAACCTTGCTACTGATCTGAACCCTAAGCTTACTCTAAACCCTTGCTACTCTGAACCCTAAGCTATCTACCAAGCTACTGATCTGAACCCTAAGCTTACTCTGAACCAATCTACACTAAACCTTGCTATCATCATATCATATGTGAATATGACCAACATATTCTTGTACAGACACAGTGGACTGAAACTACTTTTCATATCAACATATGACTAACATATGACCAACATATTCTCTGAACATATTCTTGTAGAGACATAGAAGATGACTAACATATCATATGTTTGGGTTCAAAGTAAACCAGGTTTCCTCTCCTGCTGATGTACGGCTCTAGTTGGCCATTGCTGCACTTTTTTAAAGCTTTTCTGGTGAGATTGTTACAGAGAATTGCTACTACTACTACTAGTAGTTGATGACTGCATGGACAACAATGATCGAGCCCATGATTGATGCAATCTCTACCAGTTTGCACATTCAGCACAGTAGTGTTTCTCTATGTGAGTAGGTAGCTGAATTTGAGGCTGGTACTGTAGAAGCAGATGCAGTTATGTAGTTGCTCTAGGGTTCATCACTCAGAGAGGGAGAGAGGGAGAGATGGGAGGGGCTAACCTCTAAGACGAGGATGATGTTGGCGGGCGAATGACGACGAGCGAACGACGGCCTTCTCCTCCTCTCGGACACGGGCGGCCTCCTCCTCCTCCTCGAGTGTGGCGGCGGCGGCTGGCAGGGATCCTCCTCCAGTGCGGCGGCGGCGGCTGGCGGTGGCTGCTAGGGACACTAATTATGATGTTTCAGGAACAACCGAGTATTGACTACTAACTGAATCTTGAAGCAGAGAGGGAGAGACAGGGGAGGGAGAGGCTACTGAACCCTAACCATGGCCTGCAGAACCCTAACCATGGCCTGCAGAGAGAGGGGAGAGAGGGAGAGAGAGGGAGAGAGGGAGAGAGGGAGAGAGGGGAGAGGCGACGCTCACCTCTGACGGGCGGACGACGGGCGGACGATGACGGGCGGACGACGGCGGCCTCCACCTCCTGAGACGCGGCGGCTGCTCCTCCTCGGACACGGGCCTCCTCCTGAGACGCGGGCGGACCTCCTCCTCGGACACGTACGGGCGGACCTCCTCCTCCTCGGGCGCGGGCAGGCCTCCTCCTCCTCAGACGCAGCGGCGGCGGATCGAGAGCGGCGGCGGCGGTCCTTCGGCTTCGGGCTGAGAGATGGAGAGATGGGGATGAGAGAGGGGGTCGGGCGCCACGTGTGGATAAAGCCACTTAGGCGTAGCGCACTGAGCCATAGTGCGCTACGGATATCTGTAGCGCACTATGGGCTAGTGCGCTACACCTATCGGCTTCTAACTACTGCATAAGAGAACTACAGCCCCACTAGCTAACAACTATACTAGCCTATCCCACTGGTTCTGCCCACTACTCTATTCTAAACCTGAGAGCACCCAGGTTCGAATCCTGGTGCCCCAATTTTTTGTTTTGATTTTAAAAATACTTTTAAATATTCCAAAAAATGCCCAAAAGTGGTGATATATGCCATAGAAGTTTTATTTTGATTTTAAAATACTTTTTCGACCACGCGTTTACAATATTTTTTGAGCTAGCGTTTTACAATCTTTTTTCCCTTCTTTGTCGCGGTTGAATAATTTAGCCCCGGCACTTTAATGTTTCTTCTTTTGAACGGGCTACCTTTTTTGGGTAGGGTTGTCCTTTTTCTTCTTGTGATGTATGTTGCTGCATCGTAGTCGTCGTCATCTTCAATCTTTGGATCGCCGTACTGGTCGAAGTCTTGCTCGTTGGCGACTCCATCCATTCCGATGATGTTTCTTTTTCCTCTCCTCACGACAACACGGCTAGGCTTTGTCGGGTCGGTAATGAAAAAACATTGGTCCACTTTGGTAGCCAGTACCCACGGTTCATTTTTCGCGGCCACGTTTGCACCGGCGGCCTTGGATTTGGCTGCTTCGGGTATAACCATGGTTGTGAAATACCGGTCTTCTCTTTCGACGCTCTTTGCCCATCTGACACGGAACATCGGCACCTTTTCTCCATAGTAGTCGAGCTCCCAGATCTCCTCGATTCTTCCGTAGAATATTTCCTTCACGTTGTCATCGGTGTAGAATTCCGACGTTACGCCTGAGTTCTGATAATCACACTTGTTGTCCTTTTCCTCCGTTTAGAATGTGTAGCCGTTGATATCATACGCCTGATAGGTCACCAGGTTTTGCATCGGTCCCTGCGACAAGGTGAATATGATATTTTCCGTGTCAGAAGAATGCGAGCGCGGGGGATTATCAAGGAGCGTTTGCCTAAACCAACGCGTGAAATCTGAGTTGTGCTCTTTGATTATTTCTTCCTGCGTCCTCTATATGCCCCGGTCACTGTACTTCTTCTCGATTAACCTTTTGTGCTTCTGTACCCAAGGATCGACCAGTTCTAAATGCTGTAGCGCGATGAGGTTTGCTCGATCAAAGTCCGCGCGTCAAAATTCGAAGTCTGCATGCAGTATGCGACGACCCTCTCGGTGACCAGATCCGTCGAGCTTGCCAAGGTGTCTGTTGACGGGAAGACCAACAGGGTTCTCGATGTCTAGATAATTCGTGCAGAAAGAGATGCACTCTTCGGCCAGAAAGCCCTTGGCTATGCTTCCATCTGGACGGGACCTGTTGCGAACGTATCCTTTGATGTGTCCGTTCATCCTTTCGAACGCCATCATGCTGCGGAGGAACATCGGCCCGAGTTGTACGATGTCCTCCATGACATGGACCAGCAGATGCACCATAATGTCGAAGAATGCTGGTGGGAAGTATACCTCAAGCTCACATAGTATCACCACGATCTCCTCCTATAGCCTTCCGAGCTGATTCAAGCCAATCGACTTCCTAGAGATGACGTCGAAAAACTTGCATAGGCCAAATAACGTTTCACGGACGTGCTCGTCCATTATCCCTCTTAGTGCGACCGGAAGTACCTGCGTCATTAGCACGGCACAGTCGTGAGACTTCATGCCACTGAACCTCTGCTTCTCCTCGTCTAGGTATCTGCTTATCTTGCCCGCGTAGCCGTAAGGAAATTTGACTCCTAGAAGGCACTTGAAAAACTGTTTGATCTCATCCTGGCTTAGAGTGAAGCAAGAAGGAGGACAGTAATATTCGTTCTTCTTGAACTTTTTACCCTTCCGACGACCTTGTGTCGTCTCCGACTCATGATCATCGTCATCTTCCTGATCATCAGGAGTAGTGCATCCTCCGTGAAGCTCCTTCCGGATACCCAAGCATATCAGGTCGTGCCTTGCTTTCGGACCATCTTTCGTCCTATCTGGCATGTTGATTATGGTGGCGACCAGACTCTCGCACACGTTTTTCGTGATATGCATGATGTCGAGGCTATGAGGCGTGCGGAGAAACTTCCAGTATGGCAACTCCCAGAAAACAGACCTTGTTTTCCATACCTTCATTAGCGGCTTGTCTTGTTGCTGCCTCTTTCGCTTCTTTCCTGGCTTAGGACAATCTTTCCAGTTTTTCAGCAACTCTTCCACTTCTTCGCTGCTCCTACGCTCTGGGATTCCTCGGGTCTCTGATTTGCCATCGAACAGGTCTCCACGTTTTCTCCATGGATCATTCTTGCCGAGCCACCTCCGGTGCGCCATGAACACGGTTTTCGATGACCCTGGATCTTTCTCTAGTTGGAGATAGCTTGTGTTATCCATGCACCAAACGCATGCGCAGAATCCTTGGATAACCTGCCCCGAGATATACCCGCAACCTGGATAGTCTTGCACCGTAGTGACCAATGCGGCTCTCATAGTGAAATAATCTTGTGCGACGGCGTCGTAAGTATTGGCTCCAGATTCCCATAACGTGGCTAGCTCCTCTTTCAACAGCCCGAGATACAGATTGATGTCAGTACCAGGTTGTTTGGGCCCTTGAATTAGCATACTCATTTGTATGTACTTCTTCTTCATGCACAAACACGGGCCAAGTGCTGTGCGTGCTGCTCTGGCTACCGAACGGATTGAGTCCATCGATGCTCGCACCAAGCCTGATGTTCCTCGAATCTCCACCGAATTCTGGGAATTCGAGGTCCAATGCTTTCCACTGGCTAGCATCTGAAGGGTGCGTCAGCAGCTCATCCTTTTCGGGGTCATCATCATCTCCTGGCTTCTTCCTTTCCGCATGCCATCGCATGAGCTTCGCTTCCTTAGGGTCCGCGAAATAGCGCTGCAGACGAGGAGTGATAGGAAAGTACCATACCACTTTTCGAGGTGCTTTCTTCCCTTTCTTGTATCGACTCACACCGCACACCGGACATGTGGTTTTCTCCGCGTCCTCGCCCCGATAAATGATGCAATCGTTGATGCATACGTGATATCTAATGTGCGGTAGATCGAGAGGACAGACGATTTTCTTGGAATCCTCGATACTAGTTGGACATGTGTTCCCCTCCGGGAGACGATCGTGCCAGAATGCCATCATATCGTCGAAGCTTGCGTCGCTCAATTTGTGCTTTGCCTTCATCTCCATAGCCTTGAGCGTTACATTCAACCAGGTATCATCGGGCCTGCATCCTTCATACAATGGAGTAACCGCGTCTTTCTCAAGTTGCGCAAGCTTGGCTTTCTCTCTAGCGGCAGCCCTGGCGTTACTCGTCTGCTTGAGAAGCAGCTCTTGCACATAAGGGTCCCGCACCCAGCCTGACGTTGTTCCATCGTCGTCTGCTCCTCCGGCATCTAGATCATCATCATCCTGGTCTGCTTCCGCACCTTCACCATCTCCAGGAGACTCTTCATCATCTCGCCCGTTCTCGCCGTGATGATGATCATCGTCATGTTGGCCACCTTCACCGTCTCCATCATCTACGTCATCGCTTATCCAACGAGTGTATCCATCCATGAAACCATGGCGGAGCAGGTGCGCCTGCAGATTCCCGGAATCTGGGTCGATCACCCAGTTGAGTTTGCATCTTCTGCACGGACATCTTATATCCGTCTTGTTATTTCGTATCATGTCGGCCGTCGCACATTTCAAAAATCTAGCCACAATGCCTTCGCTCATTATGCGGACCATTTTTGCCTGCACGGTGTACACGGTACAATTTTGAAGTCTATTAGAACCACATAATGAATGCATGCATGCAATGTTCGATAGAAAATTTTGGCATGACCTATCCTAAAATTAGGACCTTTGCGAAATGCCAAAATCTTGCCAAAATGGAAATGAATCAACATTTTGGCAAAACAAATGGCAACTTGTTCACATACAAACACAAGAGAGAGAGAGAGAGATTGATCCATACACACATGAACATATCATTATCCTCTCCATACACACATGCATGAGCATCATCGATACTCTCCATATACACACACATATGACCATCGATCCTCTCCACATACACACATCATGAGCATCGATCATCTACATACATATGAGCACATCATCCATATACACATGAACACATCCTTACATGGACAACTTACCGAGATGAGAGACCGATCGCGAGAAAGATGGAAAGGAGAGGTGCGCGCGTCGACCGGAGAAGGATAGATGAGAGACCGGAGACCTCCTCTATTACTTATGTAACATCCAAAGCAAGTTTTACATGCTAAAAATGGTGAATGTGTGGAGAAATTGAGGTGGGAAGGAGAAGATCCCGACTAGATCTAAGGAGGAAGAAGAAGGGGAAAGTGAAGTGTGGGGTGGTGGATGTGGTCACACATGTGCACATAAAGTTCTGTCCTAAAGAAATCGACACATCCGTGGCGCACATGGCCCTAGTGCACCACAGGGAGTACAAACATCTGTGGCGCACTATGCCATGTGTGCCACGGATGCTCCTACTCCCTGTGGCGCACTAGGACGAGTGCGCCACAGAAGTTTGCGGCCGTTTCAGAGCAGAGGGGGGCATGCGCTTAGGCGTAGCGCACCAGCCCCATGTGCACCATAGATGACCCTAACAACCGTGGCGCACATGACTATAGTGCGCTACAGATGTTTGGCGTGCGGCCAACAGGGCCCTGGCCCACACACATCTGTGGCGCACTATAGTCATGTGCGCCACAGTTGTTCTAGTTATTAGTAGGGCACTGCCCACAGGTGAGCCATGCCTGTTTTAGCCGTGGGGCACTTCAACCATGTGAGCCACGGATGTGCTGATTACCTATAGCCGTTTTCCTAGTAGTGAGCCGGGGTTTTATCCCGGATAATACTAATCCGTTGGATCTCTCCACTTGTCCGTTCGATGCGGGGTGGGCTACCGAGGCAACGTCCAGCCAGATCTTCTTATCTCGACAGAATCGCGCAAATGCTCCTTCAGCAAAATTTGTGCCATTATCAGTTATGATTGTGTGAGGATAATCGTATCTCAAAATAATGTCTTTGAGAAATATCACGGCCGTAGCTCCATTATATTTTCTAATTGGCTTTACTTCAATCCACTTTGTAAAATTTTCAACCATGACTAGGATGTGGGTCATGTTTCCCCTTGCTGGTTTGAACGGGCCAACCATGTCCAAACACCATATGGAAAATGGCCATGTGATTCGTATGGTCTTGAGCTCCTACATTGGCATATGTGTCTTGGTAGCATACCTCTGACAACCATTGCATTTTCTTACCAAATCTTCTGCTTGTTCTAAGGCACTTGGCCAGTAGAATCCATGCCGGAAAGCTTTTGCTACCAAGGCTCTGGACGAGGCATGATGCCTACATTCCCCTTGATGTATATCTCGGAGGATGTCAAGCCCTTCTTCCGGGTCAACGCATCGCTGGAGGACATTGGTCACACTCCTTTTGTATAGCTCGGAATTGATGATTGTGTATGCCTTTGCTCTCCTCTGAGTTTGCCTGGATAGCACCTCCTCAGTGGGTAAAGTTCCATCTTTCAGGAATTGAAATATGGGCAATGCCCAAGCTGGTATAGCTCGCACTGGGAACACATCCTCATCAATTTCCATCTGATCTACTGGCATAACTTCAACCGTATCAGGCTGAGTAGTCCCCGGGTCTTGCGAAGCAGTCCCCGGGTTTGCCGAGGCAGTTCCCGGGTCGGCCGAGGCAGTCCCCGGGTTTCGTGCACCACCTCCGATGTCAATGTCCATGGGCATTGCTTCAGACTCCGGATCCTCCGGGACGTAGATTGAGTTGGTTTCTGGGGACGATCTGATGGATGGTTTTCTGAGATGTTCTAATGCTACACCCGGTGGAATTGCTTGTCGGGTTGATCCGAGTTTTGACAATACGTCGGCAGCCTCATTTTCCACCCGGGGTACATGGCGAAATTCGCATCCCTCAAAATAACCAGATATCTTCTACACATGGAATCTGTATAGTGCCATGTTTGGATCAAGAGTGTCCCACAGCCCCGACACTTGCTGAATTACCAAATCTGAGTCGCCAAAGCATTGGATCCGACGTATCCCAATTTCTTTTGCTACTTTGAGCCCGTGCACAAGTGCTTCATATTCGGCGACATTGTTTGATGCTGTGAAATGGATCTGTAGCACATACTTTAGCTGGTCATTCTTTGGTGAGGTAAGCACAACTCCGGCGCCTAACCCGGTTTTCGTTTTTGACCCGTCAAAGTGCATTCTCTAGTAGTTCGGATCTGGGAGCGGTGGTTCATATTGCACCTCGGCCCAGTCAACAAAAAAGTCGGCCACAGCCTGAGACTTGATTGCTTCTCTTCTGTCATATTGTGGCGCATAGGGAGCTAGTTCAATTGCCCATTTTGCAATTCTGCCACTTGCATCCTTGTTACTCATTATCTCGGATATGGGAGCTTCACATATTACTTTGATAGGGTGCTCCTCAAAATAATGCTTTAGCTTCTTTGCCGACATGTACATGCCATACGCCACTTTCTGATAGTGCGGATAATTTTGCTTTGAGGCTGATAATACCTTGCTCAGATAATACACCGGCCTTTGCACTGACTTACCCTCTTCGTCACGCTCTTCCACGATTACTGCACTTACAACTCGGTTGGTTGTGGCTATATAGAGCAACATTGGCTCCTTTGATAGTGGAGAGGCTAACACTGGTGCAGTGGCTAACATTCTCTTTAATTGGATAAAGGCTTCATTGGCCTGCGGCGTCCAAATGAACTTGTCTGACTTTTTCATGAGTTGATAGAGAGGCAATGCCTTTTCTCCCAACCAACATACAAACCGACTTAATGATGCCAGGAAACCAGTGAACTTCTGGACATTGTTAAGACACTTCGGTAGTTCCATTTGCTCAATGACCCAGATTTTAGTTGGATTGACTTCGATACCTCGGCTGGAGACAAGGAATCCGAGTAATTTTCCAGCTGGGTCACCGAAGGTACATTTTTCCGGGTTAAGCTTCATCCGAAACCTTCTTAGGTTCGTGAATGTCTGTCTGATATTGTTAAGGAGCGTTTTGCTTTCCTTGGTCTTGATAACCACATCATCCACATACACCTGTACATTTTGACCTATTTGGTCATGCAAACATTTTTTGCATACATCTTTGGTACGTTGCCCCTGCATTACATAAACCAAATGGCATGGTGCGATAACAATAAGCCCCATACGGGGTGATAAATGCAGTCTTTATTTGATCATCCGGGTTCAGAGGTATCTGGTGGAAACCAGAATATGCATCAATGAATGACAACAGTTCACATCCAACAGTTGAGTCTATGACCTAATCTATCCTTGGCAGTGGAAATGGATCTTTTGGACACGCCTTATTCAGGTTCGTGTAATCGATACACATACGCCAAACCACTGCCACATTCGGATCATCCTTCTTCTTCTCCACCAGGACCGGATTAGATAGCCAATCCGGGTAAAGAACTTCCATGATAAATCCTGCTGCTAGTAACCGAGCTATCTCATCTCCAATGACTTTTCTCCTATCTTCGGCGAAGCGGCAGAGAGGTTGCTTCACCGGCCTTGCTCCGGGTCTCACGTTTAAAGAGTGCTCGGCCAACTCCCTCGGAACACCTTGCAAGTCCTGTGTGGACCAAGCAAAAATATCCTGATTCTCATGGAGGAAGCTAACGAGCTCACTTTCCTATTATCATTTAACCCGGCCCCAATTGTTACGGTGCACTCTGGAACATATCATCAACAGGCACTTTCTTGGTATCCTTTGTGGCTTGGAATGAGACACTACCATGCGGATTACTCAACGCTGGCATATATTGCTGCGCGGACTGAGCCAATGCCGCCACCTCTTGTATCTTCCTTTTTTCTTGCGCAATCACGAGTGACTCGGCTAGGTTAGACCCGGCTGACGCACACTCAATGGAACGTCAGAAATCTCCAGCATTGGTAATCACTCCATTTGGCCCAGGCAACTTCATCTTTAGATAACTGATGTGGCAGCTTGCCATGAACTTGTTCAATGCTAGTCTTCCGAGTAACGCGTGATACGCACTTTCTAAGTTCACCACCTCAAACTCCAAATTCTCAGTTAGGCAGTTATCCCGCGTGCCGAACAATACGTCGACCCGGACCTTGCCTATGGGCTCACAAGAAATGCCTGGCACAATACCATGGAAAGTTGTCCTTGTAGCCTGGAGCATGTTCTCCGAGATATCTAACTTACGCATCATATCCGCATACATGATGTTGATGCTACTACCATTGTCAATCAGCACCTTGGAGAACCTAACATTGATGTTAGGCCCAATGAATGTCGGATCCATCACTAGCGCATACGAACCAGGACTTGGCATAAGCTTGGGATGATCTTTGATGCTCCAGGTGATTTCCTAGTCCGACCAAGGCATATACCTCGTCACTGCTGGCATTACCGCATTGACCTCAATATGTCGGTGCTTCAAGCTCTTTCTGTCTGTTTCCTCTGTGGTGAACACACAGTAACTCTGATGATGCTCCCTGTACTCATTCCTCCCCTCGTTTCTGGGGTACCTCTGATCCTGTGGATTTTGGTTTTCCACCTGATGCACTGCATCCCTTCTCTCATGGTTGTCATACCTCGGCAGAGGTGGTGGCAACATTAACTGTTGCGTGTTCGCTCCGGAGAGCAATTGCTGCCAGGGTAACTCCTGTCGAGGTTGATCATTCCGAGGTGCCTGAGCATTCCCCGAACCACCTTGTTCTATCTTGCGCATCCACTCACACTGCGTTGTTGTATGACCCGCTGGGTTACTCGGATTTGGCATGTGAAATTTACACAACTGATCCAACATTGACTCATAAGTATACCTCAGACGGTCCATTTTTTCTTGCCACTGTTTCTTTTGCTCTGGCGTCCACGTTTTCTTGCCATCATTTCTTGGTGTCCATTGTTTCCCTCCAGTTTTCTGACGTTGATTGCCCCCTGCTCCGGGCTGATCTTGATTCACAGCAGCAACTTGTTGCGAAGTGTACCGGTAATCCGGTCGGTCATCTCTTCTCTTACCTCTGTAGTCATTCCTCCGGGATGACCTGGCTCCATCTCTCTGGTAGTACTCCTCATTCGACTCGTTTGACACGAGACTGGGTTGAGTCGGATCACCTAAGGCATATGAATCAGCAATCCGTATTGTCTCTGCCAACGTAGTTGGCATATCCCTTTGCAATATTTGCCACAACATGCTCGCATATCTGCATCCTTGTGCAAACCATGCTATGGCCTGTGACTCAATCACACCCTCACAGGAGTTTCGCACAGTACACCACCGGGTCAGGAACTCCCGGTCTGTCTCATTCGGTCTCTGCTTACACATTGCTAGGGTTTGTGGCCTATTCGGCCTCTGATACGTACTTGAGAAATTGCTGATAAACATTTCCTCAAAATCGATCCAGCAGTTAATACTTCCGGGCGGCAAATTGTTTAGCCATACCCTCGCTGGCCCCTCCAACATCTGGGGTACGTATCTCACAGCCCATCTCAAGTTGCTTGTAGCAATTTTTACAGCTGTGGCATAGTTTATCAACCAATCCTCCGGCTTAGTACTGCCGTTGTATGTCTTAGTGCCTCTAGGTAGCTTGAAGTTAGGTACCGGAGGTTCCTTCATGATCTGGGGCCCAAAACACGCAGGACCTGGAGGACCTTGACATTCAATCTGCTCTGACCTATACAGCCGATCCAGCTTTAATCTAGCATCGTCAGGCATCAAATCCCTGCTCCCCAATCTTGACCCTATCACATGATAGTCCGGCCTTGGGTATCCCGCGTTCGCCATTTCCGAATCACCATCATTATACCGGTCTTGCTCTCTTGGAGCACCTCTCTGTTGCATACCTCGGACGGCACTTTGCTCTTGCCTTGGTATATTCCGCTGCTGCGGTTGTCCTGCTCCTGCCGAGTTATGCTATTCGGCATTGCCATTTACAGCATTTCCTTGACCGGCATTGCCTTGGTCGCGGTTAACTCGGTCAACTTCACCTTGGCTCACACTTCTTCGATCTTCATTTCTCTGGACTTCTTTTCCTTTCCCTGCCCTTGCCGGGTCATACGGGACGATCTGTTTGTTTCTCCTCGCCGAGGTTACTACCTCTTCTCTCCTAGGACCACCATGAGGAGACGATGCAGCTCCAGCGGATTTCTCCGGGTTACCCATCGCCGAATGAACGATCTTGGAGGCCCCAGCTCTCTCCGGGTTAGCCCTGAGCAATTCCTCATTTTGCCTGTTTGCGATCCGAACCAACTCATTGACCCTATCTTGCTGTCTCTGACGGGCTTCACCCGTTAGACCCTCTAACTCGGACGCAGCTGCATCCACTGCTCTGAGATTTTTCGCCGGGGTACTATACTTCGGCAGCCCCACGGACAAACAGTTCTCTGACTCCTCAATCCTGGTATCACCCTCTTTGTTCATTTCACTCATGAGGTTTCTCCCTTTTACTTTTACATCATCTACTTTATTTGCCTTTGCGTACTCACGCAGTGTCATGTTCAACGACTGCTGAGCCGCGACTATCTTTTTCGCACCCTCTAGAATTTTTTGCCTAGTTTCCTCTAGCTCGGACTGTGCCTGAGCCAGATCTACCACTGCTGCTACAGGGTTTGCCAAGCTATCCATCGCTTCCCGCAACACATTCTCTGGCCTCTCTAGTGGAGGACCTCTACCTTTCCTCGTTGCCTTAGGCGTTACCTCCGGATCCTGTGCCGGATCCTTGCTTGCGCCTGCACCTGGCGTAGTCATTAGCACGGTCCGGGGAGCGAGTGATACGCACCCCGTGAACCACGCTAAGGGGTGGCTCTCCTTCCTCGACGACGGGTCACGGATGAACGCACGACACATCGACAGCAACGTAGACCTTGTGCGCGCCGAGCTTGACGAAGAGGCCGTTGCGCGGAAGAGGTCGCTTGCCGAAGCAGCCAGCATTGTCGCTGACAAAGTCCAGTGCTCCAAAGCACTGAACGAGCCCGGAGACGATGCGTTCGTCGGTGCCGATGAGGTTTCCCGTCTAGATCTTCACCCCTGCTAGCGCTGCTAGCCCCACGGTGTGCGCCAACTGTCGTGGTGGTTTCACGGCAGATGCCATGGATAGGATAAAGGTGGGGACTAAATGCACTAGGGGAATCCAGGGAGGGATAGTGTGGTGATTCCACATAGTAGCTTTGTATTCAATTCACTTCCAAGGATTACAAGTGCTCCTCGAGCTATATTGGGGAGAGGAGGAAGGAGAACTCTCTTACCCTCACCACAAGCCAAACTCTGCTCTCTATGAGACAACTAGCAAAACCAACTCAATAGAGATCAACCCTTTCTACAGAATCCCTAGCCCTCCTTATATAGGGTCCGCTAGGTCTCCACTTAGGGCATACGTGGAGGCATATTCCAGAGAATATGCCTCTTCCCAAAATAGTAAGCCGACCGGGTCACTTTTCCCCCGCGTCACCCATGTAGAGGCTACGTGAGCCTCTGCGGCGCCCGCGTCAGCCGACATTGGCATCGTCACCTTTGTCGGCCATGCCGCGGTGGTCCTGCCTCTGTCCGCTTCGCTGATGCTCTGCGTACAGGGGTCACCTTTGACCAGCGAGATACCTTCCTTCTCCTACAAGCTTGATATGACCCGGATCGTACATAGTTGATCCGGCCACACCTGTTCCTCCATACAAGTTAGATTCATCTGTCTGACTTATGGCTTAAGTCGATTGAGACCCAGTTAGGTGAACATCTCCTGGTCCGGGTTACCCATGATTTGGCCTTCCTCGAGGTGACTCGGCCAGCATCCGCTTTGGCCTTGCCGAACCTCGGCTGACTCGGCCTTTATACCCCAGCGTGACCCTACCCGGGGGTATCCCCCCAACACTTATGCCCAGAGATATTTATGAATCTTTGAATCTTTGGGGGCTTTCTGAAGGAGGAGAAGAAAATTTTCTTGCTAATAATGCCACAATATTACCCATTAGAATAGCTGAAGAAGTGTTTACAAAGATTCTAGGGAAAATGGTTTCTACTTATTATCTTGTTATTAAATGTGTAGGAAAAGGACAAATCACACTTGGAAGATCCCTATTGAAACTCCTTGGAGCAATAATAGATGTGGAAAAGGGCACCATGCACTTTGTTTCTCCACCAAGCATTCACAAGTTTTCTAAGGTTAAGAATAAAGGTAAGAGAGGTAAGGGCAAGAAATTTGGTTTTAATGCTTCTTCGAACACTTGATTCTTTTTCTTGCTTCTTATGCCAAACTTAAAGGCGTTAAAGAAAAGTACTTATTGGGAGATAACCCAAAAGTTTTAAATGAGTCTTGAAAGTTATTACTTCTATAATAACCGCTCCTTATCCTTTTTATTTGCTTTTTGTCCCAACAGTAACCTCTAATGAGAGAGAAGTAATGATTGGGAAAGTTGCTGTCCCGAAACAGATTTCTGTGCTTCACCGTAAAAATTCATGTAAAATCTCCGTATGTCCTTTGACGTGCGAATTTTTTTGCTTCTGCCCCAGGTTATTATCTAACTTTCGATAGTTCAACACTTTTCGATTTGAGCAACAGAAGGTCTTCGAAAAAATCGTCTTTACCTGCTGGTCTGTTTTGACAGATTTCTGCCATTTTCTGCATTTGCTTATTATTGGTTCCTTTTTGAGCTCTTTTGGGGAATTGATCTTTTTGAGGGAAGTGCTACAGTAGCTAGTGTTTTAGTGGAAGTTTTATTGGTGTTGGAACTAAACCTAAAGAATTATTATCTTGAGTGAACTAATGTTGCTAATAAAGATTGTGTGAAGTTTTGTATGAAGGAAAAATTCCAGGTGTATGGAAGGAATGAGTAATGAGATGAATGATGTACTAAAGATCAATCTTGGCGATTCCACGCGTGTCACCCCAAGAAATATCCAAGAAGTACAAGCGTCAAAGCTTGGAGATGCCCAAGGCATCCCCCTCTTCATCAATAAAAATCCCAGGTTTCTTCCAAACGCTTCATTTTTATTGTTTCATGCACAGTTGTGTTGTTCTTGGAGCGTCTTCCTTTTTGGTTTCGTTTTTTTTGTTTGCTTTGTTTTCTTAGTTCGCTGAATAAATTGGTTGGACCCCCTCTTTCATACATTGGTTTTCAAATAGTTTGGTTTGGATTGGAAAAGAGTAGGAAAGTTCATGCTTAAGTGGTAAAGAGAGCTTGTTTTTGACTGTGGCCTATGCTTTGTCATGCCATGCTCGATATTGTTTTGGCTTTATGCTTAGTATTCTTTGCTGTAGCATGACTTGTTATCAACAATTGAGATTGCTTAATGTGCCTTGAAAGGATCATGCGTTGTTTTAGCATATTAAAGCATAGTATTGTGGTATTCTCCTTTGATGCTTTATTTGGGTTGACTTGGCGCATGCTCACACCATGTTATGACTATCCCAAGTCACCATAGCCTTTATGATCCTTTATTTTTCAACTTGTAGTATCACTTTATGCTTTGATCAATGATGTTTTGTCGCTCTGCATGATTATGGCCATTATTGCTCTCTTAGTTTGTCGCTCCCAGTCTTTTGCTAGCCTCCACAACCAAGTATGAGTTCCACTCATGCATCCAACTCCTAAAACCAAGTTTTCCAAAGGGTCCACCATACCTACCTACTAGCATATGCTATTCCAAGTATATTCATGTTTTTGTCTACCTTCCGAATTAAACTTGTTATGAGAAAACTAGTGATTAAAGCTCTCACGAACTTGATGGCACACTTTACTTTTTTGCATTTAATAAACCTGAACCATTGCGTCCATCTTTGTTGCGTAAATGCTTGCGCTTTATAAGTTGAAGTTAACATAACCATGTATCATGGGGAACGCTTTCAACATTGCACCTGTACTTTGTACCCCGTTGATATCATGTTCTTTTGCTTATGGATCCCGGCGGTGTGAAATAAAAGTGGAACTTGTAAGATCATGGAGTTTGTATGTGTGTTAGAGAAACGCCTAGGTCGCTAGCCTAAGCCATGCCTAATCATGGTGGAAACTTTCAGCATTACCATAATGAGCACTCTATGAAGCATCCTCAATAAAAACCTATGCAAATAGCAAATAAAAAGATCGTTGAGATGCTCATTGTCTGCTTGCCTTGTCATTTTGATTATGGGATAGCTCCTGTATCATGTGCAAGGGGTACCCTGTTGGCGGTTCTCTATGATACATATGTACTTACAATTACAAGAGCTTACTTGTGACTAAAGTTGAGTAGCATGAGGTTCGGTCTTCGTAAGTAAGGGGCATGAGACTTCGGTTTATAACTTGTCAAGCATATCCTCTTAGTTGTGTCACTTTAACCTTAATCACCTTCAAGATGCTTATGATAGGGGCAATGAGAGCTGAAAGCTATTAAGTACCATAATTTTTGGAAGCTCTTTATGAAACTTGAATCCCTAATTCCTTCTATGAAGTACTTCCTTTTACCTTTTTGTTGAGTCTCCACCTTCTATCTTTATGCACCTACTTTGAGAGCATAGTGGCCATTCTTAGTTCTATGTGCATTGTCCCAAGACTTGTTGATTGATGCGTAGCTTTGATATTGCTTATTTTAAACTATTTGTATCTAGTCACTCTTATGAACTTTTAAGGTGTCCTATGCATTTATATTTGCTACTCTATGAGGGACAAGCTGAATACTACTATGCTATGTTTTCTTTATGTGAAACAAACAAACATCTTGCAAAGCATTGTTATACATTAATCTTTTATTTGTGCCTTTTCATGTTGCAACATATTTTCTATGTCTTATTGCTAGAACTTTGTCTTTTCATGTTATGATTGAAGTACTATGATCCCACCTATCAATGTTTTACAAATACTTTGATCAAGTTTATGATGGTGCATGTCACCTAAAAAATTATTCTTTATTTTTATCACTTACCTACTCGAGGAAGAGCAGGAGTTAAGCTTGGGGATGTTGATATGTTGCAAACATATCGATAATTTTTGATGTTCCATCTTTGGTTTTATCTACTTTATTGTGTTTTGTCCACACTTTGGAGTACTTTTCATATGATTTCTTGGACTAACCAATTAATAAGAGCCATAGTGCCAGCTGCCTGTTTTCTGCTGTTTTTGGTTCTAGGAAAGTCAGAAAATGAATATTCTCGGAATTGGACGGAACAAAAGCCAAAGTCAGTTTTTCACCGAGGGACACCTCGAGCCAGAATACGAGACGGAGAGGGGCTGGGGCCCGGCCACACCTCCTGGCCGCGCGGCCCAGCCTGGCCCGCGCTAGGGGTTGGTCTGGCCACCCCAGGCACCCCATCGGCATCTGCTTCTGCCTATAAGTTGCCTCCGATACAGAAATCATAAGTACCCGATCAAAATTCCACGAAAGAGTCTGTAGCCGCCGTCATCGCCATCGCTAGATTGGGAGGGATCTGAAGCTCTTCCCGGCACCCTGCCGGAATGGGGAATTCACCCTGGAGGCCTACTTCATCATCATCATGCAAGCCTCCGGTGTGATGTGTGAGTAGTTCATCTCTGGACTATGGGTCCATGTAGTAGCTAGATGGATGGTTCTCCTCCTTTGTGCTATCATGTTTAGATCTTGTGTCGTGGTAGTGTCACAGCAGATGCCATGGATAGGCTAAAGGTGGGGACTAATATGCGCTAGGGGAATCCAGGGAGGGATAGTAGAGTGATTCTCTACACAGAAGTTTGTATTGCTATCTCTTCAAGATTACAAGTGCTCCTTGAGCTGTATTGGCGAGAGGAGGAAGAAGGAGCTATCTTACTCTTGCCTAGATCTACCAGCCCTAAGGAATCACCAAACCAACTAGTGCTCAATCAACTAGAATTCTGCCAACCCCCTCTACCAGAACCCTAACCCCCCTTATATAGAGGAGGTTCGGTCCTGGCCTAGGGCATACGTGGAGGCATATTCCTAAGAATATGCCCCCTCCCAAAGTGGTAACCCGACCGGGGTGCTTTTCCCCCGCGTCACACATGCTTTAGCGACGTAGCCTCTGCGGCGCCCGCGTCAGCCGACGTGAGCGTCGTCACCCTTGTCGGCCATGACCCGGTGGTCCTGCCCTTGCTTTATTCGCTCATCCAGTGTGTACCGGACCTTATTTTTTGACCAAAGAGATTCGTTCCTTCTCCTAGAAGCTAAGCGAGGATCCGGGTCATAGTAGATCCGGCTACACCTGTTCCTGCATATAAGTTAGACAAGCATTTCTGACTTACTCCTTAAGTCGGATGAGACAACGTTAGGGGACCCCCCTGGTCCGGGTTACTCCGTGATCCAGCCTGCCTTGAGGTGACTCGGCCAGCATCCGCTTTTACCTTGCCAAACCTCCGCTAACTCGGCCCTTATACCCCGGAGTGACCCTACCCGGGGGTATCCCCCCAACATTAGTCCCCGAAGCTAGTGCGGTCTTAGATGCCTCGGCCGCTAAGGCCACTCCAGGTTCATTTATGTCCGAGCCTCGGACGTTTAATTCCGGGTTAGCTCCTTATCTCGGATTATATGGATTTATGTTCCCTTCGCACGTTCCAAGTTTTCACTTGCCGGCTGGGTCACCACTTTGGCTCGGATCCCATGGTTATCATGGTTTGATCCGGGCCCCGTTTCCTTCTCTCATACGCCAACCCACGTGGAGGCTAATCATTACCTTGTCTTATTTTAAGGGCCTGCACAGTAACCGCCGCAGTAATTGTCAGTTTCACTGTGCGTGGGTCACATCATGCCTGTCTCCTCGTTTACCGCAACAGTATGTCGCGTCATGGGATCACATCTACTTTGTGGCCCCCTGTGTGGCTTTTCTCTGATTGGCTGATGCCGGTGATACGCGGCCACACCGTGTGGCTCGCCGGCGCAGCGATCCCACTCGTCGATCACTGGGGGCGGTTAATTAGGGGAGGGGCGCGTCCCTTAGTGTTTTTCCACCTCTGCGCCCCTTCGCCCATTGCGTTTTCTCCTTCGTCTTCCCTGCGACAACGCCGCCGCCGGTGCTTTCTAGCAGCAGCGCCGCCGCCGCACCTCCCTGTGCCTCCGCACCGCAGCCACCGCTACGCAGCTTCTCCGCCACGGGTCCATGCCAATCTAGGCCTCAGTTCCCCGCCGCCGCTAGCTCCAGCAAGGACAGCGGATACGAGATGACGGAGGAGGAGCTCGTCGTCGCCGAGCAGGAGATGGAGGAGGACGCCGGCGCGGCGGACCGCGGCGCGTGGGCCGGTTCATGGGTCTGTCAAGACGACATCGACTGGCTCTACCGGACCAGGCATATTCCCGCCGGCGTCGCCGCTCGTCTCCCCTCCTCGGAACTAGCCCCCTCACCCAATCCGGGTGAGTTCGTCGTATTCCTATCCCATTTCCAACAGGGATTTCGTCTCCCGGTGAGCGACTTCTTCCGGGATTGGGTCAGGACGTATCACCTGCAGCCACACCATCTCCCAGCAAATGCCATCACCTCTCTTTCCGCCTTTGCCTCTACGATCGAGGGCTACACCGGACTATGGCCCACGAAGGAGTTGTGGATCCGGTTCTTCGGCCTCCGTCGCAACGTTGTCCCCAATATCCACGTTGAGTCGGAGAACAAGCAGCTCACCCAGTTCGGAGCCGCCTCCATCTCACCCTGGAGATTTTCAATCTTTCCCCGGGTCATCGGGCTTGACTCCTGTAAAGGATGGGCCCGAACCTTCTTCTACGTCCAGAACGAGGGTACTGAAGATTTGATTCGGTTGCTGCCCTACGCTCCGGGCCCACCTGATACGGATTTCTGGGAGGAGGTCCCCAAGAAGCCTACCGCTCTGGCCAACCAAGTTAACAAGAGGTTCGCGGAGCTAAAGAAGCTCGGATTGCGCAATGAGGATGCTATGATCATGTTCGTGCACAACCGAATATCTCCCCTCCTGCAGCGTTCCCACAAGTTGTGCCACATGAGCTTCGGACGCGACCCCAACCGAACCTCCTCCTTCGAATTGAGAAACACAGAGAACTTCCGACGGGTCAAGGCTCTCTTCACCACCCACAAAGATTTCTCCGCTGAATGGACGTGGGGAATTGAGCACTACTGTCGTGACAGCCTCCCTCCCGCGGTAAGCCTCGTGGGGCAAACTCATTCCGGATCAAGTATGTGTCGGTTTTTGTTATATTTATGACTCCGTTCTTCATGCTTTTTCTCACATGTTCCTTCAGCAAACTCTCGAGGACGGTACGGATCCGACACTTAAGTGGGCGTTGGACCGAGAAATCCCGGATGAGGAGGAGCCGGACCAGGAGATGTTCCTCCCTATGACCGATGCCACCAAACGACCAAGCGGTAAATTCTCTTCTCTTAGAGATTGGCCCGATGATGAGGATGACTTGGATATCGACGTGATTGAACCCGTTGAGGCTGTCCCTCTTTCTTTTTCCTTTCCGGCATCAGCTAACCCCGGTGGGCATATCCACGAGGATCCTCCATTTGCCTCGGGCGAGCCGGTTCCGGTGGCGTCGAAGAAGAAGCGCGGATCCGCATCAAGTTCTTCCTCCGAACCTTCTCAGCCCACCAAAAGGCAAAAGAAGGCCGAAGACAAGACTGCCTCCAAGCGAGCAGGCAAAGCCCTGGCACGGAGGGCCCGAAAACCCAAGGGGGCCGAGACCTCGGATGCGTAAGTCATTTTTCACTGCGCAACTCACTTTTCCTTGCATCGCGGTAATTTCACACCTGACCTTATTCTCTTTTTCAGGCCGCCTGTGGAGGTCCCTCAGAGCGGATCGAGCATCTCTTCTCCCCTTCGGTCCGGTCCTTCCCCTCCTCGTGACGACGAGTCATGCCTGTTGAGGCCTATTCCGGAGGGCTCTGCGGCTGCTCCGGGTTCCGCAGTATCTCATCGAGAGGAACGCGACCTCGGAGCGGGAGGGGTTGGTTCGGCCAAGGCGATAGCGTCCACCACTTCGGCATTGCCGCAACCAGCAACCACCTAGTCTACCGCAACACCAGCACCAGCAGCAGCTTCAGTACCAGCTACCGAGCCAGCACCTACCCCGGCACCAAGGAAACCAACAATAGCTCCAGTGCCAAGTTCCTCTGCCTCTTCCGAGTCACCCCAGCCTCGGCGAGGAACCATTCCAGCAACCTCCAAAGGGAAATCCACCATGGTTACTTCTTCCTAGCAAGCTAAAGGCAAGAAGGTTCCGGATACTGCCAAGTCTAAATCCATCGAGGCCGGGCAGCGAACCTTGTCGTCGATGCTTCCAAAGAAATTACCAGCAGCGAAGGATCCTCCCGCCGAGCCTACCGATGCGCAGCAGATGGTTCTGCACACCAGCCCAGCTCTTGCCCTAATTGAGAGGAAGGAAGCTCATGCGAAGGGCTTGGTGGCACCCCACATGCCCACTGGCGAACGGTACCCTCCGAGCCTTATCGAGTTCGTCATGAACTGGAACAAGGCGGAGTTCATCTACAACGACGATCTCCCGGAAAAGTTCGGCCCCGTAGAATTTTCTGCCCAGATGAATACTGCCGCCAAGGCAATTAATCTCGCGGGGCGAATGATGGAGGTATGTCGTTTCTCCTTTACATGCTGTAGATAATAACCATTAGTCCCCGAGCCTCCGGTGGAGTAGCTTGTTACTCGGCCGTATGCTCATTAGAAAATCAACGTAGATGCATGTAAACTTCAAATATGCACACACCTAGAGCCGAGTTAAGTTCCACTTGGCCCGGATCTTGCACACTTCGAATATGCACACACCTAGAGCCGGGTTAAGTTCCACTTGGCCCGGATCTTGCACACTTCGAATATGCACACACCTAGAGCCGGGTTAAGTTCCACTTGGCCCGGATCTTGCACACTTCAAATATGCACAAACCTAGAGCCAGGTTAAGTTCCACTTGGCCCAGATATTGCACACTTCGAATATGCACACATCTAGAGCCGGGTTAAGTTCCACTTGGCCCGGATCTTGCACACTTCGAATATGCACACACCTAGAGCCGGGTTAAGTTCCACTTGGCCCGGATCTTGTACACTTCGAATATGCACATAGCTAGAGCCGGGTTAAGTTCCACTTGGCCTGGATCTTGCACACTTCGAATATGCACACACCTAGAGCCGGGTTAAGTTCCACTTGGCCCAGATCTTGTACACTTCGAATATGCACCAAACTAATTTTACACTTCTGTACTTCTTTCAGGTAACTACCAATCGCCGGAGCGCCGAATTTCAATGCCTGCTTGATACCCACAAGATCCTGCGTGCAAAACATGTTGCACTTGGCGCAGAGCATGAAAAGAGGGGTAATTTTCTCCCTCAGCACCTCTCCGTTTTCCTTCACTTTCTTCCGCCGAACTAATTTCCTCATTCGGTTTCGCAGCTGGGGTGGAGGCTAAGAACAAAATTATGCTGAAGAACTTGGAGGAAATCCGAGGTATGTCCTCTTTTGTCCGACCTTGTTGTGTTCTCCATTTCTTCTTCTCCTTGGCTCGGCAAACATTCACTCCTCGGCTTTGCCGGGTCAACATATTATTTCAGCATCGCTTGAGGATAGTGTGCCTGTGTCTGATATGATGCTGCATTTTCTCGAACAAGCAGGGCAGCATCAAGCTGAGCTGAAGAAGAAGAATGATGAACTTGCTCTCCTCCGGACTAAAAAAGACGAGATTGCCAAACTTAAAGCTGATATGGAGAAGATGAAGGCCCAGCACCGAACTGAGCTCCAAAAGGCTGGCCAGGACTTCACCGAAGAACGTGAGCGCCTTACTCTCCAGATCTCTAAGGGCCAGGACCTACTCAGAGAATCCGACGTCCAGCTTGGGTCGGCTAACGCTGAGCTTGAGCAACTGCGCAAAAGACGTGATGCCTGCATCAAGGAGTTGACCCGGATCCATAGCCATATTTCTCGTAAGTTCCTTTCCCTTATCCGACATACTTCTTCGGGTTACCTCATATGTCTTTCCTTTACCTTCTCCCTTTGCCTTGTTTCCAGATCACTTTCCAGAGGGTACCACCATTGCAGGCGCTGCTGTTGCCAAGTTTCGCCGAGAGAGGGGTACCCCCATTGCTCCTGATGGTGAGAACATTCCCTTGGACATGGAGGACCTATTGGTCAGCTTGTCCTCTCGCATGGAGACCATCAAGAATTATGGCAAGCATATCCTCGACGTTGCAGTGCGCATCTTCAATACGTTCTGGCCCGGAGAGAGTAGCCCGGAGACCATCGCAACTCTCGTCGAGAAATTAATGGAAGTTGAGACCCAGCTTGACCTCTGGAGAGAATCTGCTGGTCGCGCTGCAGCTGACACCATCCTTCATCATATTCTCACATGGTACGAGAAGATCGACCTCAGCCTCCTCACACGCCGGTGCACCGGATCCAGATGGACTGATGACCCGCAGTGGGTAGCTCGGCGCCAGGCCTGCACCTACAGCCTCGTCGAATATTCTCCTATTCATGACTGGATCGAAGGGCCGAGCTTCCTGGAATCCGATGGGGACGAGCAGGATGAGAATGTTGAAGATGGGTTGGATGAGGACGGGGAAGATGATGCTTCAGATATTGAAGACATCGACGACGACGCCGAACCTGCTCCTCCTGCTGCTCCTTAGTTCTAAAAAACTTGAAAATTTATCAGATCCCCGGTATGCCGGGTGCAATTGTATGCTGGATATGTGGTATTTTGCTACTACGTTTTTATGCCGGATTAACTTGGGCGTAGTCCCCGAGTTTCATTTTCTTGTTCGTCCAATTCTTTGGCTCGGTCCATGTCTACCTTGATTCGGCTTTACAACTTACGAATCCGAGCTTCAAAAATTGTCTTAACAATACTTAGAAACTTTGAGGCTTGGATCAAAATAACTTAGCATAATAACTCGAAAATAAATACAGGGTTAGTCCGAAAAAACAAACGTTAGCTCGAATACATTCGTTTCCTTAGCCGTTTTTCATGTGCTACGCAATTCTAAACTTGTTCCCTTGCTTGCCATGAAGCCAATTCTTGTTGGACAATAGCAAGTCGAAGGGTTGGGTTTTTGGTGCTCATACATTACTAATCCGGGTTAAGTAGAACGACTTATTCCAGCTACCGCATAAGAAATTATGACAAACATTATTAAGGCAGTCCCCGAGTTACTGCTCGAGGTGCTACTATTTCATTGATAAGCTCATTGCTGACATACATACCGACATATGAGATGACTTGGATACATACACTTTTTAGCTAAGTGTAGAAGGGACGAAGTAGCGCTACATTCCACGGTCGCTTGGATTCCTCTCCGGACCTGTCCGCCTTGTTCTTTTCCTGTGGCTTTGCATCTATAAGATAGTAAGAATCATTGTGCAATGCTTTGCTCACAATGAATGGCCCTTCCCATGGGGGGGATAGTTTATGAATGCCAGTAGTATGTTGTACCAACCGGAGCACCAGATCGCCTTCCCGGAAGACTCGGGGGCACACTTTCCGGCTATGATAGCATCGGAGATTTTGCTGATATATGGCGGATCTGGACAGTGCCAGTTCTCTCGCTTCTTCCAGCAGATCAACATCATTTTGCCGGGCTTCTTGCACTTCGGCTTCTGTGTATTGGGTGACCCTAGGCGAATCATGCTCTATGTCGGCTGGTAATACAGCTTCTGCCCCATATACCAGAAAGAATGGCGTATAGCATGTTGATCGATTTGGAGTTGTTCTTAAGCTCCACAGTACCGCTGGTAGTTCTTCTATCCAGCACCCCGCTGATCTTTGCAGCGGCTCAATGAGCCGGGGTTTTATCCTAGATAATACTAATCCGTTGGATCTTTCCACTTGTCCGTTCGATGCGGGGTGGGCTACCAAGGCGACATCGAGTCGGATCTTCTTATCTCGGCAGAAGCACGCAAATGCTCCTTCCGCAAAATTTGTTCCATTATCAGTTATAATACTGTGTGGATAACCGTATCTCAAGATGATGTCTTTGAGAAATGTCACAGCCGTAGCTCCATCACATTTTCTTATAGGTTTCACTTCAATCCATTTTGTAAACTTGTAGACCATTACCAAAATGTGTGTCATGTTTCCTCTCGCCGGTTTGAACGGGCCAACCATATCCAAGCACCATACAGCAAATGGCCACGTAATTGGTATGGTCTTGAGTTCCGACATAGGCATATGTGTCTTGGTGGCGTACCTCTGACAACCATTGCATTTTCTCACCAGATCTTCTGCTTGTTCCAAGGCACTTGGCCAGTAGAATCCATGCCGGAATGCCTTTGCCACCAAGGCTTGGGATGAGGCATGATGCCCGCATTCTCCTTGGTGTATATCTCGGAGGATGTCAAGCCCTTCTTCCGGTTCAACGCATCGTTGGAGGACATTAGTTACACTGCGTTTGTATAACTCGGAATTGATGATTGTGTATGCTTTTGCTCTCCTCTGAGTTTGCCTGGCTAACACCTCCTCAGCTGGTAACGTTCCATCTTTCAGGAATTGGAATATAGGCAGTGCCCAAGCTGGTATGGCTCGTGGAGGGAATATCTCCTCATCAATTTCCATCTGATCCACCGGCATAACTTCAGTTGGATCACGCTGAGCAGTCCCCGGGTCTAGCGAGGTAGTCCCCGGGTTTGCCGAGGCAGTCCCCAGGTTTCGCGTACCACCTCCCATGTCAATGTCCATGGGCTCAGCTCCGGATTCCGTATTTTCCGGGACATATATCGAGTCGGTTCCTGGGGACGGCCTGATAGATGGTTTTATGAGGTGTTCCAATGCTACGCCCGGTGGAATTGCCTGTCTGGTCGATCCGAGCTTCGACAACATGTCAGCAGCCTCGTTTTCCGCCCGGGGTACATGGTGAAATTCACACCCCTCGAAGTAACCAGATATCTTCTGCACGTGAAATTTGTATAGTGTCATGTTTGGGTCCAGGGCGTCCCACATTCCGGACACTTGCTGCACCACCAGGTCCGAGTCGCCAAAGCATATTATCCGACGTATGCCAATCTCCTTTGCCACTTTGAGCCCATGCACAAGAGCCTCATACTCAGCGACGTTGCTCGATGCCGCGAGGAGGATCTGCAATACGTACTTTAGCTTATCCTTCTTTGGTGAGGTAAGCACAACCCCGACGCCTAATCCGGTTTTGGTTTTTGACCCATCAAAGTGCATCCTCCAGTAATTCGGATCTGGCGGCAGTGGTTCGTATTGTACCTCGGCCCAATCCACAAAAAAGTCCGCCATAGCCTAAGACTTGATCGCTTCTCTTCTGTCGTATTGGGGCACATAAGAGGCTAGCTCAATTGCCCATTTTGCGATTCTGCCACTTGCATCCTTGTTACCCATTATCTCGCATATGGGAGCTTCACTTATTACTTTGATGGGGTGCTCCTCAAAGTAATGCTTTAACTTCTTCGCCGCCATATACACACCGTATGCCACCTTTTGAAAGTACGGGTAGTTCTGTTTTGAGGCAGACAATACCTCGCTCAAGTAATACACTGGCCTCTGCACCCACTTACCCTCTTCATTGCGTTCCACTACGATTACTGCACTTACAACTCGGTTGGTTGCGGCTACGTAGAGCAACATTGGCTCCTTTGATAGTGGAGAGGCTAACACTGGCGCAGTGGCCAACATCTTTTTCAAGTGGGCAAAAGCTTCATCGGCCTGTGGCGTCCAAACGAATTTATCCGACTTTTTCATGAGTTGGTAGAGAGGCAGTGCCTTTTCTCCCAACCGACATACAAACCGACTCAACGATGCCAGGCATCCAGTGAACTTCTGGACATCGTTAAGACACTTCGGCAGCTCCATTCGTTCGATGGCTCGGATCTTTGTTGGATTAACTTCGATACCTCGGCTGGAGATGAGAAATCCGAGTAATTTTCCAGCCGGGACACCGAAGGTACATTTTTCCAGGTTAAGCTTCATCCGGAACCTTCTCAAGTTCGCGAATGTTTGCCTTATGTCGTCAAGGAGCGTTGCGCTTTCCTTGGTCTTGATAACCACATCATCCACGTATACTTGTATGTTTTGACCTATTTGGTCGTGCAAACATTTTTGCATACATCACTGGTACGTTGCACCTGCATTACGTAAACCAAACGGCATAGTGCGATAGCAGTAAGCCTCGTACGGGGTAATAAACGCCATTTTTATTTGATCATCCGGGTTCAGAGGTATCTGGTGGAAGCCAGAATATGCATCAATGAACGATAACAGTTCCCATCCCGCGGTTGAGTCTATGACCTGATCTATCCTCGGCAGTAGAAATGGATCTTTTGGACACGCCTTGTTCAGGTTCGTGTAATCGATGCACATGTGCCAAACCACTGCTACGTTCAGATCGTCCTTCTTCTTTTCTACCAGGACCGGATTAGACAGCCAATCTGAATATAGTACCTCCATGATAAATCTTGCTGCTAGTAACTGCGCTATCTCGTCTCCAATGACTTTTCTCCTATCCTTGGCGAAGCGGCGGAGAGGTTGCTTCACCGGCCTTGCTCCGGGTCTCACGTTCAAAGAGTGCTCGGCCAACTCCCTCGGAACACCTTGCAAGTCCTGTGTAGACCAAGCAAAAATATCCCGATTCTCACAGAGGAAGTTGACGAGCTCGCTTTCCTATTTGTCAGTTAACCCGGCACCAATTGTTACAGTGCGCTTCGGAAACATGTTATCAACTGGAATCTTCTTGGTGTCCTTTGCGGCTTGAAATGAAACGCTGCCATGCGGGTTACTTAATGCCGGCATATATTGCTGTGCGGACTGAGCTAATGCTGCCACCTCTTGGATTTTTCTTTTCTCTTGCGCAATCACGAGTGATTCGGCTAGGTTAGACCCGGCTAAAGCACACTCCATGGAACGTCGGAAATCTCCAGCAATGGTAATCACTCCATTTGGCCCGGGCAACTTCATCTTCAGATAACTGATGTGACAGCTTGCCATGAATTTGTTTAATGTTGGTCTTCCGAGTAACGCATGATATGCACTTTCCAAGTTTACCACTTCAAACTCTAGATTTTCAGTTCGGCAGTTATCCCTTGTTCCGAATAACACGTCGACCCGGATTTTGCCTATGGGCTCATAAGAAATGCCTGGTACTATGCCATGGAAAGTTGATCTCATAGCCTGGAGCATGTTCTCCGAGATGCCCAACTTGCACATCGTATCCACATACATGATGTTAATGCTACAGCCATTATCAATCAGAACCTTGGAGAACCTCACAAATATGTTCGGTCCGATGAACGTCGGATCTAGCACTAGCGCATATGAACCTGGGCTCGGCATAAGTTTAGGATGATCTTTGATGTTCCAGGTGATTTCCTGGTCCGACCAAGGCATGTACCTCGTCACTGCTGGCATGACCGCATTGACCTCCATATGTCGGTGCTGCAAGCTCTTTCTATCTGTTTCCTCAGTCGTGAACACACAATAACTCTGGTGATGTTCCCTGTATTCATTCCTTCCCTCGTTTCCGGGGTACCTCTGATCCGGTTGTTGCTGATTTTCCACCTGATGCACTGCATCCCTTCTCTCATTGTTGTCATACCTCGGCGGAGGGGGAGGCAACATTAGCTGTTGCGTGTTTGCTCCGGAGAGCAATTGTTGCCGGGGTAACTCCTGCCGAGGTTGATCATTCCGGGGTGCCTGAGCATTCCCCGAACCACCTTGCTCTATCTTACGCATCCACTCACATTGCCTCGTCGTGTGACCCGCCGAGCTATTCGGATTTGGCGTGTGAAACTTACACGGCTGGTCCAGCATCGACTCATAGGTATACCTCGGACGGTCTTTCTTTTCCTACCACTGTTTCTTCTGCTCCGGAGTCCATGTTTTCTTGCCATCATTTCTTGGAGTCCACTGCCCTCCAGTTCTCTGGCGTTGGTTACTCCCTCCTCCGGATTGATCTTGATTCACTACTGCAACTTGTTGTGAACCATAGCGATGGTCCGGTCTGTCATCTCTCCTTTTTCCTCTGTAATCGTTCCTCCGGGATGCCCCGGCTCCATCTCTGATAGTATTTGTCGTTTGACTCACTTGACGCGAGCCTAGGTTGAGTTGGATTGCCCAAAGCATACGAATCAGCAAACCACGCTATGGCCTGTGATTCTATGACACCTTCACACGAGTTTCTCACGGTACACCACCGGGTCAAGAATTCACGATCCGTCTCGTTGGGTCTTTGCTTGCACATTGCTAGGGTCTGCGGTTTATTCGGCCTCTGGTATGTACTTGAGAAGTTGCTGATAAACATTTGTTCAAAATCTATCCAGCAGTTGATGCTTCCAAGTGGTAAATTATTCAACCATACTCTATCCGGGCCTTCCAACATCTGGGGCACGTAACGCACAGCCCATCTCAAGTTGCCAGTTGCAATTTTCACCGCCGTAGCATAGTTTATCAACCAATCCTCCGGCTTAGTACTGCCGTCATACGTCTTCGTGCCTCTGGGTAATTGGAAGTTGGGTACCGGTGGTTCCTTCATGATCCGCGGTCCAAAGCACGCTGGACCCGGAGGACCTTGACATTCGATCTATTCCGACCTATACAGGCGATCCAGTTTTAACCTGGCGTCATCCGGCATCAAATCCCTGCTCCCCAATCTAGACCCTGTCACATGATAGTCCGGTCTGGGGTACCCCGCGTTCATCATCTCCGAATCACCGTCGTTTTATCGGTTTTTCTCTCGTTGCGCACCTTTCTGCTGCATACCTCGGCCGGTGCTTTGCTCTTGCCTCGGTATATTCCGCTGCTGCGGTTGTCCTGCCCCTGCGGAGTTGCGCTGTCCGGCATCGCTGTTGGCAGCGTTCCCTTGACCGGCATTGCCTTGGTCGTGATTACCTCGGCCAGCTTCACCTTGGCTCACACTCCGTCGATCATCATTTTTCCGCATCTCTTTTTATTTTCCCGCACGCATTGGGTCGTACGGGACGATCTGTTTGTTCCGTCTGGCCGAGGTTACTACCTCTTCTCTCCTTGGACCGCCATGAGGCGATGATGCGGCTCCAACGGATTTCTCCGGGTTACCCATCACCGAATGGACGATCTTGGAAGCCCCAGCTCTCTCCGGGTTAGCTCTCAGCAGCTCCTCGTTCTGCCTGTTCGCGATCCGAACCAGCTCGTTAACCCTGTCTTGCTGTCTTTGACGGGCCTCACCCGTCAGACCCTCTAACTTAGACGCAGCGGCATCTGCTGCTCTGAGGTTCTTCGCTAGGGTACTATACTTCGGCAACCCCACAGACAGATAGTTTTCCGACCCTTCTGCTCCATCATCACCTTCTCTGTTCATCTCACTTATGAGATTTTTCCCTTTTTCCCTCACTGCGTCAACCTTGTTTGCCTTTGGGTACTCACGCAGCGTCATGTTTAGTGACTGCTGAGCCACGGCTATTTTCTTTGCGCCCTCCAGTATCTTTTGCCGAGTTTCCTCTAGCTCGGCCTGTGCCTGAGCCAGATCTACCACCGCTGCTACCGGGTTAGCCAAGCTATCCATAGCTTCCCTCAGTACGTTCTCAGGCCTCTCTAGTGGAGGTCCTATACCTTTCCTTGGTGCCTTAGGTGTTACCTCCGGGTCTGGCGCTGGATCCTTGCTCGCGCCTGCACCTGGCGCAGTCATCATCACCTCCGCATGGTCCGGGGAGCGAGCGATACGCGCCCCGCGAGCCACAGTGAGGTGTGGTTCCCCCGCATCGACGACACGACGCGGGTGAACGCACGAGACGTCCACAGGAATGTAGACCTTGTGCGCGCTGAGCTTGACGAAGAGGCCGTTGCACGGAAGCGGGCGCGTGCCGAAGTAGCCAGCGTTGTCGCTAATGAAATCCAGCGCTCCAAAGCGCTGAACGAGCTCGGAGACGATGCGTTCGCCGGTGCCGATGAGTTTTCCCGTCCGGATCTTCACCCCTGCTAGCGCCGCTAGCCCCACGATGGGCGCCAACTGTCGTGGTGGTGTCATGGCAGATGCCATGGATAGGCTAAAGGTGGGGACTAATATGCGCT
This sequence comes from Avena sativa, assembly GCA_916181665.1. Lineage (NCBI taxonomy): Eukaryota > Viridiplantae > Streptophyta > Magnoliopsida > Poales > Poaceae > Avena > Avena sativa. Next base: position 311,586,335 of record OV702291.1, read on the forward strand.
AGGGGAATCTAGGGAGGGATAGTAGAGTGATTCTCTACACAGAAGTTTGTATTGCTATCTCTTCAAGATTACAAGTGCTCCTTGAGCTGTATTGGCAAGAGGAGGAAGAAGGAGCTCTCTTACTCTTGCCTAGATCTACCAGCCCTAAGGAATCACCAAACCAACTAGTGCTCAATCAACTAGAATTCTGCCAACCCCCTCTACCAGAACCCTAACCCCCCTTATATAGAGGAGGTTCGGTCCTGGCCTAGGGCATACGTGGAGGCATATTCCTAAGAATATGCCCCCTCCCAAAGTGGTAACCCGACCGGGGTGCTTTTCCCCCGCGTCACACATGCTTTAGCGGCGTAGCCTCTGCGGCGCCCGCGTCAGCCGACGTGAGCATTGTCACCCTTGTCGGCCATGACCCGGTGGTCCTGCCCTTGCTTTATTTGCTCATCCAGTACGTACCGGACCTTCTTTTTTGACCAGAGAGATTCCTTCCTTCTCCTAGAATCTAAGCGAGGATCCGGATCATAGTAGATCCGGATACACCTGTTCCTGCATATAAGTTAGACAAGCATTTCTGACTTACTCCTTAAGTCGGATGAGACAACGTTAGGCGACCCCCCGGTCCGGGTTACTCCGTGATTTGGCCTGCCTTGAGGTGACTCGGCCAGCATCCGCTTTGACCTTGCCGAACCTCGGCTAACTCGGCCCTTATACCCCGGAGTGACCCTACCCGGAGGTATCCCCCCAACATTTTGTGAGCTCCGTTCATGATCAAGATCATCTATTTGTAATTCTGCATGTTGTGTTTGCGGGGATCCGATGGATATTGAGATGCTATTTCAGATTGATTATTGATTCTATCATGTCTTTGTTATTTGTGATCTTGCATGCTTTCCGTTGTTAGTAGCTATCTTGGCCAAGTAGATGCTAGCAACTCCAAGAGTTAGTATTTATGCTCGATAGTGGGTTCATGCCTCTAGTAATCTGGGGAAGTCACAGAAATCTCTAAGGTACTAGATGTGTTGTTGCTACTAGGGAGAAAACAATAATCCTTTGTTCATAGAACAATCGTATTGTTTACTTTACACGCAATTTGTAATGCAATTATCTGTTGCTTGCAACTTAATACTAGAGGGGGTTCGGATGATAACCTGAAGGTGGATTATTAGTCATAGATGTAGTTGGATTACGGTCTATGTATAATGTTGTAATGCCCAATCAAGTCTCAAAGGAGTCAAGATGAGTAGTATATGCTTGTATGCTTTCTCGATGTTTGTCAATTACCCCACTATAATTTGTTCACCCAACATGTTATCTATCTTAAGGAGAGCCCCACCTCTAGTGAACTATGGACCCCGGTCCTTTCTTTTACCATCAATCTACAATCAATTGTTTACTGTTTTTTGTTTACTTTCTGCAAACTATTACTTTCTTCCACTCGATACGTTGAATCCTTTATTTTCAGCAAAATTGTTGAGATTGACAACCTCATCGCAAATTGGGGACAGAGTTCTGTGGTTGTGTTGTGCAGGTCTCCACGTTGCCGCTGGCACGGCTAGTGCGTCCTACCAAAGTTCAGCTAGCTACACCTTTGGGGTGTTTCCTTGCTCCTACTGGATTGCTAACCTTGGTTTCATAACTGAGGGAAACTTACTGCTGTGCTCATCATACCTTCCTCTTGGGGTTCCCCAACAAGCTCGTTATTACACGAGTGAGCATGTGGCCACTGACCCCACTGGTCAGTGACCTAGAGTAGGTTTGGGTGTGGTGTAAAAATACTTAGAGGGAGGCTAATGTCAGCAGTGATGCAGTAATTCATTTAGATATTTTATTTTAATAAATTCAGAAAATGGATAAATCTTATTAAATCAATATCTTTTGTTTTATAATGCATAAAAATATATATTATATATCAAAATGTTCAGAAAAATAAACTCTATAATATAAACCTATTTTCATATTTTATTCTCCAACTTAAATAAGATAATAATAATTATTAATAAATAACCTATTAGGGATAAATCTTAAAACAAATTCTATTGTTTAAAATTCATAAAAATAAGTATAATATATAAAAATTCTTAGAAAAAAATATACATTTATAAACTTATTTTGTACATTTTTGTGATAACTAACTAAGTATTTATTATTTATTTAGTATTTATAAAATGATAAAACTTATAAAAATCATATCTTATTATTTAAAAATCACAAAAATATTTATAATATACCAAAATGGTCACAAAAATAATATCTACATGTTAAAAATATAATAATCCACTTTTGAATTAAATAAGTGTTTAGTACTTCAATAAACTTGAATTAAACTTATTTCCTTAATGTATAATTCATAAAAGGATATATAAAATTACTAATGCTTCTAATATTATCCATTAAAGGTTTAATAATAATGTTAATCTTAAGTAATGCTACTATAAATTCAAAATAGTCTAAAGCATCCTAAATACCATATTTGTTAAACTATTATTCACAAAATAAGTGTGTATTATTTTCCAAAAAGATTCTTATGAAATATAAAATCCTCAAGAATGATATTTTTATTTTACTTAATAAAACATTTTACCATCGCTTCCATCACAAGTTTATAAACATATTGAAAATCCAATGGTAATTCATAAGTAGTTAAATAATTTTGTTTCCTTGTTTACAAATCATAATCACTCATTTATAAGAAGACAAATGATTCTAATCAATCATAAAGTTAAAAAACCACTACTCAACTAAAAGTAATATTACTCTTAATTAACCTTAAAGAAACATTATGAATTGAACAAATTATAATACCATATAATGACCAAGATAGATAAGTCTCAACTACTAATGTGGTCCTTATTCAAATGAAGTAATTCTTTCTTGTTTGAGAATTATAACTAAAAAGAAAGCCTAAGAGTGCTAACTTGTAGTTTAAATGCTTTTGTTCAGTTAACTATGATTTTCTTTAAAAGTTATTCTTTTAAGAAACATTAAAAGTAATCCTTAAGCATTTCTATAAAGGCTCTAATTGATTAATAATCTGACTTAAGAAATCTTTTAGATACCATGCCCCATTTGAGTGCTTTAATATTGCATGCTACTTGTTGTATTTAAATATTGTGTCACACTCTCACAAGCCTTACTAAGAAGCACAAGTGTGAAGCTGATATAAAAGTGAAACACACTCTAAAGAACCATTCCCAGTTTTTGAACCCTAGATCAAATACGATTAGTCCAGGGATTCGCGTTTATCAAACTTCATTACATTACTTATGCATAATTGCATCTTGCTTCTTTAAACATTAGTCCTTACTGGACCAATGATGCTATTTCTAGATTTTGGATCTTCTATTGTTTTGAAGACTGTGAGTGCATAATCTTGCAATCACAAAAGGCAAGTTCACACTTGCTCATGTCCTTTGGTTATTTTCTATCAAATGATTGTAACTCAAATGTTGTCATCACCTACATTTCAAAAGGGTCAGAAAACACTATTTTCATAATAATATGATTATGGGTTATTTACCAAATGGTAAAAATCTATTGATATAGTTCTAGTGGTAAAGGAACATAATATCTAGGACTTAACAACCAGTGTCGCTAGTGATTCTAGCGCCATATATTACGCGTTAACCATGATATTTGGAATAGGACGGAGAAGTCAGCTGGATCTTCTTCCTTTCGCATGGACAGATGACCTTATTGAGAAGCTGCAGATTTTTCGTGGAGAGTCCAGAGAATCCAGCAAATCGGTGGGACCCCTTAGTGCCCCGCGATCTAGGTGTCTAGATTATCTGTGCATAGTTGTCTTGGTGGAGGTTCACCATAGCTGATGGTGGCTGCCAGGGAGAGCTGCTTACAGAGTCTTCGAGGGGCTACCCGGACTGTACTCGTGGTAAAGCTCTTGGGGGATCGTGTCTTCATGCGGGGTCACGAAGAAGGGAAGTGATTGGCTTGGATCTTAGTATGGGCCTCATACCAAGGAAGTGTGAACGATCCTATAATTCGGATGTGCAACAAAGCTAAGGTCTCTCATGGGTAAAGCAACGCACCTGTACAGAGTGTAAGAATTGTGACATGTTACTCCCTGTTCCGGGAAGGAGCTACGAACGCATCAGGAAAGGAACCCCACGAAGGTTCTAGTCAACCTGTGAAGGCTGTCAGACATAGTTTTCAGAATAAATGCAAACTTTGAAGAAATGTTTATGAAAACCTGCATTGCCTACGACCTATGGTCTGTGGCTGTAGAGATAGTGCATCATACACTCCATTTCAGTGAACTTGCTGAGTACGCTCGTACTAAACCGTACCTTCTTAAACGTTGCTAAGTTCTAAGCTGTGGAAGACGATGTCAACACCAACTTTTGCTCAAGAAACCATCATCGACAGCTCAAGTTCTTTAATAAAGTCAATGAAGTCAACATATACATCAACCGTAGTGAAGACAAAGTTCTTCAGTAGATAGGAGTAGATTCTCTAGACATAAAACCTACTTCTGTAGAGCATTGCAATAGCAGCAATTGCAAGCCCATTAGTTCAGATACTAGTCTTAGTCTCTAGATAGTTCTAAGTTATTATTTATGGTTCTTCGTTGTAAGAAGTTGATTTCTTTCTCTCTCTTTAACCTAGAGTGTTCTCTGCATCTTTTGTAAAGAGTCGAGTTGTAATCTATAGTCATGTCTTGGACCTGATGTGTTTCTGTTGTACTACTCTGAGGGATGTAATACTAGTGAATGGTGTTTCATTGGTGTTATGTCAATGACTATAGTGTACTACATCATGCAGTGGTATGCTGGGTCACCGCATGCATGCTGGCCATCGTCCTAGAGAACATCAGCGCAAGGAACAACCGTGCTTGGGCTATCCCCCGCACTCACCACCGATGATCTCATGGCATTGTGGGGCAAGCAGCTGGATGCCAAGGAGGATGGCAAGTGGTTCATCTGGCTCGTCGTTAGCCTTGGCGTCTCGCTCATCTGGTTTAGCGCCAGCGAGCTCACTGGTGCCACTCCAACCTGTTAAGCAGTAGGCGGTGTTTCCACCGCACTCGCCACCGCGCATGCGTTCATGCGGCATCGTGATAAACAAATGCTACATGCCGTCATTGCCGACTGGTCACCTTCGGCTATCAAGGACGAAACTACGGAAAACAAAGGAGCCGGTAGATTGGGCAGTGCCCGTCGATGAGCACGCATTCCTCCTCAAGATGGCGATGGAGGCGTCTCTCAACCACATGTCGTTGATACAGGCCCCAACGCCTGCACCTAGTCATGGGCGGACAAGGAGCGGGAGGAGTCTGAGCGCATACGGTGGCTGCACGAGCAGGCCGAGCGCCAAGCCGCACGCGGCGTTTGCCGCTAGAGCGCCTACCAGGGAGTGCCGCTCATCATCCTCGACAACGACAACAAAGATGAGACCGGGACCCTTTTTATAGAAGGTTTTAGGTTAAGACGAAGATCTGGAGATGAAGACATGCGACTAGCAACACTCGAGGAGGGAAAGAGGGTAGGTGACGCAGCCCAGGGTGGGGCCCATGCCCCATGTCCTCTTTTGGGATTCCAAGCTCCCCTAGTGAGGTCCAAGTTCTCCAGGTCCTATTCTTTGTGCAAAAATAACACTCTAAAAATCCTTCCTCTCCGTCTGACTTTGTTTAGGTCCCTAAAAGATAAAAATACACAAAATAGGGAATTCATGTTTTGTAGTGTTATAACCAAAATAAAGGGGATCATTGGTAAAACCCAAAAATTAATATAAAGCATGGATATAACATTATATAAGTAGGTAATATGTGATAATATGTATCAATAAACTACAAAGTTCATGTATGCATTTTACATGCATCAACATCACCAATAGTTGCTTCCAAGACATAGTCTTTCTTAGCACCTTTCAAAACTATTCTCACATTGCGTTACCAGTCCACAAAGTTTGTTCCAAATTCATGTAGTTTCTCTTTCTCTAAAATTGCAGCTAAAGGGAATGAATTGATGTGAGCCATTGGTCTGCAAACAAATGCAAATTCATTTAGACATTTTTTTATAATTAATGAGCTACTCAAATTAACATCTTAATTGTTGTCTAGCTCCCACTAAAATCAATACCCCTCATAATTGATACTTAGTGGTTCAAGATTTAGGTCTTACGTTCCCGACATTAATGTTACATCGCATGTTAGGGAGAAAAACTGGTAGGTTATCAAACCAATCACATCACAATACGACTCTAGATAGTATGTTAATCACATCACAAAACTGGTAGGTTATCAAACCAATCACATCACAAAACTAGTAGGTTAATCTTTCGATACTTGTGTTTCATAATCTAGATGTTCTAGATAGTATGTCAAGGGAACTTTAGTATAACAGTTGTGCAATATTTTTGCACCCATGTTATGAACATTGCTAGGTGCTCCCATGTTACATGACCTGCACCAGTTTGAAGCCCATGTTATGTGGAGTCTAACTTAGGGAACACTTTTAACTTGATTATTTTAAGTGAGGGATCACCCTATTTATTGTGATTACCACACAAGAAATAAAGTGTATAAAAGGATTAACATCACATGAAATTCAAATAGTGATATGGTATAACACTTCACACCAATGATCTCCATCATCAACATCTTACAGATCTGTGTACTTCTTCACTGTGCCTTGGGCATAAGACCGAGGTCCACCATTGCTTGATCATCATTGCCATACCTTGATCCTACAACTATTGCTGCTCTAGCTAATATAGTAAAAAATAACTATGACTATTACAATAATAATGTAATAATCATCGTGGCTCCTACCACTCATGCTGAACGAGATTACAACATAACACATCTCATATATCACATTGCAAACTTCAACTATACCACATAACTTCCCTACAAAACCAAGTTAGATGCTTCTACCATGCTTTGCTAGACTATGGGGCTCTATGGTTGTGAAAAGAATCGTTCTTTAACTTACATGGTAAGTAAGCACCATGATCATTGTTTGATATTTAACTTATTCAGGGTGTGTTACCCAAGAGATATGAATAGCTCAAAGCCAACATTACACTTTGTCTATACGCATGAATAATCCCAATTTGCAAAATATTTTTCTAGTGCTATTGTTGAAAAACCGACACCCGACAAAGTTATTTCATACACCAGAAGTACACTTCACAAACCGGTCTCGATCCAAAGAACATAAAGTTGGATCGGGCCATTAAGCATACAATACCGTCGAGATCAAAATTGCAACAAATGGGAAGCATAAAAGATCAATAATGCCAAAATTCAATGATTCCTCTATTCGTACTTGTGCTTATGCATAGACTTCTTTGATACCACTATTGGGAACGGGCTACATAAAATAAAAAATTCTAGCGCATAACCAAGATCTAATATGAGGAGAGAGGCAACGGATCATACCCTCGAAGATCTAGTTAGCGGAAGTTTTTCGATGACGAGGTTGATGAAGATGAGTGTTGATCCCCGAAACGAGACTTCTCAAGTCAAGAGGAGATGTATTATCCCACGGACGGCTCCCACAATCAAGTGTTCCAAGCATAACACCCCCACCGATATCGACACATACAAGGTTAACGACACTATGTCGAGTTATGATCAAGCACACGGTCAAAGTGAGAACGTGTCGATGAAAATCCGGTAGAACTTCAACAGTCCCGACTACATTAGATTTAAATAGAGGTAGAACTCGGTAGCGCTCTGTGATGGCAATGTAGATCTCCATGTGATAGCGACGATGACGGTTACAATAGAAGAGGAGTGATACATAGTAAATGTATCTATAATTTTTGATGTTCCATGCTTGTTTTATATCTACTTTCTTATGTTTTGTTCATATTTGAGATACTTTTATGCATTTTCTGGGACTAACCTATTAATAAGATGCCATAGTGCCAGTTGCCTGTTTTCTTCTATTTTTTGGTTTCAGAAAAGCTGGAAAAGAAATATTCTCAAAATTGGACCGGACAAAAGCCAAAGTCGATATTTTACCGGAAGACTCACGGAGCCAGAAGACGAGATGGAGAGGGGCCAGGGGCTAGCCACACCATCTGGTGGCGCGGGTCCCCCTGGTCGCTCCACCAGGTGGTGTGCGCCCCTGGTCCACCCTCTGGCATTGCCCTTTCACCTATAAGAAGCCTCCAATGCAGAAACCCTAAAGAATCCAGCCTCTAGCCACGAAAAGTTCTGAAGCGTCGCCGCCACCGAAGGGAAAATTCGGGGGACAGAAAGTCTCTGTTCCAGCACCCTGCCAGGACGGGGAAGTGCCCCCGGAGCCATCTCCATCGATCTCCACCACCATCTCCATCGTCGTTGCTAATTCCCATGATGATGAGGGAGTAGTTCTTCCTCGAGGCTAAGGGCTCTACCGGTAGCTATGTGTTCATATCTCTCTATGCATGATCATATTGTGATCATGAGCTTTGTAATCAAGTACATCTACCTTGCTACTCAAGTTCTTTAATAGATCTCTGTCTCTCCCCACGTGTGTGAAAGTGATAGCGTGCACACCATGGTGGCACTTAGGTTACAGATTACAAATACTTGTTATGAGTTATATTGGGAGTTGGATGTTTCTATGAAATTGTGGTGTTTGTTGGAAGCATCTAGTGCTCAAAGTGACAGTGTGGGGTTATCTAGATGGGGAAAGCGGACTTTGAGGTGTGCTGTTATAGCCCTACCATGGATTAGAGTGTCCAACCGGATAGTAGTTCAGAGTAGTATCATAAAGAGACGATATTTATATGAGAGTGTTCACTAGTGAAAGTATGATCCCTAGGCCTTGTTTCTAAGCATTGAAACACCGTTTGCAATTTAATCTGTTACATGTTTGCTCGCTTCCATCTTTATTTCAGATTGCCTTTAGTCTCTTCCTACCCATCAACCACGCGCCATCAAAGCTATTTTCTGGCACCGTTACCACTTAGAATTATCCATACCACTTGTATTTCATTATCTGTTCACCGCTATTTTCTTGACAAGTGTATTGGGTGTGTTGGGGACACAAGAGACTTCTTGTATCTTGATTTTAGGGTTACTTGAGAGGGATACCTTTGACGACTTTCGCCCTGAGTTCGATAAACCTTGGGTGATCCACTTAAGGGAAACTTGCTGCTGTTCTACAAATCTCTGCACTTGGAGGCCCAACAACTATCTACAAGAATAGAAGTGCGTAGACATCAAGCTATTTTCTGGCGCCGTTGCCGGGGAGGTAAGGTAAAAGGTACTCACATCCTCTGGTGTGAGTGCTCGAAGTTATTTCCTTTAGATTCTGCAATTTTGTCTTTTTGCTTCTTGTTTTCACTAGTTAGGCTTAATGGAAAACAACAACAAAATTAGAGAGCTTTATAGTATTTATCTTGAGATAGGACATGAAGTGTTTGAAGAGAAAATTAAAAAACCTATGGAAATTTATTTCCATGCTAATAGCAATGTTGTTAGTATGAATTCTTTGGACACCATTATTGGTAATGCTATGGAAAAGTCTAAGCTTGGGTGAGCTAGTTTTTATGAAAATGATCTTTTTAGTTCCCCAGCTTTGGAAGATAGCTATTCTATTTCTTATGATGATACCAAACCTCCAATATATGATGATTACAATGATGAATATGATATTTTCAGTCCACCTACTATTGAGGATAACATTAATTATGATTACAATATGCCTCCTATATTTGATGATTATGGTGATGAGAATAATAATGATAGCTATTTTGTTGAATTTACTCCCACTACAATTAATAAAAATGACTATGTTTATGTGGGAAGTATTAATTCTTTTAAGCATGTGGCTCATGATAAGAATGTTTCATGTGATATTTATATTGTTCATTTTATTCATGATGCTATTGAAAGTTATTATGAGAGAGGGAAACATGGTTTTATGCATCTCAATAATATTAAGTTGCCCCTCTTTATGTTGAAAGTCTTGAAGTTGCACTTGTTTTGCTTTACTATGCTTGTTGCTTTGTGCTTTCATGACTTGTTTCTTTACAATATTCCTATGCATAGGAAGTGGGTTAGACTTAAATGTGCTTTGAATTTTCTTCTTGATGCTCTCTTTTACTTCAATTCATATTTCTTATGTGAGCATCTTCTCAAACTATCATGCCTAACTTAAAGGCGTTAAAGAAAAGTACTTCTTGGGAGATAACCCAATAGTTTTCTTGAGTCTTGGAAGTTATTAATTCTGTAATAACCTATCCTTATCCTTTTTTTATTTTATTTTTGTGCCAACAATAACCTCTAATGAGAGGGAAGTAAGATTTGGGGAAGTGCTGTCCCGAAACAGATTTTTGTGCTTCACTATAAAAAATCGTGAACAATCTTAGTATATTGGGTTGAGCTGTAATTTTCTAAATAAATCTCCCAGGTTGTTACATAACTTTCGTTAGTTCAACACTTTTCGATTTGAGCAACAGAAGGTCTTTGAAAAAACCAGTTTTCACCTGCTGGTCTGTTTTGTCAGATTTCTGCCATTATTTGCATTTGCCTCTTTATCGATTTATTTTTGGGTTCTTTTTGATAAATTGAGATTTTTGAGGGAATTGCTACAGTAGCTTGTGTTTTTAATGAAAGTTTTTCTGTTTTAAAACTAAACCCCAAAGGTTTATTATCTTTTGAATGCACTAATGTTGCTAATAAAGACTGTGTGAAGTTTTGTATGAAGGAAATTTTTAGGTGTAGGGAAAGAATGATGTAATAAGATGAAGAATGGACAAAAGCTCAAGCTTGGGGATGCCACCTCGTGTCACCCCAAGAAATATTCAAGATGTACAAGCGTCAAAGCTTGGGTATGCCCAAAGCATCCCCTTCTTCATCAATAAAAATCACAGGTCTTTCTAGAAACTTTGTTTTTATTGTTTCATGCACTGTTGTGTTGTTCTTGGAGCGTCTTTCTTTTTGTTTTTAGTTTTATTTTTCTTGGTTTTCTGCAATAAGTTGGTTGGATCCTAGCACTTCTTTTGGGGAGAGACACACTCTGCTTTCATTGTTTAGAACACTCTAGTTTTCATTCTTATTGTTTTGTGAGTGTTCTCTTTTGCTAGCACTGTGTTTAGACTTAGTTTTCTTGTGCTTTCATCTTAGAAATTTTTAGTTCTTCTTTGTGGATTTGTGAGACAAGCTCACTGATATTTATTTATTATTATCTTTGTGAGTTGTTTCAAATAAGTCGATTGGTGTTGGAAGAGAGTAGAAAGCTTCATGCTTTAGTGGTACAAAAGGGAGCTTGTTTTGACTGTGGCTTAGACATTATCATGTCATGCTAGATGTTGCTTTGACCTTATGCTTAGTGATTATTGCTGTAGCATGACTTGTTCCAAACAATTTAAAATGCTTAATGTGCCTTGAAAGAATCATGCCTTGTTTTAGCATACTAAAGCATAATATTGTGGTATTATCCTTTGATGCTTTATTTGGGTTGACTTGGCGCATGCTCACACCATGTTAAGACTATCCCAAGTCACCATAGCCTCTATGATCTTTTAGTTTTCGACTTGTAATATCACTTTATGCTTTAATTAATAATTTTTTGTCGCTTTGCATGATTATGGCCATTATTGCTCTCTTAGTTGCTCGCTCCCAGTCTTTTGCTAGCCTCCATAACCAAGTATGAGTTCCACTCATGCATCCAACTCCAAATAAAACCAAGTTATTCCAAAGAGTCCACCATACCTACCTATTAGCATTTGCTATTCCAAGTATATTCATGTTTTTGTCTACCTTCCGAATTAAACTTGTTATGTGAAAATTAGTGATTAAAGCTCTCACGAACTTGATGGCACACTTTACTTTCTTGCACTTAATAATCTTGAACCATTGTGTCCATCTTTGTTGCGTATATGCTTGCGCTTTATAAGTTGAAGTTAGCAGAACCATGTATCATGGCGAACGCTTTCAACATTGCACTTATTATTCCGTTGATATCATGATTCTTTTGCTTATGGATCTCGGCGGTGTGAAATAAAAGGGGAACTTGTAAGATCATGGAGTTTGTATGTGTGTTAGAGAAACGCCTAGGCTGCTAGCCTAAGCCATGCCTAATCATGATGGAAACTTGCAGCATAACCATAATGAGCACTCTATGAAGCATCCTCAATAAAAACCAATGCAAATAGCAAATAAAAAGATCGCTGAGATGCTCATTGTTTGTTGCCTTGTCATTTTGATATGGGATAGCTCATGTGTCATGGGGCAAGGGGTACTCTGTTGGAGGTTCTCTATGATACATATGTACTTACAATGACAAGATCTTACTTGTGACTGAAGTTGAGTAGCATGAGGTTCGGTACTCGTAAGTAAGGGGCATGAGATTTCAACTTATAACTTGTAAAGCATATCCTCTTAGTTGTGTCACTTTAACCTTAATCACCTAAAGAGGCTTATGATAGGGGCAATGAGAGCTGAAAGCTAATAAGTACCATAATTTTTGGAAGCTCTTTATGAGACTTGAATCCGTACTTCCTTCTATGAAGGCCTTTCTTCCACTTTTATATTGAGTCCCCACCTTCTATCTTTATGCACCTATTGAGAGAGCATAGTGGCCATTCTTAGTTTAATGTGAATTGTTCCAAAACTTGTTGATTGATTCATAATGTTGATATTGCTTGGTCTTGAACTATTTGTATCTAGTCACCCTTATGAACTTTGAAGGTGTCCTATGCATTTATGTTTTGCTACTCCATGAGGGACAAGCTGAATGCCACTATGCTATATTTTTTATATGTGAAACAAACAAACGTCTTGCAAAGCATTGTTATTCATGAATCTTTTGTTTGTACCTTTTCATGTTATAACAAAGTTGTTATGTCTTATTGTTAGAACTTCATCTTTCATGCTCATGTTTAGAGTACTTTGATCCCAGCTTTCAATGCTTGCAAATGGTTTGATCTTGATTGTGATGGTGCATGTCACCTCAAAAATTATTCTTTTTATCACTTACCTACTCGAGGACGAGCAGGAGTTAAGCTTGGGGATGTTGATACGTCGTAAACGTATCTATAATTTTTGATGTTCCATGCTTGTTTTATATCTACTTTCTTATGTTTTGTTCATACTTTGAGATAGTTTTATGCATTTTCTGGGACTAACCTATTAACAAGATGCCATAGGGCCAGTTGCCTGTTTTCTTCTATTTTTGGTTTCAGAAAAGCTGAAAAGAAATATTCTCGGAATTGGACCGGACAAAAGCCAAAGTCGACATTTTATCGGAAGACTCACGAAGCCAGAAGACGAGACAGAGAGGGGCCAGGGGCTGGCCACACCATGTGGTGGTGCAGGTCCCCCTGGCCATGCCACCAGGTGGTGTGCGACCCTGGTCCTCTCTCTGGCATCGCCCTTTCGCCTATAAGAAGCCTCCGATGCAGAAACCCTAAAGAATCTAGCCTCCAGCCATGAAAAGTTCCGCAGTGCCGCCGCCACTGAAGGGGAGATTTGGGGGACAAAAAGTCTCTGTTCCGGCACCCTGCTGGGACGCGGAAGTGCCCCCGGAGCCATCTCCATCGATCTCCACCACCATCTCCATCGTCGTTGCTGATTCCAATGATGATGAGGGAGTAGTTCTTCCTCAAGTCTAAGGGCTCTACCGGTAGCTATGTGTTCATATCTCTCTGTATCCATGACCATATTGTGATCATGAGCTTTGTAATCAAGAAGATCTACCTTCCTACTCAAGTGGTTTAATAGATCTCTGGCTCTCCCAACGTGTGTGAAAGTGATAGCGTGCACACCATGGTGGCACTTACGCTAGAGATTACAAATACTTGTTATGAGTTATATTTGGAGTTGGATGTTTCTATGAAATTGTGGTGTTTGTTGGAACCATCTAGTGCTCAAGGTGACAGTGTGGGGTTATCTAGATGGGGAAAGCGGACTTTGAGGTGTGCTGTTATAGCCCTACCATGGATTAGAGTGTCCAACCGGAGAGTAGTTCAGAGTAGTATCAGAAAGAGATGATATTTATATGAGAGTGTTCACTAGTGAAAGTATGATCCCTAGGCCTTGTTTCTAAGCATTGAAACACCGTTTGCAATTAGATCTTTTACATGTTTGATTGCTTCCATCTTTATTTCAGATTTCCTGTAGTCTCTTCCGACCCATCAACCACACGCCATCAAAGCTATTTTCTAGCACCGTTACCACTTATAATTATCCATACCACTTGTATTTCACTATCTCTTCGCTGAACTAGTGCACCTATACACCTAACAAGTGTATTGGGTGTGTTGGGGACACAAGAGACTTCTTGTATCTTGATTGCAGGGTTGCTTGAGAGGGATACCTTTGACCATTCCTCCCTGAGTTCGATAAACCTTGGGTGATCCACTTAAGGGAAACTTGCTGCTGTTCTACAAACCTCTGCACTTGGAGGCCCAACAACTGTCTACAAGAATAGAAGTGCGTAGACATCAAGGAGAAAGGGCACCGAGAGGAGGTGGAACCCGATAGTGGTGGCGCAGGAGAGTCGGCAGCGGCGGGCGGGTGGGGTGGTGGCTTGGGAGCCGGTAGTGGCCTAGGGCTAGGGATCCTTTTATTCTTATTGTCTTTGGTTGCCCCATGCCCCCCTTTATATATTAGTTGGAACCCACCAACTAGATTAGGACTAGGATTCAAGTCCCAAAAGGACTCCTCATGTCCACACCCGGATTTTTAAACCCAGATGCCTGTTATGCCATACATCGCAATCCCAGAATTACCATTTTGCGAGACATAAAATATTGGATATCACAGTACATCATCCATTACAAACAATAATAAGGTCTTACACGAATAAAGGATCTCATGATACAGTCTTAATACAACAAGCAGCGGAATATATAATAAGCGTAGCGGTGGGGTCCATCTTCAGGGTCACAAGCAATGCTGACGATGGAAGATAGTCATAGTTATCATAGCCGTCCTGCTGTCCATCATCTTGTTAGTCTCCTTCATAGTCTGGCCATAGGAATAGCCAGGGACAAAAGCCATGAGTACTCTTTAAGTACTCGCAAACTACCACTAACAAGTAAGATAGTGCTACGGGGAAATGCTAACTCTATGTTTTTTGTGAAGTTAAACTTGAAACCTAAGCTGAGTTCAGAAACAAAGAAAGGTAAAATAAAGTTCTAGAATCACTTAAGTTGGGAAGCTAGTGTCATGGTCACAACCCTGTTGTGGTCAAGTCAAGATTCATCATTTCTTTCATAAGTCATTTGAAAACATCTGACAACGAAACAGTATGGCCACTCCAACTGTCCATAACCGCGGACGCGGCTATTCGAATAGTTTGACACTCTGCAGAGGTGGTACAATTTCACCACAAGATTCGATACATCTGTCAGGGATAACCCTGAATCATCATACTTAGTATGCAGATAATCAAACATAACCTTTCCTTTACACACCCTAGTACACACCCTAGTACAATCATGACCATCTGTCATCTTGGGCACTGCATAGGTGGACAGCATTGAGAGGTAGCCTCAGCTCAAACCTCTCCCGTGAGGGAACTAATACTAATGCATATAAATTTCCGGCTAAGCCTTACCCAATTCAGGTATTGTGGTTGTACGGTAAAATTGGAATGGTATCGCATCTGAATCCAACCATCATTTTTTGTAAAAGGGCTAAGGCTCATGCCTCAACGTTTTCATCATCATAAACCATTTGTGTTTCTCAACACATGTCAAAACATCTCAATAGAATGACTCATCATTCCAAGGTTTTCACAATTCATTTTCACCAAGTGTTCCCATCTAAAGTGACTCAAGTTTTGATTTAGCTCCAAGCTACTAAGTTAAGAGTGTTCACTAAGGTGGGATGCTAATCCCAATCTCATGCCATAGAATGACGTCTAATGTTATCTAGATAGGTCAAGTTTTATACTTTTTATGCTACCTTCAACAAGTAAGGGACTTTGGTAAAGTAAAGAAAGTAAAAGGTTGAAAGTAAAAGCTTGAAAGTAAAAACTTGGAGTAGGTACTAGTCAAACTGGTATAACCAAAGCATGACTAATGTCTTTGCTTAGGTTATCTAGCTTGCAAGGGTTAGCTTGCATTATTAATGATGGCTTGCCTTGTGCAGTGCAGTGGTTGAAGTTTTCTTCCTCCTCCTGTTGATAGAACTCCTCCTCCTTGTAAGCTTGGTCGGTACTATCGTCTATAAATACATATGGAGTACACAATCACCAAACCATGCTTAACTAGTCTACTTAGCACTCTAAGGAACACATTTGATGATCTAATATCATCACAAGCATCACAAGGTTTAATTAACTAGCTTCATTCTTTTTATTTAAGAAAAGTAATTTCTACTCATTGAAAATAACTAAGATTTAATATTCTCCATTTAAAATATGGGATCATGTGGACACATGTCATCACCACATATTATAACATATGGGAATGTTATTTAAAGGTTGGATCACATTTGAATAAGTTTAAGTTTAATATTTAATGATTTAAAGTGACTAGAAATGCCTATATAGCATTATTTTGGTACTAGTCACTGCATGTAAACCTTAATATTATTATATATTCAGATAGGTATGGTTAAATGTGATTTTTGAGAGTTGGAATCAACTCAAAAACTATTATGGTTGATTTTATAAAAATGTTTGAATGTGCAAATGCTTATGTCTTGTTATTTTTACTAGGAGAGATCTCTAACTCTAAATGAATTAAATCCAACGGGTTTGGATAGATCTTTTCAGAGGCTTTCCAACAAAATTGGAATCACTCAATTTGGTTTAGTAAAATCTTCCTAAATTGATTTTTGAACTAAGGGACATAATTGGATTTAAAGTTAAATATAAAAACACTTATTTGAATTCGTGGGCTAGCGCGGGAAAGGAAATGGGCCGGCCCAGTGACGCTCAGCGGCGCAGAGGGCGGCTGACAGGTTGGTCCCACTTGTCAGCGAGACTTAAAACCTGAAACGGCATGGGACGATCTGGGCGCTGCGATTAGAATAGAGATCAATGGTCCACAGTCGTTGTTGATGACGGACTCGTTGCCAGCGAGACCGAACCCTAAAAGGCCGGTGGGGGTCTACTGGGGACGTACTAGGGCTCCAGCTAGTGTGGTGAGGCGGGCGATCAAACTGGATGGCAACGTCGGACTCATGCGAGGTCACGGCAGCTCCGGGGGTGGACAAAATTGACGGAGACTTCTCCTCCTCTGAAGCGGGCTCCTCTGGTGCAATTCCGGCGAACTACGACTCGAGCGGCTCCGGCGAGAGAGGGGAAATGGTCAGTGGAGAGAGGAGAGTGGAACGGTGTGAGGAGTTTGTGCTGGGGAGGGATCCTTATATAGGCTCGATGAGGAGACCGAGAGGGCAACGACAAGCTCATCGGTGACGACGATACACGGCGCTATTGGCATGGGCGGCGTAGGCGGACGGTGTCTTGCCTCCTGGCAGTGCTCTATGGCTTAATGGCGCGACTAGGGGCGGTGGATGGTGGTCGGGAGCGTTGCGCGCTCTGGGAGACATAGGCCATGCTCGACGCGGCGCTCGGCGACTATGGGTCGCGCGACGGCGCACGGCCGTGTCTAGCGGGGTGCTGGCGTCGAGGCGGAGCGGCGTGCGCGGTATGGCGTCCAGGTATGGTCTGCTGCGTGCTGGCGGCGATCGCGCTCTGCGGTGCTCTGGCTGGCTCGAAGAGAGAATGGCCGGTGGTGCTGGGGTGTGGTCCAGGGCATGGCTAGGCTTGGGAAAGGGCAGGGAGGTGCGGTAGGGTTGGGAGAAGCTAGAGGGCATGCTGGTATGGCGCGGCGCTGTCCCTGGCGCATTGCCCTCTTCTGGCCGTCGTTGACCAAAATGTGGTAGCGCTACACTGCTGCTATGGCTTAGGGGTAGGCCGGTGGGGTGTTGGTTGGCCTTAGGGGGGACAAGGGTGATCAATGCAACTCAAATTGCTCGACAAGATTTGATCAAAAAACAGTAATAGTTAGGCTAATTTGATTTTGTCTGCAACCTGTTCAATCAAATGGCCGCAAGAGAAAAATGTTTGAATTTTGGGCTGATTTTTGGTGGAGTGTTGTATCTTATGCTTGAGCTTCTAGGTGTGCTTGGGTTTTGAAAGTGGAGTTCATTTGAGTGGTTTTTGAATAAGTGTGATCTATACATATGAACTACATTCAATTTTCAATTGTCATTTAAATTTAGTGTTTGAAAGTTTTTGGGGTGAAACAAAGTGGGCCTTGGTACATCACTACTTGTACTATCAAGGGGTGCAAAGATCCACATTTGTTTCTGTTAAGATTTGAGTTGTAGGAATAGCCAAAGTAGGCATGGTAGTTAAAATGGCACAAATGACCATTTCCTTCTTTTATTCATTTTTATTTGTTTTTCTTTGGAATTTGTTTGGGAATGATCTAGATGAGGTTTAATTCACCCTAGAATCATTTTACAATCAATGGATCACTCAAACATGGCAATTCAAAACAACTCCTAATTTAAATGCACACACATATGAATGCTTAATTATTTTTAAGTGGAAAAGTTTTTGTTAACTCTAAATTTGATGATTTGTATCTTGATCACTTGGATTAGAGTTTTGGGATGTTACAAACCTTCCCACCTTAAACAAAATCTCGTCCCGAGATTTAAGAAAGAAAACTAGGAACTAAAGAGATCTGGGAACTCTGTCCTAATGTAATCTTCTCGCTCCCAAGTGGCTTCCTCTTTGGTATGGTTGCTCCATTGAATCTTGAGAAATTTGATACTCCTGGTTCTGGTGGTTCTGTAGGCTTCCTCCAAGATACGGATGGGCACTTCACGATATGTCAGGTCCTTATTGATATCAACAGCTCGGTGATCGATGTTCTTGAAAACTTCGGTCTTCTCCGGCACTTCTAGGCATTTGCGAAGTAACGAGATATGGAACACATTGTGGATGGCTGACATCTCTTCTGGCAGTTCCAGTTGATACGATACTTCTCCTCGATGGTTTAGAATCTTGAAGGGCCCGATATATCTGGGGGCTAACTTTCCTTTCAGACTAAAGCATTGCGTTCCCTTCAATGGCGAAACCTTGAGATATACAAAATCTCCGACATTGAAAGTCAGGTCTCTCCTTCTCTTGTCAGCATAACTCTTCTGTCTGGACTGGGTGGTCTTGAGGTGCTCACGGACTTTGTAAACCTTTTCTTCGGCTTCTCGGAGAATGTCGGGTCCAAAGATCTGACTCTCTCCTACTTGCGACCAATTCAAAGGGGTGCGACACTTTCTTCCGTATAGGAACTCAAATGGTGCCATTTGCAAACCAGCTTGATAACTGTTGTTATATGAGAATTCTGTGAAAGGCAGGCAGTCTTCCCATTTTGATCCATACTCTAACACACAAGATCTCAACATATCTTCTAGGATTTGGTTGACTCTCTCAGGCTGTCCATTAGTTTGCGGGTGATAAGCGGTGCTGAAATTCAACTTGGTTCCTAATCCTTCTTGGACTTTCTGCCAAAATCTCGAGCTAAACTGGGTTCCTCGATCTGATACTATGGTCTTGGGGGTTCCATGCAGACTAACAATCCTAGCAATGTACAACTCTGCTAGCTTGGAACTCTGATAGGTAGTCTTGACAGGTATAAAGTGAGCTACCTTGGACAGTCTATCAATGATGACCCAAATTGAGTCATTTCTCCTACTAGAAGTTGGCAAGCCGGTGATAAAGTCTATTCCGACGGAATCGCATTTCCATTCCGGAATCTGCAATGGTTGCAATAGTCCTGTGGGTCTCTGATGCTCTGCTTTGACTCTTTGACAGATGTCACACTTGGCGATGTAGATTCCGATTTCTCTCTTCATCTTGTGCCACCAAAATTGCTCTTTCAAATCTTGATACATCTTTGTTCCTCCGGGGTGGATAGAATAAAGAGTATCATGAGCTTCCTGCATGATAACTTGCTTCAGCTCCGAATTTGCTGGCACACAGATACGGCCTTTGTACCACAGAACTCCTTCTTCGTCTTCGGTGAATCCGGGTACCTTTCCTGTACCAATACGATGTTTGATTCCGTCGATACTTTCATTTCCCTTCTGGGCTTCCTTGATTTGGCTAATCAAAGTGGGCTGAAGTTCAATGCTAGCTAAAAATCCTTTGCTAACTAGCTCAGTCCTGAACTACTCCAACTCTTCATACAAACTTGGCTGCTTCTCCTTGATCATTGTGTTTAGCCTACACGGCAATCTGCTAAGAGCATCCGCTACCACATTGGCCTTGCCGGGGTGATAGTGAATGTCAAGATCATAATCCTTGATTAACTCTATCCATCTTCTTTGTCTCATATTCAGCTCCTTCTGAGTGAAAATATACTTCAAGCTTTTGTTATCTGAGTAAATCTCACAGCGATTACCCATCAGATAATGACGCCATGTCTTCAAGGCCAAAACTACGGCTACTAACCCAAGATCATGGGTCAGATAGTTCTGCTCATGCTACTTCAGTTGCCGAGACAGATATGCGATAACTTTGCCTTCTTGCATCAATACACATCTGATACCAATCTTGGATGCATCACAATATACACCAGACGACTTCTTGATATCTGACATGATCAATATTGGGGCTGGAATCAATCTTTTCTTCAGCTCTTGGAAACTGGCTTCACATTTGTCGGTCCATTCAAACTTCTTGTCCTTCTTCAACAATTGGGGCATGGGTCTGGCGATGCTCGAGAATCCTTCGACAAACTTGCGGTAATATCCCGCTAATCCTAGAAATGCACGGACATGGGTTTGAGTGGTGGGGGCTTCCCATGCTTCGACATCTCTGATCTTGGTGGGATCAACAGAGACTCCTCCGGCAGACACAATATGTCCTAGGAATCCTACTTCTTTCAGCCAAAACTCACACTTGCTGAACTTGGCATATAACCGATGCTCTCTCAGGGTTTCTAGGATGATTCTCAGATGTTGCTCGTGCTCTTCTTCTGACTTGGAGTAGATAAGGATATCGTTGCTAAACACAACGACAAATTTATCTAGGAAATTCATAAAGATCTTATTCATGAGATTCATGAAATAAGCAGGGGCATTGGTTAATCTAAAAGACATAACCGTATACTTGTATAAACCATAACGAGTAGTAAAGGCGGTCTTCGGAATATCCGTTGCGCGAATCTTAAGTTGGTGATAACCAGTCCTAAGATCAATCTTTGAGAATTCCTGGGCACCAGTCAACTGATCAAATAGATCCTCTATCTTTGGCAAGGGGTACTTTTTTTTGATGGTGACATCATTCAGCTTTCTGTAATTTGTGCACAAACGGTTGCCGCCATCTTTCTTGTCGAAGAATAACACTAGTGATCTCCATGGCGATGCGCTTGGTTGAATCAAGCATGTTGCTAATATAGCATCCAACTGCTTTTTCAACTCTATTAACTCTGAGGGGTTCATGCTATAGGGTCTCTGGGCTATGGGTCCGGTTTCGGGGATTAGTTCGGTAATGAACTCAATATCCCTATCCGTGGGCATGCCTGGCAATTCATCTGGGAATACACCGGGGTATTCATAGACTACTCTGACTTGGTCTATGGTGGGTAAGGCTAGACTCTTGTTGCATTTGAATTGACGGGGTAAGGTTTCAGATATATGCTCTACTATGACTCCAGAGCTACTGGTCATGGTGATGGCTTTCTTAGCACAGTCTATCAGTCCTTTATGCCTTGACATCTAGTCCATACTTAGTACTACTTCCAATCCTTTGGTTCCAAGTACTATTAGATTAGCATAAAAATCTATCCCATGTATTCTGATAGGCATAGCTTTGCAAATTTTTCTATCTTTTGTAGTTGAAACGGGGATTTGAACTATCATGACATGCTTCAAGTTGGTTGGGTGAATCTTACTAGTGCATGCAAATTCTTCGGTGATAAATGAGTGTGATGCTCCAGAATCAAACAACACTCTTGCTAAAACTAAGTTGATAGAAAACATACCCAGCACTACATCTGGCGCTTCTTGGGCTTCTTCAGTGTTCATGTGGAAGAGACGGCTATTGCGGTTGTGACGGTTCCCTGGGCCAAACATTCTCCCTGGTTGAACACGACGCTGCTGTTGAGCTGGGGCATTCACATTGGCAGTGGCGACAGTCTTCTTGGGGCACTCATTGGAATAGTGACCCTTCACTCCACACTTGAAACAAGTTATCTGGGACTTGTATTTTGCTGCGATAGGCACGACATTGCTTCCAGTTCTGGGTGCAGTGTTGTTGTTGTTGTTGTTGCTCTTGGGAGGGCACGGTTGAAATTGCTGGTGTTGCCGGAGTGATTGTTGTTTCCTCCGGACTTCACATTGCCTCCGCTACGGTTGGGGTAGCTTGGGCGTTACATTGGGGGTCGGTTGTTTCTGGGTGCATATCCTTGTGAGGGGTTGGGTCGGTACTTCTGGTGACTGCTGGATCCATCTTGGTGCATCATACGACGTTTGCAGTTGTCGATTTCCTGGTTAATATTCCCTTCCATCTGAATGGCAGATTCGACTAGCTCTTCGAGATCCTCGAAGCGGATGTTGACGAGGACAGTTTGTATCTCGTCATGCAGTCCGTTTAGGAATCTCTCCTTCTTCTTTGCCTCCGTGTTGATCTCATCAGGTGCGTACCTGGCAAGCGACAGGAATTTGTCACGGTACTCCACCACAGTCATTCTGCCTTGCTTCAAGTCTCTGAATTCATCCCTCATTCTGGTGACTAGGCGCTGCGGCACGTGGGTGCGGCTGAACTTGATTTTGAAGGCTTCACATGTCATCACCTGACCATGGTTCATCAGGCGGATGCTGTTCCACCAGGCTCTTGCGTCTCCTGCCAAGTAGTGGGTGGCAAAGAGAACTTTCTCGTTGTCATCAACTCTGGCTACCTCCAAATTGTTCTCCATCATCTGCAACCAGTCATCAGCATCTAATGGGTTCTCTGAAGTGCTAAATATTGGGGGATTGGTGTTCTGGAAGTTTTTTAGCTTGGATCCTTGATGATCCTGATTTCCCTGCCCTTGGTTGTTTTGGGCCATCTGAGCTATCTGCTGCAGTGTTGCTAAGTTGGCCTGGCGCTCTGCCCTGCTTGCTTCACGGTCTACAACTAACATCTGCATAATCTGCAGCATTGGGTCCTGCGGTGAGTTGCTCCCTACTTGGTTTCCACGAGTCATCTGAAGATTGAGATAGATAAAGGGGTAAGGGGAAAGGGGAAAGTTCTAAGGTTCATGGTTTTGGTTTCAAAACTAAAACTTTGAGTTTGACTCAGTTTTTGCAACTAACTCCATTTCATTCCTTCAAACAAAGCACACGATACAAACACACACACACACCATAACAACAAAGGAAAACGGATGGTTTTAAGAACCATTTGGCAAGCTATGGTACAGTGGGACCGATACATCGCATGCTACGACAGTGCTCTAGTGCATCTACTCATCGTCGATGAAGTCGGAGTCCTCATCGTCAGTGTAGAAGTCCACGGCATCCTCCTCCAGAAAGTCATCATCATTGCTGAGGTAAGAATCCATGTCTCCCTAGATGTCTTCACCCTCCTCTTCTTCCTCCTTTGCTGCAAGCTGAGCTTCTTGCTCCTTGACGGTCTTCTCGAGGTCGGCCACCTTCTTGCAAAGACGAGCGATGGTGCGATCCTTCTTTTCATGCTGGAGGCAAAGATACTGATGGTCCTTGACAAGTAGTGAGAAAGTCTGGGCCTTCTGGTCGGCAATGGCACGGTTGTGGTTGGAAAACTCCCTAGCATTGTCTAATTCCTTCTGGCGGTCGTACAACAAGAAGTAAAGGTTCTCCACTTGACACTTCAACTCTGGGTGGCCTGGCATTTCCATTGGCATTCCCATGAAGTCACGCCTTGCATAGTGAGCAAAGCGGGTTCCTTGGATTTGGTTGACACTAAGGGCACATAGACGTGCGAGAGCTTCATGCATTACCCTGGCTAATCCATCTAGCCAGTTGTTCTCTCTTACGGAGAACTGGATTCTCCCAGACGTTGGTGCTTCTATGCTTCCTCGAAGATCGGCGGTGACTAGCCACTGTAAATCTCCTCCTAGGGGTCCAGGAAGTTGAGCTCCCAGAAACTCCAGATGTGGGCATCCCAATAACTCAAATAGTGAATCTAGATCCCTCTCGAAGATCAGCTAGCCTCCATTGCCCAACTGGTAGAACTTGCTGAACTGAGTCTCCATCTACAAGAATTTAGGATGAGGAAGTTAGTGAAGTGATCAAGTGTGTCAAATTTTATGTAGTAATGTAAGAATTTGAGGAACATGAATTTTTGAGAAAGAGTGAATTCCCAAGGGTAAGAGAGGAAATAGTTTTTCATAAATACTCACTTTGGTTTTGAAATTAAGTTTTTGTTCGGACGTCCATTCTAACTAGGGTCTCCTATGGTCAGGATGGCTCTGATACCAACTTGTCAACACCCGGGTTTTTAATCCCAGATGCCTATTATGCCATACATCACAATCCTAGCATTACCATTTTTGCGAGACATAACAGATTAGATATCACAGTACATCATCCATTACAAACCATAATAAGGTCTTACACGAATAAATGATCTCATGATCCAGTCTTAATACAACAAGGGGCGGAATAAATAATAAGCGTAGCTGTGGGGTCCATCTTCAGGGTCGCAGGCAATGCTGACGATGGAAGATAGTCCTAGTTATCATAGCCGATCTGTTGTCCGTCATCTTGGTAGTCTCCTTGATAGTCTGGCCATAGGAATAGCCAGGGACAAAAGCCATGAGTACTATTGAAGTACTCGCAAACTACCACTAACAAGTAAGATAGTGCTACGGGAAAATGCTAACTCTATGTTTATTTGTGAAGTTAAGTTTGAAACCTAAGCTGAGTTCAGAAACAAAGAAAGGTAAAATAAAGTTCTAGAATCACTTAAGTTGGGAATCTAGTGTCATGGCCACAACCCTGTTGTGGTCAAGTCAAGATTCATCATTCCTTTCATAAGTCATTTTGAAAACATCTGACAACGAAATAGTATGGCGACTCCAACTGTCCATAACCGCGGACGCGTTTATTCGAATAGTTTGACACTCTGTAGAGGTGGTACACTTTCACAACAAGATTTGATACATCTATCAGGGATAACCCTAAATCCTCATACTTAGAATACAGATAATCTAACATAACCTTTACTTTACACACCCTAGTACAAGCACCTCTCCTATGAGCATGGCCTCCCAACCATGACCATCTGTCATCTTGGGCACTTCATAGGTGGACAACATTGAGAGGTAGCCTCAGCTCAACCCTCTCCCGCGAGGGAACTAATACTAATGCATATAAATTTCTGGCTAAGCCTTACCCAATTCATGTATTGTGGTTGTACGGTAAAATTGGAATGGTATCGCATCCGAATCCAACCATCGGTTTTTGTAGAAGGGCTAAGGCTCATGCCTCAACATTTTCATCATCATAAACCATTTGTGTTTCTCAACACATGTCAAAACATCTCAATAGAATGACTCATCATTCCAAGGTTTTCACAATTCATTTTCACCAAGTGTTCCCATCTAAAGTGACTCAAGTTTTGATTTAGCTCTAAGCTACTAAGGTGGGATGCTAATCTCAATCTCATGCCATAGAATGACGTCTAAGGTTATCTAGATAGGTCAACTTTTATACTTTTTATGCTACCTTCAACCAGTAAGGGACTTTGGTAAAGTAAAGAAAGTAAAAGCTTGAAAGTAAAAACTTGGAGTAGGTACTAGTCAAGGTGGTATAAGCAAAGCATGCCTAATGTCTTTGCTTAGGTTATCTAGCTTGCAAGGGTAAGATTGCATTGTTAATGATGACTTTCCTTGTGAAGTGCAGTGGTTGAAGTTTTCTTCCTCATCCTCTTGATAGAACTCCTCCTCCTCGTAAGATTGGTTGGTACTATCGTCTATAAATATATACGGAGTACACAATCACCAAACCATGCTTAACTAGTCTACTTAGCACTCTAAGGCACACATTTGATGATCTAATATCATCACAAGCATCACAAGGTTTAATTAACTAGCTTCATTATTTTATTTAAGAAAAGTAATTTCTACTCATTGAAAATAACTAAGATTTAATATTCTCCATTTAAAATATGGTATCATGTGCACACATGTCATCACCACATATTCTAACATATGGGAATGTGATCTAAAGGTTGGATCACATTTGAATAAGTTTAAGTTTAATATTTAATGATTTAAAGTGACTAGAAATGCCTATATAGCATTATTTTGGTACTAGTCCAAAGTCACTGCATGTAAACCTTAATATTATTACATATTCAGATAGGTATCGTTAAATGTGATTTTTGAGAGTTGGAATCAACTCAAAAGCTATTATGGTTGATTTTATAAAAATGTTTGAATGTGCAAATGCTTCTGTCTTGTTATTTTTACTAGGAGAGATCTCTAACTCTAAATAAATTAAATCCAACGGGCTTGGATAGACCTTTTCAGAGGCTTTCCAACAAAATTGGAATCACTCAATTTGGTTCAGTAAATCTTCCTAAATTGATTTTTGAACTAAGGAACAGAATTGGATTTAAACTTAAATAGAAAAACACTTATTTGAATTCGTGGGCTAGCGCGGGAAAGGAAATGGGCCGGCCCAGTGACGCTCAGCAGCGTAGAGGGCGGCTGAAAGGTTGGTCCCGCTTGTCAGCGAGACTTAAATCCAGAAACGGTATGGGACGATCTTGGCGCTACGATTAGAATAGGGATCAATGGTCCACAGTCATCGTCGACGACACACTCGTCGCCGGCGAGACCGAACCCTAAACGGACGGTGGGGGTCTACTGGGGATGTACCATGGCTCCAGCTAGTGCGGCGAGGTGGGCGATCGAACTGGACGGCGACGGCGGACTCAGGAAAGGTCAAGGCAGCTCCAAGGGTGGACGAAATCGACGGGGGCTTCTTCTCCTCTGCAGCGGGCTCCTCCGGTGCAATTCCGGCGAACTACGGCTCGAGCGGCTCCGGCGAGAGAGGGGAAATTCTCATGGGAGAGAGGGGAGTGGAATGGTGTGAGGAGTTTGTGCTGGGGAGGGCTCCTTATATAGGCTCGATGAGAGGACCGAGAGGGCGACGGCGAGCTCGTCGGTGACGATGATACATGGCGCTATTGGCATGGGAGGTGTAGGCGGATAGTGGCTTGCCTCCTGGCGGTGCTCTATGGCTTAATGGCATGACTAGGGGCGGTGGATGGTGGTCGGGAGCGTTGCACGCTCTGGGAGACAGAGGCGATGCTCGACGCGGCACTCGGCGACTGTGGGTCGCGTGGCGGCGCACGGCCGTGTATGACAGGGTGCTGGGGTCGAGGCAGAGCGGCGTGCGTGGTATGGCGTCCAGGCGCGGTCTGCTGCGTGCTGGCGGCGATCACGCTCTGGGGCGCTCTGGCTGGCTCGCAGAGAGAATGGGCGGCTGTGCTGGGGTGTGGTCCAGGGCCTGGCTGGGCTTGGGGAAGGGGCAGGGAGGTGCGGTAGGGTTGGGTGGAGCTAGAGGGCACGCTAGAATGGCACGGCGCTGTCCCTGGCGCATTGCCCTCTTCTGGTCGGCGGTGACCAAAATGTGGCTGCGCTCCACTGCTGCTGCGGCTTAGGGGTAGTTCGGTGGGGTGTTGGTTGGACTCAGGGGGACAAGGGTGATCAATGCAACTCAAATTGCTCGACAAGATTTGATCAAAAACAGTAATAGTTAGGCTAATTTGATTCTGTCTGCAACCTGTTCGATCAAATGCCCGCAAGAGAAAAATGTTTGAATTTTGGGCTAATTTTTCGTGGAATGTTGTATCTTATGCTTGAGCTTCTAGGTGTTCTTGGGTTTTGAAAGTGGAGTTCATTTGAGTGGTTTTTGTATAAGTGTGATCTATACATATGAACTACATTCAATTTTCAATTGTCATTTAAATTTAGTGTTTGAAAGTTTTTGGGGTGAAACAAAGTGGGCCTTGGTACATCACTACTTGTACTAGCAAGGGGTGCAAAGATCCACATTTGTTTCTATTGAGATTTGAGTTCTAGGAATAGCCAAAGTAGGCATGGTAGTTAAAATGGCACAAATGACCATTTCCTTCTTTTATTCATTTTTTCTTTTTTTCTTTGGGATTTGTTTGGGAATGATCTAGATGAGGTTTAATTCACCCTAGAATCATTTTACAATCAATGGATCACTCAAACATGGCAATTCAAAATAACTCCTAATTTAAATGCTCAATCAATGGATCACTCACACATATGAATGCTTAATTATTTTTAAGTGGAAAAGTTTTTGTTAACTCTAAATTTGATGATTTGGATCTTGATCACTTGGATTAGAGTTTTGGGATGTTACACCTCACCTCTCCCTCTCACAAACCACCATAGGGAGGGGAGTTGGAGTCAAACCCGAACTCCTCTCATCCCTCTCTCCCACCATCATCCTAGAGGAGTTGGGGTCCAACTCGGAGCCCTCCCCTCTCCCTCTCGCACGCTCCATGCCCTAGGGGCCCATGGGCCATGCCCATGGTGCCCCTTGGGTTTTCACCTTTTATTAGTTATATTCCGAGACTCCAGAAAATCGCGAACACTTCCAAATTGTTCCAGAATCTTCCTAAATTAATCTGATACATTTCATAAATGTGTTGAACAATTTCGACCACCTCTCGATGATATTCTGGATCCCTCTGATATATTTTGATACTATTTGAACTAACTTTGGAATTACTTCATTCACAAATATTTAATCGCACTCACGTTATAAACGCCATTAAACTCTTAAATGTGTGACCCTATGGGTTCGAATATATGCGGTCATGTTTAGAACTCTTTCTTCCATAATGATCACCATCGGTACCTTGATGCACATTGCGATCCCCGCATATAATCATAGAGTTCTTTTATCATATGAACCTTCTATATTACTTCGATACACGTCGCATTTCTTCTCGATACTTAACATAGCCTGAGGTGAAACACTAGGTTATCCTTGTTACTCGATATGTATTCTTTACTCATTCCATACTATCAATGATCATGTGATGAACAACTTGATCACTTGTC
The DNA here is from genome assembly GCA_916181665.1 of Avena sativa. Classification (NCBI taxonomy): domain Eukaryota; kingdom Viridiplantae; phylum Streptophyta; class Magnoliopsida; order Poales; family Poaceae; genus Avena; species Avena sativa. The sequence goes on from OV702291.1 coordinate 311,615,327, forward strand.
TGACCATACAATGATGAACACCATAGTACATGAGTGGGCCTAGAGCATATCTCTCCATCGTTATGAGTAGCAATTCCCACAACTACACCATATGAGTCATTAACATACTATTTGGTAAGAGCAAAGACCAAATTTATAACTACTCATTCTCAAAGTAATGTTTGGAGAATCCTGGCACGTCCATATCGTATCCAAGTTCATATGTATGTAGCGGTCTAACGATATTTTAGTAACGGTAATACTTACTAATGAGAAACTACTGCTAACAGTATTGATGATGCGTTTCATGGTATATTATGTTGGGTCTATCCATCGTCGTTGTACTCACAATAACTCTGGTCTTCTATATCATTTTCATCTTTACAACACTTTGTACTTGCCCATACTCAGGAAACCGGGACTATCAATGATACATAAACTAGTCTTAGAGACAAGAAAAGGGATATCTAATTTTTTTATAATTTCACGCATGTCCTCCAAATACTCATTATCCGAAACTAATACAATTATAGCACAAAACAATATGGTGGAGGCCAAGAATGTGTGGCCAAGTGACCGCATACGCGCACAACCCAACGTACATAAGCTTGTAGATGATCATGATCATGCCTCGTCATCAGGTACTAATTTGGCTTTAAAGTATTCAATTTCCTCTTTTCCGAATGGCATAGTAGTTGCTAGAGCATCTAAGTTAGCTGTTTCTTTGGGTTCCTCGCCTACTCAAGTGTCTTATTTGATCCAATCCATTAAAAGACTAGATCTACACCGTATATTAATAGTGATTTAAAAGAATTAAGAGAAGGTTAAAAAGGGTGATGATTCTTTGCATAGACTAGTATTACATGAATCCAAGAGTTGTGCATTGATTTAGAGGAAGAGGAGCAGCAATGCTCGAGTGATCATAAGGATATGTAGCTTCCTGTATTCTTTGTTTAAGAAAGTAAATAACAGGAATATCCAACAATCATGAAAGGAATTTTATGGGATAGTGGGGATCTTAGAGTTTTAGAAAGACATGCAATAATACATGAGTCAATTAGGGAGCATAAGCTAGATTTCTTTGCGATTCTAGAAACGAGCAGAGACAATTTTTGTCACCTTTTCTTAAGAATTTATCAGGTGGCCTCGATTTCATTTGGTATTGTATACCACCTCAAGGAAGATCGGGTGGAATACTTGTTGGTTTAAATTATCAAACTTCACATGTTAAAGGGATATCTACGGGTGAGAGATGTGTTAAGTTTCACCTCTCATCTAGAATTGATAAATTTGAATGGTCGCTATTGGCGGTGTATGGGATGGCTCAAGATGCCAAAAGGGGGAGTTTCTGGCCAAATTAGTTCGGATTTTTCAAGATGATCCCTTGCACATTCTTGTTGGGCGACATTTCAACATTATTCGCAGAAAAGAAGAAAAAATAATGACAACTTGCTAGATGGACTTTTATTTTCAATGCTATAGTTGAAATCCTAGATTGGAGAGAGATTTCACTATCTGGTAGACAATATACTGGACAAATAGAAAGACAACCCCGACATGCAAAAAGTTAGAAAGAGTTATAGCTAGTGTTTATTTGGAACAAAAATACCCACTTTTTAGTGTTAGGGCTCATACTCATGTGGGTTCGGGTCATACTCTGTTATTAGTTGACTTAGCTGAACAATCTCACCTTGGTAACAAGCCTCATTTTTCTTTAATTATCATGGCTAAGACAAGAGGGGTTTTCCCAAATTATTGCTCGAGAGTGGGCATCCGTTAATTAAGGTTTTAATCCTATGAAAGTCCGGTAAAATAAGATTTGCCATCTTTGGAACTTTTTAAAAGGATGGGCTTGCAATAAGAGTACTGTGTATAAGCAAGAAAAAGAGAACTGAGGAATATTATAGAGCTACTTGATTTGAAAACGGAATCCATTCCTCTTTCTTAGGCTAACAGAGATTCAAATGAGACAAGTGAATGATAAAAGTTAGCTAATCTTGGAACAGATGATGAGACAAAATGGGTCCAACGTTCAAAAGTTAAGCATGTATAGTAAGGGGAATAATGTGAATTATTTCCATTTGATAGCAAATGGTAAACACTGACAAAGGAAAATATCCCAACTTGAACAAGATAAAAGAACTATTTTGGGCCAAGAAAACCAAGAAATTGTATACACAATTCTACAAGAGATTGTTTGGAGAAGAGCCTCAAAATAATTTCTCCTTGGAGGAATCCCGGATAGCTGATGGCCCTCAAATTTCAAATCAAGGAAACTCTATCTTAACATCTAACTTCACAGAGAAGGAGGTATACTAAGAGATAATAGAAATGGAAAATAATAAGGCATCAGGGCCTATTGGGTTCCTGACAAAATTCTGTTAGAAGTTTTGGGATATTATTAAAGCAGACCTAATGAATTTATTTGCTAAATTCCAAATAGGGAATTACAGTTGTTCCACCTAAATTATGGTACTTTCATACCTTTAAAAAAGAAAGAAAATGTTGTTCAAATACAACAATTTAGGCCTATATTCCTTCTGAATGTAATCTTCAAGTTTTTACAAAGGTTGGTACAAATAGAATCATAGAGGTTGAGTGTAAGGTGATTTAGCCAACTCAAATGGGTTTCATGCCAATGAGACACATACTCAAATGGGTATTTGTCGGACCAGTGACCAGGGTACCACGGCCCATCTGCTACTAGGCCCAGCTTAAAGGGCCGAGTGCTCCAGGAGGAGTGACACCCTAGGTGCCTCGGGAGGAATCCCCCACGGGACTCCCTCATGAGGGGTTGCATCCTGAAGAGTCTTGCAAAGAAGGACCCCTTCTCCAAGGGGCCGCATGAAGCGCACTTGGGCGTTAGCACCCCAGTGTGGAAGGCATGAAGGGACCACTAACATACCCATTCCACAAGAAAGTCATCTTCCCCTTCCCCAAGCCAGGATTGGATGACAGAGCCTGCTCCATGGGGACCACCTCCCTCTCCGGTGGACGAGGAAGGTGCAGAAGGCAGAAGAAAAGATGCCCAAGAAATCCCACCGTGGACCGTTCCCACAATCTAGGATAGTTGTAGCCTACTTGCCCACTCCTTTTGTCGCCATGTGGGAACCCTTCCCGCCAATATCACGGGAAGAGTACCAGGGAGGCTATAAAGGGGGGCGGGGTAGCACCATAGAGGAGATCCAACCTTCTCCTACCTCTAGAAACCCTAGCTTTCTCCTAGTGATTTGATCGCCTGATCAGAACCTTGTACTATAAACCTCGCCAAGCAGTGCAAGCAATCCAGACAATCATGGATAGGGTTTTACACCACACGGTAGCATGAACCTGGGTAAACTCTCTGTGTCCCCCTACTATGTTTTCTGCAGTTTCCTCGCTAAGCTCGCTGATAATCCCCAAGTGTAGGGGATCACCGTAGTATAATTCGATCAGTATTTGAGTGTCAGATTCACAAGGAGCTGAAGGTAAACTATCTATTCTCTAAAGCCCTATAACCCTCTTTTATGGCCTTCTATGCAAAGCTAGGATCTAAGTATGTGTTTTATTTTGGTACTAGGTAGAAAATAAATAAAGTATGTGTTAGTGGAAACTACAAGTAAACTAGTGCATGTTAAATTGATCTAATGAAGTGTAGTGGAGTGGTGACAAGTTTTCTCAAGTAGCAAGTTTATCTAAGAGAGTAAATGTTTAGGAAATTGTTATTTCATTAGTTTGTTTGGTTGTTTATTGTTTCTTCCAGGACGGGGCCTTAATTAGGTGTAGCCAAATAAATGCGCATACACAACTCTTATGATGGATCCTAAGGCCATGTGACTGCGCAAACATAGGAATTATGAATACATAATTGTCCCACCATAGCTATAAACTCTAGGGTCCTCGATATATGTCCACCCTAATGTAACTTTATGGATTGGACCATGGTTTTCTGTCCTCCACGGTCCTCCCCACACCATTACACTATGGTGATCACCTTACATGCATTCCCCAACATATGCGTGCACCTATATATATATATTGTACAAGAAGACAATTATAAAAGATAAGAACACTGTATGCAACCAATAAATGAACTATTTCACTTTTGCCATAACAATTTACTACTCAAACAAAGACATGGAGACACAATAGACCAAGGGAAAATAATATATTGCTTCACACATCATGTTTTCCAAGAGATTATAGTAGGGAGATATAGAGGATCTTGCTGTAGGTGTTGACGATGAACATGCTGGAGGGGGTGGAGCCCTCCGGAGGTGATTCTGGTGGTGTTTCCCCCCTCCGATGTTCTCCAGCGACAGCCTCTCGACTCTCTGTTTCTTTGTTTTCGATCTTAGCCTCTGTCTATGTTGAGGATTGCCGAAAGGGGGTATATATAGTGGGTTTTAGGTCAATACAAGTCGTTTGGCAAAAGAATCGATGGCATCAGAGACTCGAGGGAGGAAAGAGCATGCCAGCCCCGGCTAGGGGGTGGGCCGCGGCTGCTATGCCCGTTCCCTTCTCGGTCTTCTTTTCTCGTGGATATTTGGCCCATTGTTCTTCATTCTGATAAATGCTGGGTCCCGTGAAGTTTCAGGTCAATTGGACATCGTCTGGGTACCTGAAAGTCAAAAACATTGAAATAGGGTTTTTCTGCCTCGACAGGGTTAATTCCAAAGCAATATGGGAAGTGTGAATTATTCCCAATAATCATTATAAAACATGAATATAACCCATATATGATGCAAATATGTTGGAATATCAAGTAATATCAATTATTCCCAATAATCATTTTACATGCATCACTCGCCAATGGTTTCTGGAGATATTGTTCAGCCCCATGTGTTTGATTTCATCCTACTTCGAGAGGTATCCTGCAGGGACAATCTTTGACATTTGGTGCGCCATGTAGGGAGTTGAGGTGCATCTCCCACCTTCCCATCGACATGGCTGACGAAACCCGTAGTGAGCACACCCATCGCTGAGCTTCCGCCCATGCAGAACCCATCGTCAATGACAACCCACACTATGGCAAATACGATCCTCCTCACCAAGAGTGCAGGGAGAGAAATGATGAGGCACACTCCTTTATACCCACCGGGAAGTAGCAACATTGCACCCTCACACGCGCCATGTCCGTCTCTAGTGGTGGGCACATCAGCAACCCCTCGCCCTAGGCCACGTTGCTCATGGCGCATGAGCTTCTACACTACCGGCCTGACCTGATCGCTCAAGGTGCATGGCTCCAACGCATCTCTGAGCTTGTCAACATCACCGGTGTCGCTCTGGCACACTCTCGCTCAGCGATGCCACCACCAACATGGGTCCCTCTAGCGGGCCAAACCGCGTGCAACTCTCCCCTACCACCACCACCTCCAGATGGTGGAGAGATCCTTCTCCCTGCTCTCACGGTGCTTACTCACCACACATCGACATGTGCCCTAACAACATCATCGAGAGATCTCCGGAGGATGCCCATGTCTCCATCAAGAAGCGCCGCAAGCGTCAAGAGCGCACCATCATGGAGGCCACGGCGGTGGGCAAGAAAAATCGTGCCACCTTCGCTGGTGGAACCCCCTCTTACAGGAGCGGCTGCCTCGCCTTCACCAAAGATCTACACACCATAATGTGGCCCCTCAAGTTCAAGCTAGACCTCCCCCCGTGTTACGACAACAAGGAGAACCCTGTCGAGTTCATAAAAATCTAAACCATGGGCATCGAGGACATAGGAGGTGACGACAAGGTCATGGCTAATTGGTTCCTGATGGCCTTCAAGGACACATCTTGCTCCTGGCTGATGAACAACCTCCCTGAGGAATCAGTCACTTCGTGGAAGGATATGTGCAAAAAGTGAAGGGAATATGCTCGAGAGGCAATTATAAAGTGGTTATTATCATATTCCATGTTTCTAATAGATGTTTATTTTTCATGCTATAATTGTGTTAATTGGAAATGTTAATACATGTGTGTTTCATAAACAAATAAGAGTTCCTAGTTAAGCATCTCATTTAAACTAGCTCGTTGATTAACAGATGATCAAGGTTTCCTAATCATGAACATGGGATGTTGTTAATAATGGGGTCACAACATTAGTGGACTAATGCCATAAACATTCACCCAAAGTATAGAATACAATCAAAGTCATTATGTTGGTATAACATCTCATATTAAGTATTCCTAATTCTTAGACCATGAGATGACGTTAATCACTAACACCAGAACAATGCTTTGATAACATCAAACATCACACCATAACAGTGTGACTATAAAGGTGGAGGTATTCCGAAAGTGTTATGTGGAGGCTCATGGATCAAGAGTGGGATTTGTCCATCCTGATGATAGAGAGATATACTCAGGTCCCTCTCGGTGATATCACATTGACACAACTTGCAATCACATGATTGGATCACATTGAATGTTATATCACGAGAACGATAAAGGAGTACATGTCGGTAACAAGCTCAAACTAGGTATGGGGATAACGATGATCGAATCTCAGACAAGTAATATATCACAAGACAAAGGGATTTAGTTAAAATGTCAATGGTTCTCACGATCACAAGTGTCATCATTGAATGTGTGGGAGTCAGTACGAATCTCTAGATCCCGCTGCTAGTTATTGATCAGAGAGGTGTCTATATCATGTCCACATTATTCGTGAACCGTAGAGTGACACACTTAAGGTATACCGACACCAATTGGGGCATATATATTATCAGAGATAGGATTTGAAAGCATTGGGATTATTTCTATAAGCTCTAGAATTGTTTTGGGTCAAATTGTTGAAATTGGTTTCAGATGTAATATCGAAGTAATGTAAGGGGTTTATGCTAATGTAAGTTTATTAAAGTAATTAACAATTTCTGAATAAAATAAATAAATAATGTTTTTATTAATGAGAGCTTGCATTTATTTTGGTGGAAAATTAATGCAACATGAGTGGAGTTGGAATTTATGTGGAAGGGATTAGTGGAAGCTCCACCCACATGAATGAGGGAGAGGTGGGGGCACCCACCATGGCTTCCGCCAATGGCATGGGGGCTTCCCCCTCCCCTATAAAAGGTTGGTGGCCTCCTCTCCTCTTACACCTCCTCGTGAAGGATATATCTCCCCCTCTAGCAAATTCTACATGGCTTCAGATTAACGAAGTACATGTTCTTAGTAGTTTTTCTAGAAAGGATATGCTACTTCTGCTTCTTTGCTAGAGTGAGGACTTGGAGGTTGTCGAGGTATTGAATGTGTGTGCGATAACGGATGCGTTGCTGGTTTGCGGCGCTCTACAACTTGATCTTGAGATCAGCAAGAGTACGACTATATCATTCACGAGATTAATTCTCATAACACTTTTCGGTCTTTGAGAGTAAGTTCTCTATGGATGTATATCCACTCGTTGCTTGAATCTAATACATAGATCTTGGTGCTTATTTGTTCATATCGTAGGAATTTTTTTGTTTTTAATGCTACGAACCCAACAGTGGTATCAGAGCCGGATCTATGTGTAGATGCTTTGTATGGGTAGAAAACATATGTGTATGTGGGCATTAATGAAGATGTTATTGCATCCTCTTGTGTATTTTGGATATTAGCGGCATAGTGGGATGAAGCGGCCCAGACTAACTTTACATGTCCTCGCACATGAGACATGTTCCACGCTTGACGTGCAACTAGTTTTGCATAAGTGGCTAGCAGGTGTTTGTATCTCCCACTATAATTCATATCTAATTTACAGTGGTTTGCTAATAATTTGATTATCGTCGTTGTGGTTCCATGCTCGTAGGTAAGAATGGTTCTATCTCCGAAAGCCCTAAGCCACGTAAAAATATGAAAATATAAATTAGAAGCATCTAGATTTATTTTGTTGGGAATGTGTTATGATATGGTAAATTTTATAATTTTAAGAATGGTTGGATACTCTTGGAAAATTATGACAACCAAAGTGGAAGTGCCATAGAACTTGGTGTTACACAAATGGAATGATGGATATCATACCATGACGCACAAGATAGTGATCAAGTGCAAAAACTATATCATATCACTTTTTGCATATGATGTTTGTTTGCATCTTATTTTTGCTTGTATAGTGCTTAATAGCATTATAAGATAATCCCTCATTTAAATATCAAGGTAAAAATGTGGTCTTCCTTTAGTATGCACCGCTAAGAAAGTTTGTCGTTTCGAGACACCACGTGATGATCAGGTGTGATAGACTCTATGTTCGCATACAACGGGCTTAAGCCAGATTTACACGCGCAGGTACTAAGGTTCTTACTCGGCGAGCCTAGCATGTACATACATGGCCTCGGAACACGAACCAAAAGGTGAAGCATGAGTCATATAGTTGATATGATGACCATATAGATGCTCGCCTTTGCAGCTGCACCAATTCACGTGATGATCGGTCTTGGTATAGTGAATTTTGTTCATGTAATCACCAAAATGACTCGAGGGATGTCTTTTTGAGTTGGAATTCATTTGGTAATATGGATTAATTTGAACTCAATCTATCATAAACTTAGTCTAAATAAACTTTACAAATTATGTTGGTGATGGCACCACCTTCTTTTAATTTCTATGTGTTCATGGAGAAAGAGAAACTTGCAACAAATGGTAGCAACTTTACCAATTGATCCCTTAATAACCTGAGGATTCTCCTCACTGCTACACAAAAGAAATATGTGTCAGTAGCATCTCTAGGCCCCCACCCCCTATGATGGTTCTAACGATGTAAAGAATGTTTACTTAAGTCATTATGAGGACCACAATATGGTTCATTGTGGCATATTGTTTGGGCTAGAGCTAGAACTCCGAAAGAATTTCGAGAATGGAAATTCTTTTGATACCATGGGTGAATTGAAAATGATTTTCGATACCCATGCTATTCTGGAGAGTTATGAAGCTTCTGAAGAGTTCTTTAGATGCATGATGGAGGATAATAGCTTTGTTAGCAAGCACATACTCAAAATTTCTGGGTACACTAATAAGCTCATAGCCTTGGGAATAACGAGTCCCATTGAGCTAGTCATACATCGTGTTATCCAATATCTACCACCATGATATAAGAGGTTCATGATGACTATAGCATGTAGGGCATGAAGGAGTATCTTCTTGAGCTTCCGTCTATGATTTTGACTGTTGAAGTGGAGATCAGGAAAGAACATCAAGTAGTGATGATCAATAAAACCACCAGTTTCAAGAAGGATGGGAAGGGTAAACAGAAGGGTAATTCCAAGAAGGCTGGCAAATTTGTTGCTGCACCTGAGAAGAAGACCCGATATGGCCCTAAGTCTGATACCGATTCCTATTATTGCAAAGGGACTAGCCATTGGAAGCACAACTGCCCCAATTATCTAGCAGACAAGAAATCCAACAAGATGAAAAAAGGTGATGTACATGTTATTGATGTGTACCTGGCTAGTACTCGCAGTAGTACCTAGGTATTTGATATTGGTTCGGTTTCTAATATATGTAACATGAAATAGGGGCTGCGTAATAGGCGAGCACTAGCAAGGGATGAGGCCACAATGCATGTCGGCAATGGATCAAGAGTTAATGTGATCTCCATCGGGACACTACCTCTCCATTTACCGTATATATTAGTTTTAAATCTGAATAATTGTTATCTGGTGCCTACGTTGATCATGAATATTATATCTGGATCATTTTTAGTGAAAGACGGTTATTTTAAGTCTGAGAACAATGGTTTCTCGATTTATATGAATGGTATCTTCTATGGTCATGCGCCTGTGATGAATGGTTTATTTATTTTGGATCTTGATAGTAGTATTACACATATTCATAATGTGGATGCCAAAAGGATTATACTTGATGATATATCTGCATATATGTGACACTGTCGTCTAGGTCATATTGGTGTAAAGCGCATGAAGAAGATCCATTATGATGGACTTGTAGAATCACTTGATTTTGAATGATTTGATACATGTGAACCATGCCTTATGGGAAAGATGACTAGAACCCCGTTTTCCGATACAATGGAGCAGGCGGCAGGCTTGTTGGAAATCATACATACTGATGTATGTTGTCCAATGAGTGTCAGCGCACGATGGATATTGTTATTTTTTTACTTTTAAGGATGATTTGAGTAGATATGGGTATATCTATTTGATGAAACACAAGTCTAAAACTTTTGAAAACTTGAAGGAATTTCAGAGTGAAGTGGAGAATCATCGTAATAGAAAGATTAAATTTCTACAATCTGATCATGGAGGTGAGTATCTAAGTTACGAGTTTGGCACACGCATGAAAGAGTGAAATAGTTTCACAACTTACACCTGCCCGAACACCACAACATAATGGTGTATCTGAGCATCCTAATCATATACCTTATTAGATATGGTTCGATCTATGATGTCTCTAACTGACCTGCCACTTTATTTTTGCGGTTATGCACTAGAAACAACTACATTCACTTTAAATACGGACCCTCTAAATCCGTTGAAACAACACCGTATGAATTATGGTTTGGCAACAAACCTAATCAGTCATTTCTAAAAGTTTGGGGATGCGATGTTTATGTGAAGAAACTTCAACCTGATAAACTCGAACCCAAAGGGGGAAATGCATCTTCATAGGATACCCTAAATAAACAATTGGGTATAACTTCTATCATAGATCCAAAGGCAAGGTTTTCATTGCCAAGAATGGATCCTTACTAGAGAAGGAGTTGAAGGAGTTATGCCCTAGAGGCAAATAATAAACTGTATTATTTGATATATCTCCTATATGTTTATAATAGGTTTCATACTGTGCTATAACTGTGTTAATATGAAACGTTAATACACGTGTGGTATGTAAACAAACCATGTCTCTAGTTACCTCTAGTGAACTAGTTCATTGGTCATGAGGATGATCGGTGTTTCAAGATCATGGGCATTTATGCCAACTGACAATGAGGTCATGTTATTAGTTGAATAACATGATAGACAAACATCTGACCGTTATATCTTAATGAAATCTAGTTACAAAGTTCACCATTGATGATAAAACACAGAGAACCTCGCAACCTGATCCTTTAACTGTGAGGTAACGCAAATCACCATTTCCGGAAGAAGCTTTGATGGTTATCAAGAATCATCTCGTAAAAGGGTGATCAAAAATATGCCACTTAGGTTTTCTGAAGGGATGTGTTGAGGAGTACATATCAAGACCAGGATTTGTCTAGTCCATGTAATGGACAGATACATGTGTCCATCTAGGTGGCGTTGCATTAACGAAGCTTGCAAGCATGTGACTAGGTCATGGAATGCAACGACATGAGAACGAGAAAACGAGTTCATCGGTAACGAGATCGAACTAAGGTATGGAGATACCAAAGATCAAGTCTCGGATGAATTAGGTATCGAAAGACAAAGGGAATGGGGAACGACTATCTCACGGTTCGAGTGATTGTATTCATGAAACACACGGGGGTCACATGGCCATCCAGGTTCATCTATTGATCATTGATATGCGAGTTGTCTCAATCATGTTCGGAGTGTTTCCGAACTGAAGGATGTCACGCTTAAGGGTAGGGACGCTTAGGGTAGATGAGGTATCGTATGAGAAATAGAAAGAGAGAAACCGGAATAGTTTCGGTAACATCCGATGGAGATCGGAAGGGGTCCGGAAGGTGTTCCGGAGTGAAGTAATAATATAATATGTTTATTTGAATGTTAATTGGAGAATTAATATTAAATATATATTTTATTTTATTTTTAAAGGCTCCATATTGCTAATGGGCCTCACCTGGAGGGAGGCCCAATAGAGCAAGGCGCCTAGGGAGTCGGGGCCGACCGGCCTAGGGCTGGTGGGCCGCCCATTGGGGCCAACTAGGGCTGGCGGCTGCCCCTAGGTGGCCGGCGGGTGTGGGGATTAGTCCCACACTGCCTGGCCCCTGGGTGGTGCACCCCCCTCCCACTATATAAAGGGGTCCCCCCTCCCCCTTTGGAATCACCCATTCCTCTCACTCTCTCTCTCATCCGCTGAGGACTTCTCCGTAATATTGGGGAGGACCTCGTGGTTAAGTTCTCCACCTTCACACTACCGTCGTGTGATCGGCGATCCGGCATCTACTTCTTCCACTGCTCGGCTAGATCGGAGTCCGGTTGACGTCTCCTACACCGGACGTGTGACGAACTTCGAAGGCACCAACTTGGGGTGCTGCTCATCTTCATCAATATACGCCTTCCTACGTAAGGCGTGCCTCTATCTGCAAAGGTATGAATACTGTATTCCTTCTCCGTTACTTATGTCTACATAGTATAGATCCTGGTATTAGTGTTTAAGTAGATAGAATTTTTTTGTTTTCTGCTACGGAACCCTTCAGTGGTATCAGAGCGGGTCTATGGGTAGACATGTCATACGGATAGAACACATAGAAATATGTGGGCATTGATTCTCTAGTTGCTACCCTTTTTTAATTTTAATGTTCATATCGTGGCACTGTTTGATGAAGCGGCCCCCAACCGACCTCACATGGTGATTCACGAGACTGGTCCACGTATCAAAGTGGCTTAGGGGGTGTCTGTCTCTCTGCAGTAGTTGATATGGAATTGACACTGGAGGGCCCTGAAAAGGGAAGAAGAATGCCAATCATTGAATCCATGTTGTGGTTCGACGTTCGTAGGTGGGAAGGGGTTCTACTGCGAAAGCCCTAAAGCCGCGTAAAACATGCAATAGTTATTATAGAAGCGTCTATCTTCATTATTGCATAGGGGCAAGTATTATAACATGGCATTAACAAAGTTTGTGAAACTTTAAGGCTATTGATGATGATCATAAAGTTGTAACCATGTCATAACACTTTACTTTTAAAAGTATTAGTTATTGTGCTAGTATACTTACTAGACGGTAGCATAATAAGATAATCCCTCATAGTATTCCAATTATCGTATTCCCCTTGTGTGTGCACCACCAAGAAAGTTCTTCGGTATGAGACCGGCCGTGATGATCGGGGGTCAGACATATCTACATTCGCATACAGTGGGTGTAAGCCATGTTGCATTCGCATATCCTAGCATGTACATACATGGCCTCGGAATACAAGAGACCGAAAGTTCGAGCATGAATCACATAGTTGATGTGATCGACATTAGGGAATGTCCACCTTTGATACTGCACTGACGGCCGTGATGATTGGAGGCGAGGTGCAGGGGATAGGGATCATGTGATCACTAAACGAGTAGATGGATGTTCGTTTAAGTGGGAGTTCTATTAAATACTATTTGAACTCATTATTATGAACATAGTCTAAACACTTTGCAAATCCTTTGTAGATGTCTCGCCCACCCACCTTCAACCTTAGCACTTTCCTCGAGAAGGACAAGCTGAAAACTGATGGAACCAACTTCACCACATGGTTCCGCAATCTTAGGATCCTCCTAGTCCCCTACAAGTTGACTTATGTCATCGAGGCTGAGCTTCCGGCTAAGCCTGCAGATTCTCCCAGGATGAAAAGAATGTCTGGCAGTCCAAGGCGGACGATTTCTCCCTCATCTAGAGTGGAATGCTCTATGCCATGGAGCGGGAGCTTCAAAAGCGTTTTGAGAAGATGAATGCTTTTGAGATCATTAAGGATCTCAATGCCGTGTTTGCTCCGTAGGCTCGTGCAGAGAGGTATGATGCTTCCGAGCTCTTCTTCTCTGCTAAAATGGAAGAGCACAGCAGTATTAGTGAGCACGTGGTCAAAATGTCTAGCTACGTTAAGCGCTTAAACGCCCTGGATTGCAAAATCCCAGAGGAGTTCGCTATAGATAGGGTGCTGCACTCGCTTCCCTTAGCTATAAGAGTTTTGTGATGAACTACAACATGCAAGGGATGACTAAGACCCTTGCTGAGGTGTTCGCCATACTCAAAACTGTTGAGGTTGAAATCAAGAAGGAGCACATGGTGCTGATGGTCAACAAGACCACCAACTTTAAGAAACCGGGGCAAAAGGAAAATGGCAAGGGTAAGAAGTCTAAGAGGGATGGCAGGTTTGCTCCCAGCACCTCAAAGACTGCCAAGCCTGGCCCTAAGCCCGGCACTTCGTGCTTCTACTACAAAGGGGGTGGACACTGGAAACACAACTGCCCCAAGTACCTTGAAGACAAGCGAGCTGGCAAGATAGCCATCCCAGACAAAGGTATATATGATATACATGTTATTGATGTATTCCTTACGAGCGCCAAGAGTAACACCTGGGTATTTGATACCGGATCTGTTGCTCACATCTGTAACTCCCAGCAGGATCTGCAGAGTAGGAGGCGCCTGAGGAAGGACGAGGTGACGATGTGTGTCGGCAATGGCTCGAGAGTCGAAGTGATGGTCGTCGGCACCCTGCATCTCCGTTTACCGTCAGGATTGTTATTGGTTTTGAATAAATGCTATTATGTACCCGCATTGAGTATGAATGTTGTGAGTGGGTCTTGCTTGTTGCAAGACCATTATTCGTTTAAATCAGGAACAAATGGTTGTTCAATTTATATGAATGATGTTTTCTATGTTCATGCTCCTGTATGTGATGGCTTATTCTTACTTGATCTTGATTGTGATACACACATCCATAGTGTTGATGCTAAATGTTGTAAGCAAAGTGATGATAATTCCATTTGTATGTGGCATTGCCGTCTTGGTCACATTGGCGTAAAGCGCATGAAGAAGCTTCATTCAGAAGGGCTTCTCGGATCATTGGATTTCGAATCCCTTGATACATGTGAGCCATGCCTTATGGGCAAGATGACTAGGACACCATTCTCCGGAGTAGTGGAGAGAGCTGTAGACCTACTTGGGATCATACATACGGATGTATGTGGACCAATGAGTGTCTCAACACGCAATGGTTATCGTTACTTTGTTACCTTTAGTGACGACTTAAGAAGATATGGATATACCTACTTAATGAAGCACAAGTCTGAAACCTTTGAAAAGTTCAAGGAATTTTAGAAAGAGGTAGAGAATCAACTTGACAAGAAAATCAAGCACCTTCGATCAGATCAAGGAGGCGAGTATTTGAGTTATGAGTTTAACATGCACTTGAAGGACTGTGGGATTATCCCACAGCTTACGCCAGCCGAGACACCACGGTGTAATGGTGTGTCGGAACACCGTAACCGAACCCTATTGGATAGTGTGCGGTCCATGATGTCTTTAACTGATTTGTCTGTGTCTTTTTGGGGATACACGTTAGAAACCGCCGCTTTTATTTTAAACCGAGAACCATCCAAATCCGTGGAGACAACCCCATACGAGATATGGTATGGGCAGAAGCCGAAGTTGTCTTTTCTGAAAGTTTGGGGATGTGAGGCATACGTTAAGAAACTGCAGCCTGACAAACTCGAACCCAAATCGGGAAAATGTATGTTTGTAGGATATCCAAGGGAAACCATTGGATATACCTTCTACAGTCAAGCCAAAGGAAAAACCCTTGCCGCAAAAATAGACACCTTTCTCGAGAAAGAGTTTCTTGCAAAAGGAGTGACTGGAAGGAAAATTGAGTTAGATGAAATTGTTGACCAGTCTCTCCAAATTCCGAGTAGCGCAACGGAAGCTGTTTCAAAACCGCTCTACAACATGGAGGGAGAGCCCATTGATGATGATCAAAACAATGACATCGAGAATCCTGAGGTTTGCAGGTCTACAAGGGTTCGTGCCACTCCTGATTGGTACAATAGCCTTGTAATGTCTGTCATCCTGGATGAACAGGAAGAACCTGCAAACTACAAAGAAGCCATGCATAGTGCTGACTCCGAGAAATGGCTAGAAGCCATGAAATCCGAAATAGGATCCATGCAAACCAAGTTTGGACCTTGGTGGATCTTCTAGAAGGCCGCAAGGCTGTGGAAAATAAATGGATCTTTAAGAAGAAGACATATGCGAATGGTAACGTGACCATTCACAAAGCTCGACTTGTCGCACAGGGGTTTCGACAAATTCAAGGAGTTGACTACGACGAGACTTACTCTCCCATAGTGATGCTTAAGGCTGTCAGGATTTTAATAGCAACTGCTGCAGATTTCGAGTATGAAATTTGGCAGATGGATGTCAAGACCGCATTCCAGAATGGCCACATTGATGAAGAGTTGTATATGATGCAACCAGAAGGTTTTGTTGATCCTAAGGATGCTGGAAAGGTATGCAAGCTTCAACAGTCCATTTATGGATTGAAGCAAGCATCTCGGAGCTGGAACCAACGTTTTGATCAAGTGATCAAGAGTTTTGGATTTGTCCAAAACCAACAAGAGTTCTGTGTTTATAAGAAAGCAAGTGGGAGCTCGGTTGTTTTCTTAGTAGTATATGTGGATGACATATTACTCATGGGAAACGATGTGGATCTTATGAAAAGCGTGAAAGCATATTTGAGTAACCAATTTTCCATGAAGGACCTAGGTGAAGCTACATATTAGGAATCAAGATCTATAGAGATAGATCGAGGCACCTAATAGCATTGAGTCAGAGTACTTACATAGACAAAAAAATTAAGAGGTTCAAAATGGAAAACACCAAAAAGGGTTTTACACCCATGATGAAGAATTGCAAGTTGAGTATGACTCAATGTCTTGTAATGGACAATGATAGAAATAAGATGGCTTTCACACCCTATGCCTCAGCCATAGGGTCTATCATGTATGCAATGTTAAGTACGCGACCTGATGTGGCATTGGCTCTTAGTTTGACGAGCCGATACCAAAGTAATCCAGGACCGTATCACTAGACAGCTATCAAGAATATCCTAAAGTATCTGAAAAGAACGAAGGATATGTTCCTAATCTATGGCGGAAGTGATGAAGATCTAAACATAACGGGTTACGTGGATGCAAGCTAGAACTCAGATCATGATGACTCTAAGTCTCAAACAGGATTTGTGTTCCTGGTGAATGGTGGGGCGGTAAGCTGGAAGAGCAAGAAGTAGCCGGTGGTGGCACAATCTTCAATGGAGTCTGAATATATTGTTGCGGCTGATGTAGCAAATGAAGTTGTTTGGCTAAGGAATTTCGTCATTGAACTGGGAGTTTTTCCCAATGTGCAAGACCCCGTGACGGTCTATTGCGATAACAGGGTGCTATTGCAAACGCAAGGGAACCAAGAACTCATTCCACAGCCAAACACATCAAGCTAAGATTTCACGTCATCCGGCAGAAAGTTGACGAAGGTGAAGTCAAGATTTGCAAAGTAGATACGGAACTGAATGTGGCAGATGCTTTGACTAAAGCTCTCCATCAGGAAAAGCACGAACAACACCGAGATTCCATTGGTGTTAGGTTCTTGCCTATTGTAAACTAGTTTTGTTTATACTCTAATGCAAGTGGGAGACTGAAGGAGTTATGCCCTAGACGCAAATAATAAAGTGTATTATTTGATATATCTCCTATATGTTCATAATACGTTTCATACTATGCTATAACTGTGTTAGTACGAAACGTTAATACACGTGTGGTATGTAAATAAAATGTGTCTCTAGTTACCTCTAGTGAACTAGTTCATTGGTCATGAGGATGATCTTTGTTTCAAGATCATGGGAATTTATGCGAACTGACAATGAGGTCATGTTATTAGTTGAATAATATGATAGACAAACATCCGACCATTATATCTTAATGAGATCTAGTTACAAAGTTCACCATTGATGATAAAACACAGAGAACCTCGCAACCTGATCCTTTGACTATGAGGTAATGCAAATCACCATTTCCGGAAGAAGCTTTGATGGTTATCAAGAATCATCTCGTAAAAGGGTGATCAAAAAGATGCCACTCGGGTTTTCCGAAGGGATGTGTTGAGGAGTACATATCACGACCAGGATTTGTCTAGTCCATCTAACGGACAGATACATGTGGCCATCTCGGTGGCGTTGCATTAATGAAGCTTGCAAGCATGTGACTAGGTCATGGAATGCAACGGCATGAGAACGAGAAAACGAGTTCATAGGTAAAGATATCGAACAAAGGTATGGAGATACTGAAGATAAAGTCTCGGATGAATTAGGTATCGAAAGACAAAGGGAATGGGGAACGACTATCTCACGGTTCGAGCGATTGTATTCGTGAAACGCATGGGGGTTACATGGACATCTAGGTCCCTCTGTTGATCATTGATATTAGAGTTGTCTCAATCATGTCTGGAGTGTTTCCGAGCCGAAGGATGTCATGCTTAAGGGTAGGGACGCTTAGGGTAGATGAGGTATCGTATGAGAAATAGAAAGAGAGAAACCGGAATAGTTTCGGCAACATCCGATGGAGATCGGAAGGGGTCCGGAAGGTGTTCCGGAGTGAAGGAATAATATAATATGTGTATTTGAATTTTAATTGGAGAATTAATATTAAATATATATTTTATTTTTAAAGGCTCCATATTGCTAATGGGCCTCACTCGGAGGGAGGCGCAATAGGGCAAGGCGCCAAGGGAGTGGGGAATGGCCGGCCTAGGGCTGGTGGGCTGCCCCAGTGGGGCCCACCTAGGGCCGGCGGCTGCCCCTAGGTGGCCGGCGGGTGTGGGGATTAGTCCCACACCGCCTGGCCCCTGGGTGGTGCGCCCGCCCCCCTCCCACTATATAAAGGGGTCCCTCCTCCCCCTTTGGAATCACCAATTCCTCTCATTCTCTCTCTCTCATCCACTGAGGACTTCTCCTAATATTGGGGAGGACCTCGTGGTTGAGTTCTCCACCTTCACACTACCGTCGTGTGATCAGTGATCCAGCATCTACTTCTTCCGCTGCTCGGCTAGATCGGAGTCCGGTTGACGACTCCTACACTGAACGTGTGACGAACTTCGGAGGCACCACACTTGGGGTGCTGCTCGTCTTCATCAATATATGCCTTCCTGCGTAAGGCGTGCCTCTGTCTGCAAAGGTATGAATACTGTATTCCTTCTTCGTTACTTATGTCTACATAGTATAGATCTTGGTATTGGTGTTCGAGTAGATAGAAATTTTTTGTTTTCTGGTACGGAACCCTTCAGGAGTTTCTCATGAAAAGTGTGAGTAGTAGGAAGGTAGAACTCGATGAGGTCACGGAACCTTCTCTTCGTGAAATGGCAAGTGGCACAACAATAGAAGTTGTTCAGGAGTTGACTTCACCTAATGAAGAGGTAACTGATGATAATGATCATGAAACTCTGAAAAAGGACACGACCGAATCTTGCAGGTCAAGCATGACACGTGCAGCTCCTGAACCATATGGTAATCCTATCATGAATTCCTTGGTTGATGGAAATGATGACCCTACATTATGAAGAGGTGACGATGACCCCAGATTCCAACAAATGGCTAGAAGACATGCAATCCGAGATGGGATCCATGTAAGAAAACCAAGTTTGGACTTTGGTGGACTTACCTCATGACCGGAAGGCCGTTGCAAACAAATGGATCTTCAAGAACAAAACTAGCACTGATGGTAATGTGACCATCTATATATCTCGACTTGTCGCAATGGGGTTTTGACCAATTCAAGGAGTTGACTACGATGCGACATTCTCTCCCGTAGCAATGCTAAAGTCGGTTAGGTTTATGTTAGAAACTGCTACATTTTTTATTATGAAATTCGGTACATGGGTTTAAAAACTGCGTTCCTTAATGGTAACATTGAGGAAGAGTTGTATATGGTACAATAAAGGGTTTTGTCGATCCTAAGGATGCTCACAAGGTATGCAAACTTCAACGATCCATTTATGAACTGAAGCAAGCATCCTGGAATTGGAATCTCCGCTTTGATGAGCTGATCAAAGGGTTTGGATTTGTCCAAACTTATAGAGAAGCTTGTATTTACAATAAAGCGAGTGGGAGCTCTATGTCATTTCTGATATTATATGTGGATGACATATTGTTGATTGGAAATGATACAGATCTAAACATCAATTTTTTGATGAAGGACCTTGGTTAAGCATCATACATACTAGGCATAAAAATCTATAGAGATAGATCAAGATGATTAATTGGGCTATCACAAAGTACATACCTTGACAAGATTTTTAATAAGTTCAAAGTGGACAAAATTAAGAAAGTGTTCTTACCCATGTTGCAAGGCAAAACATTGAGTAAGATTCAAAGTCGAGCTATGTTAGAAGATATAGAAATGATGGATAAGATCTCGTATGCCTCATCCATAGGCTCTGATATGGGGTGGCCCGATCTTCTCAGCAAGCACTTGTCGATGATGATAATGGTCGATAGATAAATAGCTTGTAGCTATGAACTCTCCCGCTCGAACCCTGATGCCAATGCAATAGCTCTCAAACCCTGTAGAATATTCACAACACCACGCTCTTGCGCACGCAGCCATCGACCACGAACGAGTAATTCTCCATCTACTAATTCCCAGTGGAATAACAGATCACACTCAATTGCATTAGTATAATTCGATCACAGGGGAATTCTAGAGTTCTTTGAAAGAAACAACTCCAAAATAGTTTAAACGTGGTCTTCACCCTAACTATGGGGCGTCCCAGGGCTTATAAGGGCGGCTAGGGCGGCCAGAAACCAAAACTAAACGCGTACGACTCAAACTGATACATGCTGACTCGGACCAGATTTCGATCGGCGGCCGAACATTCCGGTTGATATCGGCCGGACACTTCGGGTGGAGTGAGCCGGACAGTCCGGTTTTGCCGGAAACTTCAAAGTTTCCGGGTGGTGTCCAGGTCTGATCTGGTGTACTGACTGTCTGCACCAACGCTTCTCTCGGGCAGGCCAGATAGTCCAGCTAGACTCAGCCGGACACTCCGGTCGTCGCAGGCATTTTTGTGCCTTCCTTATTGATGATCTCCTCCTCGCTCTGTGCGCATGCCTCCCGCTCCTCCCTCGCGCATCCTTGGTTGATCCTCACGTCGGACTCCTCGCCTTCCTCCCTCTCCTTCCCAGTAGTGCTAGTCCAAAGGATATTAAATCTAGTCAAACAATAACTCCATGATTTAGGTAGTATAAATTTCTTATAAATCAAAGTAACTTGTCCAACTAGGAATGAAGTCACCTGATAGTTATCATTGATTTTACTCAATATTTCCTTCCAGTTCAAGCAATCAGAATCATTGTAATCCCTGTATATATCCTCATCCTCCTTCCTTTCTTCAAGAAAATCCGTCCACAACTTTGGGTAAGCTTAAAGTGGAAGAAACGAAAAGAACAACGTGTACGCAAAGTATATGTATATATAACATGTTGTATTATTGTTGGTCACATGAAAATTATGTCCAGTATACATCAAGCAACTTAAATTGTAGGTATCAGTGAAGTACAAAGAATCGTGATCATGGTGAAAAACAACTAAATAGATATTCTTGTTCTTCAATATTAAATTCAGTTTTCTCAAAGAAGATCTATGATCAAATTTGTGAACAAGATCAAACCAATTCAATATGTGTGAAAACCAAATTGATTCATGCCATGATTCAACTGGGCTACTCTGATTATTATGAACATGAACATGTTGTCCAGTATGTAAGATGCAACTCAATTTGCGAATATCAGTGAAGTCTAAAGTAGTAGCATAACTAGACAAAGACTTTTGGGACAAACACAATGAATATGAAAACTTGGGTTCTATTTGTAACATCCCAATTTTAGTAACCCTGACTAGTTGTCCAGAATGCAAACATTAGGGGGGAACAAAGACTTTTCTTGTTGATTGATGCAGTGTTGCTTGATTGCTTGTCTATGCTTATGCCTCTGAAGGTGCAACAAATGATATACTTCTTACCTCACCCTCGGTTAACAAAAGCTATTAACAAAACTGTCTTGGCTCTTTTTACATATTCTCAAATGTTCTGGCATTTCAAAACATGAGCCATGATGCTTATGCAACCCAAACTATTTTAGTAGTTTCTATTGACAAAACTATGGAGAGCTACAATCTCCTTATGTTTTTCAAGACAGAACCTTCAACTGCTCGTACCTCTAGGTTTTTTTCCAAAACCTTTTATAAAGATTCTGAATTCTACTCTTGATAGAACTACCAATATACTCTTATCCACTTAAAAACACAACCTTTTCAAAATACCCATCCTTATCCCAAGCTAGGCTTGATGATAACCCTAGTAATAGATAGATTTGTTTGCTAAGATGAGTTGCCTTGATTTGATGTTTGACTTGTGTGCTTAGGAGTAGTATGAGCTACCCTAGGAGCTCATCAACTAGCATCTAGATAACCCAAGAACATCGACCCCAAGCAAGTTTCCAAATCTAGGTCTGATCCCTAGCCACTAGGTGATAATCTAAACTCTTAACCAGATCTCTTTAAGACTAATCCTTTCTTGAAGTTCCCAAGTCTATGAAGACCAATATCAAGCCTAGATCCTTATCTACTCACTCTAATATTCATCACCATCCATTTGATGATGATTTGGAACCATGCATCCCCTCAAAATCATCCCCTATTATATTCTAGTCAAAATCTCCAACTCTACCAAAAATGACTAAGTCTAGAAATCTGATATCAATATCACATCTTTGAGTCTCCCTCATTTTCCAATCCTTCTGCATTTTTGGTAATGCACTTGAACCATCTTGTAGAACATCATAAGTTCTACCAAGGCCCACTCTTTCCCTTAGCTAGATCATATTTTTAACCCACTTGTTCTTGATGGTTTTGCAGGCAAGAAAATAACTTATCTGCAAATCTTATCACCTAGCCTACTTTGTCACAAGCTCACATCTCCATACTACATTCTTTGGACCAAATCTTTGCAGGATTGTGTTCTCCACATAAAGGTCTAGAAATACCTACTTCACTTTTTCCAAATGGATCCTTGTGCTCCAAAAACCCACAATGTTTTGAAGGCTATTTAATAACCTGCTTTGGCACCCTTATCTTATTCAAAGTTTGGCATAAATCTTTGGAGAGCTCAACCATGATCAACCTCAAACCTCTGCACCATGGGATCTACATAACTTGGCCTATCCATCCATATATTCCATTCCCCAAGGGGAGAACTGAGCTCCCAGATCCAACAAGATTTTGAAGGCAATAAAATCACATTACCCTAGATCCTTAATCTCATGTTTTCCACCAAAATAAACTTCGATTCTCAACACCCAAGGTTGCAAATGCTATATACCCCATGTGTACATCATATACCTTGTTTATAAAGATATATCAAATATTGTCCATAATTATTATGGCTCAAAAACTATTTAATTCGTTTAATGGGCAAAATCTCATACACTCCATCTATAAAGGAAGGTTTGGTTTTTGGTAAAGAACTTCCCAAAATCTAAGCACTTTTGAGGCACATATATCATAACCTATCTTCCCACTTCAAAAATAAATAGTTTTGAAGAGTTTTACTAATTCTTTTTGCCCATTTCCCTAAATGGAAGAAATAAGAAATAAATCCTTAAAAATACTTTTCCTTCCAAATAAATTCCAAGAAAATTCTCCAATATGAGATAGTTTATTTAGGACTATCTCACATAAAAAACCAACCATGTCCAAAGTAAAAATATCAAATGAGCTTCTAGAAACCATTTCTGCACTATTTGAACTAACGAGATAAACATGACCTAAAATGACCCAATAAATGCCACAAATTCCTGGAGGTACACCCTGACCATACCTAACTACTAGCACCTTTATCTCATCTTTCCAAGATTAGTTTGGAGAAATTCCTTCATAACTACTACTATGGCCAAGATTTGACAAAATCAAAAAATATGATTCAAATCAATTCAAACTTTCACCATACTGGTCCATTACTACTCCACAGCAACCCCACTCTCCCCTGGTCATGCTACATTGTAGCATAATGCTATAGAAATCCCCACACACCTTGTCCCCATGTGTTTAAAAAGGAGAGAGACATGGCCTTTAAGTCAAAAGCCTAGATTTAAGGCAGCAGCAACCCCACTGCCCCTCTTCCCTATGGACAACCCCAGAGCACACCTCCACACTCTCTCCACCGCCTCTCAGGCCCAACCAACGAGAAGCACCGCTCCCCTTGCCCCTCCTTAGACAATGTCCACCATGAACCCACTCACCCCGGTTTTAATAAGCCAGAGGCCACCACTGCCCCCACTTTGCCTCTCATTTGCTCCTCTCTACTCCCCTTACCACCTCCAAACCCCCATTCCCCCTCCCCAGTCCGCTTTGTCCGGGATAAGAAGAAAAAGGCCTCTCGACCTTCCCCAAGAATCGAGCATGGTGTCCTCCTATCCACCCTAATGCTCCTGCATGTCACTGCATTGTGATCCCCTCCTTCTCCTACATCTGACGTGACCCCTCTTCTCTCTTAGGTTCCTCTCTAGCACCGCCATGGACGGGCTCGGAGCCGTCACCCTCTACCCGACATGGGACTCCATGGATCTGTATCAAAAAGGCCACTTCTGCCCCTCATTGGAGTCGCCACCGGGTCCTGCATCTTCTCCTCCGCCTCCCAGCTCCTCCTCGGCCCTCAGGTGAGCTACCTGTCGTGCCCCGATGTTGCTAGGGTTTCGTCTCCCCTAGCCCTATCGCGAGAAGGACGACGATGGAGGGCCGCACGATCTCACTTGATCGGACGGACCCCGTGCCCCCATACCTTTTCGCCTCGGCCCCTCGCTGACCCCTGGGCCTAGCCCTGCAGTTTCAAACCGTGGCCTCACGCGTGAGGCACATCCCGGGTGGGATGATTTCCCCCCAGCGCGGCCAGTTCCCCTCTGGATTTGGCCCGACTAACCAGTTCCTTTTTTCTTTTGTTTAACCTTTTCTAGATCCCATTAAATAGATGAACTGGTTTAATTTCGAATGAAAATGAAAAACACATATTAGACTAGAAATAAAAATTATACAGGATCCCACATGTTTTATGAAACATGCAAAACAAGCCCCAGTTCCAAAAACATTTTCATGATTTTCTAGAAATTAATCTAATAGAATGTATCTATTTCAGCCAATAAATTATCCAATGAGCTTCACAAATCCAATTGGCATATATCCAACTTGCTATGGAAGGTAACTAACATACCCATAATGTGTACCTTAGGCCAAGTTGGGCTATAGATTACCTATAGCAAAAATGACAAAAACACTATAGTTTTGACTTTAGAAAATTCCCTAGGTCATACCATGATAGATTTTACCCTAATTCCAACTCTTACTGATGAGGTATGTAAATAGCTACTAAAACCAATGAGATCACTATTTTTGGAGCCTCTATTGATTTATGGTGATTTAGATATCTCTGTCCATGGTTGTTTCAGTAGAAAAATCACTACAGGAGTTTCACAACTCCAAAATGGGTGATTCCAATTTCTATGGAAAGGTTTTCAAAATTACTACCTGGTGCCCTTAGAATCACATCAACAGCTGTTGTAGACTTAATCTGGTGAAAAAGACAAGATAACTATATAACTGACTTAGGAAATTTCCTGAGGGCACTCTGGTAAATATTTCTAAGTGAATTCAACTCTCATTAGACCAGTACATCAAACCCTACTTAACCATCCAAGGAAATAATCTTTGGACGCAAAGAACTTTTCTGATGAATTATTCCCTAAAACTAGAGTTTTATTCACTAGGAAATGCTTAGTAAATCAATGGATTTTGATAAAATAGTGAAACCAATTTTGTTGGTTTCATTTTATCAACACCTATCTGTTGATATCATTTTTATAAAATGGTATCATACAGAATATGGCCTTGGTCTAAAGGCCCTCTCTTAAATAATTTTCTAGACTATAAATCCCATAGGATTTCCTTCAAATGCTTCAAAGACATTTTCAATCTTCTAAATCCACTCTTCTCAAAACCTACTAAATCGTAAACTTTTATTGTCCACTTTCTTGCTATGTATGTCCACTTGTATGCCTTGTTTTGATTGTGGTCTTGCTTGTTTGCATGTATACTTGATGATGACGATAGTTGCGCTTGTATTGACACCGAGAAGAAGATATCTTATTATTATTGGTATTGGTATTCTTGGTTATTTGAAGAAGAAGTCCAAGGATATATTGCCATATTACAGATCTCAGGCAAGCCACCTTCTTGCTCATGAACCTTGTCCTACTGTTTTACTTATGCATGTTTTATCTACTGTTTATGAAACTGCATTGTTTTATTATATGATTAGTTATCTCTGGTAGTGGCTTGGCTCCTCCAAACCATTACACAATGGTACTGCTGAGTACAACCCCCTCACTGATACCTACTTGTCCCTAGTATGGTAGATGGTGTAATACACCGTACCCCCTTTGGAGACCCCGATTTAGCTGAAGCAAAGCTATAGGATGGGAAGACCCCGAAAAAGTTTACATAATGTCTTATGATAAAACCTTGGTGACACTACAAGAAAAGTTGTCTTTTACAACAGATGATTTTCGTGGTTGAAGGCCTGTTTTTCGTGGCTAAAAAGTCTTCTACGACGGATGCCCATTGTGGTAAAAGCCCCGTCACAAAAAAATCTACCACGGTTTTTTTCCTACCCGTGGCAGATCGCACCCTTCAGCCACGAAAACTTGTTCCGTCGTAGATCTAATGACCAGCCGTGTTGACTGCTGACGTCATGCAAAATGCCACGTGGAAAACACCGTTAACGACTAGTTACCGCCGTTAACGGCCACAGAAACCATGGTAGAAGCCAGGCCAAGCCAAGGCCTGCTCACAATTAAGTGGGCCGAACCATCAAGAGAGCCCAATAAGATTACGGCCCTTTACTCTTTCGTTTGACACTGTTTGAAATGGGCCCAAAGATGTGGTCAGCTGCGACCCGCAAATGTCAGGCCCGTTACTATTTAGGCCTGCAAAAGCCCATAGTTTTCGACAAGTAGGCCCGCAACTGTTAAAGCCCACTTTCAACCTGTCACTGTTCTCACAGCTTGTCATGGGCCGCCTACGAACGGCCCACTTTTGAGAAGGTCCGATACTGTTCTGGCCTTTTACTATTCTGGCTCGTTACTGTTCTGGCCATCTACTATTCATGTCCGTCACTGTTGTGGCCCTTTACTATTCAGGCCCGTTACTGTGCTTACTGCCACTGTTCAGGCTTGCTACTATTCTGGCCTGTTTGCTTTTCTGGTTTGTTACTGTTCTGGCCTGTTACTGTGCCGGGTTGCTACTGTTCTGGACTGCTGGTGTTTTGGCTTGCTACTGTTTTGGCCTATTACTGTCCTAGCATGTTACTATCCTGGCCTGCTACTGTTTAGGCCTCCTATTGTTTTGGCTTGCTACTGTTTAGGCCTGTTATAGTTTTGGCATGTTACTATTTTGGCCTGTTACTATTTTGGTCTGTTACTGTTTTGTCCTATTGCTGTTCTACCCAGTTGCCGTTAGTGTTTTGGTAATTCTGAAGGCCAGGCAAATATAGTAAAAGGAGTATAATTAGGGATCATCTTTTACTGTTCATGGAAGGCGCAATAAAAGAAGGGCAAATAACAAAACCCTATACAGTTACCTGATCGACCTGGCTGGCGCAGTTATGGTACCACCATTCGTGGACGGCGTCAAATAAATGCCTACATGGCCTATGCAAGTTATCTAGATATTACATCAGCTGCAAACTTCTTAAAAATATTACATAATATGAACAAAAGGGAAAGAAAATTCAGCATTTTAGTTGCCAATCAAGTTGATAGCAGAGTCCTCAATTTGCTATCTCAATCCATCAAATGCATCTCCCTTTGAGTGTGATAGCTACATTGGAAAACCACCTTGAGACGTGATCTTGCAGTCCCCTCTTTGATGGTGATAGCAATAATTGCAGTCTGAAACTAACTAATAACAAGTTAATACAGCAAAGAAGACAAACTACTTATAGCTAAGAATGAACCAGATACGAATTATAACTACATAATACGAACATGTCGAGCAGGAATGCAAACCATGAATTAACTATATAGTATAGGATAGTTATGTTGTTGCCTAGGACAAACCAGAACCAGATACGAGATATAATGGTGTGGCTTGTGAACTAACTACAAAGTGTTTCTTAGAATTTCAGTATAAACTAGCCAGGTCATTTTAGCAAATATATATGGAAGCAGTGGTATCTCCTGGAATCCAAGAGTCGTCGGGTGACTCGGAATTTGCGGTGAGCTACACAATAGCATGCAGTTACTTTCATAGCTAAGCATGAACCACATAGAAATTATAACCACAGCATACCAGAACTTGTCAGCAGGATTGGAAAACACGAATGAACTATATAGTAAAGAATAATTATGCCATTGATTAGGACAAACAAGCACCAGATACAGAAAATATATAATGGCATCACTGGTGAACCCTGTGCAAACCAACATGTTCAGTGTTGCCTTTTTGAGCTCTACGCAAAGAAAAAGAAAATAGTCAGTGTTGTAGCTTTTGAAGAACCAGATGGCAACAACAAAATTATAATAGAACTAGTACGAAGAGTTTGAATGGGTACTACAGGATAGTAGAACGATGCCAGGGAGGAAATAATAGTAGGAACTTAGCTCAGGAATAACCAGATAGAGTCAGTAACTGTGGAGCAGGGAATCCACACTAATATTTTCCATTGACATTACATTTTGCAAGAACTACATAATAGCAGGCAATTACTGGTGTACGGAGCAGCTAAGATAAGAACATGTGCATGAAAATATAACATACATGTGCATGACTTGAAATTTGTAGAGCAACGAATGCAAACCAACATGTCTAATGACACTGTATGTACTAGCACGAAGAACAGGCGTCCCAGTGACTTGCATGTACTAGAACGATTACAAAAAGGCAGTTCACTCTGACAGGCTTGAACCCTGCTATACCGCTAACAAAACAAAAATGGGTTGGAGATTTGGTTACCTTGGTCGGAGAGGCGTCTAAGCATCATCGGTACCGTGCGAGTGACGTCTAGGTCACCGACGGTGCTGCGATTGCGGTGGCTATTAGCGTCGGGGAAGTTGATACCAGTGCAGTCAACGGCAACAACCGTGTAGCTGGTCTGGAGCAGTGGACATGGAACTTGTTGAACTAGATCCCGTCTGGTGGACAACGGTGAAGCTGCTCTGGTAGGGTTGGGTAGCTTTTGGCGGGGGGGGGGGAGCAGATTATGGGCGGTCGACGACGCCATAGGCGCGGTCAGCGAGATCACAACTCTGGTGGAGTGGAAGAGAGATCCGGTGAACTAGATCCAACGAGGTGGGCGTCGATGAAGCGGCTCCGGTAGCCGTGCAATTGCCACCGGGCGGTGCGCGCGGTGGTCGTGGAGGTGAGGGCGTGGGAGAGAAGCCTGGGATTTTGGGAGGGCTAGCTGGAAAAACTGCATGAATCGGGACTATGGAGGTGAACAGAAAAATAATTACGATCCTGCCCCCAAGCTACCAACTTTAGCATGCCCATAGGGCGTCTGAACAATGGTTAGAATGGGAATTTTAAAGTCAAAAGTTTTTGAAACGGAGGAGCGCGAAATGCTTTAAAGTCGGTATGTTATTTTTGCGCTCGACAGAGATTTTGAATTTGGCTACCGGCCCAATAATAATAATAGAAATATGGTACTGCCCGGTGGGAGATTTCGGCTCAAAGTTTTTGAAATAGTAGGGTGGGAAATGCTTCAAAGTCATTGTTTGTTTTTGCTGCTCGATAGAGATTTTGAATTTGGCTACTGGCCAAATAAGAATTAATAGTAAAGTGGTACTCCCCGGTGGGAGATTTGGCCTCAAAGTTTTTGAAACAGTGGGGCGGGAAATTCATCAAAGTCGGTTTTTGATTTTGCCGCTCGACAGAGATTTTGTATTAGGTTACCGGCCAAATAATAATAAATAGAAATGTGGTACTCCCCGGTGGGAGATTTCGGCTCAAATTTTTCGAAACGGTGGGGCAGGAAATGCTTCAAAGTTGGTGTTTGATTTTGCCGCTCGACGGAGATTTTGAATTTGGCTACCGGTCAACTAATAATTAATAGTAAAGTGGTACTCCCCGGTGGGAGATTTGGCCTCAAAGTTTTTGAAACAGTGGGACGGGAAAATGCTTCAAAGACGGTTTTTCATTTGCCCACTCGACAGAGATTTAGAATTTGGTTACCGGCCAAATAATAATTAATAGAAAAGTGGTACTCCCTAGTGGGAGATTTCAGCTCAAAGTTTTCGAAATGGTGGGGCGAGAAATGCTTCAAAGTCAGTGTTTGATTTTGCCCCTCGACAGAGATTTTGAATTTGGCTACAGGCCAAATAATAATTAATAGTAAAGTGGTACTCCCCGGTGGGAGATTTGGCCTCAAAGTTTTTGAAACACTAGGGCGGGAAATGCTTCAAAGTCGATGTTTGATTTTGCCGCTCGACAGATATTTTGAATTTGGATATAGGCCAAATAATAATTAATAGTAAAGTGGTACTCCCCGGTGGGAGATTTGGCCTCAAAGTTTTTGAAACACTGGGGCGGGAAATGCTTCAAAGTCGATGTTTGATTTTGCCACTCGACAGAGATTTGGAATTTGGCTACCGTCCAAATAATAATAAATAGAAAAGTGGTACTCCCCGGTGGGAGATTTGGCCTCAAAGTTTTTGAAACGGTGGGGCGGGAAATGCTTCAAAGTCGGTTTTTGATTTTGCCGCTCGACAGAGATTTTGCATTTTGTTATCGGCCAAAAAATATTTAATAGAAAAGTGGTACTCCCCGTTGGGAGATTTCGGCTCAAAGTTTTCGAAACGGTGGGGCGGAAAATGCTTCAAAGTTGGTGTTTGATTTTGCCCCTCGACAGAGATTTTGAATTTGTCTACAGGCAAAATAATAATTAATAGTAAAGTGGTACTCCCTGGTAGGGGGATTAGCCTCAAAGTTTTTGAAACACTAGGACGGGAAATTTTTCAAAGTCGATGTTTGATTTTGCCACTCGACAGAGATTTTGAATTTGGCTACCGGGCAAATAATAATAAATAGTAAAGTGGTACTCCCCGGTGGGAGATTTGGCCTCAAAGTTTTTGAAACAGTGGGGCGGGAAATGGTTCAAAGTCGGTTTTTGATTTTGCCGCTCGACAGAGATTTAGAATCTGGTTACCGGCCAAATAATAATTAATAGAAAACTGGTACTCCCCGGTGGGAGATTTCGGCTCAAAGTTTTTGAAACGGTGGGGCGGAAAATGCTTCAAAGTTGGTGTTTGATTTTGCCGCTCGACAGAGATTTTGAATTTGGTTACCAGCCAAATAATAATAATAGAAAAAAGGTACTCCCGGTGGGAGATTTGCCCTCAAAGATTTTGAAACGGTGGGGCGGGAAATGCTTCAAAGTCGATGTTTGATTTTGCCAATCGACAGAGATTTTGAATTTGGCTACAGGCTAAGTAATAATTAATATTAAAGTGGTACTCCCCGGTAGGGAGATTTGGCCTCAAAGTTTTTGAAACAGTGGGGCGGGAGATGCTTCAAAGTCGGTGTTTGATTTTGCCACTCGATAGAGATTTTAAATTTCGCTATCGGCCAAATAATAATTAATAGTAAAGTGGTACTCCCTGGTGGGAGATTTGGCCTCCAAGTTTTTGAAACAGTGGGGCGGGAAATGCTTCAAAGTCGGTTTTTGATTTTGCCGCTCGACAGAGATTTTGTATTAGGTTAGCCAAATAATATTTAATAGAAATGTGGTACTCCCTGGTGGGAGATTTTGGCTCAAATTTTTGAAAATTGTGGGGCAGGAAATGCTTCAAAGTCGGTGTTTGATTTTGCTGGTCGACAGAGATTTCAAATTTGGCTACAGGCCAAATAATAATTAATAGTAAAGTGGTACTCCTCGATAGGGAGATTTGGCCTCAAAGTTTTTGAAACAGTGGGGCGGGAAATGCTTCAAAGTCGGTGTTTGATTTTGCCGCTCGACAGAGATTTTGAATTTGGCTACCGACCAAATAATAATAAATAGTAAAGTGGTACTCCCTGGTGGGAGATTTGGCTTCAAAGTTTTTGAAACAGTGGGGCAGGAAATGCTTCAAAGTCGGTTTTTCATTTTGCCACTTGACAAAGATTTTGAATTTGGTTACCAGCCAAATAATAATTAATAGAAAACTGGTACTACCCGGTGGGAAATTCCGGCTCAAAGTTTTCGAAACGGTGGGGCGGGAAATGCTTCAAAGTCGGTGATTGATCTTGCCCCTCGACAGAGATTTTGAATTTGGCTACCGTCCAAATAATAATCAATAGAAAAGTGGTACTCCCCGGTGGGAGATTTGGCCTCAAAGTTTTTGAAACGATGGGGCGGGAAATGCTTCAAAGTCGGTTTTTGATTTAGCCACTCGATAGAGATTTTGCATACTGTTATCGGCCAAAAAATAATTAATAGAAAAGTGGTACTCCCCGGTGGGAGATTTCGGCTCAAAGTTTTTGAAACGGTGGGGCGGGAAATGCTTCAAAGTTGGTGTTTGATTTTGCCCCTCGACAAATATTTTGAATTTGGCTATAGGCCAAATAATAATTAATAGTAAAGTGGTACTCCCCGGTGGGAGACTTGGCCTCAAAGTTTTTGAAACACTGAGGCGGGAATGCTTCAAAGTCGATGTTTGATTTTTCCACTCGACAGAGATTTTGAATTTGGCTACCGTCCAAATAATAATAAATAGAAAAGTGGTACTCCCCGGTGGGAGATTTGGCCTCAAAGTTTTTGAAACGGTGGGGCAGGAAATGCTTCAAAGTCGGTTTTTGATTTTGCCGCTCGATAGAGATTTTGCATTTTGTTATGGGCCAAAAAATAATTAATAGAAAAGTGGTACTCCCCGTTCGGATATTTCGGCTCAAAGTTTTCGAAACGGTGGGGCAGGAAATGCTTCAAAGTCGGTGTTTGATTTTGCCCCTCGACAGAGATTTTGAATTTGTCTACAGGCCAAATAATAATTAATAGTAAAGTGGTACTCCCCGGTGGGAGATTTGGCCTCAAAGTTTTTGAAACACTAGGACGGGAAATTTTTCAAAGTCGATGTTTGATTTTGCCACTCGACAGAGATTTGAATTTGGCTACCGTCCAAATAATAATAAATAGAAAAGTGGTACTCCCCGGTGGCAGATTTGGCCTCAAAGTTTTTGAAACGGTGGGGCAGGAAATGCTTCAAAGTCGGTTTTTAACTTTGCCACTCGACAGAGATTTTGAATTTGACTACCGGCCAAATAATAATTAATAGAAAAGTGGTACTCCCCGGTAGGAGATTTGGCCTCAAAGTTTTTTAAACGGTGGGGCGGGAAATGCTTCAAAGTTAGTGTTTGATTTTGCCGCTCCACAGAGATTTTGAATTTGGTTACCAGCCAAATAATAATAATAGAAAAAAGGTACTCCCGGTGGGAGATTTGCCCTCAAAGATTTTGAAACGGTGGGGCGGGAAATGCTTCAAAGTCGATGTTTGATTTTGCAAATCGACAGAGATTTTGAATTTGGCTACAGGCTAAGTAATAATTAATATTAAAGTGGTACTCCCCGGTAGGGAGATTTGGCCTCAAAGTTTTTGAAACAGTGGGGCGGGAGATGCTTCAAAGTGGTGTTTGATTTTGCCACTCGATAGAGATTTTGAATTTCGCTATCGGCCAAATAATAATTAATAGTAAAGTGGTACTCCCTGGTGGGAGATTTGGCCTCAAAGTTTTTGAAACAGTGGGGCGGGAAATGCTTCAAAGTCGGTTTTTGATTTTGGCGCTCGACAGAGATTTTGTATTAGGTTAGCGGCCAAATAATATTTAATAGAAATGTGGTACTCCCTGGTGGGAGATTTAGGCTCAAATTTTTGAAAATTGTGGGGCAGGAAATGCTTCAAAGTCGGTGTTTGATTTTGCTAGTAGACAGAGATTTTGAATTTGGCTACAGGCCAAATAATAATTAATAGTAAAGTGGTACTCCTCGGTAGGGAGATTTGGCCTCAAAGTTTTTGAAACAGTTGGGCGGGAAATGCTTCAAAGTCGATGTTTGATTTTTCCACTCGACAGAGATTTTGAATTTGGCTACCGTCCAAATAATAATAAATAGAAAAGTGGTACTCCCCGGTGGGAGATTTGGCCTCAAAGTTTTTGAAACGGTGGGGCGGGAAATGCTTCAAAGTCGGTTTTTGATTTTGCCGCTCGACAGAGATTTTGCATTTTGTTATGGGCCAAAAAATAATTAATAGAAAAGTGGTACTCCCCGTTCGGAGATTTCGGCTCAAAGTTTTCGAAACGGTGGGGCAGGAAATGCTTCAAAGTCGGTGTTTGATTTTGCCCCTAGACAGAGATTTTGAATTTGTCTACAGGCCAAATAATAATTAATAGTAAAGCGGTACTCCCCGGTGGGAGATTTGGCCTCAAAGTTTTTGAAACACTAGGACGGGAAATTTTTCAAAGTCGATGTTTGATTTTGCCACTCGACAGAGATTTGAATTTGGCTACCGTCCAAATAATAATAAATAGAAAAGTGGTACTCCCCGGTGGCAGATTTGGCCTCAAAGTTTTTGAAACGGTGGGGCAGGAAATGCTTCAAAGTCGGTTTTTAACTTTTCCACTCGACAGAGATTTTGAATTTGACTACCGGCCAAATAATAATTAATAGAAAAGTGGTACTCCCCGGTAGGAGATTTGGCCTCAAAGTTTTTTAAACGGTGGGGCGGGAAATGCTTCAAAGTTAGTGTTTGATTTTGCCGCTCCACAGAGATTTTGAATTTGGTTACCAGCCAAATAATAATAATAGAAAAAAGGTACTCCCGGTGGGAGATTTGCCCTCAAAGATTTTGAAACGGTGGGGCGGGAAATGCTTCAAAGTCGATGTTTGATTTTGCAAATCGACAGAGATTTTGAATTTGGCTACAGGCTAAGTAATAATTAATATTAAAGTGGTAATCCCTGGTAGGGAGATTTGGCCTCAAAGTTTTTGAAACAGTGGGGCGGGAGATGCTTCAAAGTGGTGTTTGATTT
Organism: Avena sativa; assembly: GCA_916181665.1. Classification (NCBI taxonomy): domain Eukaryota; kingdom Viridiplantae; phylum Streptophyta; class Magnoliopsida; order Poales; family Poaceae; genus Avena; species Avena sativa. The sequence continues at coordinate 311,650,030 of OV702291.1, forward strand.
TGCCACTCGATAGAGATTTTGAATTTCGCTATCGGCCAAATAATAATTAATAGTAAAGTGGTACTCCCTGGTGGGAGATTTGGCCTCAAAGTTTTTGAAACAGTGGGGCGGGAAATGCTTCAAAGTCGGTTTTTGATTTTGCCGCTCGACAGAGATTTTGTATTAGGTTAGCGGCCAAATAATATTTAATAGAAATGTGGTACTCCCTGGTGGGAGATTTAGGCTCAAATTTTTGAAAATTGTGGGGCAGGAAATGCTTCAAAGTCGGTGTTTGATTTTGCTAGTAGACAGAGATTTTGAATTTGGCTACAGGCCAAATAATAATTAATAGTAAAGTGGTACTCCTCGGTAGGGAGATTTGGCCTCAAAGTTTTTGAAACAGTTGGGCGGGAAATGCTTCAAAGTCGGTGTTTGATTTTGCCGCTCGATAGAGATTTTGAATTTGGCTACCGACCAAATAATAATAAATAGTAAAGTGGTACTCCCTGGTGGGAGATTTGGCTTCAAAGTTTTTGAAACAGTGGGGCGGAAAATGCTTCAAAGTCGGTTTTTCATTTTGCCGCTCGACAGAGATTTTGAATTTGGTTACCAGCCAAATAATAATTAATAGAAAACAGGTACTCCCCGATGGGAGATTCCAGCTCAAAGTTTTCGAAACGGTGGGGCGGGAAATGCTTCAAAGTCGGTGATTGATCTTGCCCCTCGACAGAGATTTTGAATTTGGCTACAGGCCAAATAATAATTAATAGTAAAGTGGTACCGCCCGGTGGGAGATTTGGCCTCAAAGTTTTTGAAACACTAGGGCGAGAAATGCTTCAAAGTCGATGTTTGATTTTGCCACTCGACGGAGATTTTGAATTTGGCTACCGTCCAAATAATAATCAATAGAAAAGTGGTACTCCCCGGTGGGAGATTTGGCCTCAAAGTTTTTGAAACGATGGGGCGGGAAATGCTTCAAAGTCGGTTTTTGATTTAGCCGCTCGATAGAGATTTTGCATATTATTATCGGCCAAAAAATAATTAATAGAAAAGTGGTACTCCCCGGTGGGAGATTTCGGCTCAAAGTTTTCGAAACATTGGGGCGGGAAATGCTTCAAAGTCGGTGTTTGATTTTGCCCCTCGACAGAGATTTTGAATTTGGCTACAAGGCAAATAATAATTAATAGTAAAGTGGTACTCCCTGGTGGGAGATTTGGCCTCGAAGTTTTTGAAACACTGGGACGGGAAATGCTTCAAAGTCGATGTTTGATTTTTGCCACTCGACAAAGATTTTGAACTTGACGACCGGCCAAATAATAATTAATAGAAAAGTGGTACTCCCCGGTGGGAGATTTGGCCTCAAAGTTTTTTAAACGGTGGGGCGGGAAATGCTTAAAAGTCAGTGTTTGATTTTACCGCTCAACAGAGATTTTGATTTCCAGCCAAATAATAATAATAGAAAAAAGGTACTCCCCGGTAGGAGATTTGCCATCAAAGATTTTGAAACGGTGGGGCGGGAAATGCTTCAAAGTCGGTGTTTGATTTTGCCAATCGACAGAGATTTTCAATTTGGCTACAGGCCAAATAATAATTAATACTAAAGTGGTACTCCCCGGTAGGGAGATTGGGCCTCAAAATTTTTCAAACAGTGGGGCGGGAAATGCTTCAAAGTCGGTGTTTGATTTTGCCACTCGATAGATATTTTGAATTTGGCTACCGGCCAAATAATAATTAATAGTAAAGTGGTACTCCCCGGTGGGAGATTTGGCCTCAAAGTTTTTAAAACTGTGGGGCGGGAAATGCTTCATAGTCAGTTTTTGATTTGGCCACTCGACAGAGATTTTGTATTAGGTTACCGGCCAAATAATAATTAATAGAAATGTGGTACTCCCAGTGGGAGATTTCGGCTCAAATTTTTCTAAACGATGGGCCAGGAAATGCTTCAAAGTCGGTGTTTGATTTTGATGTTTGACAGATATTTTGAATTTGGCTACACGCCAAATAATAATTAATAGTAAAGTGGTACTCCCCGATAGGGAGATTTGGCCTCAAAGTTTTTGAAACAGTGGGGCGGGAAATGCATCAAAGTCGGTATTTGATTTTGCCGCTCGACAAAGATTTTGATTTGGCTACCGGCCAAATAATAATAAATAGTAAAGTGGTACTCCCCGGTGGGAGATTTGGCCTCAAAGTTTTTGAAACAGTGGGGCGGGAAATGCTTCAAAGTCGGTTTTTGATTTTGCCGCTCGACAGAGATTTTGAATTTGGTTCCCGGCCATATAATAATTAATAGAAAACTGGTACTCCCCTGTGGGAGATTTCGGCTCAAAGTTTTTGAAACGGTGGGGCGGGAAATGCTTCAAAGTCGGTGTTTGATTTTACCCCTCGATAAATATTTTGAATTTGGCTATAGGCCAAATAATAATTAATAGTAAAGTGGTACTCCTCGGTGGGAGATTTGGCCTCAAGGTTTTTGAAACACTGGCGTGGGAAATGCTTCAAAGTCGATGTTTGATTTTGCCACTCAACAGAGATTTTGAATTTGGCTACCGTCCAAATAATAATAAATAGAAAAGTGGTACTCCCCGGTGGGAGATTTGGCCTCAAAGTTTTTGAAACGGTGGGGCGGGAAATGCTTCAAAGTCGGTTTTTGATTTTGCCGCTCGACAGAGATTTTGCATTTTGTGATCAACCAAAAAATAATTAATAGAAAAGTGGTACTCCTCGTTGGGAGATTTCGGCTCAAAGTTTTCGAAACGGTGGGGCGGTAAATTTTTCAAAGTCGGTGTTTGATTTTGCCCCTCGATAGAGATTTTGAATTTGGCTACAGGCCAAATAATAATTAATAGTAAAGTGGTACTCCGCAGTGGTAGATTTGGCCTCAAAGTTTTTGAAACACTGGGACGGGAAATTCTTCAAAGTCGATGTTTGATTTTGCCACTCGACAGAGATTTTGAATTTGGCTACCGTCCAAATGATAATAAATAGAAAAGTGGTACTCCCCGGTGGGAGATTTGGCTCAAAGTTTTTGAAACGGTGGGGCGGGAAATGCTTCAAAGTCGGTTTTTAACTTTGCCACTCGACAGAGATTTTGAATTTGACTACCGGCCAAATAATAATTAATAGAAAAGTGGTACCCCTGGTGGGAGATTTGGCCTCAAAGTTTTTTAAACAGTGGGGCGGGAAATGCTTCAAAGTCAGTGTTTGATTTTGCCGCTTGACAGAGATTTTGAATTTGGTTACCAGCCAAATAATAATAATAGAAAAAAGGTACTCCCAGTGGGATATTTGCCCTCAAAGTTTTGTAACGGTGGGGCGGGAAATGCTTCAAAGTCGGTGTTTGACTTTGCCAATCGACAGAGATTTTGAATTTGGCTACCGTCCAAATAATAATAAATAGAAAAGTGGTACTCCCCGGTGGGAGATTTGGCCTCAAAGTTTTTGAAACGGTGGGGCGGGAAATGCTTCAAAGTCAGTTTTTGATTTTGCCGGTCGACAGAGATTTTGCATTTTGTTATCGACCAAAAAATAATTAATAGAAAAGTGGTACTCCCCGTTGGGAGATTTCGGCTCAAAATTTTCGAAACAGTGGGGCGGGATATTTTTCAAAGTCAGTATTTGATTTTGCCCCTCGACAGAGATTTTGAATTTGGCTACAGGCCAAATAATAACTAATAGTAAAGTGGTACTCCCGGGTGGGAGATTTGGCCTCAAAGTTTTTGAAACACTATGGCGGGAAATGCTTCAAAGTTGATGTTTGATTTTGCCACTCGACAGAGATTTTGAAGTTGGCTATCGTCCAAATAATAATAAATAGAAAAGTGGTACTCCCCGGTGGGAGATTTGGCCTCAAAGTTTTTGAAACGGTGAGGCGGAAATGCTTCAAAGTCGGTTTTTGGCTTTGCCACTCGACAGAGATTTTGAATTTGACTACCGGCCAAATAATAATTAATAGAAAAGTGGTACTCCTTGGTGGGAGATTTGGCTTCAAAGTTTTTTAAACGGTGGTGCGGGAAATACTTCAAATTCAGTGTTTGATTTTCCCGCTCGACAGAGATTTTGAATTTGGTTACTAGCCAAATAATAATAATAAAAAAAGGTACTCCCCGGTGGGAGATTTTCCCTCAAAGTTTTTGAAACGGTGGGGCGGGAAATGCTTCAAAGTCGGTGTTTGATTTTGCCAATCGACAGAGATTTTGAATTTGGCTACATGCCAAATAATAATTAATATTAAAGTGGTACTTCCCGGTAGGGGGATTGGCCTCAAAGTTTTTGAAATAGTGGGGCGGGAAATGCTTCAAAGTGGTGTTTGATTTTGCCACTTGATAGAGATTTTGAATTTGGCTACCGGCCAAATAATAATTAATAGTAAAGTGGTACTCCCTGGTGGGAGATTTGGCCTCAAAGTTTTTGAAACAGTGAGGCGCGAAATGCTTCAAAGTCGATTTGTGATTTTAGCGCTCGACAGAGATTTTGTATTAGGTTACCGGCCAAATAATAATTAATAGAAATGTGGTACTCCCCGGTGGGAGATTTCGGCTGAAATTTTTCGAAACGGTGGGGCAGGAAATGCTTCAAAGTCGGTGTTTGATTTTGCCTATCGACAGAGACTTTGAATTTGGCTACATGCCAAATAATAATAAATAGTAAAGTGGTACTCCCCGGTGGGAGATTTGGCCTCAAAGTTTTTGAAACAGTGGGGCAGGAAATGCTTCAATGTCGGTTTTTGATTTTGCCGCTCGACAGAGATTTTGAATTTGGTTACCGGCCAAATAAAAATTAATAGAAAACTGGTACTCCCCGGTGGGAGATTTCGGCTCAATGCTTTTGAAACGGTGGGGTGGGAAATGCTTCAAAGTTGGTGTTTGATTTTGCCCTCGACAGATATTTTGAATTTGGCTACCGGCCAAATAATAATTAATAGTAAAGTGGTACTCCCCGGTGGGAGATTTGGCCTCAAAGTTTTTGAAACACTGGGGCGGGAAATGCTTCAAAGTCGATGTTTGATTTTGCCACTCGACAGAGATTTTGTATTAGGTTACCGTCCAAATAATAATAAATAGAAAAGTGGTACTCCCCGGTGGGAGATTTGGCCTCAAAGTTTTTGAAACGGTGGGGCGGGAAATGCTTCAAAGTCGGTTTTTGATTTTGCCGCTCGACAGAGATTTTGCATTTTGTTATCGGCCAAAAAATAATTAATAGAAAAGTGGTACTCCCCGGTGGGAGATTTAGGCTCAAAGTTTTCGAAACGTTGGGGCGGGAAATGCTTCAAAGTCGGTGTTTGATTTTTCCCCTCGACAGAGATTTTGAATTTGGCTACAAGGCAAATAATAATTAATAGTAAAGTGGTACTCCCTGGTGGGAGATTTGGCCTCAAAGTTTTGAAACTGTGGGATGGGAAATGCTTCTAAGTCGGTTTTTAACTTTGCCACTCGACAGAGATTTTGAATTTGACTACCGGCCAAATAATCATTAATAGAAAAGTGGTACTCCCCGATGGGAGATTTGGCCTCAAAGTTTTTTAAACGGAGGGGCGGGAAATGCTTCAAAGTCAGTGTTTGATTTTGCCACTCGACAGAGATTTTGAATTTGGTTACTAGCAAAATAATAATAATAGAAAAAAGGTACTCCCGGTGGGAGATTTGCCCTCAAAGATTTTGAAACGATGGGGCGGGAAATGCTTCAAAGTCGATGTTTGATTTTGCCAATCGACAGAGATTTTGAAATTGGCTACAGGCTAAATAATAATTAATATTAAAGTGGTACTCCTCGGTAGGGAGATTTAGCCTCCAAGTTTTTGAAACAGTGGGGCGGGAGATGCTTCAAAGTTGGTGTTTGATTTTGCCACTCGATAGAGATTTTGAATTTCGCTACCGGCCAAATAATAATTAATAGTAAAGTGGTACTCCCTGGTGGGAGATTTGGCCTCAAAGTTTTTGAAATAGTGGGGCGGGAAATGCTTCAAAGTCAGTTTTTGATTTTGCCGCTCGACAGAGATTTTGTATTAGGTTAGCGGCCAAATAATATTTAATAGAAATGTGGTACTCCCTGGTGGGAGATTTCGGCTCAAATTTTTGAAAATTGTGGGGCAGGAAATGCTTCAAAGTCGGTGTTTGATTTTCCTGGTCGACAGAGATTTTGAATTTGGCTATAGGCCAAATAATAATTAATAGTAAAGTGGTACTCCTCGGTAGGGAGATTTGGCCTCAAAGTTTTTGAAACAGTGGGGCAGGAAATGCTTCAAAGTCGGTGTTTGATTTTGCCGCTCGACAGAGATTTTGAATTTGGCTACCGGCCAAATAAAAATAAATAGAAAACTGGTACTCCTCGGTGGGAGTTTCCGCCTCAAAGTTTTCGAAACGGTGGGGCGGGAAATGCTTCAAAGTCGGTGTTTGATTTTGCCCCTCGACAGAGATTTTGAATTTGGCTACAGGCCAAATTATAATTAATAGTAAAGTGGTACTCCCCGGTGGGAGATTTGGCCTCAAAGTTTTTGAAACACTGGGGCGAGAAATGCTTCAAAGTCGATGTTTGATTTTGCCACTCGATAGAAATTTTGAATTTGGCTACCGTCCAAATAATAATCAATAGAAAAGTGGTACTCCCCGGTGGGAGATTTGGCCTCAAAGTTTTTGAAACAGTGGGGCGGGAAATGCTTCAAGTTCGGATCTTGATTTAGCCGCTCGATAGAGATCTTGAATTTGGTTCCCGGCCAAATAATAATTAATAGAAAACTGGTACTCCCCTGTGGGAGATTTCGGCTCAAAGTTTTTGAAACGGTGGGGCGGGAAATGCTTCAAAGTCGGTGTTTGATTTTGCCCCTCGACAGATATTTTGAATTTGGCTATAGGCCAAATAATAATTAATAGTAAAGTGGTACTCCCTAGTGGGAGATTTGGCCTCAAAGTTTTTGAAACACTGGGGCGGGAAATGCTTCAAAGTCGATGTTTGATTTTGCCACTCGACAGAGATTTTGAATTTGGCTACCGTCCAAATAATAATAAATAGAAAAGTGGTACTCCCCGGTGGGAGATTTGGCATCAAAGTTTTTGAAACGGTGGGGCGGGAAATGCTTCAAAGTCGGTTTTTGATTTTGCCGCTCGACAGAGATTTTGCATTTTGTTATCGGCCAAAAAATAATTAATAGAAAAGTGGTACTCCCCATTGGGAGATTTCGGCTCAAAGTTTTCGAAACGGTGGGGCAGGAAATGCTTCAAAGTCGGTGTTTGATTTTGCCCCTCGACAGAGATTTTGAATTTGGCTACAGGCCAAATAATAATTAATAGTAAAGTGGTACTCCCCGGTGGGAGATTTGGCCTCAAAGTTTTTGAAACACTGGGACGGGAAAATTTTCAAAGTCAATGTTTGATTTTGCCACTCGACAGAGATTTTGAATTTGGCTACCGTCCAAATAATAATAAATAGAAAAGTGGTACTCCCCGGTGGGAGATTTGGCCTCAAAGTTTTTGAAACGGTGGGGCGGGACATGCTTCAAAGTCGGTGTTTAACTTTGCCACTCGACAAAGATTTTGAATTTGACTACCGGCCAAATAATAATTAATTGAAAAGTGGTACCCCCCGGTGGGAGATTTGGCCTCAAAGTTTTTTAAACGGTAGGGCAGGACATGCTTCAAAGTCAGTGTTTGATTTTGCCGCTCGACGGAGATTTTGAATTTGGTTACCAGCCAAATAATAATAATAGAAAAAAGGTACTCCTGGTGGGAGATTTTCCCTCAAAGATTTTGAAACGGTGGGGCGGGAAATGCTTCAAAGTCGGTGTTTGATTTTGCCAATCGACAGAGATTTTGAATTTGGCTACAGGCCAAATAATAATTAATATTAAAGTGGTACTCCCCGGTAGGGAGATTTGGCCTCAAAGTTTTTGAAACAGTGGGGCGGGAAATGCTTCAAAGTCGGTTTTTGATTTTGCCGCTCGACAGAGATTTTGAATTTGGTTCCCGGCCAAATAATATTTAATAGAAATGTGGTACTCCCCTGTGGGAGATTTCAGCTCAAAGTTTTTGAAATGGTGGGGCGGGAAATGCTTCAAAGTCGGTGTTTGCTTTTGCCCCTCGACAAATATTTTGAATTTGGCTATAGGCCAAATAATAATTAATAGTGAAGTGGTACTCCCCGGTGGGAGATTTGGCCTCAAAGTTTTTGAAACACTGGGACGGGAAATTCTTCAAAGTCGATGTTTGATTTTGCCACTCGACAGAGATTTTGAATTTGGCTACCGTCCAAATAATAATAAATAGAAAAGTGGTACTCCCCGGAGGGAGATTTGGCCTCAAAGTTTTTGAAACAGTGGGGTGGGAAATGCTTCAAAGTCGGTTTTTCATTTTGCCGCTCGACAGAGATTTTCAATTTGGTTACCGGCCAAATAATAATTAATAGAAAACTGGTGGGGCGGGAAATGATTCAAGGTCGGTGTTTAATTTTGCCCTTCGACAGAGATTTTGAATTTGGCTACAGGCCAAATAATAATTAATAGTAAAGTGGTACTCCCCGGTGGGAGATTTGGCCTCAAAGTTTTTGAAACACTAGGGCGAGAAATGCTTCAAAGTCGATGTTTGAATTTGCCCCTCGACAGAGATTTTGTATTAGGTTAGCGGCCAAATAATATTTAATAGAAATGTGGTACTCCCTGGTGGGAGATTTCGGCTCAAATTTTTGAAAATTGTGGGGCAGGAAATGCTTCAAAGTCGGTGTTTGATTTTGCTGGTCGACAGAGATTTTGAATTTGGCTACCGGCCAAATAATAATAAATAGTAAAGTGGTACTCCCTGGTGGGAGATTTGGCTTCAAAGTTTTTGAAACAGTAGGGCAGGAAATGCTTCAAAGTCGGTTTTTCATTTTGCCGCTCGACAGAGATTTTCAATTTGGTTACCGGCCAAATAATAATTAAGAGAAAACTGGTACTCCCCGGTGGGAGATTCTGGCTCAAAGTTTTCGAAACGGTGGGGCGGGAAATGCTTCAAAGTCGGTGTTTGATTTTGCCCCTCGACAGAGATTTTGAATTTGGCTATAGGCCAAATAATAATTAATAGTAAAGTGGTACTCCCATGTGGGAGATTTGGCCTCAAAGTTTTTGAAACACTGGGGCGAGAAATGCTTCAAAGTCGATGTTTGATTTTGCCACTCGACAGAGATTTTAAATTTGGCTACCGTCCAAATAATAATCAATAAAAAAGTGGTACTCCCTGGTGGGACATTTGGCCTCAATGTTTTTGAAACGGTGGGGCGGGAAATGCTTCAAAGTCGGTTTTTGATTTAGCCGCTCGACAGAGATTTTGCATATTGTTATCGGCCAAAAAATAATTAATATAAAAGTGGTACTCCCCGGTGGGACACTTCGGCTCAAAGTTTTCGAAACGTTGGGGCGGGAAATGCTTCAAAGTCGGTGTTTGATTTTGCCCCTCGACAGAGATTTTGAATTTGTCTACATGCTAAATAATAATTAATAGTAAAGTGGTACTCCTCGGTGGGAGATTTGGCCTCAAAGTTTTTGAAACACTGGGGCGGGAAAGGCTTCAAAGTCGATGTTTGATTTTTCCACTCGACAGAGATTTTGAATTTGGCAACCGTCCAAATAATAATAAATAGAAAAGTGGTACTGCCCGGTGGGAGATTTTGCCTCAAAGTTTTTGAAACGGTGGGGCGGGAAATGCTTCAAAGTCGGTTTTTAACTTTGCCACTCGACAAAGATTTTGAATTTGACTACCGGCCAAATAATAATTAATAGAAAAGTGGTACTCCCCGGTGGGAGATTTGGCCTCAAAGTTTTTTAAACGGTGGAGCGGGAAATGCTTAAAAGTCAGTGTTTGATTTTATCGCTCAACAGAGATTTTGAATTTGGTTACCTGCCAAATAATAATAATAGAAAAAAGATACTCCCCGGTGGGAAATTTGCCCTCAAAGATTTTGAAACGGTGGGGCGGGAAATGCATCAAAGTCGGTGTTTGATTTTGCCAATCGACAGAGATTTTCAATTTGGCTACAGGCCAAATAATAATTAATATTAAAGTGGTACTCCCCGGTAGGGAGATTTGGCCTCAAAGTTTTTGAAACAGTGGGGCGGGAAATGCTTCAAATTCAGTTTTTGATTTGGCCGCTCGATAGAGATTTTGTATTAGGTTACCGGCCAAATAAAAATTAATAGAAATGTGGTACTCCTAGTGGCACATTTCGGCTCAAATTTTTCGAAACGATGGGGCAGGAAATGTTTCAAAGTCGGTGTTTGATTTTGCTGCTTGACAGATATTTTGAATTTGGCTACAGGCCAAATAATAATTAATAGTAAAGTGGTACTCCCCGATAGGGAGATTTGGCCTCAAAGTTTTTAAAACAGTGGGGCGAGAAATGCTTCAAAGTCGGTGTTTGATTTTGCCGCTCGACAAAGATTTTGATTTGACTATCGGCCAAATAATACTAAATAGTAAAGTGGTACTCCCCGGTGGGAGATTTGGCCTCAAAGTTTTTGAAACAGTCGGGCGGGAAATGCTTCAAAGTCGGTTTTTGATTTTGCCGCTCGACAGAGATTTTGAATTTGGTTCCCGACAAAATAATAATTAATAGAAAACTGGTACTCCCCTGTGGGAGATTTTGGCTCAAAGTTTTTGAAACGGTGGGACGGGAAATGCTTCAAAGTCGGTGTTTGATTTTGCCCCTCGACAGATATTTTGAATTTGGCTATAGGCCAAATAATAATAAATAGAAATGTGGTACTCCCCGGTGGGAGATTTGGCCTCAATGTTTTTGAAACGGTGGGGCGGGAAATGCTTCAAAGTCGGTTTTTGATTTTGCCGCTCGACAGAGATTTTGCATTTTGTTATCGACCAAAAAACAATTAATAGAAAAGTGGTACTCCCTGTTGAGAGATTTCGGCTCAAAGTTTTCGAAACGGTGGGGCGGGAAATTTTTCAAAGTCGCTGTTTGATTTTGCCCCTCGATAGAGATTTTAAATTTGGCTACAGGCTAAATAATAATTAATAGTAAAGTGGTACTCCCCGGTGGGAGATTTGGCCTCAAAGTTTTTGAAACACTGGGACGGGAAATTCTTCAAAGTCGATGTTTGATTTTGCCACTCGACAGAGATTTTGAATTTGGCTACCGTCCAAATAATAATAAATAGAAAAGTGGTACTCCCCGGTGGGAGATTTGGCCTCAAAGTTTTTGAAACGGTGGGGCAGGAAATGCTTCAAAGTTGGTTTTTAACTTTGCCACTCAACAGAGATTTTGAATTTGACTACCGGCCAAATAATAATTAATCGAAAAGTGGTACCCCCGGTGGGAGATTTGGCCTCAAAGTTTTTTAAACGGTGGGGCGGGAAATGCTTTAAAGTTAGTGTTTGATTTTGCTGCTCGACAGAGATTTTGAATTTGGTTACCAGCCAAATAATTATAGAAAAAAGGTACTCCCGGTGGGAGATTTGCCCTCAAAGACTTTGAAACGGTGGGACGGGAAATGCTTCAAAGTCGGTGTTTGATTTTTCTAATCGACAAAGATTTTGAATTTGGCTACATGCTAAATAGTAATTAATATTAAAGTGGTACTCCCCGGTAGGGAGATTTGGACACAAAGTTTTTGAAACAGTGGGGCGGGAGATGCTTCAAAGTCGGCGTTTGATTTTGCCACTAGATAGAGATTTTGAATTTCGCTACGGGCCAAATAATAATTAATAGTAAAGTGGTACTCCCCGGTGGGAGATTTGGCCTCAAAGTTTTTGAAACAGTGGGGCGGGAAATGCTTCAAAGTCGGTTTTTGATTTTGCCTCTCGACAGAGATTTTGTATTAGGTTACCGGCGAAATAATAATTAATAGAAATGTGGTACTCCCCGGTGGGAGATTTCGGCTCAAATTTTTCGAAACGGTGGGGCAGGAAATGCTTCAAATTCGGTGTTTGATTTTGCCTATCGACAGAGACATTGAATTTGGCTACATGCCAAATAATAATTAATAGTAAAGTGGTACTCCTCGGTAGGGAGATTTGGCCTCAAAGTTTTTGAAACAATGGGGCGGGAAATGCTTCAAAGTTGGTGCTTGATTTTGCCGCTCGACAGAGATTTGGAATTTGTCTACCGGCCAAATAATATAAATAGTAAAGTGGTACTCGCCGGTGGGAGATTTGGCTTCAAAGTTTTTGAAACAGTGGGACGGGAAATGCTTCAAAGTCGGTTTTTCATTTTGCCGCTCGACAGAGATTTTGAATTTGGCTACCGGCCAAATAATAATTAATAGAAAATTGGTACTCCCCGGTGGGAGATTCCGGCTCAAAGTTTTTGAAATTTTGGGGCAGGAAATGCTTCAAAGTCGGTGTTTGATTTTGCCGCTCGACAAACATTTTGAATTTGGCTACAGGCCAAATAATAATTAATAGTAAAAGGGTACACCCCGGTAGGGAGATTTGGCCTCAAAGTTTTTGAAACAGTGGGGCAGGAAATGCTTCAAAGTCGGTGTTTGATTTTGCCGCTCGACAGAGATTTTGAACTTGGCTACCGGCCAAATAATAATAAATAGTAAAGTGGTACTCCCCGGTGGGAGATTTGGCCTCAAAGTTTTTGAAATAGTGCGGCGGGAAATGCTTCAAAGTCGGTTTTTCATTTTGCCGCTCGACAGAGATTTTGAATTTGGTTACCAGCCAAATAATAATTAATAGAAAACTTGTACTCCCCGGTGGGAGATTCTGGCTCAAAGTTTTCAAAACGGTGGGGCGGGATATGATTCAAAGTCGGTGTTTGATTTTGCCCCTCGACAAAGATTTCGAATTTGGCTACAAGCCAAATAATAATTAATAGTAAAGTGGTACTCCCCGGTGGGAGATTTGGCCTCAAAGTTTTTGAAACACTCGGGCGAGAAATGCTTCAAAGTCGATGTTTGATTTTGCCACTCGATAGAGATTTTGAATTTGGCTGCCGTCAAAATTATAATAAATAGAAAAGTAGTACTCCCCGGTGGGAGATTTGGCCTCAAAGTTTTTGAAACGGTGGTACGGGAAATGCTTCAAACTCGGTTTTTGATTTTGCCGCTCGACAGAGATTTTGCATTTTGTTATCGGCCAAAAAATCATTAATAGAAAAGTGGTACTCCCTGGTGGGAGATTTCGGCTCAAAGTTTTTGAAACACTGGGGCGGGAAATGCTTCAAAGTCGATGTTTGAATTTGCCACTCGATAGAGATTTTGAATTTGGCTACCATCCAAATAATAATAAATAGAAAAGTGGTACTCCCCGGTGGGAGATTTTGCCTCAAAGTTTTTGAAACGGTGGGCCAGGAAATGCTTCAAAGTCGGTTTTTAACTTTGCCACTCGACAAAGATTTTGAATTTGACTACCGGCCAAATAATAATTAATATAAAAGTGGTACTCCCCGGTGGGAGATTTGGCCTCAAAGTTTTTTAAACGGTGGGGCAGGAAATGCTTAAAAGTGAGTGTTTGATTTTATCGCTCAATAAAGATTTTGAATTTGGTTACCTGCCAAATAATAATAATAGAAAAATGGTACTCCCTGATGGGAGATTTGCCCTCAAAGATTTTGAAACGGTGGGGCGGGAAATGCTTCAAAGTCGATGTTTGATTTTGCCAATCGATAGAGATTTTGAATTTGGCTACAGGCTAAATAGTAATTAATATTAAAGTGGTACTCCCCGGTAGGGAGATTTGCCCTCAAAGTTTTTGAAACAGTGGGGCGGGATATGCTTCAAAGTCGGCGTTTGATTTTGCCACTAGATAGAGATTTTGAATTTCGCTACGGGCCAAATAATAATTAATAGTAAAGTGGTACTCCCCGGTGGGAGATTTGGCCTCAAAGTTTTTGAAACAGTGGGGCGGGAAATGCTTCAAAGTCGGTTTTTGATTTTGCCTCTCGACAGAGATTTTGTATTAGGTTACCGGCGAAATAATAATTAATAGAAATGTGGTACTCCCTGATGGGAGATTTTGGCTCAAATTTTTCCAAATTGTGGGGCAGGAAATGCTTCAATGTCGGTGTTTGATTTTGCTGGTCGACAGAGATTTTGAATTTGGCTACGGGCCAAATAATAATTAATAGTAAAGTGGTACTCCTCGGTAGGGAGATTTGACCTCAAAGTTTTTGAAACAATGGGGCGGGAAATGCTTCAAAGTCGGTGTTTGATTTTGCCGTTCGACAGAGATTTGGAATTTGTCTACCGGCCAAATAATAATAAATAGTAAAGTGGTACTCGCCGGTGGGAGATTTGGCTTCAAAGTTTTTGAAACAGTGGGACGGGAAATGCTTCAAAGTCGGTTTTTCATTTTGCCGCTCGATAGAGATTTTGAATTTGGCTACCGGCCAAATAATAATTAATAGAAAACTGGTACTCCCCGGTGGGAGATTCTGGCTCAAAGTTTTTGAAATTTTGGGGCAGGAAATGCTTCAAAGTCGGTGTTTGATTTTGCCGCTCGACAATGATTTTGAATTTGGCTACAGGCCAAATAATAATTAATAGTAAAGGGGTACTCCCCGGTAGGGAGATTTGGCCTCAAAGTTTTTGAAACAGTGGGGCGGGAAATGCTTCAAAGTCGGTGTTTGATTTTGCCGCTCGACAAAGATTTTGAACTTGGCTACCGGCCAAATAATAATAAATAGTAAAGTGGTACTCCCCGTTGGGAGATTTGGCCTCAAAGTTTTTGAAACAGTGGGGCGGGAAATGCTTCAAAGTCGGTTTTTCATTTTGCCGCTCGACAGAGATTTTGAATTTGGTTACCGGCCAAATAATAATTAATAGAAAACTCGTACTCCCCGGTGGGAGATTCCGGCTCAAAGTTTTCAAAACGGTGGGGCGGGAAACGATTCAAAGTCGGTGTTTGATTTTGCCCCTCGACAGAGATTTCGAATTTGGCTACAGGCCATAATAATTAATAGTAAAGTGGTACTCCCCGGTGGGAGATTTGGCCTCAAAGTTTTTGAAACACTGGGCGAGAAATGCTTCAAAGTCGATGTTTGATTTTGCCACTCGATAGAGATTTTGAATTTGGCTACCGTCAAAATAATAATAAATAGAAAAGTAGTACTCCCCGGTGGGAGATTTGGCCTCAAAGTTTTTGAAACGGTGGGACGGGAAATGCTTCAAAGTCGGTTTTTGATTTTGCCCTCGATAGAGATTTTGCATTTTGTTATCGGCCAAAAAATCATTAATAGAAAAGTGGTACTCCCCGGTGGGAGATTTCGGCTCAAAGTTTTTGAAACACTGGGGCGGGAAATGCTTCAAAGTCGATGTTTGATTTTGCCACTCGATAGAGATTTTGAATTTGGCTACCATCCAAATAATAATAAATAGAAAAGTGGTACTCCCCGGTGGGAGATTTTGCCTCAAAGTTTTTGAAACGGTGGGCCAGGAAATGCTTCAAAGTCGGTTTTTAACTTTGCCACTCGACAAAGATTTTGAATTTGACTACCGGCTAAAAAAAATTAATATAAAAGTGGTACTCCCCGGTGGGAGATTTGGCCTCAAAGTTTTTTAAACGGTGGGGCGGGAAATGCTTAAAAGTCAGTGTTTGATTTTATCGCTCAATAGAGATTTTGAATTTGGTTACCAGCCAAATAATAATAATAGAAAAAAGGTACTCCCTGGTGGGAGATTTGCCCTCAAAGATTTTGAAACGGTGGGGCGGGAATTGCTTCAAAGTCGGTGTTTGATTTTGCCAATCGATAGAGATTTTGAATTTGGCTACAGGCCAAATAATAATTAATATTAAAGTGGTACTCCCCAGTAGGGAGATTTGGCTTCAAAGTTTTTGAAACAGTGGGGCGGGAAATGCTTCAAAGTCGGTGTTTGATTTTGCCACTCGATAGAGATTTTGAATTTGGCTACCGGCCAAATAATAATTAATAGTAAAGTGGTACTCCCCGGTGGTAGATTTGGCCTCAAAGTTTTTAAAACTGTGGGGCGAGAAATGCTTCAAAGTCGATTTTTGATTTTGCCGCTCGACAGAGATTTTGTATTAGGTTACCGGCCAAATAATAATTAATAGAAATGTGGTACTCCCCGTGGGAGATTTCGGCTCAAATTTTTCAAAACGGTGGGGCAGGAAATGCTTCAAAGTCGGTGTTTGATTTTGCTGCTCGACGGAGATTTTGAATTTGTCTACAGGCCACATAATAATTAATAGTAAAGTGGTACTCCCCGATAGGGAGATTTGGCCTCAAAGTTTTTGAAATAGTGGGGCGGGAAATGCTTCAAAGTTGGTGTTTGATTTTGCCGCTCGATAGAGATTTTTTATTTGGCTACCGGCCAAATAATAATAAATAGTAAAGTGGTACTCCCCTGTGGGAGATTTGGCCTCAAAGTTTTCGAAACACTTGTGCGGGAAATGCATCAAAGTCGATGTTTGATTTTGCCACTCGACAGAGATTTTGAATTTGGCTACCGTCCAAATAATAATAAATAGAAAAGTGGTACTCCCCGGTGGGAGATTTGGCCTCAACATTTTTGAAATGGTGGGGCGAGAAATGCTTCAAAGTTGGTTTTTGATTTTGCCGCTCGATAGAGATTTTGCATTTTGTTACCGGCCAAAAAATAATTAATAGAAAAGTGGTACTCCCCGGTGGGAGATTTCGGCTCAAAGTTTTCGAAACGGTGGGGCGGGAATGCTTCAAAGTCGGTGTTTTATTTTGCCCCTCGACAGAGATTTTGAATTTGGCTACAGGCCAAATAATAATTAATAGTAAAGTGGTACTCCTCGGTGGGAGATTTGGCCTCAAAGTTTTTGAAACACTGGGGCGGGAGATGCTTCAAAGTCGATGTTTGATTTTGCCACTCGACAGAGATTTTGAATTTGGCTACCGTCCAAATAATAATAAATAGAAAAGTGGTACTCCCCGGTGGGAGATTTGGCCTCAAAGTTTTTGAAACGATGGGGTGGGAAATGCTTCAAAGTCGGTTTTTGACTTTGCCACTCGACAGAGATTTTGAATTTGACTACCGGCCAAATAATAATTAATAGAAAAGTGGTACTCCCTGGTGGGAGATTTGGCCCCAAAGTTTTTTAAACGATGGGGTGGGAAATGCTTCAAAGTCAGTGTTTGATTTTGCCGCTCGACAGAGATTTTGAATTTGGTTACCAGCCAAATAATAATAATAGAAAAAAGGTACTCCCTGGTGGGAGATTTGCCCTCAAAGTTTCTGAAACGGTGGGGCGGGAAATGCTTCAAAGTCGGTGTTTGATTTTGCCAATCGAAAGAGATTTTGAATTTGGCTATAGGCCAAATAAGAATTAATATTGATGTGGTACTCCCCGGTAGGGAGATTTGGGCTCAATGTTTTTGAAACAGTGGCGTGGGAAATGCTTCAAAGTCGGTGTTTGATTTTTCCAGTCGATAGAGATTTTGAATTTGGCTATCGGCCAAATAATAATTAATAGTAAAGTGGTACTCCCCGGTGGGATATTTGGCCTCAAAATTTTTGAAACAGTGGGGCGGGAAATGCTTCAAAGTCGGTTTTTTATTTTGTCGCTCGATAGAGATTTTGTATTAGGTTACCGAACAAATAATAATTAATAGAAATGTGGTACTCCCCGGTGGGAGATTTTGGCACAAATTTTTCGAAACGTTGGGGCAGGAAATGCTTCAAAGTCGGTGTTTGATTTTGCCGCTTGACAAAGATTTTGAATTTGGCTACAGGCCAAATAATAATTAATAGTAAAGTGGTACTCCCCGGTGGAAGATTTGGCCTCAAAGTTTTTGAAAAAGTGGGGCGGGAAATGCTTCAAAGTCGGTTTTATATTTTGCCGCTCGACAAAGATTTTGAATTTGGTTACCGGCCAAATAATAATTAATAGAAAAATGGTACTCCCTAGTGGGAGATTTCGGCTCAAAATTTTTGAAACGGTGGGGCGGGAAATGCTTCAAAGTCGGTGTTTGATTTTGCCCCTCGACAAAGATTTTGAATTTGGCTACAGGGTAAATAATAATTAATAGTAAAGTGGTACTCCCCGGTGGGAGATTTGGCCTCAAAGTTTTTGAAACACTGGGGCGGGAAATGCTTCAAAGTCGATGTTTGATTTTGCCACTCGACAGAGATTTTTAATTTGGCTACCGTCCAAATAATAATAAATAGAAAAGTGGTACTCCCCTATGGGAGATTTGCCCACAAAGTTTTCGAAACTGTGGGGCGTGAAATGCTTCAAAGTCGGTATTTGTCTTTGCCACTCGACAGAGATTTTGCATTTTGTTACCGGCCAAAAATTAATTAATAGAAAAGTGGTACTCCCCCGTGGGAGATTTCGGCTCAAAGTTTTCGAAACGGTGGGGCGGGAATGCTTCAAAGTCGGTGTTTGATTTTGCCCCTCGACAGAGATTTTGAATTTGGCTACAGGCCAAATAATAATTAATAGTAAAGTGGTACTCCCCGGTGGGATATTTGGCCTCAAAGTTTTTGAAACACTAGGGCGGGAAATACTTCAAAGTCGATGTTTGATTTTGCCACTCGATAGAGATTTTGAATTTGGCTACCGTCCAAATAATAATAAATAGAAAAGTGGTACTCCCCGGTGGGAGATTTGGCCTCAAAGTTTTTGAAACGATGGGGTGGGAAATGCTTCAAAGTCGGTTTTTGACTTTGCCACTCGATACCGATTTTGAATTTGACTACCGGCCAAATAATAATTAATAGAAAAGTGGTACTCCCTGGTGGGAGATTTGGCCTCAAAGTTTTTTAAACTATAGGGTGGGAAATGCTTCAAAGTCAGTGTTTGATTTTGCCGCTCGACAGAGATTTTGAATTTGGTTACCAGCCAAATAATAATAATAGAAAAAAGGTACTCCCTGGTGGGAGATTTGCCCTCAAAGTTTCTGAAACAGTGGGGCGGGAAATGCTTCAAAGTCGGTGTTTGATTTTGCCAATCGAAAGAGATTTTGAATTTGGCTATAGGCCAAATAATAATTAATATTAAAGTGGCACTCCCCGGTAGGGAGATTTGGGCTCAATGTTTTTCAAACAGTGGGGCAAGAAATGCTTCAAAGTCGGTGTTTGATTTTGCCACTCGATAGAGATTTTGAATTTGGCTACAGGCCAAATACTAATTAATAGTAAAGTGGTACTCCCCGGTGGGAGATTTGGCCTCAAAGTTTTTGAAACACTGGGGCGGGAAATGCTTCAACGTCGATGTTTGATTTTGCCACTCGACAGAGATTTTGAATTTGGCTACCGTCCAAATAATAATAAATAGAAAAGTGGTACTCCCCGGTGGGAGATTTGGCCACAAAGTTTTTTAAACGATGGGGTGGGAAATGCTTCAAAGTCGGTTTTTGACTTTGCCACTCGACAGAGATTTTGAATTTGACTACCGGCCAAATAATAATTAATAGAAAAGTGGTACTCCCTGGTGGGAGATTTGGCCTCAAAGTTTTTTAAACGATGGGGTGGGAAATGCTTCAAAGTCAGTGTTTGATTTTGCCGCTCGACAGAGATTTTGAATTTGGTTACCAGCCAAATAATAATAATAGAAAAAAGGTACTCCCTGGTGGGAGATTTGCCCTCAAAGTTTCTGAAACGGTGGGGCGGGAAATGCTTCAAAGTCGGTGTTTGATTTTGCCAATCGACAGAGATTTTGAATTTGGCTATAGGCCAAATAATAATTAATATTAAAGTGGTACTCCCCGGTAGGGAGATTTGGGCTCAACGTTTTTGAAACAGTGGCGCGGGAAATGCTTCAAAGTCGGTGTTTGATTTTGCCACTCGATAGAGATTTTGAATTTGGCTACCGGCCAAATAATAAATAATAGTAAATTGGTACTCCCCGGTGGGATATTTGGCCTCAAAGTTTTTGAAACAGTGGGGCGGGAAATGCTTCAAAGTCGGTTTTTTATTTTGTCGCTCGACAGAGATTTTATATTAGGTTACCAGCCAAACAATAATTAATAGAAATGTGGTACTCCCCGGTGGGAGATTTCGGCACAAAATTTTCGAAACGTTGGGGCAGGAAATGCTTCAAAGTCAGTGTTTGATTTTGCCGCTCGACAGAGATTTTAAATTTGGCTACAGGCCAAATAATAATTAATAGTAAAGTGGTACTCCCCGGTAGGGAGATTTGGCCTCAAAGTTTTTGAAACATTGGGATGGGAAATGCTTCAAAGTCGGTGTTTGATTTTGCCGCTCGACAAAGATTTTAAATTTGGTTACCGTCCAAATAATAATAGATAGTAAAGTGGTACTCCCCGGTGGGAGATTTGGCCTCAAAGTTTTTGAAAAAGTGGGGCGGGAAATGCTTCAAACTCGGTTTTATATTTTGCCGCTCGACAAAGATTTTGAATTTGGTTACCGGCCAAATAATAATTAATAGAAAAATGGTACTCCCTAGTGGGAGATTTCGGCTCAAATTTTTTGAAACGGTGGGGCGGGAAATGCTTCAAAGTCGGTGTTTGATTTTGCCCCTCGACAAAGATTTTGAATTTGGCTACAGGGCAAATAATAATTAATAGTAAAGTGGTACTCCCCGGTGGGAGATTTGGCCTCAAAGTTTTTGAAACACTAGGGCGGGAAATGCTTCAAAGTCGATGTTTGATTTTGCCACTCGACAGAGATTTTGAATTTGGCTACCGTCCAAATAATAATAAATAGAAAAGTGGTACTCCCCTATGGGAGATTTGGCCACAAAGTTTTTGAAACGGTGGGGCGTGAAATGCTTCAAAGTCGGTTTTTGACTTTGCCACTCGACAGAGATTTTGCATTTTGTTACCGGCCAAAACATAATTAATAGAAAAGTGGTACTCCCCGGTGGGAGATTTCGGCTCAAAGTTTTCGAAACGGTGGGGCGGGAATGCTTCAAAGTCGGTGTTTGATTTTGCCCCTCGACAGAGATTTTGAATTTGGCTACAGGCCAAATAATAATTAATAGTAAAGTGGTACTTCCCGGTGGGAGATTTGGCCTCAAAGTTTTTGAAACACTGGGGCGGGAAATGCTTCAAAGTCGATGTTTGATTTTGCCACTCGACAGAGATTTTGAATTTGGCTACCGTCCAAATAATAATAAATAGAAAAGTGGTACTCCCCGGTGGGAGATTTGGCCTCAAAGTTTTTGAAACTATGGGGTGGGAAATGCTTCAAAGTCGGTTTTTGACTTTGCCACTCGACAGAGATTTCGAATTTGACTATCGGCCAAATAATAATTAATAGAAAAGTGGTACTCCTTGGTGGGAGATTTGGCCTCAAAGTTTTTTAAACGGTGGGGTGGGAAATGCTTCAAAGTCAGTGGTTGATTTTGCCGCTCGACAGAGATTTTGAATTTGGTTACCAGCCAAATAATAATAATAGAAAAAAGGTACTCCCTGGTGGGAGATTTGCCCTCAAAGTTTCTGAAACGGTGGGGCGGGAAATGCTTCAAAGTCGGTGTTTGATTTTGCCAATCGACAGAGATTTTGAATTTGGCTATAGGCCAAATAATAATTAATATTAAAGTGGTACTCCCCGGTAGGGAGATTTGGGCTCAATGTTTTTGAAAAGTGGGGCGGGAAATGCTTCAAAGTCGGTGTGTTATTTTGCCACTCGATAGAGATTTTGAATTTGGCTACCGGCCAATAATAATTAATAGTAAAGTGGTATTCCCCGGTGGGATATTTGGCCTCAAAGTTTTTGAAATAGTTCGGCGGGAAATGCTTCAAAGTCGGTTTTTGATTTTGCCGCTCGACAGAGATTTTGTATTAGGTTACCGGCCAAATAATAATTAATACAAATGTGGTACTCCCCGGTGGGAGATTTCGGCTCAAAATTTTCGAAACGGTGGGGCAGAAAATGCTTCAAAGTCAGTGTTTTATTTTGCCGCTCGACAGAGATTTTGAATTTGGCTACAGGGCAAATAATAATTAATAGTAAAGTGGTACTCCCCGGTAGGGAGATTTGGCCTCAAAGTTTTTGAAACATTGGGACGGGAAATGCTTCAAAGTCGGTGTTTGATTTTGCCGCTCGACAAAGATTTTGAATTTGGCTAACGGCCAAATAATAATAAATAGTAAAGTGGTACTCCCCGGTGGGAGATTTGGCCACAAAGTTTTTGAAAAAGTGGGGCGGGAAATGCTTCAAACTCGGTTTTATATTTCGCCGCTCGACAAAGATTTTGAAATTGGTTACCGGCCAAATAATAATTAATAGAAAAATGGTACTCCCTAATGGGAGATTTCGGCTCAAATTTTTTGAAACGGTGGGGCGGGAAATGCTTCAAAGTCAGTGTTTGATTTTGCCCCTCGACAGAGATTTTGAATTTGGCTACAGGGCAAATAATAATTAATAGTAAAGTGGTACTCCCCGGTGGGAGATTTGGCCTCAAAGTTTTTGAAACACTGGTGCGGGAAATGCTTTAAAGTCGATGTTTGATTTTGCCACTCGACAGAGATTTTGAATTTGGCTACCGTCCAAATAATAATCAATAGCAAAGTGGTACTCCCCTGTGGGAGATTTGGCCACAAAGTTTTCAAAACGGTGGGGCGTGAAATGCTTCAAAGTCGGTTTTTGACTTTGCCACTCGACAGAGATTTTGCATTTTGTTACCGGCCAAAAAATAATTAATAGAAAAGTGGTACTCCCCGGTGGGAGATTTCGGCTCAAAGTTTTCGAAACGGTGGGGCGGGAATGCTTCAAAGTCGGTGTTTGATTTTGCCCCTCGACAGAGATTTTGAATTTGGCTACAGGGCAAATAATAATTAATAGTAAAGTGGTACTCCCCGGTGGGAGATTTGGCCTCAAAGTTTTTGAAACATTGGGGCGGGAAATGCTTCAAAGTCGATGTTTGATTTTGCCACTCGACAGAGATTTTGAATTTGGCTACCGTCCAAATAATAATAAATAGAAAAGTGGTACTCACCTATGGGAGATTTGGCCAGAAAGTTTTTGAAACGGTGGGGCGCAAAATTTATCAAAGTCGGTTTTTGACTTTGCCACTGGACAGAGATTTTGAATTTGACTACCGGCCAAATAATAATTAATAGAAAAGTGGTACTCCCCGGTGGGAGATTTGGGCTCAAAGTTTCATAAACGGTGGGGCGGGAAATGCTTCAAAAGTCAGTGTTTGATTTTGCCGCTCGATAGAGATTTTGAATTTGGTTACCAGCCAAATAATAATAATAGAAAAATGCTACTCCCCGGTGGGAGATTTGCCCTCAAAGTTTTTGAAACGGTGGGGCGAGAAATGCTTCAAAGTCAGCGTTTGATTTTGCCGCTCGACAGAGATTTTGAATTTGGCTACAGGCCAAATAATAATTAATATTAAAGTGGTACTCCCTGGTAGGGAGATTTGGCCTCAATGTTTTTGAAACAGTGGGGCGGGAAATGCTTCAAAGTCGGTGTTTGATTTTGCCACTCGATAGAGATTTTGAATTTGGCTACCGGCCAAATAATAATTAATAGTAAAGTGGTACTCCCCGGTGGGATATTTGGCCTCAAAGTTTTTGACATAGTGCGACGGGAAATGCTTCAAAGTCGGTTTTCGATTTTGTCGCTCGACAGAGATTTTGTATTAGGTTACCGGCCAAATAATAATTAATAGAAATGTGGTACTCCCCGGTGGGAGATTTCGGCTCAAATTTTTCGAAACGGTGGGGCAGGAAATGCTTCAAAGTCAGTGTTTGATCTTGCCGCTCGACAAAGATTTTGAATTTGGCTACAGGCCAAATAATAATTAATAGTAAAGTGGTACTCCCCGGTAGTGGAGATTTGGCCTCAAAGTTTTTGAAACATTGGGACGGGAAATGCTTCAAAGTCGGTGTTTGATTTTGCCGCTCGATAAAGATTTTGAATTTGGCTACCGGCCAAATAATAATAAATAGTAAAGTGGTACTCCCCGGTGGGAGATTTGGCCTCAAAGTTTTTGAAAAAGTGGGGCGGGAAATGCTTCAAAGTCGGTTTTATATTTTGCCGCTCGACAAAGATTTTGAATTTGGTTACCGGCCAAATAATAATTAATAGAAAAATGGTAGTCCCCAGTGGGAGATTTTCGCTCAAAGTTTTTGAAACGGTGGGGCGGGAAATGCTTCAAAGTCGGTGTTTGATTTTGCCCCTCGACAGAGATTTTGAATTTGGCTACAGGGCAAATAAAAATTAATAGTAAAGTGGTACTCCCCGGTGGGAGATTTGGCCTCAAAGTTTTTGAAACACTGGGGCGGGAAATGCTTCAAAGTCGATGTTTGATTTTGCCACTTGATAGAGATTTTGAATTTGGCTACTGTCCAAATAATAATAAATAGAAAAGTGGTACTCCCCTGTGGGAGATTTGGCCACAAAGTTTTTGAAACGGTGGGGCGCGAAATGCTTCAAAGTCGGTTTTTGACTTTGCCACTCGACAGAGATTTTGAATTTGCCTACCGGCCAAATAATAATTAATAGAAAAGTGGTACTCCCCGGTGGGAGATTTGGCCTCAAAGTTTTTTAAACGGTGGGGCAGGAAATGCTTCAAAGTCAGTGTTTGATTTTGCCGCTCGACAGAGATTTTAAATTTGGCTACAGGCCAAATAATAATTAATAGTAAAGTGGTACTCCCCGGTAGGGAGATTTTGCCTCAAAGTTTTTGAAACATTGGGATGGGAAATGCTTCAAAGTCGGTGTTTGATTTTGCCGCTCGACAAAGATTTTGAATTTGGCTACCGGCCAAATAATAATAAATAGTAAAGTGGTACTCCCCGGTGGGAGATTTGGCCTCAAAGTTTTTGAAAAAGTGGGGCGGGAAATGCTTCAAACTCGGTTTTATATTTTGCCGCTCGACAAAGATTTTGAATTTGGTTACCGGCCAAATAATAATTAATAGAAAAATGGTACTCCCCAGTGGGAGATTTCGGCTCAAATTTTTTGAAACGGTGGGGCGGGAAATGCTTCAAAGTCGGTGTTTGATTTTGCCCCTCGACAAAGATTTTGAATTTGGCTACAGGGCAAATAATAATTAATAGTAAAGTGGTACTCCCCGGTGGGAGATTTGGCCTCAAAGTTTTTGAAACACTGGGGCGGGAAATGCTTCAAAGTCAATGTTTGATTTTGTCACTCGACAGAGATTTTGAATTTGGCTACCGTCCAAATAATAATAAATATAAAAGTGGTACTCCCCTATGGGAGATTGGGCCACAAAGTTTTCCAAACGGTGGGGGCGTGAAATGCTTCAAAGTCGGTTTTTGACTTTGCCACTCGACAGAGATTTTGCATTTTGTTACCGGCCAAAACATAATTAATAGAAAAGTGGTACTCCCCGGTGGGAGATTTCGGCTCAAAGTTTTCGAAACGGTGGGGCGGGAATGCTTCAAAGTCGGTGTTTGATTTTGCCCCTCGACAGAGATTTTGAATTTGGCTATAGGCCAAATAATAATTAATAGTAAAGTGGTACTCCCCGGTGGGAGCTTTGGCCTCAAAGTTTTTGAAATACTGGGGCGGGAAATGCTTCAAAGTCGATGTTTGATTTTGCCACTCGACAGAGATTTTCAATTTGGCTACCGTCCAAATAATAATAAATAGAAAAGTGGTACTCCCTGGTGGGAGATTTGGCCTCAAAGTTTTTGAAACGATGGGGTGGGAAATGCTTCAAAGTCGGTTTTTGACTTTGCCACTCGATACCGATTTTGAATTTGACTACCGGCCAAATAATAATTAATAGAAAAGTGGTACTCCCTGGTGGGAGATTTGGCCTCAAAGTTTTTTAAACGGTGGGGTGGGAAATGCTTCAAAGTCAGTGTTTGATTTTGCCGCTCGACAGAGATTTTGAATTTGGTTACCAGCCAAATAATAATAATAGAAAAAAGGTACTCCCTGGTGGGAGATTTGCCCTCAAAGTTTCTGAAACGGTGGGGCGGGAAATGCTTCAAAGTCGGTGTTTGATTTTGCCAACCGAAAGAGATTTTGAATTTGGCTATAGGCCAAATAAGAATTAATATTAATGTGGTACTCCCCGGTAGGGAGATTTGGGCTCAATGTTTTTGAAACAGTGGCGTGGGAAATGCTTCAAAGTCGGCGTTTGATTTTTCCAGTCGATAGAGATTTTGAATTTGGCTATCGGCCAAATAATAATTAATAGTAAAGTGGTACTCCCCGGTGGGAGATTTGGCCTCAATTTTTTGAAAAAGTGGGGCGGGAAATGCTTCAAACTCGGTTTTATATTTCGCCGCTCGACAAAGATTTTGAATTTGGTTACCGGCCAAATAATAATTAATAGAAAAATGGTACTCCCTAATGGGAGATTTCGGCTCAAATTTTTTGAAACGATGGGGCGGGAAATGCTTCAAAGTTAGTGTTTGATTTTGCCCCTCGACAGAGATTTTGAATTTGGCTACAGGGCAAATAATAATTAATAGTAAAGTGGTACTCCCCGGTGGGAGATTTGGCCTCAAAGTTTTTGAAACACTGGTGCGGGAAATGCTTCAAAGTCGATGTTTGATTTTGCCACTCGACAGAGATTTTGAATTTGGCTACCGTCCAAATAATAATCAATAGAAAAGTGGTACTCCCCTATGGGAGATTTGGCCACAAAGTTTTCAAAACGGTGGGGCGTGAAATGCTTCAAAGTCGGTTTTTGACTTTGCCACTCGACAGAGATTTTGTATTTTGTTACCGGCCAAAAAATAATTAATAGAAAAGTGGTACTCCCCGGTGGGAGATTTCGGCTCAAAGTTTTCGAAACGGTGGGGCGGGAATGCTTCAAAGTCGGTGTTTGATTTTGCCCCTCGACATAGATTTTGAATTTGGCTACAGGGCAAATAATAATTAATAGTAAAGTGGTACTCCCCGGTGGGAGATTTAGCCTCAAAGTTTTTGAAACATTGGGGCGGGAAATGCTTCAAAGTCGATGTTTGATTTTGCCACTCGACAGAGATTTTGAATTTGGCTACCGTCCAAATAATAATAAATAGAAAAGTGGTACTCACCTATGGGTGATTTGGCCACAAAGTTTTTGAAACGATGGGGCGAAAAATTCTTCAAAGTCGGTTTTTGACTTTGCCACTCGACAGAGATTTTGAATTTGACTACCGGCCAAATAATAATTAATAGAAAAGTGGTACTCCCCGGTGGGAGATTTGGGCTCAAAGTTTTCTAAACGGTGGGGCGGGAAATGCTTCAAAAGTCACTGTTTGATTTTGCCGCTCGATAGAGATTTTGAATTTGGTTACCAGCCAAATAATAATAATAGAAAAATGCTACTCCCCGGTGGGAGATTTGCCCTCAAAGTTTTTGAAACGGTGGGGCGAGAAATGCTTCAAAGTCAGCGTTTGATTTTGCCGCTCGACAGAGATTTTGAATTTGGCTACAGGCCAAATAATAATTAATATTAAAGTGGTACTCCCTGGTAGGGAGATTAGGCCTCAATGTTTTTGAAACAGTGGGGCGGGAAATGCTTCAAAGTCGGTGTTTGATTTTGCCACTCGATAGAGATTTTGAATTTGGCTACCGGCCAAATAATAATTAATAGTAAAGTGGTACTCCCCAGTGGGATATTTGGCCTCAAAGTTTTTGAAATAGTGCGGCGGGAAATGCTTCAAAGTCGGTTTTTGATTTTGTCGCTCGACAGAGATTTTGTATTAGGTTACCGGCCAAATAATAATTAATAGAAATGTTGTACTCCCCGGTGGGAGATTTTGGCTCAAATTTTTCGAAACGGTGGGGCAAGAAATGCTTCAAAGTCAGTGTTTGATCTTGCCGCTCGACAGAGATTTTGAATTTGGCTACAGGCCAAATAATAATTAATAGTAAAGTGGTACTCCCCGGTAGTGGAGATTTGGCCTCAAAGTTTTTGAAACATTGGGACGGGAAATGCTTCAAAGTCGGTGTTTGATTTTGCCCCTCGATAAAGATTTTGAATTTGGCTACCGGCCAAATAATAATAAATAGTAAAGTGGTACTCCCCGGTGGGAGATTTGGCCTCAAAGTTTTTGAAAAAGTGGGGCGGGAAATGCTTCAAAGTCGGTTTTATATTTTGCCGCTCGACAAAGATTTTGAATTTGGTTACCGGCCAAATAATAATTAATAGAAAAATGGTACTCCCCAGTGGGAGATTTTGGCTCAAAGTTTTTGAAACGGTGGGGCGGGAAATGCTTCAAAGTCGGTGTTTGATTTTGCCCCTCGACAGAGATTTTGAATTTGGCAACAGGGCAAATAATAATTAATAGTAAAGTGGTACTCCCCGGTGGGAGATTTGGCCTCAAAGTTTTTGAAACACTGGGCGGGAAATGCTTCAAAGTCGATGTTTGATTTTGCCACTTGATAGAGATTTTGAATTTGGCTGCTGTCCAAATAATAATAAATAGAAAAGTGGTACTCCCCTGTGGGAGATTTGGCCACAAAGTTTTTGAAACGGTGGGGCGCGAAATGCTTCAAAGTCGGTTTTTGACTTTGCCACTCGACAGAGATTTTGAATTTGCCTACCGGCCAAATAATAATTAATAGAAAAGTGGTACTCCCCGGTGGGAGATTTGGCCTCAAAGTTTTTTAAACGGTGGGGCAGGAAATGCTTCAAAGTCAGTGTTTGATTTTGCCGCTCGATAGAGATTTTGAATTTGGTTACCAGCCAAATAATAATAACAGAAAAATGCTACTCCCTGGTGGGAGATTTGCCCTTAAAGTTTTTGAAATGGTGGGGCGGGAAATGCTTCAAAGTCAGTGTTTGATTTTGCCGCTCGACAGAGATTTTGAATTTGGCTACAGGCCAAATAATAATTAATATTAAAGTGGTACTCCCCGGTAGGGAGATTTGGCCTCAATGTTTTTGAAACAGTGGGGCGGGAAATGCTTCAAAGTCGGTGTTTGATTTTGCCACTTGATAGAGATTTTGAATTTGGCTACCGGCCAAATAATAATTAATAGTAAAGTGGTACTCCCCAGCGGGAGATTTGGCCTCAAAGTTTTTTAAACAGTGGGGCAGGAAATGCTTCAAAGTCGGTTTTTGATTTTGCCGCTCGACAGAGATTTTGCATTTTGTTACCGGCCAAATAATAATTAATAGAAATGTGGTACTCCCCGGTGGGAGATTTTGGCTCAAAGTTTTTGAAACGGTGGGGCAGGAAATGCTTCAAAGTCGGTGTTTGATTTTGCCCGTCGACGGAGATTTTGAATTTGGCTACAGGCCAAATAATAATTAATAATAAAGTGGTACTCCCCGGTGGGAGATTTGTCCTCAAAGTTTTTGAAACACTGGGGCGGGAAATGCTTCAAAGTCGGTGTTTGATTTTGCCGCTCAACAAAGATTTTGAATTTGGCTACAGGCCAAATAATAATATATAGAAAAGCGGTACTCCCTGGTGGGAGATTTCGCCTCAAAGTTTTTGAAACAGTGGGGCGGGAAATGCTTCAAAGTCGGTTTTTGACTTTGCCGCTCAACAGAGATTTTGAATTTGACTACCGGCCAAATAATAATTAATAGAAAAGTGGTACTCCCCGGTGGGAGATTTGGCCTCAAATTTTTTTAAACAATGGGGCGGTAAATGCTTCAAAGTTAGTGTTTAATTTTGCCACTCGACAGAGATTTTGAATTTGGTTACCGGCCAAATAATAATAATAGAAAAATGGTACTCCCCGGTGGGAGATTTGCCCTCAAAGTTTTTGAAATGGTGGGGCAGGAAATGCTTCAAAGTCGGTTTTTGACTTTGCCGCTCCACAGAGATTTTGAATTTGACTACCAGCCAAATAATAATTAATAGAAAAGTGGTTCTCCCCGGTGGGAGATTTGGCCTCAAAGTTTTTGAAACGGTGGGGTGGGAAATGCTTCAAAGTCAGTGTTTGATTTTTCCGCTCGACAGAGATTTGGAATTTGGCTACTGGCCAAATAATAATAACAGAAAAATGGTACTCCCCGGTGGGAGATTTTGCCACAAAGTTTTTGAAATGGTGGGGCGGGAAATGCTTCAAGGTGAGTGTGTGATTTTGCCGCTCGATTGAGATTTTGAATTTGGGTACCGGCCAAATTAATAATAGAAAAAAGCTAGTAGAACGTACGCTATCTGTGCAAGAATTTAAGTCCTAGAGCTACATCAACTAATCATCCATGAGCATAATAATTGTGCAGACTAATATTTTGAATTTGGCTACCGTCCAGGCAACATTTGGTTAAAAGGTGTACTCCCTATTCAGAAATTGAAGGCTGAGTGACGAGGGTTTAACTCATCAATGCCCATTGTTATGGACTTGAGTTTTGGAGAAGGAGGGAGCACTAGAGACATCTATCGGCTAGCAAACAAGCACATAGGGGACAAAGATTTACTCAGGTTAAGTCCTCGTAGAGGTCCCTACTCCTGCTTGTCTGCTCATGGAATTATCGAAGGAACCGAAGGTTACAATGGGGTGCAGATGTAATCTGGTGAAGGTGGTGGAAACTAGGGTTGCGTGTGTCCTCCTCGCCGCCCCCTCCTAGCCCTTATATAGATAGGCTAGGTCTCGGGTAGCAGGTCGAGTCGGTTACAAATTAGGGTTTTTCCCCTTCAAACTTTCTATCTTTAACTCCTTCTTGTTCTTCAAGCAATCGAGAGTCCGTAAGTAACTCGAGTCTTTCATTTGGGCCTTGGCGACACCGTGGGCCTGTACGTATTTAGATCGTATATACCAATCTCGAGTAGCTGTAGGGTATACCCATGTCAGTAGCCCCCGAGTGTCCAGTGGAATCGCAGATTCGACTAGGGGCTTTTGAAGTCTTTTGAGTGCCTGAACGAGTGTATTTCTACTACTTTATTTGTGTCATAGGGATTGTTGATATATGTGCCTGATATAACCAAAGTATCGGTATCAGTTAACCACCTTAGGGTGAAAAAACACAATCTACTTGAACTCGAGTCCCCGGACTCGAATCCGGAAAAGTGCTGGTGTAATTCGACTCAAGCCGCGGAGGTCTTACAGGAGTTAAATTCCAGTTACATGGGTGCGAGCACTCGACGCGTCCGTCAAGGCATGTTCATCGTACCTGTAGGCACGGATACATTTCTGCTAGTGCGCAGCTAATGTGTTGTCAGGCCTTATTCACGTCTTACCTTCACGCTATAAGCGCGACATCCGAATTTTATCATCGTGGAGACGATTCGGGTGACCCAGGAGACGCAGTCTCTTTGTAGGGAAAAATTATGAGGCGGTGTCGCCATGAGTTTCGAGGGTGGATGTTATCAACACACAGTTTTTTGTATAACTCATAGGGTGCGCGACCAGCGCTCCCTATGGGAGTAGCCCCCGAGTGCCTGGTTGAGTCGAAGACTCAGGCAGGGACTGAAGAATCATTTTGTGACTGCTGTCATCTTTTGCTTGTTTCAGTCGAATTTGTTTCCGGCGCTCCCTATGGGAGTAACCCATGTCCATAGTCGAACCGTATTTTGAGTGGTTGGGTTTGCCTTTGATTGTCCATGTTCCTGAAAAAAGAAGAGAAAAAATCGTAGGGTGTGCGACCAGCGCTCCCTATGGGAGTAGACCCCGAGTGCTTGGTGGAGTCGAAGACTCGAGCAAGGACTAAAATAGCCGAAGTTTTCTGCTGCGTAGCTTTGATGACATCAGTGCTGACGCTTTCATGACCTCACTTGCCTGCATGAGCGAGTTTGACGGGAATGACGAGCAGTGGGTCCCACTTTCTGACTTCGATTTGACTAGGCGTGCGTAATCTTTTATTTTAACTACGTCTCCTCGATTTCCACGCGTAATGGGAGTAGTGGAGGGACGGTTCGCGCTTCCACTCCTCCACGTGTCCAGCACGATGTTTCCCACGCGTCCAGTAGGGTTTTTCCGAGTCGTTGGATTGCATCTTTCAGGGGTTAAGTAGCGGCGCTGCGACGGGAATTTTCTCATCTGCTCTCATTCATCCTTCGCTTCCATCGCCATTGCTGCTGCTCCTCTGCTTTTCTCTGCGCCCGTTTTTTTCGTGATGCTGGACCAGCTCCGCTCGTTTCCGAGCAACTTCCTTCGCTCTCATCGCCGCGGCGCAATGGGGAAGAAGAAGGGAGGCGCTGCGGCTGAATCTGCTGCCACCGTTGCCTCGGGGAAGAAGAAAGGCGGCTCCGCCGCTGTGGGCACCAGCACCGCCGCCGGCGGGAAGAAGAATACCGCAGGCACTCGCTGCACAAATGGTGCGTGGCGCCCCTCCATCATCAATTCGTCGGATCTCGGCCTTCTTCGTCAAGACGGAGTGCTATCCGGCACAGTCGCCGACGCGCGCGTCCCCGGCGGTGAGACAATTCCTGTTCCTCACGCTAGTTTCCGAGTGATGTTTTTAGCATTCATCATTCGTGGTCTCTCCTTGCCTCTTCACCCCTTCTTTAGGGGCATTCTTTGTTTCTACAGGCTTCAGGTTAATCAGCTGTCCCCGAATTCGATTCTCCATATCTCTTGTTTCATCACTCTCTGTGAGTGTTGGCTCAGAATCGAGCCGCACTTTGGCCTTTTCAAGCGCCTCTTCAAATTTAAGCGCCAATCTGCGTCTGGCTCTTTAGTCTATGATGTAGGTGGTTGCGGAATCCACGTCGACCCATCCGCCACCTACTTCGACATCAAGCTCACGGCGTCCGTCCAAGGGTGGAGAGCCAAATGGTTCTACATCCGCGATGAGAAGGCCAATGGTGAGCACTTCGGACTCGCGCCCTTCGATCCCGCGACACCATGCAGGAGGATGCGCTCCTCGAAGAATGTAGTCATGCCTGGCGAGTCCGTGGAGACAGATGTGTTTTACCAGCGTGTCTGCGACCTCGAGAATCGCACTGGCAAAGAGGAGGGAGGCTGCGCCCTCATTCGCACTTGGTTGCGCCTTTGCGTCCAGCCCCTGCAAGCTAGAGTCCACCCCATGTTTCAGTGGGCTGGCGCTAATGATGCCACTCGCGTGTCTGCCGATGGCATGTCCGCGAGTGAGGTGGACAAGAGGGTTCGACTGGTCACCAAGTACACCGTCAAGGATGTGCTCCCTAGTGAGCCAGTTGTTCCTCCATTTGATGCTTCGAACCCTCCTCCTGAGGTATGGTTGTGCTACGCAGTAGCTAAAATTGTCGATTACTTCTCTGTTGTTTACTTGCTGTTTGCCGAATGTGTTGTCTGTGTGCAGGATTGGGCGGTGTCACCTTGTATGCCCCCTCTACCTGAGGGGATTATCCCTCGTGAAGCTTTGGAAGAGGACGAGTCGGAGTCGACTGTCCCTTCTGATGTGGAGGAGGAAGCTCCTGAGTCCGGTAGTCCGGATACTCGCAAGCGTTCGCGCAGCGAGGATTCCGATGCGTCGTCTCCTTTGACTCCGGAAGGTACGGGTGTTGGTGCGGAGTCACCAATTCCTGCCATTCCTGTGAGCGCCGTGGCACCATCTTCTCGCAAGAAGATGCGATTGCCCAAGGAGTCTTCGTCAGAGTCGAGGGAAGCCACCTTTGACTTTGAAAAGTTTGATTGGTAAGTTTTCTAGTTGATTTGCTCTTCTCTATTTTTGCCCTTGATGGCTCGTCTCTGGGTTTGCCCTTTCTTGATGTGGTTTTTGTCTTACATTCAAGAGGCGTCGTCATCTTCTAGCAACGTCCATTTTTTGAAGGAATCAGGAGTCGCGACCTCAAGGGCCAAGAAATAGGTCGAGCGTGCTCCTTCCCCTCCATTGGCGGCCCACTCCAGGCACAATTCTTCCAGTTCTCCTCATGCAGGGGAGCATCGAATGGTTGCTCGGATGACGGTGCAGCAGACATCTTTGGAGTCATTGGAGGACCATATAAGTGTGGTTTTTCTCCTTTTTAGTGTTGCAGCCGATGTTTATCTATTGCCTCTGCTGATTCCTTGTTGTGCGATAGCTCCTTGTGAAGGAAGCCGTGCACTTGGCGGGGCAGGTGCTTGTGATGGGCCGCCAGCATGCGATGCTGGAGACGCGTCATCGCGTGGTTGAAAGTGAGTGTCCTGCACATCTTCTTCTTTTTTCACCTCCTTTTGATATGATCGACTGACAGTCAATCCCTTTCTGTTTGTAGCCGAACATAACGACCTCCTGCGTAATGCTACCACCATGGAGAAAACCCTCGCCGCGGCTGTGAAGGGTCGCGATGGGGCAATCGCGGCGCATGACGAGGCACAAAGGCGCGAAGAGGAGCTGTGTGCCTCCTTTACAACCAGGGAGAAGTTGTTCGAGGAACAAATTTTCTCAATCGCCAAGGCCCTCTCAGGTATTTTGCTTTGGATATCGTTGTCCTTCTCTGCTGGACTTTTTTGCCGTTCGCACTGATGTTTTGTCCATGCGTGGATTTATGTGCAGATGCTGGCGACTTGAGTTTCGACCCGCAGGCCCTTCGTCGCAATGATGCTTTGGTGGGTGCGATGTCGGCAGTCGAGGACCATAGCGCCGCCGTCCAGGATACGCTTTCCAAGGCCAAGGGTGCCCTCAGTCGCCTCCGGGAGGAGCTGATGCCCAAGGCGGATCTAATCGATAATATAGGCGAGCTGGTGGAGTCACTCGCCGGGGGTGTACCCTCCAGCTACAAGAACTCACTCCGCGCGGCTGGCGCGTCCATGTCGCTTGCCATGGTGCAGGCCCACGGAGTCGATGTCGATCCTGCCACGGTGTCGAAGGCGATGCCTGTTAGCACGGATAGCCAGTAGGTAGTCTTCGCTCCTTTCGCGACTGCCTATGGCAAGTATGGGCCTCAGTTGATAAATACTGTTGCAAAGTATTCTGAGGAGGTGCACCACGCCAAGAAGGTGGCGAAAGCGGCGGCCTCAGGAGCTAGCGGAAAGTCAGTGGCATCTGATACTGTCACGGACTCGATGAAGCCCCCGAAGCCATCGAAGTCGAAGAAGCCAGTTGCTCCTTAGTTAGCTTTGTAATAGTTAATTAGTTTATGTCCTTTTGTTTAAGAACATGCCTGCTAGCGAGTTTATCTGCTGATACTTTTGCTAGTCTTGAATGCATCTGATCCTTTTGTCTTTGTGTTGATTTGGTCGTCTTATTTGCTTCTATTTTGACTTGTGGTAGGGTACATCAAGTGATCCTTTGAGGGAAACTCAGGACTCGCCGACTCTTGATGATACCGTGGCACCACCGCGCTCCAGGGTAGATGAGCTGTCGTTGCTTTCGCGACTACATGACCGCGTGAAGCAGCTGGAACGTGATTTGCCCGTGCTCCGCGGTAACGCGGATGTATGGAAGTCGAAGGCGGAGAAAGCTGCCGCCCGGGAGCAGTATTTGCTTGGTGAGGTGACGCAGCTGGACGACCAATTCAAGTGTTAGTTTGCTTGCTCTCATCTTTTCCTTGTAGTCACTCGTAGTGGTACGCTGTACTCATGCTGCTGTTGCTGCTTCGTGTAGTTGTCAGCACGCGTCATCCGCAGGAGGAGAAGGATAGAATTGCCATTCGCATGCATGATCTAACCCAGGAGCAACTTCATGAGAGTGGATACTTCTGGGTAGATCATGATCGTGCGACTGCGCTGGCGACCCTGCAGGATCGTGCGTCGCGAGTGCTGCACTTTCAGAAGAAGTCGCAGTCATGCTTGAAGAACATTTATCGGGCGATGTTTCCGCTAGATGATACTCCATCAAGCTTGTAGCCCTCCTTGCCAAGTTTCAAGACCTGACCGCGGTTCGCGAGTGCGTGAGGCAACAGTTGGTGGCTGGTGCCAAGGCTGCTCTATCAATGGTGCGACTGCACAGGCCTGACGTAGATGTTGCGGCAATTGCGTCTAGGCCGCCTGCACCACCAGCAGGTTCTGCCTGGAATATGGTGCCGCACTACCAGGCGGTGGATCGCCCAGCAGAAGAGATCGTCGACTTCTTTGAGGAACAAACCAACGTTCTCCTGCTGCAGTAGTAACCTAATTTGCATCCTGCACATAAGTGTACTTGTGTTGTAAAGTTCGTATAAATGTTGTGTATAATTTATTGTCGAATATGTATGAAGAGCTTTGTTAGCCTAAAGTGTGTTGCACTATGCGAGTCCCTTTCGTTAGCCTGGTCTTGCTTTTATCTTAGTCCCTTGTCAACCTGTCAGATGCGTTGCAGCTAGGTTGATGTTTGTGTCAAGTGTTTCGATTGATGTACAAGCTACTCAGGATATCGCGTTTTGGTTCGTAGAACAGATGTATATAGGGTGGCGCAGCCCCTGAGTAGATAAATTTGAAAAGTAAAGGAAAACACAGAGTTTTGGGGCACTTAGCTTTATATATTCGAAGAATAGTGCGAGGTACAATGTGTTGCTAAGTAGCCTTGGCTGAGTAGCCTTATTTGCAATGTAAAAAGTAAAGAGCGACTAAGGGTAGAAGCGTCGCAGTTGTGCGACATTCCAGGGGTTGGAGTATGCGACTCCTGTCTCTAAATCTTGAAGGCGATAGGCGCCACCTAGGATTACTTCTGTAATCACGTACGGTCCTTCCCAGGGGGACTCGAGCTTGAGATGCCCCTGCTGTTTCAGTCGCAGGACCAGGCCACCTGCGACGAAGGATCTGGGGCGAAGCCTTCTACTGTGGTAGTTGCGCAGGTTCTACTAGTAGATCGTGGATCTTTCCGCGGCGATTTCCCTTGCCTCGTCAAGGAGGTCGACGGAGTCTTCGAGTGCGAGGGATGACTCTTGCTCGCTGTAAGCGACCACGCCCGGCGCCTTGTACCGTACCTCGACGGGTAGTACTGCTTCGGCTCCGTGCACCATGAAGAATGGCGTGTAGCCTGTGACGCTGTTTGGAGTTGTGCGTAGGCTCCAGAGTACGGATTGCAGTTCGTCCGGCCAGCAACCTGCGGCTTGTTCGAGTGGCCAGAGGAGTCGCTTCTTAATGCCGTTGCAGACGAGCCCATTTGCTTTTTCCACCTGACCGTTGGTCTGTGGGTGTGCTATTGAGGCATAGCTGATGTTGATCCCCAGGTTTTCGTAGAATTCTTGGAACTCCTTGGATGTGAAGTTCATCCCGTTGTCGGTGATGATGCTGTGCGGTACTCCAAAGCGGTATACGATGGACTCGAAGAACTTTACTGCCCTATGCCCTGATTGATTGGTCATTGGCATGGCCTCAATCCACTTGGTGAATTTGTCGACTGCGACCAAGAGGTGGATGTAGCCTCCTCGTGATGACCTTGGGAGTTTGCTGACCATGTCGAGTCCCCATTGCGCGAAGGGCCAGGCCAACGGAATTGGCCGGAGTTCTGCGCCAGGTGCGTGCGGCTTGTCCGCGAATCGTTGGCATGCGTTGCACTTCTGGACGATGTCCTTGGCGTCGCGCATGGCCGTAGGCTAGTAGAACCCAGCTCGCAGAGCTTTGGCCACGAGGGCGCGACTGCCGACATGGTGCCCGCAGGTCCCTTCATGCATGTCGAGGAGAACAGCTCTTCCGTCGGCCGTGGAGACGCATTATGGTAGTACTCCTGTGATGATGTCGAGGAGAACAGTGAATGCCTTGGATCACTGCACGATGTGCCATGCATCAGTCGGATCCTCCGGTAACCTTTTGCTGAGGAGATACGTGATGTATGGTTGCGTCCAGGATTGCTCAATCATCATGACTCTCATTTGTCCCTTGAGTCATGTGTCCATCTCCAAGTCATCGAGTACCATTGGCTCATTGGGTGGTGTAGCCCCCGTGTCCGTTGCTGCGCTTGATGGAGCGTTCGCAGATGCGCTCGAGAAATACCCCAGGTGGTATGGGGGAGCGGGTAGAGCCTATGTTGGCGAGTGCGTCCGCTTCTTCGTTGCTTTCGCGACCTACGTGCCGCAGCTCGCAACCGTCGAAGTCTCCTTCGAGTGTGTCGTAGAGGTCGCGGTACGTGATCATGTTGTCGTTCAGTGCGTCACACTCATGCATCGTTTGGTTGACGACCAACTTAGAGTCACCGTATATGATGAGCCTCTTGGCGCCGCGGGCTTTTGCCATCCTCATCCATGCAACAGGGCCTCGTATCCAGTCTCGTTGTTGGAGGCTATGAACTGCATTCACAGGATGTACTTCAGCTTGTGCCCTTGAGGTGATGTCAGTGTGACACATGCGCCTGCTCTGTCCTTCTGGTTGGACCCGTCGAAGTGCATTGTCCACAGGTAGGACATGTCTGGTTTGTCCGGGAGCTGGTTCTCCATCTAGTGCATGAGGAAGTCAGGGAGAACTTGCGACTTGATTGCGTCGCGCTTTTCGTATGTGATGTCTCGTGGAGACAGTTCTATTCCCCAGAGCGTGACTCACCCTGTGGCGTCGGGGTTGTTGAGGATATGCTCCAATAGGGCGTCGTTGACCACCACGATTGGGTGTTCCTGGAAGTAATGGAGCAGTCGCCGGGCGGTCATGAAGACACCATACGCCAGCTTCTGGTAGTGCGGGTACCACTGTTTTGTTGGCGTGAGGACCTCGCTGAGGTAGTATACTGGGCGTTGCACGTTGTGGACCTTGTTTTCCTCAGCTTGCTCGACGACGAGCACTGTGTTGACCACCTGGTTGGTGGCTGAAATATATAGCAACAGTGGTTCCCTTTCTCTTGGGGTCACTAGCACTGGCGAAGTGGATAGCAGGCGCTTTAGATCTTCGAATGCTTCTTGCGCTTTGTTGGTCCACTCGAATTTTTCAGCTTTGCGGAGGAGCTGGTAGAACGGCAATGCTTTTTCACCCATCTGGCTGATGAATAGGCTGAGGGCCGCGATTCGCCCAGCCAGCTGTTGGATGCCCCTTATGTTTTTCGGCTTCTCCATGGCTAGTATGGCTTTTATTTTCTTCGGGTTTGCCTCGATTCCCCTCGTGGAAATGAGATACTCGAGTAGCTGCCCAGATGGTACGCCGAAGGCGCATTTGTCCGGATTGAGCTTGATCTGGTAGCGGTCGAGGTTGGCGAAGGTTTCGCGCAAATCATCGATTAGGGAGGCTTCCTCCTTGGTCTTGATTACTATGTCGTCGACATAGACTTGAATGTTGTGACCCAGTTGTTCCTTGAGGCAAGCCTTCATGCACCGCTGGTAGGTGGCTCCCGCGTTCTATAGCCCGAAGGGCATTGTGTTGTAGCAGAACACACCGAAGGGCACTGTAAACACTGTTTTCTCTTGATATTCCTCCTTCATTCGAATCTGATGGTAGCCTGAGTAGGCGTCGAGGAAACAGAGGCGCTCCCATCCTGCAGTGGAGTCGATGATTTGGTCGATGCGCGGCAACGGGAAGTGATCCTTTGGGCAGTGCTTGTTCAGAGAGGTGAAGTCCACGCACATCCGCAGGATATCCGTGTCCTTTTTTGGTACCAACACCGTGTTGGCGAGCCAAGTGCTTTCCTTGATCTCGCGTATGAACTTGGCTTCGAGGAGTCTGTTGATCTCCATTCCGACTGCCTACGCTCGTGGCTCAGACAATCGTCGAATTTTTTGCTTGACTGGCCTTGCGTCGGGGTTGACATTGAGTGCGTGCTCGGCGAATTCCCTGGGAACTCCTGGCATGTAAGCAGGACACCAAGCGAAAATTTCCCAGTGCTCACGGAGGAATTCGACGAGAGTGAGTTCCTATGCGGGACTCAAGTTGTTGGCGATGAGGGCCATCTTGGCGGGATCCGATTGGTGGACCTGCACTTTCTTCGTGTGCACCGATGAGTCGAAGGAGAGATCAGGTGAGCTTGGCCGGCTCAAGGGAGGCAGACTGTTGTCTGTCATCTCCAAAGGACTGGGAAATTCTGTTGAATTCGCTGTCGCAACTGTCAGATCGCTCAAAGCTCCCGTTGATCGTGATGACGCCATTGGGACCTGGCATTTTCATCTACAGGTAGGCATAGTGGGGCACTGCCATGAACCGAGCGAACGCGACGCGCCCGAGGATGCAGTGGTACTGTGAGGGCCAGTTGACGACTTCAAAGTCGATGCGCTCGCGTCGGAAGTTCTTCGGCGTGCCGAAGATTATGTCGAGGTTGATTTTGCACAGGGGGTATATGCCTTTCCCTGGGACGATGCCGTGGAACGTTGTGTCCGTGGCCTCCAGGCAAGTTAGGGGGATCCTCATTGCTCGCAAGGTACTCGCGAATATAAGGTTGATGCCACTTCTGCCATCCATGAAGACGCGTCTCATGTCAAAGCCTCCGATTTGCGCCTCGAGTACGAGGGGGCAATGGCCTGGACGGGGTACCTGAGGCGGATGGTCGTGTTTGTCGAAGGTGATGCAGGACTCGCTTCCACTGAGGTACTCAGTGGTGGATGGTGGCGAGTGTGTGGCAAGTTGACTTGGCGAGTGATGACCTTCTGCACCCTATTGGAGGGGCGTCCCTTTTGGATCATCATGGTGCCCATGGCTCGTGGGTACGGTTCGCCTCCATGGTGCTGGTCCGGTGCGGCTGCATTCGGGGGTGGCCCGGGTGGAGGTGGCGGAGCGGCTCCATAGCCTCTTTCGACTGCATTGCGGTTCATCCGAACCAGTCCCTCATGTAGCTTGAGGAACTCGCGGCAATCCTTGAGGACGTGGCTGGACTTCTTGCCATCATGCTTGTCGATGTAGAAGTGCACCGTACATGGCCCGGACAGTTTGTCCTCAATAGAGCTCGCGGGTGCCTCGTCGCGAGTGCGGTGTTGCCACACTTGCGTGGTTTTCCCGGACTCGCGGTATCCGCCGCTACGGTATCCGTTGTTGCTGTTGTCGTCGCGTCTTTCGGCGTAGCCAGTCGCGACCATGTTGACGTCGTTGCGGTCATCGTAAATGCGCATGCGACGCTTGCCTCGGCGATCGCGTCCGCGCTCGAGCTCCGCCTCCTCGTCGGAGTGAACGCGATTTTTCACTGAATCTTCTCCATCGGCCCACCGGTTCGCCATCTCCATCAAGTGGTCGATGGCCTTGGGCTTTGAGCGGCCCAGCTCCTCTCTGAGTTCTAGGCGGCGGACGCCACCGTTGAATGCGTCAATCGCGCGATCCACCGAGATGCTTTCTGCGGAGTTCTTGATGATGGACCACCTTTGGATGTAGGAGCACAGCGATTCGCCAGATCTTTGCTGGCAGCATCTCAACTCTTCGATTGATGCGGGCCGCTTGTATGTGCCCTTAAAGTTGCACACGAAGCTGTAAACCAGCTCGTCCCAACTGCGAATGGATCCGCGTGGGAGGTTGTTGAGCCATGCTCGGGCGGCGCCCTGCAGCTGTAGATGCAAGTATTGCATGGCCGTGCTTTGACTTCCTCCATGGAGGCTGGCGGAGGAGATGTGGTCCTCCAGCCAGATCTTCAGGTCCTGTAGGCCATCAAACTTCGGGTTCTCTGACGGGAGTTTAAACCCTTTAGGCATTCGTTTCTGCCTAATGGATCTGCTGAAGCATCTGGCGCCGCAGAGCTCCACATCTTCCTCTTCTGAGTCATTCGACCGAGCACGTCATGCTCTTCATTTGCCGATCTTGCGCTGCATGAGATCGTCGTGCGCATCATAGTCACGGTCGTGTCGCCGTGAGCGGCGGCGTCGAGACATGTCGTGACTGT
Source organism: Avena sativa (assembly GCA_916181665.1). Lineage (NCBI taxonomy): Eukaryota > Viridiplantae > Streptophyta > Magnoliopsida > Poales > Poaceae > Avena > Avena sativa. The sequence continues at coordinate 311,691,297 of OV702291.1, forward strand.
CATCGCTGGACGAGGGCGAGGAGTAGCGTTTTGCTAGTGCTTTGCCCTTCTTCGGGTCTGGTGTTGGCTCCTTGTCGAGAGCGGCCTCGATTAATACCAAGCCCGCGATCGTAGATCGGTGCATGGCGGCTCGGGGATCTCCAGCTGGCGGCTGGTTGTTGAGGAGGTACATGGTGGCTGCTGTGACCGCAGCCTGCGGCGTCTTAGGGACCATGTTTCCCCGTGTGTCGACTGTCATAGAGCTGAAGTCGAGGACTTTTGCACCTTCTATGCGTTCTTGCTCAGTGAGATGGGCCATCCGAGATTGCCTCTTCTTGGCGAGGTACTTGTTGCCCCTTGAGGAGGATCCTCCGTGGGAGGAGAGCCTAGCGCGACGAAGGATCGATTCATCCGCTGCCTTTTTACGCGCTTCGAGTTGCGCGATTGTTTGTAGTTCGCGCTTGAATTTTTCCTTCAGGAGTTGGTGATAGCTCATCACTAGTTCCTGCGGGGATCCGAAGGGTAGAGGAGCGCCTCGTAGGGCCTCGCGACAGCGAGCCCATTCTTGCTCGTTGAGCCTGATTATGACGCGTTCGCCGGTTTGCTCATTTATTATGGTTGGAGGTTCGACTGCTCCTCCATTATCGACGGGGGTGCGATTGCCACCGTTGCCGCTGTTGCCACTGTTGCCGCCGTTGCCGCTGTTGGGCGGGTCGGTTCCGTTACCACGATTGCCACTGTTGCAAGCGTTGGGCGGGCCAGTCTCATTACCGCGATTGCCACCGTTGTCGCGATTGGCAGAGGTATCGCCTGCGTTGATGACGGCGCACATGAAGTGATCGGGGAAGCTGCTGCTTCCACAACTCTCAGATCCGGAACCGTAGGTTCCATCTTCAGTGGCCAGATCGCTAAGATCGGAGTCGCGACTGCTATCGCTGACCGTGTTCTCGACTATTGTCGGGGTGTTTAGCTCACTGAGGGTGCCGATCGACGGAGGGAACCATGATGCTGGGGCAATCGCCTGTGTTGTCGGCCGATCAGGCATGCGAAGCGTGCCCATCTGACCAACTTGGAAGCGGAAGCTCCCGATCGCCAGGCTAATTCCGTCGCCCACGGACTCGAAGGCCGGGTGAGTGGTCGGCATGTGGATGGTGAAGTCGAACGCACCGAAGATCTGGCGAATCTCCGCTGTTGCGGAGTTGTAGATCACAGTTGATGGGGTCGAAGAAGCCACAACATCAGCACTCCCGATTCCCATAGACAGCGCCAATTGACGAGGGTTTAACTCATCAATGCCCATTGTTATGGACTTGGGTTTTGGAGAAGGAGGGAGCACTAGAGACATCTATCGGCTAGCAAACAAGCACACAGGGGACAAAGATTTACCTAGGTTCAGGCCTCGTAGAGGTCCCTACTCCTGCTTGTCTGCTCGTGGAATTATCGAAGGAACCGAAGGTTACAATGGTGTGCAAATGTAATCTGGTGAAGGTGGTGGAAACTAGGGTTGCGTGTGTCCTCCTCGCCGCCCTCTCCTAGCCCTTATATAGATAGGCTAGGTCTCGGGTAGCAGGTCGAGTCGGTTACAAATTAGGGTTTTCCCCTTCAAACTTTCTATCTTTAACTCCTTCTTGTTCTTCAAGCAATCGAGAGTCCGTAAGTAACTCGAGTCTTTCATTTGGGCCTTGGCGACACCGTGGGCCTGTACGTATTTAGACCATATATACCAAGCTCGAGTACTTGTAGGGTATACCCATGTCACTGAGAGTGACATTAACTTATCATCCATAATGAAAATTGGATAACTCTGATTCAAATAGGGTTGGCTGCAAGTTTTGCCGCTAAACTGAGATTTTTTAGTTTCGTTAATGGTACTCCCTCGGTACGAATTTAAGGATGATTCACATCAACTGATCATCAAAATACTTACCATATTGGCAAAGAAATTGGATACATAATCTCCAATTCAAATGGGGTAGGTGGTAGGATTTGTCGATGGACTGCGATTTTGAATTTGGCGGTTGTCCAAAGAAGAAAAAACCTTTGTGAAGTTCATGAATCCAAGGCTGAGAGAGTGAGGTTGGGGCACAGAATTTTTGTGCATCGAGCATACGGTAAAAAGATAAAAGCATGATGCAAAACAAATACTCCCTCTGTTTTTGTTACATGGCCCCAAACACAACCCAGGCTCTATAGCAGGAACCATTTCAAAGGCCCATTGTACTCACCTTTCATTGTTAGGGTTCATCTTCAATTTAGAAAAGTCTCTTCATCTATGGGCTCTCGAGAATTCTGCTAATCTCGTAACATCTTCAACTCCGCATCACATGCTAATGCTTTCTGTCTCATATCATCGATTGCTCGTCTATGCACTTCCTGTTCAGCCCGTAGTGCTACAATTTGTTCCTGACTAGACAAATACGACAACTTGGACTTGGACTTGTACTTGCACTACCACAACCTAGCATTACGCATGAACGTGCTTTTACGATGACATTCACCTTTTAGTACCATTTTAAATGTTTCCAGACATTCTTCTTGGGTTTGTTCTAGACCATCTTTCCCAGGTTTTGCCATCTCCTCATTCAATTTAATCTGTAAGGTTATCAGTTGGTAGACATGGGTGAGAGAAGAAAAGCTAATATAGAGAAACATGCAGACAACACATTTAACCTGTCTATGAACAAATCTTACAAGTTGGCATGGCTGATTACGCCTCATATACATTGTAGTAAAAGTATAGCTATCTGATCATACTGATAAGAGTTTTATCACTAGCACATAATAACAAGACTATGCCAACATGACATCTGTATGTTCCTTCATCGCCGGGTGCATGATATACACAATACAACTCTTTGTACAGCTGAAAACTGAAACACACACTAGTTGGAAATCATCTAGTACTTAAATTAAAAGGAAAACTGGGCAGAAGTTCAGGCAGTGTTGCACATCTAACTATACATATAAATCACTGCATATGTGTCATCACAAAATATCAATCGAACAAAAGACTTACAATAACACTCTCAGCGGATGGATTGAGCCCTTCTTTTTTGCTCCTCTATCATGCTTGGAATTTTTGCTACAGACTTACCGCACCTTTCTACAAAGTGGGTGGAACACATTATCGAAATATAAGAATCACAAAGTCTATAGAAGATTAAAAAGTAATTATTCTTACTATTGCACTCAGGTGGACAACCAATGCACGAGATCCAATTCGGTTTGCTAAGCATTGTGCGGCACGGTTTCTCTTGTTTTCTCAGCGTTCATCTGCAAAAGGAGACTAGTGATACAGATGTGCAAATAGGAATTTTGAATGTGATATGGTATCAGTCTTCACAAACCATACTGTAATCTTTGGATCAAACCAGTGGTCGAGAAGATCTATCTAGTGTTGGTCAGTCATAATTTGTTCCATAGGAGTCATTCTTTGAATATCCTTGCTTGCCTTACCATCAAAGTATTTACTCTCTAGCCTATGGTGCTGCTGGCGCAAAGAACAGGAGAACATGTCCATGAGAACATACTCTACATCCTCATTATCCAGATCGAAGTTGAATTTTGTCTGTCAGCAAGAATGGAACATTTGATGTGTTATGTGACTTTGAATAGAACCAAGAGCAAGCTTGAATGCATGATACAGAGCACCATGACTTAAATGTAATGTTTGCAATAATGAATTGTAATGGTCAGGGGTCTGTTGGTGGAGCTTGAACGATGCGAACATGGGAATATCATTCCTGACAAAAACGCCTATTTTGGATGCTAGAAAAGTAGATTCTTTTGGATCTTCTGGCCTTCGCTTGCCAGGCACAATAGAATTGATGCAATATCTAGATTGCATTCCGGAAATTTTAGCTTCAAGTTTTCTCCTACCATTGGCCCCCTTTTCTTAAATCTTCATGTAGCTGCCAATTCAACCATTACATCAAGCTTGCACGGTATATATAAGGAAGCATGCATCGATAATCCTTGGAACACATACCTTGTTTGGCGACGGGCTGATCAACAGGTTGGTGATCATCGCTATCTTGTTGGTGTTGTGCCAGCAGTGTTAGGCAAGTAGAGGTCAAAACTGGTTCGGCTGTCAATTGTTGCTGGGTATCTTGATTGGCAATTGGTGATTGTGGAATGTATGGGATGGTATTTGCTGCGTCTACTGTTGGAACCTATGGTGTGCCGGCAAGACGACATTTTTTAGCCGTATGTGAGTTTCCTGATTTTCGTTTATTGTATTTCACGGCGTGTGTTTGTGTTCAACCGGTAGCATTAGCAGGACTACTTGTCGACGCTTCGATTTTGGTACCTGAACGTGTCTTACATGAACCAGCTGATTCCTAACACACATAAACAATACTTCAATTTGTTATAGTTCTATATGTAATGAGATGCACACGGAACAGAAGAATAGTAAGGCAAAATGTGCTCTATATATATGATGCATGTACTAGGCAGAGGGCATTGCAAAATATTTGGTGGGATTGAAATACAAAACATGGAAAATGCAACATATGTAACAATTAAAAAATAGAGCAAGCACCTTGGGGGGTGGACAAGATGGCGGACTAGCAGGGAGGTCCTCAACAGGTCCAACTTCCTGAGTCAGGTCTCCCTCGAAATATTGTTCATCAACAGAAACTAATGTTGAAACAGACACTTGCCGATCATAGTTTTTCTCCCTGCTGGTACCTGGAAGGGTCTTAGGTGAACCAGCTGATTCCTAAAACACATAAGCGATACATTAATCTATCAAAGTCCTATGTAAAATGAGACGCGGATAGAACAGAAGAACAGTAAGGCAAGATATGCTGAACATATATGATGCATGAACTAAGAAGATGGCATTGCACAACATTTGGTGGGAATTGAGGTACGAAACATGGAAGATGAAACAAATATCACAATGACAAGACAGAGCAAGCACCTTGGGCAATGGACAAGCAGGCGGATTTGGGAGGGGGTTCTCGACCGGTCCATCTTCCTGAGTCAGGTCTCCCTCTGGGTTTTGTTGATCTTGAGGATAAAATTCTACACCAGAATCCTGGACTTCATGATTGGTTGTGGTAGCTACGAGATATCTAACTCTCTGTGGGCCGAGCAACCTTGCATATTTGGAATTCTTTAATAATCTATCTTCCCTAATCTTCCGTTCTTCCTCATCAGGCGGCCGCAAATCACCTTACATGCATCAGCAAAAAATATATCTTATGATATTTTAGAGAGAGGTGTGTGTAGAAGAAGAAGTTAGTACAGTGCTAGCAAGAAGTTGAAAGCTCTGAAGGAACAATGACAGACATATGCTTAATTGCTTATACGATGCCTCGACAAGAAATGTCGGAGTACAAGATAAAAAACTCAGTGCGAGAATGCAGTGAAACAAGCGATGGACTACTTTCAGATATCAAATGCGTAAAGAGCATATGAAGTGTATGGAGACAACCTTTGTGACCGCGGTTACGCAATTTCCTTCCCGTGCCTTTGCCGGACTTATGGTGAGCTTCGACCTCGCCGTTCACCCTTGAGCGGGTTTGCCTCCCCATCTCTCCAGCGTTGTGGACAAGGTCGAGGAAGCAGATCCGGTGCCATGGAGTCAGGGAAGTGGATCTAACGAAGCCGCAACAGCGTTGTTAAGCCGGCTCCAGTGCCGTGGACCTCGTGTACAGAGGAGCTTATCTGCTGCAGGATGGCGTCGGGAGCTGGTAAAACGTCTTCGCGGTCACTACGGTGGCATGCGGGTGGAGAGGCTGTGAAGGGGAGATGGGACAGAAGAGCACGGCCGTGGTCATGCAAGGTGATCTCGAGGGATTCGGCCCGAAGGGCGCGGGTGATACTAGTATGTTTGAAACGCTGAATTATGTGGTGCGTGGAAATTTACAAGAGAAACCATTTTGAGGAATGGCCTTTGGCGCGTTGTTTCTGGACCGAAGGGCGAGATGAAAATTTAGTACCGTTTGAATTTTGGACGCGGGAGCCCATTGCGACGGGTGTTTCTGGTGCACTGCTTGGTGGAAGAGGTGATTTCGGCTTGTGGTTTGTCTCTATGTTGATTTTTCTTGTACTCGATCTACTACTATAGTCTAAAAGTTTGACTCCAGGGCCACACAAGTATATAGTGCACGAATTTATTCACGGTAATGGGCACGAACTACCTTTTATGGTAATGTGTTAATTTTCAGCAAAACATGTTTCTACAGATCTAAACGAAAGTGCAAAATAAGGCTTTTCCATTTTCTGAATGGATAGAATGAGACTGGGATACATTGTCAGGATGAAGCAATTAGGCAAAGTATAGTTTCATACAGAGTGCCAAAGAAAATATCAGGCTGACAACACAATGAAAGTCATCTTCATTATTCAAAATAACAATCTGTTTGCATGGCAGCTCTTTCATCACCCTTCAAAAATCATCTACCTACAAAGATGCGCGGAGAATCTCTGCTCGTGCTTTGACCTATTCCAAAACCGTCACGTTGATCTCATTGACATCTTCATTAGCCGAATTGGGAACACGATTTTCAGCCACTAACTTCTGAAGATCAGCAGCAACATCAAGGCCATCGTCAATAGTAGAAATCCATCCTCGGTTCAATTCTCTTATCCGCCGAGTGGCTGTGTCCAAATACTTTTGGAGAAGCCTAATCTTAGCTTCGGCCATGCACCATACTTCGGTTTGCTTCATAGAAATGGCTGTATCACTGGCACGCTGAATATCTGTGCTACGAACCTCCTTGGCAGGGACATGATCATGCACTTGCTTCTACAAATTGCAATCCAGCAAATCAATCAGTAAATAACACGCAAGATACAACAAATAGCCATGTTTAGGGTACTCGACCAGGCCATGTTTCTGTACAAATTATGTTGTGCCGAGTGGGGCTAGAGCCGCATGTCCAAAACTCTTCAGTATTCCCTAGCAAGACAAGGAATGTTTCGGCAGTACATCATCTTCCATGCCTTACAAAAAATACATACTAGTATGACAAGACAGGGCAAGCAAAGGCTAAACTACTCTCAAAAATAAAATGCATAACGACATCGTGCGTATATGCAAAATGGAGGCATACCATTGTTTGGGGAGGATTGTTGGGGGTTATCGTTGGACTGGCGAGTCTTCGTACTAGTGCGAGATAACCAATTTGGCTTGACGACTAGCAGTTGCCTTCTTTTCTCTTTGAACCGATCCCGCGGTACTGCAACTAGCATGCATTAGAAATAATTGGTAACGAGAAGGCACAGCAAGGAAGCGATGAACTACATCCGGAAGTAGTAGTAGTAAAGTGCAAGGAAAGCTGGCATAGTAAGTGTGCAACAACCTTCGTCCCGGTTGTATGGACTTCTAACCATCGCCCTATGAGGGGTCCACGTGGCGTACGCATCTCTCGGTTGGGGTGGTGGGGAAGCTGACACTCTGAGTGGGGGAAGCAGATGCGAGGAAGCAACGACGGTAGCGTGGATGACGGCGTCGCTGAGTAGACTCCGGTGACCTGGAAGTCGGCTAAGGAGGGATGGGATAGAGGATGATGTGAGTATGGATTGTGGAGTCGGCGGGCGAGCGAGCGAGAGGCCCCGTCAGTATGGAGGTAGCTCTCGTTTGCTGAGAACTGAGAAGTGAAGGAATGGTTAAATTTTGGGGAAGGTAGAAGGGAGGGTCCAACCAATAATCCTCTAAAATTTGGAACTAGAAGATCCCGCCAATATCACGCGAAAATTTAGTGCTGAATCGCGCTTGGCTCACCTCCCGGGTACAATTAAAAGGAAGGCTCGAAAAGCAGCACGCATCGAATGCGATGGGACGGTGGCGTGTGCAGCTTGTGAAGAAAAGTTAGAGTCTAGTACAGTGGCGGATACTAGATGAAAACGAAAATTGGGGTGGTGCTGGCTGCCAGCCGTGGCCCTCATAAAAAATAAATAAATATTTCAAATTCGTTTAAATACATCAAATAATTGATCCAACGGTCAGCATTCAAAGTTATTTGTATGAATGGGGCCCATATACTATAATGAGCTAAACGGCTGAGTGAACTTGAGTTTCTTAGCTAAACAGTGCGCATATGCATATGCCAACTCATTTGAACTAATTTAGGCAGACAGACCTAAGAATCATAAGGAAAACATGCATGCTCCGCAATGTCCCAAAACATGGTGCGCTTGACGCATTTCGAGCCAAATTCTTTTGAATTTCTTTACTAGTATGAAACATCCTCGTAATCACTTGAAAAGTGAAAAATGTTCTTTCATAATTGTCTGAAACTCCCACGGTCAACATTGTTTGCTACGCCAAGACGCACCCATCTACCCGATGTGAGAACCGTATCATAAAGTGTAGCTAGGGTATCGATATATATGGCCATGACCTTATTGGTCCTTTGGACTGAAACCCAAGAATGTTCATACACTGTAGGCTACTAGTAAATTGCACGTGCCATGCACGTGAGACTCAGATAATAGACATATGTCATATCATCATTATATAAAATTATAATAGGTAAAGCACAAAAAATTATAAATTTGATCAAGATATATAAAGTATGGGTGTATATTTGGTTATTGTACTTTGTATCATCATGTAGAAGTCAAAGATTATTAGCTACCTAACACTTAAAATTTTTGGTGACATGGTCTAGAGAAACGAGGGAGAGGATTCTAGGAGTATGATGGAGAAGTGTGTTTTGAGGTTTGTGCATAGCATTCACTCTGCTGAAGACTATCTATAGAATCTTCTAAATGCTCGAATGGAAAAGAAGATCCAACGGTTGGAAATATTGGGATTCACGAGTATTGATCCAACGGTCATCATTCAAAGTTATTTGTATCTTACCACTATTACTAAATTGCACATGCCCTGCATGTGAGACTCAGATAATAAACGCTTGACATATCATCACTATATAAAATTATCTCTACTATTATAATTGAGAAGTTTTGAATTGGATCCATAGCACCAATCCTGACCATTGGGATGTTAGATCCAATGGTGCAAAGCAGCTAGATTCGTGTTAAATAGTACCTAGAGAAAACTCCACCATGTTCTAGAACCATCATTTCACCACCCCCAAAACTTCATAGCACGGTAGGTTGTATTCTCAATATGTGTAGATAGTTATTATTAATTGACTTAATTTATGCATTTTGCGGGTGGTGACATGATGGTTCTAGAACATGGTGGAGTTTTCTCTAGGTCTGTACTATATATTCAACATGAAACCAGTTGCTCTGAACCATTGGATCTAACAGCCCAACGGTCAAGATTGGTGCTATGGATCCAATTCAAAACTGCTCCACTACAGTAGTAGAGAGAATACAGCCTACCATGCTATGAAATTTTGGGGGTGGTGACATGATGGTTCTAGAACATGCATGGTGGAGTTTTCTCTAGATACTATTCAACACGAATCCAGCTTCTCTGAACCATTATTGGATCTAACAGCCCAACGATTAGGATTGGTGCTATGGATCCAATTCAAAACTACTCCATTATTGTAGTAGAGATAGAGATATCTTACCACTATACAGTGTACGAATAACTTTGAATATTAACCGTTGGATCAAGACTCATGAATCCCAACATTTCCAGCTGTTGGATCTTCTTTTCCATTCTAGCATGTAGAAGATTCTATTGATAGTCTTCAGCATAATGAATGTTATGCACAAACCTCAAAACGCACTTCTCCATCATACTAGAATCTTCTCCCTCGTAGCTAATAATTGTTGACTTCTACATGATATTATCTTACCACTATATAGTGTACGAATAACTTTGAATGTTGACCGTTGGATCAATATTTGCGAATCCCAGCATTTCTAGCTATTGGATATCATGCAGAAGTCAACGATTATTAGCTATATAAAACTTTAAAATTTTGGTAACATGTTGGTCTAGAGAAACGAGGCAGAATATTCTAGAATGGTAAGTGTTATTTGAGTTTTGTGCATAGCATTCATTGTGATGTGGACTATCAATAGAATCTTCTAGATGCTTGAATGGAAAAGAAGATCCAACGGCTCGAAATGATGGGATTCATGAGTCTTGATCCAATGATCAATATTCAAAGTTGTTCATACACTATATAGTGCTAAGATAAGATCATGTAGAAGTTAACGATTATTACCTATCTAAAACATGTTTTTTGGTAACATCATCTAGAGAAACGAGGGAGAAGATCCTAGAATGATGAGGAAAGTGTGTTTTGAGTTTTGTGCATAGCATTCATTGTGATGAAGACTATCAATAGAATCTTCTAGACCATTAAAAAATAGAATCTTCTAGATGCTAGAATGGAAAAGAAGATCCAACGACTGGAAATGTTGGGATTCGTGAGTCTTGATCCAACAATCAATATTCAAAGTTATTTGTACACTATATAGTGCTGAGATTATAATAGGTAAAGCAGAAAAAATATAAATTTGATCAACATCTATAAAATATGGGTGTATATATATTTGGTTCTTGTACTTTGTATATCATTTAGAAGTACGTCAACGATTATTAGCTATCTAAAACTTTAAAATTTTGGTAACATGGACAAGAGAAACGAGGGAGAAGATTCTAGAATGATGGAGAAGTGAGTTTTGTGCATAGCACTCATTGTAATGAAGATTATCAAAAGAATCTTCAATCTGCTAGAATGGAAAAGAAGATCCAACGGTTGGAATGTTGGGATTCGTGAGTCTTGATCCAACGGTCAATATTCAAAGTTGTTTGTACACTATATAGTGGTAAGATCATGTAGAAGTCAACGATTATTACCTACTAGTAAGTTGCATGTGCCTTGAACATGAGACTCGGATAGTAGATGTATATCTATATACAATTATAATTGGTGAAGCACAAAAAAAAATATAAATTTGATCAACAACTATAAAGTATGGGTGTATATATTTGGTCCTTGTACTTTGTATCATCATGTAGAAGTCAAAGATTATTAGCTACCTAACACATGAAATTTTTGATAACATGGTCTAGAGAAACAAGGGGGAAGATTCTAGTATGATGGAGAAGTGTGTTTGAGGTTGTGCATAGCATTCATTATGCCGAAGACTATCAATAGAATCTTCTAGATAATATGATGGAAAAGAAGATCCAACGGCTCGAAAGCTGGGATTCGCGAGTCTTGATCCAACGGTCAACATTCAAAGTTATTCGTACACTGTATAGTGGTTTGTAATGAAGACTATCAATAGAATCTTCAAGATGCTAGAATAGAAAAGAAGATCCAACGGCCGGAAATTTTGGGTTGCGAGTCTTGATCCAACGGTCAATATTCAGAGTTGTTTGTACACTATATAGTGGTAAGATCATGTAGAAGTCAACGATTATTAGCCACTAGTAAGTTGCACGTGAGACTCGGATAGTAGACGTATGACATATCATCATCACTATATACAATTATCTTACCACTATATAGTGTACGAATAACTTTGAATGTTGACCGTTGGATCAAGATTCGTGAATCCCAGCATTTCTAGACATTGGATCTTATTTTCCATTCTAGCATCTAGAAGATTCTATTTGTAGTCTTCGGCTGTAACATCCCAGAACTTTAATCCAAGGTTATTAAGATCCAAATCATCAAAATTAGGGTTAACAAAAACATTTCCAATTAAAATTATTAAAGCATTCATATGTATGTGCATTTAAATTAGGAGTTGATTTGAATTGCCTTGTTTAAGTGATCCATTGCTTGTAAAATGATTCTTAGGTGAAATAAACATCATCTAGATCATTCCCAAACAAATCCCAAAGAAAAACAAATCAAAATGAATAAAAGAAGAGAATGATCATTTGTGCCATTTTAATCAACATACCTACTTTGGCTATTCCTAGGACTCAATTCTTAACAGAAACAATTGTGGATCTTTGCACCCCTCTCTAGTACATGTAATGATGGACCAGGGCCCACTTTGTGATCTGCCAAAAACTTTCAAACACTAATTTTAAATGGCATTTGAAAATTGGATCTAGTTCATATGGGAAGATCCCACTTATTCAAAAACCACTCAAATGAGCTTTATTTTCAAAACCCAAGCAACCACAGATGATCAAGCTTATGACTAACACACCCACCAAACATCTTTTCAAAATTCAAAACTAATTTTCTTGTGGCCATTTTCACAAACACTTGGAAGGCAGGAATTACACCTAGTAATAGCTCACTGTTTTCTACGGGTTTTTGCCACCCATTTGATCTCCAATTACTCCCTCTGTCCCTTCTAAAGCTAACCAAAGCCTAAGCACCCCACCCCTTTGTCCCTAGCAGCAGTGTCGTGCCACCCCGAGGACATGCTCACCGGCCTAACTTGCCATCACAGCAGCAGACCGCCCCTCTCTCTCGCCATGTCTAGGAGCTAGACCAGACCGCACCGCCACCCTCTGTCCCCTTCCGGAGCAGAGCCAAGCCGTGGACCACCCGCAGAGCGCCGCGCCCAGAGCGTCTGCGCCATGCCGAGAACGCACCAGAGCGCCGCGCCCGACAAGCGTGCACACGCAGCACCTCGACCGCAGCCCGTGCTCACCGCATCGCCACGACCTAGGGAACCACCTAGACATGCCCGTTCGCCGCCGCTTGACCCGCAGCCACCGCACGCCGTGTCGAACGCCGCCTCATCTGCTCAGAGCGTGAGCACCGCCCGACCGTTTGCCACCGCCCCTAGCCCCGCATTTAAGCCATAGCGCACCCCCAAGAGGCAGACCACCGTCCCCTACCTCGAGCCACGCTGCTAGCGCGTTGTGCAGCCCTCGCCGGAGTCGCCCGCCCATCACTCTCGGTCGCCTCGTCAAGCTATAAATAGAGGCCACCCTAGCACAAACCACTCACACCATTCCACTCCCCTCTCCTCACTGGTCCTTCCCCACCTCTAGCCGGCGTAGCTCGAGCACTTGTTCGCCGGAATTTGGCCGGAGGAGCCCGCTGCAGAGGAGGAGAAGGTGTCGTCGATTTCGTCCACCCCCGGAGCTGCCTCGACCACCCCCGAGCTCGTCGTCGACAACCAGTTCGTTGGCCTGCCTTGCCGTCATTGTTGGAGCCCTGGTACGCCCCCTGAGCACCCCCACCGAGCCGCTAGGGTTAGACCTCGCCGGCGACCTGTCCATCATCGACGACGAGCCCTAGCCGTAGATCCTAGTTCTAATCTAACGGCCCACATCTCCCCGTACCGCTTCGTGTGTAATGAGCCGCTGACCGGTGGAACCCCTGTCAGCTGTGCCTCGCGCCGTAGAGTGTCACTGGGCCGGCCCGTTAGCTTTCCTGCGCGACCCATTTAATTCAAATTAGGATTTTTCTATTTAGGTTTAAACTTAGTTTTCTCCTCTAGTTTTAAAATCAATTCAGAGAGATTTTCAAATCCAAATGGAGTGATTCCAATTTTGTTAGATAGCTACTAAAAAGATCTATCCAAGCCCGTTGGATTTAATTCATTTAGAGTTAGAGATCTCTCCTAGTAAAAATAACAAGACAAAACCTTTTGCACATTCAAACATTTTTATAAAATCAACCATGATAGATTTTGAGTTGATTCCAACTCTCAAAAATCACATTTAACCATACCTATCTGAATATGTAATAATATTAGGGTTTACATGCAGTGACTTTGGACTAGTACCAAAATAATGCTATATAGGCATTTCTAGTCACTTTAAATCATTAAATAATGAACTTAAACCAAAGTAATTGTGATCCAACCCTTAAATCACTTTCCCACATGTTAGAATATGTGGTGATGACATGTGTCCACATGATCCCATATTTTAAGTGGTGAATATTAAATCTTAGACAATTTTCAATGAGTAGAAATTACTTTTCTTAAATAAAAAAATGAAACTAGTTAATAAAACTTGTGATGCTTGTGATGATAATAGATCATCAAATGTGTTCTTTAGAGTGCTAATTAGACTAGTTAAGTATTGTTTGGTGATTGTATATTTCTGTATGTATTTATAGACGATAGTACCGACCAAGCTTTCGAGGAGGAGGAGTTCTATCAAGAGGAGGAAGAAAACTTCAACCACTGGACTGCATAAGGCAAGCCACCATTAACAATGCAATCTAACACTTGCAAGTATAATGCTTAACAAGCTAGGATTAAGCTAGATGAGTTGAGCAAAGATGCTTTAGGCATGCTTTGGTCATACCACTTTGACTATTATTTACCCCAAGTATTATTTTCAAGCTTTACTTCCTTTACTTTACCCAAAGTTCTTTACTTGTTTTAAAGGTAGCATAAAGAGTATAAAACTTAGCCTATTTAGATAAACTTTAGATGTCATTCTATGGCATGAGATTGATCCCATCTTTCCCCCTTAGTGAACACTCTTAACTTAGTATTTTAGAGTAGATAAAAACATGAGTCACTTTAGATGGGAACACTTGGTGAAAATGAATTATGAAATCCTTGGAATGATGAGTCATTCTATTGAGATGTTTTGACATGTGTTGATAAACACAAATGGTTTATGATGGTGAAAATGTTGAGGCATGAGCCTTAACCCTTTTAAAAAACTGATGGTTGGATTCGGATGTGATACCGTTCCAAATTTACCGTACAACCACAGTACCTGAATTGGGTAAGGCTTAGCCAAAAGTTTATATGCATTAGTATTAGTTCCCTCGCGGGAGAGGTTTGAGCTGAGGCTACCTCTCAATGTTGTCCACCTATGCAGTGCCCAAGATGACAAATGGTCATGGTTGGGAGGCCATGCTCATAGGAGAGGTGCTTATACTAGGGTGTGTAAAGGAAAGGTTATGTTTGATTATCTGCATACTAAGTATGATGATTCAGGGTTATCCCTAACAGATGTATCGAATCTTGTGGTCAAAGTGTACCACCTCTGCAGAGTGTCAAACTATTCAAATAGCCGTGCCCGTGGTTATGGACAGTTGGAATGGCCATACTGTTTCCTTGTTAGATGTTTTCAAAATAATTTATGAAAGGAATGATGAATCTTGACTTGACCACAACAGGGTTGTGTTTATGACAATAGCTTCCCAACTTAGGTGATTCTAGAACTTTATTTTATCTTTCTTTGTTTCAGAACTCAGCTTAGGTTTCAAACTTAACTTTATAGTTAAACATAGAGTTAGCACTTTAACTTAGAACTATACTACTTGTTAGTGGTAGTTTGCGAGTACTTAAAGAGTACTCATGGCTTTTGTCCCTGGCTATTCTCATGGCCAGACTATGAAGTAGACTACCATGATGATGGCCAGCAGGATGGCTATGATAACTAGGACTATCTGCCTTCGTCAGCATTGCCTGTGCCCCTGAAGATGGACCCCACCGCTACGCTTATTATTTATTCTGCTTCTTGTTGTATTAAGACTGGATCATGAGATCCTTATTTGTGTAAGACCTTATGTATGGTTTGTAATGGATGATGTACTGTGATATCCAATCTGTCATGTCTCACAAAAAATGGTAATCCTGGGATTGTGATGTATGACATAATAGGCCTCTGGGATTAAAAATTCGGGTGTTGACAAGTTGGTATCAGAGCCATCCTGACCATAGGAGACCCTAGTTAGAATGGACGTCTGAACAAAAACCTAATTTCCAAACCAAAGTGAGTATTTAGGAAAAACTATTTCCTCTCTTACCCTTGGGAATTCATTCTTTCTCAAAAATTCATGTTCCTCAAAAATTCTTACATTACTACTTAAAATTTGACACACTTTATCACTTCACTAACTTCCTCATCCTTAATTCTTGTAGATGGAGACTCAGTTCAGCAAGTTCTACCAGTTGGGAAACAGAGGTCAACTGATCTTCGAGAGGGATCTGGATTCACTGTCGGAGTTACTGGGACGCCCACATCCGGAGTTTCTTGGAGCTCAACTTCTAGGACCCCCAGGACGAGATTTACAATGGCTAGTCACTGCTGATCTTAGAGGAAGCATCAAAGCACCAACATCCGGGAGAATCCAGTTCTCCGTGAGAGAGAACAACTGGCTAGATGGACTAGCCAGGGCAATGCATGAAGCTCTCACACGTCTATGTGCCCTCAGCGTCAACCAAATCCAAGGAATCCATTTTGCTCATTACGCAAGACATGACTTCATGGGAATGCCGATGGAGATGCTAAGTCACCCAGAGCTGAAGCGTCAAGTGGAGAACCTTGACTTCCTGTTGTACGATTGCTAGAAGGAATTAGACAATGCCAGGGAGTTTGCCAACCACAAACGTGCCATTGCCGCCCAGAAGGCCTAGACTTTCTCACTGCTTGTCAAGGACCGTCAGTCTCTTCGCCTCGAGCGCGAGAAGAAGGATCGCACCATCGCCCGTCTTCGCAAGAAGGTGGCCGACCTCAAGAAGACCATCAAGGAGTAGGAAGCTCAGCTTGCAGCAAAGGAGGAAGAAGAGGAGGGTGAAGACATCCAGGGAGACATGGATTCTTACCTTAGTAATGATGATGACTTTCTGGAGGAGGATGCCGTGGACTTCTACACTGACGATGAGGACTCCGACTTCATCAATGATGAGTAGATGCACTAGGGCACTTTCGTAGCATGAGATGTATCGATCCCACTATATCGTAGCTTGTAGAATGGTTCTTCAAACAATCTGTTTTCCTTTGTTATTGTGGTGTGTGTTTGTATCGTGTGCTTGTTTGCATGAATGAAATGAAGTTAGTTGCAAAACCTGAGTCAAACTCAAAGTTTTAGCTTGAAACCAAAACCATGAACCTTAGAACTTTCCCTCTTACCCCTTTATCTACTTCAATGTTCAGATGACTCGTGGAAACCAAGGAAGGAGCAGCTCGTCGCAAGACCCAATGCTGAAGATCTCTCAGAATATCATCGCAGACAGAGAAGCAAGCAGGGCAGAACGCCAAGCTAATCTAGTAACACTGCAACAGATCGCCCAGATGGCTCTCAACAACCAAGGGCATGGAAACCAGGATCATCATGGATCTAAACTCAAAAACTTTCAGAATACCAATCCCCCAATCTTCAACCAAGATGAAAACCCACTAGATGCTGATGACTGGCTGCAGACAATGGAAAACAACTTAGAAGTTGCAGGAGTTGATGACAACGAGAAAGTTCTCTTCGCCACCCACTACCTGGCAGGAGATGTAAGAACTTGGTGGACTAGTATCCGTAATATGAACCATGGTCAAGTGATGACATGGGAAGCCTTCAAAGTCAAGTTTAGCCGCACCCACGTGCCGCGGGGCTTAGTCACCAGAACGAGGGATGAATTCAGAGAGTTGAAGCAAGGCAGAATGATTGTGGTGGAATACCATGACATATTCATGTCGTTTGCCAGATATGCACCTGATGAGATCAACACAGAGGACAATAAGAAGGAGAGATTCTTGAACGGACTGCATGATGAGATGCAGACTGTCCTCGTCAACATCCGTTTCCAGGATCTCGAAGAGCTAGTCGACTCTGCCATTCAGATGGAAGGGAAGATTAATCAGGCAAACGACAACCGCAAACATCGTATGATGTAGCAATCAGGATCCAGCAGTCACCAGAAGTACCGTCCCAACCCCTCACCAGGATATGCACCAAGGAACAACCGACCCCCAACGTCTCGCCCAAGATACCCCAACCATAGCGGAGGCAATGTGAAGTCAGGAGGAAACAATCACAACTCCGGCAATGCCAACAATTTCAACTGTGCCCCTTCCAAGAGCAACAACAACAACAACATCAACAACAACACTGCACCCAGAACTGGCAGCAATGCTTTGCCCATCGCAGCAAAAGACAAGTCCCAGATCACCTGTTTTGAGTGTGGAGTGATGGGTCACTATTCCAATGAGTGCCCCAAGAAGACTGCTGCCACTGCCAATATGAATGCCCCAGCTCAACAGCAGCGTCGTGTTCAACCAGGAAGAAGATTTTCCCCAGGGAACCCTCACAACCGCAATGGTCGTCTCTTCCACGTGAACGCCGAAGAAGCCCAAGAAGCGCCAGATGTAGTGCTGGGTATGTTTTCTGTCAACTCAGTTTTAGCAAGGGTATTGTTTGATTCGAGAGCATCGCATTCATTTGTCACCAAAGAATTTGCATGCACCAATAAGATTCACCGACCCAATTTGAAGCATGTCATGATAGTTCAAATCCCCGGTTCAACTACAAAAGCTAGAAAAATTTGCAAAGCTGTGTCTATCAGAATACATGGGATAGATTTTTATGCTAACCTAATCATACTCGGAACCAAAGGATTGGAAGTAGTACTAGGTATGGACTGGATGTCAAGGCATAAAGGACTGATAGACTGTGCTAAGAAAGCCATCACCATGACCAGTAGCTCTGGAGTAACAGTAGAGCATATCTCTAAAACCTTACCTCGTCAATTCAAATGCAACAAGAGTTTACCCTACCCACCATAGACCAAGTAAGAGTAGTCTGTGAATACCCCGACGTATTCCCAGATGAATTGCGAAGTATGCCCCCGGATAGGGATATTGAGTTCATTATCGAACTAATCCCCGGAACCGGACCCATAGCCCAGAGACCCTATAGCATGAACCCCTCGGAGTCAGTAGAATTGAAGAAGCAGTTGGATGCCATGTTAGCAAAAGGCTTGATTCAACCAAGTGCATCGCCATGGAGATCACCAGTGTTATTCGTCGACAAGAAAGATGGAGGCAACCGTTTGTGCATAGATTACAGAAAGTTGAATGATGTCACCATCAAGAACAAGTACCCCTTACCAAAGATAGAGGATCTATTTGATCAGTTAACTGGAGCTCAGGTATTCTCAAAGATTGATCTTAGGACTGGTTATCACCAACTTAAGATTCGTGCAACGAATATTCCAAAGACCGCCTTTACTACTCGCTATGGTTTATACGAGTATACGGTTATGTCTTTTGGATTAACCAATGCCCCTGCTTGTTTCATGAATCTCATGAATAAGATCTTTATGAATTTCCTAGATAAGTTTGTAGTTGTGTTTATCGATGATATCCTTATCTACTCCAAGTCAGAAGAAGAGCATGAGCAACATCTAAGAATCATCCTAGAAACCCTGAGAGAGCATCGGTTATATGCCAAATTCAGCAAGTGTGAGTTTTGGCTGAAAGAAGTAGGATTCTTAGGACATATTGTGTCTGCCGGAGGAGTCTCTGTTGATCCCGCCAAGATCAAAGATGTCGAAGAATGGGAAGCCCCAACCACTCAAACCCAAGTCCGTGCATTTCTCGGATTAGTGGGATATTATCGCAAGTTTGTAGAAGGATTCTCGAGCATCGCCAGACCCATGACCCAATTGTGGAAGAAGGACAAGAAGTTTGAATGGACCGACAAATGTGAAGCCAGTTTCCAGGAGCTGAAGAAGAGATTGATATCAGCCCCAATATTGATCATGCCAGACATCAAGAAGCCGTTTGATGTGTATTGTGATGCATCCAAGATTGGTCTCGGATGCATATTAATGCAAGAAGGCAAAGTCATCGCTTATCTGTCTTGCCAACTAAAGTAGCATGAGCAGAACTATCTGACCCATTATCTTGAATTAGCAGCCGTAGTGTTGGCATTGAAGACATGGCGTCATTATCTGATGGGTAATCGCTATGAGATTTCCTCAGATCACAAAAGCTTGATGTATATTTTCACCCAGAAGGAGCTAAATATGAGGCAAAGGAGATGGATAGAGTTAATCAAGGATTATGACCTTGACATTCACTATCACCCCGGCAAAGCCAATGTGGTAGTGGATGCTCTTAGCAAATTGCCTTGCAGGTTAAACACCATGATCAAGGAGAAGCAGCCAAATTTGTATGAAGATTTGGAGCAGTTCAGAATTGAATTAGTTAGCAAAGGATTCTTAGATAGCATTGAACTTCAACCCACTTTGATTAGCCAAATCAAGGAAGCTTAGAAAGGAAATGAAAGTATCGACAGAATCAAACATCGTATTGGTATAGGAAAGGTACCTGGATTCATGGAAGACGAAGGAGTTCTATGGTACAGAGGACGTATCTGTGTTCCAGCTGATTCGGAACTGACGCAGGTTATCATGCAGGAAGCTCATGATACTCTTTATTCTATCCACCCCGGAGGAACGAATATGTATCAAGATTTTAAAGAGCAATTTTGGAGGCACAAGATGAAGAGAGAAATCGGAAGCTACATCGCCAAGTGTGACATCTGTCAAAGATTCAAAGCAGAGCATCAGAGACCCACAGGACTGTTGCAACCATTGCAAATTCCAGAATGGAGATGGGATTCCGTCGGAATGGACTTTATCATCAGTTTGCCTACTTCCTGTAGGGGAAATGACTCAATCTGGGTCATAGTTGATAGACTGTCCAAGGTAGCTCACTTCATACCAGTCAAGACTACCTAACAGAGTTTGAAGCTAGCAGAACTGTATATTGCTAGGATTGTTAGTTTGCATGGAACCCCCAAGACCATAGTATCAGATCGAGGAACCCAGTTTACCTCGAGATTTTGGCAAAAAGTTCAGGAAAGATTGGGAACCAAATTGAACTTCAGCACTGCTTATCACCCGCAAACTGATGGACAGACTGGGAGTGTCAACCAGATCCTAGAGGATATGTTAAGAGCTTGTGTGTTAGAGTACGGATCAAAATGGGAAGACTGCCTGCCTTTTGCAGAATTCTCATATAACAATAGTTATCAAGCTAGTTTGCAAATGGCACCATTTGAATTCCTATACGGAAGAAAGTGTTGCACCCCTTTGAATTGGTCGCAAGTAGGAGAGATTCAGATCTTTGGACCCGACATTCTCAAAGAAGACGAAGAAAAGGTGCACAAAGTCCGTGAGCACCTCAAGACCGCCCAATCCAGACAGAAGAGTTATGCTGACAAGAGAAGGAGAGACCTGACTTTCAATGTTGGAGATTTTGTATATCTCACGTTTTCGCCATTGAAGGGAACGCAACGCTTTAGTCTGAAAGGAAAGTTAGCCCCCAGATATATCGGGCCCTTCAAGATTCTCAATCATCGAGGAGAAGTATCGTATCATCTGGAACTACCAGAAGAGATGTCTGCCATCCACAATGTGTTTCATATCTCGTTACTTCGCAAATGCCTGGAAGTGCCGGAGAAGACTGAAGTGTTCAAGAACATCAATCACCGAGCTGTTGAGATCAACAATGACCTGACATATTGTGAAGTGCCCATCCGTATCCTAGAAGAATCTTACAGAACCACCAGGATCAGGAGTATCAAGTTTCTCAAGATTCAATGGAGCAACTGTAACACCCTCGAATCGGGCCTATGCAAGTTTTAGCGCTTCCCGCCAAAACCGCATAGAAACGATTCAAAGATGCCCACCAGGCACTTGCGTGCGGGTGGAAAACGAAGTAATACCATTACACATTAGTCCACGATGGAACCCACAGAACATTTATATACAACAAAGACTCATTGAGTCAAGAATACAGATATACAGTACAAAGATCCAAATCACCTTGAAAACAATACAACGTCCGAGTACGGACAAGATGCAAATGGGGCGAAGAGCCCTGAAGAATAACCAGTGGCGTCCATAACCCTGCCCAGGCCAAGACGGAAGGTTAACCATGCTAACGATGTCGATCTCAAACCTGCTAAAACAAAAGGGGTGCCGACAAAGGGCAAAGGAAAAAGAGGAGCGTCAGTACTGAGGCCAGTACATGGCGAGGCTAGAATTCGGCGGCTCTCGCCTACATAGGTGTGGTGGACTGAAGTGGCAGCGAAGCATGCACTAAACAACCTATAGAGACTCGAAACCAATGTCGGCTATTAGGGAGGGATAAGAAATACTTATTCGGGACCAACCTGATACTAACACCAATCATACCCCTCCTAGTATTCCCCCTCGAGACCAAACGAGGAAGTCAAACCGAGGAACTCACACAGTTGGCAGTTTTATTCATTCCATTATAGTTGTAGCACTTACTAGTAAGATATAGATAGCATGAGTCATCCTGATAGCATAAGTAGTGGGCAGTTTTATTTAACCGTTCCGTTGTAGCTGCAATACTTACTTGGCAGGTATAACATGACATGATACACCCCAATTCCTTCAGTTGTTGGCACTTTTATTATCCATTCCATTGTAGTGAATCTGATTACTAGTCACATATATTAAGTTAAATTCACAGTACTACTTTAGTTATTGTTGTCTATGATCGAGATACTGTGCTCCAAGTCGTCCATAACCACGGACACGGCTTTCAGAAAGATTTACCCTGCAGGGGTGCACAAATAGCAACACACACACGATCAACTTCGGAAAAACCAAATCAAAACCCAACAAGGCTTTCACGACAAAGCAATCACAGGATTCATAAGATATTTCAGGGGGCCACCCCACTAAGCTACCCGCAACAAAGTTGGCCGGCTTCGGAACGGACCCGGGGTTTGTGTCAATGGTTGTAAACGACTGGGAACCCGAAAGTGTCACTGGGCTTATCGATACCACGAAAACATTCCACGTTCCAAAACAGTACAGGTGCTCCACGCACAATCGTAAATAAAGCAGTAAAGCATGGCATAAGCACAGGATAGTAATAAATCCACAAACTAGTTTGTGGCCCCAAGAAATAAGAAATGAATCAAGCTCTGGCTAAGGGGATTCATGGTCCCACATGCGGATAGTGCGATAGTCAAGGAACAGGTATCAAGTACTCGAGACCTACGGGACGCAAGAACTACTCCCTCCTCATCATGGGAATCAGCAATGGTGATGGAGATGGTGGTGGAGATCAATGGAGATGGCTCCGGGGGCACTTCCCCGTCCCAACAGGGTGCCGTAACAGAGACTTTCTGTCCCCCGAATCTCCTCTTCGGTGGTGGCGGCGCTGTGGAACTTTTCGTGGATTTCTGATTGACTATCTTGTGTTTTGGTATCGGGAGGCTCTTATAGGCGAAAGAGGCAAGGTCGGTGGCCAGACAGGGGGCCCACACCATGCCCTGGCATGGCCTAGGCTGGCCCGTGCCAAGGGGGTGTGGCCACCCTGTGGCCCCTCTCCGACTCTCCTTTTGGCTCCATGAGTCTTCCAGGAAAAAATGTAATTTTGGATTTTGTCCCGTCCAATTCCAAGAATATTCATTTTCTGACTTCCTGGAACCAAAAACAGCAGAAAACAGACAACTGGCACTGTGGCATCTTGTTAATAGGTTAGTCCAAGAAATCATATGAAAAGTACTCCAAAGTTGGAACAAAACACAAGAAAGTAGATAAAACCAAGCATGGAACATCAAAAATTATAGATACATTTGCAATGTATCAACATTCCACGTTCCAAAACAGTACAGGTGCTCCACGCACAATCGTAAATAAAGCAGTAAAGCATGTCATAAGTATAGTATAATAATAAATCCACAAACTATTTTGTGGCCCCAAGAAATAGGAAATGAATCAAGCTCTGGCTAAGGGGATTCATGGTCCCACATGCGGATAGTGCGATTGTGAAGGAATAGGTATCAAGTACTCGGGGCCTACGGGACACAAGTGAGCAGTTAAAAACCAAATATTATCTATTGCCCACCGGTGCCTCTGCATTAGTTATATCTATTCTCAGCATTTTAATATCAAGTTGTAATTAAAGTCATGATCATCTCCACCATTAAGCATCTCCACCATTAAGCATGTGCCAACCTTCCATCAACGGTGGAACGACAACGACACGAAGCAGCAACTGAGCAAGCAACTACGACTCGCAAGGCTGACTATCTATCAAACAACAGGCAATAGGATGTGTCCAAGGCAATATAGAGGCTGAAGGGAATATAAATGGTGCACGGAAAATAAAGCATCACAACAAAGATAGCAATAGATCAACAGGAGGAAGTAAAGACTATAAACGCAAAATAGGTAGAAAGGGGGAGAATGCTCGACTGGGAAACATAGCCGAAGGTTCATATCCAAAGGACTTGTCGATACTCGCATCAACTCAACTGTCTAATCTGCGAAGAACCAAAGCACTAAAAGAAACACCGAATGCACTATTTAATACTACGACAAAAGATCAGGAATGATGCATGTATGACGCATCACATGGGAAAGATGTGATGCGACTAGGAAATATTAAGCAGAACCAGGGCCCCGCCAATTAATTAGACGGTTCAAGTTGTTTAGAAACCCCGCAATTTAAATGTTGTATTAACAAGCAAAATATGACATCGGTTCGCTACCCAAATTTAAATGGAGCCGATATAAGCCTAAAGTAACCCGCATATGGTCTCCATATTTAATTATTAGATGAATCAACATATTGGCCCCAAACCACTCAATATGTATGCGACATGATCAAATTAATATGCAACAATTATATATAGCATTTATAAAATAGGGATAGGTAGGGGTCACACATCTAGGGTCGAATATCTTGGGGTTCCGAAGGTGTTTGGGTTCGGGGCCTTGGCGGGATCGGTCTTCGGATCCGGGAAGAAGAACTTGTCGGTCCAGAGGGATCGGCCTTCGGACTCCGAGATCGGGGTCTTTGGTTTCATGGAGGAGGTCTTGAGGTTGGGCATCGCTGTCTTCGGTGGTCTTGTGTCATAGAACGAGTACCCATGGAAAGTTCGCGGAAGGCCAATCTTGGCCGACGAGGAGATCGGTGGTATATGGTGATTGCCACGGCCTCACTTCGTTTCTTCTCGGTCACATGTACAGGAGCGAACAAACGTATTATAGACTAAAACGAGATATCAACACAGGACATGAATGAAACCACAGAAACATCCACAACAGAGGCAGGTGGCCGACCGATCTGCGCACACGCTGGGTCACGAGCGATCGGGGTGATGTAATGGAAGTGGCGACGAGGAACTCGCAGAGACGCGCGGAAACAGGGATGAGCACGTCGGCGCGTTGCAGCGCGCAGAGAGGAGAGGAGGTGGCCGGAGGAGAACGCGGCGGCGGACGACAGCGTGCTGGTGGTGCCCTTGGCTATGGAGGACGAAGGCGGCCGGAGGTGCCCAAGGCAGAAGGGGCCATGGCCAGAGGAGGCTGGGTGCTTGAGGGGAGGAAGGCAGGCGAGCTTGGCACGACCGGAGGCGACATGGGACGCAGGGCGGGAACGAGGGAGGAAGGTGGGGACGCGCAGCCTCAAGCAAAGCTTCGGTCAGATGCGGCTCGTTGGCGACGGGGTCTACGGTCAGAGGCAGGTCGCGCGGGCGTAGCCGCGGGGAGGAGCTTGAAGGGAGGAGGCAGCCGGAGCTCGGGATCCGATGAGAGGTAGTGCGGCCAAGGCGATGAGGAGCGGCGGCGACCTGCTCGGGTCCAGGCGGCGGTGCCACGGGGTGCAAGCGAGCACTGGGCTTGGGGGTTGGTGGAGATGGGATGCGTGATGGGGTCTCGCTAGCGGGGGTGGGGCCAGGGGATCGAGGCGGGTTGTGGAGTGGTGGAGCAGTGGGACTGTGCCGGTTAGGTGTAGGTGCACCGCATCGTGTTTGATCGTGTTGTGGTCAGGTGTGCACGCGTGTAGGTGCTAGGTGGGTGTGTGTGCCGTTGCGGTGTGGTGCGGCGCATAGGGTGGTTCGGCAGGCTGGTTGAGGTGAGGGGTGAGGGTTAGGGTTTGGGTAGGAACTAGTTTTAGGCCAGGGTTTGGAGGTGGCCGGCTGGCCTTTTTGGGCCTAGCTAGTTGCCTCACAAAATAATATAATTTTTATTTATTATTTAAAATACTTTTGTAATTAGTTTTTAGACTAGTAAAAATATACGAAACGATCGGGTTTTATAATTTGAAATAAAGAGAGGGATAATTAGAAAACAAAGGTAGGCTTTTAGAAAATAGTTTTAGGCACAAAGATGCATGATGACGTGACGATGCTCAAATGCAATGTGGCATGATGACATGAGCATGCAGTCATGATGATGCACAAAACAAAAACACGCGATTTTCTAGTAGTGGTTTTCCCGGGGTGCTACAATTCGACACCACTAACAATGGATCTCGCCCTCGAGATCCACCTCATGGTACAGGGGAGAAGGCCGATGATCTGAGTCTTCTCGCATCATGTAGATCCTCGCGACACCACTAACAAGGATTGTTTCTCCATCTTGAAATCGGCGACACCACCAACAAGGGGTCGTTGCTCATGTTCATTGAGAGAACACTCCGGAGAAACATAGGCGAAGGTAGAGGTCTCAAAAGATAAGGCCACCTCTAACTTCCGCGAAATGAGTAAATTACATTGATCCACCAATTCAATGTACAAAAGCGAATGAAGATAGTAGTTGGATGGGGATCAATCCATCGCGCACCCAAAACATTACTGTGCACATGAATAGGAGAATAATTCAACCAACTCGTGGAATTCATACTGAAGATCTTTACAAGCAATGTTCAGAGCACTTTGGAACAAGCGTAGAAGATGTGGTCGTGTTGGAATCACCGGAAGGCTCAAAGAAGGAATAAAGAAAGTACAACATATGAAGGATTCCTCAGAGATCATGAAGACCGGATATAAAACACCGTTGCAACAAGAAGGATTAGAAACCCTGAAGGTACGACGAAAGCCCAACCACGAGAAATCCTGGACTCGAAGAGAAGATAAGAGTAGATTCAAAAAACGCAGAGGTAAGAGGAGAATAGCATAGGGGTAAGGAGTAAAAACAGAACTAATCAGATCTATCTGACCGATTTGCTAAAATAGTTTTGACACTCTACAACGGCCGTTAGCTAGGTTATCCTATAGGCTGGACCAGTGGGGTATCGCAACTGCTGAGCTCTGATACCACTTTGTAACACCCTCGAATCGGCCCTATGCAAGTTTTAGCGCTTCCCTCCAAACCCGCATAGAAACAATTCAAAGATGCCCACTAGACACTTGCGTGCGGGTGGAAAATGAAGTAATACCATTACACATTAGTCCACGATGGAACCCATAGAACATTTATATACAACAACGACTCATTGAGTCAAGAATACAGATATACAGTACAAAGATCCAAATCACCTTGAAAACAATACAACGTCCGAGTACGGACAAGATGCAAATGGGGCGAAGAGCCCTGAAAAATAACCAGTGGCGTCCATAACCCTGCCCAGGCCAAGTCGGAAGGTTAACCATGCTAACAATGTCGATATCAAACCTGCTAAAACAAAAGGGGTGCCAACAAAGGGCAAAGGAAAAAGAGGAGCGTCAGTACTAAGGCCAGTACACGGCGAGGCTACAATTTGGCGGCTCTCGCCTACATAGGTATGGTGGACTGAACCGGCAGCGAAGCATGCACTAAACAACCTATAGAGACTCGAAACCAATGTCGTCTATTAGAGAGGGATAAGAAAAATCTATTCCGGACCAACCTGATACTAACACCAATCATACCCCTCCTGGTATTCCCCCTCGAGACCAAACGAGGAAGTCAAACCGAGGAACTCACACAGTTGGCAGTTTTATTCATTCCATTATAGTTGAAGCACTTACTAGTCAGATATAGATAGCATGACTCATCCTGATAGCATAAGTAATGGGCAATTTTATTTAACCGTTCCGTTGTAGTTGCAATACTTACTAGGCAGGTATAACATGACATGATACACCCCAATTCCTCCAGCTGTTGGCACTTTTATTATCCATTCTGTTGTAGTGAAGCTGATTACTAGTCACATATATTAAGTCAAATTCACAGCACTACTTTAGTTATTGTTATCTATGATCGAGATACTGTGCTCCAAGTCGTCCATAACCCGGACACGGCTTTCAAAAAGATTTACCCTGCAGGGGTGCACAAATAGCAACACACACACGATCAACCTCGGAAAAACCAAATCAAAACCCAACGAGGCTTTCACAACAAAGCAATCATAGGATTCATAAGATATTTCAGGGGGCCACCACACTAAGCTACCCGCAACGAAGTTGGCCGGCTCCGGAATGGACCCAGGGTTTGTGTCAATGGCTGTAAACGACTGGGAACCCGAAAGTGTGAATGGGCTTGTCGATACCGCGAAAACATTTGATGTCTACGCACTTCTATTCTTGTATACAGTTGTTGGACCTCCAAGTGCAGAGGTTTGTAGAACAGCAGCAAGTTTTCCCTTAAGTGGATCACCCAAGGTTTATCAAACTCAGGGAGGAAGTGGTCAAAGGTATTCCCTCTCAAGCAACCCTGCAATCAAGATACAAGAAGTCTCTTGTGTCCCCAACACACCTAATACACTTGTTAGGTGTATAGGTGCACTAGTTCGCCAAAGAGATAGTGAAATACAAGTGGTATGGATAATTATAAGTGGTAACGGTGATAGAAGATAGCTTGATGGCGTGGAAAACACTAAAGTAACACTGAAATAAATATAGAAGCAAGCAAACATGTAACAGATCTAATAGCAAGCGGTGTTTCAGTGCTTAGAAACAAGGCCTAGCGATCATACTTTCACTAGTGAACACTCTCATATAAATATCTTCTCTTTATGATACTACTCTTAACTACTCTCCGGTTGGACACTCTAATCCATGGTAGGGCTATAACAGCACACCTCAAAGTTCACTTTCCCCATCTAGATAACCCCACACTGTCACCTTGAGCACTAGATGGTTCCAACAAACACCACCATTTCATAGAAACATCCAACTCCAAATATAACTCATAACAAGTATTTGTAATCTCTAGCCTAAGTGCCACCATGGTGTGCACACTGTCAACTTCACACACATGGGGAGAGCAGAGATCTATTAAATCACTTGCGTAGCAAGATATATCTATAGATTACAAGCTCGTGATCTCAATAAGATCATGCATAGAGAGAGATGAACACGTAGCTACCGGTAGAACCCTTAGCCTCGAGGAAGAACTACTCCCTCCTCATCATGGGAATCAGCAATGGTGATGGAGATGGTGGTGGAGATCGATGGAGATGGCTCCGGGGGCACTTCCCCGTCCCGGCAGGGTGCCGGAACAGAGACTTTTTGTCCCCCGAATCTCCCCTTCGGTGGCGGCGGCGTTGCGGAACTTTTCGTGGATTTATATTGACTATCTAGGGTTTTGCTATCGGGGGGCTCTTATAGGCGAAAGATGCAAGGTCGGTGGCCGGCCAGGGGGCCCACACCATGCCCTTGCGCGGCCTAGGCTAGCCCGCGCCAAGGGGGGTGTGGCCACCCTGTGGCCCCTCTCCAACTCTCCTTCTGGCTCTATGAGTCTTCCAGGAAAATAGTAACTTTGGCTTTTGTCCCGTCCAATTCTGAGAATATTCATTTTCTGACTTCCTGGAACCAAAAACAGCAGAAAACATGCAACTGGCACTATGGCACCTTGTTAATAGATTAGTCCAAGAAATCATATGACAAGTACTCCAAAGTTGGAACAAAACACAAGAAAGTAGATAAAACCAAGCATGGAACATCAAAAAATATAGATACATTTGCAATGTATCAACATCCCCATGCTTAACTCCTGCTCACCCTCGAGTAGGTAAGTGATAAAAAGAAAGAATAATTTTTGAGGTGACATGCACCATCAAAGACTTGATCAAAGTATTTGTAAAACATTCAAGGCTGGGATCATAGTACTTCAATCATAACATGAAAGACAAGGTTCTAGCAATAAGACAAAGAAATTATAATGCAACATGAAAAGGCACAAACAAAAGATTCATGAATAACAATGCTTTGCAAGACGTTTGTTTGTTTCACATAAAGAAAACATAGCATAATAGTATTTAGCTTGTCCCTCATAGAGTAGCAAATATAAATGCATAGGACACCTTCAAAGTTCATAAGAGTGACTAGATACAAATGGTTTAAAACAAGCAATATCAAGGTATGCATCAATCAACTAGTCTTGGGACAATGCACATAGAACTAAGAATGGCCACTATGCTCTCAAAGTAGGTGCATACAGGTGGAGACTCAATATAATGGTGGAAGAAAGGCCTTTTTATAAAAGGAAGTAGGGATTCAAGTCTCATAAAGAGCTTCCAAAAATTATGGTACTTATAGCTTTC
This sequence comes from Avena sativa, assembly GCA_916181665.1. Classification (NCBI taxonomy): domain Eukaryota; kingdom Viridiplantae; phylum Streptophyta; class Magnoliopsida; order Poales; family Poaceae; genus Avena; species Avena sativa. Next base: position 311,721,136 of record OV702291.1, read on the forward strand.
AGCTCTCATTGCCCCTATCATAAGCATCTTGAAGTGTTTAAAGTTAAAGTGAACAAACTATGGTGTACATGCTTGATGAAGTATAAGTTAGAAATCTCATGTCCCTTGTATACGAGGGCCGCTCCTCATGCTACTCAAGTTTAGTCACCGGTATGTTCTTGTCATTGTAAGTACATGTGTATCATAGAGAACCGCCAACGGGGTACCCCTTGCCCGATGAAACGGAACAATCCCCATATCAAAATGACTAGGCAATCAGACAATGAGCATCCCAACATTCTTCTTATTTACCATGGGAATATGGTGCTTTTTTTCTCCCTTTCCTCTTTTCATAATCTCTCTTTTTTCTCTTTTTCTCAATATAGGACTCTTTTTTTATAAGAAGAATGCTTCATAGACAGCTCATTATGGTTACGCTGCAGGTTTCCACCATGTTAGCATGGATTAGACCAGCGGCCCAGGCGTTTCTCTAACACATATACGTAACTCCATGGACTTACAAGCTCCCCTTTCATTTCACACCCACGACATCCATATACAAAAGAGCATGATATCAACTAGGTACAAGTACAAGTGCAATGTTGAAAGCGTTCCCCATGACAGCATGGTTCTGCTAATTCCCAACAAATAAGTGCAAGCATATACAACATAGATTACACAATGGTTCAAGTTTATTAAGGACAATAAAATTAAAGTGTGCCATCAAGTTCGTGAGAGCTTTAATCACTAGTTTTCTCATAACAAGTTTAATTCGGAAGGTAAACAAAAGCATGAATATACTTGGAATAGCATAAGCTAATAGGTAGGTATGGTGGACACTTTGGAATAACTTGGTTTAGGGAGTTCGATGCATGAGTGGAACTCATACTTGGTTGCGGAGGCTAGCAAAAGACTGGGAGCGACAAACTAAAAGAGCAATAATGGCCATAATCATGCAGAGCGACAAAACATGATTGATCAAAGCATAAAGTGATACTACAAGTTGAAAACTAAAGGATCATAAAGGCTATAGTGCCTTGAGATAGTCATAACATGGTGTGATCATATGCCAAGTCAACCCAAATTAAGCATCAAAGGAGAATACCACTATACTATGCTAAAACAACGCATGATTCATCCAAGGCACATTAAGCAATATCAATTGTTTATAACAATTCATGCTAAAGCAAAGAATAGTAAGCATAAAGCCAAAACAATATCAAGCATGGCATGACAAAGCATAGGCCACAGTCAAAAACGAGCTCTTTTTACCACATAAGCATGAACTTTCCTACTCTTTTCCAAACCAAACCAAACTATTTTCAACTCAATGTATGAAAGAGGGGGTCCAACTAATTTATTCAGAAAACTAATACAACAAAAGCAAAATAAAAACCAAAACGAAAACAAAAAAGAAGACGCTCCAAGAACAACACAACTGTGCATGAAACAATAAAAAAGAAGCGTTTGGAAGAAACCTGGGATTTTTATTGGTGAAGAAGGGGATGCCTTGGGCATCCCCAAGCTTTGATGCTTGTACTTCTTGGATATTTCTTGGGGTGACACGTGTGGCATCCCCAAGCTTAAGCTTTAGTCCATCCTTCATCTCATTACTCATTCCTTCCATACACCTGAAATTTTTCCTTCATACAAAACTTCACACAATCTTTATTAGCAACATTAGTGCACTCAAGATAAATAAGTCTTAAGATTCAGTTCTAACACAAAATAAACTTCAATTAGAACACTAGCTACTGTAGAACTTCACTCAAAAAGCTCAATTCCCCAAAAGAATGCAAAAAGGAACCAACAAGAAGCAAATGCAGAAAATGGCAGAAATCTGTCAAAACAGACCAGCAGGTAAAGACGAATTTTGTCGAAGACCTTCTGTTGCTCAAATTGACAAGTGTTGAACTAACGAAAGTTAGATAACAACCTGGGGCAGAAGCACAAAAATTCACGCCTCAATAAGACGTTCAGAGATTTTACACGAAATTTTATGGTGAAGCACAAAAATCTATTTCGGGACAGCAACTTTCCCAATCATTACTTCTCTCTCATTAGAGGTTACTATTGACACAAAAATTAAATAAAAATGATAAGGAGAGGTTATTACAGAGGTAATAACTTCCCAGACTCATCTAAAACTTTTGGGTTATCTCCTAATAAGTTTTTTTCTTTAACGCCTTTAAGTTAGGCTTGATAGTTTGAAAAGATGCTGACATAAGGAATATGAATTTATGTAAAAGAGAGCATCAAGAAGAAAATTCAAAGCGCATTTAAGTCTAATCCACTTACTATGCATAGGAATCTTGTAAATAAACAAGTCACGAAAGCACAAAGCAACAAGCATAGGAAAGCAAAACAAGTGCAGCTTCAAAATTTTCAACATAAAGAGGGGAAACTTAATATTGTTGAGACACATAAAACCATGTCTCCCTCTCTCATAATAACTTTCAGTAGCATCATGAATAAAAGTAACAATATAACTATCACAAGAAACATTCTTATCATGAGCCATATGCATAAAAGAATTAATACTCCCCACATAAACATAGTCAGTCTTATTGATTGTAGTGGGAGCAAATTCAACAAAATAGCTATCATTATTATTTTCATCACCATAATCATCAAATATAGGAGGCATATCGTAGTCATAATTAATTTCCTCCCCAATAGTAGGTGGACTGAAAATATCATATTCATCATTGTAATCATCGTATATTGGAGGCATACTATCATCAAAGTAAATTTTCTCCTCCGTGCTTGGGGGACTAAAAAGATCATCTTCATAAAAACTAGCTTCCCCAAGCTTAGACTTTTCCATAGCATTAGCAATAATGGTGTTCAAAGAATTCATACTAATAACATTGCTATTAGCATGCAAAAAAATTTCAATAGGTTTTTTAATTTTCTCTTCAAACACTTCATGTCCTAACTCAAGATAAATACTATAAAGCTCTCTAATTTTTTTGTTGTTTTCCATTAAGCCTAACTAGTGAAAACAAGAAACAAAAAGACAAATTTGTAGAATCTAAAGGAAATAACTTCGAGCACTCACACCGGAGGATGTGAGTACCTTTTACCTTACCTCCTCGGCAACAGCGCCAGAAAATAGGCGTTTGCCGTGGGTGGTTCTTCTTCTTTAATCCTCCAGTGTGAATACCTTTTACCTTACCTCCTCGGCAATGGCGCCAGAAAATAGCTTGATGTCTACGCACTTCTATTCTTGTAGATAGTTGTTGGGACTCCAAGTGTAGAGGTTTGTAGAACATCAGCAAGTTTTCCCTTAAGTGGATCACCCAAGGTTTATTGAACTCAGGGAGGAAGTGGTCAAAGGTATTCCCTCTCAAGCAACCTTGCAATCAAGATACAAGAAGTCTCTTGTGTCGCCAACACACCCAATACACTTGTCAGGTGTATAGGTGCACTAGTTCGTCGAAGAGATAGTGAAATACAAGTGGTATGGATAATTATAAGTGGTAACGGTGATAGAAGATAGCTTGATGGCATGGAAAAGACTAAAGTAAAACTGAAATAAATGTAGAAGCAAGCAAACATGTAACAGATCTAATAGCAAACGGTGTTTCAGTGCTTAGAAACAAGGCCTAGGGATCATACTTTCACTAGTGAACACTCTCATATAAATATCTTCTCTTTATGATACTACTCTTAACTACTCTCCGGTTGGACACTCTAATCCATGGTAGGTCTATAACAGCACACCTCAAAGTTCACTTTCCCCATCTAGATAACCCCACACTGTCACCTTGAGCACTTGATGGTTCCAACAAACACCACAATTTCATAGAAACATCCAACGCCAAATATAACTCATAACAAGTATTTGTAATCTCTAGCCTAAGTGCCACCATGGTGTGCACACTGTCAACTTCAGACACATGGGGAGAGCAAAGATCTATTAAATCACTTGAGTAGCAAGGTAAATCTATAGATTACAAGCTCGTGGTCTCAATAAGATCATGCATAGAGAGAGAGATGAACACATAGCTACCGGCAGAACCCTTAGCCTCGAAGAAGAACTACTCCCTCCTCATCATGGGAATCAGCAATGGTGATGGAGATGGTGGTGGAGATCAATGGAGATGGCTCCGGGGGCACTTCCCCGTCCCAACAGGGTGCCGTAACAGAGACTTTCTGTCCCCCGAATCTCCTCTTCGGTGGTGGCGGCGCTGTGGAACTTTTCGTGGATTTCTGATTGACTATCTTGTGTTTTGGTATCGGGAGGCTCTTATAGGCGAAAGAGGCAAGGTCGGTGGCCAGACAGGGGGCCCACACCATGCCCTGGCATGGCCTAGGCTGGCCCGTGCCAAGGGGGTGTGGCCACCCTGTGGCCCCTCTCCGACTCTCCTTTTGGCTCCATGAGTCTTCCAGGAAAAAATGTAATTTTGGATTTTGTCCCGTCCAATTCCAAGAATATTCATTTTCTGACTTCCTGGAACCAAAAACAGCAGAAAACAGACAACTGGCACTGTGGCATCTTGTTAATAGGTTAGTCCAAGAAATCATATGAAAAGTACTCCAAAGTTGGAACAAAACACAAGAAAGTAGATAAAACCAAGCATGGAACATCAAAAATTATAGATACATTTGCAATGTATCAACATTCCACGTTCCAAAACAGTACAGGTGCTCCACGCACAATCGTAAATAAAGCAGTAAAGCATGTCATAAGTATAGGATAATAATAAATCCACAAACTATTTTGTGGCCCCAAGAAATAGGAAATGAATCAAGCTCTGGCTAAGGGGATTCATGGTCCCACATGCGGATAGTGCGATTGTGAAGGAATAGGTATCAAGTACTCGGGGCCTACGGGACACAAGTGAGCAGTTAAAAACCAAATATTATCTATTGCCCACCGATGCCTCTACATTAGTTATATCTATTCTCAGCATTTTAATATCAAGTTGTAATTAAAGTCATGATCATCTCCACCATTAAGCATCTCCACCATTAAGCATGTGCCAACCTTCCATCAACGGTGGAACGACAACGACACAAAGCAGCAACTGAGCAAGCAACTACGACTCGCAAGGCCGACTATCTATCAAACAACAGACAATAGGATGTGTCCAAGGCAATATAGAGGCTGCAGGGAATATAAATCGTGCACGGAAAATAAAGCATCGCAACAAAGATAGCAATAGATCAACAAGAGGAAGTAAAGACTATAAACACAAAATAGGTAGAAAGGGGGAGAATGCTCGCCTAGGAAACATAGCCGAAGGTTCATATCCGAAGGACTTGTCGATACTCGCATCAACTCAACGGTCTAATCTGCGAAGAACCAAAGCACTAAAAAAAACCGAATGCACTATTTAATACTACGACAAAAGATCAGGCATGATGCATGTATGATGCATGACATGGGAAAGATGCGATGCGACTAGGCAATATTAAGCAGAACCGGGGCCCCGCCAATTAATTAGACGGTTCAAGTTGTTTAGAAACCCTGCAATTTAAATGTTGTATTAACAAGCAAAATATGACATCGGTTCGCTACACAAATTTAAATGGAGCCGATATAAGCCTAAAGTAACCCGCATATGGTCTCCATATTTAATTATTAGATGAATCGACATATTGCCCCCAAACCACTAAATATGTATGTGATATGATCAAATTAATATGCAACAATTATATATAGCATTTATAAAATAGGGATAGGTAGGGGTCACACATCTAGGGTCAAAGATCTTGGGGTTCCGAAGGTGTTCGGGTTCAGGGCCTTGGCGGGATCGGTCTTCGGATCCGGGAAGAAGAACTTGTCGGTCTGGAGGGATCGGCCATCGGACTCCGAGATGGGGGTCTTCGGTTCTGTGGAGGAGGTCTTGAGGTTGGGCATCGCTGTCTTCGGTGGTCTTGTGTCGTAGAACGAGTACCCGTGGATAGTTTGCGGAAGGCCAATCCTGGCCGATGAGGAGATCGGTGGTATATGGTGATTGCCATGGCCTCACTTTGTTTCTTCTCGGTCACATGTACAGGAGCGAACAAACATATTATAGACTAAAACTAGATATCAACACAGGACATGAATGAAACCATAGAAACATCCATAGCAGAGGCAGGTGGCCGACCAATCTGCGCACACGCTGGGTCACGAGCGATCGGGGTGATGTACTAGAAGTGGCGGCGAGGAACTCGCAGAGATGCGCAGAAACAGGGACGAGCACGTCGGCGCGTTGCAGCGTGCATAGAGGAGAGGCGGTGGCCGAAGGAGAACGTGGCGGCAAACGATAGCGCACTGGCGGTGCCCTTGGCTGTGGAGGACGAAGGCGGCCGGAGGTGCCCAAGGCAGTGGGAGCCGCGGCCTGAGGAGGCTGGGTGCCTGAGGGGAGGAAGGCAGGCGAGCTTGGCATGACCGGAGACGACGCGGGACGCAGGCCGGGAACGAGGGACGAAGGTAGGGACACGTGGCCTCAAGTGGAGCTTCGGTATGAGGCGGCTCGTTGGCGACGGGGTCTGCGGTCAGAGGCAGGTCGCGCGGGCGCAGCCGCGGGGAGGAGCTTGAAGGGAGGAGGCGGCCGGAGCTCGGGATCCGACGAGAGGTAGTGCAGCCAAGGCGATGAGGAGGGGCGGCGACCTGCTCGGGTCCAGGCGGCGGCGCCATGGGGTGCAAGCGAGCGCTGGGCTTGGGGGTTGGTGGAGATGGGATGCGGGATGGGGTCTCGCTAGCGGGGGTGGGGCCAGGGGATCGAGGCGGGTTGTGGAGTGGTGGAGCAGTGGGACTGTGCCGGTTAGGTGTAGGTGCACCGCATCGTGTTGGGTCATGTTGTGGTCAGGTGTGCGCGCGTGTAGGTGCTAGGTGGGTGTGTGTGCCGTTGGGGTGTGGTGCGGGCACAGGGTGGTTCGGCAGGCTTGTTAAGGTGAGGGGTGAGGGTTAGGGTTTGGATAGGAACTAGTTTTAGGCTAGGGTTTGGAGGTGGCTGGCTGGCCTTTTTGGGCCTGGCTAGCTGCCTCCGAAAATAATATAATTTTTATTAAGTATTTAAAATACTTTTGTAATTAGTTTTTAGACTAGTAAAAATATCCGAAATGATCGGGTTTTATAATTTAAATAAAGAGAGGGATAATTAGAAAGAAAAGATAGGCTTTTAGAAAATATTTTTAGGCACAAAGATGCATGATGACATGACGATGCTCAAATGCAATGTGGCATGATGACATGAGCATGCAGTCATGATGATGCACAAAACAAAAAAGGGTCACTCCGGGGTATAAGGGCCGAGTTAGCCGAGGTTCGGCAAGGTCAAAGCGGATGCTGGCTGAGTCACCTCAAGGCAGGCCGAATCATGGAGTAACCCGGACCAGGGGGTCGCCTAACATTATCTCGTCCGACTCAAGGAGTAAGTCGGAAATACTTGTCTAGCTTATATGCAGGAATAGGTGTGGCCGGATCAACTGTGATCCGGATCCATGCTTGGCTTCTAGAAGAAGGAAGGAATCTCTCTGGTCAAAAAAGAAGGTTCGGTGCGTACTGGATGAGCGAATAAAGCAAGGGCAGGACCACCGGATCATGGCCGACAAGGGTGACGACGCTCACGTCGGCTGACGCGAGCGCCGCAGAGGCTACGTTGCTAAAGCAACTGTGACGCGGGGGAAAAGCACCCCTGTTGGGTTACTACTTTGGGAGGGGGCATATTCTTAGGAATATGCCTCCACGTATGCCCTAGGCCAGGACCGAACCACCTCTATATAAGGGGGGGGGTTAGGGTTCTGGTAAGGGGGTTGGGTTTTTCTGAGACAGAGGAAGGAGAATTCGAGTTGGTTGAGCACTAGTGGATCTAGGGTTCTTGGGCTAGTTGGTAGGCAAGAGTAAGAGAGTCTCTTCTTCCTCCTCTTGTCAATACAGCTCGAGGAGCACTTTTAATCTTGGAGATTGGACATCAATACAAAGCTTCTGTGTAGAGAATCACTCTACTATCCCTCCCTGGATTCCCCTAGTGCATATTAGTCCCCATCTTTAGCCTATCCATGGCATCTGCCGTGACACGACCACGACAGTTGGCGCCCACCGTGGGGCTAGCGGCGCTAGCAGGGGTGAATACGGACGGGAAACTTCCTCGGCACCAGCGAACGCATCGTCTCCGGGCTCGTTCAGCGCTTTGGAGCGCTGGACTACGTCAGCGACAACGCTGGCTGCTTCGGCACGCGCCCCCTTCCGTGCAATGGCATCTTCATCGAGCTCGGTGCGCACAAGGTCTACCTTGCTGTGGACGTGTCTTGCTTTCATCCGCGTCGCGTCGTCGATGCAGGAGAACCACCCCTCACTATGGCTCGCGGGGCGTGTATCGCTCGCTCCCCGGACCATGGAGAGGTGATGATGACTGCGCCAGGCGCGGGCATGAGCAAGGATCCAGCTCCAGACCCGGAGGTAACGCCTAAGGCACCGAGGAAAGCTAGGGGTCCTCCGCTAGAGAGGCCTAAGAACGTGCTGAGGGAAGCTATGGATAGCTTGGCAAACCTGGTGGCAGCAGTGGTAGACCCGGCTCAGGCACAGGCCGAGCTAGAGGAGACCCGACAAAAGATACTGGAGGGCGCAAAGAAAATAGCAGCGGCTCAGCAGTCGTTGAACAGGACGCTGCGTGAGTACGCGAAGGCAAACAAGGTTGATGCAGTAAGAGTAAAAGGGAAAAATCTCATAAGTGAGATGAACAGAGAAGGTGATGATGGACCAGAAGGGTCGGAAAACTATCTGTCTGTGGGGTTGCCGAAGTATAGTACCCGCGGCGTCTGAGCTAGAGGGTTTGACGGGTGAAGCCCGTCAAAGACAGCAAGACCGGGTTAACGAGCTGGTTCGGATAGCGAACATGCAGAACGAGGAGCTGCTGAGAGGTAACCCGGAGAGAATTGGAGCTTCTAAGATCGTCCATTCGGCGATGGGTAACCCGGAGAAATCCGCTGGAGCCGCATCGTCGCCTCATGGTGGCCCAAGGAGAGAAGAGGTAGTAACCTCGGCTAGACGGAACAAGCAGATCGCTCCGTACGACCCAACGCGTGCGGGAAAAGAAAAAGAGATGCAGAAAAACAATGATCGACGAAGTGTGAGCCGAGGTGAAGCGGGCCGAGGTAATCACGACCAAGGCAATGCCGGATAGCGAAACTCGGCAGGAGCAGGTCAACCGCAGCAACGGAATATACCAAGGCAAGAGCAAAGTGCCAGCCGTGGTATGCAACAGAGAGGAGCACAACGAGAGCAGGATCGATACAATGACGGAGACTCGGAGATGATGAATGCGGGATACGCAAGGCCGGACTATCATGTGATAGGGTCGAGATTGGGAAGCAGGGATTTGATGCCGGATGACGCCAGGTTAAAGCTGGATTGCCTGTATAGGTCGGAACAGATCGAATGTCAAGGTCCTCCGGGTCCAGCGTGCTTTGGACCCCGGATCATGAAGGAACTGCCAGTACCCAATTTCCAATTACCCAGGGGCACGAAGATGTATGACGGCAGTACAAAGCTGGAGGATTGGCTGATAAACTATGCAACAACTGTGAAAATTGCAACTGGCAACTTGAGATGGGTTGTTCGATATGTACCCCAAATGTTGGAAGGTCCGGCTAGGGTATGGCTGAATAATTTGCCACCCAGAAGCATCAATTGCTAGATAGATTTTGAAGAAATGTTTATCAGCAACTTCTCAAGTACATATCAGAGACCGAATAGACCGTAGACCCTGGCGATGTGCAAGCAGAGATCTAACGAAACGGATCGTGAATTTTTGACCCGGTGGTGTACCGTGAGAAACTCGTGTGAGGGAGTCATAGAGTCACAGGCTATAGCATGGTTCGCACAAGGGTGCAGATATGGCAGCGAGTTGTGGATGAAATTGCAAAGGAAAATGCCAGTCACGCTGGCAGAGATGATCCGGATTGCGGATTCTTATGCTTTGGGTGATCCAACTCAACCTAGGATCGCATCGAACGAGTCAGATGAGCAGTGCTATCCGAGGGACGGAGCCGGTTCATCCCGGAGGAACAATTACAGGGGAAGAAGGAGAGACGATAGACTGGACCATCGGTATAGTTCGTAGCAAGTTGCAGCTGTGAATCAAGATCAGCCCGGAGCAAGGAGCAACCAACGCCAGAAAACGGGAGGGCAATGGACTCCTCGAAACGATGGCAGGAAAACATGGACTCCGGAGCAGAAAAATCAATGGCAAGAAAAGAAAGATCGTCCGAGGTATACCTATGAGTCAATGTTGGACCAGCCGTGTAAATTTCACACGCCAAATCCGAACAGCCCGGCGGGTCACACAACGAGGCAATGTGAGTGGATGCGTAAGATAGAACAAGGTGGTTCCGGGAATGCTCAGGCACCCCGGAATGACCAATCTCGGCAGGAGTTACCCCGGCAGCAATTGCTTTCTGGAGCAAACACGCAACAACTAATGTTGCCTCCTCCTCCGCCGAGGTATGACAACAGTGAGAGAAGGGATGTAGTGCATCAGGTGGAAAACCAGCAACAACCAGATCAGAGGTACTCCAGAAACAAGGGAAGGAATGAGTACAGGGAACATCACCAGAGCTATTGTGTGTTCACAACAGAGGAAACAGATAGGAAGAGCTTGCAGCACCGACATATGGAGGTTAACGCGGTTATGCCAGCAGTGACGAGGTACATGTCTTGGTCGGACCAGGAAATTACCTGGAGCGTCAAAGATCATCCCAAGCTTATGCCAAGTCCGGGCTCGTATGCACTAGTGTTAGATCCGACATTCATTGGACCAAACATTAATGTGAGGATCTCCAAGGTACTGATCGACAATGGCAGTAACATTAACATCATGTATGCGGATACGATGCGCAAGTTGGGCATCTCGGAGAACATGATCTAGGCTACAAGAACAACTTTCCATGGTATCGTACCAGGCATATCCTGTGAGCCCATAGGTAAAGTCCAGGTCGACGTGCTATTCGGTACAAGGGATAACTGCCGAACTGAGAATCTGGATTTTGAGGTGGTGAACTTGGAGAGCGCGTATCATGCATTACTCGGGAGACCAGCACTGAGCAAATTCATATCAAGTTGCCACGTTAGTTATCTGAAGATGAAGTTGCCCGGGCCAAATGGAGCAATTACTATCGCTGGGGATTTCCGACGTTCTATTGGGTGCGCCTCAGTCGGGTCTAACCTAGCCGAGTCACTCGTAATTGCCCAAGAGAAAAGAAAAATCCAAGAGGTGGCGGCATTAGCTCAGTCCGCGCAGCAGTATATGCCGGCGTTAAGCAACCCGCATGGAAGCGTTTCATTTCAAGCCGCGAAGGACACCAAGAAGATTCCAGTGGATAACCTGTTTCCGGAGCGTACCGTAACAATTGGTGCCGGGTTAACTGACAAATAGGAAAGCGAGCTCGTCAACTTCCTCCGTGAGAATCGGGATATTTTTGCTTGGTCCACACAGGACTTGCAAGGTGTTCCGAGGGAGTTGGCCGAGCAATCTTTGAACGTAAGACCCGGAGCAAGGCCGGTGAAGCAGCCTCTCCGACGCTTCGCCGAGGATAGGAGAAAGGTCATTGGTGACGAGATAGCTCGGTTGCTAGCAGCAGGATTTATCATGGAAGTGTTGTATCCGGATTGGCTCTCTAATCCGATGCTGGTAGAAAAGAAGAAGGATGATCCGAACGTGGCAGTGGTTTGGCGTATGTGTATCGATTACACGAACCTGAACAAGGCGTGTCCAAAAGATCCATTTCCACTACCGAGGATAGATCAGGTCATCGACTCTACCGCGGGATGTGAACTATTGTCATTCATTGACGCTTATTCTGGTTTCCACCAGATATCTCTGAACCCGGATGATCAAATAAAAACTGCCTTTATTACCCCGTACGGGGCTTATTGCTATCGCACTATGCCGTTTGGTTTACGAAATGCAGGAGCAACGTACCAAAGATGTATGCAAAAATGTTTGCACAATCAAATAGGTCAAAATGTACAAGTCTACGTGGATGATGTGGTTATTAAGACCAAGGAAAGCACAACGCTCCTTGACGACATAAGGCAAACATTCGCGAACTTGAGGAGATTCCGGATGAAGCTTAACCCAGAGAAATGTACCTTCGGTGTCCCGGCTGGGAAATTACTCGGATTTCTCGTCTCCAGCCGAGGTATCGAGGTTAATCCAACTAAGATCCGAGCCATCGAACGAATGGAGCTGCCGAAGTTTCTCAACGACGTCCAGAAGTTCACTGGATGCCTGGCGTCGTTGAGTCGGTTTGTACGTCGGTTAGGGGAAAAGGAACTGCCTCTCTACCAACTCATGAAAAAGTCAGATAAATTCGTTTGGATGCCGCAGGCCGATGAAGCTTTTGCCCACTTGAAAAAGATGTTGGCCACTGCACCAGTGTTAGCTTCTCCATTGTCAAAGGAGCCAATGTTGCTCTACATAGCCGCAACCAACCGAGTTGTAAGTGCAGTGATTGTAGTGGAGCGAGATGAAGAGGGTAAGTCGGTGCAGAGGCCAGTGTATTACTTGAGCGAGGTATTGTCTGCCTCAAAACAGAACTACCCGCATTTTCAAAAGGTGGCATACGGTGTTTATATGGCGGCAAAGAAGTTAAAGCACTACTTTGAGGAGCATCCCATCAAAGTGATATGCGAAGCCCCCATATCCGAGATAATGGGTAACAAAGATGAGAATGGCAGAATTGCGAAATGGGCAATTGAGCTAGCACCTTACGCACCCCAGTATGATAGGAGAGAAGCGATCAAGTCCCACGCTGTGGCGGACTTTTTCGTAGATTAGGCCGAGGTACAATACGAACCACCGCCGCTAGATCCGAACTACTGGAAGATGCACTTTGACGGATCAAAAACCAAAACCGGGTTAGGTGCCGGGGTTGTGCTTACCTCGCCAAAGAAGGATCAGCTCAAGTACGTATTGCAGATCCATTTCGTGGCATCAAACAATGTCGCTGAGTACGAGGCTCTTGTGCATGGTCTCAAAGTGGCGAAGGAGATTGGCATACGTCGGATAATATGCTTTGGCGACTCGGATCTAGTAATACAGTAAGTGTCCGGAGTGTGGGACGCCCTGGATCCAAACATGGCGCTATATAGATTTCATGTGCAGAAAATCTCGGGTTACTTTGAGGGATGCGAATTTCACCATGTACCTCGCGTGGAAAATGAAGCTGCCGACATGTTGTCAAAGCTCGGATCGACCCGACAGGCAATTCCACCGGGTGTTGCATTGGAGCACCTCAGAAAACCATCTATCAGGCCGTCCCCAGGAACCGATTCAATCTATGTCCCGGAAAACACGGAATCCGGAGTTGAGCCCATGGACATTGACATGGGAGGTAGCACGCCGAGCCCGGGGACTGCCTCAGCAAACCCGGGGACTACCTCGCTAGACCCGGAGACTGTTCAGCGGGACCCGACTAAAGTTATGCCGGTGGATCGAATGCAAATTGATGAGGAGATGTTCCCTGCGCGAGCAGTACCAACTTGGGCACTGCCTATATACCAGTTCTTGAAAGATGGAACGTTACCCACTGAGGAAGTGCTAGCCAGGCAAACTCAGAGGAGAGCCAAAGCTTACACAATCATCAATTCCGAGCTGTACAAACGGAGTGTAAGCAATGTCCTCCAGCGGTGTGTTGACCCGGAAGAAGGACTTAACATCCTCCGAGATATACACCAAGGAGAATGCGGGCATCATGCCTCATCCCGGGCCTTAGTGGCAAAGACATTCCGGCATGGATTTTATTGGCCAAGTGCCTTGGAGCAAGCAGAAGATCTGGTGAGAAAATTCAATGGTTGCCAAAGATACGCCACCAAGACACATATGCCTATGTCGGAACTTAAAACCATACCAATTACATGGCCATTTGCTGTGTGGTGCTTAGATATGGTTGGCCCGTTCAAACCAGCAAGAGGAAACATGACACACATTCTGGTCATGGTGGACAAGTTTACAAAATGGATCAAAGTGAAGCCTATAAGAAAATGTGATGGAGCTACGGCCGTGACATTTCTCAAAGACATCATCTTGAGATACGGTTATCCACACAGCATTATAACTGGTAATGGAACAAATTTCACGGAAGGAGCATTTGCGCGCTTTTGCCAAGACAAGAAAATCAAACTCGACGTAGCCTCGGTAGCCCACCCCGCATCGAACGGACAAGTGGAAAGATCCAACGAATTAGTATTATCCGGGATAAAACCCCGGCTCATTGATCCACTGCAAAGATCAGCGGGGTGCTGGATAGAAGAACTACCAGCGGTATTGTGGAGTTTAAGAACAACTCCGAATCGATCAACAGGCTACACGTCGTTCTTTCTGGAATATGGGGCAGAAGCTGTATTACCAGCCGACATAGAGCATGATTCTCCTAGGGTCACCCAATACACAGAAGCCAAAGTGCAAGAAGCCCGGCAAAATGATGTTGATCTGCTGGAATAAGCGAGAGAACTGGCACTGTCCAGATCCGCCATATATCAGCAAAATCTCTAACGCTATCATAGCCAGAAAGTGTGCCCCCAAGTCTTCCGGGAAGGCGATCTGGTGCTCCGGTTGGTACAGTGTACCACTGGCATGCATAAATTATCCCCCCCATGGGAAGGGCCATTCATTGTGAGCAAAGCATTACATAATGACTCTTATTATCTCATAGATGCCAAGCCACAGGAAAAGAACAAGGCGGATAGGTCCGGAGAGGAATCGAAGCGACCATGGAATGTAGCACTACTTCGTCCCTTCTACACTTAGCTAAGAAGTGCATGTATCCGAGTCATCTCGTATGTCGGTATGTATATCGGCAATGAGATTATCAATGAAATAGTGGAGCCTCGAGCAGTAACTCGGGGACTGCCTTAATAAATGATTGTTGTTAATTTATGCGTTAGCTAGAATGACTCGTTTCACTTAACCCAGATTAGTAATGTGTTAGCACCAAAAACCCAACCCTTCGACTTGCTGTTGTCCAACAAGAATTGGCTTCATGGCAAGCAAGGGAACAAGTTTGGAATTGCGTAGCACATGAAAAACTACTAAGGAAACGATCCTATTCCAGCTAACGTTTTTTTTCGGACTAACCCCGTATTTACTTTCAAGCTATTATGTTGAGTTATTTTGAGCCAAGCCTCAAAGTTTCTCAGTATTGTTAAAACGATTCTTGAGGCTCGGATTCGTAAGTCGTAAAACCGAATCAAGGTAGACACGGATCGAGCCGGAGAATTGGACGAACAAGAAAATGAAACTCGGGGACTACGCCCAAGTTAATCTGGCATACAAGCATAGTAGCAAAATATCATGTATTCAGCATACAATTGCACCCGGCATACCGGGGATCTGATAAATTTTCATGTTTTTTCAACTAAGGAGCTTCAGGAGGAGGAAGTTCGGCGTCATCATCACTGTCTTCAATATCTGAAGCAGCATCTTCTCCGTCATCGCCCGACCCATCCTCCATGTTCTCCATCTGCTCCTCCTCGCCGGATTCCAGAAAGCTCGGCCCCTCAACCCAATCATGGATGGGAGAATATTCGACAAGGCTGTAGGCGCAAGCCTGGTGCCGAGCTACCCACTCCGGATCATCGGTCCATTTGGATCCGGTGCACCGGCGTGTGAGGAGGCTCAGGTCGATCTTCTCGTACCATGTAAGAATATGATGGAGGAGGGTATCTGCTGCGGCACGCCCGGCGGATTCTCTCCAGAGATCAAGCTGTGTCTCGATTTCCAATAGCTTCTCAGCAAGGAGTGTGATCCTTTTCGGAGCGCTTTCGCTTGGCCAGAAAGTGTTGAAGATCCGGACCGCAACGTCGAGGAGATCGTTCCCATAGTTCTTGATGGTTTCCACCCGAGATGACACGCTGACCAGCAGGTCCTCCATGTCTAAGGGGATGCTCTCACCATCAGGAGTGATGGGAGTACCCCTCTCTCGGAAGAATTTGGCAACGGCAGCACTGGCGATGGGAGTACCCTCTGGAAAGTTATCTGAAAATAAGGAAAGGGAAGATGCTGAAGCGAAGGCATATGAGCTAACCCGGAAAACTAGGTCGAACAGGGGGAAGAAACTTACGTGAGATATGACGATGGATCCAGGTCAACTCCTTGATACAACTGCGCGTCTCTGGCGAAGTTGTTCAAGCTCGGCGAGCGCCGACCCAAGCTGGACCTCGGATTCCTTAAGCAGGTCCTGGTACTTGGAGATCTGAAGGGTAAAGTGCTCACGTTCTTCGGTGAAGTTCTGGTCAACTTTTTGGATCTCGGTTTTGTGTTGGGCCTTCATCTTCTCCATCTCGGCCTTGAGTTTGGCTATTTCGTCGTCCTTGGTCCGGAGGAGGGCGAGCTCATCGTTCTTCTTCTTCAGCTCAGCTTGATGCTGTCCTACTTGTTCGAGAAAATGCAGCATCATATCAGGCACGGGCACACTATCCTCAAGCGATGCTGAAATAGTGTGTTGACCCGGCAAAGCCGAGGAGTGAATGTTTGCCGAGCCAAGGAGAAGAAGGAATCGAAAACACAACAACGTTGGCCGAAAGAGGACATACCTCGGATTTCCTCCAAGTTCTTCCGCATAATTTTGTTTTCAGCCTCCACCCCAGCTGCAAAAAACCGAATAAGGAGGTTAGTACGGCAGAAACAAATGAAATGGAGAGGTGTTAAGAGAGGAAATTACCCCTCTTTTCATGCTCCACGCCAAGTGCAACATGTTTTGCGCGCAAGATCTTGTGGGTATCAAGCAGGCGCTGAAACTCGGCGCTCTGGCGATTGGTAGTTACCTGACAAAGGTACAAGCGTGTAAAATTAGTTCGTTGCATATTTGAAGTATACAAGATCCGGGCCAAGCGGAACTTAACCCGGCTCTAGGTGTGTGCATATTTGAAGTGTACAAGATCCGGGCAAAGCGAAACTTAACCCGGCTCTAGGTGTGTGCATATTTGAAGTGTACAAGATCCGGGCCAAGTGGAACTTAACCCGGCTCTAGGTGTGTGCATATTTGAAGTATACAAGATCCGGGCCAAGCGGAACTTAACCCGGCTCTAGGTGTGTGCATATTCGAAGTATACAAGATCCGGGCCAAGCGGAACTTAACCCGGCTCTAGGTGTGTGCATATTAGAAGTGTACGAGATCCGGGCCAAGCGGAACTTAACCCGGCTCTAGGTGTGTGCATATTTGAAGTTTACATGCAGCTACGTTAATCTTCTAAATAGCATCCGGCCGAGTAACAAGTTACTCCGCCGGAGGCTCGGGGACTAATGGTTATTATCTACAGCATGTAAAGAAGAAACGACGTATCTCCATCATTCGCCCAGCGAGGTTAATGGCCTTGGAGGCGGTATTCATCTGAGTGGAAAATTCAGCTGGGCCGAACTTTTCCGGGAGATCGTCGTTGTAGACGAACTCCGCCTTATTCCAGTTCATGACAAACTCGATGAGGCTCAGAGGGTACCGTTCGCCAGTGGGCATGTGAGGTGCCACCAAGCCCTTATCGTGAGCTTCTTTCCTTTCAATCAGGGCAAGAGCTAGGCTAGCGTGAAGAACCATCTGCAATGAATCGGCTGGCTCGGCAGGAGGATCCGTCGCTGCTGGTGACTTCTTTGGAAGCATTGACGACAAGGTTCGCTGCCCGGCCTCGACGGAGGTAGACTTGCCTTTGGCTTGCTGGGAGGATGTGACCATAGTGGATTTGCCCTTGGAAGCCGCTGGAGTGGTTCCTCGCCGAGCTTGGGATGACTCGGACGAGGCATACGAACTTGGCACGGGAGCTTTGGTGGCTAGTGCTGGAGCTGCTGTTGTTTTCTTCGGAGCCGGGACAGGAGCTGGTTCGGTGGCTGGTGTTGGAGCTGCTGCTGGTGCTGGAGTTGCGGTAGACTTTGTGGTTGCTGGTTGCGGCAATGCCGAAGTGACGGACACCGTTGCCTCGGCCGATCCGACCCCTCCCGATCCGAGGTCGCGTTCCTCTGAAGGAGGTACTGCGGAACCCGGAGCGACCGCATAGCCCTCCGGAATGGGGCTCAGCGGGCGTGACTCGTCGTCACGAGGAGGGGAAGGACCAGACCAAAGGGGAGAGGAGATGCTCGATCCGCTCTGAGGGACCTCCACAGGAGCCCTGCAAAAGAAAATAATGTCAGGAGTGAAATTACCCCGATGCAGGGAGAAGTGTGTTGCGCAGTGAAAAATGACTTACGCATCCGAGGTCTCGGCCTCCTTAGGTTTCCGGGCCCTCTGTGCTGGGGCTTTGCCTGCCCGTTTGGAGGCAGTCTTGTCTCCGGCCTTCTTTTGACTTTTGGTAGGCTGAGAAGGTTCGGAAGAAGAACTTGACGCGGATCCGCTCTTCTTCTTCGACACCACCGGAACAGGCTCGCCCGTGGCAAGTGGAGAATCCTCGTGGATGTGCCCACCGGGGTTAGCTGATGTCGGGAAGGAAAAAGAAAGAGGGACAGCCTCAACAGGTTCAATCACGTCGATATCCGAGTCATCCTCATCGTCGGGCCAATCTCTAAGAGAAGAGAATTTACCGCTGGGTCGTTTGGTGGCGTCGGTTGTGGGGAGGAACATCTCCTGGTCCGGCTCCTCCTCATCCGGGATTTCTCGGTCCGGGGCCCACTTAAGGGTCGGATCAGTACCATCCTCGAGGGTTTGCTAGAGAAACAACTGAGAAAAAAGCACAAGGAGCAGAGTCAAAAATACGATAAGAACCGACATGTAATTGATCCGAAATAAGTTTACTCCGCGAAGCTTACCGCGGGAGGGAGCCTGTCACGGCAGTAATGCTCGATTCCCCACGTCCATTCGGCGGAAAAATCCTTATGGGTGGTGAAAAGAGCCTTGACCCGGCGGAAGATCTCCATATTGCTCAACTCGAACAAGGAGGTTCGGTTGGGGTCGCGGCTGAAGCTCAAATGGCACAACTTGTCAGTGCGCCGCTGGAGGGGAGAGATTCGGTTGCGCACGAATGTGATCATGGCATCCTTGTTGTGCAATCCGAGCTTCTTCAGCTTCGCAAACCTTTTGTTGACTTGGTTGGTCAGAGCTGTAGGTTTTTTGGCGACCTCCTCCTAGAAATCTGTGTCCGGCGGACCCGGAGCGTAGGGCAGCAACCGGATCAAGTCTTCGGTGCCTTCGTTCCGGACGTAGAAGAAGGTCCGGTCCCATCCTTTGCAGGAGTCAAGCCCGGTGACCCAGGGAAAGATTGAAAAACCTCCGGGGCGAGATCGAGGCAGCTCCGAACTGAGTGAGCTGCTTGTCCTCCGACTCGACGTGGATGTTGGGGACGACGTTGCGACGGAGGCCGAAGAACCGGATCCACAGCTCCTTCGTGGGCCACAGTCTGGTGTAGCCCTCGATCGAAGAGACGAAAGCAGACAGAGTGGTGATGGTGTTCGCCGAGAGATGATGTGGTTGCAGGTGATAGGTCCGGACCCAGTCCCGGAAGAAATCACTCACCGGAAGACCAAATCCCCATTGGAAATGGGATAGGGAAACAATGAACTCACCTGGATTGGGTGAGGGGGCCAATTCCGAGGAGGGGAGACGAGCGGCGATGCCGGCGGGAATACGCCGGGTCCGGTAGAGCCAGTCAATGTCGTCCTGGCAGACCCATGAACCGGCCCACGCGCCGCGGTCCACCGCGCCGGCGTCCTCCTCCATCTCCTGCTCGACGATGA
This sequence comes from Avena sativa, assembly GCA_916181665.1. Classification (NCBI taxonomy): domain Eukaryota; kingdom Viridiplantae; phylum Streptophyta; class Magnoliopsida; order Poales; family Poaceae; genus Avena; species Avena sativa. Next base: position 311,740,767 of record OV702291.1, read on the forward strand.
TGAGCTCTTCCTCCGTCATCTCGAATCTGCTGTCCTCGCTGGAGCTGGCGGCAGTGGGGCTCTGCGGTCTAGATTGACGAGGACCCGTGGCTAAGCAGTGTGGCTGCGGTGCGGAGGCACGGAGAAGGTGCGGCGGCAGCGCTGCTGCAACGGGCACTGGCGGCGGCGCGGTCACGAGGAAGAAGAAGAGGAATGGGCGAGGGGGCACGAAGATGGAAAAGCGCTAAGGAGCGCACCCCTCCCCTATTTAACTGCCCCCAGTAATCAACAAGTGGGATGGCGCTGCGCTGGAGAGCCACGCGCTATGGCCGTGTATCATCGGAATTATCCAATCAGAGAGAAGCCACAACGGAGGCCACAGAGCAAATATGATCCCATGACACGACGTGCAGTTGCGGTAAACGAGGAGACAGGCGTGACGTAACCAACGCATAGTAATCACTGACAGTTACTGCGACAGTTACAGTGCAGGCCCTTAAAATGAGGCAATGAAATGATTAACCCTTACGTGGGTTGGTGTATGAGAGAAGGAAGCAAGGTCCGGATCCGAGCCTCCATGGTAACCCGGACGACAAGTGAAAACTTGAAATGTGCAGAGGGAAAGTAAAACCATAGGATCCGATCTACAATGGTAACCCGGCCGGCAAGTGAAAACTTGGAACGGGCGAAGGGAACGTAAATCCATATAATCCGAGACAAGAAGTTAACCCGGAACTAAACGCCCGAGGCTTAAATACGAATGAACCTGATGTGGCCTTAGGGACCAAGGCCGCTAAGGCCGCACCAGCTTCGGGGACTAATGTTGGGGGGATAACCCTGGGTAGGGTCACTCCGGGGTATAAGGGCCGAGTTAGCCGAGGTTCGGCAAGGTCAAAGCGGATGCTGGCCGAGTCACCTCAAGGCAGGCCGGATCACGGAGTAACCCGGACCAGGGGGGTCGCCTAACATTATCTCGTCCGACTCAAGGAGTAAGTCGGAAATACTTGTCTAGCTTATATGCAGGAATAGGTGTGGCCGGATCAACTATGATCTGGATCCTCGCTTGGCTTCTAGGAGAAGGAAGGAATCTCTCTGGTCAAAAAAGAAGGTCCGGTGCGTACTGGATGAGCGAATAAAGCAAGGGCAGGACCACCGGATCGTGGCCGACAAGGGTGACGACGCTCACATCGGCTGACGCGGGCGCCGCAGAGGCTACGTTGCTAAAGCAAGTGTGACGCGGGGGAAAAGCACCCCTGTCGGGTTACTAATTTGGGAGGGGGCATATTCTTAGGAATATGCCTCCACGGATGCCCTAGGCCAGGACCGAACCACCTCTATATAAGGGGGGGTTAGGGTTCTGGTAAGGGGGTTGGGTTTTTTCTGAGACAGAGGAAGGAGAATTCGAGTAGGTTGAGCACTAGTGGATCTAGGGTTCTTGGGCTAGTTGGTAGGCAAGAGTAAGAGAGTCTCTTCTTCCTCCTCTTGTCAATACAGCTCGAGGAGCACTTGTAATCTTGGAGATTGGACATCAATACAAAGCTTCTATGTAGAGAATCACTCTACTATCCCTCCCTGGATTCCCCTAGCGCATATTAGTCCCCATATTTAGCCTATCCATGGCATCTGCCGTGACACCACCACGACACCAGTAGGAGAAAGGAAACACCCCAAAGGTGTTACTAGCTGAGCCTTGGCAGGGCGCACTACCGGTGCTAGTAGCAACATGGAGTCCTGCACAACACAACCACAGAACTTTGTCCCCAACTTGCGATGAGGTTGTCAATCTCACCGTGTTTTGCTGAAAACAAAGGATTAAACATATCGAATGGAAAGAAGTAAAAGTTTGCATAAAGTAAACACAAAGAAGTAAATAGTTTGTAGATTATATTTAAAAGACAAGGACCAGGATCTATAGTTCACTAGAGGTGGCTCTCCTTATGATAGATAACATGCTGGGTGAACAAATTATAGCGGGGCAATTGACAAACATCGAGAAAGTAATACATGCATATACTAATCATCTTGACTCCTTTGAGACTCGATTGGGCATTACAACATTATACATAGACCGCCATCCAACTGCATCTATGACTAATAATCCACCTTTAGGTTATCATCCGAACCCCCTCCAGTATTAAGTTGCAAGCAACAGATTATTGCTTTATGAACTGCGTGTAAAGTAAACAATACGATTGTTCTATGAACAAAGGATTGTTGTTTTCTCCCTAGTAGCAACAACACATCTAGTACCTTAGAGATTTCTGTCACTTCCCCAGATTACCACAGGCATGAACCCACTATCGAGCATAAATACTAACTCTTGGAGTTGCTAGCATCTACTTGGCCAAGATAGCTACTAACAACAGAAAGCATGAAAGATCACAAATAACAAAGACATGATAGAATCAATAATCAATCTGAAATAGCATCTCAATATCCATCGGATCCCCGCAAACACAACATGCATAATTACAAATAGATGATCTTGATCATGAACGGAGCTCACAAGATCTAAACATGAAAGCACAAAGGAGGAGAACCAGCCATCTAGCTACTACATGGATCCGTAATCCAAGGATGAACTACTCACGCATCACACCGAAGGCTTGCATGGTGATGAAGAAGGCCTCCAGGGTGAATTCCCCTTTCTGGCAGGGTGCCGGGAAGAGCTTCAGATGCCTCCCGATCTAGGGATGGACATGATGGCGGCTACAAAATCTTTCGTGGATTTTTGATCGGGCCCTTAGGGTTTTCATCTCGAGGGCATCTTATAGTCAGAAGGGGAGGCCGAGGGGGTGCCAGGGGCCACCACACCACCCCCTGGCGCGGGCCAAGCCTGGTCATGCAGCCAGGTGGTGTGGCCGGCCTCTGGCCCCTCTCCATCTCGTATTCTGGCATCTGATGACTTCCGGAAAAATAGGCACTTTGGCTTTTGTCCCGTCCAATTCCGAGAATATTCATTTTCTGACTTTCCTGGAACCAAAAACAGCAGAAAACAGGCAGCTGGCACTGTGGCACTTGTTAATAGGTTAGTCCAAGAAATCATATGAAAAGTACTCTCAAGTGTGGACAAAACACAAGAAAGTGGATAAAACCAAGCATGGAACATCAAAAATTATAGATACGTTTGTTTGTTTCGCATAAAGAAAACATATCATAATAGTATTCAGCTTGTCCCTCAATAGAGTAGCAAATATAAATGCATAGGACACCTTCAAAGTTCATAAGAGTGACTAGATACAAATAGTTTAAAACAAGCAATATCAAGTTATGGATCAATCAACTAGTCTTGGGACAATGCACATAGAACTAAGAATGGCCACTATGCTCTCAAAGTAGGTGCATAAAGATAGAAGGTGGAGACTCAATATAATGGTGGAAGAAAGGCCTTTTTATAAAAGGAAGTAGGGATTCAAGTCTCATAAAGAGTTTCCAAAAATATGGTACTTATAGCTTTTATCTCTCATTGCCCCTATCATAAGCATCTTGAAGTGATTAAGGTTAAAGTGAACAAACTATGGTGTACATGCTTGACAAAGTATAAGTTAGAAATCTCATGTCCCTTGAATACGAGGGTCGCTCCTCATGCTACTCAAGTTTAGTCACCGGTAAGTTCTTGTCATTGTAAGCATATGTGTATCATAGAGAACCGCCAACGGGGTACCCCTTACCCGATGATACGGAAGAATCCCCATATCAAAATGACAAGGCAAGCAGACAACGAGCATCTCAGCATTCTTCTTATTTACCATGGGATTATGGTGCTTTTTTCTCTCTTTCCTCTTTTCATAATATCTCATTTTTTCTCTTATTTTTCTCAATATAGGACTCTTTTTTATAAGAAGAATGCTTCATAGACAGCTCATTATGGTTATGTTGCAGGTTTCCACCATGTCAGCATGGATTAGACTAGCGACCCGGGCGTTTCTCTAACACATATACATAACTCCATGGACTTACAAGCTCCCCTTTCATTTCACACCGACGACATCCATATACAAAAGAGCATGATATCAACTAGGTACAAGTACCAAGTGCAATGTTGAAAGCGTTCCCCATGAAAGCATGGTTCTGCTAATTCCCAACAAATAAGTGCAAGCATATACAACATAGACGACACAATGGTTCAAGTTTATTAAGGGCAAGAAAAGTAAAGTGTGCCATCAAGTTTGTGAGATCTTTAATCACTAGTTTTCTCATAACAAGTTTAATTTGGAAGGTAAGCAAAAGCATGAATATACTTGGAATAGCATAAGCTAGTAGGTAGGTATGGTGGACTCTTTGGAATAACTTGGTTTAGGGAGTTGGATGCATGAGTGGAACTCATACTTGGTGGTGGAGGCTAGCAAAAGACTAGGAGCGATAAACTAAGAGAGCAATAATGGCCATAATCATGAAGAGCGACAAAACATCATTGATCAAAGCATAAAGTGATACTACAAGTTGAAAACTAAAGGATCATAAAGGCTATGGTGACTTGAGATAGTCATAACATGGTGTGAGCATGCGCCAAGTCAACCCAAATAAAGCATCAAAGGAGAATACCACAATACTATGCTTTAATATGCTAAAACAACGCATGATTCATCCAAGGCACATTAAGCAATCTCAATTGTTTATAACAAGTCATGCTACAACAAAGAATACTAAGCATAAAGCCAAAACAATATCAAGCATGGCATGCCAGTCAAAAACGAGCCCTTTTTACCACATAAGTATGAACTTTCCTACTCTTTTCCAAACCAAACCAAACTATTTGCAAACCAATGTATGAAAGAGGGGGTCCAACCAATTTATTCAGCAAACTAAGCAAACCAAGCAGACGAAACACCAAAACGAAAACGAAAAAGAAGACGCTCCAAGAATGATACGTCCATTTTGCATCACTATTCTATGTCTTAATTCACTATTATTCATTGATATATTTCATATTGAGAGGTGATACTTATGTTATTTCATTTGTTTTTGCATGGTTGATAACTTTTTGAGCATGCACCGCTACAGGATTCTCATGGAAAAGGTGCTGTTTGGAGGCAAAATTTGCGAAGATCAGAAAATCCAGGAAAATATACGAAAAAGGATGCCGGAAGACGGAGTGGAGATGCGCCACGGGGGGCCCACACCACCCCTTGGCGCGGGCAGCCCTAGGCCGCGCCAGCAGGTGGTGTGGCCACCCTGGCCCACCTCTGGCTCTCTCCTCTAACGTATATCATCCTCCCGAAACCCTAAGACTCGGGGAGCAACCACAGAAAGATTCCGCCGCCTCTGCGAGGCGGAAAACACCGAGAGAGAAAGATCTCTCCGGCAAATAGATTTCTGCCAGGGGAATTCCTTCCCGGAGAGGGGAGATTGTCGCCATCAACACCACCATCAAGCTGGACTTCATCGGGATCATCATCATCATCACCACCATCATCATCACCATCAGCACCCTCATCACCATCTCCATATTGCTGTAACAATTGAGTTGAATCTTGCATTAGTTCATAGGGGAAACTTTCTCGGTGTTGATTACTCTTTGTAGTTGATGCTATTGACTGAACCATTGAATTATTGTTTATGTTAATATTTTTATACATTATTATTCCATCTCTGATCATGATCCATATGATGTATTGTGAGTAGTTCGTTTTGTTCTTGAGGACATGGGAGAAGTCATGTTGTTAGTAGTGGAGTTGTGTTGAGAAAGATTCAGTAGTTTGATATTTAAGTTGTGGTGTACTTCTTCTAGTGGTACATGTGAACGTCTACTACATGACACTTCACCTATATGGGCCTAGGGGAATGCATTGTGTATTTGGCTACTAATCGTAGGGGTTGCCAGAGTGACAGAAACCTGAACCCTCGTTAAGAAACCATTGCACAAGGGACGTAAGGGTCTTAGAGTTTAAAGCTGTGGTTAGGTCTCTACCTTAATTACTTTCTTGTACTTACGGATGTTTTCAAGGGGTATAATCACAAGTATGTATTAGTCTTGGATGGGCGGTACATTAGCACAGGTTCACCCACACAACACTTAGCAAGCTAAAGAAGATTAATCAACTATATGAAGCGAAAGCACTTGACAGTCTTCCCGTGTGTCCTCGAGAACGTTTGGTCATCTTAAGCAATAAAACCGGCTTGTCCTTCGCTGCATAAAGGATTGGGCCACTTGCTGCATTTGTTCCTACTGTCTTTTATTTGCTCGTACTTTGTTTACTTGCTTTATCAAAAACCCCTAAAAATCCGTTTGCTAAGTATTTGCAGAGAATTCCTGATCCATACCACTAGCCAGCACCTTCTGCTCCTCGTTTGGTTCGACACTCTTACTTATCGAAAATACTGCGATACACCCCCTATACTTGTGGGTCATCAAGACTATTTTCTGGCGCCATTGCCGGGGAGTGAAGCGCTATTGGAGAGTGGAGCTGGTAAAGGAAACTTCTACTTTGAATATTGTTTACTTCTGTTAGTTGCTTTATTTTTGTTATGGATAATTCACTGAGTTTCTTATTTGGTAATTCTACTACCACTGCTAAGGTAGTAGATAAACCACCACCTGCTGAGAATGATGTTTTTAAAATACCTACAAGAATTATTGATCGTGTTATGGATAACTACTATGTCGGGGATGGAACTGTCCATCCCGGTGATCATTTGCTCTTTATACACGAATTATGCGGGTTGTTCAAGTGTGGAGGTATTACTACATATCAAGTTGAGAAGAAGTTATTCTCATTATCGCTAAAAGGAAGAGCTGAGGAATGGTATAAGCTATTGAAGAATGGTCAAGCTCTGGAATGGGAGGAAATAGTGCCTCTCTTTTATTCAAAGTTTTATCCTCCTAGTGAGATTCATAAAGATCGGAATCAAATATACAAATTTTGGCCTCTTGATGGAGAGAGTACAGCTCAAGCTTGGGGGAGATTGAAGTTACTAATGCTCAAATGTCCCATTCATGAGCTCCCCAACAATATTATTATCAATAACTTTTATGCAAGGATCCCTCTACATGACAAGGATTTATTGGATGCTTCTTGTGCTGGATCATTCACTCGCATGGAACAAGAAGCTAAAGGGGATCTTCTGGACCGTATTCAAGACAATGCTGAAGCTTGGGAGAATGACAAAGGTAGAAAGTCAGGTATAAATTATGATTATGAATGCATTGAATCTTTTATGGGAACTGATGACTTTCAAAATATTAAAAATACTTATGGTCTAGACTCTCAAGCTATTGATTCTTATTTTAAGGCTTTTGCTTCCTATGTTGAAGTGCCTAAAACAAAGTGGAATAAGTATCATGAACCTTATAAAGATATTGCTAAGAGTGTTCCTGCAAGAAATACTGAAGTTTATACTGCTAATCATGTTTTACCTGAACCTTATTATTGAGAAAATGCCTTTTCTAGTTAAGGTAAAGGAACATTCTATGATAGCTAGTATGGTTAATTAAAGTACAAATAAGGCTGTTGAACCTAATAAACAAATGGTTGATGAAACTATAATAGCAAATGTGAAAGACTTTGTCACTAAGTATGAAGAAGAGGGACACACTATCCTTTGTAAGGATACCTCTAATAATGTTTCACAAAGTAGTGTTATGAGAGCTAGTATTCCTGTGTTTTCTGTTAGAATAAGTGATCATTGCTATGATGGTACTTGTGATAGCTATATTGTTAAGTTTATGCATAATACTTAAAGTTACTATGAGAGAGGGAAAAGTGTTCGTATGCATCTCAATAATATCAAGTTTCCTCGTTTTATGCTGAGAGTTTTTATGTTGCACTTCTTTTGCCTTCTTATGCAAGTTGCCTCTGGTTTCAACAACTTGTTTGTTTGAAAAATTCCCTTGCATAGGAAGTGGGTTAGACTTAAATGTCTGTATGTTTGCTTCTTAATGCTCTCTTTCACTTATATTCATATTCCTATGTGAGCATCTTCAAAATTATAATGCCCATCTTAATGGCTTTAAAAAAAGAGCTTTTTGGGAGACAACCCAATTTGTTTTTGCTTTCAGTTTTTTTTTGTTTCTTTGAGTCTTGGAAGTTATTACTTTGGTAATAACCTCTCCTTATCCGTGTTGTTTGTTTTTTGTGTCAAGACCAACCTCTAATGAGAGAGAAGTAATATTTGGGGAAGTTGATGTCCCGAAACTAATTTTTGTGCTTCACTATAAAAATTCGTGAGAGATCTCTGTCTGTCAGATTGAGCTTTAATTTTTTGTGCTTCTGCCCCAGGTTGTTATTTAACTTTCGTTAGTTTTGCACTTTTTGATTTGAGAAATAGAAGATTTCCAAAAAAATTGATCTTTACCTGCTGGTCTGTTTTGACAGATATTGCCACTTTTGCATTTGCCTCTTTATTCGATTTCCTTTTTGAATTCTTTTTGGGTTTTCGGAAGGAGTTGCTACAGTAGCTTATGTTTTGATGGTTTTCAATTGAATTTGGACTCAAAAGGTTTTATCACTTCACTTATACAAATGTTGCTAATGAGAGTTGTGTGAAGTTTTGTGTGAAAGAAATTTCCAGGAAGTGGAGACAATGGTGTAATAAGGAAGAGAAGGGTTTTATGACTCAAGTAATAAGTGTATGAAGATGAAGATATTGATTTTATTCAAGTGGTGACTCCGAAAGAATTTACTAGATACCAAATTCAGAGACCTGCAGAGTCCGTTTTCAAATAGGTAACAGTTCTGGTAAGAAAAGTTCCGCGAAAATACTATCCAACTATATTTTTGTAGTTTTCAGTCAATAAGGAAAGCTACGAAGCGAAAAAGGGACAGAAATGGAGCCAGGGTGGCTCACATCACCCTGTGGCGTGGGTCCACCCCAGACTCCGCCTCTGACTCGTTTTCTCCCACTACCTTCCTTTTGATATGAAACTTCGTAATATATAGCCCCCCCGGATCCCCTGAGGTTCGTATATCGTGTTTTCGCCGTGTTTTTGTTTCGATCTGTTTCTGCCGGGGCATACTCTTTGAAAGTTTAGAAGCACAATGGTGTCTGCCAAGGATAAAGGGAAGGAGCCCATGGAGGAAGACCTCCAAGACCCCGGGAAGGAGAAGGAGATCAAGAGTGAAGGTGAAGAGGAGCAAGGCCAACGTCCGCATATCGGCACTACCATTGCAAGCATTGGAGTGGTGACGAAACCTACCGGGGTTAGAAGGACTGCGCGGATGCAGACTGGGGGGAAAGCTCCCCGTCACAGTTTGGCTCCACAGTCACTTCCTCCACACACCAAGAATCCCTTCCATACCTTTATCCATAACCATGCAGGAAAAGAAGACTCCAAGAGGGAAGAACGAAAAAAGAATCACAAGAGCTGGGATCCACAAACTGAAATGATCATGAGCTGTATTGAGCACAACTCGGAGTTAATTCGTACTCTCACCTTCGAGATTGAGGACTTGTGGAAACTGATCAGAGAGCTCATCGAGAGGATACCACCACCACCTAAGGAGTAATTCGTCATTAGGTTTAGCATCCCCTTGGTTTGTTCCAAGCTTGGGGGAGTGTCACAGTATCACATCACTATCTTCTATCTTTTTACCTTTTTAGTAGAGTCATATCATGAATAGAGGAGTTATTATGTAGGATGGTTTGCATTATGGAAGTGTCCCCTCTCTCGTTAGATATGTATCCCTTGGTGTGAGTTGCCGTTATGGAATATTAATGAGAAGTTCTATCATTTACTCTTTTTCATAGCTTATATTAGTTTTCAATTCGTGGTTATATGATTGATCTTGTTGTTAGTATTGGTATCACTTTGGGATCATTGAGTTAATTTAGTTGGTTTTGGCAAACCTGGCTCGGTCAGTAGCAACACTATTTTTGAGGGTTGAATGAAAAAGATAGAAGTACTCTAAAGAAAAATAATTTCATCATCTTTCTTTCTTGATTTGCTCATAAGTCTAGTAATCTCTAGTTAAGATATTTTGTGCTTCCAAGGAAGATTGCATGTTTGCCCTTATCACTTGTATGTTTGTTTGTTTCCTTCAACTCTTATACTTGCTACCCAGCCTTGCTAGCCAAAAACCTGTAGTGAGAGGGTATTCTTCTCGTGCATCCACCTCCTTAAAACCAAAACCTTTGCCATTTGTGTCCACTATACCTACCTAGTAGCATTATTGCTATTCCAAGTAAATTCTTGTTTTATCTACCTCCCAAATTAAACTTGTTATGTGAAAATTAGTGATTAAAGCTCTCACGAACTTGATGGCACACTTTACTTTCTTGCACTTAATAAACTTGAACCATTGTGCTCACCTATGTTGCGTATATGCTTGCGCTTTGTAAGTTGTAAATTAGCAGAACCATGCTATCATGGGGAACGCTTTCAACATTGCACTGGTACTTTGTACCTAGTTGATATCATGTTCTCTTGTCTATGGATGTCGTCGGTGTGAAATGAAAGGGGAGCTTGTAAGTCCATGGAGTTATGCACGTGTGTTAGAGAAACGCCTGGGCCGCTAGTGTAATCCATGCTGACATGGTGGAAACCTGCAGCGTAACCATAACGAGTATCTATGAAGCATTCTTCTTAAAAGAAGAGATAGAGATTGAGAAAAAGAAAAAAAGAGATATTATGAAAAGAGGAAAGAGAGAAAAAAGCACCATATTCCCATGGTAAATAAGAAGATTGCTGAGATGCTTGTTGTCTGCTTGCCTTGTCATTTTGATATGGGGATTCTTCCGTATCATCGGGCAAGGGGTACCCCGTTGGCGGTTCTCTATGATACACATATGCTTACGATGACAAGAACTTACCGGTGACTAAACTTGAGTAGCATGAGGAGCGGCCCTCGTATTCAAGGGACATGAGATTCTCAACTTACAACTTGTCAATGCATATCCTCATATTTGATCACTTTAACCTTAATCACCTAAATATGCCTATGATAGGGGCAATGAGAGCTGAAAGCTAGTAAGTATCATAATTTTTGGGAGATCTTTATGAGACTTGCAATCCCTGCTTCCCTCTTTCAAGGGCCTTTCTTTTAGTTTGTAGTTGAGTCAGTAAACCTACTCCCTTCTATCTCAGCAAGTATTTTGAGTTGTTGTGTTTCATTCATTCATATGATGATTTATTCAATCATGTTTCTTATGTTCCTTGTTTTGCACATTGCTCTTATCTTGGTGTTTACTACTTTGAAAGCTATCATTGAAAACCAGTTATTTGTGAACTCCAGCAAATTATCAACTATTTTTCGACCAAGAGCTAAGTTTGCCATTACCAATTATGATTCACTTTATGTATCTTTATTGTGTTTCCTTTACTCATTGCAAGTTGAGTTATATAATAGTGAGTTGTCTTCTACTATGATCTATGCACTTGATGGATGTGATTCTTCTTGTCCGTATTCTTTTATCGACTCTTCACTCCATAAACCTGAGGCCATTTTTATTGAGCTCATTTTCGCTTGGGGACAAGCGAAGTCTAAGCTTGGGGGGAGTTGATACGTCCATTTTGCATCACTATTCTATGTCTTAATTCACTATTATTCATTGATATATTTCATATTGAGAGGTGATACTTATGTTATTTCATTTCTTTTTGCATGGTTGATGACTTTTGGAGCATGGACCGCTGCAGTCAGGATTCTGATGGAAAAGGTGCTGCTTGGAGGCAAAATTCGCGAAGATCATAAAATCCGGGAAAATATACGGAAAATCTTATTTTTCCAGAAGACTAAGGATGCCAGAAGACGGAGTGGAGATGGGCCATAGGGGGCCCACACCACCCCCTGGCGCGGGCATCCCTAGGCTGCACTAGCAGGTGGTGTGGCCGCCCTGGCCCACCTCTGGCTCTGTCCTTTGGTGTATATCATCCTCCCGAAACCCTAAGACTCGGGGAGCGACCACAGAAAGATTTCGCCGCCTCTGCGGGGCGGAAAACACTGAGAGAGAAAGATCTCTCTGGCAGACAGATTTCTGCCGAGGGAATTCCTTTCCAGAGAGGGGAGATCGTTGTCATCAACACCACCATCAAGCTGGACTTCATCGGGATCATCACCACCATCATCATCACCATCAGCACCCTCATCACCATCTCCATATTGCTGTAACAATTGAGTTGAATCTTGCATTAGTTCATAGGGGAAACTTTCTCGGTGTTGATTACTCTTTGTAGTTGATGCTATTAACTGAACCATTGAATTATTGTTTATGTTAATATTTTTATACATCATTATTCCATCTCTGATCATGATCCATATGATGTATTGTGAGTAGTTCGTTTTGTTCTTGAGGACATGGGAGAAGTCATGTTGTTAGTAGTGGAGTTGTGTTGAGAAAGATTCAGTAGTTTGATATTTAAGTTGTGGTGTACTTCTTCTAGTGGTACATGTGAACGTCTACTACATGACACTTCACCTATATGGGCCTAGGGGAATGCATTGTGTATTTGGCTACTAATCGTAGGGGTTGCCAGAGTGACAGAAACCTGAACCCTCGTTAAGAAACCATTGCACAAGGGACGTAAGGGTCTTAGAGTTTAAAGCTGTGGTTAGGTCTCTACCTTAATTACTTTCTTGTACTTACGGATGTTTTCAAGGGGTATAATCACAAGTATATATTAGTCTTGGATGGGCGGTACATTAGCACAGGTTCACCCACACAACACTTAGCAAGCTAAAGAAGATTAATCAACTATATGAAGCGAAAGCACTTGACAGTCTTCCCGTGTGTCCTCGAGAACGTTTGGTCATCTTAAGCAATAAAACCGGCTTGTCCTTCGCTGCATAAAGGATTGGGCCACTTGCTGCATTTGTTCCTACTGTCTTTTATTTGCTCGTACTTTGTTTACTTGCTTTATCAAAAACCCCTAAAAATCCGTTTGCTAAGTATTTGCAGAGAATTCCTGATCCATACCACTAGCCAGCACCTTCTGCTCCTTGTTGGGTTCGACACTCTTACTTATCAAAAATACTGCAATACACCCCCTATACTTGTGGGTCATCAAAGAACAACACAACTGTGCATGAAACAATAAAAATGAAGCGTTTGGAAGAAACCTGAAATTTTTATTGATGAAGAAGGGGATGCCTTGGGCATCCCCAATCTTTGACGCTTGTACTTATTGGATATTTCTTGGGGTGACACCCGTGGCATCCCCAAGCTTGAGCTTTAGTCCATCCTTCATCTCATTACTCATTCCCTCCACACACCTGAAATTTTTCCTTCATACAAAACTTCACACAATCTTTATTAGCAACATTAGTGCACTCAAGATAATAGGTCTTAAGGTTCAGTTCTAACAAAAATAAACTTCCATTAAAACACTAGCTACTATAGCACTTCTCTCAAAAAGCTCAATTCTCCAAAAGAACTAAAAAAGGAACCAACAAGAAGCAAATGCAGAAAATGGCAGAAATCTGTCAAAACAGACCAGCAGGTAAAGACGAATTTTTTCGAAGACCTTTTGTTGCTCAAATCAAAAAGTGTTGAACTAACAAAAGTTATATAACAACCTGGGGCAGAAGCACAAAAATTCACTCCTCAAAAAGACGTTCAGAAATTTTACACAAATTTTTACGGTGAAGCATAGAAATCTGTTTCGGGACAGCAACTTTCCTAATCATCACTTCTCTCTCATTAGAGGTTACTCTTGGCACAAAAAGAAAATAAAAAGAATAAGGAGAGGTTATTACAGAGGTAATAACTTCCAAGACTCATCTAAAACTTTTGGGTTATCTCCCAATAAGTACTTTTCTTTAACGCCTTTAAGTTAGGCATAAGAAGCAAGAAAAAGAATCAAGTGTTCTCAAATGAAGAAGCATTAAGACCAAATTTTGTTTTCATAGGAGAAGCAAAAGAAATCTTTTCTCTCTTCTTAGGGAAGTGTTCTATACCTTTCTTGAGTGGGAGTTGATATTCAATGGTGCCTTCTTTCATATCAATAATGGCACCAACAGTTCTAAGAAAATGTCTTCCCAAAGTAATAGGACAAGAAACATTGCATTCAACATCCAAAACATAGAAACCAACGGGGACATAGGCATTGTTAACCATAATAAGAACATCATTAATACTCCCCATGAGTTTATTTTTAGCATTATCATCAAGTGGTACATTCAAATAACAATCTTCAAGTGGAGGCAAATCAAGCATATCATAAATCCTTCTAGGCATAATAGAAATACTACTATCAAGATCACATAAAGATTTGAAATCAAAGTCATTCACTTTCATATTAATGATGGGTTCCCAACCATCTTCTTGTTTTATAGGAATAGAAGCTTTATGTTTCAACTTTTCTTCATTAATCTTTATGAGAGCATCCGTATTGTGTTTTGTAAAGGCCATGTTCATAGCACTAGCATTAGGACTTTTAGCAAGCTTTTGTAGGAACTTAATAACTTCAGAGATGTTGCAACCATCAAGATCAAAATCAAATTTATCATCTGAAGTAGTAGAACTATTACTAGCCTCAACACTAGTGGTGGTAATAGTAGAAACACTAATGTTTCTAGCAATTTCATCTTCTCTTTCCCACTTAGCATGTAATTCAGCTAATAGTCTTACATTTTCATCAATTCTTACTTGTATAGCATTGGTAGCTGCAAAGGGATTATCATTATTTTCAGGTTTAGCAGCAATTTTATTCAAAGAAGATTGAGCTTCAGCCAAAGATGCTATATTTCTTTGAGCATTACAGAGTTTTTCCTTAATAGTTTTATTGAAAGCAGTTTGTTTACTAATAAACTCTTTAAGCATAACTTCAAGTTCAGAGGGAGCACTCCTATTATTGTTGTAGGAACTTCCATAAGCATTACCATTGTTGGGAGGATATGGCTTATAATTGTTGTTACCAAAATTACTCCTATAGGCATTGTTGCTAAAATTGTTATTTCTTATGAAGTTCACATCAACTTGCTCTTCTTGAGCAACCAAAGAAGCCAAAGGAACATTATTTGGATCAATATGGGCTTTCCCATTAACAAGCATAGACATAATAATATCAATCTTATTACTCAAGGAGGAGGTTTCCTCAACAGAATTTACCTTCCTACCTTGTGGAGCTCTCTCAGTATGGCATTCAGAATAATTAACCATCATATTGTCCAGAAGTTTTGTTGCAGCACCCAAAGTGATGGTCATAAAGGTACCTCCAGTAGCAGAATCCAATAGGTTCCTTGAACAATAGTTCAATCCTGCATAAAAAGTTTGGATGATCATCCCAGCAGTCAGTCCATGAGTGGGACAATTCTTTACCAAACATTTCATTCTTTCCCAAGCTTGAGCAACATGTTCATTATCAGATTGTTTAAACTTCATTATTTCACTTCTCATGGATATAATCTTAGCAGGCGGATAGTATTTTCCAATGAAAGCATCTTTGCACTTAGTCCAAGAATCAATACTATTCTTAGTTAAGGAATTCAACCATTCTTTAGCTTTTCCTTTCAAAGAGAAAGGAAACAATTCCAGCTTAATAATATCACCATCTACATCCCTGTGCTTTTGCATCTCACAAAGTTCAACAAAGTTATTTAGATGGGAAGCAGCATCTTCATTACCAATACTAGAAATTTTTTATCTCATAACAAGATTGAGTAAAGCAGGTTTTATCTCAAAGAAAGTATCTTCAGGCACAGGTGGAGCAATAGGTGTGCTCATAAAACCATTGTTGTTGGTGCTAGTGAAGTCACACAACTTAGTGTTTTCAAGAGTAGTCATTTTTTTGGGTTTTCAAATAAGAAAGCAAACTAGTAAAACTAATTTTTTGTGTGTTTTTGATAAAGAAACAAGCAAACAAAGCAAAAAGAAACTAAGAAAAACAAAAATAACAAAGTAAAGAGATTGGTTTTGAGGGACTCCCATTGTGAAGATGTCCTTGACTCCCCGGCAAAGGCGCCAGAAAAATGCTTGATGGCTCAGTACACGGCGCATAGAAAAGTGTTGGTGCGGTGTTGATGTAGAGCTCATTGGGAACCCCAAGAGGAAGGTATGATGACCACAGCAGCAAGTTTCCCTCAGTTATGAAACCAAGGTTTAATCGAACCAGTAGGAGCAAGGAAACACCCCAAAGGTGTTACTAGCTGAGCCTTGGCAGGGCGCACTACCGGTGCTAGTAGCAACGTGGAGTCATGCACAACACAACCACAGAACTTTGTCCCCAACTTGCGATGAGGTTGCCTATCTCACCGTGTTTTGCAGAAAATAAATGATTAAACATATCGAATGGAAAGAAGTAAAAGTTTGCAGAAAGTAAACACAAAGAAGTAAACAGTTTGTAGATTGTATTTAAAAGACAAGGACCGGGATCCATAGTTCACTAGAGGTGGCTCTCCTTAAGATAGATAACATGCTGGGTGAACAAATTACAGCGGGGCAATTGACAAACATCGAGAAAGAAATACATGCATATACTAATCATCTTGACTCCTTTGAGACTTCATTGGGAATTACAACATTATATATAGACCGCCATCCAACTGCATCTATGACTAATAATCCACCTTCAGGTTATCATACGAACCCCCTACAGTATTAAGTTGCAAGCAACAGATTATTGCTTTACAAACTGCGTGTAAAGTAAAGAATATGATTGTTCTATGAACAAAGGATTGTTGTTTTCTCCCTAGTAGCAACAGCACATCTAGTACCTTAGAGATTTCTGTCACTTCCCCAGATTACCAGAGGCATGAACCCACTATCGAGCATAAATACTAACTCTTGGAGTTGCTAGCATCTACTTCGCCAAGATAGCTACTAACAACGGAAAGCATGCAAGATCACAAATAACAAAGACATGATAGAATCAATAATCAATCTGGAATAGCATCTCAATATCCATCGGATCCCTGCAAACACAACATGCAGAATTACAAATAGATGATCTTGATCATGAATGGAGCTCACAAGATCTAAACATGTAAGCAAAAAGGAGGAGAACTAGCCATCTAGCTACTACATGGATCCATAGTCCAAGGATGAACTACTCACGCATCACACCGGAGGCTTGCATGGTGATGAAGAAGGCCTCCAAGGTGAATTCCCCTCTCCGGCAGGGTGCCGGGAAGAGCTTCAGATCCCTCCCGATCTAGGGTTGGAGATGACGGTGGCTACAGACTCTTTCGTGGATTTTTGATCGGGCCCTTAGGGTTTTCGTCCCGAGGGCATCTTATAGTCGGAAGGGGAGGCCGAGGGGGTGCCAGGGGCCACCACACCACCCCCTGGTGCAGGCCAAGCCTGGCCGTGCGGCCTGGTGGTGTGGCCGGCCTCTGTCCCCTCTCCGTCTCGTATTCTGGCATGTGATGACTTCCGGAAAAATAGGCACTTTGGTTTTTGTCCCGTCCAATTCCGAGAATATTCATTTTCTGACTTTCCTGGAACCAAAAACAGCAGAAAACAGGCAGCTGGCACTGTGGCACTTGTTAATAGGTTAGTCCAAGAAATCATATGAAAAGTACTCCAAAGTGTGGACAAAACACAAGAAAGTGGATAAAACCAAGCATGGAACATCAAAAATTATAGATACATTTGCAATGTATCAACGGCCTAACTTGCCAATGCAGCAGCAGACCACCCTCTCTCTCTCTCCATGTCTAGGAGCTAGACCAGACCGCACCGCCACCCTCTGTCCCCTCCCCGAGCAGAGCCAAGCCGTGGGACCACCCGCAAAGCACCACACCCAGAGCGTCTGTGCCATGCCGAGCACGCGCCAGAGCGCCACGCCCAACAAGCGTGCACACGCCGCGGCTCGACCGCAGCCCATGCTCGCCGCATCGCCATGACCCCGGGAACCACCCAGACATGCCCGTTCGCCACCGCTTGACCCGTAGCCACCGCACGCCGTGTCGAACGCCGCCTCGGCCACTCAGAGCATGAGCACCGCCTGACCGTTTGCCACTGCCCCTAGCCCCGCATTTAAACCATAGCACACCGCCAGGAGGCAGGCCACCGTCCCCTACGTCGAGCCACGCCGCTAGCGCGCTGTGCAGCCCTCGCCGGAGTCGCCCGCCCATCACTCTCGGTCGCCTCGTCGAGCTATAAATAGGGCCACCCCGGCACAAACCACTCACACCATTCCACTCCCCTCTCCTCACTGGTACTTCCCCACCTCTAGTCGGAGCAGCTCGAGCACTTGTTCGCCGGAATTTGGCCGGAGCAGCCCGCTGCAGAGGAGGAGAAGGCGCTGTTGATTTCGTCCACCCCCGGAGCTGCCTCGACCACCCCTGAGCCCGCCGTCGACAGCCAGTTCGTTTGCCCGCCTCACCGTCGTTGCTGGAGCCCTGGTACGCCCCCTGAGCACCCCCACCGAGCCGCTAGGGTTAGACCTTGCCGGCGACCTATCCGTCTTTGATGACGAGCCCCAACCGTAGATCCTAGTTCTAATCTAACGGCCCACATCGCCCCGTACCGCTTCGCGTGTAATGAGCCTCTGACCGGTGGACCCCCCCTGACAGTTGTGCCCCGCGCCGCGGAGTGTCACTGGGCTGGCCCGTTAGCTTTCCCGCGCGACCCATTTAATTCAAATTAGGATTTTTGTATTTAGGTTTAAACTTAGTTCTATCCTCTAGTTTGAAAATCAATTTAGAGAGATTTACTAATCCAAATGGAGTGATTCCAATTTTTTTAGAAAGCTACTGAAAAGATCTATCCAAGCCCGTTGGATTTAATTCATTTAGAGTTAGAGATATCTCCTAGTAAAAATAACAAGACAGAAGCTTTTGCACATTCAGACTTTATAAAATCAACCATGATAGCTTTTGAGTTGATTCCAACTCTCAAAAATCAAATTTAACCATAACTATCTGAATATGTAATAATATTAGGGTTTACATGCAGTGACTTTGGACTAGTACCAAAATAATGCTATATAGGCATTTCTAGTCACTTTAAATCACTAAATAATGAACTTAAACCAAAGTAATTGTGATCCAACCCTTAAATCACTTTCCCACATGTTAGAATATGTGGTGATGACATGTGTCCACATGATCCCATATTTTAAGTGGTGAATATTGAATCTTAGATAATTTTAATGAGTAGAAATTACTTTTCTTAAGTAAAAAGAATGAAACTAGTTAATAAAACTTGTGATGCTTGTGATGATAATAGATCATCAAATGTGTGCTTTAGAGTGCTAATTAGACTAGTTAAGTATTGTTTGGTGATTGTATATGTCCGTATGTATTTATAGACGATAGTACCGACCAAGCTTTCGACGAGGAGGAGTTCTATCAAGAGGAGGAAGAAAACTTCAACCACTGCACTGCACAAGGCAAGCCACCATTAACAATGCAAGCTAACACTTGCAAGTATAATGCTTAACAAGCTAGTATTAAGATAGATGAGTTGAGCAAAGATGCTTTAGGCATGCTTTGGTCATACCACTTTGACTATTATTTACCCCAAGTATTATTTTCAAGCTTTACTTCCTTTACTTTACCCAAAGTTCTTTACTTGTTTTAAAGGTAGAATAAAGAGTATAAAACTTGGCCTATTTAGATAAACTTTAGATGTCATTCTATGGCATGAGATTGATCCCATCTTTCCCCCTTAGTGAACACTCTTAACTTAGTAATTTAGAGTAGATAAAAACTTGAGTCACTGTAGATGGGAGCACTTGGTGAAAATGAATTATGAAAACCTTGGAATGATGAGTCATTCTATTGAGATGTTTTGACATGTGTTGAGAAACACAAATGGTTTATGATGATGAAAATGTTGAGGCATGAGCCTTAACTCTTTTATAAAACTGATGGTTGGATTCGGATGCGATACCATTCCAAATTTACCGTACAACCACACTACCTGAATTGGGTAAGGCTACCTCTCGTGATGTCCACCTATGCAGTGCCCAAGATGACTGATTGTCATGGTTGGGAGGCCATGATCATAGGAGAGGTGCTTATACTAGGGTGTGTAAAGGGAAAGTTATGTTTGATTATCTGCATACTAAGTATGATGATTCAGGGTTATCCCTGACAGATGTATCGAATCTTGTGGTGAAAGTGTACCACCTCTGTAGAGTGTCAAACTATTCGAATAGCCGCGTCCGCGGTTATGGACAGTTGGAATGGCCATACTGTTTCGTTGTCAGATGTTTTCAAAATAATTTATGAAATGAATGATGAATCTTGACTTAACCACAACAGGGTTATGTTTATGACAATACCTTCCCAACTTAAGTGATTCTAGAACTTTATTTTATCTTTCTTTGTTTCAGAACTCAACTTAGGTTTCAAACTTAACTTTATAGTTAAACATAGAGTTAGCACTTTAACTTAGAACTATACTACTTGTTAGTGGTAGTTTGCGAGTACTTAAAGAGTACTCATGGCTTTTGTCCCTGGCTATTCTCATGGCTAGACTATGAAGGAGATTACCAAGATGATGGCCAGCAGGATGGCTATGATAACTAGGACTATATGCCTTCGTCAGCATTGCCTGTGCCCCTGAAGATGGACCCCACCGCTATGCTTATTATTTATTCCGCTGCTTGTTGTATTAAGACTGGATCATGAGATCCTTATTTGTGTAAGACCTTATGTATGATTTGTAATGGATGATGTACTGTGATATCCAATCAGTTATGTCTCGCAAAAATGGTAATCCCGGGATTGCGATGTATGACATAACAGGTATCTGGGATTAAAAATCCAGGTGTTGACATCGGCATAATGAATTCTATGCACAAACCTCAAAACACACTTCTCCATCAAACTAGAATCTTCTCCTTTTTTCTCTAGACCATGTTATCAAAAATTTCATGTGTTAGGTAGCTAATAATATTTGACTTCTACATGGCATACAAAGTACAAGGATACACCCATACTTTATAGATCTTGATCAAATTTATAATTTATTGTGCTTTACCAATTATAATTTTATATAGTGATGATATGTCATATGTCTACTATCTGAGTCTCATGTGCAAGGCACGTGCAACTTACAGTAATTGGTCAAGCACAAAAAATATAAATTTGATCAACATCTATAAAGTATGGGTGTATATTTGGTCCTTGTACTTTGTATCATCATGTAGAAGTTAAAGATTATTTAGCTACCTAACACATGAAATTTTTGATAACATGGTCTAGAGAAACAAGGGAGAAGCTTCTAGTATGATGGAGAAATGTGTTTTGATGTTTGTGCATAAAATTCATTATGTCGAAGACTATCAATAGATTCTTCTAGTAGCTAGAATAGAAAAGAAGATCCAACTGCTAGAAACACTAGGATTCGCGAGCCTTGATCCAACGGTCAACATTCAAAGTTATTTGTACACTATATAGTGGTAAGATAATATAAGATAAGATAAGATCATGTAGAAGTCAACAATTATTAGCTACTCCGTACTAGGGAGAAGATTCTAGTATGATGGAGAAGTGTGTTTTGAGGTTTGTGCATAGCATTCATTATGTTGAAGACTATGTCTAGAATATTCTAGATGCTATAATGGAAAACAAGATCCAACGGTTCGAAATATTAGGATTCACGAGTCTTGATCCAACGGTCAGCATTCAAAGTTATTCATACACTATATAGTGGTTATATCTCTACTACTATAATGGAGCAGTTTTGAATTGGATCCATAGCACTAATCCCAACCATTGTGCCGTTAGATCCAATGGTCCAGAGAAGCTGGATTCATGTTGAATAGCACCTAGAGCAAACTCCACCATGCATGTTGTAGAACCATCATGTCACCACCCCAAAATTTCATAGCATAGTAGGATGTATTCTCTCTACTACTATAATGGAGAAGTTTTGAATTGGATCCATAGCACCAATCATGATCGTTGGGCTCTTAGATCCAATGGTTCAGAGTAGCTAGATTCGTGTTGAATAGTACGTACCTAGAGCAAACTCCACCATGTTCTAGAACCATCATGTCACCATCCCCAAAATTTCATAGCACATTATTAGGAGAATATCATTTTACGGCCCGAAAGTTGGGGTGTATAGGCAACGCGGTACCCAAGTTCCCTGAAATCAGCCAGGATGACTACAGTTGGTGTGCCAAATACTCAGAGGGTCTTTTTCAGCATGAATTCAACTCTACGTTTCAATACAAAAAAATCAGGCTAACGGCCGTCAAGTTGGGCCCCCCGTCAGTTCTCGTCGTTATGTCGCTCCCGTTGCTTAGGCGAGGTGGCTGTCACGTAGGCTTGCAGCACCGGCACAGTGGATAGGATAACACCCCCGGCCTAGTGTATTGACATGACAAAACAGGGCACATGTATCAGCGTTATAATTATTTTTTGTTTACTCAGAAGCTGGAACGGCCACCGCCACGCGTCTCTCCTTGGACTTTTGTCCCAATCGTTAACCACTACCTTAAAAGCGCATTGACGGTTCCACCCCTGCCTCGCAGAAACCACTCTTCTTCTTCCTGTCATCTATCTTCTTCCCGTCTTCTCCTTGCCGCCATGGAAGATCTACGCACTCTAGAGACAAGCTTCACTACCCATGACAATAAGAAGATAGACGTTGTCTACACCAACGAGGAGGAGACATTGGTGCATGTCCTGATGATGTACGAGGGTTGGCTTGGGATAGACGAGGACAAGTTTGTGGGATTGGACCTCGAGTACACCCTGGAGCACCCATATGAAGGGAGTGAAGTCGCCGTCGTTCAACTGGCCATGCGGAAACACGTCCTCGTCTACCACCTCTCCCGGTTTGTAGATCTGCTCTCTATAGCTAACCGCTTTTAGGGTTTCCTCCTCTTGTTCTTTATCCACTTGCTCATATTGCAACTACTGGGTTTTATTTAGGACCAAATAAATTAGGGTTTGCCTATGTCTCAATCGACTGAGATTTTCTTTAGTCTCAATCACCTAAGAAAAGTGCAACCGTAGTTAAAAGAAATGTGCAACTTGTTCAGTCGACTGAGAAATAGCAAAACCGAATAAATTACGACAAGACAATGTTGAGAGTCTTGATCTTGCATTTACTAAACTTTTCAAAATTATATTCAGATGATGATTTTGCATTGACAAAATATTTGTTGTTACAAATTTTGGTGATGACAAACTACATACTTTCAGGACTGACATGAAATGTCCGGCGCTGCGCCAGTTCCTTGTAGAAAAGGGAATTGTTTTCTGCACTCTCGACACAACAACTGATTTTTCGAAATTTTATCAAGAGGAAATTATAATTCCTGCGCCAACTGGATCAATATTCAGAGTCTTGTCAAGATCCTAGGGGGCTCGAGGAAGGATGGAATGGCATCACTCGCAACTAGAATCCTCGATGAGTCGTACGACAAAATGAAGGAAGATTTCCCTATGGATAGGCACGATTTCTAGGACGAGTGGCCGTTGTCTAATATAAACCTGAAGTATGCAGCCATAGATGCTTACGTGACCTACCAGCTCTACAAGAAGATCCATTTTTTTCTACGTTACCTCGTGTTTTGCCCTATTTGCAAGAGGGAAGACGAGCTTAGGGGCCCTTTGTAGAAAATGCAGAATATCTGAGTTTGAAGATGCATATGCAAAGAAAATGGCTGCATCTGCAGCAGCTGACAGAGAGGCTGCAGAAGCAGCTGAAAGAGAGCTTGCAGCTGAAGCAGAAGTAACTGACAGAGAGGCTGCAGGTGAAGTAGCAAATAGAGAGGCAGCATCTTCTAGCGGCAATAATCAGGCTTGTGATGCACCACTAATTGTGCCACAGGACGCTGAAGATAGGGAAGCCAAGTCAGATCCCAGGTGAGACAAAGAATTTCGTGAGCTGTGGAGTACCTGGAATGGTCGCAGTTTATCGCCTAGTAACGATGGCATGCGCCTCAAGTGGTCTGATGAGAAGTGAATTAAATTTTACTTGTCAGTGTTATGTTTCTGTTTTGTGGAACTCAGTTAGCTTGTCAAGATGTCTAGCGCCTCAAGTGATACTAGTAAAATAAATTTAACCCTCGTTGTGTTATGTTTATGTATGTGTCTTGTAGCTTGTAAAGATGGTAGCTTGTTAACTGGCAGTTTGAAAGAGTGCCCTTTTCCTCTCTCGCTAAACAAATATGTTTCATTTTGCCCAAATTGGTAGCAAATCTAGAGAAGATTCTCACTTCGATAATTCGTTCCCTTTTGGACCTATTTTTGCCACCGATCAGGTAGCAAATCTAGAGTAGCAAACCACACCAGGCAGAATACATTCATTCAGAAAACAAAACAAATGTAGATATAGCTGTGCGTAGGTAAATATGATATAGCGATAGAAAGTAGGTTGCTTAACGAGGTTCGATGCATTCAGCCAGAAATAGGATATAGCTAGAAAGAAGCTGCTTAGCAGCAGCAGCCGCCGCCACAGCTGCAGGCACATCCTGCAAGCGCCCGCGCCTATGCCTCCTCCCTCCGGCGCTTCCTCCACTTCTTGCTGCCCAGTCCCTTGATCTTGGGGGCCTTGGGCCTAATTGGAGGCATGCGACCTTCTTTGATGACCACCAGCTGGAGGTTTCGGAGGTGAATGCCGAGAGCCCGGTGTTTAGCGATGTAGGCATTGATGTTCACGGTCTCGCTCTTGCCGCCTTTGTGGATGCCGGAGCCCATGGCCTCTGCATGCTTCAGTAAGGTGTTCAAGTTGGTCCCGCCGGCGTGACTCGTCAAGCAGTATGTGATCCCCTTGCGGAAGGGGTAGCTGTAGTCGCCACGCCTGAGGAAGGCGTCGTACTGGCCGGCCAGCAACGTCCTCAACACCTGACGAGCCTTGGTGTGAATGGACTCGTCATCGTTGCAGACGTCGCTGCCGGAAACCTATTGGAAGAAAAGGAAAATGGGGGAGTAGATGATGTAAGAAGATCGAGCAATAGAAATGCGAACAAGCAAATCCTAATAAACCAAGATCTAGCATCCAACGATGGGAACGGTATAAGAACCAGGGGAGGGGAGCAAACCCTAGTTACCTCCGACCATGGGTCGTCGATGCCGGTGTCATAGGGTTCAGCGGAGCGATGTACTTATCTGGATCGTAGGTGCCCAAGAAGTGCTTGATCTACTTGTGACAAGCGGGGGCCTTCTCGCTGGTGGGGGGCTCCTCTTCAGTGGCTTCGTCAGTAGCAGGGACGGGGGCCTGGATGGGAACGGCGGCTGCCATCGATGTCTCGACTGGGGCCTGGACAGGGATGGCGGCTGCTTTCAACGCGTCGAGGGGGACCGGCGAGGAGACGGGGGCCTCCTCGCCGGCGGCCACGGAGGTGAAGACGGCCACCTTATCCTCCTCGGCCATCGCCGGCGCGGACAGGGTATTCTCGAGAGTTTGCGGGTGCTGGTGGGACAGTGGAGAGGGTTGCGTGGGGACAGTGAGCGAGAGTGAGAGTGGGTGTGCGGAGAGGAGCTCTATAGTTAAGGTGGATGGAAGCAAGGCACGTTTCGTTGCACCACTGTGCAATGCGCCGTGCAGTCTAGTGCACCGTGCACCACGACACGCGCACGGTACGTCACATTTTTTTTCCGGGCCATGCATGGCAGTTCTGTATTGAGCCACATGCAAAGGGCGCACACACAATTTCTATTTATGAAGTTTGACACGGCCCTAAAATTGGCGATAGTTAAAAGTGGAAATGTAGAGGGGAAGGTAGGTGGTTGTACGGTGAGATTTGTGGGGTTGTGATAGATCGGGTAAAGAGATGTGTTGATGGCTGCGAGTGACTCGATGAAGCTGGAGACGTTAAGTCTCATCGATCTTAGCTGTTCATCCTCCGGCTAGCGCGTGCAAGCTTATGATGGTGGGCCCCAGTTAAAAGTGAGATTGAGAGCCGCTGCATAAAAAATGGGATGTGTCTTATTAAAATCAAGTGGCAATAAATTGCAGTTGTCCATCAGCGACCGTGCACTCGATGACGCATGTGTTGTGGCATAGTAGTAGCAGTAGTAGGCTTTTCAGACTTGATTAAACGTGACATGACCGCTCGACGACTTTTTCCATGGACGGCATCATGTTCCTTCTTGTAGAGGGAGACGTCAAGATGGGGCCTCGTCAAGATGGTAGCTCGTTAACTGACAGTTTGAAAGAGTACCCTTTTCCTCTCTCGCTAAACAGATATGTTTCATTTTGCCCAAATTGGTAGCAAATCTAGAGAAGATTCTCTCTTCGATAATTCGTTCCCTTTTGGACCTCTTTTTGCCTCCGATCAGGTAGCAAATCTAGAGCAGCAAATCACACCAGGCAGAATACATTCATTCAGAAAACAAAACAAATGTAGATATAGATGTGCGGGGCTAAATAGGATATAGCGATAGAAAGTAGGTTGCTTAACGAGGTTCGATGCATTCAGCCAGAAATAGGATGCAAGCAAAATATAGAAAATCAAAAGAAGCTGCTTAGCAGCAGCAGCCGCTGCAGCATCAGGTACATTCAGGGAGACATCCGACGCGTTCATTCGCCAGCGCCTCCGCCTCCCTATGGCGCCTCCGCCACTTCTTGCTGCCCACTCCCTTGATCCTGGGGGGCTTGGGCCTGATTGGAGGAATGCGACCCTCTATGATGGCCAACCGCTGGAGGTTTTGGAGGTGAATGCTGAGAGCCCGGTGTTTAGCGATGTAGGCGTTGATTTTCACGGTCTCGCGCTCGCCGCCTTTGTTGATGCCAGAGCCCGTGGCTTCATTAAGGAGATGAAGTCGGTGCCGTCGGCGAGAGTCACACAGTAGAAGTTGATCCCCTTGCGGAAGGGGTAGTGCCAGGGGCCGCCCTGAAGAAGGCATCATACTGGCCGGCCCGCAGCCTCCTTAGAACCTGACGAGTCTTGGTATGTATGGACTCGTCATCGCTCCAGACATCGCTACCGGAAACCTATTGGAAGAAAAGGAAAATGGGGGAGTAGATGATGTAAGAAAATTGAGCAATCGAAATGCAAACAAGCGAATCCTAATAAACTAAGATCTAGCATCCAACGATGGGAACGGTAGAAGAACCAGGGGAGGGGAGCAAACCCTAGTTACCTCCAACCATGGGTCGTCGATGCCAGTGTCGTAGGGGTTTAGCGGAGCGACGTACTTATTTGGATCGTAGGTGCCCAAGAAGTTCTTGATCTACTTGTGATCGGCGGGGGCCTCCTCGCCGGCGGGGGGCTCCTCTTCGGCGGCTCTATCGGTAGCGGGGACGGGGGCCTGGACGGGAACGGCGGCTGCCATCGATGCCTCGACTGGGGCCTGGATAGGGACGGCGACTGCTTTCAATGCGTCGAGGGGGACTGGCGAGGAGACGGGGGCCTCCTCGCCGGTGGCCACGGAGGCAACGATGGCCACCTTATCCTCCTCAGCCATCGCCGGCATGGACGGGGTATTCTCAGGAGTTTGCGGATGCTGGTGGGACAGTGGAGAGGGTTGCGTGGGGACAGTGAGCGTGAGTGAGAGTGGTTGTGCGGAGAGGGGCTATATAGTAAGGTGGATGGAAGCAAGGCATGTTTCGTTGCACCACCGTGCAACGCGATGTGCAGTCTACTGCACCGTGCACCGCGACACGCGCACGGTACGTCACGTTTTTTTCTCGGGCCATGCATGGCAGTTCTATATTGAGCCGCATGCAAAGGGCGCATACACAATTTCTATGTACGAAGTTTGACACGGCCCTAAAATTGGCGATTGAGAGCCGTTGCGTAAAATTGGGATATGTCTTATTAAAATCAAGTGGCAATAAATTGCAGCTGTCCATCGACGACCGTGCACTCGATGACGCATGCGTTGTGGCGTAGTAGTAGCAGTAGTAGGCTTTTCATACTTGATTAAACATGACATGACCGCTCGATGACTTTTTCCATGGACGGCATCATGTTCCTTCTTGTAGAAGTCTCGCCGAGGGAGACGTCCGTGTTGTCTCACGTTGTATTGTGAAGGGCACGGCGTGTGCAACAATCATTGTTGGATCGCACAGAATCAACGGTTGGTGCGCACGATCTGCGTGACAACTGTGACAACCAAACAGGGAGTAGAAGACAGGGTGAGCACAGGTTTGTGCTTCTACGAAAGATAGAGAGAGGGGGCAAAACTGAATAGTAACACATAAAACCAAGGGCAAAACTGAGTAGTATAAAAATGGAAAGTGAGTGTCTTGTACAATGAAATACATCATGGCATACATCAAATTATGCCAAGATAGATCCACTAGAGTTTATTGGATGTGTGTTCTTCTCATAAAGCACATGGACCCACCAGAGTTCATTGCATGTGTGTTCTTCTCATTAACCACACATGGATCCACCAGTATCATTGCATGTCTTCTCTTTTCATTAACCACAGTTAGAGTTATTGCATGTCTATTCTTTTCACAAACCACATATCACCAGTGTCATTGCATATGTGTTTTTCCCACAGACCACACATGGCTCCACCAGTATCATTGCGTGTGTGTCCTTCTCACAAACCACATATGGATCCACCAGTGTCATTGCATGTGTGTTCTTTTCACATACCACATATCACCAGTGTCATTGCATGTGTGTTCTTCTCACAAACCACATAAGGATCCACCGGTGTCATTAGATGTGTGTTCCTCTCATAGACCACACATGGATCCACCGGTGTCATTGCATGTCTGCTCTTTTCATGAACCACATCTAGAGTCATTGCATGTGTGTTCTTCTCATGAACCATAGCTACAGTCATTGCATGTGTGTTCTTCTCACAAACCCTATCATGAAACATATCTAGAGTCATTGCATGTGTGTTCTTCCCACATGCCACACATGGATCCACTAGTGTCATTGCATGTGTGTTCTTGTCACAAACCACATATGGATCCAACAGTGTCATTGGATGTGTGTTCCTCCCATAGACCACACATGGATCCACCGGTGTAATTGCATGTCTGCTCTTTTCATGAACCACAGCTAGAGTCATTCCATGTTTGATCCTCTCATAGACCACACATGGATCCACCAGTGTCATTGGATGTGTGTTCTTCTCATGAACCACAACTAGAGTCATTGGATGTGTGTTCTTTCCATGAACCATAGCTAGAGTCCTTGCATGTGTGTTCTTCTCACAAACCACATAAGGATACAGCAGTGTCATTGCATGTGTGGTTTTCTGATGAACCATAGCTAGAGTCATTGCATGTGTGTTCTTCTGACAAACCATATCATGAATCACACCCAGTGTCATTGCATGTGTGTTCTTCTCATTAACCACACATGGATCCACTAGTGTCATTGCATGTCTACTTTTTTCATTAACCACAATTAGAGTCATTACATGTCTGTTCTTCTCATGAACCACACATGGACCCACCAGTGTCATTGCATGTGTGTCCTTCTCACAAAACACATATGGATCCAACAGTGTCATTGCATGTGTGTTCTTTTCACAGACCACATATCACCAGTGTCATTGCATGTGTGTTCTTCTGACAAACCACGTAAGTATCCACCGGTGTCATTGGATGTGTGTTCCTCTCATAGACCACACATGGATCCACCGGTGTCATCGCATGTCTGCTCTTTTCATGAACCACATCTAGAGTCATTGCATGCATGTTCTTCTCATGAACCACAGTTAGAGTCATTGCATGTGTGTTCTTCTCACAAACCATATCATGAATCACACCCAGTGTCATTGCATGTGTGTTCTTCTCATTAACCACACATGGATCCATCAGTGTCATTGCATGTCTGCTCTTTTGCATTAACCACAGTTAGAGTCATTGCATGTATGTTCTTTTCACAAACCACATATCACTAGTGGCACATGTGTGTTCTTCTCACAGACCACAAATGGATCCACCAGTGTCATTGCATGTGTGTCCTTCTCACAAAGCACAGATGGATCCAACAGTCTCATTGTATGTGTGTTCTTCTCACAAACCACGTAAGGATCCACTGGTGTCATTGGATGTGTGTTCCTCTCATAGACCACACATGGATCCACCGGTGTCATTGCATGTCTGCTCTTTTCATGACCCACACCTAGAGTCATTGCATGTGTGTTCTTCTCATGAACCACAACTAGAGTCATGGCATGTGTGTTCTTCTCACAAACCATATCATGAACCACACCCAGTGTCATTGCATGTGTGTTCTTCTCATTAACTACACATGGATCCACCAGTGTCATTGCATGTCTTCTCTTTTCATTAACCACAGTTAGAGTCATTGCATGTCTGTTCTTTTCACAAACCACATATCTCTAGTGTCATTGCATGTGTGTTCTTCCCACATACCACACATGGATCCACCAGTGTCATTGCATGTGTGTCATTTTCACAGAGCATATATGGATCCAACAGTGTCATTGCATGTGTGTTCTTTTCACAGACCACATATTAGCAGTGTCATTGCATGTGTGTTCTTCTCACAAACCACGTAAGGATCCACCAGTGTCATTGGATGTGTGTTCGTCTCATAGACCACACATGGATCCACTGGTCTCATTGCATGTCTGCTCTTTTCATGAACCACATCTAGAGTCATTGCATGTGTGTTGTTCCCACAGACCACACATGGATCCACCAGTGTCATTGCATGTGTGTTCTTCTCACAAACCACATATTGATCCAGCAGTGTCATTGGATGTGTGTTCCTCCCACAGACCACACTTGGATCCACCGGTGTCATTGCATGTCTGCTCTTTTCATGAACCACAGTTAGAGTCATTACTTGTGTGATCCCGTCACAGACCACACATGGATCCATAGGTGTCATTGGATGTGTGTTCTTCTCATGAACCATAGCTAGAGTCATTGGATGTGTGTTCTTTCCATGAACCACAGCTAGAGTCATTGCATGTTTGTTCTTCTCACAAAGCAAACATGCAATGACACTGGTGATATGTGTGATCTTCTCACAAACGACACCTGCAATTAACCACACATGGATCCACAAGTGTCATTGCATGTCTTATCTTTTCATTAACCACTGTTAGAGTCATTGCATGTCTGTTCTTCTCATGAACCACATATCACCAGTGTCATTTCATGTGTGTTCTTCCCATGAACCACACATGGATCCACGAGTGTCATTGCATGTGTGTCCTTCTCACAGAACACATATGGATCCAACAGTGCCATTGCATGCGTGTTCTTTTCACAGACCACATATCACCAGTGTCATTGCATGTGTGTTCTTCTCACAAACCACGTAAGGATCCACCGGTGTCATTGGATGTGTGTTCCTCTCATAGACCACACATGGATCCACCGACGTCATTGCATGTCTGCTCTTTTCATGAACCACATCTAGAGTCATTGCATGTGTGTTCTTCCCACAAACCACACATGGATCCACTAGTGTCATTGCATGTGTGTTCTTCTCACAAACCACAGATGGATCCACTAGTGTCATTGGATTTGTGTTCCTCCCACAGCCCACACATGGATCCACCGGTGTCATTGCATGTCTGCTCTTTTCATGAACCACAGTTAGATTAATTGCATGTGTGATCCTCTCACAGACCACACATGGATCCACCAGTGTCATTGGATGTGTGTTCTTCTCATGAACCACATCTAGAGTCATTGGATGTGTGTTCTTTCCATGAACCACATCTAGAGTCCTTACATGTGTGTTCTTCTCACAAACCACATAAGGATACACCAGTGTCATTGCATGTTTGTTCTTCTCATGAACCACAGCTAGAGTCATTGCATGTGTGTTCTTCTCACAAACCATATCATGAGTCACACCCAGTGTCATTGCATGTGTGTTCTTCTCATTAACCACACATGGATCCACCAGTGTCATTGCATGTCTGCTCTTTTCAGTAACCACAGTTAGAGTCATTGCATGTCTGTTCTTCTCATGAACCACATATCACCAGTGTCATTGCATGTGTGTTCTTCCCATGAACCACACATGGATCCACCAGTGTCATTGCATGTGTGGCCTTCTCACAGACCACATATGGATCCAATAGTGTCATTGCATGTGTTTTCTTTTCGTGGACCACATATCACCAGTGTCATTGCATGTGTGTTCTTCTCACAAACCATGTAAGGATCCACCGGTTTCATTGGATGGGTGTTCCACTCATAGACCACACATGGATCCACTGGTGTCATTGCATGTCTGCTCTTTTCATGAACCACATCTAGAGTCATTGCATGTGTGTTCTTCCCACATACCACACATGGATCCACTAGTGTCATTGCATGTGTGTTCTTCTCACAAACCACATATGGATCTAGCAGTGTCATTGGATGTGTGTTCATCCCACAGACCACACATGGATCCACCCGTGTCATTGCATGTCTGCTCTTTTCATGAACCACAGTTAGATTCATTGCATGTGTGATCCTCTCATAGACCACGGATGGATCCACCAGTGTCATTGGATGTGTGTTCTTCTCATGAACCACACACTACTAGGAAACAGCCTATCTGTGGCGCATGAAAAGGGGACTTCTGTGGCGCATATCTTTGTCGCCACTGTTACCTCGCCACTGATAACTACTTCCTGTGGCGCATATGGATATGCGCCACAGAAGTTCCAGACTTCTGTGGTGCATTCCTTCATATGCGCCACAGGAAGAACTTCTGTGGCGCATTTACGTGTATGCGCCACAGATATGCCATGCGCCACTAACTATATAATTATATGCGCCACTGATTGTGTAACATGTATTCAAAGTAAAATACTTTCCTGGTGTATAATCAGGTATTTATACAGGATTTATACAGATGAGTATAAAATACATTGCACAAGTAGTAGATACATGAATACCGACATATATATAATACAAACACTTAGAGCCCGATCGAGATACATATATAGTGTCAAGTGCCAAATTTTTACACAAGCGCCGAATACAAAGTTCATATCATCTCACATTACAAATATGAAGTGGCCACCGCCGCCTACACTAGGATCAAATAGAATACAACTGTGATAATGGTGAGCAAGAGCATTAGCCTGACCAATATCTTCATCCGGTTCTTCTTCCACAAGTGGTTCCTCCACTTGGCTATCGCCTCCTCTCTAGTCACGTATCCTTTGTAGATGTTGCCGCTGAACTTGTTCACTTGTTTGTGGCAATCCTCCCACTCCTCGTAGACTCCTGGAACCCTACCCATGTACACCACATACCATCTCGTCGCCATCTCTATAGACGACAAGGCATATTAGTAAAAATACAACGAAAAGAATGAATAAAGGGTTCACATCCATATATATATATATATGTTCATAGAATATAAAACAAAGGATCCATAAACCTAAAAGTTAGATCATCATAGAAGCAATAAGTTCAACGACAACACGACCACAAGGTAGTTTAAGTCTAACAACAATGACCATTTCGACCACGAGATAGTAAAGTTTATGACACACACACACTAATACAGCAGGCGTCCATCAAGAATATACACACACTGGATCATGCTAGAGGCACACATCGATCATGATGAAGACTTCCTCTTCTGGCACGGCTTCGGGAACGGTAGATAGCCCTCTTTCATCATCCATGTCCTTGTGTCACCCTACTTACGGAGGCGTTCTTCGATCTCCCTCTTACTCAACCCTTTGGCTTGTTGTAGGGCACCGCCCCTTGTGTTGACATCTTCAATGATGATTTGCGACAACCTCATCTGAATGCGATGGAAGTCTTCTCTAAGATCAGCATCATCGATTTTCGCCAAAGTTTTGGCCCATCCTCGGAGACTAGATGGCAGCGTTAGGTTATGGCAATCCCGAACATAGCCTTTAAGGTGATGGAGGACGTAGAAGGCCTCCTTGGCACCGGCAGTCGACTGCTTGATGCAGGGGAAGTCGAGCACATGCTTGAACACGTGTTTGCCATCCTTGATACATTCCCCCCTATCTACGAAGGTGCATCCCTTCTTGGTGTAGCCCTCGAGAGCCTCATTGAGAACACCCCTTATTCTAGTGTAGTCTTTCTTCTTCGTCAAACTCCCCGAGTCGAAATACGTGGCTAGCGAATACCTCGGGGCAAGGACGATGAGCGTGCAGTATTTGTCTCTGTGCAACACAATTGGAACAGAATGTTGGAAAAAGAGCAAAGGAAAGAAATCTATAAGAAATGCATAAGTTAAGGTGACGATGAGCGAGTGTGCGTACTTACTCGGGAAAGAAAGGCAAAAGAAGTGTGCCCTTCCTCTTGTTGTCCAGCATGAACTTCTCGAGGTACGCCATCGCCTTGGTCTGTGTCTCTGATCCTTCGACCAACTGGCTGTCCCGCATGTAGTAGGGATCCACTATCGTGATTTCCGGGGTACTTTCTCTCTTGATCGTGAGCGCCAGATTGAGCGCGTATAGGCGGACCAAGTTATAGTCTAGCCGTTTCGTGAGAAACAGCTAGAATATGTCCTCGAACGCTATGAAGAATATATCCGCGGGGGGTTCATCGACGAAGCCCACGTCCAATGGCACCTTGGCCGTGAAAACCGGGTAATTTGGATGGTCCTCTTTAAGAAGGAGGGCCTCTAGTGTCTTGACACCCTCGTGCAAAGTTAACATGGCTCCAACCGCAATGTGGATCATATCCGGAGTCAATATCGGATCATCAGCTACATGCACTCGGGGCAAGACAAATTGTGTGGATGGTATGACGACGGCGTCCTGACCCTGGATCCTCTTCGGAAGAGGCCGGCTCGCACCCTTCTTATTATTATTACCTCTCTTCCTGTAGTGCTTCTTCTTCACAACAGTGTCAGACATTGCCATCTGCTCATCAGTCGCCTTTCAGAGTGTGTTGGGGCTGAAAACCAATCCCGGTTTCTCTTGTGGTGGATCGGTGGCCAGAGGCGTCTCTTGAGAAAGACCATGGAAGACCAGGCGCTGCGTGCATGTATTGGGCCGATCAGCTTGATGGTCGTCACGAGCTGCGAAGGGTTCTTCATCCACAGAAGCCATATACAATCCTTTGGCGGCGCCGGTGTTGATGAAGTCGTCAACGTTGACCTATTCATCATCATCTTCATGGGTGCCATCATGTGGTGGTGGTAGCGGGGGCGACGGCGGTTGCGGCACAACGTCTTTTCCATGTGGCGGTGCACACGTTGCCAAGAGTTGATGGTGACGGCTGGTGGTGGCGACAACGGCGGCTACTGGCTTCCGAGGTGGTGGCCGGGCGATGATCGGTCGAGAGGTGGCACCGGTGCTCCCCCCTGCAAGACGAATCTGGGTCTTCGGCCATGTCAAGGGCCAGTTGTAGCATTCCCCAAGGGTCTTGTGTTCGTCGGCTCCCTAAGGTTGAATGGGAGGGTCCATGTCGTCGCACCCTGGCAACACCCGAGCCAACATGACCTTCATCACGTCATCATCCATTGGATTGTTGTGCATCGTGCGGCTCGCTGGTTGTATAAGAGTGCCCTTGGCAACATCCTTCAACTCACCGCCGACATCTTTAAGCAGGAGTATGCAAGAAGTGTCCTGAGGCAAAAACATGTTGTTGGGCGTCATGAGATGGCAACAGTCATGCATCAAAGGCATAAAGGAGATGACGTGCACTAACTAATTAGTTACCTTGGTGATGGCGTGGATCTCGGCTAATGTAGAGACACGGCGGATGCCGGCGGCCGGCCTATCATCATCTGCATTCTCCCGCTCGGGTGCCTCACAAAGCACCGCCGCCGTCGGTTGCGCCTTATTGGTATCTTTCGCAGGAGGGGGCGTCGGTGTGACCAAAACGAGGGGCTGCGTCCTGACGTTGACGGCCGGCGGGGTCACCAGGTCCGGCGACACGGTAACATTGATGCCCGAGTTGCTGCCGCTTAAGCTGGGTAGATGTATCGGCCCCTGTCGACCTCCCGCATTCCAAGCAGTAAGCCCCTCGAAAAACTCAGGGGGGATCATCGAGCGGAGCTTCTCTTCCACTAACTTGTCCACCGTTTTCTGGTCCACCGCCTTCTCCTCCAGTGTCTGCACCTTCATCTTCAGCTCTACAACAGCGGCTTTATCCTGGTTCTTCCTGTCCCTTCTTTTCCTGGCGTCCTCTTTGTATAACTCCTTGAACTTCATGCTCGTACCGAAGCCGGACACACGGCCAGCTGAGGACGGCGGCAACCCCTTGTCCCTCTTCTTGTAAGCATTGGTTGCCCTGTTGAAAACCGTGTCCCACAGCTCCATCGAATCCTGGGACGACTCTGTGGCAGTAGCGTTCAGTTCCTCCTCCTGCAGAGACAAGGAAAGGTGAACCCATTTAGATTCTTGGCTTCATTATCTTATTTAGAACGCAATAGACTTGAGATCGGCGATAAATTCCTTACCAGATTCTTCTCGAATTCCTTCACCTCCGGATCGTCGGTGATGAACTCCCATGTTTCCTTGTCCAGGTAGTAGCGGGCCCGAACAAATTGCCTAAGCTGCAAGTCCGTGATTTTTAGCCAAGGGTTGTCTTTACCAAGGCGTTCAATCTCGGCGTCCTCCTTGTCCCAAATGGCATGTTTCCCCCTGTAACCGCCGCTTCCAAGGTGGTGGTTACCTATGTTCTGTTCCCGCATACTCCTTCCCCATTGAGTCCATTTTATAGCGTCAGCGGTAGCTATATCCGCCTTGAATATCCTAAACTCCCCTTCGTCGAGCATCGGATTTTTCTTACTAATAACCTCCCAGCTTTCACCTTTGTCAATGCTATTCTTCACCCGGGTTTTCCAGCTGCTCAAGGCGTTGCTCATCTTCGTGAGGGCTAGTCTATTCACCGGGTTCTTATTTCTCTCGAGGTTTCCAAACTGCTCTGGGAATCTGTATCGCTTGTGAATCTTCTTAAGGAGGTTATCGACCAAAGCTGCATGGTCAGCATGTCTGATGTACTTCATGTTGATCGACATGCTTTCCCGGACGATGCACCCGAGTTGCAGGCCGTACCCTTTAGCAATCGCCTATGGCGCAATGGGTTGGCCACTTTCTATGACCTCAGTGAACTCATCACAGACAGTGGCGAGCACTGGCACCTTCCGCTCCTTCTGTTCCTTCTTCTTCTTCTTCTGAGAAGCGGCCGGGTTGCCGCTACCGCCATCCGTCCTCTCGCCGCCATCGGTGCGGGCGCCGCCATCGGTGGTATCATCCTCTTTGCCGCCGCCTTCACTAGTTCCATCGTAGTCATCTTCGTCCCCCTTGTAATCAGGATCTCCGCCCTCATTGGCCCCAGCAGCTCTGGCGACGGTCGCCTCCTCCTCCGGTGGTGGTGTCATCCTCATCGCCTCCTCCTCCTCCTGTTGGGACCCCTGCCAGAATGACTGGTTGGCCTGTCTAGCTTGTTCCTGGATGCTGATCATGTGCTTAGAAGGGCCAGACTCCTTGTTGCCCAACATGTTTGCACTACTCTATTTAAAAGAGGCAAAATGTTAGCACAAATCTCGGCCGAAAAATTCGGCATGACCTTTGCTAATTTTTTGACCTAGGAGTGCCCATTTCTCAACCGAAACGGAAGTGAATCGACACTTCGGGAGAAATGGGCAACTCAAATGAAATCCCTGCAAGAAAAAACACCCCATCCCCATATTGACAGCCCCATCCCCATATATGACAACACCATATAACAACACCATATAGCAGCACCATATAACAGCACCATATAGCAGCAAGAAAATAGCCCCAGCCCCCATCCATAGCCCCAGCAGTAGTAATAACCATATAGCCGCACCATATAACAGCACCATATAGCAGCAAGAAAATAGCCCCAGCCCATCCTCCGGTGTATTCATAGACCCAAGACATCATGGTGTATTCAAGAAATGTATATTTCTTTACTACATTCAATCAGTATGATGTTTCTTTGCGATGTCATAGAGTACTCCAAAGTTAGATCAGCAACACTCTGCTCACAAGGCACACTTTTAGTGAATAGAGGGGGTACTTTCCTAATATTCAGTCAGTTTCCTTCACATGCCACATACGGTTTTGGAAATAAGCTAAACCCAACCATGCACTTGCATTTGGTGGCACAACTGTCTGATTTCAACATTTTTTTTGTCAAAAGTAACCTGAAAAATTCTTTTTTTCATAACTAATTTCTAGATTATATGCTTCTTACATCTTCAATCAGCACTAGTGTGTTTGCAACTTTGCATCCATTAGAATAGCACAGGAACACTATACCTTACTGATTTAAGCAAGCCATCTAGGACTGGCATTTATGGACCCTAGTTGCTGATTGCTATGAACTTTGTTTTTAATTTGTTTAAGCAACGCTAGTTTGTTTCATACTAGTTCCAGCTTGCTATCTTCTAGTGTTCAAGTTACTATGTATAAACTGAAAATTTCAGAGTGTAGAAGTACCAGCAGAAGTACCAGCAGAACAGATAATACTAACGGGTTCAGAGGGAGGGTGGGGGAGTGAGGGGGACGAACCGTACGTGTGCTGTGTGGTGGTCATCAACGACGAGGGTGGAGGCGGTGCTCCTCCTGTGGGCGGGGCGGTGGCGGGCCTCCTCCTCCACGGGCTCTAGCGCGGTGGTGGCGGCCGGGCCTCCTCCTCCACGGGCTTCAGCGCGGCGGCAGCGGGCCTCCTCCTCCACGGGCTTTAGCGCGGCGGTGGCGGCTCCTGTAGCGAGGGCTAGCACGGTGGTGGCGGCTCTGGCGGTGGCGGCGGTGGTGGCAAGCTAGGGTTTGTGCGCGGCGATCGAGCGAGACAGAGAATCGAATGGGGTTACGAAGGGGAATGAAAGGCCTAACCGTTTATTTGGCTAAGTCCACAGGTTCTATGGCGCATTTCGGCAATATGCGCCACAGAAGTTGGAACATTTGTGGCGCATATTGTCGAAATGCGCCACAGAACCTGTGGACTTAGTACAAAAACGGCGCGCGTGGTAGTATGACAAGATCACACACTTGCCTTAGTGGTCTCTGCTACTTGCTTGTGCCATTCTAAACCAGGGCAGCCAGGTTCGAATCCTGGCTGTCTCACACTTTTTTATTTTTTAAAAATATATTTTTAATTATAGATGTGTTTAAAATAAAGCAAGAACAAATACAAACATTCATATTTATTCAAAAAACTCTCTCCCCGAACATATACAATCATGTAATGTGTTTTTAATTATATATATGTCTAAAATAAAGCAAGAACATATACAAACATTCATATTTATTCAAAAAACTCTTTCTCCGAACATATACAATCATGTGATGTGTCGAGCTAGTGTCTCTTCACAATATTCTTTCCCTTTTTCGCCGTGGTTGAATACTTTAGCCCGTGCACTTTGAGATTTCTTCTTGTGAATGGACAACCTTTAGTAGGCAGTGTGGTCTTCCTTCTTACTTTAGTAGTAGTAGGCATGTCGAAGTACTTGTCGAATTCCTCTTCGATCTTTGGGTCGCCGTTTTTGTCGAAGTTTTGCTCGTTGGTGGCTCCTTCCATTCCGATGATGCTCCTCTTGCCCCTCCTAACTACAACACAGTTGGGCTTTGACGGGTCGGTAATAAAAAAGCATTGATCAACTTGGCTAGCGAGTACCCAAGGCTCATTTTTTGCGGAGGCGTTCTTTGTTGATTTGGCATCTGGTATAACCATTGTGGTGAAATAGCGGCCTTCTTTTTCCACGTTCTTGGCCCATCTAACACGGAACATCGGTACGATCTCTCCACCGTAGTCGAGCTCCCATATCTCCTCGATCCTTCTGTAGAATCTTTCCATCATAGTAGTCTCATCATCAGCAAATGATAACATAGTTACTCCTGAGTTTTGATATTCCCTATTCTTGTCCTTTTCCTCGGTGTAGAATCTGTAACCGTTTATGTCGTATGACTGATAGGTCCTTAGGTTGTGCCCTGGGCCCTGCGACAAGGAGAATATGAGTTTTTGATCTTCCGTAGAAGGCATCTATGGGGGATTGTCCAGTTGCCTTTTCTTGAACCAACCCGTGAAGCTAGAGTTGTGCTCTCTGGTTACGTCTCCCTTCTTCCTCGGCCGGCCCTGGTCGACGTATCCCTGCTCGATTAAGCTTCTGTGATCTTCGACCCAAGGGCTGACCACTTCAATGTGTTGTAGCGCGACTCGGTGTGCCCTTTCAAAATCAGTGCGTCGACCATCAATGCCGACATGTAGTGAGCGGCAACCCTCACGGTGACCATATCCACCTGTTGGGTCCGCAGCATAGAAAACAAAAAATTTCCTACGGTGTGAACTACACGCCAAGATCTATCTACTAGATATACAGAGCAACGGGTGGACATACATTCAATGATAACTTACCCTCGTAGACAACGAGCTTTGTTAACGAGTAGGAACTCGTGGTTGATGTAGTCGTACACTTGCCGATCTCAAGATCGTGATGAAGTCCAGTAGGTCCGGCTCCAGCACGTCCATCAGATCCAGCTCCAGCACCACCAAGTCCAGCACCGCAAAGCAGCGGTGCATCCGTGATCGCACACACGTCCGGTACCCCGACAACCTCCGTCCCTCGCTCCAGCAAAGCAGCGGAAGCAGCAACTCTTTTCCAGATAAAGCCACCGGGAACATGTATCTCGCTAATCCGAGACCATGGGGGAATAATTAGAGGGGGAGAGAGATCCTTCACAAGGAGGTGTGTGTGAGAAGTGAGGAGGGGGTGGCCTTTTATAGGAGGAGGGGGGTGCCCCTCCTTCATGGCCGGCGCATGGAGGAGGTGACCTTTCACCTCCTCCATTCATGTGGTGGTAACTCCCTCCACATAAATTTGCCCCTTCACATTCTCTTTTAAAGTCTCCACTTTAAATGCATTAAATTTCTCCAAATTTAATGCTCTCTCATTTAATAAAACTCTTTTATTATTTTTATTCAGAATTTTGTTAATTACTTTAATTAACAAACATTCACATAAAACCCCCTGCAACATTTCAATATTACATGCAGAACCAATTTCAGCATTTTCACCCGAAACAGTTTCGGTGTCTATTGAAATAATTCCAGCACTTTCTTAAATCTTTATCTGAAACATATTTGCTCCAAATGGTGTCGGTATCCCTTAAGTGTGTCACCCTACGGTTCGTGAATAATGCAGACATGATCGAGACCCCTCTCCGATCAATAATCAGCAGCGGGACCTGGAGATCCATACTGACTCCTACACATTCAACGATGACTTCTGTGATCGTGAGAACCTTTAACACTAGTAACTAAATCCCTTTGTCCCGCGATATATTACATGTCCGAGATTTGATCATCGGTATCTCCATACCTAGTTTGATCTCGTTACCGACATGCACTCTTTTCTCGTTCCCATGATATAACATTCTAGTGATCACATCACTTGCTTGCAAGCTATTTCAATGTGATATCACCGAGAGGGCCCAGAGTATATCTATCCGTCATCGGGATGGACAAATCCCACTCTTGATCCATGAGCCTCAACATAACACCTTCGTAGCACTGAACCCACCTTTATAGTCACCCTGTTACGGTGTGACGTTTGATGTTATCAAGATACTCTTCCGGTGTTAACAATTAACATGATCTCATGGTCTAAGGACTATGATACTTCGTATGATGTTATAGCAATATAGACATAATGACTTGATCGTAATGCTATACTTCGGATGAATGTTCATCACATCATTCCACCAATGGTGTGACCTTGTTATTAACAACATCCAATGTCTATGATCAGGAAACCTTGATCATCTTGTTAATCAACAAGCTAGTCTATAAGAGAGGCATAACTAGGAACCCTTTTTGTTTATTAAACACACATGTATTGATGTTTCCGATCAATACAATTATAGCATGCAAAATAAACATTTATCATAAACATGGAATAAGATAATAACCACTTTATTATTGCCTCTCGGGCATATTCCCTTCAGTCTCCCACTTGCACTAGAGTCAATAATCTAGTTTGAAAAACTTTGCGCATTGAACACCTATGGCTTTCTAGTGTTGCATATACGCGATTTCTAGTGGTTAACATAATCTCTGGATCTGACAATTTCAGGTCCGTGTGTATTTGCATGTCTCTGCGTCTCTACGCATCACTCATTCTCAAATGAGATGGCATTGTATAGATTTGGTCCTTTGGTGAGACCTTTAGTTCGTTTGGCTCAAAATATGTTGATATTATTGTCACACAATATATCTTCATAGTATTAGCCCACTTTGAACCACACAGTTTGATAACAAACTACTTAACACAAATGCCCTCCTTTGCTACTACTATAGCAGTCATATACTTAGCCTTTTGTTGTAGTATCCGTCACAATATCTCAAATTTGGAACTCATCCAAATCCATCATGGAACATCCTTTCCGTTACATTGTGCCACCCATAGTCTAAATTGAGATAAATTTAATTTGTATCTTGTGACAAAACTAGTATCAATGTAAGACTTTACAATGAACTACCTTTAACTATTTGTCACTTATACATTATATATTCTTAGTTCTTCCAAAGCTCATAAGAATATCTTTACTATTGTCCAATGATCATCTTATGAATCATTCTGGTATATGCTCATAACATTTAGAGCATAGGACATTCTGGATATATACATATCATGGTATAATCGATCAAAATCTTCATGTGATTTTACTCACCAAGTGTTGAAACACTTGAATTTTGATACAATCCTTTCCATGCAGCAAGAACCTTTCTTGTTGTTTCCATATTGAACCCTTTCAATATCTCATATATGTATGTCTGGCACAACCATATTAGCGCCTTAATCTATACATATAGATATTGATGCCTAATATTCCGGGTTTGCCTAAGTCTTTCATCGAAATCTTATTTTAATGAAATTCTTAACTTGTGTCAATACAAGATACATCATTTCCAATCAACAATATGTCCACTACATAATGTATTAGAAATATGTCTCAGCGCTCCCACTTAATTCCTTGCAAATGCAAGTATCTTCATCATCTTCGATGAATTTAAACTCTTTTAACAGTTTCATCATGGTGAAGATTCCAACTCCGCTATGCTTACTTCAACTATTGAAGTTTACATGCCCTTTTAACACCCTTTGAATTAACAAAACCCTTCGGACCATGTCATGTACATGTCCTAGGTTACCGTTCTATTAGAAGAACCTTGTTTTGTTTTATTCAACTACCATATACCAAATTATATGTAGTGGTTGCTACATTAATCCGTCAAGACTATATATCGCTATGAAAGATCAAATCTTGTCATAGTCAACTCTTTGAACATTGTCGTAAACTTCTTTCCGACATGTCGACTATTTCATAGATGTTAAACATCCATGTCTTATTTCTTTATAGATCCAAACACGTCTGATAGGCTTCACGCCTTTTCGGAGGGTCTTCCAAGTTCAGAAACTTGATTTCTCGTGTATGGATACTATCGCGGATTCTATGACTTCTAGTCATTTTATGGAGTCAGGGCCCATCATCGCTTCTTTGCATGTAGTCGGTTCATCATTGTCAAAACAATAACGACTTGCTTATCAAATCTTACTATTTGATTCTTACCGACCCACACGGTTCTATAGGAACTCTAATCTCCGAGATCACACCTTTTGTAATCACGAGAGCCATGAGCATTGTGGTCGCCACCGGGACACTTTCTGGCACTGCGCTACTTAGCACATATAACTAAGGTTCAACAACCTTATCAAAGTTCTATTGTCCTCCCACTTAACTTTTCACGAAAAGTTCCTTCTCAAGAAACTTGACGTTCCAAGCGAC
This sequence comes from Avena sativa, assembly GCA_916181665.1. Lineage (NCBI taxonomy): Eukaryota > Viridiplantae > Streptophyta > Magnoliopsida > Poales > Poaceae > Avena > Avena sativa. Next base: position 311,784,191 of record OV702291.1, read on the forward strand.
AAACTCTTTTGTCCTTGGTGTTATGGAGAAATTCCCAACAAATTCTTTGGGATAACCTACAAAGACGTGCTTATCCGACTTTGGTTGTAAACATTTTACTTACGCATAGCATACCAAAATTTAAGAAAAGACAATTCGGGTTTTATCCCAAACCATAACTCATATGGTGTCATTTCAATGGATCACGATGGTGCTCTTTTCAGTGTAAAAGCGGTAGTCTCTAAAGCTTCAATCCTTCAAACATAATGGCAGTTTTATAAATGACACCTTTGATCTTACCATGACAAACATGGTTTGATTTTATCTCTCGAATATGCCATACTCCTATGGTTTATCGGGAAACACAAATCATGGAACAATTCCTCAAGTCTTAGGTGTTTTTTCTAAACATGTAACTCAAATATCTTCCTTTATGATCGAATCATAAACTCTTTATTTTCTTGTTACAATGATTTTCCACTTCATCTTGAAAGTCTTTGAACAATTTTCAAATTTTTCATACTTCTTCCTTATTAAGTAAATATACAGATATATTCACTCAAATTTTCGGAGAAAGCATATGAAGCAAAAAGATCCATCGCATATGGCTACACATAATGGACTATGCACATCAGCATGCACAATTTCCAATAAGCTAGTCATCCGTTCCTCTTTGGCCTATGAACGGAGTTTCAATTATCTCGAGGAAAGTCTCAGATGCGTCAATTGATCAAAATCAAGGACTCCAAAAATCCATCAACATGGAGTTTCTTCATGTTTTCTTTCCAATATAATTTAAACAGCGATGTCACTTCATAAGTGATCTTTCATTCATTTGTCTTGCGACATTTTAGCAATAGTGTTTATGGATGTGATTTCTCCAACTAGACTTGTAAACGTTCATCCATCCTTTATGGAATACGGTAATTATTTGAACAACCATTATTCTCATGATACCGGAACAAAATAACAATTATTTAAACAAATCTTGAAGGCTTGGTTTGATGACAACGAAAACCACAATAACACTTTATTTGTTTTCGATGAACATCATCATTTATTCTCTTGCTAGTTACTTAGGCCATTGTAGTTCATGAATTGTGTTGTCCTGTATGACACTTCATACCAACCAATTCGGTATCCAATACCGGTATCCAATACCTTAGAACCACATTGTTTAACAAGCAAGGAATACAGCCATAACATGTATATCTTCTATATACCTAAGCTGGACATTTCCAACTTTTTCTTTTCTGCCAAATATTTTATAGATTCTCTTTCAGCAATTTGTTTTTCTTTTAAAAGAATCTATCAACATCAATAGTGGTGTCATTCACATGACACATAGTACAAAGCGTATATAGTCAAATACTAATACCTTTGGACTTGCACTTTGAAGTGGATCACCATCATCAAATGTTTGGTGTTCTTACAAAAATCCATTCTTTAGTAATCTATTAGTGTAGTAAACATTTTACTTACATCTTCTATTCATCCTTATCATGACAACTTTCATGATCAAGCTACTATAGCCTATAAGGAAGAATCGCGAGTATAATATCAGTTCCCAAAACCTTTTTGGTAGATTCAGATGCCTAACATCTCCATCCTTCACAAATTCTCATACAATATGAGAACATGTATTTTGCTAAATTATACTCTATCATAATGCAACCAAAAAACATTATTTCAGATATCACAATATCTTTCACACATGATGGTTTCTGAAACAATTTTCAGCTCCAATATAATCTTGATATTAAAACAACTTTTTGAATATCAATAATCATGGAGGCAAACATGATACTTTAGATACTAACATTGGAATTCTTACTCTTGATTTAATACTACTTATTAAACTTCATGGAGTAAATAGAGTTTGCTGAAAGTTTGCAATAGGACTTATAAACTTTAAATTGACATTCAAAACAATACGATACCAGTTCGTAAAGTAAATATCCAGAATTCTATAGTTCTATTATCTCAACTAAAACTAAGCATAAGGTAGTGAACAGATGCCAATGACTACAACAAATTATGCAAATTCACTTCGATTTAGTTTATGACAAATTGAGTTCGACTAATCCAAATTAGAAATGAACTCCCACTCAAAAACGACATCCCTCGTGCCTTTTTGGTGATTACATGAACCAAATCCACTACACCAAGTCCGATCATCACGTGAGTCGGTGTAGCTTCAAAGGTGAGCATCAATATGGTCATCACATCAACTATGTGACTCATGCTTAACCTTTCGGTCCGTGTTCTGAGGCCATGTCTGTACATGCTAGGCTCGCCAAGTAAGAACCTTAGTATTCGCGTGTATAAAATGTGGCACCCCGCAAAAACCACTACTAGAAAATCGCGTTGTTTTTGTGCATTGCATCATCATGACCGCATGCTCATGTCATCATGCCGCATTGCATTTGAGCATCGTCATCCTCATGCATTTGTTTGTCTGAACTATTTTCGAAAAAACATATTTTGATTTCTAAATACTCCGCCTTTATTTCAAATCCAAAACCGGGTCTCCAGATTATTTTGTTTCGTCTACCAATGGTTTTCAAAAGCCCCGATTTAAACATTAAAATATTTATTTTATTTTTAGGGGGCAGCCGTACCGGGCCGATCTGACCCAGTCGGCCACCCCCAGTACAAAAACCAGACTACCCAGACCTTTTCCTACTTAACCCTAATCTACCCAGCCTAGCTACATAGCCCCTCCACCTCACTCCCACCACTCACGGTTCGCCACCTCATCTCTCCTTCCTCCTCCAGCCAACCACCATGTGCCACCTCACCCGCTGGCGCCACCCACACCTGCCCCAACACCCCTGCCACCTCACCCCCCATCCGCACCTGCTGGCCCACCTGACGCGCGCGCCCCAGACCCCACCGACGCCTGTCCCACACGGCAGCCCGATCCCCACCCCCACCGCCACCTGCCCCGACCCACTCCCCTGGCCCCACCCCGTCTCTCCCTCCCCACCGACGCGCCCCACCTCCTCTCCCTCCTCGCTTTTCCCCAACCTCCCCGCTCGGCCTCGTCTCCCCCGCAGCCCCTTCCTCCACCGCGTCGGCCACCAACCGCGCTAGCCCCGCACCCCCTCTCTCCCCGCGCATCGCCCTCCCTCGGCCCCGCTCGCGTCCCCAACCGCCCGCCGCCGGTGGCCTCTCTCTGTGCCACCGCCTCTCCCCGCCTCTCCCCTCTGTCCCGCGCGGTCCGGAGCTTCGGCCGCTCCGCCCCATCGTCCGCCTCGCCGGCGCTCCGCCTGTAGAGCCCCGCCGAGGCCGTGGTGCCCCCTCTCCTTCCTAGCGCCTCCGCCACCTCTACCCGCGCCGGCGCCGCCTTCTCCAGCCCGTAGCCGGCCACCGCACCGCCGCGGCCCACCTCGGGACCGACCTCGCCAGGGATCCCACCTGCCTCCTCCGCCCGTCCTCCCTCGGCCCCACGCGCCGACCCGGTCCCCGCCGCCCCTGTCCCTCCTCGCGGCCCGCCTCCTCCTCGCCAAGCTCTGTCCCGAGCGCCGCCAGCGCCGGCGTGGCCCTATGCTACCCCTTTCCGTTGCAGAGATCGTCCTCCGCGAGTCCCACGTCGAGCGCGCCCGCGAGCTCTGCCCGGTGACTTCATCCTGACGCTGGAGTTCGACCTGGTGCCTGTGTGTTTGGTGCATGCGGACCCTCTCGTTTCTGTTATGTGTTTGTCCTGCCGCCGCTTTAATGTTGTTGGTTGAGTACAAGTATGAGGTGGTGAGGTGATGTTGCGAATCTGATCAAGATCTTCCTACGGAACTGAACCAGATTGCGGACCAGGACCTCGGTGGCGCTACTTCGACTTGGGAATGGATGCCTCCTGTTGGACTCGGCCATCCCTTTGTCTACTCGTTGAAGTTCCCTGGCACCGATCCAAGTTCGACACGTTGCCACTCGAAGATCATGGGACGCCGAGAACTCATGTCGGGCCCAGCGAAGCGGGCGCCTCAAGATCTCCCTCACGGACCGCAAGACTGTTCCCCGAAGCCGAAGATCGCACCCTAGAGCATTCTCCTTCCTCCCCGACGACCGATCCCAAACCCTCGGCGAACCCCAAGATCACCGATACCCCGATGTGTGACCTCTTTTCCCGAGACCCCTATATTTTATAATATATATGGCATCTATATAAATTGTTGCATATTAAATTGAACATGTGTGCATGCATATTGGGGTTCGGGGGTACTATGTCGATACACCTCATAACTAAATATGGGGCCCATATGCGGGCGAATCTAGTCTTATATTGGCCTCATTTAAACTTGTGTAGCGAACCGGTGCTATCTTTTGCCAGGTTAAGACAACATTTAAATTGCGGGGTATCTAAACAACATGAACCTTCTAAATAAATGTCGGGACCCTGGTTCCCCTTAATTTGGCCTAATTGCATCGCACCTATGCCATGTCATACATCATACATGCATCATGCCCGATCTTCTGCCGTAGTATTAAATATTGCACCCGGTGTTTTTGCTAGTGCTTTGCTTCTTCACGGTTTAGGCCGATGAGTTGATGCGAGTGTCGACCTGATCCTCGGTGAACCTTCGGCAGTGTTTTCAGGCGAGCACCTCCCCCTTTCTACCTATCTTACTTTTATAGTCTTTATTTCCTCCTGTTGATCTATTGCTATCTGTGTTGCGATGCTATAGTTTTCGTACCCGTGATATCCCTTGCAGCCTTATATTGCCTTGGACACATCCTATTACCTGTTGATTGGTAGATAGTTGGACTTGCGCGTCGTAGTCGCTTGCTCAAGTGCTGTTGCGTGTCGTCAAGTACCTCAGTTGTTGGAGTATTGCCGCATGTTAATGTTGGAGTTGATCAAGACTTTAATTACTGTTTAATAACTAAAATTGAAGTAGGTAATGCAGAGGCACCGGTGGGTGATAGACAATATTTGGTTTCCGACCGCTCACTGGTGTCCCGTAGGACCCCGAGTTCTTGACACCTGTTCCGAGATCGAGCGCGCTAACCACATGTGGGATGTGTGGGCACCCCATCGATTAGTACCTGATTTCAAAGTATTGTACTGGGGGCCACAACTAGTTTGAGGTTTTATTTACTATTCTGTACTTATGCCATGCTTTACTGCTTTATTTAAATTGTGCGATGTACTGCACCTGTACTGTTTAGGATCGGGACACGTTTTCGCTGTATCGACAAGCCCAGTCATCTTTTCGGGTTCCCAGTCGTTTACAGCCGTCCACCCAAACCCTGAGTCCGTCTCGGAGACCGGCCGACTTTGTTGCGGGTAGACTTAGTGGGTGGCCCCCATGTACTTGCTTTGGGTCTAGGAAACGTCATGACTTAGGCCCCGCCGACATACCGATGGGTGTATGTTAATTGATCTGGCAAAAAGGGTCGAAGTGCGTGTGGATACTTTGGTGCACCCCTGCAGGGTTAAATCTTTTCGAAAAGCCGTGTTCGCGGTTATGGACGACTTGGAGCACAGTTCTCGATCATAGACAACTATAACTAAAGTTTACTGTTATAATTTGACTTGTATCCGATGTGACTAGTAATCAGCTCAACTACAACGGAATGGCTAAATGAAAGTACCAACACCTGCTGGGTTTTGGGATATCTCATGCTAATCATATCTGACTAGTAAGTGTCGCAACTACAACGGAATGGTTCACTAAAACTGCCCACTGCTTCTTTTATCAGGATGACTCATGCTATCTATACCTGACTAGTAATTGCTGCAACGATAACTGAATAAATAAAACTGCCAACTGTGTGAGTTCCTCGGTTGACTTCCTTGGTTGGTCTCGAGGGGGAAATATCAGGATGGGTATGTTTGGTGATAGTATCAGGTTGGTTCCGAATAGGTCTTTCTTATCCCTCTCTGATAGCCGACAGTTATCTCGAGTCTCTATAGGTGGTTTAGTGTATGCTGCGCTGCCGCTTCAGTCCACCATACCTATGTAGGCGAGGACCGCCGAATTCTAGTCTTGCCGTGTACTGGCCTCAGTACTGACCGCTCTCTCTTTTTCCTTTGCCCTTTGTCGGCACCCCTTTTGTTTAAGCAGGTTTTGAGATCGACGTCGTTAGCAGGGTTACCCTTCCGGCTTGGCCTGGGCAGGGTTATGGACGCCATTGGTTATTCTCCAGGGCTCTTAGCTCAATTTGCATCTTGTCCGTACTCGGGCGCTGTATCGTTTTCAAGGTGATTTGGATCTTTGTATGTTATATCTGTATTCTTGACTCTTTGAGTCGTTGCTGTATATATCTGTTCTGTGGGTTCCATCGTGGACTATTGTGTAATGGTATTACTTCGTTTTCCACCCGCACGAAAGTGCCTGGTGGGCACCTTTGAATCGTTTCTATGCGGGTTTGGCGGGAATCGCTGAAACTTGCATAGGGCCGATTCTGAGGGTGTTACATAAAACTGTCTTACATCCGTTGCATGAAAGCGTAGAGTTGAGAACACCCGATCATCACGTGATGTCTCGAAACACGATCCATAGGACGGTGCATACTTAAGAAAGAACACATTTTTATCTTGATATCTAAAAGAGGGATCATCTTACAATGGTACAGAAAGCGCCAAACTAGCATTATAAGATGCTAACATCTAATGTGTAAAGTGAGATGATATGGTCCATGCATTTGATCTCTATCACTTGCATCGTGGTATGACCTCTATCATTCCTTTGTGTGTAAGGCCAAGGTCTATGGAACTTACACGTTGAGTGTGTTGTAAGAGTATCTATCATACATCTACTTACAACAATACCATATCAAGACACTAGCCCAGCAACAATCTAAACTAGACGCCTCTAATTTATCAATTGCAAGTTTTATGTGGCTTAGGGCTTTCGGAGATAGAACCATTCTTACCTACGAACATGAACCACAACGAGGATAACTAAGTTATTAGCAACTCGTTGTCAATCAGATATTGACTATAGTAGGAGAGACAGACACCCGCCAGCCACTTATGCAAAACAAGTTGCATGTCAGTCGTGGAACCGGTCTCATGTACGATGACATGTAAGGTTGGTCCGGGCCGCTTCATCCCACTATGCCACCAATATCCAAAATACAGAGAAGATGCAATAACATGATCATCATCTCCCATATATCAACATATGTGTACTACCCGTGCTAAGCACCTACGCATAGATCAGGCCCTGATACCACTACTGGGTCCGCAGCATAGAAAACAAAAATTTTCCTACGGTGTGAACTACACGCCAAGATCTATCTACTAGATACAGAGCAACGGGTGGACATACATCCAACGAGAACTTACCCTCGTAGACAACGAGCTTTGTTAATGAGTAGGAACACGTGGTGGATGTAGTCGTACACTTGCCGATCTCAAGATTGCGATGAAGCCCAGCAGGTCCGGTTCCAGCACGTCCATGAGATCCAGCTCCAGCACCACCAAGTCTAGCACCGCAAAGCAGCGGTGCATCCGTGATCGCACACACGTCCGGTACCCCGACAACCTCCGTCCCTCGCTCCAGCAAAGCAGCGGAAGCAGCAACTCTTTTCCAGATAAAGCCACCGGGAACATGTATCTCACTAATCCGAGACCATGGGGGAATAATACTAGAGGGGGAGAGAGATCCTTCACAAGGAGGTGTGTGTGAGAAGTGAGGAGGGGGTGGCCTTTTATAGGAGGAGGGGGGTGCCCCTCCTTCATGGCTAGCGCATGGAGGAGGTGACCTTTCACCTCCTCCATTCATGTGGTGGTAACTCCCTCCACATAAATTTGCCCCTTCACATTCTCTTTTAAAGTCTCCACTTTAAATGCATTAAATTTCTCCAAATTTAATGCTCTCTCATTTAATAAAACTCTTTTATTATTTTTATTCAGAATTTTGTTAATTACTTTAATTAACAAACATTCACATAAAACCCCCTGCAATATTTCAATATTACATGCAGAACCAATTTCAGCATTTTCACCCAAAACAGTTTCGGTGTCTATTGAAATAATTCCAGCGCTTTCTTAAATCTTTATCGGAAACATATTTGCTCCAAATGGTGTCGGTATCCCTTAAGTGTGTCACCCTACGGTTCGCGAATAATGCAGACATGATCAAGACCCCTCTCCGATCAATAATCAGCAGCGGGACCTGGAGATCCATACTGACTCCTACACATTCAACGATGACTTCTGTGATCGTGAGAACCTTTAACGCTAGTAACTAAATCCCTTTGTCCCGCGATATATTACATGTCCGAGATTCGATCATCGGTATCTCCATACCTAGTTTGATCTCGTTACCGACATGCACTCTTTTCTCGTTCCCGTGATATAACATTCTAGTGATCACATCACTTGCTTGCAAGCTATTTCAATGTGATATCACCGAGAGGGCCCAGAGTATATCTATCCGTCATCGGGATGGACAAATCCCACTCTTGATCCATGAGCCTCAACATAACACCTTCGTAGCACTGAACCCACCTTTATAGTCACCCTGTTACGGTGTGACGTTTGATGTTATCAAGCTACTCTTCCGGTGTTAGAAATTAACATGATCTCATGGTCTAAGGACTAAGATTACTTCGTATGATGTTATAGCAATATAAACATAATGACTTGATCGTAATTCTATACTTCGGATGAATGTTCATCACATCATTCCACCAATGGTGTGACCTTGTTATTAACAACATCCAATGTTTATGATCAGGAAACCTTGATCATCTTGTTAATCAACAAGCTAGTCTATAAGAGAGACATAACTAGGAACCCTTTTTGTTTATTAAACACACATGTATTGATGTTTCCGATTAATACAATTATAGCATGCAAAATAAACATTTGTCATAAACATGGAATAAGATAATAACCACTTTATTATTGCCTCTGGGGCATATTCCCTTCACCACCGAGCCTGCCGAGGTGCTTCTTTGTGGGTATTCCAACATCCTCGTTCTCGGTGGTTAGATAATTCTGGCAGAAGGAGATGCACTCGTAGATCAGAAAGCCCTTGGCTATGCTTCCATCTGGACGAGACCTGTTGCGAACGAATCCTTTGATGACACCGTTTGGCCTTTCAAATGGCATCATGTTGTGCAGGAATGTCGGCCCGAGCTGGATGATGTCGTCCACGACTTGTACAAGCAGATGCACCATGATATCGAAGAATGCGGGCAGGAAGTAAATCTCAAGCTCGCATAGTATCATCACGATCTCTTCCTGTAGCCTGTCGAGCTGCTTCACACCAATCGACTTCCTAGATATGACGTCGAAAAAGTTACAGAGGCCAAACAACGTCTCACGGACATGCTCGTCCATTATCCCACGGATCGCAACAGGGAGTATCTGCATCATCAGCACGTGACAGTCGTGAGACTTCAGACTGCTGAATCTCTTCTTCGCCACGTCCAAATATCTGCTTATCTTCCCCGAGTAACCGTGAGGAACTTTCACTCCTAAGAGGCACCTGAAAAACTGCTCGAGCTCCTCCAGACTCAGAGTGAAGCAGGCAGCGTGAAGCACCACCTCATTCTTCTTAACTCTTTTGCGGCAACCTTGAGTCCCTTCCTGATGATGATGATGATCATCATCATCATCATCACTATCAGGGTACTGAAGATCTTTCTTTATGCCAAGCAATTTAAGGTCCTTTCTTGCTTTCGGCCCATCCTTGGTCCTCTCCGGCATGTTCAGTAGAGTGCCAAGAAGACTCTCGGTAACGTTCTTCGTCATGTGCATTACATCGAGGCTATGGGGAGTGTGAAGGACCTTCCAATATGGCAGGTCCTAGAAAACAGACCTTGCTTTCCATACACCCAGCAGCGGCTTTGTCCTCGGTCGTTTTTTTCCAAGCGTAGGGCAATCTACCCAATTATTCAAAAGCTCCTCGATTTCTTCGATGCTCCTCGGACGCGGGGCTCTTTCGAGCTCGTCCTTACCATTGAACAGGTCACCACGTTTTCTCCACGGGTGATCCATGCGGAGCCACTTTCGAGTACCTTGGAACACGATTTTCGAAGACCCGGGATCCCTTGGTAGCTGGAGATGCGGTGTCTCATCCATGCACTTGACGCATTCATTGTGTCCGTGGTTCACTTGGGCTGATACATATGCGTAACCAGGGTAGTCCTGCACGGTCGTGAGCAACGCGGCTCTCAGATGGAAATATTCTTTAGTGTAGGCGTCCCACGTATGAGCCGGCGTCTCCCACAAGCTAGCTAACTCCTCTCTCAATAGCCCGAGATACAGATGCATATCGATACCTGGTTGTTTCGGCCCCTGAATAAGAATGCTCATGTGTACATACCTTTGCTTCGTGCATAGCCACGGGGGAGGTTGTATGGCCATACAAACACGGGCCAGGTGCTATGCGTGCTACTCTGGTTTCCAAAAGGATTGAGTCCATCGGTGCTCATACCCAGCCTGACGTTCCTTGCATCGCCCCCGAACTCTTCGAACTCGATGTCTAATGCGTTCCAATGGCTAGCGTCTGAAGGGTGTGTCAGGATCTTGCCCTTCTCTGGATCATCTTCGGGTTTCTCTCTTTCCGCGTGCCATTGCATGAGCTTTGCTTCCTTAGGATCTATGAAATATCGCTACAGATGAGGGGTGATAGGAATACCATACCACTTTTCGAGGAACTTTCTTGTTCCCTCTCTTGGACCGTCCTTGGCCACACACCGGACAAGTGGTTCTATCCGCGTACTCGTTCCGATAACGTGCACAATCATTGATGCATGTGTGGTATTTAATGTGTGGTAGGTCGAGAGGGCACACGATTTTCTTGGCCTCCTCGATACTTGTTGGCAATGTGTTCCCCTTAGGAAGTCGGTCGTGCCAGTATTCCATGTTCGCGTTGAAGCTCACATCGGTCCATTTGTGTTCGGCCTTCATCTCTAGAGCCTTGAGTGTTACACTCAAACGTGTATCCTCGGGGCGACACCCAGGATACAATGGAGTCATCCCGTCTACCTCCATTTGGGCCAGCTTGGCTTTCTCTCTGGCTGCAGCTTTGTCGTTGCTCGTCTCCTTGAGGAGCAGTTCTTGAACATGAGGGTCCTACAAGATCGAAGTTAGCAGTGTCTGTGTGTTCGCGTCTTCTCCTTCTTCATGATCATGCCCGTCGTAATCTTCTTCTCCATGCTGATCATGCCCGCCGGCATCTCCTTTGTCATGATGATCATGCCCGCTGGCATCTCCTTCGTCATGATGGTCATGCCCGGTAGACTCTTCGTCTTCTCGCCCGCCCACGTCTTCGTGACCACCACCATGTCCTGCCGGCGCCTCATTGAGGTCGCGCATGAAACCGCGCCTAAGCAGGTGACCCTCCAATTGTCCAGATTCAGGGTCGATCCAACGCGGCAATTTGCATGTTCGACATGGACATCTTATCATGGTCTTGTTGTTCAGAATCATGTCCTCCTTCGCGCCTTTCTTGTACCTAGCAATTCGACCTTCGCTCATCGTGAGGACCATGGTTGCATGAGCGGTCAAAATAGAGAATATAGGTGAGAACCACACCATATGAACACACACATGCATGAATGCTAGCCGGAAAAATTTCGGCATGACCTTTCCTAAAATTAGGACATATGGGTAGTGCAAAAATTTGCCGAAATGGAAATGAATCAACATTTCGGCAAACATCGATGTAACCACACCGGCCGGGCCCGACAACAACAAGAAAACAACAAAAAACTTCCTCCCATTGCAAACATTCATGCACCACACACAAGCATCGTCTCGCCATGGATCACACACACACACCGCCCGCGCGACAAGCTTCACCTACATGTTCATGATGGCCAGGTACTCACCTAGCTATAGTAGACACAATAATAGCGAGACGAGACCGCGCGATGAGAGAGTATGGACAAATAGATCTACAATGCAAGTTGGTGGAGAGGAAATTAGTAAAAAAATAGAGAGATGTGAGAGGGAAAAGTAAGGAACTTTTAGACCTAGAAGTTGGAGCGAAGCTTCTACTTACCAATCTATAGATTAAAGTAGGTTTAGATATAAGAAAATGGAGAAACTATGGGCAAGATGGGGTGTGAGGGAGGAGGAAGACGAGTTGGGAGGAGGTAGAGATGTGAAATGGGTGGTGGTGGGATAGATAGATAAGAAAGCTAGCTCATGTCACCTTTTTAACATATGGATCTGGACGCCCTCATCTGTGGCGCATATGGAGGAAATGAGCCACAGATGCTGAAACTTCTGTGGCGCATTTCTACCATGTGCGCCACAGAAGTGGGTGAATAAGATTCCCTCTGTGGGGCCCACCCCCAAGTTCTGTGGCGCATGCTAGGATATGCGCCACAGAAGTGAAACACATATGTGGCGCATATGTCAACATGCGCCACAGAACTTGGGTGAATTAGATTCCGTGGTGGGGCCCCCTTCATGTTCTGTGGCACATGACTAAATATGCGCCACAGAAGTTTCCTCTTCTGTGGCGCATATTACAGAATATGCCACAGAACATGGATCATCCCCCCCGCCGGCGAGTCCCACCAAACTTCTGTGGCGCATGCTTTCCAGTGCGCCACTGATGTCTTCCTGTGGCGCATAGATTGGCTCATGCGCCACTGAACATGTTATCTATCTATAGGCTGTTTCCTAGTAGTGACACCTAGAGTCATTGGATGTGTGTTCTTTCCATGAACCACAGCTAGAGTCCTTACATGTGTGTTCTTCTCACAAACCACATAAGGATACACCAGTGTCATTGCATGTGTGTTTTTCTCATGAACCATAGCTAGAGTCATTGCATGTGTGTTCTTCTCACAAACCATATCATGAATCACACCCAGTGTCATTGCATGTGTGTTCTTCTCATTAACCACACATGGATCCACCAGTGTCATTACATGTCTACTCTTTTCATTAACCAAAGTTAGAGTCATTGCATGTCTGTTCTTCTCATGAACCACATATCACCAGTGTCATTGCATGTGTGTTCTTCCCATGAAACACACATCGATCCACCAGTGTCATTACATGTGTGTCCTTCTCACAAACCACATATGGATCCAACAGTGTCATTGCATGTGTGGTCTTTTCACAGACCACATATCACTAGTGTCATTGCATGTGTGTTCTTCTCACAAACCACGTAAGGATCCACCAGTGTCATTGGATGTGTGTTCCTCTCTTAGACCACACATGGATCCACCGGTGTCATTGCATGTCTGCTCTTTTCATGAACCACATCGAGAGTCATTGCATGTGTGTTCTTAACACAGACCACACATGGATCCACCAGTGTCATTGCATGTGTGTTATTCTCACAAACCACATATGGATCCAGAAGTTTCATTGGATGTGTGTTCCTCCCATAGACCACACATGGATCCACCGGTGTCACAGCATGTCTGCTCTTTTCATGAACCACAGTTAGATTCATTGCATGTGTGATCCTCTCAGAGACGGCACATGGATCCACAAGTGTCATTGGATGTGTGTTCTTCTCATGAACCACAGCTAGAGTCATTGGATGTGTGTTCCTTCCGTGAACCACAACTAGAGTCCTTGCATGTGTGTTCTTCTCACAAACCACATAAGGATACACCAATGTCATTGCATGTGTGTTCTTCTCATGAACCACAGCTAGAGTCATTGCGTGTGTGTTCTTCTCACAAACCACATCATGAACCACACCCAGTGTCATTGCATGTGTGTTCTTCTCATTAACCACACATGGATCCACCAGTGTCATTTCATGTCTGCTCTTTTCATTAACCATAGTTAGAGTCATTACATGTTTGTTCTTTTCACAAACCACATATCACTAGTGTCATTGCATGTGTGTTCTTCCCATAGACCACACATGGATCCACCAGTGTCATTGCATGTGTGTCCTTCTCACAAACCACATATGGATCCACCAGTGTCATTGCATGTGTGTTCTTTTCACAGACCACATATCAACAGTGTCATTGCATGTGTGTTCCTCTCACAAACCACATAAGGATCCATCGGTGTCATTGGATGTGTGTTCCTCTCATAGACCACACATGGATCCACCGGTGTCATTGCATGTCTCCTCTTTTCATGAACCACATCTAGAGTCATTACATGTGTGTTCTTCCCACAGACCACACATGGATCCACCAGTGTCATTGCATGTGTGTTCTTCTCACAAACCACATATGGATCTAGAAGTGTCATTGGATGTGTGTTTCTCCCACAGACCACACATGGATCCACTGGTGTCATTGCATGTCTGCTCTTTTCGTTAACCATAGTTAGAGTCATTGCATGTCTGTTCTTTTCACAAACCACATATCACCAGTGTCATTGCATGTGTGTTCTTCTCACAGACCACACATGGATCCACCAGTGGCATTGCATGTGTGTCCTTCTCACATACCACATATGGATCCAACAATGTCATTTCATGTGTGTTCTTTTCATTAACAATAGTTAGAGTCATTGCATGTCTGCTTTTTTCACACACCACATATCACTAGTGTCATTGCATGTGTGTTCTTCCCACAGACCACACATGGATCCACCAGTGTCATTGCATGTGAGTACTTCCCACAGACCACACATTGATCCATTAGTGTCATTGCATGTGTGTTCTTCTCATGAACCACAGCTAGAGTCATTGGATGTGTGTTCTTTCCATGAACCACAGCTAGAGTCCTTGCATGTGTGTTCTTATCACAAACCACATAAGGATACACCAGTGTCATTGCATGTGTGTTCTTCTCATGAACCACAGCTAGAGTCATTGCATGTGTGTTCTTCTCACAAACCATATCATGAATCACACCCAATGTCATTGCATGTGTGTTCTTCTTATTAACCACACATGGATCCACCAGTGTCATTGCATGTCTGCTCTTTTCATTAACCACAGTTAGAGTCATTGTATGTCTGTTCTTCTCATGAACCACATATCACCAGTGTCATTGCATGTGTGTTCTTCCCATGAACCACACATGAATCCACCAGTGTCATTGCATGTGTGTCCTTCTCACATACCACATATGGGTCCAACAGTGTCATTGCATGTGTGTTCATTTCACAGACCACATATCACCAGTGTCATTGCATGTGTGTTCTTCTCACAAACCACGTAAGGATCCACCGGTGTCATTGGATGTGTGTTCCTCTCATAGACCACACATGGATCCACCGATGTCATTGCATGTCTGCTCTTTTCATGAACCACATCGAGAGTCATTGCATGTGTGTTCTTATCACAGACCACACATGGATCCACCAGTGTCATTGCATGTGTGTTATTCTCACAAACCACATATGGATCCAGAAGTGTCATTGGATGTGTGTTCCTCCCATAGACCACACATGGATCCACCGGTGTCATTGCATGTCTGCTCTTTTCATGAACCATAGTTAGATTCATTGCATCTGTGATCCTCTCAGAGACGGCACATGGATCCACAAGTGTCATTGGATGTGTGTTCTTCTCATGAACCACAGCTAGAGTCATTGGATGTGTGTTCCTTCCGTGAACCACAACTAGAGTCCTTGCATGTGTGTTCTTCTCACAAACCACATAAGGATACACCAATGTCATTGCATGTGTGTTCTTCTCATGAACCACAGCTAGAGTCATTGAATATGTGTTCTTCTATGAAACCATATCATGAATCACACATAGTTTCATTGCATGTGTGTTCTTCTCGGTAACTACACATGGATCCACTAGTGTCATTGCATGTTTGCTCTTTTAATTAACCACAGTTAGAGCCATTGCATGTCTGTTCTTCTCATGAACCACATATCACCAGTGTCATTGCATGTGTGTTCTTCCCATGAACCACACATGAATCCACCAGTGTCATTGCATGTGTGTCCTTCTCACAAACCACATATGGATCCAACAGTGTCATTGCACGTGTGTTCTTTTCACAAACCACATATCACCAGTGTCATTGCATGTGTGTTCTTCTCACAAACCATGTAAGGATCCACCGGTGTCATTAGATGTGTGTTCCTCTCATAGACCACACATGGATCCACTGATGTCATTGCATGTATGCTCTTTTCATGACCACATCTAGAGACATTGCATGTGTGTTCTTCTCATGAACCACAACTAGAGTCATTGCATGTGTGTTCTTCTCACAAACCACATCATGAACCACACCCAGTGTCATTGCATGTGTGTTCTTCTCATTAACCACACATGGATAAACCAGTGTCATTTCATGTCTGCTCTTTTCATTAACCATAGTTAGAGTCATTGCATGTTTGTTCTTTTCACAAACCACATATCACTAGTGTCATTACATGTGTGTTCTTCCCATAGACCACACATGGATCCACCAGTGTCATTGCATGTGTGTCCTTCTCACAAACCACATATGGATCCACCAGTGTCATTGCATGTGTGTTCTTTTCACAGACCACATATCAACAGTGTCATTGCATGTGTGTTCCTCTCACAAACCACATAAGGATCCATCGGTGTCATTGGATGTGTGTTCCTCTCATAGACCACACATGGATCCACCGGTGTCATTGCATGTCTCCTCTTTTCATGAACCACATCTAGAGTCATTACATGTGTGTTCTTCCCACAGACCACACATGGATCCACCAGTGTCATTGCATGTGTGTTCTTCTCACAAACCACATATGGATCTAGAAGTGTCATTGGATGTGTGTTTCTCCCACAGACCACACATGGATCCACTGGTGTCATTGCATGTCTGCTCTTTTCGTTAACCATAGTTAGAGTCATTGCATGTCTGTTCTTTTCACAAACCACATATCACCAGTGTCATTGCATGTGTGTTCTTCTCACAGACCACACATGGATCCACCAGTGGCATTGCATGTGTGTCCTTCTCACAGACCACATATGGATCCAACAATGTCATTTCATGTGTGTTCTTTTCCTTAACAATAGTTAGAGTCATTGCATGTCTGCTTTTTTCACACACCACATATCACTAGTGTCATTGCATATGTGTTCTTCCCACAGACCACACATGGATCCACCAGTGTCATTGCATGTGAGTTCTTCCCACAGACCACACATTGATCCATTAGTGTCATTGCATGTGTGTTCTTCTCATGAACCACAGTTAGAGTAATTGCATGTGTGTTCTTCTCACAAACCACATCATGAACCACACCTAGTGTCATTGCATGTGTGTTCTTCTCATTAACCACACATGGATCCACCAGTGTCATTGCATGTCTGCTCTTTTCATTAACCACAGTTAGAGTCATTGCATGTGTGTTCTTTTCACAAACCACATATCACTAGTTTCATTGCATGTGTGTTCTTCTCACAGGCCACGTAAGGATCCACCGGTGTCATTGGATGTGTGTTCCTCTCATATACCACACATGGTTCCACCGGTGTGATCGCATGTCTGCTCTTTTCACAGACCACATATCACCAGTGTCATTGCATGTGTGTTCTTCTCACAAACCACATAAGGATCCACCGGTGTCATTGGATGTGTGTTCCTCTCATAGACCACACATGGATCCACCGGTGTCATTGCATGTCTGCTCTTTTCATGAACCACATATAGACTCATTGCATGTGTGTTCTTCCCACAGACCACACATGGATCCACCAGTATCATTGCATGTGTGTTCTTCTCACAAACCACATATGGATCTAGCAGTGTCATTGGATGTGTGTTCCTTCCACAGACCACACATGGATCAACCAGTGTCATTGTATGTCTGCTCTTTTCATGAACCATAGTTAGAGTCATTGCATGTGTGTTCCTCTCACAGACCACACATGGATCCACCAGTGTCATTGGATGTGTGTTCCTCTCATGAACCACAGCTAGAGTCATTGGATGTGTGTTCTTTCCATGAACCACAGCTAGAGTCCTTGCATGTGTGTTCTTATCACAAACCACATAAGGATACACCAGTGTCATTGCATGTGTGTTCTTCTCATGAACCACAGCTAGAGTCATTGCATGTGTGTTCTTCTCACAAACCATATCATGAATCACACCCAATGTCATTGCATGTGTGTTCTTCTTATTAACCACACATGGATCCACCAGTGTCATTGCATGTCTGCTCTTTTCATTAACCACAGTTAGAGTCATTGTATGTTTGTTCTTCTCATGAACCACATATCACCAGTGTCATTGCATGTGTGTTCTTCCCATGAACCACACATTAATCCACCAGTGTCATTGCATGTGTGTCCTTCTCACATACCACATATGGATCCAACAGTGTCATTGCATGTGTGTTCATTTCACAGACCACATATCACCAGTGTCATTGCATGTGTGTTCTTCTCACAAACCACGTAAGGATCCACCGGTGTCATTGGATGTGTGTTCCTCTCATAGACCACACATGGATCCACCGATGTCATTGCATGTCTGCTCTTTTCATGAACCACATCTAGAGTCATTGCATGTGTGTTCTTCCCACAGACCACACATGGATCCACCAGTGTCATTGCATGTGTGTTCTTCTCACAAACCACATATGGATCCAGCAGTGTCATTGGATGTGTGTTCCTCCCACAGACCACACTTGGATCCACCGGTGTCATTGCATGTCTGCTCTTTTCATGATCCATAGTTAGAGTCATTGCTTGTGTGATCCTCTCAGAGACCACACATGGATCCACCAGTGTCATTGGATGTGTGTTCTTCTCATGACCACAGCTAGAGTCATTGGATGTGTGTTCTTTCCATGAACCACAACTAGAGTCCTTGCATGTGTGTTCTTTCTCACAAACCACATAAGGATACACCAGTGTCATTGCATGTGTGTTCTTCTCACAAACCACATAAGGATCCAGAAGTGTCATTGGATGTGTGTTTCTCCCACAGACCACACATGGATCCACTGGTGTCATTGAATGTCTGATCTTTTCATTAACCACAGTTAGAGTCATTGCATGTCTGTTCTTTTCACAAACCACATATCACCAGTGTCATTGCATGTGTGTTCTTCTCACAGACCACACATGGATCAACCAGTGGCATTGCATGTGTGTCCTTCTCACAGACCACATATGGATCCAACAATGTCATTTCATGTGTGTTCTTTTCATTAACCACAGTTAGAGTCATTGCATGTCTGCTCTTTTCACACACCACATATCACCAGTGTCATTGCATGTGTGTTCTTCCCATAGACCACACATGGATCCACCAGTGTCATTGCATGTGAGTTCTTCCCACAGACCACACATTGATCCATTAGTATCATTGCATGTGTGTTCTTCTCATGAACCACAGTTAGAGTCATTGCATGTGTGTTCTTCTCACAAACCACATCATGAACCACACCCAGTGTCATTGCATGTGTGTTCTTCTCATTAACCACACATGGATCCACCAGTGTCATTGCATGTCTGCTCTTTTCATTAACCAAAGTTAGAGTCATTGCATGTGTGTTCTTTTCACAAACCACATATCACCGGTGTCATTGCATGTGTGTTCTTCTCACAGGCCACGTAAGGATCCACCGGTGTCATTGGATGTGTGTTCCTCTCATATACCACACATGGTTCCACCGGTGTGATCGCATGTCTGCCCTTTTCACAGACCACATATCACCAGTGTCATTGCATGTGTGTTCTTCTCACAAACCACATAAGGATCCACCGATGTCATTGGATGTGTGTTCCTCTCATAGACCACACATGGATCCACCGGTGTCATTGCATGTCTGCTCTTTTCATGAACCACATCTAGAGTCATTACATGTGTGTTCTTCCCACAGACCACACATGGATCCACCAGTGTCATTGCATGTGTGTTCTTCTCACAAACCACATAAGGATCTAGAAGTGTCATTGGATGTGTGTTTCTCCCACAGACCACACATGGATCCACTAGTGTCATTGCATGTCTGCTCTTTTCATTAACCACAGTTAGAGTCATTGCATGTCTGTTCTTTTCACAAACCACATATCACCAGTGTCATTGCATGTGTGTTCTTCTCACAGACCACACATGGATCAACTAGTGGCATTGCATGTGTGTCCTTCTCACAGACCACATATGGATCCAACATTGTCATTTCATGTGTGTTCTTTTCATTAACCACAGTTAGAGTAATTGCCTGTCTGATCTTTTCACACACCACATATCACCAGTGTCATTGCATGTGTGTTCTTCCCACAGACCACACATGGATCCACCAGTGTCATTGCATGTGAGGTCTTCCCACAGACCACACATTGATCCATTAGTGTCATTGCATGTGTGTTCTTCTCATGAACCACAGTTAGAGTCATTGCATGTGTGTTCTTCTCACAAACCACATCATGAACCACACCCAGTGTCATTGCATGTGTGTTTTTCTCATTAACCACACATGGATCCACCAGTGTCATTGCATGTCTGCTCTTTTCATTAACCACAGTTAGAGTCATTGCATGTGTGTTCTTTTCACAAACCACATATCACTAGTGTCATTGCATGTGTGTTCTTCTCACAGGCCACGTAAGGATCCACCGGTGTCATTGGATGTGTGTTCCTCTCATATACCACACATGGTTCCACCGGTGTGATCGCATGTCTGCTCTTTTCACAGACCACATATCACCAGTGTCATTGCATGTGTGTTCTTCTCACAAACCACATAAGGATCCACCGGTGTCATTGGATGTGTGTTCCTCTCATAGACCACACATGGATCCACCGGTGTCATTGCATGTCTGCTCTTTTCATGAACCACATCTAGAGCCATTGCATGTGTGTTGTTCCCA
The DNA here is from genome assembly GCA_916181665.1 of Avena sativa. Taxonomy (NCBI): domain Eukaryota; kingdom Viridiplantae; phylum Streptophyta; class Magnoliopsida; order Poales; family Poaceae; genus Avena; species Avena sativa. The sequence continues at coordinate 311,804,845 of OV702291.1, forward strand.
CAGACCACACATGGATCCACCAGTATCATTGCATGTGTGTTCTTCTCACAAACCACATATGGATCTAGCAGTGTTATTGGATGTGTGTTCCTCTCATATACCACACATGGTTCCACCGGTGTGATCGCATGTCTGCTCTTTTCACAGACCACATATCACCAGTGTCATTGCATGTGTGTTCTTCTCACAAACCACATAAGGATCCACCGGTGTCATTGGATGTGTGTTCCTCTCATAGACCACACATGGATCCACCGGTGTCATTGCATGTCTGCTCTTTTCATGAACCACATCTAGAGCCATTGCATGTGTGTTGTTCCCACAGACCACACATGGATCCACCAGTATCATTGCATGTGTGTTCTTCTCACAAACCACATATGGATCTAGCAGTGTCATTGCATGTGTGTTGTTCCCACAGACCACACATGGATCAACCAGTGTCATTGTATGTCTGCTCTTTTCATGAACCATAGTTAGAGTCATTGCATGTGTGATCCTCTCACAGACCACACATGGATCCACCAGTGTCATTGGATGTGTGTTCTTCTCATGAACTACAGCTAGAGTCATTGGATGTGTGTTCTTTCCATGAACCACAGCTAGAGTCCTTGCTTGTATGTTCTTCTCACAAACCACATAAGGATACACTAGTGTCATTGCATGTGTGTTCTTCTCATGAACCACAGCTAGAGTCATTGCATGTGTGTTCTTCTCACAAACCATATCATGAATCACACCCAGTGTCATTGCATGTGTGTTCTTCTCATTAACCACACATGGATCCACCAGTGTCATCGCATGTCTTCTCTTTTCATTAACCACAGTTAGAGTCATTGCATGTCTGTTCTTCTCATGAACCACATATCACCAGTGTCATTGCATGTGTGTTCTTCCCATGAACCACACATGGATCCACCAGTGTCATTGCATGTGTGTCCGTCTCACAGACCACATATGGATCCAACAGTGTCATTGCACGTGTGTTCTTTTCACAGACCACATATCACCAGTGTTATTGCATGTGTGTTCTTCTCACAAACCACGTAAGGATCCACCGGTGTCATTGGATGTGTGTTCCTCTCATAGACCACACATGGATCCACCAGTGTCATTGCATGTGTGTCCTTCTCACAAACCACATATGGATCCACCAGTGTCATTGCATGTGTGTTCTTTTCACAAACCACATATCACTAGTGTCATTGCATGTGTGTTCTTCCCATAGACCACACATGGATCCACCAGTGTCATTGCATGTGTGTCCTTCTCACAAACCACATATGGATCCACTAGTGTCATTGCATGTGTGTTTTTTCACAGACCACATATCAATAGTGTCATTGCATGTGTGTTCCTCTCACAAACCACATAAGGATCCATCGGTGTCATTGGATGTGTGTTCCTCTCATAGACCACACATGGATCCACCGGTGTCATTGCATGTCTCCTCTTTTCATGAACCACATCTAGAGTCATTACATGTGTGTTCTTCCCACAGACCACACATGGATCCACCAGTGTCATTGCATGCGTGTTCTTCTCACAAACCACATATGGATCCAGAAGTGTCATTGGATGTGTGTTTCTCCCACAGACCACACATGGATCCACTGGTGTCATTGCATGTCTGCTCTTTTCATGAACCACAGTTAGAGTCATTGCATGTCTGTTCTTTTCACAAACCACATATCACCAGTGTCATTGCCTGTGTGTTCTTCTCACAGACCACACATGGATCCACCAGTGGCATTGCATGTGTGTCCTTCTCACAGACCACATATGGATCCAACAATGTTATTTCATGTGTGTTCTTTTCATTAACCACAGTTAGAGTCATTGCATGTCTGCTTTTTTCACACACCACATATCACCAGTTTCATTGCATGTGTGTTCTTCCCACAGACCACACATGGATCCACCAGTGTCATTGCATGTGAGTTCTTCCCATAGACCACACATTGATCCATTACTGTCATTGCATGTGTGTTCTTCTCATGAACCACAGTAAGAGTCATTGCATGTGTGTTCTTCTCACAAACCACATCATGAACCACACCCAGTGTCATTGCATGTGTGTTCTTATCATTAACCACACATGGATCCACTAGTGTCATTGCATGTCTGCTCTTTTCATTAACCACAGTTATAGTCATTGCATGTGTGTTCTTTTCACAGACCACATATCACCAGTGTCATTGCATGTGTGTTCTTCTCACAGGCCACGTAAGGATCCACCGGTGTCATTGGATGTGTGTTCCTCTCATATACCACACATGGTTCCACCGGTGTGATCGCATGTCTACTCTTTTCACAGACCACATATCACTAGTGTCATTGCATGTGTGTTCTTCTCACAAACCACATAAGGATCCACCGGTGTCATTGGATGTGTGTTCTTCTCATAGACCACACATGAACCACATCTAGAGTCATTGCATGTGTGTTCTTCCCACAGACCACACCACGATCCACCAGTGTCATTGCATGTGTGTTCTTCTCACAAACCACATATGGATCCAGCAGTGTCATTGGATGTGTGTTCCTCCCACAGACCACACATGGATCCACCGGTGTCACTGCATGTCTGCTCTTTTCATGAACCACAGTTAGATCCATTGCATGTGTGATCCTCTCACAGACCACACATGGATCCACCAGTGTCATTGGATGTGTGTTCTTCTCATGAACCACAGCTAGAGTCATTGGATGTGTGTTCTTTCCATGAACCACAGCTAGAGTCATTGCATGTGTGTTCTTCTCACAAACCACATAAGGATACAGTAGTGTCATTGCACGTGTGTTCTTCTCATGAACAATAGCTAGAGTCATTGCATGTGTGTTCTTCTCACAAACCATATCATGAATCACACCCAGTGTCATTGCATGTGTGTTCTTCTCATTAACCACACATGGATCCACCAGTGTCATTGCATGTCTGCCCTTTTCATTAACCATAGTTAGAGTCATTGCATGTCTGTTCTTCTCAAGAACTACATATCACCAGTGTCATTGCATGTGTGTTCTTCCCATGAACCACACATGGATCCACCAGTGTCATTGCATGTGTGTCCTTCTCACAGACCACATATGGATCCAACAGTGTCATTGCATGTGTGTTCTTTTCACAGACCACATATCACCAGTGTCATTGCATATGTGTTCTTCTCACAAACCATGTAAGGATCCACCAGTGTCATTGTATGTGTGTTCCTCTCATAGACAACACATGGATCCACCGGTGTCATCGCATGTATGCTCTTTTCATGAACCACATCTAGAGTCATTGCATGTGTGTTCTTCTCATGAACCACAGCTAGAGTCATTGCATATGTGTTCTTCTCACAAACCATATCATGAATCACACCTAGTGTCATTGCATGTGTGTTCTTCTCATTAACCACACATTTATCCACCAGTGTCATTAAATGTCTGCTCTTTCCATTAACCACAGTTAGAGTTATTGCATGTCTGTTCTTCTCATGAACCACATAGCATCAGTGTCATTGCATGTGTGTTCTTCCCATGAACCACACATGTATCCACCAGTGTCATTGCATGTGTGTCCGTCTCACAGACCACATATGGATCCAACAGTGTCATTGCATGTGTGTTCTTTTCACAGACCACATATCACCAGTGTTATTGCATGTGTGTTCTTCTCACAAACCACATAAGGATCCACCGGTGTCATTGGATGTGTGTTCCTCTCATAGACCACACATGGATCCAACGGTGTCATTGCATGTCTGCTATTTTCATGAACCACATCTAGAGTCATTGCATGTGTGTTCTTCCCACAGACCACACATGGATCCAACAGTGTCATTGCATCTGTGTTCTTCTCACAAACCACATATGGATCCAGCAGTATCATTGGATGCGTGTTCCGCCCATAGACCACACATGGATCCACCGGTGGCATTGCATGTCTGCTCTTTTCATGAGCCACAGTTAGATTCATTACATGTGTGATCATCTCACAGACCACACATGGATCCACCAGTGTCATTGGATGTGTGTTCTTCTCATGAACCACAGCTAGAGTCATTGGATGTGTGTTCTTTCCATGAACCACAACTAGAGTCCTTGCATGTGTGTTCTTCGGACAAACCACATAAGGATACAGCAGTGTCATTGCATGTGTGTTCTTCTCATGAACCACAGCTAGAGTCATTGCATGTGTGTTCTTCTCACAAACCATATCATGAATCACACCCAGTGTCATTGCATGTGTGTTCTTCTCATTAACCACACATGGATCCACCAGTGTCATTGCATGTCTGCTCTTTTCATTAACCATAGTTAGAGTCATTGCATGTCTGTTCTTCTCATGATCCACATCTCTCCAGTCTCATTGCATGTGTGTTCTTCCCATGAACCACACATGGATCCACCAGTGTCATTGCATGTGTGTCCTTCTCACAAACCACATATGGATCCAACAGTGTCATTGCATGTGTGTTCTTTTCACAGACCACATATCACTAGTTTCATTGCATGTGTGTTCTTATGACAAACCACGTAAGGATCCACCGGTGTCATTGGATGTGTATTCCTCTCATCGACCACACATGGATCCACCAGTGTCATTGCATGTCTGCTCTTTTCATGAACCACATCTAGAGTCAATGCATGTGTGTTCTTCTCATGAACCAGAGCTAGAGTCATTGCATGTGTGTTCTTCTCACAAACCATATCATGAATCACACCTAGTGTCATTGCATGTGTGTTCTTCTCATTAACCACACATGGATCCACCAGTGTCATTGCATGTCTGCTCTTTTCATTAACCACAGTTACAGTCATTGCATGTCTATACTTTTCACAAACCACATATCACCAGTGTCATTGCATGTGTGTTCTTCCCATGAACCACACATGGATCCACCAGTGTCATTGCATGTGTGTCCTTCTCATAGACCACATATGGATCCAACAGTGTCATTGCATGTGTGTTCTTTTCACAGACCACATATCACCAGTGTCATTGCATGTGTGTTCTTCTCACAAACCACATAAGGATCCACCGGTGTCATTGGTTGTGTGTTACTCTCATAGACCACACATGGATCCACCGGTGTCATCGCATGTCTTCTCTTTTCATGAACCACAGTTAGAGTCATTGCATGTGTGTTCTTCTCATAGACCACACATGGATCCACCAGTTTCATTGCATGTGTGTTCTTCTCACAAACCACATATGGATCCAGCAGTGTCATTGGATGTGTGTTCTTTTCATAAACCACATATGGATCCTAATTAACCTTAGGAGAGCCCTAACCTTAGCGTTAGACCGAGTCTTCTAGAAGGCACGCCCTAACAAAGTTGTTCTGCTTGATGATTGTTACATACCGTTCGATCAGGGCGCTTGGACGATTGGGATGGTTTTCGTGAGATTGATCCGCGAGTAGTCTGTTCTGCGGCATGATTGGCCACGCTTACTCTGGACAAACTGGCAACACCGGGGGCTCCCCTGTTGCGAGTGTCACGACTCACGAGTTGAGTGGGCCATATCCTAGTGTCACGTCCGCATTACTTCTCTTCCTCCCCGTACTTCTCTTCCTTCCCCTCGAAGCCACTTTCCCCACTTCACTCCCATCCCCACTTTCCCCACAAGCCGACGGCACCTCCATCCCAATCCCCTCTCCGGCAGCCACCCCCCTCCCCTCTCGCCATGGGTTCAAGGGGAGACGGCGAGGAAACGCGTCGTGACGATAGGGATGGTGATTTCGATGTGAGTCGTCTCATCTCTATCTCTATCAACCGTGGCTAATAATCTATTTTTTGAGCCAGATCTACACCGTTTACTCATGCGCGTATGATGTGTTAGGCCAACCAGACGATGTATGACGCCGACTATCACGGTTTAGCGGATGAAGACAGTCCTCTGGTATGTAAACATGGATATGTGCCCGCTAAATTTGTAGCGTTTGAAGGATGAAACGCAGGCAGGAGGTTTCTATGATGTCAAGGATATCGTGTAATGATGCGAGGCAGAAGTTGCGGTGTTGTCAAATGGGTAGATCCAGAGTGGCCCAAATCGATGCAGAAAACGCTGGACAAACTATGGGAAATGACTGTTGAGTTGAAAGAATCGGCATTCAGCTCACTTCTTGACAGTGTTGAGATGAAGCCATGGGCACCAATTGACACGACCAAGCATAAGCGAGATCTTAGGTGGGTGGAAGACAAGGTTAGCAAAGTCGAGAAGGAGAGGGACGTGACGTTGGCCCTGAAGGCTAAAGCAGAGCAAGAACTGACTCAAGCAAGGAAGGATCTTCACCAGGCCAAATTCCTGCAGTTCACAACTACGAGTATTGACAAGTTCATGAGGAAAAATGCAGATAAACAATTGAAGCTGTGCAAGGAAGATGCTAAAAGGAAGGAGCAGACGATTCGATCCTTGCTCTCGCAGGAAGATGCGCATCGGGCTAAGATTAGGAAGATCAAGGAGATGTGTGATAACTAGTTCTATTTAGCTTAAGCTTCATGCCTTTTTTGAGTTGTAATAGTTGTACTTGTTGACATAGCGGTCTGAACTATTGGCCCCGGAGTCCTGGGAGTAAAAAAATTGGTCGCCCGTTAATCTGTCTTAACCCTGCATTACTTCCTTTTGTCTGACCAATGCCCCTTGGATATTCCGCCCGTCGCTTCGTCATCCTCGTGTACAAATAGGAGGCGCCACAACGCGTCACTTCGTCGCCCATCCCCTCGCCCTATCCAATCTCCACTGTGCCATCGCTTCGTCGTCCACTCCCTCGCTCCCTCACCAAAATCCACCACGCCGCCATGGAGATGCCCTCGCTGAACTTCTACGAGGTGGTCATGTTCGTGCACTTCGACATCCTCGCGCCACCGGTTGCGACGGTGCCCCACGGATGGCGCATCAGATATGCGGGGGTGCCGGTGGCTCCGCTCCTCGTCCCCGGTGGAGCCATGATGGAGAGAGAAATCGTGGCGCGCCGCCACCAGATGCCCGTGTGGAAGAGGGCGCTACCCCAGTACGCGGCGGCCAGCCCATACTGGCCGGCGCTGTTCAAGAATGAGCAGAAGGCCAAGATTGGCAACCTCATCGTTTACGGGCGCATGGTGCACCGGGATCTCCGCAACCGAGAAGGGCGGGAGAGGTTCTGGTCCATCCCTGGACGGACCAAGTACACGGTCATCGCCGCCGCTCACCGGAAAGAGGTGCTCCGTCTCGCGAACAATGCGGAAATCGTGGAGGTTCTGTCCGACGACGACGAGGAAGCCGGCGGCTCGGAGGACAGCGGCAGTGGAAGTGAAATTGTTGACTAGTGGTTGAATTAATGTAGGATGTGAAATTGCACCTTTGTTTAGAAGAATTTGTGGTTGAATTAATGAAATGCCTCAATTTAGATCTCTGTCTCGATTAATTTGTGGAAGAATTTGGGATTTAGATCAATTTCTGCCTCGATTTAGATCTCTGTCCCGGATTGGGAACGTGACCGTGGACCAAAGACCCCTTTTCTACTAGTGTATTCTGACATTGGTGGTTTGTTTAAACGTAATCTACGTGGATTTGGCCGCATGCAAATGGCACAACCACAATTTATAAAGTAGAAGCACGTACACCCAGGTACTGGAGATCCGGGAGCTTCGCTAGATGCAGGGGATGCAGGAGCAGAGAGGCGGTGAGATAGATGAGCTCAATATTAGGCCAGAAAGTGGTACCGATTTCCTCCTCATCTGGGCATTATCGGTGAGAACATTGCTGTTTATGTTGCCACGTCGTTGTGCAACATCTGAAATAAGTTTCTTCTGCGTGGAGTGTGGCAGCTTAAATAATTTATTTTTGTGCCACTTACATTCCGTTGTATTTGGAGACCTCCTGCCCCTCAGCAATCGTGGAACCAGTGGATCCTTGTTTTCAGATAGTAGTGGCACAATCACAATTTTGGATTCAACTACTAGGTCGGGCGTTTCCAAACCCTAAGTCGCGGTACATTTTACTAAGAAAATGTGGGTAGATTGTTTCGCCCAACAACATGCCACACACAGAGCTCTAGAATTTAACAGAATTACATATATAGGTTCAACTTCAACACATTACTATGCATCTTCATTGCCAGCAGCCTTCTTCTGCAGCCTGGGTGCCAAGTCTTCACGTCCACTGGCTTCTTCATTTCCTGTCTTCTTCCTCTTCCTCGGTGCCAATTTTCTTAGCTTCACGTACTCTGCATCGCCGGGACAATGGGCACCAGAATCGTGTCCAGCATCATCTTTCCACTCGTTTTTAATTTCTTCAGGCAGCAAAATAACTGACCCGTTAGTCATGTTTCTAACCTTGCGGCGCTTTCTGTCAAAGAAACAAGAGTGTTGCATAACTGCCAAATATCTACAGAGTAACTAAAACAAAAATTATAATTCAGCACAAACATGCGAACCCCAAGTGGCCTTTTCTTACCACGAGCTAATTGGGTTCGAGCAACCACCATGTCCAAGAATAGAAGGGCAACTCCCAGTTGCAGTAGCTTCCACATTTCAGCTCAAACATGGCAGCCGAAGCATACCTTTTCATCAACCCAATTAGCTGACTGTCACACGTTATAGGAACCATGATGCCACGTTCATCCATGAAGCTAAATTTTGCTGTCTTCTTCGGCCATAATTCAACATGATTATGCAGAGCAGCAACCATACCAGATATAGTGCAGATCTGCGCATGCGCTTCTTCCATCGTGAAACAATGGTGTCCATACCACTTGCCCTTAGAGTCGTACCTGTAGAGGACTACCGTAACAAGGTAAGGAGGGTCCGCGTAGATCCCACTTGACAGAAAACTGTGGACAAAATATGTTTGTCGGTGTTGGGCTAACAAACAGTTTGAGGTTCAGTAGCCAGCTAGCAGTTATAAATAGTGCGAATAGCAAAGAGAAGGGTAGCTCACCCACTTGTAGCCAGAACTTCTTCTTCTTTGATAGTAGGATCTGCCATCCTCCCAACTGCTCGGCTCGTCGGTGGCAGAGGCGAGCTAGAGCCTCGCAACAACGGCTACGACATGTGCCATTGAAGCTCGGGATCAGCGACTAGGCGCAGCAACTGGGCGCATCAACTTGGCCCCGGAAGTCAAATGTCCGAAGGGATCGTCCTGCCTGGAGGGTGGATTCCAACGCCTCCGGTGCTAGGTGAAAGCTGGGAATGGATTTGTGAAATTGGTCAATGCCTCCAATCCACTTAGCTGCTCGATTTTCCTAAGAGATTGCCACGTTAGCGCTCGCGTCATGGATAGATGACCGACATGAGGGTCCCGATCGTCTACTTCACGGGGCGGTTTAACAGAATGTTTGAATTTGGCAGGGGTGAGATGAGTTTGCCTCAAAATGGCCCCTCTCAGTAGTTGGCGGCCCAACTTTTCGAAACGCGGTAATTTCAGGCAACTTAGGTACCGCCATGCGCTGGCCTGCGAACTTTGGTACCGCAGACGAACAGGCCCCATTATTAGGCTATATTCTTAATATGTGTGATATAGTTATTATTAATACACTTAATGTATATGCATTTTTTCTCTAACAAGACTATTAGTTAATAACAACTCAATTTTTGTTAAATCACATTTCATACATTAGAGAAAAAATGCATAAATTAAGTCTATTAATAATAATTATATACACATATTTAGAATACAGCCTATTGTGCTATGAAATTTTGGGGGTGGTGACATGATGGTTCTAGAACATGGTGGAGTTTGCTCTAGGTACTATTCAACACGAATCCAGCTGCTTTGAACCATTGGATCTAACAACCCAACAGTCAGGATTGGTGCTATGGATCTTATTCAAAACTTCTCCATTATAGTAGTGGAGATCTAAAACATGAAATTTTTGGTAACATGGTCTAGAGAAATGAGGGAGAAGATTCTAAAATGATGGAGAAGTGTGTTTTGAGTTTTGTGCATAGCATTCATTTTGATGAAGACTATCAATAGAATCTTTTAGACTATTCAAACAAATAGAATCTTATAGATGCTCGAATGGAAAAGAATATCCAACGGCTGGAAATGTTTGGATTCACAAGTCTTGATCCAACGGTCAATATTCAAAGTTATTCGTATACTATAGAGTGGTAAGATAAGATTATAATAGGAAAAGCAAAAAAAATTGATACACATCTATAAAGTATGGGTGTATATATTTGGTTCTTGTACTTTGTATGTCATGTAGAAGTCAGCGATTATTATCTATATAAAACTTTAAAATTTTGGTAACATGGTCTACAAAAATGAGGCAGAAGATTCTAGAATGATGAAGAAGTGTGTTTTGAGTTTTGTGCATAGCATTCATTGTGATGAATACTATCAATAGAATCTTCTAGATTCTAGAATAATGGAAAAGAATATCCAACAACTAGAAATATTGGGATTCACGAGTCTTGATCCAACGGTCAATATTCATAGTTGTTCATATATTGTTTTCCAATTGCAAGATATGGACATCTACTTCCTTCTAGTACTACCAAATATGGGAAATTTACCATAAACTATGATGTGCATATGTCCACGACCTTGCGAGGTTGCTCGGCCTGAAACTTGTTCATAAAAAACAAGATGATTATTAATCCAGTAGATGGCTTGAATTTTGGGGGAAAACAGTTGCTGGAAGTAGATCGGTGTGCCGTACCAAGTCACACGTGCGCAACACCACGCTGTGGATGAGGAAGAGACAAGACGGACTATGCACCCGTGGCTGTAGAGAAGAGATCGATGGAGGATGGATGGTGAGAGCCAGCGAAGGAGAGAGAAAACACAACTTGTTTTGCGTGCATATTACTACTAGTAGGTCCATATATTTACTACTAGTGGAGTGTACCTCGTGTCAGTAGCCCATCATAGCTTTGCTCTGACATCGCACCGCCTTCTGATTTCTCCTCCCGCTGCTCTCGCGTTGCCTCCTTTTTTTGGAGAAGAAGCCGCCTCCCTTTTCGAGTAGTACTAGTACGGAAGTTGAGTAGTACTTTGCTTTATACAGAGAAAATTATTTCCATCGCTTAGAAAATTCGAGTTGTTACTTTTCGTAGTATTTGAGAACTCCCATTGGCAAAGTTGTTTACCAACACCAAGATGCGCACATCTACTATCTTGTAGTACTACTACAAAATTCTCATAAACATGGATATGTCCGTGACCTTGCTTGGTCGCTCGTCCTAAAACCTGTTCATACTTCTAATTGGTAGGACATTTTTGTGAAGCGGATTGTTTCAAAAGTTGTGAAAAACTCATGTTTATTTTTTTCATGGCAGATAGTACAAGCAAAAGGACGCCATGCATGAGTCCCCCTGTTTCTTTGGCCTATATCTCTCTCTTTTTTGAAAGCAGGGTCAACTTTGTCGGCATGCAAAGTCTAGAAAGAAGTTGAATCTTTGAAAACTCTTGGTCGTGTTCTCCATATATTGGCTATCTGGTGGGTAACTTCAAAAGATTTTTGTGGAATTTAAAGAGCAATTGGGAGCTCATATGTGGTTCGAAATAATTTGACATAATTTCTACAGACTCCCTCCTATCCATATTTAATGTTCATAGATTCATCTAGATTCAAATGTATCTAGTCATGTTTCTATGCTAGATGCATATACTCGAATCTAGACAAATCAGAGAACATTAATTTGAATCTGAGACAAATCAGATAAGAGACGTCTGAAATATCATCACTATATATAATTATAATAGGTAAACTAGAAAAATATAAATTTGATCAACATATATAAAGTATGGGTGTATATTTGGTTCTTCTACTTTGTATCGTCATGTGTAGAAGTCAAATATTATTAGCTACCTAACACTTGAAATTTTTGGTAGTAACATTGGTCTAGAGAAATGAGTGATAAGATTCTAGTATGATGGAGAAGTGTGTTTTGAGGTTTGTGCATAGCATTAATTATGCTGAAGACTATCAATAGAATCTTCTAGATGCTATAATGGAAAAGAGGATCCAACAGCTGGAAATGTCGTTTGGATTCACGAGTCTTGATCCAATGATCAATATTCAAACTTATTTGTATTCGTACACTATGTACTATACTTGGTAAGATAAGATTGTACAAATAACTTTGAATGCCGACCATTGGATCTCAATACTCGCGAATCCCAATATTTCCAACCGTTGGATCTTCTTTTCCATTATAACATCTAGAAGATTGTATAGATAGTCTTCAGCATAATGAATGCTATGCATAAACCTCAAAAAACACTTCTCCATCATACTAGAATCTTCTTCCTTGTTTCTCTAGACCATATTACCAAAAAAATCAAGTGTTTTGGGTAGCTAATAATCTTTGACTTCTACATGATGATACAAAGTACAAGAACCAAATATACACCCATACTTTATGTATGTTGATCGAATTTATAATTTTTTGTGCTTTACCTACAATAATTTTATATAATGATGATATGTCATACGTATATTATCCGAGTCTCAAGTGCAGGGCACTCCTCTCACTGCTCTCGTGCTGCCTACCTTTTGGAGTAGCAGTACGAAATGAGGTGGAGTACTTTGCTTTATAGAAAAAATATTTACATCGCTTAGTAGAGTTGTTACTTTTCCTAGTATTTGGAAACTCGCATTGGCAAAGTTGTTTACCAATACTAAGATGCACACATCTACTTTCTTGTAGTACTACCAAATTACCATAAACTATGATGTGGATATGTCCATGACCTTGCTTGGTCGCTCCTCCTGAAACCTGTTCATACTTATACATGGTAGGCCATTTTTGTGAAGTGGTTTTCTTCAAAAGTTGTGAAAACTCATGTTTATTATTTTTCATGGCAGGCAATACAAGAAAAAGTACGCCATGCATAAGATCCCCCTATTTGTGTGCCTATTTCTCTCTCTTTTTCCAAAGCAAGGTCAACTTTGCTGGCATGCAAAGTCTAGAAATAAGTTGAATCTTTGAAAACTCCCGGTCGTGTTCTCGATATATTGGCTATCTAGTGGGCAACTTCAAAAGATTTTTATGAAATTTAAAGAGAAATTGGTAGCTCACATGTGGTTCGATATAATTTGACCTAATTTCGACACACTCCCTCCGATCCATATTAATGTTCATAGATTCATCTAGATACAAATGTATCTAGTCATGTTTCTGTGCTAGATACATATATCCGAATCTAGACAAATATGAGAATATTAATTTGAATTAGATACAGTAGTGTAATTTAATTGGGTTAATTTATCTATGAACCTTGAAAACTCAAAGAACCTAGGAATCGCAAGTAAAACATGAATGGTTCGCTATGTCCGGAAACATGGCGCGCTTCTCGCATTCAGTGCCACACTCTTCTGATTTTCTTTACTGCTAGTACAAAACATCCCCATAATCAGTTGGAAAAGTGAAAAATGTTTTTTCCTAATTGTTCGAAACTCCCACGGGCAACATTGTTTACTAGGCCAAGACGCACCCATCTACCCGATGTCAAAACCCTATGTAAAAGTGTAGCTAGGATATACATCGATATAGAAGGCCATGACCTTATTGGTCGTTCGTGCTGAAAACCAAGAATTAATAATGTTACATCATGGTGGGCTATAATGTGAATCCATTTTACCTAAGGTTGTCGAATCTCATGTTTATCATTTTTCTTGGCAATTAATAATACTACTAGCAAAAGTACCCCAATCGTAATGAAGTCTCATGTTTTTGTTTTATGCTTTATTTTGTTTGAATGTTTTCCATACGCTGTCAAATTTGTCAGTATGCAAATACTAATCAGTAATGACATTTTTTAAAACTATTGTTGGGCCATGATATATTGGCTGCCTGCGTACCTTCAAAAGAATTTTGGATATTTTCAAGAGTAATAGTCTATCACGCTCACATGTATTCAAGTTTGACCTAATTTCATTTAATCGACCTAGAATCATGCATTTCAGTGCACGTGGAGCTTTAGCTTGGAAGTTTGAAAATACTTAAACTTGGGAACTATAAGAAAGAATTGTCCACTTTGTACAAAAATTTGGTGGGCCATTCTTTCTTATTTTTCTACCAGTAAAATAACTTGAAAAACTCACACTTTTGGTATGTAACATCCCAAATCTTTAATCAAGGTTATCAAGTTCCAAGTCACCCAATTTAGGATTAACAAAAACTTTTTATTATTAGAATAATTATGAATGCATGTGTGTTTGGATTAGTATAGAATTTTTTGAAAATGCAATGTTTGATTGTTCTAATTGTTGTGAAATGATTCAAAGGTGAATGCCACATCATCTAGATCATTCAAAAAAATCCAAAGAAAAAGGAATCAAATAAGATTAAATAATGCAAATGGTCATTTTGACCATTTTAATCCACTAGGCCACTTTAGGTGTTCCTAGAAGTCAATTCCTAACAGAAACAATTCTAGATCTTTGCACCCCTTGCTAGACCAAGTAAAGATGTACCAAGACCCACTTTACAAACTTACAAAAACCTTTAGCCACCTAAATTTAAATGACATTTGAAAATTGAATCCATTACATATGCATAGATCCCACTTTTTCAAAAACCACTCAAATCACTTCACCTTGACAATTCCTAGTAACCAGAGACTACCAAGCATAAGATCAGAGCACACACCAAAAATCTTTCAAAAATTTGAATTTAAAGGTTGTGATTGATTATCCGCATACTAAGTATGATGATTCAGGGTTATCCCTGACGGATGTATCGAATTTTGTGGTGAAAGTGTACCACCTCTGCAGAGTGTCAAACTATTCGAATAGCCGCGTCCGCGGTCATGGACAGTTGGAGTGGCCATATTGTTCTGTCGTTAGATGTTTTCAAAATGACTTATGAAACGAATTGTGACTTGACTTGACCACAACAGGGTTGTGACTATGAAAACTAAGTTCCCACTTAGGTGATTTAGAACTTTATTTTACCTTTCTTTGTTTCTGAACTCAGCTTAGGTTTCAAATTTAGCTTTGCAAATAAACCTAGAGTTTAGCATTCCTACTAGAAATACCTTACTTTTTAGTGATAGTTTGAGAGTACTTAAAGAGTACTCATGGCTTTGTCCCTGGCTATTTCCGTGGCCAGACTATGAGGAGGACTATCGGGAGGAAGGACAGCAGGATGGCTACGACAACTAGGATCATCTCCCATCATCAGCATTGCCTGTGACCCTGAAGATGTACTATGATATCTAATTTGTTATGTCTCGCAAAAATGGTAATCCTGGGATTGTGATGTATGGCTGATATGTTCAAAATGTATCTACTTTCGCGAACACTTTTGCTATTGTTTTTCCACTAAACGTGTGTGAATTGGATACAACTAACATGGACTGACGCTATTTTGAGCAGAATTACCTTGGTGTCTAGTTTTTGTGCAGAAAATCAACTATCAGGAAAAATCCCAGAAAATATGCCAAAAAACCTATTTCACCAGAAGACTCGCGGAGACAGAAGACGAGACGGAGTAGGGCCACGAGGGGCCCACACCACCTAGTCGCGCGGGCTAGGCCAGGCTGCGCCTGGGGGTGGTGTGGCCACCTCAACTGCCCCCTCGGCCTCCCTCTTCGCCTATAAGTTGCCTCTTGACCTAAATACCAGGGGCGAGTCGATGTTTTTCCAGAAAGAGTTCCGCTATGCTGCCACCACTAGATTCCACGATTTAGAACCAGAAACTCCATTCTGGCACCCTGCCGGGATGGAGAATTGGAGGAGATCATTGCCATCATCATCACCATCGCTTCTCCATCAACCATCCATGTTTCCCCCGTCTATGAGTGAGTAATCCCCCGATGTAGGCTATGGGGATGGTAGGAATTGGATGAGATCGTTCATGTAATGGCATCAGATTGTTAGGGCATGGTGCCTAGTATCTATTATTAGTGCTTTTTGACTTTGTTGCAACTTGTTATGCTTAATGCTTGTCACTAGGGCCTGAGTGCCATGATTTCAGATCTAAACATGTTATTGATTCATTATGATAGTATTGTTTATGGTCTTATCTGCAAGTTGTGTACACACGTTGTTGTCCGGAACCAGAGGCCCCGAAGTGACAGCAATCGGGATAACCGGAGGGAATGGCTTTGATGTGAGGATCACATGTGTTCACGGAGTGTTAATACTTTGCTCCTATGCTCTATTAAAAGGAGCACCTTAATTGCTAGTAGTTCCCTTGAGGCCCCGCTTCAAACGGGCTGGCAGGACAAAAGATGTTGTGCAAGTTCTCATTGCGAGCACGTATGACTATATATGAATACATGCCTATGATTATTTAGTACTTGGATGCTTTATCTTATTTATCTGCAAATGCCCTGTGTTCTGATCGCTATATGAATTGGCTTGTCCATGCAACGCCCGTCCATCCATCCCTATGCCTACTGCGCTTTAATCGTACTGTTTACTGCAATTGTTACTACTGTCTTTACTTTTACTACTGCTATTACTTTACTATTGCTACTACAAAACTGTTGCTCCTGATAAACTGTTGTGAGCAAGATTATTTCCAGGTGCAGCTGAATTGAAAACTCAGTTGTTAAGGCTTATAAATATTCTTTGGCTCCCCTTGTGTCGAATCAATAAATTGGGTTTTACTTCCCTCAAAAATACTGCAATACACCCCCTATACTTTTGGGTCATCAATGGCATAATAGGCATCTGGGATTAAAAATCCGGGTGTTGACAAGTTGGTATCGAAGCCATCCTGACCATAGGAGACCCTAGTTAGAATGGACGTCCGAACAAAAACTTAGTTTCAAAACAAAAGTGAGTATTTATGAAAACATATCCCCTTCTTATCCCTGAAATTCTTTCTGAAAAGTCATGTTCCTCAAAAATTCTTACATTACTCCCTAAATTTTGACACACTTGATCACCTCACTAATTTTCTCGTCCTAAATTCTTATAGATGGAAGTTCAGTACTGCAAGTTCTACTAGTTGGGCAACGGAGGCCAACTAATCTTCGAGAGGGATCTTGATGAAGTGTCTAAGTACCTTGAGCGTCCGCATCTGGAATTCTTCGGAGCTCAACTCAAGGATTTTCCAGGAGGAGATTTACAATGGCTGATAGTTGTAGATCTTCGAGGCAAGATGGAAGCACCCCTTTCCGAGAAGATTCAATTCACCGTGAGAGAGAACAACTAGCTAGATGGATTAGCCAGGGCTATGCATGAAGCTCTTGCCCGTCTGTGTGGGTAGAATGTCAACTTGATCCAGGGAACTCGCTTTGCTCGCTATGCAAGGCGTGATTCCATGGGAATGCCATTGGAGATTGCCAAGTCACCCAGAGATGAAGCGCCAAGTGGAGAATCTGGACTTCCTACTGTATGATAGACAGAAGGAATTGGACAATGCTCGAGCCTACGCCAACCACAACCTTGCCATTGCCGCCAAGAAGGACCAGACTTTCACCCTGCTCGTCAAGGATCGCTAATCACTTCGCTGGCAACGCGAGAAGAAGGATCGCACCATTGATCATCTTCGCAAGGAGGTGGCCGACCTCGAGAAGACCATCCAAGAACAAGAAGCTCAGCTTGCAGCAAAAGAAGAAGAAGAAGAAGAAGAAGAAGAAGAAGGTGAAGACATCCAGGGAGATATTCACTCTTACCTCAGTAATGACGATGACTACCTGGAGGATGATGCCATGGACTTCTACACCGATGATGATGACTCCGACTTCATCGATGATGAGTAGATGCACTAGATCACTACCATAGGAGTGAGATGTATCGGTCCCACTATATCTTAGCTTACAGAATGGTTCTTAAAACCATCTGTTTCCCTTTCATGTTGTGGTGTGTGTGTTTGTATCGTGTGCTTTGATTGAATGAATGAATGAGAATGAGTTAGTTTGCAAAACCTGAGTCAAATCAAAGTTTTAGCTTTGAAAACAAAACCATAAACCTTAGAACATTCCCTCTTACCCCTGTATCTATCTCAATCTTCAGATGACTTGTGGAAACCCCAGAGGGAGCAGCTCATCGCAAGACCCGATGCTGCAGATTCTGTAGATGCTAGTTTTAGGCCATGAAGCTGGTAGAGCAGAGCGCCAAGTGAACCTAGCCACCCTGCAATAGATCGCTCAGATGGCCCACAACAATCAATTCTATGGAAATCAGGATGATCATGGGTCCAAACTCAAAAACTTTCAGAATACCAATCCCCCTATCTTTAGCAAGTCTAAAGACACGTTAGATGCGGATGATTGGTTGCAGACAAAGGAGAATAATCTAGAAGTCGTAGGAGTTGGCACCAACGAGAAAGTTCTGTTTTCCACCCACTATCTGGAAGGATATGCAAGAGCCTGGTGGAATAGTATCCGTACTATAAACCATGGTCAAGTGATGACATGGGAAGCTTTCTAGACCAAGTTCAGCCGCACCCATGTGCCGAAAGGGTTAGTCACTAGAATGAGAGATGAGTTCAGAGAACTGAAGCAAGGCAGGATGACGATAGTTGAGTACCATGACATATTTTTGTCCTTAGCAAGATATGCCCCCCGATGAGATCAACACTGAAGCCAAGAAGAAGGAAAGATTTCTGAATGGACTGCATGATGAGATGCAGACGGTGTTAGTCAACATCCATTTTGATGATCTAGAAGAGTTAGTCGACTCTACCATCCATATGCAAGGGAAGATCAACCAAGCCAATGACAACCGCAAGCGCCGAATGATGCACCAGAGTGGATCCAACCATCCTCAGAAGTATCACCCTAACCCGTCTGCAGGATATGCCCCAAGGAACAATCGACCCCCAATGTCTCGTCCAAGCTACCCCAATCGTAGCGGACGAAATGTGAAGTCAGGAGGAAACCACAAGAACAACCCTGGCAACTCCAACAACTTCAACCGTGCACCGCCCATGTCCAACAACAACAACAATACTGCCCCAAGGATTGGAAGCAATGTCGTGCCTGTTGCAACCAAAGACAAGTCTCAAATTACTTGTTTTGAGTGTGGAGTCAAGGGTCACTACTCCAACGAGTGTCCCAAGAAGCTTGTAGTAACCCCCAATGTGAATGCCCCAGCTTAGTAGCAACACCGTGTTCAGCCCGAAAGAAGATTCGCCCTAGGGAATTCGCTCAACCGCAACGGTTGTCTGTTCCACATGAATGCTGATGAAGCCCAAGAAGCGCCAGATGTCATGATGGGTATGTTTTTTGTTAACTCAGTATTAGCAAGAGTGTTGTTTGATTATGGAGCATCACACTCATTTGTGACCGAAGAATTTGCATGCACTAGTAAGATTCACGCAACCAATTTGAAGCATGTTATGATAGTTCAAATTCCTGGTTCAGCCACCAAAGCTAGAAAAATTTGCAAGGTTGTACCTATCAGGTCAAAACATAAAGGATTGATTGACTATGCCAAGAAAGCTATCACCATGACCAGTAGCTCTGGAGTATCAGTAGAGCATATATCTGAAACCTTGCCCCGCAAATTCAAATGCAACAAGAGTCTAGCCCTACCCACCATAGACCAAGTCAGAGTAGTCTGTGAATACCCGACGTATTCCTAGATGAATTGCCCGGTATGCCCCCAGATCGGGATATTGAGTTCATTATTGAACTAATTCCTGGAACTGGACCTATAGCCCAGAGACCCTATAGTATGAACCCATCAGAGTTAGTGGAGCTAAAGAAGAAACTTGATGATATGCTGGAGAAAGGCTTGATTCAACCAAGCGCATCACCATGGAGATCACCCGTTCTGTTTGTCAACAAGAAAGATGGAGGTAACCGGTTGTGTATAGATTACCGGAAGCTGAATGATGTCACCATCAAGAACAAATACCCACTGCCCAAGATTGAGGATCTAATTGATCAGTTAACTGGTGCCAGAGTGTTTTCTAAGATTGATCTTCGGACTGGTTATCATCAACTCAAGATTCGTGCAACGGATATTCCAAAGACCGCCTTTACCACCAGATATGGATTGTATGAGTATACGGTCATGTATTTTGGATTAACTGATGACCCACAAGAATAGGGGGTGTATCGCAGTATTTTTGATAACTAAGAGTGTCGAACCCAACGAGGAGCAGAAGGTGCTGGCTAGTGGTATGGATCAGGAATTCTCTGCAAATACTTAGCAAATGGATTTTGAGGGGTTTTTGATAATTCAAGTAAATAAAGTACGAGTAAATAAAAGACAATAAGAATAAATGCAGCAAGTGGCCCAATCCTTTATTCAGCAAAGGACAAGCCGGTTGTATTACTTAAGATGACCAAACGTTCTCGAGGACACACGGGAATATCGTCAAGTGCTTTCGCTTCATATAGTTGATTAATCTTCTTTAGTTTGCTAAGTGTTGTGTGGGTGAACCTGTGCTAATGTACCAATCTTCCTAGGACTAATATATACTTTTGATTATACCCCTTGCAAACATCTGTAAGTACAAGAAATTAATTAAGGTATAAACCTAACCACAGCTTTAAACTCTAAGACCCTGACGTCCCTTGTGCAATGGTTTCCTAACGAGGGTTCAGGTTTCTGTCACTACGGCAACCCCTACGATTAGTAGTCAAATACACAATGCATTACCCTAGGCCCATATAGGTGAAGTGTCATGTAGTGAATGTTCACATAAACACCACTAGAAGAAGTACACCACAACTTAAATATCAAACTATTGAATCTTTCTCAACACAATTCCACTACTAACAACATGACTTCTCCCATGCCCTCAAGAACAAAACGAACTACTCACAAGACATCATATGGATCATGATCAGAGGTGGAATAATGATGTACAACAATCTGAACATAAACAATAATTCAACGGTTCGCTCAATAGCATCAACTACAAGGAGTAATCAACACCGGGAAAGTTTCCCCTAAGAACTATGCAAGATTCAACCCAATTGTTACAGTGATATGGAGATGGTGATGAGGGTGCTGATGGTGATGATGGTGGTGATGATGATGATGATCCCGATGAAGTCCAGCTTGATGGTGGTGTTGATGGCGACGATCTGCCCTCTCGGGGAAGGAATTCCCCTGGCAGAATTCTGCCCGCCGGAGAGATCTTTCTCTCTCGGTGTTTTCTGCCCTGCACAGGCGGCAGAATCTTTCTGTGGTCGCTCCCCGAGTCTTAGGGTTTCGGGAGGATAATATACGCTAGAGGGGAGAACCAGGGGTGGACCAGGGTGACCACACCACCTGGTGGCACGGCCTAGGCTGGCCCGCGCCAGGTGGTGTTGTGGGCCCCCTGTGGCCCATCTCAGCCTCCCCTTCTGGCTTCCTTCGTCTTCTGGAAAAATAGGATTTTCCATGTATTTTCTCTGATTTTCTGATCTTCGCGAATTTTGCGTCCAAACAGCACCTTTTCCATCAGAATCCTGACTGCAGTGGTCCATGCTCCAAAAGTCATTAACCATGCAAAAACAGATGAAATAACATAAGTATCATCTCTTAATATGAAATATATCAATGAATAACAGTAAATTATGATATAGAATAGTGATGCAAAATAGACGTATCAACTCCCCCCAAGCATAGACTTCGCTTGTCCCCAAGCGAAATTGAGCTCAATAAACATCACCTCAGGTTTATGGAGTGAACACTACTAGGAAACAGGCTGTTAGTGGCGCACCCGAAATGCTCATCCGTGGCGCACTAGCAGTGCGCCACGGGCCTTGCGCTACGGCTATCTCTCAGTCGTGGCGCACTGCCTAGTGCACCACGGTTGTGTAGAGATAGGCGTAGCGCACCTCCTAGTGCGCCACAGAAGTTTGGGATGGTGCGCTACCCCTGGGATCTTCTGTGGCGCACTACCTAGTGCGCCACTAAACTTCCATAGTGCGCTTTAGGTGTAGTGCGCCACAGAAGGTAGACCATGTGCGCCACAGATGTATTTTTTGTTTTTTTTAATTTCCGAGCCAGATTATATGCAATACATATTATATACAATATTACAGCAGATATACACACACAGATACAAGATATACAATTATATATATAAATACTCAATATGAAAAACAAGATTGAAACAAATACATATAGATAAGTCTCATACATGAATACATAGTCTAAGTTACATTGTTTCGATCATGTTACAAAGTAGTAGTTGGTGACATGCTAATACATGTGTCGATCGAACAAGTTAGAGCTCGGAAGCTCGCCTAGACATCTAAACTAGCTAGCTAGACACAAACGCGGGATAAATAACCAAAGAAGATAAGCATGATCACCGCCGCGACGAAGGAGTGCCCGATTTCTGCCAAAACGGAAGTTAATCAACATTCCGTCAAAAATCGGGACTCATTTCATACAAGAACCTGCATACACACATAATAAAGTGCTTCATATACAAGCACAAGCACAATTTCAAGGTGTTGTTGTCCCAACATAGATAGTAGTAGAAGCACAGTAGCACCACAGATAGTAGTAGCCAGAGCAACACTAGGATGGATATAAGGAACAGATAGTAGTAGCAGCACAGATAATAGAAGTAGTAGCAGCTCAAGTAGCATAGAAGTAGTAGTAGCACAAGTAGGGTGGACATATAATATGTGGATGTTCCAGACTAAGAAGAAGAGGAAGCACAACAATGACAACAGCAAGCAGAGCAAGCACAACACAGCAAGCATATTGCTGTCATTTGTACTATTTCAGTGGGAGAAAACAGTGGATTCACCAGGCTATTATTTGGACGAAATATGCAAAGATCATATTTCTATCAGTATTAGCTTAGTAATCTCAAAACATTATATACCAAACTTATGTTTTCTGAAAGAAAGAAATTGTAGAGAAACTGAATGTGTACATCAAACATATCTTAAGTACTGACTGCCCAATATGCTTTTTTTTCTGGAAGCTGGTTTAGAAGTACTAACTTCCCAATATGCATTTTTTTTACAAAACACCAACTTTCGACAGAGTGCACAACATTAGTATGATTGATAAGCAGCTAGCATATGAGCCTGCTTGACCACACCATGACACTTCCTCTGCCTCCAGTGTTGTGTGATTATTTACAGCAATGTTGATCCATGAAATTTAACAGAAAGATGGGCATTTAAGAAACAACCCAGCACAAACATTGTAATAGCCATTGATGCTAGTTGAACCACCACACTAAAGGAGTCTAGATACATGGTTAAGCATCTTATACTCCAGGCAAGGATGTGCCATATTTTCAACATTGTCTGTGTCATATGTAGTTAGTTTGGTTATAACCATCCCTTCTGGATATCAGTACCATGACTGCAGTTATAGGTTCTAAGGCTACAAACTCTTAACACTTTTAAGTCAGCTAATTAGTAGGTCTGAATGGTATATAATGACTACTCAGATAATTAACTAGATCAGTAGACAGAATGTCAGATAGTCAGTACAAGTCAGTGAGAAGAATTTAACAGAGAGGACTAGACAGGAATTCTTTTAGCAGAAGGGATATCATACACATAACAAAGCAGGGTAATTTACTACAAAAATGATCGTAACATCTTTTCTACACTAGCTGTACATCATGTGCCAAAACATGACAGGCTAAACTAGGTTGTACAGGGTGACAAGAAGACAAGCTAAGCTCTATAATGTACATCACTGTTTACATATGGACCATTCGGATGGTAATATCATCAGGTTTTCTCGTTCGAGGCAAGGAGCTCCATCTGCTCAGTGATCTGGTCGACATTGCCTCTGTGATTTAACCAGTGTCGGTCTATGCCTATTCTTACACCCTCCATGGATTCAGTTGTCTCTCTTTTACAGCCAGCATTGTCATGGCTTTCGGAGCAGATGAGAGAAAACTGTGGGGTGTCTGAGAGAAACCGCTCCCAGAATTGATCGTTTGCCGCAACCGGTTCATGGGAAACTCCGGTTTCGGTGTCAGTGGTGCTAACCTCAGAGCTCATATCAGCCTCAGTCGTCGTGGCCCTGTGGGTGGTATCTTGGTGAATATTGGGAAGCATACAATCATACTACCTAAGAACATTTCCTAACTCTGAATCCTAACTCTAAACCACTACTCTGAACAACCATAAACCATGCAACCATTTCCTAACTGAATTTACAAATCTGAATTTCCTACTCTAAATTTCCTAATCTGAATTTCCTAACTGATTAACATTTCCTAATCTGAATTTCCTAATCTAAACATTTCCTAACTGAATTTCCTAAGAACATTTCCTACTCTGAGCATTTCCTAACTGAACCCTACTCTGAATCCTAAGAAAATCTGAACATTTCCTACTCTGAATCCTAAGAACCCTAACTGAACCCTAACTTTGAACCCTTACTCTGAATCCTACTCTGAATCCCCTAAGTGAATGGATGCAACGAGAGGGGAGAGAGGGGGAGAGGGGAGAGGGTGATTCTCACCTCCGAGACAAGGACGACGACGAGCACGCGGATGATGAGGGCCTTCTCCTTCACGGACTGCGCGGCGACTGCGATCTCCTCCTCCACGAAACGAGCGCGACCCCCTCCTCTTGGCGTGGCGACTGTGACCTCCTCCTCCTGGGATGCGGTGGCGGCGGATTGGCAGCGGCACGGGCCTGCTCCTCCATGGTCTCCTCCTTGAGTGGCGGCGGCTGGCAGGGCTGGCGAGGCGGCGGATCGACAGTGTCGGCGGCGGCTGGCAGGAGATGGGTGGGCGCGGTTGAATGGGGATGAGGGACGTGTGTGCCTGCGTGCACGTGGATAAGACATAGATAGGTGTAGCGCACTCTGGCATAGTGCGCTACGGATATCCATACACATCTGTGGCGCACTAGGCCATGTGCGCCACGGATGCTCCTACTCCCTGTGGCGCACTAGGCCGAGTGCGCCACAGAAGTTTGTGGCCGTTTCAGAGCAGAGGGGGGCATGCGCTTAGGCGTAGCGCACCACCCCCATGTGCGCCACAGATGACACTAACAACCGTGGCGCACATGACTATAGTGCGCTACAGATGTTTGGCGTGCGGCCAACAGGGCCCTGTCCCACACACATCTGTGGCGCACTATAGTCATGTGCGCCACGGTTGTTCTAGTTATTAGTAGGGCACTGCCCACAGGTGAGCCATGCCTGTTTTAGCCGTGGGGCACTTCAACCATGTGAGCCACGGATGTGCTGATTACCTATAGCCGTTTTCCTAGTAGTGGAAGAGTCGATAAAAGAATACGGACAAGAAGCATCACATTCATCAATACATAAGTCATAATAGAAGACAACTCACTATTATATAACTTAACTTGCAATAAGTAAAGAAAACACAATAAAGATACATAAAGTGAATCATAATTGGTAATGGCAAACTTAGCTCTTGGTCAAAGAATAGTTGATAATTTGCTGGAGTTCACAAATAACTGATTTTCAATGATAGCTTTCAAAGTAGTAAACACCAAGATAAGAGCAATGTGCAAAACAAGGAACATAAGAAACATGATTGAATAAATCATCATAAGAATGATTGAAACACAACAACTCAAAATGCTTGCTGGGGTAGAGAGGAATAGGTTTACTGACTCAACTAAAAGGTAAAAGAAAGGCCCTTCGTAGAGGGAAGTAGGGATTTCAAGTTTCATAAAGATCTCCCAAAAATTATGGTACTGATTAGCTTTCAGCTCTCAATTCCCCTATCATAGGCATCTTTAGGTGATTAAGGTTAAAGTGACACAACTAAGAGGATATGCTTGACAAGTTATAAATTGAAGTCTCATGCCCCTTACTTACAAAGACCGAACCTCATGCTACTCAACTTCAGTCACAAGTAAGCTCTTGTCATTGTAAATACATATGTATCATAGAGAATCGCCAACGGGGTACCCCTTGCACATGATACAAGAGTTATCCCATAATCAAAATGACAAGGCAAGCAGACAATGAGCATCTCAGCGATCTTTTTATTTGATATTTGCATAGGTTTTTATTGAGGATGCTTCATAGAGTGCTCATTATGGTTATGCTGCAAGTTTCGACCATGATTAGGCATGACTTAGGGTAGCAGCCCAGGCGTTTCTCTAACACACATATAAACTCCATGATCTTACAAGTTCCCCTTTTATTTCACACTGCCGAGATCCATAGGCAAAAGAATCATGATATCAACGAGATACAAAGTACCAGTGCAATGTTGAAAGCGTTCCCCATGATACATGGTTCTGCTAACTCGAACTTATAAAGCGCAAGCATATACGCAACAGAGATGGACACAATGGTTCAAGTTTATTAAGTGCAAGAAAATAAGGTGTGCCATCATGTTCGTGAGAGCTTTAATCACTAATTTTCACATAACAAGTTTAATTTGGAAGGTAGATAAAAACAAGAATTTACTTAGAATAGCAATAGTGCTAGTAGGTAGGTATGGTGGACACAAATGGCATAGGTTTTGGTTTAAGGAATGGATGCACGAGAAGTATTCCCTCTCAGTACAGGTTTTTTGGCTAGCAAGGCTGGGTAGCAAGCATAAGAGTTGAAGGAAACAAACAAACATACAAGTGATAAAAACAAACATGCAATCTTCCTTGGGAGCACAAAAGATCTTAACAAGAGAATACTAAACTTATGAGCAAATCAAGAAAGAAAGATGATGAAATTATATTTCTTTAGAGTACTTTTATCTTTTCATTCAACTCTCAAAAATAGTGTTGCTACTGACCGAGCCAGGTTTGCCAAAACCAACTAAATTAACTCAATGATCCCAAAGTGATACCAATACTAAGAACAAAATCAATCATATAACCACGAATTGAAAACTAATATAAGATATGGAAAAGAGTAAATGATAGAACTTCTCATTAATATTCCATAACGGAAACTCACACCAAGGGATACATATCTAACGAGAGAGGGGACACTTCCTAATGCAAACTATCCTACATGATAACTTCTCTATTCATGATATCACTCTACTAAAAAGGTAAAAAGATAGAAGATAGTGATGTGATACCACGGCACTCACCCAAGCTTGGAACAAGCCATGGGGATGCCAAACCTGATGATGAATTACTCCTTCGGTGGTGGTGTTATTCTCTCAATTGACGCGAGGAAATCTTCCAGCATCTTGCGAAGCCTGTTATTCTCCTCTTGAAGCATATCGACCTTCCTCCTCAAGACTCAGTACTTGTCACAGAACTCATCAGTGACTCGTACAGCTTCCACTGCTGCAGGTCAAGAACTGAGATCTAGAGTCGGAGGTATCAGCCCCTTCATGCCTGTTGTCATGTCCTTTACTTCCTCCCTGTTGTTATGATCCATGTCTTCACGCTCAAGATTGTGATGGAGCTCGCGACAGCGTCGTAACTCATAATCCTTTGAAGAGGAACCCCTGAACGCCATCTGAACAAAACATACCAAAACAAAAACACGACGAGAAGACGATATACGAACCTCGGGGGATCCAGGGGATTATATATTACGAAGTTTTACAGAAAAAGGAAGGTACTGGGAGAAAATGGGTCGGAGACTGAGGCCGAGGTGGCCACACCACCTGGTGGCGCGGCCAGGGGTGGGCCTGCGCCATAGGGTGGTGTGAGCCACCCTGGCTTCGCTTCCGTCCCTCTTTCGCTTCGTAGCTTTCCTTGTTGGCTAAAAACTACAAAAATATAACTAGACAGATCTTTCGTGGAACTTTTCTTACCAGAACAGTTACCTATTCGAAGACAGACTCTGCAGGTATCTGAATTTGGTATTTGATAAATTTTTCTAGAGTTACCACTTGAATAGCATCAACCTCTTCGTTGTAAGAATCTCTAGCAATATAGTGCTTGAGTCGCTTCCCATTCACCACTTGTGTAGTGTTATATTTTAAATAAGAAATCTTTATTGCTCCTGAACGGTACACTTCTTCAATAACAAAAGTTCCTTCCCATTTTGACAGTAGTTTTCCTGCAAAAAATCTGAGACGAGACCTATACAAAAGAACTTTCTCACCAACATGTAATTCTCTTTTAAGTACTCGCTTGTCATGCCATCTTTTAACTTTTTCCTTAAAGAGTCTAGCATTATCATAAGCTTCACTCCTCCATTCATCCAAAGAACTTAAGTCAAATAATCTTTTTTCACCAGCAAGCTTACAATCTCTATTAAGTTCTTTAACTGCCCAATAAGCTTCGTGTTCTAATTCTAAAGGTAGGTGACAAGCTTTCCCATAAACCATTTTATAAGGGGACATCCCCATAGGGTTTTTATAGGCAGTCCTATAAGCCCATAAAACATCATTCAACTTTTTAGCCCAGTTTTTTCTAGATCTATTAACAGTCCTTTGCAAGATGGATTTAATTTCTCTATTTGATAACTTTACTTGCCCACTAGTTTGGGGGTGACAAGCTGAAGCGATTCTATGATTAACATCATATTTAGCAAGGGTCTTTCTAAAACCACCATGAATGAAATGAGAACCTCCATCAGTCATGAGATACCTAGGCACTCCAAACCTAGGAAAGATAACATCCTTAAGCATTTTTAGAGAGGTCTCCCCGTCAGCACTCTTCGAAGGTATGGCTTCTACTCACTTACTAACATAATCAACGGCAACAAGAATATGAGTATAACCTTTCGAGGGAGGAAAAGGACCCATAAAGTCAAATCCCCAGCAATCAAAGGGTTCAATAACTAGAGAGTAGTTCATAGGAATTTCATTGCGTATAGAAATATTACCAACACGCTGACACTCATCACAATAGAAACCAAATTTTCTTGCATCTTAAAAAAGGGTAGGCCAGTAGAAACCTGATTGTAGTACCTTTTGCGCAGTTCTATCTCCCGCATGATGTCCAACATAAGCGCTACCATGACATTTATGCAATATCTCCTTTTGTTCGTATTCTGGAACACATCTTCGCATAATACCATCCACTCCTTCTTTATATAATTGGGGGTCTTCCCAAAAATAATGCCTCAAATCATAAAAGAACTTCCTTCTTTGCTGAGTTGTGAAAGTTGGAGGCAAATACTGGGAGTCAATAAAGTTAGCATAATCAGTGTACCAAGGGCTCCCTCATGAGCTTATCCCTATTGCGGCCAACTGTTCATTCGGGAAACTATCGTTAACAGGCATAGGATCAAAAGAAATATTTTCCAATCGATATAAATTATCAGCAACAGGATTTTAGCACCTTTCCTATCTACAATATGTAGATCAAACTCTTGTAAAAGCAGTACTCATCTAACAAGCCTAGGCTTAGCATCCTTCTTCATCATAAGGTACTTAATAGGAGCATGATCAGTATGAATGGTGACTTTTGAGTCTACAATATAAGGTCTAAACTTATCACAAGCAAAAACGATAGCTAGGAATCCTTTTTCAGTAGTAGCATAATTCCTTTGAGCAGCATCAAGAGTCTTACTAGCATAATGAATAACGTTTAACTTTTTATCAATTTGTTGCCCAAGGACAGCACCTACAACAAAATCACTATCATCACACATTATTTCAAACGGTAAACTCCAATCAGGTGGTTGAACGATAGGAGATGTAGTTAAAGCCTTCTTAAGAGTTTCAAAAGCTTCCTTACAATCATCATCAAAAACAAAGGGTACATATTTTTGAAGAAGATTAGTGAGGGGTTTTGATATCTTAGAGAAATCTTTAATAAACCTTCTATAGAAACCAGCATGACCAAGGATACTACAAATACCTTTGATGTCTCTTGGGCAGGGCATTTTCTCAATTGCCTCAACTTTAGCTCTATCCACTTCTATCCCTCTTTCGGAAACCTTATGCCCAAGGACAATCCCTTCATTAACCATGAAGTGGCATTTCTCCCAATTAAGAACAAGATTAGTTTCTTCACACCTCTGCAAAACTTTATCAAGGTTGTGTAGACAATTATCAAAAGAAGTTCCATAGACGGAGAAATCATACATGAACACTTCCATAATTTCCTCGCAAAAACCATGAAAGATAGCAGACATGCATCTTTGAAAAGTAGCAGGAGCATTACATAAACCAAAAGGCATACGTCTATAAGCATAAGTTCCGTAAGGGCATGTAAAAGTAGTTTTTTCTTGATCATGTTGTTTAACAACAATTTGAGAGAAACCTGAATATCCATCAAGAAAACAAAAATTGGTCTTTTTAGACAACCTTTCTAACATTTGATCGATAAAAGGAAGTGGGTAATGATCTTTCTTAGTAACTTTGTTAACTTTTCTGAAATCAATGCAAAATCTGTAGCCTACTACTATTCTTTGTGGAATAAGCTCATCATTATCATTAGGGACCACGGTAATTCCTCCTTTTTTAGGAACACAAAACAGGACTAACCCATTCACTATCAGCAATAGGGTAAATAATACCAGCATCAAGGAGTTTCAATACCTCATTCTTACCATTTCTTTCATCTTAGGATTTAGACGCCGTTGGTGTTCTACTACTGGCTTTGCATCTGGTTCTATATTGATAGCTTGCTGACATATAGTAGGAGAAATCCCTTTTAAATCATCCAGAGTATAGCCCATTGCCCCTCGGTGTTTCTTCAGTACCTCCAATAACCTTTCTTCTACCTTCCCTGAAAGTTTAGAGCTAATAATAACAGGATATATCTTATTATCATCAATGTAAGCATATTTAAGAGCGTCAGAGAGAGGTTTTAGATCGAAGACCGGATCCTTTTTAGGTGGCAACGTGGTACCCAAGTCTTCTACAGGCAAGTTGTGCTTAAGCATCTTATGTTGACGACGGAGAATCTCGTCAATCTCATTTCTTTTTTCCATGAAGATTTCACTTTCATGATCTTCCATAAATTGCTGCAAAGCATTGTTAGGAGCAAGAGAGATAGAAGCAAGTTGCTCAACTCTAAAGTCCTCATTATGGGTTTCATTTTCACAAGGTTCTTTAGTAAATTTCGAAAATTTAAACTAATAATATTCCCCATCAAACTTAGTCAAGATTTTCTCCCTTTTGCAATCTATAATAGCTCCACAAGTACTCAAGAAAGGTCTACCAAAAATGATGGGGTAAGTTTTACTAGCAGCTGATCCAATTACTAGAAAATCAGTAGGGTATTTAATCTTACCACAAAGAACTTCTACATCCTGCACAATACCAATTGGAGAGATGGTCTCTCTATTAGCAAGGTGAATAACCACATCAATCTCTTCCAATTCACAGGGACTGATTTCATCCATAATTTCTTTGTAAAGCTCATAAGGAATAGAACTTGAACTTGCACCAATATCACATAAACCATAATAGCAATGATCACCAATTCTAACAAAAATCAAAGGGACACTAGCCTTTTTAGCTTTATTAGGGTGTGAGACAATATTAGAAGCATCCTCACAAAAGACTATGTGTCCATCTTCTATACTTTTAGTGACAAGGTCTTTCACAATTGCTACAACAGGTTCAATGTTTATTTGTTCATCAGGGTTTACAGTTCTCTTTGCACTTTTAGTGATTACATTAGTTATTATAGGATAATCTTTTACCTTATCCGGGAAGGGTATTTTCTCGATATAAGGTTTAGGTAATATGTGATCAATAGTGTAAAACTCAGTACTCTCAACATCAAGACAATCAACAATATCTGTATAAGGTGCATGGTATTTGCTCCATCCCTTTTTTGGAATTTCAATATAAGAAGCAAAAGCCTTAAAACAATTTGTAATAACTTGTAAATAAAGACCATAAGCATTTTTAATATTTTGAAAGTCATCAGTTCCCATAAAAGATTCAATGCATTCATAATCGTAATTTATACCTGACTTTCTTCCTTTGTCATTCTCCCATGCTTCATCATTGTCTTGAATACGGTCCAGAAGATCCCATTTAGCTTCTTCTTCCATCCGTGTAAATGATCCAGCACAAGAAGCATCCAATAGATCCTTATCATGAAGAGAAAGCCTTGCATAAAAGTTATTGATAATAATATTGTTAGGGAGCTCATGAATGGGACATTTGAGCATTAGTAACTTCAATCTCCCCCAAGCTTGAGCTGTACTCTCTCCATCAAGATGACAAAAGTTGTATATTTGATTCCGATCTTTATGAATCTCACTAGGAGGATAAAACCTTGAATAAAAGAGAGGTACTATTTCCTCCCATTCAAGAGCTTGACCATTCTTCAGCAGCTTATACCATTCTTCAGCTCTTCCTTTTAGTGATAATGAGAATAACTTCTTCTTAACTTGATCTGTAATAATACTTGCACACTTGAACAACCTGCATAATTCGTGAATAAAGAGTAAATGATCACCAGGATGGACAGTTCCATCCCCAACATAGTAGTTATCCATAACATGATCAATAATTCTTGTAGGTATTTTAAAAGTATCATTCTCAACAGGTGGTGGTTCATCTACTACCTTAGTAGTGGTAGTAGCATTACGAAATAAGAAACTCAGCGAATTATCCATAATGAAAATAAAGCAACTAATAGAAGTAAACAATACTCACAGTAGAAGTTTCCTTTACCAGTTCCACTTTCCAATAGCGCTTCACTCCCCGGCAACGGCGCCAGAAAATAGTCTTGATGACCTACAAGTATAGGGGGGGTATCGTAGTATTTTTGATAAGTAAGAGTGTCGAACCCAACGAGGAGCAGAAGGTGCTGGCTAGTGGTATGGATCAGGAATTCTCTGCAAATACTTAACAAATGGATTTTTAGGGGTTTTTGATAATGCAAGTAAATAAAGTACGAGTAAATAAAAGACAATAAGAATAAATGCAGCAAGTGGCCCAATCCTTTATTCAGCAAAGGACAAGCCGGTTGTATCACTTAAGATGACCAAACATTCTCGTGGACACACGGGAATATCGTCAAGTGCTTTCACTTCATATAGTTGATTAATCTTCTTTAGTTTGCTAAGTGTTGTGTGGGTGAACCTGTGCTAATGTACCGACCTTCCTAGGACTAATACATACTTGTGATTATACCCCTTGCAAACATCCGTAAGTACAAGAAAGTAATTAAGGTAGAAACCTAACCACAACTTTAAACTCTAAGACCCGGACGTCCCTTGTGCAATGGTTTCCTAATGGGGGTTCAGGTTTCTATCACTCCGGTAACCCCTACGATTAGTAGCCAAATACACAATGCATTCCCCTAGGCCCATATAGGTGAAGTTTCATGTCGTCGACGTTCACATGACACCACTAGAAGAAGTACACCATAACTTAAATATCAAACTATTGAATCTTTCTCAACACAATTCTACTACTAACAACATGACTTCTCCCATTTCCTGAAGAATAAAACGAACTAGTCACAAGACATCATATGGATCATGATCAGAGATGGAATAATGATGTATAACAATCTGAACATAAACAATAATTCAACGGTTAACTCAATAGCATCAACTACAAGGAGTAATCAACACCGGGAAAGTTTCCCCTAAGAACTATGCAACATTCAACCCAATTGTTACAGCGATATGGAGATGGTGATGAGGGTGCTGATGGTGATGATGGTGATGATGATGATGATGATCCCGATGAAGTCCAGCTTGATGGTGGTGTTGATGGCGACGATCTGCCCTCTCTGGGAAGGAATTCCCCCGGCAGAATTCTATCTACCAGAGAGATCTTTCTCTCTCGGTGTTTTCCGCCCTGCACAGGCGGCAGAATCTTTCTATGGTTGCTACCCGAGTGTTAGGGTTTCAGGAGGATAATATACGCCAGAGGGGAGAACCAGGGGTGGACCAGGGCGGCCACACCACCTGGTGGCGCGGCCTAGGCTGGCATGCACCAGGGGGTGGTGTGGGCCCGTGTGGCCCATCTCAGCCTCCCCTTCTGGCTTCCTTCGTCTTCTATAAAAATAGGATTTTCCATGTATTTTCCCTAATTTTCTGATCTTCATGAATTTTGCCTCCAAATAGCACCTTTTCCATCAGAATCCTGACTGCAGCGGTCCATGTTCCAAAAGTCATCAACCATGCAAAAACAGATGAAATAACATAAGTATCATCTCATAATATGAAATATATCAATGAGTAACTGTAAATTATGATACAGAATAGTGATGCAAAATGGACGTATCATTAACCAATGCCCCGCTTATTTCATGAACCTCATGAATAAGATTTTTATGAACTTTCTAGATAAGTTTGTCATTGTGTTTATCGACGATGTTCTTATCTACTCCAAGTCAGAAGAAGATCATGAGCAACATCTGAGAACCATCCTTGAAACCCTTAGAGAGCATCAGTTGTATGCCAAGTTCAGCAAATGTGAGTTTTGGCTAAAAGAGGTAGGATTCCTCTAACATATTGTGTCGGCAGGAGGAGTCGCTGTTGATCCCACCAAAATAAAAGATGTTGAAGAATGGGAAGCCCCAACCACCCAAACCCAAGTCCGTGCATTTCTCGGATTAGCGGGATACTACCGCAAGTTTGTAGAAGGATTTTCGATCATCGCAAGACCAATGACCCAATTGTTGAAGAAAGACAAGAAGTTTGAATGTATAGACAAATGTAAAGCTAGTTTTCAAGTGCTCAAGAAAAGGTTGGTTTCAGCACCAATATTGATTATGCCAGATATCAAGAAGCATTTTGATGTGTATTGTGATGCATACAAGATTGGTCTCGGATGTATGTTGATGCAAGAAGGAAAAGTCATAGCATATTTGTCAAGACAACTGAAGCAACATGAGCTAAACTACCCTACCCATGATCTCAAACTAGCAGCCATAGTTTAAGCGTTGAAGACATGGCGTCATTACCTGATGGGTAATCGCTATGAGATTTATTCGGATCACAAGAGCTTGAAGTATATTTTCACTCAGAAGGAGCTGAATATGAGGCAAAGGAGATGGATAGAGTTAATCAAGGATTATGACCTTGACATTCACTACCACCCCGACAAGGCTAATGTGGTAGCAGATGCTCTTAGCAGATTGCCATGTAGGTTAAACACCATGATCAAAGCAGCCCATCCAAGTTTGCATGAAGAGTTGGAGAAGTTTAGAACCGAGCTAGTTAGCAAAGGATTTTTAGCTAGCATTGAACTTAAACCCACTTTGATTAGCCAGATCAAGGAAGCATAGAAGGGAAATGCAAGTATCGACAGAATCAAACGTCGTATTGGTACAGGAAAGGTACCTGGATTCACCGAAGATGAAGAAGGAGTTTTGTGGTACAAAGGACGTATCTGTGTGCCAGCAGATTTGGAGTTGAAGCAGGTTATCATGCAAGAAGCTCATGATACTCTTTATTCTATCCACCCTAGAGGAACGAAGATGTATCAGGATTTGAAGGAGCAATTTTGGTGGCACAAGATGAAGAGAGAAATCGGAAGCTACATCGCCAAGTGTGATATATGTCAAAGAGTCAAAGCGGAACATCAGAGACCCGCAGGACTGTTGCAACCATTGCAGATTCCGGAATGGAAATGGGATTCCGTCGGAATGGACTTTATCAGTGGTTTGCCTACTTCTAGTAGGGGAAATGACTCAATATGGGTCATAGTTGATATAGTGTCCAAGGTAGCCCATTTTATACCTGTCAAGACAACCTACCAGAGTTCGAAGCTAGCAGAGTTGTACATTGCTAGAATGGTCAGTTTGCATGGAACCCCCAAGAACATAGTGTCATATCGAGGAACCCATTTTACTTCAAGATTTTGGCAGAAAGTCCAAGAAGGCTTAGGGACCAAGTTGAATTTCAGCACCGCTTATCACCCGCAGACCGATG
The DNA here is from genome assembly GCA_916181665.1 of Avena sativa. Taxonomy (NCBI): domain Eukaryota; kingdom Viridiplantae; phylum Streptophyta; class Magnoliopsida; order Poales; family Poaceae; genus Avena; species Avena sativa. Next base: position 311,840,361 of record OV702291.1, read on the forward strand.
GACAGACTGAAAGAGTCAACCAAATCTTAGAAGATATGTTGAGACCTTGTGTGTTAGAGTATGGATCAAAATGGGAAGATTGTCTGCCTTTCACAGAATTCTCGTACAACAACAGTTATCAAGCCAGTTTGCAAATGGCCCCTTTTGAATTTATGTATGGCAGAAAGTGTCGTACCCCTTTGAATTGGTCGCAAGTAGGAGAGAGTCAGATTTTCGGACCCGACATCCTACGAGAAGCAGAAGAGAAGGTTCACAAAGTCTGTGAGCACCTCAAGACCGCCCAATCCAGACAGAAGAGTTATGCTGAAAAGAGACGTAGAGACCTGACTTTCAATGTCGAAGATTTTGTGTATCTCAAAGTGTCGCCTTTGAAGGGAATGCAGCGTTTTCAGCTGAAAGGAAAGTTAGCCCCCAGATATATTGGACCCTTCAAGATTTTGAACCGCCGAGGAGAAGCATCATATCAACTGGAACTGCCAGAGGAGATGTTATCCATCCATAATATGTTCCATATCTTGTTACTTCGCAAATGCTTAGAAGTGCCGGAGAAGACCGAAGTGTTCAGGAACATCGATCACCGAGCCATTGATATCAACAAGGATCTGACGTATCGTGAAGTGCCCATCCGTATCTTGGAAGAAGCTTTCAGAACCATCAGGACCCGGAGTATCAAATTTCTCAAGATCCAATGGAGCAATCGTACCGAAGAAGAAGCTACTTGGGAGCGAGAAGATTACATTATAACTGAGTTTCTAGATCTCTTTAGTTCCTAGTTTTTCTTAAATCTCGGGATGAGATTTTGTTTAAGGGGGAAGGTTTGTAACATCCCAAAACTTTAATCAAGGTTATCAAGTTCCAAGTCACCCAATTTACGGTTAACAAAAACTTTTTATTATTAGAATAATTATGAAAGCATGTGTGTTTGCATTAGTATAGAATTGTTTGAAAATGCCATGTTTGATTGTTCTAATTGTTGTGAAATGATTCAAAGGTGAATGCCACATCATCTAGATCATTCACAAACAAAATCCAAAGAAAAATAAATCAAATAAGATTAAATAATGCAAATGGTCATTTTGACCATTTTAATCCACTAGGCCACTTTAGGTGTTCCTAGAAGTCAATTCTTAACAGAAACAATTCTAGATCTTTGCACCCCTTGCTAGACCAAGTAAAGATGTACCAAGGCCCACTTTACAAACTTACAAAAACCTTTAGCCACTAAATTTAAATGACATTTGAAAATTGAATCCATTACATATGCATAGATCCCACTTTTTCAAAAATCACTCAAATCACTTCACCTCGACAATTCCTAGCAACCAGAGACTACCAAGCATAAGATCAGAGCACACACCAAAAATCTTTCAAAAATTCGAATTTAAATTTGTTGCGGCCATTTGACCGAATACCTTGCAGACACAGAATAAACTATAGCCTAATTCTACTGCTTTGAGCAATGATCCTTCAATGCATTGCCCCATTTACACTCCCCTTATCTCCCCCAACATCTAACAGCACCAGACCAGCTCCCCCTTCGCTGCTAGCAGCAGTGCTGAGCCACCCCGAGGCCATGCCCACCAGTCGAGCATGGACAGCTCGCAGCAGATCGCCTCGGGCTCGCACACGATGCCTAGGAGGATTGCCGCACCCTATCGCCCCTCTCTATCCCTTCCCTGAGCACTGCCAAGCCCTGGACCACCATAGAATGACCGCGCCCACCGCACCTACGCCATACCGAGCACGCGCTAGAGCGCCGCACCCGACAAGCATGCACACGCCATGCCTCGATCACAGCTCATGCGCACCGCTTCGCCACGACCCCAGCAGCCGCCCGGACATGCATGTTCACTGTCGCTTGACCCGCAGCCACCATGCGCCGCGTCGAACGCCGCTTCTGCCGCGCAGAGCACCAGTCGCGCCTGACCAAATGGCACCGCCCCTAGTCGCGTCTTTAAGCCGTAGAGGACCGCCAGGGAGCACTACGTCAACCGCCGCTCGCAGCCACGCTGCTAGCCGCCCGTAGCCGTGTCGCCACCGCCACCTGACCATGCTGCTCTGCCCCTTCATCGATCCTATAAAAGGAGGCCTCCCCCAGCCTCATTTCTCACACCATCTCACTCCCCTCTCACCACTGACCACCCCACACTTCTCCCCGGAGCCAATCGAGCTGCAGTTTGCCAGAATTTTGCCGGAGCTCGCCGCAGCAGAGGAGAAGAGGCGTTGTTGATTGTGACTGCCCCAAGAGCCGCCGTGGCCACGCCTAGAACCGCCGTCGTCTACCAGCTCGATCACCCCCATCGCCATTTCTAGCTGGAACCCTGGTAAGCCCCCACATAACCCAATCGTGTCGTGTTAGGGTTTATTCTCGCTGGAGCTGCTCACCTATGACGATGAACCACAGTTGTTGATCCATGTTCTAATCGTAACGTCCAGACTGCCCCATACCGCTTTGCATTAGATGTGCCGCTGACGTGCGGGACCCCTGTCAGTCGCCCTCTGCGCCGCAGAGCGCCACTGGGCCGACCCATTAGTTTTCCCGCGTTATCCCACAGATTCAAATAGAGGTTTTTCTATTTAAGTTTAAACTAGATTCTGTCCACTTGTTTAAAAATCAATTCAGAGAGTTTCACTTAACCAAATGGCATGATTAAAATTTGTTAGAAAGATAATTAAAATATCTATCCAAGACCGTTCTATTTAAATAAATTGGAGTTAGAGATCACATATAGTAAAAATAATAAGACAAAGACTTTTCTACATTCAAACATTTTTTAAAAATTAACCATAATAGCTTTTGAGTTGATTCCAACTCTCAAAAATCACATTTGATAATACCTATCAGAATATGTAATAATATTTAGGTTTGCATGCAGTGACTTCGGACTAGTACCAAATTAATTCTATTAGCGAATTTCTAGTCACTTTAAATCATTTAAATATTAATCTTAAACTTTATAAAATGCGACCCAACCTTTAAATCACATTCCCATGTATTAGAATATGTGGTGATGACATATGTCCACATGATCCAGTATTTTAATTGGAGAATATTAAATCTTAATTAATTTCAATGAGTAGAAATTACTTTTCTCAAATAAAATAAATGAAACTAGTTCTTTAAATCTTGTGATTATTGTGATGATACTAGATCATCAAGTGTGGGCATTAGTGTGCTAAATAGACTAGTTAAGTATTGTTTGGTGATTGTGTATCCTGTATTTATTTATAGACGATAGTACCGACCAAGTCTATGAGGAGGAGGAGTTCTACCCCAAGGAAGACGAAGAGAACTTCAATCACTGCACCAATCAAGGCAAGCTAACACTTGCAAGTTTCTTAACTATGCAAGCTATTATTGGCAAGCTAATACTTCCAAGCCATCACTAGATACAAGTTAATTTAAGCAAGAAGCATTAGGCATGCTTAGTTTTACCTTTTGATTTATACCCATCCCAAGTTTTACTTGTAAGCTGTAATCTTTTACTTTACCAAAGTTTCTTTACCTTTAGTAATGCTTTGGTGAGATTTTGGAAAGTAGTATAGATAGCATAAAGAGTATAACACTTGGCCTATACTAGATTTCATCCTATGGCATGAGATTGAGATTAGCACTCATTAGTGAACACTCTTAACCTTAGTGGCTAGTGCTAAGCATAAAACTTGATCACTTTAGATGGGAATACTTGGTGAAAATGCTTATGAAAACCTTGGAATGATGAGTCATTCTATTGAGATGTTTTGACATGTGTTGAGAAACACAAATGGTTTATGATGATGAAAACGTTGAGGCAAGAGCCTTAGCCCTTTATAAAAACTGATGGTTGGGTTCAGATGCGATACCATTCCAATTTTACCGTACAACCACAATACCTAAATTGGGTAAGGCTTAGCCGGAAGTTTATATGCATTAGTATGGGTTCCCTCGCGGAAGAGGTTTGAACTGAGGCTATCTCTTGATGATTGTCCACCTATGCAGTGCCTAGGATGGCAGATGGCCATGGCTGGGAGGCCAAGCTCATAGGAGAGGTGCTTATACTAGAGTGTGTAAAGGAAAGGTTATGATTGATTATCCGCATACTAAGTATGATGATTTAGGGTTATCTCTGACGGATGTATCGAATTTTGTGGTGAAAGTGTACCACCCCTGCAGAGTGTCAAACTATTCAAATAGCCGCGTCCGCGGTCATGGACAGTTGGAGTGGCCATATTGTTCCGTAGTCAGATATTTTCAAAATGACTTATGAAACGAATTGTGACTTGACTTGACCACAACAGGGTTGCGACTATGAAAACTAAGTTCCCACTTAGGTGATTTAGAACTTTATATTACCTTTCTTTGTTTTTGATCTCATCTTCGGTTTCAAATTTAGATTTGCAAATAAACCTAGAGTTTAGCATTCCTACTAGAAATACCATACTTGTTTGTGATAGTTTGCGAGTACTTAAAGAGTACTCATGGCTTTGTCCCTGGCTATTCCCGTGGCTTGACTATGAGGAGGACTATCAGGAGGAAGGACAGCAGGATGGCTACGACAACTAGGATCATCTCCCATCATCAGCATTGTCTGTGACCCTGAAGATGGAGCCCACCGCTACGCTTTTTATTCCGCTGCTTGTTTGTATTAAGACTGGATCATGAGATCCTTTATCTGTGTAAGACCTTATTATGGTTTGTAATGGATGATATACTGTGATATCCAATCTGTTATGTCTCGCAAAAATGGTAATCCTGGGATTGCGATGTATGGCATAACAGGCATCTGGGATTAAAAATACGGGTGTTGACATGGTATTGCCTACTATATCATGTACTACTATGTATGAATTTTCTTGGGTTTCAAGCCAAATGATCAAGGTCATGGACATACCCTGTCTTCATAAAGATAATGACCGTGTGCCCATATTTTGGTATAGCTAGGTCTGGCATGTTAGCATGCATGGTAAAGAAGTAAAAGTATTTTTTGGAAGGATGTGCGATCAATATGGCTTAGAGTTCAGAGCATGTTCTATTTATTTACTATAGTACATAAAGTGGTTGGATAAATTACATGTTATATTTTTCAAGCTTAATATTCTAGCTAATTTCACCCACTTAGACGACTTTCCATCAATTTGTCGAATTAGGTCTAAATTAATATTCTACAAGTCCGTGAGAGCTAGTTCAATAGTATAACCGAGTGTTAGGTATAACAAAGTGCCACGTCATCTATTGCCGGCTTTATACCAGCATGTATAATACCTAACATTTGAACTATAGAACAACTAGCATTACATGCAGCAACCTCATCAAAAAGCAAGAAGATTAAACAGGAGTAAAATGAAAAAAATGCTATGCCCACTTAAAAAATCCTAAAACTTGAGAATTGTAAGAAAGCATGGTACACTTAGTCTGGAAATTGGGGCAGTGGGATTCTTTTTTTCTTTTTTGGAACCTGGGTACCGTAGGTCCTGAAGGAGCGAGACACTCCAATTAGCGCACTAGGGTTTGTAGTCGTCGCAATGTGGTCTGAGGACCTTTTTGTAATTATTATTATTACTTTTGAGACTTTTTATATTGGTGCAGATGATTATTAATCCAGTAGATGGCTTGAATTTTGGGGAAAACGGTTGCTGGAAGTAGATCGGTTTGAAGTACCAAGTCACACATGTGCAGCGCCACGCAATGGACGAGGAAGAGACAAGCCAGATTGTGCACCCGCGGCTGCAGAGAAGAGATCAATGGAGGATGGATGGTGAGAGCTAGCGAAGGAGAGAGAAAACACAACTTATTTTGCATGCATATTACTACTAGTAGGTCCATATATTTACTACTAGTAGAGTGTACCTCGTGTCAGCAGCCCATCATAGCTTTGCTCTGACATCGCAACGCCTTCTGATTCCTCCTCCCGCTGCTCTCGTGTTGCCTCCTTTTTTTGGAGAAGAAGCCGCCTCCCTTTTCGAGTAGTACTAGTACGGAAGTTGAGTAGTACTTTGCTTTATACAGAGAAAATTATTTCCATCGCTTAGAAAATTCGAGTTGTTACTTTTCGTAGTATTTGGGAACTCCCATTGGCAAAGTTATTTACCAACACCAAGATGCGCACATCTACTATCTTGTAGTACTACTACAAAATTCTCATAAACATGGATATGTCCGTGACCTTGCTTGGTCGCTCGTCCTGAAACCTGTTCATACTTCTAATTGGTAGGACATTTTTGTGAAGCGGATTGTTTCAAAAGTTGTAAAAAACTCATGTTTATTTTTTTCATGGCAGATAGTACAAGCAAAAGGACGCCATGCATGAGTCCCCCTATTTCTTTGGCCTATATCTCTCTCTTTTTTGAAAGCAGGGTCAACTTTGTCGGCATGCAAAGTCTAGAAAGAAGTTGAATCTTTGAAAACTCTTGGTCGTGTTCTCCATATATTGGCTATCTGGTGGGTAACTTCAAAAGATTTTTGTGGAATTTAAAGAGCAATTGGGAGCTCATATGTGGTTCGAAATAATTTGACATAATTTCTACAGACTCCCTCCTATCCATATTTAATGTTCATAGATTCATCTAGATTCAAATGTATCTAGTCATGTTTCTATGCTAGATGCATATACCCGAATCTAGACAAATCAGAGAACATTAATTTGAATCTGAGACAAATCAGATAAGAGACGTCTGAAATATCATCACTATATATAATTATAATAGGTAAACTAGAAAAATATAAATTTGATCAACATATATAAAGTATGGGTGTATATTTGGTTCTTCTACTTTGTATCGTCATGTGTAGAAGTCAAATATTATTAGCTACCTAACACTTGAAATTTTTGGTAGTAACATTGGTCTAGAGAAACGAGTGATAAGATTCTAGTATGATGGAGAAGTGTGTTTTTAGGTTTGTGCATAGCATTAATTATGCTAAAGACTATCAATAGAATCTTCTAGATGCTATAATGGAAAAGAAGAGGCTGGAAATGTCGTTTGGATTCACGAGTCTTGATCCAACGATCAATATTCAAAGTTATTTGTATTCGTACACTATATAGTATACTTGGTAAGATAAGATTGTATGAATAACTTTGAATACCGACTATTGGATCTCAATACTCGCGAATCCCAATATTTCCAATCGTTGGATCTTCTTTTCCATTATAGCATCTAGAAGATTGTATAGATAGTCTTCAGCATAATGAATGCTATGTATAAACCTTAAAACACACTTCTCCATCATACTAGAATCTTATCCCTCGTTTCTCTAGACCATATTACCAAAAAAAATCAAGTGTTTTGGGTAGCTAATAATCTTTTGACTTCTACATGATGATACAAAGTACAAGAACCAAATATACACCCATACTTTATGTATGTTGATCGAATTTATAATTTTTGTGCTTTACCTATTATAATTTTATATAATGATGATATGGCATATGTCTATTATCCGAGTCTCACGTGCAGGGCACTCCTCTCGCTGCTCTCGCGTTGCCTACCTTTTGGAGTAGCAGTACAGAATGAGGTGGAGTACTTTGCTTTATAGAAAAAATATTTCCATCGCTTAGTAGAGTTGTTACTTTTCCTAGTATTTGGAAACTCGCATTGGCAAAGTTGTTTACCAATACTAAGATGCACACATCTACTTTCTTGTAGTACTACCAAATTACCATAAATTATGATGTGGATATGTCCATGACCTTGCTTGGTCGCTCGTCCTAAAACATGTTCATACTTATACATGGTAGGCCATTTTTATGAAGCGGTTTTCTTCAAAAGTTGTGAAAATTCATGTTTATTATTTTTTATGGCAGACAATACAAGAAAAAGGACGCCATGCATGAGTCCCTCTATTTTTGTTGCCTATTTCTCTCTCTTTTTCCAAAGCAAGGTCAACTTTGCTGGCATGCAAAGTCTAGAAAGATGTTGAATCTTTGAAAACTCCTAGTCGTGTTCTCGATATATTGGCTATCTGGTGGGCAACTTCAAAAGATTTTTATGAAATTTAAAGAGCAATTGGCATATCACATGTGGTTCGATATAATTTGACCTAATTTCGACACACTCCCTCCGATCCATATTAATGTTCATAGATTCATCTTGATTCAAATGTATCTAGTCATGTTTTTGTGCTAGATACATATATCCGAATCTAGACAAATGTGAGAATATTAATTTGAATTAGATACAGTAGTGTAATTTAATTGGGTTAATTTATCTACGAACCTTGAAAACTCAAAGAACCTAGGAATCGCAAGTAAAACATGAATGGTTCGCTATGTCCGGAAACATGGCATGCTTCTCGCATTTAGTGCCACATTCTTCTGATTTTCTTCACTGCTAGTACAAAACATCCCCATAATCAGTTGGAAAAGTGAAAAATATTTTTTCCTAATTGTTCGAAACTCCCATGGGCAAAATTGTTTACTAGGCCAAGACGCGCCCATCTACCCGATGTCAGAACCCTATGTAAAAGTGTATCTAGGGTATACATCGATATAGAAGGCCATGACCTTATTGGTCGTTCGTGCTGAAAACCAAGAATTAATAATGTTACATCATGGTAAGCTATAATGTGAATCCGTTTTCCCTAAGGTTGTCAAATCTCATGTTTATCATTTTTCTTGGCAATTAATAATACTACTAGCAAAAGTACCCCAATCGTAATGAAGTATCATGTTTTTTTACACTTTATTTTGTTTGAATGTTTTCCATACGCTGTCAAATTTGTTGGTATGCAAATACTAATCAGTAATGGCATTTTTCAAAACTATTGTTGGCCCATGATATATTGGCTGCCTGGGTACCTTCAAAAGAATTTTGGATATTTTCAAGCGTAATAGTCTATCACGCTCACATGTATTCAAGTTTGACTTAATTTCGTTTAATCGACTTAGAGTCATGCATTTAAGTGCACGTGGACCTTTATCTTGGAACTTTGAAAAATACTTCAACTTGGGAACTGTAAGAAAGAATTGTCCACTTTGTACGAAAATTTGGTGGGGCCATTCTTTCTTATTCTTCTACCAGTAAAAGTACTTGAAAAACTCACACTTCTGGTATTGCCTACTATATCATGTACTACTATGTATGAACTTTCTTGGGTTTCAAGCCAAATGACCAAGGTCATGGACATACCCTGTCTTCATCAAGATGATGACCGTGTGCCCATATTTTGGTATAGCTAGGTTGGTGCATGTTAGCATGCATGGTAAAGAAGTAAAAGTATTTTTGGAAGGAAGTGTGATCAATATGGATTAGAGTTCATAGCATGTACCATTTATTTACTATAGTACATAAAGTGGTTGGATAAATTACATGTTATATTTTTCAAGCTTAATTTTCTAGCTAATTTCACCCACCCAGACGACTTTCCATCAGTTTGTCGAATTAGGTCTAAATTAATATTCTACAAGTGCGTGAGAATTAGTTCAATAGTATAACCGAGTGTTAGGCATAACAAAGTGACACGTCATCTATTGTCAGCTTTATACCAGCATGTACAATACCTAACATTTGAACTATAGAACAACTAGTATTACATGCAGCAACCTCATCAAAAAGCAAGAAGATTAAATAGGAGTAAAATGAAAAAAAATTCTATGCCCGCTTGAAAAATCCTAAAACTTGTGAATTTTAAGAAAGCACGGTACACTTAGTCTGAAAATTGGGGCAGTGGCATTCTTTATTTCTTTTTTGGAACCTGGGTACTGTAGGTCCTGAAGGAGCGAGACACTCCAATTAGCGCACTAGGGTTTGTAGTCGTCGTAATGTGGTCTGAGGACCTTTTTGTAATTATTATTATTACTTTTGAGACTTTTTTTATTGGTGTAGATGATTACTAATCCAGTAGATGGCTTGAATTTCGGGGGGAAAATGGTTACTAGAAGTAGATCGGTGTGAAGTACAAAGTCACACGTGCGTAGCACCACGCTGTGGACGAGGAAGAGATAAGACGGACTGTGCACCTGCTGCTGCAGAGAAGAGATTGATGGAGGATGGATGGTGAGAGCCAGGGAAGGAGAGAGAAAACACAACTTGTTTTCCATGCATATTACTACTAGTAGGTCCAAATATTTACTGCTAGTAGAGTGTACCTCGTGTCAGCAGCCCAGCATAGCTTTGCTCTGACAATGCACCGCCTTCCGATTCCTCCTCCTGCTGCTCTCGCGCTGCCTCCTTTTTTTGGAGAAGGAGCTGCCTCCCTTTTCGAGTAGTACTAGTACGGAAGTGGAGTAGTACTTTGCTTTATACAGAGAACAATATTTCGCTTAGAAAATTGGAGTTGTTACTTTTCCTAGTATTTGGGAACTCCCATTGGCAAAGTTGTTTACCAACACCAAGATGTGCACATTTACTTTCTTGTAGTACTACTAAAAAATTCCCATAAACATGGATATGTCCGTGACCTTGCATTGTCGCTCGTACTGAAACCTGTTCATACTTATACTACATGGTAGGCCATTTTTGTGAAGCAGCTTTTTTCAAAAGTTGTGAGAAACTCATGTTTATTATTTTTTATGGCAGGTAGTAAAAGAAAAAGGACGCCATGCATGAGTCCCCCTGTTTTTTTGTCCTATCTCTCTCTCTTTTTTCAAAGCAGGGTCAACTTTGTCGGCATGCAAAGTCTAGAAAGAAGTTGAATCTTTGAAAACTCTCGGTCGTGTTCTATATATTGTCTGTCTGGTGGGCAACTTCAAAAGATTTTTTTGGAATTTAAAGAGCAATTGGCATCTCACATGTGGTTTGAAATAATTTGACATAATTTTGACAGAATCCCTCCGATCCATATTTAATGTTCATAGATTCATCTAGATTCAAATGTATCTAGTCATGTTTCTGTGCTAGATGCATATACTCGAATCTTGACAAATCTGAGAACATTAATTTGAATCAGAGACAGTAGTGTAATTTAAGTGGGTTAATTTATCTACGAACCTTGAGAACGAAAAGAACCTAGGAATCACAAGTAAAACATGGGTGGTTCGCTATGTCCGGAAACATGGGAACCTCAAAACACTTCTCCATCATTCTAGAATCTTCTTCCTCGTTTCTCTAGCCATGTTTCCAAATTTTGAAGTTTTAGATTAGCTAATAATCGTTCACTCTACATGATATACAAAGTACGAGAACCAAATGTGCACCCATATATTATAGATGTTGATCAAATTTATATATTTTTTGCTTTACCTATTATAATTTTATATAGTGATGATATGTCAGACGTCTATTATCCGAGTCTCATGTGCAGGGCACGTGTAACTTACTAGTTTACTACTATCATTACATGAATTTGTTGATAAATTACATGTTATATTTTTCAAGCTTAATTTTATACTCCCTCCGACCCAAATTAGTTGACTTAGTTTTATCTAGATTCGGATGTATCTAACACTAAAACAAGTCTAGATACATGAATCTAGACAAATCTAAGTCAACTAATTTGGGTCGGAGGGAGTAGATAATTTCACCCGAAAGTGCATCATGCTTCAATCGACACGTTCGGTGGAATTAAAAGGTTACATCAAAAAATAGAAAATTACATCCAAGTCCATACAATTGGCACAAAGGCCCCTGAAAATTAGCTTGGAAAGGAAGTTGGGTCTGGCTCAATTTCAACTGAGCAGCTGAGCCATACTCTTGCTACTACTATTTGCTTCACACACGAAACACAGCGCGCACCTGCGTGTTGATCATGGTCGAAGGGATGAGATTGCTCGGAATGAGTAGAGGAGCACACTGCCCCCATACCGAGTCGATTCCCCCAGCCGCACCTTCGCCGGCCACATGTTCCTCGCGCTCGAGCTCAAACTTTAGCATGTCCTGATGGTGAGCAAGGTGCAGCATAGGATCGATAGGCTCGAGGGGACCCAGGATGGCATCGTCTTCCACGGCAACAGCGACCGGGCGCCCACCCGAGTTGTCTGCCCCGGTCGCATGCTCGCTTGCCCCATGTTCCTCGCGCGTGAGCTCGAACTCGAGCATGTCCTGATCGTAAGAAGGGACCATCATAGGATCAGTAGGCTCGAGGGGACCCAGGACGGCGTCGGCCATGTCCACGGCAACCTGGCGCCCATCCGAGTTGTCTTCCTCGGTCACATTACTGCTAGCTACAGGTTCCCGGCGGAAGGATTGGCTGTTGTCTTGCACGGGCTTAACTTGGCCACGGTTGATGTCCAGCCAGATCGCCTGCCCGGACGCAGCTCCGTCACAGTCGAAAGGGAGGCCCACTGGGACCGGCACTTTGTTGTAGAGGCCCACTTTTGTTCGACTGCCGTGTTGACGCCTCCATGATGCGACCAGCGCAGGATCAGTAGCCTCGAGGGGGCCCAAAATCACGTCGTTGGCCGGCAGGGCTAACGCACGTTTACCGCGGGCGACCAGGCGCTCTACAGAGGCGGCTCCAATGGCGGCATGTTCCCGCCGAGTGAACTGTTTTGGGGCCTGGCCTCGAGCCGAAGCAGACCTCTGAGGACGACACAGCCAATCCACCGGGATTCCTTTAAGTATTTGTGAGGGTAACATGCCTTTGGTGGAAGAAAGGAATTTCACCGGTGTAACACCCTCAGAATCGGACCTATGCAAGTTGGAGCAAAATTCGCCAAACCCGCATAGAAACGATTCAAAGGTGCCCACCAGGCACTTTCGTGCGGGTGGAAAACGAAGTAATAACATTACACAACAGTCCTCGATGGGACCCACAGAACAGATATATATAACAGCGATTCCATGAGTCAAGAATACAGATATAATATACAAAGATCCAAATCACCTTGAAACGATAGAGCGTCCGGCTACGGACAAGATGCAAATGGGGCTAAGAGCCCTGAAGAATAACCAATGGCGTCCATAACCCTGCCCAGGCCAAGCCGGAAGGGTAACCCTGCTAACGATGTCGATCTCAAAACCTGCTTAAACAAAAGGGGTGCCGACAAAGGGCAAAGGAGAAAGAAGGAGCGTCAGTACTGAGGCCAGTACACGGCGAGACTAGAATTCGGCGGTCCTCGCCTACAAAGGTATGGTGGACTGAAGCGGCAGCGGCAGCAAGCACTAAACAACCTATAGAGACTCGATACAACTGGCGGCAATCAGAGAGGGGTAAGAAAGACCTATTCGGAACCAACCTGATACTACCACCAATCAAACCCATCCTGGCGTTTTCCCCTCGACACCGATCGAGGAAGTCAACCGAGGAACTCACACAGTTGGCAGTTTTATTTATTCAGTTATCGTTGCAGTAATTACTAGTCAGTTTAGATAATCATCCTGATAAAGTAGGCAGTGGGCACTTTTAGTTAACCATTCCGTGATAGTGGCAACACTTACTAGTCAGATACAATTAGCATGAGATAAACCCAAAACCCAGCAGTGGTTGGTACTTTTATTCAGCCCTTCCGTTGTAGTTGTCATACTTACTAGTCAGGTACAATGGTCGCAAGCGACACTCCAAACAAGCAATTGTGGGCAGTATTAATTAGCCATTCCATTATAGTGAAGCTGATTACTAGTCATTATAAGTCAAATTTATAGCAATAAACTTTAGTTATGCTTGTCTATGGTCGAGATACTGTGCTCCAAGTCGTCCATAACCGCGGACACGGCTTTCAGAAAGTTTTACCCGGCCGGGGTGCACCAATAGCAACACACACTCGATCAACCTCGGAAAAACCAAATCAAAACCCAACGAGGCTTTCACGACAAAGCAATCACAGGATTCAGAAATATTTCAGGGGGCCACCCCTTTTAGTACACCCGCAACGAAGTAAGCTAGCTCCGAGACGGACCCAAGGTTTGTGGGGCCGGCGGTAAACGACAGCAGATCCCCAAACGGGGACTGTCGATACCACGTAAACGGGTCACAATTCCTAAACAGTACAGTGTGCTCCTCGCACAATCGTAAATAAAGCAGTAGCATGGCATAAGTACAGGATCGTAAATAAACCTCAAACTAGTTTGTGGCCCCAAGAAATAAGACGGAATCAAGCTCTGGCTAAGGGGGGTCCCATATACCTCCCGGATGTGGATAGCGCGATAAATCAAGGAACAGGTATCAAGTACTCGGGGTCCTACGGGACACAAGTGGGCGTTCGGAAAACCAAATATTATCTATCACCCACCGATGCCTCTGCTTATTTCAATTTTAGTTGTTAAACAGGAAATAAAGTGAACGATAAGTAAAGCCATGATCATCTCCAACATCAACATGCGGCAATTCTCCAACAATTGTGGCACTTGACGACACGCAACAACACTTGAGCAAGCGACTACGGCGCGCAAGTCCAACTATCTACCAAACAACAGGTAATAGGATGTGTCCGAGGCAATATAAGGCTGCAAGGAATATCACAGGTACGGAAACTAAAGCATCGCAACAAGGATAGCAACAGATCAACAGGAGGGAGTAAATACTATAAAAATAAGATAGGTAGAAAGGGGAAGATGCTCGCCTGAAAACATTGTCGAAGGGTTCATCCGAAGATCGGGGCGAAGCTCACATCAACTCAACGGCCTTATCCGCGAAGAAGCAAAACACTAGAAGAAACACCGGATGCAATATTTAATGCTACGGCAAAAGATCGGCATGATGCATGTATGATGTATGACATGGCAAAGGAGCGATGCAATTAGGTCATATTAAGCGGAACCGGGGTCCCGACATTTAATTAGGCGGTTCAAGTTGTTTAGATACCCCGCAATTTAAATGTTGCATTATCAAGACAAAAGATAGTACCGGTTCGCTACACAAATTTAAATGAGGCCAATATGAGACTAGATTTGCCCGCATATGAGCCCCATATTTAATTATAAGGTGAATCGGCATACGGCCCCCAAACCACATAAATGTATGCATGCAAGACAAATATTATGCGACAAGTTATATTATGTTATAAAATAGGGTTTCGGGAAGGGATTCACACATTGAGGGGTATCGACGAACTTGGGGTTCCGGGGGTTCGGGGTCGGTCTCGGGGTTCGGATCTGGGGTTCGACGGGATCGTTTCGGCGGGATCGTTCTCGAGCAACGGGGCAGATCTTGTCGTGCTTCAGGTTCGGGTGCGGTTCTCGGCGAACTGATCGGTTCCCTGTCGGAGGTCTTGGCGCTTCGGATCGGTCTTCGGTTCCCTGAAGGCGTGCTTGTCCTCCGTGATGGCGAACTCGATGTCCCGAGGAGATCTTGTCATACCGGCGGCACCGGATCCTCGTAGGAGGACATGGCGTCCTAGGATGGAGAGCTTGGCGTTCCGTGTAGGCGACCTTGGCGTTCATCGGGTCCGGACTTCCCTTCTAGGAACGGGTCTTCAGGGACTCGACGAACTTGGTGTTCCGGCATCTCCGAGCCATGGATCTTGGCATCCGGGTTCTCGGTCATCGGTAGATCTTGTCGTCGCTTTGGTCTTGGACATGACACATACGATGGAGATCTTGGGGTTTAGGGCTTCGATTGTCGGCACTGATCTTGACAGCACAAACCCGGATCTCGTCGTCTAGTTCCGATCATCTTCTGGTGGCTTCGCACGAGTCGACTTGGCCACCACAGGTGCAACATCGGGTACCTCTCCACACGTCGACATGATCTTGCCGTCCACCAAGAGGCACCCAGTACTTCTTCATACAACGAGGTAGTACGCTACAGGGGCCCTTGCGCCTTGGGCTCTGGGTGCCAGCAGTCTCCACCTGACGAACACCCGAGGAAGCACGCGACGGGGAAGGGTTGAACGCGGGGACGACGGCTTGCAGAGCGACGAGGAGGGCGGCCAGGAGCAGGGAACCGCGACGGGGAGGCGCCGCTGGGCGCGCTGGCGGCGGGAGGCCTGAGGCCGGCGGCGCTGCGCGGAGGAGAGGCGACGGCCGGAGGTGGTGGCGCGCGGCGGCCGGCGCCGGGCTCGAACGGGAGCGGGGCGAAGGGAAGCTTGCAGGGAGAGGAGGGCGCTCGAGCGGGGCGGCGCGCGGTGGCTCGTGGCCGGAGGAGCGGAGGCGGTGGGGCGAGACGGCGGCAGAGAGGCGTCGCCGGAGCGGGGGTCTGGGCGGAGGGGCGCGGTCGAGGGAGGCCGGAGCGGGGCAGGGGTCGCTGGCGCCGCTCGGGGAGAGAGGAGGGAGGTGGAAGCAGGTCGCGGGCCAGGGTGGGGGTAGCTGGCGTGGGCGGTACAGGCGTGCGGGTGTGGCGCGCGGGGAGAGGGAGGGGTGGGGCCGAGCAGAGCGGGGCCCGCGGTCAGGGTTAGCAGGAGGTGGGGAAGTTGGTAGGGTGTGCGGTTGGGGAGGCTGAGGTGGCGGGTGAGATGAGGGAATTTCTGGCGAGGTGGCAGGTGGCTATTGGTGGGGTTTTGGAGAGAGGTGAGGTGGAGGCATTCTATTGGGTGGGGTGAGGTGGCCAAGGGGTGAGGGTAGACTAGTTGGTAACTTTAGGATTAAGGGGTGGGGCTGGTTGGACCGAATTGTTGTATACGGGGGTGGTCGTTCGGGTCGGGTTGGCCCGTTCGACTGCCCCCACTAAAATTAATATAATTTTTTATTTATTCAAGTAAGACCTTTGCAAATCGATAGCACTCAAACAAAAATAATCTGGAGACCGGGGTTTGATATTTGATTAAAGATGGGGCGTTTGGAAAATAAAATAGGTTTTTCTGAAATAGTTTTATGCAAACAATGCATGATGATGACGATGCAATGCACAAATTCAACGCGATTTTCTAGTAGTGGTTTTTGTGGGATGCCACAACCGGAGAGTAGAATGAAGGAGAAAGTATAGTACTAGTAGTACTACTAGCGGTGCTACTCAATTTTGACCCAGCATTTCTCTAAGGAGTACTTTTTTAGATGCTCCAAGGAGTATGCAGAGCGACCGCTTGGCGATGCGTGAGTTTTTTTGCAGTTGGTGGTTATCTAGGCATTAACTCACAAGAGAAATGTCATATCGGTACTTGTAGCGTCCGTACTTTCAGATGGCCGCAGTCTAATCGGATAGTAGGAGTGGTAGTACTATACACTCTCGAAATAGAGGGGGCGAGCAGCTGGCACCTTGAGAAACGAGTCTGGTAAATTCTTGGAGTATGTATGTACTACTCCAGTATATAGTAGTAATAAGTTGCACATGCCTGACCATACAGCAACCCAAGGTACAAGAACCAATTATATACCCTATACTTTATGGACGTGGCTCAAAATTATAATTATTTTTTAGTGATACCAACACAATATGTTTCATCATTATAGTAGGTTGATTTCTAAATGACACAAGGTACAAGAACCGATTATACACCCTATACTTTATGGACGTGGCTCAAAATTATTATTATTTTTCAGTGATACCAACACATCATCATTAATTGCCGTGATACATAAGCATTTTCCATGCATGTAATAAGGTCTTTGACAATGGGGGAGTCTCTTAGCGCGGCATAGTAGGCAAAATGCTTTTGTGGCATCTCAATTACTAGTAGTAGCTAAGATACACCCCTGGCACGTAATCATAGGCAAAAAGAGTTGATTGCGCAATAAAATGCATGCATGAGAGAGAAAAACATTAAATTAAGATACAACCTCTAAAATACAATGCATTGGAGAGGTTGTCTATTAGGTATTTATAACTCCTATGATAAGCTACACCCCATTGTGAAAGGCCTAATGCATGATACAATACGTACCACCTGATACCCCCATTGGGGCTAGTCTCATACTCTCATCCCAAACAGAGGTATAGTAGTACTAGTACCTCCATCCTGGAGTAGTACTGGAGTACAATATTTAGTCTTCCACGTAGCCCTAGGTCTTCAAAGCGACGTGTACATCGGGTCAGAGGGATATAATTAATCGGGGAATACAGCGCTGCCCTAGTTTTCTCCGTGTAGGTCTCTTGCCAAAGAGATAAGGTATCGGTTCATGGCCGTTGAATTTGGATGGACGGACGATATTGCCTAGAGTGAGATGAGGAGTCTAGTACTCCTAGTATTTAACTATTGTACTAGTATCTCTCGCTCGCTCTCATCAACCCTCTCAGATCTGCGCTCCTCCCTCTTCTCTCTCGCTCGGTCTCAAAATCCCTCTCAGATCCGCCGTAGTTGAAGAAGACGGATCTATGGTGGACGAGTGGTTTGAAGCTATGATTAACATGAGTGCAATGAGGCAGGCCTTCAGCTGTAGGTTGTGTTCTCAAATTGTTCGGCTTCCCGCGCACATGGTTATTACTACTTCTTTCTTCATGATGTTTCCACACTGGTTCGATACAACTCTTGTTTTGGGGATAAATCTCTTTTCCTTGCACGAGCAATGCTTTGGCAAGGCCGCGGCGCACATTGCATGCGCACAATATGTTGGAAAATTGTCCGATGGCCAGTGCTCGGGATGTGAACGGAGGCGTCTTCGAACCAACCACTACCGTGGATCAGATGTCCTTGGGAATGAAGCTCAAGGGAAGCAACAGAGGTTGCGATATGGATGGCAGCTTCCTCGAGTTCATCAAACACCAGAGGGCGTGCCCACATGGGCAGAGGGCGACATAGGTTCTTGACAAAAAAGAACCATATGATATCCGGGTGTCTATGTGTGTGTTGATTCCGTCTAGAGTATGGTTTAGTTTCTGTCATGGTTGTGTTGTACCTATACTAGTTATGTTATATAAATAAATTGAATCATCATCACATCCACATAGTTTCTCTCTTTTACCGATAGCAAGGGGAAGTACCACCAGCCTGTGCATCTACATAGTTGCTCTCTTTTAGCTAAAAATCTTGAAAATCTGTAGAACTTGGGTGGCCCTCCATAGCATATGCAAATATCGGTGCCCAAAGCACTTCTCATCCATCTGGCATTGGTGCCTACACTGCACAGACGATGCCACAAAAAAACCAAGGATCTATGAAAATATTTGTCTTCCCTGTCCAGCTCAACAACCTTTCCTCTATTTAAGGCAGAGACACCAACCATCCCTCTCGTCACATGGGAGTAGTAACTTGCATGTATTGGTGACATGACATGATAATTAATGATGAAAAAGAGGGAGGTATTATCATAACATCACACATTTATATGAGTCTAGAACCTTATTAATTAGGTATTGCATGACACCACACATGTGTTACCACCCACTATGAAGACAATAACATGTGCAAGTTACTAGTATATTTAGGTTGTTCATGGTGGGGAGTAACTTAACATGCATATGTTACTAGTCTAAGTTACTACCTCCATTTTCGCAAAATAAAATAAAATAAGTTACTACCTCCATGGTGGAAAGTAACATAGGTGTGGTATCATGCAAAGTCTCATTTATTGCAATGTAGACTCATTTTGTCTTGAAATTCTGCCGCAAGCGTACTGTGTAGTGAGGAGAGAGAAACAATGATTTTCTAGTTCTTATGGCTGGGTCATATTGATATGGTTGACCGCAAGGTTTCTTACGGGCTGTTTGGTTCAGTGGCTATCTAGTGGATGCCAAGGGATATCCATTTTTTTGTTGTTATCCAGTGTTTGGTTTAGAGGGTGGAGGGTATATGGATAACCACTTTTGTCTTAAAATGGTGGTTGAGCATATCCCACAAAAAGAGCTAGATGAGCTCAACCACTTTTGGATAGCTCCTCCGAAGTGTTTTCCTGTTTGTAGATTTTGACTGGCTATCCCTAACCACTTTTCCCTCACTTTAGCCAAACACAAAAAATGGCTACCCCTAACCAGCTGGTTGGGATATCCTCATCCCATAAATGACATCCTCTAAACCAAACAGCCTCTTAGCTTAAGACCGAGTGCTAGAATGTTTAAATTCCACTAAGGTCGACCACATGTGTCTTATATCCGACCTTATTTTCACATTGGAGACGCCCTTATGGTAACATAGCTAGTTACCCCAAGGCTCTCTCTCATCATTTAATTGGATGCCATGTCATCTAAATGCTTAGTTGGCAATACATGTAGGACTATGTAGTACTACCCAAATTACTCTCACTAGCACTATGACGAACCTAAATAGAACCATGAAGAGAGGACGAGCCAGTGATGACGTTGGGGAGTGACGAGGTAGCGCGGCCCCGCCTTTTGTTCGAGTAGTCCACTATCAAGGTCCATTTGATTCCAAGGATTTGCCTAGGAATTTTGTAGGATTAAATCCTATAGGAAATTTTCCTATGATGATTTTTTGATTGGTAGGATTGATTCCCATAGGATTTTTTCCTAAGGATTCCTTTGTACGGTACTAGTTTTCGTAGGAAATCAAACATTCACCCATACCTCTTTTTTAGATTCCTACTATGGTGGAATCAAACACACTTTGGTGCATATGAATTCCTATAGGATTGGAGTGAACATGACAATGCAATCCTACATTTTTCCTATTCCTACAATTTTCCTATCCTACAAATCAAACAGGCCCTCACCATTTTCCCCTGGCCTCTTCCCCCTCATCCAGGCCAGCACCATGGACTAGCCCCCGCCCCCCTCCCATCCCCCCACCGCCCCAAAAATAATCCCCAAATGGCGGCGCCACCAGAACTAGAGCGCTCCTCATAGGAGCGCATCATCGAGTCTAGCCCCCATGTCTTCCATGCCTGCCGCGTCTCTGCAACCACAACCGACTTCTCCATTTTCGAGCCACAGTTAGTTAACGCGGCGATGCTGTACACAATGACACTGAAGATCTTCTTCTCAAGGATGTACGAGCTCAGGAGGATGCCTGGCTCCATCTCAGCCCCTCTGGAGGAGGACGATGTCGCGACCACACCCTGCAAAGAGGAAGTGTTGAATCTTACCCTGCCTCCAAGCAAGCTGCGAAGAGCGAGCAAGGTCGTGGGAACAATGCGCAAGGTTCGGCTGCTGAAGAACCTGCAACTCATGGCGGAGGAGTGGGACATCATCAGGCCATATGATATTCTCCACTGGCTCTGGCTTGAGGCGTGTATGTGGGTCGACGGGTTCCACTTAGACCTAACCCTTAGCCTGAATCTCCGGCTCATCGTCAACTTGCCGGTGCTTCAAGATAGTTGGTACCTGGTTGAGAAGTAGGATGGCCACTATAGCATATGCATGTAGGCGTTGTCGAAGCGCACAACGGTGCGTCTCCGGGGATGCAACCATCCGTACCACCGCAAGTGCATCTTCACTTGGTTTGAGACCAACGCCAGTTGCCCTATCTACCGAGACAATGTGCTCGCCCATCTCTACTGACATGAGGTGCATATGCCCCCTTCTGTATGAAACTTGTCCTGTGGTTGATAATTAATTAATGTACTGAACCAATGTTTCTGCTACACGCCAAGTGAACCTGTTCTATATATGTTTGCACTTCTCGAATTAAGCTCAATCCAATTTAGACAGGGAAAACAATTAGTCTAGGATTACAATCCAACAGGAATTTGTCATCATGTCTCATACATTTTACAAAGAGAAGACCAATATGAATCACTGTTCATCATATCACTGCATAATATGAAACAACAGTCTAATCATCCTCACCATCATCGCTTTCGGCACCGCTGGGTTCTATATCCACTGGGTTGGATCTTCTTCCCCTTGCCATTCATCATACATGTCCTGAGATTCATCAGGTAGAACCAGTTTATTCCTGTCTTTGTTGACTACACTAACCTCGACAGTGAAATCTACTTGTGCATCATGCGCAGAGCTGCCTCTGGCAATCAAATTTTCATCGACGTCAGCCAGTTCAGTTACCATACAACCACTGGGATCATCTTGATGGGCAACATCTATGGTGACTGGCTCGTCATACTCATTCACATCATAGGTGCTCCTTGCCTCAAACTTTTTCACATATTTCTAGTCCTTATTATCTCTGTCATCCAAGAAAATTACCTTGGAAGCTTGAGTTACCAAAATATAAGGTTCCTCCTTGTACCACTCGGC
Source organism: Avena sativa (assembly GCA_916181665.1). Classification (NCBI taxonomy): domain Eukaryota; kingdom Viridiplantae; phylum Streptophyta; class Magnoliopsida; order Poales; family Poaceae; genus Avena; species Avena sativa. The sequence continues at coordinate 311,862,178 of OV702291.1, forward strand.
AGTAGTATTGATCGATATGAAATTCCCATCATTTCTGGGGCCTCTTTTTTTGTTAGGATGTTGGTCATACCAATAACACTTGAATAGAACCACAGATCAACCACCAGTATTGTCATTATAATTCAACTCAATAACCTCTTTTATGTGACCATAATGATCATAGTCATCTGACTTCTTCATTTTGGCTGTCAAGTGCTCTCCACTGGTCGTGATGCAACTGTTTTGTGTCTTCAGATGTTTCTCATGCTCATAAGTGTTGTAGTGGATACCATCGTCATTGCAAGCTGAAGTTGTCTGCACCCTCTTTGCCGGACCACGTGATAGGGCATAGATACCATCACTAACATCGCCCGGATTCTCTTCACACAGCTTCGTGATCTGCGGTTATACAAAATAATCAAGAGGTCATCTCATGTGCACAATTCGTATGCAATTCAATGTTCAATTGACCATCTTACATGATTCCTAAACCATTCCTGAAACCCATCCCCACACACCGGGGCAACATAATCTTTTCCTTTGGTTGCTTTAAATAACCTACAAAAAAGGTACTCAAGTAAGTCATCTGAACATATCTTGCTACAAGTTTCATTTCATATATGTGAGAAATGTATGAATAGGGCTTACACAACAAAGTTTTCAGCCTCATCAGCATTATTCAGCACATACCAAGTAAGTTGGTCATATTCGTGTTGCATTAATGTTCTATGTTCCTTCTTTCCTACTAGGTGAACACTATGGTTAAAAATAGATTTTTCAACTTCTTCAATTCTGCCACCCATACTGGATCTCGTTTGACGATCAGGAATGTATCTTGAGAAAAATGCAAATGCTTCAGCAACAATGTATGCCTCTGCAATGCAAGCCTCTACTCTAGCCTTGTTCCTGACAATACCCTTGAAAGTGCAAAGTCGACATTCTATAGGGTACATCCATCCGTACTGTACGGGACCTCTATAAAGTGCATCTTCAGTTAGATGAACAGCCAAATGCACCATCACATCAAAGGAGGCTGGTGGATATATTAGCTCAAGCTTGCATAGGATTTCTGCTATGTCCGTCTGAAAACGCGTTACAACTCTTCTGTCCAGATTTTTGCTATAGATTTCCCTAAAGAACATTCCCAACTCTGCAAGCACATTGTACAAATCCTTGTTGACTAAACCTTTAATGCCAAGACCTAAAAGCCTTTGTAGTAGGATGTGGCAATCGTGACTTTTCAACCCTTGGAGCTTGTTCCCCTCTGCATTGATACAATTTGCAATGTTGGAAGCAAATCTAGATGGGAACTACACACCTCGAAGGAAGTCACAAAATAGTACCCTCTTATTCATCGGCAAGGTAAATTCCGCACCTCGAAATTTGTAATGTTTTTCACCGCCCTTATCAACCGTATCTTTAGGATGTAGCTTTAAGTTGTTGTTAACGTTGAGTTTTTTGCAGTCAAGCCTAGCATTATAGCTATCTTTTGTCTTAGATGGAATGTTGAGTAATGTGCCTATAATGCTGTCACATATATTTTTCTCCATGTGCATGACATCAATATTATGTCAAAGTGTCTTACCAGCCCAATACGGCAAGTCCCATAGAGTGGATCTGTGCTTATAAAATATTCTTGGTTCCTTTTCCTTCCCTTGGGAATCTGCTACTACTTCTTCTGCTCTCTTCCTTTTGGATGCTGCTCCTACTATCGGTGCATCTTCTGTACTTTCTTTTACCTTGTCTCGCAGCTGATTTTTTCCTGGTTTGACATTTTTGACCTTTTGTAAATGCGCCTGCAACTCAGCTGTAGTGAAATTTTGTGGTGCAATGCCATATCCAGTCCTCTTTCCATAGAACTACAATTTTTTCAAGTTTTTTTGGAATTTGTGGCCTTGAGGAAGAAAAACCCGGTGGCCAAGGTAAACAGTCTTATTTTGTAGCCTCACTGTGACCTATTTTGTCTCACAGTGAACACATGCGTTATAACCTGCTGTCACTCTGCCTGACATAGTGCCAAGAGCTGGAAAATCATGGGTGCAGAATAACACAGCAGCACGCATAGGGAACTTGGCATCTTCATGGTTGCTAGCAAGGAAATCAGGAGTCATGACACCCTTCCATAGTTCCTGCAATTCTCGTATAAGAGGCTGCATGAACAGATCAAAATCCTTCCCAGGTGATTTGGGACCTGGAATGAGTAAAGCCAGCAAGAAGTTCGACTGATCAGTGCATGCCCATGGAGGCAGGTTGTAAATTGCAACAAGTACTGGCCACATGCTGTACGAGTTACTCATGCTGCCAAATGGGTTAAATACATCTATAGCTATGTCAAGTCTCAGGTTCATTGGATCCGCTGAAAATCCTAGATGGGCCTTGTCAAAGTTCTTCCATTCATCGCCATCAGCTGAATGTCTGAGTAAGTAATCGTCTGGCTTGAGAATCTCTTTGTGCCATCTTGTTTCCTTAGATGTTTGTTCTGACTGAAACAACCTCTTCAATCTATCTATAATTGGAAAATATCTCAGAACCTTACAAGGATCTTTCTTTTTTTATCACCATTTTTCCATCTTGATTCGTTACATACTGGGCATTCATCAAGGTTTTCATAATCCTCTCAGAACAGTACATAGTTATTTGGACAAAAATGGATCTTCTCATATGATAGTCCAAGTACCTTGATGTACTATTTCATCTCATAAAAGGAGTTTGGCAGTCCTTCCCTAGGGATTGACTCACTGTACACCTTAATCACTGAATCGAAAGCTTTGTTGGTAATCTTGTTGAAAATTTCTCCTTTAGTAATTTCATTACCAGTTCGAATCTTCAGATACCAGAATCAGGGTCCACTGAACACTTGGCATCTTCTATCAGGTTAGAGAAAAGTGATCTTTTAAGAGAAGGAGCGCCTTTTTTGCTTGAAGTGGGGTGCAGGTCCCTTAACAAACCAGAAAGGTCCTCATCCTCGATCTGATGAGCTTCAAGCGGACCAGCATCGGCTAGAGGATCAAGAACATGCTGATCATATGGTTCACCATGTTTAGTCCACCTAATATATGTGTGTTGCATCCCATTAATGAAAGTATGGTCTGCGACTCTGCTCTGACTCAGCTTTTTATAATTAAGGCATTGTTGGCATGGGAAAAACACATCCGAGTCACTATTATGCTATCTATCAAACTTCATGAATTCATTAACACCTTCCCAATATGAATGTGTTGCTTTTTTCATTAAGTATCCAATATCTGTCCATCTGTTGAGGATAGAGATGGTCAGAAGCTTTCAAGATATTTCACCAAACAGGTTGATTACAGATCTAATTAAGCCAAGATATTTCAGCAACCTGATTGAATATAGAACTATAAATGCCATGTAATTTTAACTTATTTCAGAAATTGAGTGCAGAACTATGTTACATATTTGAGAGAACAGATCGACCGAGCACAAAATGACAACCAATTCGAACAAACAGATCAAGTGCAGAACAATGTCAAATGAGCAGATCAAGTACGAAACTACTTCTAGGGAATTATTGAGCGAATTAAGGATATTATAAGTGTAGCGTGGGGATCGACCAGATGACCGCCTGCCTGTGTGCTTCTCGAAAAGAACGGTGCCGCCAGCAATTGTGTCAGGCTACCCCGGCTGATAGACGGAGTGTGAATGTTTTGGTGCGCGGCTTGTGGTTTTGACCGCCTGCGCGTCTCTAGAAGAATGGTGCAAAGAGACAGTAGCTGGTTGTGGAGTGAAGGCGCGAGTGGGAAAGTTTTGGCGCATGCGGGGTATGTGTCCTGCTTGTCAACAATTTTCACGCAAAAATATTGGCCAAAATTTTCTCCCTCGTTTTGTTCTTTCTTGTTGAGGTCTAAAATTTTTATTACTGAGCCCATGAAATTAGCCCATCAGACCCAATCATAGCCCAAAACCTTCAATTCGGCCTTGTGGCTGCCAACCATACCGCATTCAGTTTCGGAATGAGCCCATGAAGAATAGGGAATCCGCCCCCAGTTATCCCAGAATCTTTTTAATTCGGCCTTTATGGTCATCCCCTTCCCCAGCCCCCACCCCCTAGAAAAAGCTCCGCCTACCTATGTAGTTTTATTGAAACTACTGCATTACTAGTAAGTTCCACGTACCGTGCATGTGAGAACCAGATAATAGACATATGACATATCATCACTGTATAAAATTAAAATAGATAATTTTCAAAAAATATATAATTTGAACGACATCTATATAGTATCTTTGTATATTTTGGTCCTTTACTTTGTACCATGTATATTTAGACCTAGCAATGGACCGATGTCAAAACAGCGGACAGGGCTGGAAAAAAATTCCATCATGCGCATGTTTCATTTACAGAGAGCCTGACACATGGGACCCAGCAGGGCGGCCTTATAGAGATGTTGCATCAAGCAACATTGCCAAGTATGGAGGCGCGAGCAAGAAAAAAGTCCAGCATGATGAGAGGCTAACATGGAGGACCCAGCAACGTTATCAAGTTCGACCTGAAAAAACAGTCCAACATACACACATGCCTTTTCGAGGTCAAGGAGTTGTTTATTTTAGCGTAGGATCAGGGAACTGCTGAGCATAGGCCAGTGAAATTTGAGAAAGGATCCCATGGAGCATAGGCAAGAACATTTTGATTCGGCCTTGTCAGGGTCAAGGGACTGCTTAGCACAGCCTAGTGAAATTTAAGAAAGGATCCCATGGAGTATAGCGCATGTAGATGGACCATGTAGAATAGCCCAAAATATTTTTAATTCGGCCTTTTGAGAATTGCCCCCCACCTCTTAAAAAAACTCCGCTATATTTTTAAGAAACTAGTCCATTATATATGTGTCATTTTATAAATTGAAATGCTAGGAGGCTACCCTTTTATTTTTAAAAATATAAACAAGGACAGACGACATCTTTTTAAAAACATTAAAACATAACTTGAAGGTACTAAGGAATGTTTAATAATATATTTTCTATAAATATCTTTGGCGTAGTGGCGACACACGCAGTTTAAATCTATTGGAAGTCCAAAATAGCAGACGCGGCCGAAAAAAGGTCTATCATACATACACACATTTCATTTAAAGATAGACTGACATGTGAGTCCCACCAGCGCGGCCTTATATAGGTGATGTATCGAGCAACGTTGCCAAGTTTGAAATAGGGAGGCGCGAGCGAGAAAAAAGTCCATCATGCACACGTTTGTTCTAATGAGAGGCTGACATGGGGGCACCCAGCAGCCTGAAAAAACGGCTGATGCAGCGAGCAACGTTATCAAGTTCGAAACACGGAGCACGAGGAGAGAAAAAAGTCAATCATACAACCGATCCTTCTAATGAGAGGCTATCATGTGGGACCCAGCTGCATGACCAAATGGCAGATTCGTCAAGCAACGCTATCTAGTTAGGAACAGGGTGGCACTAGAGTAGAAAAAAAGTCCGTCATACCCACGATTCTTCTAATGTGAGACTGACATAAGGAACCCACCAGCACGGCTGATGCAGCGAGCAACGCTATCAAGTTCGGAACATGGAGGTGGGACCAAGGGAAAAAATTCTATCATATAACGTTTCTTCTAATGAGAGGATGACATGTGGGGTCCAGGAGTTTGATTAAACGGCTGATGCAGCGAGCAACACTATCAAGTCCGGAACACGAAGATGCGACAGAGGGTAAAAATCCATCATACACACGTTTCTTCTAATGTGAGGATGACATGTGGGGCCCAGCATCGTGATTAAATGATAAATGCATCGAACAACGCTATCAAGTTTGGAACAGGGTAGCACGAGCGAAGGAAAACAAATCCATCATACACACGTTTCTTCTAATGAGAGGATGACATGTGGGGCTCAGGAGGTTTGTTAAACGGTAGATGCGTCGAGCAGCGCTATCAACTCGGAACGAGGTAGCGCTAGTGAAGGAAAAAATTCCTTCATACACATATTTCATCTAAGGAGAGGATGACATGTGGGTCCCAGGAGGTTGATTAGACGGTAGATGCATCGAGCTGCGCTATCAACTTCGAAACAGGGTACCACGAGCGAAGAAAAAATTCCATCATACACATGATCCTTCTAATGAGAGGCTGACATGTGGGACCTAGCAGCCTAACTAAATGTCAAACGCCTCAAGCTACGTTATCGAGTTCAAATCAAGGAGGCATGACTGAAAAGTATGGTCCGCTAGAGACACTGACGTCCGGGACCCACACGCCTCAAAAGACTTCGGCGAGTCAACATCGCGCGAGGAAACGAAAATCTTGCTTCTGCCAAGCGCTAGCTGAGCTTCCTCCATGTTTTTAGCAGATCCGTCGTAGTAGAGGGCCGCGAAACCAGAAAAAAAGTTTTCCATCAGCCACGGCCGAGCCAAGAATTTCGTCGCGAAATACGCGCCTTCTACGACGACCGTCGGGCCAATTCGTTGCGGAAGGAAACTTTTCTTGTAGTGTGATGAAATGACCTACCAAGAGAAGTTTGAGAAAGAGAAAGGTTTTTGTTTACAAAAAGGCTGAATGAAAGATGGAGGAAAAAGGTTTACAAAAACGCACCCGGTTCTTTGCAGTTTTGCTAGAACAATTAACCCGTGTAACCACATTACTCCTATATGGAAAGGGGCTGGGCTTGAAGTTTGTTTACTCTGGTATGAGTTGCCTCGCAACTACTATAGGGGATGTTAAATCTCTGGAGGCTGGGTCTTCTCCTATGAAGGTCCATGTGAGACATTGACCTGGAGAAGGAACGAACTGTCTGCGGGGAGCTAGGCATTACTATGAGCCCCTCATTGAAAGCGCACACTTTGTGCAGTGTAAAAAACGCTCCGGTTGGCTTGGGAACTATATAGGTCATTCTGGTGTTGAGGGGAACAACACTCATAGGTTAGGCACTTATACTAGAGTGGGCATTCCGAAGGTCTTGACCGGCTACTCGACCCACGATCGGTGTAGATCAGGGCAGGGTACTCGGATAGTGTGAGTAATGTGTACAACCTCTGCAGAGTGTAAATCTATTTGAATAGCCATGTCCATGGTCATGGATGGTTCGGAAGGTTGCTGTAGAGCAGTACTGGTTTTGTTTTCAAACAGGATTTCAAAAAAGCAATGGCTTTGGAAATGTTTTGACCATGGGATGGATGGAAAGGATACATGTTTTGACCATGGGATGGTCAGAAAGGAAGGAAAGGAGTTTGGTCATGGGATGACCAGAAGGAAGAAACAAATGGGTGACCCAATCCTATTGGTTTCCAAAACTATTCAATTGTTTTACAAAAGTTTTCAACAAAGTTATGGAGATGCTATATCTACAGGAGAAACTATTTTTAGAAAAGAACCTCCCTTAGATCCCTCCTACTACCATAACTATATTGCATACTCTCTTATTGTTATTATTTTAAGGTGGTATGCGAGTACATTCAAAGTACTCACTGGCGTTGTCCCTGGCTATTAACTTGGTCAGGTATCAAGAAGAAGGTGAAGGTAACGACTATGCGAGCAAGGGCGCTCTCCCAGTCAGTTGCCTGTAGGTTAAGGCATGGCTCGGGCTCTACGCTTGATGAAGTTCCGCTGATGTTCACTGATGTAGCCATAATGGCAATTAAGGTATAACTTGTATCTGCTTAAATAATGGGTGTTTACTTTGATACTTGTCGGTTATGTGCCACGACGAACTGATCATGGGATCGTGGTGTATGCATAACAGGGATTCTCAGAGGATTAATCCCGGGGCCCCACACTATTCTAGCAAGATTAGAACAATCCAACATAGGTAAAATTACTTGTGTTGGTTGCAATATATCAACTATACCAGAATTTATTTCCATAATATCTCAAACATCAACTATTGTCCCATAGCAAACATTTTGTGACACATTGCATACATGGCTAAAAACAGCTTGTTTCAGTTCAGCGATTCTATCACAAGTAATGCATATGTGATCCACACAAAAAAAATCATTCATGCTATATTCACCAATTAGATTGAAAGTGAAACAAGGAGAATATGTGCTAGAATTTAGACATGAAATTTCAGAAATCTTATTCATATCCCAACTCATACTCATAGGTTCATTAAAGCATGATGGAATACATAATATCAGCAGGTGGTATTCGAGCAAGTATTTCTTTATGTGTAATCAGTACCACATGATCAAAATTTGAATTTGGTAAACTATCACATGGTGCTCAAACATTAGTGCAAGGCAAATCACAAGGAGCCAGCAACAAAGGAATAGACTCACAATATGTTGCATATGTTGGTAGAATCTCCAAATCAGTACCGATGTCATCAACAATCTCCTTAGTTGTAGTAGGTACTAAAACATCCTCCACAAGTGACAATGCATAGTCCAGTGATACAGGTTGTAAAATAGAGGGCTCCCTTTCTTCAAAAGCAACCTGGCATCACAAGAAACAACACTAGGAGTAGAGATGATTACATTAGCAGAAACCTCATTTGTCTCATCAATTCTCACTCTCGGTTCTTTTACGACAGGATCAACATGTGGTTTTATGTTGGTGGTTACAGGTGCACATAGGTTTTGACGCCTAATCTCCTGAAATTGCTTAATATTTGAACGCGCTAACCACGTGTGCTTACCATTCCAAAAGATAGTAGGATCAGAACACTCACTACCAAACATAACCTGGAATTGATTACACCACTTTGTTCCCAACATGATATGACAGGAGTTAAATGCTCTAGGAACAAAAAAACAAGAAATTGTCCTATTAGGGCCATAAATGGTGAGTGGAACATATACGATCTGAGTAACAGGTAGTGCATGACCAGAAGTTGCTAACATAAATGGGTGTTTTAATGCACTTGTGTATAATTGTAGCTTTTCAACAACCTCAACACTAACCAAATTTGTGTAAGAACAAGTATCAAATGGTTGTAGCAGCTTGTCTACCACTAATTTATGTAATGAAGTGGAACAAACCCGAAGTAGGCACCACTCCTGACTCCTCTTCCCAAAATGTGTTGCTGTAGTAGGATTTAATGGAAAGGGATAATCATCTGCATCCTTTTTCTGCATCACATCAACACTACTAGAAGACACGATTAGTATGTTAGTGCACAAAACAAAATCTGGTGGTGGAACTCTCACAACTCACTCACAACTGACTAGAAAGCAGATCTTACTGTTTCAAAGTGAATACTGATGCTTACCAATTCGAACTAACAACTTATGCACAAATGTGATGAAGTGAATATCCAGGGTATAGAGAACAATCACATGACACATATTTTATTTATGGTGGAGCTATAGGTATGGTATCCTAAGTACACCGCAAACAAGTCCTAGTGCTGATTGTATAAAAACCCAAGAAACACACACGGTGGAGATAAACATGGCAAAGCAACTTATGAAAAGGAATATTGCAATGCACAAGAGAGACGCTAGTAAAATCTCAAATTAAACAGGCACAATATTTTTCAATCTACAAGTACTATGATCAACTAGACCTCCAATAATGCACACTTTGATATCTCTTTTGTCATGATTGTAGCTCTTTTCTCTCTTTTATATTGGTTCTCTTTTCTCTTTTTTTAAACTATATGGATCAATGCACACACGAGTGCAGCAACTTAGAACAAACTGGGCCGGATAGTCCGGAGGATGTGTGCTGGAGACTCCGGTCGGGCCGGATAGTCCGGTGTAGATGTGGCGGATAGTCCGATTTTTGCCTGTCGGAAATTTCTGCATTTCAAAAACCTAATGAGCAGCCTGTCGGAGCAAAGCAACTAGTATCGTGGGTACGTTCCTAGGAACGGATGTTGTAGATAGACTGTTTCTATGGCATGCAAACAAAGGGACGCTATGTGGACTCAGTCAAATGATGAAACCTTGCGGAAAACAGTGATGGTGGACACAGTAGAAAACAAGATCACACCCTAAAACTAGACACCAACAAAAAGAAGACTCCTATGAGAAAGAACTGCAGATCAGATCTGCGAGAAGACACGATCAGCAACTAAAACTCAAAAACGATGCAATCTAGTCTGTGGCAAATCTTTTTGTAAAGATTTTTCTATATAGGACTAAAAACATGAACTAATCTATGGATGGATTTGTGGATGCTCACCGAGTAAATGAGGAAATCTGATACCAAGATGATATCAAGATCCGGCTCTTATACCAAGATGATATCAAGATCCGGCTTTGATACTAAGATGATATGGGGTGGCCCGATCTTCTCAGCAAGCACTTGTCGATGATGATAATGGTGGATAGATAAATAGCCTGTAGCTATGAACTCTCCCGCTCAAACCCTGATGCCAATGCAACGGCTCTCGAATCATGTAGGATATTCACAACACCACGCTCTTGCACACTCAGCCGTCGACCGCGAACGGTAGTTTACAATCAACTAATTCCCAGTGGAACAACAGATCACACTCAATTGCAGTAGTATAATTCGATCAAAGGGTAATTCCAGAGGTTATTTGAAAGAAACAACTCCAAAATAGTTTAAACATGGTCTTCACCCTAACTATGGGGCATCCCAGGGCTTATAAGGGTGGCTGGGGCGGCTAGAAACCAAAACTAAATGCGTACGACTCAAACTGATACATGCCGACTCAGACCAGATTTTGGTCGGCGGCCGGACATTCCGATTGATATCGGCCGGACAGTCCGGTCGGGTCGGACACTCCGGGTGGAGTCAGCCGGATAGTCCGATCTGGCCAGAAACTTAAGTTTCCAGGTGGTGTCCGGGTAGTGTCCGATCTGGTGTACTGACTATCCACACCAAGGCTTCTCTCGGGCAGGCCGGACAGTCCGGGTGGACTCGGCCAGACACTCCGGTCATCGTAGGAATTCTTGCACCTTCCTTCTTTATGATCTCCTCCTCACTCCGTGCTCCTGCCTCCTGCTCCTCCCTCGTGCATCCTTGGATGATCATCACATCGGACTCCTCACCTTCCTCCATCTCCTTCCCGCTAGCGCTAGTCCAAAGGATATTAGATCTAGTCAAACAATAACACCATGATTTAGGTAGTATAAAGTTCTTATAAATCAAAGTATATTGTCCAACTAGGAATGAAGTCACCTGATAGTCATCATTGATTTGACTCAATATTTCCTTCTAGTTCAAGCAACAGAATCATAGTAATCCCTGTATATATCCTCATCAGGCTCTATCATGCATGCCATGATATGTACAAGACCAGATGTGGCACATGCTATTAGTTTTACAAGGAGATACCAATCTGATCCAAGTTTGGAACAGTGTATAGTGGTCAAAAATATCCGTATGTACTTGAGAAGGACTAAGGACATGTTTCTTGTGTACGGAGGTGAATAAGAGCTCTTCGTAAAGTGTTATGTCGATGTTAGCTTCCACACCGATCCGGATGACTCTAAGTCACTATCAAGGTACGTGTTTCTCATGAATGGAACATCAGTTAGTTGGAGGAGTTCCGAACAAACCGTGGTGGCGGGATCAACAACAGAGGCAGAATATTTTGCTACTTCAGAAGCGGCATAGGAAGTGGTTTGTATGAAAGAGTTCATAACTGAACTAGGTGTGGTTCCTACTGTGTTGGACCCAATGGTCATCTATTGTGCCAGCAATGTAGCCATAGCCAATGCCAAAGAACTGAGGTCTCACAAGAATTCCAAGCATATCAAGTGTTGGTTTCACTCCATCCGCGAGCATGTCAAGGATGGAGATATAAATATTTATAAAGTACATACAAATCTGAATGTAGCAGACCCATTGACTATAATTCTCCCTAGGCAAAACATGATCAGCACCAGAACTCCATGGGTGTTAGATTTATCACTATGTAATCTAGATTATTTACTCTAGTGAAAGTGGGAGACTGAAGGGAATATGCCCAAGAGGCAATAATAAAGTGGTTATTATCTTATTCCATGTTTATTATAGATGTTTATTTTTCATGCCATAATTGTGTCAATTGGAAACGTTAATACATGTGTGTTTAATAAACAAATAAGAGTTCCTAGTTAGGCCTCTAATTTAAACTATCTCATTGATTAACATATGATTAAGGTTTCCTAATCATGAATATTAGATGTTGTTAATAACGGGGTCACAACATGTGTGGAATCATGTGATAAACATTCACCCGAACTATAGCAATACGATCAAAGTCATTATGTTTACATTGCTATAACATCTCATATGAGGTAATCCTAATGCTTAGACCATGAGATCATGTTAATCACTAACACCAGAAGAATGCTTTGATAAGATCAAATGGCACACCATAACAGGGTGACTATAAAGGTGGGTTCAGGTATATCGAAAGTGTTATGTAGAGGCTCATGAATCAAGAGTGGAATTTTTCTATCCCAATAATCGAGAGTTATACTCAGGGCCCTCTCGGTGATATCTACATAGCTTGCAAGCACATGATTGGATCACAAAGAATGTTATATCCGAGGAATGAGAAAAGAGTACTTGTCATTAACGAGATCAAACTAGGTATAGTGATACTTCTGTTCAAATCATGGACAAGTAATATATCACAAGACAAAGGGAATTTGTTACGACATCAATGGTTCTCATGATCACAAGAGTCATCGTTAAATGTGTGGGAGTCAGTACGGTTCTCTAGGTCCTGTTGTTGATTATTGATCAGAGAGGTGTCTCCATCATGTCCATATTATTCTCGAACTGTAGGGTCACACACTTAAGGTATACCGACACAAAATGGGGAAGATATATTATCAGAGAAAGGATTGAAAGCGCTGGGATTATTTTGATAAGCTCCAGAATTGTTTCAGTTCAAATTGCTGAAATTGGTTTCAGGTGCAATATCGAAGTAATGCAATGGGGTTTATGAAAATGTTTGTTAATTAAAGTAATTAAAATATTCTGAATAAAATAAATAAAAAATTTATTAATGAGAGCTTGCATTTATTTTGGTGGAAAATTAATGCAACATGAGTAGAGTTGGAATTTATGTGGAAGGGCTTAGTGGAAGCTCCACCCACATAATTGAGGGAGAGGTGGGGGCACCCACATGGGGGTTGCCCCCTCCCCAATAAAAGGAGGTGGTGGACTCCTCTCCTCTTACACCTCCTCCTGAAGGATCGCTCTCCCCCTCTAGCAAATTCCCCATGGCTTCAGATTAGCGAAGTACATGTTCTCGGTGATTTCTCTAGAAAGGATCTGCTGCTTTGCTAGAGAATGGACTCAGAGGTTGTCAGGGTGCTGAATGTGTGTGCGATCATGGATGTGTTGCTGGTTTGTAGCTCTCTACAACTCGATCTTCAGATCGGCAAGAGTACGACTACATCATCCACGAGATTAATTCTCGTAAGGCTTTTCTGTCTTCGAGGGTAAGTTCTGTATGGAGGTATATTCACCCATTGCTTGCATCTAGTAGATAAGTCTTGGTGCTTAGTTGTTCATATCGTAGGAAATTTTTGTTTACTATGCTACAAACCCAACAAAAAGTTCGTCACCAACTTCAAGGGCACGTACAATCGCCATCTCACGCTCAACGACCTCCGCATTGTGCGCTAGTAGCCCTGCGAGACGCTATGAAAGTACATCCAACGACTGAGCTAGGTACACAACAAGGTACCACGGGTTACTAGGGCATCCATAATAATTTCCATCTTCTCCGCGGGCGTCATCGACATCAGGATGATCGAGAAGCTCTCTATCAAAAATGACTTAAGTTTGCTAGTCGAGCTCTTCGAGATGGTGGACAAGTGCGCCAAGGCCAAGGAGGGGCGCTAGTTCAAGCACAACAGTTGCCACTCCCGTGCTCGCCAAGAAGAAGAAGAAGGAGAACAAGGAGCCCAAGTGCAAGACTATGGACGTGCTCGCGGCTGAACATGAGCACAAGCACCAGTGTATCCCGCCAATCATGGTCGCCCCACGGACTCGCGAGCCTCTACTACTGTACATGGAGGCTACACCACAAATAGAAAGTGCAGTCCTAGTTGCGAAAAGGCAGCCACCACCCAACTCCAAGAAAGGTATTGTCCTGACAAGCCCTAACCCTTCTAACGCTTGAGTCGCGCAGGCGATACTAGATAAGATCACTAACCTCGCTGAGGGGGAAAGTATCGCTGAGCCAACTAAGAAATAAGCCTCAGCGACCAAAGAGCCAAGCCTCGTGTAGCACTCGGTCTACTACGTCAGTACGGTGTTGCGTAACGCACATGAACGATACATAAGGTAGCAAAATCTACTCTACACGCTCCTCGTAAACTCTAGGAAGTTGTGACACTACTTCCAAGGGCATTCCATCAAGGTTGTAACAAATTACCCTTTCGAGATGGTGCTACGCAACCCCAACGCTACCAGTCGCTTGACGGAGTGGGACATTGAGTTGTAGGCCTTTGAGATAACATTCCACACTACAACAACTATAAAGAGCATGGCCCTGGCAGACTTTGCCATGGAATTGACATAACCTTTCACCGAAGATCTCCACGAGGAGGAAACGCATCTGTTGGGGCAGTTATCTCCAGGAGGCTGGTCCATGAACTTCAAAGGTGCGTTCACACATGCGGGCATGGGGGCTAGTGCAGCACTCACCTCACCAACTTGAGACAAGCTCTACTATGCGGTATGGCTCCTCTTCAAGGAAGGACACAAGCTCTCCAACAACGTCGCCGAGTATGAGGGATCCTCGCAGGGCTCAGAGCCGCAATCGCGCTCGTCATCAAATGCATCACCATACAAGGTGACTCCTAGATCCTTGTCAATTTCTCTAACAAGAGCTACAAGACCAAGGATGACCACATGGTGGCATACCTCGAGGAGGTGCGCAAAATAGAGAAGCATTTCCTCGGCATGGATATCAAGCACATACCCCGTGGATAAAATGTAGAGGTTGACAAGATTGTGAAGCGATCATCACGTCATGAGCCCTAGAGACCAGGAGTCTTCAAGGAGAGGCTACTAATGCCATCCTCAAGACCACCGACAACTAGTGACACTAGACTCACTTAGGAACTCCCCCATGACTGCTAACAGGAGCCGTAAACTATGGCCCAGACATGATGGAAATCACTCGTTAAGCTGCAACCTTGATCGGTGAGATCAAGGATTACCTGAAGGCAGGAATCCTCCCTGAGGATGAGGCCGCATCTGAGTGCATCACGTGCCAATAAAAAAGCTACTACATGGTGGACGAAGACCTCTACCGCAGGCACCCCAATGGGGTAGCTCTATGTTGTTTCTCAGCAGAAGAAGGCCATGTCCTACTCATGGACATACACGCTAGAAAGTGTGGCCACCACTCCTCGTTGCGGACCCTCATCGGTAAGGCTTTTTGTAGTGGTTTCTACTGGCCAACAGCGCTCTATGACGCAACCGAGCTCATGAAGACATGTGAGGCCTGTCAGTTCCACACCAAGCAAGTCCTCTGATGAGGGCAAATATGATGCATATTTAAGCATACAAATTATTCATATTGTCACTTATTATATGCTATATCTAGCTACAACTATGCCCATTATGCATTATTAATAGTTCTCATTCATTTTTATAAGGACTTTGCACAACTCGTAGTTTTATTCGGATTTTATTACTTTTTCCTTGTCTTTGACTTCTGTGTAGGTGCTATTGACAATCATGGATAAAAGGAGCCAAGAAGATTTAATATGGAGAAGTTATAGGCACCAGACTTAGCCATATGAGATATGGAAAATTAATATTTTTCCACCATCTCATATTGCTAATACAATACCATCGTGTTGTATCTCTCGTCCATATGAATCTAGCGATCCAAATAACACCTCAATCGGAGTCCGTGTGAAGAAATGGCGGCCAAAAGACTACGGAGACAGAGGGTTTATCAACGACTGGTACGGGCAGAGATTTCCCATACCATATGGTCATACCACCCTACGTCGGCTTTGTTTCATCAAACAGAACAACATTTTTGAAGGCCCAATTGGCATATTCGTCCTCGAGCTCTGTCACCGCGAAACCGACCTCGGAATGTCTATTTAAGGAGGGGACCCTAGCCGCATCCATCATCATCCATCCACGCCTCAGGGGCAGACCCCTGCCACTCCGCCGCCTCCATAGCCATTGCACACAAGATCTCCACCACCATACCACTCAAGAGGAAGAGGAGGCTTGCATCTTGAAGGGCTACACATCGATCTTCATTAGCATTTTCACCAACAATGTCTCCAACTTCGATCCCTTTTGTTTAATTTCTTGTGATCCAATTTCTATTGTGGATTTGCACTTGTATTCAATTGTACCTTCATATATCATCCATATTATTGTCATGATGCTGATCCCCTTCATGTATGAGTAGTTTCCTTTTTCTCGGGGAGAGTTGGTGAAATCCTAGTATTATTATGCATTGAAATAAAGATGATCTATAACTTTGGTCTTTGATCTATTGATTTATGATGTTGTGTTAGATCTCTCTCTCTTTAGATGGTATGTGAAGTCGGCCACATATCATTTGCCATCGAGACTAAAGAGAGGGAGATACTCTTTGGACGTCTATGGGAGTATGTCATGTGCTACTTTTGTGACTACAAGTATTGGCGTATAACCTGCACGGTCAAAGGGAAATTAAGAGAGACTCACTAAGCTTATTATGATATCCATGGGGAAACCCTTAATTGCGGGTCTATAAGAGTGATTGCTCACAGGCATCACAGTGGTTATTTATAGATGACCTCATTACTTGACTCAAGAAAGAGACTGTCCATGAGTCTTGTAGTGAACATCTTATTATTGAGCTCTCTCTACACATATCATGACGAAAGACATAGATTATCATACATAATTCTCCCATGCTAGTGGTGAATCCTCCATATTAGTAGAGAATTCATTACAAGACTCATGGACAGTAAAAGATAAGATGAAGTACTCGATAAGATCTATGGAATAGTATAACTTATATACTCTTATTTTATTAATAAATTTTGTGATAATTCATTAGTGATTGCTCACAAGCGGATAGCCACGGAAGGCACTAACCTTTTGTGGGACTGACGTAACAAAGAAGAAGAGGATGTAGACCATAGCAAAGATACTACTACCGCTCGTATGGATTTGTTTAACTTGTACGATATGCTAGATTCTTGTGCAAAATCCTTTTGTAAATCATATCATGAGACTTGTGATAAATGTATGGCAGTTGGGCACTTTAGTTTTCAATATCCCATTACTCTTGATGAGTTCCTAGTGTCTCACACTAGAGATGAAGTCATAGAATATTTGGTTTATAAAGGTTTCCATGATCTACTCTCAAAAGATTCAATCATGAGAAAGAGTAGTTATAGTATGCTTCATATGAAACTTACCAACTTGTTACCAATGTTACAATCTTATTGCCAAGAACGTCTTAGTGGTAATCCACTTGTGGTACAGAGTAACGCGCGGTTTAAATCTGTAGTGCTTAAAGATAACCATTTGCAGGAACCACAAGATAAAGAGGAGGAACAACAAAAATGTGAGGTTACCAAAGATTGGCACAATACAAACACTTTGTTTGATAATGATGCCTCTCTCTCTAGTAATGATTCTTATAATGCTAAAACTGATTATGATTTATCTATGGAGTCCTTGTGCCTAGACACTCATGAGGAGATCATTACTAATGATGAACTAGAGATAGAACCTTGCTATGAATCTTCCGATGCTAATATGCAGGGACCTGATTTACTCCATGTTGCAAAGTAAGAATATTATGAAGTATTCCCCTACAATGGTAACCAAGGTAAAAGTTTAATAATTATATTTCAACCTCTAATCCTCTCATTACAACTACATAAGGAGGCACGTTCACCACACTTGGTGCATCAACACTCACTTGATAGAGAGAACTTATGCATCTATATGATGTCGATGCATCGCAAGAGGGTACAACTTCGACCATACTCTACTATGAGATGCTCCAACCCTTTGTTGAAGGTAAGTACCATTACACCTTGAACTGATATCCCCTGTGATCCAGGTGGATGATTTAATCGAGCATCTAAGCCTGCCTTTATGGCTTTAAAGAAAGCCCTTCCCCGAAGGCTACCCGAAAGTTTTTATGTGTCTTTCTTAATTTTGTGTCTTGACTTTAGTTGCATTCATGTTGCATTGTCACTTGTATATTTATATTTGCATGATTTACTATTAGAGTTGGCTTGGGACTATTTTTGAAAGGTAGAATTGTTTGTTGCTCTAATCTTGTGTTGCTATTGTTTGTTAAATCTTCTCAGCAAATATATATGTATGTTTTTGGTTGTTGGACTAATGTTTCAGGTCTATAATAAAAACTTCAGAGAAAATAACTTGTCTAGAGCTTAAAGTGAGTTTAGCGAGTAGCAGTATGGGCGGACCCGTCCGTACTACGCGCATGTACCACTCATTTGACACATCCGAAGAAGCAGACTTTTTTTTAGAAAAGTTACTGCAAGCTTAGCGACCATTGATATGGGCGCAGCCGGTCATATCGCCTGCCCATACCGATCTCGCTATGAGACACAGAAATTATGAAACCTTTCTAGAGTGTTTAACGACCACCCGTACAGGTGCAATCTGCCAGTACCACCCGGTCGTATCGACTTCTACGGGAGCAAAAGGGGGGAAATAAGGAGAAGACAAGGTGTAGTACGGGCACACGACCATACCACGCGCCCGTACCAAGGAGCAGCATCGTGTAGCAAGGACAAAGACGGGTACAAGAAGTTTATAACCCCCAATCTTTTTAATTTTACAACCTCAGGTCAGTGGGTAACCTTCTACATGTTCCATTGTACTTCATTTTATTTTACCTATCTTCGAAACTAGCCTATAATTCTCTGTAGTGTTTCATGTTTCTTTTATTATTCTTTTCACGGTTGGGTGAACAAACACTGTTCGTACACTGAATCATTTTCTTTTACTTCATTTGTTATTTTCACAGGGACTTGAACCTTGTGTGATGACGTGCATGGTTTGTGCCCACCGTGCAAATACTTGCATAAGCCACTTGGTTGTTTCAACTCAACGCTTCAACGAGGAAGTATTCATTGAACCAAAGGTCCATGTCCATAAAAAGTGAGGTTATTTGTACCTCAACAGTAAATGTGTTACCCTTACTTTATTCAAGCTTGGGGAGGTAACCACTTCTCACACTCTCTTTTGATGACTACATTTTATATTTTCTTGTAGTAATATGCTACTCAAGTTTGGTTCTTGCAGAAGTTCTAGCTTGGGGAAGTTACTTCTGCATGTGTAGAGTCTTGTGCAATGTTCTTATTCGATAAAACCTTGTGTGCAATCATGTATCTCGCTGTTTTTGAATGATTGCTTAGGTAAGTTGTGTTTCATATTTATATAATGGATGCACTTGCTTTTTTAGGATTCGTAAGAGTTGAGTTAGAGTGTTGATGCACTATGTTAAAATCTTTATCTAGCTTGAGAAGAATATTGTGATCCTCTAGAATACATTGCCATGATTCCTACACTTGACATGATTAAAAGTATATTGATGAAGCCTCTAAATAATTTTGTGAGTGATCTTTAATTGTCTTAAGTGTCTAGCCTTATAGATACTCAACCCCATATACTTATTGATAGACTTCATGGTACTCTGGAAAGGAGTTGTTTGATTGAAACAAAGTCTAGTGGTGATTGGGACATTCCAAATCTAAAACATTGTGGGTCAAAATGTGATACTATTTAAATCTTATTTACATATATTTGATCAACACCTTTGGATTCCAACAACTCCGCTGGCCTACGAATGATCAATGGGGCAACCCCTGATTTTGGCTATGAGTTGACGACATGGGTAACATGTGTTACCGTGATCGGTAAAAGTATTGGTACTCTTGAAGCATGTGCAACTGTTTCTTAAAATATCACCCAATGATCCTTGTTAGAAACTATCTTTGAAATGAAATAAAGATCCACACAAAATAGTCTCGTTACTACTACGTGAATTTTCTTGAAAAATAATTAATGGAAGATTAGTATTTGATAGTCTTGATCTATTGATGTGTGTGTTCTAATGAGACATTCTAATGATATGCTTCTTATGGAATGATCTCTCAATTTTAATTTCTAAGCTTTCACTTTACAAAAGTGAGGATACGAAATATAAAAGGCGCAATAAGAGGATCACAAGTTTGCTTTCAAGCTAGATTTACTTTTGACATGGACCATTCAAGTTGTAATTTATCTTTTATGGATTGACATAACCAAGCTTGTGTTGCTTTGTATGAATATGCTCTATCTTACTTTGAGCTTGCAGGCAAAATAAGGATACAAGGCATCGATCTTCTGTGGTAAGCTAGATGATAGCATGTGATTTTTATAACCTCTGTTGCTCGAGGACAAGGAACGTTTAGCTTGGGGATGTTGATGAGTGCAAATATGATACATATTTAAGAATACGAATTATTCATATTGTCACTGATTACATGCTATATCTAGCTACAACTATGCCCATTATGCATGATTACTAGTTCTCATTCATTTTCATAAGGACTTTTCACAACTAGTAGTTTTAGTAGGATTTTATTACTTTTTCCTTGTCTTTGACTTGTGTGTATGTGCTATGGACAATCATGGATATAAGGAGCCAAGAAGGTTCAATATGGAGAAGTTATAGGCACCAGACTTAGCCATATGAGATGTGGAAAAGTCATATTTATTCATCATTTCATATTGCTCATCCAATACCATGGTGTTGTATCCCTCGTCCATACGAATCCAACGAGCCAAACAACACCTCAAACGGAGTCTGTATGAAGAAATGGCGGCCAAAACACTACGGAGACAAAGGGTTTAACGACCACTGGTACGGGTGGAGCTTGCCCGTACCATACATTCATACCACCCTCCATCAGCTTTGTTTCGTCAAATAGAACAAAATTTTTGAAGGCACAATGGGCATATTCGGCCCCGAGCTCCGTCGGTTTGTGAAGCTGACCTCAGAATGCCTATTTAAGGAAGGGAACCCGCCGCCTCCATCATCATACATCCATGCCTTAGGGGCAGAGCCTTGATGCTCCACCGCCTCCATATCCACCGCACACAAGATATCCACCAGCATACCAATCAAGATAAGAGGAGGCTTGCATCTTTAAGGGCTACGCATCGATCTTCATCATCATCTTCATCAAAAATGTCTCCAAGTTCGATCCCTATTGTTTGCTTTGTTGTAATCTAATTTCTATTGTGGATTTGTACTTGAATTCAATTTTACCTTCATATATCATCCATATTGTTGTCATGATGTTGATCCCCTTCATGTATGAGTAGTTTCCTTGTTCTTGGGGATAGATGGTGAAACCCTAGTATTATTATGCATTGAAATAAAGATGATCTATAAATTTGGTCTTTGATCTATTGATTTATGATGTTGTGTTAGATCTCTCTCTTTAGAAGGTATGTGAAGTCGGCCATATATCATTTGCCTTTGGGACTAAAGGGAGGTAGATACTCTTTGGACGTGTATGGTAGTATGTCCAATGCTACTTTTGTGACTACAAGCATTGTCTTATAACCTGCATAGTCAAAGGGAGAATTAAGAGAGACTCACTAAGCTTATTACGATATCCATGGAGAAACCCTTAATTGTGGGTCTGTAAGAGTGATTGATCATACACATCATAATGGTTATTTATAGATGACCTCATTACCTGACCCAAGAAAGCGGCTGCCCACGAGTCTTGTAGTGAAACATGTTATTATTGAGCTCTCCCCATACATATCATGACGAAAGAAATAGATTACCCTAATCATACATAATTCTCCCATGCTAGTGGTGAATCCTATACTCCTTGAGAACCCCTCAATCACATCACACCACATTACATTACATAAACACACTCTAGCTTTAGTTTTCTTTTGTTATTTACTTTGTCATTAGTTACTTTAGCTCTCACTTGTTCATTATCATTCTAGTAACCTATAGAGTAGACTATTTCTAAACACCGTTTTGGTTGCGAATGTGGCCGGATTGACAACGTGGCTGCGGGGTTGTGTTTTTGCCATTTGCAAAGCTTCCATGAGATGAACTTTCTAATAAATAGTTGCTACTACAAGTACTGCAATAACCCTATTATTGATCACAGGAACCCAAACATCATACTCCAACCGGCACGAGAACTACAAACAATCCTTCTATCCTGGTCATTCGAGGTTTGGGGGCTGGACATCTTCGGACCCTTCCCTCCTACGCTCGGGGGCTACCGCTACCACTACATTGCCAACCAAAAGTTAACAAAATGGGCAGAAGTGGAACCCGTCGGAAACATCCTAGCAAAATTCGTTGTCAAGTTCATTAAGGGTTTGGTGTGTCACTTTGGCATGCCCAACCGCATCATCACCAACAATGTCACCCAGTTCACCAACATCTTATTCAAGTCCTACTACATCAACCTCGGCATCAAGATCTGCTATGCTTTAGTCGGGCACCCACGAAGCAACGGCCAGGCCAAGCATGCCAATGCTACTCAAAGGCCTCAAAACCAAGAGCTTCAACAAGCTTAGAGGACATGGTAAGGGTTGGATCAACACACTCCCCTCGGTTCTCTGGTCGATTCACACCATGACAACCAATCCCATTAGGGAGATGCCCTTCTCCCTTGTTTATGGGGCGTAAGTGGTCCTTCCCATGGAACTCAAGCATGGGTCACCACGAGTCCTTGCCTTTGACGAGTCATGCCAAGAGGGCTTCGGGGAGGAAGAGCTGCTAATCATCAAGGAGATGTGTTGCCAGGCCACTATTCATGTTGCGTGGTACCAACAAGGTCTATGTCGCTACCACAGACACAACATCCGCCCCCGCACTCTCAAGGTTGGTGACCTTTTCCTCGGAAGGATACTCTCCCGAGAAGGCCTACATAGGCTATCACCAGTGTAGGAAGGCCCCTTCCGGGTCATACAAGTTTCTTGGCCTAGCTCGGCGAGGCTCGAGATAGAAGAGGGGGCCCTTTGGCGAATCTGTGGAACATCCAGCACCTCTGCAAGTTCTACCCATGAATAATCTCCTGAGCATTGACACCAATCCACGGGAGTTTCTGCCCACCTTGTGGATCACTTGTAATGAAGAGACTCGTGTAAGCAATAAAAAATCTACTCATGTTTGTATGCGTTCATGGTACCTCTGTTGTGTCTCACATGAGAAGGGGCTAGGAACGATGCACATGTTCGGGCCTGCCCCACCAGCAGAGCCCAAGTGACTCAATATCTAACTTAGGACTGATCACCCCGAATGCTTCACCCCGACAAAGTTCTTGGCACTTGATTTCCTCATGTAACACACATACGTGAAACAAAGAAGCGCATACATTCATCCCATTTGCAGCCTTGCTGGCATGATGATGCCCCTAAAATCAGAAGCACAAACATGGTCCTACTCCACAAGGAAGTAGTTAGGGACCTCACAAGAGGTCCCACATGAGGCCCACAAGGTTTCCTCATCGGATACTTGCCTATGTTAGCAAAATAGAGCAGAAGAAGGTCCTCCATGGGGCATCACGAGATCTGCTCCACGAGGCCTCACGGGAGGTCCTCGTCGAGGCTCCATAGGGTGTCCTCGCCTAAGCCTCACAAGAGGTTTATTACTAGGGTGGCCATCACGAGACGTGTTTAGCAAGGCGCCACGAGGTGCCCTTGCCTATGCCCACAAGGTGCCCTCGCCTAGGTTTCAAAAGAGACTCTATTTCATAGCATCATGAGAGGACCACTCTGAGGTCCACAAGGTGTCCTCGACAGGGATTTTGCCTCTATTAACATAATAGAACATGAGGCACTCTTCCCAGGGAGGCCATCACGAGATGCACTTCGCGAGGCACCACGGGGTGTCCTCGTCGAGGCCCACGCGGTGCCCTTGCCTATGTATCACAAGATACCTATCTCAAGTAAGGCCATCGTAGGATGCGCTTTGTGAGATCTTATGAGAGATCCTCATCAAGGCCCACTCTGGTCCCTCACATACGTCTCGCAAGAGATCTGTCTCTAGCATGCGTCGCACGAGGCGCATCTTGTAGGAGCAACTCCTCGCCGAAGCTAAGTATAACCTACTTTGCGCCACTCTCCTCTCTAGATTTTTGTCCCCCATTTCGTGATGGGACGAGGTTACGAGTACAAAATAGAGTGCTCATTATTCATGTAAACTACATATGGTACACTAACAAGACCGCGACAAAAAAGGCTTAGAAAGCACCAGTTTGTTACATCTAATTTAGAACACAAGCATCTAATCCTGAGAAGCGCGACCCACCGCGCTCTTGCGAGCATCGCCATGCTCCATGTCATGAGCGCCCTCGCTTGAAGCCTCGCCACCAACCAACTTGCGCTGGTAAACCTTGAGGAGGGCATCCACGTGCTCCTGCGCCTTAGCCGCAAGGGAACCAACCACGTTGCGGTCGATGGGTTTTAGCACGGCAGCGAGTCTAGCTTGGGATGAGGTCAAGAAGATTGCAGAAGATGTGCTTGTAAGCCAGGCCTAGCAGGTCGCAGCACTCCTCCTTGATGGAATGGTCAAGCTCAGATTAGAGATGGTCTAGCTTGGCGGACGTTTGTTTGCCATCCTACACAGCCCGCTCGAGATCAGCCCTAATGCCCCGGAGCTCCAATGGATGTGAAAATATCCATCTTTCTCCGTGTTTAAATCACATTTTTAGTAAAGTAATTGACCAAGAATCTCTCTAGCCTTGATACTTATGACTAATTATTGCAAAGATGTGCAATACTTGTTTTTAATTTGTGTTGTGTAGGAAATCACATTTTTAAGGAAAAATTAGGAGCATTCATTGAACATTATCACGTTTTCTACCCAGCAAAGTTAACTAGGATGAAATGGAGTCATCTGCAAGCTTAATAACCTGCAGTATGGGCGAGGCCCGCCCATACAGCCCGCCCATACTATGCGGGGGAGGCTTTGTTAGGTCAAACACTACAACTTTCATGATATATTTTGAGACTCCAGTCGACGTGCAGCGAGCCACCACTCTCAGATTGCATCACAACACCACCGAAGGAGATCTAGCACCATAGTTCATCCTCTCCATCCTCCATCCACTCCATAGCCATAGCCATTATCTTGTACTTGAGATATCCTTATGATTTGGTGACCGTTGTAAGAATATTTGATTTGAATCTAAGTGTTTGCACAATTTCGGCTATTGAGTTAATGACATGGGTAGCAACTGTTACCGTAATGGGAAAAAGTATTGGTACTCTTAAATGTTATGCAAAGTATTGCTAAAAATTCATCAGTGATCCTTGTTGGAAATTTTATTTGAAAGAAAATCACACAAAGAATCTTTGGCATAGTCTCATTACTACTGCATGAATTTTCTCGAAAGACAATGAATGGAATAGTAGTGTTTCGATAGTCTTGATCTATTGATGTGGGTGTCAATAAGACACTTCACTGTTAAGCTACTTTGGACATGATCTCTCATACTTAATTCTGATATTAAGAACTTCTTAGTGTTCCTTGGCAAGCTCAGAGTTAACTAGAGGAATTGGAATGATTGTTACACCTCTAGTTGTTTATAATTATATCAACTCTACTTTGATTGTTTTGAGTTAATGAAGCTTGTATAGTACTCTTGGCATTTCTCTAATTTTGATAAGCCTTTCAAATGGAAGAAGTGCTTGATGCATATGACTGCCAATCGTAAGTGAATTCATCTTCTCATTATTTCAGTTCAAACGCTAAGTTCCATATGGTTTATTTTGTTTCTTGCTCGAGGACAATCAAGGTTTGAGCTTCGGGGAAGTTGATGGCTATGAAAATAACCATATTTCTCCGTGTTTAAATCACATTTTAAGTCAAGTAATTGACCAAGAATCTCTCTAGCCTTTCTACTAATGACTAATTATTGCAAAGATATGCAATCCATGTTTTTAATTTATCTTGTGCAGGAAATCACACTTTTAAGGCGAAATCAGGAGCATTCATTGAAGATTATCACATTGTCTACTCAACCAAGTTAACTAGGGATGAAATGGAGTCATCTGCAAGATTAACGACCTACAATATGGGTGAGGCCTGCCCATACGGGCCACACGTACTATGCGGTGACGGCTTCGTTAGGTCAAACATTGCAACTTGTGTGAAGACGCCTATATATTTTCAGACTACAACCACCATGTAGAGAGCCTCCATTCTCAGATTGCATCACAACACCACGGAAGGAGATCCACCACCATAGTTCATCCTCTCCATACTCCGTGCACTCCATAGCCATAGCCATTATCTTGTAGTTGAGATATCCTTGTGATCCGGCGACCATTGTAAGAATATTTGATTTCATTCTAAGTATTTGCATCATGTTTTCTACCATTGATCTTATTGTTATGAGTTATTAGTCCTCACGGGCTACAGATTGGGGTGAAACCTTGTAGCAATTATGTGCATCTAACACATGGGAACATTGTGTGGTGATTGAATAGGAGATATGTATCTTTGTTTCTTTGTCGCTTGTCTCGATCCATGGACTTGTAGGTACCCAAGATCCCAGGGATTGATAAAGGCTCGAGGTAAGATGAGTGGTGAATGGCAACTTCATGCGAAACCCAGTGACCGCAAGGGGAGTACGATTTTCGTTTAGGGATCCACTTGGGAGTAACAGCAACATCATCGTTCTTATGCTTTGATCTGTATTTTATTTAATAATTGTTATAGCACGATGCTTCGTGGTATAACAGTTGGATCAAAAGACTATTGATATGCATGTGGCTTGCAGGGGGATCTAGTGTTTACGGATGTGCTGCCCACAAACCTATATATATTAGATCATTTCACACCTGAATGTGCTTATTATTATATTTATCCCATATGTATGTGTAGTTGTAGGTGAATCTTCAACCCTGGCCTATCTCCATCCATTACAGCAACCAATGATTCAAAGTAAACTAGAAAGGTCCGGTAAACATAAAATAAAAAGAGTAAACAAAGTCATGTAGATGTGTCTTATTATTTCCATACAATAATAGTTTCCCAAGGTTCGATAAACCTAGGTCTACTAGGGAAAAAGCTACTATACTACATCTGTAATCTGGATCAAAGGTATCAACCCTTTTTCTAGCACCGTTGTCGGGAAATAAATTTGAAATCCTAGTGAGGCCACTAGAGACCTTGTTTTTAGTTTTATTTTTGTTTTTATTTTATTTCTTGTTACTAGTTTATTTTTTGTTATCTATTGAAAATCCAAAAATTAGTTACTTACTTATTTTCTTCTCTTATTCCAAAACACCAGAAAGAAAAGAGCCATGGCTCAAAATAAACTTGGGGAGTATGCTACTCCCAATGATGATTTTATTCGTGCACCTATTACTTAGCCTACCAATGATGTGGAAACTTATGAGAATAAGCCTAACTTGTTGAGTTTGGTTCAATAGAATCAATTTGGAGGCTCAATTGCTGAGAATTCAGGTTTGCACCTAAACACATTCACTGAGATATGTGACATGATGCGCATAAAAGATGTTGAACCCAATGCAGTAAAATTACAGTTATTCCCTTTCTCGTTAAGAGGAAAGGCTAAGGATTGGTTGCTAGATTTTCCTAAAGGCGCTATTAAATGTTGGGAGGAATGTACTAATCTTTTTATGTCTCAATTGTTCCCTCTAGCTAAGATCCAACATAACAAGATTTAGACAAGAAGATCGTGAGCCACTAATGCTTGCTTGGGAGAGAGTCAGGAAGCGGTCATGAACTATCCTAGTTAAGGGATGGAAGAATGGCTTATTTTACATTTATATTATAATGATCTTAACCTAATATCTAAGTCTATGCTAGATGCCATGGGAGGAGGAACCTTCACGAGGAAATAACTAAATGTTGCAAAGAAAATTTTTGATGATATGCAAAGCAACCATGCCCAATGGCATGTAGAGAGAACCCCCTCAAAAATGGTGAATTCAATCACCGAGAAGCATAATGAAGAGCTTACTTCCAAGGTAGATGAGGTTTTAAATATTGTAAAGGGCAAGGAAGATACCCAAGTTAATGTTATCACTGCCAATGTTAATGAAGTTAATTTTATACCTCATAGTCTTTATAACCCTGCATGGAAGAGTCAAGATTATGGCTCGAACTTACAAAAACAATATCCTAATCCTGCAGGTTCTCCAAATAATAATTATAATAATAATGGAGCAAATCATGGTACTCTCCCTTTGGAGAATTCTTTAAAAACCTTTATGCAAGCAATAACTGATCAAAATAATTTGATTATTAAAATAACGGAGAACCATGAAAATATTATTGGTAAATTATCTAACTAGGTCGTTGCTATTAGAAGTGATGTGCATGCTCTGCAGGAAAGAACCAAGACCATGGAGGCACAATTGGGAAAGATAGCCGAGAGTCAAACTCTCATACTTGCAAGATTTGCGGGAAAGCCCGAGCCAAACCTAGTGGAAGACCTGAGATGATGAGGGTGGAACAAAAAATGAGAAGCCTGAAGATCTAGATGATAGCAATGCGCCATCATCAGATTATACCGTGGAAGATCTTCTGAAGATGATCACCATGAAGAATCCTGGTATTAAACAAGGTAACTATGTCATGTACCAACAATTTATAAAATAAGTAGCATCAAAGGTACGTGAATTAGAGATGGAATATAAAAGGCTAGCTGATAAACTTCCGGGTAAGCTTGATGATATCTTTGGGACCACTATTAAAATTAAAATAGGAGTTAATGAATTAGTTGCACTTTGTGATCTTGGTGCAAGTGTTTCAACAATTTCTAAAAGTTTGTTTGATAACCATTTGCAACCGCTGAAATGAGACTCCATCTTGCTGAGTCAACTTATAAACAAGTTGTTGGAATCAAAGAAATTATAGTTATTGAAATTAAATGATGTCCTGTTCTTATTGATCTTGTTATAGTGGACATGCCTGAAGATCCCATAGCACCTATAATTGTAGGTAGGCCATTCCTAAGAACTATCAAACCTTTGATTAATTTACATGAGGAAAATGTGAGAATAGGACTACCATCTAAAGATCCTATTATACTCCATTTCCAAGGAAATCACACTTTTAAGGAAAAATCAGGAGCATTCATTGAATATTATCACGTTGTCTACTCAACCAAGTTAACTAGGGACGAAATGGAGTCGTTGCAAGATTAATGACCTGCAGTATGGGTGACGCCCGCCCATACAGGCCGCCCATACTATGCGGTGATGGCTTCGTTTGGTCAAACATTGCAACTTTTGTGAATACGCCTATATATTTTAGGAATTTGTATTTCCGTGCCATCGGTTCGTTAGTTGTAGTCAGTTTTCCCTAGCCGCCTAGTTTTTCCTCACTTTTCCCCTTCCTCTATTCTGAAACCCTCACAGGCGCTCAGACGGGGGGATGCCGTCAGGTCAAAGGCTTGACCGTTACATGCTGACCAGTGGGACCACGTTGGGGTGGGTCGTGCGTTGAGCATTACGTTATGTCGCCTCGACCGTTACATACTGACAGGTGGGGACACATTAGGGTGGGTCTTGCATACGTGGTGAAGGGTGGGTCCGCGTTGGGACAGGTCTTGCATACGTGGTGAAGGGTGCGGCCACATGGAGACACGTCGAACCGGCCATTCTCACTCACCCAAAGCATTCACTTCCCCTGAGCTTGGAACAGCTCCCACAACACCCCTCCACTCCCCCTTCGTCGTGCACTCCTACCTTATGTTGTCCTCGGCCGTCGAGTCGCCCCCTCCCCCTAGACACAAAGCCCACTCCACCTCCCGCTCTGCTCTCACCCCCGCTAGATCTACCCCTTTCGCGGAACAGTATGCAATGTTGGCTGGTGTACCGGTCCTCCCCGTCGAGCACTGAGAAGATTGGGTCGAATCAAAGGGATGTAACACATGGATTCCATCTAGGTAAGCATTGTTTCCCTTTGTGGATTGATTATGGGTAGTAATTGAGCGTGAATCGCTGGTGCTCAGCTAACTGCCTTGCTTTTCAAATAGGATTGATCCAGCACTGGCATTTCGGCTGGCGGTTAGACTAGATACTAGCGTATTTCATGATTGTGAACAATATCCCTCTGGATTTTACTTCCCAGCGGTGGTTGCAACCTCCATAACTCTCAGAGATTTGAAAGATAAAATCTACTCTAAATTCCCCTGGAGCAATGGCAATTTAGTTGATTTGCAATATTTCAACATTAGCAAGCAAAGATTGCTCCCACTAACTAGCGAAGCTGATCTGGTAATGCTTTTCTCTTTGAATGCTGCCAAACGTTTTGGTCGAATTTGTCTCCATATGCAACCTAACGTTTAACATACGGGAAAGAGGGTTCAAGCATCATCTGGTGGTCAGGCATCATCAGGTGGTCGGGCATCATGTGTCTCTGCTATCTGTGCTAATACTGTGCGTCCCCGCACTCCTTGTAGGTCCACAACAGTACCATCTGTTCGCACTGTGAGTGTAAGACAAATCGCTCATGCGGCCAATGTGGAGGACAAAGTAGAGCCTGACGAGGGAGCGCCTCCACTAGATGATGAGGATGAGTTGATGTTTCTTGAATTGGTAGATAGATTTAGTAAACAGGCACTAGAGGATCAATACACGGAGGAAATGGCCCATGGTGCCAGATTTGATGACATTGATGGCAAAGAGAACAAGGAGAACAATGGAAGTCTCGTTTTAGCCGAGTACGATGGTGAGGACTTGCCAGTAATTCAGTGGGACAGGAAAGATCCTAAGATTTCAGAAGGCACCATATTTGAAACGATGTGGGACTATCGTAATGCCCTTACTACATAGTGCATCCACACCAATAATGATTATGATGTTATTAAGAGTGAGCCAGCAAGGTTCACAGTGAACTTCCCATACAAGAGGTGTAGGTGGAGGATGCATGCATCCACTATGCTTAGGAGTAGTTTGGTTCGGGTATTACAACCAGCTGGCTATTTTAGATCATTGTGTAGAGTTTGTTAACTGTACCTAACATTTTCATTATGTTTCAGATAAAAAGTAACCGGTTTGAACATTATTGTCCACCTCAAGGGGGACAGCCAAAGGACAAAACAAAACTAGCAAAGACTAGGTGGTTGGCAGATGCAATCATGGATTGGATGGGAGCGAACCCATTACTTGGTGCAACATCGCTCATAAAAGAAGTTTTTGAAAAGTTTAATATTACAGTACCTTACATGAGGATGTTATATGCAAAGGAAATGGCTCTTGATAGGATCAATTGTCCATGGAATGAAAGTTTTTAGTTACTTTACAGCTTCAAAGCTGAAGTGGAGAAGGCTAGTCCAGGTAGTGTTGTACAAATAGACAGGCATAAAGTTCAATACAAAATAAGAGGAAAGATAAAGGAGAAGGAGTGATTTAGAAGGGCTTTTGTTTGTTTCAAAGCTTGCTGGCAAGGGTTTCTGGGTGGTTGCAGGCCTTATTTGGTCGTGGATGCAACAAATCTTCATGGTAGATTTAAAGGACAGCTAGTAGTTGCTACTGCAGTTGATAGCCACAGTTGGATGTTCCCTGTTGCTTTTGGAGTTTTGGAGATTGAGTCATAGGAAAGTTGGACTTGGTTTATAGAGAATTTGCGTGACCTTATAGGTCATCCACCGGGACTTACTATCCACACAAGCGCTTGCAAAGGTTTGGAGAAAGTTGTAGAAGCAGTATTCCCCGGAATGGAGCATAGGGAATGTATGCAACACTTGGTGCAGAATTTTACAAAGAAATTCAAAGGTAAAGTTTATACTGACAAACCATGGCCAGCTTCATACACATGCAGTTTGAGGAAGCATCTGTATCATTTGGAAGTGTTGTATAAACAAAAACCTGCGGTGAAGGAGTATTTGGATGCACATCATGGAATGGTGTGGTCAAGAAGCCGATTCAATGAAATTTGCAAGGTAGACTATGTAACAAGTAACCTTTCAGAGAGTTTCAATGCAAAGGTTAAGTCATTGAAAGGGCTTATGTTGTGGCAAATATTTGATAAGATTAGGCAGATGATCATGATAAAGATCGATTTGCATCAAAGAATTGCATGAATAGTATATGCTGGCCATCTCATCCTCCCATCTTTGATTAAGGCTTTGCATGCTAGGGCAAAACAATTGAAGATGAAATGCATTAGAAGAGGAATGGAAGCTGAGGTAAGTACACTGACAGTAAAGATAGGCAATGGAGGTATCTAGTGAGTTTGGTTGATAAGACATGCCATTGCAGGCAATGGCAGCTCCGTGGGAAACCCTGCATACATGCATTGTTTTCATGGGTGTTCTAGGAGGTGAAGAGGGTGAAGTTGATCAGTACGTGTTGGAGTATTTCTCTGTTTCCAAATTTAGGGTAGCATATGCTTAGAATGTTCTAGCCTTGTTGGGAAAATATCAATGGATGGAAGTGGATCCAGGCTTCAAGCTATACCCTCCAGTTTTTACTAGATCATTAGGTAGGCCAATGAAGAATATGATGAGAGCTAGTGCAGAGGGTGGTGCACCACCTCGACGACGTAAGTGCAAACATTGTGGTATCCTAGGGCACATTGCTAGGCTTTGTAAAAATGTAGTGGACCCAGCTTATGGAATGGATGATAAGGCGGGAGCAGCAAATGTAGATGAGAATGAAGTATTTGAATGAGAGGAGAATGAAGCAATGTATACATTGTAGATTGAACCAACAGATCGAGAGGAGATTGAACCAAATGAAGATGAGATTGAACCAAATGTAGGGAGATTGAACCAATGGATCTAGAGGAGATTGAACCAAATGCATGGGAGATTGAACCAATGGATCGAGAGGAGATTGAACCAAATGCAGATGAGATTGAACCAAATGCAGGGGAGATTGAACCAATGGATCGAGAGGATATTGAACCAAATGTAGGGTATATTTAACCAATGGATCAAGAGGAGATTGAACCAAATGCAGATGAGATTGAACCAAATGCAGGGGAGATTGAACCAATGGATCGAGAGGAGAATAAAGCAATTTATTCATTGGAAGCAGAGTTCAAAATTAAAGGAATTACACAAGAGGATATTGAAGAAATGATGCCATGCATTTTGAACCATATGAACCAATGGATCGAAACGTGATTGAACCAATTGTACGACAAACTGAAACACTTGATTCATTGGATGCAGAGAAAAAGAACAAACGGAAGAAGCTGATGGTGGACTCCGCGAATATTCCAGGTAGGATCACCCGGAGCAAGGTGGTGAACCCAGCGAAAAACACTAGGAGCAAGAAAAAATGAATTTGAATTATTAATTTGAATTTGTCTGATGAATTTGAACTATTGTCAATGTTTGTATTGAATTCAAACTAGTGTGACGCTCCCAAGTTTGTATGTTGGATAATCCCATAATGTATGTGTTATTGCAAGTTTCTATGGTCATCCACCTAGTTTCTTAGCACTACTCAGTTTTTCCCTCGACATGTGGTCAACACATGGGTTTTAGCTAGTTCATGGCTTAAACCATAGCAAATGTTGACCAATTGATCCAAAATTTGGCACACTTGTGTATCTTGGATTGATTTACCATATGAAATTGGAAATTTTTGATTTACTTGTAATCAGCCACAATTTTCTTTTTCTAAGTGATTAAATTCAAAAAAATGGTTTTAGGGTTAGTTTAATTCAAAAAAAGTCAAAACATAGTGAAACCTTCGCATGGAGTCTTGTTATGTTACCTACAACTTACCATGAATAATAAAGGAAAAGGAAATAAAGAGAAATGGACTTATCCCCTAAACCACTTCTTAAACCCTTTTTAAAATGAGCTACTAGCTATGAAGATGCATGGCTTTCTACTCAATCAACATCCAAACTAACCCATCCCAAAACATACTTTGTCTAAATGAGGCCAAATTTGGAACACTTGTGTATGTTTGAGTTGCCAACAATATAATGTCGGCCAAGATGGATTATTTTTTTCAAATAACATATTTTCCATTTGTTATGCCAAAAGCTTGAATTTCACTTAGTTATTTTTATATGAGTGCCCTTGTTTTCCTTAGATCTACTCAGTTTTCCCCTCCCGCTAAAGTTTTCCTCGGTTTTCCCCTCCCGCTAAAGTTTTCCTCACTTTCCCTTCTCTCATGTCTTAGTTTGTTCGCTCTAATTGGTCAAGATGTATGTCACACGGATCTTGGCCAACCACCATTGGATATATCATGATCCGACGGGCTTGAGGTCTCTCTCTCCTAATGGGCGCACCTAACCTTGTACGGCAAGGAGAGCCCAACAAGCTAGATGTCTCTCCCTCCCTTTCCTTGTCACATGTATACCAGCTGCATCAACTAGCACTCAGTTTGGCTGTGCTCTGATTGGTCGAGATGTATGTCACACGGATCTTGGCCAACCACCGTTGGATACATCATGATCTGACGGGCTGGAGGTCTCTCTCTCCCGTTGGGCTACAGAGTGGAGAGCCTAATGGGCTGGATGTCTCTCCCTCACTTTCCCTATCGCACTTATACCAGCTGCATCTTCCTCCCTTCCTATCGTCGTACGGTGTCGCGGCAGTTCGAAGGGCGTGCAGCGGCATGGATCTAAGCATGGCGGTCCGAATCCCGTGCGGCGGCGCGGATCTAAGCCTGGCGGTCTGAACGGCATGCGGCGGCATGGACCTAAGCATGGCGGTCAGAATGGCATGCGGCGGCGTGGACCTACGCATGGGGGTAGGAACGGCTTGCGGAGGCATGGCGTTGGAGCGGCGTGCAGCGGTGAGGATCTAACCGTCTGAAATTTCTGTCTCTATCTGTCTCACTTCCGTTCACATCCTTAGATCTGTTGCTGATGAAAGACACCAATGTAAGCCATCATCCGCAATAGCAGTGCGATGGTGGGGGTGCCGATAGTGGTCAGCAATGTGAAGACGATTGAAGCCATAATCCGCAACATCACTGCGACAACGCAGCTCAAGCCTTCGTGAACCGAAGCTCTGGGAGGCTAGCCACGGCGCGGCTGGCACGTCGAGGTGCACTTCAACGATGAAGGCCGGATGTACCTCATGGACGGATGGGAGCACTTTGCCAGTACTTCTTGGAGTACACATACAGCGGGGAGGGCGGCTAGCTCAACGTCCACTTAAAATTCAAACAAATTTCAGTCAACTAACTTAAATTTGAATAAATTTGATATGTATTTGAGCCGTGAGACCGGTGGATATGCTCAAAAGCTGATTCATAAGTACTAGTACTTGCTTTGACAATCTCTAGTGGGCTTGTATAAATTTGATTGAAATATGTATGATTTGAATCAAAATTGTTTATATTTGAGCTGTAAGGATGGTGGATATACTGTAAAGCTGATTCATAAGTAGTACTCCCTCCGACCCAAATTAGTTGATTTAGATTTGTCTAGATTCAATTATATCTATGCATGAATTAGTATTAGATCCATCTGTATCTTGACAAATTTGAGTCAACTAACCTGGATCGGGGTACTTTCTTTGACAATCTCAGCCACTAATTTGGAACGGGAATGGATGCTTGTGCCAATGTTGCAAGTCTACATGGCAGCCACGATGGCACTATGGCAGCGACAGAACGGTCAGAACTGATAGGGGCCCAACTTGACCCTCTAGGCATTTAGCATGCCAACTATCGACAACTAGATCCAATGGGAAGCAACTTAGGCCCCGCAATGCATTCTCTCGACAACTTTGGACCGCTAGATCCATGGGAAGCAACTCAGGCCCCGTAATGCATTCTCTCGACCACTTTAGGACCGCTAGATCCAATAGCAAGTAACTCGGACCCTGCAATGCATTCTCTCGAAAACTTTGGGACCGCAAAGTGACTAAATTAGCAGGAACTCATAACCATCCATTGAATAACAATTCTACTCTCTAAATTAGCTATTTATTCAACTAATCATTACACGTGCCACCCTTCACTACAACCGCATTCTATAACTTCTAGGACGTGGATGACAACTACTAAAAATGCCCACATGAATCTACTATTCTCCTCCCCCTTCACTTGAAGTTCATGTTTTAGATTTTCTACCACTTGATCAGATACGGCAAGATCAGCCTCAAGTGTCAACTTAACTTTGCGAATAAGCTCTGAATTCTTCCTCGATAGTACTCTTTAGCTCAAATATCAACAGGTTTTTACGGGCCAATTCATCACCTAACTTGGCAAGCATCTCCTCCAAATCCATCCTCTGGCTAGACCACTTGGTAGATTCATCTTGGTGTGCAATGTACCATGGATCATCAGCCTGCATAGCACACTATAACAATCCCAAAACAAACCCAATTGAAATCAGTCCGACAGGACATGGAAACACTTCAAATTCAACAGTAGTACAAAGAGAAGGAGCTACATGCACTTCTGACGTGGTAGGAGAAGGATAATGTGGCCACGACATGATTGATTCCCCATCCTCACCGGAGTACCCGCTACGACCATACATTAAGGACTAATTTGCACCTGCAATATCAAGGAAATTACGGGAACCGGATCGATTAGGGTGGGCGGAGTAGGAGCGAAGGTCTTACGAAGCACTACTAGCAATTTCTGCGACGGTTCGTTGAGCTATGGCAGCATAACCAAATCCCGGTCATTGTGGGTCGTGGACCTGCCTGCGGTCGGTACTGCCTCAACATACAATGTGTGCGGACGAAACAGGTGCTGGAGCCGTGGTTGAGGTGCATCACGGCAGTCCCTCCCATACCGCCGTAGGACGGAACCGGCGACGCGTCGACGTGCCGACCATGGCTGCTATGTCCGCCGGTGAGATAGGAGTTGCTCGGGGCTAGGGCCTGGGAGCGAGAGGATGAGAGAGAGAGAGAGCCGACGTGTCATACATGACCCTACCTGTCAATTTTTGCATATTTGCCAATTTCGCATATCTGCCAAACTTTTTCTTTGAAATTTGCATATTTGCTACATGACCACCACATGTCAGTGACACATAAAGTGGAAAATATGCAAGTTGCAAAGTAAAACATGGCAAATATGCAAATACCCCCTCTAGCCCTAGATGACGGCCCCACCGGTCATTGGATACGATGGCCCCACATTCGCTTCGACGGCCCCATAGAACGGCACAATTTGTCATTGGCTCCATCAGCCACACAATTAGGAAATATGGGGCCCACCAGTTAGCGAGAGATGGATGGCTAGTCCGCCGTGTATCCTGGCCCCACCTATGAGCATGTAACGGTCGAGGCAATGTAACGTAATGCGCAACGCACGACCCGCCCCAACACGGTCCCACCGGTCAGCATGTAACGGTCAAGCCTTTGACCTGATGTCATCCCCCCGTCCGAGCGACTATGAGGGTTTCAGAATAGAGGGAGGGAAAAGGTGAGGAAAAGCTAAGCGGCTGGGGAAACTGAGTACAACTAACGAACAAGGGGCACGAAATAGAAATCCCTATATTTTAAGACTTCATCCACCGTGTAGAGAGCCTCCATTCTCAGATTGCATCACAACACCACCGAAGGAGATCCACCACCATAGTTCATCCTCAGTCCACTCCATAGCCATAGCCATTATCTTATACTTGAGATATCCTTGTGATTGGGTGACCATTGTAAGAATATTTGATTTCAATCTAAGTATTTGCACAATGTTTTCTATCATTGATCTTATTTTTATGAGTGAGTATATCTCACGGGTTGTGGGTTGGGGTGAAACCTCGTAGCGACTATGTGCATCTAACACATGTGAATATTGTGTGGGTATTGAATAGGAGATATGTATATTTGTTTCTTTGTCTCTTGTCTCGATCCATGGATTTGTAGGTACCCAAGATCCAAGGTATTGATAAAGGCTCGAGGTAAGATGAGTGGTGAATGTCGACTTCACGCGAAACCCAGTGAAAATAAGGGGAGTATGGTTTTCGTTTAGGGATCCACTTGGGAGTAACAGCAACATCATCATTCTTAATGCTTTGATCTATATTTTACTTAATAATTGTTATAGCCCGGTTCTTCGTGGTATAACGGTTGGATCAAAAGACTATTGCCTTGAATGTGCTTATTATTATCTTTATCCCATATGTATGTGGAGTTGCAGGTGAATCTTTAACCCTAGCCTATCTCCATCCATTGCAACAACCAACGATTCAAAGTAAACTGGAAAGGTCTGGTAAACATAAAATAAAGCAAGTAAACTAAGTCTTGTAGACGTGCCTTATTATTTCCATACAACAACCATTTCCCAAGGTTTGATAAACCTAGGTATACTAGGGAAAATCTACTATACTACATCCATAATACGGATCTAAGTTATCAAGCTCCGCCTCGAGTTTCTTCTTCACCCCTCAAGAGGCGCTATGCTCCTGAGGAGGCAATTCTCCTAGACGCATAGCTGGTCACAGAGCCCTGCATTTGCTTCCTCAAGCTTCCACTCGCTCTTCGCTAGCTAGGTTTTATCCTCGTCAAAGCGGCAAAGCTCTGCGCTCAACTCCTCCTTGGCCTCCAGGATGGTCGCACGGGAGGCGGCGGCGCGCTCCCTCTCCGGGATCTTCTGCTGCTTAGTGATCAGCTCCACCTCCTGCTGCGATAGCTCCTATTGCCTGGACTTCGTCTTCTCCTCAATAGCCCTGAGCTCCCTCTCGTACTGAGCAGCAATCCCCTCGCGAGAGCTGAGCGTGTCCCCATGCTTCCTTGCCTCAGCAAGGACCTTCTTGGCTTCCTCCTGGCGGAGGTGCAAGAGACTCACGGATCGATGTCCGTCTGCTGGGGAATCATATAGCTATGACCAAGCCTCATTAGGACAAGCACGCTCAGCCGCAAACTTAACCTCCACCTTCACCAGGTCGCACACACACGAGTGAGGCTCGTGGAGGCGGCTTGGATGGTGTTGGAGAAGGAAGTTGTGGACGCACTAGGGCCCCTCTCATTGTCAAGAGCCAGGCAAACCTGTCAGGCAGGGGTGTCTCTGGGTATCCATTCCTCGTGTGCTCATCCTCGGTGACGGTTGACTCCACCTATTCGCCAACCCTAGTGTTGGCAGCGTTGTCGTGATGGTGGCACAACAGATGCCATGGATAGGCTAAAGATGGGGCTAATGTGTGCTAGGGGAATCAGGGAGGGAGAATGTGGTGATTCCACGCACGGAAGTTCTTGTATTCTCTCTATCAATGGTGTTTACAAGTGTTCTTGAAGCTCTTAGCAAGAAGGAGACGATGTCTCTTACCCCTCACTATCTAGCCCCTGATTTCTACCTTAGACAGAGAGTGATTCCTCTAAGTGTCGTCCCCTCTCTGTGGAGGCCCTGGTGCTCCTTATATAGGGGAGCCCGGGTTACAATTCTAGGGCTTAGGTGGCAGCATATTCTATGAATATGCTCCTTTCCTAAAGCAGATGCTTCTTTATTCTTCTTTAACGGCTCATCCGGGCTTTGGACGTAACCCGCAGCATCATCCTCTTCTTTTCGCATCATAGGCTACTTCATCCGGCTTTTCCTGCATCACCTTGGTCACTACTGACCTGCTGGTCCTCTCCTTTACTTTACTTTCCACATGCTTCAGCTAATAAAGCCACCTTTTGACCAGCGGGGGATTCCTTCTCTTTGAAGCCAAGATAATACGGCTAGCATATAGCTAATCCGGCCTACCCAAGTACCTGCAAAACAGATAAGCATGGTCGGCATAGATCATATGCCGGCCGGACCATTGTCAAGGAAATGCCCCACGGGCCAGGCCACACCGTGATTCGGCATGCCTTGAGGTGACCCGGTCAGCACTTTACTTTGACCGTGTCGTACCCCGGCTAACTCGGCCCTTATACCCCGGCCTTGCCCTACCCGGGGGTATCCCCCCAACATTAGTCCCCGAAGCTGGTGCGGTCTTAGCAACTTTTCAGTTGTTAAGGCCACAGCAGGTTCCCATATCCGAATCTTTTATTCCTTGGGCCGAGTTATCTCGTTGCCTGGAGTTTCTTCTCTTGCGATCCTTTCTCTCTTTCCGAGTTATTCCTCATTGGCTAGGTATTTTGCTTGCTTATCCGGGTTTCCTTTCCTTCTCTCGTATGCTTCTCCACATCCTACGTGGAGGGTAATCATCATTTGCCTCATTTTAAGGGCCATGCACATTTACCGCGCCGGTTACTGTCGCTGCGTCAAGCATAACTGTTGTAAATGTCCCATCACTGCAGCACCTCGTTAATTGTAACGCCATGTCCCGTCATGGGATCATTTACACCTGTGGTCCCTCTTGTGGCCTTGCTCTGATTGGTTGCTTAGGACGCATACACGCTCGCTGCGTGCTGCACGCCACCCGCCAAGGATCCCACGACGCGCGTGGCACGGTTAAGTAGAGGGTGTGGTGCTCTCCAAGGGGAAGTTCCCCCATTCGCGTCGCACCCCCTGCTCTCTCTCTTCTTCACTGCGACTTTGCTGCCGCCGGTTTTCTTCTCCACGAGCGCCACCGTGATCGTGCTCCGGCGGTATTTCTCGCCAACACCGCTGCCTCTAGTGTCAATCTTCACCACGGGGCCTTGTGCTTCCCGTTTCCCCTCTTCAGGCTACCATTACTCAGATCATCCCTTCAAGAGCTTCAATCCCACCATGACTGAAGCAGAAGCTGCAATGGTGGCGCAGTAGGAGGAAGGGGTGGAGGGCCGCGAGCGCGGATGCTGGGATGGCTCCATCGCCCGCGAGGAGGACTGGCTTGGCTCTACGCCTCCCGTCGCATCCCCGCCGGCGTCGCCTGCCGCCTCCCCTCTGGTGAGATTACTCCCACCCCCAAATCTGGGGAGTATGTTGTTTTCTTGTCACATTTCCAACGCGGCTTCGGCCTTCCCACCTCTGATTTCTTCTTCGATTTCATCTCCACTTACAAATTGCAACCGCATCATCTTCCCACGAATGCTACACCTCTCTGTCCTCTTTTGCCTCCGGCATTGAGGGTTACATCAGCCTCTGGCCAACCAAAGAACTGTGGATCAAGTTCTTTGGTCTGCGGAGAAATGTGGTTCCGGACAAGGAGCGTGCCCCTGAGGACAAGCACCTGACCCAGTGTGGCGCCGCCTCCATCTCGCCCAGGAAACAATCCGTCTTCCCCCGGGTCACGAGGCTCGAATCGTGCAAGGGTTGGTCCCGGACCTTCTTCTATATCCGGAACACCACCAAGGAGGATCAGATCCGGCTGCTCCCCTTCAGACTCGGTCCTCCAGATACTTCGCAATGGGAAAGCATTCCCAAACGCGATATAGCCCTGGCGAATCAAGTGGCTCGCCGGATCATGGAGCTGCTTAAGGAGCATCTCCGGGGGGAGGATATCATGATCGCTTTTCTTCGCAGCCGGGTCTCCCCCCTTCAGAAGAGAGCCCACAAGATCTGCTACCTCAGCGGTCGTCTTGACCCTCACCGGACCTCCTCCTTCGAGCTGGATAACTCGGCGGTTTACCGCTGGGTTAAGGCCGTCTTCAACATGGAGAAGGAGTTCTCCGAGGCCTGTGAGTGGGGACTTGAGCCCTTCACTCGCGCCAACCCTCCTCCAAGGGTAAGTTAACCTTCTTTTGCTATCCGGATTTTGTTTGTATGTTGACTTCCCTTTGTAACTTGGCTATTACTCTTTCAGAGATTTCTCTAGCAAACACTGGAGGATGGCGAGGTTCTGGCCAGCAAGTGGTTGGAGGACCGCCCTGAGGGAGACGAGGTTGAGACTGACCCGAAGGCCTTCTTGCTTGCCCCGGACATCGTCAAGCGCAGTGCTGGTAAGGCCTCTTCTCTAAGGGATTGGCCAGACGATGATGATTCGGACATTGAGGTCCTGGAGGTACTTGATCCGGTTCTTATTTATTATTTGCATCTAGCTTATGTTCGAATGTTCAGCTAACCCGGACGCTCAGGTCCATGAGGTTCCCCCGCTTGCGACCGGTGGCCTGGCCCCGGCCCCTTCCCAGAAGCGCGTAGCTACCCCGGCCGTAGCTTCGGAGCCGCCGCCGCCCAGGAAGAGGCAAAAGAAGTCTGGGGTTAAACCCTCGGCCAAGCCTGTCGCCAAGAGCACAGTCTAGAAGGCACCCAAGCCTCGGGATCCTCCTACCATAGACGAGTAAGTCCTTTTGGCATTTCTATCTCGAATTCTTCCATTGCTTGCCTTAGTCTTTGGTTGGTGCTTTCTTTTTTACTTGCCGTCCTTCCTTTTTTCAGAGCTCCTGTGGATGTCTCCCAAAGCGGTTCCAGCATAGCCTCCCTACTCCGGAGAGATACCTCCCCCCCCCCCGCAATGATGACCAACGTCCGCTTAGCCCTATTCATGAGGGTTCAGCGACCGTGCTTGACCAGAGTCCACCTCGTCAAGAGGAGGGAAACGTCGACATGGGGGGTAGCGGGCCGGATTTGGATATGGCAATGCCGGATCTGCCCAGCTCCTCGGCCTCTGTGCCCAACATTGAGGCGCCAGCTTCATCGGCGCTGCCCCCAGTATCCCCAGTACCAGCATCAGTAGCCACAGCACCAGCAGCAACAACATCAGCACCAGCACCAGCAATGGCAGCACCAGCAGCAGCAAGAACAACCGCAGCAAGGGCCTCCAAGCCTCCTAAGGGTAAAGCTCCTTCGGCCCCCACCGGGTCTGCCCCTTCAATCAGTGATTTCTTTCAACACGCTCCTCATCCCTCATCCGGCAAAGCTACAAAGACTTCCGGGTCATCTTCGTCTGGGCCAGCTTCCGGATCAGAGGGTAGCAAGAAGTTGGTTTTGCACACCAGCCCCGCTGCGGCTCAATCCGCCAGGCGCGAGGCCCATGTGAAGGGCCTAGTGACAAGCCATTCTGCGAGTGGCGAGAGTTACAGTCCACATCTCCTTGAGTATGTGAAGAACTGGAACAGCGCCGACATCGTCGACCCTTAGGGCGACCTTCTAGAAAGGTTCGGCCCTGCTGAGTTCAGCGCGCAAATGAACTCCGCCACTCAGGTTATCTCCCTGGCTGGCCGGATGATGGAGGTAATCCTTTTTCTCTGCTGTTGATGTTTCTTTTATTACTTAGCATTTGTAGGTATATCCCAATCCCCGAGCCTCCGAGGGAATAACTTGTTATTCGGTCAGATGCTCCCTAGTTTCTGTTCATATTGTCATTAATTTGCAATAGATTTTGGGCTGGGTCTAGTTCCCTTGGCCCGGATCACGTAGTTTTCAAATATCCACACACCTAGAGCCGGGTTAAGTTCCACTTGGCCCGGATCTTGTAGACTTCGAATATCCACACACCTAGAGCCGGGTTAAGTTCCACTTGGCCCGGATCTTGTAGACTTCGAATATCCACACACCTAGAGCCGGGTTAAATTCCACTTGGCCCGGATCTTGTAGTCATTGAATATCCACACACCTAGAGCCAGGTTAAGTTCCACTTGGCCCGGATCTTGTAGACTTCGAATATCCACACACATAGAGCCAGGTTAAGTTCCACTTGGCCCGAATCTTGCATACTTTGAAGATC
Source organism: Avena sativa (assembly GCA_916181665.1). Classification (NCBI taxonomy): domain Eukaryota; kingdom Viridiplantae; phylum Streptophyta; class Magnoliopsida; order Poales; family Poaceae; genus Avena; species Avena sativa. The sequence continues at coordinate 311,905,446 of OV702291.1, forward strand.
CACACACCTAGAATCGGGTTAAGTTCCACTTGGCCCGAATCTTGTAGACTTCGAATATTTTCCACTGCCTCTGAATTTTTGTCTCTTTCTTGTTTCAGATTACCACTAATCGCCGATCCGCTGAGTTCCAGCGCCTGCTGGACTCCTACAAAGACATACGCGGGTGTCATGGTAAACTCTTGGAGGAGTACCAGAAGAGGGGTTAGTTTCCATTTCCCTCCCTTCCTTGTTCATTTAAACTTCTTAGAGCTTATATGAATGTCATGTCCGGATTACGCAGCCGAGGTTGAGGCTGAGAATAAAATTATGAGGAAGAATCTTGGAGATTAGAGGTAATTTCATCCCCTTCACATGATCATCGTACCCTCCATGCTTTATCCGGTGGACACTCATATTTTGGGTCCTCCGAATCATATTGCAGTTGCTCTTGAGGACAGTGTTCCTATGCCTGAACTGATGACCCACTGCTTGGAACAATCAGGGAAGTATGAAGTTGAATTGAAGAAGAAGGACGCTGAGATAGCTCGGCTCCAGCAGCAGGACTTGGAGATTACTCGGCTGAATGCCGAAATCCAGAAGCTCAAGAGCTCTCATCAGTCCGCGCTGGAGAAAGCCGATCAGGAGTTTGCCGAAGAGAAGGAGCTTCTTGTTACGCAAATTTCTAAGGACAAGGGCCTATTGGAGGAAGCCGACGTCAAACTTGCGTCGGCGCTCACTGAGTGCGAAAAACTCTGGGTCCACAATGCCAACACTGAGTCCAAGATTCATCGACTTCTCTTCCAGATTGCGCGTAAGTTCTCCGCTCTTGCTTGATTTGTTACAATTCGAATTCGGTCCATCCGCTCACTGTTGCTCCTCTTACCTTTAGGCAAATTTCCAGAGAGCGATTCGTTCGCCGCCTCTGCTGTACGCGAATCCCGTGAGCAGCGTGGAATTCTCGTTGGCCCTGATGACGAGCCAATCCCTTATGCCACAAAAGATCTCCTGGTGAGTCTCACCGCTCGTCTTGATATAGTGAGGAATTTCGGCTCGGACATTATCCCAGCAGCGACACGGATGTTCGGCTGCCTCTGGCCCGATGAGACCATTCCCAAGAAAACCTCAAACTTCATAGCCAAACTCATGGAATGCGAGACACAACTGGACCTGTGGCACGAATCTGCGGCACGGGCTGGAGCTGACATCGCTTTGAAGTTTACGCTTTCATGGAATGAAGGGATTGACTTGGCATTGCTCAAGCATATGCGCACCAGGTATAAGTGGTGCAAGGATCCAGAGTGGATCGCGCGCCGCCAGGCATGTCTAAACAATCTCATTCAGTACTCCCTCTGCCATGCCTGGAATGAGGGGCCAAGCTTCCTCGACACTGCTTATGATGAAATTGTCTCTGGAGCTGAAGAAGGAAATGAGAGCGAGGACTTCGAGTCAGGCGATGAAGCTGAAGACCCGGAGGACAACTAAGTTGACCCGTACGACGAGGCCGAAGCTAGCGCTCCTCCCGCACACTCCGGAGTACCTTCCTCAACGGATGATTCTCCTGCTCCTTCTGCCCCTTGAAAAACACTCATCATATTTATCAGATCCCTGGAATGTCGGGCGCAGATGTACTTGAATACCTTGGTTTGTTTGTGCTACAATTTTATGTTTCGAACTAAGTTTTTATTGAAGGATTATCATGGGCGAAGTCCCCGAGTTTCATTTTCCAATTCCTCCAATTTTTGACTCGGCTCGCGTCTACCTTGATTCAGTTTTTGACTTACGAGTCCGAGGTTCAAAAAATTGTCTTAACAGTACTTGAAATCTTGAGATTAGCTCAAAATGATTCAGCACTTTAGTGAAGAAAATAAACTAAGGGTTAGCCAAAAAACCAACGTCGGCCCGCTTAAGTTCTTCTTCCTTAGTTGTTTTTCATGTGCTTTGCCATTCCAAACTTGTTCTCTTGCTTGCCATGAAGCCAATTCTTGTTGGACAGCAGCAAAGTAGAAGAGTTAGGTTTTTGGTGCTAACACATTACTAATCCAACTAAGACGTAGGCGAATTAACCCAGCCGACATAAAGAATATGAAAACAAGACAAGTGCTATAGCAGTCCCCGAGTCTCTGCTCGGGGTGGCAAAGTTTTTATTGATAAGCTCATTGCCTACATACATACCGACATACGAGTAGTTCGGATACATTCACCTCTCAGGTGTAGAAAGGACGCAGCAGTGCTACGTTCCATGGTCTTTTGGATTCCTCTCCGGACCTGTCCGCCTTGTTCTTTTGCTGGGACTGTGCATCAATAAGATAGTAGGAATCATTGTGCAAACCTTTGCTCACAATGAAGGGCCCTTCCCATGGGGGGATAACTTATGCATGCCAGCGGTGCACTGTATTAGCCTTATCACCAAATCACCTTCCCGAAAAACACGGGGGTTTACTTTCCAGCTATGATAGTGTCAGAGATTTTGCTGGTATATGGCGGATCTGGATAAGGCCGGTTCTCTCGCTTCTTCCAGTAGATCAACATCATTTTGCCGGGCTTCACGCACTTCGGCTTCTGTGTATTGGGTGACCCTAGGCGAATCATGCTCTATGTCGGCTGGTAATACAGCTTCTTCCCCATATACCAGAAAGAATGGTGTCTAGCCTGTTGATCGATTCGGAGTTGTTCTTAAACTCCACAGTACCGCTGGTAGTTCTTCTATCCAGCACCCTGCTGATCTTTGCAGCGGATCTATGAGCCGGGGTTTTATCCCGGATAATACCAGTCTGTTGGATCTTTCCACTTGCCCGTTCGACGCGGGGTGGGCAACTGAGGCGACATCTAACTGGATCTTCTTTTCCTGGCAGAATCTCGCAAATGCTCCTTCGACAAAATTTGTCCCGTTATCAATTATGATGCTATGAGGGTAGCCGTACCTTAAGATTATATCCTTGCGGAATCTCACTGCCGTTGCCCCATCACATTTCTGAATTGGTTTCACTTCAATCCATTTGGTGAACTTGTCAACCATGACCAGCATGTGGGTCATCCCTCCTTTGGCCGGCTTAAATGGCCCTACCATATCTAGGCACCATACAGCAAATGGCCATGTAATTGGGATAGTTTTCAGCTCCGACATTGGCAGGTGAGTTTTCGTGGCGTATCTTTGACAACCATTACATTTTCTCACCAAGTCCTCTACTTGCTCCAAAGCACTGGGCCAATAAAATCCATGCCAGAAAGCCTTTGCTACTAAGGCCCTTGAGGAGGCATGGTGGCCACATTCCCCTTGGTGAATATCTCGGAGTATGTCGAGTCCTTCCTCCGGATCAATGTACCGTTGAAGTACTTCTATCACACTCCTTTTGTATAATTCGGCGTTGATAATGGTATAAGCCTTTTCCCTTCTCTGAATTTTCCTTGAACTTATTTCATCATTCGGCAAGATTCCCTCCTTCAGGAAATCAAAAATTGGCTTGGCCCAAGATGGTATAGGTCGGACGGGAAATGTTTCTTCATCCACTTCCATTGCATCCACTGACATAACTCCTGTCGGATCAAGCTGCATAGTCCCCGGGTTTGCTGAAGCAGTCCCCGGGCTTGCTGAGGTGCCTCCCCATTCTATTTCCATAGGTGCAACTCCTGATCCGGTGAGCGCCGAGATATAAATTGAATCTGATTCGGGTGACGGTGTAATAGACGGTTTTCTCAAGTGTTCCAAGGCCACATTTGCCGGAATGGGTTGCCGGGATGAGCCTAGCTTGGACAGTGTATCTGCTGCCTCGTTTTCGCTCCGAGGTACGTGATGGAACTCACACCCTTCGAAAAACCCGCTTATATGGAACCTATACAAGGCCATGTTGGCATACAGGGCATCCCAATTTCCAGACACTTGCTGTACCACCAAATCCGAATCTCCAAAGCATTGTATCCGACGTATTCCCACTTCCTTTGCCACTTTGAGACCATGTACCAATGCTTCGTACTCCGCCACATTATTCGAGGCACTAAAATGGATCTGTAGGACATACTTCAGTTGATCCTTCTTGGGCGAGGTAAGCACTACCCCGGCGCCTAACCCATCTTTCAGTTTCGATTCGTCGAAATGCATATGCCAATAATTGGAGTCCGACAGGGGTGGCTCGTATTGCATTTCAGCCTAGTCCACAAAGAAATCCGCCACAGCTTGTGATTTGATCGCATCTCTCCTTTCGAACCGTGGCGCATATGGAGCTAATTCGATTGCCCACTTCGCTATTCTGCCGCGTGCGTCCTTGTTGCTCATGATCTCCGAAATAGGCGCCTCACATATCACCTTGATGGGGTGTTCCTCGAAATGGTGCTTGAGCTTCTTGGCCGACATATATACGTCGTACGCCATCTTCTGATAATGAGGATAGTTCTATTTTGACGTTGACAATACTTCACTTAGATAATACACCGGCCTTTGCACCGACTTTCCTTCCTCTTCGCGCTCCACTATGATCACTGTGCTTACGACTCGGTTGGTCACGGCTACATAAAGCAACATTGGTTCCTTAGGTAATGGTGTAGCTAGGATTGGCGCGGTAGATAGCATCTGTTTCAACTCTCGAAATGCAAGATCCGCCTGTGGCGTCCATGTGAACTTATCTGCCTTTTTCATTAACTCATAGAGGGGCAAGGCCTTCTCTCCCAGTCGACATACAAACCGACTCAATGATGCCAGGCAACCAGTGAACTTCTGGACATCATTAAGAAACTTTGGTAATTCCATTCTTTCTATGGCCCAGATCTTCGTCGGGTTAGCTTCAATGTCGCGGCTAGATACCAGGAAACCGAGTAACTTTCCAGCTGGTATGCCGAAGGTGCATTTCTCCGGGTTCAGTTTCATTCGGAACCTTCTCAAGTTCGCGAACGTCTGCCGGATATCCTCAAGGAGCGTATTGCTTTCCTTGGTTTTTATCACCACATCATCCACATACACCTGCACATTCTGACCTATCTGGTCGTGCAAGCATTTTTGCATACATCGCTGCTACGTTGCTCCTGCATTACGTAATCCAAACGGCATAGTTCGATAACGATAAGCCCCGTACGGGGTAATGAACGCAGTCTTTATTTGATCATCCGGATTCAGGGGTATATGATGGAAACCGGAATATGCGTCAATGAACGACAGTAGCTCACACCCGGCAGTTGAGTCTATGACCTGATCTATTCTAGGGAGTGGGAATGGATCTTTTGGACACGCCTTATTCAGGTTCGTGTAATCAATACACATGCGCCATACCACTGCCACGTTCGGATCATCCTTCTTTTTCTCTACCAGCACCGGATTAGAAAGATCTACGTTGCTCCTGCATTACGTAATCCAAACGGCATAGTTCGATAACGATAAGCCCCGTACGGGGTAATGAACGCAGTCTTTATTTGATCATCCGGATTCAGGGGTATATGATGGAAACCGGAATATGCGTCAATGAACGACAGTAGCTCACACCCGGCAGTTGAGTCTATGACCTGATCTATTCTAGGGAGTGGGAATGGATCTTTTGGACACGCCTTATTCAGGTTCGTGTAATCAATACACATGCGCCATACCACTGCCACGTTCGGATCATCCTTCTTTTTCTCTACCAGCACCGGATTAGAAAGCCAATCCGGATAGAGTACCTCCATGATGAATCCGACCGCTAACAATCTCGCTATCTCATCTCCAATTACTTTTCTTCTATCTTCTGCGAAACGCCTAAGAGGCTGCTTTACCGTCTTAGCCTCGGGTCTTACATTCAATGAATGCTCAGCCAACTCCCTCGGTACACCTTGCAGATCTTGCGTAGACCAAGCAAAGATATCCCGATTCTCACGGAGGAAGTTGACGAGCTCGCTTTCCTATTTGCTGCTTAACCCGGCACCTATGGTAACGGTGCGCTCTGGGAACAGATCCTCAACTAGCACTTTCTTCGTATCCTTAGTCGCTTGGAACGATACGCTCCCATGCGGGTTGGTCAGGGTCGGCATATGTTGTTGCGCGGATTGAGCCAATGCCGCCACCTCTAGTATCTTCCTTTTCTCTTGAGATATCACGATTGACTCGGCTAAATTAGATCCGGCTGATGCGCACTTGATCGAACGCCGGAAGTCCCCTGATATTGTTATCACACCCCTTGGTTCGGGAAACTTCATCTTAAGGTAACTGACGTGGATAGTTGCCATGAATTTGCTCAGCACTGGCCTGCCGAGTAATGCGTGATAAGCACTTTCCAGATTCACTACCTCAAATTCTAAATTCTCAGTGCGGTAGCTGTCTCTTGTGCCGAATAACACGTCAACCTGGACCTTACCTATTGGTTCACAAGAGATACCTGGCACTATACCGTGAAAAGTGGTCATTGTTGCTTGCAGCATATTCTCTGTTATCCCCAATTTATGCATGGTATCCTTGTACATAATGTTGATACTGCTGCCAATGTTAATCAATACCTTGGAAAACCTCACGTTGAGATTCGGTCCGATAAACGTCGGATCCAAGACTAGAGCGTAGGTTCCTGGGCTTGGCATGATCTTCGGGTGATCCTTGATACTCCATGTGATCTCTTGATCTGCCCAAGGCATATATCTCCGCATAGCCGGCATTACTGCGTTCACCTCCATATGTCGGCACTGTAAGCTTTTCTGGTCATTCTCTTCTATGGTGAACACACAATAGCTTTGGTGATGTTCCCTGTACTCATTTCGTCCTTCATTCTTGTTGTAACCTTGGCCTTGCTACTGGTTATTCCCTACTTGATGTACTACATCCCTTCTCTCCGGATTCTTGTACCTCGGCGGAGGTGGTGGCAGCATCAGTTGCTGTCCATTTCCCCCTGTTAGTAATGGTGGCCGGGGTGTTTCATTTCTAGGTGCTTCGTTCCGAGGTGCCTGAGCATTCCCCAAACTCACCTGTTCCAACTTCCTCATCCATTCACACTGCTGGGTCGTATGATTCGCTGGACTGTTCGGACTTGGCGTATGAAATTTGCAAGGTTGATCTAGCATAGATTCGAATGTATACCTCGGCCTATCCTTTCGTTCTTGCCATTGATTTTTATTCTCCGGGGCCCAAGGCTTTCTTCCTTCGCTCTTTCGCTGCCAGTTTTGCCCTCCAGTTTTCTGGCGTTGGCTTGCTCCGGCATTGGGTTGATCCCGGTCCACTGTTGCAACCTGCTGTGAGTTATACCGATAATCCGGCCGCTCGTCCCTTCTTTTTCCTCGGAAATCATTCCTCCTTGATGACCCGGAGCTATCTCGGTTGTAATACTCCTCATTTGCTTCGCTAGACATCAGCCGGGGTTGAGTTGGATCTCCCAAGGCATATGAATCTGCAATCCGGATTGTTTCGGACAAGGTAGTTGGCATATCTTGCTGTAACCTTTGCCAAAACATACTACCATACCTGCATCCCTGAGCGAACCATGCAATGGCTTGTGATTCGATCACCCCTTCGCATGAGTTTCGCACGTTGCACCATCGAGTCAGGAAATCTCTATCTGGCTCATTCGGTCTCTGCCGGCATAGTGCAAGGGTCTGCGGTCTATTGGGTCTCTTGTAAGTGCTTGAGAAGTTTCTAACAAACAATTCTTTGAAATCCAACCAATAATTGACACTCCCTGGTGGCAAATTGTTCAGCCAAACTCGCGCTGGTCCTTCCAGCATGTGTGGTACATATCTTACTGCCCATCTCAAATTCCCTGTTACGATCTTGACAGCTGTGGCATAATCAATCAACCAATCTTCTAGCCTAGTGCTTCCATCATAAGTTCGGGTTCCCCTGGCCAGCTAGAAGTTCGGCACTGGCGGCTCATTCATGATCCGGGGCCCGAAACACGCTGGACCTAGTGGACCTTGTAACTCGATTTGCTCCGACCTATAAATCCTATCCAACTTCAACCTCGCATCATCTGGCTGCAAGTTCCTGCTTCGCAACCGCGATCCAATTACATGATGATATGGTCTGGGGTATCCATCGTTAACCATAGACGAATAACCATCATTGTATCTTTCTTGATCCGGATGTGCAGGACGCTGTTGTGCTGCTTGTCCTACACTTCCTCCTTGCCGAGGTTCACGCTGTTGCGCTTGAGGCACATTTTGCCCCGCTCCCACACGATTACGCTGTCCGGCATTGCCGTTGGCAGCATTCCTTTAACCGGCATTGCCTTGGTCATGGTTACCCCGGGCATCCACACCCCGACTGGTACTGTGGCGATCCTAATCGACTTGCACCGCTTTTCCTTTTCCAGCTCTTACCGGGTCATAAGGGACCATTTGCTTGTTTCTTCTCCCGGAGTCCACTACCTCTGCTCTCCTAGGATCATGACCCGGAGATGATGTGGCTCCTCTGGATCTCGCCGGGTTATTTCTGGCCAAATGTACCACCCGTGAAGCTCCTGGTGGTGTCGGGTTAGCTTTGTTAATTTCTTCATTTTGTTGGCATGCGACCCTCAATAGGTGATTCACTCTCTCTTGTTGCCTCTGCCGAGCCTCACCGGTCAAACCTTCTAACTCGGATGCGGCCACGTTTGCTGCTCTGAGGTTCTTTGCTGGGTACTGTACCTATCCACTCCTCCTATCACTATAGTAGCTGTCTGACCCGGCCTAGGCTCGTACTCCTTGTCAATCTTAGTGATAAGGTTTCTGCCTCGGATTTTCACTCCATCGATGCGGTTTGCGTTAGCGTACTCTCTCAAGGTGATGTTCAGCGACTGATGCAGCTCAGCTACCTTCTTTTCTCGAGCTAACATCTTCTGCCTAGTTTCCTCTAACTCAACTTGTGCCTGAGCCGGATCTACTACAGGTGCTATTGGTGTTGCTAAGCTATCTATCGCTTGCTGGAGCACATTCTCTAGTTTCTCTAGCGGAGGAAACCTAGACCTGGTCTGTTTGGGCGTTACTTGTGGCTCTGGCGCCGGATCTTTGCTCGGTCCCACATCTGGCGCGGTCATCAGGACTTCAACGCTGCTAGTGGGGCGAGTGATACGCGCTCCACGGGCGGTGCTGAGAGATAGCTCGCCACTGTCGATGATGTGCCGCGGGTGAATGCAGGATTCATCCACCCCGACGTAGACCTTGTGTGTGCCAAGCTTGATGAAGACGCCGTTGCACGGTGGAGGGTTCCTGCCGAAGCTTCCCGCATTGTCGCTGACGTAGTCCAGCGCTCCAAAGCGCTAAACCAAACCTGAGACGATACGCTCGCCGGTGCTCGAGAAGTTTCCCGTCTGGATTTTCACCCCTGCTAGCACCGCTAGCCCCACGGTGGGTGCCAACTGTCATGGTGGTGGCACGGCAGATGCCATGGATAGGCTAAAGATGGGGCCAATGTGTGCTAGGGGAATCTAGGGAGGGAGAACGTGGTGATTCGACGCATGGAAGTTCTTGTATTCTCTCTATCAATGGTGTTTACAAGTGTTGTTGAAGCTCTTAGCAAGAAGGAGACGATGTCTATTACCCCTCACTATCTAGCCCCTGAGTTCTACCTTAGACAGAGAGTGATTCCTCTAAGTGTTGTCCCCTCTCTATGGAGGCCCTGGTGCTCCTTATATAGGGGAGCCCGGGTTACAATTCTAGGGCTTAGGTGGCAGCATATTCTATGAATATGCTCCTTTCCTAAAGCAGATGCTTCTTTATTCTTCTTTAATGGCTCATCTGGGCTTTGGACATAAACCGCAACATCATCCTCTTCTTTTGGCGTCACAGGCTACATCATTCGGCTTTGCCTGCATCACCTTGGTCACTGCTGACCCGCTGGTCCTCTCCTTTACTTTACTTTGCACATGCTTCAGCTAATAAAGCCACCTTTTGACCAGCGGGGGATTCCTTCTCTTTGAAGCCAAGATAATCCGGCTAGCATATAGCTAATCCGGCCTACCTAATTACCTACAAAACAGATAAGCATGGCCGGCATAGATCCTATGCCGGCCGGACCATTGTCAAGGAAATGCCCCATGGGCCGGGCCACACCGTGATTCGGCCTGCCTTGAGGTGATCCGGTCAGCACTTTGCTTTGACCGTGCCGTACCCCAGCTAACTCGGCCCTTATACCCCGACGTTGCCCTACCCGGGGGTATCCCCCCAACAAGCGTTAGGCGCGACTCCTCTGCTGGCGCTAGTCAGGTCGCATATCGTGTCTCCCATGGGGGAGGTACCCCTTGTGGCCAATGTGGCCTCGTCCGTTCCCCCGGTCCCGATGGCTGGGCGCGGACTAGATGGCACATCATCCTTGATAGGACTCGCGGCATCGTCGCCCTGTCCTCTGCTTCTTCGCCTGTAGAGGTTCCCTGGAAGCAGCTACCTACATTAGAAGAGCATCATGAATGGAGCAGAGAGTTCTCAGGCTTGAAGCAGAGCTTACTCGTCGCTGGGTGTCCATCTCGTTTCACTCTCCTCGCGGCGTACGGGCCTCCCTCTCTGGTGGAGATCTCCTCATGGAAGCCTTCGCCCTCTAGGGCGCCTTCCTCGGCGTGGTGCTTAGCGGCTGGCTCCTCGTGGAGGTTTTTCCCTTCGACCAACTCATCACGGGCCTCGTCCTCGGGGACGCTTTGGGAGGGTTTGATGTGAAATCCCCTAGCATCCTCCTCATCACCTGAAGGAGTGGGAGCCTTCTTGTGTAGGCTCTTCCTATGCCTCGAGGGCTGCTCGCCTGCCAAATTGACCCATTCAGCCATGACCACCCCATCAGGATTCGAGGCAGAAGATGACTCATCGTCTGTAGTGGGCTCGCTCACCTCTTGGCTCTGGGCAACTAGCCCTACAACATCGAACCAAGGCATAACTGCAAGGACCTCGTTCCTCTCCTCTAGCCGCTAGCAATATAGCAGGGAAAACTATCTGGAGGATAGTCCGATCCTAGCTTGGTCAAGAGAGTCTTCATCACCTTGCTCATGAGGGACTCCTCTAGGAGCCTCCCTTGAAGCTTCATCCGGTTGGCATCACCGGAGTGTGCCCACATGCCATTCTGGTGGTCTTGGAGGGGTGCAATCCACTGTTGGAGGAACTCCCAGATAACCTCCTCCACCGTCAGACTGCCTTCATGGAGGACCTCGAGTCGCTCAGCGATTATATCTACCTCCCTACCGGCGAAAGGCTTGCTGCCCCATTCGGGGATCTTCGTCACTGCAGCCAGAGGAATCATGAGCAATGGGTTCACCTCACGAGCATCTACCCACACCCAACACTAGCAGTAGTCCTCTACCTTCTTCGACCACTCCATGGATAGGATATCGCGCTCTGCGTGCAAGGAGACGTGCCTAGAGCACTTCCCTCTAGCAATAAGGCACAGACTGTAAAAATGGCGAAACAATCACATTGAGGGTTTGATCTCGAGGAAAGCTTTGCAGCAGAAAGCGAAAATGGTGATGGTGGTGAGGGAGTTGGGTTGCATGTGCAGTAGGTGGATCTTATAGTGCGCAAGGAGGGCAAGGTGAAAAGCAGAAAAGGGAGGAATCAGCCCCATGTAAATGGTGTGCGCAAAGAGGGGAATCATGGTGGCCACAAGGTTCTGAGAATTCACCACACCATGGTGAATCGCGCTAGGTTCATGCTCATTGAGCTCCCATGCTAGTAAGTGTTGGTGCTTCTAGAGGGCCTTCACGGTGTTGACTCATGACCCGTCGAGAGTAGGAAAGATTGCCATTGGCTCCTCCTCATCCTCGACCTATAGAGGAGCCTTTCCTTTCTTCGAGGCCATCCCAAGAAGGGAGACGAAAGGAAGAAAGTGTGCTAGCCTAGGAGGAAGGCGGAGAGCTAGCTCGGACAGGAGGAATGGCGACGAAGAAGATGATAATAGAAAGTCCCACTACCTTAGGCTCTGCTTTTGAAGCGTCGTTGGACAGTTCCCAAGGAGCATCCATTTGGGTGGCAGTTGCTGGATCCAACGTCTTAGGACACCCATGATGGTTGGTCTTCACATCAGCAATAAGCCTCCCCATTCAAAACCACCTGGCGTGGATAAGTGGTCACTGCATCCTTTGGGGCCCTAGGACCTTCGCTTCCAAGACAAACAAGGCCATAGATCCTGGGGCTACTATCGGGCGAGTGATTATCAGGGTACCATGACCCATCTGCTACTAGGCCCATCTTAAAGGGCTGAGCACTCTAGGAGGAGTGACACCCTGGGTGGCTCGGGCGGAATCCCTAGTGGGACTCCCTCGCGAGGGGTTGCATCCTGAAGAGTCTCGTGAAAAAGGACCCCCTCGCCAAGGGGCCGCATGAAGCGCACTTAGGGCTTAGCGCCCTAGTGTTGAAGGCCAGAAGGGACCACTAACATACCCCTTTGACAAGGAAGGCATCTTCCCCTTCACCAAGCAAAGAGTTGCCGACAGAGCCTGCACCTGGGGGACCACCTCCCTCTCTGGTGGACAAGGAACATGTAGGTGGCAGAAGATAAGATGCCCACAGCAACCCACCATCGACCATGTCCACAGGCTAGGGTAGTTGTAGCCTACTTGGCCCCTCCTTTGTTGCCATGTGGCAACCCTTCACGCCAATATCAAGGGAAGAGGACAGGGCTCCTATAAAGGGGACAGGGTAGCACCAGAGAGGATATCCAACCTTATCATACCTTTGGAAACCTTGGCTTTCTCCTAGCGATATCATCGTCTGATCACCACCTTGTACTGTAAACCTCGCCAAGCAGTGCAAGCAATCCAGAAAAGCAGGAGTAGGGTTTTACACCGCATGGTGGATTGAACCTGGGCAAACTCTCAATGTTCCCCTACCGCATTTTCTACTATTTCCTTGCCAAGCTCGCCAAGGGTTTGTTGAGATCGTGTCCAGCCCCTTGTGTTCGATTTCATCCTACTTTAATAGGTAATTTTTCATGAGATGGTCCATGAGTTGCATAGTAAGAAACTAGATGGAGTTCTTCTTAAACTAGATTTTGAACCCCACAGTCACGACAACTCAGTCGAATACACCTATTCCCTTTTTGTCCAACAATGGCACGGCTCAAATCAATTAAATAATATTTTTCCTCAGCAAATCAATTATCCAGTTAGCGAAGGTTTGGGAACTTTGGTATATTGTCCTGTGGGCGGGGTTCCAAGCTATTAACGTACCACTGACAGCGTTGTTAGCATCACTAAAAGATGGATTTGTGTAATAATCGAGAAAAACTTTCCTTAAACAAAAAAGAGGAAAGCAAAGCATGGTGCTAACTATAGAATCCCAGCATTAGAGCTTAGAAATAAGCTAAGATGAGGTGTGTGCATTGCATTCATGCATCAGAAAATCTGGAGAATTTTCGTGCAAAACTAAAAGAGATATAGAGGGATCGAGATCTCTCTTGTTTGGATGGAAATGGCAGGGCAAGTGTGATAGATTTCGACATGACCTCTATGGAACCTATGTGTTTTGAGGAAGAGTGATTGAAATTCAATTCAAATATGAGTCATAGTATAATTGAGTATTCAAATGAAATATTTGAATATAAAGATAAGTTAAAATGAATTATAATAATAAGTAAATAAATGAATGTTTATTTATAAATAATGTACAAATAATTGCAAATCTTCAATTGCAAAAGAGAGAAAATTTAACTTTATTAATAATATACAATATTACACTACCATAACATTTAATAATAAAAGTATATAAGAGATCCACCAATTGGTAAATAGTACAATTTACAAATGAAATAAAGAAAGCATTTACAACAATGATAATACAATGTTCCAAAAGGATAAATAAAATTACAACAATTGATGAAAGAATAAGTAGAAGTTACAACACTTTCAATAGAAAGAAAAGAAAAAGAATAATATTTAATACATGAAGAATGTTTCATTATTCTTACAATATTCAAATATAGAATAAGATTACAAAAGAATTATAACAGAAAATCCTAAATAAGATTCTACACTAATGCTTTAGATGATATCATCATTTTCCTGAACCATTCCTTTCTCTGTGGAACCCTGCAAAAGAAACAAACAACAAGAAAAGAAAAATAATGAAAAAGAAAGGAAGTTTTGGGTTAAGAAACTCTCAGATTGGGGCTTAGAAGTGCCAAGCTAGCAATTCATCATCGAGTTTGCAATAAAGGGGCCATTTAGTATCTGTTCTTATCAGGCTTTTGCCTCAGTTCAACATCATAGGCCTTAAGGGGCAAGTTTCACCAACATAGTAAACAGGTAAAAGTAAAACTGTAACAACAGCCAGAAAAGATCTTCATAGTTGAGTTGATCCACAAGTGAAGGGTCCCACTAGCAAGCAGCATACACAGCACATGCAAAAGGATGTGTTGTCAACACATTAGAGAGAGGGAAATTGCCATTTGAGGTAGCACAGCCCTAGCAAAGATGCTGGCTAGCACCATATCCCTTCTTATACATGAGAACATCACCTCTAGAAAACCACTTAATCTTCCCAGCTCGTCACCAAGAACATTCACCATCAATCCACCATTAAGATCACCTAGGGCAAGATCTTAGGTAAACAGTAAGGAGAAGGAAGTAATAAGATAGGAGGAGTCGTTGGAGCTGGACCAGAAGGAGTGGCAGCAGCTCACGAAGGAGCATGCCAGCATCATCAACAAGGAGCATAGTGGAACAGATCAAGCTACAAAGGAATAAGCTACTCCAATAACAGCAGTAACATCAGGTTAGTTTCTCGTCTGGCTTGAGGATCTAATATTTCTCCAAGCATAAGCACCATCAATACAGATCATGTTAGGCAAGGATTTACCCTGTGCACACTCATGTGAGGCACCACAGGTATAAATCTAACCTAGCAGAAATGCATTGGGCATAAATATGGGTAAATAAATAAGCACCCACCAGTTAATGAGCTTATTCCATACTCCCAACCATAACCTTTGTTTTTAATCATGTATCTAGGAAATGGTTTAAAAGTTAAAGCTCTTAGATCCACATAGTGATGCTATGAGGAGTTCATCATTGAGCTAAAAGGGGAAATCAAAGGAAACATATGTTCTTATCCATTAAATTGAGCCTCATACCAAGCATCATTGGCAGAGGAGATTTATAGCAGAAAATCATGCTACTCTCAGATATCCACTGTGCACACTCTAAATAGGCACCACAGTGGAACAACCAGACCAACAAAATCCACTATTTGAATCAGCAGCTAATAAACTTTGAGATCAAACAAAACTCTCAAATCATTTTCCTAGTTCATAAACTAGGAATCATTTTAAAGAGATACAAATATACTCCATGGGGGGCTATGATCATTTTTGGACCATAGGTTCACATTACCATGTATATCTCACCCAGAAAATCAAATTCATCATTATCATCTGCAAGTCATCAGTAGTTAAATTAAATCATCCTCCTAGAAAATTTGCTCTAGGAATCATATATCTAGATATCAAGATATTAAGTAGATAAAAAGAATCTACTTTGCATATTCCAATTCATATTTGTCCAAGGTCATGCTTGTGCATGATCTGATCATCAATAGCTCATTCAAAAACCATCTGCAAGCAACTAAAGAATATTCCAAATCATTTCCCTAGCCATCTTTCGCTAGGAATCATTTAAAGGGATGCAATTGTAGACCAAGATCATCACTGAACCATAGGTTCAGTTCACCAAATATATCTCATATATGAATATAGCACAGCCAGCTAATAGGGATAGCAAATCTTCATGTAGTGGAATTTACACTTCAAGAAAAACACCACCATAGTGGATTCCAAAAATAACAAAGCTATGAACCAAAACCACATATACCAACAATTCCAATAGGAATATAAATCATTTTCCTAGTCAACAACTTATGAATCATTTTTATTCAAGTATCACACTGTCTAGTTCTTCTTCAAAATCATAAGTGAACTAATCAAGCTACTGGACTATAGTCACTCAAGTTCAACACAGCGTGGATATCACCAACTAACATATGTTGAGGATGAATGTTCATCCAAACTGAAGCATGGAACTTAGTAGTATCTCATATATCTCAGGCAAATCCTAAGTATATTAATGACAACATCACTGACCCATCACCACCACATGTCTGCACCCAGCATCATACATTGGCTTAGAAGCGACATTACAGACCATCGAGTAAGGTCATTGGCTCAATGGTCGGTCACAGGAAAGAACTCACCGTGTCGTACGTGGGAGTAGTAAAGAGTCGACGCCAGGAATTGCGTCCATAGCACCATCCCACCAGCGTCGGAATTGAAAGGGAGGGCGTCGGGGTTGCGTCGCAGCACCATCCCGCTGACGTCAAATTGAGGAAGGTGAGGTCCAGGTCGATGGTGGGCAGCAAGACGCCTGCACCACGCCAAGCCATCCCAACCACAGCAGTTGCATGCAGAGAGTGTTGTGGCCGAGCAACAGCACCGCCAGAAGTCATTAGAGGTGTGGTGGCGCCAGAATCGATAGCGGCCAGACCAAGGCAGAGTTAGGGTTTCAGCCAGGACTATAGTCACAAGCGATGGTGATGATGATGGCGATGATCTCCTCCAATTCCCTGACCCGGCAGGGTGCCAGAACAGAGTTTCTGGTGCTATTTCGTGGAATCTGGTGGTGGCGGCGGAGTGGAACTCCTTCTAGAAAAACGTCGAACCCCCTGAGTTTTTAGGTCAGAAGGCATCTTATAGGCGAAGAGGGAGACCGAGGGGGTGTCTGGGGCGGCCAGACAACCCCCTAGCGTGGCCAGGCCCAGCCCGCGCGGCCAGGTGGTGTGGCTGGGCCCCAGCCCCTCTCCGTCTCGTATTCTGGCTCCGGGAGTCTTCTGGTGAAATAGGATTTTTCGTTTTTGTCCCGTCCAATTCCGAGAATATTCATTTTCTGACTTTCCTGGAACCAAAAACAGCAAAAAAAATAGGCAGTTGGCACTATGGCTCTTGTTAATAGGTTAGTCCAAGAAATCATATGAAAAGTACTCCAAAGTGTGGACAAAACACAAGAAAGTAGATAAAACCAAGCATCAAACATCAAAAATTATAGATACATTTGCAATGTATCATACACTCGTACTCAACCGTACCTTCTTAACCCTTGCTAGGTTCTAAACCGCTGAAGACAATGTCAACATCCATTTCTGCTCAATAAACCATCATCGATAGCTCAAGTTCTTCAATAAAGTCAATGAAGTTGACATATACATCAACTGAAGTGAAGACGAAGTCGCTTTTTAAATAGGAGTAGATACTCTAGCCATAAAACCTACTTATGTAGAGTATTGCATTAGTAGCAATTGCAAGTCAGATAGTTTAGATGCTAGTCTTAGTCATTAGACAATTCGGAATTATTATTTCTAGTTCTTCCCTGTAAGAAGTTCTTTCTATCTCTTTAACCTAGAGTGTTCTCAGAATCTTTTGTAAAGAGTCGAGTTGTATTCTATAGTCATGTGTTGGACCTGCTGTGTTTCTGTTGTACCACTCTGAGGGATGTAATACTAGTGAACAGTGTTTCATTGGTGTTATGTCAACGACTATAGTGTACTACATCATGCAGTGGTATGCTGGGTCACCGCACTAACATGACTAAAAATGATTTAGAAATCTATCTTTAGAACTTTATCTCATGCGAAACAAAGAGAAGTTAGTAAATAGGCTTATGATAAAGTTTGATTGCCTTTTCTTCAACAAGTACTGAGGATGAAAGGCTTCGATCCTAAATGTAGTAGATTGCCATGATTTTTTGAGTGAAGAGAGTGTGTGTATCAAAGTTAACGATGACATACGCCATTATTTTTAAACTCTAGAAGGGTTACGCCAATGGGACCCTATCTTCTATCTTGTTTGGTCAATTCGATGGATTAATACCTCATCTAGTTGAAGGGGGTAATCAATCCTTCAACACACGGACGATACTATTATTTTCCTTGAACACATTATCCAAATGGAATTGACTATGAAACTCATTCTTTGCATATTAGAGTAAATAATAGAGCTAGATTATTTTGTGTCAAACATAGAGGAAACACTACTCCTGCTTCTCCAATCCTTTTTTTAGGTGAAATAGTAGGGAAAATCCCCACTTCAATTTTTCATTATATGGGTATGAGTATGTTACAATGAGAAGATTACAGATGAGTCCATTGATCTGAGACAGATCAAAAGAGAAAAGGTGCCACCTCTAAAGAGGGCAAAGATCTACTCTATCTCTGATATAAGTGTTGATTCAGCCAGGTTTTGAATTTCTCCTGGTTTTTTCTTTTGATTCTGAACTATATCCATCTCATCTCTTGATAGAAGATTTCTTTCCATCTTTCGAGTGTGGGTCTTTCCATCTTTCCAATCCTTACTGATGGAGAGTACAAAGTCGCCAAGTGCCAGATGCAATCTAGGTTCTATAGCGGATTGTGGTGAATCAAAAACTAAGGTGCCCTCTCCGCCGACTCCTCCCGGCCTTTATATGAGAGGTTGGGTCTCAGAGTCATGCCTTGGTTGGTTATAAGCTATAAATACAACTCTATGACTATGTCGGTTTAGGCTTCTACCTTGATCAGTATGTCTAGTTCATGGGCTTCAGATGCTTCTAGGATCCTTCAGCTCTCTATGGGCCTAAGGCCTTAGCTTAGGTACGTACCAGGTATACCAACAAAGGGAACCCGATAAGTCATGCCCATGTTGTTATCCCCCGAGGCTCCACTCGAATCATAGATTTGGGTTGAGTCTCCAAGACATTTCAAGCATGTAACATACCCGGAATGCTTTTTCGATTAAGTGAACTGTAAGTTCAATAAATATCATAGGTATTTTGGTATAATGATCTGGTGCATCCGACAAATCGGCAACCCGTTAATTTCTCTTGGGAAAAACATCATGAACCTTCTCAAGCTCAAGTCACCAGACTCAAACCTAGCATATTGTCAACACCCGGATTTTTAATCCCATATGCCCGTTATGCCATACCTCGCAATCCCAGGATTACCATTTTTGCGAGACATGACGGATTGGATATCACAGTACATCATCCATTACAAACCATACATAAGGTTTTACACAAATAAGGATCTCATGATCCAGTCTTTAATACAACAAGCAGCTGAAATAAACGATAGCGTAGCGGTGGGGTCCACCTTCAGGGGCACGGGCAATGCTGACGAAGGCAGATAGTCCTAGTTATCATAGCCGTCCTGCTGACCATCATCTTGATTATCTCCTTCATAGTCTGGCCATGATAATAGCCGGGGACAAAAGCCATGAGTACTCTTTAAGTACTCGCAAACTACTACTAACAAGGGGTATAATTCTAGGTTAAAGTACTGAATCTAAATTAACTATCAAGTTAAGTTTGAAACCTAAGCTGAGTTTAGAAGCAAAGAAAGATAAAATAAGGTTATAGAATCACTTAAGTTGGGAAGCTATTATCATCAACACAACCCTGTTGTGGTCAAGTCAAAGTTCATCATTCATGTCAAGTTATTTAGAAAACAGCTGACAACGAAACAGTATAGCCATTCCAACTGTCCATAACCACGGACGTGGCTATTCGAATAGTTTGACACTCTGCAGAGGTGGTACACTTTCACCACAAGATTCGATACATCTGTCAGGGATAACCCTGAATCATCATACTTAGTATGCAGATAATCAAACATAACCTTCCCTTTACACACCCTAGTATAAGCACCTCTCCTATGAGCATGGCCTCCCAACCATGACCATCAGTCATCTTGGGCACTGCATAGGTGGGAAACATTGAGAGGTAGCCTCAGCTCAAACCTCTCCCGCGAGGGAACTAATACTAATGCATATAATCTTCCGTCTAAGCCTTACCCAATTCAGGTATCGTGGTTGTACGGTAAAATTGGAATGGTATCGCATCCGAACCCAACCATTAGTTTTATAAAAAGGTTAAGGCTCATGCCTCATCATTCAATTTTCTGTAGTCTGTACACAGACGATTGCCTCCATCTTTCTTGTCGACGAATAACACTGGTGATCTCCATGGCGATGCGCTTGGCTGAATCAAGCATGTTGCTAACATGGCATCCAACTGCTTCTTCAGTTCTACTAACTCTGAGGGGTTCATGGTTTTGGGTTTTCAAGGCTAAAACTTTGAGTTAGACTCGGGTTTTTCAACTAACTTCATTTTCATTCATGCAAGCAAGCACCCGATACAACACACACCACAACAATCAAAGGAAAGCAGATGGTTTGAAGAACCATTCTGCAAGCTATGATACAATGGGACCGATACAACTCATGCTACGACAATGCTCTAGTGCATCTACTCATCGTCGATGAAGTCAGAGTCTTCACCATCAGTGTAGAAGTCCACAACATCCTCCTCCAAAAAGTCATCATCGTTGCTGAGGTAAGAATCCATATCTCCCTGGATGTCTTCACCCTCATCTTCTTCTTCCTTGGCGGCAAGCTGAGGTTCCTGCTCCTTGATGGTCTTCTCGATGTCGGCCACCTTCTTGCGAAGACGGGTGATGGTGCGATCCTTCTTTGCACGCTGGCGACGAAGAGACTGGCGATCTTGGACGAGCAGTGTGAAAGTCTAGGCCTTCTGGTCGGTGATGGCACGGTTCTGGTTGGCTAACTCTCTGGCATTGTCCAGTTCTTGCTACCTGCCATGAAGCAAGAAGTCAAGGTTCTCCACTTGATGCCTCAACTCTGGGTGACTTGGCATCTCCATCGGCATTCCCATGAAGTCACGTCTTGCATAGTGGGCAAAACGGGTTCCTTGAATCTTGTTGACGCTGAGGGCACATAGACGTGCATGCATTGCCCTGGCTAATCCATCTAGCCAGTTGTTCTCTCTCACGGAGAACTGAATTCTCTCGGAAGTTGGTGCTTCGATGCTTCCCCGAAGATCCGCGGTGACTAGCCACTATAGGTCTCCTCCTGGGGGTCCTGGAAGTTGAGCTCCAAGAAACTCCGGATGTGGGCATCCCAGTAACTCCGACAGCGAATCCAGATCCCCCTCG
The DNA here is from genome assembly GCA_916181665.1 of Avena sativa. Taxonomy (NCBI): domain Eukaryota; kingdom Viridiplantae; phylum Streptophyta; class Magnoliopsida; order Poales; family Poaceae; genus Avena; species Avena sativa. The sequence goes on from OV702291.1 coordinate 311,926,290, forward strand.
AAGATCAGATGACCTCTGTTTCCCAACTGGTAAAACTTGCTGAACTGAGTCTCCATCTCCAAGAATTTAGGATGAGGAAGTTAGTGAAGTGATCAAGTGTGTCAAATTTTAAGTAGTAATGTAAGAATTTTGAGGAACATGCATTTTTGAGAAAGAATGAGTTCACAAGGGTAAGAGGGGAAATAATTTTTCATAAATACTCACTTTGGTTTTGAATCTAAGTTTTTGGTTTGGACGTCCATTCTAACTAGGGTCTCCTATGGTCAGGATGGCTCTGATACCAACTTGTCAACACCCGGATTTTTAATCCCAAATGCCCGTTATGCCATACCTTGCAATTCCAGGATTACCATTTTTGCGAGACATAACGGATTGGATATCACAGTACATCATCCATTACAAACCATACATAAGGTTTTACACAAATAAGGATCTCATGATCCAGTCTTTAATACAACAAGCAGCGGAAATAAACGATAGCGTAGCGGTGGGGTCCATCTTCAGGGGCACAGGCAATGCTGACGAAGGCAGATAGTCCTAGTTATCATAGCCGTCCTGCTGACCATCATCTTGATAATCTCCATCATAGTCTGGCCATGATAATAGCCAGGGACAAAAGCCATGAGTACTCTTTAAGTACTCGCAAACTACTACTAAAAAGGGGTATAATTCTAGGTTAAAGTACTAAATCTAAATTAACTATCAAGTTAAGTTTGAAACTTAAGCTGAGTTCAGAAGCAAAGAAAGATAAAATAAGGTTCTAGAATCACTTAAGTTGGGAAGCTATTATCATCAACACAACCCTATTGTGGTCAAGTCAAAGTTCATCATTCATGTTAAGTTATTTAGAAAACAGCTGACAACGAAACAGTATGGCCATTCCAACTGTCCATAACCGCGGACGCGGCTATTCGAATAGTTTGACACTCTACAGAGGTGGTACACTTTCACCACAAGATTCGATACATCTGTCAGGGATAACCCTAAATCATCATACTTAGTATGCAAATAATCAAACATAACCTTCCCTTTACACACCCTAGTATAAGCACCTCTCATATGAGCATGGCCTCCCAACCATGACCATCAGTCATCTTGGGCACTGCATAGGTGGACATCATTGAGAGGTAGCCTCAGCTCAAACCTCTCACGTGAGGGAACTAATACTAATGCATATAAATTTCCAGCTAAGCCTTACCCAATTTAGGTAATGTGGTTATACGGTAAATTTGGAATGGTATCACATCCGAATCCCACCATCAGTTTTATAAAAAGGTTAAGGCTCATGCCTCATCATTTTCCTCATCATAAACCAGTTGTGTCTCTCAACACATGTCAAAACATCTCAATAGAATAACTCATCATTCCAAGGTTTTCACAATTCATTTTCACCAAGTGTTCCCATCTAAAGTGACTCAAGTTTTTGATCTATTCTAAAATAATAAGTTAAGAGTGTTCTCTAAGGTGGAAAGATGGGATCAATCTCATGCCATAGAATGACATCTAAAGGTTTCTAAGTAGGTCAAGTTTTATACTTTTTATGCTACCTTCAAAACAAGTAAAGAACTTTGTATAACCTAAGAAGGATAAAACTTGTAGGTAAGACTTGGGGTACTAATAGTCAAAGGGGTGTGATCAAAGCATGCTTAAGGCATCTTTGCTAAACCATCTAGTTTAAATCTAGCTTGCTAACAACAGCTTGCCTTGGTTGGTGCAGTGGTGGAAGTTTTCTTCTTCTTCTTCTTGGTAGAACTCCTCCTCCTCGAAAATTTGGTCGGTACTAGCGTCTATAAATACATAGGCAGTAGACAATCACTAAACAATACTTAACTAGGCTAAGTAGCATTCTAAAACACACAATTGATGATCTATTATCATCACAAGCATCACAAGTTTAATTCAATAGTTTCAACCTTTTTATTTTAGAAAAGTAATTTCTACTCATTGAAATTTTAACTAAAATTTAATATTCACCACCAAAATATGGGATCATGTGGACACATGTCCTCACCACATATTCTAACATGTGGGAATGAGATTTAAGTGTTGGATCAATATTACTTTCGTTTAAGTTCATTATTTAATGATTTAAAGTGACTAGAAATGCCTATATAGCATTATTTTGGTACTAGTCCAAAGTCACTGCATGTAAACCTTAATATTATTACATATTTGGATAGATATGATGAAATGTGATTTTTGAGAGTTGGAATCAACTCAAAAGCTAACTTGGTTGATTTTATAAAAATGTTGCAAGATGCAAATGCTTCTGTTTTGTTATTTTATTAGGAGAGATCTATAACTCTAATTGAAATAATTCCAACGGGCTTGGATAGATTATGTCAATACCTTTCAGACAAAATTGGTTTCATGCAATTTGGATTTCTAAAACTCTCTGAATTGATTTTTAAACTAGGGGACAGAAACTAGATTTAACTAAAAAGGAAAAAACCAGATTTGAATCTATGGGCTAGCGCGAGAAAAGAAATGGGACGGCCCAATGGCGCTCCACGGCGCGGGGCTCAGCTGACAGGGGGTCCCGCTTGTCAGCGGCACTTAACACGCGAAACGGTACGCGCGCTGTGGGCCGTGCGATTAGAAGCGAGATCAACGGCTGAGGGTCGTCGTCAACGACGAACAGGTCGTCGGCGAGCTTGAACCCTAGCGGCTCGGTGGGGGTCTACTGGGGGCGTACCAGGGCTCCAGCGGGTTCGGCGAGGCCGGCAAACAAAGTGGAAGACGACGGCGAGGCGAGGCGAGGTTGCGGCGGAGCTTGGGGCGGTCGAAATCAACGGCACCCTTCTCCTCTAGAGGCGGCGGCTCTGGTTCCAATTCTGGCGAGCTGCTGCTCCACTTGCTCCGGCTAGAGGTGGGTGAGGTCCAGAGAGGTGAGGGGAGTGGAATGGTGTGGAGAAGAATGGCTGGGGAGGGCTCCTTTTATAGGCCCGACGGTGAGACCGAGCGGGATGGGCGGTCGACGGTGGCGACATGGCTACGACGAGCTAGAGGCATGGCTAGGGGTGGCGATTGATGGGCGGTTCCCTGGCGGTGCTCTAGGACTTAAATGCGGCCGTAGGGGCGGTGGTACACGGTCTGGGCGAGGTGGCGCTCTGTGCGGCCGAAGCAACGGTGTCCACGGCGAGCGGTGGCTGTGAGGCTTTGGGCGGCGAACGGGGATGTCTAGGGTGTTCTCTAGGTCGAGGCGGAGCAGCGGGCGCGGGCTGGTGCCAAGGGGCGGTCTGTGCGAGCGGGGACAGGGCGCGCTCTGGGGGCGGTGTTGGCATGCTCGACCGGCTCCGGGAGCGGCGGTTCCTGGCCGCTCTTCTCTCTGTCTCTGGCCTGGGGCTGGTTGGGCGGTGGAGGTGGACCACAAGCGATGTGCTAGACATGGCGAGAGGGGTTGGCGGCTTCTATGGCACGGTGTCGCCGGTGGGGATGCTCATGGTGCTCGGCCTTAATGGCCATGACCATTTGGTCGTGTGCATAGGGTGTGGCTGGGCTAGCAAAGGGTAGGGCTGGTACTGAGGGTACAAGGGGACAAGGTTAGGCACAAATGGTGACCAAGATCACTGCTCAAAACAGTATTTTAAATTTGGCCAGATTTGGGCACACAAGCTGTTTGATGAAATGGCCGCATGAAAGAAAGTTTTGAATTTTGGTTTCAAAATTTTTGAGTGATCTCCACTAGTGATAGGTAGTCTCTGGTTGCAAGGGTTCTGAAAATGGAGCTCAAAAAGATGGTTTTTGAAATAGGGGTGATCTATGCATATGCATTAGATTCAGTTTTAAACTATCATTAAAAATAGTTAACAGAATGTTTTTAGCAGATCCAAAGGTGGGCCTTGGTACCTCATTATGTGTACTAGCAAGGGGTGCAAAGATCAAGAATTGTTTCTGTTAAGAATTGAGTACTAGGAATAGCCAAAGTAGGCATGAGAGTTAAATTTTCCATAATGACCATTCCTTCTTTTTAATTCTTTTTGATTTGATTTTCTTTAGGAAAAGTTTGGGAATGATGTAAATGATGTTTAATTCACCTAAGAAACATTTTACAAGCATTGGATCAAACAATCATGGCAATTCAAACAACTCCTATTTTAAATGCACACATATATGAATGCTTTCATTTTAAATTTGGAAAAGTTTTTGTTAACCCTATTTTTGGATGATTTGATCTTGATAAGCTTGGATTAAAGTTTTGGGATGTTACACATATACTGGTGTGTAACTCAGTTCGTGTCACGAAGGTCTTATCGAATACTAAATTCTAGTCTTATATTTTGGGTACCCAACACATCCGCTAGGATTTTATATTGTATCATAGATATGGAAAATTACTAGCATATCGCATTTGTGTGAGATTACTAGGCCCACAGGACAGATCACGGGGTCTTATCTTCATGTCATAAACACGACATTTAGACATGTTATCGCGCGGACGTGGTCTGAGAACTCGAAGAGTTTTATCAACTGCCTTGTTTGGCTATTGGAATTGCTGAAGTTGATACTTCGTTGAAGTAATGTTGATGTTTTCATTGGATACACTTGATGGGAGTAATCATTGAAGCTGCACTTGAGTGGACTTCAAAGTTTATTCTTTTGTCGACTCCATTGGAGGATATTTGATTTATCTTTTTGGGTGCACAACCAGCATTCTAAAGGGAGCAGGCCCCAAGGCTACTATCGAATGCTTGCATTCAACCATAGGCTCAATTGTGCTTCTCTTATTGCTTCATTTTTATGTTGACTCTGTAGGAGGAAATTATTTTCTATCGGGTGCACGACCAGCCCTCCCGATGGGAGTAGAACCTGAGGCTATCTTCAGGTGTTTGCACTGGAGCATAGGCTCAGAGCATCTTCTTCATACGAGGAGGTACTCAACTCGAGTCTTTTAAATTTTTGAACCGCCAAACTTTACTCCTTTGCAAAAAATTCCTTCGGGTGCGCGGCCAGCGCTCCGATGGGAGTAGCCCTTGAGGCTATGTTCGGGTGCTTGCACCAGATCATAGGCTCAAGCATCTTCTTCATCCAAGGAGGTACTCAATTTGGGTCTTCTAATTCTTTAAACACCGAGGCCACCATGGGAATGTTCTTATTACAACCTAATGTGATTTCTTCCTTTCGTATGACGTTATTGCTGATGATGATGATGTGCTCGAGTTAGAGGGTATGGAGGTACATGTTTTGGCATAGTCACATGGCCCATGGCCTTATTGGAAGTAAATGCAAGGTTCGGCTAAGAAGCCTGGTCGTAGGCCTTATTGTAAAAGTGCTAAGTAAATGTCCTAAGCGTAGAAACGTCGCAGCTGCACAACATTCCATGGATTGGAGTAGTTAACTCTTGTCTTCTTGTCTTGGAAGTGATATGCTCCTCCGAGGATTAGTTCTTTGACAATGTAAGGTCCTTCCCGTGATGACTCTAGCTTTTGATGACCATCTTGCTTGATGCGAAGGACCAGGTCCCCCACATTGGAAGACCCGGGATGCAACCAATGGCTATGATAGTTACGCAGGTTCTGCTAGTAAGTTGCTTCTCTAGCGAGAGCGATGTCTCGAGCTTCATCGAGTGTGTCGACATCGTCTTCGAGTGCCTCTATTGAGGTAGCTTCATCGTATGTGACGACTTGTGGAGCTTCATGGGTTATTTCTATTGGAAGCATGGCTTCGGTTCTATGGACTAGGAAAAAAGGTCACTACAAGAAAAGTTGGCTTTTACAACGGACGATTTTCATGGTTGAAGGCTTGTTTTTCGTGGCTAAATAGTCTTCAATGACGGATGCCCATCGTGGTAAAAGTCTCGTCAGAAAAGAATCTACCACGGTTTTTTTCCTAACAGTGGCGGATCGCACCCTTCAGCCACGAAAACGTGTTCCGTCATAGATCTGTTCGCTAGCCGCGTTGACTATTGACGTCATGCAAAATGCCACGTGGCAAACACCGTTAACGCCCAGTTACCACCGTTAACGGTCACAAAAACCGTGGTAGAAGCCAGGCCCAGCCAAGGCCTGCTAATAATTAAGTGGGCCAGCCCATGAGAGGATCCCAATAAGATTATGGCCCGTTATTGTTTCATCCTGCACTGTTTGAAATGGGCCCAAAATAAGTGACCAGCAGCGGCCCGAGAATGTCAGGCCCATTACTATTACTGCCTATAGAAGCCCACAATGTTCGAGTACTGTGCGGCCCGTTAAAAGCCTGTGTTAAGTAGGCCCGATACTGTTAAGGCCCAAGGTCAGCACGTCATTATTCGCACAGCTCGTCCTGGGCTGCCTATGAATGGCCCACTTTTGAGAAGGTCTGATACTGTTCTGGCCTTTTAGTATTCTAGCTCATTACTATTCTAGCCGTCTACTATTCATGTTTGTTACGGTTGCGGTCATTTACTGTTCTGGCCCATTACTGTGCTTACTGCCGCTGTTCTGGCCTGCTACTGTTCAGGCCTATTACTGTTTTGGCCTATTGCTTTTCTGGTCCGTTACTGTTCTGGCCTGTTACTGTGCTGGGTTGCTACTGTTCTGGTCTGCTGGTGTTTTGGCATGCTACTGTTTTGGCATGTTACTGTTTTAGCCTATTACTTTCCTGGCATGTTACTGTTCTGGCCTGCTACTGTTTTGGTCTGCTACTGTTTTGGCCTGTTACTATTTTGGCCTGCTACTATTTTGTCATGTTACTGTTTTGGCCTATTACTGTTTTGGCATGTTACTGTTTTGGCCTGTTACTGTTTTGTCCTGTTACTGTTCTACCCAGTTGCCATTACTGTTTTGGTAATTATGAAGGCCATGCAAATATCATAAAAGGAGTATAATTAGCGATCATCTTTTACTATTCATGGAAGGTGCAATAAAAGAAGGGCAAATAACAAAACCCTATACAGTTACCTGATCGACCTGGCTGGCGCAGTTATGGTACCGCCATTCGTGGATGGCGTCAACTCCATACATGGCCTATGAGAGTTATCTAGATATTACATCAGCTGCAAACTGAAACATGTTCAGTGTTGCCTTTTTGAGCTCTACGCAAAGAAAAAGAAAATAGTTAGTGTTGCAGCTTTTGAAGAACCAGATGGCAATAACAAAATTATAATCGGACTAGTACGAAGAGTTTGAACGGGTACTATAGGATAGTAGAACGATGCCAGGGAGGAAATAATAGTAGGAACTTAGCTCAGGAATAACCAGATAGAGTCAGTAACTGTGGAGCAGGGAATCCACACTAATATTTTCCACTGACATTACATTTTGCAAGAACTACACAATAGCAGGCAATTACTGGTGTACAGAGCAGCTAAGATAAGAACATGTGCATGACAATATAACAGACATGTGCATGACTTGAAATTTGTAGAGCAGCGAATGCAAACCAACATGTCTAATGACATTGTATGTACTAGCACGAAGAACAGGCGTGCCTAGTGACTTGCATGTACTAGCACCATTACAAAAATGCAGTTCACTCTGACAGGCTTGAACCTACTATACCGCTGACAAAACAAAAACGGGTTGGATATTTGGTTACCTTGGTCGGAGAGACGTCTAAGCATCATCGGTACCATGCGAGTGACGTCCAGGTCCCCGAGGGTGTTGCGGTTGCGGTGGCTGTTGGCATCGAGGAAGCAGATCTTGGGCAGTCGATGTCGGTGCAGTCAACGGTGATGACTGTGTAGCTGGTCTAGAGCAGTGGACATGGAACTTGTTGAACTAGATCCCGTCTAGTGGACAACGGTGAAGCTTCTCTGGTACGGTTGGGTAGCTTTCGGCAGCGGGGAAGCAGAGCATGGGCGGTCAACGACGCCATAGGCACGGTCAGCGAGACCACAGCTCTGGTGGAGTGGCAGAGAGACCCGGTGAACTAGATCCAATGGGGTGGGCATCGATAAAGCAGCTCCGGCAGCCATGGAATTGCCGTCGGGCGGTGCATGCAGTGGTCATGGAGGTGAGGGCGTGGGAGAGAAGCCTGGGATTTTGGGAGGGCCAGCTGGAAAAACTGCTCAAATCGGGACTATGGAGGTGAACAGAAAAATAATTACGATCGTGCCCCCAAGCTACCCACTTTAGCGTGCCCATAGAGCGTTTGAACAATGGGTAGAATGGGAATTTTAACATCAAAAGTTTTTGAGACAGAGGAGCATGAAAAGCTTCAAAGTCGGTGTGTTATTTTTCCGCTCGACGGATATTTTGAATTTGGCTACCAGCCAAATAATAATTAATTGAAAAAAAGTACTCCTCGGTGGGAGATTTGGCCTCAAAGTTTTTGAAACCATGGGGCGGGAAATGCTTTAAAGTCGATGTTTGATTTTGCCACTCGACAGAGATTTTGAATTTGGCTACCGGCCAAATAATAATTAATATAAAAGTGGTACTCCCCGGTGGGAGATTTGCCCTTAAAGTTTTTGAAACGGTGGGGCGGGAAATGCTTCAAGGTTGATGTGTGATTTTGCCACTCGACAGAGATTTTGTATTTGTCTACCAGCCAAATAATAATTAATAGAAAAATGGTACTCCTCGGTGTGAGATTTGGCCTCAAAGTTTTTGAAACAGTGGGGCGGGAAATGCTTCAAAGTTAGTGTTTGATTTTGCCGCTCGACAGAAATTTTGAATTTGGCTACCGGCCAAAAATAATAATAGTAAAATGGTACTCCCCGGTGGGTTATTTGGCCTCAAAGTTTTTGAAACGATGGGGCGGGAAATGCTTCAAAGTCAGTTTTTGACTTTGCTGCTCGTAAGAGATTTTGAATTTGACTACCTGCCAAATAATAATTAATAGAAAAGTGGTACTCCTCGGTGGGAGATTTGGCCTCAAAGTTTTTGAAACGGTGGGGCAGGAAATGCTTCAAAGTCAGTGTTTGATTTTGCCACTCGACAGAGATTTGAATTTGGCTACCGGCCAAATAATAATAATAGAAAAATGGTACTCCTCGGTTGGAGATTTTCCCTCAAATTTTTTGAGACTGTGGGGCGGGAAATGCTTCAAAGTCGGTTTTTGACTTTGTCGCTCCACAGATATTTTGAATTTTACTACTGGACAAATAATAATTAATAGAAAAGTCGTTCTCCCTGGTGGGAGATTTAGCCTCAAAGTTTTTGAAACGGTGGGGCGGGAAATGCTTCAAAGTCAGTGTTTGATTTTGCCTCTCGATAGAGATTTTGAATTTGGCTACCGGCCAAATAATAATAATAGAAAAATGGTACTCCCCGGTGGGAGATTTTGCCACAAAGTTTTTGAAACGGTGGGACCGGAAATGCTTCAAGGTCAGTGTGTGATTTTTCCACTCGATTGAGATTTTGAATTTGGCTACTGGCCAAATAATAATAGAAAAAAGCTAGTAGACCGTATGCTATCTGTCCAGGAATTCAAGTCCTAGAGTCACATCAACTAATCATCCATGAGCATAATAATTGTGCAGGCTGATATTTTGAATTTGCCAAGCGTCCAGGCAATATTTGGATAAAAGGTGTACTCCTATTCAGGAATTGAAGGCCGAGAGTGACATTAACTTATCATCCATAATGAAAATTGGATAACTCCGATTCAAACATGGTTAGTTGCAGGTTTTGCCGCTCGATTGAGTTTTTTTAATTTCGTTAATGGTACTCCCTCGGTATGAATTTAAGGCTGATTCACATCAACTAATCATCAAAATACTTACCATATGGGCAAATAAATTGGATACATAATCTCTGATTCAAACGGGGTAGGCGGTAGGATTTGTCGATGGACTGAGATTTTGAATTTGGCAGTTGTCCAAAGAAGAAAAAACCTTTTTCGGGTTCATGAATCCAAGGCTAGGTTAGTGAGGTTGGGGAACTGGATTTTTGTGCATCGAGCATACAGTAAACAGATAAAAGCATGATGCGAAACAAATACTCCCTCTGTTTTTGTTACATGGCCCCAAAAACAACCCGGTCTCTGTAGAAGGAACCATTTCACAGGACCATTGTACTCACCTTTCATAGTTAGGGTTCATCTTCAATTTAGACAAGTCTCTTCATCTATGGGTTCTCGAGAATTTTGCTGATCTCGTAACATCTTCAACTCCACATCACATGCTAATGCTTTCTGTCTCATATCATTGATTGCTCGTCTATGCACTTCCTGTTCAGCCTGTAGTGCTACAATTTCTTTCTGACTAGACAAATACGGCGACTTGGACTTGGACTTGGACTTGCACTGCCACAACCCAGCATTATGCAGGAACGTGCTTTCACGATGACCTTCACCTTTTAGTACCATTTTAAATGTTTCCAGACATTCTTCTTGGGTTTGTTCCAGACCATTTTTCCCAGGTTTTGCCATCTCCTCATTCAATTTAATCTGTAAGGTTATCAGTTGGTAGACTTGGGTGAGAGAAGAAAAGCTAATACAGAGAAACATGCAGACAGCACATTTAACCTGTCTATGAACAAATCTTACAAGTTGGCATGGCTGATTATGCATCATATATATTGTAGTAAAAGTATAGCTATTTGATCATATTGATAAGAATTTTATCACTAGCACGCAATAACAGGACTATGCCAACATGGCATCTGTCTGTTTCTTCATCGCCGGGTGCATGGTATACACAAGACAACTCTTTGTACAGTTGAAAACTGAAACTCACACTAGTTGGAAATCATCTAGTACTTAAATTAAAAAGAAAACTAAGCAGAAGTTCAGGCAGTGTTGCACATCTAACTATACATATAAATCATTGTAGGTGTGTCATCACAAAATATCAATCGAACAGAAGACTTACAATAACACTCTCAGCGGAGGGATTGAGCCCTTCGTTTTTGCTCGTCTGGCATGCCTGGAATTTTTGCTGCAGACTTACCGCACCTTCCTGCAAAGTGGGCGGAACACATTATCAAAATATAAGCATAAAGTCTGTAGAAGATTAAAAACTAATTATTATTACTATTGTGCTCAGGTAGCCAATCAATGCACGATATCTAGTTCGGTTTGTTAAGCATTGTGCAGCACGGTTTCTCTTGTTTTTCTCAGCATTCATATGCAAAAGGAGACTAGTGATACAGATGTACAAATAGGAATTTTGAATGTGATATGGTATCAGTCTTCACAAACCATACAGTAATCTTTGGATCAAACCAGTGGTCGAGAAGATCTATCCAGTGTTGGTCAGTCATAGTGTGTTCCATAGGAGTCATTCTTTGAATACCTTGCTTGCCTTACCATCAAAGTATTTACTCTTTAGCCTATGGCGCTGCTAGTGCAAAGAACAGGAGAACATGTCCATGAGAACATACTTGATACATTGTAAATGTATCTATAATTTTTGATGTTCCATGCTTGTTTTATATCTACTTTCTTATGTTTTGTCCACACTTTGCAGTATTTTTATACACTTTCTGGGACTAATCTATTAACAAGATGACACAATGCCAGTTGTCTGTTTTCTGCTATTTTTGGTTCCAGGAAGTCGGAAAATGAATATTCTCGGAATTGGACCGAATAAGAGCCAAAGTCAATATTTTACCAGAAGACTCACGGAGCCAGAAGACGAGAAGGAGAGGGGCCACGAGGTGGCCACACCACCTAGTGGCACTGGCCAGCGCATGCCACGCCAGGGGATGGTGTGGGCCCCTCGGGCCCCCCCCCCCGACCTTGCCCTTTTGCCTATAAGAATCTCCTGATGAGAAAACCCTAAAGAGACCAGCCTACAACCATGAAAAGTTCCGCAGCGCCACCGCCACCGAAGAGGAGATTCGGGGACAGAAAGTCTCTGTTCCGGCACCCTGCCGGGACAAGGAAGTGCCCCCGGAACCACCTCCATCGATCCCCACCACCATCACCATCGCCATTGCCGACTCCCATGATGAGGAGTAGTTCTTCCTCGAGGCTAAGGGTTCTACCGGTATCTATGTGTTCATCTCTCTCTCTATGCCTGATCATATTTTGATCATGAGCTTTGTAATCAAGTAGATCTACTTTGCTACTCAAGTGCTTTAATAGATCTTTGCTCTCCCCATGTGTGTGAAAGTGACAGCATGCACACCATGGTGGCACTTAGGCTAGAGATTACAAATACTTGTTATGAGTTATATTTGGAGTTGGATGTCTTTATGAGATTGTGGTGTTTGTTGGAACCATCTAGCGCTCAAGGTGACAGTGTGGGGTTACCTAGATGGGAAAGATGAACTTTGAGGTGTGTTGTTATAGCCCTACCATGGATTAGAGTGTCCAAACGGAGAGTGGTTCAAAGTAGTATCATAAAGAGAATATATTTATATGAGAGTATTCACTAGTGAAAGTATGATCCCTAGGCCTTGTTTTTAAACATTGAAACACCATTTGCAACTAGATCTGTTACATGTTTGCTTGCTTCCATCTTTATTTTAGTTTTCCTTTAGTCTCTTCCACGCCATCAAAGCTATTTTTTGGCACCGTTACCACTTATAATTATCTATACCACTTGTATTTCACTATCTCTTCGCCGAACTAGTGCACCTATACACCTGACAAGTGTATTGGGTGTGTTGGGGACACAAGAGACTTCTTGTATCTTGATTGCAGGGTTGCTTGAGAGGGGATACCTTTGACCACTTCCTCCCTGAGTTCGATAAACCTTGGGTGATCCACTTAGGGGAAACTTGCTGCTGTTCTACAAACCTCTGCACTTGGAGGCCCAACAACTGTCTACAAGAATAGAAGTGCGTAGACATCAAGCTAATTTCTAGCGCCGTTGTCGGGGACTAAAGAACAAAAAGAAGCTCACACGTCAACCACGCGCCAGCAACTATTTTCTAGCGCTGTTGCCGGGGAGGTAAGGTAAAAGGTACTCACATCCTCTGATGTGAGTGCTCAAAGTTATTTCCTTTAGATTTTGCAATCATATCTTTTTATTTCTTGTTTTAATTTTCACTAGTTAGGCTTAATGGAAAACAACAAAAAATTAGAGAGCTTTATAGTATTTATCTTGAGTTAGGACATGAAGTGTTTGAAGAGAAAATTAAAAAACCAATAGAACTTTATTTGCATGTTAATAGCAATGTTGTTAGTATGAATTCTTTGGACACCATTATTGCAAATGCTATGGAAAAGTCTAAGCTTGGGGAAGCTAGTTTTTGTGAAAATGATCTTTTTAGTTCCCCAACTTTGGAAGATAGCTATTCTTTTGCTTATGATGATACCAAACCTCCAATATATGATGATTACAATGATGAATATGATATTTTTAGTCCACTTACTATTGAGGAGAAAATTAATTATGACTACAATATGCCTCCTATATTTGATGATTATGGTGATGAGAATAATAATGATAGCTATTTTGTTGAATTTGCACCCACTTTAATTAATAAGAATGACTATGCTTATATGGAGAGTAATAATTATTATATGCATGTGGCTCATGATAAGAATGTTTTATGTGATAGTTATATTGTTAATTTTATTCATGATGCTACTGAAAGTTATTATGAGAGAGAGAAACATGGTTTTATGCATCTCAATAATATTAAGTTTCCCCTCTTTATGTTGAAAATTTTGAAGTTGCACTTATTTTGCTTTCCTATGCTTGTTGCTTTGTGCTTTCATGACTTGTTTCTTTACAAGATTATTTTTCATAGGAAGTGGGTTATACTTAAATGTGCTTTGAATTTGCTTCTTGATGCTCTCTTTTACTTCAATTTATATTTCTTATGTGCATCTTCTCAAACTATCATGCCTAACTTAAAGGCGTTAAAAAAAGTACCTATTGGGAGATAACCCAAAAAATTTAGATGAGTCTTGGAAGTTATTACCTGTAATAACCGCTCCTTATCCTTTTTATTTGATTTTTGTGCCAAGAGTAACCTCTAATGAGAGAGAAGTAATGCTTGGGAAAGTTGCTGTCCCGAAACAGATTTGTGTGCTTCACTGTAAAAATTCTTGTAAAATATCTGTATGTCGTTTTGAGGCATGAATTTTTGTGCTTCTGCCTCAGGTTGTTATATAACTTTCGTTAGTTTAACACTTTTCGATTTGAGCATCATAAGGTCTTCGAAAAAATTGGTTTTTACCTGCTGGTCTGTTTTGACAGATTTCTGCCATTATTTGCATTTGCTTCTTGTTGATTCCTTTTTGAGTTCTCTTTGGGGAATTGAGCTTTTTGAGGGAAGTGCTTCAGTAGCTTGTGTTTTATTGGAAGTTTTATTGGTGTTGAAACTGAACCCAAAGACTTATTATCTTGAGTGCACTAATGTTGCTAATAAAGATTGTGTGAAGTTTTGTATGAAAGAAAAAATTCAGGTGTATGGAGAGAATGATGTAATGAGATGAAGAATGGACTAAAGCTCAAGCTTGGAGATGCCACCCCGTGTCACCCCAAGAAATATTCAAGAGGTACAAGCGTCAAATCTTGGGGATGCCCAAGGAATCCCCTTCTTCATTAATAAAAATCTCAGGTTTCTTCCAAACACTTCATTTTTATTGTTTCATGCACAGTTGTGTTGTTCTTGGAGCGTCTTCGTTTTTTGTTTTTGGTTTTCGTTTGCTTGGTTTTCTTAGGTTGCTTGAATAAATTGGTTGGACCCCCTCTTTCATTCATTGGTTTTCAAATAGTTTGGTTTGGATTGGAAAGAGTAGGAAAGTTCATGCTTAAGTGGTAAAGAGAGCTTGTTTTTGACTGTGGCCCATGCTTTGTCATGTCATGCTTGATATTGTTTTGGCTTTATGCTTAGTGACCTTTGATGTATCATGACATGTTATAAACAATTGAGATTTCTTAATGTGCCTTTGAAGAATCATGCGTTGTTTTAGCATATTAAAGCATAGTATTGTGATATTCTGCTTTGATGCTTTATTTGGGTTGACTTGGCGCATGCTCACACCATGTTATGACTATCCCAAGTCACCATAGCCTTTATGATCCTTTAGTTTTCGACTTGTAATATCACTTTATGCTTTAATTAATGATGTTTTGTCACTTTGCATGATTATGTCTATTATTGCTCTCTTAGTCGGTCGCTCCCAGTCTTTTGCTAGCCTCCATAACGAAGTATGAGTTCAACTCATGCATCCAACTCCTAAAACCAAGTTATTCCAAAGAGTCCACCATACCTACCTATTAGCATTTTCTATTCCAAGTATATTCATGTTTTTATCTACCTTCCAAATTAAACTTGTTATGAGAAAAATAGTGATTAAAGCTCTCATGAACTTGATGGCACACTTTACTTTTCTTGCCCTTAATAAACTTGAACCATTGTGTCGTCTACGGTGTATATGCTTGCACTTATATGTTGGGGATTAGCAGAACCATGATGTCATGGGGAACACTTTCAACATTGCACTTGTACTTTGTACCTAGTTGATATCATGCTCTTTTGTCTATGGATGTCGTCGGTGTGAAATGAAAGGGGAGCTTGTAAGTCCATGGAGTTATGTATGTGTGTTAGAGAAACGCCTAGGACACCGGTCTAATCCATGCCTAATCATGGTGGAAACCTGCAGCATAACCATAACGATCAATCTATGAAGCATTCTTCTTATAAAAAAATAGATAGATATTGAGAAAAGGAGAAAAAGAAAAAAAAGATATGAGAAAAGAGGAAAGAGAGAAAAAAACACCATTTTCCCGTGGTAAATAAGAAGATTGCTGAGATGCCCGTTGTCTGCTTGCCTTGTCATTTTGATATGGGGATTCTACCGTATCATCGGGCAAGGGGTACCCCATTGGCAGTTCTCTATGATACACATGTACTTACTATGACAAGAACTTACCGGTATATAAACTTGAGTAGCATGAGGAGCGGCCCTCGTATTCAAGGGGCATGAGATTTCCAACTTATACTTTGTCAAGCATATAGTCCATAATTTGTTCACTTTAACCTTAATCACTTCAAGATGCTTATGATAGGGGCAATGAGAGCTGAAAGCTAATAAGTACCATAATTTTTGGAAGCTCTTTATGAAACTTGGATCCGTGCTTCCTTCTATGAAGGCCTTTCTTTTACTTTTATATTGAGTCTCCACCTTCTATCTTTATGCACCTATTGAGAGAGCATAGTGGCCATTCTTAGTTTAATGTGCATTGTCCCAAGACTTGTTGATTGATGCATAACTTTGATATTGCTTGTTCTTAAACTATTTGTATCTAGTCACCCTTGTAAACTTTGAAGGTGTCCTATGCAATTATTATTTGCTACATTATGTGGGACAAGCTGAATGACATTATGCTATGTTTTTTATTATTTGCTACATTTTTTTTATTTATGTGAAGCAAACAAACGTCTTGCAAAGCATTGTTATTCATGAATCTTTTGTTTGTGCCATTTCATATTATAACATAGTTGCTATGTCTTATTGTTAGAACTTTATGTTTCATGCTATGCTGAAGTACTATGATCCCAGCTATCAATGTTTTACAAATACTTCGATCAAGTTTATGATGGTGCATGTCACCTCAAAAATTATTCTTTCTTTTTATCACTTACCTACTCGAGGACGAGCAGGAGTTAAGCTTAGCGATGTTGATACGTTGCAAACATATCTATAATTTTTTATGTTCCATGCTTGGTTTATATCAACTTTCTTATGTTTTGTCCACACTTTGGAGTACTTTTTATAAACTTTCTTGGACTAACCTATTAACAAGATGCCACAGCGCCAGCTGCCTGTTTTCTGCTGTTTTTGGTTCCAGGAAAGTCAGAAAATGAATATTCTCGGAATTGGACGAAACAAAAGCAAAAGTCAATATTTCACCGAGGGGGACACAGAGCCAGAATACAAGATGGAGAGGGGCCAGGGGCTGCCCACACCACATAGCCGCGCGTCCAGGCCTGGCCTGCGCCAGGGGGTGGTGTCGCCACCTAGGGCACCCCCTCAGCCTCCCCTTTCGCCTATAAGATGCCTTCAATATAGAAACCCTAAGTACCCGATCAAAATTCCACAAAAGAGTCTGTAGCCGCCGTCATATCCATCCCTAGATCGGGAGGGATCTGAAGCTCTTCCCGGCACCTTGCCAGAGGGGAGAATTCACCCTGGAGGCCTTCTTCATCACCATGCAAGCCTCCGGTGTGATGCGTGAGTAGCTCATCCTTGGACTACGGGTCCATGTAGTTACTAGATGGTTGGTTCTTCTCCTTCGTGCTACCATGTTTAGATCTTGTGAGCTCCGTTCATGATCAACATCATCTATTTGTAATCCTACATGTTGTGTTTGCGGTGATCTAATGTATATTGGGATGCTATTTCAGATTGATTATTGATTCTATCATGTCTTTGTTATTTGTGATCTTGCATGCTCTCCATTGTTAGTAGATATCTTGGCCGAGTAGATGCTAGCAACTCCAAGAGGGAGTATTTATGCTTGATAGTGGGTTCATGCCTCTAGTAATCTGGGGAAGTGACAGAAATCTCTAAGGTACTAGATGTGTTGTTGCTACTAGGGAGAAAACAACAATCCTTTTTTCATAGAACAATCGTATTGTTTACTTTACACGCAATGCGTAATGCAATTATCTGTTGCTTGCAACTTAATACTGGAGGGGGTTGATGCACTCGACGATCGACATAGAGGTCGTTGGGAACCCCAAGAGGAAGGTATGA
Organism: Avena sativa; assembly: GCA_916181665.1. NCBI lineage: Eukaryota > Viridiplantae > Streptophyta > Magnoliopsida > Poales > Poaceae > Avena > Avena sativa. Next base: position 311,943,819 of record OV702291.1, read on the forward strand.
TGAGCACAGCAGAAAGTTTTCCCTCAGTTATGAAACCAAGGTTTAATCGAACCAGTAGGAGCAAGGAAACACCCCAAAGGTGTTACTAGCTGAGCTTTGGCAGGGCGCACTACCGGTGCTAGTAGCAACGTGGAGACCTACACAACACAACCACAGAACTTTGTCCCCAACTTGCGATGAGGTTGTCAATCTCACCGTGTTTTGCGGAAAACAAAGGATTAAACGTATCGAATGGAAAGAAGTAATAGTTTGCAGAAAGTAAACACAAAGCAGTAAACAATTTATAGATTGTATGTAAAGAAAAAGGACCGAGATCCATAGTTCACTAGGGGTGGCTCTCCTTAGAAGATAACATGTTGGGTGAACAAATTACAGCGGGGCAATTGACAAACAACGAGAAAGCAATACATGCATATACTAATCATCTTGACTCCTTTGAGACTTGATTGGGCATTACAACATAATACATAGACCGCCATCCAACTGCATCTATGACTAATAATCCACCTTCAGGTTATCATCCGAACCCCCTCCAGTATTAAGTTGCAAGCAACAGACTATTGCTTTACGAACTGTGTGTAAAGTAAACAATACGATTGTTCTATGAACAAAGGATTGTTGTTTTCTCCCTAGTAGCAACAACACATCTAGTACCTTAGAGATTTATGTCACTTCCCCAGATTACCAGAGGCATGAACCCATTATCGAGCATAAATACTAACTCTTGGAGTTGCTAGCATCTACTTGGCCAAGATAGCTACTAACAACAGAAAGCATGCAAGATCTCAAATAACAAAGACATGATAGAATCAATAATCAATCTGAAATAGCATCTCAATATCCATCAGATCCCCGCAAACACAACATGTATGAATTACAAATAGATGATCTTTATCATGAACGGAGCTCACAAGATCTAAACATGAAAGCACAAAGGAGGAGAAACCAGCCATCTAGCTACTACATGGATCCGTAGTCCAAGGATGAACTACTCACGCATCACACCGAAGGCTTGCATGATGATGAAGAAGGCCTCCAGGGTGAATTCCCCTCTCCGACAGGGTGCCAGGAAGAGCTTCAGATCCCTCCCGATCTAGGGATGGAGATGACGGCGGCTACAGACTCTTTCGTAGATTTTTGATCGGGTACCTAGGGTTTTCGTCCTAAGGGTAATATATAGGCGGAAGGAGAGGCCGTGGGGGTGCCGGGACCGGCCACACCACCCCTTGGCGCGGGCCAGGCCTGGCCGTGCGTCCAGGTGGTGTGGTGGCTCCCTGGCCCTTCTCTGTCTCGTATTCTGGCACTTGATCCCTTCCAGAAAAATAGGCACTTTGGCTTTCGTCCCGTCCAATTCCGAGAATATTCATTTTCTGACTTTCCTGGAACCAAAAACAGTAGAAAACAGGCAGCTAGCACTGTGGCTCTTGTTAATAGGTTAGTCCAAGAAATCATATGAAAAGTACTCCAAAGTTGGAACAAAACATAATAAAGTGGATAAAACCAAGCATGGAACATAAAAAATTATAGATACATTTGAAATGTATCAACATCCCCAAGCTTAACTCTTGCTCGTCCTCGGGTAGGTAAGTGATAAAAAGAAATAATTTTTGAGGTGACATGCACCATCAAAGACTTGATCAAAGTATTTGCAAAACATTCAAAGCTGGGATCATAGTACTTCAATCATAACATGAAAGACAAAGTCCTAGCAATAAGCAAATAGACTATGATGCAACATGAAAAGGCACAAACAAAAGATTCATGAATAACAATGCTTTGCAAGACGTTTGTTTGTTTCACATATAGAAAACATAGCATAAAAGTATTCAGCTTATCCCTCAATAGAGTAGCAAATATAAATGCATAGGACACCTTTAAAGTTCATAAGAGTGACTAGATACAATAGTTTAAAACAAGCAATAACAAGTTATGCATCAATCAACTAGTCTTGGGACAATGCACATAAAACTAAGAATGGCCACTATGCTCTCAAAGTAGTGCATAAAGATAGAAGGTGGAGACTCAATATAATGGTGGAAGAAAGGCCTTTTGTAAAAGGAAGTAGGGATTCAAGTCTCATAAAGAGTTTCCAAAAATTATGGTACTTATAGCTTTCAGCTCTCATTGCCCCTATCATAAGCATCTTGAAGTGATTAAGGTTAAAGTGACACAACTAAGAGGATATGCTTGACAAGTTATAAACCAAAATCTCATGCCCCTTACTTACGAAAACCGATCCTCATGCTACTAAACTTTAGTCACGAGTAAGCTCTTGTTATTGTAAGTATATGTGTATCATTAAGAACCGCCAACGGGTACCCCTTGCACATGATACGGGAGCTTTCCCATAATCAAAATGACAAGGCAAGCAGACAATGAGCATCTCAGCGATCTTTTTATTTGCTATTTGCATAGGTTTTTATTGAGGATGCTTCATAGAGTGCTCATTATGGTGATGCTGCAAGTTTCCACCATGATTAGGCATGGCTTAGGCTAGCGGCCCAGGCATTTCTCTAACACACATACAAACTCCATGATCTTACAAGTTCCACTTTTATTTCACACCGTCGGGATCCGTAAGCAAAAGAACATAATATCAACGGGGTACAAAGTACAAGTGCAATGTTGAAAGCGTTCCCCATGAAACATGGTTCCGCTAATTTCAACTTATAAAGCGCAAGCATATACGCAACAAAGAAGGACCCAATGGTTCAAGTTTATTAGAGGTAATAAAGTAAAGTGTGCCATCAAGTTCGTGAGAGCTTTAATCACTAGTTTTCTCATAACAAGTGAAAGGTAGACAAAAGCATGAATATACTTGGAATAGCATAAGCTAGTAGGTAGGTATGGTGGACTCTTTGGAAAAACTTGGTTTAGGGAGTTGGATGCATGAGTGGAACTCATACTTGGTTGTGGAGGCTAGCAAAAGACTGGGAGCGACAAACTAAGAGAGCGATAATGGCCATAATCATGCAGAGCAACAAAACATCATTGATCAAAGCATAAAGTGATACTACAAGTTTAAAACTAAAGGATCATAAAGGCTATGGTGACTTGAGATAGTCATAACATGGTGTGAGCATGTGCCAAGTCAACCCAAATAAAGCATCAAAGGAGAATACCACTATACTATGCTTTAATATGCTAAAACAACGCATGATTCATCCAAGGCACATTAAGCAATCCCAATTGTTTATAACAATTCATGCTACATCAAAGAATATTAAGCATAAAGCCAAAACAATATCAAGCATGGCATGACAAAGCATAGGCCACAGTCAAAAACAAACTCTCTTTACCACAAAATTATGAACTTTCCTACTCTTTTCCAAACCAAACCAAACTATTTGAAAACCAATGTATGAAAGAGGGGGTCCAACCAACTTATTCAGAAAACTAAGCAAACCAAACAAACTAAAAACAAAAACGAAAAAGAAGACGCTCCAAGAAAAACACAACTGTGCATGAAACAATAAAAATGAACCGTTTGGAAGAAACCTGGAATTTTTATTGATGAAGAAGGGGATGCCTTGGGCATCCCCAAGCTTTGACGCTTGTACTTCTTGGATATTTCTTGGGGTGACACGTGTGGCATCCCCAAGCTTGAGCTTTAGTCCATCCTTCATCTCATTACTCATTCCTTCCATACACCTGAAATTTTTCCTTCATACAAAACTTCACACAATCTCATTAGCAACATTAGTGCACTTAAGATAAATAAGTCTCAAGGTTCAGTTCTAACACCAAATAAACTTACATTAGAACACTAGCTACTGTAGCAATTCCCTCAAAAAGCTCAATTCCCCAAAGGAACTCAAGAAGGAACCAACAAGAAGCAAAATGCAGAAAATGGCAGAAATCTATCAAAACAGACCAGAAGGTAAAGACAAATTTTTTCGAAGACCTTATGTTGCTCAAATCAAAAAGTGTTGAACTAACGAAAGTGAGATAACAACCTGGGGCAGAAGAACAAAACATTACAGCTCAATCCGACATACAGAGCTCTCTCAGGAATTTTTACGGTAAAGCACAGAAATCTGTTTCGGGACAGCAACTTTCCCAATCATTACTTCACTCTCATTAGAGGTTACTCTTGGCACAAAAAGCAAATAAAAAGGATAAGGAGAGGTTATTACAGAGGTAATAACTTCCAAGACTCATCTAAAACTCTTGGGTTATCTCCCAACAAGTACTTTTCTTTAACGCCTTTAAGTTAGGCATAAGAAGCAAAGAAAGAATTAAGTGTTCTCAAATGAAGAAGCATTAAGATCAATACCAAAAATATTTTCAACAAGGCAAGGTATATCATCCAAATAAGTTCTAGAGGATCCTCTCTCAATGATCTTGGGTTCACTATTCTCATCAAAAGGGTTTGCAGGAACAATCCAATCAAGATTCTTTTCTATGGCATCATGTATTGCTACTAGTTTAAAGGGTATTGGTATCTTAGGTTCCTCCCCATTAGGTTCGGTTTTGTTCATCCTTTCTCGTGTACCAACAACATCTACACATGAGCCTAGCATATTGAAACGTTCAGAAACTTTTCTAGCTTCCTTGGCAACATCATAGAACTCCTTAAACAAAGTTTCTAGAATAAAAACCCTCTTTTCAGGGTCTTCAATTTCCTTAAGCTTAAGAAACATTACTTGCATTTAGGGGTTGAGATTAACAATCCTAGCTTCTAACATGTGAATTAAAGAAGCTGAAGCAATCTCATAGTTTGGAGCAAGTTCTGCAAGGGATCTATCCTCAGTATCTTCATGCTTACTAACATGATTAAAGAATTCTTCAATGTTATCTTTCCCAATTATAGAACCACTACCAATTGGAAGGTCTTTCAGGATGAATGTAGGGATCAACATGGTGAGCTAAGGAAGAGGTGACTACTAAAGGAGACTTAATATTTTTGTGTTTTTGAATAAGAAAGCAAACTAGTAAAACTAATTTTTTTGTGTTTTTGAAGAACAAAACAAGCAAACAAAGCAAAAATAAAACTAAGCAAAACAAAAACAACAAAGTAAAGAGATTGGTTATGAGGGACTCCCCTTGTGAAGATGTCCTTGACTCCTTGGCAACGGCGCCAGAAAATGTCTTGATGCACTCGACGATCGACGTAGAGCTCATTGGGAACCCCAAGAGGAAGGTATGATGATCACAGCAGAAAGTTTTCCCTCAGTTATGAAACCAAGGTTTAATCGAACCAGTAGGAGCAAGGAAACACCCGAAAGGTGTTACTAGCTGAGCTTTGGCAGGGCGCACTACCGATGCTAGTAGCAACATGGAGACCTGCACAACACAACCACAGAACTTTGTCCCCAACTTGCGATGACGTTGTCAATCTCACCGTGTTTTGCAGAAAACAAAGGATTAAACGTATCGAATGGAAAGAAGTAATAGTTTGCAGAAAGTAAACACAAAGCAGTAAACAATTTATAGATTATATGTAAAGAAAAAGGACCGGGATCCATAGTTCACTAGAGGTGGCTCTCCTTAGAAGATAACATGCTGGGTGAACAAATTACAGCGGGGCAATTGACAAACACCGAGAAAGCAATACATGCATATACTAATCATCTTAACTCCTTTGAGACTTGATTGGGCATTACAACATAATACATAGACCGCCATCCAACTCTATGACTAATAATCCAACTTCAGGTTATCATCCGAACCCCCTCCAGTATTAAGTTGCAAGAAACAGATTATTGCTTTACAAACTACGTGTAAAGTAAACAATACGATTGTTCTATGAACAAAGGATTGTTGTTTTCTCCCTAGTAGCAACAGCACATCTAGTACCTTAGAGATTTCTGTCACTTCCCCAGATTACCAGAGGCATGAACCCACTATCGAGCATAAATACTAACTCTTGGAGTTGCTAGCATCTACTTGGCTAAGATAGCTACTAACAACGGAAAGCATGCAAGATCTCAAGTAACAAAGACATGATAGAATCAATAATCAATCTGAAATAGCATCTCAATATCCATCAGATCCCCGCAAACACAACATGTATGAATTACAAATAGATGATCTTTATCATGAACGGAGCTCACAAGATCTAAACATGAAAGCACAAAGGAGGAGAAACCAGCCATCTAGCTACTACATGGATCAGTAGTCCAAGGATGAACTACTCACGCATCACACCGGAGGCTTGCATGATGATGAAGAAGGCCTCTAGGGTGAATTCCCCTCTCCGGCAGGGTGCCGGGAAGAGCTTCAGATCCCTCCCGATCTAGGGATGGAGATGACGGCGGCTACAGACTCTTTCGTGGATTTTTTATCGGGTACCTAGGGTTTTCGTCCCGAGGGCAATATATAGGCGGAAGGAGAGGCCGAGGGGGTGCCGGGAGCGACCACACCACCCCCTGGCGCGGGCCAGGCCTGGCCGCGTGGCCAGGTGGTGTGGTGGCTCTCTGGCCCTTCTCTGTCTCGTATTCTGGCACTTGATCTCTTCCGGAAAAATAGGCACTTTGGCTTTTGTCCCATCCAATTCCGAGAATATTCATTTTCTGACTTTCTTGGAACCAAAAACAGCAGAAAATAGGCAGCTGGCACTGTGGCTCTTGTTAATAGGTTAGTCCAAGAAATCATATGAAAAGTACTCCAAAGTTGGAACAAAACACAAGAAAGTGGATATAACCAAGCATGGAACATCAAAAATTATAGATACATTTGCAATGTATCAGGGGTTCGGATTGATAACCTGAAGGTTGATTATTAGTCATAGATGCAGTTGGATTACGGTCTGTGTATAATGTTGTAATGCCCAATCAAATCTCATAGGAGTCAAGATGATTGGTATATGCATGTATGCTTTCTCGATGTTTGTCAATTGCCCCACTGTAATTTGTTCACCCAACATGTCATCTATCTTAAGGAGAACCACCACTAGTGAACTATGGACCCCAGTCCTTTATTTTACTATCAATCTACAATCAACTGTTTATTGTTTTCTGTTTACTTTCTGCAAGCTTTTACTTTCTTCCACACAATATGTTTAATCCTTTGTTTTCAACAAAACCGGTGAGATTGACAACCTCACTATAAGTTGGGGGCAAAGTTTTGTGGTTGTGTTGTGCAGGATTCCAAGTTGGAAACAACACCTTGGAGGTGTTTCCTTGCTCCTACTAGTTCGATAACCTTGGTTTCATAATTGAGGGAAAACTTGTTGTTGTGCTCATCATACCTTCCTCTTGGGGTTCCCCAACAAGCTCGATATATTTTGGGCCAACAAGCAATAAGCGATACATTAATCTATCAAAGTCCTATGTAAGATGAGACGCAGATAGAATATCAGAATAGTAAGGCAAGATATGCTGAACATATATGATGCATGAACTAAGTAGATGGCATTGCACAACATTTGGTGGGGATTGAGGTACAAAACATGGAAGATGAAACAAATATCACAATGATAAGACAGAGAAGCACCTTGGGCAGTGGATAAGCAGGTGGATTAGGGAGGGGGTTCTCGACCGGTCCATCTTCCTGAGTCAGGTCTCCCTCTGGGTTTTGTTGATCTTGAGGATAAAATTCTGCATCAGAATCTTGGACTTCATGATTGGTGGTGGTAGCTACGAAATATCTAACTCTCTGCGGGCCGAGCAACCTTGCATATTTGGAATTCTTTAATAATCGATCTTCCATAATCTTATGTCCTTCCTCATCAGGCGGACGCAAATCACCTTACATGCATCAGCAAAAAATATATCTTATGAGATTTAAGAGTGAGGTGTGTGTAGAAGAGCAAGTTCGTACAATGCTAGCAAGCAGTTGAAAGCTCTAAAGGAACAATGACAGACATATGCTTATACGATGCCTCGACAAGAAATGTCGGAGTACAAGATAAAAAACTCAGTGCAAGAATGCAGTGAAACAAGCGATGAACTACTTTCAGACATCAGATGCGTAAAGAGCATATGAAGTGTATGGTGATGACCCACAAGTATAGGGGGTGTATCGCAGTATTTTCGATAAGTAAGAGTGTCAAACCCAACAAGGAGCAGAAGGTGTTGACAAGTGGCTTGGAGCAGGAATTATCTGTAAATACTTGGCAAACGGATTTTTAGTGGTTTTTGATAATGCAGATAAATAAAGTGTGAGTAAATAAAAGATAATAAGAATAATTGCAGCAAGTGGCCCAATCCTTTCTTTCACAAAGGATAAGCCGGTTGTATTACTTAAGATGACCAAACGTTCTCGAGGACACATGGGAATATGGAGTGGTGATGATGGTGCTGGTGGAGATGATGATGACGATGATCCCGATGAAGTCCAGCTTGATGGTGGTGTTGATGACGATGATCTCCCCTCTCCGGGAAGGAATTTTCCCCGGCATATTTCTGCCTGCTAGAGAGCTCTTTCTCTCTCTGCAGTTTTCCGCCCCGCAGAGGTGGCGGACTCTTTGTGTGGTTGCTCCCCGAGTCTTAGGGTTTTGTGGGGAATATATATGCCAAAGAGCAGAGCTAGAGGTGGGCCAGAGTGGCCACACCACCTGGTGGCGTGGCCAGGGCTGGCCCGCGTCAAGGGGGTGGTGTGGGCCCCCTGTGGCCCATCTCCGCTACCCCTTCTGGCTTCCTTCGTCTTCTGGAAAATAGGATTTTCCATATATTTTCCAGGATTTTCTGATCTTCATGAATTTCGCCTCCAAACAGTGCCTTTTCCATCAGAATCCTGACTTCAGTGGTCCATCCTCCAAAAGTCATCAACCATGCAAAAACAGATGAAATAACATAAGTATCATCTCTTAATATGAAATATATCGATGAATAATAGTAAATTATGATATAGAATAGTGATGCAAAATGGACATATCAACTCCCCCAAGCTTAGACTTCGCTTGTCCCCAAGCGAAAACTGAGCTTAATAAACATGACCTTAGGTTTATGGAGTGAAGTGTCGATAAAAGAATACGGAGAAGAAGCATCACATTCATCAATACATAAATCATAATAGAAGACAACTCACTATTATATAACTTAACTTGCGCAATAAGTAAAGGAAACACAACAAAGATCCACAAAGTAAATCATAATTGGTAATGGCAAACTTTGTACTTGGTCAAAGGATAGTTAACAATTTGCAGGAGTTCAAACATGAAGGGGTTTTCAATGATAGCTTTCAAAGTAATATTCACTAAGATACGAGCAGTCTACAAAACAAGGAACATAAGAAACATGATTGAATAAATCATCATATGAATGAATGAAACACAACAACTCAAATACTTGCTGAGATAAAAAGGAATAGGTTTACTGACTCAACTAAAAAGTAAAAGATAGGCCCTTCGCAGAGGGAAGCAGGGATTTCAAGTTTCATAAAGAGCTTCCAAAAATTATGGTACTTATTAGCTTTCAGCTCTCATTACCCCTATCATAAGCATCTTGAGGTGATTAAGGTTAAAGTAAACAAATATGAGGATATGCTTGACAAGTTATAAGTTGAAAATCTCATGCCCCATGCTTACGAGTACCAGACCTCATGCTACTCAACTTTAGTCACGATTAAGTTCTTATCATTGTAAATACATGTGTATCATGGAGAACCACCAATGGGGTACCCCTTGCCCGATGATATGGAAGCTTTCCCATATCAAAATGACAAGGCAAGCAAACAATGAGCATCTCAGCTATCCTTTTATTTGTTATTTGCATAGGTTTTTATTGAGGATGCTTCACAGATTGCTCACTATGGTTATGCTGCAAGGTTCCACCATGATTAGGCATGGCTTAGGCTAGCCGCCCAGGCGTTTCTCTAACACACATACAAACTCCATGAGCTTACAAGCTCCCCTTTTATTTCACACCACCGAGATCATTAAGCAAAAGAATCATGATATCAACTAAATAAGTGCAATGTTGAAAGCGTTCCTCATGGTAACATGGTTCTGCTAATCCACAACATATAAAGCACAATCATATACGCAACATAGATGGACACAATGGTTCAAGTTTATTAAGTGCATGAAAGTAAAGTGTGCCCATCAAGTTCGTGAGAGCTTTAATCACTAATTTTCACAAAACAAGTTTAATTCGGAAGGTAGATAAAAACATGAATTTACTTGGAATAGCAATAATGCTAATAGGTAGGTATGGTGGACACAAATGGCATAGGTTTTGGTTTAAGGATTGGATGCACGAGAAGCATTCCCTCTCAGTACAGGTTTTTGGCTAGCAAGGTTGGGTAGCAAGCATAAGAGTTGAAGGAAACAAACATACAAGTGATAAAAAACAGACATGCAATCTTCCTTGGAAGCACAAAAGATCTTAACTAGAGGATACTAAGCTTATGAGCCAATCAAGAAAGAAAGATGATGAAATTATATTTCTTAAAAGTACTTTTCTCTTTTTCATTCAATTCTCAAAATAGTGTTGCTACTAACCGAGCCAGGTTTGCCAAAACCAACTAAATTTACTTAATGATCCCAAAGTGATACCAATACTAACAACAAGATCAATCATATAACAGAAATTGCAAACTAAAATAAGATGTGCAAAAGAGTAAATGATAGGACTTCTCATTAATATTCCATAACGGCAACTCACACCAAGGGATACATAGATATCTAACGAGAGGGGAGATACTTCCATAATGCAAACCATCCTATATGATAACTTCTCTATTCATGATATGACTCTACTTAAAAGATAAAAAGATAAAAGATAGTGATGTGATACCATGTCACTCCCCCAAGCTTGGAACAAACCAAGGGGATGCTAAAACCTGATGACGAATTACTCCTTCGGTGGTGGTGGTGGTGGTGTTCTATCGATGAGATTTTCAATCAATTCCCTCAAATCCTCAATCTCGAAGGTGATAGTACGAATCAACTCTGAATTGTGCTCAATACGATTCATGATCATGTTAGGATGTGAATCCCAGCTGTTGCAATTATTTTCCCACTCTTCCTCCTTGAAGTCTTCTTTTCCTGCATGGTTAGAACGAGGCATATCCCAATTGGAGGGTATTTTTTCCTTGGGCATATTCTGGAATTGCTGCACATGGATAAGGGTATGGAAGGGATTCTTGGTGCGTGGACGAGGTGACCATGAAGCCAAGCAATGACGTGGAACCTTACCTCCAGTGGACATCTGTGCAGTCCTTTTGAACCTGGCAGGATTTTCCACCACTCCAATGCTTGCAATTGTGGTGCTGGTGTGCGGATGCTGGTCTTCCTTTGCCTCCTCTTCAACTTCACTCTCGATCTCCTCCTCCTGCTCAGAGTCTTGGAGATCCTCCTCCGCAGGCCCCTTGCCCTTATAGTTGGCGGAGACCATTGTGCCTCTAAACTTTTAATATTAGTTCCTGACAGAAATAGATCGAAACAAAAACACGACGAGAACACGATATACGAACCTCGGGGGATTTGGGGGATTATATATTATGAAGTTTTACAACGAAAGGAAAGTACTGGGAGAAAACGGGCCAGAGACGGGCTCCGGGGTGGCCACACCCCCTAGTAGCACGGCCAGGTGGGCCCAGGCCACGGGGTGGTGTGAGCCATCCGGGCTCCGCTTCCGTCCCTCTTTCGACTCATTGCTTTCCATGTTAGATAAAAACTGCAAAAATATAAATTGATAGATTTTCGCGAACCTTTTCTTAACAGAACTGTTACCTATTCGAACACGGACTCTGCAGGTCTCTGAATTTGGTCTTTGATAAACATTTCCGGTGTCACCATTTGAATAACATCAATACCTTCATCTTCATAAACATATTTCTTGAGTCTTTTGACCATTCACCATCTTATTACACCATTTTCTCCTACAGCTTGGAAATTTCTTTCACACCATTCTCATTAGCGCATGCAAGGTAATAAACCTTTTAAGTTCAATTTCAACTGAAATCCACCAATCTACTGAAACAACTCCTTCCAAAATCCCAAAAAGGAATTCAAAAAGGAAATCGATTTAAGAGGCAAATGCAAGAGTGGCGAAAATCTGTCAAAACAGACTAGCAGGTAAAGATCAATTATTTCGAAAATCTTTTGTTGCTCAAATCAAAAAGTGCAAAACTAACGAAAGTTAAAATAATAACCTGGGGCATGCACACACAAAATTACATATCAGTACGACGTTCTGGGATTTTTCACGATTTTTTATAGTGAAGCACAAAAATCTGTTTCGAGATAGCAACTTCCCCAAATCTTACTTCTCTCTCATTAGAGGTTGGTCTTGACACAAAAACCAAACAAAAAGATAAGGAGAGGTTATTGCAGAAGCAATAACTTCTAAGACTCAAATAAACAAAAACAAACTGAAAGCAAAAATATATTGGGTTGTCTCCCAAAAAGCTCTTTCTTTATAGCCATTAAGATGGGCATGATAATTTCAATGATGCTCACATAAGATTATGAATTGAAGTAAAAGAGAGCGTCAAGAATCAAATATACACATGTTTAAGTCTAACCCACTTCCTATGCAAGGGAATTTTGTAAGAAAATAAATTGTTGAAAACAGAGGCTGCTAGCATAGGAAGGCAAAACAAGTGCAACATAAAGATTTTCAGCAGAAAGCGAGGAAACTTAATATTATTGAGATGCATAAGAACAATTTTTCCTCTCTCATAATAACTTTCAGTATCATGCATAAATTTAACGATATCACTATCACATGAACCATTGTAGAAATAATCACTTATTCTAACAAAAAACACAGGGACACTAGCTCTCATAACACTACTTTGTGAAACAATATTAGAAGTATCCTTACAGAGGATAGTGTGTCCATCTTCCACATATTTAGTGACAAAATCTTTCACATTTGCTATTATAGGTTCAACAGCTATTTGTTCATCAGGTTCAACAGCTTTGTTTGTACTTTCATTAACCATACTAGCTATCATAGAATGTTCCTTTACCTTGACTAGGCAAGGCATTTTCTCGATGTAAGGTTCAGGTAAAATATGATTAGCAGTATAAACTTCAGTATCTCTTGCAGGAACACAGTTAACAATATCTTTATATGGCTCATGATACTTATTCCATTTCTTTTTAGGAATTTCAATACAAGAAGCAAAAGCCTTAAAATAATTTGCTATACTTTGAGAATCAAGACCATAAGCATTACTAATATTATGAAAGTCATCAGTTCCCATAAAAGATTTAATGCATTCATAATCATAATCTATACCTGACTTTCTTCCTTTATCATTCTGCCATGCCTCAGCATTGTCTTGAATATGATCTAGAAGATCCCATTTAGCTTCTTCTTCCATGTGTGTAAATGATCCAGCATAAGAAACATCCAATAGATCCTTATCATGAAGAGAAAGTCTTGCATAAAAGTTATTGATAATAATATTGTTAGGGAGCTCATGAATAGGACATTTGAGCATTAGTAACTTCAATCTCCCCAAAGCTTGAGCTATACTCTCTCCATCACGAGGCTAGAAGTTGTATATTTGATTTCGATCTTTGTGAATCTCACTAGGAGGATAAAATTTTGAATAAAAGAGAGGTACTACTTCCTCCCATTCAAGAGCTTGACCATTCTTCAGCAGCTTGTACCATTCCTCAGCTCTTCCTTTCAGTGATAATGAGAATGACTTCTTCTTGACTTGATCTGTTGTAATACCTGCACACCTGAACAACCCGCATAATTCGTGTAAAAAGAGCAAATGATCACTGGGATGGATAGTACCATCTCCAAAATAGTAGTTATCCATAACATGATCAATAAGTCTTGTAGGTATCTTAAAAGTATCATTTTCAGTAGGTGTTGATTCATCTACTACCTTAGCAGTGATAGTAGCATTACTAAATAAGAAACTAAGTGAATTATCCATATTGAGAATAAAGTAACTAATAGAAATAAACAATGCTCACAGTAGAAGTTTCCTTTACCAGTTCCACTCTTCAATAGCGCTTCACTCCCCGGCAACAGCGCCAAAAGATAGTCTTGACGACCCACAAGTATAGCAGGTGTATCGCAGTATTTTCGATAAGTAAGAGTGTCGAACCCAACGAGGAGCAGAAGGTGTTGACGAGTGGCTTGGAGCAGGAATTCTCTGTAAATACTTAGCAAACGGATTTTTAGGGGTTTTAGATAATGCAGATAAATAAAGTGCGAGTAAATAAAAGACTATAAGAATAATTGCAGCAAGTGGCCCAATCCTTTCTTTAGCAAAGGATAAGCCGGTTGTATTACTTAAGATGACCAAACGTTCTCGAGGACACATGGGAATATTGTCAAGTGCTTTCGCTTCATATAGTTGATTAATCTTCTTTAGTTTGATGTGTTGTGTGGGTGAACCTATGCTAGTGTACTGACCTTCCTAGGACTAATACATACTTGTGATTATACCCCTTGCAAGCATCTCCAAGTACAAGAAAGTAATTAAGATAGAAACCTAACCACAACTTTGAACTCTGAGATCCTACACTCCCTTGTGCAAAGGTTTCCTAACGAGGGTTCAGGTTTCTGTCACTCCGGCAACCCCTGCGATTAGTAGCCAAATACAAAATGCATTCCCCTAGGCCCATAAAGGTGAAGTGTCATGTAGTCGATGTTCACATGACACCACTAGAAGAATAACACCACAACTTAATTATCAAACCATTAAATCTTCCTCAACACAATTCCACTACTAACAACATGACTTCTCCCATGTCCTCAAGAACTAAATAAACTACTCACAGGACATCATATGGATCAAGATCAGAGATGAAATAATGATAAGTAACAATCTGAACATGAATGATAATTCGATGGTTCCACTTAATAGCATCAACTACAACAAGTAATCAATACCAGGAAAGTTTCCCCTAAGAACTATGCAAGATTCAACCCAATTGTTACAGCGGTATGGAGTGGTGATGATGGTGCTAGTGGAGATGATGATGATGATCCCGATGAAGTCCAGCTTGATGGTGGTGTTGATGGCGACGATCTCCCCTCTTCGGGAAGGAATTTCCTCGGAAGATTTCTGCCTACCGGAGAGCTCTTTCTCTCTCTGTAGTTTTCCACCCCGCAGATGCGGCGGAATCTTTCTTTGCTTTCTCCCCGGGTCTTTGGGTTTCGTGTGGAATATATATGCCAAAGATCAGATCTAGAGGTGGGCCAGGGTGGCCACACAACCTAGTGGCGCGGCCAGGGCTGGCCCGTGCTAGGGGATGGTGTGGGCCCCCTGTGGCCCATCTCTGCTCCTCCTTCTGGCTTCCTTCGTCTTCTGGAAAAATAGGATTTTCTATATAATTTCCAGCATTTTCTGATCTTCGCGAATTTTGCCTCTAAACTGTGCCTTTTCCATTAGAATCTTGACTTCAGCGGTCCATCCTCCAAAAGTCATCAACCATGCAAAAACAGATAAAAATAACATAAGTATCATCTCTTAATATGAAATATATCGATGAATAACAGTAAATTATGATATAGAATAGTGATGCAAAATGGACGTATCATATGGCGGTAACCTTTGTGACCGTGATTACGCGATTTCCTTCCCGTGCCTTTGCCGGACTTATGGTGAGCTACGACCTTGACATTCGCCCTTGTGCGAGTTTGCCTCCCCATCTCTCCGGTGTCGTGGACAAGGTCGAGGAAGCAGATCCTATGTCGTGGAGTCGGGGAAGTCGATCCAACGAAGCTACGATGGTGTTGCTGAGCCGGCTCCGGCGCCGTTGACCTCGTGTATAGAGGAGCTGATCTGGAGCGGGCCGGCATCATGAGCTGGTAAAATGTCTTCGCGGTCGCTACGGTGTCATGCCAGTGGGGAGGCTGTGAAGGGGAGATGGGACAGAAGGAGCACGGCCGTGGTCGTGCAAGGTGATCTCGAGGGATTCGGTCCGAAGGGCGCGGGTGCTACTAGTATATTTGAAACTTTGAATTGTATGACGCGTGGGAATTTACAAGAGAAACCATTTTGAGGAATGGCCTTTGGCATGTTGTTTCTGGACCGAAGGGCGAGATGAAAATTTAGTACCATTTGAATTTTGGATGCAGGAGCCCATTGCGGCGGGTGTTTCTGGCGCACTGCTTGGTGGAAGAGGTGATTTCGGCTTGTGGTTTGTCGCTCAGTTGATTTTTTTTGTACTCGATCTACTACTGCAGTCTAAAAGTTTGACTTTAGGGCCACACAAGTATATAGTGCATGAATTTATTCACGGTAATGGGAACAAACTACCTTTCATGGTAATGTGTTAATTTTTGGCAAAACGTGTTTCTATAGATCTAAATGAAAGTGCAAAATAAGGCTTTTCCATTTTTTGAATGGCTAGAATGAGACTAGGATACATTGTCTAGATGAAGCAATTAGGTACAGTACAGTTTCATACAGCATGCCAAAGAAAATATTAGGCTGACAACATAATGAAAGTCATCCTCATTATTCGAAATAACAATCTATTCGCATGGCGGCTCTTTCATAACCCTTCGAAAATCATATGTCTGCAAAGATGCACGGAGAATCTCTGCTCGTGCTTTGACCTGTTCCAAAACCGTCACGTTGATCTCATTGACATCTGCATTAGTCGAATTGGGAACACGGTTTTCAGAGACTCACTTCTGAAGATCAGTGGCAGCATCAAGGCCATCTTCAATAGTAGAAATCCATCCTCGGTTCAATTCTCTGATCCGCCGAGTGGTTGTGTCCAAATCCTTTTGGAGAAGCCTAATCTTAGCTTCGGCCATGCACCATACTTTGGTTTGGTTCGAAATGGCTGTATCACTGGCACACTGAATATATGTGCTGCGAACCTCCTTGGCAGGGACATGATCATGTACTTTCTTTTGCAAATTGCAAAGCAACAAATCAATCAGTAAATAACACGCAAGATGCAACAAATAGCCATGTTTAGGGTACTCGACCAGGCCATGTTTCTGTACTTGTTGTGTTGTGCCGAGCGGGGCTAGATCCGCATGTCCAAAACTCTTCAGGATTCCTTGGCAAGACGGGGCATGTTTCGGATATATACTAGTATGACAAGATAGCGAAAGCAAAGGCTGAACTACTGTCAAAAATAAAATGCACAACGACAGCGCGCGTATATGAAAAATGGAGGCAAACCATTGTCTAGGGAGGATTGTTGGGGGTTATCATTGGGCTAGCGAGGCTTCGTACTAGTGCGAGATAACCAATTTGTCTTGACGACTAGCAGTTGCCTTCTTTTCACTTTGAACCGATCCCGTGGTACTGTAACTAGCATGCATTAGAAATAATTGGTAATGAGAAGGCACAGCAAGGAAGCGATGAACTACATTCGGAAGTAGTAGTAAAGTGGAAGGAAAGCAGGCTTAATAAGTGTGCAGCAACCTTCGTATAGGTTGTATGGACTTCTAACCATAGCCCTGGTGAGGGGTCCGCGTGGCGTACGCATCTCTCAGTTGGGTGGTGAGGAAGTTGACACTCTGAGTGGGGGAAGCAGATGCGACGAAGCAACGACGGTAGTGTGGATGATGGCGTCGCTGAGTAGACTCTGGCGACCTAGAAGTCGGCTAAGGAGGGATGGGATAGAGGGTGATGTGAGTATCAATTGTGGAGTCGGCGGGCGAGCGAGCGAGAGGCCCTGTCAGTATGGAGGTAGCTAGCATTTTCCGAGAACTGGGAAGTGAAGGAAGGGTTAAATTTTGGGAAAGGTAGAAGGGAGGGTCCCGCCAATAATCCTCTAAAATTTTGAACTAGAAGATCCTGCCAATATCACGCGAAAATTTAGTGCTGAATCGCGCTTGGCTCACCTCCCGAGTAGTATTAAAAGGAAGGCTCAAAAAGCAGCACGCGTCGAATGCGATGGGACGGTGGTGTGTGCAGCTTGTGAAGAAAAGTCGGAGTCTAGTACGATGGCAGATAGATGAAAAAGAAAATTGGGGTGGTGCTGTCTGCTAGCCGTGGCCCTCATAAAAAATAAATAAATATTTCAAATTCGTATAAATACATCAAATCATTGATCCAACGTTCAGCATTCAAAGTTATTTGTATGAATGATGCCCATATACTGTAGTGAGCAAAAAGGCTGAGTGAACTTGAGTTTCTTATCTAAACAGTGCGCACATGCATATGCCAACTCATTTGAACTAATTTAGGCAGACAGACCTAGGAATCACAAGGAAAACATGCATGCTCTGCAGTGTCCGGAAACATGGCGCGCTTGTCGCATTTCGAGCCAAATTCTTCTGATTTTCTTTACTAGTACGAAACATCCTCGTAATCACTTGGAAAAGTGAAAAATGTTCTTTCATAATTGTCCGAAACTCCCACGGTTAACATTGTTTACTACGCCAAGACGCACCCATCTACCCGATGTGATAACCGTATCATAAAGTGTAGCTAGGGTATCGATATATATGGCAATAACCTTATTGGTCCTTCAGACTGAAACCCAATAATGTTCACGCATTGTAGGCTACTAGTAAATTGCACGTGCCATGCACATGTGACTCAGATAATAGACATATGGCATATCATCATTATATAAAATTATAATAGGTAAAGCACAAAAAATTATAAATTTGATCAACATATATAAAGTATGGGTGTATATTTGGTTCTTATACTTTGTATCATCATCTAGAAGTCAAAGATTATTAGCTACCTAACACTTGAAATTTTTGGTGACATGGTCTAGAGAAACGAGGGAGAGGATTCTAGGAGTATGATGGAGAAGTGTGTTTTGAGGTTTGTGCATAGCATTCATTCTGCTGAAGACTATCTATAGAATATTCTAAATGCTCGAATGGAAAATAAGATCCAACGGTTGGAAATATTGGGATTCACGAGTATTGATCCAACGGTCATCATTTAAAGTTATTTGTATCTTACCACTATTAGTAAATTGCACATGCCCTACACGTGAGACTCAGATAATAGACGTCTGACATATCACCACTATATAAAATTATCTCTACTATTATAATTGAGCAGTTTCGAATTGGATCCATAGCACCAATCCTGACCGTTGGGCTATTAGATCCAATGGTTCAAATCAGCTAGATTCGTGTTAAATAGTACCTAGAGAAAACTCCACCATGTTCTAGAACCATCATTTCACCACCCCGAAAATTTCATAGCACAGTAGGTTGTATTCTTAATATGTGTAGATAGTTACTATTAATAGACTTAATTTATGCATTTTGGGGGTGGTGACATGATGGTTCTAGAACATGGTGGGGTTTTCTCTAGGTCTGTACTATATATTCAACACGAAACCAGTTGCTCTGAACCATTGGATCTAATAGCCCAACGGTCAAGATTGGTCCTATGGATCCAATTCAAAACTGCTCCATTATAGTAGTAGATATAGAGATATCTTACCACTATATAGTGTACGAATAACTTTGAATATTGATTATTGGATCAAGACGCATGAATCCCAACATTTCTAGCTATTTGATCTTCTTTTCCATTCTAGCATCTAGAAGATTCTATTGATAGTCTTTAGCATAATGAATGTTATGCACAAACCTCAAAACACACTTCTCCATCATACTAGAATCTTCTCCCTCGTAGCTAATAATCGTTGACTTCTACATGATCTTATCTTATCTTACCACTATATAGTGTACGAATAACTTTGAATGTTGACCGTTGGATCAAGATTCACGAATCCCAACATTTGTAGCTATTGGATATCATGTACAGGTCAACGATTATTAGCTATATAAAACTTTAAAATTTTGGTAACATGGTCTAGAGAAACGAGGGAGAATATTCTAGAATGATAAGTGTTATTTGAGTTTTGTGCATAACATTCATTGTGATGTAGACTATCAATAGAATCTTCTAGATGCTTGAATGGAAAAGAAGATCCAACGGCTCGAAATGATGGGATTCATGAGTCTTGATCCAACGGTCAATATTCAAAGTTGTTCGTACACTATATAGTGCTAAGATAAGATCATGTAGAAGTTAACGATTATTAGCTATCTAAAACATGATTTTTTTGGTAACATGGTCTAGAGAAACGAGGGAGGAGATTCTAGAATGATGAGGAAAGTGTGTTTTGAGTTTTGTGCATAGCATTCATTGTGATGAAGACTATCAATAGAATCTTCTAGACCATTAAAAATAGAATCTTCTAGATGCTAGAATGGAAAAGAAGATCTAACGGCTGGAAATATTGGGATTCGAAAGGTCTTGATCCAACGATCAATATTCAAAGTTATTTGTACACTATATAGTGTTGAGATTATAACAGGTAAAGCAGAAAAAATATAAATTTTATCAACATCTATAAAATAAGGGTGTATATATATTCTTGTACTCTGTATATCATGTAGACGTACGTCAACGATTATTAGCTATCTAAAATTTTAAAATTTTGATAACATGGTCTAGAGAAACGAGGGAGAAGATTCTAGAATGATGGAGAAGTGAGTTTTGTGCATAGCATTCATTGCAATGAAGATTATCAATAGAATCTTCCAGATGCTAGAATGGAAAAGAAGATCCAACGGCTGGGAATGTTGGGATTCGCGGGTCTTGATCCACTGGTCAATATTCAAAGTTGTTCGTACACTATATAGTGGTAAGATCATGTAGAAGTCAACGATTATTAGCTACTAGTAAGTTGCACGTGCCTTGCACGTGAGACTCGGATAGTAGACGTATGACATATCTGTATACAATTATAATTGGTAAAGGACCAAAAAATTGATCAACATCTATAAAGTATGGGTGTATATATTTGGTCCTTGTACTTTGTATCATCATGTAGAAGTCAAAGATTATTAGCTACCTAACACATGAAATTTTTGATAACATGGTCTAGAGAAACAAGGGGGGAGATTCTAGTATGTTGGAGAAGTGTGTTTTGAGGTTGTTCATATCATTCATTATGCCGAGGACTATCAATAGAATCTTCTAGATGATAGGATGGAAAAGAAGATCCAATGGCTCACAAAGCTGGGATTCGCGAGTCTTGATCCAACGGTCAACATTCAAAGTTATTCGTACACTGTATAGTGGTTTGTAATGAAGACTATCAATAGAATCTTCAAGATGCTAGAATGGAAAAGAAGATCCAACAGCCAGAAATGTTGGGTCGCGAGTCTTGATCCAACGGTCAATATCCAAAGTTGTGTGTACACTATATAGTGGTAACATCATGTAGAAGTCAACGATTATTAGCTACTAGTAAGTTGCATGTGAGACTTGGATAGTAGACGTATGACATATCATCATCACCAAATACAATTATCTTACCACTATATAGTGTACGAATAACTTTAAATGTTGACCGTTGGATCAAGATTGGTGAATCCCAGCATTTCTAGCCATTGGATCTTATTTTCCATTCTAGCATCTAGAAGATTCTATTTGTAGTCTTCGGCATAATGAATGTTATGCACAAACCTCAAAACACACTTCTCCATCATACTAGAATCTCCCCCCTTGTTTCTCTAGACCATGTTATCAAAAATTTCATGTGTCAGGTAGCTAATAATATTTGACTTCTACATGGCATACAAAGTACAAGGATACACCCATACTTTATAGATCTTGATCAAATTTATAATTTATTGTGATTTACCAATTATAATTTTATATAGTGATGATATGCCATACGTCTACTATCTAAGTCTCACGTGCAAGGCACGTGCAACTTACAGTAATTGGTAAAGCACAAAAAAATATAAATTTGATCAACATCTATAAAGTATGGGTGTATATTTGGTCCTTGTACTTTGTATCATTATGTAGAAGTCAAAGATTATTTAGCTACCTAACACATGAAATTTTTGATAACATGGTCTAGAGAAACAAGGGAGAAGCTTCTAGTATGATGGAGAAGTGTGTTTTGAGGTTTGTGCATAGCATTCATTATGTCGAAGACTATCAATAGATTCTTCTAGAAGCTAGAATGGAAAAGAAGATCCAACTGCTAGAAACACTAGGATTCGCGAGTCTTGATCCAACGGTCAACATTCAAAGTTATGTGTACACTATATAGTGGTAAGATAAGATAAGATACGATAAGATCATGTAGAAGTCAATGATTATTAGCTACTCCGTACTAGGGAGAAGATTCTAGTATGATGGAGAAGTGTGTTTTGAGGTTTGTGCATAGAATTCATTATGTTGAAGACTATGTATAGAATCTTCTAGATGCTAGAATGGAAAATAAGATCCAACGGTTGGAAATATTAGGATTCGCTAGTCTT
Organism: Avena sativa; assembly: GCA_916181665.1. Classification (NCBI taxonomy): domain Eukaryota; kingdom Viridiplantae; phylum Streptophyta; class Magnoliopsida; order Poales; family Poaceae; genus Avena; species Avena sativa. The sequence continues at coordinate 311,965,919 of OV702291.1, forward strand.
GATCCAACGGTCAGCATTCAAAGTTATTCATACACTATATAGTGGTTATATCTCTACTACTATAATGGAGCAGTTTTGAATTGGATCCATAGCACCAATCCCAACCATTGTGATGTTAGATCCAATGGTTCAGAGAAGCTAGATTCATGTTGAATAGCACCTAGAGAAAACTCCACCATGCATGTTGTAGAACCATCATGTCACCACCCCAAAATTTCATAGCACGGTAGGATGTATTCTCTCTACTACTATAATGGAGCAGTTTGGAATTGGATCCATAGCACCAATCCTGACCATTGGGCTCTTAGATCCAATGGTTCAGAGCAGGTAGATTCGTGTTGAATAGTACGTACCTAGAGCAAACTCCACCATGTTCTAGAACCATCATGTCACCACCCCCCCCCCCCCCGCCAATTTCATAGCACATTATTAGGCTGTATTCTCAATATGTGTAGATATAGTTATTATTAATACACTTAATGTATATGAATTTTTCTCTAACAAGACTATTGGTTAATAACAACTCAATTTTTGTTAAATCACATTTCATACATTAGAGAAAAAATTCATAAATTAAGTTTATTAATAATAATTACATACACATATTTAGAATACAGCCTACTGTGCTATGAAATTTTGGGGGTGGTGACATGATGGTACTAGAACATGGTGGAGTTTGCTCTAGGTACTATTCAACACGAATCCAGCTGCTTTGAACCATTATATCTAACAGCCCAACGGTCAGGATTGGTGTTATGGATCCAATTCAAAACTTCTCCATTATAGTAGTGGAGATCTAAAACATGAAAGTTTTGGTAACATGGTCTAGAGAAATGAGGGAGAAGATTCTAAAATGATGGAGAAGTTTGTTTTGAGTTTTGTGCATAGCATTCATTTTGATGAAGACTATCAATAGAATCTTCTAGACCGTTCAAACAAATAGAATCTTATAGATGCTAGAATGGAAAAGAAGATCCAACGGCTGGAAATGTTGGGATTCACGAGTCTTGATCCAACGGTCAATATTCAAAGTTATTCGTACACCATATAGTGGTAACATAAGATTATAATAGGAAAAGCAAAAAAATTATCAACATCTATAAAGTATGGGTTTATATATTTGGTTCTTGTACTCGTATGTCATGTAGAACTCAGCGATTATTAGCTATCTAAAACTTTAAAATTTTGGTAACATGGTCTATAGAAACGAGGCAGAAGTTTCTAGAATAATGGAGAAGTGTGTTTTGAGTTTTGTGCATAGCATTCATTGTGATGAATACTATCAATAGAATCTTCTAGATGCTAGAATAATAGAAAAGAATATCCAACGGCTGGAAATATTGGGATTCGCGAGGATTCACGAGTCTTGATCCAACGGTTAATATTCAAAGTTGTTCGTATATTGTTTACCAATTGCAAGATATGCACATCTACTTGCTTGTAGTACTACCAAATATGGGAAATTTACCATAAACGATGATGTGGATATGTCCACGACCTTGCGAGGTTGCTCGGCCTGAAACTTGTTCATAAAAAACAAGATGATTATTAATCCAATAGATGGCTTGAATTTTGGGGAGGGGGGTTGCTCGAAGTAGATCGGTGTGGACGAGGAAGAGACAAGCCGGACTGTGCACCAACAGTTGCAGAGAAGAGATCGATGGAGGATGGATGGTGAGAGCTGGCGAAGGAGAGAGAAAACACAACTTGTTTTGCATGCATATTACTACTAGTAGGTCCATATATTTACTACTAGTGGAGTGTACCTCGTGTCAGCAGCCTCTGACATCGCACCGCCTTCCGACACCTCCTCCCGCTGCTCTCGCGTTGCCTCCTTTTTTTGGAAGGAGTCGCCTCCCTTTTTGAGTAGTACTAGTACCTAAGTGGAGTGCTTTGCTTTACAGAGAAAAATATTTCCATCGCTTAGAAAATTGGAGTTGTTACTTTTCCTAGTATTTGGGAACTCCCATTGGCAAAGCTATTTACCAACGCCAAGATGCGCACATCTACTTTCTTGTAGTACTACTACAAAATTCCCATAAACATGGATATGTCTGTGACCTTGCTTGGTCGCTCGTCCTGAAACCTGTTTATACTTAAACATGGTAGGCCATTTTTGTGAAGCGGCTTTTTTCAAAAGTTGTGAAAAACTCATGTTTATTATTTTTCATGGCAGGTAGTACAAGCAAAAGGACGCCATGCATGAGTCCCCCTGTTTTTTTGGCCTATTTCTCTCTCTTTTTTCAAAGCAGGGTCAACTTTGCCGGCATGAAAAGTCGAGAAAGAAGTTGAATCTTTGAAAACTCTTGGTCGTGTTCTCCATATATTGGCTTTCTGGTGGGCAACTTCAAAAGATTTTTGTGAAATTTAAAGAGCAATTGGCAGCTCACATGTGGTTCGAAATAATTTGACATAATTTCGATAGACTCCCTTCGATCCATATTAATGTTCATAGATTCATCTAGATTCAAATGTATCTAGTAATGTTTCTGTGCTAGATACATGTACCCGAATGTAGACAAATCTGAGAACATTAATTTGAATCGGAGACAAATACGATAAGAGATGTCTGACATATCATCACTATATAGAACTATAATAGGTAAAGCATAAAAATATAAATTTGATCAACATATATAAAGTATGGGTGTATATTTGGTTTACTTTGTATCGTCATGTGTAGAAGTCAAATATTATTAGCTACCTAACACTTGAAATTTTTGGTAGTAACATTGGTCTAGAGAAACGAGTGATAACATTCTAGTATGATGGAGAAGTGTGTTTTGAGGTTTGTGCATAGCATTAATTATGCTGAAGACTATCAATAGAATCTTTTAGATGCTATAATGGAAAAGAAGATCCAACGGCTGGAAATGTCGTTCGGATTCGCGAGTCTTGATCCAACGGTCAATATTCAAAGTTATTTGAATGATTGTACGAATAACTTTGAATGCCGACCGTTGGATCTCAATACTCGCGAATCCCAATATTTCCAACGATTGGATCTTGTTTTCCATTATAGCATATAGAAGATTGTATAGATAGTCTTCAGCATAATGAATGATATGCATAAACCTCAAAACACACTTCTCCATCATTCTATAATCTTCTCCCTCGTTTCTCTAGACCATGTTACCAAATTTTGAAGTTTTAGATTAGCTAATAATCATTCACTCTACATGATATACGAAGTACGAGAACCAAATATACACCCATATATTATAGATGTTCATCAAATTTATATTTTTTCTGCTTTACCTATTATAATTTTATATAGTGATGATATGTCAGACGTTTATTATATGAGTCTCACGTGCAGGACACGTGCAACTTACTAGTTTACTACTAGCACTACATGAATTTGTTGGATAAATTACATGTTATACTTTTAAAGCTTAATTTTATACTCCCTCCGACCCAAATTAGTTGACTTAGTTTTATCTAGATTCGGATGTATCTAACACTAAAACAAGTCTAGATACATGAATCTAGACAAATCTAAGTCAACTAATTTGGGTCAGAGGGAGTAGCTAATTTCACCCAAAAGTGCATCACGCTTCAATCAATACGTTCGGTGGAATTAAAAGGTTATATCAAAAAATAGGAAATTACATCCGAGTCCATACAATTGGCACAAAGGCCCCTAAAAATTAGCTTGGAAAGGCAGTCGGGTCCGGCTCAATTTCAACCGAGCAGCTGAGCCATACTCTTGCTACCATTGTTTGCTTCACACATGAAACATAGCGCGCACCTGCATGTTGATCATGGTCGAAAGGACGAGATTGCTCGGAACGAGTAGAGGAGCACACTGCCCCCCTACCGAGTCGATTCCCCAGCCACACCTTCGTCGGTCGCAGGTTCCTCACGCTCGAGCTCGAACTTGAGCATGTCCTGGTTGTGAGCAAGAGCCAGCATAAGATCGATAGGCTCGAGGGGACCCAAGATGGCGTCGTCTGCCACGGACACGGCGACCTGGCGCCCACCCAAGTTGTCTGCCCCGGTCGCATGCTCGCTTGCCATAGGTTCCTCGCGCGCGAGCTTGATACATTGCAAATGTATCTATAATTTTTTATGTTCCATGCTTGGTTTTATCCACTTTCTTGTGTTTTGTCCACACTTTGGAGTACTTTTCATATGATTTCTTCGACTAACCTATTAACAAGAGCCACAGTGCCAGCTTTCTATTTTCTGCTGTTTTTGGTTCCAGGAAAGTCAGAAAATGAATATTCTCGAAATTGGACGAGACAAAAGCCAAAGTGCCTATTTTTCCGGAAGTCATCAGATGCCAGAATACAAGACGGAGAGGGGCCAGAGGCCGACCACACCACTTGGCCGTGCGGCCAGGCTTGGCCCGCACCAGGGGGTGGTGTGGTGGCCTCTGGTACCCCCTCGGCCTCCCCTTCCGACTATAAGATGCCCTCGGGACGAAAACCCTAAGGGCCTGATCAAAAAATCCATGAAAGAGTCTGTAGCCGCCGTCATTTCCATCCCTAGATCGGGAGGGATCTGAAGCTCTTCCCGGCACCTTGCTGGAGAGGGGAATTCACCCTAGAGGCCTTCTTCATCATCATGCAAGCCTCCGATGTGATGCGTGAGTAGTTCATCCTTGGACTACGGATCCATGTAGTAGCTAGATGGCTGGTTTCTCCTCCTTTGTGCTTTCATGTTTAGATCTTGTGAGCTTCGTTCATGATCAAGATCATCTATTTGTAATTCATACATGTTGTGTTTGCGGGGATCCGATGGATATTGAGATGCTATTTCAGATTGATTATTGATTCTATCATGTATTTGTTATTTGAGATCTTGCATGCTTTCCGTTGTTAGTAGCTATCTTGGCCAAGTAGATGCTAGCAACTCCAAGAGTTAGTATTTATGATCGATAGTGGGTTCATGCCTCTGGTAATCTGGGGAAGTGACAGAAATCTCTAAGGTACTAGATGTGCTGTTGCTACTAGGGAGAAAACAACAATCCATTGTTCATAGAACAATCGTATTGTTTACTTTACACGCAATTCGTAAAGCAATAATCTGTTGCTTGCAACTTAATACTGGAGGGGGTTCGGATGATAACCTGAAGGTGGATTATTAGTCATAGATGCAGTTGGATGGAGGTCTATGTATAATGTTGTAATGCCCAATCAAGTCTCAAAGGAGTCAAGATGATTAGTATATGCATGTATTGCTTTCTCGATGTTTGTCAATGTAACATACCAAAACTTTAATCCAAGCTTATCAAGATCCAAATCATCAAAATTAGGGTTAACAAAAACTTTTCCAAATTAAAAATAAAAGCATTCATGTGTATGAGCATTTAATTTAGGAATTGATTTGAATTGCCATGGTTCTGTGATTCTTTGGTTGTAAAAAGTTTCTTAGGGGGTTTAAACATCATCTAAACCTTTCCCAAGCCAATCCCAAAGAAAATCAAATCAAAAACAATTAAAAAGTAGGAATGGTCATTTTGGTCATTTTAATCCACTACACTACTTTGAGTGTTCCTAACACTCATTTCTTAACAGAAATAATTCTGGATCTTTACACCCCTTGCTAGTACACCTAATGAGGTACCAAGGCCCACTTTTTGATCTGCTAAAAACATTCAAATACTTATTTTAAATGGCATGGGAAAATTGAATTCAATGCATATGCCTAGATCACCCCTATTTCAAAAACCATCAAATTGAGCTCCACTTTCAAAACCCTTGCAACCAGAGACTACCTAGTACCAGTAGAGAACACTCAAAAAATTTGAAACCAAAATTCAAACTTTTACTTCTTGCGGCCATTTCATCAAACAGGTGGCAGACACAAATCTTGCAAATTCCAAAACACTATAGTGAGCAGTGATTTTGGTCACCATTTGGGCCTAACTTGGTCCCCTTGTCTCCCCAGCTAAAACCCCGGCCCTAGCTCTCTCTCCCTCTCCCCTATCTGCTCCAGTACCAAGCCACTCGACGCCATGCGCCAGGTCGACCATGGACAGCTCGCACCAAGCCGTCCCGCGCTCTCCTTTGCTCGCTGGGAGACAGGCGCCATCACACCGCACCGCCTCGACCAGCCCCCGACCAAAATCGAGCGGAGGACTAGCCGCATTTGCTCGCTCCCATGCCTCTGTCCGCCATGCCGATCACCCCGGAGCGCCGCGCCCACCAGAGCAGCACCGGCCTCGCCTAGCCCTAGCCTTGCGTGGCAGCACCCGCAGCAGGCCCAGCAACCGCCCAGACATCCTCGTTCGCCACCTCGCGACCAGCAGCCCAGAGGAACAGTGTCGAACACCGCCGCCCGCGCTCAGTTCACCGCACGCCCCCGACCAGTAGATACCTCGCCTTGCCGCGCCTTTAAGCCCCAGAGGACCGCCGAGGGACAGAGAATCCATTGCCGCCCTCGCCCATGCCGAGAGCGCCCCGCATCGTCGTCACCGATGACCTCACCGGAGCTTGCTCTGCCCCCTCGTCAACCCTATATAAAGCGGCCACCCCAGCCTCATTTCTCCACACTCACTCACTTCCCACCTCTCACTAAACCTCACCCACCTCTAGCCGATGCTACTCAAGCTCAGTCTCGCCAGAATTGGAGCCGAAGCCGCCGCAGCAAGACATGAAGGGCGTCTGCGATTTAGGGCACCCCAAGCTCCGCTGCAACCACGTCTCGCGTCGCCGTCATCTACCAGCCCGTTTGCCTGCCTCACCAAGCTTGCTGGAGCCCTGGTATGCCCCCAGTCTACCCCCACCACCGCGTCTAGGTCAGACTCTCGCCGGAGTAATCCGTCGTTGACGATGACCTCCCACTGTTGGATCGTCTTTAGAACGTGTGGCCTAGGAGGCTAGATACCGTTTCGGTGTTTTTGTGCCGTTGACTGGTGGAGCCCGCATGTCAGGCAGCCCGTTGCGTGCACTATGTGTAGCTAGGCCGGCCCAGTAGTTCCCGCGCGAGTTAGAAATTCAAATTTAGTTTTTTCTATTTAGAGTTAATCTAGTTTCTGTCCACTAGTTTAAAAATCAATTATGGGAGTTGGACAAATCCAATTTGCATGAAACCAATTTTTCCTGAAAGGTATTGAAATGATCTATCCAAGCCTGTTGGATTTAATTCAATTAGAGTTATAGATCTCTCCTAGTAAAAATAACACAACAGAAGTATTTGCAACTTGCAACATTTTTATAAAATCAACCAAGATAGGTTTTGAGTTGATTCCAACTCTCAAAATTCACATTTCATCATACCTATCTGAATATGTCATAATATTAAGGTTTACATGCAGTGACTTTGGACTAGTACCAAAATAATGCTATATAGGCATTTCTAGTCACTTTAAATCATTAAATATGGAACTTAAACCAAAGTAATTATGATCCAATCCTTAAATCACATTCCCACATGTTAGAATATGTGGTGATGACATGTGTCCACATGATCCCATATTTTAAGTGGTGAATATTAAATATTAGTTAATTTTTCAATGAGTAGAAATTACTTTTCTAAATTAAAAAGAATGAAACTAGTGAATTAAACTTGTGATGCTTGTGATGATAATAGATCATCAAATGTGTGTCTTAGAATGCTAATTATACTAGTTAAGTATTGTTTGGTGATTGTGTACTCCGTATGTATTTATAGACGATAGTACCGACCAAGTCTACGAGGAGGAGGAGTTCTACCAAGAAGAAGAAGAAAACTTCAACCACTGCACCAACCAAGGCAAGCCACCCTTAACAGTGCAAGCTATTGTAGCAAGCTAGAATTAAGTTAGTTAACTTGATCCAAGATGCTATAGGCATGCTTGAGTCATATCACTTTGACTATTAGTTACCCCAAGTCTTATTTACAAGCTTTACTTCCTTTACTTTACCCAAAGTTATCTACTTTTTGAAGGTAGCATAAAGAGTATAAAACTTGCCCTATTTAGAACCCTTTAGATGTCATTCTATGGCATGAGATTGAACCCATCACTTCCACCTTAGTGAACACTCTTAACTTCGTAGTTTAGAGTATATAAAAACTTGAGTCATTTTAGATGGGAGCACTTGGTGAAAATGAATTATGAAAACCTTGGAATGATGAGTCATTCTATTGAGATGTTTTGACATGTGGTGTGAAACACAAATGGTTTATGATGATGAAAATGTTGAGGAATGAGCCTTAACCCTTTTATAAAACTGATGGTTGGATTCGGATGCGATACCATTCCAAATATACCGTACAACCACACTACCTGAATTGGGTAAGGCTTAGCTGGAAATTCATATGCATTAGTATTAGTTCCCTCGCGGAAGAGGTTTGAGCTGAGGCTACCTCTCAATGTTGTCCACCTATGCAGTGCCCAAGATGACTGATGGTCATGGTTGGGAGGCCATGCTCATAGGAGAGGTGCTTATACTAGGGTGTGTAAAGGGAAGGTTATGTTTGATTATCTGCATACTCAGTATGATGATTCAGGGTTATCCCTGACAGATGTATCGAATCTTGTGGTGAAAGTGTACCACCTCTGCAGAGTGTCAAACTATTCAAATAGCTGCGTCCGCGGTTATGGACAGTTGGAATGGCCATACTGTTTCGTTGTCAGATGTGTTCCAAACAACTTATGAAATGAATGATGATTCTTGACTTGACCATAACAGGGTTGTGTTTATGACTTAGCTTCCCAACTTAAGTGATTCTAGAACTTTATTTTATCTTTCTTTGCTTCAGAACTCATCTTAAGTTTCAAACTTAACTTTATTGTTAACTCTGACTTAGCAATTTAACTTAGCATTATATTACTTGTTAGTGGTAGTTTGCGAGTACTTAAAGAGTACTCATGGCTTTTGTCCCTGGCTATTCTCATGGACAGACTATGAAGGAGACTATCAAGATGATGGCCAGCAGGACGGCTATGATAACTAGGACTATTTGCCTTCGTCAGCATTGCCTGTGCCCCTAAAGATGGACCCTACCGCTACGCTTATCTTTTATTTCCGCTGCTTGTTGTATTCAGATTGGATCATGAGATCCTTATTTGTGTAAGACCTTATGTATGGTTTGTAATGGATGATGTACTGTGATATCCAATCCGTTATGTCTCGCAAAAATGGTAATCCTGGGATTGCGAGGTATGGCATAACGGGCATCTGGGATTAAAAATCCGGGTGCTGACAGTCAATTGCCCCGCTGTAATTTGTTCACCCAGCATGTTATCTATCTTAAGGAGAGCCACCTCTAGTGAACTATGGATCCCGGTCCTTTTTCTTTACATACAATCTATAAACTGTTTACTGCTTTGTGTTTACTTTCTACAAACTATTACTTCTTTCCATTCGATACGTTTAATCCTTTGTTTTCCGCAAAACATGGTGAGATTGACAACCTCATCGCAAGTTGGGGACAAATTTTTGTGGTTGTGTTGTGCAGGTCTCCACGTTGCTACTAGCACCGGTAGTGCGCCCTGCCAAGGCTCAGCTAGCAATACCTTTGGGGTGTTTCCTTGATCCTACTAGTTCGATTAAACCTTGGTTTCATTACTAAGGGAAACTTGCTGTTGTGCTCATCATACCTTCCTCTTGGGGTTCCCAACGAGCTCTACATCAACACCGCACCAGCACTTTTCTAGGCGCCGTGCACTGAGCCATCAAGCATTTTTCTGGCATCGTTGCCGGGGAGTCAAGGACATCTTCACAAGGGGAGTCCCTCATAACCAATCTCTTTACTTTGTTATTTTTGTTTTGCTTAGTTTCTTTTTGCTTTGTTTGCTTGTTTCTTTATCAAAAACACAAAAAAAATAGTTTTACTAGTTTGCTTTCTTATTTGAAAACACAAAAAAATTAATTCCTATCTTGAGTTGCCACTATGTCTAGCCTTGCTCCAATCACTATGTCACCCGAGGAAATGATTTTCACTTTTAAACAAGGAATTGAGGAAAGTTTTAAGGAAGCTTGGTCTAGAATCTCTGATCTACATGAAAAAACTGAGCCTAAAATGACTCAAAGCTTGTTCCTTAGCAGTTTTTACCTTGGAATTTCTCTTTGCTATAGATATGCTTTAGATGCTGTTGTGGGAGGAGATTTCCTCCAATGTAATGAGGATGATGCTATTAATGCTATAAAGAAATTGATCCTCACTTACAACTTTCCTAGCCAAACTGATATTTCTTTCGCAAAAATATTTGCTAGATTGAACACTCTTGAGACTGGCACTGCTAGCTTAAAAGATTGCTATAATACGTTTAGGGAGCATCACAATTATGTTCCAATAAATTCTGAACCATCAAAGTGGCTCCCTACAGTAAAGATTGAGATAAACACTAAAACTTTTCAAGCTCGCTGTGGTATCATGTCTGAATTTTGTCTTATGCCCAAAGATATTTATAAATCTTTGAATACTTGGGGGCTTACTGAAGGAGGAAAAGAAATATCTCTTGTTAATAATACTACCATATTACGTCTTGGAATATCTGAAGGAGTGTTTACAAAGATCCTAGGGAAAATGATTTCTACTGATTATCTTGTTATTGAATGTGCAGGAAAAGGACAAATTACACTTAGAAGGTCCCTATTAGAACTCCTTGGAGCAATAATAGATGTGGGAAAGGGGACCATGTACCTTTCTTCTCCACCAAACAATCATATTTTCCCCAAGGTTAAGAATAAAAGTAAGAGAGGTAAGGGCAAGAAATTTGGTCTTAATGCTTCTTCATTCGAGAACACTTGATTCTTTTTCTTGCTTCTTATGCCTAACTTAAAGGCGTTAAAGAAAACTACTTATTGGGAGATAACCCAAAAGTTTTAAATGAGTATTAGAAGTTATTACCTCTGTAATAACCTCTCCTTATCCTTTTTATTTGCTTTTTGTGCCAAGAGTAACCTCTAATGAGAGAGAAGTAATGTTTGGGAAAGTTGTTGTCCCGAAACAGATTTATGTGCTTCACCGTAAAAATTCGTGTAAAATCTCTGAACGTCTTTTTGAGGCGTGATTTTTTGTGCTTCTGCCCCAGGTTGTTATCTAACTTTCGTTAGTTCAACACTTTTTGATTTGAGCAACAGAAGGTCTTCGAAAAAATTCGTCTTTACCTGCTGGTCTGTTTTGACAGATTTCTGCCATTTTCTGCATTTGCTTCTTGTTGGTTCCTTTTTGAGTTCTTTTCGGAAATTGAGCTTTTTGAGGGAAGTGATACAGTATCTAGTGTTATAATGGAAGTTTATTTGGTGTTAGAACTGAATCTTAAGACTTATTTATCTTGAGTGCACTAATGTTGCTAATAAAGATTGTGTGAAGTTTTGTATGAAGGAAAAATTTCAGGTGTATGGAAGGAATGAGTAATGAAATGAAGGATGGACTAAAGCTCAAGCTTGGGGATGCCACGCGTGTCACCCCAAGAAATATCCAAGAAGTACAAGCGTCAAATCTTGGGGATTCCCAAGGCATTCCCCTTCTTCATCAATAAAAATCCCAGGTTTCTTCCAAACGCTTCATTTTTATTGTTTCATGCACAGTTGTGTTGTTCTTGGAGCGTCTTCTTCTTTGTTTTCGTTTTGGTTTTTCGTTTGCTTTTTTTTTCTTAGTTTTTTGAATAAATTGGTTGGACACCCTCTTTCATACATTGGTTTGCAAATAGTTTAGTTTGGTTTGGAAAAGAGTAGGAAAGTTCATGCTTATGTGGTAAAAAGAGCTCGTTTTTGACTATGGCCTATGCTTTGTCATGCTGTGCTTGATATTGTTTTGGCTTTATGCTTAGTATTATTTGTTGTAGCATGACTTGTTATAAACAATTGATATTTCTTAATGTGCCTTGGATGAATCATGCGTTGTTTTAGCATATTAAAGCATAGTATTGTGGTATTCTCCTTTGATGCTTTATTTGGGTTGACTTGGCGCATGCTCACACCATGTTATGACTATCTCAAGTCACCATAGCCTTTATGATCCTTTAGTTTTAAACTTGTAGTATCACTTTATGCTTTGATCAATGATGTTTTGTCGCTCTGCATGATTATGGCCATTATTGCTCTCTTAGTTTGTCGCTACTAGTCTTTTGCTAGCCTCCACCACCAAGTATGAGTTCCACTCATGTATCCAACTACCTAAACCAAGTTATTCCAAAGAGTCCACCATACCTACCTACTATCTTATGCTATTCCAAGTATATTCATGCTTTTGTTTACCTTCCAAATTAAACTTGTTATGAGAAAACTAGTGATTAAAGCTCTCACGAACTTGATGGCACACTTTACTTTTCCTGCCCTTAATAAACTTGAGCCATTGTGTTGTCTATGTTGTATATGCTTGCACTTATTTGTTGGGAATTAGCAGAACCATGCTTTCATGGGGAACGCTTTCAACATTGCACTTGGTACTTGTACCTAGTTGATATCATGCTCTTTTGTATATGGATGTCGTCAGTGTGAAATGAAAGGGGAGCTTGTAAGTCCATGGAGTTATGTATATGTGTTAGAGAAATGCCTGGGCTGCTGGTCTAATCCATGCTGACATGGTGGAAACCTGCAGCGTAACCATAATGAGTTGTCTATGAAGCATTCTTCTTATAAAAAAAGAGTCCTATATTGAGAAAAAAAAGAGAAAAGGAAAAAAATGAGATATTATGAAAAGAGGAAAGAGATAAAAAAGCACCATATTCCCATGGTAAATAAGAAGAATGCTGAGATGCTCGTTGTCTGCTTGCCTTGTCATTTTGATATGGGGATTCTTCCCTATCATCGGGCAAGGGGTACCCCGTTGGCGGTTCTCTATGATACACATATACTTACAATGACAAGAACTTACCGGTGACTAAACTTGAGTAGCATGAGGAGCGGCCCTCGTATACAAGGGACATGAGATTTCTAACTTATACTTTGTCAAGCATGTACACCATAGTTTGTTCACTTTAACCTTAATCACTTCAAGATGCTTATGATAGGGGCAATGAGAGCTGAAAGCTATAAGTACCATAATTTTTGCAAGCTCTTTATGAGACTTGAATCCCTACTTCCTTCTAAAAAAGGCCTTTCTTCCACCATTATATTGAGTCTCCACCTTCTATCTTTATGCACCTACTTTTAGAGCATAGTGGCCATTCTTAGTTCTATGTGCATTGTCCCAAGACTAGTTGATTTATGCATAACTTGATATTGCTTGTTTTAAACTATTTGTATCTAGTCACTCTTATGAACTTTGAAGGTGTCCTATGCATTTATGTTTTGCTACTCTATGAGGGACAAGTTAAATACTAGTATGCTATGTTTTATTTATGTGAAACAAATAAACGTCTTGCAAAGCATTGTTATTCATGAATCTTTTGTTTGTGCCTTTTCATGTTGCATCATAGTTTCTTTGTCTTATTGCTAGAACTTTGTCTTTCATGTTATGGTTGAAGTACTATGATCCCAACTTTGAATGTTTTACAAATACTTTGATCAAGTCTTTGATGGTGCATGTCACCTCAAAAATTATTCTTTCATTTTATCACTTACCTACTCGAGGACGAGCAGGAGTTAAGCTTGGGGATGTTGATACATTGCAAATGTATCTATAACTTTTGATGTTCCATGCTTGGTTTTATCCACTTTCTTGTGTTTTGTCCACACTTTGGAGTACTTTTCATATGATTTCTTGGACTAACCTATTAACAAGAGCCACAGTGCCAGTTGCCTGTTTTCTGCTGTTTTTGGTTCCAGGAAAGTCAGAAAATGAATATTCTCGGAATTGGACGGGACAAAAGCCAAAGTGCCTATTTTTCCGGAAGTCATCAGATGCCAGAATACGAGACGGAGAGGGGCCAGAGGCCGGCCACACCACCTAGCCGCGTGGCCAGGCTTGGCCTGCGCCGGGGGTGGTGTGGTGGCCCCTGGCACCCCCTCGGCCTCTCCTTCCGACTATAAGATGCCCTCGGGACAAAAACCCTAAGGGCCCGATCAAAAAATCCACGAAAGAGTCTGTAGCCGCCGTCATCTCCATCCCTAGACCGGGAGGGATCTGAAGCTCTTCCTGGCACCCTGCCGGAGAGGGGAATTCACCCTAGAGGCCTTCTTCATCACCATGCAAGCCTCCGGTGTGATGCGTGAGTAGTTCATCCTTGGACTACGGATCCATGTAGTAGCTAGATGGCTGGTTCTCCTCCTTTATGCTTTCATGTTTAGATCTTGTGAGCTCCGTTCGTGATCAAGATCATCTATTTGTAATTCTGCATGTTGTGTTTGCGAGGATCCGATGGATACTGAGATGCTATTTCAGATTGATTATTGATTCTATCATGTCTTTGTTATTTGTGATCTTGCATGCTTTCCGTTGTTAGTAGCTATCTTGGCCAAGTAGATGCTAGCAACTCCAAGAGTTAGTATTTATGCTCGATACTGGGTTCATGCCTCTGGTAATCTGGGGAAGTGACATAAATCTCTAAGGTACTAGATGTGTTGTTGCTACTAGGGAGAAAACAAAAATCCTTTGTTCATAGAACAATCGTATTGTTTACTTTACACGCAATTCATAAAGCAATAATCTGCTGCTTGCAACTTAATACTGGAGGGGGTTCGGATGATAACCTGAAGGTGGATTATTAGTCATAGATGCAGTTGGATGGCAGTCTATGTATAATGTTGTAATGCCCAATCAAGTCTCAAAGGAGTCAAGATGATTAATATATGCATGTATTGCTTTCTCAATGTTTGTCAATTGCCCCGTTGTAATTTGTTCACCCAGCATGTTATCTATCTTAAGGAGAGCCACCTCTAGTGAACTATGGATCCCGGTCCTTTTTCTTTACATACAATATATAAACTGTTTACTGCTTTGTGTTTACTTTCTGCAAACTATTACTTCTTTCCATTCAATACGTTTAATCCTTTGTTTTCCGCAAAACACGGTGAGATTGACAACCTCATCACAAGTTGGGGACAAAGTTCTGTGGTTGTGTTGTGCAGGTCTCCACGTTGCTACTAGCACCGGTAGTGCGCCCTACCATGGCTCAGCTAGCAACACCTTTGGGGTGTTTCCTTGATCCTACTGGTTCAATTAAACCTTGGTTTCATTACTAAGGGAAACGTGCTGTTGTGCTCATCATACATTCCTCTTGGGGTTCCCAACGAGCTCTACATCAACACCGCACCAGCACTTTTCTAGGCGCCGTCCACTGAGCTATCAGAGCTCAAACTCGAGCATGTCCTGATCGTAAGAAAGGGCCATCATAGGATCAATAGGCTCGAGGGGACCCAGGACGGCGTTGGCCATGGCCATGGCAACCTGGTGCCCACCCAAGTTGTCTGCCCTGGTCGCATTATCGCTGGCTGCATGTCCCCGGCGGAAGGATTGGCCGATGTCTTGCACAGTTGCACGGGCTTAACTTGGCCACGGTTGATGTCCAGCCAGAGCGCCTGCCCGGACGCAGCTCTATCACAGTCAAAAGGGAGGCCCACCGGGACCGACGCTTTGTTGTAGAGGTCCACTTTTGTTCGCCTGCCATGTTGACGCCTCCATGACGCGGCCAGCGCAGGATCGGTAGCCTCGAGGGTGCCCAAAATCGCGTCGTCAGCCGGCAGGACCAATGCACGTTTACCGTGGGCGACCAGGTGCTCTATAGAGGTGGCTCCAATGGTGGCATGTTCCCGCCGGATGAACTGTTTCGGGGCCTAGCCTCGAGCTGAAGCAGACCTCCGAGGACGACGCAGCCAATCCACCGGGATTCCTTCAAGTATTTGTGAGGGTAACATGCCTTTGGTGGAAGAAAGAAATTTCGCCGGAGAGTAGAATGAAGGAGAAATTATAGTACTAGTAGTACTACTAGTAGTGCTACTCAGTTTTGACCCAGCATTTCTCCAAGGAGTACTTTTTTAGATGCTCCAAGGAGTATGTAGAGTGACCGCTTGGCGACGCATGAGTTTTTTCGCAGTCGGTGGTTATCCGGGGCATTAACTCACAAGAGAAATGTCATATCGGTACTTGTAGCGGCTGTACTTTCAGCTCGCTGCAGTCTAATCGGATAGTAGGAGTAGTAGTACTATACACTCTCGAAACAGAGGTGGCGAGCAGCTGGCAGCTCGAGCAACGAGTCTGGTAAATTCTTGGAGTATGTACTCCAGTATATAGTAGTAATAAGTTGCACATTCCTGACCGTACAGTATGTCATATTATCTCTACTACTATAATGGAGTAGTTTTGAATTGGATCCATAGCACCAATCCTGACCGTTGGGCTGTTAGATCCAATGGTTCAGAGCAGCTAGATTCGTGTTTAATAGTACCTAGATCAAACTCCACCATGCATGTTCTAGAACCATCATGTCACCACCTCAAAAATTTCATAGCACAGTAGGCTGTATTCTCTCTACCACTATAATGGAGCAGTTTTGAATATGAATGATCCATAGCACCAATCGTTATCGTTAGGCTATTAGATCCAATGGTTTAGAGGAGCTGGATTCGTGTTGAATAGTACCTAGAGCAAACTCCACCATGTTCTAGAACCACCATGTTGAATATCCCATGATATGTCATACGTCTATTATCTGAGTCTCACATGCACGGCACGTGCAACTTACTAGTCACTATATAGAAGTACTCCGGCATGTGAGACTCGCATATTCATATTTTTTGGATCTTTACCTATATTATATAATCTTACCACACTATATTGTGTACGCAGTACTTTGAACTTTGAAAAATCGATCAAGCCTGGCAAATCCCAACATTGCAAACCGCTGGATCTTCTATCCATGCTAGCATATAGAATATTCCATTGATAGTCTTTAGCATAGTGAACGCTATGCACAAACTTCAGAACGCACTTCTCAATAATTCTAGAATCTTCTTCATTATTTCTCTCGAGAATAATGAGTAATAGGTATCTAGTAGTAGTAGGTTGATTTCTACATGACACAAGGTACAAGAACCAATTATACACCCTATACTTTATGGACGTGGCTCAAAATTATAATTATTTTTCAGTGATACCAACACAATCTCTTTCATCATTATAGTATATTGATTTCTACATGACACAAGGTACAAGAACCAATTATACACCCTATACTTTATGGACGTGGCTCAAAATTATAATTATTTTTCAGTGATACCAACGCCTCATCATTAATTGTCGTGACACATAAGCATTTTCCATGCATGTAATAAGGTCTTTGACAGTGGAGGAGTCTCTTAGCGCGGCATACTAGGCAAAATGCTTTTGTGGCATGTCAATTAGTAGCTAAGATACACCCCTTGCACGTAATCATAGGCAAAAAGAGTTGATTGCCCAACAAAATGCATGCATGAGAGAAAAACATTAAATTAAGATACAACCTCTAAAATACAATGCATTGGAGAGGTTGTCTATTAGGTATTTATAACTCCTATGGTAACGTGCTAAGCTACACCCCATTATGAAAGGCCTAATGCATGATACAGTACGTACCACCTGATACCCCCATTGGGGCTAGTCTCATACTCTCATCCCAAATAGAGGTAGAGTAGTAGTACTAGTACCTCCATCCTGAAGTAGTACTGGAGTATAATATTTAGTCTTCCACGTAGCCCTAGGTCGTCAAAGCGACGTGTACACCGGGTCAGAGGGAGATAATTAATCGGGGAACATATCGCTTCCCTAGTTTTCTCCGTGCAAGTCTCTTGCCAAAGAGATAAGGTATCGGTTCATGGCCGTTGAATTTGGATGGACGGACGATATTGCCTAGAGTGAGATGACGAGTCCAGTGCTCCTAGTATTTAACTATTGTACCAGTCTCTCTCGCTCGGTCTCATCAACCCTCTCAGATCTGCACTCCTCCCTCTGCTCTCTCGCTCGGTCTCAAAATCCCTCTCAGATCTGTCGTAGTTGAAGAAGACGGCTCTATGGCGGACGAGTAGTTTGAAGCTATGATTGACATGAGTGCAATGAGGCAGGTCTTTAGCTGCAGGTTGTGTTCTCAAATTGTTCGTTGTCCCACGTACATGGTTATTACTACTTCTTTCTTCATGATGTTTTCCACACTGGTTCGATACAACTCTTGTTTTTGGGCTAAATATCTTTTCCTTGCACGAGCAATGCTTTGGCAAGGCCGCGGAGCACATTGCATGCGCATAATGTCTTGGAAAATTGTCCGATTGCCAGTGCTCGAGGTGTGAATACGGAGGCGTCTTCGAACCAACCACTACCATGGATCAGATGTCCTCGAGAATGAAGCTCAAGTCCATCAACAAAGGTTGTGACATGGCTGGCAGCTTCCTCGAGTTCATCGAACACCAGACGGCGTGCCCGCACAGGAAGAGGGCGACATAGGTTCTTGACAAAAAAGAACCGTATGATATTCGGGTGTCTATGTGTGTGTTGATTCTGTCTAGAGTATGGTTTAGTTTCTGTCGTGGTTGTGTTGTACCTATACTAGTTATGTTATGTACAAATTGAATCATCATTGCATCCACATAGATTCTCTCTTTTACCGATAGCAAGGGGAAGTACCACCAGCTTGTGCATCTACATAGTTGCTCTCTTTTAGCTAAAAAGCTTGGAAATCTGTAGAACTTGGGTGGCCCTCCACAGCGTATGCAAATATTGGTGCCCAAACCACTTCTCATCCATCCAGCACTGGTGCCTACACTGCACAGACGATGCCACAAAAAAAATAAGGATATGTTAAAATATTTGTCTTCCCTGTCCAGATCAACAACCCTTCCTCTATTTAACGTGGAGACAACAGCCATCCCTCTCGTCATGTGGGAGTAGTAACTTGCATGTATTGGTAACATGACATGATAATTAATGATGAAAAAGAGGGAGGTATTACCCTAACATCACACATTTATATGAGTCTAGAACCTAATTAATTAGGTCTTGCATGACACCACACACATGTTATCACCCACTATGAAGACAAAAACATATGCAAGTTACTAGTATATTTAGGTTGGTCATGGTGGGGAGTAACTTAACATGCATATGTTACTAGTCTAAGTTACTACCTCCATTTTCGCAAAATAAAATAAAATAAGTTACTACCTCCATAGTGGAAAGTAACATAAGTGTGGTATCATGCAAAGTCTCATTTATTGCAATGTAGACTCATTTTGTCTTGAAATTCTGCCGCAAGCGCACTGTGTAGTGAGGAGAGAGAAACAATGATTTTCTAGTTCTTATGGCTGGATCATACTGGTATGGTCGACCGCAAGATTTCTTAGCTTAAGACCGAGTGCTACAATGTTTAAATTCCACTAAGGTTAACCACAGGTGTCTTATATCCGATATTATTTTCACATTGGAGATGCCCTTATGGTAACATAGCTAGTTACCCCAAGGCTCTCTCTCTCATCATTTAATTGTATGCCATGTCATCTAAATGCTTAG
This sequence comes from Avena sativa, assembly GCA_916181665.1. Taxonomy (NCBI): domain Eukaryota; kingdom Viridiplantae; phylum Streptophyta; class Magnoliopsida; order Poales; family Poaceae; genus Avena; species Avena sativa. The sequence continues at coordinate 311,985,215 of OV702291.1, forward strand.
TTGGCAATACATGTAGGACTATGTACTACCCAAATTACTCCCACTAGCACTATGACAAACCTAAATAGAACCATGAATAGAGGACGAGCCAGGGATGACGTTGGGGAGTGACGAGGTAGGGCGGCCCCGCCTTTTGTTAGAGTAGTCCACTATCAGGGTCCATTTGATTCCAAGGATTTTCCTAGGAATTTTGTAGGATTAAATCCTATAGGAAATTTTCCTATGACGATTGTTTGATTTGTAGGATTGATTCTCATAGGATTTTTTCCTAAGGATTCCTTTGTACAGTACTAGTTTTCGTAGGAAATCAAACATTCACCCATACCTCTTTTTTAGATTCCTACTATGGTGGAATCAAACACACTTTGGTGCATATGAATTCCTATAGGATTGGAGTGAACATGACAATGCAATCCTACATTTTTCCTATTCCTACGATTTTCCTATCCTACAAATCAAACAGGCCCTCACCCATTTCCCCTGGCCTCTTCCCCCTCATCCAGGCCAGCACCATGGACTAGCCCCCGCCTCCTCCTGTCCCCCCTCCCCTCCCCCACCCCCCAAAAAAATCCCCAAATGGCGGCGCCGCAAGAACTGGAGCGCTCCTCACAGGAGCGCATCATCGAGTCTGGCCCCCATGTCTTCCGTGCCTGCTGCGTCTCCGCAGCCACAACCGACTTCTCCGTCTTTGAGCCGCAGTTAGCTAACATGGTGATGCCGTACACAATGACACTGAAGATCTTCTTCTCGAGGACGTACGAGCTCAGGAGGATGCCTGGCTCCATCCCAGCCCCTCTGGAGGAGGACGATGTCGCGACCACACCCTGCAAACAGGAAGTGTTGAATCTCAGCCTGCCTCCGAGCAAGCTGTGAAGAGCAAGCAAGGTCGTGGGAACTATGCGCAAGGTTCTTGGTCGTGTATGGCTGCTGAAGAACCTACAACTCACGGCGGAGGAGTGGGACATCATCATGACGTACGACATTCTGAACCGGCTCTGGCTTGAGGCGCGTATGTGGGTCGATGGGTTCCACTTCGAGCTAACCCTCAACCTGAATGTCCGGCTCATCGTCAACTTGCCGACGCTTCAAGACAGTTGGTACCTGGTTGAGCAGGAGGATGGCCACTGCAGCATATGCATGCAGGCGCTGTCGTAGCGCACAACAGTGCGTCTCCGGGGATGCAACCATCCGTACCACCGCAAGTGCATCTTCACTTGGTTTGAGACCAACGCCAGCTTCCCTATCTGTCGAGACAATGTTCTCGCCCATCTCTACTGACACGAGGTGCATATGCCCCCTTCTGTATGAAACTGGTCCTATGGTTGATAATTAATTAATGTATTGAACCAATGTTTCTACTGCACGCCAAGTGAACCTATTTTATATATGTTTGCACTTGTCGAATTAAGCTTAATCCAATTTAGACAGGGAAAACAATTAGTCTAGGATTACAATCCAATAGGAATTTGTCATCATGTCTCATACATTTTACAAAGAGAAAACCAATACAAATCACTTTTCATCATATCACTGCATAATATGAAACAATAGTCTAATCATCGTCACCATCATTGCTTTCGGCACCACCGTGTTCTAGATCCACATATTCCCACTGGGTTGGATCTTCTTCCCCTTGCCATTCATCATACATGTCATGAGATTCATCAGGTAGAACTAGTTAATTCCTGCCTTTGTCGACTACACTAATCTCGACAGTGAAATCTACTTGTCCATCATGCGCAGAGCCGCCTCTGGCAATCAAATTTTCATCGACGTCAGCCAGTTCAGTTACCATACAACCACTAGGACCATCTTGGTGGGAAACATCTGTGGTGACTGGCTCGTCATACTCATTCACATCATAGGTGCTCCTTGCCTCAAACTTTTGCACATATTGCCAGTCCTTATTATCTCTGTCATCCAAGAAAATTACCTTGGAAGCTTGAGTTACCAAAATATAAGGTTCCTCCTTGTACCACTCGGTAGTAGTATTGATCGATATGAAATTCCCATCATTTCTGGGGCCTCTTTTGTTGTTCGGATCTTGGTCATACCAATAACACTTGAATAGAACCACAGATCAACCACCAGTCTTGTCATTATAATTCAACTTCATAACCTCTTTTATGGGACCATGATGATCATAGTCATCTGACTTCTTCATTTTGGTTGTCAAGTGCTCTCCACTGGTCGTGATGCCACTTTTTTGTGTCTCCAGATGTTTCTCACGCTCATAAGTGATGTAGTGGATACCATTGTCATTGCAAGATGAAGCTATCTGCACCCTCTTTGTCGGACCACGTGATAGGGCATAGAGACCATCACTAACATCGCCCGAATTCTCTTCACGCAGCTTCGTGATCTGCGGTTATACAAAATAATTAAGCGGTCATCTCATGTGAACAATTCGTATGCAATTCAAAGTTCAATTGACCATCTTACATGATTCCTAAACCATTCCTGAAACCCACCCCCACATATTGGTGCAGCATAATCTTTTCCTTTGGTTTCTTTAAATAACCTACAAAAACGATACTCAAGTAAGACATCTGAACATATCTTGCTACAAGTTTCATTACATATATGTGAGGATATGTATGAATAGTGCTTACACAACAAAGTTTTCAGCCTCATCAGTGTTATTCAGCACATACCAAGTAAGTTGGTCATATTCGTGCTGCATTAATGTTCTATGTTCCTTCTTTCCTACTAGGCGAACACTATGGTTAAAAACAGATTTTTCAACTTCTTCAATTCTGCCACCCATACTTGATCTTGTTTTACGATCAGGAATTTATCTTGAGCAAAATGCAAATGCTTCAGCAGCAATGTATGCCTCTGCAATGCAAGCCTCTGCTCTAGCCTTGTTCCTGACTTGAAAGTGCAAAGTCGACGTTCTATAGGGTACATCCATCCATACTGTACGGGACCTCTATAAAGTGCATCTTCAGTCAGATGAACAGCAAAATGCACCATCACATCAAAGAAGGCTGGTGGATATATCAACTCAAGCTTGCACAGGATTTCTACTATGTCCGTCTGAAGACGCGCTACAACTCTTCTGTCCAGATTTTTGCTACAGATTTCCCTAAAGAACTTTCCCAACTCTGCAAGCACGTTGTACAAATCCTTGTTCACTAAACCTTTAACGCCAAGAGCTAAAACCTTTGTAGTAGGATGTGGCGATCGTGAGTTTTCAACCCTTGGAGCTTGTTCCCCTCTGTATTGATACAATTTGCAATGTTGGAAGCAAATCCAGATGGGAACTTCACACCTTGGAGGAAGTCACAAAATAGTACCCTTTTATTCATCGGCAAGGTAAATTCTACACCTCGAAATTTGTAATGTTTTTCACCGTCCTTATCAACCGTATCTTTAGGATGCAGCTTCAAGTTGTTGTTAACGTTGAGTTTTTCATAGTCAAGCATAGCATTATAGCTATCTTTTGTCTTAGATGGAATGTTGAGTAATGTCCTATAATATTGTCACATATATTTTTCTCCATGTACATGACATCAATATTATGTCGAAGTGTCTTACTAGCCAAATAAGGCAAGTCTCATAGAGTGGATTTGCGCTTATAAAATATTCTCGGTTCCTTTTCCTTCCCTTGGGAATCTGCTGCTACTTCTTCCACTCTCTTCCTTTTGGATGCTGCTCCTATTGTCGGTGCATCTTCTGTATTCTTTCTTTTACCTCGTCTGGCAGCTGGTTGTTTTCCTGGTTTGACATTTCTGACCATTTGTAAATCCGCCTTCAACTCAGCTGTAGTGAACTTTTGTGGTGTAGTGCCATATTCAGTCCTCTTTGCATAGAACTACAATTTTTTCAAGTTTTTTTGGATTTTGTGGCCTTGACGAAGAAAAACCCAGTGCCAAGGAAACCAGTCTTATTTTGTAGCCTCACTGTGACCTATTTTGTCTCACAGCGAACACATGCGTTATAACCTGCTGTCACTTTGCCTAACGTAGTGCCAAGAGCTAGAAAATCATGGGTGCAGAATAACACAGCAGTACGCATAGGGAACTTGGAATCTTCATGCTTGCTGGCAAGGATATCAGGAGTCATGACACCCTTCCATAGTTCATGCAAGTCTCGTATAAGAGGCTGCATGAACAGATCAAAATCCTTCCCAGGTGATTTGGGACCTGGGATGAGTAAAGCCAGCAAGCAGTTCGACTGATCAGTGCATTGCCAGGGAGGCAGGTTGTAAATTGTAACAAGTATTGGCCACATGTTGTACGAGTTACTCATGTTGCCAAATGGGTTAAATCCATCTGTAGCTAGGCCAAGTCTCAGGTTCCTTAGATCCACTGCAAATCCTAGATGGGCCTTGTCAAAGTTCTTCCATTCATCGCCATCAGTTGGATGTCTGAGTAAGTAATCGTCTGGCTTGAGAATCTCTTTGTGCCATCTTGTTTCCTTAGATGTTTGTTTTGACTGAAACAACCTCTTCAATCTATCTATAATTGAAAAATATCTCAGAACCTTACAAGGACCTTTCTTCTTTTTATCACCATTTTTCCATCTTGATTCGTTACATACTGGGCATTCATCGAGGTTTTCATAATCCTCCCAGAACAATACACAGTTATTTGGACAAAAATGGATCTTCTCATATGATAGTCCAAGTACCTTGATGTACTGTTTCATCTCATAAAAGGATTTTGGCAGTCCTTCCCTAGGGATTGACTCGCTATACACCTTAATGACTGAATCAAAAGCTTTGTTGATAATCTTGTTGAATGACTTCTCCTTTAGTAATTTCATTACCAGTTCGAATCTTCAGATACCAGAATTAGGGTCCACTGAACACTTGGCATCTTATATCAGGTCAGAGAAAAGTGATTTTTTAAGAGAAGGAGCGCCTTTTTTGCTTGCAGTGGGGTATAGGTCCCTTAACAAACTAGAAAGGTCCTCATCCTCGATCTGATGAGCTTCAGGCAGATCAACATCAGCTAGAGGATCAAGAACAGGATGATCATATGGTTCACCATGTTTAGTCCACCTAATATATGTGCGTTGCATCCCATTAACGAAAGTATGTTCTGCGACTCTGCTCTGACTCAGCTTTTTATAATTAAGGCATTGTCGGCATGGGCAAAACACATCCGAGTCACCGTTATGCTATCTAACAAACTTCATGAATTCATTAACACCTTCCCAATATGAAGATGTTGCTTTTTTCCATTCAGTATCCAATATTTGTCTATCTGTTGAGGATAGAGATGGTCAGAAGCTTTCAAGATATTTCACCGAACAAGTTGATTATTGATCTAATTAAGCCAAGATATCTGAGCAACCTGATTGAATATATAACTATAAATGCCACGTAATTTTAGCTTATTTCAGAAATTGAGTGTAGAACTATGTTACATATTTGAGAGAACAGATCGACCGAGCATAAAATGACAACCAATTCGGACAAACAGATCAAGTGCAGAACAATGTCAAACGAGCAGATCGAGTACGAAACTACTTCTAGGGAATGATTGAGCGAACTAAGGATATTATAAGCGTACCGTGGGGATCGACCAGCTGATCGTCGGCATGTGTGCGTCTCGAAAATAACGGCGCTGCCAGCAATAGTGTCAGGCCGCCCCGGCTGATAGACAGATTGTGAATGTTTTGGTGCACGACTTGTGGTTTTGACCGGCTGCGCGTCTCCAGAAGAATGGTGCAAAGAGACAATAGTTGGCTGCTGGAGTGAAGGCACGAGTTGGAAGGCGCGAGTGGGAAAGTTTTGGCACGCGCGGGGTATGTGTCCTGGTTGTCAATAATTTTCACGCAAAAACATCGGCCAAAATTTTCTCCCTCGTTTTTTTCTTTCTTGTTGAGGTCTGGAATTTTAATTACTGAGCCCATGAAATTAGCCTATCAGGCCCAATCATATCCCAAAACCTTCAATTCGGCCTTTTCATTGTCTCGTGGCCGCCGACCATAGCGCATTCAGTTTTGGAGTGAGACCATGAAGAATAGGGTATCCGCCCCTAGTTATCCCAGAATCTTTTTAATTCGGCCTTTATGGTCATCCCCTTCCCCAGATCCCCCTAGAAAAAGCCCCGCCTACCTATGTTGTTTTGTTGAAACTACTGCATTACTAGTAAGTTCCACGTACCCTACACGTGAGAACCAGATAATAGACATATGACATATCACTATATAAAATTATAATAGAGAATTTTCAAAAAATATATAATTTGATCGACATCTATATAGTATGTGTGTGTATTTGGTCTTTTACTTTGTACCATGTATATTTAGACCTAGCAATGGACCGATGTCAAAACAGCGGACGGGGCTGAAAAAAAAGTCCATCATGCGCACGTTTCATTTACAGAGAGGCTGGCACATGGGAACCAGCAGCGTGGCCTTATAGAGATGCTGCATCGAGCAACATTGCCAAGTTCGAAATAGGGAGGCGCGAGCGAGAAAAAACTCCATCGTGGTGAGAGGCTAACATGGAGGACCCAACAACGTTATAAAGTTCGACCCATAAAAACAGTCCAACATACACACACGCCTTTTCGAGGTCAGGGAACTGTTTTTTTAGCGCAGGGTCAGAGAACTGCTGAGCACAGGCTAGTGAAATTTGAGAAAGAATCCCATGGAGCATAGGCAAGAATATTTTAATTCGGCCTTGTCAGGGTCAAGGGACTGCTTAGCACAGTCTAGTGAAATTTAAGAAAGGAGCCCATGGAGTATAGCACATGTAGATGGACCATGTAGAATAGCCCAAAATATTTTTAATTCGGCCTTTTGAGCATTTCCCCCCACCTCTTAAAAAAACTCTGCCTCCACCTCTTAAAAAAACTCCGCTATATTTTTAAGAAACTAGTCCATTATATATGTGGCATTTTATAAATTGAAATGCCAGGAGGCTTCCCTTTTATTTAAAAAAATATAAACACGGACACACGACATCTTTTTAAAAACATTAAAACATAACTTGAAGGTACTAAGGAATGTTTAATAATATATTTTCTATAAATATCTTTGGCATAGTGGCGATACACACAGTTTAAATCTATTGGAAGTCCAAAACAGCAGACGCGACCGAAAAAAAGGTCTATCATAAATACACACATTTCATTTAAAGATAGACCGATATGTGGGTCCCACTAGTGCGGCCTTATACAGGTGTTGTATCGAGCAACATTGCCAAGTTCAAAACAGGGAGGCGCGAGTGAGAAAAAAGTCCATCATCCACATATTTGTTCTAATGAGAGGCTGACATGGGGGACTCAGCAGCCTGAAAAAACGGTTGATGCAGCGAGCAATGTTATCAAGTTCGAAACACGAAGCGCGAGCAGAGAAAAAAGTCAATCATACAACCGATCCTTCTAATGAGAGGCTGTCATGTGGGACCCAGCTGCATGACCAAACGACAGATTCATCAAGCAACACTATCTAGTTAGGAATAGGTTGGTGCTAGAGTAGAAAAAAAAGTCCGTCATACCCACGATTCTTCTAATGTGAGACTGACATAAGGAACCCACCAGCACGGCTGATGTAGCGAGCAACGCTATCAAGTTCAGAACACGGAGGCACGACCGAGGGAAAAAATTCTATCATACACACATTTCTTCTAATGAGAGGATGACATGTGGGGTCCAGGAGTTTGATTAAACGGCTGATGCAGCGAACAACGCTATCAAGTTCGGAACACAAAGGCGTGACAGAGGGTGAAAAAATCCATTATACACACGTTTCTTCTAATGAGAGGATGACATGTGGGGCCTAGCATCGTGATTAAATGGTAGATGCATCGAACAACGCTATCAAGTTTGGCATAGGGTAGCGCGAGAGAACAAAAAAATCCATCATACACACATTTCTTCTAATGAGAGGATGACATGTGGGGCTCAGGAGGTTGGTTAAATGGTAGATGCGTCGAGCGGCGCTATCAACTCGGAACGGGGTAGCACCAGCAAAGCAAAAAAATCCATCATACACACATTTCTTCTAATGAGAGGATGACATGTGGGTCCTAGGAGGTTGATTAGACGGTACATGCATCGAGCAGCGCTATCAACTTCGGAACAGGGTAGCGCAAGCGAAGGAAAAAACTTCCATCATACACACGATCCTTCTAATGAGAGGCTGACATGTGGGACCTAGCAGCCTAACTAAACGGCAGACGCCTCGAGCAACATTATCGAGTTCAAATCAGGGAGGCGCGACCGAAAAGTATGGTCCGCTAGAGACACTGACGTCCGGGACCCACATGCCTCAAAAGACTTTGGCGAGTCAACATCGCGCGAGGAAACGAAAATCTTGCTTCTGTCACGCGTCAGCAGAGCTTCCTCCACATTTTTAGCAGATCCGTCGTAGTAGAGGGCCGCAAAACCGGAATAAAAAGTTTTCCATCGGCCACGGTCGAGCCGAGAATTTCGTCATGGAAGCCGCGCCTTCTACGATGATTGCTCGTTGCGGAAGGAAACTTTTCTTGTAGTGGGTGTTTCCTGCGTAGCATTTTTTAGAGTTATGCGTAAGCTCCATACGACGAGGGATAGTTCATATACCCAGGCGCCTTTTGCTCTTTAGAGTGGTGCCAGGAGCCTTTTCTTGACGCTATTACACACGGGTCTTTTGGCTTTTTCACCTGGCCATTGTATGCCCATCTTCTTGCAATAGTCCTGGAACTCTCCCGAGGTGAAGGTGGATCCGTTATCGGTGATGATGTTGTGGTGCACCCTGAAGCGGAAAACTATCGACTTGATGAAGTTTATGGCTGGTGTGGCGTCTTGGCTAGTGATGGGCATTGCCTCTATCCACTTAGTTCATTTGTCGACTACAACGAGCAGAAAGATGTGTCCACCAGGAGATGATCTGTGGATCTTGCCCACCATGTCGAGTCCCCATTGGGCGAAGGGCCAAGTGATGTCTGCAAGTGCGCAGATCGTTTGTAGCTAGTTTTGAAGTATAAATATTGATCCCACAAGGATCCCGGAGGTAAGTGTTTATGGGTGAAGTCTATGTCACACCCGAAGTTGTCACGGGTCTTTGAGTGAATTGACTGCAAGTGTTGAAATAAGAATGGGGTTTTGATTAAACGAGATGTATTTAAATAGAACTAAAATGTAAACTTCAGAAATATAAAGCATGAAAGTAAAGAACGACTTGGTTGTTTGTTGTTTCCTGCAGATGGCAAAAGAAGGCGCGGGGAGATTTAGTTCATGGTGATAGTGACTGTGCCAGGTGGACGAATGATAAATGTAACAATTATAATCTTATAAGTATATGTCTAGACGAGCAACCCATAATTAGCTAGAACTCCTCTTGGTAGATTTCATCCCAACTTCAATAATCCTACTAGCATGTTACCAAAACCATGGTTAGACACTAGACGATTAAGACCCTTCAAGTCGCTTAGCAATTAAGCTCCTTGGATCGGAATAATGCAATAAGCATAGTGGTTACTCGTTATCCTCGAGTCTACTAGTTTTCCATTGATATCCCCGTGTCACCCGGGGGTCACCGGTCTGCTAGCGAATAAGATCCTATCTATGTAGAACAAAGCATCATGTTGTCTGGGCCCTTAATTGGACAACAAGCATTAGGCATCCCACAGATAGTCAAGCACACATAATATAGTAATTAGAATCAATCACAAACTAATGGTTAATATATGATGGCACTGAAGGAAATATGCCCTGAGAGGCAATAATAAAGTTGTTATTATGTATTCCTTGTATATGATAGATGTTTATTTTGCATGCTATAATTGTATTGATAGGAAACATCAATACATGTGTGTTTAATAAACAAAAAGGGTTCCTAGTCATGCCTCTCTTATAGACTAGCTTGTTGATTAACAAGATGATCAAGGTTTCCTGATCATGGACATTGGATGTTGTTAATAACAAGGTCACACCATTGGTGGAATGATGTGATGAACATTCATCCGAAGTATAGCATTATGATCAAGTCATTATGTTTATATTGCTATAACATCATATGAAGTAATCTTTATCCTTAGACCATGAGATCATGTTAATTGCTAACACCGGAAGAGTATCTTGATAACATCAAACGTCACACCGTAACAGGGTGACTATAAAGATGGGTCCAGTACTACGAAGGTGTTATGTTGAGTCTCATGGATCAAGAGTGGAATTTGTCAATCCCGATGACGGATAGATATACTCTGGGCCCTCTCGGTGATATCACATTGAGATAGCTTGCAAGCAAGTGATGTGATCACTAGAATGTTATATCACGGGAACGAGAAAAGAGTGCATGTCAGAAACAAGATCAAACTATGTATGGAGATACCGATGATCGAATCTTGGACATGCAATATATCGAGGGACAAAGGGATTTAGTTACAAGCGTTAAAGGTTCTCACGATCATAGAAGTCATCGTTGAATGTGTAGGAGTCAGTATGGATCTCCAGGTCCCGCTGCTGATTATTGATCGAAGAAGGGTCTCGATCATTCTGCATTATTCGCGAACCGTAGGGTGGCACACTTAAGAGTTACCGGACACCATTTTGGAGCACATAATTTTCAGACGAAAGAATTGCAAAGCGCAGGAATTGTTTCAATAGAAACCGGAAATTGTTTCGGGTGAAATTGCAGAAGGTGTTTCTGCATGTGATATTGAAATATTGCAAGGGGCTATATGTGAATGTTTGTTAATTAAAGTAATTAACAAAATTCTGAATAAATTTAATATAAAGAGTTTTATTAAATGAGAGAGCATTAAATTTGGAGAAATTTAATGCATTTAAAGTGGAGACTTTAAAAGGGAATGTGAAGAGGCATTTTAATGTGGAGTTACCACCACATGAATGGGGGAGGTGAGGGGTCACCCCCCCCCCATGCTCCGGCCATGGAGAGAGGGGACACCCCCCTCCTCCTATAAAAGGCCACCCATTCTCTCCTTCATCCTCACACCTCCTTGTGAAGGATCTCTCTCCCCCTCTAGAATTATTCCACCATGGTCTCGGATTAGCGAGATACATGTTCCCGGTGGCATTTCGTCTGGAAGGATTTGCTGCTTCCGCTGGATCGCTGGAGCGAGGAGGTGGAGGTTTTCCGGTGGCTTGAACGTGTGTGCGAGTGCGGATGCGCTGCTGAGTTGCGGCGCTCGGACTTCCTCACGATCTTGAGATCGGCAAGTGTACGACTATATCAACCACGAGTTCCTACTCGTTAACAAAGCTCGTTGTCTTCAAGGTAAGTTCTCCATGGATGTATGTCCACCTGTTGCTCTGTACCTAGTAGATAGATCTTGGCGTGTAGTTCTCATCGTAGGAAATTTTTTGTTTTCTATGCTGCGGACCCAACAGTGGTATTAGAGCCTGATCTATGCATAGGTGCTTTGCACTGGTAGTACACATATGTTTATATGTGGGCTATGATGATCATGTTATTGCATCTTCTATGTACTTTGGATATTGGTGGCATAGTGGGATGAAGCCGCCCGGACCAACCTTACATGTCATCGTACATGAGACCGGTTCCACGACTGACATGCAACTTGTTTTGCATAAGTGGCTAGCGGGTGTCTGTCTCTCCTACTATAGTCAATATCTGATTTACAACGAGTTGCTAATAACTTAGTTATCCTTGTTGTGGTTCATGTTCGTAGGTTAGACAGGTTCTATCTCCGAAAGCCCTAAGCCACGTAAAACTTGCAATTGATAAATTAGAGGCGTCTAGTTTAGATCATTGCTGGGCTAGTGTTTTGATATGGTATTGTTCTAAGTAGATGTATAATAGATACTCTTACAACTCACTTAACGTGTAAGTTCCATAGACCTTGGCCTTACACACAAAGGAATGATAGATATCATACCACGATGCAAATGATAGATATCAAATGCATGGACCATATCACCTCACTTCACATATTAGATGTTAGCATCTTATATTGCTAGTTTGGCGCGTTTGGTAGCATTATAAGATGATCCCTCATTTAGATATCAAGATAAAATGTGTTCTTCCTTAAGTATGCACCGTTTTGTGGATCGTGTTTTGAGGCATCACGTGATGATCGGGTGTTCTCAACTCTACGCTTTCATACAACGGGTGTAAGACAGTTTTACACACGCAAATACTAAGGTTCTTACTTGACGAGCCTAGCATGTACAGACATGGCCTCGGAACACAGACCAAAAGGTTAAGCATGAGTCATATAGTTGATATGGTGCCCATATAGATGCTCGCCTTTGAAGCTACACCGACTCACGTGATGATCGAACTTGGTGTAGTGGATTTGGTTCATGTAATCACCAAAAGGACACGAGGGATGTCGTTTTTGAGTGGGAGTTCATTAGTAATTTGGATTAGTTGAACTCAATCTATCATAAACTTAGTCTAAATATACACCACCTGCTTTTAATTTCAATGTGTTCATGGAGAAAGAGAAACTTGCTGCGAATGGTAGCAACTTCACCAACTGGGCTATGAATTTGAGGATTCTCCTCACTACTGCACAAAAGCAATATGTGCTAGATGCGCCGCTAGGCCCCCCACCATCTCCTGATGCCCCTGACGAAGAAAAGAACGTCTATATAACTCGTCAGGAGGACCACAACTTAGTTCATTGCGGCATACTGTATGGGCTAGAGCCAGAACTTCGAAAACGTTTCGAAAATGGCAATGCCTTTGATACCATGGGAGAATTGAAAATGATTTTCGATACCCATGCTGCCGTAGAGAGTTATAATGCTACAGAAAAGTTCTTTAGCTGCATGATGGAGGAAAACAGCTCCGTTAGTGAGCACGTACTCAAAATGTCTGGGTACGCCGATAAGCTTGTGTCCTTGGGAATAACGATTCCCATTGACTTAGGCATACATCGTGTTCTCCAATCTCTGCCACCTAGCTACAAGAGCTTCGTGATGAACTATAATATGTAGGGCATGAAGAAGTCTCTTCCCGAGCTTCTGTCAATGCTTAAGACTGCAGAAGTGGAGATTAGGAAAGAACATCAAGTGTTGATGATCAATAGGACCACCGGTTTCAAGAAGGATAAGAAAGGCAAGCACAAGGGAAAGAAGGGTGGCAAGTCTGTTGCCACGCCTAAAAAGAAACCCCGAGCTGGCCCTAAGTCTGACACCGAGTGCTACTATTGCAAGGGGACTGGCCATTGGAAGCGCAACTGCCCCAAGTATTTGGCGGACAAGAAGTCCGGCAAGGCAAACAAAGATATATGTGATATACATGTTATTGATGTGTACTTGACTAGTACTCGCAGTAGCACCTGGGTATTTGATACGGGATCGGTTGCTAATATATGTAACTCGGTTCAGGGGCTGCGGAACAAGCGACAACTAGCAAGGGATGAGGTCACGATGCGGGTCGGCAATGGATCAAGAGTTGATGTGATCGCCGTCGGAACGCTGCCTCTCCATATGCCATCGAGATTAGTTATAAACCTAAATAATTTTTATTTGGTGCCTGCACTGAGCATGAACATTGTATCCGGATCTGTTTGATGCAAAGTGGTTATTCATTTAAGTCTGAAAACAATGGTTGTTCGATTTATATGAATAATATCTTTTATGGTCATGCACCTGTGTTGAATGGTTTATTTCTGTTGGATCTCGATAGTAGTATTACGCATATTCATAATGTTGATGCTAAAAGAATTAAACTTGATAATGATATAACTACATATATGTGGCACTGCCGTCTAGGTCATATTGGCGTTAAACGCATGAAGAAACTCCATTCTGATGGACTTTTGGAATCACTTGATTTTGAATCATTTGATACATGTGAGCCATGCCTTATGGGCAAGATGACTAGAACGTCGTTTTCCGGTTCAATGGAACGGGCGACAGATTTATTGGAAATCATACATACTGATGTGTGTGGACCAATGAGTGTGTCGGCGCGAGGTGGATATCGTTATTTTGTTACTTTCACGGATGATTTGAGTAGATATGGGTATATCTATTTGATAAAACACTAGTCTGAAACTTTTGAAAAGTTCAAAGAATTTCAGAATGAAGTGGAAAATCATCATAACAGAAAGATCAAATTTCTACGGTCCGACCGTGGAGGAGAGTATCTTAGTTACGAGTTTAGCACACATATGAAAGACTGTGGAATAGTTTCACAACTCACGTCTGCCAGAACACCACAACGTAATGGTGTGTCAGAACGTCGTAATCGTACTTTATTGGATATGGTTCGATCTATGATGTCTCTGACTGACTTGCCACTGTCATTTTGGGGTTATGCACTGGAAACCACTGTATTCACTTTAAATAGGGCACCATCTAAATCCGTTGAAAAGACACCGTATGAATTATGGTTTGGAAACAAACCTAAGCTGTCATTTCTTAAAGTTTGGGGATGCGATGTTTATGTGAAGAAACTTCAACCGGATAAACTCGAACCCAAAGCGGAAAAATGCGTCTTCATAGGATATCCTAAGGAAACGATTGGGTATACCTTCTATCACAGATCCGAGGGCAAGGTCTTTGTTGCCAAGAATGGATCCTTTCTTGAGAAGGAGTTTCTCGCGAAAGGTGTGAGTAGTCGGAAGGTAGAACTCGAAGAGGTTATTGAACCTTCTCTTCATGAAATGGCGAGTAGCGCAGCTCCAAAAGTTGTTTCGGAGTTGACTTCACCTAATGAAGAGAGAGCTAATGATATTGATCATGAAACTCCGAAAGAGGACACTACCGAACCTCACAGGTCAAGCAGGACACGTGCAGCTCATGAACTGTACGGCAATCCTGTTATGAAGTTCATGATTGATGAAATAGATGACCCTGCGACGTATGAAGAAGCGATGATGAGCCCTGATTCCAACAAATGGCTAGAAGCCATGAAATCCGAGATGGAATCCATGTACGAAAACCAGGTTTGGAACTTGGTGGACTTACCTCACGACCGAAAGGCCGTTGAGAATAAATGGATTTTCAAAAGAAAAACTGATGTTGATGGTAATGTTACCATCTATAAGGCTCGACTTGTCGCAAAGGGGTTTCGACAAATTCAAGGAGTTGACTACGATGAGACATTCTCTCCCGTAGCAATGCTTAAGTCGGTTAGGATTATGTTAGCAATTGCTGCATATTTCAATTATGAAATATGGCAGATGGATGTCAAAACTGCGTTCCTCAATGGTAATATTGAAGAAGAGTTGTATATGATACAACCTAAGGGTTTTGTCGATCCTAAGGATGCTGATAAGGTGTGCAAACTTCAGCGATCCATCTATGGACTGAAGCAAGCATCCCGGAGTTGGAATCTCCGCTTTGATGAGGTGATCAAAGAGTTTGGATTTGTCCAAACTTATGGAGAGGCTTGTATTTACAAGAAAGTGAGTGGGAGCAATGTGGCATTTCTGATATTATATGTGGATGACATATTATTGATTGGAAATGATTTAGATCTCTTAAACAGTGTTAAAAGATATCTAAACAACAAATTTTCGATGAAGGACCTTGGTGAAGCTTCATATATATTAGGCATTAAAATCTATAGAGATAGATCAAGACGCCTAATTGGGCTATCGTAGAGTACATACCTTGATAAGATATTAAAGAAGTTTAATATGGACGGAAGTAAGAAGGGGTTCTTACCTATGTTGCAAGGTAAGACATTGAGTAAGACTCAAAGTCCGGCTATGGTGGAAGAAAGAGAGATGATGGATAAGATCCCCTATGCCTCAGCCATAGGCTCTATAATGTATGCCATGCTATGTACAAGACCGGATGTGGCACATGCTATTAGTTTGACTAGTAGGTACCAATCTGATCCAGGTTCGGAACACTGGATAGCGGTCAAGAATATCCTTAAGTACTTGAGAAGAACTAAGGATATGTTTCTTGTATACGGAGGTGAAGAAGAGCTAGTCGCTAAGTGTTATGTCGATG
This sequence comes from Avena sativa, assembly GCA_916181665.1. Classification (NCBI taxonomy): domain Eukaryota; kingdom Viridiplantae; phylum Streptophyta; class Magnoliopsida; order Poales; family Poaceae; genus Avena; species Avena sativa. Next base: position 312,001,063 of record OV702291.1, read on the forward strand.
CTAGCTTTGACACTGATCCGGATGACTCTAAGTCTCAATCCGGATACGTATTTCTCTTGAACGGAGCAGCAGTTAGTTGGACGAGCTCCAAACAACCTGTGGTGGCTGGATCAACAATGGAGGCGGAATATGTTGCTTCTTTAGAAGCAACGCAGGAAGCGGTTTGGATGAAGGAGTTCATAACGGAACTGGGTGTGGTTTCCAGTGCGTTGGACCCGATGGTGATCTATTGTGACAACAATGGAGCCATAGCCAACGCAAAGGAACCAAGGTCTCACAAGAATTCCAAGCATATTAAGCGTCGGTTTCACTCCATCCGCGAGCATGTCAAGGATGGAGATATAAAGATTTGTAAAGTGCACACGGACCTGAATGTAGCAGATCCGTTGACTAAAGTACTCCCTAGGGAAAAACATGATCAACACCAGAACTCCATGGGTGTTAGATTTATCACTATGTGAACTAGATTATTGTCTCTAGTGCAAGTGGGAGACTGAAGGAAATATGCCCTGAGAGTCAATAATAAAGTTGTTATTATGTATTCCTTGTATATGATAGATGTTTATTTTGCATGCTATAATTGTATTGATAGGAAACATCAATACATGTGTGTTTAATAAACAAAAAGGGTTCCTAGTCATGCCTCTCTTATAGACTAGCTTGTTGATTAACAAGATGATCAAGGTTTCCTGATCATGGACATTGTATGTTGTTAATAACAAGGTCACACCATTGGTGGAATGATGTGATGAACATTCATCCGAAGTATAGCATTACAATCAAGTCATTATGTTTATATTTCTATAACATCATACGAAGTAATCTTTATCCTTAGACCATGAGATCATGTTAATTGCTAACACCGAAAAAGTATCTTGATAACATCAAACGTCACACGGTAACAGGGTGACTATAAAGATGGGTTCAGTGCTACGAAGGTGTTATGTTGAGGCTCATGGATCAAGAGTGGAATTTGTCAATCCAGATGCTCGGTGATATCACATTAGGATAGCTTGCAAGCAAGTGATGTGATCACTAGAATGTTATATCACGGGAACGAGAAAAGAGTGCATGTCGGTGACGAGATCAAACTAGGTATGGAGATACCGATGATCGAATCTCGGACATGTAATATATCGAGAGACAAAGGGATTTAGTTAAAAGCGTTAAAGGTTCTCACGATCACAGGAGTCATCGTTGAATGTGTAGGAGTCAGTACGGATCTCCAGGTCCCGCTGCTGATTATTGATCGGAGAAGGGTCTCGATCATGTCTGCATTATTCACGAACCATAGGGTGGCACACTTAAGAGTTACCGGACACCATTTTGGAGCACATAATTTTCAGACGAAAGAATTGCAAAGCGCAGGAATTGTTTCAATAGAAACCGGAAATTGTTTCTGGTGAAATTGCAGAAGGTGTTTCTGCATGTGATATTGAAATATTGCAAGGGGCTATATGTGAATGTTTGTTAATTAAAGTAATTAACAAAATTCTGAATAAATTTAATATAAAGAGTTTTATTAAATGAGAGAGCATTAAATTTGGAGAAATTTAATGCATTTAAAGTGGAGACTTGAAAAGGGAATGTGAAGAGGCATTTTAATGTGGAGGAGTTACCATCACATGAATGGGGGAGGTGAGGGGTCACCCCCCCATGCGCCGCCATGGAGAGAGGGGGCACCCCCCCCCTCCTCCTATAAAAGGCCACCCATTCCCTCCTTCATCCTCACACCTCCTTGTGAAGGATCTCTCTCCCCCTCTAGAATTATTCCCCCATGGTCTCGGATTAGCGAGATACATGTTCCCGGTGGCATTTCGTCTGGAAGGAGTTGCTGCTTCCGCTAGATCGCTGGAGCGAGGAGGTGGAGGTTGTCCGGTGGCTTGAACGTGTGTGCGAGTGCGGATGCGCTGCTGAGTTGCGGTGCTCGGACTTCCTCACGATCTTGAGATTGGCAAGTGTACGACTACATCAACCACGAGTTCCTACTCGTTAACAAAGCTCGTTGTCTTCGAGGGTAAGTTCTCCATGGACGTATGTCCACCCGTTGCTCTGTACCTAGTAGATAGATCTTGGCGTGTAGTTCTCATCGTAGGAAATTTTTTGTTTTCTATGTTGCGGACCCAACAGGCACATCACATCTCACCAATCCCCCATCTCCCATGCCCAAGGAAATTACTCACACATGAGAGAAGAACGGATCATCAATATAATTAAATAAAGGGAAATCTTCTTGATATTATCGTGGAGATCCACAATAAGAATAGAAAAATATCTAACACGATTCAAGATGGGAATAAACAATCTCAAACCCTAGTCTTGCAAGGTGAAGATCCATCTCTCTCTCAAGTACAAGTAGTGGCTATGGGGTGTATTGGCTAGGAGGTCGAAGATCGTGGAGCGAGATGAAGAACGTCTTCCCCTCCTTCTCTGGATATCTTCTTTCTCCCTTCTGGATGGTATGGCAGCTGTTGTGTTGTATTTTCATCCTTGGCCCCTTCACAGAAGTTGTCCCTTTGGACAAGACAGAGGCGGTGGTAGCTATACGGCGGGAATTATACTGCTGGAAAAATATTCCTACCGTATAGTTGCTCATTAAAGCTTTTGTATGCTCCCCTCGAGTGCTTCCAAAGAGAGACTTGCTTGTTTTCTCCAGAATATTGTGTTTCTCTAGTTAAAACCTTCTGTTGTACATTCAAAACCTGAAACACACATTAAAAACCAGGTTTTCTTCGCTACCAAAGTATTAGCATTAGGTAAAGCTAGAAAACGATCAAATCCGGGAGAAAACCATCAATAAAAGCCATCAAAAATATGTCGAATCTCACAGCTATCAACTCCCCCAATCTTACATGTTGCTCGCCCTCGAGTGACAAAGAAATAAGGAAGAACAGCGGAGATTCGAGACTGAAAATAAAAGAACTTACAAGTTTGAATTGGTGTCAAATTCTTTTCTTCACAATCCCTGCAATCTTAAATATGATCATACAAGTATTCACAAGATTGCACTGAGTCCACTTCCTAACCACGTATATCTTGTGAGCAAATAAATCATATGCCCAAGCAAGTGTCAAAAGTTCAGCTAGGAAAGTGAGACAAATTCTTTTGGTGTCTCTCTTCGTTGGGAGATGAAAACTTTTTGTTCTTGTTTGTTTAATCAATTAAGAGTACTCAGGTTGGCATCAAAACATTTAATTTAAGAACAACTCATCTACTCCCATGTCAAAATTTCAAGACTCTCAAAGCACCTTTTTCTTTCTTTTGTCTTTCAAAAACTTCAGCTCTTTCAGAGAGAAATCATGCCACTATTTTTAACATGTTAATTAGGACTGTGTTGTGCACTCGTGACCATGCCAATAAATAATTGTTGTGCAATAAATGGGTCAGAGGAGTACAACAACTTCACTTGGAACGTGAAACCATGAGGAGACTAAAAAATTTACCCGTCATAGCATTGCTGCTACAGACGTTTATATAACTCAATAGCCGAAATCAAGTGGTTTCCCACATTTAGATCGTTTGTTGGCCAACGGAGTTAATAGTTCTCCATGGAGCACGGCAGTGTTGTAATGACACGTGTAAATAAATATCTTACGGTAATTATTAGAAAAAGTAGTGGCATAATCTCTACTACTTCGAAGCATCCATTTTATCAAACAATTTCAATCAAGGGTACTATCGAGTCTATTTATATTAAGCTCAAGTGGGATAAAGTAGTTCTATAATTAAATCCTTTGAGCTAACCATGGACTCAAGTCATCTTTCAGACGCTTTTTCTGGTTGTAAAAATGTAGGAAGTATTTTTAACCAAGTTGCTCATTGTTTCAAAGCTAAAAAGAAGACACTAGCAAAGGAATAGAATTTATAGGATAACAAGCTAAGCGGGGAGTGACTCTAGTGCAAGCAAGTAAATAATCGTAGGATCAATTTAAGGTTGCAGAAAGGATGATGAAAGGAATGTGATACCTCATCTTGCTTGCTTCGCTCTTGTATTTGAGTCGAACCCCCTCTGTGTTTCCATATTGCCAAGTCACCTAAAATTGAGCAATCTACGAGAGAAACAAATAAATGAACTTGCAAATAAAGTTACAACTAATTTTTTTGTATTTTTGGTTTTAGGAATGCAAACTGAAGATAAACATGCAACTTGAATAAATAAAACAAATCAAAATAAGAAAAAACATGAATGCAACGTTTGGAGGTTTTCAAACCTCCCCCAAGCTTAGGCTATTGCCAGGCTCAGTTGTTGCCATCATTCGATGGCTGGTGCGGATACTTCTGGTAGTAGTCGGGGAAGTGGGTCATGAAGTGACTAAGTTTGTGAGTCAAATCACTCACATCTTCATTCACTCCTTGAAGAGTGTGGTCTATCTCCCCAACATGTATGTTGAGCTGCTGGCACTACTGATAACATAGGAGGCGCATCTCCCCAACTATAGGAGGCGCACATTGGGTACTACCGGAGGCGCATAAGGTAACATATGTGAGGCACATATCACATGCGCCTCCTATACTTCATATACGCGAGGCGCATATACTGATATGCGCCTCGCGTATATGAAGTATAGGAGGCGCATGTGATATGCGCCTCGCATAACAGATACTAGAGGCGCATATGATATGCGCCTCGTGTAGGAAATACTAGAGGTGCGGCGCTAGAGGCGCATACCATATGCGCCTCGGATGGGGTTCCAGGTGTGCCTCGGGTAGGGTTTTCTCTAGTAGTGTGGAATTCCTGATAGGAGACATAGCCGTACCCCTGTTGTGGCTGGTTGGGCCACAGGTCCCAAGCTCCCCCTTGCTGCTGCTGTTATCCCTCCCATGCACGGTTGCGCCCCTTCTCGTCCTCATGCCCCTGCTCATCCTCATCCTGCTAACCTCCTTCTTCATCTTCCTCCTCGTCAGGCTGAAGTTCAATCATAATCTGCATCACTTGGTCCTTGGTGAGGATCCAAGTGTCCTTCTCCACAATCGACAAGACTTGGGGACAGGGCAGCGGAACCTTCTCACTCTGTGCATCATCAAGATAACTAAACTGATAGGCTCGGAGCCTCCGGTTAGCTTGGTAAACACCAAGGAAGCCACAAGCAGTTAAATATTTGACGTCCATAAGCTTGGAACCATCAATGGATTGTATAACAGGTAATACAATATTTAATGCATGGGCAATGTGGGTTACCAATCCACCAATGTGAATATCACCTTTAGTCTTGTTGCTTTGATGGCGAAAGTGTTGGATGAGTAGAGCTTCAGGATTGGGGCTTTGCGGCATAGTGGGGAAGAGAGACTTGGTGATCATTGCCATGTCCGCATTTGCCATGGAACCAGTGTCACCCCTTCCTAGTAGTGTGTTGGCGAGGAACAAGGCATAGTAGCGGATGGTTGGGTTCTGAATGGTGGACATCTTCTTCTGATAGAAGTTGGTGCCACCATTAATAGAAATGACCTCCCAAGTTTCTCTGCTTGTGATGCCATAGAGGTTAGTAATAGTATGTTCCCCGTCATGAGGGAAACTAAAAGCATCGCAAAATTGTTCGAAAGTTATCTCATAGTGCTGTCGGTTCATGGTGAATCTTATCATGCACATATTACCTTTCTCCATGTGGTCGTCGTAGAAGGAGGCAAGGAACTCGTAGGTAAGCTCGGAGTAGGTTTCGTGGCTTGCGAAGCTAAGCACCGTTAGCCCGGACTTGTTACACACGAGGTCGAAGTCCGCCTTCAACCCCTCCACGGTGAGAAAGCTATGGTCGGCCCAACGCGTGGGAAGAATCCTCTCGATGAGACTATGGCCAACTTGGGGTTGCGCTCGGCTCGGGACCCCGAGCTCGAGCCCTCACCATGTTGGTGCTTGCTCTTGCGAAAGATGTTACCGATTTTGTTCATCGCGATGCACTGAAAAATTTCACCATAAAACCTTAGGCATATAGTTTCGACATGATATATGAACGATCCTACGTGGAAAAATTCAATCCTAACGTGAGGAATCGATAGGAAAAACAAAATAATCTTGAGTTCATCCACTAGATCAATGTGACAGTTTCAACCATGGAAATGTGACAATAAAGCATGGATAGGGAGAGAAACATACCGATCTATTGATTCCCCCACTCAAAAAAACGAAATCCGCGAAGAATCAAGAGTTCTAGGTGGATTTTGAGAGGTTTGGAGAGAGAATATGAGAGAAATAATGAGGAGGGGTGAAAGACCTAGCCGCCCCAGTGCTATTTTGTGGTCGCACTAAACTATACAACCGGAACTATACGGGCGGGTGATGTTGTTCCACCTGTATAGTTGTGGCGGTGCCGCCAACTAGGGTTTCTTTACATGGAAAACAGCTATACGGACGCAACTACATGGCCGGATCGCAATGATCCCGCCGTATAGTTGGTCGTTAAACCCCCTGTCCCTCGAGATAAATTTCTAAAACTAGCATCGATATCTATACGACCAGAACTATACGGCCGAAATTTTTATTCCCATAGTATAGTTGGTCGTTAAACTCTCAGTACCTTTGGGATAAATTTCTAAGAGAGGCATTGATATCTATACGACCGGAGCTATACGGCTGGAATTTTACTTCCCGTGTATAGTTGGTCGTTAAATTCTCTATGTCTTCGAAGAGAATTTGTTGATGGCAAAGATATCTATACGACTGGAGCTATACGACCAGAATTTTTATTCCTGCCGTATAGTTGGTCGTTAAACCATCAGTAGTCATCAAAAAAATTATATTTCTTCGAGAATACCTTCTTATCCGAAAACCTAGCGAAATACCTTATTTTGACAGAAAATTGATAGTAGAAACTGTCGACCAACATTAGCGTATTAAGAGAAAAATTTTAGCTTCTGTAGATGAAAAACTCAAACTTTTATTTTTATTCTTATTCTATACTCCTTCAATCGATATTTCTACTACTTTTTGACAGATGCATCTTCACGGACGCGCTTCCGCAAGAATGTCTGTGAAAAAGTTGTAGGAATGCGATGAACTTTTTATTCTCTAATCTATTTTATTGACGATATGGGTTGACTCCCATTAAGCATTTTATTAAGAATGGCTGAATAACTCAACCTCTTTTCTGTTCTCGAATTCTTACCTTGGGTTACCTCTTATCAAAGGCACTTACCACATGAACTCGTTTTGTCGGTGGAATATATCTTTCTCTTGCTTCTAGCTTCTTTGGAATATACTGGATGATTTCAGCATCATAAACATTGAAGATTATCTTTCCTTCAGCACAATCAACTGATACCCCTGTAGTACTAAGGAAAGGTCTTCCAAGTATTATGGATAATTTTTCATATTCTGGCATTTCAAGCATAATAAAATCAGTGGGAATAACATGCTCATCTATTCTAAGTAGAACATCATCAATCATACCAATGGGTTGTTTAGTGAATTGTCAGCCATCTGTAAAGTGATATTAGTAGGAGAATACTCCCCTAATCCTAACCTTTTATAGAGGGAGTATGGCATTACACTAACTCCTGCACCTAGATCACACAAAGCATTGTGAATATCAGTTTTACCTATTGAGCATGAAATAGTTGGTATTCCAGGATCTCTAGTGTCAACACCCGAATTTTTAATCCCAGATGCTTGTTATGCCATACATCGCAATCCTAGGATTACCATTTTTGCAAGACATAACAGATTGGATATCACAGTACATCATCCATTACAAACCATAATAAGGTCTTACACAAATAAGGGATCTCATAATCTAGTCTTAATACAAACAAGCAGCAAAATAATAAGCGTAGTAGCGGGCTCCATCTTCAGGGTCACAAGCAATGCTGGCGATGGGAGATGATCCTAGTTAGCATAGTCGTCCTGCTGTCCTTCCTCCTGGTAGTCCTCCTCATAGTCTGGCCACGGGAATAGCCAGGGATAAAGCCATGAGTACTCTTTAAGTACTCGCAAACTATCACTAACAAGTAAGATAGTTCTAGTAGGAATCCTAAGCTCTAAGTTTATTTACAAAAGGACAGATTTATCTAAAGTGAGTTCATAAGTAAAGAAAACTAAGTAAAGATTCTAAATCACTTTAAGTTCGGAACCTAGTTTTCATATTCACAACCCTGTTGTGGTCAAGTCAAAATCATAGTTCACTTCACAAGTCATTTTGAAAAAAAATCTAACGACGGAACAGTATGGCCACTCCAACTGTCCATGACCGCGGACGCGGCTATTCGAATAGTTTGACACTCTGCAGAGGTGGTACACTTTCACCACAAAATTCGATACATCCGTCAGTGATAACCCTGAATCATCATACTTAGTATGCGGATAATCAATCATAACCTTTCCTTTACACACTCTAGTATAAGCACCTCTCCTATGAGCTTGGCCTCCCAGCATGGCCATCTGCCATCCTGGGCACTGCATAGGTCGACATCATCAAGAGGTAGCCTCAGCTCAAACCTCTTCCGTGAGGGAACCCACACTAATGAATATAAACTTCTGGCTAAGCCTTACCCAATTCAGGTATTGTGGTTGTACGGTAAAATTGGAATGGTATCGCATCCGAACCCAACCATCAGTTTTTATAAAGGGCTAAGGCTCATGCCTCAACAATTTCATCATCAAATCCATTTGTGTTTCTCAACACATGTCAAAACATCTCAATAGAATGACTCATCATTCCAAGGTTTTCATAATCATTTTCACCAAGTATTCCCATCTAAAGTGATCAAGTTTTATGCTTAGCACTAGCCACTAAGTTAAGAGTGTTCACTAATGAGGGATGCTAATCTCAATCTCATGCCATAGAATGACATCTAGTATAGGCCTAGTTTTATACTCTTTATGCTATCTATACTATACTCTTTATGCTATCTATACTATCTTTCCAAAATCTCACAAAGCATTACTAAAAGTAAAGAAACTTTGGTAAAGTAAAAAAGTAAAGCTTGCAAGTAAAACTTGGGATGGGTATAAATCAAAATGTATAACCAAGCATGCCTAATGCATCTTGCTTAGGTTAACTTGCATCTAGTGATGGCTTGCCAATAATAGCTTGCCTTGATTGGTGTAGTGATTGAAGTTTTCTTCGTCTTCTTCGGGGTAGAACTCCTCCTCCTCGTATCCTTGGTCGGCACTATCGTCTATAAAGGAATACGGGGTACACAATCACCAAACAATACTTAACTAGTCTATTTAGCATACTAAGGTTCACACTTGATGATCTAGCATCATCACAATCATCACATGCAATAAAGAACTAGTTTTATTTGATAAAAGTAATTTCTATTCATTGAAATTAATTAAGATTTAATATTCTCCAATTAAAATATGGGATCATGTGGACACATGTCATCACCACATATTCTAAAACATGGGAATGTGATTTAAAGGGTTGGTCACATTTTATAAAGTTTAAGATGATTATTTAAATGATTTAAAGTGACTATAAATGCTCTAATAGCCTTCTTTTGGTACTAGTCCAATGTCACTGCATGCAAACCTAAATATTATGACATATTTAGATAGGTATTATCAAATGTGATTTTTGAGAGTTGGAATCAACTCAAAAGCTATTATGGTTGATTTTTGAAAAATGTTTGAAGTTGCAAAAGTCTCTGTCTTGTTATTTTTGCTAAAGATTATCTCTAACTCCAAATGATTTAAACCCAACGGGCTTGGATAGATAATTTAATTAACTTTCTAAAAAATTTGAATCATGCAATTTGGTTAAATGAAACTCTCTGAATTGATTTTCGAATAAGTGGATAGAATAGGATTTAAAATAAAAAGGAAAATCCTTATTTGAATTTCCAGGCCTGGGCGAGAACGCTAAACGGGCCGGCCCAACTGCACATCATAGCACAGTGCGCGGCTGACAGAGGGGTTCCACTGGTCAGTGACTCACTCTACGCGAAACGGTATCTTTCAATCTGGGCGCTACGATCCAATTCTAATCCAATGGCTGAGGGTCGTCGTCGACGACGAACATCTCTGGCGACGAGCTAAACCTAACGCGGTGGTAGGGGTCTCTCGAGGCTCACCTGGGCTCCAGCTAGTTTCGGCGATGGGGGCAAACGATGAGGTAGACGACGGCGAGGTGAGGCGCGGTCACGGCAGGGCTCAGGGTGGCCAGAATCGACGGCGCCCTTCTCCTCCAGCAGTGGTGGACTCCGGTGAAATTCCAGCATGGTGATGCTCGCCTTGCTCCAGGGAGAGGTGGGGAAGGTTAGTGAGGAGTGGGGAGTCAAATGGTGTGAGGAATGGAGGCTGGGGTGGCCTCCTTTTATAGCTCGACGAGGGGACCGAGCGGTGCGGCAGTGAGCTAGACGGTGGCATCGCTACAGGTAGCTAACGACATGGGCGAGGGCGTAGGATGGTGCGGTGCTCCCTGGTGGCTCTCACGGACTTAATGGCACAGCGTGGGGCGGCTTGGTTTGGTCTAGCGCGTGCGGCGCTCTGAGCGGAGGCAGAGGTGCTTGCGGCAGCGTGCGGCTGTTGCGGGTCGTGCGACGGTGAACGGGGGTGTCTTCCGAGGTGGTGTGATCATGGCGAGGCTGCGCGTGCGCGGTGAGGGCAAGGCACGAGTTGGCGGGGCTGGTCGGGCACGGCGCACTAGCGCGCTCTAGACACGGCGCAGAGAGGCGGTGCGCGGCACGACTAGGGTGGTCCACGCTCGGCTGGGGCTGTGGCCTGGACAGGGAGTGGCGGTAGGCTGCGGTGGTGCTAGTGGACATGCTGGATGGGCGCGGAGTTGTCTAGTGCGAGCTGGCCGTGGTCGTCTGGTGATGACCACAAAACGGCGGTGCTCCACTTTTCTCCATGGCGAAGGGGGCTTGTCTACTGCTGCTAGACACTCAGGAGGACAAGGGGGTTAAGAGGGAGATCAATTGGTCGATGATCACTGTACAAAACAGTGAAGTTATGCTAGAGATTATTCTATGCATGCCAAGTGTTTGTGTTAATGGCCGCATGAAATTTATTTTTGGAATTTTTGATTCAAAATTTTTGAGTGATCTCATATTAAGCTTGAGAGACTAGGTTTGCTTGGAGAGGTCAAGGGGAATTAATTTGGTAGGTTTTTGAAAAAGTGTGATCTTCACATATGAATTGGATTCAATTTTCAAATGTCCTTTAAATGGATTTTCTAGATGTTTTTGTAAGTTTGTAAAGTGTTCCTTGATACATCTTTACTTGGTCTAGCAAGGGATGAAAAGAGTTGGAAATGTTTCTATTATAAATCTTCTTCTAGGAACACCTAAAGTGGCCCAGTGGTTTAAAATGGTCAAAATGACCATTTTCTTTATTTAATCTTATTTGATTTCTTTCTCTTTGGAATTTGTTTGTAAATGGTCTAGATGATGTGGCATTCACCTTTAAACCATTTCACAACATTTAGAACCATCAAGCATGGCATATACACTCAATTCTACACTAATGCAAACACACATGCATTCATATCCATTTTTCTTAATAAAAGTTTTTGTTAACCCTAAATTGGGTGATTAGAACTTTGATAATCTTGATTAAAGTTCTTGGGGTGTTACATCTAGACTTAGACAATAGCTTACCATTAGCAATATAACTAGTTACCATGGCAACAGTTTCAGTTATTTCTTTCTTTCTACTAAGAATATCACGGAGGAATTTAGAATAGGTAGGAACTTTGATTGCATCCGCAAACGGAATTTCCAGACGAAGGTCACTAAGTGCCTTTGTAAAAGAATTATAAATTACCTGATCTGGTGCTTTCTTTTTTGATCTGGATAAGGAAGCTTTTTCTCACCTGACTTATTCTTGTCTTTTACCTTTTGTGGGGGGTCAGGCTCTTTTTTGCTTTCTTTTGTTGTTGCTTATTTCTTTTCTTCTTTTCTACTACAACAACTTCATCTTCCTTGCTTATCTATTTTTCTTCTCTTCGATCAACCGTATCTGCATCAGAGTCATAATGGTCATCTTGTGCATCATTTTGATCCTCCTTGGTTTGATCTTGTGTTTCAGTTTCATCTTGAGGATCCACCAATGTATCATCTTCTTCGCTTGATTCGAGCAAGGCTTTTTCCTTTCGCTCTTTTTTAGCTTCATATTCGGGTGGTCCTAATGGTCCTGTAACAACTGCACCTCTTCTTGTGACAACATTAGTAGACACAGGAATATCTTTATCATCTCAAAGAAATTTGATAACCAGATGCTATTTGTTCACACTGGGTTTCAATCATACTAAGATAATTGTGAATAATTTTATTTCTTGGACAATCTCAACATAATATTCCGTGAGTTCCGCCAAAATCTTTTTGTGTTTTTAAAAGTGCTTATGCATATTATTATGAGATTTTACTTGTCGATGTTTTAATTCTTGAAAAACTTTTCTAGTTTCATCCTCTTTAGTTAAAACTTGTAACAAATCTACTTTGTTTTCCTTAACAAGTTTAGAAGGTATACCTTTTTATTTCATTGTTTTGCGTACTTCAGGCATAAGATCAGGAGTTATCTAAAGTATCCCTTTTTCCAGTTTAGTGCCAAAATTAGGATTATATAAAGAAACATTCTTAGCCCTAGTAGACATCAATTCCAAACATTCTTTAATAGTTAAAGTATTTATATACCCTCCTGCTGAGAAGTCAAGCAATTCTATACATTGAGTATTAAGACCGTGGTAAAAATAAATGGCAAATAGTTGATTCAGAATAGCCATGATTAGGAATACTATTGATCATTCCAAAGAATCTTTCATAGGCTTGTGGGTAGTTTTCTCCCATGTTTTGACTAAAGCCGCCTATATTCTTTCTTAGTTCAGTTACCTTTTTAAAAGGATTAAACCTATTTATAAATTTAACAATGCAGTTTTCCAACATTTAATGAAATGGCGAGGGAGAGAATATAACTAGTCCAGAGCTTTACCTTTAAGAGACCATCGAAATAATTTTAGATGAGAGAAGTCTCTTGGCAAACCTTTTGGTCCAAGCGATGTTATCACATCGTCGAACTCTCTAATATGTCTTCTTGGGTCTTCATCTTCCCTTTCACTAAAAGCTTTTTCCTGCAATTTTTTTATAATTCCACCATCAAATTGATATTCTCTAACTCCAGGATTAGGGAATTCCATTGGTTGTTTAAGAAATTCAGAACTTGGAGCACTGTATTCTCTAAGAGTTTTCTCACATGGGAGTTATCCTGTAAGTAGACATGATTTCCATAATATTACTCAGGTTTTCAACTTCAACTTATTTGATCTTAAAAGTTTTTCAATAATCTCTTCGCGCCTTTGAGCAGGCATGCGCTCAATATAATCCGGTAGATTGGTCCTACCAGAGCGTGTAGATCCTTTGTATCCTAGGGAGAACATTTTGTAGTAGCAACACCTGAAATGTCAAAAGACAAACACTTAGCGCTTAGCTCCCCGGCAACGGTGCCAGAAAATAGCTTAATGTCTGCAAGTGCACGGATCATTTGTAGCTAGTTTCAAAGTCTAGATATCGATCCCACAGGAAGCCCAAAGGTAAGTGTTTATGGGTGAAGTCTCTGTCACACTCGAAGTTGTCATAGGTCTTTGAGTGAATTAACTGCAAGTGTTGAAATAAGAATGGGGTTTTGATTAAACGAGATGTATTTAAATATAACTAATGTAAACTTCAGAAATATAAAGCATGAAAGTAAAGAACGACTTGGTTGTTTGTTGTTTTCTGCAAATGGCAAAAGAAGGCGCGGGGAGATTCAGTTCATGGTGATAGTGACTGTGTCAGGTGGACGAATGATAAATGTAACAATTATAATCTTATATGTATATGTGTAGGCGAGCAAACCATAATTAGTCGGAACTCCTCTTGGTAGATTTCATCCCAACTTCAATAATCCTACTAGCCTGTTATCAAAACCATGGTCAGACACTAGACGATTAAGACCCTTCAGGTCGCTTAGCGATTAAGCTCCTTGGATCGGACTAATGCAATAAGCAAAGTGGTTCCTCATTATCCTCGAGTCTATTAGTTTTCCATTGATATCCCCGTGTCATCGGGGGTCGCCGGTTTACTAGCGAACAATATCCTATCTATGTAGAACAAAGCATCATGTTGTATGGGCCCTTAATTGGACAACAAGCATTAGGCATCTCACAGATAGTCAAACACATATAATATAGTAATAATAATCAATCACAAACTAATGGAAAATATATGACGGCACATCACATCTTACCAATCCCCTACATCTCTCACGCCCAAGGAAATTACTCACACATGAGAGAAGAATGGATCATTAATATAATTAAATAAAGGGAAATCTTCTTGATATTACCATGGAGATCCACAATAAGAATAGAAAAATATCCAACACAATTCAAGATGGGAAGAAACAATCTCAAACCCTAGTCTTGCAAGGTGAAGACCCTCTCTCTCTCAAGTACAAGTAGTGGCTATGGGGGTGTATTGGCTAGGAGGTCGAAGATCGTGGAGCGAGATGAAGAATGTCTTCCCCTCCTTCTTTGGATCTCTTCTTTCTCCCTTTGGATGGTATGACGGTTGCTGTGTTGTATTTTCGTCCTCGGTCCCTTCATGGAAGTTGTCCCTTTTGACAAGACAGAGGGTGTGGCAGCTATATGGCAGGAACTATACGGCCGGAAAAATATTCCCGCCGTATAGTTGCTCTCCTCATGTGCTCCCAAAGAGAGACTTGCTTGTTTTCTCCAGAATATTGTGTTTCTCTAGTTAAAACCTTCTGTTGACATTCAGAACCTAAACACACACTAAAGACCAAGTTTTCTTCGCTACCGAAATATTAGCGTTGGGTAAAGCTAGAAAACAATCAAATCCGGGAGAAAATCATCAATAAAATCCATCAAAAATATGTCGAATCTCACAACTATCACCAAGCCAAAGGGATGGGGCCAATTCCACAGCGGGTGTGTGCGGCTTTGTAGCAAACCGCTAGCATACCTCGCATGTGCATACGATGTCATTAGCGTCTTGGACCATAGTGAGCCAGTAGAATTCTGCCTGAAAGGCTTTTGCTTCTATTGCTTGGCTACTAGCATGTTGGCCGCATATTCCTTCGTGGATGTCTTTGAGCATGAGCTGGAGTACACCCAAGATACTTTGTTTGTAGAGTTCCCCCTTTAATACCCTGAAGGCCTTAGATCATCGGGTGATCCTTCATGCTTCGACTATGTCATCTAGGAGTTCTCATTTTATCATGTACGCCAAGTATGGATGCATCCATGTGAGTTCAATCATCATGACATCTTCTAGTTCTTCCTCATCCTCTGGTACAGGTGCCTTAGGTTCAAGGACTGGTGGAGCCCTCAAGTCATCTTGTGCCTTAACCCCCTTGCGTGTTTTTGGCTCTGTGGCCTCGGTGAAATTTTGGATTTTGATGGAGCGCTCGCTGATTTCCTCCCAAAAGACTCCAGGTGGAACGGGTAGGTAGAGGGACCCGATGTTTGCGAGAGTATCGGCTTCCTTGTTGCTTGTTCTGCTGATTTGGGAGACCTCGCACCCGTCAAAGTAACCTTCCATGATGAGATACATGTCGCAATACGTGATCTTGTTATCATTGATGGCATCACACTTGTTCATTGCTTGCTGTGCGATGAGATTCAAATCCTTGAAGATTTTGAGTTGACTTGCACTGTAGGACTTGGCCATACACATGCCATGCAACATGAGCTCATATTCTTCTTCATTGTTGGATGCGTTCGGGAAGCTCATCCGAAATATGTATCATATCCACTCCGTGATGAAGTCAGGAAGAACCTATGATTTTATTGTTTTGCGCTTCTCGTACTCTAGGGGATAATTCGAGTCCCTAGAGAGAGACACGCCATGTTTCCTCGGGGTTATTGGGGATGTTGGAGAGGGGGCCTCATTGACTACTATTATCAGGTGATTCGAGAAGTAGTGGTGTAGCTTGTATGTCGTCATGAAAACACCATATGCGAGTTTCAGATAATGTAGGTACCACTGCTTGGACGGAGATAACACCTAGTTGAGGTAGTAGACTGTCTGTTGGACACCATGGGTTTTCCTTCTTCGGGTCGTTCGACGATCAGTACTATGCTGACCACTTGATTTGTGGTGGCGATGTATAGCAGTAGTGGTTCCTTTCCTTTGGGAGACACTAGGACGAGTGAGGTTAATAGTGTTCACTTTATGTTTTCAAAGGCTCTCTAGGCTTCGTTGGTCCACTGGAAAGTATCGGATTTCTTCAGTAATGCATAGAATGGCAATGCTTTTTTGCCCAGTGGAGCAATGAATCAGATAAGTGCCGCCACACGCCTAGCTAGCTGCTAGACACCTCGTAGGTTCTTCGAATTCTTCATCTTTAGGATTGCCTAGATTTTTTTGAGGTTGGCCTCACTTCCCCTGACTGATACTAGGTACCCGAGGAGTTTCCCCGTAGGGACTTCAAAGGAGAACTTTGTTGGGTTGAACTTGATGTAGTACTTGTCGACATTATCAATCGTCTCACGGAGATCATCGAACAAAATCGACTCCTGCCTTGTTGTGATGATGCCATCGTTGATGTAGACTTGGAAGTTCCTGTCAATTTGTTCCCCAAGGTAGATTTGCATCATCCGGTGGTACGTAGCACCTAGATTCTTCAGCCTAAAGGGCGTTGTTTTGTAGAATAATACACCATAGTGTGTGATAAATATTATTTTGTCTTGATCCTCGACCTTCATCCTGATCGGTTGTAACCTTAATATGCATCAAGAAGGAAAGATGCGTGCATCCCGCGATTGAGTCGATAATGTGGTCGATTCATGGGAGCGGAAAGTGATCCTTTAGACAATGCTTGTTTAGCACGATGAAGTCGATGCACATATAGAGTTTGACCGTATTTTTATTTAGGACACACATTGGATTGGCTACCTAGGTTGCTTGCTTGATTTCTCGGATAAACTTGGCGTCTAGTAGCCGATGAAGCTCCTTGCCGATGGCCATGTGCTTTGGCTCCGTGAAGCGGCGTAGTGATTGCTTGACTGACTTGGCATCGGGGTATATGTTTAGTGCGTACTCGGCGAGTTCCCTAGAAATTTCTGGCATGTCCGCTGGACACCATGTGAAGACCTCCCAGCGCTCACAGAGGAACTATACGGGCGCACTTTCTTACGCGGGACCAAGATTGGAAGCCACAAATGTTGTTTTCTTTGGGTTAGTGGGGTGGACCTGGACTTCTTGTGTGTCTTCTACGGAGTCAAAGGATCGGTCAGATATGGACCTTGTAGCCTTTGGTAGGATGTCATGATTACTGGAGATTTTGACATGAGCGAACTATGTTTCCATTCCGAAGGACTCAAAGATTTTGTTGAATTCCCATTCGCAGTTGTCTGAGCGGGCGAAAATTCCCCTTACAGTTATGATTCTGTTTGGCACTGGAATTTTCATCATGAAATATGCGTAATGTGGTACTGCCATGAACCGCGCAAACGCGGGTCACCCAAGGATTGCGTGGTACTGTGACGGCCAGTCCAGGACCTCGAACTCGATTTTTTCACGCTTGAAATTCTCCTGTGAGCCGAAGACGACGTCGAGTGTGATTTTTCCTAGGTGTATTTTTGCTTTATCTGGGACTATGCCGTGAAAAGAGGTGTCTGTTGGTGCCAAGTTGGTCAAGGATCCGTTCATCGTGCGTAGCATCTTGGAGTAGATGAGGTTGATGCTACTTCCTGCATCCATGAAAACTTTGCTCATGTCAAACCCGTTGATTTGGGCTTCAACTATCAGTGCGAAATGACCCGATCTTGGGACCTGTAAGGGGTGATTGGCTCTACTGAAGGTGATCTCCTGCTTAGACAAGTTGAGGTACTTTGGTGTTGGGGGTGGTGCCATGACTTCCAAATTTACTTGTCGGGTAATTAACTTCTAGGTCCTGTTGGATGGGCATCCCTTCTGGATCATGTGCATTGCTCCCCTGGACCGCGGGTACTCGTCGTTTTGGGCTCTGTTTGCCTCGGATTGCTGTTGGATTGGTGCAGCCATCGGAGGTGGTCCTGGAGGTGGTGGCGACGCGTTGATTGCTAAAGCTCCGGCTGCTGCGCTATACCCTTGGTTTGTTGCTTCGGCTATCTTGGAGTAATGGGCTCCTTGGAGCCCAAGAAAGTGCGACAATCCTTCATGAGGTGACTTGAACATTTACTTCCTCCCGAGTCGACATAATAATGCATATGACATGGTCCTTCCAGCATCCAGAAAGGTGATATCAGGCCGTCCCAAGAGGGCCTTGGCTGGTACTGTTGGGTTGTCCTCTTTACTCCGGCTTCATCATGATTTACGTGGTACCCGTTTTTGCGGTATTCGCCTCTGCGATTGTCATCATTGATGAACCCGGCCACCACTTGACTAGGTCCAATGTAGTCATCATAATTGCGTCCGCGCCTTCTCCTATTGTTGCTATTGTGTCTATCACGGTATTGTTCGGGTGAACACCCATGTTTGTTGTTTACTGCATCCTCACCATCGGCCCATCGATTGACAAAATTTCTATTAGCTGAGAAATTGTTTTCAGCTTGGATCGACCTAGCTCCTCTATGAACTCCTTTCATTGTAGGCCATCGTTAAAACTTAAAAGCATCAATTGCCCTTTTGTTAGAGATATTCTCGGCTGTGTTTTTTATGATGTTCCATCGCTAGATGAATGCGCGTATTGGCTCCCTAGATTTTTGCTTGCATGCCTGTATCTCTTCAATGGATGCGGGTCGCTTAAAAGTGGACATGAAATTGCAGATGAATTTTTCCTCCAGGTCGCTCCAGCTACTAATGAATTCCTTGGGTAGCTTCTTGAGACAGGAACGTGTGGTGCCGCTCAGGTGCAGTCGCGAGCTTTGCACAGCGGTGGCCTTCAAGCCACCTTGAAGTTTTACGGTTTGCAGATAGTCACCCAACCATGCCTCTAGCTCATGGAGACTGTCATATTGTTGTGGATCATGGGAAAGCTTGAAGTCCTTGGGTACCAGTGTTTTGCGAACCCAACTGGCAAATCAACTCACACCACAAGGTTCACGGTCATCGTCGTCCTCGACATTCGAATATCATCGACTGCTATGCTCGTCCCGAGATCTATCGACCCTACGCTGAGTGATGTCATTTCTGGCATCTTGAGTGCGCGAGGTTTGGTTGAAGCGTAAGTGGTGTGGTGAGCTGGACCTTCGGGTTTCTACCACCTGTCGAGGCCTATTGCGACGACGTTGCGACCTTTCGGGTTGGGGGACAACCTCTTTGTCTCCTTGTGCGAGTGATGCATCGACCATGCTAAGGCCCATAATGGCGGAATGATGCAAGGTTGCTCGTGGATCATCGGCTATTGGTTGAGTGGCGAGTAGATATGTTTGTGCCACGCAATGACAACTTGAGGTGTCTTGGCCTTGATGTTTCCTACGGAATCCACAAACATGAAGGATAAATCTAGATCCCGGGTTACCTCGTGCCTCTAGTTCTCGGGGATGTTCTACAGCCGTGAGCCACTCCTCCTCGGTGGCAATCCTCCTGTGAACACTGGACGAATTGCGGGTGGAGCTTAGCTATTGTCTTCGTAGACTTGATTCGTCGGCTAGCCTTTTTCGCTCCTCTAGTTGTCTCTGCATCTTGACTAACTCTCATCTCTGACGGTGGAGCAGGTACTGGTAGGCCATGAGTTCTTCGTGTGTGGCATCTGTTGTCATAGGGACGTCGCCTTGATAGCGTTCCTCATTTTCTCCCATGATTCAACAGAGATCCGAATAGTTAACCGTTTCCCATTTTTTCTACCATATTTGTCGTGCCCCTGAACGACACGATTGTCCACGGATGTCTCCGTTCCAATTATATGTGCCTCCATGTCATCCTCCATAGAGAAGTCGTCGGTGTTGATGATGGGGTTACCATTAGAGTCGTGTGGTTATGAAGTTTCTCCGTCTGGTTATCATGCACACCTGGTGGAGCGTCATGTACTGGCTGTCGTTCCAGCTATCAGAATCATAGGAGACACAGTCCTGAAGAAAGGTGAAATTCAACGGGTCCTGCTCTGGGTATGAGTCGACCTTCTTAATACCGGAGTCGATGCTTTCGTCGGGTATGTCATCAGTGATGTTCATCGGGTCCATGATGTGAAGCGGTGTTGGCTCGATATCAGATCCGAAGGAGAGGCCGTCACAAAGATCGACCAAATCCCCTAGCTCCGTGGCGTATTCGTGGTTGTTTACGATGTTTGCTGGGTATGAGTTTTCCCTTCCAGTGGAGCCAATAGAAGACGCCGATGTCTCCATAGGCGTTGCGATTGCAGCTGACAGACCCAAATAGATTGGATCCGAGAGGCAGAGGGTTGCCGCCGACCCGATGCGGAAGTGGAAGCATCTGATCATCAGATCTGTCTCCTGGTCGAAGTCTTTGAAGGCCGAAAGAAGGGTGGATGGATGTGGATCGAGATAGATGGGATCATAGCGGAACTCACCGACCCCAATCGTCAAGTTGCTGCATAGTGAAGGAGCCGCTGAATTCATGAATCCAGCGCCCAAATTTCCCACAAACGGTGCCAATTAACGAGGGGTGACCTCGGCAATGCTCATTGTTATGAGCATGGGATTTAGGGAAAGATGGGCGCTGATGATTTTGTCGGCTTATTAGACAAACAAGGAATGTGAGACTTACTCGAGTTCAGACCTCGTAGAGGAAACTCTACTCCTGCTTATCTGATCTTTATTGATGGAGAGTACAAAGTCCCTAGGTTGCCAGATACGATCTAGCTTACAGTGGATTGTGGTGAATCGAAAACTAAGTTCCCTCTCCATCGGCTCCTCCCAGCCTTTATATGAGACGCTGGATCTCAGAGTCACGTACGGATCGATTACAAGTTGGAAATACGACTCTATGACTATGTCGGTTTAGGCTTCTGCCTTTATCAGTATGCCTGGTTCCTGGGTTCCAGATACTTTCAGGATCTCTATGGACCTTAGTGTAGGTACGTACCACGTATACCAATAGAAGGAACCGATTCTACTGAAGAAAATAAGGTTGCTTCTGACGCTGCTGGCGACTATGCCGGAAAGAAGTCACGGCAAGAAAAAGAAGTGTTCCACATAAGCATTGTTCACACGATTTAATAGATTATTTGTTTGTTTATGTTTTTATTTGTCATGTAAGTCAGTGCTACGTCTGCGTTTTATTCAGTTGTTTGTTATCAGCTTGATCATGTTTTTAGCTAATCTAATTGTGTTACGATTTTAGATCCGTTCCCGGTGTACTATAAACATTATTTATTGTGAGCATTTATCACCGGAGCCACGTGACTAAGCGATTTTCTCATCAGACAAACTACTTTGCATATGTAGGAGTTTTTCTCGCGAGTATTTATCACCGGTGCCACGTGCCTAAGCGATTTTCTTATCACACGAACTGCTTGACATATGTATCAACATTCTCTCTTACAGCCGTGTCCCGGAGACGCATAGAGGAGCTTTATTTTTTTAGGAAAGGAGTCTAATTAATATAGATCATTTGATGAAAGAGAATATTGGTATTATTTCTTTGGAACGTTCTCTTTACATTTTGAGTACTACTCCCTCCGTTCCAAGGATTAAGATCTATAATTTTTTTTAAAAGTCAAGCTACGAAAAGTTTGACTAAATTTTTTGAAAAAACTATCAAAAATTATGATATTACATAGATACCACGTAAAAATATGTTTCACGATATAACTAAGGGTATATATTTCGTATTATAAATATTAATATTTTTTTCTAAAAATTTGATGAAACTTTAAATAGTTCAACTTTTTCAAAAAATTATAGCCTTAGCAGACGGGGGTAGTACTTTTTTTTCTTCACAGCATTTGGAAACGCTCTGCCAGAAGCAGCCCATACGGCCCACCGTGGTCATTGACTCACCGCTGTTGCAAAACAACGTCAATGGCTTCCGTCCGATCCCGTCCACCACCACCTGGCTCTTCCTTCTCCTCGTGCTCGTCGCCAGCGTGCGTCCCACTCCCACCTGGGCGCCCATCTCTTCTTCCTCGGCCCTCTCCTCAGGATCTTCCACCGCGAGGAGCTCCGCAGGTCAGGGCCGAATCCTGCAGAGACCGCGTAGGTCGACCGCTAATTTCCCCTTTTACCTGAGCATTCCCGTCAGATTCCCGGATGATTAGTTTGTCTGATTCCCGTGTATGTGCGTCTGTCGTTGCAGCTTCGACCGATGCTTCTGGCCGACTCGGGGCCTCTTCTCAGCCATGTCGCGGAGCGGAGATGCGGTGCCCAGGCAGCGGTGAGTTTGTGATCTGACCGCGCTTGCTGCGATTTCTGCATCTCCGTGGTCATTTTAGCTAGCCTTGATTTGAGGAAGATCAGATTCCCCCCTTCGGGGAAGCGTTTGACTTTGTGTGTCGGCGGCGTTTACCTAAATTTGAACCTGAGATTTCCCAAACTGGGCCTTAAACTGCCTATATTTAGACATTTATGTGAAGCAGGGTGCTTCTGTACGTCTTTATTCTAAGCTCAAACCGACTATATCTGAGCATCTATTTAGCAGAAGGCTTCCCTTGTTGTTTGTTGATCAATTGAAGTTTTTTCTAGTAAAACATGAGTAACAGTTGATCTGGTATTATTGATCAGAGAAGCTCACTGCAGAATGGTCATCTGACTACTGCTTCATTCTTTTGCAGGGCCGTCAATTCGACAGGTCACTCAAGGAAGGCTGATGGTGTTTCTGTGAATGTGGTAATGGCATGCCGATCCAACATACTGAATGAGAATGCTCCTAAAAGATTCATCTTTTGATATATGAACTTTAATTGTCTTTTCATTGCCTCGTCTTCCCTGAATATCTTAAAGCAAGTTTTTTCAAATTTAGATGCAGCAATGTTCACATCTGGACAAGAATATAATTTACTTGATGTTACTCTGGGGCCATAAGACATATAGACAAGAATCAAATTTACATACTTAATTTATGCTCTTTTCTATGACATTAATAATTCCAAATGTTTATTGCCTTTTGAGGGTGAATGTGAAGGTTGAGGTGATCAACCAATTGCAGTTTTAATTTACCTAAGCCAAGCCATCAACACTTTGCATAATGGAGATCTCTGCACGAACTGTTATATTACTTCAAAAGCAAAGAAGTAATAAGTACATGGCCTGTTTCTTCTTTGGCCTGATTCTTATAAACCTTGATTCAGTTTTTTTAATCGATTGTTGTGATCAAGTTGAGTCTTTATTCAGCGTCTTGGTAGTTTTGGTAATTCACTTGCAGTTTATGCTCAGTTCATATTTTTAACTATGGATGCAGAGTAATACACCACATGAAACTGTCAAACACTGCCACGGTGAAGAATTGGAAAACATAGGTAACATGCTTTAGCGTAATGCAAGTTCATTATGATGGGAACTTGCAGTATCTCAGTTGTCCGGTAGCTGTATTTTGCACTATCTATTTACATTTTGTTCATAACTTAAGATGAATTTTTGTTTCATAAGAACACCTCCATCATCAGTCTTTCACTTGTACAGCTACTGAGGATATTGTCATTGATGCTAGTACTACATTATATGCGATTCAATTGGTGAAGATGTTCGAGCAATTCCTTTTTTTAATTTTTTTTGAAAAGTGAAAGTCAAACAAGAGAAGCCTTTTCTACTAAGTTGACCTATCTAGCTGCAGCTCTTGAGTATACGTCTTGTGTCAAAGTCTTAGAGTATATGCCTTTTCAGTAATGATATGTACCTGGTATGGTTTCTGCATCACTAGGACATTAATTTGAAGTTCATGTTGCTGTATACTCTACATGTCACGCCCTCCGAGGCTTAGGCAACAAAATTAAGTATTCCACGTCGTTCTGTCCTTCAGCTATTGCTGACTAAGAGGGTAGCGGTAGCTTCAAAATAAATAATTGAAAATGTTTTGTTTCTTACTGATTCATTATTAGTCCATGTGATGCACCTTCATTAAATGGCCATACAATTCCACTCATACTGCACACAATGTCATGCTTACTTCAGGACTTGTATTGGACCACGGATGGGCCAATTCCGAACTGGTCTGGCACTATGGGATACAGTTCATTACTTTATTTTACGATAATCTACATGCCAATCCCTTCATACATCATTTGTACTGTATGTCTGTATTGTTTTTCTATCACACACATTCACCAATCTCCTTCTGGTTGCATCTATGACTACCACTTGTACTCCTGTTTGTTCAGTTTGCACATCTTCATTGAAGGATTGTGTGTTTATATTATGTTTCTTGGTCTCAAACAGGAGAGCCACTTCGCAAGAATGATGGCCACTGCTTCAAGGATAGCTGCAATAACACAAATTCTGAAGTCATTACCAGAGTAAAATGGTCAGAAGAGGAAAGTTATTTAGGCTAGAACTATCATTTCCCTGAATCTTGATGTTCTTCTCAACTTTATTTGCCTTCCTAATGCCTGCTGACAAACAGGTTTTTTTCCTTTCAGGAAGATAAGATACTCACTCAAATGATAAACAAACATGGGCTGAAAAACTGGCAAACTGTCGCACATGCTATACCGGGTCGAAGTGCACCGCAATGCCGGCAAAGGTATTAACACACTGTTTGCTTGATTCCAATTTAGTTTCTAGACATGAAAATATTTGCTTTACTTCATATTTGAATCACAAGTTGCACTTTCTGCTACAAATTTATCAAATAGTTACTCATGTTTATTGTTTTACTTGCCACCACAAGCTGCTTTCTACCGCCTCCAGTGCCTGATTATTCTACAATAGCTTCATTCTCTATTAACCTGCCACTTTTCTCCGAAACATGATGGCTTTGCATCTGCTTATACATTTGCATTGTGTGCACTGTTCAATTTGGGTTCAAGCTTTCCCTAGCCCCTTTTCATCAATGAACTCCTGATGTCTATGGAGTGTGATTTGTTCGACAAATTCCTACCTCTATATCTATCTTTGAGGTGTTTGGGTTTTGCAAAACTGCATAGACATGCAGAAGAGTAATGCTATCCCCACTCCGACCAAGACGGAACTTTTACCAAAAGTTTATTGTGATCTTTTTGTTCAAATAACAATTAAGGTGAAGTAGGGTCAGGAACAACAGATCATTTTCTTTTGAATCTTTTTATATAGTATTTAAATGCAATGAAGCAAGATGCGCTCGTGGAAAAATTTGTGGTTTGGTATCAGGGGTAAATGCACAAATTGTTATATAATTTTTCATAATGACTTGGTACCAAAATGAAGTGGCGTGATTGCACCAAACTCCTGGTTTTCACTAAGCACACTTCAGATTTGTGTGGAAAAAAAGAAACAAACATGTCATCTCAAGTCAGCAGAACAACAGGAAGCATGGCGCTGTTATTCAAGGAATTTTAGTCCATGGATTATTGCAATTTAGCACATTATGCAGCTTTCTAAAGGCTTATGCTGACACACTTTTCAGTGGATAAAGGTCCGAAGGTTCGCTAGATTAGAAGATTCTGTCGGGCAGCACGCCCAGTAACTTTGTTACTTCATTACTTAATGTTATCAACTAGAAGTCCATAGATTTGAGTTTTGATGCGCCTAATGGTAATAAACACAGGTGGAGATACAAAATTGACTCCGCAATAAACAAGGAGGCATGGTCGGAGCAGGAGGAGCTGAGATTGATTCGTGCTCATCAAATTTATGGAACTAAGTGGCGTGAAATGGTCAAACATTTTCCTGGGAGGTAAGATTGGATGTTTCAACAAAAATGGAAATTAACGTTTCTGTTGCAGTTCATTCTCCCCATCATAATATTCAGGATGCATCTCTACAAAATACTCTTGGTACGACTAAATTATTAATATCGTGTACATCCAGGACGAATGGTGCAATCAAAGAATACTGGAGAGGTCCTATGAAAAGAAAATTGAATTCATATTTAGCGTCAGGGTTGCTTGATCAGTTTCCAGACGATCTTGAAAACCTGTCAGTACCACAGAACAGTGACTCAGATATTCTGAAGGAGACTAAAGGTTTGTCCGATAGAAATGAAATGTCATCAGCTGTACCAACAAGTTCCACATCTGAACTAGGCTTCACAGAAATAGGTGAAAATGCTGTTGTGTCAGAGGGAGAAAGTGCAGATTTGATGCATGTTAGAGGAGTTGATGCTCCATCAGCCAAATCCCCTCAAAAGATAATTGAAAGATCTGAGCAGCATGCAAAAACCAAAAGGAAATTGGATTTTCTGTCAAGTCCAGTGGAGCTCAAGGCGTCCACTTTTGCAGTAAATTCTCCAAGGCCGTTACAGGAAAGGGAACTAGTAAGTCCAGCTGTTGATGGCATCTCCCCTTTAAATGGATACCATGATATTATACCAGAAGTCCCATTGGAATGTGCAAACACCGTATTATCACAAACTGGTAGTTACCAAGCCAGTGATATTTATTCCGCAGAATTTTCAGATCCATGTTCACTAGAGCTAGATATATCAGATCTTATGGAGATGTCATACTTTGATAACTTGATGATTTTTCCTCCTGGTTCTCCACATGATGGTAACTCTATATAACCAGAGGAAAGTGATACTGACAAAAAGTACAAGTTCAGATATTTTCATTTGCACTCTTGTAGCAGAATAGGCGATTGAGTTAAACTTACTGTTACTGTTATCGCCCTGTAAATTGACGGCTACTGTATGATTATCGTCTTGTCGGATGAATATCTTAGCTGGAGAAAAAGAACGGTCCTGTTCATGCCATAGTTACTGTCACTGGTTTGAAGCAGATAACTATTCTTTTTTAGTTCTGCCACTTGTTTGATATCTTGAGCAAGGCTTTTCAGCATTGGCAAAACTACCTAACAGAAAAGATGAAATATTATTTTGTTCTGCTCAATTCTGGTTTAGGTTTTTAATCTTGCTAGAGATTCTGATGCTATCCTGTACATTTTGAACATGAATTTACCCTGAATTATAACCTGTAGTAAGCAGTTCTTTTAACCCAACATATAAAACTGAAACAGAGACGCAGTAATATCATATCAGTTGATGGTTGAATGACAAAATTCATCAATGTGGTTGCTTGCACATGTCCGGCTAATCTGATGATCCTAAAACCAGCTAGAGTTTACATACAAACTTTGAAACTGTCAAACGGATCAAGATTGTAATTCCTATATAGGTCAGAGGAGGCTCTAGCTTACCATACACCTGTGCCATACTGCAAAAAGACATATGAAGCTAGTGACTATCTCCCTAGAACGAGCAGACTGCATGCTTGCATTTGCCTCCTATGTGGTCTCCATTTCTTCCTCACCGCAGTGGTCGACCGGTTTCACGAAGAGCCCGAGCTCCTCCAGCGGGCTATGCCGACGGCAGTTCTTGGGCGCGGTGGGAGGCGCTCTGTCATGGCTTCGTTCGGGGCTCATGATGTGCTCGACGGCGGTTATGCCGAGCTCCATGAGGTGCACTGGGTGTATGGTCTCCCTGCTGAGCCCTTTGTGCCGCCCGTTCTTCTCCACTTCCTGCAGCGCCTCGCGTGACTTCTTCCGGAGCGCGTCGACCTGAGCACTCCACTCCTCTTCCTGCAGGAGAGCCATTTCACACTCGGCTTCTGCTGCACTGCTCCCTTGGTCGATGTCTGCTGCGGGCTGCTTCTCGAGGTTCTGTCGATGGCGGATGCTGAGAGTCTCTTCAGCCTTGGCGATGAGGCCGGCGAACCGGCTTTTCAGATACGATGCTCGCACCAGCACGTCCGGTTCAGCCTTGCGGCGTTCTGGCACGTCGCGCAACGTTTTGAGAATAAGGTCAGCTGGCGTGATCATCGGAGGCTGCGTGCTTGGGACGACCGTCTTCCTCATCTTCTTCGAGTCCGGCGGCGTGGCGGAGGCCTGTGGCCGGGGCTCGGTGGCGGCTGAGAGCAGTCTTTTCGTGCCGTATGGAGGGGCCTTGGGTGACCATGATGACGAGGAGCCTTGGACTGCAGCAGTGTCTCGCGTGAAACAGGACGAAACTGGATTCGTGTCATGGGTTGCTGCAGGCTTGGACGACGGCAACGACGATGGTTCCACACGGGCACCGTCCCTGACTGCAGCTTCCCGGGCCATGTACTCGGCGAAGCTGATCCTATGGAGTAGGGAGCCACGCACCTCGCCGATCTGCGACCGCAGTCGCGGCCTCACCTTGGGGTACATCTCGGCAGAGTCGGATCCGTCCACCTTCACGTCGAACCCGCGGGTATTCGGTGCCGTCAGGGAGCGCCAACCCTGTGCCCCCGTCGCCTTCCGTCTGTGCGATCGTCGGCGCCGCGGCTTCGTTCGCCCCTCCCACCGCCCATGGTGTTCCGGCTTGGCCATGCGTCTCGTCTCGATCGGCGTCGGCTGCCGGCTGGCGGACGGTGAAACGTAGCAGGGCCCAAGTCGGAGGCACCAAGGATCCATGAAAGAGGAGGACACAGCGCACGCTCTTGAGAGTCTCGCGTGTGCTTAATACCACTATGACACCGAGACCAACTCAAATTCGGACTCGCCTCGCGCGTCCTGGACAAAGGCTTCGCTTCACACCCCAATATCTTCTGTCTGCAAAAGATTCCGTGTAAACGTACTGCTATTGCTTTTTAAGACCCTGCCAGTAAAAAAAGAGACACACGACAGTACAAAGCACCACAAGAAAAAAATTACAACGAAATTCTCGAGATGCCCTTCATCTTTAACCTCCAGACCAGTCAGCTACCGCTCTTTCTTAAACATGCCTAACATTGTTGCTTGTGGATGGAAAGTCGCCGGACGAAGATCACATCCGTCCCGGAGACAAAGAGAAGGAGGAGCACCGACGATAGACTGCTAGGTCTAGTGCCGCGCCTCAACTGAATAGGGTTAGGGTTTTCAACACATGGAAATGGCTAACCCTGCCCTTTGGACATCCTGCACCCACTATATACAGACAGTGATAGTGAGCTACACAACACTTGTGACCCATTGCGGTGACCCAGCATACCACTGCATGTGTAGTACACTATAGTCGTTGACATGACATCCACAGAACACCGTTCCGTAAATATCACATCCCTTAGAGTGGTACAACAGAAACATTGCGGATCTAAAATACAAACATACACACTTTATTATTATTACAATACCAGAAGTTTGAGACTTCGAGAGATTCAAACTTACAAACCAATAACTTATTTCCTAAGTTCAGCGAAAGAACGAAAACACAACGGTAATAAAGACGTGAGCTCAACAACTTATTCTATAGAGTTCGTGCTGCTCGGCTCAACCTAGATAACTAAAGTACGGCCTGGCAACTACTCTGACTCGTTATATTCAGCTCCATAGTATATCCCGTAGTCCACCCTTCGATTCCACCGGACAGGACCGGCTCTTCATAGTAGACGTCGTTCTGGACCTTCGTAGCATACACCTGGTCATCCTTCCTGCCCTCAAAGTCTAGCAAGGGGTTCAAAGGAAAGGGTGAGTAACAACGTTACCCAACAAGTTCACTATATGCAAGGTGGGAAGTTTGATACTCTATCTACCACCTCGGACTATAAGTCCTTGATACGATGCAGTTTTGGTAAACATTTCTTCAAAGACTGATTTTATTATCAAAAACTATGACCATCAGCCTTCACAGGTTGACCAGAACTTTCATGGAGTTCCTTTCCTACCACGTTCGTAGCTCCTTCCCGAAACAGAGTATAACATATCACAATTCTTACACTTTATAGAGGTGCATTTTTACCATAAGAGACCAACTTCTTGTTACACAACCGGACGTACTTTCCCGTCCACAATTCCATGATGTGGGACCCAGTAGATGATCCAAGACAATCACTACCCCCTTCGCGACCCCGCATGTCCCCTTGGTGTACGCTATGCCCACATCTTGAATTACGTCAATGGTTAGTATAGACCATCAGATACAAGAACTATCGTGGGACGTTGAGGTTCCAACCCATATGCTGCATATCCTCTATGAATTACCAATAAATGCACGCTACGAGGATAACAACCACGACCTGACCATCCAGATGCATGCGAGAGGAAGAAGATATAGCTGACTTCTCCGTCTCATTCCAAATCTTATGGTTAACGCGTAATATACGGCACTAGAATCATTGATGTCATGGGTTATTAAGTCCTAGTTGTTTTGCAATTGGAATCTTAGATTCCCCTGCAATTCTTAGTATTTATCATCACTTAGGATGATAATAGCATTTCATTTGTTTGGGAAAATACTTTTTTCTGTCTTCTTTAAAACATAAGTGATAACACACAATTTTCTACTTTTATAAAGACTCTTCAAAGGACATGAGCAAGTGATAAACTTGCCTTGTGACTGCAAGGTAGTGAAGTCGGATACTTCCACCTAACCTTGAGCTCCGCTTTCTACAGAAAACCATTGTTGCTCGATAAGGACAATATTTAAAGAAGCAATATACAATGTATAGTAATGCCATGCAATGATTTATTTTCTTTCTTCTTTGCGTTTTTACCCATCTCGTATAGGTTTTAAGTTTCTTTTAATTAATAAAAGAAAAGCATTGTTTAAGAAATCATTAAATTCATATTATTTTAACATTTAGCAATTTTATATTAACTAGTATTATTCTAAAAGTTTAAAAATGAATTTATTTAATTTTTAACTCTTTTAAATATTTAACTAAAATTCCTTTAAGGAAATAAGACTTTATTTCTATTATACATGATTTACTTTTCAAAAAATACAAACTAGTATTTTTTATAATAGTACTTCCTTTTAGAATCTTAAAAATGAATTTTATTCAATTTTAAGTGTTTTGTAATTTTTTTATAAAATCCCAAAAGGAATACATACAATTTTAATAATAGATCTATATTTAATTACTGAAATTTACTATCTATTATTTTTATTGGATATAGGATATTTTTGTGAGTTCAGAGATATATGATTTATATTTTTAGGATTTTTATTTATTTTCTAGAGCTAATTTTGTTTCAGGGGCATATTTGTAAATATTTATTTGTGGATACTTCTTTTGAGATATGGGCCCGGCCCACTAGGCTGGCCCGACCCAACCAGACCTGGCCCACCCTGCCTGGTCAAAGACCACCTGGGCTGTACTGGGTAGCCCACTGGCCCAGTACTCCCCACACGCACTCTCTCTTTCTCACCCTATCTCTCCCTCGACTCTCTCTCTGGCCCTCGATGCCGTCGCCGCTGCTGCACATGATTCTGGCCAAGTCCGGCCGCCGCTGATGCCGCTGCGATACAGGACGACCAAGACGCCGCCGCCGCTGCACAACGTTGTCCAAGCCGATTCGTCGCTGGTGCCCTTTTCTCTGGGCGCGCTGACCTATGCCCGAGGCTAGGGTTAGGGTTCGCCGTGTTCTGGTGCTCCCTCGCTGATGCTGTGGTGCTCGTGGTGCTGCTCCTCCATGACCGCCACTGTTGTGTGCAGGCGTGGGTTGTAGCGCCCCCTCAGGGTGCTCCCCATGCCGCCACCCCTCTGCCGCCGGCCTCCTCTCGGCTTCCTCTTCAAATAAATTTGCGAGGACCTCGAGTAAGTTCTTCTACTCCTCTCAGTGCTCTACTTTTCTCCTATCCATGACATGTGGTCACTTGTGATGGATCTTCCCATTTAGGGTTTATCCCTAATTTCCTAGGGTTCATACCCCCTGTAGTGATGTTTAAATGGCTCCTTGGTTAATCCTGTCTATGCAAATCCTGTGATGGTGTCCAACGGTTGATGTATTGCCTACTACTGTCGATTATAGTCTATTACTCTGCTCTCTGTCAGATGACTACACAGTTGTGCAAGTTTTATTACTCAGTTCTCTGTCAGATGACTACTCTGTTCTCTGTCCTAGGCTGCTCTGTAAAAGCATGATTAGATTACTATGGATGCTCATGTTGTTGTGGCTATGGATTTACTCTTATGGAGTTAAGTTAACTGCTCTCTGTACTGATGCTTGGTTAATTGTTTCTTGTGAAACACTGCTAGGTTCAGTCTTAGGATTTAATCCTGTTACTGTGATTGATAAGAAGATGATTTACAATGATATGATTACTATATACTTATAGAAAAATGATTAACTCAGTGATTTCTGTATAGTGTGGTTTAATAATAGACAGTGTTGATCTTTACTGTCTGTGTTAAAAGAAAGTGTTTTACTTATGATTCCTAAATCATTTAGGAAAATGATTATTTCTATTGAATAAAATCTATTTGAGCTAGTACGCAAGCAGGCTTGATCTTGCTAGGTACAGAGGTGCTACCCTCCTGGGAATGTGCCCTGTACCAGCAGTTGTGTTGTGTATCTATATAGATAAAAAATGGATTATAGGTCAATGATGTTGGTCTGAGACCTTAGCTAGGCAGATCTCTTGCATAATCTGACTGCTGATTAACTGCTGCCTAATCTGTCTATCTATCATGTGCTTTCAATAAAATGAATGTGCAAAATAGAAAATGATTAGATCTATATGTTGGAACATACTTTGGTTGTTTTGTCTGATTGTTGCCTTCTACTTCTGGATTGTGGTAGCCCTGGATTTATGTTGGCTTCCACCTAGTGTTGATGCTCCTATGTGACCTTGCTGTCCACCCAAAACTTCCCCCTCCTCAAGTCACCATCTTGGCTAGTGATTTCCTAGGTTTTCTGTGGTGGAAATTGGTTTGATCTAATGATGTTATGGAAAGATCTAATGATGTTCTTGTGCTGGTGAGAAACTATTGTTGTGCTCGCTGTGAAGTGAATAGCAAAGCTTGCTTTGCTCTATATGGCTGTAACTTGAGCTGTCCCTTTGCTCTCTGCTGTTGACACCTCAATGCATGCATTTAGGTGTGTAAGCTACTTCTCTACTTGCTTTGGTTGTGGATGAGATCAAGTAATTGGACTTTGACTGTCTATCCTTTTACTAGTTGTTTACCCTGGTGAAACTTATCACTTGTCTATTTGGCTTAAATTGTGACACTGGGACTATTTTCTTAAAAGAACAGATACTACACTTTGGTGAAACTTGCCACTTCAAATTACTCTATGATGTAATATGAACAATGCACTTCACTGTTCACCACTGAGAGTAAAACTAATCACTAACATCTTTTCTTTCTTTGTTTAGTGGTTTATCTTATTTTGCAGGAACAAAGCCTGGATTATCAAGATGTAGTATAGAAATAGATAAATAGATTGTGTTGTAATTTCCTTTATTCTTTTTTGTAAAGAATCTTGTAACAATCTTTCTATGATTTAATAAAGATCCATTTTATTGAAGTTTCTTCCTTGTAACTATCTGTCTTGATGTAATGATCTCTATTGGTAATATTTATTATGGAATAAAGAAAAGAAATAAGAATTCATTTCTTATTTGAATTTACTTGGCTTAAATTCATATTGTTGTTTAATATATCTATAATATAATCAAACAATGTTAATACTTATTTTGGAAAACCACTTAATGATTCTAACTTCTAATTTTCAAATATTATTTGAATGATTTGAATTTCAAATGTGAATTCAAAAGATTCCCCCCAAAACACAATAATGCCTAAAGGTCATGTCAAAATTTATAGCAATCACCTCATAGAGATATTCCTACCTCTAGATAGTGAAAGAAACTCTGATCCCTTTAGGTTTTTGTTTGGCGAAAAATTTACCCCGATTTTTTACAGATGAATGCATGGATATGAACAAATTCCTATTTCTACCCTTCGTTGCTTCCTAAATGCTGGGGGTTTTACACCCATCCACTAAATGCCTATTCTGGTCACCACAAGTCCAACTCACTGACCAAGTCCATGTCTGGTTCGGGTCCAACCGAATGTCATATTTCTCAGTCGGATTCTCATCTGACTTGCTCCCGCCCTTAATTGTGTGACCTCGCATGCTCATGGTGATATGGACATGATTTGAGTTTGATTCAAGCGATTAATCGATAGTGGCTCCTAGCAGAACATGCTGACTCCCGAGTGCCATAGAGTCATGACGACATACTGAAAGAACATTTCATGGTTCCCTATGTTTTGTGTGTTAGATAATAATACCGTGGAGTTTCTCATGTGTTCTATGTGTTGCAGGAAAGAGTTTTTGGTGTTTGGGGGCCAGATTATCCGCCCCCATCAAGGGCCGGATAATCCAGCTTGGCCATCTTGGCCAAGGCTGGTCGCGTGTGAGCTTCTGTCTAGGGGCGGATTTCCCCCGGATAATCCGGAGCTAGGGCGGATTTTCCCCAACCGGATAATGCGGCCATCCTCTAGGGCCGGATAATCCGGCCCCTAGAGAAATGGCCAAAGGAGCATCAGCACGGGCTTCTGTCTAGGGGCGGATTTCCCCTGGACAATTCATTGCTGGGGCGGATTTTTCCCCCCCAGCCAGATAATCCAGCCCTCCACTAGGGCCGGATAATCTGGTCCCCAGGAGAAGGTGCCAAGACCCGCCCGACGCGAGCTTCTGTTCGGGGGCGGTTTTTTCCCCGGATAATCCGGAGTCTATGGCGGAGTATTCCCCAGGCCGGATAATCCCGCCCTCACTTGGGCCGGATAATCTGGACCCAAATGGCTCCAACGGCTTCATATGGACAGGGGTATAAAAGCCTCATCCACCCCTCCTATCAGACCTCTTGGTTCATTCGGAAAAGTATCGACTTGTTGCAAAATCTCTCCCTCGAGATCTCCCACTTCAACCACCCGAAGGCTTCGATCTTTGGGGGAATTAAAGGAGGAGACATCATTCATCGTCATCACGAATCAAGTGCTTCAACTCCTCTCCATTCACTTGGAGAATCCTCGATCTAGTATTCTTGTTGATATCTAGATCTTGTGTTTTGTTATTGATAACTATTGTTCTTGTGGCAGCTTGTTGTCATTACGGGAGCCTCCAATTTGATTGTGGAGTTGTGCCCTGCTAGTTGTGTAAAGGCGCCGGTTCCCACCTCGAAGGGTTCCTATAGTGGAAATGTGGATCAGGCCTTTGGTGGCGAGATCCATCGGAGAACAGGGTGATGCCTATTGTGGCGTGGTGGTCTTAGTACCGCCCACCCCTCCAACGCAGATGTACTTCCCTTAACAAGGAAGGAACTACGGTAAAAAAACATGTGTCTTCGCGTGCTCCACTACGGTTTCCTTGTTCCTCTATCTTATTCGCCTTTACTCGCTAGTAGTTAGGTTTGCATATAGGGAAATTCTACATAGTTGCATATCTAGAGAATTTACCTTTTGTGCAAGCCTAAAATTGAAAAAGCATTAAAATTTGAAGTTGCACATATTCACCCCCCTCTAGGTGCCCATACGATCCATTTCAATTGGTATCAGAGTCCCGGCTCTTTATTCGGGCTTTACCGCCTAAGAGAAGTATGGGTACTAAGGAGAATGGGAGTGAGACTATGGATAAGGTCACAATGGATGATCTCAAGGCGTTGGAAACAACCTTGTTGAAATCCTTTGAGACCAAGATGGAAGAGATGCAGCAAATGATTGCTCGTCTCACTGCATCTACAGCCCCACCTCCATCTTCCTTTGAGGCCACTCCTCTTTCTAAGGATAAGGCTCATGCCAAATCTAAGGAAGATGAGTCGGTGGGTGAGAAAAACAATGGTTTCGCTTCCAAGAAGGGAAGTGGTAAGGAGGATTATAGTGAGGTCTCTCACTTATATTCTCCTGACCCACCTATCCCTCATCCTCATATAAATAATAGGGGCGATCCACCCAAGCTTACTGCATCCTCATTTAATCAATGACAATTCTTAATGAAATCTCATGTTTGCAGTTCATCAATTAAGCTTTGGAGGATCATTGAACATGGACTTCATGTTGGATACCCCACTAACTTGACTAGAAGAGAAGTTGTGGATAGTCAACTAAATGCAATGGCTCTTCACATGATTTAGCTCGGAGTGGGTCCCAAGGACATGCCACATATTAAGCACTTCAATACCGCCAAAGAAGCTTGGGATGCTCTCACCGATCTATTCATTGGAAATGA
The DNA here is from genome assembly GCA_916181665.1 of Avena sativa. NCBI lineage: Eukaryota > Viridiplantae > Streptophyta > Magnoliopsida > Poales > Poaceae > Avena > Avena sativa. The sequence continues at coordinate 312,036,906 of OV702291.1, forward strand.
AAGCATGAGAAGAAATAGGTATGATGCCCTTAGCAATGAAGCTGAAGGATTTTACATGTTGGATGGTGAGGACCATGAAGACATGTATAGAAGACTCAAGGGCATTGCAACAACATTTAGAAAGCATGGAGCCACTCACATAGATGATGCTTGGATAAAAAGGAAATATGTGAGTGCTCTAATGCCATTTGAGCCAACAGACTTGAAGAGTTTGCAAGGTAGACACAACTACCATCAAATGACTTCCAATGAAGTCATGTAAGAAATGGCATCATTCAAGGTAGCAGCTAAGAACGCTGAAGATGACCGTGCCCAGGCTAGTGGAATGCAAAAAGGAGTCAATGTTGCTCTAAAGGCAAATGTTGTTGAACAAGATGAGGATGAAAGAGGATACGAGAGTGTCTCCATGGGCTGTCTCGAGGAGGTCAAGCATGCTCATGGAGAGTACATGGCCTTCTACGCAAGGAACTTTTTGGAAGTTCCTAGCTAAGGCCAAGTCCGAACTCGAGCGCAAGAATGGGTCAAGTGGAAGAAGAGAGAATGGCCCAAAACTGAGGACATGTTACAATTGTGGAGATAGGTTGCACTTTGTGGCTGAATGTCCTTATCAAAGTAGGAAAGACAATGGAGGCAGGCTCATCCTCAAAGAAAAATCCAAGGCTCCTCAAAAGAAATCATTCATCAAGAAGAATGGCCCTTACAAGAAGCAACCTAAGATTGTATTGGTGGCTCAAGAGGAATATTCTTCTGCAAGTGAAGATGAAGAAGATGAAGATATCTCTCGGGAAGTCTCTGCTATAGCCACCACATCGAGTCCTACATCTCTCTTGGACTCACCAAACAAAAACGTCATCAACAACAACGTCACTTGCCTTATGGCAAGAGGGTCCAAGGTATCATCTTCCATTTCCTCATTTCCTAAGACTACTATGGATGTTAATTTGGATGATCATACAAGTCTTAGGATAAAAGAAGAGGTTATTGCTTTGGACAATTTCTTTACTAACTTGCAAGGTGAGCATAAACTTCATTTTGATGCTCTTATGAGTCAACTTGCTCACTCCGAAGAACTCCTCGAAGAGAAGGGGAGAATTGAAAGAGAAGATGCGTTGGAGATAGCCTCTTTGAAGAATGCTCTAGAGGAAGAAGAGGAAACTCGAGTCTCTTTAGAGGAGAAACTTGAGTCAATTGAGGAGTCCCATGAAGAAATGGTTGCCCAGCTCATAAAAGAACGTTACAATGCTCTTGCTAAGGTAAAAACTCTAAAGAAGGAAAATATTGATTTTGAGGCTGCTCATGCTAGACTCTCAGAGAAGTTTGAGAAACTTGACATTGCCTACAAGGCATTGGAGAGTGAACATTCTACTCTAAATGAGTCTCGTGATTAGCTCCAAACTCAATTGGACAAGTACAATATGCCTAGCACATCCACCAACGTGTGGACATGAAGGTATTATTGAAGAAAATGCAAGATTAAAGGAAGAACTTGTAAAGGAATCTCAATCTATAGGTAAAGAAGTCCTAGATGAGATTCTTAGCAAGCAAAGGACAAACAACGGAAAAGAAGCTCTTGGTTATGTTCCCAAGACAAAGAAAAACAAGAATAAGAAGAAGAAGAGCAAAACTGCTCAACCAAAGACAAGCACCACAAATAATATCAAGACTAATTATGTTGGTTTTGTAGGGGCTAGTAATCCTAATATAATTTTTTTTGTGATTATTATGGTGATGTCTATGCTAGCTATGTAGGCCCATTTGATAGTTACATATCTTGGTCTATTTGGGTTCCAAAGACCCTTGTCACTAACATGAGAGGACCCATTGAGAAACGGGTACCTAAAACCAAGAAGTAACTTTCTTGCAGGGATATGCTTCCGGTGGGTCCAAATGGGTGCTCGATAGCAGGTGCACTAGTCATATGACCGGAAGCAAGGAGATCGTCTCGGAGATGCGGCCAAACCATGATGACATAACCGTCTCCTATGGTGACAAGTCAAAATCTGAGGTATTGGGTGTTGGCAAAGTTGTGGTTGCTCACGATATCTCTCTCGTGGACGCCATGCTTGTTGAGACCCTCGGTTACAATTTACTTTCAGTTTGTGCCCTTGGTAAGATGGTCTTCGCAGTTTTCATTGATGGTGATTTGGTGGTACTCTTGTGGAGCAAGTCTCTAAAGGTCTCTTTCATGGGATATGTCGAAAATGACCTGTATGTGGTGGACTTCTCGGGGAAAACCACTATAGGCCCGATGTGTCTTTTCGGAAAGGCCGACGCAGGTTGGCTATGGCATCGCCGACTAGCCCATGTCAATATGAGAACTTTGCAAAGTATTCACAAGGGTGGCCACATCCTTGGACTAAAAGAAAATGTTTCCTTTGCCAAAGATCGTGTTTGCAGGGCTTGGGTTGAAGGGAAAATGCATGACTCTCCCCATCGAAGGAAGACCATTATTTCATCAAAGAGGATTTTGGAGCTCCTTCATGTGGATATCTTTGGTCCTCCATCTCATGCAAGCCTCGGTGGGAAAAAATATTGCCTCGTGATTGTTGATGATTACTCAAGAACACATGGGTCTATTTCTTCAAGTTAAAGAGCGAGACTCAACAAACGGTCATCAATTTTGCCAACGAGGTTCAACATCAACACAATGTCCCTATATTGGCAATTAGAAATGATAACGACTCCCAGTTCAAGAACTACACCTTAAATGAATTTCTAAGTGAAGAGGGGATAAGACATCAATATTCCGCTTCATACACTCCTCAACAAAATGGTGTAGCCGAGAGGAAGAATCGGACCTTAATGGATATGGCAAGATCAATGTTGGTTGTGTTCAAGTCACCATATAATTTCTAGGATGAAGCAATTTCTACCGCATGCCACTCATCCAACCGGCTTTACCTCCGGAAAATCTTGGACAAGACTCCTTATGAAATACTTACCGATAACAAGCCAAACATCTCCTACTTCCGGGTATTTGGTTTTAAGTGTTTCTTTCTTATCAAAGGAGTTCGTTTATCTAAATTCGAGTCTAAGGCTTTAGAAGGCATTTTGTTGGTTATGGTGCCGAATCCCACACTTATAGAGTCTACAATAAGCTCTCCGGAACTGTTGTAGAATCTTGTAGTGTGGTGTTCGAGGAAAATGATGGCTCCCATGCGGGGCAAGTTGATGTTTGTGATGTAGATGTTGAAATACCCCAAGATGCCATAAGAAGAATGGGCGTGGGATTTTTCCGCCCAATTGAGGAACCCCTTGTGGCTGATCAGGAAGGACAATGCTCTACTCAAGTAGAGACCTCATCGACACAAGCTCAACATGCTCCAACTGTTGGATAAACTTCTACACCAATCCCATGAAATGCTGAAGATCATCAAACATCTGCTCCAGAAAGCTCCAGGCCGGATTTTCCGGCTGACCCTGGATTATTCGGCCCCTCTCTAGTTCGTGCCAGGACCACTCAAGACTGTGAAGGTACATCAAGTACTCCCAGGCCGGATTATCCGGCCACACCCTCGACCGGACTATCCGGCCCTGAAAGTCCTGAACCACAACAGCTTCCTGTTATGGCTATTGATCAACTTCAAGGGCAAGATTCTTCATCTCCTATTCCTGCTAATCAAGTTGGAGATCAAGGCTAAACCCATGATTCCAACAAAGACTCAAATGATGAAGTTATTCCCCCAAGAGACAACAAGCTAATTGAACTTCGTCGCAAAGCTCGTGCAGATAGGAACCTTGAATTAAGGGGTCACACTCTTGACAAAGTTGTAGGTGATCTCAGACGAAGGGTTTCCACAAGAAGGGAGCTAGCAAGCCTTGGTGAGCACCAAGCTCACATATCGATGGTGGAACCCAAGAAAGTGTTTGAAGCCCTTGAAGATCCGGACTGGTTTGTTGCTATGCATGAAGAATTGAATAACTTTGAACGCAACAAGGTTTGGAAATTAATAGAGAAGCCCAAGGATTGTCTCAATGTTATTAGCACAAAGTGGATCTTCAAAACTAAGCAAGATGAAAATGGCATTGTTGTAAGGAACAAGGCAAGACTCGTGGCACAAGGCTATTCCCAAGTTGAGGGCTTCGACTTCGTCGAGACTTATGCTCCCGTGGCTCGTCTTGAGTCCATCTGTATCCTTCTTGCTTATGCTGCTCATAATAATTTTAAATTCTAGCAAATGGACGTTAAGAGTGCTTTTCTTAATGGTCCTCTACATGAGTTTGTATATGTAAAGCAAGCCCCGGGATTTGAGGATCCTAACTTTCTGAACCATGTCTACAAACTCGATAAGGCACTCTATGGCCTTAAACAAGCCCCACATGCGTGGTATGAGCACCTTAAAGAGGTTTTGCTAGACCGTGGCTTCAAAGTTGGGCAAGTCGACCCCACTCTTTTTACTAAGAAGGTTAAGGGGGAGCTCTTCGTATGCCAACTATATGTAGATGACATTATCTTTCTCTCTACTAATAAAGCTTTTAATGATGATTTTTCAAAGCTTATGACTGATAGGTTTGAGATGTCTATGATGGGGGAGTTATGGTTCTTTCTTGGATTTGAGATCAAACAACTTAGAGAAGGAACCTTCATAAATCAAGAAAAATACATCCAAGACATGCTCAAGAGATTCAAGATGGTGGATCTTAATGGCATCGCCACACCGATGCAAACAAAATGTCACCTTGAACTCAATCCCCATGGTAAAGATGTGGACCAAAAGATATATCGGTCCATGATCGGCTATCTTCTTTACCTCTACGCATCTAGACCCAATATTGTATTGAGTGTAGGTGTGTGTGCAAGGAATCAAGCAGCTCCTAAAGAAAGCCACTTAGTGGCGGTCAAGAGGATCTTCCGATATTTGGTTCATTCCCCCAATTTTGGTCTATGGTATCCCAAGGGATCCAGTTTCTGTCAACACCCAGATTTTTAATCCTAGATGCCTGTTATGCCATACATCGCAATCCCAGGATTACCATTTTTGCGAGACATAACAGATTGGATATCACAGTACATCATCCATTACAAACCATAAACAAGGTCTTACAACAAATAAAGGATCTCATGATCCAGTCTTAGTACAATCAAGTAGCGGAATAAATCGCGTAGCGGTGGGGTCCATCTTCATAGTAACAGGCAATGCTGACGATGGGAGATGATCCTAGTTATCATAGCCATCCTGTTGTCCTTCATCTTGGCAATCTCCTTCATAGTCTGGCCATAGGAATAGCCAGGGACAAAAGCCATGAGTACTCTTTAAGTACTCGCAAACTACCACTAATCGAGTAGGATAGTTCTAGTAGAAATGCTAACTCTAAGTTTATTTATAAAGTTAAGTTTGAAACCTAAGCTGAGTTCAGAAACAAAGAAAGATAAAATAAAGTTTGAAAACACCTAAGTGGGAACTTAGTTGTCATAGTTACAACTCTGTTGTGGTCAAGTCATGTCACAATTTATTTCATAAGTCATTTTGAAAACATCTGACAACAGAACAGTATGGCCACTCCAACTGTCCATAACCGCGGACGCGGCTATTCGAATAGTTTGACACTCTGCAGAGGTGGTACACTTTCACCACAAGATTCGATACATCTGTCAGGGGTAACCCTGAATCATCATACCTAGTATGCAGATAATCAAACATAACATTTCCTTTACACACCCTAGTATAAGAACCTCTCCTATGAGCATGGCCTCCTAACCATGACCATCTGTCATCTTGGGCACTGCATAGGTGGACAACATTGAGAGGTAGCCTCAGCTCAAACCTCTCCCGCGAGGGAACTAATACTAATGCATATAAACTTCCGGCTAAGCCTTACCCAATTCAGGTATTGTGGTTGTACGGTAAAATTGGAATGGTATTGCATCCGAATCCAACCATCAGTTTTGTAAAAGGGCTAAGGCTCATGCCTCAACATTTTCATCATCATAAACCATTTGTGTTTCTCAACGCATGTCAAAACATCTCAATAGAATTACTCATCATTCCAAGGTTTTCACAAATCATTTTCACCAAGTATTCCCATCTAAAGTGAATTAAGTTTTGGTTTAGCTATAAACTACTAAGTTAAGAGTGTTCACTTAGGTGGGATGCTAATGTCAATCTCATGCCATAGAATGACATCTAAGTCTAACTAGATAGGTCAAGTTTTATACTCTTTATGCTACCTTTAAACAAGTAAAGGACTTTGGTAAACTAAAGAAAAGTAAAGCTTGTAAATGAAACTTAGAATAGGTATAAGTTAAAATGGTATAACCAAAGCATGCCTAATGCATCTTGCTTAGGTTATCTAGCTTGAAAGGGTTAGCTTGCATTGTTAATGATGGCTTGCAAGTAAAGCTTGCAAGGGTTAACTGGTATAGTGCTAGCTTGCCTTGGGTAGTGCAGTGGTTGACGTTTTCTTCCTCCTCCTCTTGGTAGAACTCCTCCTCCTCGAAAGCTTGGTCGGCACTATCGTCTATAAAAACATACGGGATACACAATCACCAAAGAATACTTAACTAGTCTACTTAGCACACTAAGGCACACATTTGATGATCTAGCATCATCACAAACACCACAAGGTTTAATGAACTAATTTCATTTATTTTAATTGAGAAAAGTAATTTCTACTCATTGAAAATTAACTAATATTTAATATTCTCCAATTAAAACATGGGATCATGTGGGCACATGTCATCACCACATATTCTAACATATGGGAATGTGATTTAAAGGTTGGATCACATTTTAATAAGTTTAAGCTTAATAATTAATGATTTAAAGTGACTAGAAATACCTATATGGAATTATTTTGGTATTAGTCCAAAGTCACTGCATTCAAACCTTAATATTATTACATATTCAGATAGGTATGGTTAAATGTGATTTTTGAGAGTTGGAATCAACTCAAAAGCTATTATGGTTGATTTTATAAAAATGTTTTAATTTGCAAAATCTTCTGTCTTGTTATTTTTACTAGGAGAGATCTCTAACTCTAAATGATTTAAATCCAACCGGTTTGGATAGAGATTTTCAGTAGCTTTCCAACAAAATTGGAATCACTCAATTTGGATTTTTGAAACTCTCTGAATTGATTTTTGAACTAAGGAACAGAATTGATTTTAAGTCTACATAGAAAAATCCTAATTTGAATTACTAGGTCAGCGCGGGAAACTAATTGGGCCAGCCCAGTGGCGCTCAGCAGCGCAGAGGGCGACTGACAGGCTGGTCCTGCATGTCAGCGGCACTTAAGACCCGAAGCGGTACGGGGCGACCTGGGCCACACGATTAGAACACAGATCGACGGCTCACGGTCATCGTCGACGACGGACTCGTCGCTGGCGACACTGAATCCTAACTCGTCGGTGGGGGTCTACTGGGGACGTACCAGGGCTCCAGCTAGTGCAGCGAGGCGGGCAAACAAACTGGACGGCAACGGCGGACTCAGGCGAGGTCGCGGCAGGGGCTGAGGTGGACGAAATCGACGAGGACTTCTCCTCCTCTACAACGGCTACCTCCGGTGGAATTCCGTGAACGGCGGCTCGAGCGGCTCCGGTGAGAGAGGGGAAATGGTCAGTGGAGAGAGGGGAGTGAGATGGTGGGAAGAAATGGTGCTGGGGTGGCCTCCTTATATAGGCTCGACGGTGAGGCGATGAGGTATGGGCACGGCTCGTCGGTGACGGCGATACAGGAGGCTACCGGCATGGGCGAGATAGGTGGACGGTGGGCGGTCTGCTGGCGGTCCTCTACGGCGTAATGGCGACGCTAAGGGCGGTGGCAATCGGTCGGGAGCTTCCCGCGCTCTAAGAGATAGAGGCGATGCTCGACGGTGATCATGGCGACTGTGGGTCGTGCGGCGGTGCATGGCCATGTCTGGTGGGTTGCTGGGTTCAAGGCGGAGCGGCGTGTGTGATTTGGTGTCAAGGTGTGGTCGGTGGAGTGCTGGCGGCGATCGTGCCCTGGCGCGCTCTAGCTGCACGCAGAGAGAAAGGGCAGCGCGGCGCTGAGGTGGTCTCATGGCTGGCAGGGGCCATGGGGTGGACCGTGGGCGGCGGTGAGGTCACGCCTCACTCCCTAGAGCGGCGGAGAGGGGCTATTGGTTGCTTGTGGCTTGTACACGTTTGGCCGGCGAGCATGGCGTCGGTGCGGCATTGCACTGGCGCCAGGGGCTAGGGATAGGGGTGGTTTTGGTCTGGCTGGGCCTGGGGGAGACCAAGGTGATCAATGTGCATCAATTGGCATGACAAGATTTGCTCCTAAACAGTATTAGTTAGGCCAATTTTTGTCTGCCCGCCAACTGTTCGATCAAATGGCCGCATGAGAGAAACTTTTGAATTTTTGAAAGATTTTTAGTGGAGTTGTTGGTCTCATGCTTGAACATCTAGGTTTGCTTGGGATTTTGAAATGGAGTTCATTTGAGTGGTTTTTGAAAAAGTGTGATCTATACATATGAACTAGATTCAATTTTCAAATGTCATTTAACTTGAGAGTTTGAATGTTTTTGGGATGAAACAAAGTGGGCCTTGGCACATCACTACTTGTACTAGCAAGGTGTGCAAAGAACCACAATTGTCTCTGTTAGGATTTGAGTGCCAGGAATGCCCAAATTAGGCTAGGTGATTAAAATGGCAAAAGTGACCATTTGCTTATTTAATTCTTTTTTATTTCTTTTTCTTTGGGATTTGCTTGGGGATGATCTAGATGATGTGTAATTCACCTTAGAGTCATTTTACAATCAATAGATCACTCAATCATGGCATTTCAAACAACTCCTATTTGAAATGCACACCCATATGAATGCTTAAGAATTTTTAAATGGGAAAAGTTTTTGTTAACCCTAAATTGGGTAGATTTGGTCTTGATGACTTGGATTAAAGTTTTGGGATGTTACAAACCTTCCCCCCTTAAACAAAATCTTGTCCCTAGATTTAAGAAAGAAAACTAGGAACTAAAGAGATCTGGGAACTCAGTCCTAATGTAATCTTCCCGCTCCCAAGTGGCTTCTTCTTCGGTATGGTTGCTCCATTGAATCTTGAAAAATTTGATACTCCTGGTCCTGGTGGTTCTGTAGGCTTCCTCCAAGATACGGATGGGCACTTCATGATACGTCAGATCCTTGTTGATATCAACAGCTCGGTGATCGATGTTCTTGAAAACTTCGGTCTTCTCCAGCACTTCCAAGCACTTGCGAAGTAACGAGATATGGAACACATTATAGATGGATGACATATCTTCTGGCAGTTCCAGTTGATACGATACTTCTCCTCGACGATTCAGAATCTTGAAGGGTCCAATATACCTGGGGGCTAACTTCCCTTTCAGACTAAAAACGTTGGGTTCCCTTCAATGGTGAAACCTTGAGATACACAAAATCTCCGACATTGAAAGTCAGGTCTCTCCTTCTCTTGTCAGCATAACTCTTCTGTCTTGATTGGGCGGTCTTGAGGTGCTCACGGACTTTGTGAACCTTCTCTTCAGCTTCTCGGAGAATGTCGGGTCCAAAAATCTGACTCTCTCCTACTTGTGACCAATTCAAAGGGGTACGACACTTTCTTCCGTATAGGAACTCAAATGGTGCCATTTACAAACAAGCTTGATAATTGTTGTAATATGAGAATTCTGCGAAAGGCAGACAATCTTCCCATTTTGATCCATACTCTAACGCACAAGCTCTCAACATATTCTCTAGGATTTGGTTGACTCTTTCAGTCTGTCCATCAGTTTGCGGGTGATAAGTTGTGCTGAAATTCAACTTGGTTCCTAATCCTTCTTGGACTTTCTGCCAAAATCTCGAGGTAAATTGGGTTCCTCGATCCAATACTATGGTCTTGGGGGTTCCATGCAAACTGAAAATTCTAGCAATGTATAACTTTGCTAGCTTTGAACTTTGGTAGGTTGTCTTGACAGGTATAAAGTGAGCTACCTTAGACAGTCTATCAACGATGACCCAGATTGAGTCATTTCCCCTACTAGAAGTAGGCAAACCGGTGATAAAGTCCATTCCGATGGAATCCCATTTCCATTCCGGAATCTGCAACAGTTGCAACAGTCCTATGGGTCTCTGATGTTCTGCTTTGACTCTTTGACATATATCACACTTGGTGATGTAGCTTCCGATTTCTCTCTTCATCTTGTGCAACCAAAATTGCTCTTTCAAATCCTAATACATCTTTGTTCCTCTAGGGTGGATAGAATAAAGAGTATCATGAGCTTCTTGCATGATAACTTGCTTTAGATCCGAATCTTCTGGCACACAGATATGGCCTTTATACCATAGAATCCTTCTTCGTCTTCGGTGAATCCAGGTACCTTTCTTGTACCAATATGACGTTTGATTCCGTCGATACTTTCATTTCCCTTCTGGGCTTCCTTGATTTGGCTAATCAAACTGGGTTGAAGTTCAATGCTAGCTAGAAATCCTTTGCTAACTAGCTCAGTTCTAAACTGCTCCAACTCCTCATACAAACTTGGTTGCTTCTCCTTGATCATGGTGTTTAGCCTATACGGCAATCTGCTAAGAGCATCTGCTACCACATTGGCTTTTCCGGGGTGATAGTGAATGTCAAGGTCATAATCCTTAATTAACTCTATCCATCTCCTTTGCCTCATATTTAGCTTCTTCTGAGTGAAGATATACTTCAAGATTTTGTGATCTGAGTAAATCTCACAGCGATTACCCATAAGATAATGACGCCATGTCTTCAATGCCAAAACTACGGCTGCTATCTCAAGATCATGGGTCGGATAGTCCTGCTCATGCTGCTTCAGTTGTCGAGACAGATAGGCGATGACTTTGCCTTCTTGCATCAATACACATCCGAGACCAATCTTGGATACATCACAATACACATCAAATGGCTTCTTGATATCTGGCATGATCAATATTGGGGCTGAAACCAATCTCTTCTTCAGCTCTTGGAAACTGGCTTCACATTTGTCTGTCCATTCAAACTTCTTGTCCTTCTTCAACAATTGGGTCATGGGTCTAGCGATGCTAGAAAATCCTTCTACGAACTTGCGGTAATATCCCGCTAACCGAGAAATGCACGGACTTGGGTTTGAATGGTTGGGGGTTCCCATGCTTCGACATCTCTGATCTTGGTGGGATCAACAGCTATTCCTCCGGCAGACACAATATGTCCTAGGAATCCTACCTCTTTCAGCTAAAACTCACACTTGCTGAACTTGGCATACAACCGATGCTCTCTAAGGGTTTCAAGGATGATTCTCAGATGTTGCTCATGCTCTTCTTCTGACTTGGAGTAGATAAGGATATCATCGATAAACACAATGACAAACTTGTCCAGAAAATTCATAAAGATCTTATTCATGAGATTCATGAAATAAGGAGGGGCATTGGTTAATCCAAAAGACATGAACGTATACTCGTATAAACCATAACGAGTAGTAAAGGCGGTCTTTAGAATATCCGTTGCACGAATCTTAAGTTGGTGATAACCAGTCCTAAGATCAATCATAGAGAACACAGTTGCTCTAGTCAATTGATCAAATAGACCCTCTATCTTTGGCAATGGGTACTTGTTTTTGATGGTGACGTCATTCAGCTTCCGGTAATCTATGCACAAACGGTTGCCTCCATCTTTCTTGTCGATGAATAACACTAGCGATCTCCATGGCGATGCGCTTGGTTGAATCAAGCATGTTGCCAACATAGCATCCAGCTGCTTCTTCAATTCCACTAACTCTGAGGGGTTCATGCTATAGGGTCTTTGGGCTATGGGTCCGGTTCCGGGGATTAGTTCAATAATGAACTCAATATCCCTATCCGGGGGCATACCGGGCAATTCATCTGGGAATACGTTAGGGTATTCATAGACTACTCTGACTTGGTCAATGGTGGGTAGGGCTAGACTCTTATTACACTTGAATTGACGGGGCAAGGTTTCAGAGATATGCTCTACTGATACTCTAGAGCTACTGGTCATGGTGATGGCTTTCTTGGCACAGTCAATCAATCCTTTATACTTTGACATCCAATCCATTCCTAATACTACTTCCAAACCTTTGGTTCCAAGTACTATTAGATTGGCGTAAAACTCTATCCCATGTATTCTGATAGGCATAACTTTGCAAATTTTTCTAGCTTTTGTAGTTGAACCAGGGATTTGAACTATCATGACATGCTTCAAGTTGGTTGGGTGAATCTTACTAGTGCATGCAAATTCTTTGGTGACAAATGAGTGCGATGCTCCAAAATCAAACAACACTCTTGCTAAATTTGAGTTGACAGAAAACATACCCAACACTACATCTGGCGCTTCTTCGGCTTCTTCGGCGTTCATGTGGAAGAGACGGGCATTGCGGTTGTGAGGGTTCCCTGGGGCGAATCTTCTTCCGGGTTGAAAACGACGCTGCTGTTGAGCTGGGGCATTCACATTGGCAGTGACATCAATCTTCTTGGGACACGCATTGGAATAGTGACCCTTCACTCCACACTCGAAGCAAGTGATCTGAGACTTGTCTTTCGCTGCCACGGGCACAACATTGCATCCAGTTCTGGGTGCAGTGTTGTTGTTGTTGTTGTTGTTGTTGTTGTTGTTGTTGCTGTTGTGCTTGGGAGGTGCACGGTTGAAATTGCTGGTGTTGCCGGAGTGATTGTTGTTTCCTCCGGACTTCACATTTGCTCCGCTATGGTTGGAGTAGCTTGGGAGAGACATTGGGGGTCAGTTATTCCTCGGTGCATATCCCGCTGAAAGGTTGGGACGGTACTTTTGGTGACTGTTGGATCCATCTTGGTGCATCATACGATGTTCGCGGTTGTCGCTTGCCTGATTAATCTTCCCTTCCATCTGAATGGCAGAGTCGACTAGCTCTTCGAGATCCTGGAAACGGATGTTGACGAGGACAGTCTGCATCTCATCATGTAGTCCGTTCAGGAATCTCTCCTTCTTTTTGGCCTCCGTGTTGATCTCATCAGGTGCATACCTGGCTACAGACAAGAATTTGTCACGGTACTCCACTACAGTCATTCTACCTTGCTTCAACTCTCTGAATTCATCCCTCATTCTGGTGACTAGACCCTGTGGCACGTGTGTGTGACTAAACTTGATTTTGAAGGCTTCCCATGTCATCACTTGACCATGGTTCATCGTGCAGACGCTGTTCCACCATGCTCTTGCATCTCCTGCCAAATAGTGGGTGGCGAAAAGAACTTTCTCGTTGGCATCCACTCCTGCTACTTCTAAGTCGTTTTCCATTGTCTATAACCAGTCTTCAACATCCAGTGGGTTTTCTAAAGTACTAAAGATTGGGGGATTGGTGTTCTGGAAGTTTTTGAGTTTGGATCCATGATGATCCTGATTTCCATGGTTCTGGTTGTTGTGAGCCATCTGGGCGATTTGTTGCAGTGTTGCTAGATTGGCTTGGCGCTCTGCCCTGCTTGCTTCACGGTCTGCAATGAGAGTCTGCAGAATCTGCAGCATTGGGTCTTGCGATGAGCTGCTCCCTCCTTGGTTTCCACGAGTCATCTAAAGATTGAGATAGATAAAGGGGTAAGAGGGAAAGTTCTAAGGTTCATGGTTTGATTTCAAAGCTAAAACTTTGAGTTCAACTCAGGTTTTGCAACTAACTTCTTTTCATTCATTCAAGCAAAGCACATGATACAAACACACACACACCACAACAAGGAAAACAGATGGTTTTAAGAACCATTCTGCAAGCTACGATACAATGGGATTGATACTCCTCATGCTACGGCAGTGCTCTAGTGCATCTACTCATCATCGATGAAGTCGGAGTCATCATCGTCGGTGTAGAAGTCCACGACATCCTCCTCCAGAAAGTCATCATCATTGCTGAGGTGGGAGTCAATATCTCCTTGGATATCTTCACCTTCTTCTTCTGCTTCCTTTACGGTAAGCTGAGCTTCTTGCTCCTTGATGGTCTTGTCGAGGTCGGCCACATTCTTGCGAAGACGGTCGATGGTGCGATCCTTCTTGGCGCGTTGACGGGGAAGAGACTGACGATCCTTGATGTAACATCCCAAAACTTTAATCCAAGCTTATCAAGATCCAAATCATCAAAATTTAGGGTTAACAAAAACTTTTCCAAATTAAAAATAAAAGCATTCATGTGTATGAGCATTTAATTTAGGAATTGATTTGAATTGCCATGGTTCTATGATTCTTTGGTTGTAAAATGTTTCTTAGGTGATTTAAACATCATCTACATCATTTCCAAACTTTTCCCAAAGAAAACCAAATCAAAAACAATTAAAAAGGAGGAATAGTCATTTTGGCCATTTTAATCCACTACACTACTTTGAGTGTTCCTAGCACTCATTTCTTAACAGAAACAATTCATGATCTTTGCACCCCTTGCTAGTACACATAATGAGGTACCAATGCCCACCTTTTGATCTGCTAAAAACATTCTTTTGCTTATTTTAAATGGCATGTGAAAATTGAATCCAATGCATATGCATAGATCACCCCTATTTCAAAAACCATCTATTTGAGCTCCACTTTCAAAACCCTTGCAACCAGAGACTACCTAGCACTAGTGGAGAACACCCAAAAATTTTGAAACCAAAATTCAAAAGTTTTTCTCTTTCGGCCATTCTATCAAACACCTTGTGGACAAGATCAAAGTGGCCTAACTATTACTGTTTTGGGCTTGATCTTGTCTAGCAATTTGAAGTGCTTTGATCACCCTTGTCTCCCTCAAGCCTAACCAGACCAACACCAACACCTCCTCTACCTCCTAGCTGCACTGCAAGGCCATGCCGAGCCACCCCTCGCCGGCCAACCAGGCACTCACAGCAGCAGACCGCTTCCCCCTCTCTCGCCATGTCTACAAGCTAGCCAGTGGTCCACCGCCACCGTCCAACCAGCCCCAGCCTAGAGACAGAGAGCAGAATGGCCAGGAACCGTCGCGCCCGGAGCCGATCGACCATGCCGACGCCGCCCGGAGAGCGCGCCCTGTCCCCACGTGCACAAACCGCCCCTTGACCGCAGCCCGCGCCTACCGCTCCGCCATGACCTAGGGAACACCCCAGACACCCCCGCTGGCCGCCCAACTCACCCCAGCCACCGCTCGCTGTCGAACCCGCCGCCTCTACCGCCCAGAGCGTGTGACGCTCCCGACCAGCACAGAGCCCGCCTTGCCGCGCCTTTAAGCCTCAGCGCACCGCCAGGAGACAGGCCACCGCCCCCTACCTCGAGCCACGCTGCTAGCCCCATGTGCCGCCCTCGCCGGAGTCACCTGCCCACACTGTTCGGTCTCACCGTCGGGCCTATATAAGCCAGCCTCCCCAGCATCATTTCTCCACACCCACTCACTTCCCACCTCTCACTGATCCTTTCCCCTTTCTCACTGAAGCCAATCGAGCTCTTCCTTGCCGGAATTGGAGCCGAAGCCGCCGCAGCAGGAGGAGAAGGGCGCCTGCGATTTAGGGCACCCCAAGCTCCGCCGCAACCGCGCCTCGCCTTGCCGTCGTCTTCCAGCTCGTTTTCCTGCCTCACCTACCTTGCTGGAGCCCTGGTACGTCTCCGGTAGACCCCTACCGAGCCGCTAGGGCAAACTCTCGTCGGTGACCTGTTCGTCATCTACGACAACCCTCAGCTGTAGATCCCACTTCTAAGCCTACGGCCCACAATGTGCGTACCGTTTCGCATGTTAAGAACCACTGACAAGCGGGACCCCCTGTCAGCTGAGCCCCGCGCCGTGGAGCGCCACTGGGCCGGCCCATGTTCTTTCCCGCGCTAGCCCAACCGTTCAAATTTGGTTTTTTCTTTTTAAGTTGAATCTAGTTTTTTTCCACTAATTTAAAAATCAATTCAGAGAGATTTATAAATCCAATTTGCATGAAACCAATTTTTTCTGAAAGTTATTGAGATGATCTATCCAAGCCCGTTGGATTTAATTCAATTAGAGTTATAGATCTCTCCTAATAAAAATAACAAAACAGAAGTATTTGCAACTTGCAACATTTTAATAAAATCAACCAAGTTAGCTTTTGAGTTGATTCCAACTCTCAAAAATCACAATTCATCATATCTATCTAAATATGTAATAATATTAAGGTTTACATGCAGTGACTTTGGACTAGTACCAAAATAATGCTATATAGGCATTTCTAGTCACTTTAAATCATTAAATAATAAACTTAAACCAAAGTAATATTGATCCAACCTTTAAATCTCATTCCCACATGTTAGAATATGTGGTGATGACATGTGTTGACATGACCCCATATTTTAAGTGGTGAATATTAAATCTTAGTTAATTTTTCAATGAGTAGAAATTACTTTTCTAACATAAAAAGGATGAAACTATTGAATTAAACTTGTGATGCTTGTGATGATAATAGATCATCAAATGTGTGTCTTAGAATGCTATTTAGCCTAGTTAAGTATTGTTTGGTGATTGTGTACTCCGTATGTATTTATAGACGATAGTACCGACCAAGTCTACGAGGAGGAGGAGTTCTACCACGAAGAAGAAGAAGAAAACTTCAACCACTGCACCAACCAAGGCAAGCTATTGTAGCAAACTAGAATTAAGCTGGTTAACTTGGTCTAAGATGCTTTAGGCATGCTTTGATCAGACCCTTTGAATATAACTATCCCAAGTATTACCTTACAAGCTTTAATTCCTTTAGTTTACACAAAGTCCCTTACTTGTTTTGAAGGTAGCATAAAAAGTATAAAACTTGACCTATTTTAGCTAAGCTTTAGATGTCATTCTATGGCATGAGGTTGAACCCATCACTTCCACCTTAGTGAACATTCTTAACTTAGTAGTGTAGAGTAGATCAAAAACTTGAGTCACTTTAGATGGGAACACTTGGTGAAAATGAATTGTGAAAACCTTGGAAGGATGAGTCATTCTATTGAGATGTTTTGACATGTGTTGAGAAACACAAATGGTTGATGATGATGAAAATGTTGAGGCATGAGCCTTAACCCTTTTATAAAACTGATGGTTGGATTCGGATGCGATACCATTCCAAATTTACCGTACAACCACACTACCTGAATTGGGTAAGGCTTAACTGGAAATTTATATGCATTAGTATTAGTTCCCTCGCGGGAGAGGTCTGAGCTGAGGCTACCTCTCAATGTTGTCCACCTATGCAGTGCCCAAGATGACTGATGGTCATGGTTGGGAGGCCATGCTCATAGGAGAGGTGCTTATACTAGGGTGTGTAAAGGGAAGGTTATGTTTGATTATCTGCATACTAAGTATGATGATTCAGGGTTATCCCTGACAGATGTATCGAACCTTGTGGTGAAAGTGTACCACATCTGCAGAGTGTCAAACTATTCGAATAGCCGCGTCCGCGGTTATGGACAGTTGGAATGGCCATACTATTTCGTTGTCAGATGTTTTCTAAATAACTTGAAATGAATGATGAATCTTGACTTGACCACAACAGGGTTGTGTTTATGACTATAGCTTCCCAACTTAAGTGATTCTAGAACTTTACTTTATCTTTCTTTGCTTTAGAACTCAGCTTAGGTTTCAAACTTAACTTTATAGTTAAACTTAGATTTAGCACTTTAACTTAGAACTATAGTACCTGTTAATGGTAGTTTGCGAGTACTTAAAGAGTACTCATGGCTTTTGTCCCTAGCTATTCTCATGGCCAGACTATGAAGGAGACTATCAAGAGGATGGCCATCAGGACGGCTATGATAACTAGGACTATCTGCCTTCGTCAGCATTGCCTGTGCCCCTGAAGATGGACCCCACCGCTACGCTTATTTTTTATTTCCGCTGCTTGTTGTATTAAAGACTGGATTATGAGATCCTTATTTGTGTAAGACCTTATGTATGGTTTGTAATGGATGATGTACTATGATTTCCAATCCGTTATGTCTCGCAAAAATGGTAATCCTGGGATTGCGAGGTATGGCATAACGGGCATCTGGGATTAAAAATCCGGGTGTTGACACTTGACTAGTAGTGAGAAAGTCTGGGCCTTCTGGGCGGCAAGGGCGAGGTTATTGTTGGCGAGCTCTCTAGCATTGTCCAACTCCATCTATCGGTCATATAGTAGGAAATCGAGGTTCTTCACTTGACGCTTCAGTATTGGGTGACTTGGCATCTCTAGCGGCATTCCCATGGAATCACGCCTTGCATAGTGAACAAAGCGGGTTCCTTGGATTAGGTTGACACTTAGGGCACACAGACGTGCAAGACCTTCATGCATTGCCCTGACTAATCCATCTAGCCAGTTGTTCTCTCTCACGGAGAACCGAATCCTCCCAGATACTGGTGCTTCTATCTTGCCTCGAAGATCAACAGTGACTAGCCATTGTAAATTTCTGGATGAGGACGCTCCAAGAACTCAGACAGTGCATCCAAATCCCTTTCAAATATTAGTTGGCCTTCGTTACCCATTTGGTAGAACTTGCTGTATTGGGCTTCCATCTATAAGAATTTAGGATGAGAAAGTTAGTGAAGTGATCAAGTGTGTCAAAGTTTTATGTAGTAATGTAAGAATTTGGAGGAACATGAATTTTTTTGAGAGAAAGAATTCCCAAGGGTAAGAGAGGAAATAGTTTTCATAAATACTCACTTTGGTTTTTGAAACTAAGTTTTTGTTCGGGCGTCCATTCTAACTAGGGTCTCCTATGGTCAACCTGGCTCTGATACCAACTTGTCAACACCAAGATTTTTAATCCCAGATGCCTGTTATGCCATACATCACAATCCCAGGATTACCATTTTTGCGAGACATAACAGATTGGATATCACAGTACATCATTCATTACAAACCATAAATAAGGACTTACAACAAATAAAGGATCTCATGATCCAGTCTTAGTATAATCAAGTAGCGAAATAAACCGCGTAGCGGTGGGGTCCATCTTCATAGTCACAGGCAATCCTGACGATGGGAGATGATCCTAGTTATCATAGCTATCCTGCTGTCCTTCATCTTGGTAATCTCCTTCATAGTCTGGCCATAGGAATAGCCAGGGACAAAGCCATGAGTACTCTTTAAGTACTCGCAAACTACCACTAATCGAGTAGGATAGTTCTAGTAGAAATGCTAACTCTAAGTTTATTTATAAAGTTAAGTTTGAAATCTAAGTTGAGTTCAAAAACAAAGAAAGATAAAATAAAGTTTGAAAACACCTAAGTGGGAACTTAGTTGTCATAGTCACAACTCTGTTATGGTCAAGTCATGTCACAATTCATTTCATCAGTCATTTTGAAAACATCTGACAACAGAACAGTATGGCCCTCCAACTGTCCATAACCGCGAACGCGGCTATTCGAATAGTTTGACACTCTGCAGAGGTGGTACACTTTCACCACAAGATTCGATACATCTGTAAAGGGTAACCCTGAATCATCATACTTAGTATGCAGATAATCAAACATAACCTTCACTTTACACACCCTAGTATAAGCACCTCTCCTATGAGCATGGCCTCCCAACCATGACCATCAGTCATCTTGGGCACTGCATAGGTGGGCAACATTGAGAGGTAGCCTCAACTCAAACCTCTCCCGTGAGGGAACTAATACTAATGCATATAAACTTCCGTCTAAGCCTTACCCAATTCAGGTATCGTGGTTGTACGGTAAAATTGGAATGGTATCGCATCCGAACCCAACCATCAGTTTTGTAAAAGGGCTAAGGCTCATGCCTCAACATTTTCATCATCATAAACCATTTGTGTTTCTCAACACATGTCAAAACATCTCAATAGAATGACTCATCATTCCAACATTTTCACAAATCATTTTCACCAAGTATTCCCATCTAAAGTGAATCAAGTTTTGGTTTAGCTCTAAACTACTAAGTTAAGAGTGTTCACTTAGGTGGGATGCTAATGTCAATCTCATGCCATAGAATGACATCTAAGTCTAACTAGATAGGTCAAGTTTTATACTCTTTATGCTACCTTTAAACAAGTAAAGGACTTTGGTAAAGTAAAGAAAGGAAAGCTTGTAAATGAAACTTAGAATAGGTATAAGTTAAAATGGTATAACCAAAGCATGCCTACTGTATCTTGCTTAGGTTATCTAGATTTCAAGGGTTAGCTTGCATTGTTAATGATGGCTTGCAAGTAAAGCTTGCAAGGGTTAACTGGTATAGTGCTAGCTTACCTTGGGTAGTGCAGTGGTTGGAGTTTTCTTCCTCCTCCTCTTGGTAGAACTCCTCCTCCTCGAAAGCTTGGTCGGTACTATCGTCTATAAATACATACGGGATACATAATCACCAAATAATACTTAACTAGTCTACTTAGCACACTAAGGCACACATTTGATGATCTAGCATCATCATAAACACCACACGGTTTAATGAACTAGTTTCATTTATTTTAATTGAGAAAAGGAATTTCTACTCATTGAAAATTAACTAAGATTTAATATTCTCCAATTAAAATATGGGATCATGTGGACACATGTCATCACCACATATTCTAACATATGGTAATGTGATTTAAAGGTTGGGTCACATTTTAATAAGTTTAAGTTTAATAATTAATGATTTAAAGTGACTAAAAATACCTATATGGCATTATTTTGGTATTAGTCCAAAGTCACTGCATCCAAACCTTAATATTATTACATATTCAGATAGGTATGGTTAAATGTGATTTTTGAGAGTTGGAATCAACTCAAAAGCTATTATGGTTGATTTTATAAAAATGTTTTAATATGAAAAAGCTTCTGTCTTGTTATTTTTACTAGGAGAGATCTCTAACTCTAAATGATTTAAATCCAACGAGCTTGGAGAGAGATTTTCAGTAGCTTTCCAACAAAATTGGAATCACTCAATTTGGATTTGTAAAACTCTCTGAATTGATTTTTGAACTAAGGGACATAATTGATTTTAAGTCTAAATAGAAAAATCCTAATTTGAATTACTGGGTCAGCGCGGGAAACTAATTGGACCGGCCCAGTGGCGCTCAGCAGCGCAGAGGACGACTGATAGGCTGGTCCCGAATGTCAGCAGCACTTAAAACCCGAAGCGGTACGGGGCGACCTGGGCCACACGATTAGAACACAGATCGACGGCTCACGGTCGTCGTCGACGACGGACTCGTCGCCGGCGAGACTGAACCTAACTCGTCGGTGGGGGTCTACTGGGGACGTACCAGGGCTCCAGCTAGTGCGGCGAGGCGGGCAAACGAACTGGACGGCAATGGCGGACTCAGGCGAGGTCGCGGCAGGGGCTAAGGTGGATGAAATCGACGAGGACTTCTCCTCCTCTGCAGCGGCTACCTCTGGTGGAATTCTGGACGGCTCGAGCGGCT
This sequence comes from Avena sativa, assembly GCA_916181665.1. Lineage (NCBI taxonomy): Eukaryota > Viridiplantae > Streptophyta > Magnoliopsida > Poales > Poaceae > Avena > Avena sativa. The sequence goes on from OV702291.1 coordinate 312,058,132, forward strand.
CCGGTGAGAGAGGGGAAATGGTCAGTGAAGAGAGGGGAGTGAGATGGTGGGAAGAAATGGTGCTGGGGTGACCTTCTTATATAGGCTCGACGGTGAGGCAGTGAGGTATGGGCACAGCTCGTCGGTGACGGCGATACAGGGGGCTACCGGCGTGGGCGAGATAGGTGGACGGTGGGCGGTCTGCTGGCGGTCCTCTACGGTGTAATGGCGATGCTAGGGGCAGTGGCAATCGGTCGGGAGCTTCCCGCGCTCTAAGAGACAGAGGCGATGCTCGACGGTGATCATGGCAACTGTGGGTCGCGCGGCGGTGCACGGTCGTGTCTGGTGGGTTGCTGGGTTCAAGGCGGAGCGGCGTGCGCGATTTGGTGTCGAGGCGTGGTCGGTGGAGTGCTGGCGGTGATCGCGCTCTGGCACGCTCTGGCTACACGCAGAGATAAAGGGCGGCGCGGCACTGAGGTGGTCTAGTGGCTGGCAGGGGCCGTGGGGTGGACCGTGGGTGGCGGTGAGGTCATGCCTCACTCCCTGGAGCGGCGGAGAGGAGCTGGTGGTCGCTTGTGGCTTGTGCACGTTTGGCCGGCGAGCATGGCGTCAGGGCGGCGTTGCACTGGCGCCAGGGGCTAGGGATAGGGGTGGTTTTGGTCTGGCTGGGCCTGGGGGAGACCAAGGTGATCAATGTGCATTAATTGGCTCGTCAAGATTTGCTCCTAAACAGTATTAGTTATGCCACTTTTTGTCTGCCCGCCAACTGTTCGATCAAATGGCCGCATGAGAGAAACTTTTGAATTTTTGAAAGATTTTTGGGGGAGTTGTTGGTCTCATGCTTGAACATCTAGGTTTGCTTGGGATTTTGAAATGGAGTTCATTTGAGTGGTTTCTCAAAAAGTGTGATCTATACATATGAACTAGATTCAATTTTCAAATGTCATTTAAATTGAGAGTTTGAATGTTTTGAGGATGAAACAAAGTGGGCCTTGGCATATCACTACTTGTACTAGCAAGGGGTGCAAAGAACCACAATTGTCTCTGTTAGGATTTGAGTGCCAGGAATGCCCAAAGTAGGCTAGGTGATTAAAATGGCAAAAGTGACCATTTGCTTATTTAATTCTTTTTGATTTCTTTTTCTTTGGGATTTGCTTGGGGATGATCTAGATGATGTGTAATTCACCTTACAGTCATTTTACAATCAATAGATCACTCAATCATGGCATTTCAAACAACTCCTATTTTAAATGCACACCCATATGAATGCTTAAGGATTTTTAAATGGGAAAAGTTTTTGTTAACCCTAAATTGGGTAGATTTGATCTCGATCACTTGGATTAAAGTTTTGGGATGTTATAGTTTCTCTCTATGTGGTTATACTGATTCAGATTGGGCTGGTGATAAGGATGATAGGAAATCAACTTCTGGAGCTTGTTAATTCTTGGGAAGGTCTCTGGTCTGTTGGTCTTCTAAAAAGCTTGTATATCCCTCTCCACCGCCGAGGCTGAATATGTGGCTGCTGCTAGTGCTTGTACTCAATTATTATGGATGAGGCAAACTTTAAAGGAATACGGTGTCAATTGTGACAAAGTTCCTCTTTTATGTGATAATGAAAGTGCAATCGAAATTGCAAACAATTCGGTGCAGCACACAAGGACAAAGCATATTGAGATTCGGAATCATTTTATTCGTGACCATGTAGCTCGAGGTGATATTGATCTATCTTTTGTGAGCACAAAGAATCAACTTGCTAATATTTTCACGAAGCCACTTGATGAAGCAAGGTTCTGTTACTTGAGGAATGAGCTAAATATCATTGATTCAAGGAACTTGTCTTGATTACCCATGCACTCACTATCAACACCCGGATTTTTAATCCCAGATGCCTGTTATGCCATACATCACAATCCCAGGATTACCATTTTTGCGAGACATAACAGATTGGATATCACAGTACATCATCCATTACAAACCATAATAAGGTCTTACACAAATAAAGGATCTCATGATCCAGTCTTAGTACAAACAAGTAGCAGAATAAATAGCATAGCGGTGGGCTCCATCTTCAGTGTCATAGGCAATGCTGACAATGGGAGATGATCAAAGTTGTCGTAGCCGTCCTGTTGTCCTTCCTCCTGGTAGTCCTCCTCATAGTCTGGCCACGGGAATAGCCAGGGACAAAGCCATGAGTACTCTTTAAGTACTCACAAACTATCACTAACAAGTAAAGTAGTTCTAGTAGGAATGCTAAGTTCTAAGTTTATTTGCAAAGTTAAGTTTGAAACCTAAGCTGAGTTCAGAAACAAAGAAAGATAAAATAAAGTTCTAAATCACCTAAGTGGGAATTTAGTTATCATAGTCACAACCCTGTTGTGGTCAAGTCAAAGTCATCATTCATTTCATAAGTCATTTTGAAAACATCTGACAACGGAACAGTATGGCCACTCCAACTGCCCATAACCGTGGACACGGCTATTCGAATAGTTTGACACTCTACAGAGGTGGTACACTTTCACCACAAAATTCGATACATCTGTCAGGGATAACCCTGAATCATCATACTTAGTATGCAGATAATCCAACATAACCTTTCCTTTACACACTCTAGCATAAGCACCTCTCCTATGAGCTTGGCCTCCCAGTCATGGCCATCTGCCATCCTGGGCACTGCATAGGTGGACAACATTGAGAGGTAGCCTCAGCTCAAACCTCTCCCGTGAGGGAACTCATACTAATGCATATAAACTTCCGTCTAAGCTTTACCCAATTCAGGTATTGTGGTTGTATGGTAAAATTGGAATGGTATCGCATCCGAACCCAACCATTAGTTTTTTTGTAAAGGGCTAAGGCTCATGCCTCAACATTTTCATCATCATCATAAACCATATGTGTTTCTCAACACATGTCAAAACATCTCAATATAATGACTCATCATTCCAAGGTTTTCATAAGTCATTTTCACCAAGTATTCCCATCTAAAGTGATCAAGTTTTTGGTTTAGCTCTAATCACTAAGTTAAGAGTGTTCACTAATGTGGGATGCTAATCTCAATCTCATGCCATATAATGACATCTAATTCTAACTAGATAGGCCAAGTTTTATACGCTTTATGCTATCTATAAACCTAAGTAAATAACTTTGGTAAAGTAAAAGAAAGTAAAGCTTGTAAGTAAAACTTAGTATTAGTATAATTCAAGAAGGGTATAACCCAAGCATGCCTAATGCATCTTGCTTAGGTTATCTTGCTTAATTCTAGCTTGCTAACAATAGCTTGCCCCTATTGGTGCATTGGTTGAAATTCTCCTCTTCTTCTTCGGGGTAGAACTCCTCCTCCTCCTCATAGACTTGGTTGGTACTGTCGTCTATAAATACATACGGAATACACAATAACCAAACAATACTTAACTAGTCTATTTAGCACACTAAGACACATATTTGATGATCTAGTATCATCACAAACATCACAAGGTCTAATGAACTAGTTTCATTTATTTTATTTGAGAAAAGTAATTTCTACTCATTGAAATTAACTAAGATTTAATATTCTCCATTTAAAATATGGGATCATGTGGACACATGTCATCACCACATATTCTAATACATGGGAATGTGATTTAAATGTTGGATCACATTTTATAAAGTTTAAGATTAATATTTAAGTGATTAAAAGTGATTAGAAATGCCTATATAGCATTATTTTGATACTAGTCCAAAGTCACTGCATGCAAAACTTATTATTATTACATATTTAGATAGGTATATTCAATTGTGATTTTTGAGAGTTGGAATCAACTCAAAAGCTATTATGGTTAATTTTTGAAAAATGTTTCAATGTAGAAAAGTCTTTGTTTTATTATTTTTGCTATAGGTGATCTATAACTCTAATTGATTTAAATCCAACGGGCTTGGATATAGATTTAAATTATCTTTCCAACAAAATTGGAATCATTCATTTTGGTTAAGTAAATCTTTCTGAATTGATTTTTAAACTAGTGGATAGAAACTAGATTAAGTCAAAATAGAAAAATCTAAATTTGAATTCCAGGGCCTGCCTGGGAACACTAATGGGCCGGCCCAGTTTCACTCCGTGGCACAGAGAATAGCTGACAGGGGGTCCCGCATGTCAGCGGCTCTTTTAACGCGAAGCGATACGGGGCAATGTGGGTTGCACGATTAGAACTACGATCGACGGCTGTGGCTCGTCGTCGATGACGGACAGGTCGCCAGCGAGACGGAACCCTAGCGGCTCGGTGGGGGTGCAGTAGGGGCATACCAGAGCTCCAGCTAGTGTGGTGATGGGGCCGATCAAATGAGGAGACGACAGCGGACTCAGGCAAGGTCATGGAAGCTCCTGGGATGAACGAAATCGTCGGGCCCCTTCCTCCTCTGCTGCGGCGAACTCCAGCGCAATTCCAGTGAACGGCTACTCGAGCGGCTCCAGCTAACGGTGGGGAAGGATCAGTGGTGAGAGGGGAGTTGAGTGGTGTGAGGAATTGGTGCTGGGGAGGGCTCCTTATATAGGCTCGACGAGGGGACCGTGAGGGCGATGGTGAGCTCGTTGGTGACGACGATACAGGGCGCTAGAGGTATGGGCAGGGTAGGCGGACGGTGGCTTGCCTCCTGGCGGTCATCTATGACTTGATGGCGATGCTAGGGGCAGTGGCAAACGGTCAGGAAAGGTTGGCGCTCTGCACGGCAGGGGCGATACTCGACGCGGTTCATGGCGGCTGCTGGTCGCGCGGCAGGAAGAGGGCGTGGCTGAGGAGGTGCTGGGTTATGGCGGAGCAGCACACACAAGCTGAGGGCAAGGAGTGGCTTGTGCGGGCCTGCTGGGGACGGTGCTCTGGCGTGCTCCGTGCATGGCGTAGAGGCGGTGGGCACGAGCTTTCCTCGGTGGTCCAGGGGCTGGCTAAGTCCGTGGGGTGACAAGGGGTCGGGGTGTGGTCTGGCCTACCTCCTAGACATGGCGAGAGAGGCGGGGCGGTCTCCTATGGCTTGGGCACGGTTGGCCGACAGCGACCATTCTCGGGCGGCGCGATACAGGCGCTGCGGGGCAGAGGGGATGTTGTTTGGGACTGGGTGAGTGTAGAAGGGGACAGAGGAGAGATGAGAGTGTCAAGAGGGGGACAAGAACTTAATTTGCAACAGTAATAGTTAGGCCACAATTTCTCTGCCTGCCACCTGTTCGACAAAATGGCCGCATGAAACTTTTATTTGAATTTTGAAATGATTTTTGGAGTTGTTGATCATATGCTTGAGCATCTGTGGTTGCTTGGGATTGTCAAGTGGAACTCATTTGAGTGGTTTTTAGAAAAGTGTGATCTATGCATATGAAATGGATTCCATGTTCAAATGCCATTTAAAATTAGAGTTCAAATGTTTTTGTAAGATTTCAAAGTGGGCCTTGGTACATCTTTACTTGCACTAGCAAGGGGTGCAAAGGGTTAGAATTGTTTCTGTTAAGAATTTACTTCTAGGAACACCTAAAGTGACCTAGTGGATTAAAATGGCAAAAGTGACCATTGGCCTTTATTAATTCCAATTGATTTATTTTTCTTTGGATTTTTCTTGGGAATGATCTAGATGATGTGGCATTCACCTTACATTCATTTTACAACCATTAGAACAAACAAACATGGCAATTCAAAACAATTCCCTATTAATGCAACACACATATGCATGCTTAATTGTTTTAAATAATAAAAAGTTTTTGTTAACCTTAAATTGGGTGATTTGGATCTTAATAACCTTGATTAAAGTTTTGGGATGTTACACTCACTCTTATATATCATCCTTATTTGGTCTAGGTGTGGGCATGGATATAGGGGGAGTGTGGTCCTAATTAATTGGGCTAACTTTCCCCCATAATGCCGAAAGCAAGTCAAACCATTTCTCTTAATATCATTTTGTGATATGTGAGCTTATCGATGAGTATTGGTCATGAACCCAAGATATATCTTCACGGTGTCATACCATGCACTCCAACAAGGTGGCCTCGGCCACCCCCCTCTTCCATGAGATGAGTTGGATTTGTGTGGATCTTTTTGGTTGTTTTTGCTCATCTCGTGTTCTTATGGAAATCACACTCAATTTTGGCTTTTAGTTGATTTGATTCTTGCAATCTTGAGTGTGTAGTACCATCCCGGTTTGGTTGTCTAATCCCAAGCCTCTCTCCATCCCTAAGCCATCTCTTCTAGCACACAAGTCCATTGATCACACTTGTGGAGGTTTTGTTTGGGGACGCACGGGCCTAAACCTGTGTATAACAGGAATTTAGATTTTAGACCGGATAATCCGACCCAAGTGTAGTCCGGATAATCCGGCCCTGGCGGATGCAATCTATTAAGGTCTGGTCGATGGGGGAAAGGGCTCACAACAAGCATCTCCTCTCCCCCGACACCCTCCCTCTCCCCAGCCACCGCATGCCGCCCCCACCCTCCCCGGAGCCTTCCTGGCTGCTAGATTCTCCGGGCCTCCCTAGATCTTCTTCCCTGCGCCTTCAAGTACCTTCTCCTCCGCGTTCTTCCTTCAATGAGTGAGGGTAACTCCCTCTCTCCCCATCTTTTGATTTGATGTGTCACTTGTTGGTGGAACATGGACTAGAAGGTTGTTTTTTCGTGTAGAGATTGTAGTCTTGCAGTACCTAAGTCCGATCTACATTTTTGCAATGGATCTAGGCGAATCTGAGAAATTCTGCCAGGGCCGGATTATCTGCCCCTGGACAGGCCGGATAATCTGGCCTGACAGATTCAAAACTGCTTCAGATTTTTGTGGATTTGTTGCATTATGTATGTTTGGACTATGGACTGGTTGCCTACTATTTCTACGTTCTATCCTAGACTTGTATGTGTACTTATCCCCATGCTATCCATCTTATTCGGTTCACAGGTGGTTCTAGTGCTCCTAAGACCTACAAGCGTCGTCCTCGTGGCCTCTATTTCCGGGACGACAGTGAGGGTGGTCTCGTGGACGAGGTTGATCTGAGGAGAAGGAACAAAGAGGCTGACTGCATGGTTGAACACGCAAAGAGGGACACGTCCAGGAAGGGTGTGTCCAAGAAAAAGGTAAAGGAACCAAAAATCAACTATAAGAAGATGGATATTCTCACCTACTCCTCCATTCGTCATCGTGATCTGTTTGTGGACACTGAGCGGGATACTAAGCTTGGTGACTCACGCTTTTGGTGTGCTGACCAAAAGTCTATGTATGAGGATGTTTATGCACAGCTGAAGATTCGCCCTATGCATCCTTTGATCATTGCTGAGGCTATGGAGAAGCCCCAACTTACTGATGCCATGGAGGTGACTGAGCGGATGGGGCTGCACCATCTTATGGCCCTACAGTGTTCCTATGACTCCAAGGTTGTCAAGAAGTTCTTCTCCACCTTGTTCATTTGTGGTGATGAGTACCGCACTATGAAGTGGATGACTCATGGCATGCTAATGCAAACTGATTTTTGGACTTTTGCTGAGATTCTTGGTTATCGCTTCCGCAGCAGGGACTGAGCTAGCAGCCATCGCATCATTACTTAACTCAAGCCCAACAAGGATGTTCTCCTCTCTCCTTGCACACTTGATAATGGTATTGTGGGCTCCTTTGCTGGTCTCTCTCCTATATATGCTAGCTTGTTTAGCGTTTTTTGTGACTCTATCACACCAAGTGGAGGCAACAATGATAGTATTCGTGGTCACTTGGTCTAGCTCCTTGCTTTTTCTCATGAGGTGGCCTCCTGTGAAGATGAATCTGTTGATTACAAGCTGGATGTGATGGACTTCATCTATCATGAGCTGATAGGCTCTCCATCCCGTATGTGCCGTATATTATGATGTTGATCCAACACTTGCTACCCGATGGAGAGTTCAACATTGATACTATGCATAAGGCCAAGAAGATTTACAACAAGGGACGGAAGATCTCTCATCCATCTTCTGCTTCTGACAGCTTTATGAGGGATGCTCATGCCAGTGCTCGCAGGGCTCCAGTGCCTCCTATTGCTCGTGAAGTGAAGCAGCTAAACTGGTTCCAACGGAACATTCTGCGCATGGGGGTGGACACTCGCAAGGGGCAGTATGCGGCGTATAAGCAACACCACAAGATGTCCCATACTCAGTAGATTATTCTCCACCACGTGTCTGGGGCTTCCGGTGCTCCTCCTGCTCCTACAACACCCACACCATATACTCAGTGGAATTCTTCGTCTAGGCTCAACTATGGAGAACTTGAGCATCACTTGTTCCCTTCCGCGGCCACTGCTGATGACGAGGAGGAAGACACCAAGGAGCTCGAGGATGAGGATGAGGACAGGGACGATGATGAGGACTACGAGTGATTCCTTGGGACGCTAGCATCGCTCTTCTTCCTTTTTGGCGTTTTGATGCCAAAGAGGGACAAGAAGTTCTATTAGGTCTCCATGGATTTGCATGGGTCGAGTGCAAGCATTTGCACTTTATCTTTTCGGTCTTTTTATCGCTTGTGCCCATTTAGCATTGAACTTTCTTTTGTTGCTTTGTATGAGACTATGTTTATGTGTGTGGCTCTGGATCTATCTCGTGGATTATACTTATGGATTCATCTATCATATTGGCTATATTGGATATCTATCTTGAGGAAGGCGTTCATAATGGTTATCACATTGGGTATTCTTATACTTTATCAAGGACGCCTCTCTCTCTCACGGTGGTATGAATATCTTGTCTATGATCCAATGAAATAGACTTGTACCTACGTGTGTGCATTTGTATTCAAATGCAAATTCTTAGTATGCACACATTGTGGGGGGGTCTCTTTCATTTGACTAATGATGTTGGTGATTTGAGCTATCTTGCAAATCCTAGTATTGTCATCTAACACCAAAAAGGGGAGATTGAAAGAACATTTCATGGTTCCCTATGTTTTGTGTGTTAGATAACAATACCGTGGAGTTTCTCATGTGTGCTAAGTGTTGCAGGAAAGAGTTCTTGGTGTTTGGGGGCCGAATTATCCGCCCCCATCAAGGGCTGGATAATCTGGCCTGGCCATCTTGGCCAAGGCTAGTCGTGTGTGAGCTTCTATCTGGGGGGCGGATTTTCCCCCGGACAATCTGGATCTAGGACGGATTTTTCCCCAGCCGGATAATCTAGCCATCCTCTAGGGCCGGATAATCCGCCCCCCAGAGAAATGGCCAAGGGAGCATCGGCGTAGGCTTCTGTCTGGGGGCAGAGTTTCCCCCGGACAATACGTTGCTGGGGAGGATTTTTTCCCCCAGCCGGATAATCTGGCCCACCACTTGGGCCGAATAATCCGGTCCCCAGGAGAAGGTGCCAAGGCCAGCTCGACGCGAGCTTCTATTTGGGGGCAGTTTTTCCCCGGATAATCCGAGTCTGGGGTGGAGTATTCCCCAGGCCAAATAATCCGGCCCTCACTTGGGCCGGATAATCCGGCCCCAAATGGCTCCAACGGCTTCATCTAGACAGGGGGTATAAAAGCTTCATCCACCCCTCCTGTCAGACCTCTTGGTTCATTCGGAGAAGTATAGACTTGTTGCAAAAGCTCCCCCTCGAGATCTCCCACTTCAACCACCTGAAGGCTTCGATCTTTGGGGGAATTGAAGGAGGAGACATCATTCATTGTTATCACGAATCAAGTGCTTCAACTCCTCTCCATTCACTTGGAGAATCCCTGATCTAGTATTCTTGTTGATATCTTGATCTTGTGTTTCATTATTGATAACTATTGTTCTTGTGGCAGCTTGTTGTTATTACGGGAGCCTCCAATTTGGTTGTGGAGTTGTGCCCCGCTAGTTATGTAAAGGTGCTGGTTCCCGCCTCGAAGGGTTCCTATAGTGGAAAGGTGGATCAGGCCTTTGGTGGTGAGATCCATCGGAGAACAGGGTGAGGCCTATTGTGGCGTGGTGGTCTTAGTACCTCCCACCTCTCCAATGCACATGTACTTCCCTTAACAAGGAAGGAACTACGGTAAAACAAATCATGTGTCTCTGCGTGCTCCACTACGGTTTCCTCGTTTCTCTATCTTACTCGCCTTTACTCGCTAGTAGTTAGGTTTGCATATAGGGAAATATGACATAGTTGCATATATAGAGAATTTACCTTTTGTGTCAAGCCTAAAATTGAAAAAGCATTAAAAATTTGAAGTAGCATCTATTCACCCCCCCTTTAGGTGCCCATACGATCCATTTCACATACCTTCTCAATGTGACTTACGTCCGAGTCCCTTTTTCCTCATGGTATACCTTGTCGAGCTATAGGATAATTAGCGTCATCCCTTTAATAGCTCAATTCTCTTCTTGATCCGTGTTGTATGATTCATCCGACTAACTCTTAATCGATCGCTCCGGTTAACACTTCCGAGTCGTGCATTGTAACATCCTAGCCTCTTCGGACTGACGACTGACACCCCTGGCATCTTATTAGGATCTCTAGGCTGGCCCGACAGACCAACACTAGTATTTTCTGCGTACTTTGTCCTCACTCGTGCGTACCCGAGAATAACTTCCTGATCGGTCGCTCATCCTTAAATTGCTACATGCTAAACACGCGTAATCTAGAGTTCCTTTGAAGATGATCCCCGGAAAAAAGCTGCAACTTATTGGTATGGATATCCTATCAATCCCATTAAGTATTACGCCAGGATCTCACATACCCCCACTCTTATAAGATTGACGCCCTCATCGATCAACCACAAGTAAGGAACATCCCCTCTTGGCATCGCGTGTCCAGTGTCGACTAGGGATAGCACCCGCCAGGTTCGAGTCCGGGTCAAGGCCCCCATACCCGCCCACCCCATTTTCCCCGCGCCGATATCGCCATCGGGTCTAGAAATCCACCAGACCCGTGACCCGACTGGGTTCGGGGACCTGATGGGTACCCGCGATGATGCACATCATGGCGGAATCTGCGTGGCAATGACACTGGGAGCTACAACACGGATGCTGGGAGCTGCGGCTGGCGGCAGCGACACTTGGAGCTCAACTGGAGGCGGCAGCGCTAGGAGATACAACCGGCGGCGGTGGCGCTGGGATTAGGGAGGACTGAGTCGTCGCCAAAGTCGCTCTCCGCTTCCACCGCAAGTGGCTCGACCTCCATGGCAGCCGTTGCACGGGGGCTATGTACGGCGGTGCGGGATGGACAATGGGAGATTGCGAGGATTTTGCGGCTCGCGTGCGGGGGGAGGCAGGGAGTGGACGAGTAGGGAGTTGAGGTTGGGGACGTGGCAACGTGGGATTTGGCCTTTGGGTGGTCTAGAGTTTTCTTGACACTTACATGTGGGGCTACACATGTCATATACGGGTTTGCGGGTAAGCGGGTTCGGGTCGAGCCCCTCCATAGCCGCCTCTGCTAGACCCGTTGGGTGTAGCTTCTTGCCAATAACCAGACCCACGGGTCTAATTCTTTACCAGACCCGCCTCATTTAGAGTGGAGACCCATTGGGTTAGCGGGTATCGGGTCCCCATTCCCATCCCTAGTGCCGACACATGTGTCATATCGTGACCACTCTAGACCACACACGCTATGCTCCGTATGTCCACACCATTGGCCCACACACACTTGTGTAACCATGAGGATCGACTCTGATACCACTTGTAACACCTTGGTCTCTCTGGACCAACGACTGTCACCCCTAGCAACTTACTAGAATCTCTAGACTGGTCTCACATACCAACACTAGTCTTGATGAGGACATCCCTACTACCGATACAACCACTGCACCTAGAACAATATTACAAGGACCTCTCATAAGAGCTCGTGCACGTCAACTCAATTATCAGGTACTTTTGTTTTAGGAACTCTTTCTAATATAAATGAGAATTTAATGATGCCTAAATCAAATGTGTTCATGTTATCTAGAAATGATGGACCTAGCAAGGACAAGAAGGATAATCAATGGAGCATGATCATGCATGGAGACTATAGCAAGCTTGTGAGGATTGAAGATAATGCTACTAGTGAAGATTTCAGAATTTTGAAACCACCATAATGATAGATGAAGAGATGAACGAAACCAAGATATTTGTACTTCATAATTTTGTCCATAGAGTCATATGGTGTTGCGCCACCTTTTATTTATGGGCTAGGCCCATAAATTTTCGTCCAAATTAATAGGCTGAATTTTTAGAGTCTGTATATGTGATGGAAACCGACTTAGAGAGGAATTTCGATCTCATTTCTCAAGGCTGGCCGCATCCCCCTTCATCCCTCCATATATACGTCCATTAGGTCATTGTTTAGACTCGGATTTTGTTTAGACTAAAAGTTAGCCATCGTTTTAACTACACCATAGGCTTGCGTGTCGCAGAGGTCTCTTGTACTATGCACCTATTCAGAATCCCACCTTCATAATAATGCTTTCATATTTACTCGCAGTATCTTGATTACAATATTAGTTCTTACTTGTTCTCAATTTTAGGTAGGAATTAAGACCCTCGCTGGTCAGCCTGATCGTGCTTACGCAAGATCGATAACCTTCAGGAGATTGGCTCAGCGACTGCATTGGCACTCATGCACGCACGTGTAGTCGGATCGTCAAGCCCAAACTTCACCAAATCGACTCATCACCATCTCGTCGAAAGATCAGACACCTTTGCCCTATCAAGTGGTATCATATTTCAGGTTGAGATGTACAGTTTTCCTAGTGTGGATTGATTTTTCCTTCATAACCGTGAACCACAAAAAAATCAAAATACAATTAGAGTTTAGATCTACCGGTTCCATAACCAATCTAAGTGTTGCATTGTCTTTTAGTTTTTCATCGTTGAATTCGTGTCTGCATCGTCGTGCTGAGTTGCTGGTCTTATTGTTTTGTTGTTTAGAGTTTCGATTAGGGTGGAAGTCGTTATTTGATCATTATGGATACATAGAAATGACATGATTTTTAAAGAAAAAATTGTTCTCTTATGCAGTTTATTTACATGTGCATCAGTATGCTCTGCTTATGGCCATCTCCGCGTTGTCGTGGTTATGTCTGTGGTGGAGTCGGAGTCTGTACTACACTCGTTGCTTGCAACGGTGCTAGTGTTCCTGTACCAAAAACTGCCTTCTATAAAATTAAGGTACGCCGTTGGCATACTCTCAGAAAAAATGGCCGTCTCTGCGGCGTGCGGAAAATTGCGATATATTTATGAAGATGTCTACACGGTTGGAGAACATAATGAAATATGTTTTATGCAACATGGATGACAACGTGATATGTGAATTGATCTTCCATCTCCATATGGCATTATGCAATTTCCCGATGATTACATGTATTTCGGCATTTTACTTTTTTTTGTCTTCGACTTGTTGTGGTTGTGTGCATCCTAGTTATGCAGAGACTAGGTGTAATGCTTAAACCTTTTAAGTAATAAAGTATCATTTATCGAAACAAATCGTAAGGAAAGAACTATCTTTAATCACACATGAGATGTGATAGGATCGGAATTTCCTGTTGGATTCGAAGAATATCAAATAATGAGCCGGTTGCTGATTCGAATGCAGATTTAATAGACCGTTGATTCAGGATGAAAATGGAGCGTACTTGAGGCTTACTAATGATGGTACATCTTTAAACCTGATAAATTTATGTGAAAGCCAACTAATACATGATATTTTACCGTAAAGTCGATGTATTTGGATCTAATGGACAGTCATACTAGGTTTCTCCATGGGTGCTTGTGTAAGTTAAAGGCACCACTTTATATTAAGATTTTCATGTGGTTTCGAAACAATAAAGTTTTATTAACTAAGAATAATCTGACAAATAAAAATTAGAACGAGTGTCAAAAATGTCTTTTGTGACTCGCTATAGACTATAGAATATTTGTTTCTCTTGTGTCCTTCCGTGCGCATCATTTGGCTATGATTTATTTTCCATACTATATTCCCCCTCTAACATTGCTAGTATGTTCGGAAGTTTTTAAACACAATGGATGAGGAAAATAAGCTAAATATGTATTGGTATATCGGCTTATGTTGGATTATTTGAAATTGTAGAAATAATATTATCTTTGCAAGACAAAGGGCACAATTTTTTGGCAGGTTACTGGCTTGCTATCCACTGGATTCAGCTTTGGTCTGAACTCCTTCCGACGGATCAGCACAATGCTATGGTTTTTCATACAACCTGCTGTTGGCGGCCGTACCATAGTAGCCAAGTTTTCGGAACGGCGGGTTCGAGAAACGAAAACGGGGGACAGGAATCGATAATACTCAGGAACGAGAAACGACACGGATATACATCGGCGGGTCGTCCGTCCGGCTAAGGGTACGCGACTCGAACCGATCGGGAACGATGAATCCGAAACGGAGCGATCTGTCAACGTAGATGGGCTACATCTAGCCTAAGTACAGCCCAAATCAATGACTAATGAAAGGCCCAAGCTTTTCCAAACCCAATAACTGCCGATCGTTACCCTCTTGCCCAATCTAGTTCCATCAATAAAACGACAGCGACCATGCCCTAGCCTTCCAGACGCGTCGCCGCCACACCAGTCTGCTCGTCGTCGGGAATGGTGAACCCAGCGAATTGGGTCGCGTTTCCTCTATCGACCCACGCCGTTCCGCGCACCGACTCCGACTCCGAATCCGGGACGACTCCGACTCTGAATTGGGTCACATTTCCTCTATCGACCCACGCCGTTTCCCCTTTCCGGCTACGATGGGCCGTACATAATTTTTACAGCTAGTGTCGTATTAGTAGACTTTAGGATGGTTTATTACTATATGTTTTTCATTTTCCGATGGTTTTTATTTTAATTCTGTGCGATCCACATGTAATACTCTGAATTCTCAAACTGCGTAATAAATGGCTGTGTCCATCGGATGCATGCAGAGGCGGGATGTATGCTCTGAAAATTCACTTTAGAGGACGTGCCCACTGGAGCCCTTTTTAATTTTTTCAAAAAGAATCAAATATTTTCGAAAAATACCTATCGTGTAGCCACTAATACGAAATACAAATCTGCAAATTTTTATTAGAAAATACTTTGTATATTTGATACAGTAAAAAAGAAAACTATGATAAATTTTGGGGAAACGGATGCCGATTCAAATTTGCACTGCTCATGTCCAGATCTGAACATTTCTGTTTTTTGCGGAGACAGGAATACAAAATATTTTTACATGTTTCTTTCACGCGTGTATTATTAATTATTATCTACATCTGATATTTTTCGAGTCTTTAAATTTGTACTTAAAAAAATAAAGTCCTCCAACGAGGATGAGCGCCAAATCAACGCTCTCATCTATGCTCCGCATTTAAATAAAAAAAATTACGTGTAAGCTTTAAGATGGTCAGTTCATGATGTGACAACAATACATAATATGACAACGACATAGAGCGGTTGGCTCTGGTTATCGCCAAAGTTTAACAATACTGTACGCGACACGATCGTCAATCCAATATTCTCTTCTTCCTCCCCTCCCTTTGATCTGCTATAGCTTGAGGAGCTCCCGGGTAGCTCCGGCCCAAACCGGCCGCCGACGAGGGATGGCTGAGGGGAGGTGCCGGTAGTAGTTTTAGGTGTAGATGTAGTTCCCTAGGGTTGTTTTGGAGCTGGTCTTTGGATCGCTACGGGAAGATCCGATTCCTCCTTTTGCTGATGTTGCTTCTCTCGTTTGAGCACGATGGTGATAGAGGAGCCACTGTCTCCGCAAATAATGCCGTGGGTCGTCGAGTATCGTTGTGGGGATGTGTGGCTGATCCTCTTCTGGCCGGCTATGGAAGCGGGGGAGGGTCGCGAAGAGGAGAGGTGCTGCAGGATGGCGTGGTTCATTTCTCCTGGCCGGCCGTGGAGGCGAGCAGGAGGAGCGGCACGGCATATCTTCCTCAGTAACGCGTCGACGGCGGCCGGTTCCATCTGTCAGAGCTCTGCTCTCTCCTTCTTCTCTGTCTTGGCGACATGGATGCGGGAGGTAGAGGAAGCTGCTGGAGGCACGGGCTCTAAGGAGGCTGCAACGACAAGCGGATCATGCGGTGGCCTCGGATGGCACAATCTTTGGCCGGCATGGCGGCCCTTCATCTACCTCCATCGCAGAGGCACTTCGAACCCTGCGTCAGAGCTCGACAGCTTCGTCGTCACCAAGTAGTTCGTCTCCGGAAACTTTGAGCTGGCTGGCGGCAGCAGTTCATCGCCGGAGGATAGGGCTCAAACATCTTCCTCTCAGATTTCGGTGTGCTCAACACCTTGAGATCGCCGGCAATCGACGGCGGAGGCGCCCAGTCACTTGATTGCTTTTCCTCTTTTAGAGCTGGGGGCATTTTGTAAGAACGAAGGTCTTAACTTTAAATATATTTTTTAGTGTAAGTGTTGTTAGGGACCTCCGTGTAAAATTGTACCCACCACATATTGCGACAAGAGTAAACTGTATCAGCGGTCCTTATTCTTTTTCCGTGCCTTTACTTTGGTCCTTATTTTTTAAAATTGCACATCTAGGTCCTAATTGTTTCATTAGTGTGTCACGTGAGGTCCTAAATCAGTTTGACCCTCATTGACTGGTGCCGCGTATATAGTAGGGTCTAGAATACCTACTGTACACCCTGGATATTTGCGAATAGCCCCCTAGGTTGTGTTTTCGTCTTTCAAAACTTGGTCCCTGTGCACGCCACTCCGTGTTAGCAGCTAGGCAAGTTGCGCCGTTGGGTTGGACCTGGTGTTTTCGACCGCTGCATCCACATCTAATCGGCGGCATTGAAGCTTGAAAATGTGGCCTGCAAGCATTATCTCGATGAGCTCCAGCGCAGGAACATCGTGCAGGAACATCACATTGAGATGAGCGTGCGCCCGGTGCCCACACACTTGGAGATTCTAAGCACATGGTCAGCTATGCAGCGGAAATCTGTTGGCTCCCACCGGTGAACACGCGGCGGGGTGCAAGAAGGTGTTGGCGGGCTTGCTGGAAGCGGGAGGGGCTTCTTGCACCGCAGTTGGCGCCCCGGTGGTCCTCCTCCTCCTCCGTGGCACCCTAATCTAACTTCCCCACTCCCTCTGCTTGCCCCATGCCGCCACCATGGATGGTATCGACAGCCTCGTGCTAGACAGCTAGAATCACATCTTAGCTCTAGGTCGGTGCATGGACGCAGCCAGGGACCGTGTTTTTAAAGAAAACACAATCTAGGTGGCCTATTTGCAAATGTGCAGGATGTGTAGTACGTCTCTTAGACCCCATTGTCTACGTGACACTGGTCAATGAGGGTTAAAACGATTTAGGACCTCATGTGACACATTTATGAAAGGATTTGAACATGCAACTTTAAAGAATAGGGACCAAAGTGAAGACACCGAAAAAGAATTAGAACCCTGATATGGTTTACTCTTGCGACAATTTAATGGCAGCTTTCGGGAGAATTGCATTGGAGCTCTCGGGTGCCACCCTCCCCGATGTCTATTGCAGACATCTGTCCTTTGTACACCAGTATTTCGGCATATTCTTGTCGGGTATCAAATGACAACCACCCTAGTATATGCGACCTGGACAGTACACCTACCCCCTCACAATGAATGCTCTGTAGTGTCAAAAAAATGAATGCTCTGTACCAGAGTTGGTGTGGGTTGAATTGATGCTCAATATGGCCGTTGCGATGCAGCTGTCTTCCATTGTACGCCACAAAACACCACCACTATTCCTCCTTCTTCATCGTGTCTCTTATCTGTTCATTGCATCTATTCTTCGTATTCGTTGTTCTGTTCCAGTAGCATACCAGAGCCATGTCAACCTCCAACACTCCACGTAGGTCTGTACCCCACATCTGCTTCCTTCATGGGCAGCGTGTTGCATCCCTCGCCGGAGTTCCATAGGGCTTGCTCGCATGCGTAGATCGGGAGCAACATGGTTGCTTGGTCGTGAGCAACAACAGGAGCAGCAAGGGCGTGTACTGCAGAGACGCAGCTGCGACAGGTACCAGGTGGGCGAGCAGAGGAAGGGAAGGACCTATGGCGGTGAGGAAGACGAGTCGGGCAGGCGCCGCGGTTGCTGACAAAGCCGACCTTGTTCATACCCCTACCAGGTCTTCGACTGCCGCCGCCCAGGTCCCAAGCCATTGGGACCGATGTAGTTCCCCGCCGCCGCTCCGATATGCTCCCCTTCGCACAGATGGCCGAGCAACTAAATCAGAGGTTGCTTTTGCTGCCACCGGGGACGAAGATCCTGTCCGCCCCTTCAACACCATGTTCGACTCAACGGGCCGTCGCTGCCAGGCGGACACTCTGCTTCGACACCCGACCCGTCGAGCTCTACGCTTTTGACGTCCCACACGACCTGGAAAGCAGGCAACCAACCCCAAACATTGTGGTTTGTGGAGCACTATTGCTGCCGCTGGAGGGCACCGCTCTGAGATAGCTGCCGCTGATGTGGTCGCATCGTTTGGGGACACCGAGAAGCTGTGGAAGAACTGACATCACCTTCTTTATTCCATTCCTAGACTCCAATCCTCTTGCCTTTTTTTTTTACCATGGCGCTGGGTTGGATGCTTCCTGAGGTAGGAGAAAGTTGTCGGTGGGCTGGTTGCTTTGGACATGCATTGCTCCCAAATAAATGTCAGAGTCTTCTTAATTGTATCGATCAAATGTGTACTCCACGTGTTGCAACTGATATGTAATTAGCTCGTTCTTTATTTTGACAACCTCGTCCTCAATTTTCACGACGTAAACTTGTAAGGGTACCGAGGGAAGACCAATGTTTTCCAATTCCATTGAAGATTCTGTACTGACATGTTTGGATCCAAAACTCATACTAGTGGGCCAGCATTTAATTATGTAGGGTCATGGCCAGAGGTAGTACGGTTGGTATAGGCTTGTATTCCAAATATAGTTGCATTTTAGAATGATTTATGATATCTTACTTTAGGTACATCTCAAAGCAAACTAGACTGTGGATCTATAGGAGTGTGTAGCACCCATGAGCCAAAAGTTCGCGTTACAGCTTTCGGGTCCTTTCGTGACCCCAACCCTTGCTAAAAAAAAAAGACTGTGCGCGACGGTACTCGGTAGTGGGCGCATAGCTGCAGCCCATTTGTACTGTACCCCTGACCCCTCACGTCACACGTGTGAGATAGAAAGAAGAAAAGCGTGACACGCGGCCGCTGAGGAGGTTCTCCAACTTGCAGATATCAGAACGTCGGCTACTGCGCCGGACCAAATCTGGCAGGCTCCTCCCCTGCCTTCTCCTAGCCATCATCGCCTTTTGTTGCTGCTTTGCAGCTTATTTGCAGAGTGGAGACGGCATTCCAAGACGGCGGTAAGATCCATTTCCATGCTGTAATTTCGGCACATCATCTTGGCGTCTGTTATTCCGGATATAAAGCCGAAACTGTCCGTCAATCATCACCTCATTTTGTAGGAGGTCTATCGGGTCAACAAAATGCATGGAATCGCACAAGAGGTTTGTCTATAATATTTTGAATTATCATTAATTAGTCGAAGATTGGAGAGGTTAGAATGTGCAGATGAAGACCAGAATCAACTGAAACTGGCCTGGGCTTAGGCTCTAATATTATGTTTTTTTTAATCCATTGTCTTGCATTTGTAAATCAGTAAACAAGTAAATTCTTATGTCCGTGAGATTTATATGTTTAATTATTTGCTTGTTTGACTTGTATACTAGTACTAAAGTACACATGGATCGTGCAGACACAATATGTCAAGACGGATCATTGATTAGCTTGACTATACAAATTCAATATTTGAGCAATAATATATATGGGTCAAATCTGCTACTATAGAAAGTAATAATAAAAAGTAATTTTTTGTTTCATATATGGAAATAAACTTTAGTGCGAAATTTATCATCGCTTCTAATACCAGTCAATACTCTATGATATCTTCTTCCCGTTTCATGTTTTGTCCCATTAAGCCTTACAATGGATTTGATATGTTGTTATCCCCTTGATGGAGTTAGTTTTGTGAATAATAGATTTCCTAAATCTTGCTGCAGTGTGTGAAACCACAAAAGGCTTCTAAGCTTTTCCAGGATGAAAAAGGGAGAACCACAGGTAACTTACTTCACACCCGCAAATTTTAGTACTCCTTCCGTCTCAAAATAGATATCGCAAATTTGTCTAAATTTGGATGTATCTAGACACTGTTAGGAGTACATGGATAAATTGAAAGTTTAGCACATCAATTTTTCTGCACAAGTTCATATTTAGATTTTAGATTGAAAATAGTCAGATGCTTCCTTTGCTTGGCTAGACCAGGTTTTCTTAATTTATTAACTTGTCAGATCAGCGGGTATATATATGCTTCAACTAGTACAGTAACACTCTGGTCTAGATGGCGTAACTGCATTATCTGTAACTATGCACGAGTTAGTCTCCCAGAAGTGCATCTATACCAAAGAAACGGCTGCACTGTTTGGGTTTTGAAGTTCTATACTGTCTTAAGTGGGTGTCTGATTGATCTTTGGACCTACATGTATGAATCTTGTTTGGTACTGCAAAATTATGACTCATTATCTTTATCTGTCAATATGTAAAAAATGTATGCTTATAATGTAATGGTACATCTGCAACAGTGTTTTTCTAGGGAATACTGAGAGCTCTCATTAGCTTAACAATTGGGAATTCAATATGCACGAAGAAGCGTCAAATAGCTCAGTTTCATAGCAAACAAAGCATGAAAGATTGCAAACAAATTTTGAACATCAATGGGCTGATGAATACATAAGAACAAAACTACTTATCCATCAAAAAATGATAGGTTCAGTTTACTTATAAACTTCATTGATGGACTAATTAGGAGAAGAGGCTTGATGTACTCAGTAATTTCTTAAATCTTAATGAGAAGAATTAGTGTTAAAAAGTTAAGATGAATCCAGATGTATCAAATTCAACAGAGGGTCCATGTTATGGACAACACAATTCTGATTGTATGGGTGCCTGGGTGGCCATGCTGGTCTAACTTGGATTTAGTATTATAGCTAAAAAAATACATTATGAAAGAAGAGACAAGTTATTAGTTCATGTACAGACAGTGCATTACATATGGGTGCTCCTGTATCGGTACTTCACATCCACAACTACAAAAAAAAAAATTTGGGGACACAACTAAAAATTGTTGCTTGTACTCCACTAACCCAATTCTTGGTTCTTAACATTCATGTTCACCTTAATGATATTTCCTTGGTCTAGCTGGGAGCAAGCCCCACAAGAAAGGTGTTGGCTCAGCCAGGAGGAAGCGCATGTGGTCACAAGAGGCAAGTTATTAGATCATGTCAGAAGCCTTCGGTTTCGTATTGTTGTATTCTTCAACAATTGAATTACTAATTAAAAATATTATTCAGGAAGATGATAGTCTACTTGAAATGGTAAATCTGCATGGCTCAAACAATTGGTCAACTGTTGCTCATGCTATACCTGGTCGTAATGGCAAAGCAGTGCCGGGACAGGTACAATTTATAGAAAGCATGCTATTTGGCTGCTTCAATTTGATGTTTCCAGATTCAATGATTCAGCCTAGCATTTTCTTGTTCCTTAACTAAATTCAACCAAAGTGACTTATACATGCTTAGTTAGCATTCCTTTACAGTACCTGTCAGGATCATCTTCCACTGTTGTGTTTGCTGATCCTTGGGAGCCTCATTGTCAGCATGGCTTACCTTTGTTGCCACACCTGCACATGTTCTATGAGAAAATAATAAGTTCCATTTTTACCATTTAGCTCTGATATTGTGACAATGTTTACCCCATTTTAAAATCAAGACACATTTTACCCCTTGTGATAGTTTTTACTCTATTTTATTATATTTTCAAAACTGAAAATGTGTCAAGATGATGTGGTGGTTGACTAGGCAGACATCTCGGCCTATATTCTCTAGGGGGTATCCCCTGTAGTGCAGGAGTGTGGTGCAGCTGGCCGCACATGTTTAGCAAAGTTACTGCTTTCGTGTAATTTGAGTGAATTTGAAATGTTTGGGTTTGGATCTAATGATGTGGAGTAATCATTGTTGTTTGACTCCATTTATGGCTCTATTTTTACTGATAATGTCTTTATTATGCAGTACTTGGATTATGACTGTAATTAACATTGTCATGTCTATGGTAGACCTTGGATATGGAGGACTAAATTTTATTGCATGACAGTATTGTTCGTGAACTCGGATGATAGAAATTTTGTTAAACACCACAACTCATTTGAAACCTATGTTTAGGAGGCAGTAGCTTTCGCTGTAATGGTAATTTCTAAATTAGAATAATTGTGATCAATTATTCAGCATTATGATTCACCCTCTCATACTATTGTTTCATGACTAAGTGAGAATTTTACTCATATAAATGGGCATGCAGGTGGAAATACTGTCTCAACCCTGCTCTTAATAGACATGCATGGTCAGCACAGGAGGAGATAGCACTTATTCATGCTCATCAAATACATGGAACCAAGTGGTCTGAACTAGCTAAACTTCTTCCAGGGAGGTGAGATTCCATGATGGCAAATAAAGTTTGGAAAATTAATCTCTCGGGATTGGTTAATTTTTATGGGATTGCGGGTATTCTATTAACCATACCATATAGCTGATCTGCAACTCTGTAATCACTAACTAGATAAACGATAGGCACAGATTATGGAAGCTTGCAGTTGTCCCTTTCTTTAATTAGTTTAACTTAGGTTATTGATCATTAGTTTCTTTTGCATTTTATTTTCCTTCTGTAGGAATTATGTGCACTGTTCTTACCTATAGTTAGTCGCAAATGATTATCTCATGTACTGCCAGGACTACAAAAGCTATACAGAATCACTGGAATAATAATGGTATGAAGAGGAAACTGAACTCGTACTTAACCGGAGGTTTGCTAGAGGAATTCCAAAATCTGCCTGACGGCTCACCTGTTGTGAACCGTAGGGACTCGAGTAGGCTGAAGGGCAATGAAGATTCATCCAAGAATAATAAACTACCATCTGATTTGTTGGTAAGGCCCAAATCTGAACAAGGACTCACAGAGACTGGTGAAATGCAACTACGCTAGACGGAAAAAGTTCTGATTCTGTGAGTGCCAAAGGAGTTGATGACCCGCAGAAGGTGGTTTGTCAAATGGATACATCAATGTCTCCTGCAGTAACCCACAAGAAAATTGCTTTGTCACCAAGTTCACTGGATCTGAAGATGTGTGTCACTCTGCCAAGTTCTGTAAGGTCCGTGTCGGAAGAGAAGCAAATGAGTGCTTCATGTCCTCCAGAAGTTAAACTCAACTGTGCAAACACACTTTCGTCTCCAGGTCACAGTTCCCAATCTACCGACGCACATCTTTATGAGATTTGCAGCAGTGCTGATAAAGAGTTAACAGAGCTACATCAGTCAGATATCACCGATCTTCTGGACATGTCATATTTCGAGAGCTTGATGATCATCCATCCTGGCTCTCCACACCACATATAGAAAATCCGAACATGGAACCTGGTACTATTTGCTGAAGAGGGGACTAGCGGCCTGCACCAGTTGAAGGAGAATGGCAAAGTTTTGCTCCTGGGTCATCAAATGGAAAATGTGCAACCTCTCTTCGACCAGTAATGCATAATGGTTGGGTTTGTTAGGTTGATGAGAGTAGCAAAGGTGCCCATATTCGTTACAAAGAGACACCTTGCGCTCTACCTTGTGCAGTACTGTATCGAACACATCTGCACGATATAACCTCGATAGGGACTGTATGCTGCAGGGAAATGAAGTTCTACCACGCAGTTGATGCCTGGTGCTCCTTAGCTCTTAGCTTAGCTGTGCAGTTTATTTTTACCTCTTTCTTTTATTTTTGCGAAAAGTCCACCGAATCTATTCATACTCATCAACAGCAATATAAGGAATCCTAAAAATAATAGAAATTACAAAAAGGTCCTTGGACCACATAGCGACGACTACAAGCACTCGCAAGGACTCGAACGAGCCGAAGGTGCCGCCGTCCTTGCCCCTCCCTCCTTGGAGCCGAGCAAAGCTTGTCGTAGTAAAGCTTGTTGTAGCAGACAAACGGGAAATCGTTGTGCCTGCTAAGGCCCCAAAAGTCCAGCGCATGAGAACAACAACCGTTGCGATGAAGAGAAGCGTAGACCAGAAGAAACACCGACCAAATCCGGCGAGGTCCGCCGAAGGCGCACCTCCACACGTCCTCCGGTGATGCTGGATGCACTGGAACGGGGGCTAGTCCGGGAGTACTTTGTTCCATCTTGAGGGAGTCTGGACGCACCACCAGAATGGGGGTTTAGACTGGGAGGACTTCATTCCATCTTGAGGGAGTCGCCACCACCACACCTTCCTAAGTGGGACACAAACCCTGAAGTGACTGGTAAATACATAAAAAAGGAGTCCTCCCATCACAAGGACCAGGATCCACCGCGCATCCATGGCCACAAGGCCATAGGAGAAGAGGCGGATAGGTGGCGGCGCCGACGGGAGGTAGGGAAACCCTAGCCGCATGTGTGTATATATTGGGAATGATAACTGATGACGGTCGGCTCGGCTATCTGTTTTTATCTCTTTCGCTTGCCTTTTCTTTCTTTTTGCTCTTCTTTCTTTGTTCTTTGGCTTGATATGGCTGTGAAATTTGTGCCAACACGGTTCTCTCCTTCTAATACAAATGACAACGCTTTTAGGTGCATGTTCCAGAAAAATATGTGTGCTCACCGTGGTGTATTATTTGGTCTTATTCCTAATGGAGTGTTTTGTTTGAAATCCCAGGTGCGAGCAAACAAAGCATGACACTGAGATTTATTGAGGGAGTTCAATGGTGAAAATCCTACTCCTTGGCAGGCACTCTTACCTATTTCTTGATGTACTAACCGATATAGAACAACCAAAGATATAGCCTACCATATATCAACCATCATGTCAAGGGTGGTCCGACCACTTGCCCCAGATGCCCAAATCGCCCATCTCGTGTCTAGCTTATCATTTTTCCTACTATGGCTAGCCTGAGATGTATACATGTAACATCTGCTATGGATACATCGTAAGGATACAAAGTACTCATTAGGTTATGTTACCCGAATGAGCTTGTGTTGTGCTTGGGCCTTAGGCCGTGTAGTGTGGAGTTGTTGGGTTGCGGCCTATTCGGTGGACTATCGATATAACGGTCACTAGTTGTAATGTGTAAGGGCATGAATGAAATGAATGAACTAATTCCTCACCCATGTTCTTCTTCCTCCCCGAGTCTCGCTCCCTCCTGATCCCTTTTACTATTGGAAACCTAGCCACGGCAACCACATCATCGCTGACGAGACGTAACACTTTGGTATCAGAGTCAGGTTATGAGCCCGGGACCTTTGGGTCATGATGTGGTTGTGGATAGGTGGATGCCTTAATTACCAAGATGGCCCTTTCTGATTAAGACATATTATCAGAGTTTGTGCCATCTAGAGGAATATGCCTTGCACACTGGTTTACAAAAGAAAGCAGTGATAAGGCTAGTAGGACTAAATTTCACATTTCCATACAAGAAAGGGAAATATAATAAAGTTGTTGATGCCATGTATAGAGTTGGACATGCCTTTTTTTTCTTGCATGCTATTTCTACTAGAATACCTGCATGGATCCACAAAGTGTTAAATTCATATGTTGTGCATAACAAAGCTCAGCTGTTGTTACAGGAACTGGCACTAGTAGGTCAGTAGTATGTAAAATTGTTGATGGTCATGAGTTGCAACAAGGGCTAATTAAGTTCAATGGAAATGGATTGGTGCTAATGTAGGTCTTTAGACTAAGCTGACCCAAGCTTTCCATGCTAGTGCTTTGGGAGGGGGGCACTCTGGCATCCAAGCTTCATTCAATACGCCTGTAAGGTGAACCCGAAGATTTCTTTGGACGAGCGAACTGTAAATTCAATAAATATTTTGTCATGGGGATATTGGTATAACGAGTCTGGTGCATCCGACAGATCAGGAACCAGTTAATTGCTCTTGCTCTTGGGCAAAAATATCATGAACCTTCTCAAGCTCAACTCCACAGACTCAAACCTGGTATATACTGGCGTAATTCAGTTCATGTCGCGGAGGTCTATCGAATTCTGAATTCCAGTCTTATGTTTGGGTGCCCAACGCATTCATCGGGATTTTTCATCATAACGTAGATATGGAAAATTTCTAGCAGAGCACAGCGTGTGCGGTTACCAGGCCCATAGGACGAATACTGGGTCTTACTTTCATGTTGTAAACACGACATCCAGACATGTTATCGCGGCGGACGCGGTCTGAGAACTCGAAGATTTTCTCGGCTATCTTGTTTGGATGATGCAATTGTTGAAGTTGTCGTGTTCTTTGAAGTGATTTTGACATTTTCATCGGGTGCGCGACCAACGCTCCTAATGGGAGTATCCCCCGAGGCTATGCTCGGGTGCTTGAATCCGAACATATGCTCGAAGTTATTCTTCTTGTATATTTCTTGATGTCGAATGTACTGGAGGAATTATTTTTCTATCGGGCGTGCGGCTAGCGCTCCCTATGGGAGTAGCCCCCGAGGATATTATTAGATGCTTGCAGCTGAGCAGATGGTTAGAGATCATTTCCATCCGAGGAGGTACTCAACCCAGGCCTTGTGTGTCCATGATCACAAGTTATGTCTGTGTTGGAGAATTGTTTTTATCAGGTGTGTGGCCAGTGCTACCAATGGGAGTAGCCCCGAGGCTATGTTCAGATGCTTGTATCTGAGCACGCTCAAAAATCCTCTTCATCCGAGGAGGTACTCGACTCGGATATTCTAAAGGGGTTCTGTGGCAGAAAGCAATAAATTTTCCTACTAAGAGAACACACTAACCCAAGATCTATCTATAGAGAAGTACAGTAACGAGCGGGATACGGTGATCATACCTTTGAAGACCGAGAAAGCGGGAATACGTTTCTGCACAGTGTTCCCGCACAAAAGTTGCTGATGAAGCCGAGCGTCGTAGACCTCAAGGTCTAGAAGGCTCCAAGCGTCCAACACCACTATTAGTGATGCCTCGTCGAGCTTTATAGTCCTCCGGTGTAAAGGACGTCTCCCGAGCCCCGGTCCAGCAAGGCAGCAGAATAAGAAGATCCGGACCGATTCCAGCGGCACGACAATGTGCGCTGCATGGTGAAATCTCTACCTCGTGTAGCACGTTCCTAACTTGGGAACATGCTGAGAGGGAGAGAGGGAGGGAGGGAGAATGGCCTATGCCAATTGTAGGATTGAGTTGGAGAAATTGGGGTGAATGCCTCCCCTATATATAGGAATAACTGGGCTACTCTCACCCTCCAAGTCCCAGGTGGGACTAAAGCTTGGGAGAGGTGGAAGGAGGAGGCGTCGGCGATGGGTATGGGCCCCACCCACCCGCCCAAGCCCACCTAGGGTGGCTGGTGGGGTGGGAGCCTCCCCACCCTGGCCGCATGGCCCTAGGGCCCTTTCCCTCCTAGGGAAGGCCCATGTGGGGATTTTCCCTTTTTATTTTATATTTATTAATTTATATTTAATATTAATTCATAATTAAATATTAAATATGTTAATTAATTCCTCATTGTTCAAAACTTCTTTTGAATAGACTCCGAACACTTCGGTATTCTCTCCGGAACCATTCTGATTCTCTATTCCTATTTCTGTGTCGGTATTAGATCAACTCGCATCATCGATTAACCTTTAGCGTGACACCCTCACGGTTTGGGAATGTTCAGGTATGAAGGGGACCACTCCCCAATCATTGATCATTAGCGGTATATGGAAATACATGATGATCCCTGCTCATTCCACGACATAGTGTTGTTCGCTTGAACCTTCTAAATGTCGAGTCTTATTCCCTTTGCACAACGATACCTGGTTTGTCCAAGACCTGATCTCATGTATCTCATATAGTTCAATCTTGTTATTGATAAACACTTTTACTTGTTCCAGTAATAACACATCCATGTTGCCTAGTCACATGCTTGCAAGCTCATTGATACGGTCTCGCCGAGTGGGCCCAGAGTATCTATCTGTCACTCGGATAGGAAATCCCGATCTCGATCACACACCTCAACCATTCCTCTGGAATACTTGAAACACACCCTTATAGCCACCCAATTACGGTCATGGCAGTTGATGTGATCAAAGCAGCCACGGGAGATATTAAACATGATCTCACAGTCGAAGGATTAAGTTACTATGCTTTGTTAGATATCGCAACGTTGAACTTGTGACTGGATCATGTTGCAATTCTATGTGTCCATCACTTCATTAAGTGACCTCAGGTGACTGTTTTATGTCAAGTCCATGATCGGGAAACCTCGATCATCATCTTCCCAATGAACTAGTACTAGAGGATACTAGGGACCTGGTTGTTTATATAACACACCTGTATTTATGGTCCCGCTAAATACAGTTATAGCATGATACAAAACTATTATGAACACATAGAGATATAATAATAAAATGCTTTATTTATTGGCCTCTAGGGCATATCTCCTTCATATTCTATCTTGGAGGTACCGATGATTTTTCTCGAGTCTATTTGTCCAAACCCGATGATATGTTTCTCCCCGCTCATGACTTCAGGGATGACGATAATTGCATGCTTGAATGCCTCTAGAAAAAATTTGATGCGAAGCAGCGATGGTAGGCCCATGACATAGTCTAATTGGCGCGTGGACGACGCGTCAATGGTTGATTTGACCACACGACCCCATGTTGCACGTAAATCGAGGCACCACGTGGTTAAAGTCCTCTTTTTCCGCAGTAATAAAGTTAATGGGAATGGTTCATTCTCTCTCCCTCCATGTGGCGACATAGATGCACATCATACTAAATGAACGCAACATCTAATGGTCCTTCTCTCCTGCTACTTATTTTATAAACAACAAAGGGAATTCATTGCCCCTGATAACTCACACTCCACTTCCTTTGCAACTCCTCTGAGGGAACTCATCTTCCTCTCCATGGGGTAAAACCAAGGCTACTAGCTCCGCTACCACTACTGTAGCAAAGTAGAAGATTGGAAGATGGGCTAGATCCAAATGCTCCGACCAAGACCTTCAGAAATCTCGTAAGGATGGGATGTTGTTGCTAGAGAAGATGGTCAAGACTCCCAGCGACAAGGCCATGCCTGCATCCAAAGAAGGATGGCGTGTAATGTTCATCTCCTTTCTCATGTGTGGTCTCTCTCTTCCTACCCATGAGTTCCTTTGTGAGATCCACTTAGTCTATGGCGTGCAGCTGCACCAGCTCACACCAAACTCTATCCTCCACATTGCGTGTTTCATCATGCTCTCTGAGTGCTTCCTCGGCATCCATCCACATTGGGGCCTATGGAAGCACTTGCATTTCATGCAGAGGAACACGAAGAAGGATGTTGTCTACAATGTCGATGGTGCCATCATCTCCATCTGACCATAGTCGACTACTTCGACTTCAAGATCTCCGACTCCCTACAAGATTGGATAAGGAAGTGGTCCTACATCAAGGATGATAAGCTCGAGTCCTAGCAATATGGACTTGCTCCCTTTGACCCGATGAAAGGTGTGGTGAAGCCGTGAAGGCCAAGTCTAGGGACCACCATGTGTTTAAGGATGAGATTGAAGAGATGAACCCGCTGATGGAACAGATCCACGAGATGCAATACAACAAGGGCAAGGAGGTCTCTGGTCTTCAAATCATGTCTCTCTTCCTCTACATTCGGATTCAACCTCTCTAGGCCAGAATTATGGCTATGTGGATATACGTTGGGAAGAAGGACCCGATGAGGATTTCCCCGGAGAACCTCTCCACCACCAAACTCAAGAAGAAGGACATGTCCTTCACCAAGATCACTCAAGAGAATGATATTCCCTCATCTTGTTGAGTTGAGCCTTTCAGCAAAAAGAATCTGCCACAAGCGGTAAGTTTTTACTTTCTACTTTTCTTTTTGTCTTGTATTTCTATTGTTTCTTCTTCCAATCATGATATTTTTGACTGTAGGACCATGTTGCTCTATACTCCCTTCCCCCTTTGCCTGCAGGAGGCGAAGTATCCAAGGCCGCCGTGGACCCTAAAGGAGAGGCGGATCCAGGGTTGTCGGAGAAAACATGAATGAGGAGGAATCATCCATCGAATCTTCCCAATCTCTGACGATGATCCCTTCCGCAAATTCTTATGATTATGTTGCTAATGCTATGAAGGGAAAGAGGAAGCGAACTAACGAAGACGTCGAGGCTGTCAAAGACTCCAAAAAATCGAGTTCTTCCAAGTCAAAGATGATCTAGCCAATGTGGCCAGCTCCTCCTGCCAAGAAGTTGTATGAAAAGGGGCTTTTTCATATGGCGATGGGCTCATAAGTATCGACTCCTTGATTTTTTATTTTTTGTAATCCGAGGAATTTACTTGAATCAAATGCTGCATTTTTCCTATATGGACGAGGAGGAAGAAATTTCTCCAAAGTCGCCCATGGCTAAGGTACCAAGTAGACGGAGCTCCCTGCCAAATCGTCGATGAAGCCGATGGAGTCGATGGACCCGCAAGAACAAACTGTGGACTCATTGGTGCCTAAGGATCTGGTGGGTACCCCAAAATATCCTCCCAAGAAGAAAAGGAAAGATGTAGAAAAATACATCATTCTTTCTGAGAACCCTGCTGATCCCACTATGCATGACGTAAGTTCTTCCTTTTTACTCCATTGGGTGACTAGTACATGGGAAGCCCCCTAGTCCTTGTTAACCCCATTTTTCCCTTTGCAGCCGATATTGCGTGAGATGGTGGACATGTCCACTCGCTTTATCAAAATTCTGTATGAATCCTCCACACTCAATGGTTCATATCTTTTGTCTTTCTCTTTCTTTAACGCTTGTAGAGCAAGTTGTTTTACTCAATATATTCTTTACTGTTGTAGCCACCATCAAAGAATCTGAGATTATTCGAGAAGACACCCTAAAGCATGATGATGATCTGGAGAGAAAACTGAAGGTCACCAAAACCACACTCGAAGAGTCCCGAACTATGGCCAATTCCGAGGAAAGACGGCATAAGACCCGTGCAAAAGGCTCGGCTCCCTGAACTCCTCATTGGCAAGTAAGTTTCTTTGACTTGTGCCTATCTTTTAAACTAACTATTTTTCTTGTTTTATGAACCCGCTATTTTTCTTGGTACAGATATCATAGGCCACTCCTTGGAGTTGGAAGAGGACCAACGATATGATCCATTACTTGACACCATGTTTATCTTGGAGGGGAATAGCGTCCATGATAGGAACATACTGACTCATTCTTGTAGAGCCTTCAAAAGCCTCCATGGATATCTTGTCGATGTCTTCAATGCCGACCGAACCCGCTGGTGGACTATATTTGCGTACAGATGAAGACTAGTGTTGGAAGTTCAATGGTGCTAGCATTAGCTCATGGTGCCAAGGTCGACTAGGAGAAGGTCAGGTCATCTCTTCCAGTTAACAAAGCGAGCGAAGGCAAGCCACTCAAGCCCTATTTTAAGAAGGTGAAGAAATTCTCTAGGCTACTCCTTTCCATGGTGGAGGCACAAGAAACCATAGTCGCAAAAGCTTCAGGTGATGCGCCTTCAACTAGCGCGACTCTCGCTGCTAGCACTCTAAATTAGCTGTTAGCATTTTCTTTTGCTATTGTAAGGAACCTGCCATATGCATGGATTTAATTAGTAATGGAGATGTCTCTCTTTTGTGATCCATAATTTTTGAGTTTGAATGTTGTCTTCTTTTTCCCATGCTTCAAATGAATCTTTCCTTGAACTTTTTTCCTTCTTTTCTTTAGAAAACAAATGTCGACTCGCTCCATGCTATGACTACTCCCAGTTCTTCTGGTCAAGGATTGTCACTAAGGGAAACAAGTACACCCGAACATGCCAACATCATCACTCGAATTGTTGACCCTCCATTGTATGCCGAGAAAATTTGACGTAGCTCGGAGTTGTGAAGGGTGACGTAGATGTCTCTAATTCGAAGGATTAGCAGGCTATAGAACGCGAAACTTTCATGCTAGAGGTAATCTCAAGGGAGAGCGAAGATATACTATGTAAGTTTTTCGCAAAGCCCCCAAGTTCTTGTTTTGCATTGGAAATTGACTATCTTCTTTCATATTGTGCAGGTATCTGATTAGATGTGGTGGCTGAAGCATAGCCGGCTTAGAACTCGACTGAATGCTCCTTATGAGGCTTCTTAGGGGACAACCAATGACTTATGGACAGACCACAAACGGGGGCATGTACTGGCACTTCTACAAGATCGGGTTTTCGAAGTAGGCCAATTTATCAAGTGATGTTGTTCTTCCTTGGCGTTGATTTATAATGTGATGTTCCCTAGGGATCCTCAACATCAAGGACTTGCAGATCTAAAGCAAAAATTTGAGTGCGACTATTATGGGAATGGCCACGACAATCACTACCATGGGTAGTGATTGAGTTGATTGAGAGAAAGAGAGAGTCACCATCTGTGGATCAAGATTGAGGACACACACAGGGATTTATCCAGGTTTGACCTCGTAGGGTAAATACCTACTTCCTGCTTGATTGTATTGATTGCGAGTGGATTACAAGGTGGGGAGCTCGGCGGCTAGGTAGCGAGTCGCTTGGGGGTAGATAATAGATCGTGTGTACAATGAGTACATTAGGGAGGTTTATATAGGGTCACCTCGCTAAGGTTTACAAGCTTACAACCGAATCAGTTTAGGTTTTGGAGGGTTTGGCCTAACCCGACTGGGCCTAACTAAGGTCTTGGGCCTTCAGCTTCCAGTCGCGGGGCTTCATTGAAGTCTCCTTCAGGTCGCTGCACCATCAGGCCCATTCATCATGGTCCTGGGCCAGTCGAATCCTCCTTCTAGGCATACCCCGATTGGTATATCCCCATCAGTAGTCCTCGAGTGCGTCAGGGGTTCGGCGAAGGTGTCAACTTGGCAGTTGGAGTAGGCGAGTCCGAGTGGACGCCGAGTCGAATCCATGACAAACTCCTCCAATGAAGAAATAAGCCTCAGTATGTTCTTAGTTGTAGCCAGGCGAGTTGGTTGGTGCTCGAGTCGCCTCGCCCAAGCGACTGGAGTGGGAGAGTGAAGTAAGCGATTCGAGTGATCAATTTGATCAAAGTTGGACCGTCAGCATAGTCAAACTAGCCTTTAGATAATTTCTAATGGTAACTTCAGCGGAATTACTACGAAGCAACTGCTAGCCTATGATCACCGGGTATCGCCGCTATATAAGGAGAGTGGTGGAGGAAGGTATGGATCTTAACCCGCATTTCCCATTCTTCTTCCTTCTTCCTTTCTGCGCCAGCATCCGATCCAGATCTTAGACCACACTCGAGCTCGTTCTTATGGCGCCCGCTTGGACCATGTCCAAATGCACCACTGCGCTGCTGGAGTCCTTCCAGGATGTAGGCATACTTGTAAAGGGTCATAGGTGAGTTCCGCCAGCAGGCAAGAGCGAACCAAAGCCGTGATCCGGAGATTTTATCTCCTTCATTAGCCATCTCGAGCGCGGGCTAGGGTTCCCCACCTCCATTTTTTTAGAAAATTCCTCCACTTCTACCACATCAAGCCCTCTGGTTTAGGGCCGCATAGTATCAAGCAGGCTAGCGGTCTTCGTCGCTTTCTGTGAGAGCTACTTGGGTTGTCGCCCATACTTCCCGCTCTAGATCGAGTTGTTCCATGGCCAGGCCAGTCGTAAGGGAAAAGGCAGGCCCTTGCTGGCGGCTGGTGGCGTTGCCTTCTAAGTGAAGCCCCATGCCAGCTTGTACAAGACGATGCTTCCCAATAAAGCAGCTAGTGAGTGGAAGAAGTGCTGGTTTTATGCCAAGGAGTCGACCCCAGCCGGAGAGGTGGCGATCCTGTTATACACCACGGAGCGGAGAAATCCACGACGATTGTCGGTGAAGAAGCTCCTCAAGGCACAAAAGGCGGTCATGAGAGAAATGTGCACTCGGATGACCGAGCTTGAGAATGAGGGTTTGAAGATGATAAAACTCTTCAACTACTAGTTCGGGCAACGGCTGGTGCCGCTTGCTACCCGAGCCCACTAGATGTACGAGTATAC
Source organism: Avena sativa (assembly GCA_916181665.1). Lineage (NCBI taxonomy): Eukaryota > Viridiplantae > Streptophyta > Magnoliopsida > Poales > Poaceae > Avena > Avena sativa. The sequence goes on from OV702291.1 coordinate 312,092,004, forward strand.
TGGGCGATTCGACCCTACTAGGGCGAGTCCAGAGTTTTGGGTCACGGAAGATTAGGCCGCGACTTTAAAGATCACGGAGGTGCCCTTCACCGATCTCCAAGAAGGGCTCAGTCCGTATAAGCCGAACGACATGTTGGCCCCCATAGTAAGTGTTTTCATTTGCTCGAAGTCATTTCTTTTCCCACTCGTGTTTCCGAGTCGCTTATCTGACTCGCGTATTGTACTTGTTTGTAGACTTTCTAGATTCTGGAACACTGGCTGCCTCTACCGAACAAGGAGATGCCGGAGGAGATCCTCGATGAGGAGGAGGGAGACACCTCCAACAAAGAAGAGGAGGAGGAGCATGAGCCTCCCTCAGCTGGTCGGAAGACGCCCGTCTAGAAGTGCCATGAAGCTGAGGCGAGTCGCGGCCTCGAAGAGGGGGATCGCGACCCGTAAATCGTCATGGAGGAAAGCTCCAAGTGAGCCTCGACGCCATCCAAGCCCACCACCGAGCCAAAGGCTCCCCCAAAGCAACAGGGATAAGAAAGCCTGACCGAAGTGGGCTTGTCACGGCCGATCAGGCCCGAACTAGAGAAGCCCGCGCATGTCAGCACGGGAGTGCGAAGTCTCCCAGTCTCCAAGTGAACTTGGGGAATGCCTGCCTCCCTAACACGCAGTGGTACGAGCTCTATAAGTTCACCAACTCGAAGACGATTCTCTCGGTTCAGAAGTTGGCGGGGGTGCCGAAGGTGACTGGTAGTGTCACCTTGATGATTAGATATGCCTTCCGACCTGGGAAGATGTCGTGGAAGGTGCAGAGGGTTAATTCGACCATCGACTGCGGGAGCTACAGCCGCCTGAAGGTTTCCAGGTACATGATGTTGATGGAGCTTCCCCCATCCATCAGGGTGTTGGGGAGCCAGTAATCAACCACTTTGGGCTTTACGACCAGGGCGACCCACCCTGGGTACTCGATCCTGGGCGCGTGATCCTCGTGACTCCAAGTGATGCTTTGCTCATACTAGTTAAGCCAGTGTGGTATGTCCACTTGTTGCACCACATTGACGGTAACTGCGCATGCGAGCACCTTCTTCTTGTGTCATGTCCCCACGCTGGTGAAGGTGTGCAGCGAGCCGACCGTGTTGCCAAAACTGCCAATGTTTTGTTGTCTCTTGGCAGCTCATTGGTGGGGCCCTCCTTGGCATGCCTTGCTTCTCAATATCTTTGAGAGAATGGCAGTCAGCGGTGGTATGGGTGGCGGTCTTCCATTCCCTGCTGTGGTAGCCACATGGTTGGATGAGGAGTGCCACGGGGTCGAATTTTGGCCTCACAGTGTTATTACTGTGGTAGTTGCCTCCGTCATGACGGAAGTTTTTGGGGTCGCACTGCCCGTAGTTGGCGTTCGCGATGAAGTCGATTCTGCCATCACCGTGGCATATGGAGAGTGTTCCGCTAGCGTAGCTCGCAATGCCTACCGGTGTCGTGGCCACCTACATGGCATATTCCACCTGTCTCGTCGTCCGAGTCTTGGTTTGGATCTTCCTCTGCATAGCACTTGGCGATCTCGAGGAGTTCGGGGATGTTTTATAGCGTCCAATAGACCCTCTTGATGTTGGCGACTAGAGGTTTGTACCAGCATGCGTTCTTGAAGCAGTGGATCACGGTGTCTGGGTGGATACCGGAGGCGTTGATCCACATGTCCTGCCAGCGCTGGACCTAGTGGCGGGTCGACTTGTGTGGTCCCTGGATGCAATGTTCTAGGTCCTTGCTGGTGGTGGCACGTGTGTAGGATCCCTTGAAGTTCTTGATGAAGGATTCCCGCATCTCCTCCCATGATTCTATGTTGTTCTCGTGGAGGGTGTTGATCCATTGGCGAGTGGCCCCTTCCATCATCAAGGGAAGGTAGCGGGCGGAGAGTAGGTCTGTGTGACTAGCGATCCCTATCGCCATGAGGTATGTGTCGATCCACACTATTGGGTCGAGTGTGGGATCGTACTTCTTGATCTCCTTTGGACCCCTAAAGTTGTCGGGTTACCTTTCGCCTCGAACCACTGGTCTGAAGCACTGCAGGCTGATTCGGCTGAGGAAGACCCTCTGCGCAGGCTCGCTGTCACCACGGTTGGAGAGGGTGATATGTCCATTTTGCATCACTATTCAATATCATAATTTACTGTTATTCATTGATATATTTCATATTAAAATATGATACTTATGTTATTTCATCTGTTTTTGCATGGTTGATGACTTTTAGAGGATGGACCGCTGAAGTCAGGATTCTGATGGAAAAAGCACTGTTTGGAGGCGAAATTCGCGAAGATCAGAAAATACATGGAAAATCCTATTTTTCCAGAAGACGAAGGATGCCAGAAGGGGGAGAAGAGATGGGCCACAGGGGGCCCACACCACCCCTGGCATGGGCCACCCTTGGCCGTGCCACCAGGTGGTGTGGCCACCCTGGCCCACCTCTGGCTCTGCTCTTTGGCGTATATATTTCCCACGAAACCCTAAGAATCGAGGAGAAACCATAGAAAGATTCCGCCGCCTCTACAGGGCGGAAAACTGTAGAGAGAGAAAGAGCTCTCCGGCAGGCAGAAATCTGTCGGGGAAATTACTTCCCGGAGAGGGGAGATCGTCGCCATCAACACCACCATCAAGCTAGACTTCATCAGGATCATCATCATCATCTCCACCAGCACCATCATCACCACTTCATACAGCTGTAACAATTGGGTTGAATCTTGCATAGTTCTTAGGGGAAACTTTCCCGGTGTTGATTACTTGTTGTAGTTGATGCTATTGAGTGAAACCATTGAATTATCATTCATGTTCAGATTGTTACTTATCATTATTTCATCTCTGATCTTGATCCATATGATGTCTTGTGAGTAGTTTGTTTAGTTCTTGAGGACATGGGAGAAGTCATGTTGTTAGTAGTGGAATTGTGTTGAGAAAGATTCAATAGTTTGATATTTAAGTTGTGGTGTTATTCTTCTAGTGGCGTCATGTGAACATCGACTACATGACACTTCACCTTTATGGGCCTAGGGGGATGCACTGTGTATTTGGCTACTAATCATAGGGGTTACCGGAGTGACAGAAACCTGAACCCCCATTAGGAAACCCTTGCACAAGGGAGTGTAGGATCTCAGAGTTTAAGGTTGTGGTTAGGTTTTTATCTTAATTACTTTCTTGTACTTGTGGATGCTTGCAAGGGGTATAATCACAAGTATGTATTAGTCCTAGGAAGGTCAGTACATTAACACATGTTCACCCACACAACACTTATCAAACTAAAGAAGATTAATCAACTATATGAAGCGAAAGCACTTGACGATATTCCCATGTGTCCTCAAGAAGGTTTGGCCATCTTAAGTAATACAACCGGCTTGTCCTTTGCTAAAAGAAATGATTGGGCCACTTGCTGCATCTATTATTATTGTCTTTTATTTACTCGTACTTTATTTGTCTGCATTATCAAAAACCCCTAAAAATCCATTTGCTAAGTATTTACAGAGAATTCCTGCTCCAAGCCACTCGTCAACACCTTCTGATCCTCGTTGGGTTTGACACTCTTACTTATCAAAAATACAGCGATACACCCCCTATACTTGTGGGTCATCAAGACTATTTTCTGGCACCGTTGCCGAGGAGTGAAGCACTATTGGAGAGTGGAACTGGTAAAGGAAACTTCTACTGTGAGTATTGTTTATTTCTATTATTTACTTTATTTCAATATGGATAATTCACTTAGTTTCTTATTTCGTAATGCTACTACCACTTCTAAGGTAGTAGATGAACCTACACCTACTGAAAATGATACTTTTAAAATACCTATAAGAATTATTGATCGTGTTATGGATAACTACTATTTTGGATATGGAACTGTCCATCCCGGTGATCATTTGCTCTTTATACACGAATTATGTGGGTTGTTCAAGTGTGCAGGTATAACAATAGATCAAGTCAAGAAGAAGTTTTTCTCATTATCACTAAAAGGAAGAGCTGAGGAATGGTATAAGCTGCTAAAGAATGGTCAAGCTCTTGAATGGGAGGAAGTTGTACCTCTCTTTTATTCAAAATTTTATCCTCCTAGTGAGATTCATAAAGATCGAAATCAAATATACAACTTTTGTCCTCGTGATGGAGAGAGTACAGCTCAAGCTTGGCGGAGATTGAAGTTACTAATGCTCAAATGTCCTATTCATGAGCTCCCCAACAATATTATTATCAATAACTTTTATGCAAGGCGTTCTCTTCATGATAAGGATCTATTGGATGCTTCTTATTCTAGATCATTTACACGCATGGAAGAAGAAGCTAAATGGGATCTTCTAGACCATATTCAAGACAATTCTGAAGCATGGGAGAATGATAAAGGATGAAAGTCAGGTATAAATTATGATTATGAATGCATTAAATCTTTTATGGGAACTGATGACTTTCATAATATTAGTAATGCTTATGGTCTAGATTCTCAAATTATTGCAAATTATTTTAAGGCTTTTGCTTCTTATATTGAAATTCCTAAAAAGAAATGGAATAAGTATCATGAACCATATAAAGATATTGCTAATTGTGTTCCTGCAAGAGATACCGAAGTTTATACTACTAATCATATTTTACCTGAACCTTACATTGAGAAAATGCCTTTCCCAGTCAAGGTAAAGGAACATTCTATGATAGCTAGTATGGTTAATGAAAGTACAAATAAAGCTATTGAACCTGATGAACAAAAAGCTGTTGAACCTGTAATAGCAAATGTTAAAGACTTTGTCACTAAATATGTAGAAGATGGACACACTATCCTCTGTAAGGATATTTCTAATATTGTTTCACATAGTAGTGTTATGAGAGCTAGCGTCCCTGTGTTTTCTGTTAGAATAAGTGATCATTGCTACAATGGTTCATGTGATAGTTATATCATTAAATTTATGCATGATACTAAAAGTTACTATGAGAGAGGGAAAATTGTTTTTATGCACCTCAATAATATTAAGTCTCCTCGCTTTATGCTGAAAATCTTTATGTTACATTTGTCTTGCCTTCCTATGCTAGCAGCCTCTGGTTTCAACAATTTATTCTCTTATAAAACCCCCTTGCATAGGAAGTGGGTTAGACTTAAACATGTGCATTTTTGCCTCTTGATGCTCCTTTTTACTTCAATTCATATTCATGTGTGAGCATCATTGAAATTATCATGCCCATCTTAATGGCTATAAAGAAAGAGCTTTTTGGAAGACAACCCATATATTTCTACTTTCAGTTAGTTTTTGTTTATTTGAGTCTTTGAAGTTATTGCTTCTGCAATAACCTCTCCTTATCTTTTTGTTTGGTTTTTGTGTCAAGATCAACCTCTAATGAGAGAGAAGTAAGATTTGGGGAAGTTGTTGTCCCGAAATAGATTTGTGTGCTTCACTATAAAAAAATCGTGAAAAATCCTAGAACGTCGATACTGATCTGTAATTTTTTGTGTGTGCATGCCCCAGGTTATATTTAACTTCTGTTAGTTTTGCACTTTTTGATTTAAGCAACAGAAGATTTTCTAAAAAAAGTTATCTTTACCTGCTGGTCTGTTTTGACAGATTTTTGCCACTCTTGCATTTGCCTCTTATATCGATTTCGTTTTTGAATTCCTTTTTGGGATTTCGGAAGGAGTTACTATGGTAGCTTATGTTTTGATGGATTTCAGTTGAAATTGAACTTAAAAGGTTTATTACCTCGCTTGCACTAATGTTGCTAATGAGAACTGAGTGAAGTTTTGTGTGAAAGATATTTCCAGGTTGTAGGAGAAAATGGTGTAATAAGATGGTGAATGGTTAAAAGACTCAAGCAATATGTTTATGAAGATGAAGATATTAATGTTATTCAAGTGATGACTCCAGATTTTTTTATCAAAAGACCAAATTCAAAGACCGGCAGAGTTCGTTTTCTAATAGGTAATAGTTCTGGTAAGAAAAGGTTCACGAAAAATCTGTCAATTTATATTTTTGCAGTTTTTATCTAACATGGAAAGTAGTGAGTCGAAAGAAGGACGGAAACGGAGCCTGGGTGGCTCACACCACCCCGTGGCGCGAGCCCATCTGGTCGCGCCACCAGGGGGTGCGACCACCCCGGAGCCCATCTCCGACCCGTTTTCTCTCAGTACTTTCCTTTTGTTGTAAAAAATCATAATATATAATCCCCTGGATCCCCCGAGGTTCGTATATCATGTTCTCTTCGTGTTTTCATTTCGATTTGTTTCTGACAGGTAGAATCTCAGTTTTGGAGCCACAATGTCTTCCTCTGGATCAACCAAGGAAGATTCCTCCGCGGACGTCATCAACCCTTACATGCATGAGTTGAAGATTCATCCCAAGGAGTTATTGCTCGAAGATGGGAAGGTACAGATAAAAGAGCTTCAGGGCCATAAAGGTGAAGGTAGTCTGGAGGGCAGGATGGAAGCACTGGAGCAAGAAGTCTTTAGGTACAAGAAGATGGCGGAACGCGAAGTGGATATCATCCATAAGGTTAGTTCCGAACTCATCGCCGAGAACCAGAAGGAGACTGCTGAGCTTAAGGATGAAATTCTCTCACTCCACCAAACAACCAACCAACTACAAGCACAACTCTACGATGTGCCAAATAAAAACTGTGAGTATGAGGTTAGGTTTAAACGCATAAGTGTTGCTGCTAGTTTCAGGATGTTGGAAACCAGGATGTCTTTTGTTGATGGGGAGCCCTTACCTTGGAAGTCGGACAATGATGAGAGAACACCACCACCACTGAAGGAGTAATTCGTCATTAGGTTTTGGCATCCCCTTGGTTTGTTCCAAGCTTGGGGGAGTGCCACGGTATCACATCACTATATTTTATCTTTTTACCTTTTTAAGTAGAGTCATATCATGAATAGAGAAGTTATCATATAGGATGGTTTGTATTATGGAAGTATCCCCCCTCTCGTTAGATCTATGTATCCCTTGGTGTGAGTTGCCATTATGGAGTATTAATGAGAAGTTCTATCATTTACTTTGTGCATATCTTATATTAGTTTGCAATTTCTATTATATGATTTATCTTGTTGTTAATATTGGTATCACTTTGGGATCATTAAGTAAATTTAGTTGGTTTTGGCAAACCTGGCTCGGTCAGTAGCAACACTATTATGAGAATTGAATGAAAAAGATAAAAGTACTCTTAAGAAATATAATTTCATCATATTTCTTCCTTGATTGGCGCATAAGCTTAGTATTCTCTAGTTAAGATCTTTTGTGCTTCCAAGGAAGATTGCATGTTTGTTTTTATCACTTGTATGTTTGTTTGTTTCCTTCAACTCTTATGCTTGCTACCCAGCCTTGCTAGCCAAAATCCTGTACTGAGAGGGATTGCTTTTCGTGCATCCAATCCTTGAACCAAAACCTATGCCATTTGTGTCCACCATATCTACCAACTAGCATTATTGCTATTCCAAGTAAATTCATGTTTTTATCTACCTTCCGAATTAAACTTGTTAGGTGAAAATTAGTGATTAAAGCTCTCACAAACTTGATGTCACACTTTACTTTCTTGCACTTAATAAACTTGAACCATTGTGCCCATCTATGTTGTGTATATGCTTGCTCTTTATACATTGTGGATTAGTAGAACCATGTTACCATGGGGAACGCTTTCAACATTGCACTTATTTAGTTGATATCATGATTCTTTTGCTTATGGATCCCGGCGGTGTGAAATAAAAGGGGAGCTTGTAAGCTCATGGAGTTTGTATGTGTGTTAGAGAAACGCCCGGGCGGCTATCCTAAGACATGCCTAATCATGGTGGAAACTTGCAGCATAACCATAGTGAGAAATCTGTGAAGCATCCTCAATAAAAACCTATGCAAATAGCAAATAAAAAGATCACTGAGATGATCATTGTCTGCTTGCCTTGTCATTTTGATATGGGAAACCTTCTGTATCATCAGGCAAGGGGTACCCCGTTGGTGGTTCTCCATGATACACATGTATTTACAATGACAAAAACTTACTCATGACTAAAGTTGAGTAGAATGAGGTCTGGTACTCGTAAGCACGGGGCATGAGATTTTCAACTTATAACTTGTCAAGCATATCCTCATATTTGTTCACTTTAACCTTAATCACCTCAAGATGCTTATGATAGGGGCAATGAGAGCTGAAAGCTAATAAGTACCATAATTTTTGGAAGCTCTTTATGAAACTTGAAATCCCTGCTTCCCTCTTTGAAGGGCCTATCTTTTACTTTTTAGTTGAGTCAGTAAACCTATTCCTTTCTATCTCAGCAAGTATTTGGAGTTGTTGTGTTTCATTCATTCATATGATGATTTATTCAATCATGTTTCTTATGTTCCTTGTTTTGCACACTACTCCTATCTTAGTAAGTACTACTTTGAAAGCTATCATTGAAAACCCCATTATGTTTGAACTCTTGCAAATTGTTAACTATTCTTTGACCAAGAGCAAAGTTTGCCATTACCAATTATGATTTACTTTGTGTATCTCTATTGTGTTTCATTTACTTATTGCAAGTTAAGTTATATAATAGTGAGTTGTCTTCTATTATGATTTGTGTATTGATGAATGTGATGCTTCTTGTCCGTATTATTTTATCGACACTTCACTCCATAAACCTGAGGTCATGTTTATTGAGCCCAGTTTTCGCTTGGGGACAAGCGAAGTCTAAGCTTGGGGGGAGTTGATACGTCCATTTTGCATCACTATTTTATATCATAATTTACTGTTATTCATTGATATATTTCATATTAAGAGATGATACTTATGTTATTTCATCTGTTTTTGCATGGTTGATGAGTTTTGGAGGATGGACCACTGAAGTCAGGATTCTGATGGAAAAGGCACTCTTTGGAGGCGAAATTCGCGAAGATCAAAAAATCCTAGAAAATACAGGGAAAATCCTATTTTTCTAGAAGACGAAGGATGCTAGAAGGGGGAGCGGAGATGGGCCACAGGGGGCCCACACCACCCTCTAGCGCGGGCCACCCTTGGCTGCGCCACCAGGTGGTGTGGCCACCCTTCAACACCCGGATTTTTAATCCCAGATGCCTGTTATGTCATACATCACAATCCCAGGATTACCATTTTTGCGAGACATAACAGATTGGATATCACAGTACATCATCCATTACAAACCATAAATAAGGTCTTACACAAATAAGGATCTCATGATCCAGTCTTAATACAACAAGCAGCGGAATAAAATAATAAGAGTAGAGGTGGGGTCCATCTTCAGGGGCACATGCAATGCTGACGAAGGCAGATAGTCCTAGTTATCATAGCCGTCCTGCTGGCCATCATCTTGGTAGTCTCCTTCATTGTCTGGCCATGAGAATAGCCAGGGACAAAAGCCATGAGTACTCTTTAAGTACTCGCAAACTACCACTAACAATTAGTATAGTTCTAATGTAAAGTGATAACTCTAAGTTTAACTATAAAGTTAAGTTTGAAACCTAAGCTGAGTTCAGAAACAAAGAAAGATAAAATAAAGTTCTAGAATCACTTAAGTTGGGAAGCTAGTGTCATAGTCACAACTCTGTTGTGGTTAAGTCAAGATTCATCATTCATTTCATAAGTTATTTTGAAAACATCTAGCAACGAAATAGTATGGCCACTCCAACTGTCCATAACCGCGGACGCGGCTATTCGAATAGTTTGACACTCTGCAGAGGTGGTACACTTTCACCACAAGATTCGATACATCTGTCAGGGATAACCCTGAATCATCATACTTAGTATGCAGATAATCAAACATAACCTTCCCTTTACACACCCTAGTATAAGCACCTCTCCTATGAGCATGGCCTCCCAACCATGACCATCTATCATCTTGGGCACTGCATAGGTGGACAACATTGAGAGGAAGCCTCAGCTCAAACCTCTCCCGTGAGGGAACTAATACTAATGCATATAAACTTCCGGCTAAGCCTTACCCAATTCAGGTATTGTGGTTGTACGGTAAATTTGGAATGGTATCGCATCCGAATCCAACCATCAGTTTTGTAAAAGGGTTAAGGCTCATGCCTCAACATTTTCATCATCATAAACCATTTGTGTTTCTCAACACATGTCAAAACATCTCAATAGAATGACTCATCATTCCAAGGTTTTCATAATTCATTTTCACCAAGTGTTCCCATCTAAAGTGACTCAAGTTTTGATCTAGCTCTAAGCTATTAAGAGTGTTCACTAATGTGGGATGCTAAAATCAATCTCATGTCATAGAACGACATCTAAGGTTATCTAGATAGGTCAAGTTTTATACTTTTTATGCTACCTTCAAAACAAGTAAGGGACTTTGGTAAATTAAAGAAAGTAAAGCTTGGAAATAAGACTTGGGGTAGCTAATAATCAAAGTGGTATAACCAAAGCATGCCTAGTGCATCTTGCTCAGATTATCTAGCTTAATTCTAGCTTGCTAAGCATTATACTTGCAAGTGTTAGCTTGCATTGTTAATGATGGCTTGCCTTGTGCAGTGCAGTGGTTGAAGTTTTCTTCCTCCTCTTGATAGCACTCCTCCTCCTCGAAAGCTTGGTCATTACTATCGTCTATAAATACATATGGAGTATACAATCACCAAACAATACTTAACTAGTCTACTTAGCACTATAAGGCACACATTTGATGATCTATTATCATCACAAGCATCACAAGATTTTATTAACTAGTTTCATTCCTTTTATTTGAGAAAAGTAATTTCTACTCATTGAAAATTAACTAAGATTCAATATTCACCACTTAAAATATGGGATCATGTGGACACATGTCATCACCACATATTCTAACATGTGGGAATGTGATTTAAGGGTTGGTTCATAATTACTTTGGTTTAAGTATATTATTTAATGATTTAAAGTGACTAGAAATGCCTATATAGCATTATTTTGGTACTAGTCCAAAGTCACTGCATATAAACCTTAATATTATTACATATTTAGATAGGTATGGTTAAATGTGATTTTTGAGAGTTGGAATCAACTCAAAAGATATCATGGTTGATTTTATAAAAATGTTTGAATGTGCAAATGCTTCTGTCTTGTTATTTTTACTAGGAGAGATCTCTAACTATAAATAAATTAAATCCAACGGGCTTGGATAGATCTCTTCAGTAGCTTTCCAACAAAATTGGAATCACTCCATTTGGTTTTGTAAATCTCTCTGAAATGATTTTAAAACTAGGGGACAAAACTAAGTTCAAACTTAAATGGAAAAACCTAAATTTGAATTCGTGGGCTAGCGCGGGAAGTAAAATGGGCCGGCCCAGTGACGTTCCGCAGCGCAAAGAACAGCTGATAGGGGGGTCCACATGTCATTGGCTCTTTACACACGAAGCGGTATGGGGCGATGTGGGCCATGCGATTAAAAGGAAAATCTACGGCTAAGGATCGTCATCGATGACAGATAGGTCGCCGGCGAGGTGGAACCCTAGCGGCTCGGTGGGGGTCTGGGGCGGCTTACCGGGGCTCCGGCAAGGTCGGCAAGGCGGGCAAATGAACAAGTCAAGGACGGCGGTTCTCCTGGGATCGGCGGCGTCCCGAGAGGTGGCCTTGATCAACGGCCCCCTTCTCCTTCCTCCGCGGCAGACTCCGGCGAAATACCGGCGCTGCGGACGGCGGCTTGCTCCGGTGGGGCTCTGTGAGTGTTTTGATAGGGTGGGAATGAGAGTGGTGTGACGAATTGGTGCTGGGGAGGCCTATATTTATAGGCTCGGCGAAGCGGCAGAGGAGCATGGGCGGTGCTCGCCGGTGACGACGGCACAGGGAGCTAGAGGTGTGGGCGGTGCGCTAGGACGGTGGGAGGTGCCCTGGCGAGTGTCACGGAGCTGCGTGTGTAGTGGTTTGTGGTCGGGGGCGGTGAGTGGCGCGGCACGCACTAAGTCTCTGCCGACGGCGAGTTTCGTGGCGGCCGGCGACTACGGGGCGTGGTCGGGGGAATGGGCGTGTCCGTTAGCTTCCTAGGCCGGTGGTGATCGTGTAGGCGGGCAGCTGGAGCGAGGCGGGGTCTGGTCGAGCGGGGACCGTGCACGCTCTGCGGGCGGCGTCGGCATGGCTGACAGTCTCCGGGCGCGGCGGTTCCTGGCTGCTCTGGTCGCTGTCCTCGGGCTGGGGCTGGTTGGGCGGTGGAGGTGGACCACAGGCGACCTCCTGGACATGGTGGACGACGCTGGCAGCGGCTGTGGCGTGCTGTCGCTGGTGGGGTGCCCAAATGGTGCTCGACCTTAATGGCCATGACCATTTGGTCGTGGCACAGTGGGTGGCCGGGCTAGAGAGGGGTAGGGGAGTGCACTGGGTGGCTGTGGTTGCAAAATGGGAGACCAATTTGGTCCAAACACTGCTCCAAATAGTGTTTTTGGTTTTTGTTTGAATTCTGCCCACCAGGTGTTTGTAGAAATGGCCGCAAGAACTCAAGTTTTGAATTTTTGGATGATTTTTGGTGGAGTTTCTAGACACATGCTTAAGCCTCTGTGGTTGCTTGGGTTTTGAAAATGGAGCTCATTTGAGTGGTTTTTGAATAAGTGGGATCTTCCCATATGAACTACATTCAATTTTCAATTGCCATTTAAAATTAGTGTTTGAAAGTTTTTGGCAGATCACGAAGTGGGCCTTGGTACATCATTACATGTACTAGCAAGGGGTGCAAAGATCCACATTTGTTTCTGTTCAGTTTTGAGTTCTAGGAATAGCCAAAGTAGGCATGTTGATTAAAATGGCACAAATGACCATTTCTTTCTTTTATTCATTTTGATTTGTTTTTCTTTGGGATTTGTTTGGGAATGATCTAGATGATGTTTATTTCACCTAAGAATCATTTTACAAGTAATGGATCACTTAAACAAGGCAATTCAAAAAAACTCCTATTTAAATGCACACACATATGAACGCTTTAATAATTTTAATTGGGAAAGTTTTTGTTAACTCTAAATTTTGATGATTTGGATCTTAATAACCTCGGATTATAGTTTTGGGATGTTACACCACCCTGGCCCACCTCTGGCTCTGCTCTTTGGCATATATATTCCCCACGAAACCCTAAGACTCGGGGAGCGACCATAGAAAGATTCCGCCGCCTCTACGGGGCAGAAACTGTAGAGAGAGAAAGAGCTCTCCGACAGGCAAAAATCTGTCGGGGAAATTCCTTCCCGGAGAGGGGAGATCGTCGCCATCAACACCGCCATCAAGCTAGACTTCATCAGGATCATCATCATCATCTCGACAAGCACCATCATCACCACTTCATACAGCTGTAACAATTGGGTTGAATCTTGCATAGTTCTTAGGGGAAACTTTCCCGGTGTTGATTACTTGTTGTAGTTGATGCTATTGAGTGAAACCATTGAATTATCGTTCATGTTCAGATTGTTACTTATCATTATTTCATCTCTGATCTTGATCCATATGATGTCTTGTGAGTAGTTGGTTTAGTTCTTGAGGACATGGGAGAAGTCATGTTGTTAGTAGTGGAATTGTGTTGAGAAAAATTCAATAGTTTGATATTTAAGTTGTGGTGTTATTCTTCTAGTGGTGTCATGTGAACATCGAGTACATGACACTTCACATTTATGGGCCTAGGGGGATGCATTGTGTATTTGGCTACTAATCGTAGGGGTTGCCGGAGTGACAGAAACCTGAACCCCCGTTAGGAAACCTTTGCACAAGGGAGTGTAGGATCTCAAAGTTTAAGGCTGTGGTTAGGTTTTTATCTTAATTACTTTCTTGTACTTGCGGATGCTTGCAAGGGGTATAATCACAAGTATGTATTAGTCCTAGGAAGGTCAGTACATTAACACATGTTCACCCACACAACACTTATCAAACTAAAGAAGATTAATCAACTATATGAAGCGAAAGCACTTGACGATATTCCCATGTGTCCTCAAGAAGGTTTGGCCATCTTAAGTAATACAACCGGCTTGTCCTTTGCTAAAATAAATGATTGGGCCACTTGCTGCATCTATTATTATTGTCTTTTATTTACTCGTGCTTTATTTATCTGCATTATCAAAAACCCCTAAAAATCCATTTTCTAAGTATTTACAGAGAATTCCTTCTCCAAGCCACTCGTCAACACCTTCTGATCCTCGTTGGGTTTGACCATCTTAATTATCAAAAATACTGCGATACACCCCCTCTACTTGTGGGTCATCAAGACTATTTTCTGGCACCGTTGCCGGGGAGTGAAGCACTATTGGAGAGTGGAACTGGTAAAGGAAACTTCTACTATGGCTATTGTTTATTTCTATTATTTACTTTATTTCAATATGGATAATTCACTTAGTTTCTTATTTCGTAATGCTACTACCACTGCTAAGGTAGTAGATAAACCTACACCTGCTGAAAATGATACTTTTAAAATACCTATAAGAATTATTGATCGTGTTATGGATAACTACTATTTTGGATATGGAACTGTCCATCCCGGTGATCATTTGCTCTTTATACACGAATTATGTGGGTTGTTCAAGTGTGCAGGTATTACAATAGATCAAGTCAAGAAGAAGTTATTCTCATTATCACTGAAAGGAAGAGCTGAGGAATGGTATAAGCTGCTAAAGAATGGTCAAGCTCTTGAATGGGAGGAAGTTGTACCTCTCTTTTATTCAAAATTTTATCCTCCTAGTGAGATTCATAAAGATCGAAATCAAATATACAACTTTTGGCCTCGTGATGGAGAGAGTATAGCTCAAGCTTGGCGGAGATTGAAGTTACTAATGCTCAAATGTCCTATTCATGAGCTCCCCAACAATATTATTATCAATAACTTTTATGCAAGGCGTTCTCTTCATGATAAGGATCTATTGGATGCTTCTTGTGCTGGATCATTTACACGCATGGAAGAAGAAGCTAAATGGGATCTTCTAGACCATATTCAAGACAATGCTGAAGCATGGGAGAATGATAAAGGATGAAAGTCAGGTATAAATTATGATTATGAATGCATTAAATCTTTTATGGGAACTGATGAATTTCATAATATTAGTAATGCTTATGGTCTAGATTCTCAAAGTATTGCAAATTATTTTAAGGCTTTTGCTTCTTATATTGAAATTCCTAAAAAGAAATGGAATAAGTATCATGAACCTTATAAAGATATTGCTAATTGTGTTCCTGCAAGAGATACCGAAGTTTATACTACTAATCATATTTTACATGAACCTTACATTGAGAAAATGCCTTTCCCAGTCAAGGTAAAGGAACATTCTATGATAGCTAGTATGGTTAATGAAAGTACAAATAAAGCTGTTGAACCTGATGAACAAAAAGCTATTGAACCTGTAATAGCAAATGTTAAAGACTTTGTCACTAAATATGTAGAAGATGGACACACTATCCTCTGTAAGGATATTTCTAATATTGTTTCACAAAGTAGTGTTATGAGAGCTAGCGTCCCCGTGTTTTCTGTTAGAATAAGTGATCATTGCTACAATGGTTCATGTGATAGTTATATCGTTAAATTTATGCATGATACTGAAAGTTACTATGAGAGAGGGAAAATTGTTTTTATGCACCTCAATAATATTAAGTCTCCTCGCTTTATGCTGAAAATCTTTATGTTACATTTGTCTTGCCTTCCTATGCTAGCAGCCTCTGGTTTGAACAATTTATTCTCTTATAAAACTCCCTTGCATAGGAAGTGGATTAGACTTAAACATGTGTATTTTTGCCTCTTGATGCTCCTTTTTACTTCAATTCATATTCCTGTGTGAGCATCATTGAAATTATCATGCCCATCTTAATGGCTAGAAGAGCTTTTTGGAAGACAACCCAATATATTTCTGCTTTTAGTTTGTTTATGTTTATTTGAGTCTTGGAAGTTATTGCTTCTGCAATAACCTCTCCTTATCTTTTTGTTTGGTTTTTGTGTCAAGATCAACCTCTAATGAGAGAGAAGTAATATTTGGGGAAGTTGTTGTCCCAAAATAGATTTTTGTGCTTCACTATAAAAAAATCGTGAAAAATCCCAGAACGTCATACTGATCTGTAAATTTTTTGTGTGCATGCCCCAGGTTATTATTTAACTTTCGTTAGTTTTGCACTTTTTGATTTAAGCAACAGAAGATTTTCAAAAAAAATTATCTTTACCTGCTGGTCTGTTTTGACAGATTTTTGCCACTCTTGCATTTGCCTCTTATATCGATTTTGTTTTTGAATTCCTTTTGGGATTTTGGAAGGAGTTGCTACAGTAGCTTATCTTTTGATGGATTTCAGTTGAAATTGAACTTAAAAGTTTTATTACCTCGCTTGCACTAATGTTGCTAATGAGAATTGTGTGAAGTTTTGTGTGAAAGAAATTTCCAGGTTGTAGGAGAAAATGGTGTAATAAGATGGTGAATGGTTAAAACACTCAAGCAATATGTTTATGAAGATGAAGATATTAATGTTATTCAAGTGGTGACTCCGGATTTTTTTTATCAAAATACCAAATTCAAAGACCGGCAGAGTCCGTTTTCTAATAGGTAATAGTTCTGGTAAGAAAAGGTTCACGAAAAATCTGTCAATTTATATTTTTGCAGTTTTTATCTAACATGGAAAGCAGTGAGTCGAAAGAAGGACGGGAACGGAGCCTGGGTGGCTCACACCACCCCGTGGCGCGGGCCCATCTGGCCGCGCCACCAGGGGGTGCGACCACCCCGAAGCCCATCTCTGACCCGTTTTCTCTCAGTACTTTCCTTTTGTTGTAAAAATTCATAATATATAATCCCCCGGATCCCCCGAGGTTCGTATATCATGTTCTCGTCGTGTTTTCATTTCGATTTGTTTCTGACAGGTAGAGTCTTAGTTTTGGAGCCACAATGTCTTCCTCTGGATCAACCGAGGAAGATTCCTCCGTGGACGTCATCAACCCTTACATGCATGAGTTGAAGATTCATCCCAAGGAGTTATTGCTAGAAGATGGGAAGGTACATATAAAAGAGGTTCAGGGCCCTAAAGGTGAAGGTAGTCTGGAGGACAGGATGGAAGCAATGGAGCAAGAAGTCTTTAGGTACAAGAAGATGGTGGAACGTGAAGTGGATATCATCCATAAGATTAGTTCCGAACTCATCGCCGAGCACCAGAAGGAGACTGCTGAGCTTAAGGATGAAATTCTCTCACTCCACCGAACAACCAACCAACTACAAGCACAACTCTACGACGTGCCAAATAAAAACTGTGAGTATGAGGTTAGGTTTAAACGCATAAGTGATGCTGCTAGTTTCAGGATGTTGGAAACCAGGATGTCTTTTGTTGATGGGGAGCCCTTACCTTGGAAGTCGGACAATGATGAGAGAACACCACCACCACCGAAGGAGTAATTCGTCATTAGGTTTTGGCATCCCCTTGGTTTGTTCCAAGCTTGGGGGAGTGCCACGGTATCACATCACTATATTTTATCTTTTTACCTTTTTAAGTAGAGTCATATCATGAATAGAGAAGTTATCATATAGGATGGCTTGTATTATGGAAGTATCCCCCCTCTCGTTAGATCTATGTATCCCTTGGTGTAAGTTGCCGTTATGGAATATTAATGAGAAGTTCTATCATTTACTTTGTGCATATCTTATATTAGTTTGCAATTTCTATTATATGATTGATCTTGTTGTTAGTATTGGTATCACTTTGGGATCATTAAGTAAATTTAGTTGGTTTTGGCAAACCTGGCTCGGTCAGTAGCAACACTATTATGAGAATTGAATGAAAAAGATAAAAGTACTCTTAAGAAATATAATTTCATCATATTTCTTCCTTGATTGGCGCATAAGCTTAGTATTCTCTAGTTAAGACCTTCTGTGCTTCCAAGGAATATTGCATGTTTGTTTTTATCACTTGTATGTTTGTTTGTTTCCTTCAACTCTTATGCTTGCTACCCAGCCTTGCTAGCCAAAATCCTATACTGAGGGGGATTGCTTCTCGCGCATCCAATCCTTGAACCAAAACCTATGCCATTTGTGTCCACCATATCTACCTACTAGCATTATTGCTATTCCAAGTAAATTCATGTTTTTATCTACCTTCTGAATTAAACTTGTTATGTGAAAATTAGTGATTAAAGCTCTCACAACCTTGATGGCACACTTTACTTTCTTGCACTTAATAAACTTGAACCATTGTGCCCATCTATGTTGCGTATATGCTTGCTCTTTATACGTTGTGGATTAGGAGAACCATGTTACCATGGGGAACGTTTTCAACATTGCACTTATTTAGTTGATATCATGATTCTTTTGCTTATGGATCCCGGCGGTGTGAAATAAAAGGGGAGCTTGTAAGCTCATGGAGTTTGTATGTGTGTTAGAGAAACGCCTGGGCGGCTAGCCTAAGACATGCCTAATAATGGTGGAAAATTGCAGCATAACCATAGTGAGAAATGTATGAAGCATCCTCAATAAAAACCTATGCAAATAGCAAATAAAAAGATCACTGAGATGATCATTCTCTGCTTGCCTTGTCATTTTGATATGGGAAAGCTTCTGTATCATCAGGCAAGGGGTACCCCGTTGGTGGTTCTCCATGATACACATGTATTTACAATGACAAAAACTTACTCGTGACTAAAGTTGAGTAGAATGAGGTCTGGTACTCGTAAGCACGGGGCATGAGATTTTCAACTTATAACTTGTCAAGCATATCCTCATATTTGTTCACTTTAACCTTAATCACCTCAAGATGCTTATGATAGGGGCAATGAGAGCTGAAAGCTAATAAGTACCATAATTTTTAGAAGCTCTTTATGAAACTTGAAATCCCTGCTTCCCTCTTTGAAGGGCCTATCTTTTACTTTTTAGTTGAGTCAGTAAACCTATTCCTTTCTATCTCAGCAAGTATTTGGAGTTGTTGTGTTTCATTCATTCATATGATGATTTATTCAATCATGTTTCTTATGTTCCTTGTTTTGCACACTGCTCCTATCTTAGTGAGTACTACTTTGAAAGCTATCATTGAAAACCCCATTATGTTTGAACTCCTACAAATTGTTAACTATTCTTTGACCAAGCGCAAAGTTTGCCATTACCAATTATGATTTACTTTGTGTATCTTTATTGTGTTTCCTTTACTTATTGCAAGTTAAGTTATATAATAGTGAGTTGTCTTCTATTATGATTTGTGTGTTGATGAATGTGATGCTTCTTGTCCGTATTCTTTTATCGACACTTCACTCCATAAACCTGAGGTCATGTTTATTGAGCTCAGTTTTTGCTTTGGGACAAGCGAAGTCTAAGCTTGGCGGGAGTTGATACGTCCATTTTGCATCACTATTCTATATCATAATTTACTGTTATTCATTGATATATTTCATATTAAGAGATGATACTTATGTTATTTCATCTGTTTTTGCATGGTTGATGAATTTTGGAGGATGGACCGCTGAAGTCAGGATTCTGATGGAAAAGGCACTGTTTGGAGGCGAAATTCGCGAAGATCAGAAAATCCTAGAAAATACATGGAAAATCCTATTTTTCCAAAAGGCGAAGGATGCCAGAAGGGGGAGCGGATATGGGCCACAGGGGGCCCACACCACCCCCTCAAGCGGGCCACCCTTGGCCGCGCCACCAGGTGGTGTGGCCACCCTCGCCCACCTCTGGCTCTGCTCTTTGGCATATATATTCCCCACGAAACCCTAAGACTCGGGGAGCGACCATAGAAAGATTGCGCCGCCTCTGCGGGGCGGAAAACTATAGAGAGAGAAAGAGCTCTCTGACAGGCAGAAATCTACCAAGGAAATTCCTTCCCGGAGAGGGGAGATCTTCGCCATCAACACCACCATCAAGCTGGACTTCCTCGGGATCATCATCATCATCATCTCCAACACCATATCCACCAACACCATCATCACCACTTCGTACAGCTGTAACAATTGGGTTGAATCTTGCATAGTTCTTAGGGGAAACTTTCCTGGTGTTGATTACTTGTTGTAGTTGATGCTATTGAGTGAAACCATTGAATTATCGTTCATGTGCAGTTTGTTACTTATCATTATTTCATCTCTGATCTTGATCCATATGATGTCTTGTGACTAGTTCGTTTAGTTCTTGAGGACATGGGAGAAGTCATGTTATTAGTAGTGGATTTGTGTTAAGAAAGATTCAATAGTTTGATATTTAAGTTGTGGTGTTATTCTTCTAGTTGTGTCATGTGAACGTCGACTACATGACACTTAACCTTTATGGGCCTAAGGGAATGCATTGTGTATTTGGCTACTAATCGTAGGGGTTGCCAGAGTGACAGAAACCTGAACCCCCGTTAGGAAACCTTTGCACAAGGGAGTGTAGGATCTCAGAGTTTAAGGTTGTGGTTAGGTTTTTATCTTAATTACTTTCTTGTACTTGCGGATGCTTGCAAGGGGTATAATCACAAGTATGTATTAGTCCTAGGAAGGTCAGTACATTAGCACAGGTTCACCCACACAATACTTATCAAACTAAAGAAGATTAATCAACTATATGAAGCGAAAGCACTTGACGATATTCCCATGTGTCCTCGAGAACGTTTGGCCATCTTAAGTAATACAACCGGCTTGTCCTTTGCTAAAAGAAAGGATTGGGCCACTTGCTGCATCTATTATTATTGTCTTTTATTTACTCGTACTTTATTTATCTGCATTATCAAAACCCCCTAAATATCCGTTTGCTAAGTATTTACAGAGAATTCCCGCTCCAAGCCACTCGTCAACACCGTATGCTCCTCGTTGGGTTCGACACTCTTACTTATCGAAAATACTGCGATACACCCCCTATACTTGGAGAATATCATTTTGCAGCCCGAAAGTTGAGGCGCCCAGGCAACGCGGTACCCAAGTTGCTTGTAATCAGCCGCAATGACTACAGTTGGCGTGCCAAATACTCAGGGGGTCTTTTTTGGCATGAATTCAACTTTACGTTTCAATATAAAATATCAGGCTAACGGCCGTCAAGTTGGGCCCCCCCTATAAGTTCTCGCCGTTATGTCGCTCCCGTTGCTTAGGCGTCAATTACGCTTGCAGCGTTGGCGCCTGCATCCATTATCTGTCTTTTTCTTCCTCGGAGCGGCAATCTGTGGTCGCGGCCATGTCGCGGAGTTGGGACATGATGAAACTGCTCGGCCCCGCTCTCCTCCCCATCCCGAGTCGGAGCTCGCTCTCACCATGGTCGTACCCATGGCACAGCTCGGGGACGAGAATTGGTTCCCGGTGAGATCTGTCACTGTGTCGACCATGCTCGGTCCTGTTTTCCTCCTCTAAAATCCGAGCTCGCCGTCACCATGGTCGCACCCGCACCAATTCTGCCACCCCTACCGAGGTCTCTGTGGTAGCTCAAGTTGTTCCATGTTGAACCTGTAAGCGAATTCGGAGCTGGGCGGCAGCAACCCATTGTTGAACCTGTAAGGAATTTACTAAAGACTGTGTGCCATGCCAAGGTCTTCGGCTGATGCATTCGGCTTCTTCCAACGTCCACCGCCAGTGTGAGATCATTTAGTTACTTCAATACGAAATTTCGACCAATTTAACTTGTTGATGTATTCCTTGACAATTATAATATAATCGAGCACTAAAAATATTTTGTAGTGTGCATGAGCATGATCAGTAATATAATTGAACATTAGAAATTTTAAGACACTCAATATAAAGGAGTAGATTAATATATATATATATATAGAAGGTTCACCATAGACACCACGCGGATATATTGTCTTACATGCCACACACGGGTAATAATAATTAATTGAGACAAAATAAAAGCAGGGGCAGCAACAGGAGGCCGGGACACGTAGACGCCTAGCAGGGCAGGGGCATATCAACAGGAGGCAGGGACAACCTAGTCGATAGGATACAGGCCAGTCCTGACATAATCCCGGAGGAATTTGCCAAAGGCTGCGTGCCGCACCAAGGTAATTGTCCTATGCCTTCTTCCTCCGCCTCTGGCAACACCCACCGCATGCTAGATCATGCTATCGAGGTCCACGTTGATTGCTCTACCACAGAATGGGCAAAACAGTCTCCCCCTATGGTAGAAACGGATTATCCCACACCGTAACCGCCTCAGCACGTAGCGGCTCTTGGTGACCCTAGATTCCTTGCTATCGTCCACTTCATCATCATCCTCCTATTGATTTTTAAGAACATAACTTAGAAATCATACATATGATTTAATTGTATTACAACTCAAGAATTGACAACATGTATATCTAAGACAATATATCCTTGGATATCAAAGAGAAAGCATCTCAGCAATAGTTTTATCAGTTCATATATCATTTCATCTCAACACAATGACAAATATTTGCATCAAAGTGTATGTAGAATAAAGATTGCAGCCTCATAAGTTTCTTCAGGGATGGAGTTAGTGAACCAAGTAACAATTGCACAACCTATATTGTTCTTGTACATCGCCCCAGGTTCACTAACTCATCCCTGAAAAAAATCTGACACCAATGTGTCTGCCTCTCTTTTAGGACAAATTTGAATCATTGGTCATAATAAGAAATTCAAATGTAATCGTACAAAACATTATTCAGGGATATACATAGTCAGGTACAAAAACAATCCTAAATATTGTATAAATAACAAAACCAAACAATTAATCTTCAGGTACATGTTAAAAATACTTATGATCAACACCATTCATTTACATATGCATCATACGAATCATTCAAAGATCAGAAACAAATCAAGGATCATATATGTAGTTCCATATGAGAATAAATCAAGGGCCTCATAATTCGTTTCAGAGATGGAGTTGGAGAACCAAAGTACCAAGAGCACAACCTATATTGTTTGTGTGCATTGCTGCCTCAGGTTCACCAACCCATCCCTAAAACACGACACCATCATACGTGTCTCTCCTTGAACTTTTTGGGGCAAATTTCAATCATTAGCCTCGGTGACAAACTGAAATGTAATTCTTATACACTATGAATGCATGGAATAGATAATTCAAATATCATAGTTCTATGAATGTAGAATAAAGACTATAGCCTCATAAGTTTCTTCAGGGATGGCGTAAGCGAACCAATTAACAATTGCACAACTTATATTGATCTTGTACATGGCCCTAGGTTCGCTAACTCATCCCTGAAAAAATCTGACACCAATGTGTGTGACTCTCTTTGAGGCAAATTTGAATCATTGGCCACAATAAGAAATTGAAATGTAATCGTACAAAACAATATTCAAGGATATATATATGCATCATACGACGCATTCATAGATCAGAAACAATACAAAGAGTATATATAGGTTCCATATGAGAAAAAAATTAGGGCCTCATTTTTTCAGCGATGGAGTCGGAGAACCAAAATACCAACAATACAACCTATATTGTTTATGTGCATTGCTGCCTGAGGTTCACTAACCATCCCTAAGAAAATGACACCATCAGATGCCCTTGCACTATTTTGGGGCAAAATTGAATCATTGGGCTCAGTAAGCAATAGAAATGTAATGTTATAAGAATGCTATGTATCGAAATCAACACTCAACTAGCAAACTCAACTAGATGGCAGATGAGCAGATTGGGGTTTTGTGACTAGACGGATTGGGGTTTTGTGACTAGATGGCAGATGCATCAATCGACCGATCGAACCATATATATACTACCCTACTTCAAGAGCAAAAGAATCTGTACACGATTGAGCATCCTATGTATGAACAGTGAAATCTGCGGCTGTGACTAGAGAAGCTAGCAATGTAGTACCTCAGACTCCTCATCAGGGACCTCCTCCTCGAACTCGTCATTCTCCGCAATTGCGTCGAAGATTTGTTGGACGGTGATGGGGTCGTTGATGTAGAGCAGCGGATTGCCTCCGCCTACCGCCTACCCCCCATCCAGATCTACCGCTGGCACCACGATGTTGTCGGCCACGATGTTGTCAGCAACCTGCTGCTCGGCGGCGACGGCTACTGGCTGGACGGATGAGCTCGAACCCTCGACGGTGCAGCGACGAGCGGCGTTCGTGCCCGGAGAAGACGCCTCCGCCTGCTTGGCGATGACCGAGCCATTTGCTATTGCGCCTTCAACTGGCTTCACCTCCATCTCGTCTCCACACGTACTCTTCGTGGCGCACCTAGGGAAGGAGGTAGTGCAAGCGAGGGAGCTTCGGCGCACGCGGTAGGTGCAGATTGGGGTTTTGGGACTAGACAGATTGGGGGGAAATGACTCGAGCACATGGAAGAAGAAGGTCGAGCGGGTTTATAAACACCGGACCGTTCGTAGTCCTCGAGTGGACATGTGTGGTGGGCGGGGGCTACCATGATCTCCACCTTTTTTTTGGGTCCCTTTTTTGTGAAACAGCCACGATCTCCACTTTAAAGCTGCATTGAAAACACGCTCATGGCAAACCTCGATTCCACTTCATGCAAGTGGCACGGAACCAATTTCTAGCAACGTTAGATCTACTCGAGGGGGGCCCTTGACTCATGGAAGTTACTTGCGGTAGGGCCCAGTTGGAAGTGAGATTGAGAGCGCTGCGTTAAAATAAAGTGGCAATAAATTGCAGCGTCCCATCGACAATCGTGCACTCGATGACCCTGTTGCCCTGTGCATGTGTTGTAGTAGCAGTAGTAGCCTTTGCAGACTAGATTAAACGTGACATGACCACTCGACGACTTTTTCCATGCATGGCATCGTGTTCCTTCTTGTAGAAGGAGACGTCCGTGCTGTCTCACGCTGAGGGAGACACCCATGTTGTCTCACACTGTACTGTGAAGGGAACGATGTGTGCAACAATCATCGTTGGATCACACAGGATCAACGGTTGGTGCGCACGATCCGCGTGACAACTGTGACAACCAATCAGGGTGTAGCAGACAGAGTGAGCATATGCTTGGGCTTCTACATAAGAAATAGAGGGGAAGGGCAAAACTAAGTAGTATAAAAAAACCAAGGGCAAAACTGAGTAGTATAAAAATCGAAAGTGAGTGTCTTGTACAATGAAATACATCATGGCATACATCAAATTATGCCAAGATAGATCCACTAGAGTTTATTGCATGTGTGTTCTACTCATAAACCACATATGGATCAGCCAGAGTCATTGCATGTGTGTTCTTCTCATGAACCACACATGGATCCACTAGTGTCATTCCATGTCTGTTCTTTTCATGAACCACATATATAGTCATTGCATGTCTGTTCTTTCCACAAACCACATAAGGATACACCATTGTCATTGGATGTGTTTTCTTCTCATGAACCACAACCAGAGTCATTGCATGTGTGTTCTTCTCACAAACCACACATGGATCCACCAGTGTCATTGCATGTCTGTTCTTTTCATGAACCACAGCTAGAGTCATTGCATGTCTGTTCTTCTTAGAAACCACATATGGATCCACCAGTGCCACTGGATGTGTGTTCTTTTCATGAACCACAACCATTGTCATTGCATGTGTGTTCTTCTCACAAACCACATATGGATCCACTAGTGTCATTGCATGTCTGCTCTTTTCATGAAGCACAACCAGTGTCATTGCATGTTTGTACTTTCCACAAACCACACATGGATCCACCGGTGTCATTGCATGTGTTTTCTTTTCATGAACCACAACCAGAGTCATTGCATGTCTGTTCTTCCCACAAACCACATAAGGATACACCAGTATCATTGGATGTGTGTTCTTTTCATGAACCACAGCTAGAGTCATTGCATATGTGTTCTTCTCATAAACCACAGCTAGAGTCATTGCATGTCTGTTCTTTCCACAAACCACATATGGATCCACCAGTGTCATTGGATGTGTGTTCTTTTCATGAACCACGGCCAGAGTCATTGCATGTATGTTCTTTTCACAAACCACATAAGGATCCACCAGTGTCATTTGATGTGTGTTCTTTTCATTAACCACACCCAGTGTCATTGCATGTGTGTTCTTCTCACAAACCACACATGGATCCACCAGTGTCATTGCATGTCTGTTCTTTTCACAAACCATAGAGGGCGTCATTGCATGTCTGTTCTTTCCACAAACCACATATGGATCCACCAGTGTCACTAGCTGTGTGTTATTTTCATGAACCACAGCTAGAGTCATTGCATGTGTGTTCTTTTCACAGACCACAGCTAGAGTCATTGCATGTATGTTCTTCTCACAAACCACATATGCATCCACCAGTGTCACTAGATGTGTGTTCTTTTCATGAACCACAGCTGGAGTCATTGCATGTGTGTTCTTTTCACAAACCACATAAGGATCCACCAGTGTCATTGGATGTGTGTTCTTTTCATGAACCACACCCAGTGTCATTGCATGTGTGTTCTTCTCATGAACCACACATGGATCCACTAGTGTCATTGCATGTCTGTTCTTTTCATGAACCACAGCTATAGTCATTGCATGTCTGTTGTTTCTACAAACCACACATGGATCCACCAGTGTCGTTGCATGTGTGTTCTTTTCATGAACCACAACCAGAGTCATTGCATGTGTGTTCTTCCCACGAAACACACATGGATCCACCAGTGTCATTTGATGTGTGTTCTTTTCATGAAACACAGCTAGAGTCATTGCATGTGTGTTCTTTTCATGAACCACAGTTACAGTCATTGCATGTCTGTTCTTCCCACAAACCACACATGGATCCACCAGTGTCATTGCATGTCTGCTCTTTTCTTGAACCACACCAGTGTAATTGCATGTGTGTTCTCCTCACAAACCACACATGGATCCACCAGTGTCATTGGATGTGTGTTCTTTTCACAAACCACAACCAGAGTCATTGCATGTCTGTTCTTTCCACAAACCACACATGGATCCACCAGTGTCATTTCATGTGTGTTCTTTTCATGAACCGTAGCCAGAGTCATTGCATGTGTGTTCTTCTCACAAACCACAGCTAGAGTCATTGCATGTCTGTTCTTTCCACAAACCACATATGGATCCACCAGTGTCATTGGATGTGTGTTCTTTTCATGAACCACAGCCAGAGTTATTGCATGTATGTTCTTTTCAAAAACCACATAAGGATCCACAAGTGTCATTTGATGTGTGTCCTTTTCATTACCACACACAGTGTCATTGCATGTGTGTTCTTCTCACAAACCACACATGGATCCACCAGTGTCATTGCATGTCTATTCTTTTCACAAACCATAGCTAGACTAATTGCATGTCTGTTCTTTCCACAAACCTCATATGGATCCACCAGTGTCACTAGCTGTGTGTTCTTTTCATGAACCACAGCTAGAGTCATTGCATGTGTGCTCTTTTCACAGACCACAGCTAGAGTCATTGCATGTCTGTTCTTCTCACAAACCACATATGGATCCACCAGTGTCACTGGATGTGTGTTCTTTTCATGAACCACAGCTGGAGTCATTGCATGTGTGTTGTTTTCACAAACCACAAAAGGATCCACCAGTGTCATTGGATGTGTGTTCTTTTCATGAACCACACCCAGTGTCATTGCATGTGTGTTCTTCTCACAAACCACACATGGATCCACCAGTCGCATTGCATGTCTGCTCTTTTCATGAACCACACCAGTGTCATTGCATCTGTTGTTTCCACAAACCACACATGGATCCACCAGTGTCATTGCATGTGTTTTCTTTTCATGAACCACAACCATAGTCATTGCATGTGTGTTCTTCCCATGAACCACACATGGATCCACCAGTGTCATTTGATGTGTGTTCTTTTCATGAACCACAGCTAGAGTCATTGCATGTGTGTTCTTTTCATGAACCACAGTTAGAGTCATTGCATGTCTATTCTTCCCACAAACCACACATGGATCCACCAGTGTCATTGCATGTCTGCTCTTTTCTTGATCCACACCACTGTAATTGCATGTGTGTTCTCCTCACAAACCATACATGGATCCACAAGTGTCATTGGATGTGTGTTCTTTTCACAAACCACAACCAGAGTCATTGCATGTCTGTTCTTTCCACAAACCACACATGGATCCACCAGTGTCATTTCATGTGTGTTATTTTCATGAACCATAGCCAGAGTCATTGCATGTGTGTTCTTCTCACAAACCACAGCTAGAGTCATTGCATGTATGTTCTTTCCACAAACCACATATGAATCCACCAGTGTCATTGGATGTGTGTTATTTTCATGAACCACAGCCAGAGTCATTGCATGTATGTTCTTTTCAAAAACCACATAAGGATCCACCAGTGTCATTTGATGTGTGTCCTTCTCATTACCACACACAGTGTCATTGCATGTGTGTTCTTCTCACAAACCACACATGGATCCACCAGTGTCATTCCATGTTTGTTCTTTTCACAAACCATATGTAGACTCATTGCATGTCTATTCTATCCACAAACCACATATGGATCCACCAATGTCACTTGATGTGTGTTCTTTTCATGAACCACAACTAGAGTCATTGCATGTGTGTTCTTTTAACAAACCACAGCTAGATTCATTGCATGTCTGTTCTTCTCACAAACCACATATGGATCCACCAGTGTCACTGGATGTGTGTTCTTTTCAGGAACCACAACTAGAGTCATTGCATGTGTGTTCTTTTCACAAACCACATAAGGATCCACCAGTGTCATTGGATGTGTATTCTTTTCATGAACCACACGCAGTGTCATTGCATGCGTGTTCTTCTCACAAACCACACATGGATTCACTAGTGTCATTGCATGTCTGCTCTTTTCATGAACCACACCAGTGTCATTGCATGTGTGTTCTTTGCACAAACCACACATGAATCCACCAGTGTCATTGCATTTGTTTTATTTTCATGAACCACAACCAGAGTCATTGCATGTCTGTTCTTCCCACAAACCACACATGGATCCACCAGTGTCATTGGATGTGTGTTCTTTTCATGAACTACAGCTAGAGTCATTGCATGTGTGTGCTTTTCATGAACCACAGCCAGAGTCATTGCATGTCTATTCTTCCCACAAACCACACAAGGATCCACCAGTGTCATTGCATGTCTGCTCTTTTCATGAACCACACCAGTGTCATTGCATGTGTGTTCTTCTCACAAACCACACATGGATCCACCAGTGTCATTAGATGTGTGTTCTTTTCACAAACCACAGCCAGAGTCATTGCATGTCTGTTCTTTCCACAAACCACACATGGATCCACCAGTGTCATTGCATGTGTATTCTTTTCATGAACCGCAGCCAGAGTCATTGCATGTGTGTTCTTCTCACAAACCATAGCTAGAGTCATTGCATGTCTTTTCTTTCCACAAACAACATATGGATCCACCAGTGTTATTGGATGTGTGTTCTTTTCATGAACCACATCCATAGCACTTCATGTATGTTATTTTCACAAAGCACATAAGGATCCACCAGTGTCATTGCATGTCTGTTCTTTCCACAAACCACATCTAGAGTCATTGCATGTCTGTTCTTTCCACAAACCACATATGGATCCACCAGTGTCACTACATGTGTGTTCTTTTCATGAACCACAGCTAGAGTCATTGCATGTGTGTTCTTTTCACAAACCACAGCTAGAGTCATTGCATGTGTGTTCTTCTCACGAACCACATATGGATCCACCAGTGTCACTAGATGTGTGTTCTTTTCATGAACCACATCTAGAGTCATCGCATGTCTGTTCTTCTCACAAACCACATATGGATCCACCTGTGTCACTGGATGTGTGTTCTTTTCATGAATCACAACTAGAGTCATTGCATGTCTGTTCTTTTCACAAACCACACCTAGAGTCATTGCATGATTGTTCTTTCCACAAACCACATATGGATCCACCGATGTCACTTGATGTGTGTTATTTTCATTAACCACAACTAGAGTCATTGCATGTGTTTTCTTTTCACAAACCATAGCTACATTCATTGCATGTCTGTTCTTCTCACAAACCACATATGAATCCACCAGTGTCACTGGATGTGTGTTCTTTTCATGAACCACAAGTAGAGTCATTGCATGTGTGTTCTTTTCACAAACCACATAAGGATCCGACAGTGTCATTGGATGTGTGTTCTTTTCATGAACCACACCCAGTGTCATTGCATGTGTGTTTTTCTCACAAACCACACATGGATCCACCAGTGTCATTGCATGTCTGCTCTTTTCATGAACCACACTAGTGTCATTGCATGTCTGTTCTTTCCACAAACCACACATGAATCTACCAGTGTCATTGCATGTGTTTTCTTTTCATGAACCACAACCAGAGTCATTGCATGTCTGTTCTTCCCACAAACCACACATGGATCCACCAGTGTCATTGGATGTGTGTTCTTTTCATGAACTATAGCTAGAGTCATTGCATGTGTGTTCTTTTCATGAACCACAGCCAGAGTCATTGCATGTCTATTCTTCCCAAAAAACACACAAGGATGCACCAGTGTCATTGCATGTCTGCTCTTTTCTTGAACCACACCAGTGTCATTGCATTTTTATTTTTCTCACAAACCACACATGGATCCACCAGTGTCATTGGATGTGTGTTTTTTTCACCAACCACAGCCTGAGTCATTGCATGCTTGTTCTTTCCACAAACCACACATGGATCCACCAGTGTCATTGCATGTGTGTTCTTTTTATGAACCACAACCAGAGTCATTGCATGTGTGTTCTTCTCACAAACCATAGCTAGAGTCATTGCATGTCTGTTCTTTCCACAAACCACATATGGATCCACCAGTGTCATTGGATGTGTGTTCTTTTCATGAACCATAGCCATAGTCACTGCATGTATGTTATTTTCACAAACCACATAAGGATCCACCAGTGTCATTTGATGTGTGTTCTTTTCATTAGCCACACCTAGTGTCATTGCATGTGTGTTCTTCTCACAAACCACACATGGCTCCACCAGTGTCATTGCGTGTCTGTTCTTTCCACCAACCACACCTAGAGTCATTGCATGTGTGTTCTTCCCACGAACCACACATGGATCCACCAATGTCATTTGATGTGTGTTCTTTTCATGAACCACAGCTAGAGTCATTGCATGTGTGTTCTTTTCATGAACCACAGTTATAGTCATTGCATGTCTGTTCTTCCCACAAACCACACATGGATCCACCAGTGTCATTGCATGTCTGCTCTTTTCTTGAACCACACCAGTGTAATTGCATGTGTGTTCTCCTCACAAACCACACATGGATCCACCAGTGTCATTGGATGTGTGTTCTTTTCACAAACCACAGCCAGATTCATTGCATGTCTGTTCTTTCCACAAACCACACATGGATCCACCAGTGTCATTTCATGTGTGTTCTTTTCATGAACCGTATCCAGAGTCATTGCATGTGTGTTCTTCTCACAAACCACTGCTAGAGTCATTGCATGTCTGTTCTTTCCACAAACCACATATGGATCCACCAGTGTCATTGGATGTGTGTTCTTTTCATGAACCACAGCCAGAGTCATTTCATGTATGTTCTTTTCAAAAACCACATAAGGATCCACCAGTGTTATTTGATGTGTGTCCTTTTCATTACCACACACAGTGTCATTGCATGTGTGTTCTTTTCACAAACCACACATGGATCCACCAGTGTCATTGAATGTCTATTCTTTTCACAAACCATAGCTAGACTAATTGCATGTCTTTTCTTTCTACAAACCTCATATGGATCCACCAGTGTCACTAGCTGTGTGTTCTTTTCATGAACCACAGCTAGAGTCATTGCATGTGGGTTCTTTTCACAGACCACAGCTAGAGTCATTGCATGTCTATTCTTCTCACAAACCACATATGGATCCACCAGTGTCACTGGATGTGTGTTCTTTCCATGAACCACAGCTGGAGTCATTGCATGTGTGTTATTTTCACAAACCACATAAGGATCCACCAGTGTCATTGGATGTGTGTTCTTTTCATGAACCACACCCAGTGTCATTGCATGTGTGTTCTTGTCACAAACCACACATGGATCCACCAGTCGCATTGCATGTCTGCTCTTTTCATGAACCACACCAGTGTCATTGCATGTCTGTTGTTTCCACAAACCACACATGGATCCACCAGTGTCATTGCATGTGTTTTCTTTTCATGAACCACAACCAGAGTCATTGCATGTGTGTTCTTCCCATGAACCACACATGGATCCACCAGTGTCATTTGATGTGTGTTCTTTTCATGAACCACCGCTAGAGTCATTGCATGTGTGTTCTTTTCGTGAACCACAGTCAGAGTTATTGCATGTCTATTCTTCCCACAAACCACATATGGATCCACTAGTGTCATTGCATGTCTGCTCTTTTCTTGAACCACACCAGTGTAATTGCATGTGTGTTCTCCTCACAAACCACACATGGATCCACCAGTGTCATTGGATGTCTGTTCTTTTCACAAACCACAGCCAGAGTCATTGCATGTCTGTTCTTTCCACAAACCACACATGGATCCACCAGTGTCATTTCATGTGTGTTATTTTCATGAACCATAGCCAGAGTCATTGCATGTGTGTTCTTCTCACAAACCACAGCTAGAGTCATTGCATGTATGTTCTTTCCACAAACCACATATGGATCCACCAGTGTCATTGGATGTGTGTTATTTTCATGAACCACAACCAGAGTCATTGCATGTCTGTTCTTTCCACAAACCACACATGGATCCACCAGTATCATTGCATGTGTATTCTTTTCATGAACCACAGCCAGAGTCATTGCATGTGTGTTCTTCTCACAAACCATAGCTAGAGTCATTGCATGTCTGTTCTTTCCACAAACCACATATGGATCCACCAGTGTTATTGGATGTGTGTTCTTTTCATGAACCACAGCCATAACACTTCATGTATGTTCTTTTCACAAAGCACATAAGGATCCACCAGTGTCATTTGATGTGTGTTCTTTTCATTAACCACACCTAGTGTCATTGCGTGTGTGTTCTTCTCACAAACCACATATGGATCCACCAGTGTCATTGCATGTCTGTTCTTTCCACAAACCACCGCTAGAGTCATTGCATGTCTGTTCTTTCCACAAACCACATATGGATCCACCAGTGTCACTAGATGTGTGTTCTTTTCATGAACCACAGCTAGAGTCATTGCATGTGTGTTCTTTTCACAAACCACAGCTAGAGTCATTGCATGTGTGTTCTTCTCACAAACCACATACGGATCCACCAGTGTCACTAGATGTGTGTTCTTTTCATGAACCACATCTAGAGTCATCGCATGTCTGTTCTTCTCACAAACCACATATGGATCCACCTGTGTCACTGGATGTGTGTTCTTTTCATGAACCACAACTAGAGTCATTGCATGTCTGTTCTTTTCACAAACCACACCTAGAGTCATTGCATGTTTGTTCTTTCCACAAACCACATATGGATCCACCAATGTCACTTGATGTGTGTTATTTTCATTAACCACAACTAGAGTCATTACATGTGTTTTCTTTTCACAAACCATAGCTACAGTCATTGCATGTGTGTTCTTTTCACAAACCACGTATGAATCCACCAGTGTTATTGGATGTGTGTTCTTTTCATGAACCACACCCAGTGTCATTGTATGTGTGTTCTTCTCACAAACCACACATGGATCCACCAGTGTCATTGCATGTCTGCTCTTTTCATGAACCACACCAGTGTCATTGCATGTCTGTTCTTTCCAGAAACCACACATGAATCTACCAGTGTCATTGCATGTGTTTTCTTTTCATGAACCACAACCAGAGTCATTGCATGTCTGTTCTTCCCACAAACCACACATGGATCCACCAGTGTCATTGGATGTGTGTTCTTTTCATGAACTACAGCTAGAGTCATTGCATGTGTGTTCTTTTCATGAACCACAGCCAGAGTCATTGCATGTGTATTCTTCCCACAAACCACACAAGGATCCACGAGTGTCATTGCATGTCTGCTCTTTTCTTGAACCACACCAGTGTCATTGCATTTTTATTTTTCTCACAAACCACACATGGATCCACCAGTGTCATTGGATGTGTGTTTTTTTCACAAACCACAGCCCGAGTCATTGCATGTTTGTTCTTTCCACAAACCACACATGGATCCACTAGTATCATTGCATGTGTGTTCTTTTTATGAACCACAACTAGAGTCATTGCATGTGTGTTCTTCTCATAAACCATAGCTAGAGTTATTGCATGTCTGTTCTTTCCACAAACCACATATGGATCCACCAGTGTCATTGGATGTGTGTTCTTTTCATGAACCACGGCCATAGTCACTGCATGTATGTTCTTTTCACAAACCACATAAGGATCCACCAGTCTCATTTGATGTGTGTTCTTTTTATTAGCCACACCTAGTGTCATTGCATGTGTGTTCTTCTCACAAACCACACATGGCTCCACCAGTGTCATTGCATGTCTGTTCTTTCCACAAACCACACCTAGAGTCATTGCATGTGTGTTCTTCCCACGAACCACACATGGATCCAGCAGTGTCATTTGATGTGTGTTCTTTTCATGAACCACAGCTAGAGTCATTGCATGTGTGTTCTTTTCATGAACCAAAGTTACAGTCATTGCATGTCTGTTCTTCCCACAAACCACACATGGATCCACCAGTGTCATTGCATGTCTGCTCTTTTCTTGAACCACACTAGTGTAATTGCATGTGTGTTCTCCTCACAAACCACACATGGATCCACCAGTGTCATTGGATGTGTGTTCTTTTCACAAACCACAGCCAGAGTCATTGCATGTCCGTTCTTTCCACAAACCACACATGGATCCACCAGTGTCATTTCATGTGTGTTCTTTTGATGAACCGTAGCCAGAGTCATTGCATGTGTGTTCTTCTCACAAACCACAGCTAGAGTCATTGCATGTCTGTTCTTTCCACAAACCACATATGGATCCACCAGTGTCATTGGATGTGTGTTCTTTTCATGAACCACAGCCAGAGTCATTGCATGTATGTTCTTTTCAAAAACCACATAAGGATCCACCAGTGTCATTTGATGTGTGTCTTTCTCATTACCACACACAGTGTCATTGCATGTGTGTTCTTCTCACAAACCACACATGGATCCACCAGTGTCATTCCATGTCTGTTCTTTTCACAAACCATAGCTAGACTCATTGCATGTCTATTATATCCACAAACCACATATGGATCCACCGATGTCACTTGATGTGTGTTCTTTTCACGAACCACAACTAGAGTCATTGCATGTGTGTTCTTTTCACAAACCACAGCTAGATTCATTGCATGTCTGTTCTTCTCACAAACCACATATGGATCCACCAGTGTCACTGGATGTGTGTTCTTTTCATGAACCACAACTAGAGTCATTGCATGTGTGTTCTTTTCACAAACCACATAAGGATCCACCAGTGTCATTGGATGTGTATTCTTTTCATGAACCACACGCAGTGTCATTGCATGTGTGTTCTTCTCACAAACCACACATGGATCCACCCGTGTCATTGCATGTCTGCTCTTTTCATGAACCACACCAGTGTCATTGCATGTGTGTTCTTTCCACAAACCACACATGAATCCACCAGTGCATTGCATGTGTTTTCTTTTCATGAACCACAACCAGAGTCATTGCATGTCTGTTCTTCCCACATGGATCCACCAGTGTCATTGGATGTGTGTTATTTTCATGAACTACAGCTAGAGTCATTGCATGTGTGTTCTTTTCATGAACCACAGCCAGAGTCATTGCATGTCTATTCCTCCCACAAACCACACAAGGATCCACCAGTGTCATTACATGTCTGCTCTTTTCATGAACCACACTAGTGTCATTGCATGTGTGTTCTTCTCACAAACCACACATGGATCCACCAGTGTCATTGGATGTGTGTTCTTTTCACAAACCACAGCCAGAGTCATTGCATGTCTATTCTTTCCACAAACCACACATGGATCCACCAGTGTCATTGCATGTGTATTCTTTTCATGAACTACAGCCAGAGTCATTGCCTGTGTGTTCTTCTCACAAACCATAGCTAGAGTCATTGTATGTCTGTTCTTTCCACAAACCACATATGGATCCACCAGTGTTATTGGATGTGTGTTCTTTTCATGAACCACAGCCATAGCACTTCATGTATGTTCTTTTCACAAAGCACATAAGGATCCACTAGTGTCATTTGATGTGTGTTCTTTTCATTAACCACACCTAGTGTCATTGCGTGTGTGTTCTTCTCACAAACCACATATGGATCCACCAGTGTCATTGCATGTCTGTTCTTTCCACAAACCACAGCTAGAGTCATTGCATGTCTGTTCTTTCCACAAACCACATATGGATCCACCAGTGTCACTAGATGTGTGTTCTTTTCATGAACCACAGCTAGAGTCATTGCATGTGTGTTCTTTTCACAAACCAGAGCTAGAGTCATTGCATGTGTGTTCTTCTCACAAACCACATATGGATCCACCAGTGTCACTAGATGTGTGTTATTTTCATGAACCACATCTAGAGTCATCGCATGTCTGTTCTTCTCACAAACCACATATGGATCCACCTGTGTCACTGGATGTGTGTTCTTTTCATGAACCACAACTAGAGTCATTGCATGTCTGTTCTTCTCACAAACCACACCTAGAGTCATTGCATGTTTGTTCTTTCCACAAACCGCATATGGATCCACCAATGTCACTTGATGTGTGTTATTTTCATTAACCACAACTAGAGTCATTGCATGTGTTCTCTTTTCACAAACCATAGCTACAGTCATTGCATGTCTGTTCTTCTCACAAACCACATATGGATCCACCAGTGTCACTTGATGTGTGTTCTTTTCATGAACCGCAACTAGAGTCATTGCATGTGTGTTCTTTTCACAAACCACATAAGGATCCGACAGTGTCATTGGATGTGTGTTCTTTTCATGAACCACTCCCAGTGTCATTGCATGTGTGTTCTTCTCACAAACCACACATGGATCCACCAGTGTCATTGCATGTCTGCTCTTTTCATGAACCACACCAGTGTCATTGCATGTCTGTTCTTTCCATAAACACACATGAATCTACCAGTGTCATTGCATGTGTTTTCTTTTCATGAACCACAACCAGTGTCATTGCATGTCTGTTCTTCCCACAAACCACACATGGATCCACCACTGTCATTGGATGTGTGTTCTTTTCATGAACTACAGCTAGAGTCATTGCATGTGTGTTCTTTTCATGAACCACAGCCAGAGTCATTGCATGTCTATTCTTCCCACAAACCACACAAGGATCCACCAGTGTCATTGCATGTCTGCTCTTTTCTTGAACCACACCAGTGTCAATGCATTTTTATTTTTCTCACAAACCACACATGGATCCACCAGTGTCATTGGATGTGTGTTCTTTTCACAAACCACAGCCCGAGTCATTGCATGTATGTTCTTTCCACAAACCACACATGGATCCACCAGTGTCTTTGCATGTGTGTTCTTTTTATGAACCACAGCCAGAGTCATTGCATGTGTGTTCTTCTCACAAACCATAGCTAGAGTCATTGCATGTTTGTTCTTTCCACAAACCACATATGGATCCACCAGTGTCATTCGATGTGTGTTCTTTTCATGAACCACAGCCATAGTCACTGCATGTATGTTCTTTTCACAAACCACATAAGGATCCACCAGTGTCATTTGATGTGTGTTCTTTTCATTAGCCACACCTAGTGTCATTGCATGTATGTTCTTTCCACAAACCACACATGGATCCACCAGTGTCATTGCATGTGTGTTCTTTTCATGA
The DNA here is from genome assembly GCA_916181665.1 of Avena sativa. Lineage (NCBI taxonomy): Eukaryota > Viridiplantae > Streptophyta > Magnoliopsida > Poales > Poaceae > Avena > Avena sativa. The sequence continues at coordinate 312,129,553 of OV702291.1, forward strand.
ACCACAGCTAGAGTCATTGCATGTGTGTTCTTTTCACAAACCACATCCAGAGTAATTGCATGTGTGTTCTTCTCACAAACCACATATGGATCCACTAGTGTCACTAGATGTGTGTTCTTTTCATGAACCACAGCTAGAGTCATTGCATGTGTGTTCTTCTCACAAACCACATATGGGTCCACCAGTGTCATTAGATGTGTGTTCTTTGCACAAACCACAGCCAGAGTCATTGCATGTCTGTTCTTCCCACAAACCACACATGGATCCAGCAGTGTCATTGGATGTGTGTTCTTTTCACAAACCATAGCGAGAGTCATTGCATGTCTGTTCTTTCCACAAACCACACAGGGATCCACCAGAGTCATTGCATGTGTGTTCTTTTCATGAACCACAGCCAGGGTCATTGCATGTGTGTTCTTCTCACAAACCATAGCTAGAGTCATTGCATGTCTATTCTTTCCACAAACCACATATGGATCCACCAGTGTCATTGGATGTGTGTTCTTTTCATGAACCACAACCATAGACTTTCATGTATGTTCTTTTCACAAACCACATAAGGATCCACCAGTGTCATTTGATGTGTGTTCTTTTCATTAACCACACCTAGTGTCATTGCGTGTGTGTTGTTCTCACAAACCACACATGGATCAACCAGTGTCATTGCATGTCTGTTCTTTCCACAAACCACAGCTAGAGTCATTGCATGTCTGTTCTTTCCACAAACCACATATGCATCCACCAGTGTCACTAGATGTGTGTTCTTTTCATGAACCACAGCTAGAGTCATTGCAGGTGTGTTCTTTTCACAAACCACAGCTAGAGTCATTGCATGTGTGTTCTTCTCACAAACCACATATGGATCCACCAGTGTCACTAGATGTGTGTTCTTTTCATGAACCACATCTAGAGTCATTGCATGTCTGTTCTTCTCACAAACCACATATGGATCCACCAGTGTCACTGGATGTGTGTTCTTTTCATGAACCACAGCTAGAGTCATTGCATGTCTGTTCTTTTCACAAACCACACCTAGAGTCATTGCATGTTTGTTCTTTCCACAAACCACATATGGATCCACCAATGTCACTTGATGTGTGTTCTTTTCATGAACCACAACTAGAGTCATTGCATGTGTTTTCTTTTCACAAACCATAGCTACAGTCATTGCATGTCTGTTCTTCTCACAAACCACATATGGATCCACAAGTGTCACTGGATGTGTGTTCTTTTCATGAACCACAACTAGAGTCATTGCATGTGTGTTCTTTTCACAAACCACATAAGGATCCACCAGTGTCATTGGATGTGTGTTCTTTTCATGAACCACACCCAGTGTCATTCCATGTGTGTTCTTCTCACAAACCACACATGGATCCACCAGTGTCATTGCATGTCTGCTCTTTTCACGAACCACACCAGTGTCATTGCATGTCTGTTCTTTCCACAAACCACAGATGAATCTACCAGTGTCATTGCATGTGTTTTCTTTCCATGAACCACAACTAGAGTCATTGCATGTCTGTTCTTCCCACAAACCACACATGGATCCACTAGTGTCATTGGATGTGTGTTCTTTTCATGAACTACAGCTAGAGTCATTGGATGTGTGTTCTTTTCATGAACCACAGCCAGATTCATTGCATGTCTATTTTCCCACAAACCACACAAGGATCCACCAGTGTCATTGCATGTCTGCTCTTTTCTTGAACCACACCAGTGTCATTGCATTTTTATTTTTCTCACAAACCACACATGGATCCACTAGTGTCATTGGATGTGTGTTCTTTTCACAAACCACAGCCTGAGTCATTGCATGTCTGTTCTTTCCACAAACCACACATGGATCCACCAGTGTCATTGCATGTGTGTTCTTTTCATGAACCACAGCCAGAGTCATTGCATGTGTGTTCTTCTCACAAACCATAGCTAGATTCATTGCATGTCTGTTCTTTCCACAAACCACATATGGATCCACCAGTGTCATTGGATGTGTGTTCTTTTCATGAACCATAGCCATAGTCACTGCATGTATGTTCTTTTCACAAACCACATAAGGATCCACCAGTGTCATTTGATGTGTGTTCTTTTCATGAACCACACCCAGTTTCATTGCATGTGTGTTCTTCTCACAAACCACACATGGATCCACCAGTGTCATTGCATGTCTGCTCTTTTCATGAACCACACCATAGTCATTGCATGTCTATTCTTTGCACAAACCACACATGAATCTACTAGTGTCATTGCATGTGTTTTCTTTTCATGAACCACAACCAGAGTCATTGCATGTCTGTTCTTCCCACAAACCACACATGGATCCACCAGTGTCATTGGATGTGTGTTCTTTTCATGAACTACAACTAGAGTCATTGCATGTGTGTTCTTTTCATGAACCACAGCCAGAGTCATTGCATGTCTATTCTTCCCACAAACCACACAAGGATCCACCAGTGTCATTGCATGTCTGCTATTTTCTTGAACCACACCAGTGTCAATGCATTTTTATTTTTCTCACAAACCACACATGGATCCACCAGTGTCATTGGATGTGTGTTCTTTTCACAAACCACAGCCCGAGTCATTGCATGTCTGTTCTTTCCACAAACCACACATGGATCCACCAGTGTCATTGCATGTGTGTTCTTTTTATGAACCATAGCGAGAGTCATTGGTTGTGTGTTCTTCTCACAAACCATAGATAGAGTCATTGCATGCTGTTCTTTCCACAAACCACATATGGATCCACCAGTGTCATTCGATGTGTGTTCTTTTCATGAACCACAGCCATAGTCACTGCATGTATGTTCTTTTCACAAACCACATAAGGATCCACCAGTGTCATTTGATGTGTGTTCTTTTCATTAGCCACACCTAGTGTCATTGCATGTGTGTTCTTCTCACAAACCACACATGGCTCCACCAGTGTCATTGCATGTCTATTCTTTCCACAAACCACAGATAGAGTCATTGCATGTCTGTTCTTTCCACAAACCACATATGGATCCACCAGTGTCACTAGATGTGTGTTCTTTTCATGAACCACAACTAGAGTCATTGCATGTGTGTTCTTTTCACAAACCACAGCCAGAGTCATTGCATGTGTGTTCTTCTCACAAATCAGATATGGATCCACTAGTGTCACTAGATGTGTTTTCTTTTCATGAACCACAGCTAGAGTCATTGCATGTCTGTTCTTCTCACAAACCACATATGGGTCCACCAGTGTCATTGGATGTGTGTTCTTTTCACAAACCACAGCCAGAGTCATTGCATGTCTGTTCTTCCCACAAACCACACATGGATCCACCAGTGTCATTGGATGCGTGTTCTTTTCACAAACCACATCCAGAATCATTGCATGTCTGTTCTTTCCACAAACCACACATGGATCCACCAGAGTCATTGCATGTGTATTCTTTTCATGAACCACAACCAGAGTCATTGCATGTGTGTTCTTCTCACAAACCATAGCTAGAGTCATTGCATGTCTATTCTTTCCACAAACTACATATGGATCCACCAGTGTCATTGGATGTGTGTTCTTTTCATGAACCACAGCCATAGACTTTCATGTATGTTCTTTTCACAAACCACATAAGGATCCACCAGTGTCATTTGATGTGTGTTCTTTTCATTAACCACACCTAGTGTCATTGCGTGTGTTCTTCTCACAAACCACACATGGATCAACCAGTGTCATTGCATGTATGTTCTTTCCGCAAACCACAGCTAGAGTCATTCCATGTCTGTTCTTTCCACAAACCACATATGCATCCACCAGTGTCACTAGATGTGTGTTCTTTTCATGAACCACAGCTAGAGTCATTGCATGTGTGTTCTTTTCACAAACCACAGCTAGAGTGATTGCATGTGTGTTCTTCTCACAAACCACATATGGATCCGCCAGTGTCACTAGATGTGTGTTCTTTTCATGAACCACATCTAGAGTCATTGCATGTCTGTTCTTCTCACAAACCACATATGGATCCACCAGTGTCACTGGATGTGTGTTCTTTTCATGAACCACAGCTAGAGTCATTGCATGTCTGTTCTTTTCACAAACCACACCTAGAGTCATTGCATGTTTGTTCTTTCCACAAACCACATATGGATCCACCAATGTCACTTGATGTGTGTTCTTTTCATGAACCACAACTAGAGTCATTGCATGTGTTTTCTTTTCACAAACCATAGCTACAGTCATTGCATGTTTGTTCTTCTCACAAACCACATATGGATCCACCAGTGTCACTGGATGTGTGTTCTTTTCATGAACCACAACTAGAGTCATTGCATGTGTGTTCTTTTCACAAACCACATAAGGATCCACCAGTGTCATTGGATGTGTGTTCTTTTCATGAACCACACCCAGTGTCATTCCATGTGTGTTCTTCTCACAAACCACACATGGATCCACTAGTGTCATTGGATGTGTGTTCTTTTCACAAACCACAGCCTGAGTCATTGCATGTCTGTTCTTTCCACAAACCACACATGGATCCACCAGTGTCATTGCATGTGTGTTCTTTTCATGAACCACAGCCAGAGTCATTGCATGTGTGTTCTTCTCACAAACCATAGCTAGATTCATTGCATGTCTGTTCTTTCCACAAACCACAAATGGATCCACCAGTGTCATTGGATGTGTGTTCTTTTCATGAACCATAGGCATAGTCACTGCATGTATGTTCTTTTCACAAACCACATAAGGATCCACCAGTGTCATTTGATGTGTGTTTTTTCATGAACCACACCCAGTTTCATTGCATGTGTGTTCTTCTCACAAACCACACATGGATCCACCAGTGTCATTGCATGTCTGCTCTTTTCATGAACCACACCATAGTCATTGCATGTCTATTCTTTGCACAAACCACACATGAATCTACCAGTGTCATTGCATGTGTTTTCTTTTCATGAACCACAACCAGAGTCATTGCATGTCTGTTCTTCCCACAAACCACACATGGATCCACCAGTGTCATTGGATGTGTGTTCTTTTCATGAACTACAGCTAGAGTCATTGCATGTGTGTTCTTTTCATGAACCACAGCCAGAGTCATTGCATGTCTATTCTTCCCACAAACCACACAAGGATCCACCAGTGTCATTGCATGTCTGCTATTTTCTTGAACCACACCAGTGTCAATGCATTTTTATTTTTCTCACAAACCACACATGGATCCACCAGTGTCATTGGATGTGTGTTCTTTTCACAAACCACAGCCCGAGTCATTGCATGTCTGTTCTTTCCACAAACCACACATGGATCCACGAGTGTCATTGCATGTGTGTTCTTTTTATGAACCATAGCCAGAGTCATTGCATGTGTGTTCTTCTCACAAACCATAGCTAGAGTCATTGCATGTCTGTTCTTTCCACAAACCACATATGGATCCACCAGTGTCATTGGATCTGTGTTCTTTTCATGAACCACAACCATAGTCACTGCATGTATGTTCTTTTCACAAACCACATAAGGATCCACCAGTGTCATTTGATGTGTGTTCTTTTCATTAGCCACACCTAGTGTCATTGCATGTGTGTTCTTCTCACAAACCACACATGGCTCCACCAGTGTCACTGCATGTCTATTCTTTCCACAAACCACAGCTAGAGTCATTGCATGTCTGTTCTTTCCACAAACCACATATGGATCCACCGGTGTCACTAGATGTGTGTTCTTTTCATGAACCACAGCTAGAGTCATTGCATGTGTGTTCTTTTCACAAACCACAGCCAGAGTCATTGCATGTGTGTTCTTCTCACAAACCACACATGGCTCCACCAGTGTCATTGCATGTCTATTCTTTCCACAAACCACATCTAGAGTCATTCCATGTCTGTTCTTTCCACAAACCACATATGGATCCACCAGTGTCACTAGATGTGTGTTCTTTTCATGAACCACAGCTAGAGTCATTGCATGTGTGTTCTTTTCACAAACCACAGCTAGAGTCATTGCATGTGTGTTCTTCTCACAAACCACATATGGATCCACTAGTGTCACTAGATGTGTGTTCTTTTCATGAACCACAGCGAGAGTCATTGCATGTATGTTCTTCTCACAAACCACATACGGGTCCACCAGTGTCATTGGATGTGTGTTCTTTTCACAAACCACAGCCAGAGTCATTGCATGTCTGTTCTTCCCACAAACCACACATGGATCCACCAGTGTCATTGGATGTGTGTTCTTTTCACAAACCACATCCAGAGTCATTGCATGTCTGTTCTTTCCACAAACCACACATGGATCCACCAGAGTCATTGCTTGTGTGTTCTTTTCATGAACCACAGCCAGACTCATTGCATGTGTGTTCTTCTCACAAACCATAGCTAGAGTCATTGCATGTCTATTCTTTCCACAAACCACATATGGATCCACCAGTGTCATTGAATGTGTGTTCTTTTCATGAACCACATCCATAGACTTTCATGTATGTTCTTTTCACAAACCACATAAGGATCCACCAGTGTCATTTGATGTGTGTTCTTTTCATTAACCACACCTAGTGTCATTGCGTGTGTGTGTTCTTCTCACAAACCACACATGGATCAACCAGTGTAATTGCATGTCTGTTCTTTCCACAAACCACAGCTAGAGTCATTGCATGTCTGTTCTTTCCACAAACCACATATGCATCCACCAGTGTCACTAGATGTGTGTTCTTTTCATGAACCACAGCTAGAGTCATTGCATGTGTGTTCTTTTCACAAACCACGGCTAGAGTGATTGCATGTGTGTTCTTCTCACAAACCACATATGGATCCACCAGTGTCACTAGATGTGTGTTCTTTTCATGAACCACATCTAGAGTCATTGCATGTCTGTTCTTCTCACAAACCACATATGGATCCAACAGTGTCACTGGATGTGTGTTCATTTCATGAACCACAGCTAGAGTCATTGCATGTCTGTTCTTTTCACAAACCACACCTAGAGTCATTGCATGTTTGTTCTTTCCACAAACCACATATGGATCCACCAATGTCACTTGATGTGTGTTATTTTCATTAACCACAACTAGAGTCATTGCATGTGTTTTCTTTTCACAAACCATAGCTACATTCATTGCATGTCTGTTCTTCTCACAAACCACATATGGATCCACCAGTGTCACTGGATGTGTGTTCTTTTCATGAACCACAACTAGAGTCATTGCATGTGTGTACTTTTCACAAACCACATAAGGATCCGACAGTGTAATTGGATGTGTGTTCTTTTCATGAACCACACCCAGTGTCAATGCATGTGTGTTCTTCTGACAAACCACACATGGATCCACCAGTGTCATTGCATGTCTGCTCTTTTCATGAACCACACCAGTGTCATTGCATGTCTGTTCTTTCCACAAACCACACATGAATCTACCATTGTCATTGCATGTGTTTTCTTTTCATGAACCACAACCAGAGTCATTGCATGTCTGTTCTTCCCCCAAACCACACATGGATCCACCTGTGTCATTGGATGTGTGTTCTTTTCATGAACTACAGCTAGAGTCATTGCATGTGTGTTCTTTTCATGAACCACAGCCAGAGTCATTGCATGTCTATTCTTCCCACAAAACACACAAGGATCCACCAGTGTCATTGCATGTCTGCTCTTTTCTTGAACCACACCAGTGTCATTGCATTTTTATTTTTCTCACAAACCACACATGGATCCACCAGTGTCATTGGATGTGTTTTTTTCACAAACCACAGCCTGAGTCATTGCATGCTTGTTCTTTCCACAAACCACACATGGATCCACCAGTGTCATTGCATGTGTGTTCTTTTTATGAACCACAGCCAGAGTCATTGCATGTGTGTTCTTCTCACAAACCATAGCTAGAGTCATTGCATGTTTGTTCTTTCCACCAACCACATATGGATCCACCAGTGTCATTGGATGTGTGTTCTTTTCATGAACCATAGCCATAGTCACTGCATGTATGTTCTTTTCACAAACCACATAAGGATCCACCAGTGTCATTTGATGTGTGTTCTTTTCATTAGCCACACCTAGTGTAATTGCATGTGTGTTCTTATGACAAACCACACATGGCTCCACCAGTGTCATTGCATGTCTGTTCTTTCCACAAACCACACCTAGAGTCATTGCATGTGTGTTCTTCCCACAAACCACACATGGATCCACGAGTGTCATTTGATGTGTGTTCTTTTCATGAACCACATCTAGAGTCATTGCATGTGTTTTTTTATGAACCACAGTTACAGTCATTGCATGTCTGTTCTTCCCACAAACCACACATGGATCCACCAGTGTCATTGCATGTCTGCTCTTTTCTTGAACCACACCAGTGTAATTGCATATGTGTTCTCCTCACAAACCACACATGGATCCACCAGTGTCATTGGATGTGTGTTCTTTTCACAAACCACAGCCAGAGTCATTGCATGTCTGTTCTTCCCACAAACCACACATGGATCCACTAGTGTCATTGGATGTGTGTTCTTTTCACAAACCACATCCAGAGTCATTGCATGTCTGTTCTTCCCACAAACCACACATGGATCCACCAGAGTCATTGCATGTGTGTTGTTTTCATGAACCACAGCCAGAGTCATTGCATGTGTGTTCTTCTCACAAACCATAGCTAGAGTCATTGCATGTCTATTCTTTCCACAAACCACATATGGATCCACCAGTGTCATTGGATGTGTGTTCTTTTCATGAACCACAGCCATAGACTTTCATGTATGTTCTTTTCACAAACCACATAAGGATCCACTAGTGTCATTTGATGTGTGTTCTTTTCATTAACCACACCTAGTGTCATTGCGTGTGTGTTCTTCTCACAAACGACACATGGATCCACCAGTGTCATTGCATGTCTGTTCTTTCCACAAACCACAGCTAGAGTCATTGCATGTCTGTTCTTTCCACAAACCACATATGCATCCACCAGTGTCACTAGATGTGTGTTCTTTTCATGAACCACAACTAGAGTCATTGCATGTGTGTTCTTTTCACAAACCACAGCTAAAGTGATTGCATGTGTGTTCTTCTCACAAACCACATATGGATCCACCAGTGTCACTAGATGTGTGTTCTTTTCATAAACAACATCTAGAGTCATTGCATGTCTGTTCTTCTCACAAACCACATATGGATCCACCAGTGTCACTGGATCTGTGTTCATTTCATGAACCACAGCTAGAGTCATTGCATGTCTGTTCTTTTCACAAACCACACCTAGAGTCATTGCATGTTTGTTCTTTCCACAAACCACATATGGATCCACCAATGTCACTTGATGTGTGTTATTTTCATGAACCACAACTAGAGTCATTGCATGTGTTTTCTTTTCACAAACCATAGCTACAGTCATTGCATGTCTGTTCTTCTCACAAACCACATATGGATCCACCAGTGTCACTGGATGTGTGTTCTTTTCATGAACCACAACTAGAGTCATTGCATGTGTGTTCTTTTCACAAACCACATAAGGATCCACCAGTGTCATTGGATGTGTGTTCTTTTCATGAACCACACCCAGTGTCATTCCATGTGTGTTCTTCTCACAAACCACACATGGATCCACCAGTGTCATTGCATGTGTTTTCTTTTCATGAACCACAACCAGAGTCATTGCATGTCTGTTCTTCCCACAAACCACACATGGCTCCACCAGTGTCATTGGATGTGTGTTCTTTTCATGAACTACAGCTAGAGTCATTTCATGTGTGTTCTTTTCATGAACCACAGCTAGAGTCATTGCATGTCTATTCTTCCCACAAACCACACAAGGATCCACTAGTGTCATTGCATGTCTACTATTTTCTTGAACCACACCAGTGTCAATGCATTTTTATTTTTCTCACAAACCACACATGGATCCACCAGTGTCATTGGATGTGTGTTCTTTTCACAAACCACAGCCCGAGTCATTGCATGTCTGTTCTTTCCACAAACCACACATGGATCCACCAGTGTCATTGCATGTGTGTTCTTTTTATGAACCACAGCCAGAGTCATTGCATGTGTGTTCTTCTCACAAACCATAGCTAGAGTCATTGCATGTCTGTTCTTTCCACAAACCACATATGGATCCACCGGTGTCATTCGATGTGTGTTCTTTTCATGAACCATAGCCATAGTCACTGCATGTATGTTCTTTTCACAAACCACATAAGGATCCACCAGTGTCATTTGATGTGTGTTCTTTTCATTAGCCACACCTAGTGTCATTGCATGTGTGTTCTTCTCACAAACTACACATGGCTCCACCAGTGTCATTGCATGTCTATTCTTTCCACAAACCACAGCTAGAGTCATTGCATGTCTGTTCTTTCCACAAACCACATATGGATCCACCAGTGTCACTAGATGTGTGTTCTTTTCATGAACCACAACTAGAGTCATTGCATGTGTGTTCTTTTCACAAACCACAGCCAGAGTCATTGCATGTGTGTTCTTCTCACAAACCACATATGGATCCACTAGTGTCACTAGATGTGTGTTCTTTTCATGAACCACAGCTAGAGTCATTGCATGTCTGTTCTTCTCACAAATCACATATGGGTCCACCAGTGTCATTGGATGTGTGTTCTTTTCACAAACCACAGCCAGAGTCATTGCATGTCTGTTCTTCCCACAAACCACACATGGATCCACTAGTGTCATTGGATGTGTGTTCTTTTCACAAACCACATCCAGAGTCATTGCATGTCTGTTCTTTCCACAAACCACACATGGATCCACCAGAGTCATTGCATGTGTGTTCTTTTCATGAACCACAGCCAGAGTCATTGCATGTGTGTTCTTCTCACAAACCATAGCTAGAGTCATTGCATGTCTATTCTTTCCACAAACCACATATGGATCCACCAGTGTCATTGGATGTTTGTTCTTTTCATGAACCACAGCCATAGACTTTCATGTATGTTCTTTTCACAAACCACATAAGGATCCACTAGTGTCATTTGATGTGTGTTCTTTTCATTAACCACACCTAGTGTCATTGCGTGTGTGTTCTTCTCACAAACCACACATGGATCCACCAGTGTCATTGCATGTCTGTTCTTTCAACAAACCACAGCTAGAGTCATTTCATGTCTGTTCTTTCCACAAACCACATATGCATCCACCAGTGTCACTAGATGTGTGTTCTTTTCATGAACCACAGCTAGAGTCATTGCATGTGTGTTCTTTTCACAAACCACAGCTAGAGTGATTGCATGTGTGTTCTTCTCACAAACCACATATGGATCCACCAGTGTCACTAGATGTGTGTTCTTTTCATGAACCACATCTAGAGTCATTGCATGTCTGTTCTTCTCACAAACCACATATGGATCCTCTAGTGTCACTGGGTGTGTGTTCTTTTCATGAACCATAGCTAGAGTCATTGCATGTCTGTTCTTTTCACAAACCACACCTAGAGTCATTGCATGTTTGTTCTTTCCACAAACCACATATGGATCCACCAATGTCACTTGATGTGTGTTCTTTTCGTGAACCACAACTAGAGTCATTGCATGTGTTTTCTTTTCACAAACCATAGCTACAGTCATTGCATGTCTGTTCTTCTCACAAACCACATATGGATCCACCAGTGTCACTGGATGTGTGTTCTTTTCATGAACCACAACTAGAGTCATTGCATGTGTGTTTTTTTCACAAACCACATAAGGATCCACCAGTGTCATTGGATGTGTGTTCTTTTCATGAACCACACCCAGTGTCATTGCATGTGTGTTCTTCTCACAAACCACACATGGATCCACCAGTGTCATTGCATGTCTGCTCTTTTCATGAACCACACCAGTGTCATTGCATGTCTGTTCTTTCCACAAACCACACATGAATCTACCAGTGTAATTTCATGTGTTTTCTTTCCATGAACCACAACCAGAGTCATTGCATGTCTGTTCTTCCCACAAACCACACATGGATCGACTAGTGTCATTGGATGTGTGTTCTTTTCATGAACTTAAGCTAGAGTCATTGGATGTGTGTTCTTTTTATGAACCACAGCCAGAGTCATTGCATGTCTATTCTTCCCACAAACCACACAAGGATCCACCAGTGTCATTGCATGTCTGCTCTTTTCTTGAACCACACCAGTGTCATTGCATTTTTATTTTTCTCACAAACCACACATGGATCCACTAGTGTCATTGGATGTGAGTTCTTTTCACAAACCACAGCCTGAGTCATTGCATGTCTGTTCTTTCCACAAACCACACATGGATCCACCAGTGTCATTGCATGTGTGTTCTTTTCATGAACCACAGCCAGAGTAATTGCATGTGTGTTCTTCTCACAAACCATAGCTAGATTCATTGCATGTCTGTTCTTTCCACAAACCACATATGGATCCACCAGTGTCATTGGATGTGTGTTCTTTTCATGAACCATAACCATAGTCACTGCATGTATGTTCTTTTCACAAACCACATAAGGATCCACCAGTGTCATTTGATGTGTGTTCTTTTCATTAGCCACACCTAGTGTCATTGCATGTGTGTTCTTCTCACAAACCACACATGGCTCCACCAGTGTCATTGCATGTCTATTCTTTCCACAAACCACAGATAGAGTCATTGCATGTCTGTTCTTTCCAAAAACCACATATGGATCCACCAGTGTCGCTAGATGTGTGTTCTTTTCATGAACCACAACTAGAGTCATTGCATGTGTGTTCTTTTCACAAACCACAGCTAGAGTCATTGCATGCGTGTTCTTCTCACAAACCACATATGGATCCACTAGTGTCACTAGATGTGTGTTCTTTTCATGAACCATAGCTAGAGTCATTGCAAGTCTGTTCTTCTCACAAACCACATATGGGTCCACCAGTGTCATTGGATGTGTGTTGTTTTCATGAACCACAGCCAGTGTCATTGCATGTGTGTTCTTCTCACAAAATCACACATGGATCCACTAGTGTCATTGCATGTCTACTCTTTTCATGAACCACACCAGTGTCATTGCATGTCTGTTCTTTCCACAAACCACACATGGATCGACCAGTGTCATTGCATGTGTTTTCTTTTCATGAACCAGAGTCATTGCATGTCTGTTTTTCCCACAAACCACACATGGATGCACCAGTGTCATTGGATGTGTGTTCTTTTCATCAACCACAGCTAGAGTCATTGCATGTGTGTTCTTCTCACAAATCACACATGGATCCACCAGTGTCATTGGATGTGTGTTCTTTTCACAAACCACAGCCAGAGTCATTGCATGTCTGTTCTTTCCACAAACCACACATGGATCCACTAGAGTCATTGCATGTGTGTTCTTTTCATGAACCACAGGCAGAGTCATTGCATGTGTGTTCTTCTCACAAACCACACATGGATCCAATAGTGTCATTGCATGTCTGTTCTTTTCATGAACCACAGCTAGAGTACTCGCATGTCTGTTCTTCTCACAAACCACGTAAGGATACACTAGTGTGATTGGATGTGTGTTATTTTCATGAAGAACACCCAGTGTCATTGCATGTGTGTTCTTCTCACAAACCACACATGGCTCCACCAGTGTCATTGCATGTCTGCTCTTTTCATGAACCACACCAGTGTCATTGCATGTCTGCTCTTTTGCATGTTTTACGTGGTTTGGGGCTTTCAAATAAGAACGGATCTTACCTATGAAACTGAACCACAACGTTGATATAAGTGCTATCAAGTGAAAAGTGTAAATTGGATCTATACTATGATGGGAGAGATAGACACCCGCAAAGCCACTTGTGCAAAGCAAGTTACACGTCAAGCATGGAGCAAGTCTCATGTGCGATGACATGTAAGGTTAGCCCGAGCCGCTTCATCCCACCATACCGCAAGATGCAAAGTACACAAAACAAAAGACGGCATGAGCACCAACGCCCACAAAACCATTGTGTTCTACTCGTGCAACAGATCTACGCATAGATACGGCTCTGATACCACTGATGGGTTCGTAGCATGGAAAACAAAAAAATTCTACCGCAAGAACAAACAAAACCAAGATCTAATCTAGATAAAAGCCAAGATCTAATCTATTAGACATGTGCAATGAGATAGATCTGTACTAACCCTCGTAGATCCGAAAGCGTTACGAGATTGGATCTCATGGTTGATGTAGTCGATCACTTGCCGATCTCAAGATCGTGTGGACGATCCTTCCGGCGCCACGTTCCGGCAGCGCTTCCGCAGTCGGTCACACGTGTGGAGTCGAAGCAGACCTTCCTCTCCCCGTTCCAGCAAGCAGCGGAGGTAGTAGATCTTCTCCATGGAATCCTAGCAGCACGACGGTGTGGTGGTGGTGGTGGAGTAGAGAATTCTGCAGGGCTACGCCTAAGCCTGAGCAGCGGGAAGGAGGAGGAGAGAGGCGGCGGCTAGGGTATGAAGTGGGAGAGGGCAAGGGGGTCGTCGCCCCCACCCCTCTATTTAAAGGAGGGAGGCGCCATGGGATGGGGAGTCCTAGTAGGACTCCCCTCCCTTCCTTGGCCGGCGGATTGGGAGGGGGAAAGGAGTCCTCCTCCCCCACGACTCCTTGTCTTGCCCCACAAGGACTCCTTGATCCTTTCTTGGTTTTCAAGCAAACTCCAAGAAATCTCCTAGAACCTTCCAGAACATTCCGAAACCTTCTAGAATCCCCATACAAATACTCTGGAACATTTCCTAACTTAGAAAATGATCCCCAATATATGAATCTCATTCTCTGGACAATTCCGGATCTCCTCGTGATGTCCTGGATCCAATCCGAGACTCCGAACAACATTCGGTCTCCAATGCATATTCCATATCTACTTAAAACAACTTCGAACCTTAAGTGTGTCACCCTACGGTTCGTGAATATGCAGACATGATGAAGACACCTCTCCGATCAATAACCATCAGCGGGATCTGGAGATCCATAATGGCTCCCACATACTCAACGATGACTTCGTGATCGATAGAACCATTAACATACGAAACCAATTCCCTTTGTCACACGATATTCTACTTATCCGAGGTTTGATCGTTGGTATCTCCATACCTAGTTCTACCTCGTTACTGATAAGTACTCTTTACTCATTCCATGTTATGTCATCCCTTGTGACCTAGTCACATGCTTGCAAGCTAACTAGATGACATTCCACCGAGAGGGCCCAGAGCATATATATCCGTCATATGGATGGACAAATCCCAATCTTGGTCCATGCGCTTCAACACATACTTTCAGAATACCCAATGACACCTTTATAACCACCCAGTTATGAAGTGGTGTTTGATGTCATCAAAGTACCCATCCGGTGATGGTGATTAACATAACCTCATGGTCAAAGGATTAGGTTACTATGCATTTGAAAGCTTACAGCAATACAAACTTAATGACTTGATCTTATGCTACGCTTACTATGGGTGTGTGTCCATCACATCACTCTCCTAATGATATAACCTTGTTATTAATGACATCCAATGTCCATGATCAGGAAACCATGATCATCATTTAATCAACAAGCTAGTTCCACAAGAGGCTTACTTGGGACTCTTTTATGTTTACAAAACACACATGTATCAGTGTTTCCTTATAATAAAATTATAGCATGGGATGTAAACATTCATCATAAACACAAAGCTAGTTGAAGATTTCGCCGCAACGCTTTGCTTGGCACTCCTCCAGCTCACTGCAGCACCATTCAAAATAAATACGTATCCAGACTGTGACTTCGAGTCATCTGGATCGGTGTTCCAACTAGCATCAGTGTAACCGTTTACAACAAGCTGTTCATCACCTCCATAAGAAAGAACCATATCCTTAGTCCTATTCAGGTACTTTAGGATATTCTTGACCGCTGTCCAGTGCTCCATTCCAGGATCACTTTGATATCTGCTAGTCAAACTAACAGCATGTGCTATATCCGGTCTTGTACACACCATGGCATGCATGATAGAACCTAAGGTCGAGGCATAGGGAATATTATTCATCTTTTCTCTATCTTCTGCCGTAGCCGGACTTTGAGTTTTACTCAAGGTCTTACCTAACAACATGGGCACGGACCCTTTCTTGCTCTCTTCCATTCTAAACTTCTTTAGAACTTTGTCTAAGTATGTACTTTGTGAAAGCGCTATTAGGCGTCTTGATCTATCTCTATAAATCTTGATGCCTAGAATATATGCCGCTTCGCCAAGATCCTTCATTGAAAAACTATTATTCAAATAGGTTTTGACGCTATTAAGAAGTTCTATATCATTCCCAATCAACAATATGTCATCAACATATTGTACTAGGAATGCTACAGAGCTCCCACTCACTTTCTTGTAAATACAAGCTTCTCCATAAGTTTGTATAAATCCAAAGTTTTTGATTACTTTATCAAAACGTTGATTCCAACTCCGGGATGCTTGCTTCAGTCCATAAATGGAACGCTGAAGTTTGCATACCTTGTTAGCATCTTTAGGATCGACAAAACCTTTGGGTTGTACCATATACAACTCTTCCTCAATGTCTCCATTAAGGAACGCCGTTTTGACATCCATCTGCCAAATCTCATAATCGAAATATGCAGCGATTGCTAACAAAATCCTCACAGACTTTAGCTTCGCTACTAGTGAGAAAGTCTCATCGTAGTCAACTCCTTGAATTTGTCGGAACCCTTTCGCGACAAGTCGAGCTTTATAGACGGTAACATTACCATCAACATCTGTTTTTCTTTTGAAAATCCATTTGTTCTCGACAGCCTTACGGCCATTCGGTAAGTCCACCAAAGTCCACACTTGGTTTTCGTACATGGATCCCATTTCGGATTTCATCGCTTCTAGCCATTTGTCAGAATCTGAGCTCACCATAGCTTCTTCATACGTCGCAGGGTCATCAGTGTTGTCCACCAACATGACGTTCAAGGAAGAGTCATACCAATCAGGAGTGGTACGAACTCTCGTTGACCTGCGAGGTTCAGCAGCAACTTCGTTCGAAGTTTCATGATCACCATCATGAGCTTCCTCTCCAATTGGTGCAGGCGGCACAAAAACATCTTCCGGTGCTGCGCTACTCTCAACTCCGAGAGAAGGTTCAATAACCTCGTCGAGTTCTACTTTCCTTCCAGTCACTTCCTTCGAGAGAAACTCCTTCTCAAGAAAGGATCCATTCTTGGCAACGAAAACTTTGCCTTCGGATCTATGATAGAAGGTATACCCAATTGTTTCTTTAGGGTATCCTATGAAGACACGTTTCTCCGCTTTGGGTTGAAGCTTATTAGGTTGTAACTTCTTTACATACGCTTCTCAACTCCAAACTTTAAGGAACGACAACTTAGGTTTCTTACCAAACCACAATTCGTACAGTGTCGTTTCAACGGATTTAGATGGTGCCC
The DNA here is from genome assembly GCA_916181665.1 of Avena sativa. Taxonomy (NCBI): domain Eukaryota; kingdom Viridiplantae; phylum Streptophyta; class Magnoliopsida; order Poales; family Poaceae; genus Avena; species Avena sativa. Next base: position 312,146,856 of record OV702291.1, read on the forward strand.
TATTTAAAGTGAATGCAGCTGTCTCTAATGCATAGCCCCAAAATGATAGCGGTAAATCTGTAAGAGACATCATAGACCGAACCATATCTAAGAGAGTTCGATTACGACGTTCGGACACACCATTACGCCGTGGTGTTCCCGGCGGTGTCAACTGCGAAAGTATTCCATATTTCTTTAAATGCATGCCAAACTCATAACTTAGATATTCACCTCCGCGGTCAGAACACAGAAACTTAATCTTCTTGTTACGATGATTTTCCACTTCACTTTGAAATTCCTTAAACTTCTCGAAAGTTTCGGACTTATGTTTCATAAAGTAGATATACCCATATCTACTTAAGTCATCCGTGAAAGTGAGAACATAACGATATCCACCACGCGATGCTACACTCATTGGACCGCACACATCGGTATGTATTATTTCCAATAAGTCTGTAGCTCGCTCCATTATTCCAGAGAATGGAGTCTTAGTCATTTTTCCCATTAGACATGCTTCGCATCTTTCAAGTGATTCAAAATCAAGTGATTCAAAATCAAGTGATTCAAGAAGTCCATCAGAATGGAGTTTCTTCATACGCTTCACTCCAATGTGACCAAGATGACAGTGCCACATGTATGTAGAATTATCATTCAATTTTATTTGTTTAGCATCTATGTTGTGAACATGTGTATCACTACTATCGAGATTCAATAAGAATAAACCATTCATCTCAGGTGCATTACCATAAAAGATATTACTCATATAAATCGAACAACCTTTATTCTTAGACTTAAAAGAGTAACCGTCTCGCAATAAACAAGATCCAAATATAATGTTCATGCTTAACGAGGCACCAAATAACAATTATTTAAATTTAAAACTAATCCCGAAGGTAGATGTAGAGGTAGCGTGCCGACAGCGATCACATCAACCTTGGAGCCATTTCCAACGCACATCGTCACCTCGTCTCTTGCTAGTCTTCGTTTATTCCGCAGCTCCTGTTTCGAGTTACAAATATGAGCAACCGAACCAGTATCAAATACCCAGGCACTACTACGATTACTAGTAAGATACACATCAATACATGTATATCGAATATACCTTTCTTCTTGATGTTGCCGTTCTTCAGATCTGCCAGGTACTTGGGGCTGTTACGCTTCCAATGACCAGCACCCTTGCAGTAGAAGCATTCAGTTTCAGGCTTAGGACCAGCCTTGGGCTTCTTAGCAGGTACGGCAGCTTTCTTGCCGTCCTTCTTGAAGTTGCCCTTTTTCTTAGGCTTGCCCTATTTCTTGAAATTGGTGGTCTTATTGACCATCAACACTTGGTGCTCCTTCTTGATCTCCACTTCAGCAGTTTTCAGCATGGACGATAGTTCAGGCAACGTCTTGTTCATGTAGTGCATATTGTAGTTCATCACAAAGTTCTTATAACTCGGTGGCAGTGATTGGAGGACACGGTGAATCCCTAACTCATTAGGAATCGTTATCCCCAACTCTTGGAGCTTGTTTGCGTGCCCAGACATGGTGAGCACGTGCTCGCTAATGGAGCTTCCCTCTTCCATCTTACAGTTACAGAATTTTTCGGAGGCCTCATAGCTCTCCACGGCCGCGTGAGTCTCAAAAATGATCTTGAGCTCCTTAATGATCTCGAACGGGTCGTGGTGCTCAAAACGCTTTTGGAGCTCCGTTTCTAAACCGTACAGGATGGCACACTGAACTGTGGAGTAATGATTTTTCCGAGTGGAGTAAACATTCTTTACGTCATCGGTGGCATCATCTGCAGGTGGGTCACCTAGCGGTGCTTCGAGCACATAGGTCATCTGACTAGCCCTGAGGACAATCTTCAGACCATGGAGCCAGTCCGTGAAGTTGCTTCCATTGTTCTTAAGCTTTTCTTTCTCTAGGAATGCATTGAAATTGATGGAGATATTCTCCATAATCTACAACAAATTTGCAAGTAGTTTAGACTAAGTTTATGATAAATTGAGTTCAATTTTAATTCTTAAAATTAACTAGGTGAACTCCCACTCAAAACAACATCCCTCACATTGTCTTAGTGATTACACGAACCAAGTCCACTACACCAAGTCCGATCTTCACGAGAGAAGATGTAGTTTCATCGGCGAACAATCTTCATGTTCATCATATCACTTATATGACTCGTGCTCTACCTTTCGGTATTCCGTGTTCCGAGACCATGTCTGTACATGCTAGGCTCGTCAAGATTAACCTTAGTTTCCGCATGTGCAAATCTGGCTTGCACCCGTTGTATGCACACATAGAATCTATCACATCCGATCATCACGAGATGCTTCGAGACGACGAGTCTTAGCAACGGCGCCAACTAAGGATGAACACTTTATTACTTGAAATTTAGTGAGAGGGATCATCTTATAATGCTACCGTCGCGATCTAAGCAATACAAGATGCATAAAGGATTAACATCACAGGCAATTCATAATTAGTGTGATATGATATGGCCCTTTCTTCTTGTGCCTTTGATCTCCATCTCCAAAGCACGGACATGATCTCCTTCATCACCAGCATTGCGTCAAGGTCAGTGGCGCCGCTTCATGGTTGTACATCATCACTAGCAACTATTACAACTACTTGGAATAAAGCTATTACAAGATGAATAGACACGCATGTCTTAATAGAATTAAAGACAACCATTAGGCTCCTGCCGGTTGCCATATTACAACAAGGATCATTGCATACATCAAATATAATCACAATCACATGATGGCCATATCACATCACAAAACCCCTGCAAAAACAAGTTAGACGCCTCTAATTTTCTTTGCATGTTTTACGTGGTTTGGGGCTTTCGAATAAGAACGGATCTTACCTATGAAACTGAACCACAACGTTGATACAAGTGCTATCAAGTGAAAAGTGTAAATTGGATCTATACTATGATGGGAGAGATAGACACCCGCAAAGCCACTTGTGCAAAGCAAGTTACATGTCAAGCATGGAGCAAGTCTCATGTGCGATGACATGTAAGGTTAGCCCGAGCCACTTCATCCCACCATACCGCAAGATGCAAAGTATACAAAACAAAAGACGGCACGAGCACCAACACCCACAAAACCATTGTGTTCTACTCGTGCAACAGATCTACGCATAGATACGGCTCTGATACCACTGATGGGTTCGTAGTATGGAAAACAAAAAATTTCTACCGCAAGAACGAACAAAACCCAGATCTAATCTAGATAAAAGCCAAGATCTAATCTATTAGACATGTGCAACGAGATAGATCTATACTAAACCTCGTAGATCCGAAAGTGTTACGAGATTGGATCTCGTGGTTGATATAGTCGATCACTTGCCGATCTCAAGATCGTGTGGACAATCCTTCTGGCGCCGCGTTCCGGCAGCGCTTCCGCAGTCGATCACACGTGCGGAGTCGAAGCAGACCTTCCTCTCCCTGTTCCAGCGAGCAGCGGAGGTAGTAGATCTTATCTACGGAATCCCAGCAGCACGACGGTGTGGTGGTGGTGGTGGAGTAGAGAATTCTGCAGGGCTTCGCCTAAGCCTGAGCAGAGGGAAGGAGGAGGAGAGAGGCGGCGGCTAGGGTATGAAGTGGGAGAGGGCAAGGGGGTGGCGCCCCCACCCCTCTATTTAAAGGAGGGAGGCGCCATGGGAGGGGGAGTCCTAGTAGGACTCCCCTCCCTTCCTTGGCCGGCTGATTGGGAGGGGGGAAGGAGTCCTCCTCCCCCATGACTCCTTGTCTTGCCCCACAAGGACTCCTTGATCCTTTCTTGGTTTTCAAGCAAACTCCAAGAAATCTCCTAGAACCTTCCAGAACATTCTGAAACCTTCTAGAATCCCCATACAAATACTCTGGAACATTTCCTAACTTAGAAAATGATCCCCAATATATGAATCTCATTCTCCGGACAATTATGGATCTCCTCGTGATGTCCTGGATCCAATATGAGACTCCGAACAACATTCGATCTCCGATGCATATTCCATATCTACTTAAAACAACTTCGAACCTTAAGCGTGTCACCCTACGGTTCGTGAATATGCAGACATGATGAAGACACCTCTCCGATCAATAACCATCAGCGGGATCTGGAGATCCATAATGGCTCCCACATACTCAACGATGACTTCGTGATCGATAGAACCATTAACATACGAAACCAATTCCCTTTGTCACGCGATATTCTACTTATCCGAGGTTTGATCGTCGGTATCTCCATACCTAGTTCTACCTCGTTACTGATAAGTACTCTTTACTCGTTCCATGTTATGTCATCCCTTGTGACCTAGTCACATGCTTGCAAGCTAACTAGATGACATTCCACCGAGAGGGCCCAGAGCATATCTATCCGTCATATGGATGGACAAATCCCAATCTTGGTCCATGCGCTTCAACACATACTTTCATAATACCCAATGACACCTTTATAACCACCCAGTTACGAAGCGGTGTTTGATGTCATCAAAGTACCCATCCGGTGATGGTGATTAACATAACCTCATGGTCAAAGGATTAGGTTACTATGCATTTGAAAGCTTACAGCAATACGAACTTAATGACTTGATCTTATGCTACGCTTACTATGGGTGTGTGTCCATCACATCATTCTCCTAATGATATAACCTTGTTATTAATGACATCCAATGTCCATGATCAGGAAACCATGATCATCATTTAATCAACAAGCTAGTTCCACAAGAGGCTTACTAGGGACTCTTTTATGTTTACAAAACACACATGTATCAGTGTTTCCTTATAATACAATTATAGCATGGGATGTAAACATTCATCATAAACACAAAGATATAATAATAACCACTTTTATTATTGCCTCTTGGGCATATCTCCAACATTTTGTTTTCATGAACCACAACCAGAGTCATAACATGTCTTTTCTTCCCACAAATCACACGTGGATCCACCAATGTCATTGAATGTGTATTCTTTTGATGAACCATAACTAGAGTCATTGCATGTGTGTTCTTCTCACAAACCACAGCTAGAGTCATTGCATGTCTGTTCTTTCCACAAACCACATATGGATCCACCAGTGTCATTAGGGGTGTGTTCTTTTCATGAACCACAGGCATAGTCATTGCATGTTTGTTCTTTTCACAAACCACATAAGGATCCACCAGTGTCATTTGATGTGTGTTCTTTTCATTAACCACACCCAATATCATTGTATGTGTGTTCTTGTCACAAACCACACATGGATCCACCAGTTTCATTGCATGTCTGTTCTTTTCAAACACCACAACCAGAGTCATTGCATGTCTGTTCTTTCCACAAACCACATATGGATCCACCAGTGTCCCTGTATGTGTGTTCTTTTCATGAACCACAACTAGAGTCATTGCATGTCTGTTCTTTTCACAAACCACAGCTAGAGTCATTGCATGTCTGTTCTTCTCACAAACCACATATGGATCCACCAGTGTCACTGGATGTGTGTTCTATTCATGAACCACAACCACTGTCATTGCATGTGTGTTCTTTTCACAAACCACACATGGATACACCAGTGTTGTTGCACGTCCGTTCTTTTCATTAACCACACCCAGTGTCATTGCATGTCTGTTCTTTCCACAAACCACACATGGATCCACCAGTGTCATTGCATGTGTTTTCTTTTCATGAACCACAACCAGAGTCATTGCATGTCTGTTCTTTCCACAAACCACACATGGATCCACCAGAGTCATTGCATGTGTGTTCTTTTCATGAACCACAGCCAGAGTCATTGCATGTGTGTTCTTCTCACAAACCACAGCTAGAGTCATTACATGTCTGTTGTTTCCACAAACCACATATGGATCCACCAGTGTTATTGGATATGTCTTCTTTCCATGAACCACAGCCATAGTCATTGCATGTTTGTTCTTTTCACAAACCACATAAGGATCCACTAGTGTCACTTGATGTGTATTCTTCTCATAAACCACACATGGATCCACCAGTTTCATTGCATGTCTGTTCTTTTCAAAAACCACAGCCAGAGTTATTGCATGTCTATTCTTTCCAGAAACCACATATGGATCCACCGGTGTCACTGGATGTGTGTTCTTTTCATGAACCACAGCTAGAGTCATTGCATGTCTATTCTTTTCACAAACCACAACTAGAGTCATTGCATGTATGTTCTTCTCACAAACCACATATGGATCCACCAGTGTCACTGGATGTGTGTTCTTTTCATGAACCACAACCACTGTCATTGCATGTGTGTTCTTTTCACAAACCACACATGGATCCACCAGTGTCATTGCATGTCTGTTGTTTTCATAAACCACACCCAGTGTCATTGCATGTCCGTTCTTTCCACAAACCACACATGGATCCAATAGTGTCATTGCATGTGTTTTCTTTTCATGAACCAGAACTAGAGTCATTGCATGTCTATTCTTCCCACAAACCACACATGGATCCACCAGTGTCATTGCATGTCTGTTATTTTCATGAACCACAGCTAGAGTCATTGCATGTCTGTTCTTTTCGTGAACCACAGCTAGAGTCATTGCATGTCTGTTCTTCTCACAAACCACATAAGGATACACCAGTGTCATTGGATGTGTGTTCTTTTCATGAACCACACCTAGTGTCATTGCATGTGTGTTATTATCACAAACCACACATGGATCCACCACTGTCATTGCATGTTTTCTCTTTTCATGAACCAACCCAGTGTTATTGTATGTATGTTCTTTCCAGAAACCACACGTGGATCCACCGGTGTCATTGCGTGTGTTTTCTTTTCATGAACCACAGCCAGAGTCATTGCATGTCTGTTTTTCCCACAAACCACACATGGATCCACTAGTGTCATTGGATGTGTGTTCTTTTCATGAACCCCACCTAGTGTCATTGCATGTGTGTTCTTCTCACAAACCACACATGGATCCACCAGTGTCATTGCATGTCTGCTCTTTTCATGAACCACACCAGTGTCATTGCATGTATGTTCTTTCCACAAACCACATATGGATCCACCAGTGTCACTGGATGTGTGTTGTTTTCCTGAACCACAACCAATGTCATTGCATGTGTGTTCTTCTCAAAAAGCACACATGGATCCACTAGTATCATTGCATTTCTGCTCTTTTCATGAACCACACTAGTGTCATTACATGTCTGTTCTTTCCACAAATCACACATGGATCCACCAGTGTCATTGCATGTGTTTTCTTTTCATGAACCACAATAGAGTCATAGCATGTCTGTTCTTCCCACAAACCACACATGGATCCACCAGTGTCATTGGATGTGTGTTCTTTTCATGAACCACAACTAGAGTCATTGCATGTGTGTTCTTGTCACAAACCACATCTAGAATCATTGCATATCTGTTCTTTCCACAAACCACATATGGATCGACCAGTGTCATTGGATGTGTGTTCTTTTCATGAACCATAGCCATAGTCAGTGCATGTATGTTATCTTCACAAACCATATCAGGATCCATCAGTGTCATTGTATGTGTGTTCTTTTCATTAACCACACCCAGTGTCATTGCATGTGTGTTCTTCTCACAAACCATACATGGATCCACCAGTGTCATTGCATGTCTGTTCTTTTCACAAACCACAGCTAGAGTCACTGCATGTCTGTTCTTTCCACAAACCACATTTGGATCCACTAGTGTCACTAGATGTGTGTTATTTTCATGAACCACAACTAGAGTCACTGCATGTGTGTTCTTTTCACAAACCACGGCTAGAGTGATTGTATGTGTGTTCTTCTCACAACCCACATATGGATCCACCAGTGTCACTGGATGTGTGTGCTTTTCATGAACCACAGCTAGAGTTATTGCATGTTTGTTCCTCTCGCAAACCACATATGGATCCACCAGTGTCACTGGATGTGTGTTGTTTTCCTGAACCACAACCAATGTCATTGCATGTGTGTTCTTCTCAAAAAGCACACATGGATCCACTAGTATCATTGCATTTCTGCTCTTTTCATGAACCACACTAGTGTCATTACATGTCTGTTCTTTCCACAAATCACACATGGATCCACCAGTGTCATTGCATGTGTTTTCTTTTCATGAACCACAATAGAGTCATAGCATGTCTGTTCTTCCCACAAACCACACATGGATCCACCAGTGTCATTGGATGTGTGTTCTTTTCATGAACCACAACTAGAGTCATTGCATGTGTGTTCTTGTCACAAACCACATCTAGAATCATTGCATATCTGTTCTTTCCACAAACCACATATGGATCGACCAGTGTCATTGGATGTGTGTTCTTTTCATGAACCATAGCCATAGTCAGTGCATGTATGTTATTGTCACAAACCATATCAGGATCCACCAGTGTCATTGTATGTGTGTTCTTTTCATTAACCACACCCAGTGTCATTGCATGTGTGTTCTTCTCACAAACCATACATGGATCCACCAGTGTCATTGCATGTCTGTTCTTTTCACAAACCACAGCTAGAGTCACTGCATGTCTGTTCTTTCCACAAACCACATTTGGATCCACTAGTGTCACTAGATGTGTGTTATTTTCATGAACCACAACTAGAGTCACTGCATGTGTGTTCTTTTCACAAACCACAGCTAGAGTCATTGTATGTGTGTTATTCTCACAACCCACATATGGATCCACCAGTGTCACTGGATGTGTGTGCTTTTCATGAACCACAGCTAGAGTTATTGCATGTTTGTTCCTCTGACAAACCACATATGGATCCACCAGGGTCACTGGATGTGTGTTGTTTTCCTGAACCACAACCAATGTCATTGCATGTGTGTTCTTCTCAAAAAGCACACATGGATCCACTAGTATCATTGCATTTCTGCTCTTTTCATGAACCACACTAGTGTCATTACATGTCTGTTCTTTCCACAAATCACACATGGATCCACCAGTGTCATTGCATGTGTTTTCTTTTCATGAACCACAACCAGAGTCATTGCATGTCTGTTCTTCCCACAAACCACACATGGATCCACCAGTGTCATTGGACATGTGTTCTTTTCATGAACCACAACTAGAGTCATTGCATGTGTGTTCTTCTCACAAACAACACATGGATCCACCATTGTCATTGGATGTGTGTTCTTTTCACAAATCACAGCCAGAGTCATTGCATGTCTGTTCTTTCCACAAACCACACCTGGATCCACCAGTGTCATTGCATGTGTGTTCTTTTCATGAACCACAACCAGAGTCATTGCATGTGTGTTCTTCTCACAAACCACACATGGATCCAACAGTCTCATTGCATGTCTGTTCTTTTCATGAACCACAGCTAGAGTACTTGCATGTCTGTTCTTCTCACAAACCACACAAGGATACACTAGTGTCATTGGATGCCTGTTATTTTCATGAACCACACCCAGTGTCATTGCATGTGTGTTCTTCTCACGAACCACACATGGATCCACCCGTGTCATTGCATGTCTGGTCTTTTCATGAACCACACCAGTGTCATTGCATGTGTTTTCTTTTCACAAACCATAGCTACAGTCATTGCATGTCTGTTCTTCTCACAAACCACATATGGATCCACCAGTGTCACTGGATGTGTGTTCTTTTCATGAACCACAACTAGAGTCATTGCATGTGTGTTCTTTCCACAAACCACATATGGATCCACCAGTGTCACTAGGTGTGTGTCCTTTTCGTGAACCACAACAAGTGTCATTGCATGTGTGTTGTTCTCACAAACCACACATGGATCCACCAGTGTCATTGCATGTCTGTTCTTTTCATTAACCACACCCAGTGTCATTGCATGTCTGTTCTTTCCAGAAACCACACATGGATCCACCAGTGTCATTGCATGTGTTTTATTTTCAGGAACCACAACCAGAGTCATAGCATGTCTGTTCTTCCCACAAACCACACATGGATCCACCAGTGTCATTGGATCTGTGTTCTTTTCAAGAACCACAACTAGAGTCATTGCATTTGTGTTCTTCTCACAAACCACAGCTATTGTCATTGCATGTTTGTTCTTTCCACAAACCACATATGGATCCACCAGTGTCATTGGATGTGTGTTCTTTTCATGAACTACAGCCATAGTCATTGCATGTTTATTCTTTTCCCAAACCACGTAAGGATCCACCAGTGTCATTTGATGTGTGTTATTTTCATTAACCACACCCAGTGTCATTGCATGTGTGTTCTTCTCACAAAACCACACATGGATCCACCAGTGTCATTGCATGCCTGTTCTTTTCACAAACCACAACTAGAGTCATTGCATGTCTGTTCTTTACACAAACTACATATGGATCCACCAGTGTCACTGGATGTCTGTTATTTTCATGAACCACGGCTAGAGTCATTGGATGTCTGTTCTTTTCACAAACCACAGCTAGAGTCATTCCATGTCTGTTCTTCTCACAAACTACATATCGATCCACCAGTGTCACTAGATGTGTGTTCTTTTCGTGAACCACAACCAGTGTCATTGCATGTGTGTTCTTCTCACAAACCACACGTGGATCCACCAGTGTCATTGCATGTCTGTTCTTTACATTAACCACACCCAGTGTCATTGTGAGTCTGTTCTTTCCACAAACCACACATGGATCCACCAGTGTCATTGCATGTGTTTTCTTTTCATGAACCACAACCAGAGTCATTGCATGTCTGTTCTTCCCACAAATCACACATGGATCCACCAGAGTCATTGCATGTCTGCTCTTTTCTTGAACCACACTAGTGTCATTTCATGTGTGTTCTTCTCACAAACCACACATGGATCCACCAGTGTCATTGGATGTGTGTTCTTTTCACAAACCACAACCAAAGTCATTGCATGTCTGTTCTTTCCACAATCCACACATGGATCCACCAGTGTTATTGCATGTGTGTTCTTTTCATGAACCACAACCAGAGTCATTGCATGTGTTTCTTCTCACCAACCACACATGGATCCACCAGAGTCATTGCATGTCTGTTCTTTCTAGAAACCACACATGGATCCACCAGTGTCATTGCATGTGTGTTCTCTTCATGAACCACAACCAGAGTCATTGCATGTGTGTTATTCTCATAAACCACATATGGATCCACCAGTGTCACTGGATGTGTGTTCTTTTCATGAACCAAGCTAGAGTCATTGCATGTTTGTTCTTCTCACAAACTACATATGGATCCACCAGTGTCACTGGATGTGTGTTATTTTCATGAACCACAGCCAGTGTCATTGCATGTGTGTTCTTCTCACAAACCACACATGGATCCACTAGTGTCATTGCATGTCTACTCTTTTCATGAACCACACCAGTGTCATTACATGTCTGTTCTTTCCACATACCACATATGGATCCACTAGTGTCACTGGATGTGTGTTCTTTTCATGAACCACAACTAGAGTCATTGCATGCCTTTTCTTCTCACAAACCACATATGGGTCCACCAGTGTCATTGGATGTGTGTTCTTTTCACAAACCACAACCAGAGTCATTGCATGTCTGTTCTTTCCACAAACAACACATGGATCCACAAGTGTCATTGCATGTGTGTTCTTTTCATGAACCACAACCAGAGTCATTGCATGTGTGTTCTTCTCACAAACCACACATGGATCCACCAGTGTCATTGCATGTCTATTCTTTTCATGAACCACAACTAGAGTACTTGCATGTTTGTTCTTCTCACAAACCACATAAGGATACACCAGTGTCGTTGGATGTGTGTTCTTTTCATGTCAAATGGGTAGATCCAGAGTGGCCCAAATCGATGAAGAAAATGCTGGACAAACTATGGTAAATGACTGTTTAGTTGAAAGAATCCGTATTCAGCTCACTTCTTGACAGTGTTGATATGAAGCTATGGGAACCAGATGACACGACCAAGCTTAACCGAGATCTCAGGAGGGTGCAAGAAGAGGTTAGCAAAGTCGAGAAGGAGAGGGACGTGGCGTTGGCCATGAAGGCTAAAGAAGAGCAAGAACTGACTCAAGCAAGGAATGATCTTCACTAGGCCAAAGTCCTGCAGTTCACAACTACGAGTATTGACAAGTGCATGAGGAAAAATGCAGAGAAACAATTGAAGCTTTGCAAGCAAGATGCTAAAAGGAAGGAGCAGACGATTCAATCCTTGCTCTCGCAGTAAGATGCGCATCGGGCTAAGATTAGGAAGATCAAGGAGATGTGTGATAACTAGTTCTATTTAGCTTAACCTCCGTGCCTTTTCAAGTTGTAATAGTTGTACTTGTTGACCTAGCGATCTGAACTAGTGGTCCCGGAGTCCCAGGAGGAAAAAAAATTGGTCGCCCGTTAATTTGTCTTAACCCTGCATTACTTTCTTTTGTCTGATCATGGTGGTATTCTAACATTGGTGGTTTGTTTAAACGTAATCTACGTGGATTGTGCCGCATGCAAATGGCACAACCACAATTTATAAAGTGGAAGCACGTACACCCGGTTACTGGAGATCCGGGAGCTTCGCCAGATGCAGGGGATGCAGGAGCAGGGAGGTGGTGAGATAGATGGGCTCAAGATTAGGCCAGAAAGTGGTACCGATTTCCTCCTCATCTGGGCATTATCGGTTGCCATTGCTGTTTATGTTGCCATGTCATTGTGCAGCAGCTAAAATAAGTTGCTGCTTCGTAGAGTTTAGCGGCTTAAATAATTTATTTCTGTGCCACTTACATTACATCGAATTTGGAGACATTCTACCCCTCAGCAATCGTGGAACCGGTGCTGCGTGTTTTCAGATAGTAGTGGCACAATCACAATTTCGGATTCAACTACTGAATCGGGTGTTTCCAAACTCTAAGTCACAGTACATTTTACTTAGAGAACGTGGGTAGATTGTTTTGGCCAGCAAAGTTCCACACACAGAGCTCCAGAATTTAACTGAATTACATATATAGGTTCAAGTTCAACATATTACTATGCATCTTCATTGCCAGCAGCCTTCTTCCGCAGCCTGGGTGCCAAGCCTTCACGTCCACTAGCTTCTTCATTTCCCGCCTTCTTCCTCTTCCTCGGTGCCAATTTTCTTAGCTTCACGTACTCTGCATCACCGGGACAATCAGCACCAGAATTGTGTCCAACATCATCTTTCCACTCGTTTTTACCTTCTTCGGGCAGCAAAATGACTGACCCGACAGTCATGTTTCTAACCTTGTGGCGCTTCCTGTCAAAGAAACAGGACTATTGCATAACTGCCCAATATCTACAAAGTAAATAAAAGAAAAATTACAATTCAGCACAAACATGCGAACACCAAGAGACTTTTGCTTACAGGAGCTAATTGGGTTCGAGCGACCACCCTGTCCAAGAATAGAAGGGCGACTCCTAGTTACAGTAGCTTCCACATCCAGTACATCACAATTTAGCTCAAACATGCAATTAGAAGCATACCTTTTTCATCAACCCAATTAGCTGACTATTACACGTTCGAGGAACCATGATGTCACGTTCATCCATGAAGCTGAACTTTGTAGTCTGCTTCGGCCATAATTCATCATGATTACATAGAGCAGCAACCATACCAGATATAGTGCAGATCTGTGCAGGCGCTTCTTCCATCGTGATACAATGGTGTCCATACCACTTGCCCTTCACCCTTACTGATTTAGAGTCGTACCTGAAGAAGACTACCGTAACTAGGTAAGGGTGGTCTGCGGAGATCCCACTTGACAGAAAACTATGGATAAAATATGTTTGTCAGTGTTGGGCTAACAAACAATGGTAGGTTCAGTAGCCAGCTAGCAGTTATAATTAGTGCGAATAGCAAAGAGAAGGGTAGCTCACCCACATGTAGCCAGAACTTCTTCTTCCTTGGTAGTAGGATCTGCCATCCCCCGAGCTGCTCGGCTCGTCGGCAGCGGAGGCGGGCTAGAGCCTCGCAACGGCGGCTACGGCATGCGCCATTGGAGCTCGGGATCAGCGACTGGGCGCAGCAACTTGGTGCCGGAAGTCAAATGTCTGAAGGGATCGTCCTGCTTGGAGGGTGGATATCGATGCCGCCGGTTCTAGGGGAAAGGAGGGAATGGATTTGTGAAATTGGTCAACGCATCCAATCCACTTAGTTCCTCGATTTGCCTAAGAGGTTGCCGCATTGGCACTCGCATCACAGACAGATGACCGACATGTGGGTCCCGACCGTCTACTTCACGAGGCAGTTTAACATAATGTTTGTATTTGGCAGGGGTGAGATGAGTTTGCCTTGAAATGGCCCCTTTGAGTAGTTAGCAGCCCAACTTTACGAAACGCGGCAATTACAGGGAACTTGGGTACCGCCATGCACTCCCCATGAACTTTCGGGCCGCAAATAAACAATCCCCTATACTTGTGGGTCATCAGAGGGTGTGCCACAGATCGTGCGTATGGCAAGATCGTCAGGCCTAGTTGGTGATGATGTGGGTTCGCGCGTCAATCAGCTAACCATTGGAGGCGAACATGTTGTTAACCGGTCGTGGTTCGTTGGTGGAGTTTGCGGCGTTTCCACCCACGACTGGAGCTGTTGTGGCTCGAGTGGTGGGCAGTTGACGGTGTTGGAAATCATTCGTTCGCTAGGCCGGCTGCTGGAGGCCGCGCGACTGCCAGTCGAGTGGGACTACATCCGTCCCCATGGGTGGATTCCCGTGGCTTGCTGCTGCACCGCTCTAGCGAGCAGGGTCTGAGTGTACATGACCTATAGTGATCCGTCTCCCGTGAGGTTGAGGTTGGCGACTATAGCTTGTCCCATGATGAAATTTTTCCATTTGGGTGGAGTAGATTGGGAGCCCATTGGCGTCAAGCTCCTATGGCATGATCATGATCTGCTGCTGCTCCAGAGGAGGCGAGCGGCGAGGTGGTGGTGAGGCTCCATGTGCGGGTGCCCCAGCGGTCGAGCGACTGTCTCTTGGTGGTGCGTTGCGGTAGTGTTTGAGCTCGGCTGTGCTTGTGGGGTCACGCTTGTCGTTGAAGTTTAGGGTGTGGCCTTGAACGGTAGGGTTGAGGTGTCTCCTGATGCAACGTTGGTGGTAGAGCGATAGCTCCTATGCCGTTTGCTGCTTGAGGTGGAATTTCTCGTGCTCGGCGAGTTCCTTCGCGACTGCGCCTCTAGTTGCTGGCGGTGCTCCTCGACTTCCGCCGCCATCGCTGTTGGCGAAAGGGGCATGGTGAAGGGGTCTAGTGGTGCATTGCTACCCACCACGTAGATGTCATTGTAGCGCTTGGATCTGGTGTGGCCCTCATCAGGGGACTCTGATCCGGAGTCAGAGTCGAAGATCCCGAGGATGGATGGGTCCTTGAAATCATCGGCATTGGAGACTCACGTGATGGACTCCATGTGTGATGCGGAGGTGATGGATCCAGCGACCGAAGCAGGGGTCGCCGAGTCGGCGTCATCACAGAGAGCCGCGTCACTCCCGGCCGCATCACTCGCGACCGAGTCATACTCAGAGGCAAGGAGGGTGATGGTGCGGACCTATTCCTCCGAGAGTAGATCCCACGGAGGCGATCCGTTGGTGGTGTTTAATCCCGCCGCTTCCTCCAGGTTGATGGCATCCATGAACCCGACGAAGAGGTTGATGGTGCCGACTGGAATCACTGCGGCATGGGTGACCAGGCACGACGCCGATATGTAGCTTATCGGCAGGATCTAAAAGAATCCTCCATTGGCAACCATGCAACCGATGGCGAGTGGCCGATCGATCAGAGTGTAGGGTCTCGCCGTAGATCTCAGTCTAGACTGGACAAGCTCCATGGTGGGCGCCACTATCGTGGGAATGGCCATGGTAGTCGCTACCAGGGGTAGCGATTGATTCGATTGAGGGCAAGAGGGAGTCGCCATCCGTGGATCGAGATTGAGGACACACACAGGGATTTACCCAGGTTCGGCCTCCCGTAGGGTAAACACCTACTTCCTGCTTGATTGTATTGATTGCGAGTGGATTACAAGGTGGGCGAGCTCGGCGGCTAGGCAGCGAGTCGCTTGGATGGGGTAGCTAATAGCTCATGAGTACAATGAGTATAGTAGGGAGGTTTATATAGGGTCACCTCGCTAGGGTTTACAAGATTACAACCAAATCAGTTTCGGTTTCGGAGGGTTTGACCTAATCCAATTGGGCCTAACTGAGGTCTTGGGCCTTCAACTTCAAGTCGTCGGGCTTCATTAAAGTCTCCCTCCAGTCGCCACACTAGCAGACCCATTCTTCATGGTCCTAGGCCAGTCGAATCCTCCTTTTGGGCATACACCGATTGGTATATCCCTATCAGCGGCAAAGCAAACCACTAGTTCATCAAGTTGTAGCTCGTTGCGGGTGCCAAGCTTGCTCTTTCCTGGGTACACGTGCACCATACGACGATTAATCTTGAGGAAATTGTGAGAGGCCTTCCTCCCCCTCTAGGGGTGGTCTTGTGTCTATGGCCCCACATTATGAACCTACTCGGCAAACAACTATCAGGATAATCCGTCGACTCCTTGAATACGATGAAGATTTTTCATTAAGTTCCTTGTGTAATTGTCGGGTTGTTCCCTGTAAACAACATGTATACTTTGTAAAATAATTTTTAAAAAAGATTTTATTACGAACTAAATATTATGTGTCTTTGCAAAGACTTATTGCGCTTTACACCTTATGCAAGAACTTTTTGTTAGCCTGATGCCTGTTAGGCTGAATCAACTACTCGAGTCATAGTGTGTTGAGTGTTTTTGCACGTAAAGTCGATAATGTGTTAAGTTTATGCAGCCGCCAATTATTGGGTGTACTATATTAGGTTGGTTAGATTAGCCCCCAAGTATCTTTTGATAAAAGTAAAGTAAATTGAAATAAAGACTCAGTGCAGGGAACTTAGCTTTATTGAATATCGGGTACAAAGGTAGATGTTGGCTGAGTAGCCTGGTTGTAGGCCTGATTGATAGAAGGTATGCAGGTAAATGTTTTAGCTAAGTAGCCTGACCATAGGCCTTATTGAAAGTAAATACTGAAAGAATAAATTCCTAAGCATAGAAATGACGCAGTTGTGCGACGTTCCACGAGTTGGAGCTCTTGACTCTTGTCTTCTTATCCTAGAGGCGATATGCTCCTCTAGGGATCACCTCTGTGACGATGTAGGGTCCTTCCCATGGCGACTCCATCTTGTTTGATACGAAGGACTAGATGACCCACATTGAAGGACATGGGACGTACCCAACTGTTGGGGTAGTTGTGCAAGTTCTACTAGTATGATGCCGATCTGGCGAGTGCGATATCTCTCACTTCATCAAGTGTGTCGAAATCATATTCACGTGCTTCCATAGAAGTTGCTTCATCATAGGCGATGACTCATAGAGCTTCATGAGTTATCCACAGGAAACATGGCCTCAGTGTTGTGAACCATGAAGAAAGGTGTTTCCTGCATAGCAATGTTTGGATTTGTTCGTAAGCTCCATAGGGCGGAGGGTACCTCATCTACCCAATCGCCTTTTGCCCTTTCAGTGGTGCTAAGAGCCTTTTCTTGATGTTACTGAGTCCGTTGGCCTTCTCCAACTGACTGTTGGTTTGCGGGTGCGCAACCGATGCATAGTTTAGTTGAATGCCCATCTCTTTGCAATAGTCCTGGAACTCTCCTGAGGTGAAGTTGGATCCATTGTCGGTGATGATGCCATGGGGGACCCCGAAGCGAAAAACTATCGACTTGATGAAGTTCACCGCTTATGTGGCATCTTGGCTGGTGGCGGGCATTGTCTTAATCCACTTGGTGAATTTGTCAACTACGACGAGCAGATAAACATGTCCAATTGGGAATGAACTGTGAAGTTGGCCTACCATGTTGAATCCCCATTGGGCGAAAGGCCAGGCCAAAGGGATGGGAGCCAATTCCTCTATGGGTGCATAAGGTTTTGTGGAAAACCTTTAGTACGCTTAACGTGTGCACATGATGTCCTTGGCATATTGAACCATAGTGAGCCAATACAATCCTACCTAGAAGGCCTTGGCCTCTATTTTTGGCTACTAGCGTGATGGCCACAAATGCCTTCATGGATGTCCTTGAGGAGGACTTTTCCTTCTTCGGGTGTCACGCATCACTGGATAACATCCGAGATACTTCACTTGTAGAGTTCACCCTTTACTACTCTGAAATCCTTGGAGCAACGAGAAATCTACCGTGCTTCGATTGGGTCATCCGGGAGATCTAGATTTATTAGGTATTCTAGGCATGGTTGCATACATGTGAGCTCGATCATCATGACGTCCTTAGGTTCAACATAGTCTTCTTGTGTGAATTTCTCGGGTCAGGAGCTGGTGCAGCCCCCCGAGTTAGTTTGTGGCTTATCCCCCTTACATGCATTTGGTTCCGAGGTATCAATGATTTTTTGACTTTGATGGAGCGTCACTGATCTATTCCCAAAGGACTCCAAGTTGTATGGGCAAACAGAACGAGCTGATGTTGGCCATATTGTCAACTTCTTCATTGCTTCCTCTTCTAATGTGGGAGACCTCACATCCATCAAAATTGCCCTCCATGACGTTATACATGTCGTGGTACACGACCATGTTATCACTGATGGCATCACACTTGTTTATCGCATGTTGTGCGACGAGATTCGAGTCCCCGAAAATCTGAAAGCAAGTTCCACCGCTAGCGTTGTCCATACGCATGCCGTGCAACAAGGCCTCATATTCAGCTTCATTGTTGGATGCATTCTGAAAGCTCATCCGTGGTATTTAGTGCATCATGTATCCTTGAGGCGACATAAGTACAACACCGGCACCTGCTCCTTCAGTTCTTTTGGATCTGTCAAAGTACATGGTCTAGGTGTTAGGGTGACCCCTTAAGGTTGCCTGATTTTTCATGAATCTCTATGGAAATCGAGGTGAAGGCGAATGGGGGTGAGGGAGAGGATGAAATCGAAGAACACACACGCGAAGAACAAGATGAACACACTCACACGCGATACATAATACAATCCTATAGCTCACGCTGACGGCAACCGGCCCGACACAATCCCTAGGATTGGTGGCGGGCAAGAACTTGGAGAAGGGACACCGATTCCAAGGCCTTGTACAACTTGAACGCACTATGCAAAGCTTAAGAGGTTGGGGGATAATTGGTGCTCCTTGTCAAGGAGAATGAGACTCAAATTAGATAGATCCTCAAAGGGGTTTCTTCTAATTCAATTATCCAAGTCTAGGGTTACAATAAGGAGGAGGTGGTCTATACATAGGCAAACAACTAAGCAGGGGTTGTTTGGGAAAAAGGATAAGTTCTGGATGGACTTGGGAGTACATGGGTTGAAGGTCCAACTGTCTATGCATAGGCCCATCACTTATGCCAGAGACTCCAGAATTGTGGGGTCGGAGACTCTAGCCGAGGCATAGACTCCGTAGTAGTGGTCGAAGACTCCAGATGTGTTCCAGAGCCTTGCAGGTGCATCCGGGTGTGGATGATCCGGAGACTCTAGGTACGTGTTGGCGGGGACTCCGGGCGGGGCCGGAGACTTCGGATTTGGGTCGGAGATTCTGGACGATTCTAGAGGCTTCCAACCTAGCACTATGCGGTAGAGGGGCGGAGACTTCAGGTGGTTGAGGGCGGAGACTCTGGTCCTGGAGGCGACTTTTTGCATGTTCATCTTCCGAAATGGTTGAATGACTTGTCGGGGCTTCGTACCTGAGTATGCACATCATATGAGCATGAGGTAGCAAGC
The DNA here is from genome assembly GCA_916181665.1 of Avena sativa. Lineage (NCBI taxonomy): Eukaryota > Viridiplantae > Streptophyta > Magnoliopsida > Poales > Poaceae > Avena > Avena sativa. The sequence goes on from OV702291.1 coordinate 312,166,437, forward strand.
CATTCAGTGGTGTATCAAAGTCACACAAAGATAAGAGCAAATTCAGGTCCACCCCCTGGCTAATGTAGGAGTTTGGCTCGAGCACGGGTGATTGGTCCACTCAGGGGACTTGGCGTAGTAGATGCAGTGGCGTTGATAGGACGGGCTGCATCAGGTCCACCCCCTTGGGAAAGAGCCATCCTCGACTCTTCATCCTCATCATCTCCATGGAATGGCGATAGGTCCTTCACATTGAACGTATCGCTCACGAGATACTTGGGAGTTAGGATGTTGATGATTTATACATTGTTGTTGATCTTCTTAAGGACCTTGAAAGGGACATCTCCTCTTGGTTTAAGATTGGAATCACGTTCCTTGGGGAAGCAGTCCCTGCTTAGGTGTATCCACACAAGGTCACCTTGTTCGAAGATCATCTGTTTCTTGGTCTTGTTTCGCCTTGACGTTTGGCGAAGAACTTGTTGCTCAATTGTAGCTCTTGTGTCTTCATGTAGTTTCTTCATTGCTTGAGCGCTCTTGTCAATGTCCATATTGGTGCGCTCATGGAGAGGAAGCGATAGGATGTCGAGCACAGTGAGGGGCTCAAAACCATAGACGATCATGAATGGACTCTTCATTGTTGTGGAGTTCTTGGCTCGATTGTAGGCGAACTTGTTGTGGGGAATGCATTCCTCCTAATCCTTAAGATTATTCTTGATCAACACATGAAGGAGTGTTCCGAGGCTTCGGTTGATGACCTCGGTTTGGCCATCGATTTGTGGGTGTAAGGCGCACGAGATGAGGAGTTTGATGCCAAGCTTGGACATTAGCTTCTTCCACATGTAACTCATGAATTTGACGTCGCCATCAAAGACGATGGTTCTTGGCACACCATGAAGATGACCTATTTCCTTGAAAACAGATTTGCAATATGTGAAGCATCATCGGTCCTTAGGCACGAAATGAAGTGTGCCATCTTTTAAAAGTGATCCACTACCACAAATATTGAATCATGACCATGCTTAGATCTAGGCAATCCTAACACAAAGTCCATGCTAATGTCCGACCAAGGTGCATTAGGAATATGCAATGGCATATAAATACCTAATGGGTTAGATTTAGACTTAGCTTTGGTCAGCCTCTTCGTTGCTTTCATGGACGATGTGCCAGAGCTCACAACCATCGAAATCTCCCTAGAGTGTGTTGTAGAGGTCACGGTAGGAGATTATGTTGTCGTTGATGGAATCACACTTGTTCATTGTTTGTTGTATGACGAGGTAGGATTCGCTGTATATCGTCAGGCGAGTGGCGCCACAGGCTTTTGCCATCCGCATCCCATGGATAAGGGCATCGTACTCTGCTTCGTTGTTTGATGCTCGGAACTTCATCTGCATATGTAGCGCATCTTGTCACCTTGCGGGGATGTCATGATGACACCAGCACCCACTCCTTCTTGGCACTTGGATACGTCAAAGTGCATTGTCCATACACTCGACATGTCTGGGGTCTCCGGCAGCTGGAGCTCCATCCAATGGACTAAGAAATCCGAGAGCACCTACGACTTTATCGCTGAGCAGAGCTCGTAGGTAATGTACCATGGGGACAACTCGATTCTCTAGAGGGCGACTCACCTTGTTGCTTCGGGGTTATTGAGGACGTGAGATAACGGAGAGTTGTTGACCACCACTATCGGATGCTCCATGAAGTAGTGGTGCAATCGACGTGCTGCCATGAACATGCCATACGCCAGCTTCTGATAGTGCGGGTACCGCTGCTTGGTGGGCATGAGCACCTCGCTGAGGTAGTACACGAGCCATTGTACCCCGTGTATCTTGCCTTCCTCAGCCCTTTCAACCATGAGAGCGGTGCTGACCACCTGGTGCGTGGCGGATATGTACATCAACATAGGTTCCTTCTTCTGGGGGTGACTAGGACTGATGAGGTTGATAGTAGGCGCTTGAGTTCGTCAAAGGCTTCTTGTGCTTCGTCGGTCCACTCGAACATGTCCGTCTTGCAGAGGAGTTGGTAGAAGGGGATGACCTTTTTTCCCATCTGACTAATGAACCTGCGAGGTCCATGATTCGCCCGGCGAGCTGTTGGATGTCTTTGATATTCTTTGTCTTCTCCATGGCTAGTATAGCCTTGTTTTTTTTCGGGTTTGCCTCGATTCACCTTGCGGAGATGAGGTACCTGAGTAGTTGCCAGGATGGGATGTCGAAGGCGCACTTTTCCGGGTTCACCTTGATTCTATAGAGGTCGAGGTTGTTGAAGGTCTCACAGAGATCATCAATGAGTGTTGTGCTCTCTTTTGTCTTGACCACTATGTCATCGACACAGACTTGGATGTTGTGGCCTATTTGGTTCTTCAGACAGGCCTACATGCACATTTGATAGGTGGCTCCCACGTTCTTCAGCCCGAAGGCCATTGTGTTGTAGCAGTAGACGTTGTATCGTGTGATGAAGGCCGTATTTTCCTAGTCGTCCACCTTCATCCAGATCTGGCTATATCCTGAGTAGGCATCGATGAAGGAGAGGCGTTCGCACCCCACGGTGGAGTCGATTATTTGATTAGGGATGTGGTCCTTTAGGCAATGCTTGTTTAGGGATGTGAAGTCCACGCACATCTGTAGTATGTCCATGTCCTTCTTTGGCACCAGCACAGGGTTAGCTACCCAGGTGCTTTCCTTGATCTCATGGATGAAATCGGCATCGAGGAGTCTGTTGACTTCCACGCCTACAACCTTGGCCTTTTATTCTAACAGCTGTCGCATCGACTACTAGATTCGTCGTGCATTGGGGTACATGTTGAGTGTGTGCTTGGCGAATTTCCTGGGGACTCCTGGCATATCCACAGGACACCAAGCGAAGATTTCCTAGAGCTCATGAAGCAATTCTACAAGCATGAGTTCCTATGTAGGACCCAGGTTGTTGGCGATGAGGGCCGTCTTGGAGGGGTCCGTTGGGTGGATCTGGACCTCCTTGGTTTTAACCGCGGAGTCGAACGATTGATTAGGTGTGTTTTTACTACTCAAAGGAGGAAGACTATTGTCCGTCGACTCCTTGAGCCTTGCCAGATCCTCTTGCATGCCGAAAGTTTGGGAGATTCTGTTGAATTCCCTGTCGCAGTTATCGGATTGGGTGAAGCTTCCTTGGACGGTGATGACACCATTCGGGCCTGGCAGCTTCAGCATGAGGTACGTGTAGTGCGGTACCACCAAGAATCTTGCGAATGCCACACGACCAAGTATGGCGTGGTATTGATATGGCCAATTGAACTCCTCGAATTTGAGATAATGTCAAGGTGGATTTTTCCTAGGGGGTAGATTCCCTTGCCTAGTACAATGCCATGGAAGGTGGTGTCGGATATCTCTAGGCTGGAGAGTGGGATTCGCATGGCACGCAAGGTGCTAGCAAACATGAGGTTGATGGCATTGCCTCCGTCCATGAAGACCCTTCTCATATCTTACCCATCGATCTGATCCTGGAGCACCAGGCCTGCGTGACCTAGGTGTGGTATTTGATGCGGGTGATTAGATCTGTCGAAGGTGATGCAGGATTCTGATCTACTGAGGTACTCATGATTGCAGGTGGTGATGATATCACCATGTTGACTTGTCGACTCCTTGTCTTCTGAGTCCTATTGGAAGGATGTCCTTTCTGGATCATCATGCTCCCACACGATGCGGGATAATGTTCACCCACATTGTGCTATGCCATCGGAGCTGTTGGTGGTGGTGGTGCGTTGGTCGGAAGGGGCGGTGGTTGTGGTTATCCACACGCTATGGGTCCTGCGGCTGCTTCGTACCCTTTGCTTGTTGCTTCGCGCTGGAGTTGCGCATAGGCATCTTGGAGTTTCTGAAACTCGCGGCAGTCCTTGAGGAGATGGCTCGAGTTCTTTTTGTCGTCGTTCTTGTCGATGTAGTAATGGACGTTGCAGGTGCCTAACAGTCGTGCCATTGCAGTTGAAGCGCCATCAGTGGTGCGGTGCTACCACACGGGTCGTCTTTCTGCTGTCGCGGTAGCTACCACCGTGGTACCAGTTGTTGCGGTTGTCGTCATAATGTTTGTGGGTATAGCTAGCTGTGACCATGTTGACTTCGTCATGGTCCTCGTAGCCGCGCATCGTGCATTTTCCTCGGCGGTCGCGCCTGTGGCCTTGGTCGTCCTCGTCGTCCGAGCGTGATCGCATGTTGTGGATGGCATCCTCCCTGTCTGCCAAGCGATTCGCTATGTCCATCAGGTGGTCGATTTTCTCAGGCTTGGTGTGTCCTAGCTCCTCCTTGAGCTCTCGGCGACTGATGGCCCAAGATATCTCGAGCTCGTTGGGAAACCCCAAGAGGAAGGTATGATGAGCAGAGCAGCAAGTTTCCCTTAGTTATGAAACCAAGGTTATCGAACCAGTAGGAGCAAGGAAACACCTCCAAGGTGTTATTGCCAACTTGGAATCCTGCACAACACAACCACAGAACTTTGCCCCCCAACTTACAGTGAAGTTGTCAATCTCACCGGTTTTGCTGAAAACAAAGGATTAAACGTATTGTGCGGAAGAAAGTAAAAGCTTGTAGAAAGTAAACAGAAAGTAGTAAACAGTTGTAGAATGATGGTAAAAAAAGGACTGGGGTCCATAGTTCACTAGTGGTGGTTCTCCTTAAGATAGATGACATGTTGGGTGAATAAATTACAGCGGGGCAATTGACTAACATCGAGAAAGCATACATGCATATACTAATCATCTTGACTCCTATGAGATTTGATTGGCCATTACAACATTACACATAGACCGTAATCCAACTGCATCTATGACTAATAATCCACCTTCAGGTTATCATCCGAATCTCTCCAGTATTAAGTTGCAAGCAATAGATAATTGCATTACACATTGCGTGTAAAGTAAACAATACGATTGTTCTATGAACAAAGGATTGCTGTTTCTCCCTAGTAGCAACAACACATCTAGTATCTTAGAGATTTCTGTCACTTCCCCAGATTACTAGAGGCATGAACCCACTATCGAGCATAAATACTCCCTCTTGGAGTTGCTAGCATCTACTCGGCCAAGATATCTACTAACAACGGAGAGCATGCAAGATCACAAATAACAAAGACATGATAGAATCAATAATCAATCTAAAATAGCATCTCAATATCCATCGGATCCCTGTAAACACAACATGTAGGATTACAAATAGATGATCTTGATCATGAACGGAGCTCACAAGATCTAAAAATGGTAGCACAAAGGAGAAGAACCAACCATCTAGCTACTACACGGACCCGTAGTCCAAGGATGAACTACTCACGCATCACACCGAAGGCTTGCATGGTGATGAAGAAGGCCTCCAGGGTGAATTCTCCCCTCCGGCAAGGTGCCGGGAAGAGCTTCAGATCCCTCCTGATCTAGGGATAGAGTTGACGGCGACTACAGACTCTTTCATGGAATTTTGATCGGGTACTTAGGGTTTCTGTATCGGAGGCATCTTATAGGCGAAAGGGGAGGCCGAGGGGGTGCCCTAGGCGGCCACACCACCCCCTAGTGCGGGCCAGGCCTGGCCGCGCGGCCAGGTGGTGTGGCGGCCCTCTGGCCCTCTCCGTCTCGTATTCTGGCTCCGTGTCATCCTCGGTGAAAAACTGACTTTTGCTTCTGTCCCGTCCAATTCCGAGAATATTCATTTTCTGACTTTCCTACAACCAAAAATAGCAGAAAACAGGCAACTGGCACTTTGACATCTTGTTAATAGGTTAGTTCTAGAAATGGTATAAAAATACTCGAAAGTGTGGACAAAACATAAGAAAGTAGATAAAAACCAAGCATGGAATATCAAAAATTATAAATACGTTTGCAACGTATCAACATCCCCAAGTTTAACTCCTGCTCGTCCTCGAGTAGGTAAGTGATAAAAAGAAAGAATAATTTTTGAGGTTACATGCACCATCATAAACTTGATCAAAGTATTTGTAAAACATTGATAGCTGGGATCATAGTACTTTAACATAGCATGAAAGATAAAGTTTTAACAATCTTTACTATTAAAAAGAAGTTAGTGTTCGTACGTTCACTTTGACAGCAAAATTTGTAAGAATCACGGCCGTCCAACCTCTTATTGGTGGATCAGATCTCCCACACCGCCCCGCATGAACAAATCTTGCCGCTAATTCAGCTTCCCCCGTCGAGCCAGGGACCACACGCGACCCCCTTCTAGACGAGCCATGGATGAGGAGACAAATCCGAACCGTATCTTCCTGTTCTAGGCTCGCTCTCACCACCCACCTCGCACGCCATGGCCGGTGCCGCGGGGAGCTCCCAGATAGGCCAGTCGCCGCCCATGAATTCCACCGAGGTCTGGCGGCTCGCAGCAGGAAGGTGGCCTAAAGTTTTCTGACAGCAGCGGCCGCCATGGCCGACGAAGAGGCCCACCATCGCTGACGCATGAAGGGGGCGAGGCCTGCCATGGAGGATTCTTGCGCTGCTTTGCACCGTCGCCGCTATCGGGCACTGATCAGGTGCCTTTCTGCAGGCTAGGCACAGCGTTCCTCCAGCCCCTGTATCCATTCTTCATCCAGATCCAAAGGACAGCAAACGACCAAGGCCAAATGTCTCAAGTCAACACCCACGACCCAGCCAAATCACAGACGCGGGAGGGGGGGAAACTCGCAGGCTGGTTCCCGGGCAGAGCTCTGCCGCCGGCGCGACTTGAGAACAGCGGCGAGGGAACTCCAGTGGCGGGCTCCTCCATCTCCGCCCTCCCCGCTCGGACTGGCTCCTCCGCCCTACTGCGACGGCGCCCTCCACACCTCCTACGAGCGTTCTCCGACATGTCATCTTTCAACAGTCAAGCTCCAGGATGTTGTCTGCTTTCTCACTGTAGGTATCCATGTTTTAAGGTCCTTCTAATTCTAATGTGTTCAATTTATGCTGCTAACAAATACATTTGTACAGATTTCTCTTGTATAATTTGTCCTTGCAATGTTTAAAAATTTCAATTCCTTTTTAAGTACTAACAATCTGTGTTTGGTTCAATTGTCTGCTATTAAACATATTGTAATGTTTAAAAATTTCAATTCCTTTTTTGTACTAACAATCTGTGTTTGGTTCAATTGTTTGCTTCTAAACATATGTAACAGTCTACTATGTACTGAATGTCCATGTTCAGTTTACTGCAGCCTGAAACTCTGAATGTCTTGTTGGACTTCCGTTTCTGTTAAGCCTGAAGAATCTGGATTGCAATCGTTGTTGAGTCGTGGCTAATGGCGGGAGCCGGTTTCTCCGGTAAACTGCGCAAGATCTCACCCTCTAGGCGCGGATGGCGCGGCTCCCCGGACTAGGATTCAGCGGTGGCGCCGGAACCGGCAAGCCCGCGAGGATACTCTATTCCTCTGCATGTTCTCGTTGTAGCATTGTCGGATGTCTCTTCTGTGACTTGTAGGTGAGAGAGATAGCACAGAATCCATGATGGTCATTGGATGTGCTTCGATGGTGGATGTAGGGGCACAAGGTGGGTTGTGCCTTGCCTGCAGCGAGGCACTGGATCAGCGTCCGCCGCTCTCGCCCGGTCCCGCTAGAGGGTGAGCTATTTGCGGTGGTGGGCGGCCAGGCCGACAATTCGAGCGTCGACCCGTCTCCTTCTAGAAGGCAGGCTGTTCGCGGTGATGGGCGTCGGCAGCTCTGCGTGGTCGACTGCCGGAGCTCTGCTAGATATGGTGCTTGGATAGAAGTGGACATGTAAATTGGTGGATGTCGAGTGTTAAAAATTCTGCTTCAAGTACATCATCTATGGATGTCAAAACAAGTGTAGCTTAAGTACAGCATCGATGGTTATCAACTGAAGTGCAGGATAACCAAGAGAGTAACAATGGCTACAACAAGGTAATTAAGACCCTGTTAGTCCTCAAATTAGCATAGGTTTTCCTTTCAACAACAAATAATTAATAATGTATGGGGTTATCAAATAGAGATGTCACTTTATTGAAAAAAGTTGGAATAGCTAACAAAACCGCCATTGTATTGTGGGACTCGGGGCTTCTCATTGTCTTTTGGGACTCAGGGCTTCTATGCCAAATGTCTTGAATTGGCTTATCGAACGATTCTGTACAGTTATTTTCCTGTAATGTCTCTGTGTACGATACAACAGTTCAAAACAGTGTTTAATTTGTTCTTCCACAAAAGTGCTTTTGGGAAAAAGCACCAAAATGTTTCAGCAAATATAAACACCGCATAATACATACTTGCTATTGAATATTGCTCAATTAGCTGTTAATTATGCATTTCTTCTAGATTGGAGATTTGTTTTGAATGGGTGTATGACACATCGACAATATTATTCTATTTTCAAATTTGGGTGAACCTAAACTTTTTTGAATTTTTTCGTGATAACATGACTCTAGGTAGGCACATTGACAATTAACACCAACTTAACTTTGTTTTCAGTTATTTCACTAAAGAGTCCTTATCTTTACTATTAAATGGGAGTTGGTATCGGTAGGTCATCACTCAACATCAGACATTGAGAGAATTCTAGAGCATCCGTCTCTCCCCTCTAACATCAAACCCTTCAACACCGTTGGATCTGGTATGTGCCTCTAAATGCCACTAGGAAGACCCCTTCCAGGAAACAATCCCTAGCAATCCTCTCTGGCTAATAGCCCCTTGCACACGCATGCGTCGCCCTATGCCATAGATTTGTCGCCTCGCTGCCCCCATGCCTCACGCCTTAGATCTTTCACAGTGGTCGTTGTCCTAATGCAATGTCATCCGTGGAAATGAAGCCATTGGAAAACTTCATGCCTCCGTCGTGGTCGTGGAGGGCGGCGTTCCGTCGGGTTGGCAATAACGAGGTGTCGTAGAGCTACAGTGCGGGGAGGACTAACCATATGCGCAAGACGTGTCGGGGACTTTGGGTACTTCAAGGTGTTCTGCGCATCGCTGGCGGGGTACAGTGGTGTATGGCGCCGTGTATGTGGATATCCCGACGGCGCCGAGGTAGTGGCCTTGGATAGCTTCGTCATCTCCCGCAGCTACAGCGAGGCGCATGGCAATGCTCTGTGGATCCTCACGCTCGGCAACCTCATTTGCTGCCAGCATGTTTCCTGCAATTGCATCTTCCTTGATGGGCTTCTGCCTCAGCCACCTGGTTGGCCGAGGCCGAGGCCGACCTCTCAACTTCTTTCTTGGTGCTAAAATGCTAATTTTGTTTGGTTCATTCTTGATTGGCTCAAGGATGTTCTTTTTAATAGTAAAGATAGTTGTATGGTTAAAGTTAGGTGTTTACATATTCCAGATTTTGTTTATGGATCCACCCAAATGTAGGTGGTAATCACTTATTATAGTTACAAAATATGTTTTCTGATGGAAGATGAATCAAACTCCGGGTGCATATTATTCAGTATGCTTGTTCAAAAAGTTTAGCTATATAAAACAATTGGTTCAAGGTTGGATACCATAAATTGGAGGGCTATTGAACTTGTTTAATGTGGTTTCAAAAAGGTAGTTTGCTTCCTCCCTAAGATTTTATATCTCAAGTGAGAAATTGTTCATCTTTATATGACCAACATACACATATTCACTTCTGTCCTATAATGATGTTGTATTCTTAATTTTTTAAGCAAAAGTTTGTTGGTTGGCGATGGAAGGTAAAGCCCGCGACATTATTTTTTCGATCATCCCGCCAATGAAGGCATGTATAGAGCGAGAGATGTTCCTTGACACTTATCATTTAATAAAAACGCACATACATTCCATGTTATATGAGCAATATTGTGAGACCGAAAAAATGTAATAGGCCGTAGCAGCGCACAGGCACTCAACTAGTAAGACATAGCAACTATGTTGTAACATGAAAAGGCACAAACAAAATATTCACGAATAACAATGCTTTGCAAGACGTTTTTTTTGTTTCACATATAGAAAACATAGCATAGTGGCATTCAGCTTGTCCCTCATAGAGTAGCAAACGTAAATGCATAAGACACCTTCAAAGTGTATAAGGGTTACTAGATACAAATAGTTTAAGAACAAGTAATATCAAAATTATGCATCGATCAACAAGTCTTGGAACAATGCACATAGAACTAAAAATGGCCACTATGCTCTCAAAATAGGTGCATAAAGATAGAAGTGGAGACTTAACATAAAAGTAAAAGAAAGGCCTTCATAGAAGGAAGTAGAGATTCAAGTTTCATAAAGAGCTTCCAAAAATTATGGTACTATTAGCTTTGATCTCTCATTGCCCCTATCATAAGCATCTTGAAGTGATTAAGGTTAAAGTGAACAAACTATGGAGTATATGCTTGATAAAGTATAAGTTGGAAATCTCATGTCCCTTGAATACGAGGGCCGCTCCTCATGCTACTCAAGTTTAGTTACCGGTAAGTCCTTGTCATAGTAAGTATATGTGTATCATAGAGAACTGCCAACGGGGTACCCCTTGCCCGATGATACGGAAGAATCCCCATATCAAAATGACAAGGCAAGCAGACAACAAGCATCTCAGCAATCTTCTTATTTACCATGGGAAAATGGTGCTTTTTTCTCTCTTTCCACTTTTCTCATATCTTTTTTTTTCTTTTTCTCTTTTTTTCTCAATATCCGACTCTCTTTTTTTATAAGAAGAATGCTTCATAGATATCTCATTATGGTTACGCTGCAGGTTTCCACCATGACAACATGGATTAGACCGGCGGCCCAGACGTTTCTCTAACACACATACATAACTCCATGGACTTACAAGCTCCCCTTTCATTTCACACTGACGACATCCATAGACAAAAGAGCATGATATCAACTAGGTACAAAGCACAAGTGCAATTTTGAAAGTGTTCCCCATGACAACATGGTTCTGCTAATCCCCAACATATAAGTGCAAGCATATACAACATAGATGACACAATGGTTGAAGTTTATTAAGGGCAAGAAAAGTAAAGTGTGCCATCAAGTTCATGTGAGCTTTAATCACTAGTTTTCTCATAACAAGTTTAATTCGGAAGGTAGATAAAAACATGAATATACTTGGAATAGCAAATGCTAATAGGTAGGTATGGTGGACTCTTTGGAATAACTTGGTTTTAGGAGTTGGATGCATGAGTGGAACTCATACTTGGTTATGGAGGCTAGCAAAAGACTGGGAGCGACCAACTAAGAGAGCAATAATGGCCATAATCATGCAAAGCGACAAAACATCATTAATTAAAGCATAAAGTGATATTACAAGTCGAAAACTAAAGGATCATAAAGGCTATGGTGACTTGGGATAGTCATAACATGGTGTGAGCATGTGCTAAGTCAACCCAAATAAAGCATCAAAGGAGAATACCACAATACTATGCTTTAATATGATAAAACAACGCATGATTCTTCAAAGGCACATTAAGCAATCTCAATTGGTTATAACAAGTCATGCTACAACAAAGATAACTAAGCATAAAGCCAAAAAAATAGCAAGCATGGCATGACAAAGCATAGGCCACAGTCAAAAACAAGCTCCTTTTACCACTTAAGCATGAACTTTCCTACTCTTTCTAATCCAAACCAAACTATTTGAAAACCAATGTATGAAAGAGGGGGTCCAACAAATTTATTCAAGCAAACTAAGAAAACCAAGCAAACGAAAACCAAAAAATAAAACAAAGATGCTCCAAGAACAACACAACTGTGTATGAAATAATAAAAATGAAGTGTTTGGAAGAAACCTGAGATTTTTATTGATGAAGAAGGGGATACCTTGGGCATCCCCAAGCTTTGACACTTGTACTTCTTGGATATTTCTTGGGGTGACACGCGTGGCATTCCCAAGCTTGAGATTTATTCCATTCTTCACCTCATTACATCATTATCTCCATACACCTGGAATTTTTCCTTCATATAAAACTTCACACAATCTTTATTAGCAACATTAGTGCACTCAAGATAATAAGTCTTTGGGTTCAGTTTCAACACCAATAAAACTTCCATTAAAACACAAGATACTGTAGCACTTCCCTCAAAAGCTCAATTCCCCAAAGAGAACCCAAAAAGGAACCAACAAGAAGCAAATGCAAATAATGGCAAAAATCTGTCAAAACAGACCAGCAGGTAAAAACAATTTTTTTCGAAGACCTTCTATTGCTGAAATCAAAAAGTGTTGAACTAACAAAAGTTGGAAAACGACCTAGGGAAGAATCACAAAAATGCACGCCTCAAAAAGACATACAGATATTTTACACGAATTTTTACAGTGAAGCACAAAAATCTGTTTCGGGACAGCAACTTTCCCAACCATTACTTCTCTCTCATTAGAGGTTACTTTTGGCACAAAAAGCAAATAAAAAGGATAAGGAGCGGTTATTACTGAAGCAATAACTTCCAAGACTCATCTAAAACTTTTGGGTTATCTCCCAATAAGTACTTTTCTTTAACGCCTTTAAGTTAGGCATACGAAGCAAGAACAAGAATCAAGTGTTCTCAAATGAAGAAGCATTAAGAGCAAATTTTGTTTTCATAGGAGAGGCAAAAGAAATCTTCTCTCTCTTCTTAGGGAAGTGTTCTATACCTTTCTTGAGTGGGAGTTGATATTTAATGGTGCCTTTTTTCATATCAATAATGACACCAACAGTTCTAAGAAAAGGTCTTCCCAAAGTAATAGGACAAGAAGCATTGCATTCAACATACAAAACATAGAAATCAATGGGCACATAGGCATTGTTAACCATAATAAGAACATCATTAATACTCCCCATGAGTTTCTTTTTAGCATTATCATCAAGTGGGACATTCAAATGGCAATCTTCTAATGGTGGCAAATGAAGCATATCATAAATCTTTCTAGGCATAATAGAAACACGACTATCAAGATCACATAAATCCTTGAAATAAAAATCATTTAATTTCATATTAATGATGGGTTCCCAACCATCTTCTTGTTTCATAGGAATAGAAGCTTTATGTTTCACCTTTTCTTCTTTAATTTTTATGAGAGCATCAGTAATGTGTTTTGTAAAGGCCATATTCATAGCACTAGCATTAGGACTTTTAGCAAGCTTTTGTAGGAACTTAATAACTTCAGAGATATTGCAACCATCAAGATCAAAATCTAATTATCATCTAAAGTAGTAGAGCTATTGTTAGCTTTATCACTAGTGGTAGTGATAGTAGAAACACTAATGTTTCTAGCAATTTCATCTTCTCTTTCCCACTTAGCATGCAATTCAGCTAATAGTCTAACATTTTCATCAATTCTAACTTTTATGGCATTAGTAGCAGCAAATGGATTATCAATAGTTTCAGTTTAAGTAGCCACTTTATTCAAAGAAGATTGCTCTTCAGCAAATGATGCTATATTTCTTTCAGCATTAGAGAGTTTTTCCTCAATAGTTTTATTGAAAGCCGTTTGTTTACTAATAAAGTCTTTGAGCATAACTTCAAGTTCAGAGGGAGCACTCCTATTATTGTTGTAGGAATTTCCATAAGCATTACCATTATTGGGAGGATATGGCCTATAATTATTATTACCAAAATTATTCCTGTAGAAATTCTTTCTAAAATTATTATTTCTTATAAAGTTCACATCAACTTGCTCTTCTTGAGAAACCAAAGAGGCTAAGGGAACATGATTTGGATCAATATGAGCTTTCCCATTAACAAGCATAGACATAATAACATCAATTTTATCACTCAAGGAGGAGGTTTCTTCAACATAATTTACCTTCTTACCTTGTAGAGCTCTTTCAGTGTGCCATTCAGAATAGTTAACCATCATATTATCCAGAAGCTTTGTTGCAACACCCAAAGTAATGGTCATAAAGGTACCTCCAGCAGCAGAATCCAATAGATTTCTTGAAGAATAGTTTAATCATGCATAAAAGGTTTGGATAATCATCCAAGCAGTTAGTCCATGAGTGGGATAATTCTTTACCAAAGATTTCATTCTTTCCCAAGCTTGAGCAACATGTTCATTATTAGATTGTTTAAACTTCATTGTTTCACTTCTCATAGATATAATCTTAGCAGGAGGATAGTATTTTCCAATGAAAGCATCTTTGCATTTAGTCCAAGAATCAATACTATTACTAGTTAGGGATTGCAACCATTCTTTAGCTTTTCCTCTCAAAGAGAAAGGAAACAATTTATGCTTAATAATATCCCCATCTATATCCCTATGCTTTTGCATCTCACAATGTTTAACAAAGTTATTTAGATGAGCAGCAACATCTTCAATACCAATACCAGAAAATTGTTCTCTCATAACAAGATTGAGTAAAGCAGGTTTAATTTCAAAGAAAGTAGCTTCAGGAACAGGTGGAGCAATAGGTGTGCACATGAAATCATTATTGTTGGTGCTAGTGAAGTCACACAACTTAGTATTTTCAAGAGTAGTCATTTTTTGTGTTTTTAAGAAAGAAAACAAACTAGTAAAACTAATTTTGTGTGTGTTTTTGATAAAGAAACAAGCAAACAAAGCAAAAATAAACTACACAAAACAAATAAAACAAAGTAAAGAGATTGGTTATGAGGGACTCCCCTTGTGAAGGTGTCCTTGACTCCTCGGCAACAGCGCCAGAAAAGAGCTTGATGGCCCAAGATATCTTGAGTTCGTTGGGGAACCCCAAGGGGAAGGTATGATGAGCACATCAGGATTGCAGGTGGTGATGATATCACCATGTTGACTTGTCGACTCCTTGTCTTCTGAGTCCTGTTGGAAGGATGTCCTTTCTGGATCATCATGCTCCCACACGATGCGGGATAATGTTCACCCACATTGTGCTATGCCATCGGAGCTGTTGGTGGTGGTGGTGCGTTGGTCGGAAGGGGCGGTGGTTGTGGTTATCCACACGCTATGGGTCCTGCGGCTACTTCGTACCCTTTGCTTGTTGCTTCGCGCTGGAGTTGCGCATAGGCATCTTGGAGTTTCTGGAACTCGCGGCAGTCCTTGAGGAGATGGCTCGAGTTCTTTTTGTCGTCGTTCTTGTCGATGTAGTAATGGACATTGCAGGTGCCTAGCAGTCGTGCCATTGCAGTTGAAGCGCCATCAGTGGTGCGGTGCTACCACACTTGGGTCGTCTTTCTGCTATCGCGGTAGCTACCACCGTGGTACCAGTTGTTGCGGTTGTCGTCATAATGTTTGTGGGTATAGCTAGCTATGACCATGTTGACTTCGTCATGGTCCTCGTAGCCGCGCATCGTGCATTTTCCTCGGCGGTCGCGCATGTGGCCTTGGTCGTCCTCGTCGTCCGAGCGTGATCGCATGTTGTGGATGGCATCCTCCCTGTCTGCCAAGCGATTCGCTATGTCCATCAGGTGGTCGATTTTCTCAGGCTTGGTGTGTCCTAGCTCCTCCTTGAGCTCTCGGCGACTGATGGCCCAAGATATCTCGAGCTTGTTGGGGAACCCCAAGAGGAAGGTATGATGAGCAGAGCAGCAAGTTTCCCTCAGTTATGAAACCAAGGTTATCGAACCAGTAGGAGCAAGGAAACACCTCCAAGGTGCTGTTGCCAACTTGGAATCCTGCACAACACAACCACAGAACTTTGCCCCCAACTTACAGTGAGGTTGTCAATCTCATCGGTTTTGCTGAAAACAAAGGATTAACCGTATTGTGTGGAAGAAAGTAAAATCTTGCAAAAAGTAAACAGAAAGCAGTAAACAGTTGTAGATTGATGGTAAAAGAAAGGACCGGGGTCCATAGTTCACTAGTGGTGGTTTTCCTTAAGATAGATGACATGTTGGGTGAACAAATTATAGTGGGGCAATTGACAAACATCGAGAAAGCATACATGCGTATACTAATCATCTTGACTCCTATGAGATTTGATTGGGCATTACAACATTACACATAGACCGTAATCCAACTGCATCTATGACTAATAATCCACCTTCAGGTTATCATCTGACCCCCTCCAGTATTAAGTTGCAAGCAATAGATAATTGCATTACGCATTGCGGGTAAAGTAAACAATACGATTGTTCTATGAACAAAGGATTACTGTTTTCTCCCTAGTAGCAACAGCACATCTAGTACCTTAGAGATTTCTGTCACTTCCCAGATTACTAGAGGCATGAACCCACTATCGAGCATAAATACTCCCTCTTGGAGTTGCGAGCATCTACTCGGCCAAGATATCTACTAACGATGGAGAGCATGCAAGATCACAAATAACAAAGACATGATAGAATCAATAATCAATCTAAAATAGCATCTCAATATCCATCGGATCCCCGCAAACACAACATGTAGGATTACAAATAGATGATCTTGATCATGAACAGAGCTCACAAGATCTAAACATGGTAGCACGAAGGAGAAGATACAACCATCTAGTTACTACATGGACCCGTAGTCCAAGGATGAACTACTCACGCATCACACCGGAGGCTTGCATGGTGATGAAGAAGGCCTCCAGGGTGAATTCTCCCCTCCGGCAAGGTGCCGGGAAGAGCTTCAGATCCCTCCCGATCTAGGGATGGAGATGACGGCAGCTACGGACTCTTTCGTGGAATTTTGATCGAGTACTTAGGGTTTCTGTATCGGAGGCATCTTATAGGCGAAAGGGGAGGCCGAGGGGGTGCCCTAGGGGACCACACCACCCCCTAGCACAGGCCAGGCCTGGCCACGCGGCCAGGTGGTGTGGCGTCCCTCTGGCCCCTCTCCGTCTCGTATTCTGGCTCCGTGTCCCCCTCGGTGAAAAACTGACTTTGGCTTTTGTCCCGTCCAATTCCGAGAATATTCATTTTCTAACTTTCCTAGAACCAAAAACAGCAGAAAACAGGCAACTGGCACTGTGGCATCTTGTTAATAGGTTAGTCCAAAAAAGGGTATAAAAATACTCCAAAGTATGGACACAACATAAGAAAGTAGATAAAAACCATGCATGGAACATCAAAAATTATAGATACGTTTGCAACGTATCAACGACGTACGCTGGCTTTGAATGCAGCGATTGCTCGCTCCTCAAAAATATCTTCCGTGGAGTTCTTGATGATGGACAACCGCTGGATGTACGAGCGAAACGATTCGCTAGACCTCTGGCAGCAGGCTCGAAGCTCTTCGATTGAGGATGGTCACTTGTAGGTGCCTTTGAGGTGGACGAAGCTGTACACTAGCTCCTCCTAGCTGCGTATCGAGCTAGAGGGGAGGCTATTTTTCCAGGCCCATGTGGCGCCTTGTAACTATAGCTATAGACATTGCATGGCTGTCTCTTTGGTTCCTCCATGGCACTTCATGGGCTGTACATGATCGTCCAGCCAGATCTTCGGCTTGTTGGGTTTGCATCATAGAAAACAAAAAAATTCCTATGATGTGAACAACTAAGCACCAGGATCTATCTACTTAGATAAAATAAACAGGTGGATATACATCCATAGAGAACTTACCCTCGAAGAGCGATAAAGCGTTACGAGATTGAACTCGTGGATGATGTAGTCGTTCGCTTGCCGATCTCAAGATCATGAGTAAGTCCAGCACCGTAACTCAATAGTGCATCCATGATCGCATACACGTCCGGTCCTCCGACAACCTCCGTGTCCTCGCTCCAGCAAAGCAGCGAAAGCAGAAACTCCTTCTAGACAAAGCCACTAAAACATGTACTTCGCTAATACGAAGCCATGGGGACATAATCTAGAGGGGAGAGAGATCCTTCACGAGGAGGTGTGAAGTGAGAGGAGGATGAGGAGGCCTTGTATAGGGAGAGGGGCAGCCCCTCCCATGGCATGCGGCCAAAGGAGGTGCCAAACCTCTTCCTCATTCATGTGGGTGGATGCTCCACTCACATAATTCCTTCCCCACTCACTTCCATTAAGCTTCAACCAAATTTAATGCATCTCTCATTTAATAAAACTATTTTATTTATTTTATTTTCAGAATTTTTTTAATTACTTTAATTAACAAACATTCACATAAAACCCCTGCAACATTTCAATATCACATGCAGAACCAGTTTCAGCAATTTTATCTGAAACAATTCCGGTGTCCATCGAAATAATTCCAGTGCTTTCACAATCTTTCTTTGAAACATATTTTCTCCAAATGGTGTCGGTATCCCTTAAGTGTGTCACCCTATGGTTCGCGAATAATGCAGACATGATCGAGAACCCTCAATGATCAATAATCAGTAGTGGGACCTGGAGATCCGTACTGACTCCCACATATTCAATGATGACTTAGTGATCGTGAGAACCTTTAACGTTTGTAACTAAATCCCTTTGTCTCACAATATATTTCATGTCCGAGATTCGATCATCGGTATCTCCATACCTAGTTTGATCTTGTTACTGACAAGTACTCTTTTCTCGTTCCTTTGATATAACATTCTAGTGATCTTATCACTTTCTTGCAAGCTATGTCAATGTGATACCACCAAGAGGGCCCAGAGTATATCTCTCTGTCATCGAGATGGACAAATTCCACTCTTGATCCATGTGCCTCAACATAACACTTTCAGAGCACCCAAACGCACCTTTATAGTCACCCTATTATGGTTTGACGTTCGATGTTATCAAAGTACTCTTCTGGTGTTAGCAATTAACATGATCGCATGGTCTAATGATACTTTGTATGATGTTATAGAAATGTAAGCATAATGACTTTGATCGTATTACTATACTTCGGATTAATGTTCATCACATAATTCCATCAATTTTGTGATCTCGTTATTAACAACATCCAATGTCCATGATCAGGTAACCTTGATCACCTTGTTAATCAACAAGCTAGTTTATATGAGAGGCATAACTAGGAACTCTTTATTTGTTTATTAAACACACATGCATTAATATTTCCAATTAATAAAATTATAGCATGCAAAATAAACATCTATCATATACTTGGAATAAGATAATAACAACTTTATTATTGCCTCTCGGGCATATTCCCTTCAGTCTCCCACTTGCACTAGAGACAATAATCTAGTTTACATAGTGATAAATCTAACACCCATGGAGTTCTTGTGTTGATCATGCTTTGACCTAGGGAGAGTTTTAGTCAACGGATCTGCTACATCCAGATCTGTATGTACTTTACAAATCTTTATATCTCCCTCCTTGACATGCTCTTAGATGGAGTGAAACTGGCGCTTGATATGCTTGGAATTCTTGTGAGACCTTGGTTCTTTGGCATTGGATATGGCTCCATTTTTGTCACAATATATCACCATTGGATCCAACACACTAGGAACCACACCTAGTTCAGTTATGAACTCTTTCATCTAATCTTCTTCCTGCGCCGCTTCTGAAGGAGCAACATATTCCGCCTGTGTTGTTGATCCCACTACCACAGGTTGTTTGGAGCTCCTCCAACTAACTGTTGCTCCATTCATGAGAAATACATATCCGGATTGAGACTTAGAGTCATCTGGATCGGTGTCAAAGCTAGCATCGACATAACACTTAGCGACAAGCTCTTCTAAACTTCCATACACGAGAAACATATCCTTAGTCCTTCTTAAGTACTTAAGGATATTCTTGGCCGCTATCCACTGTTCTGAACCTGGATCAGATTGGTACCTACTATTCAAACTAATAGCATGTGCCACATCCGGTCTTGTGCATAGCATGGCATACATTATAGAGCCTATGGTTGCGACATAGGGGATCTTATCCATTATCTCTCTTTCTTCCACCATAGCCGAAGTTTGAGTCTTACTCAATGCCTTGCCTTGTAACATAGGTAAGAACCCTTTCTTACTTCCTTCCATACTGAACTTCTTCAATATCTTGTCAAGGTATGTACTTTGTCATAGCCCAGTTAGGCGTCTTGATCTATCTCTATAGATTTTGATGCCTAGTATGTATGATGCTTCACCAAGGTCCTTCATCGAAAATGTGCTGTTTAGATAACTTTTAACACTATTAAAATGATCTATATCATTTCCAATCAATAATATGTCATCCACATAAAATATTAGAAATGCCATAGAGCTCCCACTCACTTTCTTGTAAATACAAGCTTCTCCATAAGTTTGGACAAATCCAAACTCTTTGATCACCTCATCAAAGTAGAGATTCCAACTCTGGGATGCTTGCTTCAGTCCATAGATGGATTGCTGAAGTTTGCAAACCTTGTTAGCATCCTTAGGATCGACAAAACCCTCTGGTTGTATCATATACAACTCTTCTTCAATATTACCACTGAGGAACGCGGTTTTGACATCCATCTGCCAAATTTCATAATCAAAAAATGTAGCAATTGCTAACATAATCCTAACCGACTTTAGCATCGCTACGAGAAAGAAAGTATCATCGTAGTAAACTCCTTAAATTTATCGAAAGTCTTTTGCAACAAGTCGAGCTTTATAGATGGTCACGTTACCATCAGCGTCAGTTTTCCTTTTGAAAATTCATTCATTCTCAACGGCCTTTCAATCGCGAGGTAAGTCCGTGTAGCATCCCAATTGTCTAACAATTGCAATGCTACTTTCCTAGTCTATATATTGCTACTTCCTACATGTCATTAAATGCATCATCATTATATCATGCTCATGTCACCATGCCACATTGCATTTGAGGATCATATAAACCCCCTCTATTTGGTTCTTATCCCATATGCATTACTTGTAGTTGCCTCTTGATATAATGTATTTGCTTCTTGATAAATTGCTTGATGCCCAAGTTGAGTTGTGGGCATATCTCTTACTATTCCACCACCTTCTTTGTCACCTCTTGGTTCTTTCACTAATTCCACCATCCCATTTAAATATGAGCATATGTATTTTCTTTCGGTATTTAAACTAGCTCAAATTAAATAAGATGGACCCTATCTTGAAATTCCTTTTTTCCCTACTTGATGTAACATTGTTTTCACAATATTAAGGTGTGGGCTATTGTTGCCACCTTTGCATTCCTTGTAGTGTAATTACTTTTAGCTTATTTCTATGGTTTTATTCAAGAGTATGAGTATATTTGATTTAAGGAGGATTTATGATACATACTGGCACATACACACTATACTTGGTCTTCTTACTTCACCTATACCACTTCTCCAAATATGATCATGTGAGGAAGTTGAGTGGTTTTCAAACATGTCTAAATTGCAAATGCTAGTAGGAATGTGGAGTTTTTCACCACCACCTC
This sequence comes from Avena sativa, assembly GCA_916181665.1. Classification (NCBI taxonomy): domain Eukaryota; kingdom Viridiplantae; phylum Streptophyta; class Magnoliopsida; order Poales; family Poaceae; genus Avena; species Avena sativa. The sequence continues at coordinate 312,187,444 of OV702291.1, forward strand.
ATGCAAGCATGCATGGCCCATGCAAATTACACCCTTCTTCCATGTCCTTGATCTTCTTCTATTGTTTTTGGGCTTCTATTGTTTGGTTACCTATCTTCCACCTTGGCATGCATGCTCATGCATGGACTTCCCAAAAACCTTCATCTTATTGTGGTTTGTGTTGATCTTCTTCTTTAAATATCCTAAAAACCTCTTAGTTTATATCTACTAGATAATAATCACAACTACACATTATCTTGGCCTTGATCTCCTCCTTCTTCTTAACCTAAACCCGAACCACTACCTCTACCAAACCAACCACAACCCTAGATGCCGACCCCCTCTCCCCTAGTCCCCTCTCCTTCCCCCTAGATCAAGAAAGCACGAGAGGGAGCGAGCAGAGCCCCATCATCCCGATGCCCCTTGGTGCAAAGCAGCCAGCTGCCATGTGAATGTCACCCCCTCCTTATCTACCCCAGCTAACCCTAGTCACCATCCCCCTCCTATCTAACTAGAGAGAGAGGACAAAGATAAGTCACCCGAGTTGCCACTTTTAGCTAAACCCTAACCGACCACCCCATGTGCTGCCTTCCTCTCCTCTACTTTATATCGACAACAACCCCAACAATATTGAGATCCAACTCGCCTAGACCCCCTCTCCTTCCTCCTCTAGCGAGCAACCTTCCATGGTGCCACCCAAACCCTAGCTTCAGCCACCTGCTGCCCCCGTCGACCTGGCGTTCCTCGAGGCGGCCATGTAGCACGAGCATCTCCTTCTACCTCCTCTACCATGACCTATTCTAGATCCTAACGCCAAGGATCATCGGAGCGATGCTAGCGCCGCCACATACCACCGCTAACTACAGCGTCCAGACCTCTGCCTCCCTCACGATCATCGCCTTCCGAAGCCCCAGCGACCACTCCGTCGTGCTCGGGTGAGTATCCTCAACCTCCTGGACATATCCATGCATCCCCCCGGTCCTCCTCGCCTTCGATCCTTTCCTCGAGCGCTCTGCGTGTGCTGCTGCACGACACCGCCACCCCGCCAATTTCGCCGCAAACCCGCGTCGTGCCCATGCCATCCCAGATGACCCTGAGCCCGTGTCGTGGTAGATGGCATTCCCAGCTCTCCGACGAGCTCAAGCCATCGCCATCATCACCGACAGAAGTCGTCGTCGCTCTGAGCACGTGCTACTCGTCTTTAGTTTCCTGCACCGCCGCCAAGCCTCTGTATCCGATCGTTTTCTCGCCGCTGCATCCCTTCTCCGGCCATGCATCCTAAATATATTTTGTAGCCGGATGTCCCCTCTCCCTTTTCCTTTTCGGTGGCATGGCCAGATTCCCCATGGAATCGCCACCATCATCGCTGGAAGATGACTGGATCCTCTAGTTAACCATTGCAGTACCTTTTGCACTTAGCCCCTGGATTTCTCTGCATCTTCACCGCGACCCAACCCGCGACCCCACTTGTCAGCCCCTCCCATAGCCAGTCAGCGCAGTGAGCTCCAACCAGCACCTTGGCCCACTCATCAGTGACTGAGGCTAGAAAAGATTCGGTACAAAAAGTTTCCAGAGAATTTTTCTAAATAATAAAAATTCCAGAATATTTTTTATATCTTAAATAATTCATATATTTTTAAATAATTTGAATTTGATTTTTTTTCAAAATGAATTATGAATCAAATCTAAATATGAATTCAACCCTATTTTCAAATTTGCCCAGATTTGACTCTATCTAGTCAAACCTTTGACGCTTTGCCTAAATTAAATTGTTTTGCATTTAATAATAAATTTAAATCCATAATTTCAAATAATACATATGATATATGTTTTCTGATCAGAAAAATACCTGGAATTTAAATATGCCATCCAAATTTTTTTGAGCAATTTAAAATTTCGAAATTATTTAAATGCCAATAAATGCCTTTTCTTAATAAATTCATAACTTTAATTCCGTAACTCCGAATTGGACAAATAATATGTCTAAATCGATCAGAGCGACGAGGGCGTCCTTATTATGCATTCTATGATATGAATTGAAGCATGCATCATATAAATATTAAATAATCCGAACTGTTTATGAGAGTAAAACATGCCTAAATAAATTAATAAAGTGCTTTACTTCTTGTTCCACATCTCACCAATGCCTTGTATGTTATACCATGCAATTGTGCATCATTCCATCATGGCATACCTTGTTTGCTTGTTGCATATGATTTATATGATTGTGTAATGTATTTATTCTGGCCCTTATGTGTTTGGTTTTTATCCGAACAGACACTGAGCAAGGATAATACCACGAGCCTCAGGAGTATTACCCAGATTCTTCTTATTCTGCAACTGAACTACCAGGCAAGCAATTCCCCATGCTTGCATACATATAGTACCTATGCTTATATCTTACTCTTGCATCATTTAGTCACGATTGCATTAAATTGAATCCCAAGTATTGCATATCCTTTACTTTTAAACCATACGAAGCTTGTACCTCAATCCCATGAGCCATTACTACAGGAGTTGTTTGAGCCATGCAAGTCATAGAATTGCATGTGTAGGGTTTGTGCGAGTATTTGGCTAACGAGGTACCTAAACAACTTAATCTAAGTAGTAATGGGATAACTAATGAAAGAGGCACTGGTGGGCATTATCTGCTATTTGGTTCTTTAAGCTCACTTGTGTCCCATATGACCCCGAGTACTTGATTCCTATTCCTTGACTATTTGCACTATCCACATACGGGAGAATCTATGGATCCCCCTTGGCCTGAGCTTGATTTGTACTTTATTTCTTGGGGCCACAAATAAGTTTGGATCTTTATTACTATTATTTACTTATGCCATGCTTTACTGCTTTATTTACGATTGTGCGTGGAGCACCTGTACTATTTAGGACCTGTGATGCAGTATCGACAAGCCCAGTCACACTTTTAGGTTCCTAGTCATTTACAACCATCGGTTGAAACCCTGGGTCCGTCTCAGAGCCGGGCAACTTTGTTGCGGGTAGCTTTATAGGGTGGACCCCTAAAATAATTTATGAATCCCGTGAATGCATTGTCGTGAGGCCTCGTTGCGTTTTATTTGGTTCTTTTTTAGGTTGATCGTGTGTGTGTTGATATTTGTGCACCCCTACAGGGTAAAGCTTTGTGAAAGCTTGTCCGCGGTTATGGACAACTTGGAGCATAGTTTCTCTGTCATAGACAAACATAACTAAAGTACCTCCTTTAATTTGACTAAGACATGACTAGTAATTAGTGCAACTCTCATGGAATGGTTAATAAAATTTCCAACGGACAGGATGTTTTTCCGCCTTGTCATCGGTAAGAGAGAAGGAGGGCGAGCGATGTTTATTTATGTTTTTTATATAATTGTTGGTATTAATTAACGAGCGTCTGTCCATCTCTGGTTGGGCAGATGTGTAGTGTGTCTCTATAGAACTTTGTAGGTATTATCTTTCACTGCAATTGTTTCACATGTAGGTTGTTCTCTTTATATGCATTAAGACTTCTTGATTACCCCTAGGGTCTCACACGATAAATATTTGGTTCAGATGGACAGGTATACTCTCAGGAAGGCTACTGGGTTGAAGAGACTGATGATGGTGGCAACGACTGTTAGGTGTAGAGATTCCGAGGATGGAGATCCGTGAGATCTGTGGGCGGGATGTGCTTATTTTAAGGACATCTTATGCTAATTTGCTGCTTATCTGTACTCGGATCATGTTTTCCGCTTCTGATTGATACTCTGTTGCATGATGTATGAGGATGTATCCTAAACTCTTATATCTATCTAGGATATTTGGATCTTGCCATATGGCATTGAATATTTCTATTTCTATTGTTTTAGATGGTACGACTCTGATATATATTGTATGTCATAGACATACATACTCGTTTGTGTATGTTTGATCACTTTACATATCAATTACGCCGCTCGCTCTAGTTTTGATGTTCTAAAACGTGGGTGGGATGGTTGGTTGGTACCGTGCCCTGCTCCACGAGGTGGGCCTACTGTGTGTGGCTGCGTGGCCTCATGGTAGTATCTCTTGTCCACTTTTGGTTCATCCAGGCTTGAGCTTAGAGCGTAAGGTCCGAGGTATTATAGTCCACCAAGGTCCAAACCTGGTTTCCGTAAGTGGATTCCATCTAGGATTTCATGGATTCTATCCATGGGTTCATCATCGCTTCTTCATACGTCGTAGGGTCATCATTTCCATCAACCATGAAATTCATGACTATATTTCCGTACAGTTCAGGAATTGTATGCGTCCTACTTTACCTGTGAGGTTCGGTAGTGTCCTCTTTTGGAGTTTCATGATCTTTATCATTATTTCCTTAATGATTCAGTGAAATAAACTCCAGAACAATTTCCAGCACTATGCCACTCGCCGTTTCATGAAGATAAGGTTCAATAACCTCTTCGAGTTCTACCTTCCGACTACTCACACCTTTCGTGAGAAACTCCTTCTCTAGAAAGGGTCCATTCTTGGCAATGAAAACCTTGCCCTCGGATCTATGATAGAAGGAATACCCAATCGTTTCTTTTAGGGTATCCTATGAAGACACATTTTTCCGCTTTGGGTTTGAGTTTATTAGGATAAAGTTTCTTCACATAAACATTACATCCCCAAACTTTTAGAAATGACAGCTTTGGTTTGTATCCAAACCATAATTCATATGGTGTCGTTTCAACGGATTTAGAAGGTGCCCTATTTAAATTGAATGCAGCGGTTTCTAGTGCCTAACCCCAAAACAAAAGTGGCAAGTCAGTCAGAGACATCGTAGATCGAACCATATACAATAAGGTACGATTATGATGCTCTGATACACCATTACGCTGTGGTGTTCTAGCAGGCATGAGTTGTGAAACTATTCCACACTCTCTCATTTGTGTGCCAAACTCGTAACTTAGATATCCACCTTCGTGATCAGACCCCAGAAAATTAATATTTGTAACTTTTCAAAGGTTTTAGACTTGTGTTTCATCAAATATATATATCCATATCTACTCAAATCATTAGTGAAAGTAACAAAATAATGATATCCACCTTGTGTCGACACACTCATAGGACCACATACATCAGTATGTATGATTTCCAATAAATCTATCGCCCGTTCGATTGTACTAGAAAACGGGGTTCTAGTCATCTTGCGCATAAGGCATGGCTCAAATGTATCAAATGATTCTAAATCAAGTGATTCTAAAAGTCCATCAGAATGGAGCTTCTTCATGCGTTTTATGCCAATATGACCTAGACAACTGTGCCACATATATGCAGATATATCATTATCAAGTTTAATTCTTTTGGCATCAACATTATGAATATGTGTATCACTACTATCGAGATTCAAAAGAAATAAACCATTCATCACAGGTGCATGGCCATAAAATATATTATTCATATAAATAGAACAACCATTGTTTTCGGATTTAAAGGAATAAACGCTTTGCAACAAACATGATCCAGATACAATGTTCATGCTCCGCGCAAGCACCAAATAATAATTATTGAGGTTTAAAACTAGTCCAGACGGTAGATGGAGAGGCAGGGTTCAGATGGCAATCACATCAAGTTTTGATCCATCGCCGACATGCATTGTAACATCATCCCTTGCTAGTTTTTGCTTGTTCCACATCCCCTGATTCGATTTACATATATTAGCAACTGATCCAGTATCAAATACCCAGGTGCTATTGCGAGTACTAGTCAAGTACACATCAATAACATGTATATCAAATATACCTTTGTTCATCTTGCCGGCCTTCTTGTCTACCAGATATTTGGGGCAGTTGCACTTCTAGTGTCTAGTCTCCTTACAATAGTAACACTCGGTATCAGACTTAGGGCTATCCCGAGTCTTTTTCTTAGGCGCAACAACAAAATTTCTACCCTTCTTGAAGTTACCCTTATGTTTACCCTTCTTGTCTTTCTTGAAAATGGTGGTCCTATTGATCATCAACACTTGATATTCTTTTCTAATCTCTACTTCAGTAGTCTTAAGCATTGACAGAAGCTAGGGAGAGGCTTCTTCATGCCCTGCATGTTATAGTTCATCATGAAGCTCTTTTAGCTTGGTGACAGAGATTGGAGAACACAATGTATGCCTAAGTCAATGGGAATCGTTATTCCCAAGGACACAAGCATATCGGCGTACCCAGACATTTTGAGTACGTGCTCACTTACGGAGTTGTTCTCCTCCATAATGCAGCTAAAGAACTTTTATGAAGCATCATAACTCTCTATGGCAGCATGGGTATCGAAAATCATTTTCAATTCACCCATGGTATCAAAGGCATTGCCATTCTCGAAATGCTTTCGGAGTTCCGGCTCTAGCTCATACAATATGCCGTAGTGAACCATATTGTGGTCCTCCTGAAAACTTAAGTAAACATTCTTTACATCGTCAGGGGCATCATTAGGAGGTGGGGATCCTAGCGGAACTTCGAGCACATATTGTTTTGTGTAGCAGTGAGGAGAATTATCAAGTTCAGGGCCCAGTTGGTAAAGTTGCTACCATTCGTTGCAAGTTTCTCTTTCTCCATGAACACATTGAAATTAAAAGTAGGTGGTGCCATCTACAACAGAATTTGCAAAGTTTATTTAGACTAAGTTTATGATAGATTGAGTTCAAATAATCCAAATTACAAATGAACTCCCACTCAGAAACAACATCCCTCGTGTCTTTTTGGTGATTGCATGAACCAGATCCACTACACCAAGACTGATCATCACATGAGTTGGTGTAGATTCAAAGGCGAGCATCTAGATGGTAATAATATCAACCATATGACTCATGCTTTACCTTTCGATTCATGTTCTGAGGCCATGTCTCTACATGCTAGGCTCACCAATTAAGAACCTTAGAATTCGCGTGTGTAAAATTGTCTTACACCCATTGTATGCGAACATAGATTCTATCACACCCGATCATCACGTGGTGTCTCGAAATGACAAACTTTATTCATGGTGCATATGTAAGGAAGAACACATTTTATCTTGATATTTAAATGAGGGATCATCTTATAATTCTACTAAAGCGCCACACAAGCAATATAAGATGCAAACAAACATCATATGCAAAAAGTGATATGATATGGTTCTTGCACTTGAACACTATCTTGTGCATGGTGGTATGATCTTCATCATTCCTATATGTGTAAGGCTAAGGTTTATGGAAATTACACTTTGGTATGTTATAATTTCCAAGAGTTATCAATCCATACTATAAATTATAACATTACCATATCATAACACTTGCCCAACAACAACTAAACTAGACGCCTCTAATTTATCAATTGCAAGTTTTATGTGGCTTAGGGCTTTCAAAGATAGAACTGGTCTTACATACGAACATGGAACCACAACGATGATAATCAAATTATTAGCAACTCATTGCAAATCAGATATTGACTATAGTAGGAGAGACAGATGCCCGCTAGCCACTTTAACCCACTATGCCACCAATATCCAAAATACATAGAAGATGCAATCATCAGCACCTACATAATCATATGTGTTCTACCCGTGCAGAGTATCTATGCATAGATCAGGCTCTAATACCACTATTGGGTTCACAACATAGAAAACAAAAAATTCCTACGATGTGAACAACTAAGCACCAAGATCTATCTACCTAGATACAATCAACGGGTGGATATACATCCATAGAGAACTTACCCTCGAAGAGCGACAAAGCATTATGAGATTGAACTCATGGATGATGTAGTCGTTCGCTTGCCGATCTCAAGATCGTGAGGAAGTCCAGAACCGCAACTCATTAGTGCATCCGTGATCGCACACATGTCCGGTCCTCCGACAACCTCCGCGTCCTTGCTCTAGCAAAGCAGTGGAAGCATCAACTCCTTCTAGACAAAGCCACCGAGAACATGAACTTCGCTAATCCAAGGCCATGTGGAAATAATCTAGAGGGGGAGAGAGATCCATCACAAGGAGGTGTGAAGTGAGAGGAGGAGGAGGCATTTTATAGGGAGACGGGGATGCCCCCTCCCATGGCCGTCGGCCAAAGGAGGTGCCCCCACCTCTTCTCATTCATGTGGGTGGATGATCCCCTCACATAATTCCTTCTCTACTCACATGTCCACTCACTTCCATTAAATTTCCACCAAATTTAATGCATATCTCATTTAATAAAACTATTTTATTTATTTTATTTAGATTTTTTAATTACTTTAATTAACAAACATTCACATAAACCCGTACAACATTTCGATATCAATGTAGAACCAGTTTTAGCAATTTCATTTGAAACAATTTCGGTCTCCATCAAAATAATTCCAATGCTTTGATAATCTTCCTCTGAAACATATTTGCACCAAATGGTGTCAGTATCCCTTAAGTGTGTCACCCTATGGTTCACTAATAATGCAGACATGATCAAGACCCCTCTCCGATCAATAATCAGCAGCGGGACCTGGAGATATGTACTGACTCACACACATTCAACAATGACTTTAGTGATCATGAGAACCTTTAACATTTGTAACTAAATCCTTTTGTCTCACAATATATTGCATGTCCGAGATTCGATCATCGGTATCTCCATACCTAGTTTGATATCGTTACTGACAAGTACTCTTTTCTCATTCCTGTGATATAATATTCTAGTGATCTGATAACTTGCTTGCAAGCTATGTCAATGTGATATCACCGAGAGGGCCCAGAGTATATCTATCCGTCATTGGATGGACAAATTCCACTCTTGATACATGTGCCTCAACATAGCACTTTAGAGCACACAAACCCACCTTTATAGTCACCCTGTTATGGTGTGACGTTTGATATTATGAAAGTACTCTTTCGGTGTAACGAATTAACATGATCTCATGGTCTAAGGATTAGGGTTACCTCGTATGATGTTATAGCAATGTAAACATAATGACTTTGATCATACTACTATACTTCGGATGAATGTTCATTACATCATTTCACCAATGTTGTGATCTCGTTATTAACAACATCCAATGTCCATGATTAGGAAACCTTGATCATCTTGTTAATCAATGAGCTAGTTTATATGAGAGGCATAACTAGGAACTCTTTATTTGTTTATTAAACACACATGTATTAATGTTTCCAATTAATACAATTATAGCATGCAAAATAAACATCTATCATATATTTGGAATAAGATAATAACAACTTTATTATTGCCCCTCGAGCATATTCCCTTCATGGCTCTTGGGAGCCGTTGAATTTCGGGTTGTCTGAGGGCATCTTGAAACCCTTGGGCATCGAAGTTTGCCATATGGCACGACTTAAGCATCTGGAGTCGCAGAAATCCGTGTCCGAATCTTCGGACCCGGAGGAGTAAGCGTGTTTGGCGCGCAATTTGTCAACCTTGTGTTGCATGTTCTAGTCATAGGCATCGTAGTCATGGTCTCTCCACCGCGGGATACAACGCCATCGTGGCACATAGTCCTCGTCATTTGACGGTGAGGGATTACTCACGAGTTTCATGGGTGACTTCTTTAGTGTTGTATTCTTGGCCGGGGCTAGTTCTCCCGCGAGTGCAGCCTCCACCAGTCCAAGTATGGTGAGGGAGGACTTGTGGATGGCAGTGGATGGATCCCCCGCCTGCGGGGGGTGGGGGGTGGACAATATATAGGTGGTGGCTGCCATGACAGCGGTTTGTGAGGTTTTAGCCGTTAGATTCCATGTGCATCTATGGACATGAACAATAAGTCCAGTTGTTTGGTCGCTTCTCGTCTGGCCTCTTTGTCCATCAGGTCTATGCGGGAGCGTCTCTTGGACGCCCCGGCGTGGTGGTTCCCCTTTCATGAGGACCCTCCAATCGAAGAGAGTTTCGCCCATTGGGCACTCGATTCATCGGCGAGTCATCATCGTTCATCCTTGGTGGTAGAACTCCTTGTTCAGGTACCAATGGTATGCCATCAGTACCTCTTGCGATGAGACGGGGGCAAAGGCGTGCCTCCCAACAGGGCATGCCAGATAGTTTCCCACTCCGCTTCACTGAGATGAACCTCTAGCATGTCGTCATCGTCGTTGTTGTTGTTGTTGTTATTGTTGTCGTCGTGGGTGGCTCTGTTCCTGGCCTCAGGGTTGGCACTAGTGTCGGCGCCATTGCCGGAGGTGCCACCGGTGTTGGCGTTGATGACCGCGCAGTAGTAATGGTTGGTGCAGGTGTTGCTTCTAGAGCTCTCCAGATCGGATCTGGCATTGTGGTTGTTCCTGAGTGGATCGCTCAGATCAGAGTTGCAACTATCATTGATGTCCGGGCCATATGATGAGAAGGTGGCATTCAGCTTGCTGAGGGTCCTAATCGTGGCGGGACCCACGAGGCTGGTGCAATCGATGGTATGGTCTACTGCTCTAGGACGCGCAGGGTGTATGTCCTGCAGACCTAGAAGCTGAAGCCGCCGATCATCATGTCGACCTCGGTGTCAAGGGAGTTCAAGGTCGAGCGTGTGGCTGGCGAATGGATGGTGAAGTTGAAGGAGACGATGCTGAGGCTTCCCTTCAACGTAGATGAGTCAAATACGGCAGGTGATGTGGTTGTTGAGGTCGCAACATCAGCGCGCCCACTTCCCATAGACGACGCCAATTGACGTGTGGTTAACACATCAATGCCCATAGTTTATGGACATGGGTTTTGAGGAAGAGGGGAGCGCTGGAGATATCATTCGGCTAACAGGAAAGCAACACAAGGACACAATATTTACCAGGTTTAGGCCCCTAGAGGGAAAAACCTACTCCTGCTTGTCTTCTCTTGATTGAAAATGAACTGAAGGTTACAAGGGTGCCTTGATGGCGATGGTGCACATATGTAACCTGGCAGGTGTATGTACTAGGGTTTGCGGTAGGTCATCCTCGTGGTTCCCTCCCAACCTTTATATGAGGAGGCCGGGTCTCAGGATGCCACCGAGTCAGTTATAGATTAGGGGTTCTTTTAGACTTTCTATCTATACTTTGGCGTATCCTCTAAGGAGTCGCATCCTCCATGGGCCTCGGCCACCTGAATGTTCATGGGCTTCATTATTGGATACAGTTCTCTCTGTGGGCCTCCGCTAGACCGAACTGGGTAAGACAATCTTAGGCAGCCGTAGGGCATACCCATGTCACACCCATACTTTATAGATTTGGCTCAAATTTATAATTTTTATGAGCATTACATATTATGATTTTATATAGTGGTGATATATCATACTTCAACTATGCGAGTCTCACATGCAAGTCACGTACAACTTATTGGTACTACTACGAAGTGCATGACTCAGCTCCGCGATGGAGAAGGAGTTGGACCCAACTACTTTTCCTTGCTTGTTTTAAGGGTCCTTTGTGCTAAATGTATGGACTTGGATGTAATTTTCTCTTTTTTGAGATCCCTGATGTAACATGTACATCCACTAACTACGTTAACTGAAGCATCTCGCTCCCTCGGGACATACCCTAGTAAAAAAACAAAGTGCCACCACCCAGTTTTCAGAAAAAGTGGACCATGTTTTCTTACAATTTCCAAGCAGTCTTAGCACATTTGAATCTTCCCTAGCTAACTGTGCCCACTTAAATGACTTTATGTTGATTTAAAGAAATTAGGTCAAAATTGAAATACAAGTAAGCGTGATAGATTCCTCTTGAATTTTTCCAAATGTCGTCTGAAGGTACAAAAGATGTCAATACATCAAGCCCCACCAGGAGCTCTGAAAAATGCAACTAACTTCGTGCTAAGAATCTGCACACCGACGAATTTGATCTCATTTTGAAAATACTCAAATAAAACTAAGAAAAAACAAAATTATTTCCCATGGCATCCTCTTATGTGTATTGTTACTTTCTTTAAAAAATGAGAAACATGTGTTTTGATAGCTTTGAATAGAAAAATATCTTTGGCTGCTTCGAAATATTGGCCTACGGTGTATGAACATTAATTCTTGGGTTTCAAACCGAATAGCCAACAAATTCATGACCCTATTGACATCACATTTTATGATATAGTTCCCACATCAGGTATATGGGTGCATCTTGTTGTGGTAAATAGTACCGCCGGTGGGGGTTTCCAACTATCAGGAAAAACAGTTTTCAAATTTCTAAGTGATGACGGGTAACTTCTTTTCTATAAACGAAGTCTGAACAATATGGATATGAATGCCACAAGACTAGTTTAAAGACATAGCGAACCATGCTTAACTTATGATTCCCAAGTTTTATGAGTTTTCAAGCTTCCCAGGAAACTCCACCCACTTGAATGACTTTATGCCGATTTATCGAAACTAGCTATATGTCAAATTAATTGTACTAATAGAAGGAAGTTAATTGTAGATTGTTTTTAACTAAGTTCAACAAAAATCTTTTGGAGGGAACCATTAGGTAGTCAATATATCAGAAAACACCAGGAGTTTTGACAGGTTGAACTTCTTCATAATAATTTGCATCTTGACAATTTTGAATCTGTTTTGAAAAAAATCACGCATCAAATAAATAAAAAATAGAAAAACAAAAGATTTACACATGGTGTCCTATAATGTCACATGTACTACGTCCCATGAACACGGTAACCATGGGATTTTGTCAACTACTAAAAAAATCTTCACAACATTGTCCCACCTGTATGAACATTATTCTTGGGTTTCAACCCAAACAACCCAGGTCATGGCCATATCAACATCGTAGTTTAATTATGATATAGTTCCCACATTAATATAGTATATTGGTGCCTCTTGGCATAGTAAGCAATGTTGCACATGGGAGTTTCCAACAAGTAGGAAAACATGTTTTCTATCTTCATAGTGACGATATAATGGTGATATTTTTCTGTAAAGAAAGTCAAAAGAACATGACTCGGAATGCCACAGAGCCCATGTTTTATGACATAGTGGACCATGCCTGTTTTAATTACATTCCCAAATTTTAAGAGTTTTCAAGCTCCCTATCTTAAATGACTTATCAAAATTAGGTCAAGTAAATTTGTACTACTACAAGTAAGTGGTAAATTGCTCTTGCAATTTTACAAAAGGCCTTTCAAAGTGCCCACCACCAGGCAGCCAATATACGAGAACGACCAAGAGTTTTGAAAGATTAAATTTCTTGGTCATAATTTGCGTGCCGGCGAAGTTGACCCTATTATGAAAACGATAGAAGAAAATAAAGAAAAATCCAAAAAACCAACTTACTCATAGCGTTCTTGACATGTACCACGTGCCATGAAAATGATAAACATGAGTTTTGACAACTTTTCAAAAACCCGCTTCACAAAATGGGCCTACCATGTATGAATAGGTTTCACGACGAACAACCAAGGTCATGTCAACTGAAGCACCTCGCTCCCTCTAGACAAACCCAGTCAAAACAAAAACAAAGTGCCACCACCTAGTTTTTCAGCAAATAAAAGTGAACCATATTTTCTTATAATTCCCAAGCAGTCTTAGTCCATTTGAAACTTCCCTAGCTAACTGCATCTACTTAAATGACTTTATGTCGATTTAAAGAAATTAGGTCAAATTTGAAATACAAGTAAGCGTGATAGATTCCTCTTGAATCTTTCCAAATGTCATCTAAAGGTATAGATGATGTCAATACATCAAGCACCACCAGGAGTTCCGAAAAATGCAACTAACTTCATGCTAAGAATCTGTAGGCCAACGAATTCGATCCTGTTTTAAAATACTCAAAACAAACAAAGAAAAAACAAAATATTTTCCCATGGCATCCTCTTATGTGTATTATTACTTGCCTTGAAAAATGAGAAACATGTGTTTTAATAGCTTTGAATAGAAAAAAACAGTTTTGGCTGCTTCAAAATATTGGCCTATGGTGTATGAATATTAATTCTTGGGTTTCGACCCGAACGGCAAACAAGGTCATGACCATATTGACATCATAGTTTATGATACAGTTCCCACATCAGGTAGATGGGTGCATCTTATTGTGGTATACAGTACCGTTGGTGGGAGTTTCCAACTATCAGGAAAAACAGTTTTCAAATTTCTAAGTGATGATAGATAAGTTCTTTTCTGTAAAGGAAGTCTAAAGAATATGGCTCTGAATGCGACGATACCATTTTAAAGACCTAGCGAACCATACTTAACTTATGATTCACAAGTTTTATGAGTTTTCAAGCTTCCCAGCAAACTCCACCCACTTGAATGACTTTCTGCCAATTTATCGAAACTAGATATAGGTAAAATTAATTGAACTAATAGACGTAAGTTAATTGTTCTTTTTAACTAAGTTCAACAAAAAGCTTTTGGAGGGACCCATCAGGCAGTCAATATATCAGAAACCGCTGGGAGTTTTGACAGGTTGAACTTTTTCATAAGAATTTGGATCCTGACAATTTTAAATCTATGTTGAAAAGAATCATGCATCAAATAAGGAAAAAAGAAAAAGGAAAGATTTACACATGGAGTCCTATCAAGTCACATGTACTACCTGCCATGAACACGATAACCGTGGGATTTTGACTACTTTTGAAAAAACGGCTTCACACCATTGTCCCATAGTGTATGAACATTATTCTTGGGCTTCAACCCGAACGACCAAGGTCATGATCATATCAACATCATAATTTAATTATGATACCATTTCCACATTAATATGGTAGATGGGTGCCTCTTGGCATAGCAAGCAATATTGCCTGTGGGAGTTTCCAACAAGTAGGGAAAATGTTTTCTATCTTCATATTGATAATATAATGGTGATGTTTTTCTCTAAAGAAAGTCTGAAGAACATGACACAGAATGCCACAGAGCCCATGTTTTCTGACATAGTGGACCATGTCGGTTTTATTTACCATTCCAAAATTTTAAGAGTTCTCAAGCTTCCTAGCTTAAATGACTTATCGAAATTATGTCAAGTTAATTTGAACTACTACAAGTAAGTGGTACATTACGCTTGCATTTTCACAAAAGGCCTTTCAAGATACCCACCACTAGGCAGCCAATATACGAGAATGACTGAGAGTTTTAAATGACTCAACTTCTTTCTCATAATTGTGGGTTATATCATTGGCTACATCCAGATTTGTTTTCAAAATTATTTGAAACTCACCACTTGGAATATTATTTCAAACCAAAGAGCAAGAGGAGACTATGAGCTCAGAAAATAAAGGGAAAGCATTGTGATAGGGTAGTAGCGAGAAGGAGTTGAAGGAGGTGCAATGTCAGAGCATAATTATGATGGGTTTCGGACATGAGGTACTGTACTACTACAACCTTTACTGCGTACACACTCTACTACTAGTAAAATTTTAGGACCTATATGCACAAAAACAAATTTGTTTTCTCTCTCACCATCCATCTCTCATCGGCAACCCCACACGCACCAGCCGGCTGATCTCTTCCTCGTCCACAACTAGGAGCTGTGATGCGCACGTATGCTTTGGTATGGCGGTTATGTGCTCTCTGGAATGTTCGTCAACTGCATTGGTGTACTAGCTACTGTAGGAGGAACCACTTTGGGCCCTGGCGGCAAAAATCAGTAGAATTCAAACTTTTCTGGTTTGAATAATGTACGCATAACTTTCAATATTGACCGTTGGATCAAGACTCGCAAATCCCAACATTGCCAATCATTGAATCTTATTTTCCATTCTAGTAGTACAAGATAGTCTTTAGCACAATGAACACTATGCACAAACCTCAAAACACACTTCTCCGTCATTCTAGAATCTTCCCCATTGTTTCTCTACAGCATGGTACCAAAATTTCCAAGTATTAGGTAGCTAATAAACACTTTTTGTACATAATATAGAGTACAAGAACCAAATATACACCCAATATTTATAGATGTGGCTCAAATTTATAATTTTTCAGAGCAATACTTATTATGATTTTATATAGTGATGATATGTCATACTTCTATTATGCGAGTCTCACGTGCAAGGCACGTGCAACTTACTAGTACTACTACGAAGAGCATGGCTCAGCTCTATGGTGAAGGAGTTGGACCCAACTACTTTTCCTTGCTTGTTTTTAGGGTCCTTTGTGCTAAATGTATGGACTTGAATGTAATTTTCTCTTTTTTGAGGTCCTTGATGTAATATGTGCATCCATTGACCGTGTTAATTGAAGCATCTCGCTCTCTCGGGACATACCCGAGTCAAAAAACAAAGTGCCACCACCCGGTTTTCAGAAAAAGTTAACCAAGTTTTCTTACAATTTCCAAGCAGTCTTAGCACATTTCAAGCTTCCCTAGCTAATTACGCCCACTTAAATGACTTTATGTCGATTTAAAGAAATTATGTCCAATTTGAACTATAAGTAAACGCGGTAGATTCCTCATTTTCCAAATGTCATCTGAAGATACACATGATATCAATACATCAAGCACCACCGAGGGTTCTAAAAAATGCAACTAACTTCGTGCTAAGAATCTACACGTCAGCGAATTTGATACCATTTTGAAAACATTCAAATAAAACAAAGAAAATCATAATAATTTCCCATGGCATCCTCTTATGTCTATTACTTGCCTTGAAAAATGAGAAATGTGTGATTTGACAGCTTTGACTAGAAAAATTGCTTTGGCTGCTTTGTAGTATTGGCCTATAGTGTATAAACATTAATTCTTGGGTTTCCACCCAAACGGCCAACAAGGTCATGACCCTATCGAAATGATAGCTTATTATACAGTTCCCATATCTAGTAGATGGGTGCATCCTCTTATGGTAAATAGTACCACCGATTGGAGCTTCCAACTATCATGAAAATAGTTTTCAAATTTCCAAGTGATGACTTGTAAGTTCTTTTCTATAAAAGAAGTCTGAAGAATATGGCTCTAAATGCCACAAGACTAGTTTAAAGACATAGCATACCAAACTTAACTTATGATTCCCAAGTTTTAGGAGTTTTCAAACTTCATAGCTAGCTAGCAAACTCCGCCGACTTAAATGATTTATGCCGATTTATCAAAACTAGCTATAGGTCAAATTTATTGAACTAATATAAGTAAGTTAATTGTAGATTGCTTTTTAACTAAGTTAGATAATAAGCTTTTAGAAGGACCCATCAGGCATTCCATATATCAGAAACCGCTAGGAGTTTTGACAGGTTGAAGTTCTTCATAAGAATTTGCATCCTGACAATTTTGGATCCGTTTTGAAAATAATCACACACCAAATAAAGAAAGAAATAAAAAATATTTATGCATAGCGTCCTATCAGCTCACATGTACTATCTTCCATGAACACGATAACCATGAGATTTTGACAACTTTTGAAAAAACGTCTTCAAAACATTGTCCCATCATGTATGAACATTATTCTTGGGCTTCGACCTGAACGACCAAGGTCATGTCCATATCAACATCATACTTTATGATACCATTTCCACATTAATATGGTAGATGGGTGCCTCTTGGAATAGCAAGCAATATTTCCCGTGGGAGTTTCTAGCAAGTAGGAAAAATGTTTTCTATCTACATATTGATGATATAATGGTGATGTTTTCTCTAAAAAAAGTCTGAAGAACATGACACGGAATGCCACAGAGCCCATGTTTTCTGACATAGTGGACCTTGTCGGTTTTACTTACCATTTCCAAATTTTATGAGTTTTCAAGCTTCCTAGTTTAAATGACTTATCGAAATTAGGTCTAGTTAATTTGAACTACTACAAGTAAGTGGTACATTGCTCTTGCATTTTTATAAAAGGCCTTTCAAGGTACCCACCACCAGGAAGCCAATAAACGAGAACGACTGAGCGTTTTGAATGACTCAACTTCTTTCTCATAATTTGTGTGCCGACGAAGTTGACCCTGTTATGAAAACAATAGAAGAAAGTAAAGAAAAAAAATCAAAAAATGACTTACTCCTAGCATCCTTTTACGTGTACCACCTGCCATACATGAAAAACGAGAAACATGAGTTTTGAAAACTTTTGAAAAACCCGCTTCACAGAATTGGCCAACCATGTATGAACATGTTTCAAGCTGAACGGCCAAGGTCATGACCCTATCGACATCACAGTGTATGATAATTTTACCATATTAGGTAGTAGATTGGTGCATCTTGGTATGGTAAACAATATATGTTGCAAAGGAAAGTTCCCAACAAGTCTTATCTTATCACTACTAGTACGCCGGTACGTGCTCAACACGTCCAAAGTTAAATTCATTGAGAGAAAAGTTAGGCATATGTCACCAAAAGTATATCATTGGATTTGTATTTCAACTATATTTATAACAATATGATTTTGATTGCATATACCATATGTTTTGTTAGTCAAATTACTAGTCAAGGTTTTACCTAGATATACGTAGTGGCCTAATAAACCGGTATGGATGCATTAATGTACATGTTAATTATCAATGAGTAGAAGTGGGAAATTGGCTACCTTGTGAGAGGCCCCAATTACCAAGATTAGCATGCAAGATTTGGTAGCTAGGCACTTAATAAGTTGCGTACATGCTTGAAGGTTAACATGATTGGTGGTAGCTATCTACCATTGATCGCTTGTACTACTACTACATTACAAAAGCAAGAGGGCAAAAATACCTAGCTTGAGCAGCCGTGGAGTCTGTTATAGAGCGATATCTAGATAAAAGGAGAGAGAGGGAGAGAACAAAGGATGGAGGCTTTTTTAGCGAGCGCCATCCGTCTGAGCGAGAAACGTCGATGCTCTACAGCGCTCTGTGTCGTGCTGGTGGGCGTCATGGCATGCACCCGTTCTGATGCCATCTTCGCGGCCTGGCTCAAGACGATGGACTATTTCCTCACCAACTTTGGTGTCGTCACCTGCATTGGTGGACGACCTCACTTCCTGCCTTTAGGCCATGCGCTGTGATGCATACCCAACAAGTATGATTGCCATAATGCATGCTACCGGCAGTGATATCATTTTGTTCTATGGACTTCATTCATCTAGCCTACCTATACGTGACTTTTAGCCCCAATTTTTGGTCCAGGTGATCTGCCCTAGGTTGTTGCCGTGCTCACTGCTTCCCTGGATGGTCTCTGTAGAGACGATATGTTCTGCATGCTAATGGCCCTGCAGCTTTGTGAGGCTTTGCCCGCCGTGCCGACGGACGTCTACATGGAGGTTGTTGTTCTCACACAACATCTTGCCTAGCACAACAATCTAGACCACTTCATTAGCCTCCTTGAGCAGTATGTATTTCAGGGCACGTTGGGCCCGAACAATGCCCGCATGGCCGCCTTCCTCCATCGCCAGGATATCCTCGACAACTTTGCAAAAAAACACGTCCATCTGGCAGGTACCATTGCTCCTCGTGGCGTGGGGAACTGAGGTTGAAGACGAAGGGCATCTTGTCAACACCTAGATTTTTAATCCTAGATGCATGTTATGACATACCTCGCAATCCCAGGATTACCATTTTTGTGAGACATAACAGATTGGATAGTACATCATTCCTTACAAACCATAAATAATGTCTTACACAAATAAGGATCTCATGATCCAGTCTTAGTACAATCAAGCAGCGGAATAAATAGCATAACGGTGGGGTCCATCTTCAGAGTCACAGGCAATGCTGACGATGGAAGATAGTCCTAGTTATCATAGTCGTCCTGCTGTCCTTCATCTTGGTAATCTCCTTCATAGTCTGGCCATAGGAATAGCCAGGGACAAAAGCCATGAGTACTCTTTAAGTACTCGCAAACTACCACTAACAAGTAGTATAGTTCTAGTGTAAATGCTAACTCTAAGTTTAACTGGAAAGTTAAGTTTGAAACCTAAGCTGAGTTCAGAAACAAAGAAAGATAAAATAAGTTTTGAAAACACTTAAGTGGGAACTTAATCATCATAATCACAACTCTGTTGTGCTCAAGTCATGTCACAATTCATTTCATAAGTTGTTTTGAAAACATCTGACAACGGAACAGTATGGCCACGCCAACTATCCATAACCGCGAACACGGCTATTCGAATAGTTTGACACTCTGCAGAGGTGGTACACTTTCACCACAAGATTTGATACATCTGTCAGGGATAACCCTGAATCATCATACTTAGTATGTAGATAATCAAACATAACCTTTCCTTTACACACCCTAGTATAAGCACCTCTCCTATGAGTATGGCCTCCCAACCATGACCATCTGTCATCTTGGGCACTGCATAGGTGGACAACATTGAGAGGTAGCCTCAGCTCAAACCTCTCCCACGAGGGAACTAATACTAATGCATATAAACTTCCGGCTAAGCCTTACCCAATTCAGGTATTGTGGTTGTACGGTAAAATTGGAATGGTATCGCATCCGAACCCAACCATCAGTTTTGTAAAAGGGCTAAGGCTCATTCCTCAACATTTTCTTCATCATAAACCATTTGTGTTTCTCAACACGTGTCAAAACATCTCAATATAATGACTCATCATTCCAAGGTTTTCACAATTCATTTTCACCAAATATTCCCATCTAAAGTAAATCAAGTTTTGAATTTTGTTCTAACTACTAAGTTAAGAGTGTTCACTAAAGGGGGATGCTAATATCAATCTCATGCCATAGAATGACATCTAAGTCTAACTAGATAAGTCAAGTTTTATACTCTTTATGCTACCTTCAAACAAGTAAAGGACTTTGGTAAAGTAAAGGAAGTAAAGCTTGTAAATAAAACTTGGGGTAGGTATAAGTCAACATGGAATAACCAAAGCATGCCTAATGCATTTGCTTAGGTTATCTAGATTGCAAGGGTTAGCTTGCATTGTTAATGATGGCTTTCTAGTATAATACTTGCAAGTGTTAGCTTTCCCTGGGTAGTGCAGTGGTTGAAGTTTTCTTCCTCCTCCTCTTGGTAGAACTCCTCCTCCTCGTAAGCTTGGTCGGTACTATCGTCTATAAATACATACGGAGTACACAATCACCAAACCATGCTTAACTAGTCTACTTAACACACTAAGGCACACATTAGATGATCTATTATCATCACAAGCATCACAAGGTTTAATGAACTAATTTCATTTATTTTATTTGAGAAAAGTAATTTCTACTCATTGAAATTAACTAAGATTTAATATTCTCCAATTAAAATATGGGATCATGTGGACACATGTCACCACCACATATTCTAACATATGGTAATGTGATTTAAAGGTTGGATCACATCTTAATAAGTTTAAGTTTAATATTTAATGATTTAAAGTGACTAGAAATGCCTATATAGCATTATTTTAGTACTAGTCCAAGTCACTGTATGCATACCTTAATAATATTACATATTCGGATAGGTATGGTTAAATGTGATTTTGAGAGTTGGGATCAACTCAAAAGCTATTATGGTTGATTTTATAAAAATGTTTGAATGTGTAAATGCTTCTCTCTTGTTATTTTACTAGGAGAGATCTCTAAATCTAAATGAATTAAATCCAACAGGCATGGAATGATCTTTTCAGAAGCTTTCCAAAAAAAAATGGAATCAATCAATTTGGTTCAGTAAATCTTCGTGAATTGATTTTTGAACTAAGTGACAGAATTGAGTTTAAACCTAAATAGAAAAATCCTAATTTGAATTAATGGGTCAGCGCGGGAAAACTAACGGGCCGTCCTAGTGACGCTCAGCGGCGCAGAGGGCGACTGACAAGGGGGGTCCGCCTATCAGCGACTTTTAAAACCCGAAATGGTATCTAGCGATCTAGCCACACGATTATAACGCGGATCAACGGCTCACAGTCGTCGTCGACGACGGACTCGTCGCTGGCGAGACCGAACCCTAAACGGTCGGTGGGGTCTACTGGGGACGTACCAGGGCTCCAGCTAGTGCGGCGAGGCAGGCGATCAAACTGGACGGCGACGGTGGACCCAGGCAAGGTAGCGGCAGGGGCTGAGGTGGACAGAATCAACGACATCATCTCCTCCTCTGTAGCGGCTGCCTCTGGTGAAATTCTTGTGGCCTGATGCTCGAGCTGCTCCGGCGAGAGGTGGGGAAGGACTGGGGGGTGAGAGGGGAGTGTGAGAGTGTGAGGAATTCATGCTGGGGAGGCCTACTTATATAGGCGCGACGAGGGGACCGACGGGTGTGGGCAGGCGTCTCCGGCGAGGGCGGTACAAGGGGCTACCGGCGTGGGCGAGGTAGGCGGACGGTGGGCGGTTCCCTGGCGGTGCTCTACGGCGTAATGGCGACGCTAGGGGCGGTGGCATTTGGTCGGCGGCTTCCCGCGCTCTGGGAGACAGAGGCGGTGCTTGACGGCGAGCACGGCGACTATGGGTCACGCAACGATGCACGGCCGTGTCTGGCGGGGTGCTGTGGTCGGGGCGGAGCGGTGTGCGTGATATGGCGTCAGGGTGTGGTATGCTACGTGCTGGCGGCAATCGCGTTCTTGCGTGCTCTGGCTGCGTGCAGAGAGAAAGGGCAGCGCGGTGCTAAGGTGGTCCAGGGGCTGGGGTTGATTTCGGGGTGGACCGTGGGCGGCGGTACGGTGGCGCCTAACTTCCTGGAGCGGCGGAGAGGGGCTGGCGGTCTCCTGCACCTTATGCACACTTGGCCGGCGAGAATGGCGTCGGGACGGCATGGCACTGGCGCCAGGGGCTAGAGATAGGGTTGGTTTTGGTCTGGTTGGACTTGGGGGAGACAAGGATGATCAATGCACCCCAATTGGCTCGACAAGATTAACTCTAAAACAATAATAGTTAGGCCATAATGATTCTGTTAACAAGGTGTTCGATCAAATGGCCACAAGAAACTTTTGTTTGAATTTTGGGCTGATTTTTGATGGAGTGATGTAACTTATGCTTAGGCATCTAGGTGGGCTTGGGATTTAAAAATGGAGTTCATTTGAGTGATTTTTGAATAAGTGTGATCTATACATATGAATTACATTCAATTTTCAAATGTCATTTAAATTTAGTGTTTGAAAGTTTTTGGGATGAAACAAAGTGGACCTTGGCACATCACTACTTGTACTAGCAAGGGGTGCAAAGAACCATAATTGTTTCTGTTAAGATTTGAGTCCTAGGAATAGCCAAAGTAGGCTAGTTAGTTAAAATGGCATAAATGACCATTTGCTTATTTTATTCTTTTTTGATTTCTTTTTCTTTGGGATTTGTTTGGGAATGATCTAGATGATGTTTAATTCACCTTAGTATCATTTTACAATCAATAGATCACTCAAACATGGCATTTCAAACAACTCCTATTTTAAATGCATACACATATGAATGCTTAAAGATTTTTAAATAGAAAAAGTTTTTGTTAACCCTAAATTGGGTAGATTGGATCTTGATCACTTGGATTAGAGTTTTGGGATGTTACAAACCTTCCCCCCTTAAACCAAATCTCGTCCCGATATTTAAGAAAGAAAACTAGGAACTAAAGAGAGCTGGGAACTCAGTCCTAATGTAATCTTCTCGCTCCCAAGTGGCTTCTTCTTCGGTATGGTTGCTCCATTGGATCTTGAAAAATTTGATACTCCTGGTCCTGGTGGTTCTGTAGGCTTCCTCCAAGATACAGATGGGCACTTCACGATATGTCAGATCCTTGTTGATATCAATAGCTCGGTGATCGATGTTCTTGAAAACTTCGGTCTTCTCTAGCACTTCTAAGCATTTGCGAAGTAACGAGATATGGAACACATTGTGGATGGCAGACATCTCTTTAGGCAGTTCCAGTTGATAAGATACTTCTCCTCGGTGATTCAAAATCTTGAAAGGTCCGATATATCTGGGGGCTAACTTTCGTTTCAGACTAAAACGTTGGGTTCCCTTCAATGGTGAAACCTTGAGATATACAAAATCTTCAACATTGAAAGTCAGGTCTCTCCTTCTCTTGTCAGCATAACTCTTCTATCTGGATTTGGCGGTCTTGAGGTGCTCACGGACATTGTGAACCTTCTCTTTGGCTTCTCGGAGAATGTCGGGTCCAAAGATCTGACTCTCTCCTACTTGCGACCAATTCAAAGGGGTGTGACACTTTCTTCCATACATGAATTCAAATGGTGCCATTTGCAAATTAGCTTGATAACTGTTGTTATATGAGAATTCTACGAAAGGCAGGCAGTCTTCCCATTTTGATCCATACTCTAACACACAAGCTCTCAACATATCTTCTAAGATTTAGTTGACTCTTTTAGTCTGTCTATCAGTTTGCGGGTGATAAGCGGTGCTGAAATTCAACTTGGTTCCTAATCCTTCCTGGACTTTCTGCCAAAATCTCGAGGTAAATTGAGTTCCTCGATCTGATACTATGGTCTTGGGGGTTCCATGTAGACTAACAATTCTAGCAATGTACAACTCTACTAGCTTCGAACTCTGGTAAGTTGTCTTGACAGGTATAAAGTGAGCTACCTTGGACAGTCTATCAACGATGGCCCAGATTGAATCATTTCGCTACTTGAAGTAGGCAATTCGGTGATAAAGTCCATTCCGACAGAATCCCATTTCCATTCCAGAATTTGCAATGGTTGCAACAGTCCTGCGGGCCTCTGATGTTCCGCTTTGACTCTTTGACAGATATCACACTTGGCGATGTAGCTTCCGATTTCTCTCTTCATCTTGTGCCACCAAAATTGCTCTTTCAAATCTTGATACATCTTAATTCCTCCGGGGTGGATAGAATACACAGTATCATGAGCTTCTTGCATGATAACTTGCTTCAACTCCGAATCTGCTAGCACACAGATACGGCCTTTGTACCACATAACTCCTTCTTCATCTTTGGTGAATCCAGGTACCTTTCCCCGTACCAATACGATGTTTGATTCCGTCGATACCTTCATTTCCTTTCTGGGCTTCCTTGATTTGGCTAATCAAAGTGGGTTGAAGTTCAATGCTAGCTGAAAATCCATTGCTAACTAGCTCAGTCCTGAACTGTTCCAACTCCTCATACAAACTTGGTTGCTTCTCCTTGATCATGGTGTTTAGCCTACTCGGCAATCTGCTAAGAGCATCCGCTACCACATTGGCTTTGCCGGGGTGATAGTGAATGTCAAGGTCATAATCCTTGATTAACTCTATCCATCTCCTTTGCCTCATATTCAGCTCCTTCTGAGTGAAAATATACTTCAAGCTTTTGTGATCCGAGTAAATCTCATAGCGATTACCCATCAGATAATGATGCCATGTCTTCAATGCCAAAACTATGGCTGCTAACTCAAGACCATGGGTCACATAGTTCTGCTCATGTTGCTTCAGTTGTCGAGACAGATAAGCGATGACTTTGCCTTCTTGCATCAATACACATCCGAGACAAATCTTGGATGCATCACAATACACATCAAACGGCTTCTTGATATCTGGCATGATCAATATTGGGGCTGAAATCAATCTCTTCTTCAGCTCCTGGAATCTGGCTTCACATTTGTCAGTCCATTCGAACTTCTTGTCCTTCATCAACAATTGGGTCATGGGTCGGGCGATGCTTGAAAATCCTTCTACGAACTTGCGGTAATATCCCGCTAATCCGAGAAATGCACGGACTTGGGTTTGAGTGGTTGGGGCTTCCCACTCTTCGACATCTTTGATCTTGGCGGGATCAACAGCGACTCCTCCGGCAGACACAATATGTCCTAGGAATCCTACCTCTTTCAGCCAAAACTCACATTTGCTGAACTTGGCATACAACCGATGCTCTCTAAGGGTTTCAAGGATGATTCTCAGATGTTGCTCATGCTCTTCTTCTAACTTGGAGTAGATAAGGATATCGTCGATAAACACAACGACAAACTTATCCAAAAAATTCATCAAGATCTTATTCATGAGATTCATGAAATAAGCAGGGGCATTGGTTAATCCAAAAGACATAACCGTATACTCGTACAAACCATAGCAAGTAGTAAAGGCACTCTTCGGAATATCCGTTGCACGAATCTTAAGTTGGTGATAACCAGTCCTAAGATCGATCTTTGAGAATACCTGGGCACCAGTCAACTGATCAAATAGATCTTCTATCTTTGGCAAAGGGTACTTGTTTTTGATGGTGACGTCATTCAACTTCCTTTAATCGGTGCACAGACGGTTGCCTCCATATTTCTTGTCAACGAATAACACTGGCGATCTCCATGACGATGTGCTTGGTTGAATCAAACCTGTTGCCAACATAGCATCCAGCTGCTTCTTCAATTCTACTAACTCTAAGGGGTTCATGCTATAGGGTCTCTAGGCTATGGGTCCGGTTTCGGGGATTAGTTCAATAATGAACTCAATATCCCTATCTGGGGGCATACCGGGCAATTCATCTAGGAATACGTCGGGGTATTCACAGACTACTTTGACTTGGTCAATGGTTGACAGGGCTAGACTCTTGTTACACTTGAATTGATGGGGCAAGGTTTCAGATATATGCTCTACTGATACTCTAGAGCTAGTGGTCATGGTGATGGATTTCTTGGCACAGTCTATCAATCATTTATGCTTTGACATCCAATCCTTTCCTAGTACTACTTCCAAACCTTTGGTTCCAAGTACTATTAAATTAGCATAAAAATCTATCCCATGTATTCTGATAGGCACAACTTTGCAATTTTTTCTAGCTTTTGTAGTTGAACCAGGGATTTGAACTATCATGACATGCTTCAGGTTGGTTGGGTGAATCTTACTAGTGCATGCAAATTCTTCGGTGACAAGTGAGTGCGATGCTCCCGAATCAAACAATACTCTTGCTAAAACTGAGTTGACAGAAAACATACCCAACACTACATCTGGCGCTTCTTGGGCTTCTTCGGTGTTCATGTGGAAGAGATGACCATTGCGGTTGTGAGGGTTCCCTGGGGCGAATCTTCTTCCTGGTTGAACATGACGCTGATGTTGAGCTGGGGAATTTACATTTGCAGTGGCGACAATCTTCTTAGGGCACTCATTGGAATAGTGACCCTTCACTCCACACTCGAAACAAGTGATCTGAGACTTGTCCTTCGCTGCCAGGGGCACAACATTGCTTCCAGTTCGGGGTGCAGTGTTGTTATTGTTTTTGTTGTTGTTGTTGTTGCTCTTGGGAGGGGAACGGTTGAAATTGCTGGGGTTGCCGTAGTGATTGTTGTTTCCTCCGAACTTCACATTTCCTCCGCTACGGTTGGGGCAGCTTGGGCGAGACATTGGGGGTCGGTTGTTTCTTGGTGCATATCCTACTGAGGGGTTGGGACGGTACTTCTGGTGACTGTTGGATCCAGCTTGTTGCATCATACGACGTTTGCGGTTGTCGTTTGCCTGGTTGAGCTTCCCTTCCATCTGAATGGTAGAGTCGACTAGCTCTTTGAGATCCTCGAAGCGGATGTTGACGAGGACAGTCTGCATCTCATCATGCAGTCCGTTCAAGAATCTCTCCTTCTTCTTGGCCTCCGTGTTGATCTCATCAGCTGCATACCTTGCTAAGGACAAGAATCTGTCACGGTACTCCACTACAGTCATTCTGCCTTGCTTCAACTCTCAGAATTCATCCCTCATTCGGGTCACTAGACCCCGCGGCACGTGGGTGCAGCTGAACTTGATTTTGAAGGCTTCCCATGTCATCACTTGACCATTGTTCATTGTGCGGATACTGTTCCACCATGCTCTTGCATCTCCTGCCAGATAGTGGGTGGCAAAAAGAACCTTCTCATTGGCATCTACTCTAGCTACTTCTAAGTTGTTTTCCATTGTATGCAACCAGTCATCAGCATCTAGTGGGTTCTCTGAGGTAATAAAGATTGGGGGATTTGTATTCTGGAAGTTCTTGAGTTTGGATCCATGATGATCCTGATTTCCGTGGTTCTCGTTGTTGAGAGCCATCTGGGCGATCTGTTGAAGTGTTGCTAGATTAGCTTGGCGCTCTGCCCTGCTTGCTTCCCGGTCTGCGATGAGATTCTGCAGGATTTGCAGCATTGGGTCTTGCGATGAGCTGCTCCCTCCTTGGTTTCCACGAGTCATCTGAAGATTGAGGTAGATAAAGGGGTAATAGGGAAAGTTCTAAGGTTCATGGTTTTTGATTCAAAGCTAAAACTTCGAGTTTGACTCAGATTTTTGCAACTAACTTCTTTTCATTCCTTCAAACAAGGCACACGATACAAACACACACACACCACAACATCAAAGGGAAAACAGATGGTTTTAAGAACCATTCTGTAAGCTACGATACAATGGGACTAATACTCCTCATTCTACGATAGTGCTCTAGTGCATCTACTCATCGTCGATGAAGTCGGAGTCGTCATCGTCTGTGTAGAAGTCCACGACATCTTCCTCCAGAAAGTCATCATCATTGCTAAGGTAGGAGTCAATATTCCCTTGGATACCTTCACCTTCCTCTTCTTCTTCCTTCACGGCAAGCTGAGCTTCCTGCTCCTTGATGGTCTTCTCGAGGTTGGCCACCTTCTTGCAAAGACGGTCGATGGTGCGATCCTTCTTGGAGCATTGACAGCGAAGAGACTGACGATCCTGGGCTAGCACTGAGAAAGTCTGGGCCTTTTGGGCAGAAATAGCGAGGTTGTGGTTGGCTAGCTCTCTTGCATTGTCCAACTCCTTCTGGGGGTCGTACAGTAGGAAGTCGAGGTTCTCCACTTGACGCTTCAGTATTGGGTGACTTGGCATCTCTAGCGGCATTCCCATGGAATCACGCCTTCCATAGTGAACAAAGCAGGTTCCCTCGATGAGGTTGACACTAAGGGCACACAGACGTGCGAGAGATTCATGCATTGCCCTGTCTAATCCATCTAGCCAGTTATTCTATCTCACTGAGAACTGAATCCTCCCAGATACTGGTGCTTCTATCTTGCCTCGAAGATCAACGGCCACTAGACATTGCAAATCTCCTCCTGGTGAACCCGGGAGTTGAGCTCCAAGGAATTCCGGATGAGGACGCTCCAAGAACTCAGACAGTGCATCCAAATCCCTCTCGAAGATCAGTTGGCCTCCGTTGCCCAACTGGTAGACCTTGTTGTATTGGGCTTCCATCTATAAGAATTTAGGACGAGAGAGTTAGTGAAGTGATCAAGTGTGTCAAATTTTTATGTAGTAATGTAAAAATTTGGAAGAACATGACTTTTTTTGAGAGAAAGAATTCCCAAGGGTAAGAGAGGAAATAGTTTTCAGAAATACTAACTTTGGTTTTTGAAAATAAGTTTTTGTTCGGATGTCCATTCTAACTAGGGTCTCCTATGGTCAGGATGGCTCTGGTACCAACTTGTCAACACCCGGATTTTTAATCCCAGATGCCTGTTATGCCATACCTCGCAATCCCAGGATTACCATTTTTGCGAGACATAACAGATTGGATATCACAGTACATCATCCCTTACAAACCATAAATAAGGTCTTACACAAATAAGGATCTCATGATCCAGTCTTAGTACAATCAAGCAGCAGAATAAATAGCGTAGCGGTGAGGTCAATCTTCAAAGTCACAGGCAATGCCGACGATGGAAGATAGTCCTAGTTATCATAGCCATCCTGCTGTCCTTCATCTTGGTAATCTCCTTCATAGTCTGGCCATAGGAATAGCCAGGGACAAAAGCCATGAGTACTCTTTAAGTACTCGCAAACTACCACTAACAAGTAGTATAGTTCTAGTGTAAATGCTAACTCTAAGTTTAACTGGAAAGTTAAGTTTGAAACCTAAGCTGAGTTCAGAAACAAAGAAAGATAAAAGAAGTTTTGAAAACACTTAAGTGGGAACTTAATCATCGTAATCACAACTCTGTTGTGCTCAAGTCATGTCACAATTCATTTCATAAGTTGTTTTGAAAACATCTGACAACGGAACAGTATGGCCACGCCAACTATCCATAACCGCGGACACGGCTATTCGAATAGTTTGACACTCTGTAGAGGTGGTACACTTTCACCACAAGATTTGATACATCTGTCAGGGATAACCCTGAATCATCATACTTAGTATGTAGATAATCAAACATAACCTTTCCTTTACACACCCTAGTATAAGCACCTCTCCTATGGGTATGGCCTCCCAACCATGACCATCTGTCATCTTGGGCACTGCATAGGTGGACAACATTGAGAGGTAGCCTCAGCTCAAACCTCTCCCACGAGGGAACTAAAACTAATGCATATAAACTTCCGGCTAAGCCTTACCCAATTCAGGTATTGTGGTTGTACGGTAAAATTGGAATGGTATCGCATCCGAACCCAACCATCAGTTTTGTAAAAGGGCTAAGGCTCATGCCTCAACATTTTCTTCATCATAAACCATTTGTGTTTCTCAACACGTGTCAAAACATCTCAATATAATGACTCATCATTCCAAGGTTTTCACAATTCATTTTCACCAAATATTCCCATCTAAAGTAAATCAAGTTTTGAATTTTGTTCTAACTACTAAGTTAAGAGTGTTCACTAAAGGGGGATGCTAATATCAATCTCATGCCATAGAATGACATCTAAGTCTAACTAGATAAGTCAAGTTTTATACTCTTTATGCTACCTTCAAACAAGTAAAGGACTTTGGTAAAGTAAAGGAAGTAAAGCTTGTAAATAAAACTTGGGGTAGGTATAAGTCAACATGGTATAACCAAAGCATGCCTAATGCATTTGCTTAGGTTATCTAGATTGCAAGGGTTAGCTTGCATTGTTAATGATGGCTTGCTAGTATAATACTTGCAAGTGTTAGCTTGCCCTGGGTAGTGCAGTGGTTGAAGTTTTCTTCCTCCTCCTCTTGGTAGAACTCCTCCTCCTCGTAAGCTTGGTCGGTACTATCGTCTATAAATACATATGGAGTACACAATCACCAAACCATGATTAACTAGTCTACTCAGCACACTAAGTCACACACTTGATGATCTATTATCATCACAAGCATCACAAGGTTTAATGAACTAATTTCATTTATTTTATTTGAGAAAAGTAATTTCTACTCATTGAAATTAACTAAGATTTAATATTCTCCAATTAAAATATGGGATCATGTGGACACATGTCATCACCACATATTCTAACATATGGGAATGTGATTTAAAGGTTGGATCACATCTTAATAAGTTTAAGTTTAATATTTAATGATTTAAAGTGACTAGAAATGCCTATATAGCATTATTTTAGTACTAGTCCAAGTCACTGCATGCAAACCTTAATATTATTACATATTCGGATAGGTATGGTTAAATGTGATTTTTGAGAGTTGGGATCAACTGAAAAGCTATTATGGTTGATTTTATAAAAATGTCTGAATGTGGAAATGCTTCTATCTTGTTATTTTTGCTAGGAGAGATCTCTAACTCTAAATGAATTAAATCCAATGGGCCTGGATAGATCTTTTCAGAAGCTTTCCAACCAAATTGGAATCTCTCAATTTGGTTTAGTAAATCTTCCTGAATTGATTTTTGAACTAAGTGACAGAATTGAGTTTAAACCTAAATAGAAAAATCCTATTTTGAATTAATGGGTCAGCGCGGGAAACTAACGGGCCGGCCCAGTGACGCTCAGCGGTGCAGAGGGCGACTGACAAGGGGGGTCCCCCTATCAGCGACTTTTAAAATCCGAATCGGTATCTAGCGATCTGGGCCACACGATTATAACGCGAATCAACGGCTCATAGTCGTCGTTGACGACGCACTCGTCGCCGGCGAGACCGAACCTAAACGGCCGGTGGGGGTCTACTGGGGACATACCAGGGCTCCAGCTAGTGCGGCGAGGCAGACGATCGAATTGGACGGCGACGGCAGACTCAGGCGTGGTAGCGGCAGGGGCTGAGGTGGACGGAATCGACGGTAGCGTCTCCTCCTCTACAGTGGCTGCCTCGCCGCACTAGCTAAATCACTTGCCGAGATAGATCTAATATATTAGACATGTGCAACGAGATAGATCTGTACTAACCCTCATAGAACCGAAAGCGTTACGAGATTAGATCTCGGGATTGATGTAGTCGATCACTTGCCGACCTCAAGATCGTGTGGACGATCCTTCTGGCGCCGCGTTCCGGCAGCGCTTCCGCAGTCGGTCACACGTGCGGAGTCGAAGCAGACCTTCCTCTCCCCGTTCTAGTGAGCAGCGGAGGTAGTAGATCTTCTCCACGGAATCCCAGCAGCACAACGGTGTGGTGGTGGTGGTGGAGTAGAGAGTTCTGCAGGGCTTCGCCTAAGCCGGCGCAGAGCGAAGGAAGAGGAGAGAGGCGGCGGCTAGCGTTTGTTATGGGAGAGTGCAAGGGGGTGGCGCCCCTCCCCTCTATTTAAAGGAGGGAGGCGCCATGGGAGGGGGAGTCCTAGTAGGACTCCCCTCCCTCCTTTGGCCGGCGGATTGGGAGGGGGGGAGGAATCCTCCTCCCCCACGAATCCGTGTCTTGCCCCACAAAGACTCCTCGATCCTTTCTTGGTTTTCAAGCAAACTCCAAGAAATCTTCTAGAACCTTCCAGAACATTCCGAAACCTTCTAGAATCTCCATACAAACACTCCAGAACATTTCCTAACTTAGAAAATGATCCCCAATATATGAATCTTATTCTCCGGACAATTCTGGATCTCCTCGTGATGTCCTGGATCCAATCCGAGACTCCGAACCACATTCAGTCTCCAACGCATATTCCATATCTACTTAAAACAACTTCGAACCTTAAGTGTGTCACCCTACGGTTCGTGAATATGCAGACATGATGAAGACACCTCTCCGATCAATAACCATCAGCGGGATTTGGAGATCCATAATGGCTCCCACATATTCAATGATGACTTTGTGATCGATAGAACCATTAACATACGAAACCAATTCCCTTTGTCACGCGATACTCTACTTATCTGAGGTTTGATCGTCGGTATCTCCATACCTAGTTCTACCTCGTTACTGATAAGTACTCTTTACTCGTTCCATGTTATGTCATCCCTTATGACCTAGTCACATGCTTGCAAGCTAACTAGATTACATTCCACCGAGAGGTCCTAGAGCATATATATCCGTCATATGGATGGATAAATCCCAATCTTGGTCCATGCGCTTCAACACATACTTTCAGAATACCCAATGACACCTTTATAACCACCTAGTTACGAAGCGGCATTTGATGTCATCAAAGTACCCATCCGGTGATGGTGATTAACATAACCTCATGGTCGAAGGATTAGGTTACTATGCATTTGAAAGCTTATAGCAATACGAACTTAATGACTTGATCTTATGCTATGCTTACTATGGGTGTGTGTCCATTACATCATTCTCCTAATGATATAACCTTGTTATTAATGACATCCAATGTCCATGATCAGGAAACCATGATCATCTATTAATCAACAAGCTAGTTCAACAAGAGGCTTACTAGGGACTCTTTTATGTTTATAAAACACACAAGTATTAATGTTTCCGGTTAATACAATTATAGCATGGGATGTAAACATTTATCATAAACATAAAGATATAATAATAACCACTGTATTATTGCCTCTTGGGCATATCTCCAACAGTCTCCCACTTGCACTAGAGTCAATAATCTAGTTAAAAATTTGTGCATTCAACACCTATGGCTTTCTGGTGTTGTATAGACACTATTGCTAGTGGTAAACATAATCTTCGGATCTGACACTTCCAGGTCTGTGTGTATTTGCATGTCCTTGCGTCTCTACGCATTACTCATTCTCTAATGAGATGGCATTGTATAAATTTGGTCCTTTGGTGAGACCTTTAGTTCCTTGGGATTAAATCATGTTGATACAATTGTCATACAATGTATCTTCATAGTATTATCCCGCTATGAACCACACCTAGTTTGATAACAAACTACTTGACGCAAATGCCCTCATTTGCTGCTACAATAGCAGTCATATACTTAGCCTTTTGTTGTAGTATCTGTCATAATGTTTTAACTTTGGTACTCAACCAAATCCGTTATGGAACTTCCTTTCCATTACATTGTGCCACCCATAGTTTAAATTGAGATAAACTTAATTTGTGACAAAACTAGTATCAATGCAACAATTTACAATGAACTATTTGTCACCACTATATAAATAATATATTCTTAGTTCTTCCAAAGATCATAGGAATATCCCTACTATTGTCCAATGATCATCTTATGAGTCATTCTGGTATATGCTCATAACATTTAGAGCATAGGACATATCTGGATGTGTACATCTCAAAGAATGATTGATCAAAATATTCTTGTGATTTCACCAAGTGTCAAAACACTTGAATCTCGTGTCAACACACTTGAATCTTGATTCAGTCCTTTCCGTGCATCAAGAACCTTTCTTGTTGTTTCCATATTGAACTCATTCAACATCTTATCTATGTACATTTGGCAAAACCATAATAGCGCTTCAATCTATCCATATAGACATTGATGCCTAATTCTTGGGTTATGGCTAAGTCTTTCATCGAAATGAAATTCTTAACCTGTGTCAATAAAAGATACATCATTTCTAATCAACAATATGTCATTCACATAATGTATTAGAAATATGTCTTAGCGCTCCCACTTAATTTCTTGCAAAATGCAAACATCTTCATCGTCTCTGATAAAATTAAACTTTTTAACGGTTTCATCACGGTGAAGATTCCAACTCCGCGATGCTCACTTCAACCATTGAAGTTTTGCATACTCTTTTAGCATCCTTTGAATTAACAAAATCCTTTGGATCGTGTCATGTACACGTCCTAGGTAACCATTATATTAGAAGAACTTGTTTTGTTTGTTCAACTACCATATACCAAAATATATGTAGTGGTTGCTACATTAATCCGTCCAGACTAAATATTGCTATGAAAGATCAAATCTTATCATAGTCAATTCCTTGAACATTGTCGTAAACTCTTTCCGACATGTCGACTATTTCATAGATGTGAAACATCCATGTCTATTTCTTTATAGATCCATATACGACTGTAAGGTCTTACACCTTTCCAGAGGGTCTTTCAAATTCAAAGTTTGATTTCTCGTGTATGGAATTATCACGGATTTTATGGCCTCAAGCCACTTAACAAAGTCAGGGCCCATCATTGCTTCTTTGCATGTAGTCGGTTCATCGTTGTCAAACAACAATGATTTAACTCTCAAATCTTGGCATTTGATTACTTACCCGACCTACTTGGTCCAATAGGAACTTAGATCTCCGTGACCACAACCTTTGAGGCACGTGAGCCATGAGCATTGTTGTTTCCTCCGGGACACTTACCGATGCTGCGCAACTCAGCACATATTAGCCAAGGTTCAACAATCTTGTCAAAGTTCTATTGTACTCCCACTTGATTTTTCACCAAAAATTCCTTCTCAAGAAACTCGACACTCTAAGCGACAAACAATTTTGTCTTCGGTGTTATGGAGGAATACCCAATGGTTATTCGAAATAACCTACAAAGACATGCTCATCTGACTTTGGTTGTAAACACTTTACTTATGCCTAGCATACCAAAAATTTAAGAAAGGACAACCTGGGTTTTATCCCAAACCATGACTTATATGGTGTCATTTCAACGGATCACGATGGAGCTCTTTTCAGTGTAAAAGTGGTAGTCACTAAAGCTTTAATCTTTAAAATATAATGGTAGTTTTATAAATGACACCTTTGATCTTATCATGTCAAACAAGGTTTCATTACATATCTTAACACTCCATACTCCTATGGTGTTTTGGGAAATGCAAATCCATGGAACGATTCCTCAAATATTAGGTGTTTTGCTAAACTTGTAACTCAAACATCTTTATGATCCAATCATAAACTTTTTATTTTCTTGTTACAATAATTTTCCACTTCATCTTGAAAGTCTTTGAACATTTTCAAATGTTTCATACTTCTTCCTTATTGAGTAAGTATATACATATACTCACTCAAATCTTCGGAGAAAGCATATGAAGTTGAAATCCATTGCCCACGACTACACATAATGGACTACATACATCAATATGTACAAATTCCAATCAGTTAGTCGTCTGTTCCTCTTTTGGCCTACGAACGGAGTTTTAATTATCTCTATGAAAGTATCACAAGCGTCATTTGATCAAAATCAAAGACTCCAAAAATCCATCAACATGGAGTTTCTTCATGTATCTCTTTCAATATAATTTAAACGGCGATGTCACTTCGCAAGTGATCTTTCAATCATTTGTCTTGCGACATTTTAGCATTAGTTTTATGGTCATTATTTCTCTAACCAGACTTGTATATCATCCATCTATTATGGAATACGGTAATTATTTGAACAACCTTTTGTCGTCATAATACCTGATCAAAATAACAATTATTGAAACAAATCTTGAAGGCAAGTTTTGATGTTAATGAGCAACACAACAACCCTTTGTTTGTTTTCGATGAACATCATCACATATTCTCTTGCTAGTTACTTAGGCCATTGCAGTTCATGAATTGTGTTGTCCTGTATGACACTTCATACCAACCAATTTGGTATCCAATACCGCAGAACTACATTGTTTAACAAGCAAGGAATATATCCATAACATGTATCTTCTATATACCTAAGTTGGACATCTCCAATCTTTTATTTTCTGCCAAATATTTTATAGATTCTCTTTCAACAATTCCTTTTTCTTTTAAAAGAATCTATCAACATCAATAGTGGTGTCATTCACATGACACATAGTACAAAGTGTGTATAGTCATATACTAATACCTTTGGACTTGCACTTTGAAGTGGATCACCTTCATCAAATGTTTAGCATTCTTTCAAAGTTCCATTCTTTAGTAATCTTTTAGTGTAGTAAACATTTTACTTACATCTTCTATTCATCCTTATCATGACAACTTTCATGATCAAGCTGCTATAGCTTATAAAGGTGAATTGCGAGTATAATGTTTCTTTTCCAAAACCTTTTGGAGGATTAGGACGACTAGTGTCTCCAACCTTCACAAATTCTCATCAAATATGAGGACATATACTCTATCATGTTGTAACCAACACATTGTTTTAGATATCGCAATACCTTTCACATATGATGGTTTATGAAACATTGCTTTCAGCTCTTAGATAAACTTGATA
This sequence comes from Avena sativa, assembly GCA_916181665.1. Classification (NCBI taxonomy): domain Eukaryota; kingdom Viridiplantae; phylum Streptophyta; class Magnoliopsida; order Poales; family Poaceae; genus Avena; species Avena sativa. Next base: position 312,224,186 of record OV702291.1, read on the forward strand.
TTAAAACCAATCTTTTGAGTATCAAGAATCATGGAGGCAAACATGATACATTAGATACTAACACTAGAATTGTTACTCTTGATTTAATACTGTTTATTAAACTTCACAGAGTAAACGGAGTTTGCTGAAAGTTTGCAACAGGACTTTTAAACTTTAGATTGACACTCAAAACAATACGATACCAGTTCATAAAGCAAATATCCAGAATTTCTATAGTTCCACTATCTCAACTATAACTAAGCGTAAGGTGGTGAACGGATGCCAATGACTACAACAAACTATGCAAATTCACTTTGATTTTGTTTATGATAAATTGTGTTCAACTTAATCATATTACTATATGAACTCCCACTCAAAACAACATCCCTCGATTTGTTTTAGTGATTACATGTAACACCCTCAGAATCGGCCCTATGCAAGCTTCAGCGCTTCCCGCCAAACCCGCATAGAAACGATTCAAAGGTGCCCACCAGGCACTTGCGTGCGGGTGGAAAACGAAGTAATATCATTACACAATAGTCCTCGATGGAACCCACAAAAACATATATCTACAACAGCGACTCAAAGAGTCAAGAATACAGATATAACATACAAAGATCCAAATCACCTTGAAAACGATACAGCGTCCGAGTACGGACAAGATGCAAATTGAGCTAAGAGCCCTGAAGAATAACCAATGGCGTCCATAACCCTGCCCAGGCCAAGCCGGAAGGGTAACCCTGCTAACGACGTCGATCTCAAACCTGCTTAAACAAAAAGGGATGCCGACAAAGGGCAAAGGAAAAAGAGAGAGCGGTCAGTACTGAGGCCAGTACACGGCGAGACTAGAATTCGGCGGTCCTCGCCTACATAGGTATGGTGGACTGAAGCGACAGCGCAGCATGCACTAAACAACCTATAGAGACTCGATATAACTGGCGGCTATCAGAGAGGGATAAGAAAGACCTATTCGGAACCAACCTAATACTATCACCAAGCATACCCATCCTGGTATTTCCCCCTCGAGACCAGACGAGGAAGTCAACCGAGGAACTCACACCGTTGGCAGTTTTATTTATTCAGTTATCGTTGCATCAATTACTAGTCAGGTATAGATAGTCATCCTGATATAATAAGCAGTGGGCACTTTTAGTTAGCCATTCCGTTGTAGTTGCAACTCTTACTAGTCAGATATAATTAGCATGAGATATCCCAAACCCAGCAGTTGTTGGTACTTTTATTTAGCCATTTCGTTGCAGTGAAGATGATTACTAGTCATATCGGATACAAGTCAAATTATAACAGTAAATTTTAGTTATAGTTGTCTATGATCGAGAACTGTGCTCCAAGTCGTCCATAACCGCGGACACGGCTTTTCGAAAAGATTTAACCCTGCAGGGGTGCACCAAAGTATCCACACACACTTCGACCCTTTTTGCCAGATCAGTTAACATACACCCATCGGTATGTCGGCGGGGCCTAAGTCATGGCGTTTCCCAGACCCAAAGCAAGTACATGGGGGCCACCCCACTAAGCTACCCGCAACGAAGTTGGCCGGCTTCGGAACGGACCCAGGGTTTGCGTCAGTGGCTGTAAACGACTGGGAACCCGAAAGTGTGACTGGGCTTGTCGATACCGCGAAAACACTCCGCAATCCTAAACAGTACAGGTGCTCCACGCACAATCTTAAATAAAGCAGTAAAGCATGGCATAAGTACAGGATAGTAATAAAGCTCCAAACTACTTTGTGGTCCCCAGTACAATACTTTGAAATCAGGTACTAATCGATGGGGGTGCCCACACACCCCACCTGTGGTTAGCGCGCTCGATCTCGGAACAAGTGTCAAGAACTCGGGGTCCTACGGGACACCAGTGAGCGGTTAAAAAACCAAATATTGTCTATTACCCACCGGTGCCTCTGCATTTACATACTTTCAATTTTAGTTATTAAACCATAATTAAAGCCATGATCATCTCCAACATTAAACATGCGGCAATACTCCAACAACTGTGGTACTTGACGACACGCAACAGCACTTGAGCAAGCGACTACGACGCGCAAGTCCAACTATCTACCAATCAACAGGTAATAGGATGTGTCCAAGGCAATATAAGGCTGCAAGGGATATCACGGGTACGAAAACTAGAGCATCGCAACACAGATAGCAATAGATCAATAGGGGGGAATAAATACTAGAGAAGTAAGATAGGTAGAAAGGGGGAGGTGCTCGCCTGAAAACATTGCCGAAGGTTCATCCGAAGATCGGGTCGACACTCGCAAAGAAGCAAAGCACTAGAAGAAACACCGGATGGACTATTTAATACTACGGTAGAAAATCGGGCATGATGCATGTATGATGTATGACATGGCAAAGGTGCGATGCAATTAGGCAAAATTAAGCGGAACCGGGTCCCGACAATTAAATAGATGGTTCAAGTTGTTTAGATACCCCGCAATTTAAATGTTACATTAGCAAGGCAAAAGATAGCACCGGTTCACTACACAAATTTAAATGGGGCCAATATTATGCTAGATTTTCCCGCATATGGCCTCCATATTTAATTATGAGGTGAATTGGCATAAGGCCCCCAAACCACATCATATGTATGCGAGTATGAATTATTATATGCAACAAGATATATCCGTTATAAAAATAGGGCTTGGAGGTAAAGGGGTCACACATGGATCCGGAGATCTTGGGATTTGGAGGGGATCGGGTTCAGGCTTCAGACACCGGGATCGGTCTTCGGGGTTCCGTCAGGGTTCGATCTTGGCGTTCCGGCGTCTTTAAGACGGGGTCTCGGCGTCCATGAAGAAGCTCATAACGTTCAGACTTCATTGTTGGTGACGATCTTGGCAGACGAGGATACCAGTGGTACCCGGTGATCGCCACAGCATCACTTCATTTCTTCTCGGTCATATATCCAGGAACAAACAAACATTGGGTCACAAGCGGCTAACACAAGACATCGGCGCAGGACACGCACTCAACCACGAACAAAACACCCACATCGGGGAGCAGCGGCGACGGACGCGCGCACGCGCTGGGACATGAGCGGCCAAGGAGACGCAGGCTCGAGGCGGCCTGCAGAGAAGAACTCAGGGCACCAGAGGACGACGAGGGGGAGGGGGCAGCAGGACGCAGGCGGTGGAGGACGGCCGGCGCAAGGAGGAGGTGAGGCAAGGGCGGAAGGAGGACGGCGCCCGCGGAGAAGGGGCGACCCTAGTGGTGTCCGTGGTCGGCGACGGGACGGAGCCGAGGAGGAGACGCCGGAGAGGCCGACGGTGGTGCGGCGAGGTAGAGTCGCTGGCACGCTCGACTTCTAGCAACGGAGGCGGGGCTCGCAGGGGCGCGGAGAGCAGGGCCGATGGGGCGGCATCGCGACGAGGGAGGCGGGACTCGAGGCGATGCTGGCACAGACAGAAGGGCGCCGAGGGGTCGTGCGAGGCGCAGGCCGGCTCGGGAGGCATGAATCTCCGGGCGGCGAGGCGCTGAGGCGCTGCAGGGCGGCCGGGGAGGAGGTGCGGGCCCGGCAAGGTCCTGCGGCGGAGCGGCAAAGCAGAGAGGCTGCCGACGGAGGGGAAGGCGCAGGGCTCGGGGCCGGATGGTGACTGCGTGGCCAGGGAGAGGGCGCCGCGGTCGACGGCGGAGGAGGGGCAGCAGGGGTCGGCGAGGACGGTCGCGCGTGGAGAGGACGGGGCCGACGGAGGCGAGGAGGGCGTGGCGTGCAGGGTGCCAGACGAGGTGGGGAGTTGGGCGATGGCTCGCAGAGGCCGGGGCCGGTGAAGGTGGCACGGGCGGAGGTCGGAGGCCGACGAGGACGCCCAGGTGCCAGCGGCGACGTCGGTGCGTGCAAGGAGGAGTCGAGCGAGGGGAACACGTGAGGGAGTGGGGAGAGATCGAGAGGGAGAGAAAGGTGGGCCCGAGGACAGAACAGGGGAGCGTGGGCGGTGAGAACAGAGAGACGGGGCGGGGACTGGAGCGTAGGCGACGGGGTGGTGGGTCCAGGGGGTCGGTCGCGTGGGGGTCGGGTCGATGGGGTGTGTGCGTGTTCAGCTGCGTGTGTGTGCGTGTGTGGGCCGGGGAGTGGGTGGATGAGGTGGCAGATGGTGGTTGGGTGGACGGAGGGAGGAGAGATGAGGTGGCGTGCACTGATTGGTGCAGGTGAGGTGGAGGGGGCTGGGTAGGAAAAAATAGGGTAGGGTTTCTGGTAGAAAAGGTTAGGGTAGATTCTGGGTAGGTAGGATTTATCTGGAGGTGGCCGGCTAGGCTTTCGGGCCTGGCTTGCTGCATCCTAAAAACAATTAAAAATTTTATTTATTTAAAACGGGGCTTTTGCAAACCGTGGGTAGACGAAACAAAATATTCCAGAGACCCGGGTTTTAATTTGAAATCAAGACGGGGCGTTTAGAAAACAAAAATAGGCTTTTCGAAAATAGTTTTTAAACAAACCATGCAAGATGATGACGATGCTCAAATGCAAGGTGGCATGATGACATGAGCATGCAATCATGATGATGCAATGCACAAAAACAACGCGATTTTCTAGTAGTGGCTTTGGCGGGGCGCCACATTACACGAACCAAATCCACTACACCAAGTCCGATCATCACGTGAGATGATGTAGTTTCAATGGCGAACAATCATCATGTTCATCATATCATATATATGACTCATGCTCTACCTTTCGGTATTCCGTGTTCCGAGACCATGTCTGTACATTCTAGGCTCGTCAAGATTAACCTTAGTATCCGCATGTGCAAATCTGGCTTGCACCCGTTGTATGCACACGTAGAATCTATCACACCCGATCATCACGAGATGCTTCGAAACGACGAGTCTTAGCAACGGTGCCAACTAAGGATGAACACTTTATTACTTGATATTTAGTGAGAGGGATCATCTTATAATGCTACCGTCACGATCTAAGCAATACAAGATGCATAAAGGATTAACATCACAGGCAATTCATAATTAGTGTGATATGATATGGCCCTTTCTTCTTATGCCTTTGATCTCCATCTCCAAAGCACGGACATGATCTCCATCATCACCAGCATTGCGTCAAGGTCAGTGGCGCCGCTTCATGGTTCTCCATCATCACTAGCAACTATTACAACTACTTGGAACAAAGCTATTACAAGATGAATAGACACGCAGGTCTTAACAGAATTAAAGACAACCATTAGGCTCCTGCCGGTTGCCATATTACAACAAGGATCATTGCATACATCAAATATAATCACCATCACATGATGGCCATATCACATCACAAAAACCCTGCAAAAGCAAGTTAGACGCCTCTAATTTTTCTTTGCATGTTTTACGTGGTTTGGGGCATTCGAATAAGAACGAATCTTACCTATGAAACTAAACCACAACGTTGATACAAGTGCTATCAAGTGCAAAGTGTAGATTGGATCTATACTATGGTGGGAGAGACAGACACCCGCAAAGCCACTTGTGCAAAGCAAGTTACACATCAAGCGTGGAGCAAGTCTCATGTGCGATGACATGTAAGGTTAGCCCGGGCCGCTTCATCCCACCATCGCACAAGATGCAAAGTACACACATAGCAAAAGACGGCACGAGCACCAACGCCCACAACATCATTGTGTTCTACTCGTGCAACAGATCTACGCATAGACACGGCTCTGATACCACTGATGGGTTCGTAGCATGGAAAACAAAAAATTTCTACCACAAGAACGAACAAAACCCAGATCTAATCTAAATAAAAGCCAAGATCTAATCTATTAGACATGTGCAACGAGATAGATCTGTACTAACCCTCGTAGAACCGAAAGCGTTACGAGATTAGATCTCGGGGTTGATGTAGTCGATCACTTGCCGATCTCAAGATCGTGTGGACGATCCTTCTGGCGCCGTGTTCCGGCAGCGCTTCCGCAGTCGGTCACATGTGCGGAGTCGAAGCAGACCTTCCTCTCCCCGTTCCAGCAAGCAGCGGAGGTAGTAGATCTTCTCCACGGAATCCCAACAGCACGACGGTGTGGTGGTGGTGGTGGTGGAGTAGAGAATTCTGCAGGGCTTCGCCTAAGCCGAAGCAGAGCGAAGGAAGAGGAGAGAGGCGGCGGCTAGGGTTTGTTATGGGAGAGTGCAAGGGGGTGGCGCCCCCTCCCCTCTATTTAAAGGAGGGAGGCGCCATGGGAGGGGGAGTCCTAGTAGGACTCCCCTCCCTCCTTTGGCCGGCGGATTGGGAGGGGGGGAGGAATCCTCCTTCCCCATGAATCCGTGTCTTGCCCCACAAAGACTCCTTGATCCTTTCTTGGTTTTCAAGCAAACTCCAAGAAATCTTCTAGAACCTTCCAGAACATTCCGAAACCTTCTAGAATCTCCATACAAACACTCCGGAACATTTCCTAACTTAGAAAATGATCCCCAATATATGAATCTTATTCTCCGGACAATTTCGGATCTCCTCGTGATGTCCCGGATCCAATCTGAGACTCCGAACCACATTCAGTCTCCAACGCATATTCCATATCTACTTAAAACAACTTCGAACCTTAAGTGTGTCACCCTACGGTTCGTGAATATGCAGACATGATGAAGACACCTCTCCGATCAATAACCATCAGCGGGATCTGGAGATCCATAATGGCTCCCACATATGCAACGATGACTTTGTGATCGATAGAACCATTAACATACGAAACCAATTCCCTTTGTCATGCGATACTCTACTTATCCGAGGTTTGATCGTCGGTATCTCCATACCTAGTTCTACCTCGTTACTGATAAGTACTCTTTACTCATTCCATGTTATGTCATCCCTTGTGACCTAGTCACATGCTTGCAAGCTAACTAGATGACATTCCACCGAGAGGGCCCAGAGCATATCTATCCGTCATATGGATGGACAAATCCCAATCTTGGTCCATGCTCTTCAACACATACTTTCAGAATACCCAATGACACCTTTATAACCACCCAGTTACGAAGTGGCGTTTGATGTCATCAAAGTACCCATCCGGTGATGGTGATTAACATAACCTCATGGTCGAAGGATTAGGTTACTATGCATTTGAAAGCTTATAGCAATACAAACTTAATGACTTGATCTTATGCTATGCTTACTATGGGTGTGTGTCCATTACATCATTCTCCTAATGATATAACCTTGTTATTAATGACATCCAATGTCCATGATCAGGAAACCATGATCATCTATTAATCAACAAGCTAGTTCAACAAGAGGCTTACTAGGGACTCTTTTATGTTTACAAAACACACAAGTATTAATGTTTCCGGTTAATACAATTATAGCATGGGATGTAAACATTTATCATAAACATAAATATATAATAATAACCACTTTATTATTGCCTCTTGGGCATATCTCCAACAATGCTCTGGCGCGCTCTGGCTACGTGCAGAGAGAAAGGGTGGCGTGGTGCTGAGGTGGTCCAAGGGCTAGGGTTGATCGCGGGGTGGACCGTGGGCGGCGGTAGGGTGGCGCCTAACTTCCTGGAGCGGCGGAGAGGGGCTGGCGGTCTCTTGCGCCTTGTGCACACTTGGCCGGCGAGCATGGCATCGGGCGGCATGGCACTAGCGCCAGGGGCTAGAGATTGGGTTGGTTTTCGTCTGGTTGGACTTGGGGGAGACAAGGATGATCAATGCACCCCAATTGGCTCGACAAGATTAGCTCCAAAATAGTAATAGTTAGGCCATAATGATTCTGTTAACAAGGTGTTCGATCAAATGGCCGCAAGAAACTTTTGTTTGAATTTTGGGCTGATTTTTGGTGGAGTGATGTAACTTATGCTTAGGCATCTAGGTGTGCTTGGGATTTAAAAATGGAGTTCATTTGAGTGGTTTTTGAATAAGTGTGATCTATACATATGAATTACATTCAATTTTCAAATGTCATTTAAATTTAGTGTTTGAAAGTTTTTGGGATGAAACAAAGTGGGCCTTGGAACATCACTACTTGTACTAGCAAGGGGTGCAAAGAACCATAATTGTTTCTGTTAAGATTTGAGTCCTAGGAATAGCCAAAGTAGGTTAGTTAGTTAAAATGGCACAAATGACCATTTCCTTATTTTATTCCTTTTTGATTTCTTTTTCTTTGGGATTTGTTTGGGAATGATCTAGATGATGTTTAATTCACCTTAGAATCATTTTACAATCAATAGATCACTCAAACATGGCATTTCAAACAACTTCTATTTTAAATGCATACACATATGAATGCTTAAAAAAAATTAAATAGAAAAAGTTTTTGTTAACCCTAAATTGGGTAGATTGGATCTTGATCACTTGGATTAGAGTTTTGGGATGTTACAAACCTTCCCCCTTAAACCAAATCTCGTCCCGAGATTTAAGAAAGAAAACTAGGAACTAAAGAGATCTGGGAACTCAGTCCAAATGTAATCTTCTCGCTCCCAAGTGGCTTCTTCTTCGGTATGGTTGCTCCATTGGATCTTGAGAAATTTGATACTCCTGGTCCTAGTGGTTCTGTAGGCTTCCTCCAATATACGAATGGGCACTACGTCAGATCTTTGTTGATATCAACAGCTCGGTGATCGATGTTCTTGAAAACTTCGGTCTTCTCTGGCACTTCTAAGCATTTGCGAAGTAACGAGATAGGAACACATTGTGGATGGCAGACATCTCTTCGGGCAGTTCCAGTTGATAAGATACTTCTCCTCAGCGACTCAAAATCTTGAAAGGCCCGATATATCTAGGGGCTCACTTTCCTTTCAGACTAAAACGTTGGGTTCCCTTCAATGGTGAAACCTTGAGATATACAAAATCTTCGACATTGAAAGTCAGGTCTCTCCTTCTCTTGTCAGCATAACTCTTCTGTCTAGATTGGGCGGTCTTGAGGTGCTCACGGACTTTGTGAACCTTCTCTTCGGCTTCTCAGAGAATGTCGGGTCCAAAGATCTGACTCTATCCTACTTGCGACCAATTCAAAGGGGTGCGACACTTTCTTCCGTACAGGAATTCAAATGGTGCCATTTGCAAACTAGCTTGATAACTGTTGTTATATGAGAATTCTGCGAAAGGTAGGCAGTCTTCCCATTTTGATCCATACTCTAACACACAAGCTCTCAACATATCTTCTAAGATTTGGTTGACTCTTTCAGTCTGTCCATCAGTTTGCAGGTGATAAGCGGTGCTGAAATTCAACTTGGTTCCTAATCCTTCCTGGACTTTCTGCCAAAATATCGAGGTAAATTGAGTTCCTCGATCTGATACTATGGTCTTGGGGGTTCCATGCAGACTAACAATTCTAGCAATGTACAACTCTGCTAGCTTCGAACTCTGGTAAGTTGTCTTGACAGGTATAAAGTGAGCTACCTTGGACAGTCTATCAACGATGACCCAGATTGAATCATTTCCCCTACTCGAAGTAGGCAATTCGGTGATAAAGTCCATTCTGACGGAACCCCATTTCCATTCCGGAATTTGCAATGGTTCCAACAGTCCTCCGGGCCTCTGATGTTCCCCTTTGACTCTTTGATAGATATCACACTTGGCGATGTAGCTTCCGATTTCTCTCTTCATCTTGTGCCACCAAAATTGCTCTTTCAAATATTGATACATCTTCGTTCCTTTGGGGTGGATAGAATAAAGAGTATCATGAGCTTCTTGCATGATAACTTGCTTCAGCTCCAAATCTGCTGGCACACATATACGGCCTTTGTACCACAGAAATCCTTCTTCGTCTTCGGTGAATCCAGGTACCTTTCCCGTATCAATACGACGTTTGATTATGTCGATACCTTCATTTCCCTTCTAGGCTTCCTTGATTTGGCTAATCAAAGTGGGTTGAAGTTCAATGCTAGCTAAAAATCCGTTGCTAACTAGCTCAGTCCTGAACTGTTCCAAATCCTCATACAAACTTGGTTGCTTCTCCTTGATCATGGTGTTTAGCCTACTCGGCAATCTGCTAAGAGCATCCGCTACCACATTGGCTTTGCCAGCGTGATAGTGAATGTCAAGGTCATAATCCTTGATTAACTCTATCCATCTCCTTTGCCTCATATGATTTCTTGGACAAACCTATTAACAAGAGCCATAGTGCTAGCTACTTGTTTTCTACTGTTTTTGGTTCCAGGAAAGTCAGAAAATGAATATTCTCAAAATTGGACGGGATAAAAGCCAAAGTCAGTTTTTCACCGTGGGACACCATGAGCCAGAATACGAGACGGAGAGGGGCTAGGGCCTGGCCACACCACCTGGCCGCGCCAGGGGGTGGTCTGGCCGCCCCAGGCACCCCCTCGACCTCCCTCTTCGCCTATAAGTTGCCTCCTGACCTAAAAACCCAGGGGGGTCAACGTTTTTCCAGAGAGAGTTCCGCTCTGCCACCACCACCAGATTCCACGATTCGGAACCAGAAACTCCGTTCTGGCACCCTGCCGGGACGGGGAATTGGAGGAGATCATCGCCATCATGATCACCATCGCTTCTCCATCGACCATCCATGTTTCCCCCATCTATGAGTGAGTAATCCCCCGCTATAGACTATGGGGATGGTAGGGATTGGATGAGATCGTTCATGTAATGGCATCAGATTGTTAGGGCATGGTGCCTAGTATCTACTATTAGTGCTTTTTGACTTTGTTGCAACTTGTTATGCTTAATGCTTGTCACTAGGGCCCGAGTGTCATGATTTCAGATCTGAACGTGTTATTGATTCATTATGATAGTATTGTGTATGGTCTTACCTGCAAGTTGTATACACACGTTGTTGTCCGGAACCAAAGGCCCCGAAGTGACAGAAATCGAGATAACCGGAGGGAATGGCTTTGATGTGAGGATCACATGTGTTCACGGAGTGTTAATGCTTTGCTCCGGTGCTCTATTAAAAGGAGCACCTTAATTGTCAGTAGTTCCCTTGAGGCCTCGCTACAAACGGGCTAACAGGACAAAAGATGTTGTGCAAGTTCTCATTGCGAGCACGCATGACTATATATGGAACACATGCCTATGATTATTTAGTAATTGGATGCTTTATCTTATTTATCTGCAAATGCCCTATGTTCCGATTGCTATATGAATTTTATTGTCCATGCAACTCCCGTCCATCCATCCCTATGCCTACTGTGCTTTAATCCTACTATTTGCTGCAATTGTTACTACTGTCTTTACTTTACTACTGCTGTTACTTTACTATTGCTACTACAAAACTGTTGCTACTGATAAACTGCTGTGAGCAAGATTGTTTCCAGGTGCAGCTAAATTGACAACTCAGTTGTTAAGGCTTATAAATATTCTTTGGCTCCCCTTGTGTCGAACCAATAAATTGGGTTTCACTTCCCTCGAAAATACTGCGATACACCCCCTATACTTGTGGGTCATCAAGACTATTTTCTGGCACCATTGCCGAGGAGCATAGCTTTATTTATCAAGTCCACTTGGAATCAGTATTGTTCAAGCATAATCATAACCAATCTCTTTACTTTTTTATTTTTGTTTTGCTTACTTTATTTCTGCCTTGTTTGCTTGTTTATTTATCAAAAATACAAAAAAAATAGTTCATATTCTAGTTGTTAGTTCTGTTGGTCTGTTATTGTCTTGCTTTATCATGCTCTCTATCAATGGTTGGTTTCTTTGAAACTGAATCTTATTGGCAAGGTCGGTTCACGGAAGAACAAAAATATTATTATAAGGAACACCGCTTGTCACAAAAAGGGAAACACTTATGGGAACAAATTGATAAATTGTATACCATTGCTATAAACGTATGCTCTACTTATAATGTTACTTATTGCTTTGATAAATCTTGTTGTTGTAGGAGGTACAAACACCTCCCTTTTCAATGTGAGTATAATGATGATGTTACCATATCTTCTTATGTTAAAGAAAATTATGACTTTTATGATGTGGAACAAATTGAGGAATTTATTGCTTGGAAGGGTGCATTTGAACTTGCTAGTTTGCTTGAAAATATTGATGATTCACCTTATAAATATGAGGTTTATGATATACTTAAATTTTGCTTTAATAATTACAAGGAAGAAAATGGATATATTCTTGAATATATTAATAGATGCTTTCCACAAACGGAAGAGACTAATGCCTTGCAGGATCTTATGGAAGAAGAAATTGATGAACCTAAAAGCTCATTAGATGAAAAAGAGGAGGAGAGTGATGAACAAATGGATTAGCTACCCATGCCTACCTTCTAATGAGAGTAACTCTTTATCCCTTACATTATTTGATTGTCCCCCATGCTTATCAAAGGAGGATGAATGTTATGCTCATGTTATCTATGATAATCCTTTATTTGTGCCTAACTTCGAGATGCATGGTACTAAATAGTTTTGCTTAGAAATTGTTTATGATAAAGCTCTAGACGATGGTCCTATATTGAATGACCAGTCATCTTGTTATAGAATTGTTAAAAGGGGGTTTGAAAGTTTTAATCCCACTATTTTTGAGCTTGATAAACATTATGTTTTTGTAGAACATGAAAAGCATGCTTTATGTGATAGTTATATTGTTGAGTTTATTCATGAGGCTACTGAAAATTATTATGAGAGAGTAAAATATGGTTGTAGAAGTTTTCATGGTATTGAAACACCTCTCTATGTGCTGAAAGTTTTGAAGTTGCTCTTGTTTTATGTACCCATTGTTTTTACTATGTGCTTCTTTGATTTATTTTATTACAAGATTCCTATGCATAGGAAGTGGGTTAGACTTAAATGTGTTATGAATTTGCTTCTTGATGCTCTCTTTTACTTCAATTCATATTTCTTATGTGAGCATCCTCTCAAACTCACATGTGTAACTTAAAGGCGTTAAAGAAAAGTACTTATTGGGAGATAACCCAAAAGTTTTAGATGAGTCTTGGAAGTTATTACTTCAGTAATAACCGCTCCTTATCCTTTTTATTTGGTTTTTGTGCCAAGAGTAATCTCTAATGAGAGAGAAGTAATGGTTGGGAAAGTTGTTGTCCCGAAACAGATTTATGTGCTTCACCGTAAAAATTCGTGTAAAATCTCTATACGTCCTTTTGAGGCATGAATTTTTGTGCTTCGACCCCAGTTGTTATATAACTTTCGTTAGTTCAACACTTTTTGACTTGAGCAACAGAAGGTCTTCGAAAAAATTCGTCTTTACCTGCTGGTCTGTTTTGACAGATTTCTGCCTTTATTTGCATTTCCTTCTTGTTGGTTCCTTTTTTAGTTCTTTTGGGGATTTGAGATTTTTGAGGGAAGTGCTACAGTAGCTTGTGTTTTAATGGAAGTTTTATTGGAATTGGAACTGAACCCAAAGACTTATTATCTTGAGTGCACTAATGTTGCTAATAAGATTATGTGAAGTTTTGTATGAAGGAAAAAATTCAGGTGTATGGAAGGAATGAGTAATGAGATGAAGGAAGGACTAAAGCTCAAGCTTGGGGATTCCACGCGTGTCACCCCAAGAAATATCCAAGAAGTACAAGCGTCAATGCTTGGGGATGCCCAAGGCATCCTCTTCTTTTCAATAAAAATCCCAGGTTTCTTCCAAACACTTCATTTTTATTGTTTCATGCATAGTTGTGTTGTTCTTGGAGTGTCTTATTTTTTGTTTTCGTTTTGGTTTTTCGTTTTCTTGGTTTTCTTAGTTTGCTGAATAAATTGGTTGGACCCCCTCTTTCATGCATTGGTTTTCAAATAGTTTGCTTTGGGTTGGAAAAGAGTAGGAAAGTTCATGCTTAAGTGGTAAAGGGAGCTTGTTTTTGACTATGGCCTATGCTTTGTCATGCCATGGTTGATATTGTTTTGGCTTTCTTCTTAGTATTCTTTGTTGTAGCATGACTTGTTATAAACAATTGAGATTGCTTATGTGCCTTTGAAGAATCATGCATTGTTTTAGCATATTGAAGCATAGTATTGTGGTATTCTCCTTTGATGCTTTATTTAGGTTGACTTGGCGCATGCTCACACCATGTTATGCTATCCCAAGTCACCATAGCCTTTATGATCCTTTAGTTTTCAACTTGTAGTATCACTTTATGCTTTGATTAATGATGTTTTGTCGCTCTGCATGATTATGGCCATTATTGCTCTCTTAGTTGGTCGCTCCTAGTATTTTGCAAGCCTCCATAACCAAGTATGAGTTCCACTCATGCATCCAATTCCTAAAACCAAGTTATTCCAAAGATTCCACCATACCTACTATTCCAAGTATATTCATGTTTTATGTACCTTTCGAATTAAACTTGTTATGAGAAAACTAGTGATTAAAGCTCTCACGAACTTGATGGCACACTTTACTTTTCTTGCATTTAATAAACTTGAACCATTGCGTACATCTTTGTTGTGTATATGCTTGCGCTTTATAAGTTGAAGTTAGCGGAACCATGTATCATGGGGAACGCTTTCAACATTGCACTTGTACTTTGTACCCTGTTGATATCATGTTCTTTTGCTTATGGATCCCGACGATGTGAAATAAAAGGGGAATTTGTAAGATCATGGAGTTTGTATTTGTGTTAGAGAAACGCCTGGGCCGCTAGCCTAAGCCATGCCTAATCATGGTGGAAACTTTCAGCATAACCATAATGAGCATTCTATGAAGCATCCTCAATAAAAACCTATGCAAATAGCAAATAAAAAGATCGCTGAGATGCTCATTGTCTGCTTGCCTTGTCATTTTGATTATGGGATAGCTCATGTATCATGTGCAAGGGGTAACCTGTTGGCGGTTATCTATGATACATATGTACTTACAATGACAAGAGCTTACTTGTGACTAAAGTTGAGTAGCATGAGGTTCGGTCTTCGTAAGTAAGGGGCATGAGATTTCGGCTTATAACTTGTCAAGCATATCCTCTTAGTTGTGTCACTTTAATCTTAATCACCTTCAAGATGCTTATGATAGGGGCAATGAGAGCTGAAAGCTAATAAGTACCATAATTTTTGGAAGCTCTTTATGAAACTCGAATCCCTACTTCCTTCTATGAAGGCCTTTCTTTTACTTTTATGTTGAGTCTCCACCTTCTATCTTTATGCACCTACTTTGAGAGCATAGTGGCCATTCTTAGTTCTATGTGCATTGTCCCAAGACTTGTTGATTGATGCATAGCTTTGATATTGCCTGTTTAAACTATTTGTATCTAGTCACTCTTATGAACTTTGAAGGTGTCCTATGCATTTATGTTTGCTACTCTATGAGGGACACGCTGAATTCCACTATGCTATGTTTTC
This sequence comes from Avena sativa, assembly GCA_916181665.1. Taxonomy (NCBI): domain Eukaryota; kingdom Viridiplantae; phylum Streptophyta; class Magnoliopsida; order Poales; family Poaceae; genus Avena; species Avena sativa. The sequence continues at coordinate 312,239,334 of OV702291.1, forward strand.
TTTATGTGAAACAAACAAAAGTCTTGCAAAGCATTGTTATTCATGAATCTTTTGTTTGTGCCTTTTCATGTTGCAACATAGTTGCTTTGTCTTATTGTTAGAACTTTATCTTTCATGTTATGTTGAAGTACTATGATCCCAGCTATGAATGTTTAACAGATACTTTGATCAAGTTTATGATGGTGCATGTCACCTCAAAAATTATTCTTTCTTTTTATCACTTACCTACTCGAGGACGAGAAGGAGTTAAGCATGGGGATGTTGATACGTTGCAAACGTATCCATAATTTTTGATGTTCCATGCTTAGTTTTATCTACTTTCTTATGTTTTGTCCACACTTTGAAGTACTTTTCATATGATTTCTTGGACTAACCTATTAACAAGAGCCATAGTGCCAGCTGCCTGTTTTCTGCTGTTTTTGGTTCCAGGAAAGTCAGAAAATGAATATTCTCGGAATTGGACGGGACAAAAGCCAAAGTCAGTTTTTCACCGAGGGACACCAAGAGCCAGAATATGAGACGGAGGGGGCTGGGGCCTGGACACACCACCTGGCCGCGTGGGCTAGGCCAGGCCGCGCCAGGGGGTGGTCTGGCTGCCCCAGGCACCCCCTCAACCTCCCTCTTCGCCTATAAGTTGCCTCCTTACCTAAAAACCCAGTGGGGGGTCGACGTTTTTCCAGAGAGAGTTCCGCTCCGCCGCCACCACCAGATTTCGCGATTCGGAACCAGAAACTCTGTTCTGGCACCCTGCCGGGATGGGGGATTGGAGGAGATCATCGCCATCATCATCACCATCGCTTCTCCATCGACCATCCATGTTTCCCCCATCTATGAGTGAGTAATCCCCCGCTGTAGGCTATGGGGATGGTAGGGATTGGATGAGATTGTTCATGTAATGGCATCAGATTGTTAGGGCATGGTGCCTAGTATCTACTATTAGTGCTTTTTGACTTTGTTGCAACTTGGTATGCTTAATGCTTGTCACTAGGGCCCGAGTGCCATGATTTCAGATATGAACGTGTTATTGATTTGTTATGATACTATTGTTTATGGTCTTACCTGCAAGTTGTATACACATGTTGTTGTCCGGAACCAAAGGCCCCGAAGTGACAGAAATCGGGATAACCGGAGGGAATAGCTTTGATGTGAGGATCACATGTGTTCACGGAGTGTTAATGCTTTGCTCCGGTGCTCTATTAAAAGGAGCACCTTAATTGTCAGTAGTTCCCTTGAGGCCCCGCTGCAAACGGGCTAGCAGGACAAAAGATGTTGTGCAAGTTCTCATTGCGAGCACGTATGACTATATATGGAACACATGCATATGATTATTTAGTACTTGGATGCTTTATCTTATTTATCTGCAAATGCCCTATGTTCTGATTGCTATATGAATTGTCTTGTCCATGCAACGCCCGTCCATCCATCCCTATGCCTACCGTGCTTTAATCCTACTGTTTGCTGCAATTGTTACTACTATCTTTACTTTACTACTGCTATTACTTTACTATTGCTACTACAAAACTGTTGCTACTGATAAACTGATGTGAGCAAGATTGTTTCCAGGTGTAGCTGAATTGACAACTCAGTTGTTAAGGCTTATAAATATTCTTTGGCTCCCCTTGTGTTGAATCAATAAATTGGGTTTCACTTCCCTCAAAAATACTGCGATACACCTCCTATACTTGTGGGTCATCACTTACCCAAACATTTACACATTTATAAGAAACACACAGAAATATAAATCAAGGCAAATGAATGATGTGGATGGATAAAATAGTAAGAGAATCGCCACTTATCGATGATAATGATTGAAATTAGCAGCAAACAAAGATAAGCTAAGCCACATCAAAAAATGTATCAACTGGACTTGCACTCAGTAAATTGGTAAATTATTATTTTCACGTTCATCCTTGCACTTGAAACCTTCTTCTGTTCAAGAGGTCAGTGGCCATGAGGCATGCACTCAAAAGGTTTGTGGTCATAATCCATGCATGGTTGTATGGGCCCTCTCCCCAGGAATGAAAGGGGGAAGGTTTGAGAACACAATGGAGTCAAGTGGTGCTACTGTTCACTATGAATCCCTCACCTGCGGGTAGTTAGATGTTCGAGGCCAGCGGCTAGGATTGATATTATGAGCTAGATTCAAAATCGGTACACTATATGATGATGAAATGATGAGATGATGATTATGATGATCTTACCATACCACTATATAGTGTACGAATAACTTTGAATATTGACCATTGGATCAAGACTCTATTGATAGTCTTTAGCACAATAAACACTATGCACAAATCTCAAAACACACTTCTCCATCATTCTAGAATCTTCTCCGTCGTTTCTCTAGACCATGTTACCAAAATTTTCAAGTGTTAGGTAGCTAATAAACGTTGAATTTTGCATCATACAAAGTACATGAACCAAATATACACCCATAATTTATAGATGTCTATCAAATTAATATTTTTTAATCTTTACCTATTATAATTTTATATACTAATGATATGTCAACTTACTAGTGAACCAAATTTTGTTTGACTTTTCCATAGGAAAATGAATGGATTCTGAAAAAGAGGTTGGAGTGGATGTTTGATTTCCTATGAAACCTAGTGCAAAGAAATCCTAAGGAAATTTTTCAGCGGGAATCAATCCAACAAATCAGAGGAAATTTTCAAATTTCCTATGCAAATCCTTTGAATCAAATAGGACCGTAAAGAATTTACTACATGACGGCATCCTAGTGATGATCTTACCACTATATAGTGTACAACTAACTTTGAATTATTGACCTTTCGATCAAGACTCGTAAATTCCAATATTTCAAGCTATTGGATCTTCTTTTCCATTCTAGCATCTAAAAGATTCTACTGATAGTCTTTAGTATAACGAATGTTATGCACAAACTTCAAAACATATTTATCCATCATTCTAGAATCTTCTCCGTCGTGTCTCTAGACCATGTTATAAAAAAAATCAAATGTTAGGTAGTTATTAAACGTTGACTCCTACGTGACACAAATTACAAGAAACAAATATACACCCATACTTTATAGATGTCGATTAAATTTATAATTTTTGGATTTTTACCTATTATAATTTTATATAGTGATGATATGTCATACGTCTACTATCTGAGTCTCACGTGCAGGCACGTGCAATCTACGAGTCTTACCAGTATATAGTGTACGAATAACTTTGAATATTGACCGCTAAATCAAGATCGTGAATCCAACATTTCCAGCCATTGGATCTTCTTTTTCATTCTAGCATATAGAATATTCTATTGTTGATAATCTTTATCACAATGAATGCTATGCACAAACCTCAAAACACACTTCTCCATTATTCAAGAATTTTCTTTGTTGTTTCTTTTGACCATGTTACCACAATTTTCAAGTGTTAGGTAGCTAATAAACGTCGACTTCTACATGATACAAAGTACAAAAGCAAATATACACCCATACTTTATAGATGTCGATCAAATTTATAATTTTTTGAATTTCCTATTATAATTTTATATAGTGATGATATGTGATACATCTATTATCTGAGTCTCACATGCAGGACACGTGCAACTTATTAACCTTACGACTATATAGTATACAAATAACTTTGAGTAATGACCGTTGGACCAAGACTCACGAATCCCAATATTTTCAGCCGTTGGATCTTATTTTCCATTATAGCATCTAGAAGATTCTATTGATAGTTTTTAGCATAATGAATGCTATGCACAAACCTCAAAACACACTTCTCCATTATTTCTGAATCTTCTCCATCATTTCTCTAGACCATGTTACCAAAATTTTCAAGTGTTAGGTAGCTAATAAACGTTGACTTCTACATGATCTAAAATATAAGAACCAAATATATGTCCATACTTTATAGATGTTGATCAAATTTATAATTTTTTGAACACTCATACATATTATAATTTTATATAGTGATGATCTGTCATGCGTCTATTATCTGAGTCTTACATGCAGGTCACGTGCAACTTACTTGTGATCTTACCACTACTAGTAAGTAGCAAGTTCTTTGCATGTTGTGACATATAAGTAGAAGAGTACAATTTAAAAAAAAGAAACAAATAGTAGTAAGCAGAGACGTATGGTACTTCTCAAAAATAATGAACTAAAATCTTTAGACTTGAAATAGAAGTATAATCTATTATGAAGTGACATGACTTTTTATGCACAATTAAATGTGCGAGTATATACTATGAAAATTAGATGTTTGATAAATATTAACGGTATATTCTATGTATTAACTTTTTATTTTAGTTTGAATTCTTACTTTAACTAAGTTCCTGTAGGTGATATATTGTCGGTCAAATAATTCAGAAAATGTAATGATTAAAACGTATCGGACATTCTAAAAATAACCATGTCAGTGGAGCGATTCGTTCAAATAAGAAGGGTGAAGAAATCTTCATCACAGAGTTGAAAAGATACCATAAGCCAAGAGACAACCTGACTAGGTCATGGTCATTTGCTGTTCCTAACTGGCTTTTGAAAAAAATTCATGTGTGCCCTACGTCAGACTCCTAACTCAGCTCGAAGGGAAAAACAATCACATCACCCAGTTTGCAAGTGTACAATGATTTTAGTTCTCTAGAAAGTCCGATCAGCTTCCAGGAGGTTCAGACATGCAGGGTTGAGGCGAGACGATTGGGTGGGCACACGGAGAAGCAAATCTAGGACAGGGTAACCGTTGGATTATTCCCGGCCATACCTGATTAATAGCAGATCGTAGTCTTGTATCACAAATCAACAACTATTAGCTTTAGTGTTTTAGCGGGAAACTGGACAGAGGATGGTAAATTCAAATTCAAAACCATTATATTATAGTATAGTACATAGTAGTAGAGATAGAGATAGAGTGTACGGATAACTTTGAATATGGACCATGGAGTCAACACTCGTGAATCTCAACATTTCAAGTCGTTGGATATTCTTTTCTATTATAGCATCTAGAAGATTCTACTAATAGTTTTTAGCACAATGAATGCTATGCACAAATCTTAAAACACACTTCTCCATCATTCTATAATCTTCTCCATCGTTTCTCTAGACCATGTTACCAAAAATTAAGTTCTAGGTAGCTAATAGACATTGACTCCTATATTATTTAAAGAACAAGAACCAAATATACACCCATACTTTATAGATGTCAGTCAAATTTATAATTTTTGGAGACTTACCTATTATAATTTTATATAGTTATGATATGTCATATGTCTATTATCTGAGTCTCACGTGCAGGACACGTCCAAATTACTAGTCTTACCACTATATAGTGTACGAATAACTTTGAATATTGACCATTGGATCAAGACTCGTCAATCCCAATATTTCCAGCCGTTGGATTTTCTTTTCCATTCTATCATCTAGAAGATTCTATTGATAGTCTTTAGCACAATGAATGTTATATGCACAAACCTCAAAACACACTTATCCATCATTTTTGAATCTTTTCTATCGTTTCTCTATACCATGTTATCAAAACTTTAAAGTGTTAGATAGCTAATAAACGTTGACTTCTGCATGATACAAAGTATAAGAACCAAATATACATCGATACTTTATAAATATTGATCATTTTTTTAAACACCCATATATATTATAATTTTATATAGTAATGATTTATCATACGTCTATTATCTGAGTCTCACGTGCAGGGCATATGCAACTTACTAGTATTAGATAAAGAGACAATCGCGGTTTTCCAAGTGTCAGGAATGTTTCTTCTATAGTAAAAAAAGTGCAGTACTACTATGAAGAATATGGCTAGAAATAGAGGTGAAAAAACAAAGAGCGAGAGAAGACTATGAGCTCATAGAATAAAAGGAAGGAAACGCGAGAGGGCAACAATGAGGACGAGTTGAAGGTGGTGCAATGTCATAGCAAAGTTATGATGGATTCCTGATACGAGGTATTGTACTACTAGGGCCTTTACAGCATACACACTTTACTACTAGTAATAAATTCAAGACATATATGCAGCCAAAACATATTTGTTTTCTCTCTTTCGCCATCCATCTCTCCTTGGTAACCTCATGCGTACTAGCCGACTGATCTCTCCCTCGTCCGCAGCCATACGCTGCGGTGCGCATGTGCACCTTGGTATGGCGGTTGTGTGCTCTATGGTGTGTTCGTCAGCTGCGTTGGTGTACTAGCTACAGTAGGAAGGAACCACTTTGGGCCTTGGTGGCAAAAATCAGTAGAATTTAGACTTTTCCGGTTTGAATAGTGTACGAATAAATTTCAGTATTGACCGTTGGATCAAGACATGCAAATTCCAACATTGCCAATCGTTGGATCTTATTTTCCATTCTAGTAGTACAAGATTATATTGATAGTCTTTAGCACAATGACACTATGCATAAACCTCAAAACACACTTATCCATTATTGTAGAATCTTCTTTGTTATTTCTCTACACCATGGTACCAAACTTTTCAAGTATTAGGTAACTAATAAATGTTTATTTATACATTATATAGAGTACAAGAACCAAATATACACCAAAAATTTATAGATATTGCTCAAATTTATAATTTTTCTAAGCATTATCTATTATGATTTTATATAGTGATAACATGTTGTACTTATATTATATGAGTCTCATGTGCAAGGAACATGCAACTTACTAGTACTACTACGAAGAGCATGGCTCAAGTCCATGGTGAAGAGGGAGTTGGACCCAACTATTTTTCCTTGCTTGTTTTTAGGATCCTTTGTGCTAAATATATGGACTTGGATCTAATTTTATATTTTTTAAGGTCCTTGATGTAACATGTACATCCACTGGCCGTGTTAATTTAAGGATATCACTCCCTCGGGACATACCCTAGTCAAAAAAACAAAGTGCCACCACCCGATTTTCAACAAAAGTGGACCATGTTCTCTTATAATTCCCAAGCAGTCTTAGCAGATTTCAAACTTCCCTAGCTAAATGCACCCACTTAAAAGACTTTATGTCGATTTAAAGAAATTAGGTAAAATTTGAGCTACAAGTAAGCGTGGTAGATTCCTATTAAATTTTCAAAATTCCTTCTGAAGGTACGCATGATGTCAATACATCAAGCACCACCAAGGGTTCTAAAAATGCAACTAACTTTGTGCTAAGAATCTGCACGCGGACGAATTTGATCCTGTTTTGAAAACATTCAAATAAAACAAATAAAAACAAAATAACTTCCCGTGGAATCCTCTTATGTGTATTACTTGTGTTGAAAAATGAGAAACTTATGCTTTGATAGCTCTGAGTATAAAAACTGCTTTGGCTGCTTTGCAATATTGGCCTATGGTGTATGAACATTAATTCTTGAGTTTTCACCCGAATGGCTAACAAGGTCATGACCCTATCGACATCATAGTTTATGATATAGTTCCCACATCTGGTAGATGGGTGCATCCTATTGTTGTAAACAGTACCATCGGTGGGAGTTTCCAACTATCACAAAATAGTTTTCAAATTTCCAAGTGATGATAGGTAAGTTCTTTTCTGTAAAGGAATTCTAAATAATATGGCTCTGAATGCCACAAGACCAGTTTAAAGACATAGTGCACCATACTTAACTTATGATTCCCAAGTTTTTTGAGTTTTCAAGCTTCCTAACTAGCTACCAAATTCCACCCACTTGAATGACTTTATACCGATTTATCGAAACTAGCTATAGGTCAAATTTATTGAACTAATAGAAGTAAGTGAATTATATATTGCTTTTTAACTAAGTTCAACAAAAATCTTTTGGAGGGACCCATTAGGCAGTCTATATCAGAGACCGCTGGGAGTTTTGACAGGTTGAAGTTCTTCATAAGAATTTGCAACCTGACAATTTTAAATTCATTTTGAAAACAATCACACATCAAATAAAGAAAAAATATAAAAACAAAAGATTTACGCATGGTGCCCTATCACGTCATGTGTACTACCTGCCATGAACATGATAACCATGGGATTTTGACAACTTTTGAAAGCACGGATTCGCAACATTGTCCCACCATGCATGAACATTATTCTTCAGCTTCAACCCGAATGACCAACAAGGTCATGGCCATATGAACATCAAGTTTATGTTATCGTTCCCACATCTTATCTTATCTTCCACTATATAGTGTACGAATAACTTTGAATATTGACTGTTGGATCAAGACACGTGAAGCCCACCATTTCTAGCCGTTGGATCTTATTTTCCATTGTATCATCTAGAAGATTCTACTGATACTCTTTAGCATAATTAGTGCTATGCACAAATCTCAAAACACACTTCTCAATCATTGTAGAATCTTCTTTGTCGTTTCTCTAGACCATGTTACCACAATTTTCAAGTGTTAGATAGCTAATAAACATTGACTTCGACATGATACAAAGTAAAAGAACCAAATATGCACCCATACTTTATAGACGTCGATCAAATTTTCTAATATTTTGAGCTTTACCTATTATAATTTTATATAGTGATGATATGTCATATGTCTATTTATATGAGTCTCATGTGCTGTAAGGCACGTGCAACTTACTACTCCCTCTGTTCCAAAATATAAGATGTTTTAGCTTTTGTGAAACGAATGTATCTAGACATCTTTTAGTGTGTAGGTTCAGAGTGAACTTACGCACTAAAAGGCGTCTAGATACATTTGTTTCATAAAAGCTAAAACATCTTATATTATGGAAATGAGGGAGTAGTTAATCTGGTAGATGGGTTCCTCTTGGCATAGTAGTCAATTAATATTGCCCGTGGGAGTTTCCAACAAGTAGGAAAAATGTTTTCTATTTTCATAGTGACGATATAATGGTGATGGTTTAATATAAAAAGAAAGTTTGAAGAACATGACTCAGAATGCCAGAAAGCCCAAGTTTTGTGATATAGTGTGGACCAAGCCTGTTTTACTTACCATTCCCAAATTTTAAGAGTTTTGAAGTTTCCTAGCTTAAATGACTTTCTGTCGATTTATCCAAATTAGATCAAGTTAATTTCAATTAGTACTATACTACAAGTGGTAACTACTCTTGAAATTTGGGAATGGTAAGTAAAACATGTCTCCAAGCTGCAGGGCCTAATTGATTCGCATGATAGAAAAAACATAGGAATTGAAAAAATGTAGGACTGCAATGTCATGGCCACTCCAATCCTATATAAATTTCTATTTTATCTTATCTTACCGCTATATAGTGTATGAATAACCTTGAATATTGATCGTTGGGTCAAGACTCATGAATCCCAACAATTCCAGCTATTTGATCTTTTTTCTATTCTAGCATCTAGAAGATTCTATTGATAGTCTTTAGCACAATGAACGCTATGCACAAACCTCAAAATAGACTTCTCCGTCGTTCTAGAATCTTCTCCATCATTTCTCTAGACCATGTTACCAAAATTTTCAAGTGTTAGGTAGCTAATAAACGTTGACTTCTGCATGATACAAAGTACACGAACCAAATATACACCCATACCTTATATATTTCTATTAAATTTATATTTTTTTGAGCTTTACCTATTATAATTGTATATAGTGATGATATGTCAACTTACTAGTGAACCAAAGTTTGTTTGACTCTTCCACAGAAAAACGAAGGATTTTGAAAAAGCGGTGGGAGTGGATGTTTTATTTCCTATGAAACCTAGTGCAAAGAAATTGTTAGGAAATTCTCCTACAGGAATTAATCCTACAAATCAGAGAAAAATTCAAATTTCCTATGCAAATCCTTTGAACCAAACAGGACTGCAAAAAATTTACTACATGGCATTGTCCTAGTCTGGCTAAACTCTAGATGGCCTCCTCGATGTAGGCGCCCTACGAGCAAGTAACTTGGACTACTAACTTGTCCATGTTACAATTCATGTTACTACCTTCATACTCCTTCTGTCCACAAATAAGTGTAATTCTAGGTTTTTATTTGAGTCAAATATCTTAACATTTAACCGTTAGACAAATATATAAACATATATATAATAAAATGGGCATATTATGAACTCATTTTATAATAAATCTAATAATAGTAATTAAGTGTAACCAATATTATGACGGTTTCCTATAAAGTTGGCCAAATTTTGTTAAGTTTGACTTAGGACAAATACTAGAAGTACACTTATTTGTGGACAGAGGGAGTAGTGATAAATAACATGTGTGTGTGTCATACAAAGCCTAATTAATTAGGTTATAGGACCATAATGTCTTGATATGTGTGAGTTTTATGGTAACTAGCTAAGTTACTACCTCCCTCCCTTTCTTCATTAATTATCATGCCATGTCACCAATTTGCTTAGTTGGCATTGCACGGACATGCATGTTAGTTGGCATTGCATGCTAAGTTACTACCTAAGTTACTCCCACCATGACTAGCCTAAGGTTGAGCCAGCTGGCTATATGGTTTAAAATAATTTATTTATGCTGAGCTGGCAGACAGAGAATATGAGATAGGAAGAAATTGGGTTCTCATGCAAGAGTTGACTCTTGCACGTGCTCCTAGACACTTTGTGAGATTGGCAAGTGGGCCATATATTAATAAAGTAGCACATTTTTACAACTCACTAATTGAGCAAGTTCAACAATAAAGCTTGCTACTGGATATAAGCCATCACCAAGTCACTTAGAGTCAATAAAATAGTCAACATGTACAATAGTAAGGTGCTACAACTAGCTCTTTCATGAGAGCCCACCTCTTTTCTCTGCCATCCAACTAAGCAAAAGTATAATATTTTTAGTCCTTACAGCTAGCTGACTAGGACTTAGTGAACTTCCTCATGTTGGCTATAGTGTTGGCTACAGATGACATGGAAGTATCTAGCAGTTGGCTATATTATTGAACTTGCTCTATAGAAGACCACCGAAGAAACACGCAAAAATACCCTCGTTCAAAGAGCCATCCAATCTTACCTTTATCCGTTTATCCCCACTCGCCAACGCCGTCATGCCCCATTTGGATCCTCCCAGCATGCACTTCATCTCATCATCTCACTCGTAGCATCACACATTTTATCATAACTGTGAGCTGGCTTGAGGATTGACATCCTTTTCTTTTGACATATGCTTCAAATCCGTTTGCATCCTTGAATTGCAATTCTACCATGCATTCTATCCAATGAGGGAGAAATGTGGGTTCACATTCTTTCCTAAAATGCAATAAAACTTATTTATGGTTTCATTTAGCTAGTGTACATACTACTACTCCTGCAGCAAAATGAACATGTCCAAAACTTGTATAGGTAAACCTATAGAGGTATAGCACTCCTAGCTGCTATACCTCTACAGGTTCCCTATACGGGTTTTGTTCTGAAATATTCTACATTCTAGAGAAAAAAAGGGTTTGAAATAATCTACATTCTAGTAGCTGCTATACCTCTAAAGAAATAATAGCTAGTGTATTGCTAGATGCTATACCTCTATAGGTTGCCTATATCTCTGCAGTGCGTACTTACTACTTCTATTTTCGAAGTAATGTTAAAATGGAAGCTATAAATCATATTAATGTGATGATACAATATTGCACCAGGACGTGACAGCTTGCTAGTCTATCTATAACTCTAGTCGGCGTGCATCCATGATGTAGTTGTGCACTGTAGAAGACCTCTATGGAACACGCAAAATTAACACCCCTCATTCAAAGAGCCTCTCATATTTCCCATCTCCATTTTCCAATGCTGCCTAGCCGCATTTTGGATCCTCTCGAGCTCGCACTTCACAACTTTTCCTAGCCATCCCGCCCGCTGCATCGATTCTTGCAGGCCACCACCCCTCTCCTCCAAGAACCCCAACATTTGATCCGAGGACGATGGTATGGTGTTCGCCATGCGATTTTACATGCTCGAGTATCTGTCTAGTCCATCAGATCTATGGCGTACTTATTTCCGCGGTACATGGTGGAGTTGCACTTTTATGAACCTTCAATGATGGCATGGTAGTTGGAGCAGTTCACCGAAGATAGTTGTTTTTCAAGCCGAAGAGCAGCAACTCGCTGTGCACCACTAGGATTATTGAAGATTTCTAGAATTTCTTGATTAAGAAACATGATAGCATCACCCATCATGATTCTGATGATGGTAAATATAGCCGTCTTGATTCTGATGATGGTTTACCGTTTAAATTTAGGATTGATTATTGATCTTGATTCTGGTGAGGATTTTAGTGTGTTGGAAGGGTGGACTTTGGCTGCAAAGTAGTAATGTACTATAGTACTAGTTCTTGTACTTGAGAGTATTTTGTTTCTAGTTTTGCTAGTGCTAAAGTATTTTGCAGTATGTACTAGATCAAATGCTAGAGATGATCTAGAATTTCCTTTGAAACCGCCATGTACTGGTAGCTAGTAGTACTTGTTTAGATAAAGTATCCTTTCCTTTGAAACATGGCATTGCAATGTATGTACTACATATGTTTTATCGCATTCAGTTCAGTTACTCATATTTTCTTGATCATTATTTTCTCTAGATTTTTAGAATATAGCAATTTAGTCTGTCGATTCTTACTTCCTTTAGAAACTATAGGTATATCTCTTAGCTATTGTTGGCACCGCGCTCATCGAGAATAGAGAACATCGGATCTGGGGACAATGGCACAGTGTTTTCTATGCTGTTTGACAAGCATGAGAGGGGCGACATGGCCGTATCCATCGTGTGCGTCAGGACGGACACGTGCTCGTCGCCCAGGTACTATGTGTAGTTCACCGTCTATCTCCCATGAATAGAGCCATGGTTTTGGGAGGGTTTAATGTGCAATTACTTCACGCCTAGGATCAGGGCGGCGTTGGGCATCATCCAGAAGTAAAAGCATTCCATGTTGGTGTTCCTGAGGATACATGAGATCTCCCAGGGCCTGCATTACTAAATATGCATCCATCTGAGGGAGAATTCTCAATTGAAGCTTCTTTTACCGTGGAATTTACGTATCCCGCTCTCTAGATACGAGGGATTTTAGTGTGTTGGAGGGTAGATTTTGGCTGCAAAGTAGTACTAGTATAGTACTAGTTCTTGTACTTTGAAGTATTTTTGTACTATATACTAGTAGTACTTATTTAGATCAAGGGCAGGAGATGATGTTGCTTTGCCTTTGTTCTGTTATTACTATTACTAAAGTATTTTGTAGAAATAATACTGATGTACTGGTACTTGTTTAGATCAACTGCAGTAGATGGTCTTGCTTTTGTTTTCTAACTTGGCCTTGCCATAAACTCATAATGTAGACGAGGCTTGGGCACTTTGGCTTGCATATGAAGGAAACACACATGCATTGATGTGAGAAGGAGGTATGCGCACAAAATCAGACTTCATCGTCCATTTTGCTTGCTCCAATGACCGAGTGTGTTCAGAGAAAATTGCAAACTGAGCATGCACCAAGGTTTATATTGCTGAAACAAGATCTAGTTCTCTCTATACTGCTATTGAATTTTAGTTTCTGCATTGCTAAATCGGCCACTTAGAAATGTTGCTGAATCTGTCAAGTGCCACTAAATATGAACTAGGAATCTATTGATATTTTTACGTCTTATTCTGTCTTTCAAATGCTACTAAATCTGTCAAAAGTTTTGTCATTGCCTTTGTATTATTGGAACCATTGGATGTGGTTTGGACAGAGATGAGAGGGGTAAATATACAACGTGATTTCAACAAATCAAGTCATTGGATAGAAGTACAGTTTTGTCGCGCGCGATGTGTGTGTCCCTAGTTCTTTAGATTTTTTACATGAATATCTGTCAACATAATTTATTGCTTTTTTCCTTCCCTTCGTGAGGTTTTTGTTTCCAATACGGCCAAGCCGCAGCACAATGATTTTTACTAACAAGCAGTTTTTTTGGAGAATTTACCAATGAGCAGTTTTTAGAATAAATAACGAGTAGATGAAAGCTAGCACATTCGGCCCCTCTTTAGCCAAAACCTTCTAATTAAAATTTGAGAAAGGATCCCATGGAGCATAGCCCATGGAGAAGATCCCATGGTGCATAGCCCATGGGAAAGAGCCCATGATGAAGAGGCCATAGAGCATAGCCAATGGAGTATATCCCATCTAGAATAGCCCAAAATGTTTTTAAATTCGGCTATTCTGGGCATTGCCCTACTTATGCATGTAAAATGAATACATGAACTTTGTAGTTTGTTAACATGTTTTCCCACATATTTGCATCATATATAATGTTATATCCCTATTTTATATTATTTTTTGGGGATTTACCAATGACCCCCTTTATTTTGGCTAAAACCCGGCAGGGCAGAAAAACCATGTTTTTGATGTTTTAGGACCTATACAAAGTCAAATGTACCTGCACTTTTGGCAATGCGAATATTTATCCACGAGAAGCATCTAGAGCACAAGAATCTCACCAGGAGGGCAAGGAAGACCAAACGAACGCAGGTGTCGCGCGCAGCCTAGGTGGGCACGCCACCCATGCTCGTTTCCTCCTCGGCCGTCCGATCGCCTCGATTCGTTCTCCCACGAAGTTCTCTTGACCTAAATATCTCTATATAAGGACCCCCCGGGGCGTCCTCGGAAGGGAAGCCACAATAGACGAAAACACCACCAAACAGAGTCAGATCCAGTGAAGATTGGAGGGGGAAACTCCGTCGGAGCCACCTTCGGGGAGATCTCCACCCTCTCCAACATCTCCAGCATCATCACCATGATGAAGATTGAGTAGTCCACCTCCGGGCTATGGATTTTTGGTAGTAGCTTGATCTCTTTCTATCTTGTTCTTCATAGATCTAGTACCATATAAGCTGCCCAACATGATTACAGTCATATTTGTAATTCCTATGTGGTGGATCTTTGTTCTATAATTAGATATTTGAGATTGGAATCTATTTTGTGTAAGATGTTTTAATAGATGCATATCATGCACCCCGTTCTTCATTGCTTGTTTTGATCCAACTTGTATGCAAGAACTTATATGGGAGAAGTGTGTGTTAGATGGAGTAGCATGGTGGTAGAGATTGAACTATGGCACATAATATTCAAGATCTACTTTGGTTTTTACCTTTCTTTTGCTGCCTCAATAGGGATAAAGTGAAATCATGTGCTATAGTTATCACATGATAGTGTGATGACCTTGTTAGATCAAGGTAGCATATTTGTATTTCAAACATCATATAATATTGCTTAAAGCTATACTCTGATTTGTTCTTAAATCAAGATTGCATGGCGATTTCCCTTTCTTGAGGAGTATAAGAGAGAGATCTATTCCATCTCAATATTAGAATGTGATGCCCATATTAATTCCTTTTATCAAGAAAATATAGAATTGCCATGAATTTTTATCATTGATGAACTGTTTTGTGATCACTACAACTTAAAAAGAGAGTAGACAAGTGAACCCATGAACCCTTGTCTAATTTTTATCATAAGAAACACCTTTCCATTACATCTACTATCCTTTACATTTTCTACAATTTAATATCTCCAAAATACATAAATACTTTCCTTACATGCAATCACTCATAAAAACACAAAAACAACTTTATCTTCACATATCTCATCTAGTTTGCATTACTTTAATTTATTTACTTCAGTTTATTTTATATTTTATTTCATATTACTAATACGAAACCTTGTGCTTGACAACCACTTGGTGGAGTTGGGGACACAAGACAAATTATTTTACTTTATAGATTGCTTGAAGAGGAGAAGATAAACATCATTCCATAACCAATTCTCCAAGAGTTCGATATAAACCCTCGAGTCACCCTTGTGGGAAAAGAAGCTTTCTACAATACTTTGCACTTGGAGTCCCAACTAAAAGTGACCACGTTTGTTGCCATCAAGACTATTTTCTGGCGTCGTTGTCGGGGAATTGGCGAAGGTACATCACAACTACATCCTCATCAAGTTTGAAGAGCAAGTTTGAAGAGCAAGGTAACTCCCACGACAACTGCCTATTTACTAGCACCATCATCTTTATCAACTTGTACAATAACCCAATCTTGGGAGGTTGCACAAGTGTAAGTGTTTTGTTCTCCTTTTAGATTTTTAAAGTATTTTATTTTGTCTTTCTTTTTAGTATTTTTAAGTATTCTTTAAACATATAAAAATTAGTATCAACTTTTTATTTGCGAACATGGGATAAAAAGGAACGAAACTTTGCGACTACACAAACACTCCTAATGATCAATTCATAGCTAGATCCATTACCACTCCTGAAATTACTGCTGAAAGTTTTGAAGTAAGTCCTAGTCTTTTAAATCTTATAACTAAAGAAGAATTTGGGGGAGTGCTAGTGAAGATGCCTCTATGCATTTTTGCATGATTTTTGTCAAACTTGTGATATGCGTAAGTTTAAAAATGTGGAAAGTGACATTGTCAAACTTAAACTATTCCCATTTTCACTAAGAGGTAGAGCTAAAGAATGGTTATTATCACTTCCTACTACTAGTATTAACTCTTGGGTTGACCTAAAAGAAGCTTTCATTAAGAAATACTACCCACATGTTAAGATCACTATAGAAATAGTATCCTATCATTTAGACAAAATGATAATGAACATGTAGCAATAGCTTAGGAAAGAGTTAAAAACATGCTTAGATCTTGCCCATCACATGGAGTAAATGAATGAACATATTGCATTATTTTTATAATTTCCTAAATATTATGTCAAGAAGCATTATAGATTCTGTTGCAGGGGGTACATTTATGAGTAAAACTGTGTCTGAAGCTAAAACTATCATATAAAGCATGTTCCACAACCATAGTCAATGGCATACTTAAAGAGCACCAAACCCATCTAAGAAAGTTAACTCCATTGAAGGAATAGACTCCACGGGAAGTAAACTTGATGCATATTTTCCTACATATCTAAGCAAAATACCGATAATATTCCTCAACAAGAATTAGTAACAAACACCAATGAAAGTGTAGATGTCAACTTCATAAGAAACTTTGGTGGTAATGGATATGGGAACAACTATAACTCATATGGTAGACCGCCCTATGCTCCAAACAACAATGGTAGCCGTCCTTTTGTTCCATATCCTAATGCTAATGAAAAAAAATGGAAACTTGCTACCATTCCACAAGCTAATGAGAATTTTGAGAAACAACAAGAGCCTAATAAAAATCTTAGTGAACAAGTAGCTGACCATGCCACCATGTTAGAAGAACTTCATAAATCACTTTCATCCATAAGTTCTGATATTAAAGGCTTATAAAACCAAGCGGCTATTTTAGACAAAGCTCTATCAAAACTCGATGATAATCAAGCAACCTTGTTAAGTATGTCTGCAGGAAAACCACAAGGACCACCAGCCATAGGTATGAATTCTATTACCATCACCACAAGTACACCATCTTTGGAAGAAACTTACAATGAATTAATGAATTATAATGATTTTCTTGAACCACTATTATAATTCAAGATCCAAGTGGTGGAAGAACCCTTAAAATATGATAGAGAAACTATTATGATTGAAATGATAAAGAACCAACAAATGATAAACAAGTAGAAGAAGTTAAAATGTTAAGTGAAACAAAAGAACCTCTACTTGATCTTGATAAATATAGCTTGCATGAACTGATTAACTTGTTACAAAAGTTTTCTAATGATCCATCCTTTAATGATCATCAAGCAGGATTTGGTTCCTACCTAGAAAATTATGTTATAAAGGAAAAGATTGAGATATATCATAGAGAAGCTATGATACCACCTAATCTTGGGGATGTATGGATCCCCAATGTATTAATCACTATTAGAAAAGAGACACAACATGCTATTCTAGATTTAGGATCTAGTGTCTTAGTTTTATCTAATGATCTATATGATTTAATTATTTTGAAACCTATGGAAAAATGCTATATAGATATTTTACTTGCTGATGATTCAACTAAACATGCTCTAGGAAAAGTTCAAGATATTATGGTTCAATTACATATGACATTTGTACCTGTTCATTTTATTGTCATGGACATGGGGAGCAAAACCTCAAGTCCTATAATACTTGGTAGACCTTTCTTGAGAACCATAGGTGTAGTCATTTATACAAAATAAGGAAATGTAAAGTTTCAATTTCCTCACAAGAAGTGTATGGAACACTTTCCAAGGAAGAAGGAGGTAGCTAAGAAGCACAAGCTATCCCATGAGTTCCACATCACCTAATCAAGTAAGTAAAGCCTAGCTATTTGGCTATAAAGAAAGCACTTTGCGGGAGGCAACCCGGTTATTTTTATTTTGGATTTTTGTTTTGAACTCTTGCTGTAGCAAGAGAGTTTTTTTTGTTTTCTTTCTGTAGATTTTAATAATGTACTAAGTGGAAGACATTTGGGATGTTTGATAGTTGCTAAACATATGGAGTAGCAAATTTCTGTAGAACAGTTTTTAGTGTGTGAATTTTATGTAACTCCAATTGCACTCAAATTCATATAGCATTTATAAATTTCCATACTAAGTATGCACAATAATTTTCTAAAATTCCTGACATGTCTAAGTGGGTGAAAAAATTCGTTTTGTTGTTGCTAAAAATCTAGATAGATTCTGCCATGTTTTGTTTTAACCATTCCCGAGTGTCTTAAAATGATTTGTATGAGTCATATTATATGCTAGGGATATGTAGGGAAATTATATGCTTGCTATAGCATTTATAAATATTTTTTTTCTTTGATATATATGCAGCAACTATTATACTCATGTGCCAATAATGTCACCACTCAGAAAAGAGATGGGAGAAAACGTTTTGTGTTGAAGTTTTTTGAAAAGGAATAGAGGAACATCACACCAAGAGCAATCCAAGTATGGTGAAAACCATAAGATTGGGGATGCCCAAGGCACCCCACTGTACTTACTCAACTCTCTTTTTGCAAAGCCCCAAACTTTGTTTTTTGAGCAACATAGAACTATCATAGAAACTTGGAGCGTCTATTTTGTCATTTTACTTTTTGTTTTGCATTAAAAAGACCACCACCATTATTATAAATGTTTATGATCAGCTACTGAAAATAAACTCTATCTTAATGAAATTAAAACTGCATAAGAATTTCATGGAATAAAAGAAAAGGGGAGATAAGCAAAAAGCTGAAATTCATGTTGTGTCTAGTTCTTAAGCTCAAGTGTTTATATGAAGCATGATCTGTTTTATGCCTATTAATTTGTATCCTTTGATTGTGCATATTTATGTTCAACATTAATAAGCAAGGTGAGAAAATAAATGTTGGCATTATAAACTAGATGGCATACTCTCTAGATCTCTTTTTGCTAAGCCTTTTTCTACACAAGCTAAGACTTGTTCCAAGCCCCTTAAAACTAGATTAGGAATATCTACCTATTTGTGGAAAAATCTACTTTCAAGTATAGTATGTATGTTAATCCTCCAAACATTCTTAAAAACACCCTTTTTCATGTATTTTAAAGATCATAAGAAATTAAGGTTTGGGGTGATACCACTATGGAAATTTGTGTGCTTTACATCTGATTAGTTGTTGTTGGCTAAACCATGCTGGCATGGCACAAGCTTTCAATGTTGAATGTTGATAATTAATCATGTTTAAGTTCTGCCTATGGATTAAATCAATGTGAAATAAAGTGTGCACACTGGAGTAGGCATGTTGAGAGAAAACGCTCCTGAACCGCTAGCCAAATCCATGCATGACATGGTAGAAACTTACAGCATGATGATCCTTGTTGATATGATTCATATGTCTGTTTTTCTTGTTCTTCTAGAGTAGAGATACTTCCTCCTCCCACCTTGAACATAACTAAGGAATTATATTATATATTATGCTAAATGAATAAATAAGCAAATAAGAAAATGCCAAAGAAAGGGGGCATATAGCTACTCAGGGGTAAGAGGTACTTCAGTGATGTGGTTTCAGAGACTAAAGCATACAATGACAGGCATAAGTTGAGTAGCATGGGGAGTGCAAGGTCATAGGTTAGGTGCATGAAAAAATCAACTTGTAAGATGTTTAGCAGATAAATCATGTGAAGCTTTAAAGTAAAGGTGAAATAAAAGGATACTTGGAACCCCATCCTTATTAGTATTGTTGACATGAATTACACAGCTCAAAATTCAATTTTTATTCTTTATGGAGGATTAACATATATATTCATTTCTTACTTTCGGTGTGGGATGCAAAACATCTCAAGGGAAGACATAAAACTAAGAATTGAGCCTTCCAGTCAAGGGCATGAAACTAAGAAGTAGCCCAAAAAATAAAGGCATGAAAATACCAATGCCAATCATGAAAAGAGTAACTTATTATATAGGTTCATCAAAGTGCGCTTGAAGGTTTATTTTGTTCATCATTTGTTTTATCACACCATCACTTATTGTTTAGCATATTTATAGATGTGTAAACATACAACATGATAGTACACTTGCATATTATGTTTCATTGAAAGGAATTGAGCCTATGAACTCTATATGATAATGAAGGAAGCAAAGGTAACAAACTCCAAAGTCCATATTTAGTTTTATCACCTTCATGCTCGAGGAGGAGCATAGGTTAAGCTTCGGGATGTTGATGTATGTAAAATGCATACATGAAATTTGTAGTTTGTTTACATGTTTTCCCACACATCATATATAATGTTATATCCCTGTTTTATATTTATTTTTGGGGATTTACCAATGATCCCCTTTATTTTGGCTATAACCTGACAGGGCAGAAAAACCTTGTTTTCAATGTTTTTGATGTTTCAGGACCTATACGAAGTCAAATGGACCTGCACTTTTGGGAATGCCAATATTTATCCACGAGAAGCATCTAGAACACAAGAATCCCACCAGGAGGGCCAAACAAGCCTAGGTGGCACACCCAGCCCAGGGGGGTGCACCACCCATGCTCGTTTCCTCCTCGGACGTCTGATTGCCTTGATTCTTTCGCCCACAGATTTCTCTTGACCTAAAAATCCCTAGAGATCTATTTCTTGAAGGGAAGCCACCAGAGACGAAAACACCACCAAATAGAGTCAGATCCAGCGAAGATTGGAGGGGGATACTCCATCGGAGCCACCTCCAAGGAGATCACAACCCTCTCCAACATCTCCAACATCATCACCATGATGAAGAGGTAGTAGTCCACCTCCAGGCTATGGATTTGTGGCACTAGCTTGATCTATTTCTCTCTTGTTCTTCGTAGATCTAGTACCATATGAGCTGACCAACATGATTATAGTCATATCTGTAATTCCTATGTGGTGGATCTTGGTTCTATGATTTGATATTTGAGATTGGAATCTATTTTGTGTAAGATGTTTTAATATATGCATATCATGAACCCCATTCTTCATTGCTTGTTTTGATCCAACTTGTATGCAAGAACTTGTATGGGGAGAAGTCTGTGTTAAATGGAGTAGCATGGTGGTAGAGATTGAATTGTGACACATAATATTCAAGATCTACTTTGATTTTTACCTTTCTTTTGATGCCTCACTAGTGATAAAGTGAAATCATGTGCTATAGTTATCACGTGACAATGTGATGACCTTATTAGATCAAGGTAGCATGTTTTTATTTCAAACATCATATAATATTTCTTAAAGATATACTTTGATTTGTTCTTAAAAATTGCATGGAGATTTCCCTTTCTTGAGGAGTATAAGAGAGAGATGTATTCCATCTCAATATTAGAATGTGATGCCCATATTAATTCCTTTTATCAAGCACATATAGAATTTCCATGAATCTTTATCATTGATAAATTGTTTTGTGATCACTACAACTTAAAAAGAGAGTAGACAAGTGAACCCATGAATCCCGGTCTGATTTTTATCATAAGAAACACCTTTCCATTGCATCTACTATCATTTACATTTTATGCAATTTATTATTTCGATTATACAAAAATAATTTCCTTACCTGCAATCACTCATAAAACCCCCCAAAACAACTTTGTCTTCACATATCTCATCTAGTTTGCATTACTTTACTTTATTTACTTCAGTTTATTTTATATTTTATTTCATATTACTAATACGAAACCTTGTGCTTGACAACCACTTGGTGGATTTGGGACACAAGACAAATTATTTTACTTTACAGGTTGCTTGAAGAGGAGAAGGCAAACATCCTTCCATAACAAATTCCCCGAGAGTTCAATATAAACCCTCGAGTCACCCTTATGGTGAAAAGAAACTTGCTACAACACTCTGCACTTGGAGTCCCAACAAAAAGTGGCCACGTTTGTTGCCATCACCTACTCCTAGTAATATTGGAAAACGTAGGCCATATAGAATAGTCCATGGTGCATAGCCTATGGGCAAGGAGCGCTATATTTTTATTTTAGAGATATATTTTCATGGATGCACAAAATCTTTTTATAGCCTGTTAATGTTATTTTTACATAAATTATGTTTGCCGCAGTGGCAATATGCTTAGTTGAATTGTATTTAAGTCTCTAGTTCGAATCCTCTCTGTGTAAATATCTTATTTTAGTTTTTCACTTTTTTGTTTTAGCAAAATTGCTTAGGGAGAGGCTGATATTGCGGACCCACCTTCTTGCAGTGTCCGTCGATTTTAACGGGATGGTTTGAACACAAACAGTTAATAGACAACAATCAGGCGTAACAAATTATCCAATATACTTGTATATGGAGGCTGGCATCAGGGACCTAGCAACTAGACCATACACGACTAAAACGAGCAACGTTGGTAAGGTCAAAACAATGGACGCGGACGAAAAAAAAGTCCAACATACACATGGCTTATGTATAGAGGAGACGGACATATGGGACCCAAATAAATGGCTTCTGCATCGAGCAACGATGCCAAGCTCAAAACTGCGGACTCGACCTGAAAAAATAGTCCAACATACACACGTTTCTTTCAAAGAGAGGCTGACATCTAGGACCCAGCATGCATACCTTAAACGGTTGCTGCATCAAGCAACATTGCCAAGGTGTCAACATCGCGCAGCGAAAAAAGAAGTCCATCATACACACGCTTCATTTAAATAAAGACTAACATGTAGGACCCAATAGCGTGACCAAACAGCAGATGTGTCTACCAACGTTATCGAGTTCGAATCAGGGAAGCGTGAGTGAATAAAAAATCATCCTACACAATTTTCTTCTAATGAGAGGCTATCATGTGGGACCCAACAGCCTAACTAAATGGCAGATGCATCGAGCATCCCTATCAAGTTCGGAACAGGGTAGAGCGAGCGTTGAAAAAAAAATCCATCATAAATATGTTTCTTCTAACTAGAGTTTGACATGTGGGACCCATCAACCTGACTAAATGGCAGATGCATCGAGCATCGCTATCATGTTCGGAACAGGGTAGCGCGAGCAAATAAAAAACCATCATACACACGATTCTTCTAATGAGAGGCTGGCAGGAGGGACCCATCAGCCTGACTAAATGGTAGATGCATAGAGCAACGTTATCGAGTTCAAATTAGGGAAGCGCGACTGAAAAGTATGGTCCACTAGAGACACAGACATCCAAGACCGCATGCCTCAAAAGATTTTGAGTCAACATTGCGCGAGGAACCGAAAATCTTACTTCTGCCACGCGTCAGCTGAACTTTGTCCATGTTTTTAATGGTTTCACCGTAGTAGAGGGCGGCGAAACCGGAAAACAAATTCCATCGGCCACGGTCGAGCGGAGAAAATTGTCGCGGAAGAGGCGCCTTCTACAACGACCGACGGGCCAAATCATTGTGGATGGAAACATTTCTTGTAGTGAAAGGTGATAGAACATTTCATGATGTCTAGTGTTTTGCATGTTAGATAACAATACCATGGAGTATCTCATGTGTGTCTAGTGCTGCAGGAAAGAAAGCATGTTGTTGGAGGGCCGGATAAATCCGCCCCTATCAAGGGCCAGATAATCCGGCCTGGCCCTCTTGGCCAGAGTTGTTCGTGTGTGAGTTTCTTCCTGGGGGCGGATTTTCCCCCGGGCAATCCATGGCTAGGGGCGGAGTTTTCCCCGGCCGTATAATATGGCCTCTCTCTTGGGCTAGATAATCCGGCCCCTAGGAGAAGCTGCCAAGGGTGGCTCGGCACGACCTTCTGTCTGGGGGCGGATTATCCCCCGGAAAATCCATGGCTGGGGGTGAAGTTTTCCCCAACCGGATAATCTGGCCTTGCTCTTGGGCCGGATAATCTGGCCCCAGGGAGAAGTTACCAAGTGTGGCTCGGCACGACCGTCTGTTCGGGGGCTGATTATTCCTCGGATAATCCGAGTCTAGGGCAGAGTTTTCCATAGGCCAGATAATCCGGCCCTCACTTAGGCCGAATAATCCGGCCCCATACTTTTCCAATGGCTCTGTTCTGACATGGGGTATAAAAGCCCCAATCACCCCTCCTGTCAGATTCCTTGATTCATTTGGAAAAGTTTTGGCCTATTGCAAAAGCTCTCATTCAAGATCTCCCACTTCAACCACCCGAAGGCTTTGATCTTTGGGGGAATTGAAGGAGGAGACTTCATTCATCGACATCACGAATCAAGCGCTTCATTTCCGCTCCATTCACTTGGAGATCTCTCGATCTAGTATTCTTGTTAATATCTAGATCTAGTGTTTCGATATTGATAATATTTGTTCTTGTGAAAGCTTGTTGTCATTACGGGAGCCTCCAATTCGGTTATGGAGTTGTGCCCTGCTAGTTGTCTAAAGGCATCGGTTCTCGCCTCGAAGGGTTCCAATAGCGGAAAGGTGGATCAGGCCTTTGGTGGCGAGATCCATCGGAGAACAGGGTAAGGCCTATTGTGGCGTGGTGGTCTTAGTACTACCCACCTCTCCAACGCAGATGTAATTCCCTTAACAAGGAAGGAACTAATGTAAAAACAAATTCTGTGTCTCCATGTGCTCCACTATGATTTCCTTCTTCCTCACGTTTACTCGCCTTTACTCGCTAGTAGTTGGGTTTGCATATAGGGAAATTCTACGCAGTTGCATATCTTGAGAATTTACCTTTTGTGTCAAGCCTAAAATTGCAAAAGTATTAAAATTTGAAGTAGCACCTATTAACCCCCCTCCCCTCTAGGTGCCCATACGATCCATTTCAATTGGTATCAGAGCCTCGGCTCTTTATTCAGGCTTAACAGCCTAAGAGAAGCATGGGTACTAAGGAAAATGGGAGTGAAGCTGTGGACAATGTCACAATGGATGACCTCAAGATGTTGGAAACAACCTTGTTGAAATCCTTTGAGACTAAAATGGAAGAGATGTAGCAAATGATTGCTCGTCTCACCTCATCTACAGCCCCACCTCCATCTTACTCGGAGTCCACCACTCCTCTATCTAAGGAAAAGGCTCATGCCGACCCCAAGGAAGATGATGTGGTGGGGGAGAAAAATAATGGCTCCTCTTCCAAGAAGGGAAGTGGTAAGGAGGATTATAGTGAGGTCTCTCACTTATATTCTCCCGACCCACCTATCCCTCATCCTCATATAAACAATAGGGGTGATCCACCCAAGCTTACTGCATCTTCATTCAATCAATAGCAATTCTTAACAAAATCTCATGTGTGCAGTTCGTCGATTGAGCTTTGGAGGATCATTGAAGATGGCCTTCATATAGGAGACCCCACTAACTTGACTAGAAGAGAAGTTGTGGACAGTCAACTAAATACAATGTCTCCCCACATGATTCAGCTCGGAGTGGGTCCCAAGGACATGCCACATATTGAGCACTTTAACACCGCAAAGGAAGCTTGGGATGCTCTCACCGACTTGTTCATGAGCAACAAAAGCATGAGAAGGAATAGGTATGATGCTCTGAGTAATGAAGTTGAAGGTTTCTACATGTTGGATGGTGAGGACCATTAAGACATGTATAGGAGGCTCAATAGCATTGCAACAACATTTAGAAAGCATGGAGCCACTCACATTTATGATGCTTGGATCAAGAGAAAATATGTGAGTGCCCTCATGCCTTTTGAGCCAACGGACTTGAAGATTTTGCAAGGTATACACAGCTACCACCAAATGACTTCCAATGAATTCATGCAAGAAATGGCGGCCTTCAAGGTAGCAGCTAAGAACGCCAAAGATGCCCGTGCTCAGGCAATTGGGATGCAAAAAGGAGTCAATCTTGCTCTAAAGGCCAATGTTGTTGAACAAGATGAGGATGATAGAGGGTATGATGGTGTCTCCATGGGTTGTCCTGAGGAGGTCAAGCGTGCTCATGGTGAGTACATGGCCTTCTATGCAAGAAACTTTTGGAAGGACCCAGCTAAGGCCAAATCTGAACTTGAGCGCAAGAATGGGTCAAGTGGGCAAAAGGAAAATGGCCCAAAACCAAGAACTTGTTACAATTATGGAGACCGGTTGCACTGTGTGGCTGAATGTCCCTATCAAAGTAGAGAAGACAATGCAGGTAGACTCATCCTCAAAGAAAAGTCTATGGCACCTCGAAAGAAGCCATTTGTTAAGAAAAATGGCCCTTTCAAGAAGCAACCTAAGATTGTATTTATGGCACAAGCGGAATATTCATCTGGAAGTGAAGATCAAGAGGATGGAGATAGCTCTCGAGAGGTGGCTGCTATAGCCACCACATCTAGCCCTACATCACTCTTCGACTCTCCAAATGAAAATGCCATCAACAACAACGTCACTTGCCTTTTGGCAAGAGAGTCCGAGGTATCATCTTGTATTTCCTCATTTCCTAAGACTACTATGAATGTTGATATGGATGATCATACAAGTATTAGGATAAAATTAGAAATTATTGCTTTGGACAATTTTTTCACTAACTTGCAAGGTGAGCACAAACTTCATTTTGATGCTTTTATGAGTCAACTTGCTCACTCTGAAGAACTCCTCGAAGAGAAGGGGAGAATTGAAAGAGAAGATGCCTTGGAGATAGCCTCTTTGAAGAACGCTCTAGAGAAAGAAGAGGAAGCTCGAGTCTCTTTGGAGGAGAAACTTGAGTCTACTGATAAGTCCCATGAAGAAGTTGTTGCCCAGCTCATAAAGGAATGTGACAATGCTCTTGCTAAGGTAAAGAAACTAAAGAAGGAAAAGATTGAATTTGGGGCTGCTCATGCTAGACTCTCAGAGAAGTATGAGAAACTTGACATTGCCTACAAGGCATTGGAGAGTGAACACTCTACTCTAAATGAGTCTCGTGATCAGCTCCAAACTCAATTGGACAAGTATGATATGCCTAGCACCTCCACACCATCTTGTGGACATGAGGATATTATTGAGGAAAACACGAGATTGAAAGAATAACTTGTCAAGGGATCTCAATCCAAAGGTAAGGAAGTCCTGGATGTCTTAGCAAGAAAAGGGCAAACAATGGAAAGGAGGGTCTTGGATATGTTTCGAATACAAAGAAGAAGAAGAAGAAGAAGAAGAATAAGAAGAAGAAGAAGAAGAAAAGAAAAACTGCTCAAACAAAGACAAGCACCACAACTAATGACAAGACTAACTATGTTGGTTTTGCAGGGGCTAATAATCCTAATTACGAATTATTTTGTGATTATTATGGTGATGTCTATGCTAGCTATGTTGGTCCATTTGATAGTTACATTTCTTGGTCTATTTGGGTTCCCAAGACCCTTGTCACTAACATGAGAGGACCCACTAAAAAATGGGCACCTAAACCCAAGAAGTAACTTTCTTGCAGGGCTACGCTTCTGGTGGGTCCAAATGGGTGCTCGATAGTGGATGCACTAGTCATATGCTCGGAAGCATGGAGATCACCTCGGAGATGCGGCCAAACCATGATCACATAACCATCTCCTATGGTGACAAGTCAAAATCTGAGGTATTGGGTCTTGGCAAAGTTGTGGTTGCTCACGCTATCCCTCTCGTGGACGTCATGCTTGTTGAGACCCTCGGTTACAATTTACTTTATGTTCGTGCCCTTGGTAAGATGGGCTTTGTTGTTTTATTGATTGTGATTTGGTGGTACTCTTGTGGAGCAAGTCTCTAAAGGTCGCTTTCATTGGATATGTCGAAAATGACCTGTATGTGGTGGACTTTTCGGGGAAAACCACTATAGGCCCGATGTGTCTTTTCAGAAAGGCCGACACGGGATGGCTATGGCATCGCCGACTAGCCCACGTCAATATGAGAACTTTGCAAAGTCTTCATAAGGGTGGCCACATTCTTGGACTAAAACAAAATGTTTCCTTTGCCAAAGATCATGTTTGCAGGGCTTGTGTTGAAGGGAAAATGCATGACTCTCCCCATCGAAGGAAGACAATTATTTCATCAAAGAGGATCTTGGAGCTCCTTCATGTGGACCTCTTTGGTCCTCCATCTCATGCAAGCCTTGGTGGGAAGAAATATTGTCTCATAATTGTTGATGATTATTCAAGATATACATGGGTATATTTCTTCAAGTTGAAGAGCGAGACCTAACAAACGGTCATCGATTTTGCCAACGAGGTTCAACGTCAACACACTGTTCCTATTTTGACAATTAGAAGTGATAACGGCTCCGAGTTCAAGAACTATACTCTGAATGAATTCCTAAGTGAAGAGAGGATAAGACACCAATATTCCGCTATGCACACCCCTCAACAAAATGGTGTAGCTGAGAGGAAGAACCGGACTTTAATTGATATGGCAAGATCTATGTTGGTTGAATTCAAGTAACCATATAATTTCTAGGCTGAAGCAATTTCTACCACATGCCACTCATCCAACTGGCTCTACCTCCACAAAATCTTGGACAAGACACCTTATGAAATACTTATCGGTAACAAGCCAAACATCTCCTACTTTCAAGTATTTGGTTGTAAGTGTTTCTTTCTCATCAAAGGAGTTCATCTATCTAAATTCAAGTCTAAGGCGTTAGAAGGCATTTTTGTTGGTTATGGTGCCGAATCCCACACTTATAGAGTCTACAATAAGCTCTCCAGAACTGTTGTAGAATCTTGTAGTGTGGTGTTCGAGGAAAATGGTGGCTCCTGTGCGGGGTAAGTTGATGTTTGTGATGCAGATGTTGGAATACCCCAAGATGCCATAAGAAGAATGGGCGTGGGATTTTTCTGCCCCATTAAGGAACCCCTTGTGGAGGATCGCGAAGGACAATGCTCTACTCAAGTAGAGCCCTCATTGACACAAGCTCAGCGTGCTCCAACTGTTGAAGAAACTTCTACACCATCACCTCAAACTACTGGAGATCAGCCATCAACTGTTCCAAAAAGCTCCAGGCTGGATATTCGGGGGACACCGGATTATCCGGTCAACCTTCCTCGACAGGCAAAACTGAAAACATTGGTGAAGAAACTGCTACAACTCCCAGGCAGGATTTTCCGGCTGACCCCGGATTATCCGGCCCCTCTCCAGTTCGGGCCAGAAACCTTCAAGACTATGAAGATGGACCATGTTCTCCTAGGCCGAATTATCCGGCTACTCCCTCAGCCGGATTATCTGGCCCTAAAACTTCAGAACTGCAGCAGCCTCCTGTTATGACTGCTGATCAACATCAAGTGCAAGATTCTTCATCTCCAATTCCTTCTGATCAAGCTGGATATCAAGGCCAAGCTAGTAATTCCAATGAAGACTCAAATGATGAAGATATTCCTCCAAGAAACAACAAGTTGATTGAACTTCGTCACAAAGCTCGTGCAGGGAGGAATCTTGAATTAAGGGGCCACACACTTGACAAAGTGGTAGGTGATCTTAGACGGAGGGTGTCCACAAGAAGGGAGCTAGCAAGCTTCAGTGAGAATCAAGCTCACATATCCATGGTGGAACCCAAGAAAGTATTTGAAGCCCTTGAAGATCTGGACTGGGTTGCTGCTATGCATGAAGAGTTAAACAATTTTGAGCGTAACACGGTCTAGAAATTAGTAGAGAAGCCCAAGGATTGCCGCAATCTTATCGGCACAAAGTGGATTTTCAAGAATAAGCAAGATGAGAATGGCATTGTTGTAAGTAACAAGGCAAGACTCGTGGCACAAAGCTATTCCCAAGTTGAAGGCATCGACTTTGGTGAGACTTATGCTCTAGTGGCTCGCCTTGAGTCCATCCGTGTCCTTCTTGCTTATGATGCTCATAATAATTTTAAATTACAGTAAATGGATGTTAAGAGTACTTTTCTTAATGGTCCTCTACATGAGTTGGTATATGTAAAGCAACCCCCAGGATTTGAGGATCCTAACTTTCTGAACCATGTCTACAAACTCGATAAGGCACTCTATGGCCTTAAACAAGCCCCACGTGTGTGGTATGAGCACCTTAAAGAGCTTTTGCTAGACCGTGACTTCGAAGTTGGGCAAATCGATCCCACTCTTTTTACTAAGAATGTTAAGGCGGGAGCTCTTCGTATGCCAACTATATGTAGATGACATCATCTTTGGCTCTACTAATAAAGCTTTTAATGATGAATTTTCAAAGCTCATGACTGACAGGTTTGAGATGTCTATGATGGGGGAATTATGGTTCTTTCTCAGAATTGAGATCAAGCAACTTAGAGAAGGAACCTTCATAAATCAAGCAAAATACATCCAAGACATGCTCAAGAAATTCAAGATGACAGAACTTAATGGCGTCGCCACACCGATGCAAACTAAATGCCGTCTTGAACTCAATCCAAATGGTAAAGATGTGGACCAAAAGGTATACCGGTTCATGATCGGCTCTCTCATTTACCTTTGTGCATCTAGACCTGATATTGTGTTGAGTGCAGGTGTGTGTGCAAGGTATCAAGCAGCTCCTAAAGAAAGCCACTTAGTGGCGGTCAAGAGAATCTTCCGATATTTGGTTCATTCCCCTAATTTTGGTCTATGGTATCCCAAGGGCTCTAATTTCTCTCTATGTGGCTATATTGATTCAGATTGGGCTGGTGATAAGGATGATAGGAAATCAACTTTTGGAGCTTGTCAATTCTTGGGAAGGTCTTTAGTATGTTGGTCTTCTAAAAAACAGAATTGTATATCTCTCTCCACCGCTGAGGCTGAATATCTGGTTGGTGCTAGTGCATGTACTCAATTATTATGGATGAGGCAACCTTTAAAGGAATACAGTGTCAATTGTGACAAAGTGCCTCTTTTATGTGATAATGAAAGTGTAATCAAAATTGCGTACAATCCGGTGCAGCACACAAGGACAAAGCATATTGAGATTCAGAATCATTTTATTCGGGACCATGTCACTCGAGGTGATATTGATCTATCTTTTGTGAGCACAAAGAATCAACTTGCTGATATTTTCACAAACCCACTTGATGAAGCAAGGTTTTGTTACTTGAGGAATGAGCTAAATATCATTGATTCCATGAGGTTGTCTTGATTACCCATGCACTCACTCTTATATCTCCTCCTTATTTGGTTTAGGTGTGGGCATGGATATAGGGGAAGTGTGATCCTAATTAATTGGGCTAACCCTCCCCCCATAATGCCGAAAGCAAGTAAAATCATTTCTCTTAATATCATTTTGTGATATGTGAGTTTATTGATGAGTATTGGTTATGAACCCAAGATATATCTTCGCAGTGTCATACCATGCACTCCAACAAGGTGGCACTATCATCTTGGTCACATTGGAGTGAAGCGTATGAAGAAACTCCATTCTGATGGACTTCTAGAATCACTTGATTTTGAATCACTTGAAAGATGCGAAGCATGTCTAATGGGAAAAATGACTAAGACTCCATTCTCTGGTATAATGGAGCGAGCTACAGACTTATTGGAAATAATACATACCGATGTGTGCGGTCTAATGAGTGTAGCATCGCGTGGTGGATATCGTTATGTTCTCACTTTCACGGATGACTTAAGTAGATATGGGTATGTCTACTTTATGAAACATAAGTCCAAAACTTTCGAGAAGTTTAAGGAATTTCAAAGTGAAGTGGAAAATCATCGTAACAAGAAGATTAAGTTTCTGCGTTCTGACCGCGGAGGTGAATATCTGAGTTATGAGTTTGGCATGCATTTAAAGAAATGTGGAATACTTTCGCAGTTGACACCGCCGGGAACACCACAGCGTAATGGTGTGTCCGAACGTCGTAATCGAACTCTCTTAGATATGGTTCGGTCTATGATGTCTCTTACAGATTTACCACTATCGTTTTGGGGCTATGCATTAGAGACAGCCGCATTCACTTTAAATAGGGCACCATCTAAATCCGTTGAAACGACACCGTACGAATTGTGGTTTGGTAAGAAACCTAAGTTGTCGTTCCTTAAAGTTTGGGGTTGCGAAGCGTATGTAAAGAAGTTACAGCCTGATAAGCTTGAACCCAAAGCGGAGAAATGCATCTTCATAGGATACCCTAAAGAAACAATTGGGTATACCTTCTATCATAGATCCAAAGGCAAAGTTTTTGTTGCTAAGAATGGATCCTTTCTTGAGAAGGAGTTTCTCTCGAAAGAAGTGACTGGAAGGAAAGTAGAACTCGACGAGGTTATTGAACCTTCTCTCGGAGTTGAGAGTAGCGCAGCACCGGAAGATGTTTTTGTGCCGCCTGCACCAACTGGAGAGGAAGCTAATGATGCTGATCATGAAACTTCGAGCGAAGTTACTACTGAACCTCGCAGGTCAACGAGAGTTTGTACCACTCCTGATTGGTATGACTCTGCCTTGAACGTCATGTTGGTGGACAACACTGATGACCCTGCGACGTATGAAGAAGCTATGGTGAGCCCAGATTCCGACAAATGGCTAGAAGCCATGAAATCCGAAATGGGATCCATGTACGAAAACCAAGTATGGACTTTGGTGGACTTACCGGATGGCCGTAAGGCTGTCGAGAACAAATGGATTTTCAAAAGAAAAACAGATGCTGATGGTAATGTTACCGTCTATAAAGCTCGACTTGTCGCGAAAGGGTTCCGACAAATTCAAGGAGTTGACTACGATGAGACTTTCTCACCAGTAGCGAAGCTAAAGTCTGTGAGGATTTTGTTAGCAATCGCTGCATATTTCAATTATGAAATTTGGCAGATGGATGTCAAAACGGCGTTCCTTAATGGTGACATTGAGGAAGAGTTGTATATGGTACAACCCAAGGGTTTTGTCGATCCTAGTGATGCTGACAAGGTATGCAAACTTCAGCGCTCCATTTATGGACTGAAGCAAGCATCCCGGAGTTGGAATCAACGTTTTGATAAAATAATCAAAAACTTTGGATTTATACAAACTTATGGAGAAGCTTGTATTTACAAGAAAGTGAGTGGGAGCTCTGTAGCATTCCTAGTACTATATGTAGATGACATATTGTTGATTGGGAATGATATAGAACTTCTTAATAGCGTCAAAACCTATTTGAATAATAGCTTTTCAATGAAGGATCTTGGCGAAGCGGCATATATTCTAGGCATCAAGATTTATAGAGATAGATCAAGACGCCTAATAGCGCTTTCACAAAGTACATACTTAGACAAAGTTCTAAAGAAGTTTAGAATGGAAGAGAGCAAGAAAGGGTTCGTGCCCATGTTGTCAGGTAAGACCTTGAGTAAGACTCAAAGTCCGGCTACGACAGAAGATAGAGAAAAGATGAATAATATTCCCTATCCCTCGGCCATAGGTTCTATCATGTATGCCATGCTGTGTACAAGACTGGATATAGCACATGTTGTTAGTTTGACTAGCAGATATCAAAGAGATCCTGGAATGGAGCACTGGACAGCGGTCAAGAATATCCTAAAGTACCTAAATAGGACTAAGGATATGGTTCTTTCTTATGTAGGTGATGAACAGCTTATTGTAAACAGTTACACTGATGCTAGTTGGAACACCGATCCAGATGACTCGAAGTCATAGTCTGGATACGTATTTATTTTGAGTGGTGCTGCAGTGAGCTGGAGGAGTGCCAAGCAAAGCGTTGTGGCGAAATCTTCAACTGAATCAGAATACATAGCTGCTTCGGGGGCTACACAAGAAGCCATATGGATGAAGGAGTTCATTACTGAACTTGGCGTGGTTCCCAGTGCGTTGGACCCGATGGCCATCTACTGTGACAACACAGGTGCCATAGCTAATGCACAGGAGCCAAGGTCACATAGCAAGCTGAAGCACATCAAGCTACGTTTCCATGCTATTCGCGAGTATGTTCGAGATGGTGACATAAAGATTTGCAAAGTACACACTGATCTGAATGTGGCAGATCCGTTGACTAAACCTCTTCCTAGAGCAAAGCATGACCAACACCAGAACGCCATGGGTGTTAGGTATATTACCATGTAATCTAGATTATTGACTCTAGTGCAAGTGGGAGACTGTTGGAGATATGCCCAAGAGGCAATAATAAAACTGGTTATTATTATATCTTTGTGTTTATGATGAATGTTTACATCCCATGCTATAATTGTATTGTAAGGAAACACTGATACATGTGTGTTTTGTAAACATAAAAGAGTCCCTAGTAAGCCTCTTGTGGAACTAGCTTGTTGATTAAATGATGATTATGGTTTCCTGATCATGGACATTGGATGTCATTAATAACAAGGTTATATCGTTAGGAGAATGATGTGATGGACACACACCCATAGTAAGCGTAGCATAAGATCAAGTCATTAAGTTCGTATTGCTATAAGCTTTCAAATGCATAGTAACCTAATCCTTCGACCATGAGGTTATGTTAATCACCATCACCGGATGGGTGCTTTGATGACATCAAACACCGCTTCGTAACTGGCTGGTTATAAAGGTGTCATTGGGTATTCTGAAAGTATGTGTTGAAGCGCATGGACCAAGATTGGGATTTGTCCATCCATATGACGGATAGATATGCTCTGGGCCCTCTCGGTGGAATGTCATCTAGTTAGCTTGCAAGCATGTGACTAGGTCACAAGGGATGTCATAACATGGAACGAGTAAAGAGTACTTATCAGTAACGAGGTAGAACTAGGTATGGAGATACCAACGATCAAACCTCAGATAAGTAGAATATCGCGTGACAAAGGGAATTGGTTTTGTATGTTAATGGTTCTATCGATCACGAAGTCATCATTGAGTATGTGGGAGCCATTATGGATCTCCAGATCCCGCTGATGGTTATTGATCGGAGAGGTGTCTTCATCATGTCTGCATATTCACGAACCGTAGGGTGACACACTTAAGGTTCGAAGTTGTTTTAAGTAGATATGGAATATGTGTTGGAGACCGAATGTTGTTCGGAGTCTCGGATTGGATCCGGAACATCACGAGGAGATCCGGAACTGTCTGGAGAATGAGATTCATATATTGGGGATCATTTTCTAAGTTAGGAAATGTTCCGGAGTATTTGTATGGGGATTCTAGAAGGTTTTGGAATGTTTCGGAAGGTTCTAGTAGATTTCTTGGAGTTTGCTTGAAAACCAAGAAAGGATCAAGGAGTCTTTGTGGGGCAAGACACGGATTCGTGGGGGAGGAGGATTCCTCCCCCCCTCCCAATCCGCCGGCCAAGGAGGGAGGGGAGTCCTACTAGGACTCCCCCTCCCATGGCGCCTCCCTCCTTTAAATAGAGGGGAGGGGCGCCACCCCCTAGCACTCTCCCATAACAAACCCTAGCCGCCGCCTCTCTCCTCCTCCTTCGCTCTGCTCTGGCTTCGAAGCCCTATAGAATTCTCCACTCCACCACCACCACCACACCGTCGTGCTGCTGGGATTTCGTGGAGAAGATCTACTACCTCCGCTGCTCGCTGGAACAGGGAGAGGAAGGTCTGCTTCGACTCTGCACGTGTGACCGACTACGTAAGCGCTGCCGGAACGCGCGGCGCCGGAAGGATCGTCCACACGATCTAGAGATCGGCAAGTGATCAACTGCATCAACCCCGAGATCTAATCTCGTAACGCTTTCGGTTCTATGAGGGTTAGTACAGATCTATCTCGTTGCACATGTCTAATAGATTAGATCTTGGCTTTTATCTACATTAGATCTGGGTTTTGTTCGTTCTTGCAGTAGAAATTTTTTGTTTTCCATGCTGCGAACCCATCAATTTTTGCCTTTAGTTGATTTGATTTTTGCAATCTTGAGTGTGTAGTACCATCTAAGTTTGGTCGTCTAATCCCAAGCCTTTCTCTATCCCTAAGCCATCTCGTCTTGCACACAAGTCCATTGTTTATCTTGTGGGGGTTTTGTTTGGGGCTACACGCGCCTGAATCTATGTGTAACAGAAATTCAGATACTAGGCCGGATAATCCCCCCCAAGTGGAGGCTGGATAATCCGGCCCTGGCGGATTCTGTCTTATAAGATCTGGGTGTTAGGGGGAAGGGCTCACACAGAGCAGTTCTTCTCCCACGACCCCTCTCTCTCCCCAGCCGCCGCCTGCTGCCCCAACCCTCCCCAAAGCCTTTCCAGCCACCGGATTCTCCAGGCCTCCCCGAATCTTCTTCCCCACGCCTTCGGGTACCTCTCCCCTCCGCGTTCTTCCATCAATTAGAGAGGGTAACTCCCTCTCTCCCATCTTTTGTGTTGATGTGTTGCTTGGTGGTGGAACGTGGAATAGGAGACTCCTTGTGATTGTTATTTAGTGTAGAGATTGTAGTCTTGCAATTCCTTAGTCTGGTCTATGTTTTTGCACTCAATCTAGGCAAATCTGAATTTTTTTGCCAGGGTCGGATTATCTGCCCCTGGCCTCGCCGGATAATTCGGCCTGACAGATTCATCTCTGCTTCAGATTTCTGTAGATTTTTTGCATGATGTATGTTTGTCCTATGGATTGTTTGTCTACTATTTCTACCTTCACTCTGGGACTTGTGTG
The DNA here is from genome assembly GCA_916181665.1 of Avena sativa. Classification (NCBI taxonomy): domain Eukaryota; kingdom Viridiplantae; phylum Streptophyta; class Magnoliopsida; order Poales; family Poaceae; genus Avena; species Avena sativa. The sequence goes on from OV702291.1 coordinate 312,275,844, forward strand.
TGTGCTTATCCTCATGCTATCCATCTTATTCGTTTCACAGGTGGTTCCATTGCTCCTAATACCTACAAGCATCGTCTCGATGGCCTCTACATCCGAGACAACGGTGAAGGTGGTCTTGTGGACGAGGTTGAACTGAGAAGGAGGAAACACGAGGCTGACCGTATGGCTAAACAGGCAAAGAAAGACAAGGGCAGGAAGGGTGTATCCAAGAAAAGGGGAAAGGCACCAAAGGTGAACTATAGGAAGATGGATGCTGACACTTACTCTTCCATTCACCATCATGATCTGTTTGCGGAATCTAAGCAAGATACTGAGCTTGGTGACTCCTTCTTTTGGTGTGCTGACCAAAAGTCTATTTATGAAGATGTTTATCCTTTTCTAAAGATTCACCCTCTACATCCCATGATTATTGCTGAGGCCATGGAGAAGCCTCAACTTGCTAATGCTATGGACGTGACTGAGAGGATGGGGTTGCACCAGCTTATGGCCCTTCAGTGTTCCTATGACTCCGAGGTGGTGAAGCAATTCTTCTCCACTTTGGTCATTTGTGGCGATGAGTACCGCACCATGAAGTGGATGACCCATGACATGCCAATGCAAGCTGATTTTCGGACATTTGCTGGGGTGCTTGGATATCCATTTCACAACAGGGACCGTGCTAGTGGCCATCATATCATCACCCAGCTCAAGCCTAATAAAGACGTTGCTCTCTTTCCTTGCACAGTTGACAATGGTATTGTGGGTTCCTTTGCTGGTCTCTCTCCTCTGTATGCTAACTTGGTGGGCATTTTCCGTGACTCTATCACGCCGAGTGGGGGAAACAACGACAGTATTTGTGGTCACTTGGTTCAGCTGCTTGCCTTTTCCTATGAGATGGCCTCCTGTGAGAATGATTCTACGGACTACAAGCTGGATGTGATGGATTTCATCTATCATGAGTTGACTGATGCCATGTTTAATAGGCTCTCCATCCCTTATGCTCCTTATATTATGATGTTGATAAAGCACATGCTTCCCACTAGAGAGTTTCACATTGATGTTGAGCATAAGGTGAAGAAGATATACAACAAGGCTAGGAAGACCTCTCATCCATCTTCTGATTCTGAGGGCTTTATGAGGGATGCTCCTGCCAGTGCCTGTAGGCCCCCAGTGCCTCCTATTGCTTGTGAGGTGAAGCAGCTGAATTGGTTTCAGCGACATATTTTGTGCATGGGAGTGGACACTCACAAGGGGCAGTATGAGGCGTATACACGGCACCACGAGATGGCCCATACTCAGTAGCTCATTCTCCACCATGTGTCTGGGGCATCAGGCACCCCTCTTTCTCCTATCACTCCCACTCCTTATGCTCAGTGGAATTCTTCGTTTGGACTCTACTATGGAGAGCTTGAGCGTCACTTGTTTCCTACCCCGGCGAGGGAGCCCACTGCACCAGCTGATGAGGAAGGAGAAGACACCGAGGAGTATGATGATGAGGACGAGGACGGGGAAGACGATGAGGACTACAAGTGATCCCTTGGGGCGCTAGCATCGCTCTTCTTCCTTTTTGGCGTTTCGATGCCAAAGGGGGAGAAGTAGTTCTATTAGGTCTTCATGGATTTGCATGGGTCGGGCGCAAGCATTTGCACTTTATCGTTTCATCTTTTTTCTCGCTTGTGCTCATTTAGCATTGAACTATTTTTTGTTATTTGCGTTGTATGAGACTATGTTTCTGTGTGGCCCTAGAATTATCTCGTGGATTATTCTTATGGATTCATCTATCATATTGGCTATATTGGATATCTATCACGAGGAAGGCATTTCTAATGGTTATTTCATTGGGTATTCTTATACTATATTGAGGATGCCTCTCTCATGGTGGTATGATATTGTTGGGCTAGATCTTCATTTTTGTGTAGCGTCCTTTCTAATGAAATAGACTTATACCTACGTGTGTGCATTTGTATTCAAATGCAAATTTTTATTATGCACACATTTAGGGGGGTCTTTTTCATTTGCTAAATGTTGTTGTTAGTAAAACTATCTTGCAAATCCTAGTATTGTCATCTAACACCAAAAAGGGGGAGATTGATAGAACATTTCATGATCTCTAGTGTTTTGCATGTTAGATAACAATACCATGGAGTATCTCATGTGTGTCTAGTGCTGCAGGAAAGAAAGCATGTTGTTGGGGGCGGATAATCCGCCCCTATCAAGGGCCAGATAATCTAGCCTGACCCTCTTGGCTAGAGTTGGTCGTGTGTTAGCTTCTGTCTGGGGACGGATTTTCCCCCAGACAATCCGTGGCTGGGGGCGGAGTTTTCCCCGGTCGGATAATCTGGCCTCTCTCTTGGGTCGGATAATCCTGAAGGAAATATGCCCTGAGAAGCAATAATAAAGTTGTTATTATGTATTCCTTGTATATGATAGATGTTTATTTTACATGCTATAATTGTATTGATAGGAAACATCAATACATGTGTGTTTAATAAACAAAAAGGGTTCCTAGTCATGCCTCTCTTATAGACTAGCTTGTTGATTAACAAGATGATCAAGGTTTCCTGATCATGGACATTGGATGTTGTTAATAACAAGGTCACACCATTGGTGGAATGATGTGATGAACATTCATCCGAAGTATAGCATTACGATCAAGTCATTGTGTTTATATTGCTATAACATCATACGAAGTAATATTTATCCTTAGACCATGAGATCATGTTAATTGCTAACACCGGAAGAGTATCTTGATAACATCAAACGTCACACCGTAACAGGGTGACTATAAAGATGGGTTCAGTGCTACGAAGGTGTTATGTTGAGGCTCATGGATCAAGAGTGGAATTTGTCAATCCAGATGACGGATAGATATACTCTGGGCCCTCTCGGTGATATCGCATTAGGATAGCTTGCAAGCAAGTGATGTGATCACTAGAATGTTATATCACGGGAACGAGAAAAGAGTGCATGTCGGTAACGAGATCAAACTAGGTATGGAGATACCGATGATCGAATCTCGGACATGTAATATATCGAGAGACAAAGGTATTTAGTTACAAGCGTTAAAGGTTCTCACGATCACAGGAGTCATCGTTGAATGTGTAGGAGTCAGTACGGATCTCCAGGTCCCGCTGCTGATTATTGATCGGAGAAGGGTCTCGATCATGTCTGCATTATTCGCGAACCGTACGGTGGAACAATTAAGAGTTACCGGACACCATTTTGGAGCACATATGTTTCAGACGAAAGAATTGCAAAGCGCAGGAATTGTTTCAATAGAAACCAGAAATTGTTTCGGGTGAAATTGCAGAAGGTGGTTCTGCATGTGATATTGAAATATTGCAAGGGGCTATATGTGTTTGTTAATTAAAGTAATTAACAAAATTCTGAATAAATTTAATAAAAGAGTTTTATTAAATGAGAGAGCATTAAATTTGGAGAAACTTAATGCATTTAAAGTGGAGACTTTAAAAGGGAATGTGAAGAGGCATTTTAATGTGGAGGAGTTACCACCACATGAATGGGGGAGGTGAGGGGTCACCCCCCCCCATGCGCCGGCCATGGAGAGAGGGGGCACCCCCCTCCTCCTATAAAAGGCCACCCATTCCCTCCTTCATCCACACACCTCCTTGTGAAGGATCTCTCTCCCCCTCTAGAATTATTTCCCCATGGTCTCGGATTAGCGAGATACATGTTCCTGGTGGCATTTCGTCTGGAAGGAGTTGTTGCTTCCGCTGGATCGCTGGAGCGAGGAGGTGGAGGTTGTCCGGTGTTGCTTGAACGTGTGTGCGAGTGCGGATGCGCTGCTGAGTTGCGGTGCTCAGACTTCCTCACGATCTTGAGATCGGCAAGTGGACGACTACATCAACCACGAGTTCCTACTCGTTAACAAAGCTTGTTGTCTTCGAGGGTAAGTTTTCTATGGATGTATGTCCACCCGTTTGCTTTGTACCTAGTAGATAGATCTTGGCGTGTAGTTCACACCGTAGGAAATTTTTTGTTTTCTATGCTGCGGACCCAACAGTGGTATCAGAGCCTGATCTATGCGTAGGTGCTTTGCACGGGTAGTACACATATGTTTATATGTGGGCGATGATGATCATGTTATTGCATCTTCTATGTACTTTGGATATTGGTGGCATAGTGGGATGAAGCGGCCCGGACCAACCTTACATGTCATCGTACATGAGACCGGTTCCACGACTGACATGCAACTTGTTTTGCATAAGTGGCTGGCGGTGTCTGTCTCTCCTACTATAGTCAATATATGATTTACAACGAGTTGCTAATAACTTAGTTATCCTCGTTGTGGTTCATGTTCGTAGGTTAGACAGGTCCTATCTCCGAAAGCCCTAAGCCACGTAAAACTTGCAATTGATAAATTAGAGGCGTCTAGTTTAGATCGTTGTTGGGCTAGTGTTTTGATATGGTATTGTTGTAAGTAGATGTATGATAGATACTCTTACAACTCACTTAACGTGTAAGTTCCATAGACCTTGGCCTTACACACAAAGGAATGATAAAGATCATACCACGATGCAAATGATAGAGATCAAATGCATGGACCATATCATCTCACTTCACACATTAGATGTTAGCATCTTATATTGCTAGTTTGGCGTGTTTGGTAGCATTATAAGATGATCCCTCATTTAGATATCAAGATAAAATGTGTTCTTCCTTAAGTATGCACCGTTTTGTGGATCGTGTTTTGAGGCATCACGTGATGATCGGGTGTTTTCAACTCTACGCTTTCATACAACGGGTGTAAGACAGTTTTACACACGCAAATACTAAGGTTCTTACTTGACGAGCCTAGCATGTACAGACATGGCCTCGGAACACGGACCAAAAGGTTAAGCATGAGTCATATAGTTGATATGATGCCCATATAGATGCTCGCCTTTGAAGCTACACCGACTCACGTGATGATCGGACTTGGTGTAGTGGATTTGGTTCATGTAATCACCAAAAGGACACGAGGGATGTCGTTTTTGAGTGGGAGTTCATTAGTAATTTGGATTAGTCGAACTCAATCTATCATAAACTTAATATAAATATACTTTACAAATTCTGTTGTAGATGGCACCACCTGCTTTTAATTTCAATGTGTTCATGGAGAAAGAGAAACTTGCTGCGAATGGTAGCAACTTCACCAATTGGGCTATGAATTTGAGGATTCTCCTCACTGCTGCACAAAAGCAATATGTGCTAGATGCGCCGCTAGGCCCCCCACCATCCCCTGATGCTCCTGACGAGGAAAAGAACGTCTATATAACTCGTCAGGAGGACCACAACTTAGTTCATTGCGGCATACTGTATGGGCTAGAGCCAGAACTTCGAAAACGTTTCGAAAATGGCAATGCCTTTGATACCATGGGAGAATTGAAAATGATTTTCGATACCCATGCTGCCGTAGAGAGTTATAATGCTACATAAAAGTTCTTTAGCTGCATGATGGAGGAAAACAGCTCCGTTAGTGAGCATGTACTCAAAATGTCTGGGTACGCCGATAAGCTTGTGTCCTTGGGAATAACGATTCCCATTGACTTAGGCATACATCATGTTCTCCAATCTCTGCCACCTAGCTACAAGAGCTTCGTGATGATCTATAATATGCAGGGCATGAAGAAGTCTCTTCCCGAGCTTCTGTCAATGCTTAAGACTACGGAAGTGGAGATTAGGAAAGAACATCAAGTGTTGATGATCAATAGGACCACCGGTTTCAAGAAGGACAAGAAAGGCAAGCACAAGGGAAAGAAGGGTGGCAAGTCTGTTGCCACGCCTGAAAAGAAACCCCGAGTTGGCCCTAAGTCTGACACCGAGTGCTACTATTGCAAGGGGACTGGCCATTGGAAGCGCAACTGCCCCAAGTATTTGGCGGACAAGAAGTCCGGCAAGGCAAACAAAGGTATATGTGATATACATGTTATTGATGTGTACTTGACTAGTACTCGCAGTAGCACCTGGGTATTTGATACCGGATCGGTTGCTAATATATGTAACTCGGTTCAGGGACTACGGAACAAGCGACAACTAGCAAGGGATGAGGTCTCGATGCGGGTCGGCAATGGATCAAGAGTTGATGTGATCGCCGTCGAAACGCTGCCTCTCCATATGCCATCGGGATTAGTTATAAACCTAAATAATTGTTATTTGGTGCCTGCACTGAGCATGAACATTGTATCTGGATCGTGTTTGATGCAAAGTGGTTATTCATTTAAGTCTGAAAAAATGGTTGTTCGATTTATATGAATAATAACTTTTATGGTCATGCACCTATGTTGAATGGTTTATTTCTGTTGGATCTCGATAGCAGTATTACGCATATTCATAATGTTGATGCTAAAAGGATTAAACTTGATAATGATATATCTACATATATGTGGCACTACCGTCTAGGTCATATTGGCGTTAAACGCATGAAGAAACTCCATTCTGATGGACTTTTGGAATCACTTGATTTTGAATCATTTGATACATGTGAGCCATGCCTTATGGGCAAGATGACTAGAACGCCGTTTTCCGGTTCAATGGAACGGGCGACAGATCTATTGGAAATCATACATACTGATGTGTGTGGACCAATGAGTGTGTCGGCGCGAGGTGGATATCGTTATTTTGTTACTTTCACGGATGATTTGAGTAGATATGGGTATAACTATTTGATGAAACACAAGTCTGAAACTTTTGAAAAGTTCAAAGAATTTCAGAATGAAGTGGAAAATCATCGTAATAGAAAGTTCAAATTTCTGCGGTCCGACCGTGGAGGAGAGTATCTTAGTTACGAGTTTAGCACACATATGAAAGACTTTGGAATAGTTTCACAACTCACGCCTTCCGAAACACCACAACGTAATGGTGTGTCAGAATGTCGTAATCATACTTTATTGGATATGGTTCGATCTATGATGTCTCTGACTGACTTGCCACTGTCATTTTGGGGTTATGCACTGGAAACCGCTACATTCACTTTAAATAGGGCACCATCTAAATCCGTTGAAAAGACACCGTATGAATTATGGTTTGGAAACAAACCTAAGCTGTCATTTCTTAAAGTTTGGGGATGCGATGTTTATGTGAAGAAACTTCAACCGGATAAACTCGAACCCAAAGCGGAAAAATGCGTCTTCATAGGATACCCTAAGGAAACGATTTGGTATACCTTCTATCACAGATCCGAAGGCAATGTCTTTGTTGCCAAGAATGGATCCTTTCTTGAGAAGGAGTTTCTCGCGAAAGGTGTGAGTAGTCGGAAGGTAGAACTCGAAGAGGTTATTGAACCTTCTCTTCATGAAATGGCGAGTAGCGCAGCTCCAGAAGTTGTTTCGGAGTTGACTTCACCTAATGAAGAGAGAGCTAATGATATTGATCATGAAACTCCAAAAGAGGACACTACCGAACCTCGCAGGTCAAGAAGGCCACGTGCAGCTCCTGAACTGTACGGCAATCCTGTTATGAATTTCATGATTGATGAAATGGATGACCCTGCGACATATGAAGAAGCGATGATGAGCCCGGATTCCAACAAATGGCTAGAAGCCATGAAATCCGAGATGGAATCCATGTACGAAAACCAGGTTTGGACCTTGGTGGACTTACCTCACGCCCGAAAGGCCGTTGAGAATAAATGGATTTTCAAAAGAAAAACTGATATTGATGGTAATGTGACCATCTATAAGGCTCGACTTGTCGCAAAGGGGTTTCGACAAATTCAAGGAGTTGACTACGATGAGACATTCTCTCCCGTAGAGATGCTTAAGTCGGTTAGGATTATGTTAGCAATTGCTGCATATTTCGATTATGAAATATGGTAGATGGATGTCAAAACTGCGTTCCTCAATGGTAAGATTGAAGAAGAGTTGTATATGATACAACCTAAGGGTTTTGTCGATCCTAAGGATGCTAATAAGGTGTGCAAACTTCAGCGATCCATCTATGGACTGAAGCAAGCATCACGAAGTTGGAATCTCCGCTTTGATGAGGTGATCAAAGAGTTTGGATTTGTCCAAACTTATGGAGAGGCTTGTATTTACAAGAAAGTGAGTGGGAGCAATGTGGCATTTCTGATATTATATGTGGATGACATATTATTGATTGGAAATGATTTAGATCTTTTAAACAGTGTTAAAAGTTATCTAAACAGCAAATTTTCGATGAAGGACCTTGGTGAAGCTTCATATATATTAGGCATTAAAATCTATAGAGATAGATCAAGACGCCTAATTGGGCTATCGCAGAGTACATACCTTGATAAGATATTAAAGAAGTTTAATATGGACGGAAGTAAGAAGGGGTTCTTACCTATGTTGCAAGGCAAGACATTGAGTAAGACTCAAAGTCCGGCTACGGCGGAAGAAAGAGAGATAATGGATAAGATCCCCTATGCCTCAGCCATAGGCTCTATAATGTATGCCATGCTATGTACAAGACCGGATGTGGCACATGATATTAGTTTGACTAGTAGGTACCAATCTGATCCAGGTTCGGAACACTGGATAGCGGTCAAGAATATCCTTAAGTACTTGAGAAGAACAAGGATATGTTTCTTATATACGGAGGTGAAGAAGAGCTAGTCGCTAAGTGTTATGTCGATGCTAGCTTTGACACTGATCCGGATGACTCTAAGTCTCAATCCGGATACGTATTTCTCTTGAACGGAGCAGCAGTTAGTTGGAGGAGCTCCAAACAACCTGTGGTGGCTAGATCAACAACGGAGGCGGAATATGTTGTTGCTTCAGAAGCGGCGCAGGAAGCGGTTTGGATGAAAGAGTTCATTACGGAACTGGGTGTGGTTCCCAGTGTGTTGGACCCGATGGTGATCTATTGTGACAACAATGGAGCCATAGCCAACGCCAAGGAACCAAGGTCTCACAAGAATTCCAAGCATATTAAACGCCGGATTCACTCCATCCGCGAACATGTCAAGGATGGAGATATAAAGATTTGTAAAGTGCACACGGACCTGAATGTAGCAGATCCGTTGACTAAAGTACTCCCTAGGGAAAAACATGATCAACACCAGAACTCCATGGGTGTTAGATTTATCACTATGTGAACTAGATTATTGTCTCTAGTGCAAGTGGGAGACTGAAGGAAATATGCCATGAGAGGCAATAATAAAGTTGTTATTATGTATTCCTTGTATATGATAGATTTTTATTTTACATGCTATAATTGTATTGATAGGAAACATCAATACAAGTGTGTTTAACAAACAAAAAGGGTTCCTAGTCATGCCTCTCTTGTAGACTAGCTTGTTGATTAACAAGATGATCAAGGTTTCCTGATCATGGACATTGGATGTTGTTAATAACAAGGTCACACCATTGGTGGAATGATGTGATGAACATTCATCCGAAGTATAGCATTATGATCAAGTCATTGTGTTTATATTGCTATAACATCATACGAAGTAATCTTTATCCTTAGACCATGAGATCATGTTAATTGCTAACACCGGAAGAGTATCTTGATAACATCAAACGTCACACCGTAACAGGGTGACTATAAAGATGGGTTCAGTGCTACGAAGGTGTTATGTTGAGGCTCATGGATCAAGAGTGGAATTTGTCAATCCAGATGACGAATAGATATACTCTGGGCCCTCTCGGTGATATCGCATTAGGATAGCTTGCAAGCAAGTGATGTGATCACTAGAATGTTATATCACGGGAATGAGAAAAGAGTGCATGTCGGTAACGAGATCAAACTAGGTATGGAGATACCGATGATCGAATCTTGGACATGTAATATATCGAGAGACAAAGGGATTTAGTTACAAGCGTTAAAGGTTCTCACGATCACAGGAGTCATCGTTGAATGTGTAGGAGTCAGTACGGATCTCCAGGTCCTGCTGCTGATTATTGATCGGAGAAGGGTCTCGATCATGTCTGCATTATTCGCGAACCATAGGGTGGCACATTTAAGAGTTACCGGACACCATTTTGGAGCACATATGTTTCAGACGAAAAAATTGCAAAGCGCAGGAATTGTTTCAATAGAAACCGGAAATTGTTTCGGGTGAAATTGCAGAAGGTGGTTCTGCATGTGATATTGAAATATTGCAAGGGGCTATATGTGAATATTTGTTAATTAAAGTAATTAAAAAAATTCTGAATAAATTTAATAAAAGAGTTTTATTAAATGAGAGAGCATTAAATTTGGAGAAACTTAATGCATTTAAAGTGGAGACTTTAAAAGGGAATGTGAAGTGGCTTTTTAATGTGGAGGAGTTACCACCACCATGGAGAGAGGGGGCACCCCCCCCCCTCCTCCTATAAAAGGCCACCCATTCCCTCCTTCATCCACACACCTCCTTGTGAAGGATCTCTCTCCCCCTCTAGAATTATTTCCCCATGGTCTCGGATTAGCGAGATACATGTTCCCGGTGGCATTTCGTCTGGAAGGAGTTGCTGCTTCCGCTGGATTGCTAGAGCGAGGAGGTGGAGGTTGTCCGGTGGCTTGAACGTGTGTGCGAGTGCGAATGCGCTGCTGAGTTGCGGCTCTCGGACTTCCTCACGATCTTGAGATCGGCAAGTGTACGACTACATCAACCACGAGTTCCTACTCGTTAACAAAGCTCGTTGTCTTTGAGGGTAAGTTCTCTATGGATGTATGTCCACCCGTTTGCTTTGTACCTAGTAGATAGATCTTGGCGTGTAGTTCACACCGTAGGAAAATTTTTGTTTTCTATGCTGCGGACCCAACAAATCCGGCCCCCAGGAGAAGCTGCCAAGGGTGGCTTGGCGCGACCTTCTGTCTGGGGGCGGATTATCCCCCAGACAATCTGTGGCTGGGGGCGAAGTTTTCCCCAGGCGGATAATCCGGCCTTGCTCTTGGGCCGGATAATCCGGCCCCAGGGAGAAGTTACCAAGTGTGGATCGGCGCGACCGTCTATCTGGAGGCGGATTATTCCCTGGATAATCTGAGTCTGGGGCAGAGTTTTCCCCAGGCCGAATAATCTGGCCCTCACTTAGGCCGGATAATCCGGCCCTAGACTTCTCCAACAACTCTGTTCTGACAGGGGGAATAAAAGCCCCAATCACCCCTCCTGTCAGATTCCTTGATTCATTCAAAAAAGTTCTGGCATGTTACAAAAGCTCTCATTCAAGATCTCCCACTTTAACCACCCGAAGGCTTCGATCTTTGGGGTAATTGAAGGAGGAGACTTCATTCATCGACATCACGAATCAAGCACTTCACTTCCGCTCCATTCACTTGGAGATCTCTCGATCTAGTATTTTTGTTAATATCTGGATCTAGTGTTTCGATATTGATAACATGTGTTCTTGTGGAAGCTTGTTGTCATTACGGGAGCCTCCAATTTGGTTGTGGATTTGTTCCCCGCTAGTTGTGTAAAGGCATCGGTTCCCACCTCAAAGGGTTCCAATAGTGGAAAGGTGGATCAGGCCTTTGGTGTCGAGATCCATCAGAGAACGGGGTGAGGCCTATTGTGGCGTGGTGGTCTTAGTACCGCCCACCCCTCCAACGCAGATGTACTTCCCTTAACAAGGAAGAAACTGCGGTAAAACAAATCCTGTGTCTCCGCGTGCTCCACTATGATTTCCTCGTTCCTCATGTTTACTCTCCTTTACTCGCTAGTAGTTAGGTTTGGATATAGGGAAATTCTACGTAGTTGCATATCTAGAGAATTTACCTTTTGTGTCAAGCCTAAAATTGAAAAAGTATTAAAATTTGAAGTAGCACCTATTCACCCCCCCCCCTCTAGGTGCCCATACGATCCATTTCAAAAGGTTTAAGCTTAGGGGAGTTGATACGTGCATCTTGTATCATCATAATAGCCACATATAGAGCTAGTTTATATTGTTATTTGCATTAATTCACCATTTTCTATGCACTTTTAGATGATTTATGGGACTCCCATACAAAGTCCCTTGTTTTGTTTAATTGCTGGGAGGTAGAAATCCTCTTTTTCGTATTTTGTTGTTTAAGGGACTTTCTGGACACCAATTAATTCATGGAAAAACAACATGGAAGTACTTCATATGGAGAAGGACCTAGATCACCGGAGCTACACGAGGAGAGACACGAGGGACAAACATGGCCAGGTGGGGTGGCCACCTTACTGGGTCATGCCACCCTACCCCGTTTGAGCCTCAAGTGTCGTCTCAGCTCCCCCTTTTTACACGTCTCCGCCTCGACATAAAACATATGCCATAGGTTTTCCAATATTTATGGAGGTAGTGGAGGAGGCAAAAGTCCTCTCCTACTTCGGGAGATGAGAGATCCTACTGCTCTGTAGTGACCTAGCATACCACTGCATGTTGTAGCATACTATAGTCATTGCCATAACACCAAGGAAACACCATTCACTAGTATTACATCCCTCAGAGTGGTAAAAAGAAACATCACGAGTCCAAGGTATTACTTTACATTACATATAGAACATTACAAAAGATCCATAAAACTTCCTTGAAATAGAGAGGAGTACATTATACACAAGAAAACCATAAATAGTAACTCGAACTCTATTCTTGGAATAATACTATTGTTAATATATATCGGTGTTTGTGATTGTTGTTATAGAAATGCTCTACAAAAGTAGGTTCTAGTTTCTAGGAATTTATCTATACTCTATTCTCCAGCTTCTCTTTTATAGCCGTTGATGTAGTCATCAACTTCGTTGATTGCCACTGGATATATTCAACTCTTCAAAGTAGTTCACCTCCTAAGTATGTCATTGATTTCTTCGAGATCGATCAAGGGTTAAGAAGGTACAGTTGAGTATGATCATACTCATCAAGTTCACTAAAAAGGAGTGTTTTATGCACTAGCTACAACCACAGACCAAAGGTCATAGGTTATGCAAGTTTTTGTAAACATTTCTTCAAGGTTGCTTTTATTCTTAAAAGCTATGTCCATCAGCCTTCATAGGTTGATTAGAACTTCGTCGAGTTCCTTTCCTGTTGTGTTCGTAGCTCCTTCCCGGAACAGGGAGTAACATGTCACACTTCTTTACACTTTGCAGAGGTGTGTTTCTTTACCCATGATAGATCCTTATCCATGTTGCACATCCAAGCAGCCAACCCATTCACACTTCCTTTGTATGAGGCCAGGTATAAGGACGCAAGCCAACCACTGTCCTTCTCCGCGACCCATCATGCCCACCCTTTTGTATGCTGATGACTACAAGTGCACAAATAGATTGTAGGTAGTTTCAAAATAAGAGTATCGAATCCATAGAGAGCTATTTGGTTAAGGTCTTTATGCCCCTCATCACTGTCTACCAAAGGATACTTGTAAGCCTCCTTTGATTTCAAGTAAAGGGTGTTTGAAAGGTTTTTGGTTGAATGTAGAAAAGTAATTAAAACAAGTAAAAGAAATCAAGTAACAAAATCATTTGGAAAATTGGTTGAACTCAGTAAGGCTAAAGCGTTCTCAGGGATGTAGGATACACCACTAGCATGTTATAATTAATCATAATTAGGATAACCTATTTCTTGTGTCATGATATGTGTTGAGGGAGCTCCATAATAACATGTTCACTACAAGGCTCGTAGGCAGTCACTTTGTTGAGCCAAGAATGAGGTCATCTCTAAATAACCACCACGATGTTTGAGAGCAATCACCCATACATACCACCGCAATTAGGGGTCTCCCCATGGGTATCGTAATTATCTTAGGGAATCTCTCTTTAATCCTCCTTTGACCGTGCTGACTACTAGCCAGTGCTTATAGTCACAATAGCTCTGGGCACACTTCCAAACATGTCCATGGATTTCACCCTCTTCTTTAGACCCGAAGGCAAATGATATGCGGCTGACTACACATACCATCTAAAGAGAGAGATCAAACACACATCATACATACATCATAGACCAATAAGTCAATTGACACAAATATAGATCATCTTTATTTCAATGCATAATAGTGCTAGGGTTTCTCCATCTCCCTGATACATTGCAAATGTATCTATAATTTTTGATGTTCCATGCTTGGTTTTATCCACTTTCTTGTGTTTTGTTCCAACTTTGGAGTACTTTTCATATGATTTCTTGGACTAACCTATTAACAAGAGCCATAGGGCCAGCTACGTGTTTTCTGCTGTTTTTGGTTCCAGGAAGTCAGAAAATGAATATTCTCGGAATTGGACGAGACAAAATCCAAAGTTACTATTTTCCCGGAAGACTCACGGAGCCAGAAGGAGAGTCGGAGAGGGGCCACAGGATGGCCACACTCCCCCTTGGCACGGGCCAGCCTAGGCCGCGCTAGGGCATGGTGTGGGCCCCCTGGCTAGCCACCGACCTTGCCTCCTTCGCCTATAAGAGCCTCCCGATACCAAAACCCTAAGAAGTCAATCAGAAATCCACGAAAAGTTTCACAGCGCCACCGCCACCGAAGGGGAGATTCGGGGGACAGAAAGTCTCTGTTCTAGCACCCTGTCAGGACGGGGAAGTGCCCCCCAGAGCCATCTCCATCGATCTCCACCACCATCTCCATCACCATTGCTGATTCCCATGATGAGGAGGGAGTAGTTCTCTCTCGAGGCTAAGGGTTCTACCGATAGCTATGTGTTCATCTCTCTCTCTCTATGCGTGATCATATTGTGATCATGAGCTTGTAATCTATAGATCTACCTTGCTACTCAAGTGCTTTAATAGATCTCTGCTCTCCCCATGTGTGTGAAGTTGACAGTGTGCACACCATGGTGGCACTTAGGCTAGAGATTACAAATACATGTTATGAGTTATATTTGGAGTTGGATGTCTTTATGAAATTGCGGTGTTTGTTTGAACCATCTAGTGCTCAAGGTGACAGTGTGGGGTTTTCTAGATGGGAAAGATGAACTTTGAGGAGTGTTGTTATAGCCCTACCAACGATTAGAGTGTCCAACTAGAGAGTAGTTCAACGTAGTATCATAAAGAAGAATATATTTATATGAGAGTGTTCACTTGTGAAAGTATGATCCCTAGGCCTTGTTTCTAAGCATTGAAACACCGTTTGCAACTAGATCCGTTACATGTTTGCTTGCTTCTATATTTATTTCAGTTTGCCTTTAGTCTTTTCCCACGTCAACCACACGCCAGCAAGCTATTTTCTGCCACTGTTACCACTTATAATTATGCATACCACTTGTATTTCACTATCTCTTCGCCGAACTAGTGCACCTATACACCTGACAAGTGTATTGGGTGTGTTGGGGACACAATAGACTTCTTGTATCTTGATTGCAGGGTTGCTTGATAGGGGATACCTTTGACCACTTCCTCCCTGAGTTCGATAAACCTTGGGTGATCCACTTAAGGGAAAACTTGTTGCTGTTCTACAAACTTCTGCACTTGGAGGCCCAACAACTATCTACAAGAATAGAAGTGCGTAGACATCAAGCTATTTTCTGGCGCCGTTGCCGGGGAGGTAAGGTAAATGGTATTCACACCAGAGGATTAAAGAAGAAGAACCTCCCACGGCAAACGCCTATTTTCTGGCGCCGTTGCCGGGGAGGTAAGGTAAAAGGTACTCACATCCTCCGGTGTGAGTGCTCGAAGTTATTTCCTTTAGATTCTGCAATTTTGTCTTTTTGTTTCTTGTTTTCACTAGTTAGGCTTAATGGAAAACAACAACAAAATTAGAGAGCTTTATAGTATTTATCTTGAGTTAGGACATGAAGTGTTTGAAGAGAAAATTAAAAAACCTATGGAACTTTATTTGCATGCTAATAGCAGTATTATTAGTATGAATTCTTTGGACACCATTATTGTAATGCTATGGAAAAGTCTAAGCTTGGGGAAGCTAATTTCTATGAAAATGATCTTTTTAGTTCCCCAGCTTTGGAAGATAGCTATTCTATTGCTTATGGTGATACCAAACCTCCAATATATGATGATTACAATGATGAATATGATATTTTCAATCCACCTACTATTGAGGAGAAAATTAATGATTATATTTGATGATTATGGTGATGAGAATAATAATGATAGCTATTTTGTTAAATTTGCTCCCACTATGATTAATAAGAATGACTATTCTTATAGGGAAAGTAATAATTCTTTTATGCATGTGGCTCATGATAAGAATGTTTTATGTGATAGTTATATTTTTAATTTTATTCATGATGCTACTGAAAGTTATTATGAGAGAGGGAAACATGGTTTTATGCATCTCAATAATATTAAGTTTCCCCTCTTCATGTTGAAACACTTGAAGTTGCACTTGTTTTGCTTTCCTATGCTTGTTGCTTTGTGCTTTCATGACTTGTTTCTTTACAAGATTCCTAAGCATAGGAAGTGGGTTAGACTTAAATGTGTTTTAAATTTGCTTCTTAATGCTCTCTTTTACTTCAATTCATATTTCCTATGTGAGCATCTTCTCAAACTATCATGCCTAACTTAAAGGCGTTAAAGAAAAGTACTTATTGGGAGATAACCCAAAAGTTTTAGATGAGTCTTGGAAGTTATTACTTTAGTAATAACCGCTCTTTATCCTTTTTATTTGCTTTTTGGGTCAAGAATAACCTCTAATGAGATAGAAGTAATGATTGGAAAAGTTGCTGTCCCGAAACAGATTTCTATGCTTCACCGTAAAAATTCGTGTAAAATCTCTGAACGTCCTTTTGAGGCATGAATTTTTGTGATTCTACCCCAGGTTGTTATATAACTTTAGTTAGTTCAACACTTTTCGATTGGAGCAACAGAAGGTCTTCGAAAAAAATCGTCTTTACCTGCTGGTCTGTTTTGACAGATTTCTGCCATTATTTGCATTTGCTTCTTGTTGGTTCCTTTTTTAGTTATTTTGGGGAACTGAGCTTTTTGAGGGAAGTGATACAGTAGCTAGTGTTTTAATGGAAGTTTTATTGGTTTTAGAACTGAAACTTAAAGACTTATTATCTTGAGTGCACTAATGTTGCTAATAAAGATTGTGTGAAGTTTTGTATGAAGGAAAAATTTCAGGTGTATGGAAGAAATGAGAAATGAGATGAAGGATGGACTAAAGCTCAAGCTTGGGGATGCCACGCGTCTCACCCAATAAATATCCAAGAAGTACAAGCGTCAAAGCTTGGGGATGCCCAAGGCATCCCCTTCTTCATCAATAAAAATCCCAGGTTTCTTCCAAACGCTTCATTTTTATTGTTTCATGCACAATTGTGTTGTTCTTAGAGCGTCTAATTTTTTGTTTTCGTTTTGGTTTTTGTTTGCTTGGTTTTCTTAGTTTTATGAATAAATTGGTTGGACCCCCTCTTTCATACGTTGGTTTTTAAATAGTTTGGTTTGGATTGGAAAAGAGTAGGAAAAGTTTATGCTTAAGTGGTAAAGAGAGTTTGTTTTTGACTGTGGCCTATGCTTTATCATGCCATGCTTGATATTATTTTGGCTTTATGCTTAGTATTCTTTGATGTAGCATGACTTGTTATAAACAATTGAGATTGCTTAATGTGCCTTGGATGAATCATGCGTTGTTTTAGCATATTAAAGCATAGTATAGTGGTATTCTCCTTTGATGCTTTATTTGGGTTGACTTGGCACATGCTCACACCATGTTATGACTATCTCAAGTCACCTTAGCCTTTATGATCCTTTAGTTTTCAACTTGTAGTATCACTTTATGCTTTGATCAATGATGTTTTGTCGCTCTGCATGATTATGGCCATTATTGCTCTCTTAGTTTGTCGCTCCCAGTCTATTGCTAGCCTCCACAACCAAGTTTGAGTTCCACTCATGCATCCAACTCCTTAAACCAAGTTATTCCAAAGAGTACACCATACCACCTACTAGCTTATGCTATTCCAAGTATATTCATGCTTTTGTTTACCTTCCAAATTAAACTTGTTATGAGAAAACTAGTGATTAAAGCTCTCACGAACTTGAAGGCACACTTTACTTTTCTTGCCCTTAATAAACATGAACCATTGTGTCGTCTATGTTGTATATGCTTGCACATATTTGTTGGGAATTAGCAGAACCATGCTTTCATGGGGAATGCTTTCAACATTGCACTTGGTACTTGTACCTAGTTGATATCATGCTCTTTTGTATATGGCTGTCGTCGGTGTGAAATGAAAGGGGAGCTTGTAAGTTCATGGAGTTATGTATATGTGTTAGAGAAACACCTGGGCCGCTGGTCTAATACATGTTGACATGGTGGAAACCTGCAGCATAACCATAATGAGCTGTCTATGAAGCATTCTTCTTATAAAAAAGAGTCCTATATTGAGAAAAAAGAGAAAAAGAAAAAAAAAAGAGATTATGAAAAGAGGAAAGAGAGAAAAAAGCACCATATTCCCATGGTAAATAAGAAGATTGCTGAGATGCTCGTTGTCTGCTTGCCTTGTCATTTTGATATGGGGATTCTTCCATATCATCGGGCAAGGGGTACCCCGTTGGCAGTTCTCTATGATACACATGTACTTACGATGAAAAGAACTTACCGATGACTAAACTTGAGTAGCATGAGGAGCGGCCCTCGTATTCAAGGGACATGATATTCCTAACTTATACTTCATCAAGCATGTACACCATAGTTTGTTCACTTTAACCTTAATCACTTCAAGATGCTTATGATAGGGGCAATGAGAGCTTAAAGCTATAAGTACCATAATTTTTGGAAGCTCTTTATGAAACTTGAATCTCCGCTTCCTTCTATGAAGGCCTTTCTTCCACCATTATATTGAGTCTCCACCTTCTATCTTTATGCACCTACTTTGAGAGCATAGTGGCCATTCTTAGTTCTATGTGCATTGTCCCAAGACTAGTTGATTGATGCATACTTTGATATTGCTTGTTTTAAACTATTTGTATCTAGTCACTCTTATAAACTTTGAAGGTGTCCTAGGCATTTATATTTGCTACTCTATGAGGGGCAAGCTGAATACTATTATGCTATGTTTTCTTTATGTGAAACAAACAAACGTCTTGCAAAGCATTGTTATTCATGAATCTTTTGTTTGTATCCTTTCATGTTACTACATAGTTTCTTTGTCTTATTGCTAGAACTTTGTCTTTCATGCTATGTTGAATTCTTTGGTCCCAGATTTGAATGTTTTACAAATATTTTGATCAACTTTATGATGGTGCATGTCACCTCAAAAATTATTCTTTCTTTTTATCACTTACCTACTCGAGGACGAGCAGGAGTTAAGCTTGGGGATGTTGATACATTGCAAATGTACCTATAATTTTTGATGTTCCATGCTTGGTTTTATCCACTTTCTTGTGTTTTGTTCAAACTTTGGAGTACTTTTCATATGATTTCTTGGACTAACCTATTAACAAGAGCCATAGTGCCAGCTGCGTGTTTTCTGCTGTTTTTGGTTCCAGGAAGTCAGAAAATGAATATTCTCGGAATTGGACGAGACAAAATCCAAAGTTACTATTTTCCCGGAAGACTCACGGAGCCAGAAGGAGATTCGAAGAGGGGCCACAGGATGGCCACACTCCCCCTTGGCACGGGCCAGCCTAGGCCGCGCTAGGGCATGGTGTGGGCCCCCTGGCTAGCCACCGACCTTGCCTCCTTCGCCTATAAGAGCCTCCCGATACCAAAACCCTAAGAAGTCAATCAGAAATCCACGAAAATTTTCGCAGCGCCACCGCCACCGAAGGGGAGATTCGGGGGACAGAAAGTCTCTGTTCTAGCACCCTGTCGGGACGAGGAAGTGCCCCCCAGAGCCATCTCCATCGATCTCCACCACCATCTCCATCACCATTGCTGATTCCCATGATGAGGAGGGAGTAGTTCTCTCTCGAGGCTAAGGGTTCTACCGGTAGCTATGTGTTCATCTCTCTCTCTATGCGTGATCATATTGTGATCATGAGCTTGTAATCTATAGATCTACCTTGCTACTCAAGTGCTTTAACA
Organism: Avena sativa; assembly: GCA_916181665.1. Taxonomy (NCBI): domain Eukaryota; kingdom Viridiplantae; phylum Streptophyta; class Magnoliopsida; order Poales; family Poaceae; genus Avena; species Avena sativa. The sequence continues at coordinate 312,295,638 of OV702291.1, forward strand.
GATCTCTGCTCTCCCCATGTGTGTGAAGTTGACAGTGTGCACACCATGGTGGCACTTAGGCTAGAGATTACAAATACATGTTATGAGTTATATTTGGAGTTGGATGTCTTTATGAAATTGCGGTGTTTGTTTGAACCATCTAGTGCTCAAGGTGACAGTGCGGGGTTTTCTAGATGGGAAAGATGAACTTTGAGGAGTGTTGTTATAGCCCTACCAACGATTAGAGTGTCCAACTATAGAGTAGTTCAACGTAGTATCATAAAGAAGAATATATTTATATGAGAGTGTTCACTTGTGAAAGTATGATCCCTAGGCCTTGTTTCTAAGCATTGAAACACCGTTTGCAACTAGATCCGTTACATGTTTGCTTGCTTCTATATTTATTTCAGTTTGCCTTTAGTCTTTTCCCACGTCAACCACACGCCAGCAAGCTATTTTCTGCCACTGTTACCACTTATAATTATCCATACCACTTGTATTTCACTATCTCTTTGCCGAACGAGTGCACCTATACACCTGACAAGTGTATTGGGTGTGTTGGGGACACAAGAGACTTCTTGTATCTTGATTGCAGGGTTGCTTGAGAGGGGATACCTTTGACCACTTCCTCCCTGAGTTCGATAAACCTAACTTGCTGTTGTTCTACAAACCTCTGCACTTGGAGGCCCAACAACTGTCTACAAGAATAGAAGTGCGTAGACATCACTCCCCAAGAACAAGGGAAACTACTCACACTTGGAAGCAATCAGCGACATCATAATAATCAAATGGATGGATAAAAGTACGAGGATAAATCTAGTGCAACCCATAATTGAATCTGGAATTACAACAAGATCTAATGAATGAAAGATGGGGGTAATAGTGGTGATGGTGATGCATCAGTTGATTATGAAGGGAATGATGTGATGTCCTCAAGTGATCCATGAAGCAGCAGGGAATTTCCCTTCTCCAAGTTCCTCCTCCAGATCCCTTTCTGGTGTGGTTTTTCATGGCTCAAGGTTGCTATCAATGTCAGATTTGTGATCCGTCTTTGCTAGGAGAAAGTATTTGACGAGACGGTCGCGCTGGCGCGTGGTACAGGCAGACGGTACGGGCAAGCTCCGCCGGCACCACTAGTCGTTAACTCTACAGTAGTCTTCCTTCGCGTTTGCTATTCTTCCAGATGCGGAGATAAATCAATTAAACGACTTTATCACTTAAAAATATCATATTACAACATAATATGATAGTCCTAATTGATATGTTCATAAGAGACTTTAGTAATTCGAGATCCTGTTGAAACAAGGAGCACAGTAAAATACCAAAAACCCTATTCTACTTATGCAAAAACAAAAGGTAAATATGCTTCAATTTTGGACTCATCAACTCCCCCAAGCTAGACTCTTGCTCTTCTCCGAGCAAGATGGTGTCTTATGGACAAGATCATCATGTTCATGAGGCACGAGTCGTTACAATAAATGAGGTAGAAATTGAAATAGGAATACAATATCAGATGTAAAGTTACTTCGGGAGTATTATCACACCTTTACACATCACATGACTTAGAGGCTTCCACACCTTTTTGTATCAATGAAGTTATAAAAAGCTTTTAATGATTCAACATATTATATAATCATAAGGTTAAATTGGTCGAGCACTTTATTTGAGTAATGAAGATTCATGATCATTCTTTTCCTTTTTCTACTTTCAAGCTTGTACTTTTCTTTTGCATTGAAATTCTTTTGATAGCTAGTCTTTTATATCTCTTCTTCTCTTTTTTATAGAACAACTTCTTGATCATGCTCACTACTTATTATGGATTTTAAAACCCGTGACTATAATATGCTACCAAAATTCTTCTTCTCATAATTTAATCAATACTTTATTGGTGTGGAATACCCTAAAATCATGACAGCTGTACAAGTATCATAACACTCAACCTAATTCATCATCTAATATAATCATGAATCAAAAGCTTACTTCAAATATCATAAAGTCTCGAAACTCAATTGATATAATTCTTTCCCTTAACAGGAGGGAGCCTGAAGTTGATGCAACTAATGCAAATTATGGAATTAAAACCTAACATGCGTGTGGTAAAGTAAACATGTTAAAACTGTAAGATAGATTACAAGGTCCTCACAGATCCCCCCCAAGGTTGTAATCAAGGTGCGGAGGATCCCAAAAATCCTTGTGAGTACCTACTCCTTCTTGGGAGTGAAGAAATCATCATCATCTTCTTCTTCTAGCTTGAGGCTATAGGCATGAGAAATACACGCAAATCAAGTGGAAAATTTTGCAATCATAACATTTCGTTCTTTAATTATTTTTCTTAGTGTCTTCCTGTCGTCGGACATATCCATGATAATCTTGGTTAGGAGTTGAACTCTACCATCGATGTCATCGACTTTCTTTTCAAGGTCTTCACTCATCATCCAGTAAGAGTCAACTCCTTCCCTAATAGTTTCAGCACAGGCTTTGGAAATCTTTTCAAGGTTCTTGATATTTCCCTAATCTCATGTTGTTTATCCTCTTTTTGCAAAGAGGATCCAGAAGGAGATTTGAGAGAAGATCTACGAAGGTTATACCTATAGGGTTTGAGTGGGTGTTCTTCTTTGTTCTTCCTTTGTTCCACATGCCTAGGCATCTCCAACTTGCGCGGAAACATATCCTCCCGGTTGGGAGTGGAACCACTTGAGTAGACTCTTTAGTTGAGGAAGATGAGGAATCCATCTCGAATTCCATTCTCCTGACTTGTGATGTAGGTACATCTTCCTTCTTGGTCCAGATCTGTTTGATATGGAAAGGCTGCATAGTTCTTGAGCGATCAAGTGAGATCTGAGGTGTCATAGTAGAAGATAAAGAAAGAAAAACCCTAGATCTAAAAGATGTTGGATAAAAACAAAAAGGAGAAAAGGTGAAATCAAAAAGGAAAAACCTAGGTAGAACTGGCCTGAAGTCGGTCATGGGAAAAGATACGGGTTGGCTTCATCCCTACCATGCTGAACTTGTTCTCTCCCTTCTCTCTCTTTTTAGTATAGTGAATAAATGAAGAAGAAACATAGTTGGTAATGACCTAGCGTATGGCTAGCTGTGACCGTATAGCCCGGTCGTACTGATATGCGAGAAAACCAATACGGGGTACTGACGGTTTAACGACAACTAGTACGGGCATGGCTGCTCGTATGCCTCGCCCATACCGAATTCAAGAAAACGAGCGTGGCGTACTGACTATTTAACAAACACTGGTACGAGCGCATCTGCCTGTACGGCCCGCCCGTACCAGGTCAAAAAATAGTTCAGAAAAATCAAAAAAAATGAAACGGGAGCAAAGAACACAACAAGATAAATTGAAAAGCTTCCGGAACAGAAAAATAAAATAGCTAAGACCTTGTTACCTCACTTTGTTTGATATATTCCTCGGCCGAGATTAAGGAGATTTGCTCTACCATGTTGACTTCCCCAACTATATAGTGTTTTAAACATGCCCATTAACAATCTAGGATGAAGAGGAGGGAGTAGTATTTTTTAACTTTACCGCTCTCGGGGGGTACACTTCCTCAACTTCATAAGGTCCTTCCCACTTGGATTTTAGCTAACCTGCAAAAATCTTAAACCTAGAGTTGTAGAGTAAAACTTTGTCTCCAGATTTAAATTCTTTATTCTCTATTTTTTTCTATCATGCCATTTCTTTACTTTTTCCTTGAATTTCCTTGAATTTTCATAGTCCTCATTTTTTAGTTCATCTAAAGCATGAATATCTAAGAGACATTTTTCTCCTGCAGTTTTAAAGTCAAAATTCATAGTTTTAATATCCCAACGAGCCTTATGCTCTAGCTCTAAAGGGAGATGACAAGATTTACCATAAACCATCTTATATGGTGTCATTCCTATTGGATTCTTGAATGCTGTGCGATGTGCCCATATGCATCATTAAGCTTCATAGCCCAATCCTTTCTTGATTTATTCACCGTCTTCTGGAGTATGACTTTAATTTCCCGGTTAGACAACTCCACTTGCCCACTGGTTTGTGGGTGATAAGGTGAGGGTATTTGTTGATCAACTCCATACTTTTGGAGTATTTTGCTGAAAGTACCCTTCATAAAATGAGTTCCACCATGAGTAATCAAAAATTGAGATGCTCCAAACCTAGGAAAAATGATGTCATTAATCATCTTGATGGAAGTGGTTGCATCTGCATGGGAAGTGGGTATAGCTTCTACCCACTTGGTAACATAGTCAACAGCAACAAGAATATGAGTATAACCGTTAGAGGGAAGAAAAGGCCCCATGAAGTCCATTCCCCAAACATCGAATGGTTCTATTATTAGGTTATATTTCATAGATATTTCTTGTATTTTGCAAATTTCACTCATACGTTGACACGTATCACAACTTCTAACATAATCATGAGCATCCTTAACCAGGGTCGGCCAGTAAAATCCTGATTGTAAGACTTTGGCTATTGTATGATCACAAGTGTGATGCCCCCATAAGTACTACCATGAAATGCCTTAAGAATAGCTCTCACCTCGTGGTCAGGTACACATTTCCTAATTATCCCATCAATACCGTGATTGTATAAATAAGGATCATCCCAAAAGTAATGCTTTAAATCATTAAAGAATTTCTTTCTTTGATTGTAACTCATTCCTTTTGCTAGAAACTTTCCTACAATAAAGTTAGCATAATCTGCAAACCACGGATCATGTGACTCTATGGCAGCAAGATACTCGCCTGGCAAAGATTTGTTAATAGGAATGGGATCTTCTATAATACCCTCCATACGTGAGAGATGATCGGTAACGGTATTATCCTTACCTCTTCTATCCACTATTCGTAGGTCATATTCATGTAGTAACAAGACCCATTTAATTAGATGGGGTTTCACATCTTTTGTTAGCTAGGAGATGTCTTAAATCCTGATGGTCAGTATGAACTATTACCTTTGAATTAATAATGTAGTGTATAAAGTTATCACAAGAGAAAACCACAGCTAAAAACTCCTTTTCAGTTGTTGCATAATTTTTTTATCTTCATTGAAAACTCAGCTAGCATATTAATAACGTTTAGGTTTGATCCACCCCTTTGTCCTAAAATGGCTCCAATAGCATAATCACTAGCATCACACATAATTTCAAAGGGCTCATCCCAATTTGGTGGTTGAATAATGGGTGTAGAAACTAGCGCTTTTTTCAATTGTTCAAAGGAATCAATGCAATTTCTATCAAGAGCAAAAAGGGTATCTTTATCTAGGAGATGAGTTAAAGGAGTAGCCATTTTAGCAAAATCCTTAATAAAACACTTATAGAAACCAGCATGCCCAAGAAAGTTCTTTACCCCTTTTACGTCTTGTGGAATCGGCAACTTTTCTAAAGTAACAAGGTTTGAACCATCAACCTCAATCCCATTTTTAGAAACTCTATGACCTAAAACTATACCTTCTCTTACCATAAATCGGTAGTGCTCCCAATTGAGGACCAGCTTAGTTTGTCTACACCGCTGTAAAACTCTATTAAGATTATAAAGACACTACTCAAAAGCAATTTTGTACACAAGAAAGTTGTCCAAGAGAACTTCCATAGAGCTTTCTACAAAACTGTCAAATTTCTTCAAAACACACTCTTGAAAAGTAGCAGCTGTGATGCATAAACCAAAAGGCATTAGTTGGTAAGCATAAGTTCCATAACAACAAGTGGAAGTAGTTTTTTTGGTCTTCGGGTTGAATAGCAATTTGAGAGTAACCCAAATAGCCATCGAGAAAACATAAGTGAGAGTTACCAGATGTCCTTTCCAAGATTATATTCATGAGAGGTATTTGATTGTGATTCTTTATGGTTTCCTTGTTTAATTTTCTAAAGTCTATACACATTTTATACCCTGCTATTGTTCTTGCAGGGGTTAATTCATCCTTTTCATTATAAATTATAGTTATGCGGCCTTCCTTGGATATACAATGAGTTGGGCTTACCCATTTGCTATCAGAAATTGGATAGATAATACCATTGTCTAACATATGTATGACCTCTTTTCTTACTACTTCTTTCATTCTACGATTCAACCTTGTTTATTATCAACACAAGAGCATCTTCAAACATAGGTATTTTATGAGTTACTATGGAAGGATCTATCCCACGAAGAGTGTATCCAAAAGCTTCACGCTATTTGACAAGTACTTTTATCAATTTCTTATTTTCTTCAGGAGAGAGCTTATCATCCGTAATTACAGGGCACTTACCTTCCTTGTCTAAGAATTCATACCTGAGCCCTGAAGGGAGAGGCTTCAAAATGAGAGGTGGTGAATCCTCATCTCCTTTTCTTTCAAGTTCTTCGAATTCGTCTCTAAGGAGATTCTCAATTTCTCGTGCAACATTGAGGATTTTATCCAAATCTTCTTTTGCAGAGTCATTTCAGAGTGAATCATTATCTGTCAAACTCCTCTCCAACTTGGCTTGTGGAGCATCAAAATAAATTACCAACAATTCTTCAATAGTTCTTTCCTCCTTCACCTCGATTTTCTTCTCATAAGGCAACTTTGTAAATTGGCTGCAATCAACTTATAAAACTTCTTCCCCAAACTGTAGATACAAAACTTGTTTCTTGTTGTCAATATCAATATTCATAGAGTTGTAAAAATGATTACCAAAAATGACAGGGAAAATGAAGTCCAAAGGCATTTTGATAATATGAAAATCAACTAGGTACATAAATGCTCCTACAGAAACGCATGCATTGCGAAGAATCCCATGAGTCTGTTGCAAGGTTCAGTTAGAAATAATAAAGGTAACTTTGGATGGTTCAAGATCTGATTCATCAAGATGACACCACAATTCTTCATAGATTGAATAAGGCATAATGTTAATGGAAGAGTTTAAGTCACAAAATCCTACATAAGTAGCTCCCACTAAACAAAAAGGGATTTTCTGTTGACTTTTATTCTTACCATCAGACTTGCCTCTAATCATATCAGAAGATTATCTACTTGCCACTATTACTTCATCCTCGAATACCTTAGGTTCCAGAAGTTCTTTTACTATGCCAATGTTCTTTTTGATAGTTCCCAAGTTTTTAGCTAACCCCCATATCCTTTTATTTCTTTCACCATAACTCTCTATTATTTTTGTGAGGATAGTTTCCTCCTTAACTATCATATTTTTTGCATTTGTGATTATTTGTCCTTGTGACTAGCTCTAGGGTGCTTCTCCTTACAAGGCGGCGTGTGGCGTTCCCACTGTTTTGGGATCTGTAAATACTTAGCATGGGTTTTAAAATTTTGAACAATCATATAGGGTCAAGGTTGAAATTTCCAAGAAGTTTTTCTACTTTGCCCGACGCTAGAAATTTTCTCAAACAATTATACTCTATAGGATTTTCTTTGTTAAGTTCGGCTCCATAATAAGCTTTCTCTATCCTCTGCATTGTGTCTAGCAAATTCCACTAAATTCAGTAAACGACCCATTGGCAATACATACTGGAATTTGTGTCTAGCAATGAATATAGTAACCTTATTGTTGCAACACTAAATTCAGTAAACGGCCCATTGGTAAGGGAGTTTAATTCATTTCTATTATTAGTGCCCAAACCTCCATAAAAAGTATGTATTACCAACCAAGGCGGGAATTTCTGGTGGGTGTAGTGATCGATCAGTCCCATAAACCTTTTGTATCCTTCATGCAAGCTTTCTTCAGGTTTTCCATTAAAATTGCTGATCATGCGTCTCGCTCCAAGAGTTTTTTCCCTGGGAAAGAAATCGACTAGGAATGAAGAGGCTAACCTCTCCTAGGAGTTAGTAATCTTTCAGGACTTTGAATATACCAAGAACGGGCTTCATCAATAAGAGTTTGAACAAAAGATCAAATTTAACCTCATCCTCGGTGAATATATTAAGACAAAAAGTCCCACATGTATCTTCAAAGAACCCTACATGCTTATACGGATCTTCCATACCGTCACCTACAAACTTTTTAGCATGAAAAAGATCCAAAAGCATGAAGTTAATATCATACCCTCTAGGGTTGTTGGATTTTAAATAAGTGTCCTTGGGTGGACCAGAATTCTTTACAGCCTCTAGCTGAATTATATGTCGATACTCGCCCATGATGTTTACCTGAAAGTAGTAAACAACTTTAGTAAAACAATTAGTAGAATAAGCAACTAAGAACAAATACCAAAAGCTCTTAGCTCCCCGGCAACGACACCAAAAAATAGCTTGAAGACTGCAAGTGCATAGATCGATTGTAGCTAGTTTCGAAATAAAAGTATTGAACCCATAGAGAGCTATTTGGTTAAGGTCTTTATGCCCCTCGTCACTGTCTACAAAAGGATACTTGTAAGCCGCCTTTGATTTCAAGTAAAGGGTGTTTGAAAGTATTTTGGTTGAATGCTGAAAAGTAATTAAAACAAGTAAAAGAAAGTGAGTAACGAAAGCATTTGGAAAAGTGGTTGAACTCAATAAGACTAAATCGTTCTCGGGGATGTAGGATACACCACTAGCATGTTATAATTAATCATAATTAGGATAACCTCTTTTTTGTGTCATGATATGTGTGGAGGGAGCTCCATAATAAGATGTTCACTATAAGGCTCGTAGACAGTCACTTTCTTGAGACAAGAATGAGGTCATCTCTAAATAACCACCATGATGTCTGAGAGCAGTCACCCATACAGACCACCGCAATTAAGGGTCTCCTCATGGATATTGTAATTAGCGTAGGGAATCTCTCTTTGTTCCTCCTTTGACCGTGTCGGTTGCTAGCCGGTGCTTATAGTCACAATAGCTCCGGGGCACTTCCAAACACGTCGAAAGGATTTTACCCTCTTTAGACCCGAAGGCAACTGATATGTGGCCGACTACACATACCATGAGAGAGATCAAACACACATCATACATACATCATAGACCAATAATTCAATGGACACAAGTATAGATGATCTTTATTTTAATGCATAATAGTGCTAGGGTTTCTCCATCTCCCCAAGAACGATGGAAACTACTCACATATGGAAGCAATCATCAACATCATCATAATCAAATGTATGGATAAAAGTATGGAGATAAATCTAGTGCAAACCATAATTGAATCCGGAATTACAACAAGATCTGATGAATGAAAGATAGGGGTAATAGTGGTGATGGTGATGTAGTGGTTGATGATGAAGGGGCTGATCTGATGTCCTCCAATGATCCGTGAAGCAACAGGGATTTGCCCTTCTCCAAGTTCCTCCTCTAGATCCCTTTTTGGTGTGGTTTTTCATGGCTCAAGGTTGTTGCCAATGTCGAATATGTGATCCATCTTTTCCAGGAGAAAGTATTTGACAAGACGGTCACACTGTCGCGTGGTACGGCTAGACGGTACAGGCAGGCTCCGCCCGTACCACTGGTCGTTAACATTGCAGTATTATTCCTTCGCGTTTTCTATTCTCCCGGGTGCGAAGATAAATCAATTAAATGATTTAAAAAAATATCATATTACAACATAATATTTAGAAAATAGTACTTTCCTCCATCATTTTTGAAATGAGGTGATAACAATAATAGATTGCAAATAGTTGATATAGAATAATCAAAGGACATGAGCAAGTGTGAGCTTGCATTTTTTTACTATGATATTATGCAGCCAAGGTCTTCTAGACGATATAAACTCCAATATCTGAAAACAACATCATTGGTCTGGTAAGGACTAATGTTTAAAAAATAAGTATGCTATTATGCATAAATAATGATATGCATTTTGTATTAAAACCCAAAGTAAATCCCCATGTTTAAGTAAGGATTAAGTTTGGTGATTTCTTAAAGATTTGTTCTACATTCAAGTGTACATCATAATCAAAGGTATATAGTAAGATTCTAAAAGTAATTTACAATATATGAAACTAAATCACAAAAACAATTGATGTTTGATGTTGATTGATAATTACTCTTAAGAATAATCACATTTTAAGTTAGTGAGTTCTAACAGAATTGCTAATGTCATTGTTTGAAGTGGCAAAATAATAACTTTTGAGCACAATATTTCTTATATTAAGTTAAGCAATTCACAATTTTCTTGGAATACAATCAATCAGTATTTGTATCACCCTAACAATTTTAAGTTAATAAGCTTCTAGTTGGTTGAGTTATAGACTAAAGTTAACTATAAAACATAATTGAAATTAAAACATAGTATTTTATAGTGTTGTTGAGGTCTAAGGTTCTCTTAATCATGATCAATGACAAAACCTTATAAGAATTAGATGTAGTAAATTTGGAATGGTATCGCAACCGAATCCAACCATCAGTTTTGTAAAAGGGTTAAGGCTCATGCCTCAATATTTTCATCATCGTAAACCATTTATGTTTTTCAACACATGTCAAAACATCTCAATAGAATGACTCATCATTCCAAGGTTTTCACAAGTAATTTTCACCAAGTATTCCCATCTAAAGTGGCTCAAGTTTTAGTTTAGCTCTAAACTACTAAGTTAAGAGTGTTCACTAATGTAGGATGCTAAGATCAATCTCATGCCATATAATGACATCTAAGGTTATCTAGATAGGTCAAGTTTTATACTCTTTATGCTACCTTCAAACAAGTAAGGTACTTTAATAAAGTAAAGAAGTAAAAGATTGGAAATAAAACTTGGGGTAGGTCAAAGTGGTATAACCAAAGCATGCATAGTGCATCTTGCTCAGGTTATCTAGCTTAATTCTAGCTTGCTATCAATAGCTTGCCTTGGTTGGTGCAGTGGTTGAAGTTTTCTTCCTCCTCCTCTTGGTAGAACTCCTCCTCCTCCTCGTAAGCTTGGTCGGTACTATCGTCTATAAATACATATGGAGTACACAATCACGAAACAATACTTAACTAGTCTACTCAGCACTCTAAGGCACACCTTGGATGATCTATTATCCTCACAAGCATCACAAGGTTTTATTAACTAGTTTCATTCTTTTTATTTGAGAAAAGTAATTTCTACTCACTGAAAATAACTAAGATTTAATATTCTCCACTTAGAATATGGATCATGTGGACACATGTCATCACCACATATTCTAACATATGGGAATGTGATTTAAAGTTTGGATCACTTTTAACTAAGTTTAGGTTTATTATTTAATGATTTAAAGTGACTAGAAATGCCTATATAGAATTATTTTGGTACTAGTCCAAAGTCACTGGATGCAAACCTTAATATTATTACATATTCAGATAGGTATGGTTAAATGTGATTTTTGAGAGTTGGAATCAACTCAAAAGCTATTATGGTTGATTTTATAAAAATGTTTGAATGTGCAAAAGCTTCTGTCTTGTTATTTTTACTAGGAGAGATCTATAACTCTAAATGAATTAAATCCAACGGGCTTGGATAGATCTTTTCAGTAGCTTTCTAAAAAAATTTGAATCACTCCATTTGGTTTAGTAGATCTTCTGGAATTTATTTTTGAACTAAGGAACAGAAGTGAGTTCAAACTAAAATAGCAAAATCTATATTTGAACTAACTGGGTCGCATGGGAAAACTAACGGGCCGGCCTAGTGGCGCTCCGTGGCGCAGATGACAACTGACATGGGGGGTCCCGCAGGTCAGCGACACATCAAACATGAAGCGGTACGGGGCACTCTTAGCGCTACGATTAAAAGGTTGATCGACGGCTAAGGATCGTCGTCCCCAGCGAACAGGTCGCCGGCGAGATCTAACCCTAGCGGCTCGGTGGGGGTACGTGGGGGCTTACCAGGGCTCCAGCTAGATGTGGCGATGAGGGCGATCGAGCTGGTGGACGACGGTGGTTCTAGGCGTGGTTTCGGCGACTCCTGGGCAGTCGCAATCAACGGCGCCTCTCCTCCTCTGCTGCGGCAAGCTCCGGCAAAATTCCGATGAATGGCGGCCTGCCTTGCTCCAAGGATGGGGTGGAAGGATCAGTGGAGAGAGGGGAGTGAGATGGTGTGAGGAGTTTGTGCTAGGGTGGCCTCCTTTTATAGGTCGACGAGGGGACCGTGCGGTATGACGGCGAGCTCGTCGGTGACGCTGATACAGGCCGCTAGAGGCATGGGCTGGGTAAGCGGACGGTGGCCTGCCTCCTGGCGGTCAGCTATGGCGCAATGGCGCGGCTAGGGGCGGTGGCATTTGGTCGGGAGCGTCCCGTGCTCTGGGAGACAGAGGTGGTGCTCGACGCGGCGCTCTGCGACTGTGGGTCGCGTGGTGGCGCACGGCCATGTCTGGCGGGTTACTAGGGTCGAGGCGGAGCAGCGTGCACGGTATTGGGTCGAGGGACGGTCTGTGGCATGCTGGCGGTGAGGGTGCTCTGGCGCACTCTGGCTGCGCGCAGAGAGAATGGGCGGCGAGGCTGGGGAGTGGTCCAGGGCCTGGCTAGGCTTGGGAAAGGGGCAGGGAGGTGCGGTAGGGTTAGGCGGAGCTAGTGGTGGTGCTGGAACGGTCTGACGCTGTCTATGGCGCTTTACCCACGTTCGGCCGGCGGTGACCAAAATGTGGCGGCGCTCCACTACTGTTGTGGCTAAGGGATAGGCCGGTGAGGGTCTGGTTGGACTCAGGGGGACAAGAGTGATCAATGCAACTCAATTTTCTCGACAAGACTTGATCAAAAACAGTAATAGTTAGGCTAATTTGATTCTGCCTGCTAGGTGTTCGACATAATGGCCGCATGAATCAAATATTTGAATTTTGGGATGAATTTTGGTGGAGTTAGTGATCACATGCTTGGGCATCTCTGGTTGCTTGGTATTTGAAAATGGAATTCATTTGAGTGGTTTTTGAATAAGTGTGATCTATACATATGAACTACATTCAATTTTCAAATATCATTTAAATTTAGTGTTTGAAAGTTTTTGGTAGATCACAAGGTGGGCCTTGGTACATACTAGCAAGGGGTGCAAAGATCCATATTTGTTTCTATTGAGATTTGAGTTCTAGGAATAGCCAAAGTAGGCATGATGATTAAAATGGCACAAATGACCATTTGCTTCCTTTATTCATTTTGGTTTGTTTTTCTTTGGGATTTGTTTGGGAATGACCTAGATGATGTTTATTTCACCTAAGAATCATTTTACAATCAATGGATCACTTAAACATGGCAATTCAAATCAACTCCTAAATTATATGCACACACATATGAATGCTTTAATATTTTTAAATGGAAAAGTTTTTGTTAACTCTAAAATTGATGATTTGGATCTTGATCACTTGGATTAAAGTTTTGGGATGTTACAAACCTTCCCTCCTTAAACAAATCTCGTCCCGAGATTTACGAAAGAAAACTAGGAACTAAAGAGATCTGGGAACTGGGTTCTAATGTAATCTTCTCGCTCCCAAGTGGCTTCCTCTTCGGTATGGTTGCTCCATTGAATCTTGAGAAATTTGATACTCCTGGTTCTGGTGGTTCTGTAGGATTCCTCCAAGATACGGATGGGCAGTTCACGATATTTCAGGTCCTTGTTGATCTCCACGGCTCGGTGATCGATGTTCTTGAAAACTTCAGTCTTCTCCGGCACTTCTAGGCATTTGTGAAGTAACGAGATATGGAACACGTTGTGGATGGCTGACATCTCCTCTGGCAGTTCCAGTTGATAAGATACTTCTCCTCGACGGTTCAGAATCTTGAAGGGCCCGATATATCTGGGAGCTAACTTGCCTTTCATACTGAAGCGTTGCGTTCCCTTCAATGGCGAAACCTTGAAATATACAAAATCTCCAACATTGAAAGCCATGTCTCTCCTTCTCTTGTCAGCATAACTCTTCGTTCGGGATTGGGCGGTCTTGAGGTGCTCACGGACTTTGTGAACCCTCTCTTCAGCTTCTCGGAGAATGTCGGGTCCGAAGATCTGACTCTCTCCTACTTGCGACCAATTCAAAGGGGTACGACACTTTCTTCCATATAGGAAATCAAATGGTGCCATTTGCAAACTAGCTTGATAACTGTTGTTATATGAGAATTCTGCGGAAGGCAGGCAGTCTTCCCATTTTGATATGTATTCCAACACACAAGCTCTTAACATATCTTCTAAGATTTGGTTGACTCTTTCAGTCTGTCCATCAGTTTGCGGGTGATAAGCGGTGCTGAAATTCAACTTGGTTCCTAATCCTTCCTGGACTTTCTGCCAAAATCTCGAGGTAAACTAGGTTCCTCAATTTGATACTATGGTCTTGGGGGTTCCATGCAGACTAACAATTCTAGCAATGTACAACTCTACTAGCTTCGAACTCTGGTAGGTGGTCTTGACAGGTATAAAGTGATCTAGCTTGGACAGTCTATCAACGATGACCCAGATTGAGTCATTTCCCCTACTAGAAGTAGGTAAACCGGTGATAAAGTCCATTCCGATGGAATCCCATTTCCATTCCGGAATCTGCAAAGGTTGCAACAGTCCCGCGGGTCTCTGATGCTCTGCCTTGACTCTTTGACAGATGTCACACTTGGCGATGTAGCTTCCGATTTCTCTCTTCATCTTATGCCACCAAAATTGCTCCTTAAAATCTTGATACATCTTCGTTCCTCCGGGGTGGATAGAATAAAGAGTATCATGAGCTTCTTGCATGATAACTTGCTTTAGCTCCGAATCTGCTGGCACACAGATACGTCCTTTGTACCACAGAACTCCTTTTTCATCTTCGGTGAATCCAGGTACCTTTCCTGTACCAATACGATGTTTGATTTCGTCGATACTTTCATTTCCCTTCTAGGCTTCCTTAATTTGGCTAATCAAAGTGGGTTGAAGTTCAATGCTAGCTAAGAATCCTTTGCTAACTAGCTCAGTCCTAAACTGCTCCAACTCCTCATACAAACTTGGTTGCTTCTCCTTGATCATGGTATTTAGCCTACACGGCAATCTGCTAAGAGCATCCGCTACCACATTGGCTTTGCCGGGCTGATAGTGAGTGTCAAGGTCATAATCCTTGATTAACTCTATCCATCTCCTTTGCCTCATATTTAGCTCCTTCTGAGTGAAAATATACTTCAAGATCTTGTGGTATAAGTAAATCTCACAGCGATTACCTATCAGATAGTGACGCCATGTCTTCAATGCCAAAACTATGGCTGCTAACTCCAGATCATTGGTCGGATAGTTCTGCTCATGCTGCTTCAGTTGTCGAGACAGATACGCGATGACTTTGCCTTCTTGCATCAATACGCATCCGAGACCAATATTGGATGCGTCACAATATACATCAAATGGCTTCTTGATATCTGGCATGATCAGTATTGGGGCTGAAATCAATCTCTTCTTTAGTTCTTGGAAACTGGCTTCGCATTTGTCAGTCCATTCAAACTTCTTGTCCTTCTTCAGCAATTGGGTCATGGGTCTGGCGATGCTCGAGAATCCTTCTACGAACTTGGCGGTAATATCCTGCCAATCCGAGAAATGCACGGACTTGGGTTTGAATGGTTGGGGCTTCCCATTCTTCGACATCTTTGATCTTGGCGGGATCAACAGAGACTCCTCCGGTAGACACAATATGTCCTAGGAATCCTACTTCTTTCAGCCAAAACTCACACTTGCTGAACTTGGCATATAACCGATGCTCTCTCAGAGTTTCTAGGATGATTCTTAGATGTTGCTCATGCTCTTCTTCTGACTTGGAGTAGATAAGTATATCATTGATAAACACAACGACAAACTTATCTAGGAAATTCATAAAGATCTTATTCATGAGGTTCATGAAATAAGTAGGGGCATTGGTTAATCCGAAAGACATAACTGTATACTTGTATAAACCATAACGAGTAGTAAAGGCGGTCTTCGGAATATCCGTTGCACGAACCTTAAGTTGGTGATAACCAGTCCTAAGATCAATCTTTGAGAATACCTGGGCACCAGTCAATTGATCAAATAGATCTTCTATCTTTGGCAAAGGGTACTTGTATTTGATGGTGACATCATTCAACTTTCTATAATCAGTGCACAGACGGTTGCCTTCATCTTTCTTATCGATGAATAACACAGGTGATCTCCATGGCAAAGCGCTTGGTTGAATCAAGCATGTTGCTAACATAGAATCCAGCTGCTTCTTCAATTCTACTAACTCTGAGGGGTTCATGCTATAGGGTCTCTGGGTTATGGGTCCGGTTCCGGGGATTAATTAAATAATGAACTCAATATCCCTATCCGGGGGCATACCTGGCAATTCATTTGGGAATACGTTGGGGTATTCACAGACTAATCTGACTTGGTCAATGGTGGGCAGGGCTAAACTCTTGTTGCACTTGAATTGAAGGGGTAAGGTTTCAGATATATGCTCTACTGTTACTCCAGAGCTACTGGTCATGGTGATGGATTTCTTACCACAGTCTATCAATCCTTTATGCCTTCACATCCAGTCCATACCTAGTATTACTTCCAATCCTTTGGTTCCAAGTACTATTAGGTTGGCATAAAAATATATCCCATGTATTCTAATAGGCACTGCTTTGCAAATTTTTCTAGCTTTTGTAGTTGAACCGGAGATTTGAACTATCATGACATGCTTCAAGTTGGTTGGGTGGATCTTACTAGTGCATGCAAATTCTTCGGTGACAAATAAATGCGATGCTCCCGAATCAAACAATACTCTTGCTAAAACTGAGTTGACAGAAAACATACCCAGCACTACATCTTGCGCTTCTTGGGATTCTTCGGCGTTCAGGTGGAAGAGACGGCCGTTGCGGTTGTGAGGGTTCCCTAGGGCAAATCTTCTCCCTGGTTGAACACGACGCTGTTGTTGAGCTGGGGTATTCACATTGGCAGTGGCGGCAGTCTTCTTGGGGCACTCATTGGAATAGTGACCCTTCACTCCACACTCGAAACAGGTGATCTGAGACTTGTCTTTAGCTGTGACAGGCACAGCATTGCTTCCAGTTCTGGGTGCAGTGTTGTTGTTGTTTCTCTTGGGAGGGGTACGGTTGAAATTGTTGGTGTTGCCAGAGTTGTTGTTGTTTCCTCCGGACTTCACATTGCCTCTGCTACGGTTGGGGTAGCTTGGGCGAGACATTGGGGGTCGGTTGTTCCTCGGTGCATATCCTGGTGAGGGGTTGGGACGGTACTTCTGGTGACTGCTGGATCCAGTTTGATGCATCATACGATGTTTGCGGTTGTCGTTTGCCTGGTTAATCTTTCCTTCCATATGAATTGCGGAGTCGACTAGCTCTTCGAGATCCTAGAAATGGATGTTGATGAGGACAGTCTGCATCTCATCATGCAGTCCGTTCAGGAATCTCTCCTTCTTCTTGGCCTCCGTGTTGATCTCATCAGGTGCATATCTGGCAAGTGACAGGAATATGTCACGGTACTCCACCACAGTCATTCTGCCTTGCTTCAACTCTCTAAATTCATCCCTCATTCTAGTGACTAAGCCCTGTGGCACGTGGGTGCGGCTGAACTTGATTTTGAAGGCTTCCCATGTCATCACTTGACCATGGTTCATCAGGCGGATACTATTCCACCATGCTCTTGCATCTCCTGCCAAATAGTGGGTGGCAAAGAGAACCTTCTCGTTGTCATCAACTCTGGCTACTTCTAGATTGTTTTCCATCGTCTGCAACCAGTCATCTGCATCTAAAGGGTTCTCTGAAGTGCTAAAGATGGGGGGATTGGTATTCTGGAAGTTTTTCAGCTTGGATCCTTGATGATCCTGATTTCCATGGTTCTGATTGTTGAGAGCCATCTGGGCGATCTATTGCAGTGTTGCTAGATTAGCTTGGCGCTCTTCCCTACTTGCTTCTCTGTCTGTGATGAGATTCTGTAGGATCTGCAGCATTGGGTCTTGCGACGAGCTACTCCCTCCCTGGTTTCCATGAGTCATCTGAAGATTGAGGTAGATAAAGGGGTAAGAGGGAAAGTTCTAAGGTTCATGGTTTTGATTTCAAAGCTAAAACTTTGAGTTTGACTCAGGTTTTGCAACTAACTCCATTTCATTCATTCAAACAAGCACACGATACAAACACACACACACACACACACACACACACACACACACCACAACAACAAGGAAAATAGATGGTTTTAAGAACCATCCTACAAGCTACGATATAGTGGGACCAATACATCTCATGCTACGATAGTGCTCTAGTGCATCTACTCATTGTTGATGAAGTCGGAGTCCTCATCGTCAGTGTAGAAGTCCACGGCATCCTCCTCCAGAAAGTCATCATCATTGCTGAGGTAAGAATCCATATCTCCCTAGATGTCTTCACCCTCCTCTTCTGCCTCCTTTGCTGCAAGCTGAGCTTCTTGCTCCTTGACGGTCTTCTCGAGGTCGGCCACCTTCTTGCAAAGACGGGCGATGGTGCGATCCTTCTTTTCATGTTGGAGGCGAAGAAACTGACGGTCCTTGACAAGCAGTGAGAAAGTCTGGGCCTTCTGGGCGGCAATGGCACAATTGTGGTTGGCAAACTCCCTAGCATTGTGTAATTCCTTCTGGCGATCGTACAGAAGGAAGTCAAGGTTCTCCACTTGACGCTTCAACTCCGGGTGACTTGGCATTTCCATTGGCATTCCCATGAAGTCACGTCTTGCATAGTGAGCAAAACGGGTTCCTTGGATTTGGTTGACACTAAGGGCACATAGACGTGCGAGAGCTTCATGCATCGCCCTGGCTAATCCATCTAGCCAGTTGTTCTCTATGACTGAGAACTGGATTCTCCCTGGACGTTGGTGCTTCTATGCTTCCTGGAAGATCAGCGGTGACTAGCCACTGTAAATCTCCTCCTCGGGGTCCAGGAAGTTGAGCTCCAAGAAACTCCAGGTGTGGGCATCCCAATAACTCAGATAGTGAATCTAGATCCCTCTCGAAGATCAGTTGGCCTCCATTGCCCAACAGGTAGAACTTGCTGAACTGAGTCTCCATCTACAGGTATTAAGGATGAGGAAGTTAGTGAAGTGATCAAGTGTGTCAAATTTTAGGTAGTAATGTAAGAATTTGAGGAACATGAATTTTTGAGAAAGAATGAATTCCCAAGGGTAAGAGAGGAAATAGTTTTTCATAAATACTCACTTTGGCTTTGAAATTAAGTTTTTGTTCAGACGTCCATTCTAACTAGGGTCTCCTATGGTCAGGATGGCTCTGATACCAACTTGTCCACACTCGGATTCTCAATCCCAGATGCCTATTATGTCATACATCGCAATTCCAGGATTACCATTTTTGCGAGACATAACAGATTGGATATCACAGTACATCATCCATTACACACCATAAATAAGGTCTTACACAAATAAGGATCTCATGGTCCAGTCTTAATACAACAAGCAGCGGAATAAGTAATAAGGTAGCGGTGGGGTCCATCTTCATGGGCACGGGCAATGATGACGAAGGCAGATAGTCCTAGTTATCATAGCCGTCATGTTGTCCGTCATCTTGGTAGTCTCCTTCATAGTCTGGCCATAGGAATAGCCAGGGACAAAAGCCATGAGTACTCTTTAAGTACTCACAAACTACCACTAACAAGTAGTATAGTTCTAAAGTAAAATGCTAACTCTAAGTTTAACTATAAAGTTAAGTTTGAAACCTAAGCTGAGTTCTGAAACAAAGAAAGATAAAATAAAGTTCTTGAATCACTTAAGTTAGGAAGCTAGTGTCATAGTCACAACTCTGTTGTGGTCAAGTCAAGATTCATCATTCATTTCATAAGTCATTTTGAAAATATCTGACAACGAAACAGTATGGCCACTCCAACTGTCCATAACCGCGGACGCGGCTATTCGAATAGTTTGACACTCTGCAGAGGTGGTACACTTTCACCACAAAATTCGATACATCTGTCAGGGATAACCCTGAATCATCATACTTAGTATGCAGATAATCAAACATAACCTTTCCTTTACACACCCTAGTATAAGCACCTCTCGTATGAGCATGGCCTCCCAACCATGACCATCGGTAATCTTGGGCACTGCATAGGTGGACAACATTTAGAGGTAGCCTCAGCTCAAACCTCTCCCGTGAGGGAACTGATACTAATGCATATAAACTTCCGGCTAAGCCTTACCCAATTCAGGTATTGTGGTTGTATAGTAAATTTGGAATGGTATCGCATCCGAATCCAACCATCAGTTTTGTAAAAGGGTTAAGGCTCATGCCTCAATATTTTCATCATCATAAACCATTTGTGTTTCTCAACACATGTCAAAACATCTCAATAGAATGACTCATCATTCCAAGGTTTTCACAAGTCATTTTCACCAAGTATTCCCATCTGAAGTGGCTCAAGTTTTAGTTTAGCTCTAAACTACTAAGTTAAGAGTGTTCACTAATGTGGGATGCTAAGATCAATCTAATGCCATAGAATGACATCTAAGGTTATCTAGATAGGTCAAGTTTTATAATCTTTATGCTACCTTCAAACAAGTAAGGTACTTTAATAATGTAAAGAAGTAAAAGCTTCGAAATAAAACTTGGGGTAGGTAAATAGTCAAAGTGGTATAACCAAAGCATGCCTAATGCATCTTGCTCAGGTTATGTAACTTAATTCTATCTTGCTAACAATAGCTTGCCTTGGTTGGTGTAGTGGTTGAAGTTTTCTTCCTCCTCCTCTTGGTAGAACTCCTCCTCCTCGTAAGCTTGGTCGGTACTATCGTCTATAAATACATACGGAGTACACAATCACCAAACAATACTTAACTAGTCTACTCAGCACTCTAAGGCACACCTAGGATGATCTATTATCCTGACAAGCATCACAAGGTTTTATTAAATAGTTTCATTCTTTTTATTTGAGAAAAGTAATTTCTACTCATTGAAAATAACTAAGATTTAATATTCTCCACTTAGAATATGGGATCATGTGGACACATGTCATCACCACATATTCTAACATATGGAAATGTGATTTAAAGGTTGGATCACTTTTAACTAAGTTTAGGTTTATTATTTAATGAATTAAAGTGACTAGAAATGCCTATATAGCATTATTTTGGTACTGGTCCAAAGTCACTGCATGCAAACCTTAATATTACTACATATTCATATAGGTATGGTTAAATGTGATTTTTGAGAGTTGGAATCAACTCAAAAGCTATTATGGTTGATTTTATAAAAGTGTTTGATTGTGTAAAAGCTTTTGTCTTGTTATTTTTACTAGGAGAGATCTCTAACTCTAAATGAATTAAATCCAACGGGCTTGGATGGATCTTCTCAGTAGCTTTCTATCAAAATTTGAATCACTCCATTTGGTTTAGTAGATCTTCTGGAATTGATTTTTGAACTAAGGGACAGAAGTGAGTTCAAACTAAAATAGCAAAATCTATATTTGAACTAACTGGGTCGTGCGCGAAAACTTACGGGACGACCCAGTGGCGCTCCACGGCGCGGATGACAACTGACAGGAGGGTCCCGCGGGTCAGTGACACATCAAACACGAAGCGGTACGGGGCACTCTCAGCGCTACGATTAAAAGGTTGATCGACGGTTGAGGATCGTCGTCCCCGGCGAACAGGTCACCGCCGAGAGCTAACCCTAGCGGCTCGGTGGGGGTACGTGGGGGCTTACCAGGGCTCCAGCTAGATGTGGCGATGGGGGCGATCGAGCTGGTGGATGACAATGGTTCTAGGCGTAGTCGCGGCGGCTCCTGGGGTAGTCGCAATCAACGGCGCCTCTCCTCCTCTGCTGCGGCAAGCTCCGGCAAAACTCCGGCGAATGGCGGACCGCCTTGCTCCGGGGATGGGGTGGAAGGATCAGTGGAGAGAGGGGAGTGAGATGGTGTGAGGAGTTTGTGCTGGGGTGGCCTCCTTTTATAGGTCGACGAGGGGACCATGCGGTACGACGGCGAGCTCGTCGGTGACGCTGATACAGGCCGCTAGAGGCATGGGCTGGGTAGGCGGACGATGGCCTCCCTCCTGGAGGTCAGCTATGGTGCAATGGCGCGGCTAGGGGCGGTGGCATTTGGTCGGGACCGTCCCGCGCTCTGGGAGACAGAGGTGGTGCTCGAAGCGGCGCTCTGCGACTGTGGGTCGCGCGGCGGCACACGGCCGTGTCTGGCGGGTTGCTAGGGTCGAGGCGGAGCGGCGTGCACGGTATTGGGTCGAGGGACGGTCTGTGGCGTGCTGGCGGTGAGGGCGCTCTGGCGCGCTCTGGCTGCACGCAGAGAGAATGGGCGGCGAGGCTGGGGAGTGGTCCAGGGCCTGGCTGGGCTTGGGGAAGGGGCAGGGAGGTGCGGTTGAGTTAGGCGGAGCTAGTGGTGGTGCTGGAACAGCGCGGCACTATCTGTGGCGCTTTTCCCATGTTCGGCCGGCGGTGACCAAAATGTGGCGGCGCTCCACTACTGTTGTGGCTAAGGGATAGGCCGGTGAGGGTCTGGTTGGACTCAGGGGGACAAGAGTGATCAATGCAACTTAATTTGCTCGACAAGATTCGATCAAAAACAGTAATAGTTAGGCTAATTTGATTCTGCCTGCCAGGTGTTCGACACAATGGCCACATGAATCAAATATTTGAATTTTGGGCTGAATTTTGGTGGAGTTACTGATCACATGCTTCGGCATCTCTGGTTGCTTGGGATTTGAAAATGGAATTCATTTGACTGGTTTTTGAATAAGTGTGATCTATACATATGAACTACATTCAATTTTCAAATATCATTTAAATTCAGTGTTTGAAAGTTTTTGGTAGATCACAAGGTGGGCCTTGGTACATCACTACTTGTACTAGCAAGGGGTGCAAAGATCCATATTTGTTTCTGTTGAGATTTGAGTTCTAGGAATAGCCAAAGTAGGCATGATGATTAAAATGGCACAAATGGCCATTTGCTTCCTTTATTCATTTTGGTTTGTTTTTCTTTGGGATTTGCTTGGGAATGACCTAGATGATGTTTATTTCACCTAAGAATCATTTTACAATCAATGGATCACTTAAACATGGCAATTCAAATCAACTCCTAAATTATATGCACACACATATGAATGCTTTAATATTTTTAAATGGAAAAGTTTTTGTTAACTCTAAAATTGATGATTTGGATCTTCATCACTTGGATTAAAGTTTTGGGATGTTACAGAGATGGTGGTGTGATGTTGGTGTTTTGGCGCTGTGAGTGTGGCTCAGTGCAACTCGAGTGCCATAGTGCTCCTTGTGACACCGCGCCCTACGCTATCTCGCCCTAGTGACACAGCCAGTCTGCTTCCTCTTCTTGCTGAGCAAGGACAACTGGGTAAGTTTTCCCCTCTCTCCTCACCCTTGTCTCTCTTCTCTTCCTTGAATCCAACCCTAATTAGGGTTTCCTCTTTTAATTCTATCTATATCTCACAGTGGATTATCCAACATGATGTTGAGTACGTTTTTCTCAGTTTAGTTTAGGATCAGAGCTTCTAGTGGTACTCTTGATCACCTGCTAGTGGCTTAACTTGATTTATGTATCATATTATGCTTCCCCTGGTATCTATTATTCTACTGGAATTGGTTATAGTGGATTCATTTGAATCTAAATCATGTGATTGAATTCACATTCAGTGAAATGTATATTGATACTATAATTTCCATAACACAGTGTATTGGAGTACAAATATAATTCCTAGTGTAGTTAGGGAAGATGATATGAATGTTTTAAAAGATATCTTCCATGATGGATTTTGGAATTGGTACTGTCTATACCATCTTTAGACTGTCTCTATATAGTGAATTATTAGTATTCTATCCTAGTGTGTGTGGCTTGCATTCCTAAATGTTTTAACAATACACTATTCCTTACTACTGTAAATGAACTTGATAACACACTTGTTGATGTTTCCTATTGCTATGATTATTATAGGATAAACTTGATTGTAGATGATTCCTAGCAATGGTTCTAGGAAAATGATTGACTTTATATTTATGATTGGCTTTGATGATGCTGGATTGTAGACTGGTCCATCTTGTATTCTTGATGCAATCATCATGATAGTCGATATAGTATATGATTCCTGGAATTCTTTGAAACTAGGAATATGATTTCAGTTGAATCTTTCATTAAGACATAAAGTGATGGCTTCTATTAGTAGCCATGCCACTATGGTGCCTCCCTTGTGGAGTGTGTACAATGGTGTGATCCAATATGATCTATTATCTCTTACGCTTACATAGATTGTCCCCTTGCCTATGATGCAAAAGGCTAAGGCTCAAGTTTCTCATATATAAATGGTATTTTCCTGTGATCTAAATCCTGTGAGGATTTAGTACTCCATTTGAGTACAAATCTAAGGATATGTCTATTTTTCTAAATCATGCCTAGGAACTGATAAGAACATACACTATACATGATTTATGGTGTAGTAACTTGTGTTGTTGTTGAAGATTGTGATTGCTTGGCTGGATCTTGTGGCTGCTTGATTTGCTTTCTCCTAGCTACTGTCTTGGTCTTTCTCCTCTCCTTGACCCCTATCTTGTCCTTCTGCTCCTGGCTTGCCCTTGCCTAACACTTCAACTCCCCTTCTTCAGGTTACCATGGCTGATTTGGTTGGTCGGTTGCTTGGTGGGTTGATTGGTTTGATTAATTGGCTGGTTGTGTGCGAAATAGAGCTGTGTGGTGGTGTTCTTGTGAAAGGATCAGCAGAGAGGTACTCTGGTGTTGCGGTTGTGCTTCTTATCCCTCCTCGTGGTTGGCATGTGTTGACAACACACACATGCACCTATCTGTGTGTTGCTTGCTTGCACTATTCTCGATCGGATCAAGTAACTACAGAGTTATTTACTACTTCACTTCTACCCTCTCTAGTGAAACTTGCCCCTTGCTAGCCAATGATGTAATACTGGGGCATATTCTTGCTTAAGAGCATATTCTACTTTGGTGAAATTTACCCCTAATCGACTAGCTCAATGATGTAATTAACAGTGCGTCACATTGTTAGATTGAGAGCCATTAACACTAACCCATTTTTTATTTATTGTGCTTGTCTATTTCTTTTGTAGGAATAAAGATAAAGCAAAGAAGATCAATACTACTAGATAGAAAAGTAGTGTAGGTTTTTATTTTATACTTTTTTGTAATTTCTATTGATTATTTTATTTGTAACAACTTTGTAATGTGTTAAATATGTATGAAATAAAGAGTTATTTTCTGTCTTTATTTAATTGTATCCATTTGTCTTATTTTTAATTCCTCAATTGTATATTATTTTTACTGTGTCATTAATAATTCAATTTTAACTATTCTAATTATCCTAAATATTCTAAATACCAGTCACTTCTAAGTTTCAATCTTGTTTCCAATTCAAATTCAAAATTCAAATACCACTTTGAATTCATTCACCCAAATAGTCAAAATATCTAGAGATCATGTCAAAATCTATCACACTCATTGAGATGATCTACACTTTGATTCATCGAAGCGAGAGAAACCTTGATCCCTCTAGGGTTTTAGTTTTGAGTAAAAATTTCCCAGATTTTCTTATGCATGAATGCAAATGCACACACACTCTCTTGTGCAGCCCTAAATGTTGGGGCATTACATGCCCTAAGGCCGCCAGAGAGAGGGAATCGACAGAATCGTCATCGTCGCTCCTCCTTGGCATAGGGGAGACTCTCCATCACCATCTTCATCATCCCCAACATTAGCACCATCTGTGTCTATAACTCGATATCGACATCATTCCCCTCATAATTTGTGGTAGATTGAACCCTAGATATTGTTCTAGTGTTGTGTGCACGATTGTGCATGAAAACTTGTCATTATTCTATAGTGAAGTTATATTTTCAGATTGTGTTGTATGCCATATGTGACTGATCCATATCATTTTTCACCATTGTGAGTAGTTCCCCATGTGCCTGGGGGCATAAGATGAATTTGCCATGATATGTAAATAGTATGCAATGAGTATTTGTCATGTCTTAACCTTTTATGTGGTTCTATGATGGTAATATGCGAACATCGACTGCATATTACTTCACCTATATGGTCTCATAGGGTTTCACCTTAGTGTAAGGAAGATAGTAGGCAGAGGTGGAATGAAAGAAACCATGTCCTGAGACTTTGAGTTGCATTAGGGGGTTCTTGATCAGGAACCTTAGAACATAAAGCAATGGTTGGACTTCTGTGTCTCAATTGTTGTCGGATTGATGACAAGTACGCCATGAGGGGGTCCTCGAGGCGTGCGGAAGAGAGGGGTGTGAGACGTACGGTGTTCTAGGATGGTGAGCACACAAGTTTACCCAGGTTTGAATCCGCCGGCTTTGGACGGATCCTACTCCTGCTAGCAATCCAGTAATACGGCAGAGCCAGAATATGGGTTACAAGGGTTCGCCTGTGCGAGTTGAGATTGTAGACTATTGAGGGTGCCCTAAAGGCTCTCCCTAGGGCGGCTTATATAGATATTCGGCCTAGGGTTTACAGGAGAGATCTGTCCGGCTACGACTAAGAGTCAATTATAGAGTACATCTTGAACTACAAGCAACACTACGGGCCTAAGTCGGTAAGTCTTCTAGGACTTCCCGTAGCCGGATTGGACTCCGTCTCTTCTCCCTGACTGGGCCGCCTATGAAGCAAAGCTCTAACCCGAAGTGGGCCACCCTGGTCAGTGAGGAACTGTGAGGCCCGGAAAGTATATCCCCAACATTAATGAATCCTTTATTTGCGCATAAAAATGGCCTTACGACCAATTATTAGAGGTGCATTTGCACATGTATATGGATGCACCTATTTTAGGCCTTGTCCAACGAGAATTAAACTTGACAAAATGATCACCATGCTATGGTAGAAATCTTTATGCTAAGTAAATCCATGCCGCCCCCAGGAACATTTGTCACATATAAGAACACACACTTGAGCTTGTCCTCTTGTTGCATATAGGATTGAGCTTTCTCTAAAAAGAGCATTTACTTACTTGCAATTTAGTTCATAGAAATTTACTTTTATGTAAACTATAGATCCCTAAAATACAAAACCCTTGCATATTTTATTATTTTACTTATTGAACCTGCTAACCAATACCTTTAGCTCCTTCTGGTTTCGAAAACCTTTTCTATATTGAAAGGTACTACAATAGATCTCCTGCACTACAAAATAATATCATTGCATATATAAAATTTGTAAAAACTGACCATATCACATCACATGCCCTGCAAAAACAAGTTAGACGCCTTTAATTTCTTTTCATATTTTATGTGGCTTTGGGCTTAAGAATATCGTTCATCCTACAAACTTAAAACCACAACGGTGATAAACATATTATTAACAACCCATTGTAAACTAGATCTTAGCTAGAGTAGGAGAGACAGACACCTGCTAGCGACTTATGCAATACAAGTTGCATGTCAAGGTTGGAACAAGTCTCATGTGTGAGGACATGTAAAGTTAGTCCAGTTCACTTCATCCCACTATGCCACTCAAATCCAATATACACAAAAAGTTGCAGTAACATGATCATCAACGCCCACAACCATATGTGTTGTAATCGTATAGAACATCTACGCATAGATACGGATCTGATACAACTAAAAGGTTCGCAACATAGAAAACAAAAAATTCCTACGATAAGAATGACAATTGCTCTAAGATATAATCTAGTAGATTCTAGTAACGAGTAAGAGGGTAACCAGAAAAACTAACCCTCGAAGACTGAAAGCCTTTTATGAAAACTGATTTCGTTATTGATGTAGTCGATCATGTGCTAATCTCAAGATCGAGTTGAAGAACGCTGCAACCTAGCAGTGTATCCGTCCTCGGGCACACGTCCGACTCTCGACAACCTCCATGCCTCTACTCCAGCAGAGCAGCGGAAGGAGTAGATAAATCTTACTCTAAGAATCCAACAGAACATGTACCTCGCTAATCTGAGGCCATGGGGGAAATGCTAGAGGGGGGAGAGAACCTTCACGAAGAGGTGGTCCAAATGGAGAGGAGGAGGAGGCCTACTTTTATAGGGGAGGGGAAGCCTGAAGGGGCATGGAAGCCGGCCATGGTGGTGCCCCCACCTCTTCCCTCATTCATGTGAGTGGACATCCCACTCACATAAACACCGCTTCCACTCACATGCATTTATTACCTATTAGCATAAATGCATTTTTCTCTTTAAATAAAACACTTTTATTTATTTTATTCAGATTTTTTAATTACTTTAATTAGCAAACATTCACATAAAACTCCTTGCATTGTTTCGATATTACTTCTAAACCCATTTTCAGTGATTCGACCCGAAACAATTTCGGTGATCATCGAAACAATTTCAGCTCTAACAAATTTATGGTCGGATATATTTTATCTACCACTTAGTTTCGGAGAACCTTAAGTGTGTCACCCTACGGTTCGCGAATAATGCAGACATGATAGAGACACTTCTCTTATCAATAATTAGCAGTGGGACCTAGAGATCCGTGACTCCTGCACATTCAATGATAACTTTTGTGATCGTGTGAACCATCAATGTTGTAACCAAATCCTTTTGTCTCGCGATATTATACTTGCCTGAGATCCGATCATACGTGTCTACCATACCCTAGTTCAATCTCATTATCGGCAAGTACTCTTTACTTGTTTCGTGATATAACATCCTTGTGACCTAGTCATGTGCTTGCAAGCTGTGTTGATGTGATATCACCGAGAGGGCCCAGAGTATATCTCTACGTCATTAGGATGGACAAATCCCACTCTTGATCCATGGTCCCTTTACATAACACTTTTGGAATACCTAAACCCACCTTTATAGTCACCCTGTTACGGTGTGATGTTTGATGTTATCAAGGCACTCTTCTGGCATTAGTGATTGACATGATCTCATGGTCTAAGGACTAGAAATACTTCGTATGTGTTTGATGTAGCAATGTAAACTTAATGACTAGATAGTATTGCTAAATCTCCTTTGGGTGTATATTCATCATATCATTCTT
Source organism: Avena sativa (assembly GCA_916181665.1). NCBI lineage: Eukaryota > Viridiplantae > Streptophyta > Magnoliopsida > Poales > Poaceae > Avena > Avena sativa. Next base: position 312,324,370 of record OV702291.1, read on the forward strand.
CTAATAGTATGATCATGTTATTAACAACATCCAATGTTCATGATCAGGAAACCTTGATCATCTGTTAATCAACGAGCTAGTTGAATGAGAGGCATTACTAGGAACTCTAGTTTGTTTATTAAACACACATGTATTAATGTTTCCTAGAATGAGAAATAAACATTTATCACAAACATGGAATAAGATAATAACCATTTTATTCTTGCCTCTCGGGCATATTCCCTTCAACTTGAGGGCAATTTTTGTTCAAATTTCAAATAGTTCCAAAAAAATCCCAAAACACATTTAGGCGTACGAAAAATAGTTAGAAATCCAGAAAACTTCATCTCTGAGATTTTACCACCCCACATGGTCTGCTTTGAGTGAGAATTCTAATGGTGTCATTCAACATCTTATTTGTGGTAGCCACTTCATAAAAACAATGTTGAAAACCCAATTTTGGCATTCAAAATTGGAATCATTTTTTTGTAAAATAATATTTGAGACTCTAGTTGACAATGTTGTTTTCCATGACAAGATGTACCTCTATGAAAGATTTGATTGCATTATCATGAATATATCCATGGATGTGGTAATACCATGGTCATTTGGCCTAGAAGCCAAGATAAGTCTTACATGATACCAATGTTTTAGAAGGATTTTCAAAAATAATTATCAGAACTCAGGTTTGGTATTTTCTTGGGCTTTTTAACACATAAAAGGACTCTCTGCGTTGAATTTTCAATTTTTTCATTAATCTATATTTTCTTATAATTTTTAAAAATTGGGGTCGAAGTTTCCGGCATGGCAATCCACATCAAATTATAAAAACTTCCAACTTTCTCTATGGATACTGCATATCCACATCAAATAGCGCCATAAAATTATTTTCCCCATCCTCCCCAAACTAAAGCATAGATGTAGTTCAAATTTGAATTTCTTTTGGAAAATCACCTGGAACTCATTTAAATTGGCAAAAGTAGTTAGAAAGCAAAAAAAATCGTTATATCCAGCAAGTGAACATGCAACATGGTTGAAAGGGAAATGGACGTCGCCTAGAAGGGGGTGAATATGCGTTTTAAAATTATTACGGTTAGGCTCTAATAAATGCGGAATAAAACTTAACGTTTAATTTATCAAGCCAAACCTATATCCACTAGGTTCACAAATTGCACCAACAACCTATGCTAAGCAAGACAAGCAACAAGCTGATAGCAAGATATACTACTTCAAGCATGATGGCTATCACAATGTAAATTGCATAAGTAAAGGGCTCGGTTGAGAGATAACCGATGGACACAGAGACGATGATTTGTTTCCGAAGTTCACTTCCAAAGAAGCTACGTCTCCGTTGGATAGGTGCGGGGGCGCAATGTACTTCGAACGCCACAAGTGGCTCACCTCGAGATGTGGTGGCTCGATGCTCACCCAACACCACACAAGGCCTCACCCCAAGATGCAAAGGCACGCAACCTACCGACGCCACAAAAGTCTCTCCCTATTCTCCTGTGAGATCGCCACAAAGGCCTACTCACGTTCCACTATGGGACACTTAAGGGCGGTCACCGAACCTGTACAAGGTTGGGGCAATCTCCACAACTCAATTGGAGGCTCCCAACAACAATGCCACAAAGGCTACAAAGCCACAAAAGGCAACAAGGCCACAAAAGGCTACAAGACCACAAAAGGTCAACAATACAACCACACAACCGTCTAGGGTTCCAAGAACCCAAGAGAAACAAGCCCAAGGGCTTGAACTCGCCGAATCTCCGAGGAGAACTCAAACCTATGCACCAAATGCAAGAGGCAAGTCCTTCACTCTCAAATTCCACCAAAGCTACAAAAGCTATTGGTGGAATAAGGTAGGAAGAACACAAGAGGAGAACACAAAACTCTCCAAGATCTAGATCCCAAGGATTCCTTCACAAAGGAGGGATTTTGTTTGGTGGGGCTTGTAGATCTAGATCTCCTCTCTCAAATCCCTCAAAAAGATGCAAGAAACATAGGAGGGGGAAAGGGGAGAGGGCAAGTTGTTCAAGGTCAACAATGGAGGAGAGAAGAGGCCAAAAACCAAGAAGAACGAGTTACGGCCGAAGGGGAAAGGGGAGCTCCTTTTAAAGGGCTCCCTGATCTGCCCGTTACTCACAGTTTCGCGCACGGCCGGTAGTACCGGTGGGTGGCCGGTACTACCGGTGGCACTCAACCAACGGTCCAAAAACGGCTATGCGAATGAACACAAAAACGAGGACGACCGGTACTACCCGTGGTCACCGGTACTACCGCCTGGGCCGGTACTACCGCCCAAGATTCCGACTGAAGTACCGTCAAATAGCGCAAACCAGGTAGAGAGAGTACTGAACCAAAATCGGGTTTACCGAAAGTTGGGCCAGAATTAACACCGGTACTACCGGCGGCAAACTGCCCTAGCGGTACTACCGGTGGGCCGCCGGAACTACCGGCCAGGCAAAACCTCCAGAACCAGAACTGCCACAACTTTTGCATCTGAACTCCAAACGAGATGAAACCAATTTTGTTCGAAAGATAACGACGAGTAGAATCTGAAATATTGGGTATCACCAAGGGAGAAAATACCATTAATATATATGTGAGATATATCCCAAGGTGTAGATCCCAAAAACCCACAGAAACAAAACCACAATAAGATATATCAGGGAAATCCGTTTTTGATGAACTAGAGCTTGTTATGAAGATAACCACAAGCTCTAGATACTCACATGGACAAGAACCAAACAACAACGACGAAATATGATGCTATGTATGCAAATGTTTGAGCTTTCTCCGAAAGATACAAACGAGTCACCCACTCAAGAGCCCCTCTTGATAGTACGGCTATCTATCCTAAACCCGGTCTCCCAACACTACAAGAGACCGGTAAAATAGAAACCCTATCAAGATCATACCTTTGCCTTGAGCGTCCCACTTACGCTTGATGTAGACGATCTTGTCACCTTCAAGATGGAAAACCTTTCTTGATTGCTCTTGCTTGATGAAGACTTGCGAATGGCTCCTGCATACTCCATGGGGAAACCTCTTCTTTGACCTTGTATTCATCACTCCATGAACGCCGAGGATGGCAAGCTCCTAAGCATGAGATCTTCTAGAGATGGCGCACCGTGAGCTTGCACATCAATTCTTAATGGTGATGTCTTGAAGAAAGCCATGAGGAACTCCATCTTATTCTTCAAGACATACTTGATCTTCTTCTTATACTTGATTCCAATAGGCAGAAAGCCCTTGGAAAATGCTTCTTCTTTTTCATCCTTGAAACCAACACATGGTTCAAGCGATGCCAATGGACAAACCTACAAGTGAAACTCAATTTGCACATTAGTCCATAGGGATTGTCATTAATTACCAAAACCACACATGGGGGCATATATGCCCTTTCAATCTCCCCCATTTTGGTAATTAATGAGAATCCCCTTAAGAAGGTTTAAATATGGAAATTAACGAACAAAATGGTTGCCCCAATATCAAATACTACACAATTATGTGATGTTGGTACAACCACAACATATAGAGAAAACTCCCCCACAATCTATGCATGTGTGATGAACTTGAATTTCATTGCATAGATTGCCAACCATTATCGGTGGTTGACTTTCCTCTATATATTAAACATGCAAAGCAACAACAAAGATGCAAGAGCATGCAAGGCTAATGCTTAAGAACCAACTAAAAGCATAAACCAACTTCCCTTAAACCCTCTAAAACTTCTCCCCCATTGGCATCGATTGCCAAATGGGTAAAAAGTTCTAGACGGCCAATATAGTGAGAATTCCTCCAAAGGTGTGCATATGCACATATCCAATGTTGAATCCTTGGGAGGAAGTAAAACTATATTGAGGACCCAAAGATTGCAAAAAGAAAAGAAAGAGAAAATAGCTTCAACAAATGAAGCAAGCAACCCAAAAGACCCAAAAATACCAATTGACAACAACAATTGGTACCAAATGAAAAACACAAGATATTATGATACGAACAAAAGAGTGTTTAGATGAAATAGGGAAGCTCCCCAATCTTCGTGCACAATATAGAATCATTTGAATACATCATGCACAAATATGGAATCCTCGGTCCCCCATAGACATTTAAACCTCAAACAAAGAGAAAGACAAATGAGCATTCTTAAATGAGTTAGAGAAGCTCCCCGAGGATTATGCACCAATTATAATAATTATATTTGGAAACAAAGTGCACAATCATGGAATCCTCACTCCTACAATCTCATTTAACAATACAAGGCGAGAGAGATCAAATTATGAGTGCCCGAAGATGCAAACAAATGGGACAAACACTCATAGGAAAAAAATTGGAAGCCACCGAAGAATCAAAAAGAAATAAACGGTGGTCTCAAAGGAAAACAAAAACGACCAAAGATTTATCTTCTCTTGTGTGTATAAGTTTCTAGGTGGAAAATATCACAAAGACATATGCCCACACAGAAACCTGCACACACAAAATAGATACACAAAAAGCACATGAACAACAAAAGAAAGTCATATAATATACCAATAAGATTTTTGCTTGAAAGCATGGCCAAATGCTCAAATATATCTTATTGTACATCAATGAGCTTCAAACACCAACACACTACATACATTCAACTATTACTAAGGGAAAAAGGAATAGTTGGAATATATGAACAAAGGCAATAATAATCACAAATAGAAATCAACTTTGCAAAATACTCACTATTGCACATGAGAGAGAATTGAGGAAAGGATAGGCAATATAATTGCTAGATTGACATATTTGGGATAAGTGAATCATGAGCATGATTTTGTATAGTCCCCATTATATGCACTCCTCTCAACATACTCACATTTGCAATAGAGAGATCTCCTAAAAACCAACAAAAGAAACACAACATATGCAAAAACACAAACTCATGCCAACAAGCAACCTACAAAAGGTTGGAAGCAAGATATGTATGCATGAGAGAGATACTTGTTACCGAGATATAATTGGTAGGATGTAGTGGATATGAATTGATTGATCATCCTAGCTTGCCTCCAATTGACATGTAAGCACCACTTCTTCCTAATTGATGAGACAAGCATCCAATATATCTCCAATGTACCTACACAAAAGTAAGTACACTATGGTGCCCAAACAAATTGGGTCCAAAGTAGTTAGGCAACTACAATACATAGGAGAAGCTCCACATAAATATGTGCATATTAATATGAAATTGAATTTCATGCACATCTTAGCCATTAGGATTTGGTGGAGTTTCCCCTATACATTGGATCAAAGAAAGACAACATGCCATAATATATACATGACATAAATATGCATGCACAAGACTCTCAAGAACCAAAAATGAGATACAATTTGAACAAAAACACCAAGTAAACCAAGAAGTAGCACACAAGAGTGTGACACGACAAAAGGTGTCCAAATTGTATCAAAGAGCCAAATCAGCACATGAAAGGATGCCAATTCAACAAATGAACAAGGCAAAAGCCAAAGAGAAAAAGATGCACAAAACACACAATGCTCAAGGATTTATCTCATTCTAAAAGATCAAAAGAAGTAACAAAGAATGAGAAAAAGCCAACTCCCAAATAGAGAAAGGTTCCAACACACAAACCCACACTCTCTACACTTTTCATGATGGCACAAAGTACCAAAAGAAAAGGTCAAACTTCCAAGCACGAAAAGCATGATATGGATCAACACAAGAAGCATAAAAGGAGTGTTCTAGATAATATAGGAGAGCCCCCCCCCCCATGAATGGTGCATTATATTGAATCTTGATTTTGAATGCAGAATGCACACAAATGAGATCATCACTACTACCTACATTAAATAAAACACAAGAGAATACAAATAAACTAAAATGATCCATAAGAGGCAAGGAAGACATGGGAGAAAAAGGAAACAATCTCTTGGCCAAAGATGGGACAAACAAAAGCAAAGGCTAAAGTGAATATGATCAAAAAATTCTACCACATGTGGAGTATTGTCCAATGACAAGAATTATAGGGAAATTTTTCCCGAGGTAGTTTGCAAGAATCTATGATCATATTCACAAAAGGAAGCATAAGACAAAATATAAGAATTAAGCTTGATGCTTAGATAGAGATTTCTTGATAGCTCCAAATAGTCACACAATCACTAGTGATTAGTGTAACTTGAAGAAAATGGTTTCCATGTAGGATATGGAGGTCCAAATATGAGGAAACACATATCAAGAAAATCTCTCACAAACAAGATCCAAAAGATGAGCAATAAAAGAAACAAAGCAAATTAGAACTTGTTTGAGCTAAATGTGCCACATAGGAGCTAGATAATTCTCAATATCAATTTTAAGTGGCACTACCTCAAATGTTCACATTTTCTAGGTTTGTAATATGCACCAAGCATATGAATCCCCCATAATGTGATAAACCAAGAAATGTCGATAAGAGGAAAAAAGATCAAAATGGAGATGATTAATGGACATTATGGAATTCTAATTCTTCATGAGAATGACATACCACATAGAGAAAAGATAAACATGTAATGTCAACACTAAGTGGTATTCCTCATGTACACACATTTTAGGATTGTGGAATGCCCAAGCATAACACTCCCCCAAAATGGGATAGTCCATTAATCTCTCCCAAGAGCCAAATGAGATACCAAATGAATTCAACAAAGGCTCCATACCAAGAACACAAATACATGATGTGTCAACCAACATACACAAATATACTTGATAACTCAATATAAGTACGAGGGCAGCACAACATATACAAACACATGCAAGGTACAAAACCACACACGCACAAGGGAGCAAGTAACTTTCAAAGGTAGTGAGTTAAGCACATGTTACTGCAAGGAGGAACATTGGATATGAGATAGAGGCAAGATAGTCCAATTGGCTTGACTTCACAAAAATAAATGATGAAGATCCCTCAATTCTTCATAATATAGCCAAGCCTTCAATGCCCTCCAACCAACACCTATTGATCAAGTTTTAGTTAGTTGGTCCCCAACCAAGTTGGGTCCTAAGAAGTTAGTCACAATAGGCTTGGCCACCCAAATGGTTCTTATATTGACACCATGTTGGGCACCAACAAATTTGGCAAACACATTGCCCACCTCATCCTTACGAAGAGAATATGCATCATCAATCAAGATAGGCTTGGATGAGAAGATACCCATGGTTCAAGAGGAAGAAAGGTGCCCCTTCTCGCGGCATATGTAGCAAGTTCTTCTCTTGCTATCTTTCTTCTTAGAAGATGCCACCCCGTGAGGAAGAGCTTGAGTCTTGGGAAGAGGCCCGCTTCTAGCTTGAGGTGGAGCTTGAGGCCGCTTCCCTTGTTGCTTCTTCTTCAATGGGCAACATCTCACATGTTGTCCTTCTTCCTTGCACTTGAAGCACACAATGTTGGATGGATTCTTCACTTGACCTTGCCCATTCTTCTTGTTTTCCTTGTGCTTCAACAAGTTGGTGGGCTTGTTCTTGATGTTGGAGTTATATCCAAGCCCACTCTTGTCATTTGGGGATATTCGCACACCCAAGATGTTCTTGAGTGCGGTCTTCCCTTCATGACACTTCTTCAAGTCATTCTTCAAAGAATTGACTTGAGCCTTGAGCTTCTTGTTTTCCTCTACATGGTTAGTATCAACAACAATACTCGAGGAAGTAGATGCTACAATGTTAGAGCAACAAGGCAAGGAATGTAATTCATCACAAGATGTAGCAATAGCATTAGTGGATGAACTACAAGGACTAGCACATGGCAATATGACACTAGGAGTAGATGTAGTGCTAATGTCCACATGAGGCTCACTAGATGTTACCTTTTGACACAATAGCCTCATGAGCCAACTTTAGCCTACCATGGGAAACTAGAAGATCCTCATGCAAGCTTGAGGGCTTAGCATGACTCTCTTCCAATTTCCCATAGTTGCTAGTTAGCAAAGCAAGTTGAGCATGTAGTACAACATTGTCCTCCACAATAGATGCTTCACAAGATATAGAGTTAGTAGCACAAGCATCATGATTAATTGCTAGAGGTGAGGGCAACTTGGAAAGCTCTTTTCAGTATGAAGCTTTAAGTTGCTCATGCGACTCGGTGAGTTTGATGAGCTCCCCCTTGATGACCCTAGAGCCATTGTTGAGGTGCTCAAAATCCTCAAGGAGTTTAGCATAGGCAACTTCAAGATCATCATTTTTAATTTGGAGGTCACTTGCCACCTCAAGATCTCTATCATGAGATTTATTTACTCTAGATAACTCTAGAGCAAAGGTCTCCTCAAGAGATTCCTTGGTGGTTTGTTCCTCTTCAAGAGCTTCATTTAAGTTTGCAATGTCATTAGCATACTCACGCTCAAGACTACTCATTTTGTCAATTGTGTCCTCATGCTAATAAATTAGTTGCTTACTTTCAATGGCAAAGTTCAAGATTTCAATGGAAGTAGAGCAAGCATTTTTATCATTGTGAAGAGCACGAAGGACTAGCTCCCCCTTCTCTTTTAAAGAAGGAACATCATCATCTCCTACATCTAAGTCAAAATTCACATCCTCATGAGGTGCATTGGGGTCCAAAGGATAAGTTACCTTTGATTCCTTAGCCATGAGGAATAAGTGAATGTTGGGATAAGGTGATGATGGGGGAACACATGAAGCTCCAATAGCAACCTTGCCTTGGCCCACACATTCTTCGATTTCCTCTACATGATTAGCAACACAAGTACTAGAGGAAATAGAAGCACATTTATCATGGCAACAAGGCAAAGAAAGCATATCATCATGAGATATATTCAATCCATTTCTACATGATATGCAAGGGCAATCAACACTAGGATGTAAATCACATATAGTCCTACAAGTGTTCATGCCCAAAGATACAACATTGCAATGAGATGGATATGGAGGATCATGAATGGCAATCTCACTATCCACATTGCAAGTTCTATCACCACTCACCATATCATTACCTTGTGACAACTCACATGTTGGTGTAGTGGAAGAAGATGAGAACTCATCACGGCCGGAGGTGGAGGGAACCCAATCATCCTCATTAAGCTTGGACACATCATATTTTGCTTGAAGCTTGGTCCAAATATCATGAGCGTTTCGAAAAGGAATGATTGAGGAAAGAACTACAAAGCTCACAACATTAACAAGCACATTAGATGCTTGAGATTCGAGATAAGAGTTTGTCTCCTCCTTCATAGATAGATTTTGGGGATCCTTAGGAGGAGACAACCCCATATCTAGAATTCGCTCAATATTTGGGTCAATGACCCGGAAATGACTAACCATGCGAATATGCCAAACATCATAATTTGTGCCATCAAATGTAAATGTGTGAGAGTGCACTAAACCCCTAGGAGACATCCTTACTCTCAAGGAGGTGAAGCCTAAGAAGCGAGAGACCTCACTCTGATACCAATTGAAAGGGAAACAGACGTCGCCTAGAGGAGGGTGAATAGGTGTTTTAAAATTATTACGGTTAGGCTCTAATAAATGCGGAATAAAACTTAACGTTTAATTTATCAAGCCAAACCTATATCCACTAGGTTCACAAAGTGCACCAATAACCTATGCTAAGCAAGACAAGCAACAAGGTGATAGCAAGATATACTACTTCAAGCATGATGGCTATCACAATGTAAATTGCATAAGTAAAGCGCTCGGTTGAGAGAAAAGGACGCAGAGACAATGATTTGTTTCCCGAAGTTCACTTCCAAAGAAGCTACGTCTCTGTTGGAGAGGTGCGGGGGCGCAATGTACTTCGAACGCCACAAGTGACTCACCTCGAGGTGTGGTGGATCGATGCTCACCCAACGCCACACAAGGCCTCACCCTAAGATGCGAAGGCACGCAAACTACCGACGCCACAAAAGGCTCAACATTTTCTCCCGTGAGCTCGCCACAAAGGCCTACTCACTTTCCACTATGGGACACTTGAGGGCGATCACCGAACCCGTACAAGGTTGGGGCAATCTCCACAACTCAATTGGAGGCTCCCAACAACAATGCCACAAAGGCTACAAAGCCACAAAAGGCAACAAGGCCACAAAAGGCTACAAGACCACAAAAGGTCAACAATCCAACCACACAACCGTCTAGGGTTCCAAGAACCCAAGAGAAACAAGCCCAAGGGCTTGAACTCGCCGAATCTCCGAGGAGAACTCAAACCTATGCACCAAATGCAAGAGGCAAATCCTTCACTCTCAAATTCCACCAAAGCTACAAAATCTATTGGGGGAATAAGGGAGGAAGAACACAGGAGGAGAACACAAAACTCTCCAAGATCTAGATCCCAAGGATTCCTTCACAAAGGAGGGATTTTGTTTGGTGGGGCTTGTAGATCTAGATCTCCTCTCTCAAATCCCTCAAAAAGATGCAAAAAACATAGGAGGGGGAAAGGGGAGAGGGCAAGCTCTTAAAGGTCAACAATGGAGGAGAGAGAAGGTCAAAAACCAAGAAGAACGAGTTATGGCCGAAGGGGAAAGGGGAGATCCTTTTAAAGGGCTCCCCGATCTACCAGTTACTCATAGTTTTGCGCACGACCGGTAGTATCGATGGGTGGCCGGTACTACCGGTGGCACTCAGCCAACGGTCCAAAAACAGCGATGCGAATGAACACAAAAATGAGGACGATCGGTACTACCGGTGGTCACCGGTACTACCGCCTGGGCCAGTACTACCGCCCAAGATTCCGACTGAAGTACCGTCATATAGCGCAAAGCAGGCAGAGAGAGTACTGAACCAAAATCTGGTTTACTGGAAGTTGGCCGGAATTAACATTGGTACTACCGGCGGCAAACTGCCCTAGCGGTACTACCGGTGGCCCACCGAAACTACCGGCCAGGAAAAAACTCCAGAACCAGAACTGCCACAACTTTTGCATCTGAAATCCAAACGAGATGAAACCAATTTTGCTGGAAAGATAACAACGAGTAGAGTCTGAAATATTGGGTATCACCAAGGGAGAAAATATCATTAATATATATGTGAGATATCTCCCAAGGTATAGAGCCCGAAAACCCACAGAAACAAAACCGCAATAAGATATATCAGGGAAATCCGTTTTTGATGAAAACTAGAGCTTGTTATGAAGATAACCATAGGCTCTAGATCCTCACATGGACAATAACCAAACAACAACGATGAAAGATGATGCTATGTATGCAAAGGTTTGAGCTCTCTCCGAAAGATACGAACGAGTCACCCACTCAAGAGCCCCTCTTGATAGTACGGCTATCTATCCTAAACCCGGTCTCCCAACACTACAAGAGACTGGTAAAATAGAAACCCTATCAAGATCATACATTTGCCTTGAGCATCCCACTTGAGCTTGATGTAGACGATCTTGTCACCTTCAAGATGGAACACCTTTCTTGATTGCTCTTGCTTGCTCTTGCTTGATGAAGACTTGTGAATGGCTCCCCCATACTCCATGGGGAAACCTCTTCTTTGACCTTGTCTTCCTTACTCCATGAACGCCGAGGATGGCAAGCTCCTAAGCATGAGATCTTCTAGAGATGGCGCACCGTGAGCTTCACATCAATTATTAATGGTGATGTCTTGAAGAAAGCCATGAGGAACTCCATCTTCTTCTTCAAGACATACTTGATCTTCTTCTTATACTTGATTCCAATAGGCAGAAAGCCCTTGGAAAATGCTTCTTCTTTTTCATCCTTGAAACCAACACATGGTTCAAGCGATGCCAATGGACAAACCTACAAGTGAAACTCAATTTGCACATTAGTCCATAGGGATTGTCATTAATTACCAAAACCACACATAGGGGCATACATACCCTTTCAATGGTCTACTTTATGTGGACAGTACATTGGTACCTAGTGGCCTCTTATTTATAGTAGTTGCTTCACAAAAAAGGTTTCTTGCCACTAGAAAAAATGAAAATCAAGTTTTTGTAAAATAATGTTTAAAACTCTACTTAATAATGTTGTTTGCCATGACAAGAGGCACCTTTGTGCAAAATTTGGGTGCATTCAAGAAGGGTCCATGGATGTGGTAGTCTCATGGTCATTTGGCCTAAGAGCCAAGATAAGTCATACATGGTACCATTGTTTAGAAGGTTTTTCAAAAACAATTATCATAAATGAGATTTGGTATTTTTCTTGGATTATGTAACACATAAAAGGACTCTTTTCATTGGATTTTTGGTTATTCCACGTTTTCTTCTATTTTATAAAAAAATTGGGTCAAATTTGTGGCATCGGAATCCACATCAAATGGTCAAAACTTACAACTTTCTTTGTGGGTACTGCATATCCACATCAAATTGTACCATAAACTTATTTTTCCAATTTCCCCCCACCCCAAACTAGAGCACAAATGTAGTTCAAATTTGAATTTGTTTTGAAAAATCACTTAAAACTTATTTAAATTGGCAAAATTAGTTAGAAAGTGAGAAAACTCATCGGCAAGTGGCCATGCAACATTGTCTACTTTATGTGAAAAGTACATTGATACCTAGTGGCCTCTTATTTGTAGTAGTTTCTTCACAAAAAAAGTTTTTTGACACTAGAAAAATGAAAAATCAAGTTTTTGTAAAACAATATTGAAAACTCTAGTTGAAAATGTTGTTTTCCATGATAAGAGGCAGCACGGTGCAAAATTTGGAAGCATTATCACCAAGGGATCCATGGATGTGACAATCCCCATGTTCTATGCCACCTTAGAGCGTGTACGTTATGCAATTCCCGTCCAAATCCACTCTATGACATGAAGCTTATTTATTATCTTTACTATGGTCTTGATGGTAGGTACGTAATTTTTAGTTTCTGATTCTATCCTTGAAGGTCTAGACTGAGCTATAAAAAATATCCCCAAGTAAAACCTACCGGTCCAGTATCTATATTCTTATAATTGTCATCCCCAAGTCGTTCGGCGACTCACCAGTCGGAGGAGGGAGGCGGTGCTTCGCTGGGGAAGGTGAGGGGCGATAGGAGCTAGCGGGCTCGAGCGGCATGGCCTGCCCACCGGTGGCGCACTGGTGCTCGGGCCGCCCATCTTTCCAATTCCCCCACGGCCCTTACCCGTCGCCACCGCCCCGTGGCTAGGAGTGATGGCTGGCAAGCCAGTAACCCAGATTGGTGAGGTGTTAATCTAATCATCCCATCGAACAGTTTATTCGTTGATTTCTTGCTTGCAGATTTTGTTGTTTTATGTGCGTTTGTTTGTAGTAGATGATTCATAATTTAAGATCTATAAATTTTGAGTAGTGCTGAGTTGGAGATTAATGGAAAGAGGGGAGGAGGAAGAGGGGTCGGGCGCCGATTCTGTTTCTAAGAGAGAGGAGTGGATTGGGATGGATGAGAAGGGGAAAGAGGAACTCATGGAAGCAGGTCCTGCTTTGCTATGTGCTACCACGGGAAGAGAGACAAACATGCATCGAGAGAGAAACTGTTGCATTGCTATGTGCTACACGTATTTTGCTATTTGGTGAATTGTTGTATGCTGCTATTTTGCCGGCATAGTATGAGAGTAATTGAGAGATTATGCTATTGCTTAAATTGTTTTTTAAGAATTTTGTTGACCTATCAGTTGTTAATGTATCAATTATTATTATTATTGTTTTTTAGATTGTTATGAACTATCATTCTGTTTCTTTTTTTCTAATATATAATAGAATAAAAAACCTTAAGTACCACAAAAGTCCGGTGTATGCATTCATTATGCAAAACAACATGCTTAAATATGAAACAAGTAGATTTGCAAAATAAATCGGAAGTAATACAGAAGCAGCTCTCCCTTATATTAAACAAATAGTGGTGCCATATTTCAGAAATACGGATCTCAATTCATGCCAACGCAAAGCATGTTAGAAGAGGCATTTGAGCTGAAGATGTACAGTTGGTCGATGGCAAAGGGAACACCGTTGCATAATGTGAAACTCAGATATAACAATTGTTTCAACAATGCCACCAAAGCATTTTTTGTGTTAATCCGTGGCAACACACGAGTATTTAGCTAGTATATCTCGGTGCATTCTTCGTCAAATGTGCACGCGTTATTGCATCTAAGCTACTCATAAATCACCTTCTATAAGGATCTCGGACTCATTGTCATATGTTACGTCTCAATGTGTCCAAACTAGTTCTCATATCTGCATGCACACATTCTGTTCGACAAAACAACAACACGCTAGCCCATGTAGCATAATTACTGGATTCAATGCCTGCTCGTACTGCTACTAGGATAAGGGTGAGAAAGAGATTCCAGTTCGTTCTACACCAACTTCTAATGGTTCATTGATGAATAGATTGACCTTAGGGTGGAGCAAGCGGCAGCAAAAATTCTGTGGCTCTTTGGCATGCCCCTGCAGTTGCTATTTTTTACTCTGAAACACTATCCTATGATTGCACCAAGTATCACGTATGATTGGCTGAGACTTTGACTACATTCAAAACCATGCATGCAACACCTCTGTTTATGAGCGCGTGCACCCACGAGTGAAAACGCGCAAGATCATCCAGTGGATGTGTCCACGGATGGACATGGCCATTGAACCAGCCATTGAACCATTAATTATGCAGTTCTTTTGACTATCTAGTGCATGCAACAATACGAAAGATATTACAGGGTAGCACAGCTATCTCTAACATTGCTTCACCGCTAGCCATTGTCACGTCTAATCATATAAACTGTAAAAATAAATGTATTGCACTTCGCTCCACTATTTCTGAAAGAAATTAAATAAACTTTATTATCAACCAAAAGAAAGAATGATAACAACTTTATTAGAACGCAAATTTACATAAACTACAACTTAAAAACTTAATTAAACAACTTAGATCCTTAACTTACATTAACTACAATTAGAACTACTTCTTTTCCATCATCATCATCACGGGGGAGTCATCGCCATTCTCGTCACCGTCGACAAACTCGGGCTCGGGTTCCGTCGAGGAATCCGATCCCCTATACTCGTAGACAGGGCTCTACTGCAAAAGATCCTTCTTCCACTCTACATCGTAGAAGGCTTCATTGTTCCACCACTCGTATGGTTCCTCCTCTTCCTGCAAATCACCCTTCTTCTGCTCCTCCTCCTCTCCTTCTTGTTGTCATCCTCCTCCTGCTTCCCGTCATTCTCCTCCTCCTCCTCTCTCTCCTCCGTGTGGTACTCGTCTATTGTATAGGGCAAGTACATGGTTACGTCTGATGAGGCTGGTGACAACATGTTCTCTGAGGATGTGCTTGGACCGAGGATTGGCTGCTAATGTGGGATTCACTACTGTGAGCCATTTTCGAGTGAGGAAAGGAGAGCGACAGAGAAATGTCCAGTGCTCTTCGATCAAAAGAAATTACCCCCCTCTTAATGGCGGTTCCAATTCCAATCCAACCCTCCACCAACCAGGTAAGCGGTCCCACCTGTAAGTGCGGGTACCACATGGGTCCCACGTGTAAACATGGGTCCCACATGTAAGTGCAGGATCCACATGTGATAGGGTCTCATTCCATAGACGGTCAAAGGGTGTGGACCGACAGAAATGCTCCTTTTGGTCGTTTGTGAGGTTGGAACTGGGGAGAGTTTCGAGCTTGGGGAAAACTGAGTAGTACATGCTCTGTTGGGGCGAAAAAATAGTTATCCTGTAAACAGTTATACAAGCTAAGAAGTTCAAGTCCTTGGGACAGGCGGGGGATTTAATCTTCGTTTGAGAGACAATGATAAACATATCATATACAAACAAACAAAAAGACACCATTCTTCTCCCTAAGATCACACAACGAAGTATGATCTCTTCCACATGGTGCTTCTTGAGGTGTTCTTTAGGCTTTTACAAACTTCCTAGGGGAACCCACAAGCTTTTTGCTACAACGGTTTTGCTACTGTAGTGCATAGTTCTTGCTACAAGTTCTCCGACGAGGTCTCCCGGCTAAAGTCTCTAGCCATGTATCCGGCGAAATATGTTTTTTGCTACAGTAACTGTTTGTTTTTGCTACAATAGTTTAATTGTTTTGCTACAGTAGCATAAAGTTTTTACTATGCGTTTTCCGGCGAGGTCGACTTTGCTATAATAGCACATTTTTTTGCTACAAAGTCCCCGGCGTAAAATCGGGACGTTTGTAGCAAAACCGGAAATTTGGGAAAAAAGAGGGACACGTGGCAGCGTTTGGGGAACGCCTAGCGCTCGCCATTTAAGGGTCATCTCTCGAAAGAGGAAATGGTTTGACTACCGCGATCCCCGTGGCACTAATAACTTGAGAATCGTATCATATCATGCGTTTACAGCATTTCCCTATCCGTCAGTCTGACAACGGGAAGACCATGATTTTCTCCGGAGGAGCATATCCTTGCGTTGACACGAGGAGCCGAGATGGCCGGCACAGCTAATAAGCAAAAAATGAATCTATCCGGGGCAAGGCAAGGAGTGGGCGGGAGCATTCTCCTGCCCGTTTCTCGGGATCTCTAAACAAGGCAAGGAAACGCCGACCACCCGGAGGAGAAATTTAGCGGCGCGCGACAAGGATATAATCGTCGTCTCCCCCCTGCCCTCCACCCCCGTCGTCATGCACCCCACGTCCGCGCCCTGCTTAAATTAGGCAGGAGCCGCGCGACCCCGCGCCCCTTTTTTCCTAATTTCCTCGGGGCCGGATCCGCCTTCCTCCTCCGTCCCCCTCCTTCCGATCCTCCACGTACGACGATGCCGGCCGTACCGCAGTAGTAGTAGTGCGCGACATGTCCCCGCCCCTCTCCGTTGTTTCTTGACTCTCTTTGCTTTCTGTTGTTTTGTTCCTGCTGGTTGGAGATCGGTCGACGATCGAGCGTCGGTGTTGCTGCCCTGCGTTTGCTGCTGTCGGTGATCTTGGTCCTCGCCACGGCGGCGACGTTGCTGCTCCGTCGTCCCGGAAGCCGCGGCGGTACACGACCGCCGGGTCCAGCGCGCCAAATAATTCGAGGCGGCGGCGGGCTGGGTGATGGTGCGGTTCCTCCGGCGGAACAGCCTTGACAAGAGCAACTCGCAGAACCAACTGCGGCAACAGGAGAGCGGCAGCGGTACAGACAGCGACGCAAAGATGACCGACCCTGCTTCGGGCAATGGCAACGGCCGGGCGCCGCCTCGCTCCCGGCTCGCGCGTGACGGGCCACCCACAGGTACTAGCTACGTAGGAGTACATCACGTTAATTATCTCGAAATCTTTCAGTGCGGTACGTATATGCCAATTTTGATTGATCGATGCATTTTTCTTCTGTTTGATTAGATCTGGACATCATGAAAGAGAAGTTTGCCAAGCTCCTGCTTGGAGAAGACATGTCCGGCACCGGGAAAGGCGTGTCGTCCGCGCTGGCGCTGTCGAACGCCACCACCAACCTGGCCGCGTCCGTCTTCGGCGAGCACCGCAAGCTGGAGCCCATGGCGCCGGACACCAAGGAGCGGTGGAAGAAGGAGGTCGGCTGGTTGCTTTCGGTTACCGACCACATCGTCGAGTTCGTGCCGACGAAGCAGACCGCCGAGAACGGCACGACCATGGAGGTACGACGTAACTATACAATCTCGATCGATCGATCCATCGTGCTTTTTTTCTTATCCATCGAATAATTCCGTGTAATACTATCTACTACTATTCGCAGGTCATGTCGACGGCGCAGCGTCGCGACCTGCAGATGAACATCCCCGCGCTGCGCAAGCTCGACGCCATGCTCATCGTGAGTTAATAAATCTCTTGAACTTGATTCGTGGACGCGACACGGCGAGCTACTACTAACTGTCGAGATGCAGTGTTACATGGACAACTTCGCGGACCAGACCGAGTTCTGGTACGAGAAGGGCGGCGACAACAAGCGCGACGACGACAAGTGGTGGATGCCGACGGTGAAGGTTCCGGCGGAGGGCCTTTCTGAGGTTACCCGCAGGTGGCTGCAGTACCAGAAGGATTGCGTGAACCAGGTTCTGAAGGCGGCCATGGCCATCAACGCGCAGGTGCTTGTGGAGATGGAGGTCCCCGAGATCTACATCGAGTCTCTCCCCAAGAAGGGGAAGACGAGCCTTGGCGACGCCATCTACCGGAGCATCACCGACGACGATTTCGACCCTATTGATTTCCTGGAAGGGATGGACCTGTCGACGGAGCACAAGGTGCTGGACCTCAAGAACCGCATCGAGGCGTCCACCATCATCTGGAAGCGCAAGATGCAGACCAAGGACACCAAGTCGTCGTGGGGATCCATTATCAGCTTCGAGAAGCGGGAGCAGTTCGAGGAGCGCGCAGAGACCATCCTCCACCTCCTCAAGCTCCAGTTCCCCGGCACGCCGCAGTCGCAGCTCGACATATCCAAGATCCAGTACAACAGGGTACGTATGCTTTGTGCATGCATGCATGTTGTCGGTCGTTGTTGAGATGATTGAATCAATGAATGATATGCATATGCAGGATGTCGGGTACGCGCTCCTGGAGAGCTACTCGCGCGTGCTGGAGAGCCTGGCGTACAGCGTGATGTCGAGGATCGAGGAAGTGCTGGGCGCGGACGCGGCGGCGACGAACCTGTCGGCCAGCGAGTCGGCGCGGAGGCTGTCGGAGCTGAACGCGCCGAGGAAGCTGGACGCCAGGGAGGAGATGGAGAAGCTGGGCGAGGCGCCGGTGTCCATGACGCTCCAAGACTTCATGGGGTGGCACTTCGACCAGGACGAGCTGATGAGGAAGAAGGAGGAGGGCACGCTGGACGAGGCCGGAGAGGCCATGCTGCTCAAGAAGGCGCCAAGCAGCCTCGCGACCAAGAAGTTCTCCTACGTCGACAACCTCGCCAGCGGAGGCATGAGGAGCCCCTCCGCGCGCCACTGATCATCGTCGTCATCATCATCATTGTCGTGGTACGAGAGGAAGAAGAGCAAACCCGCAACGGAGACAGACCCGATCGATCGACGACCCAAGAAAGAATATATAATCCAATCCAAGGTGGCATGGCTATGTACATATCTGGGCACAAACACGCTGCCTACGTACTCACTAGAGATGATTGACACTGCTGGAGATTCGATCAGCCTCCTTCTTCCCCTCTCATAGACTGATTAATTCTAGACAATGCATGGGGTTGCTGCTCGAGGGGTTGATGATCTTATCAGCTTCACCCTTTTTTTTCTCTGTCCGAGGGGTTGCTGCTGCACGTACGTAGCTACTGATTCTATCTCTCTCTCTCTCACACACACACGAAACTACTCCATCCCTCCCAAAATAAGTGACTTAAATTTGTCTAGGTTTGCATGTATCTACTACCTACTAAAACACATCTAGATACATATAGACAAATCTAATTCACTTATTTCTGGAAGAAGGGAGTAGTATGTATTTTTGTACATAGTTCTGGACTACTCTCCGGAAGAGGAGACACTAAACTCTGGGGAATATGTATGCGACTTACTACCAGGCGGGCAAACACATTGCATTCACTGATTTGATTTAAGCCGACTCAGGTTGCCCTGTTTGAATGTACATTTCCTGCCTGGTTATTGTTGTACGTAACATAAATACTAGTACAGTACCAGTACATTAATCAGAATCAGGCCACACAACTCCAACAAACAATGGTACGTGCACGATAGAGCAGAACAAAACTACAGCCCAAAATAATGCCCAACTTAAGCATGGCAATATAACTGGAAAACGATCGTCAGCTCGGGCTTGTAACAGTAACCCATACATAAAAGCAATTTCAATGGATCTCGAGAAGCAATTTTGCCTCAAGAAAAGTAAAGTTCAACTACATATACTTCTGACTTCTGACTATCCCAATGGAAAAACAGTACTGATCAGATGGAGCCAGCTTTCCTATTTACTATCCCATCCTCAGATAATGATAATAAATGATTAAACGGACGGTTAAGTGATAACAATCCCTGCATAAGAACTCTAACCTCCCTTTTTCTTTGCCCTCCAGTGGAAAAAGAACGAAATAACAAGCTTCCAGCCGCAGAACCCGAGCCAAGCATTTACAGCATCATCGAACCTCAACAAACAAGTGTAGCACTATGTACATCTGTTTATACACAGTCAGCTCTCTAAATCATTTTCCTTCCTGTGCTGGACAGAAGCTCTCAGGCTAGGAGCATTGTGCTCTATATAATCATCTGAAGCTTCCTCCTCCTCGTCTGAAGATAATAGAGATGACCCCATCCATGTTTTGAAACCATCATTTACACGCCTCTGCATCTCTGGGGTCACTTCAACTGTGGTCTCGAGCATCTCAAGGCCCACACTGTGGGTAGCATAATCGCCCTCGTCAAGTACAGCTGCGGCTTTCCTTCTCAAGAAGAAGGCTGTGCCACCATATAGGATTACCAAGCCCCATGCTGCAATTTCATAGCACCAGAAGAGAGGAACGGAACAGCTACTTCCAAGTGCTAGAAGCGTTGATCCAAGGATAATTGCCATCAGACCAAATATGACAGCAAAAACTGCATTCAGTATGGACAGGCAACGCACACCACCTGCAGTTCCAAGTTGATATTAATAACTGAATATGTGTGCACGCACATGACACACACGCGTGAAAGAGAACAAAGACTGGCTATACCGGTAAAAAGCTACATTAGAAAAATAAGTAAAGTGGAGAGAATAGCTAATGCATCAGCTATATATGGAATAATATCTATTTATAACTGATGCTACGACAAGTTATTATCTTTCTGTGACACAATCATGGCATTTAGACGCTATAAAAGATTCACGAGACAAAGACATCCAAAGTAGTAGGCTCCCCATTTATCACCCTTTCTTAAGACATGTTAATGCAGTTTGGTAATGTAATTAGTAGTATATTATATGTTTTTCTGTTCATTTAAGCCCCTCTGTCTCGTGGATCCGGTAACTGTAAAAACCAATGGAGTAACTGATACAAACTATTAGCAACAGCCAGTAGGTTCAAATCAAGATTGACATATAGATTCTCCATAGTTAAAAGTGTGCTTAATACCACTATAAAGCACCAAACTAAACAGGGTTGCCAAAATACAAGTTTACAGAATCCTAACATAAGAGATCACCTACAAGGCTAACTCGAAAGTAAATGACTATCTTAGCTTCTTACTTTCTCAATACCACTATGCATCTAAGAAGGCCCCAGCAAAAAAAAAAAAATCTAAGAAAGCAGAAAAACACATTATTTGTACAGATATATCTAAGAAAGTTGACTATGTTAACTTAACTGACCTCTTCTAGAGGCACAGCAGCTATTCTCGACAATGCAAATGAACGGGTGCCTTCTTGGAGCAGCATATGCAACAGATATTCCTGCAAGCACATATTGATTTAATATTGAAGTACAAGAATACACAATTAGTGCAGAGAAAAATGGACACAGAACAAAGAAAGATTCAAATCTAAATATAAATAAAGAGCATTAGTTTGAGTATAAACCTGAGGGAATATGTACAAGCAGAAAAAAATGTTAAAATGAATCATCTATAGATACTCGAGTTACAGTAGAACAGAATATCTAAGAATATACCGCAACATTCTATTAATATTCTACAGGTTCTATGGAGTATATCTCTTTCCATTGAGGATATGCGACAACTAAAGTACTAAATTGCGTATATAGTTATAGTGCAAGAATGCATTGTCTTACTTTCAGAAAACCAAACTGTATGAAGCATATATATATGCATACCACAATTGGTAGATTAATGATTTGCTGATAATCTAAATTGGAACTTATAATTGACTAAACATATTCCCTCAAAACAGGAGATGAGATCAATGGAATAGAGGCGTTCTATGTAGTTTGTAACAATTTACTTTTTTTTCCAAGCGACCCGAAATACATTACTTGGGAGAATAACAGAATACAGCCAAGTTCAAAGCATCCAGGTGCAAAGGTAAAAATAGCAAGAGTTCAAGAAGAAAAAGCACCACCTACTGCTTTTTCATTAGAAGGTACGACACATGAGTAAAAAAGGGGCATACCCAGTGCTGAAAGCTCCCACACACTGTGGGGTCTTGGGAAGGGAATTTCTAGACAGCCTTTCCCTTGCAAGCACCCACAATGTGTGGGAGCTTCCAGCACTAGGTACAACACATGAGTGTAAAGAGAAAAACAATCAGGTCTAACTGTCATCCGCTTTTAGTGCATAGCCTGAGCAGCACAAATCTCATCAAATGATTATAATTGTTTGTTCATATAATGCTATGTAAAGGTTGGTGTTTCCCTAACCTTATTACATTGAGGGGCTGAGTCCTAAACTTTAGAAATACCTCCCGTAAACATGAATATTATATAAACAAAAAACCTAGACTTAAAATTTCGTCAGATAACTGGTTGCATCTCTCCATAATATTGGTTTTCAATGGTGTCCGATACAGGCAGATATAAGAAAATAGAGAGTATGAAATAATCCTGTTCTAAGAAAATGGCCACTTAGCCCGCACCCTTGTCTGTGGGTGCAAGGTGATACCTGCCGCCCAGCTAGCGCTTATGCATTTTAGGACAGTGGGAAAGGATGTTACAAATAGAGGTCATATGAAACCAAAAGATAACATGCTCGCAAGGTGATGAAACTAAAAAAAATTATGAGAATTTTAACCAAAAGCATGTCAAAGATGTATAGAAGTATGGTGCAGATTAGACAGTGACAGAGGTTACGAAAACTTTGACTCTGTGCATATAAATTCATGGCACAATGAAGGACTATGAATTCTACTCAAGGGCTTTACTAGTTATGCAACTTCAAACAATTGAGTAATGCAATTTTAGAACTAAACGGAACAGGGATAAAGCTTCAGAATATTGAATATGAATAAAACAGGCACGGTATTGGAACAAAGATCCACTACAAGAATCATATTATACAAAGGTAATGCTGCGAAGCCTTCTAAATCATGCCTTAACACAATTAAACGGATCATCCAATTTCATCATTTTTGGGACAATTCAGTCTCTAAGCAGGCCAGAATATTCGTCATCGGGAAGAAGGGTATCAATAGCCTTGTTAATTTGAGATACTAAAGGGTACTAATTCAGGAGCTGATTTCGTGATTTTTTGTAATTATTCTGTAGCGGTGAAGCGTCGAATCACTACTTGTCGAATACACTACTTGTCGAATACAGATAAGTAGATATAAACGAATTAACATTGTAACCTAGCTAAATCAGAGCATTACGACAAGTAGGGGGAGGGCGGACTCACCTGCTATGAGGTAGGCGGCGGATGCGGCGAAGAGGACGGCGGATGGCACGAAGACGACCATCCAGTAGAAGTCGGCGGCTTCGGCCGTGGTCATGTAGAACGCCCCGCCTCGGTACCTATACGCCTCGGGCTCCTCCTCCCGGCTGCTGGCAGCCGCCGGGAGCGCCTCCAGCATGCGGCGCTCGCGGCAGAAAGGGCGCTCCGCTGGCTCGGCGGGGAAGACGATCCCGAGGCTGACCCCGACGGCGGCAAGGGCGGCGACGGCGACGCAGGCGGCAGCCGCCACCGCGAGCGGGCGGCGGAGGCGCGGCAGCGCGCGCTCCTCGTCCCGCAGCGCCTCGTACGCGCCCCGCGGCATGATGGCCTGCCGCAGCGCGTCGCCGAGAAGTGCCATCGGCGGGGGAGGGACTGTTCGGTGCTTCGGTGGTGGAGGGCTACAACCCTAGACGCGGTGTTGCCAGTACGTGCGGGGAATTCTGGGGCATGGGGAGAACGGGGGAGAGGGCTTTTCGGTTGCCTTGCAGGAGAGAACACGAATATCGGGAGATTTCTTTGGTCGCATTTTCTGGCAAAGTCAAACTTTGACTACCAAGTTTTTCTTGGAGGTGTTTCTTTTAAGGAAGATCCTAATCTATTCTAATTGTTCACAACAAGTACAAAAGCATCTGAAAAATAATAAAAATTACATCAAATTATTTGGATCACCTAACAACCACTACTATTGTCGACGCGTCGTTGTCGCCGCTCCTTTACCGGAGTCGGCCTGACGTTGTTGGTAACAGTCGGAAAATCTTCCTAGACATGCCCTCAAGGACCAGCGCTTCAGAGCCGAACTCGTCGACATTAAACCCTTGAGTTGATCCGAATCTTCTAACACGAAACCTTTAATACACGTAGACTGGATGAGATCCACCACTCCATGAAATCCCCGCCTTTCTCAACGTCATCGGTGAGATCGCCGCTGACGAGGTAGACGAAGAGGCGGGTATGCTTTATTCTTGTCTCGCACAACACCGACATAGCCACTGTAACACCCTCGAATCAGCCTATGCAGATTTTAGCGATTCCCGCCAAACCGCATATTCAAAGATGCCCACCAGGCACTTGCGTGCGGGTGGAAAACGAAGTAATATCATTACACAATAGTTCACAATGAAACCCACAGAACATATATATACAACAACGACTCATTGAGTCAAGAATACAGATATACAGTACAAAGATCCAAATCACTTTGAAAACGATACAACATCCGAGTACAGATAAGAAGCAAATTGGGCTAAGAGCCCTGAAGAATAACCAATGGCGTCCATAACCCTGCACAGGCCAAGCTAGAAGGGTAACCCTGCTAACGACGTCGATCTCAAACCTGCTACAACAAAAGGGGTGCCAACACAGGACAAAGGAAAAAAAGAGCGGTCAGTATTGAGGCCAGTACACGACGAGTCTAGAATTCGTCGGCTCTCGCCTACATAGGTATGGTTGACTGAAGCGGCAGCGCAGCATGCACTAAACAATCTATAGTGACTCGATTCAACTGTCGTACTAAAGAGGAATAAGAAAGACCTATTCGGATCCAACCTGATAGTGACACCAAAACATACCCATCCTGATATTTCCCCCTCGAGACCACACAAGGAAGTCAAACCGAGGAACTCACACAGTTGGCAGTTTTATTCATTCCATTATAGTTGCAGCACTTACTAGTCAGATATAGATAGCATGAGTCATCCCGATATCATAAGCAGTGGGCAGTTTTAGATAATCACTCCATTGTAGTTGCAATACTTACTAGTCAGATACAATTAGCATGAGATATCCCAACTTCAGCAGTTGTTGGCACTTTTATTTCTCATTTCTTTATAGTGAAACTGATTACTAGACATGTCAAAGTCAAATTTATAGCACTACTTTAGTTATAGTTGTCTATGATCGAGATATTGTGCTCCAAGTCGTCCATAATCGCGGACACGGCTTTTAGAAAGTTTTACACTGCAGGAGGTGCACAAATAGCAACACACACACGATCAACCTCGGGAAGAACCAAATAAAACGCAACAAGGCCTCACGACAAAGCATTCACAGGATTCATAAATTATTTTAGGAGGCCACCCCAATAAGCTACCCGCAACGAAGTTGGCCGGCTCCGAGACGGATCCAAGGTTTGCGACGATGACGGTAAATGACTGGGAACCCGAAAGTGTGACTGGACTTGTCGATAGAGCATAAACGTGACGCGGGATCCTAAACAGTACAGATGCTCCACGCACAATCGTAAATAAAGCAGTAAAGCATGGCATAAATACAGGATAGTAATATAGCCCCAAACTAGTTTGTGACCCCAAGAAATAAAGTGTGAATCAAGCTCAGGCAAAGGGGATTCATACACTCTCCCGTATGTGGATAGTGCGAATAGTCAAGGAACATGTATCAAGTACTCGGGGCCTACGGGACACAAGTGAGCATGGAAGAACCAAATATTAGCTATTTCCCACCGGTGTCTCTGTATTAGTTATATCTATTTCCAGCATTATATTTAACAAGTTGTAATTAAAGTCATGATTATCTCCACCATTAAGCATCTTCACCATTAAGTATCTGTCAACCTTCCATCAACGGTGGAACGACAACGATGTGAAGCAACACCTAAGCAAGCGACTATGACTCGCAAGGCCGAGTGTCTATCAAACAATAGGCAATATGATGTGTCCAAGGCAATACAAAGGCTGCAAGGAATATAAATGGATGCACGAAAACTAAAGCATCGCAACACGGATAGCAGATCAACAGGAGGAAGTAAAGACTATAAATGCAAAATAGGTAGAAAGGGGGAGATTGCTCCCTTGGAAAACACTGTCGAAGATTCATTCGAAGCACTTGTCGATACTCGCATCAACTCAACGGTCTAATCCGCGAAGAAACAAAGCACTAGAAATAACACCGGATGCACTATTTAATCTACGACAGAAGATCAGCAGGATACATGTATGATGCATGACATGACAAAGATACGATGCAATTAGGCAATATTAACGGAACCGGGGTCCCGACATTTAATTAATAGGTTCATGTTCTTTAGTTATCCAATAATTTAAATATTGGATTAACAAGACAAAACACGTTATCGGTTCGCTACATAAATTTAAATGGAGCAGAAAAACCCTAGTCGTAATCCGAAATACTCGAGGGTCATATTAGGTGAAAACAAGATTATCAATGTTCGATATGATGCGAGATGCGAACAAGTATATGGATGATGTATTCGTGTTTCTCACAATTTTCTGATAAACTTTCATATATAAAACATTTTACTTTGGAATACGGTTTTAAAAGACATGGATTATGCAAAGTTTATGCACTTATAAAAGAATTAAAGAAATTGGCAATTTTACTTATCCAGGGATGCAATCTGAGTGTATTTGTATTCCTCTCTTTTTTCTGAACACATTTCATATATAAAACGTTTTATTTTGAATTAGCCTTTACAAGATATGATTTATGTAATTTACAAATGTTTACAAATGCATTTAAATAGTTGACACGATTTTGCCTATTCGAAGAGGGAAAAACAGAGTTTAGATTTGAATTACATATTAGGAGATATGATTTAGATAAGATCTGCACAATTTATGGAAACAAAAGGGTGGCTTTAATTTACCCAAGGTGGAATCAATCTCACAAACTCTAAGCTGAATACACGGAGCTGACCAACTCATTACGCGGTTCAAACTGAAGATGAGATTGCGCCTGTCGTCGTTCTGAAGATTGCAGCGCCGGATCTGATTATAACAAAAGAAAGGATTGTAACTATTGACTGGGAATCGAGTCGGTTTTCATAGAGCGGTGTCAATGGAACGAACCACGGTGTTGCACGACCAAAACTGAATGAATAAGGCTGTACGTCCTCCTGAAGTTTTGAGCAAGCCTCGGTTGCACGGTGGCCGGCCGGCGAGCACGGACCTGGCGGTTCAGCGGGCACGCGAGGGTGCAGGGGTACTCATCCGGACGAGAATGATGGCCCAGTTTGAACTGCGCAGCCGCGGAGACAAAGGGGGCACCGAAAACATCGCCGGCGACGTGCACCTGCAGTAGAACATGGCGGTCATTATCGGCAGCTTGATTGGAAAGGGAAGGGAGATCATGGAGTGGTACTTGGGAACGATGGGCTCACCAGGACCGTTTAGATGTGGTCGAAGAGGACGAACGTGGCTGGGAACAACGGCCAATGACGGGGCTCTGTCACGGGCTCCAGCGGGGTGACGACGAGGAAGCAGCTCCAGCACATCTGGCTTCTCCTGACAGGGCTTGTTCGACGCGGACGACGGTGGCGGTGCTCCTCCTGCGACCAGCTGCTCCAGGCGACGACTAGAATGGCGGCGCGAAGCGGCGCAAGGCGGCGGCCATGGCAAACGGAGGAAGGGAAAAAAATATCTGGGGCTAGGGTTCACAGAAGGGGTGTGATGGGGATTAAGAGGGGAATAAGGAGGCTTAGCGTTGGGTTATTGAACACACGCCTGACGTCGACCAAGAGGACGAGCTCATGCTGTGTGCGTGAAGGCAAGAAGAGGACAAACATGAGCACTCCATCGATGGATCGGGTACAGGGTTGTTGCTCTACCAAACTGAAGATTAACATTGTTGTTGTTGTCTGCCTGTAGCTTTCAAATCTAAACCAAACGTGCACTATTTTGCCTAGAATTTGCAAAGAAGCCTGAATTGAAAAGCAACTGAATCATATGGAACAAGGAGAGATTTCGAAGGCCAGGAAGTAGCAGATCAAGGTGGATCTGATTTGGGACAATGTAAGATGAGAAGAAGGAATCAAGTAAAAATTTGCGAAAAGACGCAGATAGGATTTCTAACAAACATTTAGAAGTTTTGAAAAAGGGTGCAGGGAATCCACTTAAATAGAGGCAATAGGGAGTAAAAGAGTGGTAAGGACATGCCCACATAAACCATTTGGGCATTTTACAAGATTTAAAGAAATTGGAAAACACCAAGTTAGATATGGGAATAAATTTCAAAATCATTTGTACAAGATAGCTAGTCCTCTTATGTATCCGGAAGAACTTAAGATAGGAAACAAAATAGGGCAGAGAGAGGGGAAACAAAACCACATAGAGGTGATAGCAAGTTCAACAACAATACAATAATGAAAAGAACCAATGCAATGCAAATTAAAAAAACAATGCAAAAATTATATGAGCCCTGCAATATGGCATGTTTAACATGATGATGCATTATAATGATGTAGAAAATAAAATAACAAGAAATTTCTGATTGGGGATTTCTGGGGTGCTACAATTCGACACCACTAACAAGGGATCTCGCCCTCGAGATCCGCCTCATGATACGGGAAAGAAGGCCGACGATTTGAATATTCTCGCTTCATGTAGAGCCTCGTGACACCACTAACAAAGATTGTTTCTCCATCTTGAAATCGGCGACACCACCAATAAGGGATCGTTGTTCACGTTCGTCGAGAGAACACTCCGGAGAAACAAAGATGAAGATAAAGGTATCAAAATGTAAGACCACCTCTAACTTCCATCGAAGGAGTAAGATTACATCAATCCACCATTCAACGTACAAAAGCAAATGATAAGAGTAGTGGTATGGTCATGACTCCATCCCGCACTCAAAGCATTACTCTGTACACGAATAAAAGAATCATGCAACCACTCTCAAAATTTAGACTGAAGATCTCGACAAGCAAAGTTCAGAATCAAAGGAGTGATACAAGCTCTTCATCGGATCTAGCGCAGATGAGGTCGTTGCTTTAGAAACCGCCGGAAGATACAAAATAAATCGTATGAAAAGACACAATGATTAGGTTTCGTGACGGTTCCATTGGCATGAACAACACATGCTCAAGGTATACTCCAACTTCACCGATGCTCATCCTTCTCATAATATTTTTCAACGATACAGACAGACATTGATACATTGTAAATGTATCTATAATTTTTGATGTTTCATGCTTAGTTTTATCCACTTTCTTGTGTTTTGTCCACACTTTGGAGTACTTTTTATATGATTTATTGGACTAACCTATTAACAAGAGCCACAGTGCCAGCTGCCTGTTTTCTACTGTTTTTGGTTCCAGGAAAGTCAGAAAATGAATATTCTCGGAATTGGACGGGACAAAAGCCAAAGTGCCTATTTTTCCGGAAGTCATCAGATGCCAGAATACGAGACGGAGAGGGGCCAGGGGGCTACCACACCACCTGGCCGCGCGGCCCAGCCTGGCCCGCGCCAGGGGGTGGTCTGGCCGCCTCCGGCACCCCCTCGGCCTCTTCTTCCGCCTATAAGATGCCCTCGGGATGAAAACCCTAAGTACCCAATCAAAAATCCACGAAAAAGTCTGTAGCCGCCTTCATCTCCATCCCTAGATTGGGAGGGATCTGAAGCTCTTCTCGGCACCCTGCCGAAGAGGGGAATTCACCCTGGAGGCCTTCTTCATCACCATGCAAGCCTCCGGTGTGATGCGTGAGTAGTTCATCCTTGGACTACGGATCCATGTAGTAGCTAGATGGCTGGTTCTCCTCCTTTGTGCTTTCATGTTTAGATCTTGTGAGCTCCGTTCATGATCAAGATCATCTATTTGTAATTCTGCATGTTGTGTTTGCGGGGATCCGATGGATATTGAGATGCTATTTTAGATTGATTATTGATTCTATCATCTCTTTGTTATTTGTGATCTTGCATGCTTTCCGTTGTTAGTAGCTATCTTGGCCAAGTAGATGCTAGCAACTCCAAGAGTTAGTATTTATGCTCGATAGTGGGTTCATGCCTCTGGTAATCTGGGGAAGTGACATAAATCTCTAAGGTACTAGATGTGCTGTTGCTACTAGAGAGAAAACAACAATCCTTTGTTCATAGAACAATCGTATTGTTTACATTACACGCAATTCATAAAGCAATAATCTGTTGCTTGCAACTTAATACTAGAAGGGGTTCGGATGATAACCTGAAGGTGGATTATTAGTCATAGATGCAGTTGGATGGCGGTCTATGTATAATGTTGTAATTCCCAATCAAGTTACAAAGGAGTCAAGATGATTAGTATATGCATGTATTGCTTTCTCGATGTTTGTCAATTGCCCCGCTGTAATTTGTTCACCCAGCATGTTATCTATCTTAAGGAGAGCCACCTCTAGTGAACTATGGATCCCGGTCCTTTTCTTTTACATACAATCTACAAACTGTTACTGCTTTGTGTTTACTTTTTGCAAACTATTACTTCCTTCCATTCGATATGTTTAATCCTTTGTTTTCAGCAAAACACGGTGAGATTGACAACCTCATCTCAAGTTGAGGACAAAGTTCTGTGGTTGTGTTGTGCAGGTCTCCACGTTGCTACTAGCACCGGTAGTGCACCCTGCCAAGGCTCAGCTAGTAACACCTTTGGGGTGTTTCCTTGCTCCTACTGGTTCGATTAAACCTTGGTTTCATAACTAAGGGAAACTTGCTACTGTGCTCATCATACCTTCCTCTTGGGGTTCCCAACGAGCTCTACATCAACCACGAGCCATCAGACATCCATCAAGGTGCAGATACAGATAGAGAGTCCAAGGACAAAAAGATAGGATGAAGTTACAACAAACGAGATGCAGACTCGATGATTGTAGCACCACCGTTATAAAAGAGATGAAGTGAAACCCTGAAGGTACGATGGAAACCCAACCACGAGAAATCCTGGACTCAAAGAAAAGATAAGAGTAGATTCAAAACACGCAGGGGTAAGAGGAGAATAGCATAGGGGTAAGGAGTAAAAACAGACCTACTCAGATCTACCCAACCGATTTTGCAAAATAGTTCTGACACACTACTTCGTCCGTTAGCTAGGTTATCCTACTAGCTGGACCAATGGGGTATCGCAACAGCTGGGCTCTGATACCACTTTGTAACACCCTTGAATCAGCCCTATGCAGATTTTAATGATTCCCGCCAAACCTGCATAGTAACGATTCAAAGATGCCCACCAGGCACTTGCGTGCAGGTGGAAAACGAAGTAATATCATTACACAATAGTTCACGATAGAACCCATAGAACATATATATACAACAACGACTCAATGAGTCAAGAATACAGATATACAGTACAAAGATCCAAATCACCTTGAAAATGATACAACATCCGAGTACGGATAAGAAGCAAATTGGGCTAAGATCCCTGAAGAATAACCAATGGCGTCCATAACCCTGCCCAGGCCAAGCCAGAAGGGTAACCCTGCTAACGACATCGATCTCAAACCTGCTACAATAAAAGTGGTGCTGACAAAGGGCAAAGGAAAAAGAGAGCGGTCAGTACTGAGGCCAGTACACAACGAGTCTAGAATTCGGCGGCTCTCGCCTACATAGGTATGGTGGACTGAAGCGGAAACACAGCATGCACTAAATAATCTATAGAGACTCGATTCAACTGTCGGCTACTAGAGAGGGATAAGAAAGACCTATTTGGATCCAACCTGATAGTGACATCAAAACATACCCATCCTGGTATTTCCCCCTCGAGACCACACGAGGAAGTCAAACCGAGGAACTCACACAGTTGGCAGTTTTATTCATTCCATTATAATTGTAGCACTTATTAGTCAGATATAGATATAATGAGTCATCCCGATATCATAAGCAGTGGGCAGTTTTAGATAATCATTCTATTATAGTTGCAATACTTACTAGTCAGATATAATTAGCATGAGACATCCCAACTCCAGCAGTTGTTGGCACTTTTATTTACTCATTCCGTTGTAGTGAAACTGATTACTAGACATGTCAAAGTCAAATTTATAGCACTACTTTAGTTATAGTTGTCTATAATCGAGATATTGTGCGCCAAGTCGTCCATAACCGCGGATACGGCTTTCAGAAAGTTTTACCCTGCAGGGGTGCACAATAGCAACACACACAATCAACCTCGGAAAGAACCAAATAAAACACAATGAGGTCTCACGATAAAGCATTCACATGATTCATAAATTATTTCAGGGGGCCACCCTAATAAGCTACCCGCAACGAAGTTGACCGGCTCTGAGATGGACCCAGGGTTTGCGACGACGGCAGTAAACGACTGGGAACCTAAAAGTGTGACTGGGCTTATCGATACAGCATAAACGTGGCGCGGTATTCTAAACAGTACAGGTGCTCCACGCACAATCGTAAATAAAGCAGTAAAGCGTGGCATAAGTACATGATAGTAATAAAGCCCCAAACTAGTTTGTGGCCCCAAGAAATAAAGTGTGAATCAAGACCAGGCAAAGGGGGATTCATACAGTCTCCTGTATGTGGATAGTGCGAATAGTCAAGGAATAGGTATCAAGTACTCGGGACCTATGGGACACAAGTGAGCGTGGAAGAACCAAATATTAGCTATTGTCCACCGATGCCTCTGCATTAGTTATATCTATTTCCAGCATTATATTTAATAAGTTGTAATTAAAGTCATGATCATCTCCATAGTTAAGCATCTCCACCGGTAAGTATGTGCCAACCTTCCATCAACGGTGGAACGACAACGATGCGAAGCAACACCTGAGAAAGCGACTACGACTCGCAAGGCCGACTGTCTATCAAACAATAGGCAATAGGATGTGTCCAAGGCAATATAGAGGCTGCGAGGAATATAAATGGGTGCACGGAAACTAAAGCATCGCAACACGGATAGCAATAGATCAACGGGAGGAAGTAAAGACTATAAATGCAAAATAGGTAGAAAGGGGGAGATTGCTCGCCTGAAAAACACTATTGAAGATTCATCTGAAGCACTTGTCGATACTCGCATCAACTCAACCGTCTAATCCGTGAAGAAGCAAAGCACTAGAAATAACACCGGATGCACTATTTAATACTACGACAGAAGATCAACATGATGCATGACATGCAAAGATGCGATGCAATTTGGTAAAATTAAGCAGAACCGGGGTCCCGACATTTAATTAATAGGTTCATGTTCTTTAGTTACCCCATAATTTAAATGTTGGATTAACAAGGCAAAATATGTCATCGGTTCGCTACACAAATTTAAATGGAGCGGAAAAACCCTAGTCGTAATCCGAAATACTCGAGGGTCATATTAGGTGAAAACAAGATTATCAATGTTCGATATGATGCGAGATGCGAACAAGTATATGGATGATGTATTCGTGTTTCTCACAATTTTCTGATAAACTTTCATATATAAAACATTTTATTTTGGAATACGGTTTTAAAAGACATGGATTACGCAAAGTTTATGTACTTATAAAGGAATTAAAGAAATTGGCAATTTTACTTATCCAGGGATGCAATCTGAGTGTATTTGTATTCCTCTCCTTTTTCTGAACACATTTCATATATAAAACGTTTTATTTTGAATTACCCTTTACAAGATATGATTTATGTAATTTACAAATGTTTACAAATGCATTCGAAGAGGGAAAAAATAGAGTTCAGATTTGAATTACATATTAGGAGATATGATTTAGGTAAGATTTGCACAATTTATGGAAACAAAAGGGTGGCTTTTATTTTACCCAGGGTGGGAATCGATGTCATAAACTCTGAGCTGAATACACGGAGCTTAACTCATTACGCGGTTCAGACTGATGATGAGATTGCGCATGTCGTCGTTCTGAAGATTGCAGCGCCGGATCTGATTATAACAAAAGAAAGGATTGTAACTACTGGCTAGGGATCAAGTCGGTTTTGATAGAGCGGTGTCAAGGAAACGAACCACGGTGCTGCACGACCAAAACTGAATGAACAAGGATGCACGTACTCCTGAAGCTTTGAGCAAGCCTCAGTTGCACGGTGGCCGGCCGGCGAGCACGGACCTGGCGGTTCAGTAGGCACGAGAGGGTGCAGGGGTACTCATCCGGACGAGAACGATGGCCCGGTTCGAACTGCGCAGCCGCGGAGACAAAGGGGGCGCCAGAAACATCGCCGACTTGCACCTACAGTAGAACATGGCGGTCATGGTCGGCAGCTTGATTGGAAAGGGGAGGGAGACCATGGAGTTGTACTTGGGAACGACGGGCTCACCATGACCGTTTAGATGTGGTCGAAGAGGACATACATGGCTGGGAACAATGGCCAACGACGGGACTCTACCACGGGCTCCGGCGGGGTGATGGCGAGGAAGCAGCTCCAGCACGTCTGGCTTCTCCTGACAGGGCTTGTTCGACACGGACAACGGTGGCGGTGCTCCTCCTGCGACCAGCTGCTCCGGGCGACGACTAGAACGGCGGCGCGAAGCGGCGCAAGGCGGCGACCATGGCAAGCGGAGGAAGGGAAAAAATATCTGGGGCTAGGGTTCACAGAAGGGGTGTGATGGGGATCAAGAGGGGAATAAGGAGGCTCAGCGCTGGGTTGTTGAACACGCGGCTGACGTCGACCAAGAGGGCGAGCTCATGCTGCGTGCGTGAAGGCAAGAAAAGGACAAACATGAGCTCTCCATCGATGGATCAGGTACAGGGCTGCTGCTCTACCAAACTGAAGATTAACATTGTTGTTGTTGTCTGCCTGTAGCTTTCAAATCTGAACCAAACATGCACTGTTTTGCCTAGAATTTGCAAAGAAGCCCGAATTGAAAAGCAACTGAATCATATGGAACAAGGAGAGATTTCGAAGGCCAGGAACTAGCTGATCAAGGTGGATCCGGTTTGGGGCAATGTAAGATGAGAAGAAGGAATCGAGTAAGAATTTGCGAAAAGACGCAAATAGGATTTCTAGCGAACATTTAGAACTTTTGAAAACTGGTGCAGGGAATCCACTTAAATAGAGGCACGAGGGAGTAAAAGAGTGGTAAGGACATGCCCACATAAACCATTTGGGCATTTTACAAGATTTAAAGAAATTGGAAAAGACCAAGTTAGATATGGGAATAAATTCCAAAATCATTTGTACAAGATAGCTAGTCCTCTTATGTATGCAGAAGAACTTAAGATAGGAAACAAAATAGGGCAGAGAGAGGGGAAACAAAACCACATAGAGGTGATAGCAAGTTCAACAACAATACAAGAATGAAAAGAACCAATGCAATGCAAATTAAAAAAACAATGCAAAAATTATATGAGCCCTGCAATGTGGCATGTTTAATATGATGAGGCATTATAATGATGCAGAAAAGAAAATACCAAGAAATTTCTGATTAGGGATTCCCGGGGTGCTACAGCCACCATGTCTATTGACCAAACTCTAGCTTTGGAGACCCTTTACAGCGCTGAGCGCAGGTCCGAGGTCCCCACCGCCGGAGAGGCAAGTAAAGGAGGCAGAGACCAGTCGATTCTCTATCGTAGACGGCGAGGATGAGGCTGATGGCGGCGGCTACTAGGGTTTCCACCCTAGCCGTCGCCTCTGTTTCTTTCACGGGAACTAGAACATTATTACTTAATAGGCACTGTCCCTTTCATATGAATTTCTTGGAGGTGTTTTTGCCTCACGGTAAATACATAGAAACTATATTTTAAAATGTAAAAAAAGTTGGAAAATGTGCATTTACATATGGATATTTTGTGTTCATACACAAGTTTTCAAAAAAAAATGATATGACTTATGTAAAAGAGACAAAAAAGAATCCAATAATTACGTTAGAGCATCTAAATTTGTCTTTTTACACGGAACACGAAAAATATTTATTTTCTCTAGAATTTGAACATAGAGACCGGATGTACATACGGATATTTTCTAAACTTTTAACATTTTGAAATATATTGTTAAGCAATAGGCCTATTTGCACCGTGAGCAGAATTGGATTTTCAATTTTCCTTACACATTTAAGCAATAGACTAGGAAACGTGTCCGTGCGTTGCAACGGGAGAGAAAAAACAGAAAAATCTATGTCTTTGAGAGACAAAAAGTATATTGCATAGCCATGGCATGTCGCCAAACCGAGCCACCTTCGGCGCCTCCATGACTCACGCGTCGCCACTAATCACATCAAAGAGGTCTAGAGTTGCGATCAGGATAAAGAACGATCTTTCACGAGGCCCCACGTACTCACTCTAGGGATATGCTAGTCCTGTTGGAGCTTTGGAGGGATCGCAATGCGTACATCTTCCGCGAGTAGCTCACGTCTATGCAAGTTGTTTTGCTGCACATCTCCGATGAAGCAAACGACTGGGAGCTGGCCGGCGAGAAGATCTCAATGCCGCAAGAGTAGCCGTTTAGTCCTTTCTTTGGCTCTTCTTGCCTTTGTAGGACGCTGATGCACTTTGTGCATGTTTTTTCGGCTTTTGCCATTTGTATATCTTTGGATCTCCTTCTATGAATAGTATATCGAGTAGCTCACCTGCCGAATTGTCAAAAAACTTGTCTTGCCATATGCACTCTCCAACCTTGTCCCGGGGCACATGACATTGAACTATGCCAGGAGCCAGAAAAAGAAAACTGTCCATCTTGGAGGTACTAGAAAAATTGGTTGCTTACCAAAAAGATTAGTGCCCTTGGACCATGCTACCTAAAGTTGAGGCTCCTGGCAGTTTAGTATTTTCTAGACCGAGGTATTCTAAAACCGAAGTATGTTAGGGCCTGGCAAATTAATACCATAGTTTTTTTTTCTTTCGCGGTTTTAGAAAAAAGTGGGTCTTGCCTCTTTCTCAAATACTTTAAAAATACCACGTTTTTGGAGGATACTTTAGTTTTAAAACCACAGTTTTTATTGGATCCAAACACCCTAAAGTATTCAATACTTAAGTATTTTCAGAAACCGAAATATTCTCCCAATACTTCAAAAATACTTTGAAGCCAAACAGGGCCTGATACTACTAGTTCATTGGTAAAACACTCGGTACAAGAATTAAATGTCCTTTTTGATTTACCCAAGTCAAAATAAATTGTTTAGTTTATCTAAAATTGTTTAGTTTATATATATATGAATCTAAATAAATACAAGTCACTTGTTTCTGAACAGAGGGAGTACATCCCCCAGTCCATTTTAATTTCATGTCTGCTAGTGTATGGTCGGCCTAGGCTTGGTCGAACGTGTTCGTGCTGCTGTCATGATGGCTATCGTGTGCAAGCTGCCGGTCATGCCTACGGTGCGGAGCATGCCGCTGCTGACCACAGTGCAGGTCAACGGCGCTCGGAGGTGCTCCCTGTTCTTCCTGATCGTGGGACATGTTCCGCTTCTCATGTACCAATGATCAAGCATGCACGAATTTTAGATTGTGTGGGATCCCGAAAAAAAGGTAAAATAAGATATGGGACAACGTCACGGTACTGTAGCACTCGAGCGACGACGCCTGAAACGGCTGCGACATGGTCACTCGGCTGAAGCTAATCAAAGTCGATTGAAGCAGACCGAGCTAATTTAAGACCAGGTCCATTTCATTAATCGAGTGCAATCTTGTTCTTTCATGTCTAATTAACAATGGAGGGGCTAAGTGTAAATGCTCAATTGCTTTCAAGTCTCACATAGTTATTTTACCCATGCACGATCAACTTTGCGCTAGTATGAAAAACCTTATTGCCGACGTTTGAAAAAAGAGGTTAGTGGTGTTCAACCCACACGCCACTAATTTCATGTCATAACTGTTAGACTCTGTACACGATAAGAAGTAGGAGTCCTATGTGTAAGAGTATTATAACGAAACTCTGTTAATCCTATTATATAAACTGACGCATGCCAGCAGTTTGGGTCAAGGTTGTTTGCCCCAATCTCATCGTTTTACATGGTATCGGATTAGGTTACCATGGCTTCCGCTGCCCCTGTCGCCACCGCTACCGCCGCGTCGTCCCCTTCCCCTGCCCCGCCTTTCCTCGCCTCACAACCCTTAGCGTGGTACAAGCCCGGTTCCCTGGGATCGCGCCTCCGGGTCCTCTCGCGCAGCCGCCCCCGGTCGGATCGGCTCCTCCATCATCCGCCATCGGCCCTAGCGTAGAGGGCGATCTGCCGCCGCCGGTCTCCTACGACGGCCCTTCTTCCTCGACCTGCGTGACTGTGCCGCCACCCTATGGTGGTCCCGCACCCACGCCCTACGGTGCCTACTCGGCGCCGACCTACGGCCTCCGACCGCGCCCACGTAGGCGCCCCTGCACCGACCTACGGCACCCTGGCGTCGCCGCCGTCTGCCTGGCTGGCGCCACCCTACGATGCGCCGCCTCCGCAACCCTACATGGTGCCAGCGCTGCACTACGGGGCCACATCTGCGTCGCCCTATGGGGCCCCGACTGCACCAATCTATGGTGCCCCGGTTGCCGCTCCTATGGCGTCTACCCATCGTCGGCGTACGACAGTGTCGCGCCTGCCTACGGGGCCTCCTCGACGACCGCTGCCCCTGCTTCGTCTCTGGAGACGGCCCCACCGATGGGCTTCTACGCGTCACAGCCGTTGGCTCACGCTGATCATGTTGCGGCTCCGTCGCCCTTCTACTTCTCGCACCTCATCCCGGTGTAGCTCACACCGGACAATTACTTGTCTTGGTGTGCACAGTTGTTGCCGCTCCTCCGGAGCCGCTACTTGGAGGGGTACGTCGACGGCTCATTGTCGTGCCCACCGACGTATCATCCAACGTATCACACGTGGGTGGCCTAGGATCATGCCATCCTCTCTGTTATCCAGTCGCCGCTCACGCCGAGCGTCTCGTCGCTGGTCCTCTTCGCCGCTACGTCTCGAGATGCGTGGACGGTGCTTCACACCAGCTTCACCTCTCGGTCTCAGGCGCGTGCTCATGCTATTCGCACCGAGATGGACGAGACCAAGCTCCATGACCTCAGCATCACAGACTACTTCAACAAGATGACCGGCCTCTCTGACACACTGGCCTCCATTGGCCAGCCGCTTCGCCCCGAGGACTTCATGAAGGGAATATGTCCTGAGAGGCAATAACAAAGTTGTTATTATGTATATTCCAAGTATATGATAGATGTTTATTTTATATGCTATAATTGTATTAATACGGAAACATTAATACATGTGTGTTTAATAAATAAATGGAAAGTTCCTAGTTATGCCTCTCTTTAAACTAGCTCGTTGATTAACAAGATGATCAAAGTTTCCTGATCATGGACATTGGATGTCGTTAATAACGAGGTCACAACATTGGGGAAATGATGTGATGAACATTCATCCGAAGTATAGCATTATGATCAAAGTAATTGAGTTTATATTGCTATAACATCATACGAAGTAATCCTAGTCCTTAGACCATGA
The DNA here is from genome assembly GCA_916181665.1 of Avena sativa. Classification (NCBI taxonomy): domain Eukaryota; kingdom Viridiplantae; phylum Streptophyta; class Magnoliopsida; order Poales; family Poaceae; genus Avena; species Avena sativa. The sequence continues at coordinate 312,363,605 of OV702291.1, forward strand.
GATCATGTTAATCACTAACACCAGAGGAGTATCTTGATAACATCAAACGTCACACCGTAAAAGGGTGACTATAAATATGGGTTTAGTGCTACGAAGGTGTTATGTAGAGGCTCATGGATCAAGAGTGGGATTTGTCCATCCTGGTGACGGATAGATATACTCTGACCCCTCTCGGTGATATCACAATGAGAATAGCTTGCAAGCAAGTGATGTGATCACTAGAATGTTATATCACGGGAACGAGAAAAGAGTGCATGTCGGTAACGAGATCAAAATAGGTATTTGGATACCGATGATCGAATCTCGGACATGTAATATATCGTGAGACAAAGGGATTAAGTTACTAGCGTTAAAGGTTCTTATGATCACAGAAGTCATCGTTGAATGTGCAGGAGACAAAATGGATCTCCAGGTCCCGCTTCTGATTATTGATCTGAGAGGAGTCTCAATCATGTCTGCATTATTCGCGAACTGTAGGGTGACACACTTAAGGGTTGCCAAACACCATTTGGAGCATATATGTTTGAGACGAAAGAATTGCAAAGCGCTGGAATCATTTCGACGGAAACCAGAATTGTTTCGGGTGAAATTGCAAAAACTGGTTCTGCATGTGATATTGAAATGTTGCAAGGGGTTTTATGTGAATGTTTGTTAATTAAAGTAATTAAATTTTTTTGAATAAAATAAATAAAAGAGTTTTATTAAATGAGAGTTGCATTAAATTTGGTGGAAATTTAATTCATGTGAGTGGAATTTTGAGTGGAGGCTAAATTGATGTGAGTGGAGCTTCCACCACATGAATGAGGAAGAGGTGGGGGCACCCCCCCATGGGCGCCGTCCATGGGAGGGGAGGAGCCTCCCTCTCCTCCTCACAAAGTACACCTCCTCGTGAAGGATCTCTCTTCCCCTTTAGATATATTCCCATTGGTCTCGGATTAGCGAGATACATGTTCCTGGTGGCTTTTCGTCTGGAAGGAGTTGCTGCTTCCGCTGATTCACTGGAGCGAGGAGGTGGAGGTTGCTCGGTGGCCTGAACGTGTGTGCGGGGACGGATGTGCTGCTGATTTGCAGCGCTAGGACTTCCACACGATCTTGAGATTGACAAGTGTTCGACTAGATCATCCACGAGTTCCAACTCGTTAACAAAGCTTTGTTGTCTTCAAGGGTAAGTTCTCCATGGATGTATATCCACCCGTTGCTTGTATCTAGTAGATAGATCTTGGCGTATAGTTCCCATCGTAGGAATTTTTTTCTATGATGCGAACCCAACAGTGGTATCAGAGCCTGATCTATGCGTAGGTGCTTTGCATGGGTAGTACACATATGTTTATATGTGGGAAATTGTCGTGGTGGTGGCACGGCAGATGCCATGGATAGGCTAAAGATGGGACCAATAAGTGCTAGGGGAATCCAGGGAGGGAGAACATGGTGATTCCACAAACGGAAGTTCTTGTATTCTCTCTATCAATGGTGATTACAAGTGTTATTGAGTCCCTTAGCAAGAAGGAGACAATGTCTCTTACCCCTCACTATCTAGCCCTCGAGTTCTACCTTAGACAGAGAGTGATTCCTCTAAATGCCGTCCCTCTCTATGGAGGCCCTGGTGCTCCTTATATAGGGAGCCCGGGTTACAATTCTAGGGCACAGGTGGCAGCATATTCTATGAATATGCTCCTTTCCTAAAGCAGATGCTTCTTTATTCTTCTTTAACGGCTCGTCCGGGCTTTGGACGTAACCCGCAGCATCATCCTCGTCTTTTGGCGTCACAGGCTACATCATCCGGCTTTGCCTGCGTCACCTTGGTCACTGCTGACCCGCTGGTCCTCTCCTTTACTTTACTTTGCACATGCTTCAGCTAATAAAGCCACCTTTTGACCAGCGGGGAATTCCTTCTCTCTGAAGCCAAGGCAATCCGGCTAGCATATAGCTAATCTGGCCTACCCAATTACCTACAAAACAGATAGGCATGGCCGGCATAGATCTTATGTCGGTCGGACCATTGTCAAGGAAATGCCCCATGGGCCGGGCCACACCGTGATTCGGCCTGCCTTGAGGTGACCCGGTCAGCATTTTGCTTTGACCGCGCCGTACCCCGGCTAACTCGGCCCTTATACCCCGACGTTGCCCTACCCGGGGGTATCCCCCCAACATTAGTTCCCGAAGCTAGTGCGGTCTTAGCAACTTTTCAGTTGTTAAGGCCACAGCAGGTTCCCATATCTGAATCTTTTATTCCTAGGGCCGAGTTATCTCGTAGCCCGGAGTTTCTTTTCCCGCGATCCCTTCGCTCTTTCCGGGTTACTCCTCATTGGCTAGGTATTTTGCCTGCTTATCCGGGTTTCTTTTCCTTCTCTCATACGCTTCTCCATATCCTACGTGGAGGGTAATCATCATTTGCCTCATTTTAAGGGCCATGCGCATTTACTGTGCTGGTTACTGTCGCTGCGCCAGGCATAACTGCTGTAAACATCCCATCACTGCAGCGCCTCGTTAACTGTAACGCCATGTCCCGTCATGGGATCATTTGCTCCCGTGGCCCCTCTTCTGGCCTTGCTCTGTTTGGTTGCTTGGGCCGCATACACGCTCGCTGCGCGCGGCATGCCACCTGCAATGGATCCCATGACGTGCGTGGCACGGTTAAGTAGAGGGTGCGTTGCACTCCCAGGGGAAGTTCCCCCATTCGCGTCGCACCCCCTGCTCTCTCTCTTCTTCACTGCGACTCTGCCGCCGCCGGTTTTCTTCTCGAGCGCCACTGCGACCGTGCTCCGGCGGTATTTCACGCCAGCACCACCGTTTCCAGTGCCACTCGCCACCACGGGGCCTTGCGCTTCCCGTTTCCCCTCTTCTGGCTACCATTACTCAGATTATCCCCTCGAAAGCTTCAATCTCTCCATGACTGAAGCAGAAGCTGCAATAGTGGCACAGCAGGAGGAAGGGGCGGAGGGCCGCAAGCGCAGATGTTGGGATGGCTCTATCGCCCGCGAGGAGGACCTGGCTTGGCTCTATGCCTCCCATCGCATCCCCGCCGGCGTCGCCTGCCGCCTTCCCTCTGGTGAGATTACTCCCACCCCCAAATCTGGGGAGTACGTAGTTTTCTTGTCGCATTTCCAACGCGGCTTCGGCCTTCCTACCTCTGATTTCTTCTTCGATTTCATCTCCACCTACAAATTGCAACCACATCATCTTCCCGCAAATGCTATCACCTATCTGTCCTCTTTTGCCTCCGGCATCGAGGGATATATCGGCCTCTGGCCGACCAAAGAACTTTGGATCAAGTTCTTTGGTTTGTGGAGGAATGTGGTTCCGGATAAGGAGCGTGCCCCGGAGGACAAACATTTGACCCAGTGTGGCGCCGCCTCCATCTCTCCCTGGAAACAATCCGTCTTTCCTCGGGTCATGGGGCTCGAATCTTGCAAGGGCTAGGCCCGGACCTTCTTCTATGTCCGGAACACCACCAAGGAGGATCAGATCCGGCTGCTCCCCTTTATACTTGGTCCTCCAGATACTTCGCGATGGGAAAGCATTCCCAAGCGCACTACAGCCCTGGCGAATCAAGTGGCTCGCTGAATCACGGAGCTGCTTAAGGAGCATCTCCGGAGGGAGGATATCATGATCACTTTCCTCCGCAGCCGAGTCTCCCCCCTCCAGAAGCGAGCCCACAAGATCTGCTACCTTAGCGGTCCTCTTGACCCTCACCGGACCTCCTCCTTCGAGCTGGATAACTCGGTGGTTTACCGCCGGGTTAAGGCCGTCTTCAACGTGGAGAAGGAGTTCACCGAGGCCTGGGAGTGGGGACTTGTGCCCTTTACTCGCGCCAACCCTCCTCCAAGGGTAAGTTAATCTTCTCTTGTTATCCGGATTTTGTTTCTATGTTGATTTCCCTTTGTAACTTGGCGATTATTCTTTCAGAGATTTCTCCAGCAACCGTTGGAGGATGGCGAGGATCCAGCCAATAAGTGGTTGGAGGACCGCCCTGAGGGAGACGAGGTGGAGACTGACCCGGAGGCCTTCTTGCCTGCCCCGGACATCGTCAAGCGTAGCGCTGGTAAGGCCTCTTCTCTAAGGGATTGGCCAGACGATGATGATTCAGACATCGAGGTCCTGGAGGTACTTGATCCGGTTCTTATTTCTTATTGCATCTGGCTTATGTTCGAATGTTCAGCTAACCCGGACGCTCATGTCCATGAGGTTCCCCCGCTTGCTACCGGTGGCCCGGCCCCGGCCCCTTCCTAGAAGCGTGCAGCTACCCCGGCCGCAGCTTCGGAGGCGCCGCTGCCCAAGAAGAGGCAAAAGAAGTCTAGGGTTAAACCCTCGGCCAAGCCTGCCGCTAAGAGCACAGTCCGGAGGGCACCCAAACCTCGGGCTCCTCCTACCGTTGACAAGTAAGCCCTTTTAGCATTGCTACCTAGGATTCTTCCATTGCTTGCCTTAGTCTTTGGTTGGTTCTTTCTTTTTAATTTGTTGTCCTTCCTTTTTTCCAGAGCTCCAATGGATATTCCCCAGAGCGGTTCCGGCATAGCCTCCCCACTCCGGAGCGATCCCTCTCCCCCGCAACGATGACCAACGTCCGCTTAGCCCTATTCATGAGGGTTCTGCGGCCACGGCTGACCAGAGTCCACCTCGTCAAGAGGAGGGCAACGTCGACGTGGGGGGTAGCAGGCCGGATCAAGATACGATAACACCGGATCTGCCCAGCTCCTCGGTCTCTATGCCCAATGTTGAGGCGCCAACTTCATCGGCGCCGCCCCTAGTATCCCTAGTACCAGCAACAACACTAGCAACACCAGCAGCAGCAGAAGCAACAACACCAGTAGCAGCCACACCAGCACCAGCAGCAGCAAGAACAACCGCAGCAAGGGACTCCAAGCCTCCTAAGGGGAAAGCTCCTTCGGCCCCCACCAGGTCTGCCCCTTCAATCACTGATTTCTTTTAGCATGCTCCTCAAACCTCATCCGGCAAAGCTACGAATACTTCTGGGTCAGCTTCGTCCGGGCCAGGTTCCGGATCAGAGGGCAGCAAACAGCTGGTTTTGCACACCAGCCCCACTACGGCTCAATCCGCCAGGCGCGAGGCCCATGTGAAGGGCCTAGTGACAAGCCATTCTGCGAGTGGCGAGAGTTACAGTCCACATCTCCTTGAGTATGTGAAGAACTGGAACAACGCCAACATCGTCGACCCATAGGGCGATCTCCCAGAAAGGTTCGGCCCTGCTGAGTTCAGCGCGCAAATGAACTCCGCCACTCAGGCTGTCTCCCTGGCTGGCCGGATGATGGAGGTAATCCTTTTTCTCGGCTGTTGATGTTTTTCGTAACTTAGTATTTGTAGGTATATCCCAGTCCCCGAGCCTCCGAGGGAATAACTTGTTATTCGGTCGGATGCTCCCTAGTTTTTGTTCATGTTGCCATTAATTTGTAATAATTTTTGGGCCGGTTCTAGTTCCCTTGGCCCAGATCATGTAGTTTTCAAATATCCACACGCCTAGAGCCGAGTTGAGTTCCACTTGGCCCGGATCTTTAGACTTCAAATATCCACACACTTAGAGTCGGGTTAAGTTCCACTTGGCCTGGATCTTGTAGACTTCAAATATCCACACACCTAGAGCCGGGTTAAGTTCCACTTGGCCCGAATCTTGTAGACTTCAAATATCCACACACCTAGAGCCGGGTTAAGTTCCACTTGGCCCGGATCTTGTAGACTTCTAATATCCATACACCTAGAGCCGGGTTAAGTTCCACTTGGCCCGGATCTTGTAGACTTCGAATATCCACACACCTAGAGCCGGGTTAAGTTCCACTTGGCCCGGATCTTGTAGACTTCAAATAATTTCTACTGTCTCTGAACTTTTGTCTCTTTCTTGTTTCAGATTACCACTAACCGCCGATCCGCTAAGTTCCAGCGCCTGCTAGACTCCTACAAAGACATACACGGGCGTCATGGTAAACTCCTGGAGGAGTACCAGAAGAGGGGTTAGTTTCCATTTTTCTCCCTTCATTGTTCATTCGAACTTAGAGCTTATATGAATGTTTTGTCCGGATTATGCAGCCGAGGTTGAGGCTAAGAATAAAATCATGAGGAAGAATCTTGCGGAGATCAAAGGTAACTTCATCCCCTTTACATGATCATTGTACCCTTCATGCTTTATTCGGTGGACACTCATATTTTGGGTCCTCCGGATCATGTTGCAGTTGCTCTTGAGGATAGTGTTCCTATGCCTGAACTGATGACCCACTACCTGGAACAATCAGGGAAGTATGAAGCTGAACTGAAGAAGAAGGACGCTGAGATAGCTCGGCTCCAGCAGTAGGACTCGGAGATTACTCGGCTGAATGCCGAAATCCAGAGGCTCAAGAGATCTCATCAGTCCGTGCTGGAGAAGGCCGATCAGGAGTTTGCCGAAGAGAAGGAGCGTTTAGTTACGCAAATCTCTAAGGACAAGAGCTTACTGGAGGAAGCCGACATCAAACTCGCATCGGCGATCACTGAGTGTGAAAAACTCCGGGTCCACAATGCCAACACTGATTTTGAGCTTCATCGACTTCTCTTCCAGATTGCACGTAAGTTCTCCGCTCTTGCTTGAATTGTTATAATTCGGATTTGGTCCATCTGCTCATTGTTGCTCCTCTTATCCTTAGGTAAATTTCCAGAGAGCGATTCGTTCACCGCTTCCGCCATACGCGAATCCCGTGAATAGCGTGGAGTTCCTGTTGGCCCTGATGCTGAGCCAATTCCTTATGCCACAGAGGATCTCCTGGCGAGTCTCACCGCTCGTCTCGAGATAGTAAGGAATTTCGGCGCGGACATTATCCCAGCTGCAACGCGGATGTTTGGCTTCCTCTGGCCCAGCGAGACCATTCCCAAGAAAACCTCGGCCTTCATAGCCAAACTCATGGAATGTGAGACACAACTGGACCTGTGGCGTGAATCTGTGGCACGGACTGGAGCCGACATTGCTTTGAAGTTTACGCTTTCATGGTACGAAGGGATTGACTTCGCATTGCTCAAGCACATGCGCACCGGGTCTAAGTGGTGCGAGGATCTGGAGTGGATCGCGCGCCGCCAGGCCTGTGTGAACAATCTCACTCAATACTCCTTCCATGCCTGGAATGAGGGGCCGAGCTTCCTTGATGCTGCTGATGATGAAATTGTCTCTGGAGCTGAAGAAGGGGATGAGAGCAAGGACTCCGAGTTAGGCGATGAAGCTGAAGACCCGGAGAACAACGAAGTTGACCCGGACGAAGAGGCCGAAGCTAGCGCTCCTCCCGCACACTTCGGAGTACCTCCCTCAATAGATGATTCTCCTGCTGCTTCTACCCCTTGAAAAACACTCATCGTATTTATCAGATCCCCAGAATGCCGGGCGCAGATGTACTTAAATACCTTGGTTTGTTTGTGCTACAATTTTATGTTTTGAACTAAGTTTTTACTGCCAGATTATCATGGGCAAAGTCCCCGAGTTTCATTTTCCTGTTCCTCCAATTTTTGACTCGGCTCACGTCTACCTTGATTCGTTTTTTTGACTTACAAGTCCGAGGTTCAAAAAATTGTCTTAACAGTACTCGAAACCTTGAGATTAGCTCAAAATGATTCGGCGCTTTAGTGAAGAAAATAAACTAAGAGTTAGCCAAAAAACCAATGTTGGCCCGCTTAAGTTCTTCTTCCTTAGTTGTTTTTCATGTGCTTTGCCATTCCAAACTTGTTCTCTTGCTTGCCATGAAGCCAATTCTTGTTGGACAGCAGCAAAGTCAAAGAGTTAGGTTTTTGGTGCTAACACATTACTAATCCAACTAAGACGTAAGCGACTTAACCCAGCCGACATAAAGAATATGAAAACAAGACAAGTGGTATAGTAGTCCCCAAGTCTCTGCTCGGGGTGGTAAAGTTTTTATTGATAAGCTCTTTGCCGGCATGCATACCGACATACGAGTAGTTCGGATACATTCACCTCTCAGGTGTAGAAAGGACGCAACAGTGCTATGTTCCATGGTCTTTTGGATTCCTCTCCGGACCTGTCCGCCTTGTTCTTTTGCTGGGATTGTGCATCAATAAGATAGCAGGAATCATTGCGCAAAGCTTTGCTCACAATGAAGGGCCCTTCTCGTGGGGGGATAACTTATGCATGCCAGCGGTGCGCTGTATTAGCCTTAGCACCAAATCACCTTCCCGAAAAACACGGGGGTTTACTTTCCGGCTATGATAGCATCAGAGATTTTGCTGGTATATGGCGGATCTGGACAAGGCCAGTTCTCTCGCTTCTTCTAGTAGATCAACATCATTTTGCCAGGCTTCACGCACTTCGGCTTCTGTGTATTGGGTGACCCTAGGCGAATCATGCTCTATGTCGGCTGGTAATACAGCTTCTGCCCCATATACCAGAAAGAATGGCGTATAGCCCGTTGATCGATTCAGAGTTGTTCTTAAACTCTACAGTACCACTGGTAGTTCTTCTATCCCGCACCGCGCTGATCTTTGCAGCGGCTCTATGAGCCGGGGTTTTATCCCGGACAATACCAGTCCGTTGGATCTTTCCACTTGCCCGTTCGACGCGGGGTGGGCGACTGAGGCGACATCTAACCGGATCTTATTTTCATGGCAGAACCTCGCAAATGCTCCTTCGGCAAAATTTGTCCCGTTATCAGTTATGATGCCATGAGGGTAGCCGTACCTTAGGATTATATCCTTGAGGAATCTTACTGCCGTTGCCCCATCACATTTCTGAATTGGTTTCACTTCAATCCATTTGATGAAATTGTCAACCATGACCAGCATGTGGGTCATCCCTCCTTTGGCCGGCTTAAATGGCCCTACCATATCTAGGCACCATACAGCAAATGGCCATGTAATTGGGATAGTTTTCAGCACCGACATTGGCAGGTGAGTTTTCGTGGCGTATCTTTGACAACCATTACATTTTCTCACCAAGTCCTCTGCTTGCTCCAAAGCACTAGGCCAATAAAATCCATGCCGGAAAGCCTTTGCTACTAAGGCCCTTGAGGAGGCATGGTGGCCACATTCCCCTTGGTGAATATCTCGGAGTATGTCGAGTCCTTCCTCCGGATCAACGCACCGTTGCAGTACTGCTGTCACACTCCTTTTGTATAATTCAGCGTTGATAATGGTATAAGCTTTTGCCCTTCTCTGAATTTGCCTTGAACTTATTTCGTCATCCAGCAAGATTCCCTCCTTCAGGCAATCAAAAATTGGCTTGGCCCAAGACGGTATAGGTCAGACAGGAAACGGTTCCTCATCCACTTCCATCGCATCCACCGACATAACTCCTGCCGGATCAAGCTGCAGAGTCCCCGGGTTTGCTGAAGCTATCCCCAGGTTTGCTGAGGTGCCTCCCCACTCTATTTCCATAGGTGCAGCTCCTGATCCGGTGAGCGCCGGGATATAAATTATATCTGATTCGGGTGATGGTGTGATAGACGGTTTTCTCAAGTGTTCCAAAGCCACATTTGGTGGAATGGGTTGCCGGGATGAGCCCAGCTTGGACAGTGTATCTGCTGCCTCGTTTTCGCTCCGAGGTACGTGATGGAACTCACACCCTTCGAAAAATCCGCTTATCTTCTGGACATGGAACCTATACAAGGCCATGTTAGCATCCAGGGCATCCCAATTTCCAGACACCTGTTGTACCACCAAATCCGAATCTCCAAAGCACTGTATCCGGCGTATCCCCACTTCCTTTGCCACTTTGAGACCATGTACCAATGCTTCGTATTCCGCCACATTATTCGAGGCACTGAAATGGATCTGTAGGACATACTTCAGTTGATCCTTCTTGGGCGAGGTAAGCACTACCCCGACGCCTAATCCATCTTTCAGTTTCGATCCGTCGAAGTGCATTTGCCAATAATTGGAGTCCGGCAGGGGTGGCTCGTATTGCATTTCATCCCAGTCCACAAAGAAATCCGCCACAACTTGTGATTTGATCGCATCTCTTCTGTCGAACTGTGGCGCGTATGGAGCTAATTCGATTGCCCACTTTGCTATTCTACCGCTTGCGTCCTTGTTACTCATGATCTCCAAAATAGGCGCCTCACATATCACCTTGATGGGGTGTTCCTCGAAATAGTGCTTGAGCTTCTTAGCCAAGATATATACGCCGTACGCCATCTTCTGATAATGAGGATAGTTCTGTTTTGACGTTGACAATACTTCACTCAGATAATACACCGGCCTTTGCACCTACTTTCCTTCCTCTTCGCGCTCCACTACAATCACTACACTTACGACTCGGTTGGTCGCGGCTACGTAAAGTAACATTGGTTCTTAGGTAAAGGTGCAGCTAGAATTGGCGCAGTAGATAGCATCTTTTTCAACTCTCGAAACGCAAGATCCGCTTGCGGCGTCCATGTGAACTTATCTGCTTTCTTCATCAACTGATAGAGGGGCAAGGCCTTCTCTCCCAGCCGACATACAAACCGACTCAACCAGTAAACTTCTAGACATCATTAAGACACTTTGGTAACTCCATTCGTTCTATGGCCCGGATCTTCGTTGGGTTAGCTTCAATGCCGCGACTAGATACCAGGAAACCGAGTAACTTTCCGGCTGGTACGCTGAAGGTGCATTTCTCCGGGTTCAGTTTCATTCGAAACCTTCTCAAGTTCGCGAACGTCTGCCAGATATCCTCAAGGAGCGTATTGCTTTCCTTGGTTTTTATCACCACATCATCCACATACACCTGCACATTCTGACCTATCTGGTCGTGCAAGCAGTTTTGCATACATCGCTGGTACGTTGCTCCTGCATTACATAATCCAAACGGCATAGTTCGATAACTATAAGCCCCGTACGGGGTAATGAACGCAGTCTTTATTTGATCATCCAGATTTATTGGTATTTGATGGAAACCAGAATACGCATCAATGAATGACAATATTTCACATCCGGCAATTGAGTCTATGACCTGGTCTATTCTAGGGAGTGGGAATGGATCTTTTGGACACGCCTTATTCAGGTTCGTGTAATCAATACACATGCGCCATACCACTACCACATTCGGATCATCCTTCTTTTTCTCCACCAGCACCGGATTAGAGAGCCAATCCGGATAGAGTACCTCCATGATAAATCTGGCCGCTAGCAATCTTGCTATCTCATCTCCAATTACTTTTCTCCTATCTTCTGTGAAACGCCTGAGAGGCTGCTTTACTGGCTTAGCCCCGGGTCTTACATTCAATGAGTGCTCAGCCAACTCCCTCGGTACACCTTGCAGATCTTGCATAGACCAAGCAAAGATATCCTGATTCTCATGGAGGAAGTTGACGATCTTGCTTTCCTATTTGCTGCTTAACCCGGCACCTATGGTAACGGTGCGCTCTGGGAACAGATCATCAACTGGCACTTTCTTCGTATCCTTACTTGCTTGGAACGATATGCTCCCATGCAGGTTGGTCAGGGACAGCATATGTTGTTGCGCGGATTGTGCCAATGCCACCACCTCTAGTATCTTCCTTTTCTCTTGAGCTATCACGAGTGACTCGGCTAAATTAGATCCGGCTGATGCACACTCGATTGAACGTTGAAAGTCCCCTGATATTGTTATCACACCCCTTGGTCCGGGCAACTTCATCTTAAGGTAACTGACATGGGTAGTTGCCATGAATTTGCTCAGCGCTGGCCTGCCGAGTAATGCGTGATAAGCACTTTCTAGATTCACTACCTCAAATTCTAAGTTCTCAGTGCGGCAGTTGTGTCTTGTGTCGAATAACACGTCAACCCGGACCTTACCTAGTGGTTCACAAGAGATACCTGGCACAATACCATGAAAAGTGGTCCTTGTTGCTTGGAGCATATTCTCTGTTATCCCCAATTTGTGCATGGTATCCTTGTACATAATGTTGATACTGCTGCCATTGTCAATCAATACCTTGGAAAACCTCACGTTGAGATTCGGTCCGATAAACGTCGGATCCAAGACTAGAGCGTAGGTTCCTGGGCTTGGCATGATCTTCGGGTGATCCTTGATACTCCACGTGATCTCTATCCGCCCAAGGCATATATCTCGGCATAGCCGGCATTACCGCGTTCACCTCCATATGCCGGCGCTGTAAGCTTTTCTGTCATTCTCTTCCGTGGTGAACACACAATAGCTTTGATGATGTTCCCTGTACTCATTTCATCCTTCATTCTCGTTGTAACCTTGGCCTTGTTGCTGGTTATTCCCTACTTGATGTACCACATCCCTTCTTTCCGAATTCTCATACCTCGGCGGAGGTGGTGGCAGCATCAGTTGCTGTCCATTTCCCCTATTAGTAACGGTGGCCGGGGTGTTTCATTTCTAGGTGCTTCGTTCCGAGGTGCTTGAGCATTCCCTAAACCCACCTGTTCCAACTTCCTCATCCATTCACACTGCCAGGTCGTATGATTCGCTGGACTGTTCGGACTTGGCATATGAAATTTGCAAGGTTGATCTGACATAGACTCGAACGTATAACTCGGCCTATCCTTTCGTTCCTGCCATTGCTTTTTCTGCTCCGGGGTCCAAGGCTTTCTTCCTTCGCTTTTTTGCTACCAGTTTTGCCCTCCAATTTGCTGGCGTTGGCTTGCTCCGGCATTGGGCTGATCCCGGTCTACTACTGCAACCTGCTGCGAGTTATACCGATAATCCGGATGCTCATACCTTCTTTTTCCTCGGAAATCATTCCTCCTTGATGACCCGGAGTTATCTCGGTTGTAATATTCCTCATTTGCTTCGCTGGACATTAGCCGGGGTTGAGTTGGATCTCCCAAGGCATATGAATCTGCAATCCGGATTGTCTCGGACAAGGTGGTTGGCATATCTCGCTGTAACCTTTGCCACAACATACTTCCATACCTGCATCCCTGAGCGAACCACGCAATTGCTTGCGATTCAATCACCCCTTCACACGAGTTTCGCACATTGCACCACCGAGTCAAGAAATCTCTATCTGGCTCATTCGGTCTCTGCCGGCATAGTGCAAGGGTCCGTGGTCTGTTGGGTCTCTTGTAAGTGCTTGAGAAATTGCTAACAAACAGTTCCTGAAAATCCAACCAAAAGTTGACACTCCCTGGTGGCAAATTGTTCAGCCAAACCCGCGCTGGTCCTTCCAGCATCTGTGGTACATATCTCACTGCCCATCTCAAATTCCCTGTCACGATCTTGACGGTTGTGGCATAATCAATCAGCCAATCCTCTGGCCTGGTACTCCCATCATAGGTTCGGGTTCCCCTGGCCAGTTGGAAGTTCGGCACAGGTGGCTCATTCATGATCCGGGGCCCGAAACATGCTGGACCCGGTGGACCTTGTAGTTCGATTTGCTCCGACCTATAAATCCTATCCAACTTCAACCTCGCATCATCTGGTTACAAGTTCTTGCTTCCCAACCGTGATCCAATCACATGGTGATCCGGTCTGGGGTATCCATCGTTAACCATAGCCGAATAACCATCATTGTATCTTTCTTGATTCGGGTGCGCAGGGCGCTGTTGTGCTGCTTGTCCTGCACTTCCTCCTTTCCGAGGTTCGCGCTGTTGTGCATGAGGCACATTTCGCCCTGCTCCCACAGGATTACGCTGTCTGACATTGCCGTTGGCAGCATTTCTTTGACCGGCATTGCCTTGGTCATGGTTACCTCGGGCAGCCACACCTTGGTTGGTACTGTGGCGATCCTCATCAACTTGCACTGCTTTTCTTTTTCCGGCTCTTACCGGATCATAAGGGACCATTTGCTTGTTTCTTCTCCCGGAGTCCACTACCTCTTCTCTCCTGGGGTCATGACCCGGAGACGACGCGGCTCCTCTGGACCTCGCCGGGTTACTTCTGGCCGAATGTACCACCTGCGAGGCCCCTGGTGGTGCCGGGTTAGCTTTGTTTATTTCTTCATTTTGTTGGCATGTGACCCTCAACAGGTGATTCACTCTTTCTTGCTACCTTTGACGAGCCTCACCGGTCAAGCCTTCTAACTCGGATGCGGCCGCGTTTGCTGCCCTGAGGTTCTTTGCTGGGGTACGGTACCTATCCAACCCTCCTGTCACTATAGTAGCTGTCTGACCCGGCCTAGGCTCGTACTCCTTGTCAATCTCTGTGATCAGATTTCTGCCTCGGATTTTCACTCCATCGATACGGTTCGCCTTTGCGTACTCTCTCAAGGTGATGTTCAGCGACTGATGCAGCTCAACTACCTTCTTTGCTCTAGCTAACATCTTCTGCCTAGTTTCCTCTAACTCAACTTGCGCCTGAGCCGGATCTACCACAGGTGCTATTGGTGTTGCTAAGCTATCTATCGCTTGCTGGAGCACATTCTTTGGCTTCTCTAGCGGAGGAAACCTAGACCTGGTCTGTTTGGGCGTTACCTGTGGCTCTGACGCTGGATCTTTGCTTGGTCCCGCATCCTGTGCGGTCATCAGGACTTCAACGCTGCTAGTGGGGCGAGCGATATGCACTCCACGAGCAGCGCTGAGAGATGGTTCGCCTCCTTCGATGACCCACCGCAGGTGAACGCATGACTCATCCACCCCGAGGTAGATCTTGTGCGCTCCAAGCTTGATGAAGACACTGTTGCACGGTGGAGGGTTCCTACCGAAGCTTCCCGCATTGTCGCTGACGTAGTCCAGCGCTCCGAAGCACTGAACCAAGCCTGACACGATACGCTCGTCGGTGCTCGAGAAGTTTCCCGTCTGGATTTTCACCCCTGCTAGCACCGCTAGCCCCACGGTGGGCGCCAACTATCGTGGTGGTGGCACGACAGATGCCATGGATAGGCTAAAGATGGGGCCAATGAGTGCTAGGGGAATCCAGGGAGGGAGAACGTGGTGATTCCATGAACGGAAGTTCTTGTATTCTCTCTATCAATGGTGATTACAAGTGTTCTTGAGGCCCTTAGCAAGGAGACAATGTCTCTTACCCCTCACTATCTAGCCCTCAAGTTCTACCTTAGACAGAGAGTGATTCCTCTAAATGCCGTCCCTCTCTATGGAGGCCCTAGTGCTCCTTATATAGGGAGCCCGGGTTACAATTCTAGGGCACAGGTGGCAGCATATTCTACGAATATGCTCCTTTCCTAAAGCAGATGCTTCTTTATTCTTCTTTAACGGCTCATCCGGGCTTTGGACGTAACCCGCAGCATCATCCTCGTCTTTTGGCGTCACAGGCTACGTCATCCGGCTTTGCCTGCGTCACCTTGGTCACTGCTGACCCGCTGGTCCTCTCCTTTACTTTACTTTGCACATGCTTCAGCTAATAAAGCCACCTTTTGACCAGCGGGGAATTCCTTCTCTCTGAAGCCAAGGTAATCCGGCTAGCATATAGCTAATCCGGCCTACCCAATTACCTGCAAAATAGATAGGCATGGCCGGCATAGATCTTATGCCGGCCAGACCATTGTCAAGGAAATGCCCCATGGGCCGGGCCACACCGTGATTCGGCCTGCCTTGAGGTGACCCGGTCAGCATTTTGCTTTGACCGCGCCGTACCCCGGCTAACTCGGCCCTTATACCCCGGCGTTGCCCTACCCGGGGGTATCCCCCCAACAGCGATGATGATCATGTTATTGCTTCTTTCATGTATTTTGGATATTGGTGGCATAGTGGGATGAATTGGCCCGAACCAACTTTACATGTCATCGCACATGAGACCGGTTCCACGACTGACATGCAACTAGTTTTGCATAAGTAGATGGCGAGTGTATGTCTCTCCTACTATAGTCAATATCTGATTTACAACGACTTGCTAATAACTTAGTTATCATCGTTGTGGTTCCATGTTCATAGGTAAGACCGGTTCTATCTCCGAAAGCCCTAAGCCACGTAAAACTTGCAATGGATAAATTAGAGGCATCTTGATTAGATTGTTGATGGGCTAGTGTCATGAGATGGTAATGTTGTAAGTTGATGTATGGTAGATACCCTTACAACACACTTAACGTGTAAGTTCCATAGACCTTGGCCTTACACACAAAGGAATGATAGAGATTGTACCACGATGCATATGATAGTGATCAAATGCATGGACCATATCATCCCACTTTACACATATGATGTTCGCATCTTATATTGCTAGTTTGGCGCTTTTAGTAGCATTATAAGATGGTCCCTCATTTAGATATCAAGCTAAAAATGTGTTCTTCCTTAAGTACACACCGTTTATGTTTCGTCGCTTCAAGACATCACATGATGATCGGGTGTAGTTGAATCCACGATCATATTTCGGGTGTAAGACAGTTTTACACACGCGAGTACTAAGGTTCTTACTTGGCGAGCCTACCATGTACAAACATGGCCTCGGAACATGGACCGAAAGGTTAAGCATGAGTCATATAATTGATATGATGCCCATATTGATGCTCGCCTTTGAAACTACACTGACTCACGTGATGATCGGACTTGGTGTAGTGGATTTGGTTCATGTAATCACCAAAAAGACATGAGGGATGTTGTTTTTGAGTGGGAGTTCATTTATAATTTGGATTAGTTGAACTCGATCTATCATAAACTTAGTCTAAACTTTACAAATTCTATTGTAGATGGCACCACCTGCTTTTAATTTCAATGTGTTCATGGAGAAAGAGAAACTTGCAACGAATGGTAGCAACTTTACCGATTAGGCCATGAACTTGAGGATTCTCCTCAATGCTGCACATAAGCTGTATGTGCTAGAAGCGCCTCTAGGCCCCCCACCAGCTCCTGATGCCCCTGATGAGGAAAAGAACGTTTATCTGACTCGTCAGGAGGACCACAAATTAGTTTATTGCGGCATACTATATGGACTAGAGCCAGAACTTCGAAAGCGTTTCGAAAACGGCAATGCCTTTGATACCATGGGCGAATTGAAAATGATTTTCGATACCCATGCTGCCATAGAGAGTTATAATGCTTCTAAAAAGTTCTTTAGCTGCATGATGGAAGAGAATAGCTCCGTTAGCGAGCACGTACTCAAAATGTCTGGGTACGCTGATAGGCTTGTGTCCTTGGGAATAACGATTCCCATTGAATTAGGCATACGTCGTGTTCTCCAATATCTCCCACCTAGCTACAAGAGCTTCGTGATGAATGATGACCCACAAATATAGGGGGTGTATCACAGTATTTTTGATAAGTAAGAGTGTCGAACCCACGAGGAGCAGAAGGTGTTGGCGAATGGCTTGGAGAAGGAATTCTCTGTAAATACTTAGCAAACGGATTTTTAAGGGTTTTTGGTAATGCAGGTAAATAAAGTACGAGTAAATAAAAGATAATAAGAATAAATGCAGCAAGTTGCCCAATCCTTTCTTTAGCAAAGGACAAGCCGGTTCTATTACTTAAGATGACCAAATGTTCTCGAGGACACATGGGAATATCGTCAAGTGCTTTCGCTTCATATAGTTGATTAATCTTCTTTAGTTTGATAAGTGTTGTGTGGGTGAACCTGTGCTAATGTACCGACCTTCCTAGGACTAATACATACTTGTGATTATACCCCTTGCAAGCATCAGCAAGTACAAGAAAGTAATTAAGGTAGAAACCTAACCACAGCTTTAAACTCTAAGACCCTGACGTCCCTGATACATTGTAAATGTATCTATAATTTTTGATGTTCCATGCTTGGTTTTATCCACTTTCTTGTGTTTTGTCCACACTTTGGAGTACTTTTCATATGATTTCTTGGACTAACCTATTAACAAGAGCCACAGTGCCAGCTGCCTGTTTTCTGCTGTTTTTGGTTCCAGGAAAGTCATAAAATGAATATTCTCGGAGTTGGACGGGACAAAAGCCAAAGTGCCTATTTTTCCGGAAGTCATCAGATGCCAAAATACGAGACGGGGAAGGGCTGGGGGCCGGCCAAACCACCTGGCCGCGCGGCTAGGCCTGGCCCGCGCCAGGGGGTGGTCTGGCTGACCCCATCACCCCCTCGGCCTCTCCTTCCGCCTATAAGATGCTCTTGGGACAAAAACCCTAAGTACCCGATCAAAAATCCACGAAAGAGTCTGTAGCCGCCGTCATCTCCATCCCTAGACCGGGAGGGATCTGAAGCTCTTCCCGGCACCCTACCGGAGAGGGGAATTCACCCTGGAGGCCTTCTTTATCATCATGCAAGCCTCCGGTGTGATGCGTGAGTAGTTCATCCTTGGACTACGGATCCATGTAGTAGCTAGATGGCTGGTTCTCCTCCTTTGTGCTTTCATGTCTAGATCTTGTGAGCTCCGTTCATGATCAAGATCATCTATTTGTAATTCTGCATGTTGTGTTTGCAGGGATCCGATGGATATTGAGATGCTATTTCAGATTGATTATTGATTATATCTTGTTATTTGTGATCTTGCATGCTTTCCGTTGTTAGTAGCTAACTTGGCCAAGTAGATGCTAGCAATTCCAATAGTTAGTATTTATGCTCGATAGTGGGTTCATGCCTCTGGTAATCTGGGGAAGTGACAGAAATCTCTAAGGTACTAGATGTGATATTGCTACTAGGGAGAAAACAACAATCCTTTGTTCATAGAACAATCGTATTGTTTACATTACACGCAATTCGTAAAGCAATAATCTGTTGCTTGCAACTTAATACTGGAGGGGGTTCGGATGATAACCTGAAGGTGGATTATTAGTCATAGATGCAGTTGGATGACGGTCTATGTATAATGTTGTAATGCCTAATCAAGTTCCAAAGGAGTGAAGATGATTAGTATATGCATGTATTGCTTTCTCGATGTTTGTCAATTGCCCCACTGTAATTTGTTCACCCAGCATGTTATCTATCTTAAGGAGAGCCACCTCTAGTGAACTATGGATCCCGGTCCTTTTCTTTTACATACAATCTATAAACTGTTTACTGCTTTGTGTTTACTTTCTGCAAACTGTTACTTCCTTCCATTCGATACATTTAATCCTTTGTTTTCAGCAAAACCGGTGAGATTGACAACCTCATCGCAAGTTTGGGACAGAGTTCTGTGGTTGTGTTGTGCGGGTCTCCATGTTGCTGCTGGCACCGGTAGTGCGTCCTGCCATCGTTCATCTAGCTACACCTTTGGGGTGTTTCCTTGCTCCTACTGGATTGATAACCTTGGTTTCATACTGAGGGAAAACTTGCTGCTGTGCTCATCATACCTTCCTCTTGGGGTTCCCCAACGAGCTCGATATATTTTGGGCCATCAGTACCTTGTGCAAAGGTTTCCTAACGGGGGTTCAGGTTTCTGTCACTCCGGCAACCCCTACGATTAGTAGGCAAATACACAATGCATTCCCCTAGGCCCATATAGGTGAAGTGTCATGTAGTCGACATTCACATGACACCACTAGAAGAAATACACCACAACTTAAATATCGAACTATTGAATCTTTCTCAACACAATTCCACTACTAACAACATGACTTCTCCCACGTCCTCAAGAACTAAACGAACTACTCACAAGACATCATATGGATCAAGATCAGAGATGATATAATGATATGTAACAATCTGAACATAAACGATAATTCAATGGTTCACTCAATAGCATCAACTACAAGGAGTAATTAACACCGGGAAAGTTTCCCCTAAGAACTATGCAAGATTCAACCCAATTGTTACAACGGTATGAAGTGGTGATGATGGTGCTGGTGGAGATGATGGTGGTGATGATGATGATGATCCCGATGAAGTCCAGCTTGATGGTGGTGTTGATGGCGATGATCTCTCCTCTCCGGGAAGGAATTCCCCCGGCTGAATTCTGTCTGCCAGAGAAATCTTTCTCTCTCGGTGTTTTCTGCCCTGCAGAGGCGGCGAAATCTTTCTATGGTCGCTCCCCGAGTCTTAGGGTTTCAGGAGGATAATATACGCCAGACGGGAGAGCCTGGAGTGGGCCAGGGTGGCCACACCACCTGGTGGCGCGGCCAAGGGTGGCCCCGCGCCAGGGGGTGGTGTGGGCCCCATGTGGCCCATCTCCACTCCCCCTTCTGGCAATCTTCGTCTTTTGTAAAAATCAGATTTTCCATGTATTTTCCCGGATTTTCTGATCTTCGCGAATTTTGCCTCCAAACAGCACCTTTCCCATCAGAATCCTGACTGCAGCGGTCCATGCTCCAAAAGTCATCAACCATGCAAAAAACAGATGAAATAACATAAGTATCATCTCTTAATATGAAATATATCAATGAATAATAGTAAATTATGATGTAGAATAGTGATTCAAAATGGACGTATCAACTCCCCCAAGCTTAGACTTCGCTTGTCCCCAAGCGAAAACTGAGCTCAATAAACATGACCTCAGGTTTATGGAGTGAAGAGTCGATAAAAGAATACGGACAAGAAACATCACATTCATCAATACATAAATCATAATAGAAGACAACTCACTATTATATAACCTAACTTGCAATAAGTAAAGGAAACAAAATAAAGATGCATAAAGTAAATCATAATTGGTAATGGAAAACTTAGCTCTTGGTCGAAGAATAGTTGATAATTTGCTGGAGTTCACACATAACTGGTTTTCAATGATAGCTTTCAAAGTAGTAGAGACTAAGATAAGAGCAATGTGCAAAACAAGGAACATAAGAGACATGATTGAATAAGTCATCATATGAATGAATGAAACACAACAAGTCAAAATACTTGCTGAGGTAGAAGGGAATAGGTTTACTGACTCAATTAAAAAGTAAAAGAACGGCCTTTCGTAGAGGGAAGCAAGGATTTCAAGTTTCATAAAGAGCTTCCAAAAATTATGATACTTATTAGCTTTCAGCTCTCATTGCCCCTATCATAGGCATCTTTAGGTGATTAAGTTTAAAGTGATCAAATATGAGGATATGTTTGACAAGTTGTAAGTTGAAAATCTCATGTCCCTTGAATACAAGGGCCGCTCCTCATGCTACTCAAGTTTAGTCATCGGTAAGTTCTTGTCATAGTAAGTACATGTGTATCATAGAGAACCGCCAACGGGGTACCCCTTGCCCGATGATACGGAAGAATCCCCATATCAAAATGACAAGGAAAGCAGACAACAAGCATCTCAACAATCTTCTTATTTACCATGGGAATATGGTGCTTTTTTCTCTCTTTTCTCTCTTTCCTCTTTTCTCATCTTTTTTTCTTTTTCTCTTTTTCTCAATCTCTATCTCTTTTTTTATAAGAAGAATGCTTCATAGATGCTCATTATGGTTACGCTGCAGGTTTCCACCATGATTAGGCATGGATTAGACCAGCGTCCCATGCATTTCTCTAACACATATACATAACTCCATGGACTAACATGCTCCCCTTTCATTTCACATCGACGACATCCATAGACAAAAGAACATGATATCATCTAGGTACAAAGTACCAGTGCAATGTTGAAAGCGTTCCCCATGACAGCATGGTTCTGCTAATTTACAACTTACAAAGCGCAAGCATATACGCAGCATATATGGGCATAATGGTTCAAGTTTATTAAATGCAAGAAAGTAAAGTGTGCCATCAAGTTCATGAGAGCTTTAATCACTAATTTTCACATAATTTTTTAATTTGGAAGGTAGATAAAAACATGAATTTACTTGGAATAGCAATAATGCTAATAGGTAGGTATGGTGGACACAAATGGCATAGGTTTTGGTTTAAGGATTGGATGCACGAGAGGCATTCCCTCTCAGTACAGGTTTTTGGCTAGCAAGGCTGGGTAGCAAGCATAAGAATTGAAGGAAACAAACAAACATACAAGTGATAAAAACAAACATGCAATCTTCCTTGGAAGCATAAAAGATCTTAACTAGAGAAAACTAGACTTATGAGCAAATCAAGAAAGAAAGATGATTAAATTATATTTCTTTAGATTACTTTTTATCTTTTTCATTCAATTCTCAAAATAGTGTTGCTACTGACCGAGCCAGGTTTGCCAGAACCAACTAAATTAACTCAATGATCCCAAAGTGATACCAATACTAATGACAAGATCAATCATATAACCATGAATCGAAAACTAAAATAAGATATGCAAAAGAGTAAATGATAGAACTTCTCATTAATATTCCATAACGGCAACTCACACCAAGGGATACATAAATATCTAACGAGAGGGGGGACACTTCCATAATGCAAACCATCCTACATGATAACTTCTCTATTCATGATATGACTCTACTAAAAAGGTAAAAAGATAGAAGATAGTGATATGATACGGCGGCACTCCCCCAAGCTTGGAACAAACCAAGGGGATGCCAAAACCTGATGAAGAATTACTCCTTCGGTGGTGGTGGTATTCTCTCGATGAGCTTTTTGATTAGTTTCCCCAAGTCCTCAATCTCGAAGATGAGAGTACGAATCAACTCTGAGTTTTTCTCAATGTGGCTCATGATCATGTCGGGATGCGAATTCCAGCTCTTGCGATTCTTTCCCTACTCTTCCTCCTTGAAGTCTTCTTTTCCTGCATGGTTAGAACGATGCATATCCCAATTGGAGGGTAGTTTCTCCTTGGGCATATTCTGGAACTGATGCTCATGGATAAGGGTATGGAAGGGATTCTTGGTGCGTGGAGGAAGTGATCATGGAGCCAAACAGTGACGCGGAGGCTTCCCTCCAGTTGACATCGTCGTAGTCCTTTTAATCTTGGCAGGGTTTGCCAACACTCCAATGCTTGCAATGGTAGTGCTGGTGTGCGGATGCTAGCTTTCCTTTGCCTCCTCTTCATCTTCACTCTTGATCTCCTTCTCCTGCCCGGGGTCTTGGAGATCTTCCTCCATAGGCTCCTTTCCCTTATCCTTGGTGGAGAACATTGTGCTTCTAAACTTTTAAGAATAGTTCCTGGCAGAAACAACTCAAAACAAAAACACGACGAGAACACGATATATGAACCTCGGGGGATCCGGGGATTATATATTACGAAGTTTTACAACAAAAGGAAGGTACTAGGAGAAAACGGGTCGGAGACGGAGGCCGAGGTGGCCACACCACCTGCTGGCGTGGCCAGGGGGGCCGCGCCAGGGGGTGGTGTGAGCCATCCTGGCTCCGTTTCCGTCCCTCTTTCGCTTCGTAGCTTTCCTTGTTGGATAAAAACTGCAAAAATATAACTGGGTAGAATTTTCACAAAACTTTTCTGACCAGAACTGTTACCTATTCGAAAACGGACTCTGTAGGTCTCTGAATTTGGTCTTTGATAAATTTTTCCGGAGTTACTACTTGAATAGCATCAATATCTTCATCTTCATACTCATATTGCTAGAGTCATGGAACCTTTCACTTTCTTATTACACCATTTTCTCCGATAACCTGGAAATTTCTTTCACACAAAACTTTACACAATTCTCATTAGCAACATTAGTATAAGCAAGGTAATAGACCTTTTAGGTTCAAATTCAACTGAAATCCATCAAAACATAAGCTACTGTAGCAACTCCTTCCAAAAACCCAAAAATAATCCAAAAAAGGAAATTGATTTAAGAAGCAAATGCAAGAGTGGCAAAATTTGTCAAAACAGACCAGCAGGTAAAGATCAATTTTTTCGAAAATCTTCTGTTGCTCAACTCAAAAAGTGCAAAACTAACGAAAGTTAAATAACAACCTGGGACAGAATCACAAAAAATTACAGCTCAAGCCGACATACAGAGATCTCTCACGAATTTTTACGGTGAAGCACAAAAATCTGTTTAGGGACAACAACTTCCCCAAATCTTACTTCTCTCTCATTAGAGGTTGATCTTGACACAAAAACCAAAAAAAGGATAGGGAGAGGTTATTACCGAGGTAATAACTTCCAAGACTCAAAGAAACAAAAACAAACTGAAAGCAAGAATATATTGGGTTGTCTCCCAAAAAGCTCTTTCTTTATAGCCATTAAGATGGGCATGATAATTTCAATGGTGCTCACATAAGATATGAATTGAAGTAAAAGAGAGCATCAAGAGGCAAAAATACACATGTTTAAGTCTAATCCACTTCCTATGCAAGGGAATTTTGTAAACAAACAAGTTGTTAAAACCAGATGCTACAAGCATAGGAAGGCAAAACAAGTGCAACATAAAGACTTTAAGCATAAAAGGAGGAAACTTGATATTATTGAGGTGCATAAGAACAGTCTTCCCTCTCTCATAGTAACTTTCAGTATCATGCGTAAACTTAATGATATAACTATCATAAGAACCATTTTAGCAATGATCACTTATCCTAACAGAAAACATAGGAACACTAGCTCTCATAACACTACTTTGTGAAACAATATTAGGGATATCCTTACAGAGGATAGTGTGTCCATCTTCTACATATTTAGCGACAAAATCTTTCACATTTTCTATTATAGGTTCATCATCTATTTGTTTATTAGGTTCAATAGCTTTATTTTTACTTTCATTAACCATACTAGCTATCACAGAATGTTCCTTTTCTTAACTGGGAAAGGCATTTTCTCAATATAAGGTTCAGGTAAAACATGATTAGCAGTATAAACTTCAGTATTTCTTGCAGGAACACACTTAGCAACATCTTTATATGGTTCATGATACTTATTCCACTTCTTTTTCGGAATTTCAATATAAGAAGCAAAAGTCTTAAAACAATTTGTAATAACTTGAGAATCAAGACCATAAGCATTACTAATATTTTGAAAGTCATTAGTTCCCATAAAAGATTCAATGCATTCATAATCATAATTTATACCTGAATTTCTTCCTTTGTCATTCTCCCATGCTTCAGCATTGTCTTGAATACGGTCTAGAAGATCCCATTTAGCTTCTTCTTCCATGCGTGTAAATGATCCAGCACAAGAAGCATCCAATAAATCCTTATCATGAAGAGAAAGCCTTGCATAAAAGTTATTGATAATAATATTGTTGGGGAGCTCATGAATGGGACATTTGAGCATTAGTAACTTCAATCTCCCCCAAGCTTGAGCTGTACTCTCTCCATCAAGAGGCCAAAAGTTGTATATTTGATTCCGATCTTTATGAATCTCATTAGGAGGATAAAACTTTGAAAAAGAGAGGTACTATTTCCTCCCATTCAAGAGCTTGACCATTCTTCAGCAGCTTATACCATTCTTTAGCTCTTCCTTTCAGTGATAATGAGAATAACTTCTTCTTTACTTGATCTGTTGTAATACCTACACACTTAAACAACCCGCATAATTTGTGTATAAATTGCAAATGATCACCATGATGGATGATGTCTACGCACTTCTATTCTTGTAGACAGTTGTTGGGCCTCCAAGTGCAGAGGTTTGTAGAACAGCAACAAATTTTCCCTTAAGTGGATCACCCAAGGTTTATCGAACTCAGGGAGGAAGTGGTCAAAGGTATCCCCTCTCAAGCAACCCTGCAATCAAGATACGAGAATTCTCTTGTGTCCCCAACACACCCAATACACTTGTCAGGTGTATAGGTGCACTAGTTCAACGAAGAGATAGTGAAATACAAGTGGTATGGATAATTATAAGTGGTAACAGTGCCAGAAAATAGCTTTGATGGCGTGTGGTTGACGTGGGAAGAGACTAAAGGCAATCTTAAATAAAGATGGAAGCTAGAAAACATGTAACAAATCTAGTTGCAAATGGTGTTTCAATGCTTAGAAACAAGGCCTAGGGATCATACTTTCACTAGTGAACACTCTCATATAAGTATCTTCTCTTTATGATACTACTCTGAACTACTCTCCGGTTGGACACTCTAATCCATTGTAGGGCTATAACAACACTCCTCAAAGTCTGCTTTCCCCATCTAGATAACCCCACACTGTCACCTTGAGCTCTAGATGGTTCCAACAAACACCACAATTTCATAGAGACATCCAACTCCAAATATAACTCATAACAAGTATTTTTAATCTCTAGCCTAAGTGCCACCATGGTGTGCACACTGTCACTTTCACACACATGGGGAGAGCAGAGATCTATTAAAGCACTTGAGTAGCAAGTAGATCTACTTGATTACAAAGCTCATGATCACAATATGATCATGCATAAAGAGAGAGATGAACACATAGCTACCGATAGAGCCCTTAGCCTCGAGGAAGAACTACTCCCTCATCATCATGGGAATCAGCAATAGTGATGGAGATGGTGGTGGAGATCGATGGAGATGGCTCCGGGGCACTTCCCCGTCCCGGCAGGGTGCCGGAACAAAGACTTTCTGTCCCCCGAATCTCCCCTTTGGTGGCGGCGGCGCTGCGGAACTTTTCGTGGCTGGAGGCTTGACGATTTAGGGTTTTTGCATCGGGAGGATTTTATAGGCGAAGGGGCAAGGTCGGTGGCCGGCCACGGGGCCCACACCATGCCCTGGCACGACCAGGGGGAACCCGTGCCCAGGGGTGGTGTGGCCACCCTGTGCCCCCCTTCGTATCTCCTTCTGGCTCCGTGAGTCTTCCGGGAAAATAACGACTTTGGCTTTTGTCCGGTCCAATTCCGAGAATATTCATTTTCTGACTTTCCTGGAACCAAAAACAGCAGAAAACAGGCAACTGGCACTGTGGCATCTTGTTAATAGGTTAGTCCAAGAAAGTGTATAGAAAGTACTCCAAAGTGTGGACAAAACATAAGAAAGTAGATAAAAACCAAGCATGGAACATCAAAAATTATAGATACGTTTGCAACGTATCAACATCCCTAAGCTTAACTCCTGCTCGTCCTCTAGTAGGTAAGTGATAAAAAGAAAGAATAATTTTTGTAGTGACATGCACCATCATAAACTTGATCAAAGTATTTGTAAAACATTGACAGCTAGGATCATAGTACTTCAACATAGCATGAAAGATAAACTTCTAACAATAAGACATAGCAACTATGTTGTAACATGAAAACGCACAAACAAACGATTCATGAATAACAATGCTTTGCAAGACGTTTGTTTGTTTCACATAAAGAAAACATAGCATAGTGGCATTCAGCTTGTCCCTCATAGAGTAGCAAACATAAATGCATAGGACACCTTCAAAGTTCATAAGAGTGACTAGATACAAATAGTTTAAGAACAAGCAATATCAAAGTTATGCATCAATCAACAAGTCTTGGGATAATGCACATAGAACTAAGAATGGCCACTATGCTCTCAAAATAGGTGCATAAAGATAGAAGGTGGAGACTCAACATAAAATTAGAGAAAGGCCTTCATAAAAGGAAGCAGGGATTCAAGTTTCATAAAGAGCTTCCAAAAATTATGGTACTTATTAGCTTTCAGCTCTCATTGCCCCTATCATACGCTTCTTGAAGTGATTAAGGTTAAAGTGAACAAACTATGGAGTATATGCTTGACAAAGTATAAGTTGGAAATCTCATGTCCCTTGAATACGAGGGCCACTCCTCATGCTACTCAAGTTTAGTTATCGGTAAGTTCTTGTCATAGTAAGTACATGTGTATCATAGAGAACCGCCAACGGGGTACCCCTTACCCGATGATACAGAAGAATCCCCATATCAAAATGACAAGGCAAGCAGACAATAAGCATCTCAACAATCTTCTTATTTACCATGGGAAAATGGTGCTTTTTCTCTCTTTACTCTTTTCTCATTTTTTTTCTTTTTTCTCACTCTCTATCTGTTTTTTTATAAGAAGAATGCTTCATAGATTGCTCATTATGGTTACGCTGCAGGTTTCCACCATGATTAGGCATGGATTAGACCAGCCGCCCAGGCATTTCTCTGACACACATACATAACTCCATGGACTTACAAGCTCCCCTTTCATTTCACACCGACGACATCCATAAACAAAAGAGCATGATATCAACTGGGTACAATGTACGAGTGCAATGTTGAAAGCATTCCCCATGACAGCATGGTTCTGCTAATTCCCAACGTATAAGTGCAAGCATATACAACATAGATAACACAATGGTTCAAGTTTATTAGGGGAAAGAAAAGTAAAGTGTGCCATCAAGTTCGTGAGAGCTTTAATCACTAGTTTTCTCATAACAAGTTTAATTCGGAAGATAGATAAAAACATGAATATACTTGGAATAGCAAATGCTAATAGGTAGGTATGGTGAAATCTTTGGAATAACTTGGTTTTATTTGGAGTTGGATGCATGAGTGGAACTCATACTTGGCATGGAGGATAGCAAAATACCGAGAGCGACCAACTAAGAGAGCAATAATGGCCATAATCATGCAAAGCGACAAAACATCATTAATTAAAGCATAAAGTGATATTGCAAGTCGAAAACTAAAGGATCATAGAGGCTATGGTGACTTGGTATAGTCTTAACATGGTGTGAGCATGCTCCAAGTCAACCCAAATAAAGCATTAAAGGAGAATACCACAATACTATGCTTTAATATGCTCAAACAACGCATGATTCTTTCAAGGCACATTAAGCAATCTCAATTGTTTATAACATGTCATGCTATAGCAAAAATCACTAATCATAAAGCCAAAACAATATCAAGCATGGCATGGCAAAGCATAGGCCACAGTCAAAAACAAACTCCTTTTACCACTTAAGCATGAACTTTCCTACTCTTTTCCAATCCAAACCAAACTATTTGAAAACTAATGTATGAAAGAGGGGGTCCAACCAATTTATTCAGGCAAACTAAGAAAACCAAGCAAACGAAAACCAAAAACAGAAAACAAAGACGCTCCAAGAACAACACAACTGTGCATGAAACAATAAAAATGAAGTGTTTGGAAGAAACCTGGGATTTTTATTGATGAAGAAGGGGATGCCTTGGGCATCCCCAAGATTTGATACTGCACTTCTTGGATATTTCTTGGGGTGACATGTGTGGCATCCCCAAGCTTGAGCTTTAGTCCATTCTTCATCTCATTACATCATTCTCTCCATACACCTGAATTTTTTCCTTCACACAATCTTTATTAGCAACATTAGTGCACCCAAGATAATAAGTCCCTGGGTTCAGTTTCAACACCAATAAAACTTCCATTAAAACACAAGATACTGTAGCACTTCCCTCAAAAAGCTCAATTCCCCAAAGAGAACCCAAAAAGGAACCAACAAGAAGCAAATGCAAATAATGGCAGAAATCTGTCAAAACAGACCAGCAGGTAAAAACCAATTTTTTCGAAGACCTTCTGTTGCTCAAATCAAAAAGTGTTGAACTAACAAAAGTTAGATAACAACCTGGGGCAGAAGAACAAAAATTCACGCCTCAAAACGATGTACATAGATTTTACACGAATTTTTACAGTTAAGCACAAAAATCTATTTCAAGACAGCAACTTTCCCAAGCATTACTTCTCTCTCATTAGAGGTTACTCTTGGCACAAAAAGCAAATAAAAAGGATAAGGAGAGGTTATTACAGAGGTAATAACTTCCAAGACTCATCTAAAACTTTCCAGTTATCTCCCAATAAGTACTTTTCTTTAACGCCTTTAAGTTAGGCATGATAGTTTAAGAAGATGCTCACATAAGAAATATGAATTGAAGTAAAAGAGAGCATCAATAAGCAAATTCAAAACATATTTAAGTCTAACCCAGTTCCTATGCATAGGAATCTTGTAAAGAAACAAGTCATGAAAGCACAAAACAACAAGCATAGGAAAGCAAAAAAAGTGCAACTTCAAGACTTTCAACATAAAGAGGGGAAACTTAATATTATTGAGATGCATAAAACCATGTTTCCCTCTCTCATAATAACTTTCAGTAGCATCATGAATAAAATTAACAATATAACTATCACATAAAACATTCTTATCATGAGCCACATGCATATAATAATTATTACTCTCCACATAAGCATAGTCATTCTTATTAATTGTAGTGGGAGCAAATTCAACAAAATAGCTATCATTAGTATTCTCATCACCATAATCATCAAATATAGGAGGCATATTGTAATCATAATTAATTTTCTCCTCAATAGTAGGTGGACTGAAAATATCATACTCATCATTGTAATCATCATATATTGGAGGTTTGGTATCATCATAAGCAATAGAATAGCTATCTTCCAAAGCTGGGGAACTAAAAAGATCGTTTTCATAAAAACTAGTTTCCCCAAGCTTAGACTTTTCCATAGCATTAGTAATAATGGTGTCCAAAGATTTCATACTAACAACATTTCTATTAGCATGCAAATAAAGTTCCATAGGTTTTTTAATTTTCTCTTCAAACACTTCATGTCCTAACTCAAGATAGATACTATAAAGCTCTCTATTTTTGTTGTTGTTTTCCATTAAGGCTAACTAGTGAAAATAAAAACAAGAAACAAAAATATATAATTGCAGAATCTAAAGGAAATAACTTCGAGCACTCACACACTAGCAACTGTACTAGAAGATAACTTAGTAGCTAGAGGATGTGAGTACCTTTTACCTTACCTCCCTGGAAATGGCGACAGAAAATAGCTTGATGTCTATGCACTTCTATTCTTGTAGACAGTTGTTGGGCCTCCAAGTGCAGAGGTTTCTAGAACAACAGCAATTTTTCCCTTAAGTGGATCACCCAAGGTTTATCGAACTCAGGGAGGAAGTGGTCAAAGGTATCCCCTCTCAAGCAACCCTGCAATCAAGATACAAGAAGTCTCTTGTGTCCCCAACACACCCAATACACTTGTCAGGTGTATAGGTGCACTAGTTCAACGAAGAGATAGTGAATTACAAGTGGTATGGATAATTATAAGTGGTAACGGTGCCATAAAATAGCTTTGATGGCATGTGGTTGATGTGGGAAGAAACTAAAGGCAATCTAAAATAAAGATGGAAGCTAGCAAACATGTAACAAATATAGTTGCAAACGGTGTTTCAATGCTTAGAAACGAGGCCTAGGGATCATACTTTCACTAGTGAACACTCTCATATAAGTATCTTCTCTTTATGATACTACTCTGAACTACTCTCCGGTTGGACACTCTAATCCATGGTAGGGCTATAACAACACTCCTCAAAGTCCGCTTTCCCCATCTAGATAACCCCACACTGTCACCTTGAGCTCTAGATGGTTCCAACAAACACCACAATTTCATAGAGACATCCAACTCCAAATATAACTCATAACAAGTATTTGTAATCTCTAGCCTAAGTTCCACCATGGTGTGCACGCTGTCACTTTCACACACATGGGGAGAGGAGAGATCTATTAAAGCACTTGAGTAGCAAAGTAGATCTACATGCAGAATTACAAATAGATGATCTTGATCATGAACAGAGCTCACAAGATCTAGACATGAAATCATAAAGGAGGAGAACCAGCCATCTAGCTACTACATGGACCCGTATTCCAGAGATGAACTACTCATGCATCACACCGGAGGCTTGCATGATGATGAAGAAGGCCTCCAGGGTGAATTCCCCTCTCCGGCAAGGTGCCGGGAAGAGCTTCAGATCCCTCCCGATCTAGGGATGGAGATGACGACGACTACAGACTCTTTCGTGGATTTTTGATCGGGTTCTTAGGGTTTTGGTCCCGAGGTAAATATATAGGCGGAAGGAGAGGCCAAGGGGGTGCTGGGGTCGGCCAGACCACCCCCTGGCGTGGGCCAGGCTTGGCCGCATGGCCAGGTGGTGTGGCCGGCCCCTAGCCCTTCTTCGTCTCGTATTCTGGCTCCAGATGTCTTCCGGAAAAATAGGCACTTTGGCTTTTGTCCCGTCCAATTCCGATAATATTCATTTTCTGACTTTCCTGGAACCAAAAACAGCAGAAAACAGGGAGCTGGCACTGTGGCTCTTGTTAATAGGTTAGTCCAAGAAATCATATGAAAAGTACTCCAAAGTGTGGACAAAACACAAGAAAGTAGATAAAACCAAGCATGGAGCATCAAAAATTATAGATACATTTGCAATGTATCACCCTTGCAAGCATCCGCAAGTACAAGAAAGTAATTAAGGTAGAAACCTAACCATAGCTGTAAACTCTAAGACCCTGACGTCCCTTGTGCAAAGGTTTCCTTATGGGGGTTCAGGTTTCTGTCACTCTGGAAACCCCTACGATTAGTAGACAAATACACAATGCATTCCCCTAGGCCCATATAGGTGAAGTGTTATGTAGTCTATGTTCACATGACACCACTAGAAGAAATACACCACAACTTAAATATCAAACTATTGAATCTTTCTCAACACAATTCCACTACTAACAACATGACTTCTCCCATGTCCTCAAGAACTAAACGAACTAAGACATCATATGGATCAAGATCAGAGATGATATAATGATATGTAACAATCTGAACATAAAAGATAATTCAATGGTTCACTCAATAGCATCAACTACAAGGAGTAATTAACACCGGGAAAGTTTCCCCTAAGAACTATGCAAGATTAAACCCAATTGTTAAAGCGTTATGAAGTGGTGATGATGGTGCTGGTGGAGATGATGGTGGTGGTGATGATGATGATCCCGATGAAGTCCATCTTGATGGTGGTGTTGATGGCGATGTTCTTCCCTCTCTGGGAAGGAATTCCCCTGGTAGAATTCTATCTGCCAGAGAGATCTTTCTCTCTTGGTGTTTTCGGCCCCGCAGAGGCGGCGGAATCTTTTTGTGGTCGCTCCTCGAGTCTTAGGGTTTCAGGAGGATAATATACGCCAGAGGGGAGAGCCTGGAGTGGGCCAGGGTGGCCACACCACCTGCTGGCGCGGCTAAGGGTGGCCCGCGCCAGGGGGTGGTGTGGTCCCCCTGTGGCCCATCTCCACTCCCCCTTCTAGCAATCTTCGTCTTCTAGAAAATAGGATTTTCCATGTATTTTCCCGGATTTTCTGATCTTCACGAATTTTGCCTTCAAACAACACCTTTTCCATCAGAATCCTGACTGCAGCGGTCCATGCTCCAAAAGTCATCAACCATGCAAACACAAATGAAATAACATAAGTATCATCTCTTAATATGAAATATATAAGTGAATAACAGTAAATTATGATATAGAATAGTGATGCAAAAAGGACGTATCAATGAACTACAATATGCAGGGCATGAAGAAGTCTCTCCCCGAGCTTCTGTCAATGCTTAAGACTGCAGAGGTGGAGATCAAGAAAGAACATCAAGTGTTGATGATCAATAAGACCACCGGTTTCAAGAAAGACAGGAAGGGTAAGAAAAAGGGAAAGAAGGGTGGCAGATCTGTTGCTGCACCTGAAAAGAAATCCCGAGCTATCCCTAAGTCTAATACCAAGTGCTACTATTGCAAGGGGACTGACCATTGGAAGCGCAACTGCCCCAAGTACTTGGCATACAAGAAGGCCGGCAAATCAAACAAAGGTATATATGATATACATGTTATTGATGTGTACTTGACTAGTACTCGCAGTAGCACCCGGGTATTTGATACTGGATCGGTTGCTAATATATGTAACTCGAATCAGGGGCTGTGGAACAAGCGACCACTAGCAAGGGGTGAGGTTGATGCATGTCGGTAATGGATCAAGAGTCGATGCGATCGCTGTTGGAATGATGCCTCTCCACCTACCATAGGGATTAGTTATAAACTTAAATAATTGTTATTTGGTGCCTGCACTGAGCATGAACATTATATCCAGATCTTGTTTAATGCGATGTGGTTATTCATTTAAATCCGAAAACAATGGTTGTTCGATTTATATGAATGATATCTTTTATGGTCATGCACCTGTGATTAAAGGTTTATTTCTATTAGATCTCGATAATAGTGTTACACATATTCATAATGTTGATGCTAAAAGAATTAAACTTGATGACGATATATCTGCATATATGTGGCACTGCCATTTAGGTCATATTGGTGTTAAACGCATGAAGAAACTCCATACCGATGGACTTTTGGAATCACTTGACTTTGAATCATTTGATACATGTGAGCCATGCCTTATGGGCAAGATGACTAGAACGCCGTTTTCCGGTTCAATGGAACGAGCGGCAGATTTATTGGAAATCATACATATTGATCTATGCAGTCCAATGAGTGTGTTGGCGCGTGGTGGTTATCATTATTTTGTTACTTTCACGGATGATTTGAGTAGATACGGGTATACCTATTTAATGAAACACAAATCTGAAACCTTTGAAAAGTTCAAGGAATTTCAGAATGAAGTGGAAAATCATCATAATAGAAAGATCAAATTTCTGCGGTCTGACCGTGGAGGTGAGTATCTAAGTTACGAGTTTAGCACACATATGAAAGAGTGTGGAATAGTTTCACAACTCACACCTGCTGGAACACCACAACGTAATGGTGTGTTGGAACATCATAATCGTACTTTATTAGATATGGTTTGATCTATGATGTCTCTAACTGACTTGCCACTGTCATTTTGGGGCTATGCACTAGAAACTGCTGCATTCACTCTAAATCGGGCACCATCTAAATCCATTGAAAAGACACCATATGAATTTTGGTTTGGAAATGAACCTAAGCTGTCATTTCTTAAAGTTTGGGGTTGTGATGTTTATGTGAAGAAACTTCAACCGGATAAACTCGAACCCAAAGGGGAAAAATGCATCTTCATAGGATACCCTAAGGAAACTATTGGGTATTCCTTCTATCACAGATCCGAATGCAAGGTTTTCGTTGCCAAGAATGGATCCTTTCTAGAGAAAGAGTTTCTCGCGAAGGCGTGTGTAGTCGGAAGGTAGAACTCAAAGAGGTCATTAAACCTTCTCTTCATGCAATGGCGAGTAGCGCAGCGCCGGAAATTGTTCCGGAGTTGACTTCACCGAATGAAGAGGGAACTAATGATAATGATCATGAAACTCCGAAAGAGGACACTACCGAACCTCCCAGGTCGAGAAGGACACGTGCAACTTCTGAACTGTACGGCAATCCTGTTATGAATTTCATGGTCAATGAAATAGATGACCCGACGACGTATGAAGAAGCGATGATGAGCGCGGATTCCAACAAATGGCTAGAAGCCATGAAATCCGAGATGGAATCCATGTACGAAAACCAGGTTTGGACCTTGGTGGACTTACCTCACGACCGAAAGGCCGTTGAGAATAAATGGATTTTCAAAAGGAAAACCGATGCTGATGGTAATGTAATCGTCTATAAAGCTCGACTTGTCGCAAAGGGATTTCGACAAATTCAAGGGGTTGACTACGATGAGACATTGTCTCTCGTAGAAATGCTAAAGTTAGTTAGGATTATGTTAGCAATTGTTGCTTACTTCGATTATGAGATATGGCAGATGGATGTCAAAACTGCATTCCTCAATGGAAACATTGAGTAAGAATTGTATATGATACAACCAAAGGGTTTTGTTAATCCTAAGGATTCTAACAAGGTGTGCAAGCTTCAGCGATCCATCCATGGACTGAAGCAAGCATCACGGAGTTGGAATCTCTGCTTTGATGAGGTGATCAAAGAGTTTGGATTTATCCAAACTTATGGAGAGGCTTGTATTTACAAGAAAGTGAGTGGAAGCAATGTGGCATTTCTAATATTATATGTGGAAGACATATTATTGATTAGAAATGATATAGATCTTTTAAATAGTGTTAAAAGTTATCTAAACAGCAAATTTTCGATGAAGGACCTAGGTGAAGCGTCATACATATTAGGCATAAAGATCTATAGAGATAGATCAAGGCGCCTGATAGGGCTATCACAAAATACATACCTTGATAATATTTTAAAGAAGTTTAAAATGGATGGAAGTAAGAAGGGGTTCTTACAAATATTGCAAGGCAAGACACTGACTAAGACTCAAAGTCCGGCTACGGTGGAAGAAAGAGAGATAATGGATAAAATCCCCTATGCTTCAGCTATAGGCTCTATAATGTACGCCATGCTATGTACAAGACCGGATGTGGCACATGCTATTAGTTTAACTAGTAGGTACCAATCTGATCCAGGTACGGCACACTGGATAGCGGTCAAGAATATCCTTAAACTAAGGATATGTTTCTTGTATACAGAGGTGAAGAAGAGCTGGTCGCCAAGTGTTATGTCGACGCTAGCTTTGACACTGATTCAGATGACTCTAAGTCTCAATCCGGGTACGTATTTTTCTTGAATGGAGCAGCAATTAGTTGGAGGAGTTCCAAACAACCTGTGGTGGCTGGATCAACAACGGAGGCGGAATATGTTGCTACTGCAGAAGCGACGCAGGAAGCGGTTTGGATGAAGGAGTTCATAACTGAACTAGGTGTGGTTCCTAGTGCATTGGACCCAATGGTTATCTATTGTGACAACAATGGAGCCATAGCTAACGCCAAGGAACCAAGGTCTCAGAAGAATTCCAAGAATATTAAGTGCCGGTTTCACTCCATCCGAGAGCATGTTAAGGATGGAGATATAAAGATTTGTAAAGTACACACGGATCTCAATGTTGCGGATCCGTTGACTAAAGTTCTCCCTAGGGAAAAACATGATCAACACCAGAACTCCATGGGTGTTAGATTTATCACTATATAACTAGATTTTTGTCTCTAGTGCAAGTGGGAGACTAAAGGTAATATGCCCTGAGAGGCAATAATAAAGTTGTTATTATGTATGTTCCAAGTATATGATAGATGTTTATTTTACATGCTATAATTGTATTAATACGGAAACATTAATACATGTGTGTTTAATAAACAAATGGAAAGTTCCTAGTTATGCCTCTCTCTAAACTAGCTCGTTGATTAACACGATGATCAAAGTTTCCTGATCATGGACATTGGATGTCGTTAATAACGAGGTCACAACATTGAGGAAATGATGTGATGAACATTCATCCTAAGTATAGCATTACGATCAAAGTCATTGGGTTTATATTGCTATAACATCATACAAAGTAATCCTAGTCCTTAGACCATGAGATCATGTTAATCCCTAAGACCAGAGAAGTATCTTGATAACATCAAATGTCACACAGTAAAAGGGTGACTATAAAGATGGGTTCAGTGCTACGAAGGTGTTATATAGAGGCTCATGGATCAAGAGTGGGATTTGTCCATCCCGATGACGGATAGATATACTCTAGGCCCTCTCGGTGATATCACATTGAGAATAGCTTGCAAGCAAGTGATGTGATCACTAGAATGTTATATCATGGGAACAAGAAAAGAGTGCATGTCGGTAAAAAGATCAAACTAGGTATTTGGATACCAATGATCGAATCTCAGACATGTAATATATCGTGAGACAAAGGGATTAAGTTACTAGCGTTAAAGGTTCTCACGATCACAGAAGTCATCGTTGAATGTGCAGGAGTTAGAATGGATCTCCAAGTCCTGCTTCTGATTGTTGATATGAGAGGAGTCTCAATCATGTCTACATTATTCGCGAACCGTAGGGTGACACACTTAAGGGTTGCCAAACACCATTTGGAGCATATATGTTTCAGACGAAAGAATTGCAAAGCGCTTGAATCATTTTGATGGAAACCGGAATTGTTTTGGGTGAAATTGCAGAAACTGGTTCTGGATGTGATATTGAAGTGTTGCAAGGGGTTTTATGTGAATGTTTGTTAATTAAAGTAATTAAAAAAATTCTGAAAAAAATAAATAAAAGAGTTTTATTAAATGAGAGTTGCATTAAATTTGGTGGAAATTTAATGCATGAGAGTGGAACTTTGAGTGGAGGCTAAATTGATGTGAGTGGAGCTTCCACCACATGAATGAGGAAGAGGTGGGGGCACCCCCATGGGAGCCGACCATGGGAGGGGAGGAGCCCCCTCTCCTATAAAAGTCCCCCTCTCCTCCTCACAAAGTACACCTCCTCGTGAAGGATCTCTCTCCCCCTCTAGATATATTCCCCATGGTCTCGGATTAGCGAGATACATGTTCCCGATGGCTTTTCGTGTAGAAGGAGTTGCTGCTTCTGCTGATTCGCTGGAGCGAGGAGGTGGAGGTTGTTCGGTGGCCTGAACGTGTGTGCGAGGATGGATGCACTACTGATTTGTGGCGCTAGGACTTCCACACGATCTTGAGATCGGCAAGCGTTTGACTACATCATCCACGAGTTCCAACTCGTTAACAAAGCTTTGTTGTCTTCGAGGGTAAGTTCTCCATGGATGTATATCCACCCGTTGCTTGTATCTAGTAGATAGACCTTGGCGTATAGTTCCCATCATAGGAATTTTTTTGTTTTCTATGCCACGAGCCCAGCACTTCACCACCTACATCCTGAACGACCTGGACGACGACTATGATAATATCATGGAGAACGTCAATGGTCATGACACTCCGCTTTATCCTCGTGAACTATACTCGTGCCTCATTTGTCGTGAACAACGCGTCAAGGCCAGCCATGCCTCCCTGATCTTCTCCTCCGCCAATGCCGCAGCTCGTGGTAAACTCTAGAATCCATCACCGGCTGGTGGAAAGCCGGCGCCAGCACCTCAGCAGGCCCCACGGCCCGCCGCACCCCTATCACGGGCGGTGGTCATCCGCGCGCCTATTGCCCCTGTTGTGGAGCACAACAAGCATGCCAGTTGTGTGGCCTTGAGGGCCATATCGCCTCCCACTATTATCGATGCTTCAAGCAAGACTTCCTTAGCATTGGCAACAATGGAAAGCGCAATGACAAGTAGGCTGCCGCCGTCGTGGTGGGTAACGAGCACGGGTACACTTTGTCCTACTCAATTGATCCGGCGTGGTATATGGACACGGGGGCTACCAATCACCTAACGAGTGAGATGGGCAAGCTCTCCACCTAGGAGCCATATTGTGGTTATGATCACGTTCACACCGCCAATGGAGCAGGTATGTGCATCTCACATGTTGGTCAGACCTCTCCTTTTGCACATAACTCTAGAAAACTGCATCTTCTTAATGTCCTTTAGGTTCCTTCTGCTACACATAGTTTGTTGTCTGTTCCTCAACTTACTCGTGATAATAATGTCCTCTCTAAATTTCACCGTTTCTATTTTTTCATCAAGGATCAGGACACGAGAGCCATTCTGCTTAGAGGTCATCTTCGCCATGGCCTATATGCGCTTGATGTGCCGTCCGCACCGTCTTCGCCGCATGCTTCCCATGTGTTCAGTGGTGTTCGTGTGTCATCTACGGACTGGCATGCGCCTTGGTCACCCTGCTGCTCTCATAGTTCGTCATGTTCTACATCGTCATGAACTTCCAGTTGTGTCCAATAAAATTGCTGAAACTATCTGTGATGCCTGTCAGCAAGGCAAGAGTCATCAGCTTCGGTTTTTAGAGTCGAGTCATGTCATTAAACATCCTCTTGAACTTGTGTTTTCTGATGTATGGGGTCCTGCCCAAACCTTTGTTAGTGGCCACAATTATTATGTCAGTTTTATTGATGCTTATAGTCGGTTCACTTGGCTTTATCTTATTAAGCGTAAATCTGATGTGTTCGATGTTTTTATTCAAATTCAAGCACATGTTGAGTGTCTCCTTAAGCATAAAATTCTTCTTGTTCAATCGACTAGGGGAATATCACAACCTAAATTCATTTTTTAACAAGCATAGGATCTTGCACTGTGTGTCTTGTCCTCACATACATCAGCAGAATGGCACCGCTGAACGTAGGCATCGTCTTCTTGTAGAGACTGGCCTTACCTTACTAGCTCATGCCTCCATTTTAGTTTTGGAGTGATGCTTTTTCCGCCGCCTGTTATTTGATAAATAGGCTTCCTTCATGACTTCTGCAAATGAAAATCCCTCTTGAACTCTTACTCAGTGACATCCAAGATTACACGTTCCTTAAGCTTTTTGGATGTGCATGTTGGCCTCACATTCCTCCGTATAACAAACATAAACTAGAGTTTCGGTCTAAAAACTGCGTCTTTCTTGGGTATAGTTCTCTTCATAAAGGGTACAAGTGCCTACATGTTCCCACTAATCGCATTTACATATCTCATGATGTTGTGTTTGATGAGAACGTGTTCCCTTTTTCTGCACTTCTGAACAACTCCATCACTCCTATACCACTTGTGCATTCCACTATTCCTTCACCTGATCAATTTGTAGATATTGCATATACTCCTGCGTTGCTTCCTAACCATGATGTAGGTATCGGATGTGGTGCTTGCCTCAAGCTCCTCAATGATCAGGCGACGAACGACGATCACATACAAGACGTCGTTCCCGTGCATGCGCCATGCACGCTGGGTCCAGCCTGCCTGCCTGCCTGCTGATACCTCACCTGTGGCAGCTATGCCCGCTACGGCCCCGCCTGCGGCGGCCTCGCCCGGCCCAGAAACCGGCTCAACGCCTATGTCAACCACCTCTATTCCGGCTCCTAGCAGGCTGTCTTCGATCAGCCCGACACCGCCTGGCTCCCCATCGCTAAGGGCCTCCTCGTCTGGCCTAGCATCGCCGACCTCGGCGTCACCTGCGCCCGACTTGGCGTCACCTCTGTCACCCGTGTCTGTCTCGTCACCACCAGCACCACCTGCTGCTAAGGCTCTTCGCCCTCGCACACGCAGTCAGGTTGGAGTTTTTCGTCCGAAGAATCACAAAGATGGGACCATTGCGTGGATTGCTGCTTGCGTGGCCCATGTTGTTGCTGATCCCACAGCTGAGCCCCAACACTTTCAGGCTACTCTTAGTATTCCTCACTGGCGTGCTACGATGGAGCAGGAATTTCAGGCACTTCTGAAGAATGATACTTGGCAACTCGTTCCTCCTGTTTTTGGTGTCAATATTATTGATTCCAAGTGGGTCTTCAAGGTTAAGAAGCATGCGGATGGTTCTATTAAATGCTCCAAGGCACGGTTAGTTGCTAAAGGCTTCAAATAGAGGTCTAGTCTTGATTATGAAGACACGTTCAACCCAGTTGTCAAGCCTACTACCATTTGTTTGCTTCTCTCTTTGGCTGTTACTCGAGGATGGTCTCTTCATCAGCTTGATGTGTAGAATGCCTTTCTACATGGAGTTCTAGAGGAGGAGGTTCATATGCGCCAGCCCCCAGGTTTTGTTGATCCTGCACGTCCTTAGCATCTCTGCCGCCTTGTTAAGGATATGTATGGACTTAAGCAGGCTCCTCGTGCGTGGCATGCACGTCTTGGCTTTGTCCTTTGGGATCACGGGTTTGTTCCATCCACTCCTGACACATCCTTGTTCCTTCTTCATCGTCCTAAGGTCACAATGTATCTGCTGGTTTATGTTGATGATATCATCCTCATCAGCTCCTCTGATACTGTTGTTGATCGTCTCTTGTCTGCGTTGAGTGGTGATTTTGCTATCAAGAACTTGGGTGCCCTGCACTACTTCCTTGGTCTGAAGGTCTCACGGTCTTCTATTGGGTTGACTCTCACTCAACTCAAGTATTCTATGGACTTGTTGCACAGTGTTGATATGTTGAAGTGCAAATATGCCACCACTCCTATGCCTACTCTTGATGGAGATCCTCTTTTGCCTGGTGATGCTACTGAGTACTGCAATCTCGTTGGTGATATGCAATATCTCACTATAACCATACCAAATGTCTCTTATGCAGTCAATCGTGTATGTTGGTATCTTCATGCGCCCAGGACATATGATTGGTTAGCTATGAAGCGTATTCTGCGCAACATCTGTCTCACTACCTCGTATGGTTTGCTTCTCTATCATGCACCGTCTTGTGATCTCTCAGCCTTCTCTGGCAGTCCTGATGACAGGTGATCCATAGGGGGTTATGCAATATTCTTTGGTCCTAACTTGATCGCCTGGAATGCTCGCAAACAAGCTACAATATCTCGCAGCAATACTAAAGTTGAATACAAGGTGGTTGCTAATGCCATAGTTGAGCTCATATTGGTGCAGTCCTTACTAAGAGAGTTGGGAGTATCTCAAGATCATCATCCAGTCCTTTGGTGTGACAACATCAATGCTATATACCTTTCATCTAATCCGGTATTCCATACCCGAATGGAATACACTAAAGTTGACTATCACTCTGTCAGGGATGATGTTGCAAAGAAGCTACTCCGTATCAAGTTCATCCCCTCCAAATATCAACTTGCTGACATCTTCCTAAATCCTCTTCCATAGCCGCAGTTTGTAGGTTGTAGACGCGGTCTCAATCTTCTGGATCCTAAGGGAGGCTGAGATCGAGGGATGGTGTTAGACTGTGTATATGATAAGGAGTAGGAGTCCTATGTGTTAACGTATTGTAACGAAACTCTATTAATCCTATTATATAAATTGACTAGGCCAGCAGTCTGTGTCAAGGTTGTTTGCCCCATTCTTATTGTTTTACAGTAACTAATACTAGTGGCGTGTGGTTGTAATGCCACCAGTAAAATATTCACTAGTGAGTGCCACGAACGCCATCACTAATATCTTCACAAGTGGCGTGTAAGTTGAATGCCACCAGTAAACCTACTAGAGTTTTCCTGAACATCACTAACTTTAATTCGAAAATTAAAAAAATTACTAAAATCTTGAATATAGCAACAATATCAAATAACAGGATACAACAACACTAAACATTATTCAGAATACAACAGCTAGCAGAAATATATCTAGCTAGTTCTACCTAAGAGAATGATCTTTAAAGTCAAAAGACTCTGAGTTATGGGGATATCTTATGAGAAATAGATGACTCCATAAGTATTGTCGAGGTACATCTTCAACCTCATCCGGTCACCCACCCCATACCTTTCTACCAATTCTATCCAAAGTGGTCTGGTAAAGTATGTTCGGTTCGGCTCGTTTACGACTAAAATCTTGTAGGTCTTGTCACGTGGTTGATGTGTCTGTTCACATGGTCAAGAAAGTCCTTTATTGCGTAGAAAAGGATGATTTAAGAAAAATTTATATGAAAACAATAGTTAGTTTCAATTAAAATGCATACAAGGATGAAAATCATAATTAAGTTAAACGTATCGCCATAGTCTCAAAGTTTTCGGGAAGCACTATGATAACTTCTTATCCTGGCAACTTTCATGACACAACTGCATGATCATTTAATATATTGAACGTGTCTCCTCTATAAGAAAATCCTTTCTATAAAGAATCTAAATGAACAAAAAACAAGTTCAAGTATCCATAGTTGTAAACTCTCATATAAAGACACACGAGGAAAAATAGTACCTACAAGACCAAATCAAATGCGCAAAATATTTATAGACATAAGACAAGGTCTTATGGGAACCTTTTCTCGTTAGATGGTGCCATAGTATAATCATTGACCATTGGAACAAGAAGTTTAACCAAACATTTTAATCATCGGCCAATGCAAGAAAAAATAACCAAAATAAACATCAAATAAAGACTCATCATTAGATTTGACGCATAAATTACAGGGATGGTGTGAGCGAGTCAAGAAGAATGCACAAGATTTGTACGTTTTGCATATCATCTGGCTCGGTTACACCATCCTAGGACTCGCATTCAAAATTTTATCATCGGATATTGCAAAGGAAAAAGACTCAAAATAAACATTAAGTAGAGACAAATTGCTAGAACACGTACTAACAATTGAGAATCGCTACATATGCAAATATCTCGATAAAGTCTGAAGAGGAAAGATATTGCCACGATTCAGATAGCATGGCCGAGGGCAACATTGTGCACTTGATTCAACTAGCAAAATTTTGTTCCAGCCATGCTATATGAACCCTGGAATTATATGTCAATTTCAGGGTTATGTGATGAGATATTTAAATAAAGCAAAAGACTAAGGAAGCGAGAATATCCCATCAATCTCGCCAAAGACTAAAGAAGAAAGATAATGTCACGATCCATATAGCATGGCTAAGGGAAACATTGTGTTCCTTCATTGAACTAGCATAATTTTGCCCCAATCATGTTATATAAATCGTGAAATCACCTGTCTCGTTTAAACTTTGGGGCTACGATGAGATATTTGCATATACTATGGCCTCATTTTTAGAATCACTATGCATGACCGGTGAATTTTTAGGTAATAACCAATTTTAAAGGGAAATACCAAGCATCCCCTGGCGATCTATTATTTACACGTCCTGCTCTTCTGCCCGCAATGTGTCTTTTTTTCCAAATTCCCATTTTTGCTACAAACTCTCAATTTTGCTACATTGTAGCAAAACATGGTTAAAAGGACGCATATGCCGCCTAGAGGGGTGAATAGGCGGTTTAAAAGTTTTTCGAGATGTGCTTAATAAATGCCGAATAAAACTAGTATTTACTCTATCAAGCACGAAACCTATATATACCATGGTTCACCTATGTCCACCAACAACTTATGCTAAGCAAGAAAAGCAACAAGATGATATATAGCAAGATAATACTTCAAGTGTCAAGGCTATCATAATGTAAAGAGCATAAGTAAATAGTGTTGGGGATATACTTTCCGAGTATCCTCACTGTGCCTCACTGACCAGGGTGGCCCACTTCGGGTGAGAACATTGCTTCACGGGCGGCCCAGTCAGGGAGAAGAGATGGATTCCAATCTGACTACAGGAAGGCCTAGATGACTTACCGACATAGGCCCATAGTGTTACTTGTAGTTCAAGATGTACTCTATAACCGACTCTTAGTCATAGCCGGATAGGTCTCTCCTGTAAACCCTAGGCCAGACATCTATATAAGACGTCCTAAGGAGAGCCTTTAGGGCACCCTCACAATAGTCTACAACCTCAACTCTCACAGGCGAAACCCTTGTAACCCATATTCCGGCTCTGCCGTATTACAGGATTGCTAGCAGGAGTAGGATCCGTCCAAAGCCGGTGGATTCGAACTTGGGCAAACTTGTGTGCTCACCATCCCAGAACACCGTACATCTCACACCCCTCTCTTCCGCACGCCTCGAGGACCCCCTCATGGCATACTTGTCATCAATCCGACGATAGTTGGCGCCCACCTTAGGGCAAGTGAGCTTCAGATTTGTGTTCCGAGCGGAATCTGCAAGAATCGGAATCGGCGAGACTGTCACCGTCGGTCGCGTCCTCTATACCAGCTCTGTCCCTCTCGTCGTTCTCGACGAGACTTGGATTCCAGCTAGGGAGGCCGTGACTTCTTACACCATCATGTCCTTTGGCGAGATCGATGTGCACATTGGTTTCGCTGAACCTGTCCCACCCACCCCAGCGGTGATGATAGAGGCAGAAGAAAACTCTAGGTCCAC
Source organism: Avena sativa (assembly GCA_916181665.1). Taxonomy (NCBI): domain Eukaryota; kingdom Viridiplantae; phylum Streptophyta; class Magnoliopsida; order Poales; family Poaceae; genus Avena; species Avena sativa. The sequence goes on from OV702291.1 coordinate 312,408,327, forward strand.
TTTGTCCGCGGAGGCGGCAGAGTTCCGGATCTCGGAGAACCCTAATCCCACCTAGCCCGCACCTGTCGTGGAGATAGTGGAGAAAGACGAACCTGAAGCAGATCTTGCGGTTCAAGTCGAATCTGGAGTGGATCTCCCTAGCGAGGCCGAATTCCAGATCGATCTACCCACCGAGGTCGAAATCGAGGAGGAGCAGGACAATAACCTTGGTTCCGGCTCTGCGAACACCGGAATATACCAACCTTTCCTGAGGCATAAAACATGGACGAGGTTCTCGAAACCATCAGGATTTTCGAGGAATCCCACGAGGAAAGCCGCAACTACCTCAGGACCCACACATCACACTTTGTCGGATATCTTGGATCCGGATCCGGCTCTGCCAATGCTGGAGACAACAAAGACTCGATGCTGGAGGCGATCAGAACAAACACCGACTTACACGCATCCTCGGATGACTCGATGACATCGGCAGATTTCCGGAAGTTCTCCATGGAATATGAAGAGGAGTTCAACTCCAAAGCTGTAGAAGAAGGAGAAGCCATGGATGAAGCCGGAGAAAACTCTCCCAAAGCGCTAACATGGATCTCAGAGATAGTTCTGATGTCTAGATGTCCGAAAGTACCGCTCAGAGCTTGACTCCGGGAAATGGACCCAATGCCGTCTTTGCTACCGGTGCTGCCAAGAAGGCAAAGAAGAAGAACAAGAAGAACAAGACCCCAGCAAAAGAACTTCCGGCAGAGGAGGTGATTGGCGAGGAATATGAGGAAGACTCGGATGGAGCACTTATCCTAGACGAGCCCAAAGAAGAGACGGTGGATGGACACGTGGTCACTGCAGGTGCCCGTAAACTCATCGATGCTGCGTTAACCACACCTATCCATACCGCGGCAGAACTCACTGCCGTGGAATTGGAAGAAAGGGCCCAAGCCCTAGAAGCGCGTCGCCAAGTACTCCTGAATGAAGCCAAAAACATCGAGGAAGAGAAGAAGCGCATGGCTACTGCAGAGAATATCATCTCTCTGCAACATCAGATGACCCGGAAAGGCCACATACGGGCCGTAAAATTTCCGGAAGTACACAAGGTTCTCTTTGAGGGAGATCCGGGGATGCCTCAGCTCGACAGTAATGGAGATCTGGTGTACCCAACACCAGTACAGAACACCACTGCGGCCCGAGATATCCTAGCAAATAATTGATGACCCACAAGTATAGGGGGTGTATCGCAGTATTTTCGATAAGTAAGAGTGTCGAACCCAACGAGCAGCAGAAGGTGCTGGCTAGTGGTATGGATCAGGAATTCTCTGCAAATACTTAGCAAACAGATTTTTAGGGGTTTTTGATAAAGCAAGTAAACAAAGTACGAGTAAATAAAAGATAGTAGGAATAAATGCAGCAAGTGGCCCAATCCTTTATGCAGAAAAGGACAAGCCGGTTGTATTTCTATAGATGACCAAACGTTCTCGAGGACACATGGGAAGACTGTCAAGTGCTTTTGCTTTGTATAGTCGATTAATCTTCTCTAGCTTGCTAAGTGTTGTGTGGGTGAACTTGTGCTAATGTACCGCCCCATCCGAGACTAATACATACTTGTGATAATACCCCTTGCAAACATCCGTAAGTACAATAAAGTAATTAAGGTAGAAACCTAACCACAACTTTAAACTCTAAGACCCTTACGTCCCTTGTGGAATGGTTTCCTAACGGGGGTTCAGGTTTCTGTCACTCCGGCAACCCCTATGATTAGTAGCCAAATACACAATGCATTCCCCTAGGCCCATATAGATGAAGTGTCATGTAGTCGACGTTCACATGACACCACTAGAAGAAGTACACCACAACTTAAATAACAATCTATTGAATCTTTCTCAATGCAACTCCACTACTAACAACAAGACTTCTCCCATGTCCTCAAGAACAAAACGAACTACTCACAAGACATCATATGGATCATGATCAGAGATGGAATAATCATGTATAACAATCTGAACATAAACAATAATTCAATGGTTCACTCAATAGCATCAACTACAAAGAGTAATCAACACCGGGAAAGTTCCCCCTATGAACTATAGCAAGATTCAACGCAATTGTTACAACAATATGGAGATGGTGATGAGGGTGCTGATGGTGATGATGGTGGTGATGATGATGATGATCCCGATGAAGTCCAGCTTGATGGTGGTGTTGATGGCGACGATCTCCCCTCTTCGAGAAGGAATTCCCCCGGCAGAAATCTATCTGCCGGAGAGATCTTTCTCTCTCGGTGTTTTCCGCCCCGTAGAGGCAGCGGAATCTTTCTGTGGTTGCTCCCTGAGTCTTAGGGTTTTGGGAGGATAATATATGCCAGAGGGGAGAGGCTGGAGTGGGCTAGGGCAGCCACACCACTCCCTGGCGCGGCCTAGGCCTGCCTGCGCCATGGGGTGGTGTGGGCCCCCTGTGGCCCACCTCCGCTCCATCTTCTGGCATCCTGAGTCTTCTGGAAAAATAGAATTTTCCGTATATTTTCCCAGATTTTATGATCTTCGCGAATTTTGCCTCCAAATAGCACCTTTTCCATCAGAATCCTAACTGCAGCGGTCCATGCTCCAAAAGTCATCAACCATGCAAAAATAGATGAAATAACATAAGTATCACATCTCAATATGAAATATATCAATGAATAATAGTGAATTAAGACATAGAATAGTGATGCAAAATGGACGTATCAATAATCCAAGCCTAGAACAAGTCTGATTGGGCATTAAGCTACTCACCAAGGGTCTGGAGCAGCAGAAGGTCGCGAAGTCCGGTAGCGGAAAACTGGTCTCTCAATCTGACCAATGCTGCACGCATCCGGCCTGGAATGACATAAGACCCCAACAGGTTCCGGAGCAGCATCACCATTCCGACCGTCGGGATGACAACTACTCAAGAACCGGATCTTCAAGGTAGCACCACAGAACTGCACATGACTGGCGCAACATTGCCCCAGGCGCGGATCAAGAAGCAATTGTTGCACTGTATCCCAGAAATTCTCCCCGGCAAGAGTTGAACGATCACATGGAAGAAGACAAAGAGAAACGTCGGGAGGAGGACCATCAAAGAATGCCACCTCCTAGACATACAAGACGTCCAGCTGAACCCCATCGCGATGGGAATGACAGACGAAGGAAGAGACGAAGAAGACGCCGTTGAAGGATGATGACCCCTCCAAGGTGACCCAGATAGGTGTAGGCCTAGATAGCGCATAGGAAAGCACGCTCGTCAAGTTCCTCCAAGGAAATCAAGATATCTTTGCATGGCAACCATCTCACATGACCGGAGTACCTAGGGAACTTGCCGAGCACTCTCTAAATGTACACCCGAACGCTAAACCCATCAAACAGTCCCTACGATGTTTCGGCGATGAAAAGCGTAAGGCAATAGCTAAGGAACTAGCCCAGCTCGAGTTAGCTGGATTCATAGAAGAGGTCATCCACACTGAGTGGTCGGCCAATCCTGTAATGGTCCCTAAAAAGGACACCACTAATTTAAGGATGTGTGTTAATTATACTACCTTGAACAAGGCTTGTCCCAAAGATCCGTTCGCTCTGCCCAGAATTGATCAAGTTATCGATTCTACGGTAGGCTTAGAACTCCTATGTTTTCTTGACGCATATTCCGGTTATCACCAAATCTGGATGAAGGAATCAGACAAAGTCAAAACTTCATTCATAACCCCCTTCGGAACCTTCTGTTTTGTCATGATGCCCTTTGGGCTCAAGAACACAGGAGCTACGTACCAACGCACTATGCAGCGTTGCCTCCATGACCAAATCGGACGCAATGTACATGCATATGTGGATGATATTGCGGTGATGTCCAAAAAGAAGGAAACTCTAATTTTCGACTTGGAGGAAACGTTTGTCAATCTACGAAAATACAACATAATGCTTAACCCGAAGAGGTGCTTCCGGAAAATTGTTAGGTTTTATCGTGTCTCAAAGAGGCATAGAGGTAAACCGAGACAAGATTAAGGCTATACTCAATATTTCGAGGCCAACTCGCTTGAAGGACGTTCAAAGACTAACTGGTTACATTGCTGCAGTCAGTCGATTTGTAAGCCGGCTCGGAGAAAGAGCCGCACCACTATACAAGCTCCTAAAAAAGACCAAAAAGTTTGTTTGGACTGACGAAGCTAAAGCTGCACTACAAGACCTGAAAGCAGTACTCTCATCTGCTCCTATCCTTGCAGCATCGGAACCACGAGTACCGATGTTGCTCTATCTCGCTGTGACAAACAGAGTCGTCAATGTCGTCATGGTGGTGGAGAGACTAGAGGAAAATCAGGAACACCTGGTGCATCGTCTGACTTATTATCTCAGCGAGGTCCTAACTGAATCAAAGCGATGGTATCCGCACTATCAAAAGCTGGCTTATGGTGTGTTTTTTGCATCTTGTAAGTTACGACATTATTTTTAGGAACATCCCATTACCGTGGTGAGCACAACTCCCATGAGAGATATAATTAACAACAGCGATGCCATAGGACACATCGCAAAATGGGGCATAGAGCTTTCAGCTTTCGACATTGAGTATAAACCTTTTACAACAATCAAATCCCAAATCCTAGCTGACTTTGTCGCTGATTAGACATAGACAATGGAAAACATGGCCCTACCAGAGTCAGAATACTGGACCTTACATTTTGACGGGTCTAAAGCGCTCGGGGGCTTGCGTGGTGCTCAAATCACCCCACGGAGACAAACTTTTCTATGTGTTGCAGATCCACTTCACGACAACGAATAACATTGCCGAGTATGAAGCACTACTGCATGGAATCCGGATTGCTAAGGATATCGGCATCCGACGTTTGATGTGTTATGGAGATTCGGATCTTGTTGCCCAACAAGTGTCGGATATCTGTAATGCGAATAAACACATGGCAACATATAGAGCTGTCGTGGATGAACTATCTAAATTGTTTGAAGGGTTTGAAGTTCAACACATCCCTCGAACAAAAAATGAGGAAGCAGATGCACTATCTCATATAGGCTCTGCACGAAAAAGGTTCTGGGCGCTTTTTTAGACCACCTCAAAGTTCCCTCTATAAAAGGAGTAGATGAGGAATATCTGACCAAATCCGACTCACCTCTAGTAGCAGTTCTGGCTGTAATTCCTAGTTGGACTCAACCCTACCTTGATTACTTGGTAGATGGCAAGTTACCCGAAGACGAAGTTCTGAGCCGGCAGATCGTCTGACGAGCAAAAGCCTATACTATAATTAGTGGTGAGATCTATAAGTGGAGCGTGTCTGGGTTTTTTCAGCGTTGTTTATCTCCAGAAGGAGTGGAAATCTTACGAGAAATGACAATGTATTCTCGAGTTCCTCCCTTCAAGGGAGTATGTACTGTTGGAGGGGTGGCGGTACTAAGACCACCAGCGCCACAAGAGGGTGGTTACCAAACCCATACAAGCTTGGAGAAATCTCCACAACTTAATTGGAGGCTCCCAAGAACTCACCACAAAAGGCCACTTAACTGTCTAGGGTTCCAAGAACCCAAGAGTAACAAACTTCTTAATTTCACCAACCAAATCCTCCGAGGAGAACTCAAACCGATGCACCTACTGCAATGACAAGTCCTTCACTCCCAAATTCCACCAAAGATACAAAACCTATTGAGGGAATGAGAGAGGAAGAAAAGAGGGGAAAGACCAAATTACTCCAAGATCTAGATCAAACAGGTTCCCCCACTTAGAAAAGAGATGGATTGGTGCAAATGTAGATCTATATCTCCTCTCTTTTTCCCTCAAGAATATGCAAGAATCATGGGAGGAATGGAGAGAAAGAGAAAACTCTTGAAAGTCAACAATGAAGGAGAGAGAAAGGGAAAGAGCTACAACCACTTGGGGAAGGAGGCCTTTTATAGGTCCCCCACAATAACTAGTCATTCTAGAATAGTTACCCCGGAGTCTCTGACCCTCAGTACTAGAGTCTCTGGGGTCCAGACTCCAGCCAAGACTTTGTGCGAGCCTCCAGATGCTCCCAGAACACCCCCTGGAGTCTGGGACAGAATTTGGGCCTGAGTCTCCGGCCTCCCGGAGTCTCCGGGGTAGCAACACCGGAGTCTCCGCCACTCCAAAAAATGACAAAATGACCAAAACGAAAACGACCATAACTTTTGCATCCGAATTCTGTTTTTGATGAACTTGGGATCGTTTTGAACATGACAAAAAGATCTACAAGATAATGCATAGAAACATCATAGTAAAACTGTGGAGAGAAAGCCACAAGATGAATTTTTTGACATCTCTAAAAGAGACAAATCAGTAAACCTCCAAAACACAAAGTGCAATAAGATATTCATACGAAATTCGTTTTTGATGGACGAGATCTTGTTATGATACTTACCACAAGCTCTAAAACCTCAAATGGATAAAATCCAAATAACAACCAATAAATATGATACCAAGGATGCAAATTTTTGAGTTCTCTTCGAACGATGTGGTCAAGTTACTCATTCGAGAGGCCTCTTGATAGTACGACTATCTATCATATAACCCGGTCTCTCAACCAACAACTTGAGACCAGGAAAAGGGAAAATCTATCAAGATCATACATTTGCCTTGAGCATTCCACTTGAGTTTTACGTAGACGATCTTGTCCTCCTCAAGATGGAACACCTTTCTTGATTCCTATTCGTCGCGCTTGCTTGATGAAGAGTTGAGAATTGCTCCCCCATACTGTTGGAAATATGCCCTAGAGACAAATAGTAATAAGGATTATTATCATATTTCATAAAGTTTATGATTAAGTTTTATATCATGCTATAAATGTATTGAAAGTAAACGTCAATACACATGTGATATACAAACAACCAGGAGTTTCCAGTGATACTCTAGTCACTAGTTCATTGGTAAACATATAATCAAGGTTTTCTGATCATGTGGCATTTATGCCAGTTGGAAATGGAGTCACCTCATTATAAGAATGAGATTATAAACTAATACCCAACCTAAACATCCTGACCCGATCATGTCACGAAGTTCAAGTTACGATGATTAGAATGGACCTATTGTACTATTTCTTAGACCATGAGGCTATATCAATCACTGTCACCCGAGGGTACTTTGATAGCATCAAACATCACTTGGTTAAACAATGATCATAAAGGTGTGTTCAGGTATTCGGAGGAACATTAGAGGCAATATATGTCAAGAGCGGGATTTGTCCATCCGCGTGACAGAAAGATACTCGAGGGCCCACTTGAAGAAGTTATATCCAATAGCTGCGCAACATGTGATTTGATCAAAGAGATATCACTTATCAGAACGAGTCAAGTAGCATTTGTCGGTAACGAGATTCAACCAGACATGGTGATGTCATTGATTAAATCTTGGACAATGCAAGTATCGTGAGACAAAAGGAATATGACACGACGTTCATGGTTCAAACGACAAAGGATTTCGTGGAATCCATAGGGGTCACATGGCCATCCAGGTTCCTCTGTTGATCATTTGTGCGGGAGAGTCCCTACCATGTCTGGAGTGTTCCCGAACCATGGGGTATCATGCTTAAGGGCTTGATGATGCTTAGAGAGTGTTTTTAGGATCGGTAGAATCACCGAAGAAAGAGAAGAGAGAAAATCGGAAGGGTTTCGGTAAGTCTGGAGGATGTACGGAGTGGAGGTGGAAGGTGTTCCATAGCCACAGAGATTGAATAATATGTGAATGAATGTTAAATATGTAGGGGTTCCGCGTATGAAAACAATAAAATTTTACCCTACGCCCCTGAACCCCTGAAGCTGCTAGGACCTATCTATTAGTAATACAGTAACGGGAGGGGCTTTTCGCGAACTTACCCTTGAAGACCGAAAAGCGTTGTCAATGCCCATAAGAGCGTGGTTGATGTAGACGAGCCGAAGCCGACCTCAAGGTCATGATGAAGTCCTTGCGCTCCAACGGCTCCAATGACTTGAGTGCCTCAAGTAAGACACCTCGCGGGGAGTTACACACGTCCGCTGCCTGACGATGACTCGCGCTTCCCCGATCCAACATCAGTTGCGGAAGTAGAGATCCTAGATCGGAATCCCGTAGCGCGACGGCGCTCCGTGGTGAAGATGTCTCTTGTTTGTGCAGTCCAGACTTGGGACCACGGTCACGGGAGAATGAGGAGGAGAGAGCAAATATCAATTAGAGCTCCTCCCAAAAGTGAGAAGACCTTTATTGATTATTGGTTGTGTTTTATTTGGCCAAATACCCCCACTATATATAGGGGGAGGGGAGGACTACCTCCCTCAAAGTCCCGGGGTGGGACTAAAGGAGAGGAGGGGGAGGGGTGGCACCGCCAGCCACCCCCATGGGCCCCGCGCAGGGGGCTGGCCCACTAGGGCGCCGGCCACCCCCTTGGCCCCTTCTCCCTCTCTCCTTTCCCTAATGGGCCCTCTCCCCTCCGGGAATTGGCCCATTAAGCCTTTGACCATTTAAATTAAATTTTATCTTTATTAAATAATTATGAATAAATGATTAAATCAATATTTAACATTCATTCACATATTATTCAACCTCCATGGTTATGGAACACTTCAACCTCCACTCCAGACATCCTCCGGACTTACCGAAACCCTTCCGGTTTTCTCTCTACTATTCTTTGGTGATTCTACCGATCCTATAAACACTCTCTAAGCATCATCAAGCCCTTAAGCGTGATACCCCACGGTTCGGGAACACTCCAGACATGGTCGGGACACTCCTGCACCAATGATCGATAAAGGGACCTGGATGGCCATGTGACCCCTGTGCGTTCCACGAAGATCTTTCGTCGTTTGAACCGGGACAGTCGTGTCTTATTGCCTTTGTCTCTCGATACTTGCATTGCCCGAGATCTGATCAATGACATTGCCATGTCGTGTTCAATATCGTTACCGAACAACGCTACTTGACTCGTTCCGACAAGTGATATCCCTGTGATCAAATCACACGCTGCGCAGCTATTGGATATAACCTCTCTGAGTGGGCCCTTTAGTATCTTCCCGTCACATGGACGGACAAATCCCACTCTTGACATATATTGCCTCAATGGTTTCCTCCGAGTACCTGAACACACCTTTATAACCACTGTATTACCAAGTGATGCTTAATGCTATCAAAGCACTCTCGGGAGACAGTGATTGATATAGCCTCACGGTCTAAGGAACAGTCTACGAGGATCCATTTCTAATCATCGTAACTTGAACTTCGTGACTGATCGGGTCATGATGTTTAGGTTGGGTATTGGTTCACCATCTCATTCTCAGAATGAGTTGACTCCATTTCCAACTAGCATAAATGCCACATGATCAGGACACATGATCATCTATTAACCAATGAACCAGTGACTAGAGTTTCACTGGAACCCCTGGTTGTTTGTATATCACACGTGCATTGATGTTTCCACTCAATATAGTTATAGCATGATATAAAACTTAATCATAAACTATATGAAATATGATAATAGTCCTTATTACTATTTGTCTCTAGGGCATATTTCCAACAGTCTCCCACTTGCACTAGAGTACAAATACACTAGCTGCATTTGTTCTTAATCACTGGCACCATATATCCAGTACCCTGAACATGCTTGCTCTTGGAAGAGGTTGAGTCTTGGGTCTGTACTTTACAGTCCCAAATCCTTTGCAACTTTACTAATGTCACCTTGATTGACATTAATACTTTATCATCACATGATAGCATCTGTGTGTATGCATCGTCGCTATGGTAGCAGAACGAGGCCTGATTCCAGGAGCCTACAGTGAGTTTAGATCAACCTCGAGGGCTTTCTCATGGGCACTGTGCCTTGGGACACGTCATTCTATGTTAAAAGCAAACTAGACCCACCATAACATTATACAACACTTTAGATGGTACCCTTATCTGTTATTGTAAATGTGTTCATCGAAACGCTAGTGCACACTGTGCAACTTTCGATGTTTTTGTTCACCTCGCTTCCTACTTGACTTTAATCGGAATTTACAGGAGTTTCCAACATATTCCCTTATAACATAACCCTTTATGTTTTAAGATATGTCATCCTTTATGTATTTGGAAAACATGTCTACAGTTCTCTATTAGACACTGCGGACAAACTTAGCTCAACGTTCTGTGATTCGAACTTAATCACTTTCAAACATTCCTTCTTGGATCATATATTATGTTAAGTTATCATCATGGTTTTCTAAGATAGAACCTATGTCTCAACATAGTGGATGATGACCATCCTTTTATTTCTTTCAACCATTGATGTTAAACTTAATACTATTCCTAAGTTGAGTTATTAAGGACTAGTTCCTTAATTAACTTCTATTCCGAAACCATTTTCAGAATCCCTTAAGGAATACTACACAATATCATAATATACTTATTATCAACTTCTACATCTTATAAATCATTATTTGTAAGTATTTGCGCTTTCATTCTTAACACAATTAGGAATTACTCCTATAAGCTCCTGATGACCCACAAGTATAGGGGGTGTATTGCAGTATTTTCGAGGGAAGTGAAACCCAATTTATTGATTCGACACAAGGGGAGCCAAAGAATATTTATAAGCCTTAACAACTGAGTTGTCAATTCAGCTGCACCTGGAAACAATCTTGCTCACAGCGGTTTATCAGTAGCAACAGTTTTGTAGTAGGAATAGCAAAGTAGCAGCAGTAGTAAAGTAACGACAGTAGTAACAAAAGCAGTAAACAGTGGGATTCGAGTGCGGTAGGCATAGGGATGGATGGACGGGCGTTGCATGGACAAGACAATTCACATAGCAATCAGAACATAGGGCAATTGCAGATAAATAAGATAAAGCATCCAAGTACTAGATAATCCTAGGCATGTGTTCCATATATAGTCATACATGCTCGCAATGAGAACTTGCACAACATCTTTTGTCCTGCCAGCCCGTTTGCAGTGGGGCCTCAAGGGAACTACTGGCAATTAAGGTGCTCCTTTTAATAGAGCACCAGAGCAAAGCATTAACACTCCATGAACACATGTGATCCTCACATCAAAGCCATTCCCTCCGGTTATCCCGATTTCTGCCACTTCGGGGCCATTGGTTCTGGACAACAACGTGTGTATACAACTTGCAGATAAGACCAAAAACAATACTATCATAATGAATCAATAACATGTTCAGATCTGAAATCATGGCACTCGGGCCCTAGTGACAAGCATTAAGCATAACAAGTTGCAACAAAGTCATAAAGCACTAATAGAAGATACTAGGCACCATGCCCTAACAATCTGATGCCATTACATGAACGATCTCATCCAATCCCTACCATCCCCATAGCCTACAGCGGGGATTACTCACTCATAGATGGGGGAAACATGGATGGTCGATGGAGAAGCGATGGTGATGATGATGGCGATGATCTCCTCCAATTCCCCATCCCGACAGGGTGCCAGAACGAAGTTTCTGGTGATGTTTCGTGGAATCTGGTGGTGGCAGCAGAGCGGAACTCCTTCTGGCAAAAATGTTGACCCGCCCCAGAGTTTTTAGGTCAGAAGGCTTCTTATAGGCGAAGAGGGAGACCGAGGGGGTGCCGAGGGGCCCACACCACCCCCTGGAGTGGCCTGGCCTGGCCCGCGCCACCAGGTGGTGTGGCCACCTCCTGGCTCTTCTCCGTCTTGTATTCTGGCTCCTGGAGTCTTCGGGTGAAATAGGATTTTTGGCATATTTTCCGGGATTTTTCCTGATAGTTGATTTTCTGCACAAAAAGTAGACACCAAGGCAATTCTGCTGAAAATAGCGTCAGTCCGCATTAGTTGCCTCCAAATCACACAAGTTTAGAGGAGAAACAATATCAAAAGTGTCCGGGAAAGTAGATAGGTTTTGGACGTATCGGCTCCCACTCAAAAATATGTCAATCACATATTGTTTTAGGAAGACTTTCATAGCTCCCACTCAATTTCATGCAAATTGCATATCCACTCACTATTTTGAATAACATCAAAATCCTTTGATCAAATATCAAACTTGGAGTCTTACTATGAGATACTAGTACTATTACTAGTTTTAAATCCTTTAGACATTCAGCACACTTGAATCAAATTCATTTGAATTTGTCCAATACTTGACAAATTGTGCTTTTGTCATTCACCCCCTTTTCCACTATGGCTTTGCAGTCATTTGGGAAAATTCAAGTAACCCTTTTTACTTGTGAGATTTGGCAACGAATTGCTTTCTAATCTCAAGTGAATTTTTTTCTAGGATTTCTCATAATTTAGTTTACCATTATTTCCTTAGTAGTTTTGTAGGTATGTTATATTCCAATAATCATGACAAATGATTCACAAATGTCTCCATACAAGATATGGGTTACATTTTGAATCCTACTTCATGTAGTGAAAACACCAGTGGGGAAAACACAATGATCATTATCATTGATTCTTTCTTTTGTGAAGAGAATCGTTTAGAAACATTGTCCATTGCGCTTCTCAACACTCTGATGCAGGGTTTGAATCCTCATCATGTTTTTCACTATCTTCCATTTGCTCCATAATCGAGAAATATCACTAAAAGTGAGCTTTCTCAAGAATGCACCAAAATCCAAGCAATACCAGTTTTGCTTCTCTTTTGGTTTCAGCTTTGGATTTCGTATTCAAAGTTTCCAATGAATACTCTACAAGGACTTATTCGCTATTGTTTTGGTTATATCGAATAACCGCAAAACTTTCATGACTTCAAATGGTTCACTATATATTCTAATTGAGTGCTAACTATTTCTTAACTAATGGTCTCTACATCTATACTACAACGATTTATTTGGTGCCATCTATTTACGCATTTGATATCTAATATGATATTGTGATGCTTTGCATTTTGATGTTTCAAAATGCTTTGCATTCCATAATTTCTTTTATGCCATTCTTATAAAGTCGAATTTCATTACTATTGATCAAATCGTAGTAATTAGATTCTCTTTTATATTTATACCCTTTGTTGATGAAACACTTTGATCAAATCAAATAGTTTCATATTCATGTTTCCTTTGGTAAACTTCTTTACACATTTAAACAATCATTTAATGATAATTACCATTTTCGTTAAAACACAATACATCGAATATGTATTTATTTTCAACAATTCATTAAACACTTTGTATTCAAGCAATACACAGTGTTCAAGTTATTTTGCCGAACTTAGGCATGATTTATATGTGACAAGAAATCGAATGACTTTCACATATTACCACATAACTTTGAATTTAAACAATGGTTTCATTCATTAATGAAATATCATTAATTGGGTATTTTTCAAGGCATTTCAATATTTTACAAATGTTCACGCATTATCATTTAGTTTCAAACAACAAGGATAATTCATGTATAATCAAACAAGATATGAACACGAATAGAAATCATTCATAAAAGTAGAACAACTGTTTGTTACAAACTCATATGAATAACCGTCTCACAAAGTGTGAGACACACTAAGGAAGTTCATAATATTTTGATTACAATAACTATCCAAAACATAAACTAAATGGTAAATGTCGAGGGAGAGTGTCGTCGACCATCATCATCATGCTCGCCATCAACACGCAACATCACCACCTCTCCAGCAAGCACCTCTCATGCAGAAGGACCTGTTTTCAGCAAAACAAAACAAGTATCAAATATACTTAACACTGCAAATGTGTTTGCAAGATTATAACATTTATAAAATTGTATATCAAATATATACCTTTGTCATTGATGACCCCAGCGACATCGGGTTCAACCACTACACCTCTGAAATGTGATATGAACTCGTGGAAATCCAGTGTTTCCGTGTCGCCTCTCATAATGCAAATCCTAAATTGTGCTTGGAAGCTTGGTGGTAGCGACCGCAACACAACTCCCATTGCAAAAGAGCTTGCGAATTAGTTGTCCATGTAGTATGCCAGACTCATGTATGCATCGTACATGCTGAATAAGTGCTCGTCCAGTGAGGAGCCCTCCTCCATCTTTATGGAGAGGAAGTCCCCCATCAGCTCATACTCCCACATGCGCACTTGTTCCATGAAATGCGATCTCAGATATGCCATGACCATTCGGGGATTAAGACTTCCCACCAACGTCCACAGCCCATCCTCCATCCCGAGGTGCATCGTCACTGATATGAATGTGGCCATCACACGACGATGGTAGCGGAGATCCCGCTGCTCCTGGGTCTCATGAGAATAGGGTGGCTCCAAGTACATCTCGTAGATCATGTAGTCAGCCACTTTGTTCTCACCAAGGATATCGAAAAGGCGCATGACCCATGCAGAGAAGTTGGATCCATATAACTTGAGCTTTTCTCCTTTTAACCAATCGTCAATAGGGAAGGTAATCTCGGGGAGAACCATTTTCTACATTTATAATTGCAAAAGGAATTTAGACTAAGTTTATAATTAAATGAGTTAATAATAACTCCACTCAAAAACACCTATCCCCATAAGGGTTCCTAGTGATAACACGACCCCTATCAGCCACATCTCCCCCGATTGTCACGTCCATCAATGTGGGTTCAAGGGTGGACACTAAACATCGATCACATCATTCATGCGACTCGTGCTTGACATTTTGACCATCCGTGTTCCGAGGCCATGTCTGCACATGCTAGGCTCGTCAACTCAACCTTAGTGTATTCGCTGTGCAACATGGCTTACACCCACTGTATGCGAACGTAGATATGTCTGACACCCATGCCTGTACCATGGATCGCCTCATACCGAAGAACTTTCTTGGTGGTGCACACTAAGGGGGAACACAATCGTTGGTAATTTTAACAGGGATCATCTTATTAGGCTACCGTCGAGTATCTAATACTAGCACACAATAATATGTACAAACAATAACATTGAATGTAAATGCGATGTGATATGGTCCTTCACGTCGTGATCTCCATCCGTCGTCACCGGATTCCGGCGCCAGAGTTCCGGCGCCGTAGACACCAGGGTACCGGTGTCATTCCGGCATGGTAGTCCGTCACCTCCGTGACTATCTACTACTACGTAACAAAAGGTAATCACTTTACCTTTGCCACAACCATATCACAAAGCAACGCCCCCTGCAAAACAAAGTTAGACGCCTCTACTTTATCTTTGCATGTTTTACATGGCTGAATGGGCTTTCGCACAAGAACCTTTATTACCTACGAACTTTCAGCACAACGCTAATCAAGTAGTTGTCTCTACTACACCCCTTTTGGGGCCCTCCGTTGCAAATGGCATACCAACTAATGCGAGAGAGACAGACACCCCACTAAGCCACTTTATACGGTACAAGCCGTATGTCAAGCGTGGACCAGTCTCGCGAATGAACACGTAAAGTTGGTTGGGGGATGCTCCATCAAGCATTGCGATATACACAAGTACACGTGGGAGGGTAACAACTAAAAGATCAACGCCCACACACTACATCTTGTGTGTTCTACCCGTACTAGCATTACTACGCATAGATCTTGCTCTGATAGCATTGTAGGGGTTCCGCGTATGAAAACAATAAAATTTTACCCTACGCCCCTGAACCCCTGAAGCTTCCAGGACCTATCTATTAGTAATACAGTAACGGGAGGGGATTTTCACGAACTTTCCCTTGAAGACCGAAAAGCGTTGTCAACACTCAGGAGAGCGTGGTTGATGTAGACGAGACGAAGCCGACCTTAAGGTCGTGATGAAGTCCTTGCGCTCCAACGGCTCCAACGACTTGAGTGCCTCAAGTGCGACACCTCGCAGGGAGTTACACACGTCCGGTGCCTGACGATGACTCCCGCTTCATCGATCCAGTAGCAGTTGCGGAAGTAGAGCTCCCGGATCCGAATCCCGCAGCGCGACGGTGCTCCGTGGTGAAGATGTCTCTCGTTCGCGCAGTCCAGACTTGGGACCACGGTCACGGGAGAGATAGGGGAGAGAGAAAATATCAATTAGAGGTCCTCCCAAAAGTGAGAAGACCTTTATTGATTATTGGTTGTGTTTTATTTGACCAAATACCCCCACTATATATAGGGGTAGGGGAGGTACTACCTCCCTCAAAGTCTTAGGGTGGGACTAAAGGAGAGGAGGGGGAGGGGTGGCACCGCCAGCCACCCCCATGGGCCCCGCACGGGGGGCTGGCCCACTAGGGCGCCGGCCACCCCCTTGGCCCCTTCTCCCTCTCTCCTTTCCCTAATGGGCCCTCTCCCCTTTGGGAATTGGCCCATTAAGCCTTTGACCATTTAAATTGATTTTTCTCTTTATTAAATAATTATGAATAAATGATTAAATCAATATTTAACATTCATTCACATATTATTCAACCTCCGTGGTTATGGAACACTTCCACCTCCACTCTGGACATCCTCCGGACTTACCGAAACCCTTCCGGTTTTCTCTCTACCATTCTTCGGTGATTCTACCGATCCTATAAACACTCTCTAAGCATCATCAACCCCTTAAGCGTGATACCCCACGGTTCGGGAACACTCCAGACATGATCGGGACACTCCCGCACCAATGATCGACAGAGGGACCTGGATAGCCATGTGACCCCTGTGCGTTCCATGAAGATCTTTCATTGTTTGAACCGGGACAATCGTGTCTTATTCCCTTTGTCTCTCGATACTTGCATTGCCCGGGATCTGATCAATGACATCACCATGTCGTGTTCAATCTCGTTACCGAACAACGCTACTTGACTCGTTCCGACAAGTGATATCCCTGTGATCAAATCACACGCTGCGCATCTATTGGATATAACCTCTCCGAGTGGGCCCTTGAGTATCTTCCCGTCACATGGACGAACAAATCCTGCTCTTGACATATATTGCCTCAACGGTTTCCTCCGAGTACCTGAACACACCTTTATAACCATTGTATTACCAAGTGGCGCTTGATGCTATCAAAGCACTCTTGGGAGACAGTGATTGATATAGCCTCACGGTCTAAGGAATAGTCTACGAGGATCCATTTCTAATCATCGTAACTTGAACTTCGTGACATGATCGGGTCACGATGTTTAGGTTGGGTATTGGTTCACCATCTCATTCTCAGAATGAGTTGACTCCATTTCCAACTGGCATAAATGCCACATGATCAGGAAACATGATCATCTGTTGACCAATGAACCAGTGACTAGAGTTTCACTGGGAACCCCTGGTTGTTTGTATATCACACGTGCATTGATGTTTCCACTCAATACAGTTATAGCATGATATAAATCTTAATCATAAACTATATGAAATATGATAATAGTCCTTATTACTATTTGTCTCTAGGGCATATTTCCAACAAAATATTGATTTAATCATTTATTCATAATTATTTAATAAAAGAGAAATCAATTAAAGGGTTAAAATACCTTATTTGGCCAAATCCGGAGGGAGAAAGGCCCAAGAGGGAAAAACCAATGGAGGAAGGAGGAAGGGGATGGACGGCTGGGCCTTGTCCACCCACGTGGGGCTCACTCGGGCCTCCTTGGCCAGCCGGCGGCTGCCCCCTTTCCCCTCCTTTGTTTAGTCCCACATGGATAAGCTAGTTAGCCTAGGGGTGGGATTTCCCCTATATATAATGGGGTATTTTGACCAAATAAATACAACAATATTCAATAAAGGTTTCCTCACTTTTGGGGAGACCTCCAATTAATATTCTCTCTCTCCCTCCCTCTCCCCTCTCTCACTCTCTCTCTCTCTCTCTCTCTCTCTCTCTCTCTCTCTCTCTCTATCTCTCTCTCTCTCTCTCCCGTGACCGTGGTCCCAAGTTTGGACTATGCGAACGAGAGTCTTCTTCACCACGGAACACCATCGTGCGGCGGGATTCAGATCCAAGAGCTCTACTTCTGCTGCTGGATCAGGGAAGCGGGAGTCATCGCCAGGCACCGGATGCATGTAACTCCCTACGAGGTGCAACATTTGAGGCACTAGGAGTCGTTGGAGCCACATGAGCTGCCGGGACTTCAACACGACCTTGAGGTCAGCTTCGGTTCGTCTACATCAACCACGCTCTCTCGAGCGTTGACAACGCTTTTTGGTCTTCAAGGGTAGGTTCCCAAAAAGCCCCTCCCATTATTTCATTACTAATAGATAGGTCCTGGTAACAGGGGTTTAGGGGCATAGGGTAAAACTTATTGTTTTCATATGTGAACCACTACACATACACCATGGAAAAACCTATTCTTAGAACTTGTCTTCATCGATCCATGAGCACCGAGGATAGCAAGCTTCAAACATGTGATCTTCTAGGGATGGCGCATCTTGATCTTGCACTTATTCTTGAGTGAAGATCCATCTTGAATCAACTCTTTGCACTTTGTCTTGATCAACCTTGAATCATCTTATTTCTTCAAAATTATTCCAATAGTATCAAGGCTCTTGGAAATTGTATATTATTCTTAATTTTTTCACCCTTCAACCTTGAAGCCAACACATGGTCCAAGCGATACCAATAGACAATTCCTACATGTGAAACTGAATTCAAACATTAATTCATAGAGATTGGCATTAATTATTAAAACCACACATGGGGCATACATACCCTTTCAATTTCCCCTATTTTGGTAATTAATGACAATCCCTTTGAGAGGGTTTATATATGAAATTTAATGAACAAAATGGTTGCGCCAACATCAAATACCACACATGGGTACAACCAAAATATATAGAGCAAACTCCCTCACAATCTATGCACATGTGATGAACTTGAATATCTTTATATAGATTGCCAACAATTATCGTTGGTAGAGTTTCCTATATATATTCATCATGCAAAGCAAGAATAGAGATGCAAGAGCATGAAGGGCAAATGCTTAAGAACAAACTCAAAGCATAAACCAACTTACCTTAAGCCCTCTAAAACTTCTCCCCCATTGGCATCGATTTCCCAAATGGGGTGCAAAGTTCTAGACGACCAATATAGCGAGAATTCCTCCAAAGGTGTGCGTTTGAACATATCCAATGATGAATAGTTGGGAGGAAGTAAAACTATATTGAGGATCCAAAGATTGCAAAACAAATAAATGAAAGAAGCATAAACAAATGAAGCAAGCAATCAAAAGATATGAAATAACCAATTGAGAACAATAAGATATTATGATAAGGGAAAATGAGTGTTTTTAAATGAAATAGGGATGCTCCCCAAGATTTGTGCACAATTTAGAATAATTCCATTAGAATACAACATGAACAAATATGGACTCCTCACTCCCCCCATAAACATGTAAAACACAAAAATGTGCAACAACATGAATGAGCATTATTTAATAAATTGGGGAGGCTCTCTAAGGATTATGCACCAATTATAATAATTACATTTGGAAACAAAGTGCACAAGCATGGAATCCTCACTCCCCCAAACTCATTTGACAACATAAGCATGAGAGAACAAATATGAGTGCCCGAAGATGCAAATAAAAGAGACAATCACTCATAGGAAACTAATTTTGAAATCCACCGAAGAGTAAAATGAAATAATAGGTGGTCTCCAAGGAATACAATATCAACTAAAAAACTATCTTGTCTTATGTGTACTAGACTTCTCTCTGCGCCCCCTGGAGCGCGAACGGTAGACAGAACGCTTTATATGATCGCACTACATCTAGATGTAGGAGAAAAGAGAAAATATGTGCTCTTGGAATGTTAAGTGATAGGGGTGCAGTGATAGACACAACGTTTGATGATAAAATCGCGTTGAGAGATACTGAGTTTAAATCGAAAGTGTGCTATCAAACGTCAAGTAAACCATTAGTACAAAATTCTAAATATTAAACACTAGCTATCAACCAACAATACTAACCCTCGGTAAATTTCCGAGTGGTACTAAACATCGACAGAGATAGTGTCCATTTATAGGTAGAAAGAAAGGCAGTCAGTTTTGGGCTGGCCCATCAATAAAAGCTATAGAGACATCAATAGCGATAGTTCTGGGTGGGCCCTATGTCTGCTAGAAACTGCGGCCTTATTGCGTTCATAGTGCCATTGATGAATGCAAGTGCACAGATCGTTTGTAGCTAGTTTTGAAATAAAGATATCGATCCCACTGGAAGCAGGAGTCTGAAGTCTAATAAATCTTGAATTAAATACTATAATAGAAATGCTAAATAAAGTTCTAAGTAATAAGATAAAATGCGAGTATTGTGTAAAAATGTGTTTTGGGGGGTTTTTGGTATAAGAGAACAATAAGTAAAGTAAAACAACTGAACACAGAAAGTAAGTATCGTGTATGTAAAAGATATTTGAAACTGCAATGGGAAAAGACGTTCTCAGGGAGTAGCAGATACACCTCTAGCATTATAAAGAACTAAGGTAAAGATTATTTTCATGAACATTCTTAACTATGTATGTGTGGGAGGAACTACGTATTTGGACAAATAGGCAGCAACCACTGCTCACATCATCCTCATAACCACAATAGTCAGCAATCGACATCAATCGAATTACTGCGCTATTAGGGGACTTAATCCCGTAGGATGTATACCATGGCATGGATAGTATTCCGTGAGTTTCCTCGCTTCCCAAGTTGAAATGTAAGGGGTGCCAACAGCTTATAGTCACTGTAAGTGGTAATACACCTCAATCTACCAACAAGTAGTTCCCTCCATCAAGTCCTCACAAGAGACAAATATTGAGAGGTCGACTTCTCCCAACATCAAAATGAAGACAATCTAACACATGGTCACATCGATGAATATCATAATAAACTTTATCTTTTTTCAATCTTATACTAGGGTTTCTCCATATCCCCAAGAACTAATGATCTACTTAGACATGGAGGCAATCAACATCATGGAAATAACAATGGAACCTATCATAGATGAATAGTACTTGTATAAATCCACAACGAGTACGGAAATTACAACTGAAGGAAATATGCCCTAGAGGCAATCATAGAGATGACTGTATTTTATATGTATCCATGATTTTTTATAATGTTCCTTGAATATCCATATATATCAGGCAACTTGTATTGGTTGGCAATTATGTGAATTGTTTGTGAAACTCTTTACTTGTATGGTTATCTAATAGTTGTCCCTAGTCGGAGTTCATGTGAGGACACACATGAATATTAGACTAGCACATCGATTGGTTGATGACTATGTTTCGCAATTCATAGACATGGAGATGCCAAACCAATGATGTGGACACATGTTATGAACATGGGGTTGGACTAACCCAACTTGAGACTGGCAATAATACTTCCAGCTCTCGCTACACATCGTGTACGTTTTGTCCTTAGACCTGAGATTGTCGCATGTACTTGAGATGTGGATCGACCTACTTTGGGGCTATCAAACACTACTCCATAACTGGGTAGTTATAAAGGTAGCTTTCGGGTTTGTCCCGATACATGCTGCAAGGCATTGGTCAATCAAGATGGGATTTGCCCCTCTCTACTTGAGAGAGACATCTCTAGGCCCCTCGAGTGATCGGATCTAGTAATACATGGCCGTGCTACATATGGTTAAGAGTTAACCTAGTAAAGGGATTTCGAATCACAGTATCGAGAAAGAGAGGTCAGCTTGGAGCTAGACCAAATATCGTAGGGCAAAGGGAAAGACATGTACTCAACCTTGTGATGGTTCGTCCGAATGATCTTTATATGCGTTTAGGAGTTGGCACGTCTTGCTAGAGGATGCTACCAACTATTGACAAAGTAAGTGTACTCGTGTCATGTCTATACGTGTATGAACCTATAGGGTCACACACTTTAGGGATTGTAAGCCTAATGAGTATTGGATCCGAATTAGACCAGGCTTAGGATGCTAATGGGCTGCTAATGTAGAAGCCCACCAGGGATGCCTATATAAGAGAGAGTGAGGCGAGCTGAATAAGGTTGAGCATTCCACCTAGCCGCCACTCCTCTTATGCCTGTCTTGCATGTGCGGACCTAGCAGTCTGTCGTTTGACCTTCCACTCCAGACGTGTGGATACACTGGAGGTGCTGCAACTGTAGCACTTGGACGAGTCGCATATAGGGGAGCTGCTCGTGGGACGAGGACAAGGAGGAGACGTAGAACATCTACACTGCCGCGACGTGCTTCATCGAGTTCCGCAACTACGCGTCTAGTGGTAATCCCGTGATCTATGACAATAGTATTCCTGGTTGCTGCGGTAGAAAATTTTGATTTTGCGCTAGTGTAGCCTACCCGTAACCCTACAGTGGTATCAGAGCCAATGTTGTTCAGTATTAGGTTCGAGAAGTTTGCATATGGTGATGTGTAGATTGATATGAATGATGTGATCGTTTGTATGGCGGTGGTTCTGGATTGATCTAAGATCTTGCTTTCCGTGATCGTGATTCTAAGGTCGTCGAATGACTTACCCCTACCGGTCGGTTTATGCCATCGGGGTAGACAGTGACACATAAATCCATTTGAATCACGCGAAGATCAATATGATTGATCGAATCAGGAACTAGATCTGAATAGATGTACCGTGATCAAAGGAAATTGGTCAAATCAGGACAATAATCGGTTTATGTACCCCTGCCCCTTCGAACCCTGCAGGGGGAGACCCCCTTTACCCCCTTAGTCGTAGCCCATTTTGTATCACGTTAAGGTTCATAGGTGCTGCGATTTCACATGATCCGGTAGAATGCGATTCTATGCACAACTTGTTTTTGTAGCATGTATGTGACCAGTATGGCCCAAAAATGTGTGTGATGCATGTATGTATTTTTTCATGACCTTCTTGTCGTGAGTAGGGCAACACGGCTAGAGACAAATGTGTTGTCAATCATTGTAATGGCCTACGTGCCAACTTGTGATGATCCCAATACCATGTAATTTTCATTACTAGATGTTAGGAGTAATAGCTTGTATTAGTTCTTAGAGAACTCATCACTTGGAGGATGGCTCGCATAAATCATGAAGATGGAGATCATCATGGTGGACAGGTTCTATGGCGATGGAGATAACCATGAGAAAATGGGCCATACTGTATCACATTTATGTGAATGCTATTCTTATATGTTTTACTACTATGCATGCTTAGATGATAGAAGTAGAACGATCCCTCACAAAGTTTAAGTTAAACCATGCCCTCCCAACCAAACCTTGCACCATCCTATGCCTTGTACAATCGTTGGTGGGTCTACGAAATTAGGGTGCCACGGTTTTCCTTGGCTGGATGGGTTTGTATCGGATACCTACACGCATAAGGGTTGGTGAGCTTAACAAGGTCATCTTAATAGTTAAGGACCTTGGGGCATAAAGGTTGGGCGCCTAGTTTTGACATAGAGATGTTACCCAACAACAAGAGTCATATATGATATGATTAGCAAAGAGTTGCTTACCGATTTACCTTGTCTTCTAGCAGTGATGCTAAAGCTCACTAGTCGACTTGTTAATTGTGGATCTTGAATCACTTAGTATCAATAGAGGGATGTTGATTTAAGTGGGAGTATATGCTATTAAATAGTTTAATATGTTTTATGATGGGTCATGTAGAGATAAACAAAACTTTTTACCCTACGCGGTACTCCCAAGATCCAGCTCAGGTGATAGGCCACGAGATTTACCACTAGACACGCAGGTGCGGATTGTTAATGAAGCGCGTCAGTTGATGCCGTGCCGAACGATCCCTGTACAGCACGTCCAGATCCCCACGGACCTCCTTGTCTCCAGCGCCGCACGTGCAACGCCTCTACCAGTATCCACATGTACAGGAAGGAGCTCCAGGCAGAGGACTGATAGATCCTATCTAGCCCGAAATGGGAGTGGAGAAAGTGATGGCTAGGTCAGGGACTATCCCTTGTCACTCCACTTATATACACTCCTAGCTGGGCTCAACGCTTGAGGCCCATCTAAGTCGTACCTCAATCTCCACATGGATCTAATCCACATGGGCTCCTTACCCTTAAGTGTGTGACCCTGTAGGTTTACGTACGCCTGGACAAGACACGAGTCACCACTCCGAGTCGATAGTTGGTAGCGGCCTCTAGCAAGACGTGCCAACTCCCAAGCGCCATAAAGTCAGAAGACAAACCTTTCTCAATGTGACTTTCCTCCAAGTCCCTTTGCCTCACGATATATCTTGTCAAGCTATAGGTGAGTTGTTGCCATACTTCTAATAGCTCGACTCTCTCTTCTTGTTCCGTGATATACAATTCACTGGACTAACACTTAGTCCAACTCTTT